>OX422209.1:346493300-351293300 GCA_949130495.1 Sambucus nigra
GGGGAAAACATTTCCAGTCTGAGTCCTAAATACAATAATCAAACATAAATAAACCTAACAACTGAATGAAGTAAATAACTAAATCCAAAATCTTTGAATATCTGAATGGGAAGCATGCCCTAACTGATGAAATAACTCAAAAGGAAGAAATGATATACATAGAGGCGTCTACTGACAAGGTCCTATAACTTCCATAACAGTTACATCTCGTCAAGTGAATGGAAATCTTATGCTTGGTGTTTTTGTGGCTAGGCACCTAAAATAATTTGACAAGAAAAGAGATTTTTAGAAAACGGGTCAGAACTCGAATTGTAAACAGTTTAAAATAAGCAAGTGCTTAAAATGAGTTTATAGCACATATATTAATCATGTTGGATTATCATGCTCACTTGAGATTCTCACCTTTCATCTAATGTGCACGCCTAACATTCCATCAAACCCTAATAGTTTCTATTCCCATGCTAACTAGTTCTTTCCCGTCTAACCTATAATCATAGCCCAATATTGTTCCCATGTATATCCCTAGCAATAAACCTAAAACTTATAATTAATTCCTCATTAATATGGACAAGCGCCTTTTTAACTTAATATAGATAAAGTTTTTGCCAACTTAATTCATTTCATATTTCATTATTATTCATGCCTACTTAATTCACACAGTAGATAGTATCAAAAATATATATATATATATATATATATATATATATATACACACACACACACACACACACACACACACACACACACACAATATTGCAATCCAAGACACAGGTGCGGTGCATGCATACTCTATTATCATGTACTGTTGCATCCCTCATTACATAAAGGACTACAGGTTCAATCTCTCGCGAAATATCAAAACAAACACACATATTGGAGGCGATCATAGTTCCAAGACGATGGGCTACGAACATACCTACGCACCCATACCACCGACATCACTATCATTCTCACAGATAGCCCGTACCTATGTTCTATGCTCTAGTGGTACAATTTAAGATACCACCCGAAGGCTCCTTAAGATATGACTGTCCACAACACGCAACCTCCGCTCGATAGCAAGCAACGTAGGTATGTCGTACACATAATAGTTCAATCAATAAGTATACGCGTAACTCCGCATGTGTCGTGCTCAACTTCTTATATTTTTTTTACACTGACGGTCCCAAGCCCTGATAAAGGAGGAAGGTTGCGTTAGGTAGCTGACATCCTATGTAAAACTTTGCCATATCCTTATGAACATGAATCCTATGAATATACGTGCTAATGCTAGGGCATTCCCCTTAAGTGATGCGTTGCGCCTTCCACCGGGTGTCTCGAAAAATAGGCAAGGGGTGTCGCATCGGCGCCTGGATGCGACGATAAATACGCAAGGGTTCCTGTAACAAGCTGGACGTGTGCGGGTAAAGAAGCTAGCCTAAGATACTAGACTTAGGATAACGACTTGGAACATAGGGACTATGATAGGAAAATGCATGGAGTTGGTAGATACCATGATAAGAAGAAAAGTTAACATAGCTTGTTTACAAGAAACTAAATGGATCAGTGAGAAAGCTAGAGAAATAGAAAATACAGGATTTAAATTTTATTATACAGGAAAACATAGAAATAAGAACGGAGTTGGAATAATAGTAGATAAGAACTTTAAGGACAATATCGTAACCGTTATTAGTAAAGGTGATAGACTTATACTTGTAAAATTGGTATTAGGTGAAAACATAATTAATATTGTTAGTGCTTATGCACCTCAAGTAGGATGAGATGAGCACACTAAAGTACAATTTTGGGTACAAATGGATGAACTAATTCAAGAAATACTCGTAGGTGAGAAAATCTATATAGGGGGAGATTTTAATGGCCATGTAGGAGAAGATCATGTGGGATATGAGATGGTACATGGAGGATATGGTTTTGGAGATATGAACGATCGGGATAGTCTATCTTAGATTTTTTGATGGCTTATGATTTTGTACTAGTAAATACATGTTTTAAAAAAAGGCTTGAACACTTAATAACTTATAAAAGTGGAACACCTAAGAGACAAATAGATTTTTTCATTACTAGAAAAGGAGACCGATTAATGTGTAAAGATTGTAAGGTTATCCCGGGAGAGAGATTAACCTCGCAACATAGGATAATAGTGTTGGATATAAATATTAAAAATCAATCACGAGTGCGAAAAGTGAAGATTAACCCACGAACTAGGTGGTGAAACTTAAAAGGAGAGAAATTAGAACTATTTAAAGATAAATTATTAAATGAAGCAACATGGAATACTGAAGAATAGACCAACATAATGTGGAATAAGATGGCCGCATGCATTAGGAGAATATCAAAAGAAATTCTTAGAGAATCAAAAGGCAAGGGGCCACAGTCTAAATAAACTTGGTGGTGGAATGAAGAAGTACAAAATATAGTAAAAATTATAAGGGAGTGCTTTAAAACATGGCAAACAAATAGAAATGAAGAAAATTTTGAGAAATATAAATGGGCTAAAAAAGAAGTTAAAAAAGTGATAAGAGAAGCTAAGTTAAAAGCGTATGATGATCTTTATACAAAATTAGGTACACAAGAAGGGGAAAAAGTATTTATATGCTTTCGAAACTTAGGGACAGGAAAACAAAAGATTTTAATAACGTTAAGTGTATCAAAAGTGATGATTCGAGAGTCCTAGTCAAAGATGATGAAATTATGGAAAGATGGAAAAACAACTTTGAGAGGTTATTAAATGGAGATAATGGGAGTAGATTAGATATAGAGAAACTTAGGGAGACTTGAGAAAATATATTTTTTCGCACAGTTAGAACAACAGAGGTTAGGATTGATCTAAAAAAGATGAAAACAGGGAAGGCTTTAGGACCAGATGGTGTCCCTATTGAGGTTTGGAAGTGCTTAGAGGAGGATAGAGTATCATGGCTTACAAAATTATTCAATATAATTTTAATGACTAATAGGATGCCCAATGAAGGGAGAAAAAGTGTTTTAGTACCTATTTGTAAAAATAAAGGGGACATACAAATTTGTTCAAATTATCGTGGTATTAAGTTAATGAGTCATACAATGAAACTTTGGGAGAGAATGATGGAATATAGATTGAGATTAAAGAGAAAAGTATCTAAGAATCAATTTGGGTTTATGCTTGGGAGGTCAATAATGGAAGCAATCTATTTATTGGGGACATTAATGGAGAGGTATAGGGAGAAAAAGAAGGATCGTCATATGATTTTTATAGATTTGGAGAAGGCGTATGATATGATACCCAGAGATATAATATGGTGGGTTCTACATAAAAGAGGAGTAACTCGCAGATATATTGATGTGATTAAGGACATGTATGATGGTGCGATGACTACAATAAGAACATCAGCTGGAGAAAGAAGTGAATTTTCAATTACGGTAGGTCTACACCAAGGTTCAGCATTAAGTCCTTATGTCTTTGCGCTTGTTATGGATGAGTTGACTGGACAAATACAAGATGAGGTGCCATGGTGTATGCTATTCGCAAATGATATTTTTTTAGTGGATGAGACTAAGATAGGGATTAATGCTAGGTTGGAATTGTGGAGAGAAACTTTAGAAACAAGAGGATTTAAAATAAGCAGAACTAAAACATAATATGTGGAGTGCAATTTTAGTAGTAATAGGAGGACAAATGGAGATGTGGTGATATTGGAGGGTCAACAGATACCTAGAAATAATCATTTTCGTTATTTAGTGTCGATTATCCAAAAAGATGGAGATATTAGTGATGATGTTACTCATAGGATTAGAGAAGGTTGGGTTAAGTGGAGAAGTGCTACCGGCATTTTGTGTGATAGGCGTATACCTTTGAAGTTAAAAGTTAAATATTATAGGACGGCCATTAGACCCGCCATGTTATATGGGACAGAGTGTTAGGCAATCAAGAAACAAAATGTGTAGAAAATGAGTGTGGCGGAGATGCGAATGCTAAGATGGATTTGTGGTAAAAACTCGAAAGGATAAAAGTAAAAATGAACAAATTCGTGAAACGGTAAATGTAGCTCCTATAGAAGGTAAATTGAGAGAAAATCGACTTAGATGGTCTGGACAAGTCAAGCGTAGACCAATGGATGCTCCTGTAAGGAAGTGTGATTTAGTTAATATTGATGGTAACACAAGGGGTAGAGGTATGCCTAAATTGACTTGGTGGGATAATATAAAAAAGGACATGATGTCATGTGGTTTAACCGAAGATATTTCACTGGACATAATGGAATGAAAAAATAGGATTCATGTAGCCGACCCCAAATAATTGGGAAAAGGCTTTGTTGAGTTGAGTTGAGTTGGGTATTCATGCAACCCAAGTCCCCGAATTTATATGTAGTATATTCGTCCCTACTACCCATAATACTTTAATCGTATGATTTACCTCTCTATCGTATATACTCTTTAAGGTTCTCTCATTCCAACCCATTCCCTTAGTAGTTACACAATTCCTCTCACTACTAAATTATGAAAAATAAGCTACTCCAGAATAACGCAGGTCCCATTCTCTCACTTAAATGAATTTAGATTTTTAACTCGTTTTGCCAAAAATTGGAGTTTCTGAAATCTCGTTAGAACCTGGGGATTCTTGTTTGACTGAGGTCGTTCGTACGAGATTCTCACTTCGAACGAACTCTAAAATCTTGTTAGTAATCTCATTGGAATTCTTGTTCGAACGAGGTCGTTCGAACGACCTGGGAAGGACTTCGAACGAGAATTTTGAGAGCTTCCTTGTCTTTTAATAATTTTTGTTTTCCCACATCATTCAATAAAAAAATCACTTCCATATCTTCTATTATCATAACACTTTCCCATCCATTTTTAACATGAAGTCCCTCAAATTTTAACATGAATTTCGATTAATTTCTCAAATCTTCAACAAGCCCTAATTTCACATAACGTCATTAACAACCATTTTAATCCCATATTTATTTTTGTGAACTCAACATATAAAACCCAGAATTATCATACCCAGAATGTGGTTATTCAACTATATGCAAACCCAAATACAAATTAAAGGTTAATAACCAATTTCAATCCCAAATTCATAATATCATGGTTATTCCATCAACTAAATTAACATGACTCATATATGCCCTAACAATTCATCAAGATAAACACTTACCTTTTTGTGAACTTGTGATACGCTGGATGAAATTGGTATATGGGTGATCCTCTCTTCACAATCTACGAGTAGAGTTTTTTTTCTATCTAGATCCTTCTGAACTCATCGTCGCACTCGAAATGGTCATACGAGTTACTTAAAAATAAATTAACTTCTTAACCCAATAAAGTAATACCGACACGACTCACAAGTGTGTCCCAACTAACTGTATTGCAACTGCCATATTTTTCACTCCCGATCATAATAATATTTTTCTAATCTTATATTACTTTATGCACTAAGTAATATTCAACATAATTATCACCAATAAATACTAACTCTCGTCACGCTAGAAATTATTTCATTCAAATCCGGATTAATTATAAATAAATTTCCATTTAAATTAATTAATCCGAATTCCATAATTAAAATAAAATTCCTAAAAAATGTGGGATATTACATATTTCCCCCCTAATAATGGAATTTCATCCAGAAATTCGAAAAAGAATAGAATAAATGTATACCTGGAAGTAATAACTCTGGATATTTATCCCGCATGTCATCCTCATGCTCCTAGGTAGACTCCTCAACATTATGATGCCACCACTCCACTCGTACTAATGGCACGATCTTTGACCTCAGTTTTCTCTCACTGCGATCTAAGATAGAAACTAGCCCTTCCTCGTAGGAACTATCGGGCTATAGATCAATCTCCTCTAAGGCAATGTGAGTGTGGGATAAGTCATCCCGAAGATATCTCCTCAGCGAGGATATATGGATTACATCATGAATCCTATGTAGGTGCTCCGATAAACCAAGTCTATAAGCTACTGGACCAATCCGCTCAATAATAAGATATCGACCAACATATCTCGGTGCCAACTTTCCCTTTTTCCCAAACCTCATCACCCCCTTCATAGGAGATATTCGCAACAACACCTGATCTCCCACACTGAACTCCCTAAAGAACCTCTTGGCATCGACGTAACTCTTCTGCCTATCCTGAGCAACCTGAATGCGACTCTGTATCAACTTAGTCTTAGTCGAGGTCTCTTGAATTACCTCCGGCCCAAGTATCTTGTTGTCCCCCACGTCAATCCAACATGCTGGGGAACAACATGGTCTATCGTATAATGCCTCAAATGGAGCCATGCCAATAGTAAACTGGTAGGAGTTATTATAAGAAAACTCCACTAGTGGAAGGTACTTCTCCTATCCCCCTCCAAAATCAAGGATACACATTCGCGACATATCCTCCAATATCTGATTCTTCCTCTCTGTTTACCCATCCATCTGCAGATGATAGGTAGAACTCAATCATAATTCCATACCCATGGCCTTCTGGAAACTCTCCCAAAATCTGGACACAAAAATCTTATCCTGGTTAAACACAATATCAAGGGGCACACTATGGAGTCTCGCGATCTCGGAAATGAAGATCAAAGCATACTACCCCATAGTATAATCGGTCCGGACTGGAAAAATATGAGCTACTTTGGTCAATCGATCCACAATCACCCATATGGAATCGTGACCCCTCCGTGATGTAGGCACCCTTGTGATGAAATCAATGGAAATGCTCTCCTATTTACCCATAGGAATTTCTAATGGTTGTAGTAATCCTCCCAATATCTGATGGTCTGTCTTCACCAGCTGAAAATATACTGCAGTGACTTGTGATCTGTGAACATGTAAAATTTCTCACCCAATAGATAATGTCTCCATATCCGCAATGCAAAAACGACTTCCTCTAACTTCAAATCGTGGGTGGGCAACTCCTCTCGTGAGGATTAAGCTTATAGGAAGCATAACCAATCGCCTTATCCTCCTACTAAAGCACAGACCAAAGTCCTAGTAAGGACGCATCAGCGTAAACAAGGTATTCCATCCCTGGACTGGGTAGGGATATAACTAGTGTTGAAGTCAGGTTGTCCTTCAGGTCTTTAAAAGCCAACTGGTAGGCATCGTCCCATATAAATGGCACCCCTTTGCGAGTCAAGTTTATCAACGGACCCTCTATCTTCGAGAATCCCTGAATGAACCACATGTAGTATCCTTCCATCCCTAAGAAACTGCGTATCTCAGTCGGCATCATGGGCTGTCCCCACTGCCTCACCACTGACACCTTCCCGAGATCTGCTGATATCCCTTTCACTGAAATGATGTTCCCTAAGAAATGAACCTCTCTCAATCAGAACCCATATTTCTCATATTTCACATATAACTCATGCTCACATAGTGTTTGTAAAACCATCCTTAGATGCTCAAAATGCTCCTCCTCAGTCCGGGAATAAATTAGAATGTCATTAGTGAAGACAATGACAAACTGATGTAAGAACTCTCTCAACACCCTGTTCCCCAAGTCCATAAAGATGACCGATGCATCGATTAGACAAAATGGCATAACCCTGAACTCGTAAGATATGTACCTCATCCAAAAATAAGTCTTAAGGACATCCTTATCCCTAATACGTAACTGATGGTACCCCGACCTCAAGTCCATCTTCAAAAAATGAGAAGCTCCCCTCAAATAGTCGAATAGGTCATCAATTTGGGGAAATGGATATTTATTTTATATCATGACCTTATTCAACTCTCGATAATCAACACATAATTGTAGCGACCCATATCTCATCTTTACGAGCAACACGGGAGTACCTAAGGGTGAGGTACTCCTACGGATGAAACCCTGACCCAATAACTTATCGATTTGATCTCGTATCTCCCTTATCTCTACTGAAGCCATCAGAATGAAATTGGTTAGCAGGGTCGCCCTGATGGGAACTTTTCTCACCTTGACAGACCTATCCATGAGCTGCGGGTGCCCTACTCACACAAATACCTCCTGTCCAGCCTTGCTGGTTGGGCTCCCTAAGTCGTTTGCTTCCCTAATGATGGAAGCGGTGGTCCTAACAATGTAGTAGGGCGGCATTAACAACATCATAATAAATGGCCAATGAAAGATTCCCTAACAGATGCTGGCGAATCCCCCAAGTCAATCCATCCATAACCCTCTGGATCTTTTTCTCCTCCCTCGGTATCTCATTTGGCACTATATTCAGAAGATCGGTAAACTCTTCCTCATACTCAGTAACTATCATTCCTTCCTATTTAAACTTCAACAACTTCTTCCTCATCTTGGTCTGCATGGCTAAAGGTAAGTACTTCTGGTCAAACCATACCCAAAACTCTCGAATAGTCAAGATATATCTCTCCTCTGCAGTGGTAGTGGACTCCCACCACTGTAACGTTGCTCCCACCAACTTAAAGGTATCCAAAATCTACTTTTACATCTCTTTGGACTCATACATCCTCAGGTGTCTCTGTATATCCTTCTTCTATTGGCTTGCCAAAACTACATCAGAACTCCCCGCGAACTCTGGAGGATGTGCCTTCGGGAAGGCATCTTTGATGCGCTCCCAAGTAGAAAGGAAAGTGTGGACTAGTGATGGAACCATTGCTGGTGCCTATGATGGGGCCTGCTGTACCAAAGCTAATGCTTCATTCACCATCTTTGCCACAATGGCAGCAACTTCCGTAGCATTCATTATGCCCTGTGATAGAGCTGGTTGAGGCTCGGGTTGGGCATCCCTATTTGCACATTGTGCATGTTTGGGAGGCCTCTGAAATAAGAGAGACGATTTATAAGTCCATAGTAAATATCTCAAATAGCTAAAGATGTAGAATACGCAATTAATGAATACAACAGTCCTAAATATATGACTCTATATAAAAGAAAGCTACGCAGAAAGAAAAATAAGCCGCACAGATCCTAAGGACTCTAGAACCTGATGCTCTGATACCACCAGGAACACCCTGCCTAATTAAATACGTGGTGATCATTCCTTCTTTAAATTAAATCAGAACATCCAGTTGATTCAGATTATGCATCACTAACGAAAACTTTGTTATTAAATGCTAACCATCAAATATTTAAAAATCTTGATGTCAAAATTTTGTCTTTTAATTAATATAAAACTAGGTAACGAATAATTAAACATTCACCATTCACACCAATCTCATATGATAGGAAATAACTGCAATCATAAATGAAACTGCAGAAAACATTTCCAGTCTGAGTCCCAAATACAATAATCCAACAGAAATAAAGCCAACAACTGAATGAAGTAAATAACTAAATCCAAAATCTCAGCATATCTGAATAAAAAAGGGGCAGGATGCCATAACTAATGAAATAACTCAAAAGGAAGAAATGATAAACATAGAGGCATCTACTACCAAGATCCTGTAACTTCCATAGAAGATACAGCTCGTCGAGTGAATGGAACTCCTATGCTTGGTGTCCCTATGACTGGGCACCTAAAATAATTTGACAAGAAAAGAGATTTGCGGAAAACGGGTCAGAGCCCAGGTTGAAAATAGTTTAAAATCAGCAGGTGCTTAAAATGAGTTTATAGCACATATATTAATCATTTTAGATTATCGTGCTCACTTGAGATGCTCACCTCTCATCTAATGTGCACGCCTAATATTCCATCAAACCCTACTAGTTTTTATTCTCGTGCTAACTAGTTCTTTCCCGTCTAACCTCTATTCATAGCCCAATATTGTTCCTATGTATTTCCCGTGCAATAAACCTAACACTTATTATTAATTCCTCTTTAATATGGATAATCGCCTTTTTAACTTAATATAGATAAAGTGTTCGCCAACTTAATTCATTTCTGATTTCATTATTATTCATGTCTACTTAATTCACACAGTAGATAGTATCACAAGTATATATATACCTAAACTCTATTTTATGTATATATGTATACAATATTTCACCTCGAGACACAACTGCGGTGCATTCATACTCTGCTATCATGTCCTAGTGCATCTCTCATTGCATAAAGGGCTATAGGTTCATTCTCTCGCGAACCATCCAAACAAACACACATATTGGAGGCGAAGATAGTTCCAAGACGATGGGCTATGCATATACCTACGCACCCATATGACCGTTATCATTAACATTCCACAAATAGACCGTACCTAGGTTCAATGCTCTAATTGTACAAATCAAGATCCCACCCGAAGGATCCTCAAGGCATTATTGTCCACAACGTGCAACCACCACTCGATAGCAAGCAACGTAGGTATGTCGTACACATAATAGTTCAATCAATAAGTATACACACAACTTACTATATTCATTTGGTATTCACGCAACCCAAGTTCCCGAATCCATATGTAGTATATTCGTCCTTAGTACCCACAATACTTTAATCGTATGATTTACCTCTCTATCGTATATACGCTTGAAGGTTCTCTCATTCCAACCCATTCCCTTAGTAGTTAAACAATTCCTATCACTGCCAAATTATGAAAAAGAAGCTACTCCAGAATAGAGGAGGTCATATTCTCTCACTTAAATGAACCTATAAGGATTTTTAACTCGTTTTGCCAAAAATTAGAGTTTCTAAAATCCCGTTAAACCTTCGATTCTCGTTCGAACGAGATTCTGACTTCGAATGAACTCTAAAATCTCGTCAGTAATCTCATTGGAATTCTCATTGGAATTCTCGTTCGAACAACCTAGGCATGTCTTCGAACGAGAATTTCGAGAGCTTTCCTGTCTTCCAAAATTTTTATTTTCCCACATTATTCAACAAACAAATCACTACAAACTCATTTTAATCCAAATTCCACAACTCTAAACCATATCCTCTAGTATTAGAACACTTTCCCATCCATTTTAACATTAAATCCCTAAAATTTTAACATGACTTTTGATTAATTTCTCAAATCTTCAACAAGGACTAATTTCACATAACCTCCGTGAACAACCATTTTAATCCCAGATTTAATTTCATGAACTCAACATATAAAACAAAGAATTCTCATACCCAGAACATGGTTATTCAACTACATGCAAACCTATACTCCCAATTAAAGATTAATACCCAATTTCAATCCCAAATTCATAATATTTTGGTTATTCCATCAACTAAATTAACATGAATCATATATGCTCTAAAAATTCAGCAAGATAAACACTTACCTTTTTATGAACATCTGATTCACTGGATGAAATTGGTATAAGGGTGATCCTCTCTTCATGATCTACACGTTGGTGTAATTTTTGGTGTGAGAGCTTGAGTCTTTATTCTAGGGATCCTATGGAGTTCTTCTTCTCCTTTTTTAGTTCTCTTTGTCTCTCACTTAGGTTTGCAAACTGACAGATAGTCTATTACCCATGTACTATTCCTTTTCAATTTGATATTTTCGTCCATTTTATTTTTTAAAAATCTGAAAAGACCAAAATACCCCTCCAAGGTGTCGGTTGGTCCTAAATCGTCTTGAAATCTAAATAAAAACACCCGAATAGAGTTTTCTGACTATCTCGACCCTTCCGGACTCATCAGCGCACTCAAAATGGTCATACGAGTTACTTAAAAAATAAATTATCTTTTTAACCCCATAAAGTAATACCGACATGACTCACATGCGCATCCTAACTAAATGTATTACAACTGCCGTATTTTTCACTCCCGACCATAATAATATTTTTGTAATTATATATTACTTTGCTCACTAAGTAACATTCAACATAATTATCACCAATAAATACTAACTCTCATCATGCTAGTAATTATTTAATTTAAATCCTGATTAATTATAAATAAATTTTCTCCATTTAAATTAATTAATCCTAATTCCATAAGTGAAATAAAATTCCTAAAAAATATGTGGTATTATAGCGGGGTATTACAAGCTCTCTCATCAAGCTTCCTCGTTGATCTCCCTCTCTACCTTTTTTCTTATTCCCACTCTTGAGCTTCTTCTGTTAAGAGGGGGAGCTATTTATAGTCATGAGATTACCTTCAAGACCCCCATAAATTGGCCCCTTCGTGTAGATATTTATTATGAGCTGAAAAAATGTCTACACGAAACATCTCAATTCGATGAACCACCTGTTATCTAGTATAAAATTCTTCTCGGTGCTCCTTAATTGCAGTTGTTGTCATTATGAGTGTCCAAAAAAGAAAAATTCTCTCCAATGTACCTGAGCCAAAGCTCTTCAATGTCTGGGCGTATGACAAGGGGACATTGTGAACTTTTTGAACTATGGGTGCGAGCCTGGTATCTATTTTTTATGAGTTGCCTCCAGCCGTTAGAACTTGTTCATCTGTAGTGAATTTCTTCTTGATGTATCTCTCAATCTAAGCCATTATCGTTTTAAGTGTTCAAAAAGAAAAATTCTCCCCGATGTACCTAAGCCAAAATTATCAGCATTTGGGCTTATGGCGAGGGAACATCGTGACCTTTTGAAGTTTGAGAGAAGGCTGATGCCTATTTTTCTACGATTGACCTTCATTCCATATAACTTTATACATTTACTAGAAATTCTCACTGAGGCGTCTCAACCAATTCTATCATCACGTAGGCTTGTAGCGAGGGGACAACCTTCACTTAGGCCTTTGGACTTCTATAAAATTTAAAAATTAGTGACAAATTATTACTTCTCATGGAAGCAACATTCTCTCTATTCTAAGCATGGCCTCATTAATAACGCACTTCCATCTTTTCAATTTTCAGAGAAATTATCAAAATGTCATGTGTCTTTTGAAATGATTGCTAATGGATGAACACATGCCAGCGTTGGAAACTCAAACGTTCTTTTGAAACTCTCAAATGGCAAATACCTCCATACTTAGCATTTTTCTTCTCTTATCTTTCCTTTTCCTTCACCTTCTCCATATCTTATAGAGAGAGAAAACAAACTCCTGCAATTATTGAACTTCCTTTCAAGCTCAAACTTGTGAGAGCCTTCTTCCTCCTGCATTTTCCACCATCGTTAACCACTTTTAGCCTCCTCTTTTTGGTTGCAAAGAGTTCCCCAATTTTCTAACACTACAAACCCTCTAATGTGTTCTCATGACGTTTTGGTTTCCTCTATTACTGCTGCTACACCTACTCCTACCTTAAGCGCCATCGCCCCGACGGTGGCGCACCAAGAACAGTTTTGTTTCTACCGTCCTTCTCTCATTTTCAATGAGGGTGAAAATTTTCTAATGAGTGCAAGGCATTATCTTCAAGTGACAAGTGTGATCCATGATTCTTTGTGGTGAGGATGGCGATTCTACAATTAGGGGCTTCCTATCCTGAGAGAGACTCTGAGATTTTTCCTTGACCATGGGGAGTTCATTTGTTTCTAAATAGATTTTGAAGGGCCTGGAGGTTGCCGAACTCAGTTTGTTGCTTGGAGTAGCTATATGCATGCCTCTCACGCTAATTCCCTCACAAAGGTTGGGCTTCATTGCACTTCCTGGTTTGGGGAGTTCAATATGTCCAAGCATAATGCTACCCTCCATGTGTTGGTGTCTCACTTATAACCCACACTTTCCTCGTAATGTGGAGAGAGTTTATAATTACCGTAGAGGACGTCTATGAAGTACCTGGGCTTGAGCCCATAGGTACATCTTCTTATTCTGACAAAACTTTGGATGCCGAAGAGACTGCAGCCCCTGTAGACTTAGATCAGATATGTTAAAGTTGCACAGGACTTCCAACAAGGGCACATTTACCCCTCTTATTAGTTACTTCTTCCATACCCCTTATGCTAAGGCAATCTCTTTTGCTTATGGTAAGGGTAAGGATACACCCTTAGAGTTACATCCATACATTTCAGTCATTTTTTCTCGTTTAGTCTTTCTCAAGAAGCCCAACGACTAACCCGAGAGGTCATTCAAACGAAGTCAACCTATCTAACGAGTGTAATACCCCGTATTTTTATGATATTTATTTATGGGATTAATTGAATTAAATGCGTATTAATTGGGAATTAATCCGGATTAAAATACTAACGAGATACGAGTTGGTATTTGATTATAATGTGTGTATATGAGTATATATGAATATTGAATTATGAAATTTGTCGTGAGATTGAAAAACGGCAGTTTGGAAATTTTGTTGAGACGCGTGGGACAGTCGCGTCAGGAATATAATTATTTTAATTATAAAAGTGAATTTTATTTCTATTAACCGTATGGTCGTTTTGAGTGCGCCAACGCGTCCAGAAGGGTCAAAATAGTCAGAAAACACTAGCTGGGGGTTTGGTTTGGGTCCCGGGGCATTTTTAGGCCACACCGGCAACGCATAAGGGTAGTTTGGTAATTTTGGATTTTGGGAATTAAAAACCCACGAAAATTAGGAATTAATATCTGATTTGGACTTTACCCACTAAACCCACTATTAACCAAATAGGCTACGGGGGTTATTAGAAATTGTTCCAAAAGAATTCCTTAGGCAAACCCTAGCTACCATTGTCACTTTGGAGAAGAAAGCTTGTAGAGAAAGAAGAGAGGAGAATTCTGCAGAGAGAGAGAGAACCATTCATCAGATCGACATCAAAATCAGAGATATTCATAAGGCAAGTGGTTTAATTTCGTTTATTACAAAGAATGTTTCTTCCATGCGTAGGAAATTGTCAGAATTTGTATTGTTCTTGGGAGATTGATGAAAACCTATTAAATTGGAATTTGGAACTTGTATTTTGATGAGGAATTTCATGTAGAACTGTATGTAGGTGATTAATCTGTTGATAATATATTTTGGATGAAACAAAAACGGATTTATTTAGACTCATTGGGGATTTAAGAATTTTAGGGTTCATGTTCATGTGATTTGGGGATAAATGGAGGGATTTGATGATTCAATGATGTTTAGGAAGTATTGGACCTATATAAACGTTAATATATAACCTAAGTATGTTTAGGAATGATTAGAACCCATGTAAAATTGTTGGATTAATGTTTAGATGAGTTTGGAGAGGAAGAAAAGTTGGAAAAACGAGTTAAGGAATTTCTGGGCTCGAAACTGGCCTCTCGTTAGAAGACCTGCCCAGGTCGTTCGAACGAGCTCGTTCGAACGAGCTTCTAACGAGTTGACAGTTTGACTTCTAACGAGAGGGAGGTTCATTCGATGATTTTTGTTCTAACTAGATCTCGTTAGAAGGCCCACTTTGTTCGAACGAACTCTCGTTCGAACAGCCTCGTTCGAACGAGACTTCTAACGAGTCGACAGTTTAGGCTTTTTAGCCTGTTTTGATCCTGAGTGTCCCGTAACCTTGTTTATATGTAGAGATAACATTTCCTTATGGATTAATTGATATATTTGGGATGTTTGGGATATAATGAGGAGAAAAACCTAGAAGTGTAGTTTGAACCTAAGGGAAATTATGAATTAGGACGTGAGTGTCTATTACGATGCAAGAATTATTGACGACGTAAATAATTATATTAACCGGGAACATATAAATTGTGTAGCATTATATGTCGGTCCGAGAATGAGAAGTGTACCACAAATAAATTATGGTGATTACTAAGATGTGTGCATACTTAGTATATGTATTGATTTTATGTGTATGACATACCTACCATACTTGCTATCACGAGAGGTTTACGTTATCTTAGGGCCCTCTAATCCTTGTGTTGCCCGGATTTAGACTGGTACCTCAATGAACATAGGTCAGAGAAGGACTTATTGGGATATTAATAAGTCTGATGATCGTGGGAGCATAGGTATGTGCATGACCCATGTGATGTGACTGTGTTCGCCTCCATTATTTGTGATTTTTGTTATCTGAGAATGATTCCTGAGAGATTCGGAATGCGTGATCCTTATGTACGTGATGTACCGGGATGGATAGCAGAGTATGTGTGCACCGCAGCTTAGTCTTGGGGTGCTTGTATTGTATATTTATGACGTGATTAATATACACTTAATGAATGGGAACTTTCATGTTGGGATTGTGAATATAACTATGGTAATTTTTTGAGAAGACATAACGGGTTAATCGATAGTGGATTGAATTAATAATTGAGAATCTGAGTTAAGTAAAGCCCTCTATTTAATTGATAATGCTAGAATGTAATATGGGAATCGAGTAGTAAGGGGTAGAACTTATTACGGGTTGGTTAGATATGTATGTCATTTAGATGGGTACGGTATGTTAGGAGTGCACATGTAGTCGAGAGGTGAGAATTTCATGTGAGTGCACATCCTAACATGTATTTTGCATTTAATGTTTTAATGTTATTAAAACACTTGCTGTTTTTAAAATGATTTCCACTTTCGGGATCTGACCCATTTGCTTTCAAATCTATTTTTGTAAAAACCATTTTTAGGTGCCCAGCCACAAGGACACCATGCTTAGGATACTCATTCAGGGATGAGCTGTAGCTGTTTGTGGAAGTTACATGACTTTGCTTGTAGATGCTTCATCTATCTTGACTCTGTATTCAGCATTTATCAGTTGTAGGGCATGTCGCCCATTTCTTTAAGAGACATTTTATTTAATTCAGTTATTCAGACTTCTGGCATGTAATTAATTCAGGATTCATACTTGTCGTATTATTTTCAGTTGTGGGATTGTTGTGAGGAGTTTTCCTCCGGACTCTTGTTATTATTTGTTGGTTATTTAATTACTTCGTTATGGGGAATGGATTATGTTGTTCTTCCATTATTCTTTTATTGCATGTTAATCAGACTTAATTTAAAATTTGGCAACTTACTTTTTTAATACTAGGTGGTTAGTGATCTTTAAAATGTTTTCGACAGTGATGCTATTAACTGAACCAACTTGGAATTTTGTATTGATTTAATAAAGGAGTAGCTACCCGGTATTTAATTAGTCGGGGTGTCACAGGTGGTATCAGAGCATCAGGTTCTAGTGTCCTTTAGGATCTGTACGGCTTATTATGTTTTTCGCTGAGCTTTCTTTGATGTATAGCCCTATATTTTAGGACTGTTGTATTCTTTTGTATATGCTACGTTCTTCAGCTATTTTGAGTTTATAACTGCGAACTTATAGAATTTATTCTTGTTTCAGAATGCCTCCACGACGTGCACAATGGGTTCCCAGGGATGCTACGCCAGAACCACAGCCCGCACCAGTTCAGGGCACGATGAATGCCGCCGAGGTTGCAGCCATTGTGGCCCAGGCGGTAAATGCCGCACTAGCCGTAGTTCAGCAGGCACCACCTCAGGCGCCGATAGCCGCGCCAATTCAGCCACATGCATTCCCGTCTGCTTGGGAACGTGTTCGAGATGCTTTCCAGAAAGCACACCCACCGGAGTTCGCAGGAAGCTCCGATGTTGTGGTTTCGAGTCAGTGGAGGAAGGATATTCAGCGGCACTTGAGGATGTATGAGTGCACCGATGTCCAGAAGCAGATACTAGCTACATTTAAGCTAATAGGGTCTGCACTATAGTGGTGGGAGTCTATTACCACCATGGAGGAGAGAGATACTCTCACTATTCAGGAGTTTTGGGTGCGGTTCGATCGCAAGTACTTTCCGTCAGCTGTTCACACAGAGATGAGAAGGAAGTTGATGAGCCTCAAGCAGGAGGGTAAGACTGTGGCCGAGTATGAGGCCGAATTCACTGATCTTCTGAATATTATTCCGGATGAGATACCGACTGAGGAAAAGAAGATACAGAAATTTACAGACGGGTTGACATGGAGGATTCGTCAGCACTTGTTAGGGAACCTATCGTTAGCCACTTACTCTGATGTGGTTAACGCTGCACTGTTACACTGCTAGGATAATCGCTTTCACATGGCTGAGGGCAAGCGATCGGGAGAGTCCATCCATCAGGGCAGGACTGGAGGGAATGGTGCCAGTAGGGCACAATCTGTTCAGGGGCAGAGACACGGTGACCAGGGTTCCCAGCAGGGGATCACAAGAGGTTCAGGTCAGGGAATTTTAGGCACGGACAGGGAGGTTTCAGGCAGGGCCATCAGGGTCTGAACGGCCATCAGAACCAGCAGGGTCAGAATGGTCAACAGTAGTTTCAACAGGGCCAGCAGGGCCAGTGGAGGAACGGTAATGGCCACCAGGGCCGGGGGCAGCAGGGACAGAGAGGGGGTAACTTCCCGGGGAAGTGTTTCGTTTGTGGCAAGACTGGCCATAAACGCCAGGACTATCCTGATAGGGGCAGGGCCCCGCAGCAGCAGGAGGGTGCACGACATGAGCCACAGAGGCCACTTTTTCCACCTGCTCTCCCAGCTCCAGCCCAGGTGCCAACACTACCAGCCATTCCAGCAGTTCCTGTGCAGCAGGGGCAGTTACAGTATGGACGTGTCTATAACGTCCACCAGGCAGCAGCTCCACAGGCACCACCCGCGATTGAGGGTATGTTTCCTATCCATGGTACTAGGGGTCGGGTTTTATTTGATACGAGGGCAACGCATTGTTTTATAGCTACACATTTTACGAAAGCCTTAGGGTTGTTAGCCACAGCAGAGAGCACAGTGACGTGTGTAGACTCACCATTGGGGAGTGGGTCACTTATTTTCTTTATATGCCGGGGAGTGGGGGTAGAGATTGGTAGTTTGGTATTACCTGCAGACATGTTGGTACTAGATATGCATGTGCACGATGTGATTATCGGTATGGATTGGCTCGCGGATTATAGAGCCATGATCGATTGCTTCGGTGGGAGCATTGTTTTTGCCATTTCGGGGCAAGAGATGTTTGTAGTGGCGATGCCTCGCCCAGAGGGAGGCTCGACTGCTCATTTGTATTACATAGAGGAGGATACCTCTAAGGAGGTTGTGATTCCTTTAGATTCGATGCCAGTTGTCAGGGAGTATTCCGATGTGTTTCAGGAGATACCAGGCCTACCCCCAGTCGTGAGATAGACTTTGTCATAGACTTATTACCAGATACGAGACCTATAGCACGCGCACCGTACCGTATGGCTCCGACAGAGATGCGAGAGCTATGAGATCAGATTGAGCAGTTGTTGGGACAGGGGTTTATTCGGAGGAGTACTTCGCCGTGGGGTGCCCCTGTGTTGTTCGTGAAGAAGATAGATGGTTCACTGAGATTGTGTGTGGATTACCGAGAGTTGAATAAGGTCACGATACGGAATAAGTATCCGTTGCCTCGAATCGATGACCTATTCGACCAGATGAGAGGATCTTCTTTCTTCTCAAAGATTGATTTGCGATCGGGATACCATCAGTTGCGTATCAGGGAAGAAGATGTCTCGAAGACTGCGTTCTTATCGAGATATGGATCTTACGAGTTTCGGGTTAGGCCTTTTGGCTTGACCAACGCTCCAGCAGTGTTTATGGACTTGATGAATAGGGTGTTCAGGGATTTCCTAGATCAGTTTGTCATTGTCTTCATTGATGATATTCTGGTTTACTCCCAGACAGAGGAGGAGCACGTCGAGCATTTGAGGCACGTTTTGCAGACGCTACGTCAGAACGAGCTGTATGCAAAGTATGAGAAGTACGGGTTTTGGCTGAAGGAGGTCCAGTTTTTGGGACATATTATTTCCGACCGGGGAATATCTGTTGATCCGGGAAAGGTATCCGCGGTGAGGGAGTGAGGACAGCCCACGACACCGACTGAGATCCGTAGTTTCTTGGGCCTCGCAGGATACTACAGGAGATTCATTCAAGGATTTTCGAAGATAGCGGGTCCTTTGACACATCTGACTCGTAAAGGTGTGCCGTTCATCTGGAGTGATGCCTGTCAGTTGGCATTTGATGAGTTGAAGGATAAGTTGACCTCAGCACCTGTGTTAGCATTGTCGAGACCGGGAGTTGAGTATCTAGTCTACACCGATGCGTCCTTGCAAGGACTTGGAGGTGTGTTATAGCAGGAGAGTCAGGCCATAGCTTATGCTTCCCGTAAGCTTAAGCCTCATGAGAAGAATTACCCCACTCATGACTTGGAGTTCGCGGCAGTTGTATTTGCCCTTCGGATTTGGAGACATTACCTTTTGGGGGAAAAGTTTCGATTGTTCACGGACCACAAGTCCCTACAGTACCTATTCACGCAAAAGGAGTTGAATATGCGGCAGCGAAGGTGGCTTGAGTTTGTGAAGGATTATCAGTTTGATATCCAGTATCACCCGGGGAAGGCTAACATGGTAGCAGACGCGTTGAGCCGTAGGCCAGTAGATGAGGTGGCAGGGGTGTGGAAGGCCAAGTGGAAGGAGTTGGGAAACCAGGATGCAGTGGCCCGATTGTTCATGTCTGTGATGACCGTTACACCTCAGATTGTCACGAAGGTAGTAAGGGCACAGGCAAATGACTCGTTCTGTCAGGAGCAGATAGTTCGATTACTAGCAGAGGGAGACGAGTCCTATACCGTTAGCTCAGATGGGGGATTACACTTCAATGGGAGATTGGTAGTTCCGAAAGGGGAGGAATTACGCCACGAGGTGATGGCAGAGTCTCATGGCTCACGGTTCGCGGTACATCCCGGAGGGGACAAAATGTACCAGGACATGAGACGACAGTATTGGTGGAGCGGGATGAAGAGAGATATTGTCGTGTTTGTTTCTAAATGCGCCACTTATCAGCTAGTAAAAGTGGATCATCAGAGACCGGCAGGACTTCTACAGCCATTGGAGGTCCCTATGTGGATGTGGGAGAGCATATCTATGGACTTTATCACGGGGTTGCCTACGTCACAGAGAGGTCACGACTCCATTTGGGTAATTGTGGACAGGTTGACCAAAGTCGCTCATTTTCTACCCGTAAGGACAGACTACACTACGGGATAGTAAGCTCAGCTCTTTATTTCAGAGATAGAGAGACTTCACGATGTGCCCCTAAATATTGTGTCTGACTGAGACAAGATATTTGTTTCACGGTTTTGGGAAAGTTTTCAGGAGGCCATGGGCACGGAATTGCGGTTGAGTACGACGTTTCACCCGCAGACCGGTGGGCAGACTGAGCTTACAAACCAGATGTTGGAGGACATGTTGCGTATGTGCATCATTGACTTCGAAGGTGGATGGGAGCAGTATCTTCCACTGGTGGAGTTTGCTTACAACAACTCCTACCAGTTCACTATTGGCATGGCTCCATTTGAAGCGTTGTACGGTAGACCTTGCCGTTCCCTAGCATGTTGGTTGGAGGTGGGGGACAACAAACTACTTGGGGCGGAAGTGATTCAGGATACTTCGGCGAGGACAGAATTGATTCGGAGTCGCATTCGGGGAGCTCAGGATCGGTAGAAGAGCTATGCTGATGCGAAGAGGTTCTTCAGGGAGTTCCAAGTGGGGGACCAGGTTTTGCTCAGAGTATCTCCTATGAAGGGGATTATGCGTTTCGGGAAGAAAGGAAAGTTGGCACCGACATATGTGGGACCATTTCCTATTATTGAGCGGATTGGACCGGTTGCGTATAAGCTTGGGTTACCGGAGCATTTACATCGGATTCACGATGTTTTTCATATTTCCTCGCTAAGGAAATATCTTAGAGACGATTTGGCTCATTCTCACATTGCTTTGGAGGACATCGATCTCCAGCCTGATAGCTCCTACGAGGAGGGGTCGATTGCTATTTTGGACCGAAGCGAGCGTAAATTGCGGTCAAAGATAGTTCCGTTAGTGCGTGTTCAGTGGCGACATCATAATGTCGAGGAGTCTATATGGGAGTGCGAGGATGAGATGCGTGAACGTTATCCAGAGTTGTTCTTACCAGGTACTTTCTAGTTCTGAATTTTGGGACGAAATTCTGTTATTAGGGGGGAAGTATGTAACACCCCGTATTTTTATTATATTTATTTATGGGATTAATTGAATTAAATGCGTATTAATTGGGAATTAATCCGGATTAAAATACTAACGAGATGCGAGTTGGTATTTGATTATAATGTGTGTATATGAGTATATATGAATATTGAATTATGAAATTTGTCGTGAGATTGAAATACGGCAGTTTAGAAATTTTGTTGAGACGCGTGTGACAGTCGCGTTAGGACAGGAATATAATTATTTTAATTATAAAAGTGAATTTTATTTCTATTAACTGTATGGTCGTTTTGAGTGCGCCAACGCGTCCGGAAGGGTCGAAATAGTCAGAAAACACTAGCCGAGGGTTTGGTTTGTGTCCCGGGGCATTTTTAGGCCACACCGGCAACGCATAAGGGTAGTTTGGTAATTTTGGAATTTGGGAATTAAAAACCCACGAAAATTAGGAATTAATATCTGATTTGGACTTTACCCACTAAACCCACTATTAACCAAATAGGCTACGGGGGTTATTAGAAATTATTCCAAAAGAATTCCTTAGGCAAACCCTAGCCACCATTGTCACTTTGGAGAAGAAAGCTTGTAGAGAAAGAAGAGAGGAGAATTCTGCAGAGAGAGAGAGAGAGAACCATTCATCAGATCGACATCAAAATCAGAGATATTCATAAGGCAAGTGGTTTAATTTCATTTATTACAAAGAATGTTTCTTCCATGCGTAGGAAATTGTCAGAATTTGTATTGTTCTTGGGAGATTGATGAAAACCTATTAAATTGGAATTTGGAACTTGTATTTTGATGAGGAATTTCATGTAGAACTGTATGTAGGTGATTAATCTGTTGATAATATATTTTGGATGAAACAAAAACGGATTTATTTAGACTCATTGGGGATTTAAGAATTTTAGGGTTCATGTTCATGTGATTTGGGGATAAATGGAGGGATTTGATGATTCAATGATGTTTAGGAAGTATTGGCCCTATATAAACGTTAATATATAACCTAAGTATGTTTAGGAATGATTAGAACCCATGTACAATTGTTGGATTAATGTTTAGATGAGTTTGGAGAGGAAGAAAATTTGGAAAAACGAGTTAAGGAATTTATGGGCTCGAAACTGGCCTCTCGTTAGAAGACCTGCCCAGGTCGTTCGAACGAGCTCGTTCGAACGAGCTTCTAACGAGTTGACAGTTTGACTTCTAACGAGAGGGAGGTTCGTTTGATGACTTTCGTTCGAACGAGATCTCGTTAGAATTCCCACTTCGTTCGAACGAACTCTCGTTCAAACAGCCTCGTTCGAACGAGACTTCTAACCAGTTGATAGTTTAGGCTTTTTAGCCTGTTTTGATCCCGAGTGTCATGTAACCTTGTTTATATGTAGAGATAACATTTCCTTGTGGATTAATTGATATATTTGGGATGTTTGGGATATAATGAGGAGAAAAACCTAGAAGTGTAGTTTGAACCTAAGGGAAATTATGAATTAGGACGTGAGTGTCTATTACGATGCAAGAATTATTGACGACCTAAATAATTATATTAACCGGGAACATATAAATTGTGTAGAATTATATGTCGGTCCGAGAATGAGAAGTGTACCACAAATAAATTATGGTGATTACTAAGATGTGTGCATACTTAGTATATGTATTGATTTTATGTGTATGACATACCTACCATACTTGCTATCATGGGAGGTTTACGTTCGCTTAGGGCCCTCTAATACTTGTGTTGCCCGGATTTAGACTGGTACCTCGATGAACATAGGTCAGAGAAGGACTTATTGGGATATTAATAAGTCTGCTGATCGTGGGAGCGTAGGTATGTGCGTGACCCATGTGATGTGACTGTGTTCGCCTCCATTATTTGTGATTTTTGTTATCTGAGAACGATTCCTAAGAGATTCGGAATGCGTGATCCTTATGTACGTGATGTACCGGGATGGATAGCAGAGTATGTGTGCACCGCAGCTTAGTCTCGGGGTGCTTGTATTGTATATTTATGACGTGATTAATATACACTTAATGAATGGGAACTTTCATGTTGGTATTGTGAATATAACTATGGTAATGTTTTGAGAAGACATAACGGGCTAATCGATAATGGATTGTATTAATAATTGATAATCTGAGTTAAGTAAAGCCCTCTATTTAATTGATAACGCTAGAATGTAATATGGGAATCGAGTAGTAAGGGGTAGAACTTATTACTGTTTGGTTAGACATGTATGTCCTTTAGATGGGTACGGTACGTTAGGAGTGCACATGTAGTCGAGAGGTGAGAATTTCATCTGAGTGCACATCCTAACATGTATTTTGCATTTAATGTTTTAATGTTATTAAAACACTTGCTGTTTTTAAAATGATTTCCACTTTCGGGCTCTGACCCATTTGCTTTCAAATCTATTTTTGTAAAAACCATTTTTAGGTGCCCAGCCACAAGGACACCATGCTTAGGATACTCATTCAGGGATGAGCTGTAGCTGTTTGTGGAAGTTACAGGACTTTTCTTGTAGACGCTTCATCTATCTTGACTCTATATTCAGCATTTATCAGTTGTAGGGCATGTCGACCATTTCTTTTAGAGACATTTCATTTAATTCAGTTATTCAGACTTCTGGCATGTAATTAATTCAGGATTCAGACTTGTCGTATTATTTTCAGTTGTGGGATTGTTGTGAGGAGTTTTCCTCCGGAATCTTGTTATTATTTGTTGGTTATTTAATTACTTCGTTATGGGGAATGGATTATGTTGTTCTTCCATTATTCTTTTATTGCATGTTAATCAGACTTAATTTAAAATTTGGCAACTTACTTTTTAAATACTAGGTGGCTAGTGATCTTTAAAATATTTTCGACAGTGATGCTATTAACTGAACCAACTAGGCATTTTGTATTGATTTAATAAAGGAGTAGCTACCCGGTATTTAATTAGTCGGGGTGTCACAACGAGATATCTAACAAAAACTAGAACATACTGTTTTTCCTCATTTAAAGTTCATTAAATCAAGTTCTAACGAGGTGTTGGATCACATTATAACGACATGCCAAATGTCATTAGAACGACTTTGACAGATTTCTAAAACGTTTTTTTAAAACCATTTTAAAAACAACACCAAAAACAATATAAATCCAACGATAAAAATATATAACATTCATGTCGAAGAGATCCTTAAAAATTGAAGATAAAAATGAGGTAGGAAACACGACATAGTGATGTGTACATGATATCTTGGTCATTATGTCTTCAACTAAACATGTCTTGGGCTTAAAAGGTCCTCAAATTCTAACATATAACTCAAAGGTTTTGTCCAAACACGAAATAAACCAAAATACATACAAATTTATTCTATCATAAATTTGTTCCTACAAATCTCTCCTTTTGGCTAATCCAGGACAAAACACAAAATAAAAACCTATCAGACATCAATATCTCTAAAAGACTCAATCCCTAACCCCCCCCCCCCCCCCCATAAAAGTACAGACACTTGACAGACTCATATTGAATAACTTTGATCATGTGTAAAAAAATTTGTATCATTGGAAACCCGCATACTTAAACACACCTTCTAATGCAAAGAGAATATATAACATATAAATCCGAAGAAGAATAAAACCCAACCATATTTTTTAACAATCTCTACCTATGTTAGTACATCTCCCCCCTAAGGTAAAAATCTCTCCCAGACTATAAAGATTAAGATAACATTTCTCCCCCTCCCCCATTTTTTGTTCAGGAATAGACAAAGATAAAAATGCATAGTAAAACCATTTCTCCCAAATATAAATACCCCCCCCCCCCCCTCCAAATTAAACATGGGTTGGTATAAAGGAAAAAATAAGAATATCATGCGATGGTGTAAAGTGCAATAAGCACTGAGAAACACAACTCTGTGATATAAGCACAAATAATCCAAAGAATGAGCAATTGATACCATCTTAAATATGACATGAAGCATGGGATACCAATGTAAACGATCAACAAGAGATACCAATATGTTCATATAGTTACCAATTTTAAGCCACGTAAAACTAAAATAGAATGTGTGTCTTACATGGATTAAATGCAAATGCAAAGACTTAAAATAAAAGGATACCATATATATATGTACACACACACACACACATAACACAAACTATAAATAAAAAATAATAACCTTTCCACACTAGCATAGTATTGATGAGTCTAAACAAACATGTGGTAAATGAAGAGAATGGACCTAAATTAGCAGCAAGCAAAATATGACCTAATCACTCAAATACATACAAGGAGTTCTATTTGATTTCATTAAGTTTACCAAACAAACATTTAGAGCGATAAAATGAACTAAAAATGGATAAACAAGTACAATGTACACTAACTTAGAAAATATTGATAATTCTCAAATTAATAGCATTAAAATTAGTTAACTAGAATTCATGCAAACCCATTGATCTTCAACTTACAACACCCTCAACACTTAGATATATCATATTTTTACTTCATTTTTTAAGACATGAATCATTCGATTATTATATGCAAAAAAGGGCCTCGATAATATATTCCTTTCTTTTTACTCTTAAATGTTAAAGCTCTTGCGAATGGTGGTCTTTCACTTAAGAAAGATTTCTCCTTTTGTACCCCTTTTCCCGTGAACACTCATATTGTCAATAAAATAATAAACTCATGGGAATGGTCTTTACATGCATAAATACCCTAATCAAATATATATGTATATGACAAGATTGTTGAGGGACCACCTCACTTCCCTAATTTATCATATGATGTTAAAATTGACCCTACACATCGCATAAAAACTCCGAAAACAAACAAACATGTTTTATTTATTTATTTAATATGACCCCAAAAAATTAAAATATAAAAAAAGTCAAACATAATACAACTAACAAATGCATATAACATGAAATACAAAACATAATGTATGAAAACATGCAAATAGAGTGAACCATAAGATGTAGCATAATAAGGATTCTATGAAAGCGTGTGAGAACCAACCAGTCTAACATTCAATGCCTCCAAACTGATTCCCAAACAAAAATAGATAAAAATTAATGCCTTAAGTTTTGGGAACAATGGTCACACAGGATGTAGACTTCCTAGGACCTCTTCTAAGATCATAAAAAAATGCCCTAAGGTGACCTCTCATACCACAATGTGAACATGTGTAAACAAGAGGAAGTTACCTTTGGACTGACCTTGTTTAACGTCCTTGGAAGTTATAAAAAGACTAAAATAAAAGTTGGCCTTTTCTTTAGAGATGGAAGCATTTAGATTATCGAAGAGAACACAAAGACTACTTGAGTCTCATAGATCATGTTCTAGACTGAAAATTTTAGACTCGGGAAAAAACATAGACTATTCAAAATATAGGGACTCCTCCTTCATATCTTCAATCATTCTAAAAAAGTTCTTTCTCCCCCTCAATCTAAGAAAAATTATCCCTAAGAGTCTTCTCACATACCCTCAAAACATTATTAATTTATCATTATTCTTGATGTCACTTTCTTTCAACCTAGCTTCAAACATCTTAGAGTCCTCTAATTCATTCTTTAAAACTTGTACTCTACCATCACTCTCTTTTTTGGGCACTTCTAAATTTTGAAAATCATGTTTCATGTCCTTGAGCTTCTCAGGGAAGATATCTCTTTGAGTTTGGAAAGTTAGCGAAAATTTAATTTCATCTTTTCAGCTAAAAAAAATCTTTTTCAAGAAATTTACCTCTTTTCATAAATTTAAAATTCAAACAAGTTACTTTTCAGCTCGATTATGAACGTCATTAAACTCCTCTCGAATATTAAAATCATTGTCATTACTAAACATATCGGACAATTACCACTATGATGACCCATCGAGAGAAACAAACAAACCAAAAGATATATATATATAACCCAACCAACCTTAAAAATTCACAAAACAAGGACCTACACAATATCTTAGTGTTCACATTTTGGTACCACTTAAATGTCCTACCATATAGGGTTCAAATATATGGATAAAGGGTGCAAAGCCAATCAAATTAGTTATTTTTCAATTTTTTCAAATTTAAGTTCAATTAAACAAGTTCAACCCAAAATAAACTTATAACCCATTAAATAATTGTTGTGTTAAAACATATTAACCAAATTTATATTTATCCTAAAGCATGCATCTAGGTGCTAGATGATAAAATAAGATCAATCACACAATAAGCCAATGTACAAGAAAAAATCACATTGGAAAAAACCTCATACGAACCATCCATGCAATATCACTGTGTTTGGATTTACAAAGGACACGATAGTAAACTTTCCTAATGAATTGATTCCCTTAGAAGCCTTAATGCTCGTCATTACTTAACCTCCACACACAATGATAAGAAGGAGTCAACCCACACAGTTGCCACAACGTGTGAGTCCTTATATGCCTTGGCATACACCCATAAGGCTCAACAACCATCTACAAATTGAAATAAGGAGTCCAACACTTCTTTATCGCAACACCACAACACATAGTCGACCTTGTATAAATAGTAAATACCGAGTCCACTGTACGAAATGATTTTCAACAACTTGTAAAGAATAAACCTTGATCCCCATAAACTATATCTTAAATATATATATTATGAAACACGTGGATATTTAAATACTTGGGTGTAAACTAGTGTTTTAGGATGAAAACATTATTGTGGAAGATCAAAAGCTTTGGAGAGATTTTTAGAAGTGTTTTATGACTCTAAGGTTATTAAAAAGTCTCTCATAAAACTACTTCTCTGTACTCCTTTTTATAGGTTTTCTAAAAATGACGTAAGGACGAAAAAGCATATTTTGCATTGAAAAATATGTTATTTTGCTCATAGTGCACTTTTTCTCTACCATAGTGCATTTGTCATTCCTTATTACAAATAGATGATAATAAGAATTTGTTCATATTGAAAATGACATAAGACACAGTTCTCATTTGAACGACTTCTAATGATATTTCCAACGAGAACCTAGAGCAATCAATTTTCTTCTCATTTGACGTTCATTAGATTGGAATCTAACGACGCATTAGGTCTCATTCGAACAACATGACTAATGTTGTTAGAACGACTTTTTAAAAAAATAAAAACTTTTTAAAACCTATTTTAAAATCAACATCCAAAAACATATAAATCAAATGATCATAATACATAGCATTCATACCTAAGAGATCCTTAGAACATGAAGAAAAAAATGAGGCATGAAACATGGCACGATGATTTGAACAGAATATTTTAGATTTCATGTCTTGAATCAAAAACATCATAGGCTTAAAAGTTCAAATAGAATAAAGCCCTAATTTATGAGTCATAGGTTTTTTCCAAAAATATAATAAACCAAAATGCATACAAAATGACTAAATTGAAAATCTATCCTTACACCCAATTAGTGACACCTTGATCTTAAATCAATCTTATAGCAGTAGAAAGAACCTCTCAACTGGTGAAATAGGTCAACAGTTGGGGTAATGGATACTTATTACATATGGTGACCTTGTTCAACTTTTTGTAATCAACGTACAATCTCAACGATTCATTGTTCTTCTTCTACACAAATAGGACCGAATATCCCCATGTTGAAATAATTATCAAAATAGAATCTTATCCAAAAAACTATTGAATTTGATGTTAAATCTCTCTCATTTTTAATAGAGACATATGATACGGTGCTCGGGCTATCTGCATATCATCTGAATTTAAGTCAATGGAAATTTCAATCTCCATACTTGATAGTTACAAAAGAATATCCTGAAAAATGCCAGGACACCCCTGAACAACTATAATGGAATTTAATGACACGGTGAATTCCTCTAAAGTATCATCTTCTATATAATAAAAATTCGTACCAGACCCTCCCTTGGGTCATGGCATCGCAACAAAATACTTCTCCTGCCTAGAAATGGAAAAACCTATCGACATCACATAAAAGTACACATTAACATGATCCTAGAATAACCAATCCATCCTAAATATAAGATTATATGAATAGATGTCCAAAATCAAATGGTTGGCCCCAAATTATAGACAACAAATATTTACCCCTATATTATGACAAACGTGAAGAATAAATTTACCCTATCCCAATAATAAATCTATATTCAATGAAGAATCTGACACTAGGCCTACCATCCTTTCTAAATGAGTGAAAGATCTACTAGAAAATGAATTTTAAAGTACTAGTATTGAATAAAACATGTTGTAAGTGTCCATGAATAGGTTACATACTCTCATATGCTTATATTGGTGCTTATGAATCCCTTGGAGCAACATAATACATATGATCATACTATAACCGTATATTTCCTTGCTATAGGGTCAATGGTGGTGCTAGTAAGGCTAGACGATAAGAACTGGTGGGCCTAATAGATATTTATGTTGGCCTTATTAGTTTTGGTATTCTTTTCGTCCTCTCTAACCTTAGGCACCCTGATTTACCTTGGGTAACCTCTTAGTTGTGTGTCCCACCTACCTAAAATAAAAATAACTGTTGAGAAATATCCCAAACCAATGGTTTCTCTAACGGCCTATACCTTATTGACCCTTGCCCGAATTAGTCTATTTTTTTTACCTGAAGGCCTTATTATCGATTATCATTATGCCCTATCTGTCTCTTATGTGTATGATCTCTATATTGTGGCACCTTTAGCTACTAGGCCTTTTGTCTAGGAGAAGATTCTCTCGCATCACCTCATATTTTACCCGCCTGAATAAACTTATCCCTATTGGACATATTATCCCCCCTTTACGTTCTAAAACACGTGGTGATCCTACCAATGCATTAAGAAGACATGCACTACCTAAGTAGAAATGGTGTAAGTAGGATTCCCCATCAACACCCTTCTGGTCTTCAAATTCTATCTCCTAATGAAGTACTCCATCCCCTTATCCTCAATGTCCAGCTTCAAGGGTTATTACAAGATAGGTTTGTGAACTACCCTTCATAGTCATAAACTTTATGGTAACCCTACTCTAACTTTAAAAACTCTCTCTTCTTATTCCCTTACACTGTCAGATGGAAGTACTTTGCCTTGATTCTGGTCCATAATTCTAAAAATAGGAACATGACTCCTATGCTTAATTTTGGTAATATACTCCCACCACTTTAATGCATACCCTACAAGATCAAAGTTGGTTGGCATATGTTGGTTGGCATATGTCTCAAACTACCAATTCATTTAACCACCCTCTAGTGCCTCTTAATCTCTTTTCTCCACTTATGTGAGTATATTAGTAGCTCCAATAAACTATGGCGAGTTAGCAGTTGTGAAGTACCCATGTGATCTCTCCCAACACTATAAGATAATGTCGTTTTGGTGACATTTTATAAATGTCGGTATAAGGGTAGAAAGTGTCGGGGATACCTTTCCCGACATTTTGTCTGACATTTATAACAAATGATGGAAATTTTAATGTCGGGAAATTTACGATGTATTTCATAAATGACGGCTTAGGTTTTCCCGACATTTGTTGCGACATTTAATAAATGTTGCCAAATCCCCACCAATGCAAAAAACTAATCGACATTTATAGTAAATGTCGCTAAAACATTGTATTATGACACTTTAGAGAAATGTAGGATTTTACACTTGATTATAGCATGCCATGCCAAAATTTTGTAACACACTTAAGGATCAAATTTCGTAACATATGTATATTATTTTTTCTATTTTGTACATATATGTGAGGAAAAAATTACCAACCAAATCATAATATAGAAATCTTGTAATAATCCAATCCAATTAACATGTCACAATTAACTTTTTCAATCTCATTCTCCTTTTCAGTCTCATTCCAACACAACATGCAATCATTAGGGCATGCATGTATCTTCTTCTAACCCTAAGTTCCCAATTAACTTTCGTGCTTCATAGAAAGAATTAGGCAAAGTTACCCCCTTAGGGAATGCGTCATTTAACAGCTCAAGTAATATCGTGAATGTCTTGTTGCTCTATCCACCCGGGCAATTTATATGTAACAATCAAACAACAAAAGAGAGCGTAGAGTAATTCTTATACCCCGGGTACAACTCTTGTTCAACTTCTTTTACTAAATTAAAGAACTTTTTTGTTACTTTGTTGGGACACACAATGTGTTGGTTCCCCTCTCCGTCAAGTATACCATCGAGTGGGATGGAAGGAGGAATTCCAAAGGCATCGTGTATCATTTCTCGCATATCATCGCCAACGATCGGTTCAGAATCGGGAATAAAGGACGATGACGACTCCGCATGAAAATCCAACATGTGTAGCTCTATAGATATCCATCTACTATTATATGTTCCTCCACGTCCTGTTTATAAACAAAAATCATACTTTTGCATTTTTTACACGAACATAATATTTTCATAGCCTCTGGTTGATTAGCAGACGCAAACCTCACAAAGTCATCTGGTCCTTCCAAATACGAGGGATGACGTCTATTTTTATTAATCCAACTTTTATACATATATTTGTATAACTTCAACCTAATGTATGCCAAACAAAAAAACAATGCTATTTTCAATGTGTATATTCAATAGAGAATTAATGATCATTTGATATTAGGAATATCTTCCTATGAAATGAGAATATTTATTTTTGTTCATAAACTTTTCTAGTAATACTAATTAATAGTAACAAAAAAATATTGAAAACATTATATATATATATATATATATATATATATATATATATATATATAGGGAAAGGTTCTCAAGCGAACCTAAAAACAAAACTATTTAATGATCCTTAACAAATAAACACCTAACAATCCATTAATTTTAATTTCTACGTTGTAATTTTTAAGCACCTATGTCAGCGAACATGCGTGTCAATCGATCTCCAACACCGCCACTCACCCCCCCCCCACCCCCATGGTAGCCCTGCTGTCATAAGGGCTGCCATAGAGATGTTGGTGGTTAAGGTTGGGGGGGGGGGGGTCGATCGACACACGTGTTCGTTTCCGCTGGCATGGACCAATTACAACATAAAAATAAAAATTAAATGGTTGTTAGGTGTTTTTATTAAGGCTCATTAAAAATTTTGGTTTTTAGGTTAACTAGAGAACCTCTCCCTATATATATATATAAACCACAATCAAGATTTTCATATAATTTATACTAACAACTTATCCAATAGAATATACGACATAACTAAAAGATAAAACACAAATTCACCAACATGGGCACACACACACACACACACCTATAAACTGAAACCACTTGAGTAGATCCATACACCGGAATGCAACAGATATATAATGCACACATCTATATAATGTGAGAGGGGGGTCTTTTACTGTTCCCTTATCAAACAGAGGTGTTATTAGAGATTGCTAGGACTTCATTAATGCAAGTATGCAGTGATTGATCGTCCGTGTTAGGCTATCCATTGTCACTGTCAAATATCTATGACTTCAAGTGAACTAGCATACAAATAGAGTTGAGAGTATAAAAACATAATGGTCTAGATAACCTAAGAAATTAACTACATGCATTTTATCATGCCACCTACAATGCACTTTGTTATGCACACTTTCAAAATAAATAGAAAACTACATAAATTGTACGTGCAAAGTCCAAACAAAAGCCGTCAAAACACAATCAAGTTAACGACAGGAAGACAAACAACATCATTTAATACAATTACTAGATTCTCAATTCAAAGGAACCCCTTCGCTTTACCTTATAGCAAAAATACCAAAAAAAATATGGTCATTTTAATTTGTAATAATTAATTACAAAATATATGGACCTCGTACCCTTATTTAAATTAAACACAAATAACACAATCACCATCAATTCCAAAGACAAGAACCCAACAATCGTGCATAGTTACACCTACATAAAAGAAATCTATGAACCCATCATACATCACATCCTGTAGTTCTACACCTACAAAGCCTGAGCATCCCAAATTAACGTATCATGTTCAAATTCAATTTATTCCAAGATAAAAAACTTTTCTCACAATTTATTACAAAAGCTATCATTGTGTGAGAGCATAATAGGGAACGTAAAGAAGAGTAAATACTTAATACCTTAAACTCTCACTTGGTATAGCAAATATGCGTGCTACATACAAGAAAACTTAAATACGTAATTGCTTCCTCTCCTGTCAAGAACCACAATACAAGTGCAAACAACATTAGATGTGACATTTTAAGAGAAAAAGTCACATTACTCTGATTTTGGAAAGATGCCACATTTTAGAAAACAAATTGGTACATTAACAAAGTTATGGGAGTGAAATTCATTCCACCCAAAAGAATTGCCCACAATTATTATAATTCGAAAGTAAAGAATAAATCAAACAAGAAAATAAACACAACACCAAGCTCTTTTACAATTGGTTCAACAAATTACTTGATAGATATAGATTTCACCACAAGCGGTAACAAAGTATGTTCCATTGTTAAATGGAAAGAAAATGACTTACATGATACATAGAACAAAAGTTTAAAATTAATTGAAAACAAATAGCGAACATATATAGCATATCAACTGATGTGTTATAGCATATCAAATGGCTAGTCATTTGAGGTTGATTGGCCTTCAATTTTCATGTAGGGATATTTCAAATATGATTGACTTGATTTCTTTGACTTTCGAGTTAATTACAAATAAGGCTTCAACTAATTGAGTTTTAATTTAAGTCTAATAACCCAAATTCAAATGTCATTTGCTTGTTCTGTAACCCCTTCCCCATAGTTCTGTAAAAAACTTCGTATGTTTTTAATACTCTAACAAATAAATAAATTTCAAAGTTAGCGCAACCATAAACTCACATTTGAAAACATAGAAAGACAAAACAGGGTATATACTAATAAACCTTCTAATATTATCCCACTAACTACTATAAATGAAAAAGAATACGAGACTAAATTACTGCAAGAAGAGCAATGAAATTTTCAAGTATGTCGTGTATTATTACTAATTATGTCACTATCCGCTAGAACAGATCAACCACCAACTTTACACACTAAACTAGTGATATACTTTAATCGAAACCCATTTCCATGCCAATACACATGGAACATAAAGGGGATTATGTATTGTTATTATTAAATATGGAATCTCCACACGAATGTTTCCATGCAAAGGCCAGTCCATAATACATATTATAATACCCAAATTATCTTAGCCTCCAATAGTTGCATCACCATAGACGTAGGCGTTAATCAAACTCAATACACAAGGCATCAAGAAAAATAATTTCCTTCTTACAACTGGTAGTCCTACACCCTGGATTTTCATGAAACATAAAGGGTATCTATCATGTTGCTGACCATGGTACAATCTGTTATAACTTCCATCGTCACTAATGATCGATAGTCGTTCGTATCATAGAGAGAAAATCCCATGAGTGGTACTCAACTATACTCTTTTGTAAAAATACTTCACATAATAAACTGCTCATCGTCTTTTAAGAGACATAACTCTAATGGACCCGACCTCAATTATGGAAACCCTCTTTGTCACCTCCTCCCCCCCCCCCCCCCTCCATCCCACCCTAAAATCACCCTTGTTGATCTCTAAAGATGATGTTACTCTTATTAGTGTAGGCTAATTTGAAGCATTTGATGTTGCTTCGTATTTAATAATTTGTTAAGGGTGTGTGGTCTTCAATGAGAATGATATCAGTGTGAGAGAGTATACGGGTGCGTTCAAATGAGAAAATTATATATTAAATTCAGTTTAACCCAAACAAACCCTAAACATGAAACAATATGTGATTGAATAAGATAATGAACTAAGCAAGAACATTCAAACACATGCTTGTGGGGAAAAATCCCCCGAGGGGGCAAAACCATTTATTTTCATTATAATATTGTAACTGTACAATTTCGGATTACAATGAAAATACAAGTGACTAAGAATTACCCTCAGGTATGGGATTCTGTAGTCGGCGGCTGGAAATATTCCTTTTCAGGAGGGCTGCAATGAAGAAGAAGAACGGTCTTCTCCACAAGGGTTGAACAGCAACTGGTTGTGTTATAGGGTTACAAACAGATTCACAAATGTATGAGAGGTTGTGTGAATAAAAAAAAACTGGAGTCTTGGGACTCAACAGGTGAAGACTTAGAGTTTTTGTACTCTAAAAATCGTGTGGAAGTCTCACTAAACCACCTCCCCGTAGTGGGATTAAATAAGAAGTCTTGGGCCTTGAAAATCTGAACACGATCTATTTTGTGTTTATCCCAGGCAGACCGGTCCGGGTCTGAGGCGGATCGGTCCGGGTAGGCGGATCGGTCCTTTTTATTTTTGTCTTCTTCGGTTCACTTACGGTCCGGGGTGTACTGGCTTTTCAGCAGGCGGACCGGTCCGGGTATGAGGCAGACCGGTCCGCAGGCGGATCAGTTCTTTTATTCTAGGCGGACCGATCCGGCTCTGCAGAAATCTGATTCCTTCTTCTTTTTGGTATTCGGATCCGTTGACATAGATTCGGTCTTGAATATTCTTCAACGGTGTGACGGCGTATGACATAACCAATAAATGATGGAAAAATTGTCCTTACAAATCTCCCCCTATGTCTATGCCGGTACAAACATAAAAACATCTGAATTATCAAGTATGAAACTGCCTATACAAATCTACCCTTCCATGAACCCAAAACTAAAAAGGTACAATTGAATAAGACTTCATCGTTTGTTCTTCAACTCTTCAGGAATCTTCAACGCTTTTCTCATCAGGGTGTGTATTTCACTGATCATCAATGTAGTACCTACACACATGAGACAAAGCAAATACCAAGTGACGTATCGAGTTTGAAATGAGATAAAAATATATAGCAATTTATGAGAAAACTCAAAAGTTCAAAACTCCCCCATAATAAGATAATTCATTCTCCCCCTTTTTATGATGTCCCCAAATAGACAAATGAGAGAAATAATTCAAACAAGCAATGACGGGGTGTCAGAAGGAAATACACAACTATTTTTTTGAATTTTTTCAAAAAAATTTCAAACAAAATCACACCATGAATAAACACAGGACAACCAAGTCGATGATGACGGAAATGAATGGGTGTGATCAAATTCGATAGGAAAATCAATGCATACAAACATGACATATGTGCACGATGAATATCGGATACTCCTAACGAATGAACTCAAAGTCTTCCTTTGGTGTGAAAAATGGAAATATAAGACATTGACTCAATCAAATCAACAAATCAAAGCTAAAAATGATTTCTACACCAATAACGTCCAAAACTTTTTATGCCTTTTCAGGACTTTCAAGGAAGTGCAAACCCGTTTATATTCTCCAACCAAACTCCCTCAGATATAATTTTGAATAGAGGCATTCTAAATTCTCAATTTGGAGAATTGATGGTGAAACCTAAGTGGTCCATATTTGGCATGAAGTGCTTTTTATTGCCTTTAAATTTTTTTGGGCTCTTTTAACCTTTTTGGACCCCGGATAATAAAATTCCTCCATTTTTAGGTCCTTTTGAACAATGGCTTTTGCGCAAAGAAGAGACAATTACCTTTCGCAGCCCCTCCCCATTCTTAAACAAACACTCAGTCTCACTAAAACGGTTTTTACATGCATTCCAATCTTGTCAAGTTTATCGCATATTGTAAGTTGTATAGACAGAATTGAGATGGAAACACTCAAGCCAATATGCGATAGACAAGTGCAATAATCAAATATAGTCGTGCATGTGTGCAATAAAGGAGATAGGAGTCAAACATGTAGAAGAATATCACTGATTACATCTCAAAGACTCCATACTATGTAAAGCACATGGATGAAATGATGTAGCGTCTCAAATCTCTATCAAACACTCACATGGATAGATGGAATGAAGGTGTGACTTGGCTATCTTAAATGTTCATCCATAAAAAGGTGTGTAAAAAAAAAATCTTTTTGGGCTTTTCAGAAATTTTCATATACAAAAACAAAAAAAAAAATCTTTTTGGATTTTTCAAACAAAATAAATAGTTGTACAACTAAAGAATGATACATATAAAACATACTAGCAATAGGAAGCATATGATATGGACATGAAAAAAAATCATATTCTAGACATAGACCAACCCCTCAGTCAACTGTGAAAATCCCCAAAGACTTCCTAAGACTCTCAAATCTAAGGGAATCTAAAGGTTTCGTGAAAATGTCGACTAACTAATGGTCGGTGGAAACGTAACTCAGGGATACAACTTTCTCCTCAACTAGCTGTCGTATAAAGTGCTCACGTATCCTGATGTGCTCGGTGAGCGAATGCTGGACTGGATTACGGGATATGTGTATCGCGCTCGTGTTATCACGGGAAATGGTCATAGTGTCCTGTGAGATCCCATAATCCTCCAGCATTTGCTTCATCCACAAGAGTTGTGTGCAACAACTCCCGGCGGCTATGTACTCAGCCTCCGCAGTTGACAAAGAGATGGAATTTTTCTTGTTTCTCAGCCAGGAGACAAGAGCAGAACCAAAATAGAAACACCCACCAGAAGTGCTCCTACAACCATCTACATCCTCGGCCCAATCGGCATCTGAATAGGCAGACAAACGGTCATCAGTATCAAAGGAATACCAAATACCGTATGAGAGAGTCCCACTTACGTATTTAATAATACGTTTTAGAGCAAGTAGGTGTGACTCTTTCGGGGATGCCTGATATCGCGCACAGACTCCAACACTAAAGGCTAGATCGAGACGACTGGCAGTCAAGTAGAGAAGGCTACCTATCATGCTCCGATATAAGGTTTGCTCTACGTCCTTGCCTGAAGTGTTTTACTAAGCTTGGTAGTGGTACTCATAGGTGTACGTGCATGCTTAGCAGAGTCTAAACCAAATTTCTTCACTAGGTCTCTAGCATACTTGGATTGGGAGATGAACATCCCATCCTCTAGCTGACGAACCTGGAGACCAAGGAAGAATTTAAGCTCACCAACCATGCTCATCTCAAACTCACTTTTCATTTCCTCCTCAAAGTGGTGAGCATGTTGGGAGCATGTGGATCCAAAGACTATGTCATCCACATAAACCTGGGCAACCAAAATATCACCGTCATCTCTCCTGACGAACAATATCACATCTACTCCCCCTCTCTTGAAGACACGAGCTAAGAGATAGGAAACAAGCCTCTCGTACCAAGCACGGGGTGTTTGCTTCATATAAGGCTTTCCTTAGATAAAAAACGTGCTCAGGGTACTTAGGGTCTTCAAACCCTTTTGGTTATTCCACATAAACCTCCTCCTGTAGAATGCCATTCAGAAATGCACTCTTGACATCTATCTGATATAACTTGAAGCGCAGATGACACGCGATGGAGAGTAGTAGACGGACGGACTCAAGCCTCACAACAGGAGAAAATGTCTCCCCAAAGTCTACACCCTCTATTTGTGTGTAGCCTTGAGCGACCAACCTAGCCTTGTTTCGAATTATGGTACCATTTTTATCCATTTTATTCTTAAAAATCCACCGGGCACCTATCACATTAGTCTCACTAGGTCGGGGGACAAGTTCCCAGACATTATTCTTTTTAAACTGAATCAACTCTTCCTGCATAGAAAATATCCAGTGTTCATCCTTGAGTACTTCTTTATGATTCTTGGGCTCGACATTGGACGTGTAGGAAAAGTGGCTAACAACGTTCTCTAGCTGAGCACGAGTTTTGACCCCAAGAGTGGGATCACCAACAATGGCAGAGGGGTCATAACTCTTGCGAACCCAAGCAGGTGTGTCCCCTAGCACATGAGTAGGGTTCACAGAGTGTGAGGGAGGGACAAGTAAATCACTGTCAGAAAAGTCCTCATCCTCACACTGAAGGTTAGGATCAATAACCGTCGAAGGTTCGTCATCTTACACGGTGACGTTTATTGATTCCATAACCTTAGAGCCCTTCAGGTTAAAAACCCGATATGCCCTACTAGTCGATGAATATTCTAGAAATATTCCCTCATCGCTCCGAGAGCCAAACTTTCCTAATTTCTCTCTATCCCGTAGGATGTAGCATTTACTCCCAAAGACACGGAAATATGCAAGGTTAGTCTTCTTGCCAGTCCACAAATCATAAGGTGTCTGAAGTGTGTGTGGTCGCAGATAAATCCTATTCACCATGTGGCATGCAGTAGACACTCCCTCTGCCCAAAATCTCCTAGAAACTTTATGACCTATAAGCATATATCTAGCCATTTCCTGGATCGTTCTAATCTTTCTCTCAACAATCCCATTTTTCTGAGGAGTCTTCACAGCAGAAAACTCATGTTTGATCCCAAGGCTATCACAATACAAATATACCTTTGCTTCTTTAAATTCAGTGCCGTTGTCACTACGTATTCTGTTAATAGTGACTCCGCGTTGATTTTGTAGGACACGACACTTGGTCGTTAAAAACTCTACGGCATCGAATTTCTCTCTCAGAAAACCTATGATGGAGTACCTGGAGAAATCATCTACCATCACTAGGATATACCTCTTACCACCTAGACTCTCGGTACGAGTGGGACCCATAAGGTCCATGTGTATAAGCTCAAGAACACGAGAGGTGGTAATGGAATGCAACTTCCTATGGGGACTACGAATTTGTTTTCCCATCTGACAGGGTCCACAAACTGTCGAAGTTGGCCTTCCAAGAGATGGTAAGCCACATACTAGGTCCTTTATAGCTAAGCGAGTGAGATCTCTAATATTTATGTGACCTAGACGTTGGTGCCACAGATCCATAGGAGTGATCGTGGCGCTGTTGTATACAAGAGAGGATGTGGGCTCAGTCCCATAGAAATTATCCTTTGTCCTCACCCCTTGCACTAATAGTTTACCGACTTGTTTATCGACCTTACAAGTGTCCCGGTCAAACTTTACTGCAAAGTCAGCGTCGCACAGCTGGCTAATGCTGAGAAGGTTTGCTTTCAAACCTTTGACGTACAACACATTTTCTAGCTTAGGAAATCCTGGTAACTCTACAGTACCTCGTCCTACAATGCTAGATTTTCTCCCATCTCCAAAGGTGACTCTACCGTCCTTATAATCCTCAAGGTGGGTAAAAAATGAAACATCACCTGTCATGTGTCTGGAGCATCCACTATCAAAATACCACTGAGAGGAATTATGTGCCTTGAGAGAAACATGAACAACAAAGGCCTTTTTATATTTCTTAGGTACCCAAGAAGTGGAGACCTTTTGTTTGCCTTTGTTGTTGTTGGTTTTAGCTGGAATGTGAGAAGCATTCACTGACGGCAAAGGCATCCGTCGGAATTCCTCCATCAAACTCTGAGAGGTGGCAGCTAAAAGCTCAACTCGCTCTCGCAGACTGGTAAAATCATCAGTATGCTGACGTGGAGCTGTAGTACGTCGTGTCCGACCAATGCTATAGCAAAACTCCCTGAGGTGGCCTTTTCTTTTATAATAGGTACAAAAGAACACAGTCAAAGGCAGACCTTAGTTCGCTTTTCTCGGTCGAATTCTCCTTTGAGGTTTTTGACGATGGCCATAAGGAGTAGTAGTAAACTCAGGAACTGGTCCAGGTGCAATTTGAGAGGTGGAACCACCATCATAACCAATTCCCTGCCTATCACCAAAACCTAAAGCGGGGCCGAGGAGCATCTTTCCCATTTTCCCTGATCTGTCCTCGATTTGTACCTTGACTTCCCTTGCTTTCTAAAGATCATGAGTCATCTGGGCAACAAAGGCTTCAAGTTTCTTTCGAGTCTCAATGGAGGAATGGAGCTCACTTGTAAGACTAGCCACTTGTTTAGTCAAGTCCCCTCTCTCTTTCTCAAAAACACTTTCTCTCTCTCTAAACAAACTCTCTTTCTCAACACAAGCATATTCTCTTTCTCTCAGGGCGGTGAAGGTGGAGGACTCTCTCTCTCGCCTTTCTTAAATCTTCCTCTAAGCCGGTGATCTTAAGAACTAGCGCTTTATTACGTTTTTTAGTTTGAAATGACTCAGAATATAACTCAGCATAGGCACGTTGAATATCACTCTCGCTCTCACTTGATTCATCCTCCCCCTCACTCACATCGATCTCACTGTCGAGGTGTCCCTATGAAGCATCATCCTCATCGTCGTGAAGAGAACTAGGAGTGCTCACTTGATTGGCCATGAATGCGGTGAAGTTACACTCATGCAGTGACTCATCTCCTGAATCCACCGTCTCGACCTCACTGTCGTCGCTAAGAGTAGCATTAAGGACAGCTTTCCCTTTCTCTCTATTCAGACGAGTGGCACACTCAAAGGCTCTATGACCCCTACCATCGCACTCAAAGCATCTCTCACTTTCTTTCTTAGGAGGATTTTTGAAATCTTTTTCATTTTTCTTTTCAAACTTATTTTTCTCAAATTTCTTTTTATCTTTAAAATTGCCATTTTTCTTAAATTTGAGAATCCTTTTGAATTTTTTTGCAAAAAGAGCCAAATCATCTAAGTCAAAATCACATTCAGAATCTGACGTGTCAGTCTCTCTCTTTCTAGATGACTCTTCCCTTTTTCTAGCCGACCCCTCACTCTTTTTCTCTTTGGCATTAAGTGCAATTCCTTTATCTTTAGACCTAGCAATTTCAGGGAACATATCAATTTCATAAGTTTGCAAATCTCCTACAAGTTCTTTCAATTTTAGCGTATTTAAATTGCCCATAGAATTTAGCATAGTGACTTTAGGGATAAAATGCTTAGGCAAAGAACGAAGAATCTTTTTAACAACTCTAGCATTAGGAATATGTTCACCAAGATTAAAGCTAGTATTAACAATGTCAGAAAGTCTAGCATAGAAATCATCAAAACATTCAGTCTCATGCATGGTGATGGTTTCAAATTGAGTTGTCAAATTTTGCAATTTAGACTCTTTCACAGCATTTGTTCCTTCATGGGTGAGTTGTAAAACATCCCATGCCTCCTTTGACGTGGTGCACGTCATGATACATCGGAACTCATCGGGAGTGATGGAATCGGAAATGGCACTCAAACCTTTAGAGTTAAAAGAAGACCATCTAAATTCATCTTCAGTCCAAGAGGTGACAGGTTTTAAATTAGTCACGTTTTACACAGTGACGAATGGAGGTGTCCACCCTCTTTCAACTAAAATCCAAACCCTTTCATCTATGGCTTTTAAAGCCGACCTCATTCGGGCTTTCCAATAAGCATAATTTGTCCCATCAAAAATTGGTAATTTATTATATGATTTCTCCATTAGAACACGCACTTTTTTAAAAATCAATTTTTTCAGAAAAACAATATCTTAGAAAAGATTTTGCAGAAAATAGGAATACGCGATAGATTAGCGTAACCTGCTCTGATACCAATTTGAGAGAGTATACGCATGCATTCAAATGAGAAAATTATATATTAAATTCAGTTTAACCCAAACAAACCCTAAACATGCAACAATATGTGATTGAATAAGATAATGAACTAAGAAAGAACATTCAAACACATGCGTGTGAGGAAAAATCCCCTAAGGGGGCAAAACCATTTATTTTCATTATAATATTGTAACAGTACAATTTCGGGTTACAATGAAAATACAAGTGACTAAGAATTACCCTCAGGTATCGGATTCTGTAGTCGGCGGCTGGAAATATCCCTTTCCAGGAGGGATGCAATGAAGAAGAAGAACGGTCTTCTCCACAAGGGTTGAACAGCAACTGGTTGTGTTATAAGGTTACAAACAGATTCACAAATGTATGAGAGGTTGTGTGAATCAACAAAAAACTGGAGTCTTGGGACTCAACAGGTGAAGACTTAGAGTTTTTCTACTCTGAAAATCATGTGGAAGTCTCACTAAACCACCTCCCCGTAGTTGGATTAAATAAGAAGTCTTGGGCCTTGAAAATATGAACACGATCTGTTTTGTGTTTATCCCAGGAGGACCGGTCCGGGTCTGAGGAGGATCGGTCCGGGTAGGCGGACCGGTTATTTTTATTTTTGGCTTCTTCGGTTCGCTTGAGGTCTGAGGTGTACTGGCTTTTCAGCAGGCGGACCGATCCGGGTATGAGGCGGACCGGTCTGCAGGCGGATCGGTTATTTTATTCTAGGTGGACCGGTCTGGCTCTGCAGAAATCTGATTCCTTCTTCTTTTTGATATTCGGAACCGTTGACGTAGATTCTGTCTTGAATATTCTTCAACGGTGTGACGGCGTATGACATAACCAATAAATGATGGACAAATTATCCTTACACAGTGTGTGGGTTTCGGTACGATGCCTTCAATTTTAAAGTAGGGATCTGTAAAATATGACTGACTTGATTTATACAACTTTTGAATTAATTTAAACAAGATTTCAACTATTTGAGTTTTCATTTAAGTTCAATATTTTACGAGTTTTAACAGTCAAACTCAATATATGAACTTCAATATATGCATAACGGTTAAACTCTACAGTGATATCGCTGATATGGGTCGTTTCCACTATGAAATTATCGATATGAGCTGATACTACTCAAAAATCATCGACATGGGAGATTCACGCCAATAATATAAAACCCAACTCGTAACTCAAAACTGGATCGGCTTGTACCGATACCTATTCAACTCAGCCATATCGTCACCGTATCGACCTAGACTTTAAACCATCGATATGTTCATTTAATTAATTATATATCTTATTCAGATAATGTTAATAGAAGTAGTATGGTATCTTTTCTTGTAAGTGCCACCAATTTGATCATATACAATGATTTAATTCTTTAACTTTTTTGTGCAAACTCTTATTGATAAGGGAGCTATTTTTTTCCATGTAAATGGATTACATGTTTTAAACATATTATATATGCTACACAAGGAAAAAATGTTAAATGGGGAAAAAATAGCATTAATTTTATAAACTTCATATATATTAAAGAAATAGCATGATACAACAAGAAATAATCCAAGAAAATAACAACTTCAATATTGGTCAAATTACCATCTCAAAACTCAACTTAAAAAATGTAAAATAACATAACCTGAAATAGACTTACAGAGTAATAATATAAAAAAAAAGTTATCCACAAATAAATTGTAGAAGATAATTAATCTAATTAGAATCTGACTACCAGATAAGCTCACAAAAATATATACTTAACTAACCTATCATTTTACAATTCAGAAAAAAGTAGAATATATACCTCAACAAAAAATTCAATTCTTTCCCAGGTGGTTGAGTTTTATTAATTGATTTACTACACATAACTACCTTTCACAAACTCTCATAATTTCAGAAAATACATTGCTTAATCAGAGAGCCACTCAGAGTTAATAGCAATCAAATAAATAACACTAAAAAAATATCAAACCCATACAAAATTATAACAAAATTACCTCTTTTTTATCAAACCCTTACTCAAATCTAATTTAAAGGAAATTATAGGATCAAATCTCAATCAGATATCTGATTGAAATATTTTTTGCATATACAATGAGAGAGGGAATGTGCATCTAAGATATATATATATAAAATAAGGGGTAAGGGTGTTTTCACTATTCAATAAGTTTATAACATATTTTGTGGTGAGAATGAATGCCAATAAGGCACGAAATGGATGGTTGAAATAGATTTGGCAAACAACGGTGCACAACATTCGAAGGGATCTTTTAAAATATTTCAGTCTGCTACACGCTATCAGAAATATACATGCTATCAGAAATATTCATCTCACCCAATACATTTCACATCTGAGACTTCAATTCAAACTCTCTCTCTCCACTCAGACTCTCTCTTGAGCTCTGCAACAATATCACAACCCTTCAGATTGAGTTTTTTTGTCTAGTCATTCTCTCCATCTCCCTTCGCATTTCCCCCCTCCACCAATTCGCGCCATCCCTTTTCTCCTCTCCGCATTTCCTCCTCCTTTAACTAACCCTATAGATCCATTCAAGACCCACTTGGTGTTCACTCCCAAATTCGAAACCCTCCCACTTAAGGCTCATTGTTGTGGCTGTATACTTTTATTTATTTTTATGTGTCTGAACTTTGCCACAATCGTAAGGTATGTATGGATCTATATAATGTCTCCCCCTCTCTCTGTCTCTGTATCTCAAACCCTCAATAATGGCGTTTTCTCTCTCTTTGAACTCTGGGACGATTTGGGTGAGTAGGTAATGTTTTTTTCATTATTCCGTTCTCTCTTAACTTTGTGAAGTTTTTTATATCTTTCTTTCTCATTCTGATGTATGATCTCTTCCATCTTCATTATTCTGATCTCTCAAACCCCCAACAATGGCGTGTCTCTGATCTCTTCCATCAACCACCACGTTTTTTACGGATCTTGGTTTTCTGGGGATGTCGTGTTTTCATTTTGAATGTTTTATAGTTACAAATCATCAACTACCACATTTTTATTTTAGTTTTTTGTTTTAGTTACAAAATAAAAGATTATAGTTTTTTGTTACTGACTTTCTATATCTCAACTCAGCTTCCTCAAGCAACACGAAGCGAAGGGGATAAGACTTTGGCTATTAAGTGTCTTGGCAAGGGGCCTGTCAACTAAGGTAAAATTTCTCGTTGAAATTTTAAAACCCACCTTTCTCATATTTCACTCATGAGTCTCATGAATCCAACCACTGTTCAGGTATGACTCACATCAGATACTCTCACTCTCTCACCCAAGGGATGCAACAGTTTCAATACTTCCAGATCGGGTAAAACTTTACATTTATTTTTTTAAGCCTACAGTTGTTAACATATATGAGATTCAAACCTTTGAAATCTCCTTTTTGGGATTTGAAGTTTATTCATTCTTTTTTTGTTCAAATCGTATATTTTTTTCCAGATCTATTTTTGTTTGTCATCTGGTGCATCCATTGAAAGTGAGTTTTTTTGGGGGACATGAAACGGAATTTAGTTTGGACATCAAACCAAGTTTACTTTTCGAACTTGGTCACGGGTAATATCTGATATTTATTTTACATGAAACTGATTTTTTTTACCTGAAACACAATTGTTTTTTTAAGTTAAAACATTTTTTAATTAGAAATTCATTTTTATCATCTAAAAACAATTTTTTCCTTCCAACTAAGTATATATGTACCTGTCGTTGTTGAATGGTTCATGTATTTATTGTTTTAAGATATTAGCCTATTATTTGCATTGCTAAATTTTGTGTATGTGGTGATTTTTTTTCCAGGTACATTTTGTGGCATTTATTGCTATTGGGAGTTTCGGTGGTTGTTTAATGGGTCCTTGCTTTGCTGTTCTATTTTGGATTTGACTAACCATTACACCTGTGACTTTAGGAATTAGATTCAAGTTTGCATTAATAGCCTTATGATCTTTTATGAGAGGATTTGGTTACTAGCCTTGATTTTCTACTGTCAACTACTAGCCTTGATTTGACCGAACCCATGTCAGCTTTAGTGTTTAGACTGAGATTCTCACCCAATATAGCTGAAAGCATAGAGCACTTGAAACAAGTTTGAATGACAAAATTGTAACACAGTTACTTTTTAGAGTTTGCATTTTACTTTTTGCTGAGTACCTTAATTCAATTGCCTCATTGTCTAAATACAAGACAAATATGAAACCTTTACTTATGTTCATGAGTAGAGTATTTTTTCAAAAAAAAAACACGAAAAGCACTTGGCCTGAAAATATACAGAGAAATAATAATAATAATAATAATAATAATAATAATAATAATAATAATAATAATAATAATAATAATAATAATAATAATAATAATAATAATATTGAAAATGAATTGGAATAAAAAATATTTTTCTCAGATGGGGGTACATGTATTATGTTTGTGTTAAGCAAAAGCAGTTGCTAATGACAGTTTAACTTTATTTATTTTAAATATAGTCATTTATTATTTCATTATTTTAATTGGTATGCAGTGTATTTTTTAAACTTTGGATTATAAATTTATCATGTATTTGTAAGTTTTATAGACAACAATTTTTTTTATTTAAATACGAAGTAATTCAAAAGTAACATACAAGTAAACAGAAAAAAAGGAAAAAATAATAATCATTAAAAGTAATCACTAAAAAAGATAAATGTAAATTGGGGTTTTTAAATATACCCTCAATAGCAACTACACTTTTGGGGAGTTATAAATTAAACTTTAAATGCATGAATTTTATTGGAATAATCTTTGTAATTGGATTTTTTTAGAATTGTTTACATGAATTTTTTAATAAAATAAACTTTTTAACTTGAATACCGTATATTTATTTTGACTACAATTTTATTGGAATTTTAACATAAATGATTTAGTTTAGTTGGTGTAAACGATTTTGTTTATGCCAATTTGTAACAATTTTTTTTAGATTATAATTATCTTTATTAGTTTTAGTGTAGCAAATTATAATAGATATATCATGCCTTTAGTTAAATACGTGTCATTTATATGATGTTTCAGAAGGACTATTAGTGTTTTGAGTATATATATATATTTTTCCACGATGGACAACCCTAGTGATAGAGGAATGAAAGCATAAACATTATTAATCACCTTATGTATGGGTTTATAATTTTCAAAACTACATTTTGTTTTGTTGGGGAACAAAAATTTTTTCGTTTTGTAATTACGTAATTTGTATATTTTTATCATTTTGTGATTATGTACTTTAGAAACTTTCGTCGTGCCTTTGAGCATGGTTACTGCGTGCCTTCAGGCAAAGTAACTTTTAAAAAAATTTGCCGTTTTGATTTTCTAATTACGCAATTTGAAAAATTTTCACCGGTTACGGTGAAAAGTTTTCATTGTGCCTTCAGGCATGAACATACGCTAATATATATATATATATATATGTGTGTGTGTGTGTGTGTGTGTGTGTGTGTGAGAATGAGAGAGAGAGAGAGAGAGAGAGAGAGAGAGAGAGAGAGAGAGAGAGCAGAATAACTAAGCGAGAGAGGAAGAGAAATTGCGGAAGTGGAAGAGTACACGAAACCGAGTAATACACAAAATCAGTTTTGGAGCTACAAAAATGGAAGAAAAAAAAAGCGTGGTTGATTAGGGTAAAAAAAGAGGGAGATAATAAATTTTCAAAATCCCGCCAAACAAAGTAGCTAAATGACACCAAATAACCGACATTTATAATTAAAAATGTCGGTATTTTGAGACATTTAAATTAAATGTCACTATTTTCCCGTCATTTTTTTTTATAAAATGTCACTTATTTTCTGATTAAATATGGATTCCCAACATTTATAAAAAAATTCGGTTCTAAAATGTCAGCATATCTATACTTTCTTGCAGTGGAAGTAAATGTCTATGGTGGAGTCAGTGCAACTGCCTATGATTCTTGATGCTGAAGGTGCTAAAGTGGAAGGACTGCAGCGATTGTGACTGCAGAATAAATAATGGGAGTTATGTGAATGGGTTCTATCGGTGGTGCCTACTGGTTGAACTCAGTCACCCACTTGGCATCTATGGCTACAATCATCTGAAGTCTCCTCCCTTCGATGTTTGTCAAATAGAACCAAGAAATTCGTATTAGATAACGATCAGCAAGAAAGAGTACAAAAAATTGAACAATAAGGCTTTAATATTAAAGATTAGTGTGGACAATGTAATGAAAATCCCAAGGAACCTAGGAAAGTAGAACTTGGGATGATCTTATACCAATTATAACACCCCCTATATTTGTACACATCAGGTGACTAAGCCTCAGCATCTCGGATAAGATACATCAAATAATTAATATACTTATCAGCATCAATGATAAACAAATATGTAAACTAAAGTAAACTATCCATAATAATAATTTAAATAATGCGAATAAAAATGAGCTGATAATAAGTTCTTCTAAAATTTTATCTATTAATAAATAATTTCCACAACGCTTAATATCTCAAGTGAAAGAATAAATGATCATGGACCCCCCAGAGATGCATATTATAATATTTGTATAAAAAATAAAGTTTGAAAGTGTAATAATCAACAAGTATGAAGGTCTGATTGCTTAGCCCTACTGATCCACCTTATGAAGGCTCAAAAAAGTTTTTAAGAAAATAATGCAGGTTAGACCCCACAATTTACAACAAATAGCTTACTTTATTTAATAAACATTAAATGTGATTCATTTATATTTGATGTCATCCTACGGCACTCCAATTCAAAATACCTCACACACCTTTACTAAGGTATGTCATAATTGCATGCCTAATTATAATAGGCATTGTGATAATGTGTAAATACCAATCGTAAGACTAAGACGTAGGCTACACAATATCATTATAATGCTACGACATAGTAATAATGCTCTAACTATGAAATAAAAGTAACAAATTATACATAGCACTCATATATTACCTCATATCTAAATAAGTACATCATCACAGTCAGAAAAGTATCACAAACCTCATCCTCAAATGAATACATATCCATTGCCATAACAACTACATATATATAAGTATCAGACATACGCTTAGACCTTTTAGAGCCTCTCTAGTTCCCCTATCGGCCCAATCCATAGGAAGTCCAACCATAACACATTCAATAACATACACATGGGAAATCACGACATCTTCACACTAACATTTATTTGTAACCTATGTCATCAACCATGGTGGTAGTTTTCAATCCCATTATATCTCAACCGATAAATTCCCCATGAACACACACCCATGGCATGCCCACAAATATAACACAACACACACTCACACATGCGTGCAGACACATACACACATACACACACACACACTAGGGTATGCCCGTGCCTGAAGGCACGGCGGTAATTTTCAAAAGTGTACGATGTTGATATGACCATTACATTGTACTCAGTTGACAACATAAAAAAATTTAGATAACATATGGTACGAACCTATTGGTTTAAAAAAAGAGAAAATTTTCATTTGTTTGTCAAACAATCCATCTTGTTTAAGAACAAAAATACCAATTTTAGTATTATTAATGGTAAATCTCATTATTTAAAAATTTTGGACATAAATTCTTTTATTTATAGTATAATTCAACTTATTCAAGAAAAAATATCAACTATAGTATTACTAATAAAGAACCAAACATATTATTCATCAAGTATAATTAGACATATAAAGTATAGTAAAAATATGCTTCAAGTAAAGTATAGTATAGTGATAAATTTCTTCCAAGTTTGTTAGTATCACAATCCCATGACATGTTTTCACATCTTTATTAAGGTATACCACACTCTAATGTATCATTTCTACATATTGTGTGTAGTAGACACCCCATATCATGCAGAGAAAACATCATTTGTATTGAATGACAATTTAAATTTTGAATCCTATAACACTTGAATGAATAAAGTAGTCGTGATATGGGAGATTGATAGTCCGAATCGTGCTCTTTGCTCGCATCAGACATAATATCATAATTTTAGCAACAATACACACAATAAATTGAATTTGTAAAACAATGAAATGTCACTAACATTTGATTCACTTTTTAAGAGTATACATGTGCCTTGAATGTATGAGTATGCTTACAGTATAAATATTACCAAACCAAAAATCCACGAACATAATTCACTTAATGAAATTGCATTTTCACGACTTCACTAACTAACTTGTTGAAGCTAGCAAAATAAACTACCACCTCCATTTATGGGGTCTCTCTTCCTCACATCTGCATCATAAACATATTGCTCATGTCAACAAAAATATAAAAGAAATCATCAAAAATAGTATGCGTCTCTTAATCAATTTAAGGGCAAGCAAATACATTAGTGGAAATTATTAGAGTGAACACATCCGTGTATGCATATAAAAAAAGCAAGTGCAACTATAATAGAAATTTAAATATATTAATAAAAAATGAACTATAACAATGGGAAATAGTTTGGTTGTTGAATAAGAACAAAAAATGAAGAAAATTTAAAAAATTGGAAGCAAAATATGAAAGATCCAAAACAGAGACAGGTAATGTAATAAAGTCCCAAATCTCTAAAATCTAACAACTTGGATTGTTGTAAAACCTACAAATCATTGTAGAAAAGAACCTATATATGACAGATTGTTACTTGATAGAATGTTAAATGTAAGAAATATGAGTAAGAGTTTAGACAAAACCATGGATGATGAGTGAATTATGTTTTGGCATAATGGGTCTACCAATGGTGGTAAGTGATGACCATATAATATGGTCTACCACTATTTTCAGTATCTACAGCTCCTGATTATAATCAAATGCAAAAAATAAAGAGATTTTAACTGAGTAACATTCAAGGTAACTATTTTTAAATTATTAGTAATATGAGCTTTAAGGTTTCTCAAATTGAAAATATCAAACCAACGAAGTTTACATCTATCACACTGCCTACATATATAACTTAGTTATAATTGTAACCATATCCCGCATAACTAACAACCCACATTTTATGTACCATCAAAGGTATCCTCCTAAACAATATTAAACTTTATCAGTATTGTTTGGGGAGTAACAAAATTCACAAAAATTATAGAATGATCTTCATCGCTATTTATACAGCCTCATTTCATTTAAATTATAGAAAGATCTCCATCACTATTTTTCCCATATGTTGTCTTCTAAATTTCAACACGGGCTTTACCAAAACTCTCATGCATCCACAAATTCGAACAAACAAACTTGTACAGAAACATCTCATGTCCACAATCCAATTGAAGCTATTTCATAAATAAACAAATATGCACATAAACAAACAAACATGTTTTCACATGAACATCGAACACTTCAAATTCTATAAAGCTGTAGCAAAATGAAAAACAACTTAAATACCAATTACTATTTGAGTTGGAACACAAATTTTCATCTCAGTGGGATATCTGATGTTTGATTTAACATACAACATGGGCTTACGCATCCATAAAGATTCAAATCCAGGACTTACATATCATAAATATCATATTCCCATCCGACTGTTATTCACAGACACACGTCCTTCACTTTTATTAAAACTTAGCTTCATAAAAATCTAATATCTAACTCCTTATAATTATGTCAATAGAATCTATTTAATCAAAGGAAATTAGGAAAATAACAGTCATTTATGTATCGCTCTAGACTCATTCAATAAGGATAAATTTCACTCATTATTATGCCGCTCAAAGCTTATCAATATAATACATTCTAAAACCAAGTCAAACTTTAATCAATTATGAACCAAGACTATTTAATGTTTGGAAACATTTACAATAAAACATATAATTACACATATAAATATTAATAGAACATAAAATTTTATTAACTAATATTTACCTCAGATTTGCATGTCCTAGTTTGTGAAGTGCAGTGCTTGAATCCCCGTATATACTGTAGCTACACAAATTATTTAAATCAAGAGGTGAGAAGGGGGAAAATAAAATATAAAAGAGTAAAAAGACCTAAACTGGAAGAGTAGTCATTCATTACATAAACCTTATTACATATATGAAAAGATCTTAAGAGGAAAATAAAGAGTGCACTTTGATGATCACCATCTTATGGTTAGGTCAAGAAATATTTCACTTTGCCTCATGAGGTTGAGAACTCAAAATTGACAATTATTTTGTATAACAGATTCTCAAAACACTTGTAAAGAAAAAATAACAAATACTAAACTTTGGGTTCGTTCCGAGGCAACATCACTAACTAAGATTCTCTTTGTATATCATCACAATTACAAAAGATGTACAATAATAATCAAGGTATGTGAACAGAATTAAGGAGACATCATTATAAACCATATACATTCCACCAAAGTGTACTAAAAATAAACATGAAACCATATACATTCAACCAAAGCTATGCTTGTTGTAAATATTGTTAATGTAAGACTAAAAAATTATAAAAATAAGTCAAAAAGCTATGCTTTTTAGTCAAGTAGACATCAAAACAATATAAAAATAACCTAAAAATGCAATGGCACATGTGTAATTCTAAGTTAAACAGTCCTTTAAAATCGCAATTCCAAGTAATAAAATTACAATTATGACTCTCAAAGAAATTATGAGTCACATCACTAAGAATAAGATAAATATGACCATCCTAATACATGGCTGGTTTAGAAGCTAACAATATATATTTAAACTTTACATGAAGTTTCTATTCAAGTATTTTGGTGATGCATATTCAACTAAAGTGGTAGTTTTACTTATTGAGAATTTTATAGCCAAGAGAAGGAACAGAGGATAAAGAGCCAAAGTACCTTTATTAGGATGGGGCGATCACCAAAGTCCACAGGGAAAAATTTGAAATCAGGGTCAAAGTAAATCTCCTTGGGGAAAGTAGATGTAGAAGCCAATAACATCAGCTTCCCCGTAAGAGTGATGAGCGTATCTATCCCTGAGAGCCTTGTGTATCTTTGAGCCATCAATATTTTTGAAACCAAAGCTATTGCCATCGTAGCCAACCGGTGATTATAAGTCCCCCTGTTAGTTGATTAGTTGAGCCTGGTGTGACCTGTCCCCCAAATTCAGAACCTTTATCTCAAAGTACCAAGCTCCCTCAGTGGCCCCTCGAGTGGTCCTTACCATTCTGTACCCCTTGGAACTCGAAGTGGTTAACCGATCCTTGGACAATTCGACTCTCTCGGCCTTGTGAACCTTGGAGAGACAGATTTTCATGTCGAGGGCATCATCAGTTTTTTTGGGATAGCTAGGGATGGGGGTGATGAGACTATACTGACATCACTATTGCCAGAAAGAAAAACACTATGAGTAATCAAGCATATAAATCAATCCTTTTACAATTTAGAGCTCCCATGATGCTAGTAAACAAATACCTATTTCAATTTCATTAAACATAAAGAATAATGTGAGTAACCAATGAAATTATCAACAGAATTCGAGACTAAAACAACAAAAAAAATGAAAGATTTATCTTATGATACTTGTATATAAGTCATTATGTAAGAAAAATTCATAATATGTAAATTGTATAAAAAGTTGTATATGTTGTAAGCTAAGAAGTTAAAATATAGATATACGAAAATGACATAGTATTCTGACATAAACCAAAAGAAGGAAATGAAATATATTAGACTTAGGCAGTGTTCCAAGAGTTGCAGGATGCTCGACGGGCGAATTTCTCTACTTGGGAAGCATCCCGTGAAGTCGTTTCTATTCACCTTCAGCACATTTATGGATAGGACAACAGGCTTGCAGTTATATAATGGGTCGATCTTGTTATTTAACTGAGTTCCAGAAGGCTTGCTATTATAAGAGTTATTATCATCTTTGGTATGAGGGGCAGAAGGAAACTACTCAAATCAAGTCCATTCTCGAATTAAGTGAGATCCCATTCATATCTGCAAAACAAACCAACTTCAAATCGAAATAACACAAACACAAAATCAATATATGCATATACAGAAACATAAAGAAAAGAAAAAACTCAAACTTACTACACCCTCAATAGTAGCCGCTGGCCTAGTCATCATTGCTTCTCTTGCAGCCAATCAGGATGCATCCTACCATTGGGTTACAGAGACTCACACCATAACAAAAGATGATGATTTACATGAATGCATAAAGAGCATGGAGTGGTTGGTAAAGTGTATAGCCTAGAAAAATAATGGAGCATGAAAACACCTTTTTATTTGCTGGCCCTCGCCTTCTAATGCCTGAAAGTTGATAAATATAGGATACAAATATATTCTCATCCTTGGGTAACCGTAGAAATACAGCTTGTTCTACATTGTTTGTTAAAGAAAAGACAATCTAAATAGAGTATCAATGTACATTCTTTGAGTTAGCAGCTTGATTCGTGATAATTAGACATATTCTTTGCATAAAGAAGCTTGTTTACAGAACCAAATAGAACATTCATGTAATAGAATTTCTCTGTGATTTCATTGTAATAAGTTGATAAACATGATAAATATATAAAAAGAAGTAAAGAAGAAAAATTGAAAAGATGGGATGCATATCAAAAAATAAACGCATATCAAGATAATAATGCATTCAAATTGAAAGATATGTCACAGCTTTGTTCAAAGTAATGTGTGTAGGAGTGAGGAGCGGAAGCATTTGTCAACCATGGTTCAAAATTATTAAGCACAAATCAAATCAATGGTCAATAATGTATAGCTCAATTTAAAAATAAAAATAAAAATAAAAATAAAAAAATTCACTTTAAATCAAATTAATAGCGCGCACGCATATATCAAAGAAAGGGAAAAAATTGTGCCTATTTTGTATCACTTCCACAGAACCCAATATAAAACAGAATGGGGAGATTCAACCTCTGTTTTAACAGTAAAATATATAAACATGGGGAGTACGATAAATGGCGTGTGGAAATTATATTAGAGTGAGACCTGGTATCCACTGCTTTCACATCATTGATCACGACGATGAAATTATATTTTTGTATATAGAATACATTTCGGGCCACCATGGTGGAACGTCCGAATATGAGGCCAAACCATCAGAAATATTATTAAAAATGGCAATAGCACGTGCAAGGCAGGTAGATTCAGTACGTCCATAAAATGTAACCATCTAGTGCATCCAACCAAATCTATTGTTGAATTTACCATCAATGAAATTGATAATTACAATGCAGCCTCGTCAACCGATTATATTTTCCATTAGTTTTCATGCCACTTCGCGTAAAAGGAAATTATTTGCCCTCCAAGCATTTTAACCTACTCTGATGCAGATTATATAGTCACATTTTGTGGATCAAGGAGTCAAACGCAATACACATAATTAGGGAAATTTTATTATGATATTGTTACCAATCATGAACCAAACACTTCACCCAAGATACAGGTATAAGAAGTAAAGTAGTCATAATCTTTCAACTAAAATAACCATAGAAATAATTGAGAGTTCAAGGATTCAACTAAACATATTACCTTTAAAATGAATTACAAATTTGAGCTGTGAAAATATCTTTGAACCTACCTGAAACGAACTATAATGAAACTAAAATAAAAGACACATGAAATAGACCCGGAATATGAAGTGAGTTTGAAGTGAACTCACTTTAAACTAAAATTTATATATGTACTGTTTTAATTAAGAACCCTTTCAAACGAAAATTTTAATTTCATTAAGATCCTCTTCAAACTAAAATTTAAATTTCTATGAAATGAACTATAATGAAACAGTATATTTATATATGTACTCTTTTCATGACCTTGTCTGGGAATGAACATATTGATTTCATGACATAAATATTACCCAGAAATAAGTTAATAGAAATTAAAATTACCCAGATTTCATGAGATCCGTGATCTTGCATGTGAATGCACTGAATTTCCACCCTGAAATAAGTTAATAGAAATTAAAATTAGCTTATAAAGCTTTTTGTTTACATCAGAATACTGAAATTGAGGTGCGATGAACCAAACAACCAAAGATAAAGAAATAATACAATTATAGTAAATCACCTTATTCAAAAATCAACCATAAACCTCTAAGCCTAGGAGTGGGACAGAACCTAAACCAATATTAAAAAAAAAAAAACGATAAATACAAATTCTTGTAAAAACCTCGGAGTATATCAGTGATTTTGAACATGTTGAGGGTGTTCATGTATAATTAGGTCACCTGCAATAGAAAAAAAACAAATTCCAAAATATAAATATACATAGAAACAGATCTAAAAGAAAAGGAACAAAATCAAAATAGATCTTAACTGATCTCAACCGTCCAAATCAAGACATAATTTCATACCGACAACTAATGAGCCATCAACAATCTAAAAATTAATCCCTAATCCATCCCACACACACCCAAAATCGAAGACCTAATCCCCCCACCTAAAATCAAAGCCCTAATCCCCCAAACCCGTAATCGAAGCGCTACAATTGATGATGGCGGCAATGCGTGGAAGATGGGGATGGGTTTTGTTTTGGGGAGAGGTTTGTTTTTTGAGGGTTTGTCTTGGGTGAGTGTCATGGGGCTTGGGGGAGTGTATTGGGGATAGTGGTGAGAAGGTGTGGGTTTAGGTGTCCGTTTACCAAAATAACCTTAAATTTGAATTAAAGTGAAAAAGGGTAATGAAGTGGTGAGAGAGAAAAGAGGGGGAAGCCAAATTTGTAAAGGGTAAAATTGGGAGTGCAGGAAAAACATATATGAATGACATCATCGATCAATCTTATGACATACATAAGTTTCTTACTTTATTATATATATATCCATATAATAAAGGAGCATGGTTTTTGAAAATTTTGCCAAAATATCTTCACTTTTTTTATGCATGACATTTTTCTCTTTCATGCCCATACATGAAATGTCATGCTAAAAGTTATTTTTTTTTCTTTTTTTTGTGTTATATATATATATATATATATATATATATATATATATATATATATATATATATATAGAGAGAGAGAGAGAGAGAGAGAGAGAGAGAGAGAGAGAGAGAGACCCTTTCCCGTAAGGACTCCTTATGGTGCAGACCCTGGTACATAACATTTTTTTAAAATAATAAAAAAAAATGAATTTTTTTATGAAACTTCATGGGTACGATCTCCACGGTGGGATGGGAAGTTCATCTCCAATTTTTTTTTTATCAAAAACTTCATTAAAAAACTGTTAAGATGAGGTGATATGTAAAAAATGGTATAAATATGCTTTTTCGATCGTTGAAATGTTGACGATCATCTCACACACTTTTTGATTGAATTTTTGTATGAAACTTATTGAATATGATCTATATAGTGAGAAGATGAAATCCATGAAGTTTCATTACAAAATTCAATCAATAAGGCGTTTGGCGTCGACCCGTCATTTCAACGGTTGAAAATGCATATTTACACCTTTTTTTACATCTCACATCATCTCAATGGTTTTTTATTGAATTTTTTGATGAAAAAATTGGAGATGATCTTCTCACCATGGAGATCATATCCATGAATTTTCATCAAAAAATTATTTTTTTTACTATTTAAAAAAATGGTATGTACCGGGATCTGCACCATAAGGAGTCCTTATAGGAGACTTTCTATATATATATATATATATATATATATATATATATATATATAATAAGTTACAAAATTTATGTATGTCATAAGATAGAACCATAGTATCATAAAGCTAAAATAAATCCAATGTTCCTTCATTTACCCCTTAAAATTTGAGTTCCCCCTCATTTATCACACTCTAAACATTTTCCACCTCCTTACTTTTATTCAAAAAGAAGGATATTTTAGTTGATAAACACCCTTAAAGTCATGCTTTTTCATGTCACAATAAACTATACCCTAAACTCGCCCTTCTCACCCATTCTGCTTCCGTTATTCTCTCCTCCTCCCCCCACCCTCTCTCCTCTGCGATTTCTTTCTCATTCAAAACCTGCATTCACTTCCTTCTCACCCATCAAAGTAACATTCAACTACTAATGTAGATATACATTAGTAGTTGAATATTCAAGTCCCTCTCTTCGTCTACTTCATCTTCAACTACTTCATCTTCCTTGAATAAATAAAGAACTGCAACAAATAACAATTATGCAACTACTTCATCTTCTTTCAATACCTTCTATTCGTCTTCTCTCAAGACCCCCTATGTTGCATTTTACTATCGAATGTGTCATCATGTTACTCAAGGGATGGACTTACGGTAAGCCCCATATATGTATGTACATTTTACATAAGTTGGTGTTTTACATTAGAGCATATGTGTTTATTCAATATTAAAGTTTTTGTATTTTTCATTTCGGCATTACAGGGTACAAGGTACCGGATCTATGGTTCTCTCTCTTTCCCTTGATTTCTTTATTACGATCTCTAAATTTCTTTTTTAATCCCCATAACTATTTTATACGATTTTAGTCTCTATAACTCCATTTACCACCACGAACCTCTAGTTTCACAAGTGTTGAAGATTTTGGGGTTTAGTCTACCGATTTTGGTAATCAAAATCGTGGATTTTAGGGTATAACATAGTTTTGTTGTTTTCAATATTCCAATTTTTGGGTTAAAGTTCGTTATGTTTTTTTTATTCTGCTTTAATGTTCAGTTAACTTACATTTCAATAGAAAGAAAGGGGTTGGGGTAGAGGATCTACTTCGGTTGGGGTCTCCTAAGTTGCATTGCAGATATAATCCAATTGGGGTACCCTCATGCAAGATGATTGCAGGGTTTTCTATTGCAATAGAAAAACAGTGGAAGAAGAGAATGCCATGAAAAGAGTTCGACTGGAAGAGAATGCCATGATTTAATTATGTATTTATATGTATTTAATTTTTATTTATGTTTTGTATTCATATGGTGAGTTTTTTTTATTGCATGTAAGCATAAAACCTTGAATTTACCTTATGTCGATTTTGCTACTTGACTAATGACTTGATTCGATTTTTTATGCAAGTACAACATGGAAACATTGTGTAATTATCATAAAATGTTACTTCAAGCTACCATCACACTACCGCAACACAGTCACACTATTGCCCCACGGGGATCTCTTTCTATCACGGCTATTGGTTTTTTGTTTTTGTTAACTCAAATCATAGCATTATTGCACTGCTATTCTTTCTTATTTTTATAGGGATTCATGGATCAAATCCGCGGCTATTACTTCACTATTATTGGTTAAAGATGATTAAAATTAGAACATCATTTACGTTATTAAAGGTTTCAAATTTTTATTTAACATTTGAAATAACACATCGTTCACTTTGAACTATTTGTAGTTTACATTGAGTAAGGAAATGATATTATTTGTCTACTGGCATTATTTTTGTTACGCTACATCATATGATCTATTACATAGGTGTTCCCTCCATATTCTATACTTATTTTCAATTATCAAACATTTAATTCATGGTGAATTTTTAGTTTGGTGTTTATTGTTAAAAGGTTGTCTTTGGCAGGTTGATACAAACCAGTTTTGCATTTATTTATGTGAGTGTGCCAACAAGGATGGAAATAAAGACCTTAGATAATGTTTAAAGAAACAAGGGACAAGGTTTAAAAGACACGTGAGCATTAGGAAGAGAGGCATTTAATATTGAAGTTACGCCCCCTAAATATTTTGTTCTTAGTGTTTATTTATTTCGACCCTTTGGAGATTATTAAATGTTGTACAAATTTTATCGATTGTTTTATTCTACAATTCTGTTATTGGGTTGTTTGATTGAGCATCGTCAACGGGGTGTACTTAAACTCATTTGTTTTCTTTGATGTGAGGAACATGTATTTAAAATCTTTATCCATCTATTTATAACTTTAAGTTATCTTCACCATAACTTGTATTCTAAATCTGATAAGGTTCTTTAATTTCTACTTTTTTTGTTGTCTTGGACACAACCTGATTTTTTTTGCTTTTTAGGCATTCTTAGAGCCTTCCAGGTAAAGAACTTCTGTAACTCATTTGTATAAGTTTTATTTTTGTCCTCAAACACTCATATTTACTACTTTAGGGTAGCCTTACTTTAGTTGTAACATTTTATTCATGGAAAGAGGTTTGCTAATGCAAAATTACCTTGGTAATTTTGTCAAATTGCATACTCCTTCTATATACTTCTCTATTTACTAACTCCCTCTATTTACGGTAGGGTAGAATATATTTTATATCTTTTATTTTAGCTTTTATATCTTTATGTTTGAAAAAATCTTCCAAAAGAAGATGTTTTAAGGTTCACCACTTTCCAAAGAGTCAAATATTCTTTTATCATTGCTTTTTATATCCTTTATGTTTTGGGAAATATCGAAGAAGATCAACTTAAACAGTGTTAAATGGTTTCCACGAAATGTCAGCTGCTCAGATAAACTTAAACTTCTTTTTGAACTTATGCCAGCTACTCAGAACAACTCAAACAGTGCTAAAAGAACACTGCTCATGTAATGTAAGTAAATAGTAGCGTGGTTTAATTCAATGTACGCAGGTAAATAGTAGGACCAAAGCTCATGTAATGCAAGTAAATAGTAGGATCATTTCTCTGTATTAATTAATTTGCACATTTATTTAAAGGCTTATCACCATGTTTCTCATAAATAATGTACATATTTAATTAACGAATAAAGTCTATAATTGAAAAAAAGTTAAATTACTTAAAAAATAGGGGATGACAGAGTAGTCTACTCATCATTTGATTGTTGGGTCCAAGGGTAAGATATTGTCTAGACCGGTTCAGGAATGGTCTAATAAAAGTGGAGTTTCAATTTTTCCCATTCTTATTATCATTCGTAGAATATTAACAACATTGTTAGTTGTCATATACATTACAATCATGGTTGCCTTAATAAGATTATAGGACCAAATAACCTTTAAACTATTCAGTTCACAATTCAAATTTATAATACTTATGTTAACAATATAGGGACGTTAAAATAAAATAACAATTTATAGTTAAATCCTTCAATGTACGCGACGTCAATATAACATATGACATCACTTAATTTCGTTTAGAATTTTCTAATTGAAGACGTGTTTGTGGGTACCCTGAATTTAGCACCATAGGCCTGGACGAGTAGCCTCTCCCTAGCGACCGAAAGCCCAGGCCCATCACCTTCGTATAAATCCAATTACCCCACGATCCCATGAAGAAAAGTTGTGGGGAAACACGATTCCATGTAGGGGAGATGGCTAATAAGGAGGAACCCATCATCCCCACTACTCCAACACATACATGTATAAATAAAACCCTAAGTCCGGGGCAGAGGACAAGTTGTATTCTCTGTACTTATTCTTCAGAATATAGAGAAATAACACTGACTGAACCACCGCGGACGTAGGCACTTCTTTGCTGAACCACGTACTCCCGTTGTTGTGTGATTGGCTTTTTATTTGTATTTTCTTGGTTGCTACCTCTTTCATATTTATTTGTGTTGCATAATAATTGTCACCACAATTGGCGCCGTCTGTGGGAATATTTATCTTTCCCTGAGAAGAGCCCACACGGAGAAAAAATCTAAGATGCCTGGTCACAGCAGCAACGCTCCTCAAGCAGGAGATATTCAGGAGCCACCCGCTCCTCGCAGGATTAGGTCTGAAGTCCGACGTTCAGATCAAGGGGCTCGCTTAGAAAGGCCGGCCTCAAAAGAAAGTCAATGACCAGCAAGGTCCACTCAGATATCCAGATTGATCGATGCATGCGAAGCAAGGCTCTACGAGCAGAGGGAGTCTTCTCGCAGGTACGAGGCTGAGAATGCTCGCCTGAAAAGAAGACTGGAAAAACTAGAAAAAGAACTACGTCCTGATACCAGGAGACGCCCCTATCGCACTCCTAGCCCTCAGGCGAGCAAATCTCACAGCCGAGGAAGGAGCCCTAGGCGGCAATATCAAGGGTTCGAAGGTGGCGACTCAGACGACGACCTCCGCGAGCAACTGAGAAAAGCTCGCCGCTATCAGAGCCCTGCTCGCAGCGACGACAACATACGGAACCTAGTCCGCAGAGAAATGGACCAACATCCAGCTCATCGTGGCACCAGGTCAACCAGAGAACTCACCAGGAGAGCCCTCAAGACCCAGATGAAATCGCCCTTCACGAGGGAAATTGAAGAAGAAGAAGCTCCCAAAAAGTTTGCTATTCCAAGGTTCAAGATTTACGACTGGAAGACTGATCCCATTGATCATGTCAGGCAGTACCGGCAGGCTATGACCCTCTGGAATCACCGAGATGCACTGATGTGCCGTATTTTTCCCTCGAGCCTTCATGACGTGGCCCAAAAATGGTTTGAGAAACTCCCTCACCGATCCATCAGAAATTTCAAATCCCTGGCCGAGCTCTTTACGGCCCGGTTCATCACCAGCAGCTCCCATCCCAAAAGGATGGATGCCCTATTGACGATGAAGAAAACTCCTCAGGAGACACTTCGAGACTACGCGAAGAGATACTGGGAGTTATTCAACGAAGTCGAGGACTGCGCAGAAGAGGTGGCAGTGGCTTCATTCAAAATTGGGCTACCTAGCTCTTCCCTCCTTTACCAGTCCTTGACAAAGAAGGAAGCAACCACCATTGATGACCTCATGGCATGGATTGAGAAATACGCAAAGGTGGAAGATGTCACCCGCCTTAACGTAGGTGAAAACGGTTGAGCCAAGCTCGCCACGAAGGGAAGTGAGAAAGTTGATAACCAGAAAAAAGGAGGAAAGAATGGGAGCAAGAATGGCCCCAAGAACGGAGGGAGCCCCGACGTTGCAAAGTCATTCCAGGCAGTCAACACCGTCTTCAAAGAACCAATTTACAAAATTCTCGCTAAGATCAAGGATGAGCCGTTCATCAAATGGCCCCGGAAAATGGGAGGAGACCCATCGAAAAGAAGCAATGCGCTGAGATGCACCTTCCACAAAGAGGGAGGACATAAGACCGAGCACTGCAAGGCTCTTAAGTCCCACCTCGAGGAGTTGGCCCAATCCAGACATTTGAATGACTTTGTGGAAAGGAAGGTAGAGAGAGTGACTGTCCACAAGGAGGCAAAACCCGACAACATATTAGAAGACGACACCGGAAACGAATTCATAGTAATCCATAGAGTATCCGATGTTAAGCAAATCTAGGGCAACTCAGCTCAGATGGAGGTAAAGAAGCTGACAGCAGTAATGCAAGCTTTTCAAATAGATCCAGCGAAATCGCAGGCAGGAAAACGCCGGCGAGCAGAGGACATCAACTACAACAAGCATATTGTTTTCACGGATGAAGATCTTGTGGGAGTGAGGATCCCACATCACGATGCCTTAGTCATTACACTCAGGATATCCAACTTTGATATCGACAGGCTGCTCGTCGATCAAGGAAGCTCATCCGAAGTAATGTACATCGACCTGTTCAGAAAATTGAAGTTGAACATCGCCGACCTGAAGGGAACCACTGTTCCTCTGGTCGGCTTCGCTGGAAAAATGACCATGCCTCTGGGCAAGATAGTACTACCAGTGCTCGCTGGAAATGTTTCAAAAATGATCGAATTCTTGGTGGTCGACATCGATTCACCGTATCAAGCCATCCTCGGCAGGGGATGGCTTCATACAATGAAGGGAGTCTCCTCGACCTACCACCAGAAACTCAAATATGTCACCGAGCGGGGAGTGATGGAGATACATGGCGACCAGGCGATGGCGAGAAAGTGCTTCATAGCGGCCATCCGACCAAAGCCAGAGAAAAAAGACGTTCAAACCAGCGAGAAGGTGGAGGAAGGAACAATCCCTTCCAAATAGCAATTAAAATATGGAAGGCCCGGAGTGGAAGAGACCAGGCTCCTCCCCTCCGAGCGTGTTGTAGAGGACCTGGTAGAAGTAATTGCTAGAGAAGGCGACAACAACAGAGTCTTCCTGATTGGGACCTCACTCACTGACCAAGAGCAAAAGGACTTGTTAACCTTACTCAGAAGCAACATAGATGTTTTCGCTTGGGAACCCTATGAGCTTCCAGGAATCGATCCCAATATGGTCTGCCATCGGTTGCACGTCAATCCCACATTCAAGCCGATAGAACAGAAGGCACGACGAACTGCTCCCGAGAAAGCCAAAGCAATAGAACAAGAAGTCGAAAAACTGCTGGATGCAGGATCCATACGGGAAGTGCAATTCCCCAAATGGTTATCCAACCTAGTGGTAGTTCCAAAAAGCAACGGGAAGTGGAGAGTTTGTATAGACTTCACTGACCTCAACAAAGCCTGCCCCAAGGATAGCTTCCTTCTTCCGAAAATAGACCAACTAGTAGACGCCACTGCAGCTCACGAGTGAATGAGTTTCCTGGACGCATACTCAGGCTATCACCAGATTCATCTGTATGCGCCAGATCATGATATAACTTCGTTTATCACGACGGTTAGTTTATACTGTTACAAGGTCATGCCTTTTGGGCTAAAAAATGCAGGGGCAACCTATCAGCGGCTGGTTACTAAAATGTTCAAGAATTAGATGGGAGACACGATGGAGGTCTACATCGACGACATGCTCGTCAAAAGCAAGGAAAAGGAAAATCAACTCTCGGACCTATCAAATACCTTCGAAATCCTCAGGAAGTATCGAATGAAACTCAACGCGAGCAAGTGTTCCTTCGGTGTCCAGTCAGGAAATTTTCTTGGGTATTTGGTCAGCAAGCGTGGCATAGAGGCTAATCCGAACCATATTGATGCAATCAAAAGAGTGCAACCTCCTCGCACAATCCGCGATGTACAGAAGCTCACCGGAATGCTCGCTGCTCTAAACCGTTTCATTTCTATATCCTCCGAGAGATGCAAGCCCTTCTTCCAACTCCTAAAAGGCAGAAAAATAGTAGAATGGACCCCAGGTTGCTCGCAAGCATTAGACGAGCTCAAGTCCTACCTAAGCTCCCCACCACTGCTTATCATACCACAGCAAATGGACCCTTTGTACCTCTACCTCTCTGTATCCAGCCATACTATCAGCTCAGCGCTAATGTGTGAAGTTACAAGGATCCAACATCCAGTCTATTACGCGAGCAAAACCTTACAAGACGCCGAGCAGTGCTACCTGCCATTGGAAAAGCTCGCATTCGCCCTAGTAATGTCCTCGAGAAAACTGAAGCATTACTTCGAAGCTCACACGATCATTGTCCTTACATCACACCCCCTCAAGGCTGTCCTAAGGAAGGCGGATTTGTCGGGCAGACTGTCTAAATGGTCAGTCGAGCTCGGCCGGTTTGACATCCAATTTCAACCAAGGACAGCTATCAAGGGTCAAATCCTTGCTGACTTCATAGCCGAATTCACAGGCGAAGAACCCTTCGACCAGCCTAAGCCAACAGAACAAAACCGCTAGGCTACAAGGGGAAACTGGAAGCTATTCGTTGATGGAGCCTCCAACTCAAAGAGGGCAGGAGTAGGAATTGTTCTCATCACTCCAGAAAATGCAGTCCTCGAGCAAGGAATCAGGCTGGGATTTGCAGCCTCCAACAACGAAGCAGAATACGAAGCCTTAATTGCAGGTCTCCAAAGGGTGCAAACTCTAGGAGCAAAACATTTACAGGTATTCGAAGACTCGCAACTGGTTTCCAATCAGATAAGTGGATACTACAACACTAAGGATGGGAGGATGGCAGCCTACCTCTCCTTAGTAAGAAACTTAATGATGAACTTTGAAGAAATCAACATCCAACAGTTTCCCAGGGGGCAGAACAGCCACACTGACGCCTTGGCAGCCCTAAGCTCGACAGTTGATTCCAGCCTTAAAAGGATAATCCCTATCGATTTCCTTAGCTTCCCGAGCATTCACCCCAACTACGAGCTGACAAAAGCGAAACAAATACTCCAGTTGGAACCAGCCCCTAGCTGGATGGATTCCTTAAGAGACTATTTGAAGAACGGAACGCTCCCAGAGGATAAGAGGACTGCCCACCAGATATGAGTCAAAGCTGCTCGCTTTCACTTATCCACGGGAGGCGACTTGTATAAAAGATCTTTCTCCGGCCCTTACCTTAGATGCATCCACCCAGGCGATGTCAAGACAGTGCTTCACGAGCTTTACGAAGGAATCTGCGGGAGTCACGTCGGAGGAAGGTCTCTAGCCTTCCGAGCAATAAAGGAAGGTTACTGGTGGCCATATATGCAAAGGGACTCCGCAGCATATGTCTGCAGATCCCTAAAATGCCAGCTTCACGCCCCCATGGTCCACCAGCCTGCCAGCGAATTAAAATCCCTGACCAGCCCCTGGCCTTTCGCCTAGTGGGGAATGGACATCGTGGGACCACTGCACACCGCTGCTGGCAATCGCAAATAACTGTTGGTCGCAACTGATTACTTTACCAAGTGGATCGAGGCAGAACCACTGGCGAACATCCGAGATGCTGACATGATGAAGTTCATATGGAGAAATATAATCACTCGATTCGGGATCCCCAGAACCATCATCACTGACAATGGAACACAGTTCGAGAGTGGCCCCTTTCAGAACTTCTGCGACCATCACGGGATCAGGCACCACTTTAGCTCGGTAGCTTATCCTCAAAGCAACGGACAAGCTAAGGCTTCCAACAAAACAGTGATCGCTGGGTTGAAGAAACGGTTAGAGCGAGCAAAAGGCGCGTGGACAACCGAGCTACCACATGTCCTATGGGCGTACAGAACGACTCCTAAGCGAGCCACAGGTCAAACGCCATTCTCACTAGCATATGGTATGGAAGCAGTGATCCCATTAGAAGAAGGATTGCCTACAATGAGATCCGACCTTGTCGAGCAGAGTCAGAAAGATCAGGCTTTGCTCGCTGAACTCGACTTGGCCGACGAGCGCAGGGAACTTGCACTAATAAAACTAGCGAGCTATCAGCAACGGCTAGTGAAGCACTACAGCACAAAGGTCAATCCGAGGAAATTCGAAGTTAGGGACTATGTTCTAAGAAAGGTCCTGGGCAACACAGTGAAGCCATCAGACGGTAAACTGGGCCCGAACTGGGAAGGACCTTATGAGGTAATTAGAGACGATCTGCAAGGTGCCTATCATTTGAAAATGATGGAGGGCAGAGAGATACCACGAGCATGGAACGCAGCTAATCTCAAGAAATTCTACTTTTAGGAGTTCCATTGTTAGATCTTTTATTGTACTCATTATGGGAAAAGACAGTTTATTTCTCAATTCACCAATGAAAATCTCTCAGTTGATCACTCTCTAAAAAGTAACAATTATATCTTATTGCACATCCTTTTCGAATCACAGGTATAATGGTTGACATAGTAGGGGAACACCCCTCCTCAGGTCATCGTCATGAAGCACGACAGACCTCTTAGCATTGCCCATGGCAATATATGAAGCCCTACAGAGCATTCTTAGGCATCAAACCTACTTTGGTTAAACAAAATCCTGATCGGATGAAGACATCCAATAACAGGTGTGTCCTCGCCAATTGCCCCACTTAGACCTAAGGGAGTGTGACGACACGACCTAAAAGGTAAAGAAAGGGCACAATGGTATTCTTAATACTGGACTGGGCGGACACTCACATGACAAGATAAAAAAGATTGTGAAGCTGTAAAAATATAAAAAAGATTGGATAAACACGTTTAGTCGGCGAAATCGCCCAAAACTCAAACTTTCCATTAAATCTTTTATATTTACAAATAATAATAGTACATGTTTAGTCGGCAAAGCTCGCCCAAAGCATTTACAATTATTAAAAAACAAAAATCAAGAAGGTGGAAGCCTCCGAGCAAGGTAGTCAGCAACTTTAGCTCTCTTCCCATCATCAGGAGCAGGATCGAACTCCTCCACGACATCATTTACGTCCAACTCCAGTAATCGCCGGGGAATAACATAGATGGGAATCCATTGATCATCTCGCCGGAATGGATTGGGCATCAGAGTAGAGGGAGACATCTCATGCCGATACCACAATATCGAGTTTCTCGGGACCTGCAGCTCTTTGAGAGCACTCAACCACCCCCTGATGAAGGAAAGCTCCTCGAACTCTGATAATCTTATGGGAGCATCCAGCCAGCCCTGATCATAGCCATCTGTCCACACTTGATGAGGGCCCTTCTTGAATAGATGCCGTAGTCGGGTGACATCCCTCTGGAGCCCAGCAGCAGTCACATAAGCTCGTCGGACATCGCCGCGCAGCTCCTCCATTTCCCTCTCACGCTGCTCCTCAACTTCCCTACTCCTACCCCGTGTACTCCTACCAGCGCGCGGGAGGGGAGGCCGAGCAGCCCGCGACGAGGAAGAGCCTTGTAGGACTGCCGAAGCGGTGCTCGACGACTGCTCCTTAAGCTTCGAGACCTCCCGCCTCAGGTCGTCATTCTCCCGCTGAAGAAACTCCACGACTTGGTTGATCTCGGTGGCCTCCAGTAACTTTGCTCTCAGCTCGCTAACTTCTTCTTGCACTGAAGCTCCGATCTCTTCCATTTCCTGGAGCCTGTCCTTCAATTTGGCCACCAGCTCGGACTGATCCTTATATTTCTGGTTCCTTGACTTAGCAAACCTGCAAAGCCTAGCAAAAGCCTGGCGAACTACAGGGCTTGCATTAGGACCCAGAGTCCTTCCTAATTAGGAGGTAACAGGAATATAGTCATCCACATCAACCAACTACAAGTAAAAGAAAGAGAAAAGAAAGGGATCAGTATAAACAAAAATAAAGTCTTTTCATTGATAATGAGCGAGGTTACATCAGATCAAAAAAGGAAAAAGTTACAAAGAATCCCTATCACTTAGCAACCTCGGTGGATGGACCCTTGTCTTTATCAGCATCAGCAGGGGCATTACCCTCTGCAGGGGTATCCACTGCCTCCTCGACCAAGGAAGCGTCAGAAGGAGTCGCCCGAGAAACAGGATTGGTGCCTTTAGCAGTTGGGGCTGGGTCCTCATCCACGACCGGTTTTGGCCCTGGATCATGCTCGTCAAAGAGTGGGGATGCAACATCCACCCCAGCGGCCACGAGGGCCTTGTTCCACCCTTTCTTGAAGTTCAGACGGCTAATATAGCCTATCTGAACCTCGGCGTCTTCATATGCAGCAGCCCAACCAGAATTGTACGAATCTTCTTTAAGAGTGGCTGCCTGGGCTTTCTCCACCTCCATCTGCTCGGCAAGAACCCTGTTCTTCTCCACAAAGTCCATCTTGCTCGAGCAGACCTGATCATACGACTGCCTCAGCTCGCCGAGCTCCCTGACAGCATTATCTCTCTCGCGAGCAGAATTAGCAAGGGCCGAGGCAGATGAAGCTCGAGCCACATCAGCAGCCTTTAGATCGGCCTCCAGCTGAGAACCCCTGGCCACCAGAGTAGACTTCTGCTGCTCCAGCTCGCTGTTCCTTCTCAACAGCTTGTCGCGAGAGCGATAGAGCACAGAAAAGTCAGTCACAAACTGCAAAAGACAAAGGAAGGATCAAAAAGAAGAAACCATCAAAACAAATTAAAAGAAGTTGAGAATTAGAAAAGTAACCTTACCAAGGCAAGCCTCTGGCTAGCTTGAAAAGCCAGTTGATCAGACCCTGACGCCCTCTCACGATCTGCAGGGAGGACTGCCCTCTCAAGCAGTGCAGGGGCGAGCTGAGGAGAGGTGGCCACCGAAGCCCCCTCAGGCAAAGCAGATACTGGGACCAAGGCTTGACCAGTTTTGGTCCTCAGTTCCATCTTCCTCCTCTCCTCCTATTTTTCTTTCTCCCTCCTCTTTCTCTCTTCCACCTTCTTCCTCTCCTCCTCCTTTTTCTTCTCCCTCTCCTTCGCCTGCTCCTCCTCTCTCTTCTTCTTCTCTTTCTCTTGAGAGGAAGGTCGAGAACCAGTAGCTATGGCCCCAGAAACAGTCTTCGATTTCTTGGACCTCTGTGCAAGAAGCACAACATCATCATCATCATCTCGGATTAAATTCTTCCTGGGAGGCATTTTTTCACCTGAACTGCTGGTAGTACTCAAAGAACTGCTACTATCAGCACTGTCTCCACCCAAATTACTCACAACACCTACAGGCTCACTCTCCGAGCTGCTCTCTTCTTCGTCCAATTGGATGGGCTCAGCAGAAATCTCTTCGAAAGAGTCAAAGTCCGGAACAGTATCCACAGGTCGGGCTATGAAGCTGGAGCCTGTGTTCTTGTATTCAAGCAGAAAAGCAGCAGACCTAGGATGCTCGCCGTCACCCAAGGGTTCCCTGATGTTCCAAGCTTTCACCAGTTTCGAGATACGAACCTCGCTGAGAGCAGGCTCCAAGTTCTTTATCTTCGCTGTAAAAGAAAAAGCAAGGAGAAGTTAGAAAAATCACAAAGTCAGCAAAGGTTGAAATAATAATCTGGCATCTACCTATATATTCTTCCCCATAAAAAGGAACAGTGAACCTCTCAGACCTCGACCCTTCAAATTGGGGGGAAAGTTGCCAATTCCTGACAAGAAAACCTTCTTGCCAGTAGTCCTTATGGGAATCAGGTAGATTTACTACCAATACCCTATTAGGGCTCCTAGCCTTAAGGTACAAAACACCTGAACTCGTTCGAGAAAAGGAGTAACAAAAACAGACCTCGACAAGCCCTAACTTTGTGCCATACAGTTGATTTATCCTATGCACGCCGTTCACTATTTTCCATACGTTAGGCGAACATTGTGCAGGCACAATACTGAAGTAGCTAAAGAAGTGCAGAAACAGATCATTGGGAGGGAAGGTAAGTCCCCCCTGGGAGAGCAACATGACGTGAATCCAATGTGCATCCTCTATATCCCTAACGTTCCTAGGAGGCGAGGCACAGCACTCAATCTCTACGCACTCAGGAATACTATAGAACTTTCTAAACTCAGCCACTGACCTATTTCCAATCTTCACCATTGGAAAAATACAAGAAAAACTGCAAATCAAAGAGAAAATGCAAAAAGCACGAGAGACTTACAAGACAGAAGATCAGGTCAAATGGCGAAGAAGCAACGAAAGTTGAAATCGAAAACAGAAGGTACTAAGCACAAGAGCTCTCAGAAGATGGAAGATTGCTGGAAAAGTCTGAAGCGACAAAAAGACATGCGCCTTATTCCAACGAGCCTTCAAGTCTAATCATAGCGCACGGATAGCTAAGCGGGTGCCGCCAAAGTAACTTCACAGTTTTCAAAGAAATCAACCATAATAGCTGATTATTTAAATTCATTGGACCTGTAAAGATGGCCCAACAAATTTAGGGGCAATTGTGGGTACCCTGAATTTAGCACCATAGGCCTGGACGAGTAGCCTCTCCCTAGCGGCCGAAAGCCCAGGCCCATCACCTTCGTATTAATCCAATTACCCCACGATCCCATGAAGAGAAGTTGTGGGGAAACACGATTCCATGTAGGAGAGATGGCTAATAAGGAGGAACCCATCATCCCCACTACTCCAACACATACATGTATAAATAAAACCCTAAGTCCGGGGCAGAGGACAAGTTGTATTCTCTGTACTTATTCTTCAGAATATAAAGAAATAACACTGACTGAACCACCGTGGACGTAGGCACTTCTTTGCTGAACCACGTACTCCCGTTGTTGTGTGATTGGCATTTTATTTGTCTTTTCTTGGTTGCTACCTCTTTCATATTTATTTGTGTTGCATAATAATTGTCACCACAGTGTTCCACGCCCATATTTTGAAATTAAATCATTTTTTATTGTTGGTTTCACTTTTTGCCTAACAAATCACTTTTTCCTAACAAATTCATTTCTTTTCTTTGCAAAGAGACAATCACTTCTAGAAATTTATGCCGCCAGAGTGAAGCCTAATGTGAAAACATATACCATATTAATATATGGATGGGCACATGAGTATCTTCTATAGACATCCTTAATGAGCTTTGAAGATGTGAAGTAGGGAGGATTGTACTTTCTATATAAAACAAGAGCAACACCAGAAGAGTATTCTTTGTGTTTTTCCCCTTTCGGAGATCAAATGTTTTAATTATGTTTTTTATGGAATAAGTTTATTATGAAGACTTCCTTTCAATTGATGCATTATCTTTCGAAAATTTGACCATGTTATAGTTTATATCGACATATGATGAGACTATTGTATTTTTCTACTTTCAATTATTAGGGTGGGTTATTCCTAAGGACTATTTTTGGCAATTTTTTATGTTGACATTAGTTTAATACTCACTGGGGCATGTCGTGCCATGCTATGTTGCCTATGTTTGTTATGGTTAATGAATTGTATTTGGAATTCTATTTATCTTTTTTAATCCATAAACATAGTGATTTTGACGTCGCAATAGTGATTCCTATAAAGGTGAAAAACTAGTTTTTAAACTAATAGCTTTGTTTCATAGGTTATTTAAAAAATTATTTATGTGTTGTGAATTAAATTCGCAGTACTGTATATATATATATATACAGTACTGGTCTTGTGCATACCAGTCCGCATTTTAAGAGTGTGGACCGGACATGTGCCACTTCGCGGTGAGCCTAGAAATTATAGGCTAAATTTTAAGCACACTCTCTCTCTCTCTCTTTTGGGCTCACTGCCAGATGACACATGTCCGGTCCACACTTTTAAAATTTGGACTCGTATGCATAAGAGCAGTACTGCATATATATATATAAGAGATAAATAATTTATACTATTCATGTGACGTCATAAGTTGCACTTTATATGTCATAAGATGAGTTATTCCTTCTCTACCTATTTTGTCCTTTAAAATTTTGGATTCCCACTTTTCTCTTTCTCAATAAATAATGCCCTCCCTTTTACTTTAATTTAAACATAATGGCTATTTTGGTAAACTACCCCTCTCCACACTAAATTATCCTTGTTCTCCCCTCCCCCCTAATACACATACACACACGTTTTTTCTCTCAAACTCGGAGACACCATAATTCTCTTTCACCTCACTATTTCACTGGAACCCTCCAACTCCCACTATTTCTCTAAAACCCATCGTTCTTTGCCATCTCAGTTCTCCATTTTATAGATATTCTAATTCTTTCACTGTGTGTGTGTGTGTGAGAGAGAGAGAGAGAGGTCAAATTGATTTTATATTTATGTCGATTTGGGTTATGGCTATTTGTATGTCTGAGTTTTATAAGTTTAATGTATGATTTTTTTGTGTCAATTTGGGTTATGAATATTTGCACATACCTATTTTTGGAGTCGATATATATATATACACGTATGTAGTAGGAGCATTGAGAACCCTCCAAAAGGTCAATCCAAAATTCTTTGATTTTTTTTTTAAAATTTACACGTGTTAAACCTCTTAAACTTTGAGATTAGTTTCCAAACCACCCCACGTTCCACCTTCCCACGTTGGTTCAGTTAAAAAAAAAACACCACAGTTTAGTTAAAAAGAAAACATAATACTCATCCATGATTTGGAAGTTTTCCACTACTCACATGAATTTCATTTCTCAAAAACATTCACGACTGAAACTCACCATCCTACCCTAACCAAACCACCACCTCATTCCTAATTTGTAAGTTTCAAAACACGTCCAGGGTTGTTAGTTGAATAATATTTCTATTTGTTTGGTTCTACACATCTAGGTATTTCAAAACATTCATGATTGTGTTGTTTATATATGTTATTTAATGGTTGGGTTTCTATATATATTTTACTTAAGTTTATGTGCATGGTGTATATATTTGGAGTATTTAACAGGGTGTTGACTTTTTTGCGTACATTAAATGATGAAAGATGGAGTTGCATTGTGGTTACCTTTTTTTCTTCCTGTTTTAATGTGTAGTAGCTTGACTTTGGTTAAAACAAATTGGATCTTTATAACATGTAAGAGATATTCGTTTTTTTTTCCTTCCTTCGTTTGCACTATTTTTTGGTCTTTTTCCTTCCTGTTTTGATGCGTAGTAGATTGACTTTTGGTTATTTGTAGTAGCTTGAGTTTGGTTAAAACAAATGGGATCTTTATAACAAGTATGAGAGATTCGTTTTTTTTCCTTCTTTTGTTTGCTTTTTTTTTTAGTTTTTTTTCTTCCTTTTTTGATATGTAGTAGATTGACTTTGGGTTATGTGTAGTAACTTTACTTTGGTTAAAACAAATGGGATCTTTATAACAGGTAAGAGAGATTTTTTTTCCTTCTTTTGTTTGCACTTTTTTTTGGTTTTTTTCCTTCCTGTTTTGATGTGTAGTAGATTGACTTTGGTTAAAACATATCGGATCTTTATAATAGGTAAGAGATAGTCCTTTTTTTCTTCTTCTCTTGTTTGCACTATTTTTTGGTTTGAAAGAGAATGAGATTTTGATTCGTTTTGTATATACGTATATATAATAATATACAAAAACGTTTATATCTATTCTTATTAACTGGGTTTTTATATATGTGCAAAAATAATTTTTACATGCATTTTGTTTTATGCATTTTTTGGTTTCAAAACAAAACCCAGTTGATACTGTTACATTCATATTTTTTTACAAAAGTTATATGCATTTTCTACACATGTTATATACCCGTTTTTTTTAAACAAAACCCAGTTGTTATATGCATTTTTGGTGTAAATAGTTTTTGTATAGGCATGTTAGCTTTGTGTAAATAGTTTTTGTGTAAGTAGTTTTTGTGTAAGTAGTTTTTTTATATGCACTTTGTTGTATATATGTGTTTCTGGGTTTCCAAAACAAAACCCAGTTGATATACCTATTATATACATTTTTTCCATACATGTTATATGCGTTTTTTCAAACCTGTAACGTAGACACCCCATTCCATTACCCCTAATGATAAGCACACAAAAGTGTCTATTTTATACCCCGAATGGATGCATTTTAGTCTCTCATTTTAATTAAAATTGGCCTTATGTGCGTATTTTATCATTTTTCAGGTCAATACGCAGTTGCGGTACAAATAATGTTAAATCAGTACAATTGCAACTCAATAGCGGTTAACAGCGTGTATCGAAGAAATCTCAAGAGACCGTGAAGTGAGAAGTCCATTCTGAGCTTGCCGAGATGTGATCTGATGCCCCGATACAGTCCCGTAACCTTAACCTAGCCCAAACCGAGCCCAGTCCATACCCCGAGCCCGGTGTGTCTTGAGTTTGTACCTTTATTACTTTTCTAGATTTTTATTTTTTTAGTCATTTTATTTTTAGGATTTATTTAGAATTTTTTAGGATTTATTTTCTAATTTTTTTATTCTTTATTCTAGATTTTGATTTTTATTAGTTTTTAATTTTTAATTTTTATTTTATTTTTATTCTATTAGTTTTTAGTTTTAGTTTTATTTTATTTTATTAGGATTAGAATTTTTAGGATTTCATTTATTTATTAGTTTTTACATTTTCTTTTTAGGATTTTAATTTTAAGTTTTATTAGATTTTATTTTTATTTTACTTTATTTCTTTTTAGTTTCATTTTTTTTATTGAGTCTTTATTTTATTTTAGAATAGGAATTTAATTTTTAGATTTTTAGTTTTTATAGTTTTTTTTAGTTAATTTTAATTTTATTTTTTAGGTTCAAACTAACACACACACACCCAAACACACCCCTACACTATCCATCATCTTCAACACATCTCTCTCTCACCATACCCGACACCTAACTACCACCACTTCTTCTTTAACCTCCAACCATCTCCTCTCCACTTTCCACCATAACACACACCCACCAACACCTTCACTCTCTCTCACAAACCCATATCTAATCCTCCATAACCACAACATTAAAAACCTCACTCTCTCTCTACCTCTAAATTCCCTAACCCGCTGCCTGAACCGTGACCGGGCAGAGCACCCAGCTCTGGCGTCATCTCACCCGGAGCCACCTCCGTCCCTCCATCTCCAGCGACGAAAGTCGCGACCTCCTCAACCCCTGCCGATCCAGATTCGGCGACCACACCATCTGCGACTGAACCGGCAAGACCCCTTTTCGGTTCGAATCCCATTTAACCCGGCGACGACAAGCCCCAATCCCGTGAACAACCCAACCAGAAACCCGGTCCAAAAACCAATCGGACCCTGTTCGGATAAACCCCAAACCGAACATCCACTTCAACCAATCCCAACAAATTCGGAACTTTCTCCATTTCAAATCCATTTATCTTCTTTGACTTGGCAACTCAAAATCCCACCAATATCTCATAAAAGCAAAACAATTCGTGGACTTTAAAAAGAGAAGACTCTCAACAGATAGAAAAAAAAGAGAACGTTGAGAGAGAAAAATAGATTGTATATTATGTACAGTCTAGGGTCTTAAAAAAATTCCAAAAAAAATTAGTTTAGTGTTAGAATAATTTTTAGGTTTGTTTTTTTATTGTTTTTGGTGTAATCAAGTGCTGGATTAGTGAGAAGATTGAGACGCATTTTATGAACGCGATTCGACAAGGAGACTTGCGTATTGTATTCTATTTCTCTATTCATTTATGTCATCTTTTGATATGTTATTGAATTTTGTTTATGCACACATGAGAATGTTTGGCTAAACACCCCGTTCAAGGGGTGGGGTGCACTGCGAATGATATTACTTTAATTAGTTGATTCATTAATTTTATATTTCTAGGTAAATTAATCTTTAACTGTCACCAATTAATTTATATAACGAGAGTTAGTAAATTAATTGGACAAATTAATATTTGAATTTAGGAATCGAACTAGAGATAGGTTTTTCCTATATTTGAACATTAATTCGGTGTTGAAATTTAAGGGTGAAATTATTTTCGTTAAATTGATCCTAGCGGGTAGTTTTCTGAAAATAATGTAGTCCTAATTTTTCATCGTGTGACAATTTTAAATTAATTTTCTGAAAAATATATTATTAAATTTATAATTTTAACGAGAGTTTGATTATAGATTTAATATTATCTCGAAATATTTCAAAATTAATAAATTGAGAAATTAAAATAATTGAAAATGCAGTGCAATCCCATCTCTTAACCTTCTCACAATATTTCACACTCGGTTGCACATTTTTATTCATTCTTTAGTCCTTTTATAATTTTTAGCATTTGTTAGTAAATCTTTCCCTTGAAATTGTTTTTTTAAAAAAATAAAAAATAAAAAAATATTTTCATAAAAAAAAAATTGAAATTGCACGTTTTCACATTAATTGTTTCACCTTGAAAGTTGGATTGATACCCGTACTTACCGCAATACGAGTTATTTTTAGACAAGTTTTGTAGGTATTCAAGGGAATTTTTAGAGTAGCTTTTGCACAACAACGATATATATACATACAAAAAAAGCCATCTTATCAAATGGCGCCGTTGCCGGGGAGATAAAAGCTTCTTATCAAATGGCGCCGTTGCCGCTTTCTTGACGTGGAGACATGATTGAAGACTTGTAATTTTTTTTTTTCTAGTGTAGTTCTTCCTCCTCCTTCCTCCTTAGACTGGTTGTATAGGATTTTTAAAGCTTGGTATTTATTTTGGTGCATTTTGACACCATTTTTGTTTGTAATAATTATTCATATAAAAAAAGCGAAAAGGGAAACCGGACAAGGTAGAGAGAGGGCGTCCAAGGCGAGGATTTTTGAAGCCTCTCTACTTTGGGTCGGTAGGACTCCCGGGGACGACTGAGATAGGCGAGATCTCCCCCCGGTCGACTCAACTCGGTCTTCACCCCACGTGTGTCAAAACCGTGGGAGGTACATTTCTTTATCCCTCGCGAATCTCCTGTCAGCGAGTCACTTTTTGTGTGCTACTTGCTCCTATATGCTTTTTATTTTTGTCTCGCACTTAAATTGGTTGGTTTGATGAATTAATTTACCTAAGACCTAGACCCGGTCATTGAAACGAGAAGGGATTTCATCACCTGACTCACTCGCTTATCCATTGTGTGCTACCCTAGCTATCATTAAATTTAAAATCAATCAACTAGCTAGCCCCGTAGGAACACATTTTTGCAACAGGTGATCATAAAGATAAATTCCTTGCATTTTGTCGCCCGCGGACTTAATTATAATTTGACTACCCCTTTCACTAATTTTGAAGATAATAATTGACTACGTGCTCGTTAGGATTTTTCTTGACTCGTGTGTATCCAATTCAATTCTTTCGGTAGTCGGTTTTAGTTAGTTCGCCCATATCAAGAGTCCATTTTCTCCCATTTTTCGAAAATAATCCCAAAAATATTTTCCTTTCTTTTTTAAAATATTTTCAAAAATCCCAAAAAGATTTTCCTTTTTTTTCATATTTAAAAATCCCAAAAAGATTTTCCTTTTTTTTTCATATTTAAAATACCAAAAAAAATTTCCTTTTCTTATTTTCAAAAATCACAAAAAGATTTTCTTTTCTTTTGAAAAATATTTAAAAACAAAAAAATATTCCTCTTGTCATGGCCGAAGAACGTCCTTTACGGGAATACTTTGGCCATTTCCCATTCTCTCGAAGTTTGTTTGATGATAAGCCCGAATCGACCCTTGATTCATTCATTCCGGGCTTCAATTCTCAAACGCACACCGTTGATACTCCTGTGTCGTCCATGCACACATCTCATCTTCCACCGCCTCCGGTGACGAGTGTCAACCCATACCATGCTTCACTGTGCACATACTGCTTTCTTAGCGATCACTTGTCCCATGCGTGTCCATCTATATTCTCTCCATCTGAATCCACCTCGGAACATGTGTATCCCTATGACATTGTTTTGGACCCACCCTCGACGTATTGTCACGACATACCTAATGTCGAGGGGTATGAGTACCCAAGCTATTCATGGAGGCCTGATCATCCTTCCATGCAATATGAATCCCAACACCATGTTGTGGATCCTTATGGTTTCCAACAGTCGTCATCGCCACCTCGTGCACCTCATACTTATCAGTCCCTTTCTTATGCTCCTCATGTTGATCACACTTTTGTTCCTCACGGAGATGCTTCTCCCATGAATGCTACACTTGACCTTGCTCCACCCACTTCCTATGAGTATTCTCCCCATCCCAGTGTTTCTAGCGAGTTGTGTCCACCTCACCCACCACTGCCACCCGCCACCACTTCAACACCACCTTGCACATCCGCTCTCGAGAGCCTCTTACACAAGTTCGCGCATACTCTTCAATCTCAAACTGAATCACTTCAAAGGCTTGAACAACGATTATATGATTTTGAGTGTGCGAACGAGACGGATTCCACCCCAAGTCGACCCTTTATTCCACCTACGTGGGATGAGGATGTGTCGTCTTGTGCTACGGATTTTGAGTGTGACCAACCCTATCTTCCTGAGAATCTCGACATTGAGACCAATCCATGGTCCGGAACCCAAGTTGACAATTGTGTTGACGTATCCATTGCTTGTGAGACTGATCCCACACCGCCTTATCCTTTCCCACCCACTATTGAGTTTCACCTTTCCCCTTCCATCGAATTCTTATTTATGCCTGAGCCTACACCCATTGAGCCCACTTCATGTGTTCCCGAGGAACCACTTCATCCTAGGTTAGCTCCGGCTGCGAGTGCTACCCACTGTCTTGAGATTGCATCCGAGATGGTTTCTACCTCTTTGGATATGGATCCTGTCCCACCATGTTTGGCTCCCATTGAGTCATATATTCATATTGATTCTTCTGTCTCGACTTTGGATAACTCGCCTGATCTTTCCACCACCACTAATGGTGACGTCGTGGTGGCTAAGTTGATCACTCCCTCATTTATTTCCACACTTCTTCCAGCGAGTGCCTTTGAGGATCAATCCACACCTCCTGAGGTATGCGTGTCTCCTACTCGTGAGTTAGATCATCTTCCCCCACCCTTTGTCCCACCCGACCCACACACTGTTCCTACCACCCCACCATTTGATTTGGACCTTGCTATTATACGTTCCCTTTTCACATCTAAGCATTTAGGTTACCACCTCCACCCACCCTCCACCCTAGTGCACAACGATCCTATTTGTGCACTTTTCATTGACCCCACCATCCGTGTGAGTATTCTTAATACTCTCCACTACCGTGACACCGAGCTTGTTACTCTATGCCCACCACTTCTTTGTGGTGTTGGCTTTTTTCCTCCACAACTTCCTAGCGTGTCACGACGTGACCATTATCATCGTCCATTTATAGAATGGTCTCGCACTTTCTCTGAGGCCCACCCCATTATTATTGCTAAACCATTTTTCCTCCCCCACCAACTTGAGCACCATTCCTATAGGGCCCTTGTTACCCTCACCTTTCGGGTCAATAAGGCCCGAGATCGGCGCCTCTTCCCCCTCTCCCTTACCCTTCACCTTACCCTCCTACCCACCCACCCATGGTCCACCGATGCTTTGCATCGAGTAATGCACTTTTCTATACAAGTGCATTGACCTATTTTCTCCCATATGTAACAAGACTGACGCTTCAGTCTTGTTTGGGGGTGATTCTCATCACCCAATTTTTTCTGCCACCCGTGCTTTTCATAGTTCCTATCCTTAGGGTGAGATTGGTTCGGTCTGGCTGAAGACGTTAAACTTAGCGCTACCGGGAGGCAACCCATCGTTCATTGTTCCTGAGTATGAGTCTTACCTTGTTTGGGGGTGGTGTCAATGATTTTCACATGCTTTATAGACTTGTACATATTTTTGTATCGCATTTGTTCTTCAGGTTCTATCTCTGCTCCACAATGCGGTACATTTTCACTAGTGGTTCATTATGGTAATATCTTTCCCCCTTGTGCTTTTCCTTTTTATATATGGTTTTAAACATCGAGTACGATGTTCTCTTTTGTTTGGGGGTGAGAAATTTATCAAAACCTTACCTCTTTTGAAAATTTTCAGAAACAAGTGATTTTAAACTTTTTGTGCAGTTAAAAATAATTTTTTATGACATGAATTGTCTATCATCCCTCTTTTAGAAATTTCGGAATACATGGGTTTGACCAAAAACTTACGCTTTTTACACATAAATTAATTAATACTTCTTAAAGCGTATTTGCACTATGAATTCCTAAACTCGGCAATTTTGCACTATCACTTTTACAATCAAAAGTTGAAGAGTAACTATATTCTCAAGAAAGCCTTAAAAGATCACTAGTGGAGACTTAAAACCCGTGAGATTTGAGCTTTTCACCTTTTTGAGGATTTTTACGTATCTCCGAGTCACAAGTTGACTCAACTTTCTTTGGGTACTACATTTAGTCGTTGCATGATCTCATTATTTTTTCAAATTTGGCTTAATTACTGAGAATGACATTACTTTCGAGTTGTAAGAAACATGTGTCTTGTAGTTTATCCCGAGCACTAAACCGATTTTTCCATTCACATACCATTTTCCCTATCACATTATCATTCACCCATTATCATTTTCCATATTACCATTATCCATATTCCTAAATACCATCCAACATTTCCATCGTTTTTGAGAAAAATAGTATTTGAAATTTTCCATGTAAATTGTCTTCATTTGTGCTATGAAAAGAAAAAACGCATCGCAAAAAAAGAAAAAAAGAAAAGAAAAAAAAAATGAAAAAAAAATAAAAAAGAGGAAAAAGGAAGATGCGATCATAAGTTCAAATGATGAAGACAATAGTCAGTCAAAGTGTGTCACACTCTTCTCAAAACACCCCATCATTCATCTTCTTCATTTCATTATCCCTACATACCTTTCATAAACCCCATTTTTCACCCTTGGTAAAGTGTTCGGGCAAACGAAAAGATTATATGGTGAATAACTCGACATTCTCGACATAGTGGTTAGCATTCCTTCATGAGATCAAATTTTTTTTATGTATCCATCCTTTCGTATAAAGTGTGTGAGACGTTTGAACTTGTTTATATTTACTCACATCCTCACACACTAGAGAGATACACTTACCCAATTCTCAGAGAGTTCGATTCAGAGAGATATATCCAGTGAGAATTGAAGTCAAAGCGTTGATTCTATAAAGGCAATCTCAGAATTACTCTAATGATACTTAAGATTATTTCACATTACACACGCTGAGTTTTAGGAAGGATTACGCTTTTGGTATTAAATAATTTCATATCTTATTTTGATAGTTGAATACGGTGTTCCTTGATGTCCTTTTAAAGTTGGGTTGTATATCATTTCATCATCTACTCAGAAACTGCATTTAAATAAGTTTTGAATTTTGTGGGTATATTCACTGCAAACCCTCACGAGACACCACTCGTCCTGTAGGGCAACCTACAGGTTTAACGGCTTGTTGCACATGCTAAGTGCAATCGCCAGTGCCTGCGAAAGTGGCACACTTTTGGTTACTTATCTCTGTTTTCTCTCTAATTTTTGCTCGAGGACTAGCAATGTTCTGTTTGGGGGTGGTGTGATAAGCACCCAAAAATGTCTATTTTATATCCCGAATGGATGCATTTTAGTCTCTCATTTTAATTAAAATTGGCCTTATGTGCGTATTTTATCATTTTTCAGGTCAATACGCAGTTGCGGTACAAATAATGTTAAATCAGTACAATTGCAACTCAATAGCGGTCAACAGCGTGTATCGAAGAAATCTCAAGAGACCGTGAAGTGAGAAGTCCATTCTGAGCTTGCCGAGATGTGATCTGATGCCCCAATACAGTCCCGTAACCTTAACCTAGCCCAAATCGAGCCCAGTCCATACCCCGAGCCCGGTGTGTGTTGAGTTTGTACCTTTATTACTTTTCTAGATTTTTATTTTTTTAGTCATTTTATTTTTAGGATTTATTTAGAATTTTTTAGGATTTATTTTCTAATTTTTTTATTCTTTATTCTAGATTTTGATTTTTATTAGTTTTTAATTTTTAATCTTTATTTTATTTTTATTCTATTAGTTTTTAGTTTTAGTTTTATTTTATTTTATTAGGATTAGAATTTTTAGGATTTCATTTATTTATTAGTTTTTACATTTTCTTTTTAGGATTTTAATTTTAAGTTTTATTAGATTTTATTTTTATTTTATTTTATTTCTTTTTAGTTTAATTTTTTTTTATTGAGTCTTTATTTTATTTTAGAATAGGAATTTAATTTTTAGATTTTCAGTTTTTATAGTTTTTTTAGTTAATTTTAATTTTATTTTTTAGGTTCAAACTAACACACACACACCCAAACACACCCCTACACTATCCATCATCTTCAACACATCTCTCTCTCACCATACCCGACACCTAACTACCACCACTTCTTCTTTAACCTCCAACCATCTCCTCTCCACTTTCCACCATAACACACACCCACCAACACCTTCACTCTCTCTCATAAACCCATATCTAATCCTCCATAACCACAACATTAAAAACCTCACTCTCTCTCTACCTCTAAATTCCCTAACCCGCTGCCTGAACCGTGACCGGGTAGAGAACCCAGCTCTGGCGTCATCTCACCCGGAGCCACCTCCGTCCCTCCATCTCCAGCGACGAAAGTCGCGACCTCCTCAACCCCTGCCGATCCAGATTCGGCGACCACACCATCTGCGACCGAACCGGCAAGACCCCTTTTCGGTTCGAATCCCATTTAACCCGGCGACGACAAGCCCCCAATCCCGTGAACAACCCAACCAGAAACCCGGTCCAAAAACCGATCGGACCCTGTTCGGATAAACCCCAAACCGAACATCCACTTCAACCAATCCCAACAAATTCGGAACTTTCTCCATTTCAAATCCATTTATATTCTTTGACTTGGCAACTCAAAATCCCACCAATATTTCATAAAAGCAAAACAATTCGTGGACTTTAAAAAGAGAAGACTCTCAACAGATAGAAAAAAAAGAGAACGTTTAGAGAGAAAAATAGACTGTATATTATGTACAGTCTAGGGTCTTAAAAAATTCCAAAAAAAATTAGTTTAGTGTTAGAATAATTTTTAGGTTTGTTTTTTTTATTGTTTTTGGTGTAATCAAGTGCTGGATTAGTGAGAAGATTGAGACGCATTTTATGAACGCGATTCGACAAGGAGACTTGCATATTGTATTCTATTTCTCTATTCATTTATGTCATCTTTTGATATGTTATTGAATTTTGTTTATGCACACATGAGAATGTTTGGCTAAACACCCCGTTCAAGGGGTGGGGTGCACTGCGAATGATATTACTTTAATTAGTTGATTCATTAATTTTATATTTCTAGGTAAATTAATCTTTAACTGTCACCAATTAATTTATATAACGAGAGTTAGTAAATTAATTGGACAAATTAATATTTGAATTTAGGAATCGAACTAGAGATAGGTTTTTCCTATATTTGAACATTAATTCGGTGTTGAAATTTAAGGGTGAAATTATTTTCGTTAAATTGATCCTAGCGGGTAGTTTTCTGAAAATAATGTAGTCCTAATTTTTCATCGTGTGACAATTTTAAATTAATTTTCTGAAAAATATTGTAAGAGGGTAGTGAGACTGGGGTCTATGAATAACTGGAAAGGGTGAGGCGTGACCCACTCCAATGGACGCTGCCTGCAAGGTCTTCAAGGTCTCCTGGTGCAACTTCTGAAGAAAACTTCTCCTTCTGGTAACAATGGAACTCAAGCTTCAACTCACTCCCTGCAAGAAGATGAACTTTCACAGCAAAAATAGTAATTTTCTCAAGGGAAACACCTAAGAGTGATGGCTGTCAGTGGGGAGTGAAAGAACAAGGCACTCAGCACTAGGGAGAGAGCAGGGAGAGAATACTAGAGAGGTTCTGGTGTTATTTTAGCAGAGTAACAGTGCAATTTTTCTTGTCTATCCGTCCTTATGACCTTGCCCAGGGGTCCTATTTATACTTGGGCACTAAGGCTAGGTTGGCACTTTTGGCGCCAAAACTTAGAGGGTTGGTGAGGGACAAAGTCTGCAGTGTACTATTTGTCCCTACCTGCAGGCAGGTCTGCCTGTCCCTTCTGGCAGATGCCCCCTGGCGCCGACCAAAGTTCAAAAGCAAATATGTCTTCTAATGGAGACAAAATATCTGATTTGCTAAATATCTTTTGAAAAGGTAACTTTGATAAAAACTTTGTAAACTTGAGGGGGGGTCTCGAGGACCACCTCCTCTAAAATATTTGCAAGCTTGAGGGGGGTCTCGAGGACCCCCTTCTAAAATCATTTTTTCTTGAGAGGGGTTTAGAGGACCCTCTCCTCTGAAATCATTTTATAAATAGTTCTTTTCTTGTGAGCAGCCAGCCCTTTGGCTGCTCACTTCACTTGTGACTAAGTGTGAGGTGTGTGAGGATTGGGTGACTCTAGGCTCTCCTACTAGTATTCTCTCAATCCTATAGTGCTAAGTGGTTGAGCTTGCTCAACATACCTTGTCCCTCAGCCGCCAAGCCAAAACTCCCAGGAGGTCCCGACGCGCCTGTTCCAGCCCTGCTTGCTCGACTAGGCTACCTGTACAAGAAAGTAAAGTGTTAGTGTTGTTGTTCATTTAGAGACTGTTTTTTCATGATGAAAACTCATGTAGCAGAACTTCTCAAATAAAATTTCTGCAGTGACCCTTGCAGTGGCGGTGGCGCTTGAAACGGCGCCGACCCTTGTCCTGGCGCCGTTGCTCGGAGTGGCGCTGATGCTGTGAGGCCGCGCCGACCCTTGTTGCGGCGCCGACGCTCGAAGTGGCGTTGACTCTTGAAGTGGCGCTGACGCCTGAGGTAGCACTGATGCTTGAATCGGCGCTGACATGTGAGGCGGCGCCGACCCTTGTCCCGGTGCCGACGCTCGAAGTGGCGCCGACGCTCGAAGTGGCGCTGACGCTTAAAGTGGCGCTGACGCCTGAGGTAGCGCTGATGCTTGAATCGACGCTGATATGTGAGGTGGCGCCGACCCTTGTCCCAGTGTCGACGCTCGAAGTGGCACCGACGCTCGAAGTGGCGCTGACGCCCGAGGTAGCGCTGATGCTTGAACCGGCGCTGACATGTGAGGCGGCGCCGACCCTTGTCCCGGCGCCGACGTTCGAAGTGGCGCCGACGCTCGAAGTGGCGCTGACGCCCGAGGTAGCGCTGATGCTTGAACCGGCGCTGACAGGTGAGGCAGCGCCGACCCTTGTTGCGGCGCCGACGCTCGAAGTGGCGCCGACGCTCGAAGTGGCGTTGACGCTTAAGGTGGCGCTGACTCCTGAGGTAGCGCTGATGCTTGAATCGGCGCTGACCTGCGAGGCGGCCCCGACCCTTGTCGGGGCGCCGACGCTGGAAGTGGCGCCGACGCTCGAAATGGCGCTGATGCTTGAAGTGGCGCTGACGCCTGAGGTAGCGTTGATGCTTGAATCGGCGCTGACCTACGAGGCGGCCCCGACCCTTGTCGGGGCGCCGACGCTCGAAGTGGCGCCGACGCTCGAAATGGCGCTGACGCTTGAAGTGGCGCTGACGCCTGAGGTAGTGCTGATGCTTGAATCGGCGCTGACCTGCGAGGCGGCCCCGACCCTTGTCGGGGCGCCGACGCTCGAAGTGGCACCGACGCTCAAAATGGCGCTGACGCTTGCGGTGGCGTAGAGACTTGCCGCGGTGCGGACACTTGCAGCGGCGTAGAGACTTGTCGCGGCGCCGACACTTGAAGCGGCGCAGACACCTGAAGTGGCACCGACCCGTGTAGCGGCGTAGAGACTTGCCGCGACGCCGACACTTGTGGCAGCGCTGACACTCGAAGCGGTGCCGACCCTTGCAGCGGCGTAGAGACTTGCCGCGGCGCCGATACTTGCAACGTCGTTGACACTTGCAGCGACGCTGATACTTGCAGTGGCGCTGGGGGTTCCTGATGAATATGAGTTTCTTCCGGGACCCTGGGGTGGTTCCTTCTTAATACAAGTTTCTGCCGGGACCTTGGGGGGTTCCCGCCCAATATGAGTTTCTACCGGGACCCCGGGGGGTTCCTGCTCAATATGAGTTTCTACCGGGACCCCGGGGGGGGGGGGGTTCCTGCTCAATATGAGTTTCTGTCGGGACCCTGGATCTCTTCTCAGTATTTTTAATAAAATAATATTTTTACTTTTTTTTATAGGTAGACACCCTTCTACATTAGCCCCTCGTGCAAAGTCTTTTGTGTTGGGTAAACCAAAAGGCTTTGTACGCCATAAATTCATTTATTTTCTGGGACCCTAGGATTTCTTCATCATTCCCCTTAGGGTCATTAAATGTTATGTCACTTCATCCAAAGTTTTTTAAATGAGGACACTTATAGTGGACCTCCTTATCTCAGTATAAACTTGGGCGGAGGGGTTAACTGAAGTGAGCCCCTCACCCTTAGCCTTCTTCTGTGGACTTTCATCTTGGGCGGAGGGGTTACTCGCGGTGTGCCTCTCGCCCTTTGCCTTCTTATGTGGCCTTCTATCTGAGGCGGAGGGGTTACTCTCGATGAGCCCCTCGCTCTTGGCCTTCTTCTGTGGCCTTTTATCTTGGGCGGAGGGGTTACTCACGGTGAGCCCCTCGCCATTGGCCTTCTATCTTGGGCGGAGGGGTTACTCGCGGTGAGCCCCTCGACCTTGGACTTCTTCTGGGGCCTTTCATCTTGGGCGGAGGGGTTGCTCGCGACGGGCCCCTCGCCCTTGGCCTTCTTCTGCGGCCTTCCATCTTGGGCAGAAGGGTTGCTCGCGGTGAGCCCCTCGCCCTTGGCCTTCTTCTGTGACCTTCTATCTTGGGCGGAGGGGTTGCTCGCGGTGAGCCCCTGGCCCTTGGCCTTTTTCTGTGCCTTCTATCTTCGGCGTAGGGTATGCTCGCGGTGAGCCCCTCGTCCTTGGCCTTCTTCTGGGGCCTTTCATCTTGGGCGGAGGGGTTGCTCGCGGTGTGCCCCTCGCCCTTGGCCTTCTTCTGCGGCCTTCCATCTTGGGAGGAGGGGTTTCTCGCAGTGAGCCCCTCGCCCCTGGCCTTCTTCTGTGGCCTTCCATCTTGGGCGGAGGGGTTGTTCGCGGTGAGCCCCTCGCCCTTGGCCTTATTCTGTGGCCTTCCTTCTTGGGCAGAGGGGTAACTCGCAGTGAGCCCCTCGCCCTTGGCCTTCTTCTGGGGCCTTTCATCTTGGGCAGAGGGGTTACTCGCGGTGAGCCCCTCGCCCTTGGTATTATTCTGTAGCATCATGTTTGGGAAGAGAGGGCACTTAAGGTGGATCCCCTCGACCTAGGCTATTTTCTGTCAAACTTGCAATCTTGGGCAGGTGGAGCCACTATAAGTGGATCCCCACACTCCAAGCTATTTTACTATTTGTTCACTTGGTTGAGGACTTCTCAATATTAGCCCCCTCATGCAGAAGTGTCTTGTAATGTCGACGGACTTGTGCACGAAACTGTCATACCTTTTATTTATACTTGGCAGTTGCTCAAGACTATGAGCACTCCGGTGCCCTTGGAGCCTTAGGTGCTAAACTGTCGCACTTTATATTTATACTTGACGCTTGCTCAAGACTGTGAGTGCTCCGGTGCCCTTGGAGCCTTAGGTGCTCATCTGGAGCATCTTACGTTTGTGCGTGGAATTTTCTCAGGACTGTGAGCACTCCGATGCTCTTGGAGCCTTAGGTGCTCATCTGGATCACCTTACGTTTATACTTGACACTTGCTCAAGACTGTGAGCGCTCCGGTGCCCTTGGATCCTTAGGTACTAAACAGTTGTACTTTATGTTTATACTTGGCACTTGCTCAAGACTGTGAGCGCTCCGGTACCCTAGGAGCCTTAGGTGCTTATCTGGAGAACCTTACGTTTATACTTGGCACTTGCTCAATACTGTGAGTGCTCCGATGCCCTTGGAGCCTTAGGTGCTCATCTGGAGCACCTTATGTTTATACTTGGCACTTGCTCAATACTATGAGCGCTCCGATGCCCTTGGAGCCTTAGGTGCTCAACTGGCGCACCTTATATTTATGCTTGGCATGTGCTCATAGACTGTGAGCGCTCCGGTGCCCTTGGAGCCTTAGGTGCTAAACTATCGCACCTTATATTTATACTTGGCACTTGCTCATGACTGTGAGCGCTCTGGTGCCCTTGGAGCCTTAAGTGCTAAACTGTCGCACCTTATATTTATACTTGGCACTTGCTCATGATTGTGAGCGCTCCGGTGCCCTTGGAGCCTTAGGTTCTAAACTGTCGCACCTTATATTTATACTTGGCACTTGCTCATGATTGTGAGCGCTCCGGTGCCCTTGGAGCCTTAGGTACTAAATTGTCGCACCTTATATTTATACTTGGCACTTTCTTATGACTGTGAGCGCTCCGGTGCCCTTGGAGCCTTAGGTGCTAAACTGTCGCACCTTATATTTATACTTGGCACTTGCTCATGATTGTGAGCGCTCCGGTGCCCTTGGAGCCTTAGGTACTAAACTGTTGTACCTTATGTTTATATTTATATTTGGCACTTGCTCAAGATTATGAGCGCTCCGGTGCCCTTGGAGCCTAAGGTACTAAATTGTCGTACCTTATATTTATACTTGCACTTGTTCAATACTTTGAGTTGCTCTTTTTTATGAGAGAACCTCAAGATTGAACTTCCTGCTTCTAACTGTGGGGTGTTTGCATATGAGATGAGCGAGTTAGAATTTTGAAGCTGCCCTACTAACTGCGGGGTACTTGCATATAACTAAGCAAGTTAAAATTTGGACGCTGACCCTCTAGCTGCGGGGTGCTTGCATATAATTAAGCAAGTTAAGAAAAAAATTTCAAGCTACCCCTCTAACTGCGGGGTACTTGCATATGAGCTAAGTAAGTTAAAAAAAATTAGCGCGGTCCCATATGCATGTTGGGTACCTTCTAGCGCAAGCCCGTGTGACTTTGGGGTATATTTTTTGTTATGCACATTCATTTCTTAGGGAATAGCTAGGAGATGGGGTGCTTATTCCAAACTTTTCTTAGGAACCTTTTTGTCTTATAAAAATAACAAGTTTAGAGAGGGGGGTAGACCCGCTTCTCTCTATTTTCTGAAAACTGGTCAAGTAAATTTTTCTTGAGAATAGAGGTTAGGACTTGCTCTCTAGGCTATAAGTCTATATTGAATAATAAAAAAAACATAATGAATTTTTTTTATTATTATTACTATTACTAGGAGGATAACCTCCTGCTGGTCCTGTCGGGTCTTAAGGACTTTACTCACTATACTTTTACTTTTGGGTTGGATATCCCCCCAAGTATGATGAGGAAAGTTCCTTATATCATGGGCCCTCTTCTAATCTAGAAGAGGTTTTGCCCTTCTTTTAAGAAAAGAACGCATGAATCTGGTGTACCCACCGCACAATGTAGGTAAAATGAGTCATGCACAAAATTTCTAGTGCCAAAAATAATGGGTATTACTTTTCTTCATTGCTGTCAGGGTTTATATTTCTTACAAGAAGTGTACTCATAAAACTAGAGCAGGCTATTCAAATTTTTTAAGAAAATGAAACTGGGCAGGAGTTAGGCATAGTACCTTCTTAGTTGTAGTGGTGAAGATGTCTGTTGACGACGGGTTGAATTTTGGGGCGAGGGTCTCTATAGGGTTCCTCGGTGATTTTTATAGTAGGCGAAGGTTCCTCATCTGAGGGCCTTCATTTGAGAGAGGGTTCATCCGCCTCTTTGAATTCGAGGGGTTCCTCGACTAGGCATCTCGACCACACAGAGTTCCTCGCATATTACCTCGGGTTCCTCGACGATTAGTTTGGAACCGCGGAGCTCCTTGTTGGGGTTTTTACCCATTTTGGGTTCCTTGTTTGCTTTGGGTTCCTCGTTCATTTTGGATTCCTCGTGCGTCAATCTAGGAATGAGTTCCAAATCCAAAGGTACATCAAACCCTCGTATTTTAACGAGTCCCTTGTCGACAGCTGATTTGGCATTTATGAGCAAGGGTTCCTCGCCCTCTGTAACTGTTTCAATTCCTCACCCGCCCAAGGGTCCCTCGCTGGTTGGCATTTCAACTAGAGGGTTTTTTTGTCGCGAGTTCCTTATTGGCAACGAGGGATACCCAGGGTTCTTCACTGGTTCATTTTATACCAGAGGGTTCCTCGCGACCCATTTCTCAATCCAATGTTGTTATTAGCGAGACACAGCTCAGCTCCTTACGTGCGATTCTCGAAATGGGTTCCTCGTCAAACCTTTCGTCAGCGTCTTGTATGTCTGGTAATTTGTGTCTTGTTTCAAATAAGGGTGTCTCGACTTTGGGCTTCGTCGAGGGTTCCTCATGCGTTGACTTTATACTTGAGGGTTCCTCATCGGCTACCATTGCCACTAGGTATTCACTGAATTATGAGGGTTCCTCGCGACCAAACTCGTTGGCGAGTTCTTTGTCCTCTATGAATTCCATACGCACTTTTTCTGTCGAGGGTTTTCCATCCTCAAGTTCCTCGCGACCAACCTTGTCGGCGAGTTCCCCGTCCTCTATGAGTTCCACACGCACTTTTTCTGTTGAGGGTTTGCCATCCTCAAGTTCCTCGCGACCAACCTCGTTGGCAGGTTCCTCGCGCGTTGATGATCTGAGACTTAGGGGTTCCTCGCCCAAGCACGTTACAAGCAAGGGTTCATCGCCACTTAATTTGGAACCAGTGGGTTCCTCCCCACCCGTCGTGACCCCGAGGGATTCCTCGAGTATCAGGGGTTCCGCGGTGGGTTCCTCGCTTTCCCCTTTAAATTTTTTCATCCTTTTTTTTTGCCTGGCTGGGTTTGGTTCCTCGTCTGAGGATCTGGTGACTGAAAGTTCCTCGCAAACATCGCTGGATGAGGTGGGTTCCTCGACCCCAAAGGGGGTCCTCGCCTACTGTTGCAACATTTGAGGGTTTTTCGTATACCATTTTGATTTCAAAGGGTCCCTCGCACTTTTTGGTGAAAGCTACGGGTTCCACGCGTGAGGCGTTAACTATAGAGGGTTCCTCGCATATGGAGTTACTGTTGGGCATCCCTGGCTTGGAGGTTCCTCGCTTGGATTCTCTCGCCCAGAGTTACTGTTGAGTTCATATTTGTTGGGTTCCTCGACCCTTGTTGTTGGTACCTGTGATGATTCTTTACTGGAAATGTGTGGTAGTCTTCAGTATGTAAGTGGTTCCTTACCGTAGGTCCCAATACCCGAGGGTCCCTCATCGGAAGCGCCATTAGTGGCTAGTATTTGAGATGGAGGTGTCTCGACCTCAAATATCGTCGAGGGTTCCTCGTCGTGATTATCATTGGTGACTGGTGTTTTGGTCGAGGGTGTCTCGACGATTGATTTTGTCAAGGGTACCTCATCCACGAGACCGTTAAGGGCCAAGAGTGATGTGCCAGCTATTGGTGGCTACGGGTGTCTCGACCTTCGGATTTGTCGAGTGTTCCTTATCTGTCGAAACATGTGTTGGAGAGAGGGGGGTCTCGACGCCCGTGATTTTTTCTGAAGAAGGGGGGTCTCGACCCGTGGTTTTCTGCGAGGTGACCTTACGTCCGAGGATCCCTCGCCAGCTGCCTTGGAGTCGTCAAAACCCCTAGTCGCTTTGGGAGGGTGTGTCTCGACGCCTTTGAATCTTCAGAAATAGGGGTTTCGGCCTATGGAAGTATGGTGGCCTCTCGTCAGCGGTCGCAGGTCTCGCGACCTAGCCTCGCGTCTACGGGCCCCTCGTCACTGCAAGGGGGTGTCTCGACATGTGTCGATGCTGACGGGGTCATCTCGACCTCGGGTGTCTCGACGCCCATGATTTTTTTATTTTTGCTGAAGAAGGGTCTCTCGACGCCCATGATTTTTTTCTGAAGGAGGGTCTCTCGACGCCCATGATTTTTTGCTGAAGAAGGGTCTCTCGACGCCCATGATTTTTGCTGAAGGAGGGTCTCTCGACGCCCATGATTTTTTGCTGAAGGATGGTCTCTCAACGCCCATGATTTTTGCTGAAGAAGGGTCTCTCGACGCCCATGATTTTTTGCTGAATAAGGGTCTCTCGACGCCCATGATTTTTACTAAAGAAGGGACTCTCGACGCCCATGATTTTTACTGAAGAAGGGTCTCTCGACGCCCATGATTTTTTACTGAAGAAGAGTATCTCGATGCCTATGATTTTTGCTGAAGAAGGGTCTCTCGACGCCCATGATTTTTTGCTGAAGGAGGGTCTCTCGACGCCCATGATTTTTGCTGAAGAAGGGTCTCTCGACGCCCATGATTTTTTGCTGAATAAGGGTCTCTCGACGCCCATGATTTTTGCTGAAGAAGGGTCTCTCGACGCCCATGATTTTTTGCTGAAGAAGGGTCTCTCGACGCCCATGATTTTTACTGAATAAGGGTCTCTCGACGCCCATGATTTTTACTGAAGAAGGGTCTCTCGACACCCATGATTTTTGCTGAAGAAGGGTCTCTCGACGCCCATGATTTTTACTGAAGAAGGGTCTCTCGACGCCCATGATTTTTTGCTGAAGAAGAGTATCTCGATGCCTATGATTTTTTACTGAAGAAGGGTGGGTCTCGACCCGTGGTTTTCTGCGAGGTGACCCTCCGTCCGAGGATCTTCGAAAGCCCTAGTTGCTTTGGGCAGTGGTGTCTCGATGCCTTTGAATTTTTTTCAAGAACATGGGTCTCGCTTATGATAATATGGTGTCCTTTCATCAGCGGCCGGGGGTCTCGCGACCAGGCCTCGCGTCTACGGGTCCCTCGTCACTGCAAGGGGTTTTCCCTTCATCTTGTCATGTCGAGGGTTCCTCGATTCAGGTTGTCTCGACCCTTTGTGATGTTGATGATTTTTTTTTTTACTGGTCGTGTTGCGTTTGGGGAGATCAGCGATTTGCTATTTATTTCTGGTGGGGGGGTCTCGACCTCTTATCACGTCGAGGGTTCCATGACCCAGGGTGTCTCACCCATTGTTGTCGTCATGGAGAGTATGCTGCTGTTGCCACGGGTTATTTTCTTAAGGGTTCCTCATCGCTATCATTCAGCGAGAGGAGTTCCTCGACCATACCGAATTCCTCGCCAAACACTTAGGGTTCCTGGGGTTCCTGTCAGTGAACTTGATGGTTGTCACAACTTTCTCCAGCGCCGTCCTCCGCGGCTGAGCTACTTCAACCGGAATCGCCGCCGGAACGACCGCCCCTCCAGAGGGGGTTGCTGCTGGTGTTACACAATCTTAACCCAAACTTGCCAAGTCTAAAAAAAAACATACTCATAAGCCTCTACCACCGGAGCTGCTGCCGGTGAGCTGGTCTGCCCTCCCGGAGGAGAAGGTACCTCTGCTCCGGTCACCACCACATCCACCTGAGTGGCTTTGTCTCCTTGAGATCCATTTCCAGATGGAATGTCTTCAAACACTAGCTGCCTAGAAACATTAAAACCTTCTTTGTCCACGGAAGTGAGGATACCTCCCCAGCGGAGTCGCCAAATGTAAGAGGGTAGTGAGACTGGGGTCTATGAATAACTGGAAAGGGTGAGGCGTGACCCACTCCAATGGACGCTGCCTGCAAGGTCTTCAAGGTCTCCTGGTGCAACTTCTGAAGAAAACTTCTCCTTCTGGTAACAATGGAACTCAAGCTTCAACTCACTCCCTGCAAGAAGATGAACTTTCACAGAAAAAATAGTAATTTTCTCAAGGGAAACACCTGAGAGTGATGGCTGTCAGTGGGGAGTGAAAGAACAAGGCACTCAGCACTAGGGAGAGAGCAGGGAGAGAATACTAGAGAGGTTCTGGTGTTATTTTAGCAGAGTAACAGTGCGATTTTTCTTGTCTATCCGTCCCTATGACCTTGCCCAGGGGTCCTATTTATACTTGGGCACTAAGGCTAGGTTGTCACTTTTGGCGCCAAAACTTAGAGGGTTGGTGAGGGACAAAGTCTGCAGTGTACTATTTGTCCCTACCTGCAGGCAGGTTTGCCTGTCCCTTCTGGCAGATGCCCCCTGGCCCCGACCAAAGTTCAAAAGCAAATATGTCTTCTAATGGAGACAAAATATCTGATTTGCTAAATATCTTTTGAAAAGGTAACTTTGATAAAAACTTTGTAAACTTGAGGGGGGGTCTCGAGGACCACCTCCTCTAAAATATTTGCAAGCTTGAGGGGGGTCTCGAGGACCCCCTTCTAAAATCATTTTTTCTTGAGAGGAGTTTAGAGGACCCTCTCCTCTGAAATCATTTTCTAAATAGTTCTTTTCTTGTGAGCAGCCAGCCCTTTGGCTGCTCACTTCACTTGTGACTAAGTGTGAGGTGTGTGAGGATTGGGTGACTCTAAGGTCTCCTACTAGTATTCTTTCAATCCTATAGTGCTAAGTGGTTGAGCTTGCTCAACATACCTTGTCCCTCAGCCGCCAAGCCAAAACTCCCAGGAGGTCCCGACGCGCCTGTTCGAGCCCTGCTTGCTCGACTAGGCTACCTGTACAAGAAAGTAAAGTGTTAGTGTTGTTGTTCATTTAGAGACTGTTGTTTCATGATGAAAACTCATGTAGCAGCACTTCTCGAATAAAATTTCTGCAGTGACCCTTGCAGTGGCGCTGGCGCTTGAAACGGCGCCGACCCTTGTCCTGGCGCCGTTGCTCGGAGTGGCGCTGATGCTGTGAGGCCGCGTCGACCCTTGTTGCGGCGCCGACGCTCGAAGTGGCGTTGACTCTTGAAGTGGCGCTGACGCCTGAGGTAGCACTGATGCTTGAATCGGCGCTGACATGTGAGGCGGCGCCGACCCTTGTCCCGGTGCCGACGCTCGAAGTGGCGCTGACGCTCGAAGTGGCGCTGACGCTTGAAGTGGCGCTGACGCCTGAGGTAGCGCTGATGCTTGAATCGACGCTGATATGTGAGGCGGCGCCGACCCTTGTCCTTGTGTCGACGCTCGAAGTGGCACCGACGCTCGAAGTGGCGCTGACGCCCGAGGTAGCGCTGATGCTTGAACCGGCGCTGACATGTGAGGCGACGCCGACCCTTGTCCCGGCGCCGATGTTCGAAGTGGCGCCGACGCTCGAAGTGGCGCTGACGCCCGAGGTAGCTCTGATGCTTGAACCAGCGCTGACAGGTGAGGCGGCGCCGACGCTCGAAGTGGCGCCGACGCTCGAAGTGGCGTTGAAGCTTGAGGTGGCGCTGACGCCTGAGGTAGCGCTGATGCTTGAATCGGCGCTGACCTGCGAGGCGGCCCCGACCCTTGTCGGGGAGCCGACGCTCGAAGTGGTGCCGACGCTCGAAATGGCGTTGACGCTTGAGGTGGCGCTGACGCCTGAGGTAGCACTGATGCTTGAATCGGCGCTGACATGTGAGGCGGCGCCGACCCTTGTCCCGGTGCCGACGCTCGAAGTGGCGCTGACGCCTGAGGTAGCGCTGATGCTTGAATCGACGCTGATATGTGAGGCGGCGCCGACCCTTGTCCCGGTGTCGACGCTCGGAGTGGCACCGACGCTCGAAGTGGCGCTGACGCCCGAGGTAGCGCTGATGCTTGAACCGGCGTTGACATGTGAGGCGACGCCGACCCTTGTCCCGGCGCCGACGTTCGAAGTGGCGCCGACGCTCGAAGTGGCGCTGACGCCCGAGGTAGCGCTGATGCTTGAACCAGCGCTGACAGGTGAGGCGGCGCCGACGCTCGAAGTGGCGTCGACGCTCGAAGTGGCGTTGACGCTTGAGGTGGCGCTGACGCCTGAGGTAGCGCTGATGCTTGAATCGGCGCTGACCTGCGAGGCGGCCCCGACCCTTGTCGGGGTGCCGACGCTCGAAGTGGTGCCGACGCTCGAAATGGCGTTGACGCTTGAGGTGGCGCTGACGCCTGAGGTAGCACTGATGCTTGAATCGGCGCTGACATGTGAGGCGGCGCCGACCCTTGTCCCGGTGCCGACGCTCGAAGTGGCACCGACGCTCGAAGTGGCGCTGACGCTTGAAGTGGCGCTGACGCCTGAGGTAGCGCTGATGCTTGAATCGACGCTGATATGTGAGGCGGCGCCGACCCTTGTCCCGGTGTCGACGCTCGAAGTGGCACCGACGCTCGAAGTGGCGCTGACACCCGAGGTAGCGCTGATGCTTGAACCGGCGCTGACATGTGAGGCGGCGCCGACCCTTGTCCCGGCGCCGACGTTCGAAGTGGCGCCGAGGCTCGAAGTGGCGCTGACGCCCGAGGTAGCGCTGATGCTTGAACCGGCGCTGACAGGTGAGGCGGGGCCGATCCTTGTTGCGGCGCCGACGCTCGAAGTGGCGCCGACGCTCGAAGTGGCGTTGACGCTTGAGGTGGCGCTGACTCCTGAGGTAGCGCTGATGCTTGAATCGGCGCTGACCTGCGAGGCGGCCCCCACCCTTGTCGGGGCGCCGACGCTCGAAGTGGCGCCGACGCTCGAAATGGCGCTGATGCTTGAAGTGGCGCTAACGCCTGAGGTAGCGTTGATGCTTGAATCGGCGCTGACCTACGAGGCGGCCCCGACCCTTGTCGGGGCGCCGACGCTCGAAGTGGCGCCGACGCTCGAAATGGCGCTGACGCTTGAAGTGGCGCTGACGCCTGAGGTAGCGCTGATGCTTGAATCGGCGCTGACCTGCGAGGCGGCCCCGACCCTTGTCGGGGCGCCGACGCTCGAAGTGGCGCCGACGCTCAAAATGGCGCTGACGCTTGCGGTGGCGTAGAGACTTGCCGCGGTGCGGACACTTGCAGCGGCGTAGAGACTTGTCGCGGCGCCGACACTTGAAGCGGCGCAGACACCTGAAGTGGCACCGACCCGTGTAGCGGCGTAGAGACTTGCCGCGACGCCGACACTTGCGGCGGCGCTGACACTCGAAGCGGTGCCGACCCTTGCAGCGGCGTAGAGACTTGCCGCGGCGCCGATACTTGCAGCGTCGTTGACACTTGCAGCGACGCTGATACTTGCAGTGGCGCTGGGGGTTCCTGATGAATATGAGTTTCTTCCGGGACCCTGGGGTGGTTCCTTCTTAATACAAGTTTCTGCCGGGACCTTGGGGGGTTCCCGCCCAATATGAGTTTCTACCGGGACCCCGGGGGGTTCCTGCTCAATATGAGTTTCTACCGGGACCCCGGGGGGGGGGGGGTTCCTGCTCAATATGAGTTTCTGTCGGGACCCTGGATTTCTTCTCAGTATTTTTAATAAAATAATATTTTTACTTTTTTTATAGGTAAACACCCTTCTACAAATATATTATTAAATTTATAATTTTAACGAGAGTTTGATTATTGATTTAATGTTATCTCGAAATATTTCAAAATTAATAAATTGAGAAATTAAAATAATTGAAAATGCAGTGCAATCCCATCTCTTGACCTTCTCACAATATTTCACACTCGGTTGCACATTTTTATTCATTCTTTAGTCCTTTTATAATTTTTAACATTTGTTAGTAAATCTTTCCCTTGAAATTGTTTTTTAAAAAAAATAAAAAATAAAAAGATATTTTCATAAAAAAAAATTGAAATTGCACGTTTTCACATTAATTGTTTCACCTTGAAAGTTGGATTGATACCCGTACTTACCGCAACACGAGTTATTTTTAGACAAGTTTTGTAGGTATTCAAGGGAATTTTGAGAGTAGCTTTTGCACAACAACGATATATATACATATGCAAAAAGCTTCTTATCACCTAACTCTCCTTAGGTCCCTAGTACCTCTGTTCATCACTACAAACCCAGGTCATACCCCGAGTACTAACCTAGAAGCCATCGGGCACTCCCCGGCTCAGTTTGACCAAAAATTCAAACTCTTCATCTCTACTGAGACTGAATGAATCTTCGAAGGGCACTGAATACCCTTTCCAACGGTCCATCCCGTGCGCGATTTCGACTTACCATGCAGACAAATTATCCATTTGCGTCCGAAACTTGACCTAGAGGCCACCGTGCACTCCCGGGCTTTGTTTGACCTAAGTCAACTCTTTATCTCGACCGAGGCTGCATGAATCTTCGAAGGGAATTAAATACCCTTTTTAACGGTCCATCCTGTGCACGATTCCAACATACCATGCAGACGAACGATCCATTTGACTCCAAGAGGTAACCGAATTCTTCCAGGGCCCGGTTGACTAAAGTTAACTACCCAAACCAGGTCAAACACTTTGGAATAATGAAGTAAACCTCCTATATTTTCCAATGGTCTGCCCTGTGCGCGATTTGGACTTACCATTCGGATGAACGATCCGTTTGCGTCCGAACAATTCCCCGTCCAATGGATCGACAAACGTTTCGGAGCCATATTTGACCCAAAGTCAACTCTCGAACCCGGGAGTGGTCCAAAGGACTTCCAAAGGTCTCTGGATTACTTTTCCAATGGTCTACCCCGTGCACGATTTTGACCAATAGTTTGCCCTCGGCAGATGATTTCCCGAAAAGGCCTGAAACACACTGCCAAATGGCAAGTTCGAGACCCTGCCTATCGGCAGGTGCCGATAGGCAGGATCAGGTCTATGCCGATCGGCAGTGACATGAGCCTATAAAAGGAGGCCTTCACCTCACTTGCAAAGGGATCCCAGATCTGATAAAAATCACTCTCAGCGAATCCCAGAAACCTCTCTCGAAGGCAGCGTGATTTCAACTTCCAAATCCCTTTTTTACTTCCACTTTTCATTAAACTTGGTGAATTAGCCACTCTCCATCATCATCCAAGTGCAAGGGCTGCTCCCCCACATTCAAGATCAAGCTCAAGGTCTCCAAGAAGGTCCATCTTTCTCAACTTTCTCTTCAAATTCTCTTAAATTTGCAATAACTTGTTTTATTATTTAGCACTTTTATTATCTCATTTCACACATCCTAATATACTTCTTTATTTAATATTATTGCACATCTTTTATTTTCATATAAATAAAACCCAAAAAACAAGAAAAAGAGGGTTTGCTCATAAATTCCAAATAGGGATTCTCATACTTATCTCACACTTTTCTCACAACTAAAACATTTTTTTCTACAAACACACACTCACAAATAAGAGATCCCCCATTTGGATTTATGGGATAAACCCCACCCCTCATTTTGTATGCAAACTACGTGGACTTTGATGCCTTTATAGGCTACGTAGGCGTCTCGGGGTAAAACCCGAAACTCGAGTCCTATTCTCATTTTCTATCTCATTTTTTATCTTCTCTAAACCCAATTTTCTTATATTCTACATACTTGCTCTTAGTGACGTATTACTCCACATGCGTTATCGTTCCATTATAAGGATCAACATAAGGGTAATCGCATAAATTTTACTTTCTAATATTATTCTTATATCTTCCTACGGATGACTCTCTTTATCTCTTCCATGATACAAGTTGAGGATTCCTATCTCCATTATATATATACACATGCACACATATCACGGGGAAAAATAGCAAATATCCATGAGAGACCGAAAGGGCGGAATGGGTGCCTAACACCTTCCCATTTCGTAACTAAGCCTCCGAACCCTTCTCGAATCATTTTGGTTTCGCATGCACCAATATGTCTTTGGATGCCATCCTTCGTGATGGCTTCCCCTTTTTCTTTTGTATGTTTTGAGTTAAATAGACTGGCGACTCTAAATCTATCTACATTTTTACACCTCATCTCAAACGACACCGGCTGAAGCGCTCCCGAGAGGGATGGACGAGACCCGAGGATCCCCTACGGGAGAGAATCGGGGATGGCCATAGTGGCGACTCTGCTGGGGATATGTGTATTTTGAGGGTTTGACTCTATTTACATGGATGTTATATTTGTTTATATTTCCCCTATATCTACATGTTCCCCTTTTTCATGTGTATCCCATGCTTATGCTTCTGTTCACACACTTGTAGAAAATTCTCCATGTACACTTCACACCATGTGCACCTAGGATCTCATATATCCCCATGTTGCATGCATCACCCATCCATACTTGGTGTACCTTTGGTACTTGTACTTGCTCCCGGTTTGGCATAATCAAGAAAGGCATTCTCATCATAAGATACTAATAAGAGAATCATGTATGATTCAGACGACATCACCAAAGAGCATTGTTATTGACCAAATTTTACCCAGTAACTGAAGGGTCACTTCGTTATGGGCGCTGGACCGGGAGGTCGTGGTTAGCCTAAGTGATATGACCCTCACCTTCCATTAGCCAAGTACCTTCGACGTATATCGAACGGTTCTACCGCATCGTACCGCTTGACCAAAGTCATGACGGGAGGTATATCGCAGGGAATTTGTTCACGTACGCCGAGTATATCGAATTCGCTCCCACACGTACTGTCCCCACGAGGTATATAGTGAGGTAATTCACGTACACTCAAGTATATCAAATGGCTAATCCACACATACCGATTGCCCGCAAGAGCAAGAAGTATCTCGTGCAAGTCACGCCAAAGGGGGGAACCCATTCCAATTCACCCAACTACATACCCACATATAGGTGTCAAACCTAGGATACGCACTTTAGATTGTCGGTTTCGACCCGAAACTCTGTCGAAATTGTGGGTCAGTCTGCCGCCCAATTTTAGCGCATTTTTAAAATGGGACCCTGTCCATGAGCCTGGTTACAAGTCCAGCCAAAGCGTTGCATATATTAAAAACCCCACTTTTCCAGGCTTGGGTCCCGTCTGGCATTGCATTTAGGAGAATTAAATACAAGTGAGAACATAACAATCATAATAATCATGCTGAGTTCCGTCTTCAGAAACATTTCTCCCTTCTTTATCAAAAATCCAAAAACATTTCTCCCTTCTTTATCAAAAATCCAAAAATATTTCTCCTTTCTTTATAAAAAATCCAAAAACATTTCTCCTCTTTTTATCAAAAAATCAAAAAAAAAATAGTTTCTTCCCTTTTTCTAAAAAATAAATCCTATTCTACGCCTTCTCAGGTCGATTGCAAGCCCTTGGCCTGACTCCCTATTGGCTTCGGTCTTCAGTCAAATCATCATGGAGTTTCATCCATTCCTCTACTACTTCTTCCGAGTCCATAATCCATCCACTTTCCATGGATAATACAGATCAAGTACCAGTCATAGAGCCAGATCTGACGACAGTCCTAGCTCAGCTCGTGTCCAAAATTGACAACCTCCAAACCGAGGTCTGAGAGATGCAACGAAACCAGGTTCCAATTCCTCAAGACCCCGAGGCCCTATTCCCTTGTGCTATGGGTCCACCCAATCCTATCTAGGTTCCCGAAGAATATCAGCGTGCTCCATGTTCCCTCCTATCAATGGGCCGCCGTCTTCCCAGCTTACGATGCCAAACATTGCCCAACCTGTGGTTAACCTGCCTGTGGTCGTTGATCCAAAAGAGGAGGAGTTGAATAAAGTCAAAGAGGATCTCAAGATGCTCACCAAGAAGTTCGACCAAGTCAGGATCTCTGGGAATTACATGGACTACACCCACATGTCTCCATATCATAAAGCGAGGTTGCCCGAGAAGTTCAAGATGCCAAATATTGAAAAGTTCGGAGGGAGTGGACCCCCGATTGTTCATCTTCGCAGTTATCATCATTCCATGACTCTACTAGGGGCTTATGAAGATGTGATGGCCCAATTGTTTCAACAAACTTTGAAGGATAGTGCCCTTCGATGGTTTTTGTCTCTTGAGGAATCAAGAGTCCATAGCTGGGAGGATGTAGATCGAGAATTCATATCACAGTATAAATAAAATGAAGAGCTTGAGGTCACCCGTCGTGATTTATATATGCTCAAATAGAATCCTAGGGAATTAGTCAGTAACTTCATAACCCGGTGGAGGGAGCAAGCAACTACCATGACCAATCGGCATCCGAGGAAGAACAGGTCAACATAGTGAGGAAGAACTTCTTGCCTCATGTCCGAGCGACGATGGGAGGACAATACTCTCCCCACTTCTAAACTCTCAGAGAGGCAGGAGTAGAAATCGAGGAAAACCTTATTAAAATAGACGTTGAACCGAAGAATGTGTCCGGACAGTTCACTCCAAGAAAGTATGACAAGGCTGATAGTGCTACAGTCTCAACCATCAACAACATCTCTCAACCGACCACATAATGGGCACCAGAAAGCCGCCCTGCCCCCATCCGAGGGGAATACACTGATATCCATGCTCCCCTCTCCAAATTTTACCAAGCCCTGTTAAGCCGAAACCTCATCAAACCCTTGGATCCACGTCCATTGCCAAATCCACTCCCAAGAAACTTCAAGGCCGATGTTCATTGTGCCTTTCACCAAACTGCTAGCCATACCACCGACCAATGGTTTCACCTTCGAAACATAATCCAATATCTCATTGATCGGGGTACCATTGCCCCACCTGCCAATCCTAAGCCAAACACTAATCACAATCCACTCCCAAATCATACCAATGCCATCTTCTTAGAAGAAAATCCTGATTTCGATCCCTCAACTCAAATCACACCCATATACTCTCCTAAACCTCTTCAAATTTGCCCATATTTCCTCCTACACCCTACTAGCCTCGCTGATCAGGCACTGCCACTCCTTACCTGAGCATGCATCGCTGTCCATACTCGTTCTGAAAATGAAAGTATGGAATTGTCAGAAATATTGAACCAAATCCTAGAGTTCGGGCTGAAATTTCCCTCACAAATGATCATCGATTGCTAGAGGTTCAGCATACGGTTCTTGGAAGCACAAAAATGGGCCCGAGATTCAGATAAGTGGGTGGTGCCAATCGACAAAGTCGACCTAGATGATGTTGTCCAGATTATGGTAGAATTATTTGGGCAAACCAACAGCATTTGTAGTATCACCGGGTTACTTGACATTTTGAAGCTACAAGGGCGCTTAGTCCCTTCAACCATATATATCCCCACAGAATGGGAAGACCTGTATGAAGAAGCCGTTGAAGTTGTGGAATTCATTGACTTTACATGGAAAGATAGAATTGTTGCCACCAGATGGGGGGAAGAATTTGAAGATTCGAGTGAAGAACATGCTTCAGGAAGAACTGGCCCAATAGTCGACATATGTGGGATGATACCATTTCAAGAACTCCTCGGAGAAATAAACAGGGTGACAAAACAACCTGAGGTTGATGAGGAAACGGGATTCATGTTCTTCCCTTCTTCAGTAAATCACATGACCAGATCAGGGAGACTTTACCAGGTTCCAAGCTCACTACTAACAAATGACAAAGGTAAGGGTGTTGAAAACCTTTCTATGCCAGAGATGACCATTGAGGAGAGCAAGATCCTCGATCAACTGAAGAAAACTCAAACTAACATCACTCTATGGGGACTTTTCATGTCATCCCATCTACCCAGAAATCCTGGAATGGAGATCTTTTTCTAAGATGGCTACACATGGGCCAAAAGTTTCCAACACCGAGTACAACCGCTCATCAATGATATCGAAGAGACTGGGGAAAGTGATTCCAAAGATTCCTTCAACTTACAGACACTAGGGTTGGCACTCTGCATGGTTCATTCAGGTACTACATCAATGGATCCATCCCATCTGATTAAAGTTGATGATACACCTCTCCTCAACTGGCATGTTGCGCCAGTTCTACCTCTTGAAATCCCCCTTAACCCCAATTTCTACCCTATTTCCTCTTCTATTGTCTATCCTTGTTCAAATGTAATCGAGACCTCTTTTGATAAGGTTCTCAATGCTGTTTTTCCTATCAATGAAATAAATGAATATTTTGAGTAACTTGATGTGCCTTAAATTAACTGCTTAGATTCCAATCAAACTTTTGATGATGATGATTTTACAAATGAATAATTCTTAACTCATCTAAATAAGGTTAATAATATACAACATAACCGCGTTCAAGTTAATTAAGAAGAGACTATTGTTACTAATCTCGATTCTGGTAGCCAACTGTGCGAGATTAGGATAGGGGCCACCCTTGATGAGCATGAGGGCGCACTACTTGAAGAATTGTTGAAGGAGTTCGTGGATGTCTTCGCATGGTCCTATGATGACATGCCCGGCATTGATCCTGAAATAGCTCAGCACGAGATCCCCACTCTCATAGATTACAAGCCGGTTAAACAAAAATTGAGAAAACTCCGCACCGAATGGTCGCTCAAAGTCAAAGAAGAGGTGGTCAAATAGTTAAACGTGGGATTCATTCATGTGATCGAATATCCCACGTGGATAGCCAACATAGTACCCGTGCCTAAATCAGGAGGGAAGGTTTGAATGTGTGTAGACTACTGAGATTTCAACAAAGCTTCTCCAAAGGGTGATTATTCGCTACCCTATATCGACATGATCGTGGATGACACATCCAGTCATGTTCTCAAGTCATTCATCGACGGGTTTGCCGGATATAACCAAATCAAGATGCATCCAGACCACCCAGAAAAAACTGCATTCATCACCCTATGGGGAACCTTTTGCTACACTGTTATGCCATTTTGCCTCAAGAATGATGGGGCCACCTACCAAAGGGCTTCCACAACCATCCGGCATGATCTGATTCATAAAGAAGTAGAGGTTTATGTGGATGATATGATTATCAAGTCCAAAACTAGAGAAGGTCATGTTCCCGCTCTCCGAAAGTTCTTCGAACAACTGCGATGGTATCAGATGAGACTTAATCCACAGAAGTGTGTCTTCGGCATTACAAAGGGAAAACTCTTGGGATTCATGGTCAGCGAGTAGGGGATAGAAGAAGATCCTACAAAGCTGAAGGCCATACTTGAGATGCCGCTGCCCCGAACAGAGAAAGAGGTCCGAGGTTTTCTTGGGAAATTGCAATATATCAGCCGATTCATTAGCCAACTAACCTCCATCTGCGAACCGATCTTCAAGATACTCCAAAAGGATTCAACCAAGGTTTGGAACGAGGCCTGCCAAGAAGCTTTTGACTGAATCAAACAATATCTTACCCAACCTCTAGTGCTTATGCCACCACGGTCTGGTCTCCCTTTTCTCCTATACCTAACCATAACCGACACTGCAACTGGGGCTTTGCTGGCCCAATACCTTGAGGACTCCAGCAAGGATAGAGCTATCTATTATGCTAGTCGCAAATTGGCTGAGTACGAGGTCAACTACACTGCTTTGGAAAAGGCGTGTGCCACACTTGTCTAGGTCACCCAAAAGTTGCGACACTATATGATCGCCTTCCCCATTAAACTTATGTACCTAATGGATCCCATCAAATACCTGTTTGGGAAACCCGCCTTATCTAGTCGAATGGCCCGATGATTGATGCTCCTAATCGAGTTCGATATCGTGTACGTCACGCAGAAAGCCATTAAAGGAAGAGCCATCTCTGACTACCTCGCTGATTACCCCATAAAAGAAGTAGATGTCTGGATCTCTGAATTCCCAGATGAAAATATACTCTACACCGCTCAAGACCGCCTTCAATGGAAAATGTTCTTGGACGGTGTTGCCAACAAAAAGGGATACGACACTGGGATACTTCTGATCTCCCCAAATGACTCCCACACTCCCATCGCCATTAAATTGGATTTACCTTGGACCAACAACATGACGGAATATGAGGCGTAAATAGTAGGCCTCAAAGTTGCTCTCAAGAAAGGTATTCAATACCTTGATGTCTACGGGGATTCTACCCTCATCATTGTTCAAGTGCTCAGAAAGTGGAAAGTCAAGGATGAAAAGCTCCAACCCTTTCATGCCCAATTAGAAGAGTTAGCCTCCCGATTTCGAGATATCACCTTCCATTACCTACCTCGAACATAGAATAACCTAGCTGATGCTCTCGCTACCTTGGCCTCCATGGTATACATGCCCGAAGGAATAACAATGACCCCCTTCCTAGATCAAAAGCAAGACAAACAAACCCACTGCTACCATATTGAGCTTGTCTCCACCGAAGATCCTGAACTAGATGATTGCTGGTACTATGACATCTGGTGCCTCCTTAAACATGGTAGGTATCCCGAGGGTTCCAACAAGAAAGATTGAATGACCCTGCGAAGATTGGATGCCCAGTGCATCATCTATTATAAAGCTCTACTCAAGAGGAACTTCGATGGAACTCGTCTACACTGTATCGCAGGGGCTGAGATTGAGAAAATAATATAGAAAATCCACAGAGGGAATGCGGGCCCCATATGAACGGTCACATGCTTGCCAACAAGATCATCCGACAGGGCTACTACTGGACCACCATGACCCAAGACTGCATTGCCTATGTCCGGAGATGCCTCAAATGCCAACAGCTCTCCAATCTTCAACACCTGCCATCGTGAGAATTATACAACATGACCTCTCCCTGGTCGTTCTCCACCTGGGCTATCGACATCATAGGGAAGGTTACGCCAAAGGCTTCAAACGGACATGAGTTCATCCTAATTGACATTTATTACTTCACCAAATGGGTCTAAGATGAGTCATACGCAGTGTTGAACGCTAAGAAAGTGTCCAAATTCCTCAAGAAAAATATCATTTGCTGATATGGGGTCCCACACGAGCTAGTGTCAGATAACGGGTTGCATTTTGAAGCAGAAATCACTGAAGTAGTCAACGAGTATGGGACTCAGAGACACAAATCTTCTCCCTACAGACCTCAGACCAATGGTGCAGTTGAAGCCACCAATAAGAACCTCAAAGCTATCATTAGCAAGATGACCGAAAGTTGTAGGGATTGGGCCGAACGGATCACGTTCTCCCTCTGGGACTATTGAACCTCAATCTGAGCCTCTACTGGGGCTACCCCTTACTCTTTGGTCTATGGCATGGAGGTAGTCCTACCTGTGGAGCTGGAAATACCCTCGTTATGTGTTATGCTTGAAAGCAAAGTTCTCCAAGAAGACTAGTGACAAAGCCGTCTTGATGAGCTAGCCCTCCTAGATGAAAGAAGATTGAAAGCTATTTACCACGTACAGGGGTACCATCGTCGAATAGTACGATCATTCAACAAAAGAGTCAAGTACCGCGGTGTCTGGGAGGGTGATTTAGCCCTCAAAGAGATAATAGAACCCATCCGGGACACCAGAGGGAAATTCAAGCCTAATTGGAGCGACCACTACATTGTGAAGAAAATCTTATCCGGCAATGCCTCCATGCTCACAGACCTAGATGGGGAAGAGATGGCTCGTCCAATCAACTTGGACTATCTCAAGAAATTCTACCCCTAGTCCGAAATCTCGGTGCGCTACGACTCTTATCATCCCCCTTCTATTCTAAAAAAAATCTCTTCATTTCTTTCTACTCAGAACTACGTGGGCCTGATCCACTACAAAAACTATCTTCAAACAGATAAAAAACTTTTCAAAAACCACAGAGGTACATAGGCATCTCATACACCTCACATGAGTACGACCCTTTCTTTTTCACAAAATACTATTCTTTTCCTACCTCCGAGAACGACGGTTCATTCTAAAGAATACTTGAACAAAAGGATTATGTATGCCTTAGCGATCAGTATAGATAATTGAAAATACAAAACTCATCGAAAGGAACGGCTGGATGATTAGAAAATTATTTATTTGATTAATAAGAAATTACAGTACGGATTACATAAGAAAAGGAACGGATAACTCCCTTCCCCCTACTACCATAAAAAGCCAAATAAAATACCCGCATCTATTACACAAATAAACTCTCCAGGAGTCCTATTCACAGCTACCAGAGAAGCCTTCACCCTCATCATCTACATCCTGAGGTCCCCAAGTTTCTCCTGCCTAAATAGAGTGCCGTAAACACTCTATGGACCGATGAGCCCGAACCATCTTTGAAAAGACCACAACACCCCCTTCCATGGTGTTAGATAAAACAAACCATCTTTGTCCAGTCTCCACTGCCAACATCTTGCTCACTACTTTCCTCCACAACCACTTTATATAATCTTTGGGGACATGCCAAACTTTCCCGACAGAGTGGGAGGGACGGGTCAACGGACGCTGATTTTCCCACACAGATCCAAGCAAAAGACGCAGGCGCTCAGTCAAATCTTCTACCGAAAAGAAATTTGAGTTCCGAGGTGGCATGACCTGTGCCCATCCAAATTGGCGCAGAAGCCACCAAGGGAAATACAAGGAGGTCTGCCTGAGACCAACCAACCCCACATATGAATACTCTCCTAGCTCCAGAACAGGCTGCAACTGCCCCTACCAAGGCACTGACCAATACAGACCACAATCCCCATGCTCCACCAGCCAATGCTCCCAGTTCTCAATATACAGGCCGACGCTGATAAAGTGACGCGAAAAGAAGTTAGGTACATCCGACAGGGGATATTCTGGAGGAGTCACCAAGCAGAATCTTTCAGAAAACCACATGAACAGCATCACGGGGCTACCCCTCAAAAACTCAGAATGACCTTATCTCCAGGCATCTAGTCCATTCAGGGTTTTTGCCAGTATCACCGTCACAGGATTACGACGGTATGACATCTATGAAGTAATGACTGCAAGTTGCGGGTCCACCTGCAATTCTCTAGACACCAATAACAATTTTGAAACCAGACCCAGAACAACACCTCCAGCATAACCAACATCACCTACTTCACATAAATGCACGTACTGTAGCACCGCCGGGAGGGAGATCATTCCTCCAGCAACTAATGATCTGGTTGCCGAAGGAGAAATATGAAGAAGCCCAGCCAATAAATCCCTGTCGAAATCGGAGGGAATCCTACCCCACAAGGTACCAAAGGCTGAAGAGGGTACAAATCAAAGCTTTGAATTAATGGGTCTGGACTGAACTGCCGATAGGCAAGTCAGGGTGCTTGCCGATCGGCAACCCCCCCATTTTAGAAATTTCCTCTTTTCCTCTTTTGTCAAATTAGAAAATTCAATAAAAATAAATTGATATTCTCAACAGAATTTCAAAATCCCTTTTCTCCTTATATAATTTCCCTTTTTAATTAAAAACTTTCCTTCAAAATATTTCAAAAATATTCCTTTTTACGGTCTCAACAGCAAAGTAAAAAGCGCATGTGCATTCATTCATTCATCATTAATAAAAGATAATAAAAACCTCCATTACATTGAATCTATTTGTGTTCTGTGTTACATCAATTTTGCAGGAAATAAAAAGGAAAAAGCAAAAATAAGGGGATTCAGCCCGAACCCACATTCTCTCCCTCTCGCTCCCTAAGAGATTCCACCCCTGCGGCGTGCTCTCTTTCCCTTACGGCGAGATGATGCGCCACCACTACCCGAGCCAGATTCCTCTCCGGACGAAGCAAATGTCACCAAGTAAGAAGGAACAGGAACCGCGTCCTGAATATGGGCAGTCTCCGAAGATATCCAGTCTCGGATGTCCCTTAGCCAAGGGGTCGACACTCGGACTTGCTGCAAGAAAAAAGCCAAAATCAGTATCAATGTAGAGATGATCAAAATAGAAAAGAAAGAAAGATAAGAACAAAAAGGTATACCGTCGGTCGGAAGACCTCCTCTGTCAAACCCAACTCCTCCGGCTTCATCGCATGAGGACGGTGCAACATAGGCATCATCCCTCCATCAGCCCATCAAATGTTGTACGAGGGGGTATGCAACCGCACAAAAGGATCTTCTGAAGTCACCGCCATCGCAGATGCTGTCGGACCGCCACCACTGTGGGAAGATCCCACCGCCCGACTCGAAGGCGCAGGAGGGAAAGGAAGGGCATCATATATGTTGGGCGCTATCAACCATCTCGTCACAAAGTCTATATAGTCATATGGCGCAGTCGTATCAGTGTGCAACAACTAGGACTCACCGATCATCATTGCGATCCTCTCATCCTCCGACAGAAGTTGCTCCCGCCTCATAGATGTAGGAGACTGTGAAGGTGGCACCGCCTCCTCCTCCTCAGTAATCTGACGAACCACCCGCTCCTCGAGATACCAAGAATGACCGAACTCATGCGCCAGCAAATGCCTCATCTGCTCGTTCACCCCAGTCGCCCCGTATCCTGAATGGCTGTCCCCCATGGATAAAAGGTCACCTAAAAATATCCAAGCAAGCATAAATCAATACAAGATCAGAAGGTGCAAAAACCAAGACTGAAAGGGAAAGAGTCTTACCCTACCACTGGTCAGGTCATTCAAGACCTGACGCACCACCTCTAGAGAGAGAGATCCCTTCGACTGTCGATTGGCCTTACACCATCGATGCAATCGACAGAAGTCCCCAACAGTGTCGTCCCTCAAAGCGATCAGCGGGGTATTGCACCCAATCACCTTATAGAACCACGTCTGAATTCACAAATCAAAAGGGACGCATAAGGAAAATGTGAATGCATGAAAGGAAAATGTGGATGCATGAAAAGAAATGCGCAAGGATACCTCAAGAAGGTACGTGGCTCCAGTAAAGGTTTTTCGACAGCACCGACTAAATGCATCTAGATAAGAATAAAAGGTCGCCAAAGTAAGACTCCCTCAATAATAGAAAGGGATGTTCGAAAACATCCTCAGGTACGACAAGAACCACAAATGGACGACGTCACCGCTCGACGCCATCATGAAACCTCCCAACACCAGAAAAATGAATAACCGGGCCATCTGCCTAACTTGCATCCCATCCTCCACATCAATCACCCTGCTCAGCAGAACATCCTTCAGCAGGGACAGCCGGATAGAATCCCCAAAAACTATCCTCCCTACATCACCAAGTGCCTCACGCACTGCCTCCGATCTCACCCACAAAGAGCGATCCACCTATATCTGCTCTCCATAACAGTTCATCCCCAACAGTTGTTTCACGTCTATGGGAGTCACGGTCATCTCCCCGAAGTCGAAATGGAAGGTGTGGGTAGTATCCCACCACCTCTCTCCCACAGCACACAGGATCGCTGTCGAACGAGGCGTCTCACCCAGCACCGATGCAAACCTCCCAAAACCCGCTGATGATACCACCCAACGCACCACAAGTGGGAGATGCTCCCAGACATCCCTGAGCCCTGTCGTCCCGCGGGCGCTCATGTTCTTCAAAGAAATATCAGACTGGCAAAAAGGAAAAGTCTCATCAAAATCCAAGAAAGAAAGAAAAATCACCAAAAAAGAAAGGAATGCCAAAGGACGGGATACTTACATAACCGCTGGGACTCACTCTCAAAGAGCGATGATACGATGGCTCTTGCAGCAAGGTTCGCTCATCCGCAACAGGCTCAAACGCATCAAAGGAGTTCTCACTCCCCAAAGCAAGAGGCTCCCTGGCACTCCAATCCACGTTCGCCCAGTCATCAACGGTCAACCCACTCTCGGTGGACTGCAGTGCTCACAGAAGCGGCCATTTTGTGAAGATTAGAATGTTAGAACAATTTTAAGAGAAATCGCAGAAAGAGAGAAGGAAAAGAAGCTTTGAAAAAATGAAGGGATTCGCCCCCTTTATATAGGATGCCAAGCGCCATGCCGATCGGCACTAACCTCAACCATACCAATCGGCACTGACTCTTTACCTTCCCGAGGTAGTCCAAAAGTTTGTGACACTGTCGAATGGCACCCTTCATACCATGCCGACCGACACCCCCTTAAATTTCGTAAAGAAATTCCCACAAAATACCAAAAAGCCCAAAAAAATCCTCAAAAAATTCCTAAAAATCCCAGGATGGATTTAGAATATTTTCACCAAGAAAATATCGCATTCCCTCAAGTGGAACCCCTCTTTCCTAGCGAAGTCCTAAAAAAAACCAAGTGAATCTCCTCCCGACAAAGCTCCGGAGTAACTCTAAGGATCGCCTGATCACTTCCACAACGGAATTTTTTTACAGCACCAAAATAAATTGTTCCCCCCATGTGAGGTCTCCTAGAGAAACAAAGCTTCCCCAGCTATCAAATCCCCAGCTCAGATCAAAATCACAAGGCACTTTCTCCAGCACAATCAAAATTCACTCTCGGGTCAGAATTTACCTCAGTCTTGGATCGTCACGTGAGTTAGGTCAGAATTGACCCCGGTCCTCGGTCGTCAGCACTCTTAGGTCAGAATTGACCTCGGTCTTAGATCGTCACCTGACTTAGGTCACAATTGACCTCAGTCCTCAGTCATCACCATTCTTATGTAGGAATTAACCTCGGTCTTGGATCGTCACCTGAGTTAGGTCAGAATTGACCTGGGTCCTCGGTTGTCACCACTCTTAGCTCGGAACTGACCTCGGTCTGGGATCGTCACCTGAGTTAGGTCAGAATTGTCCTCGTGTAACACCCCGAAATTTTGAGGATTTAATATTTAATTATTTTTATGAGTTATAATAATATATAAATTGGAGAAACTTAAATTTATGACTTAGGGAATTTATTTGAGTGGGAAGAATTATTTATAATTAGCGACTTTAAGTTTAATTGTCCGAATTAATGTGTGTCGCATTTTGAGGTCAAAATTTGGAAATGTCAAAAAGTAATTCGGATGGCAATTCTGACAGAGCGATTGAGTCCGGATGGGTCGAGATAGTCAGAAAAGAGTACGCGTGGGTAGTAATTGGGTCTTGGGGTATTTTTGGGCATAGCCCGACCCACACGGAGTGATTCGGGTCATTTTAATTAGTCCCACATGGCCAAAAACGGGGTTAAGTGTTACTAACCTAAATGGAGAAGTGTTGAACGCCATAAAACACAAATTCTAAGGCTAGGGCTTGAGAGGGAAATTGGAGGAAAGAAAATCAAGAGCCAATTTGGGGATTGTGGAGCCAAATTAAGAGACTACACCAACGGATCAGACCATACGAATAATTCCAGGCAAGTGGTTAACTGTTGTGATTCCTAAATTGATAATAATCAATTCATATCATAATGTGTGTATATGAAAATTCGTTTTGGGTGTGTAACCAAAATTAAAACTAAGTTTTTGGAAATTGTTATACGTTAATGGGATTAAGGGTGCGATTTATTGTGTTTATGATTCTAGAATGTAGAGGAATGAATCGTACGTTAAGACCAGTAAGAATCAATGGTTAATTGCTGTTAATATGAATGAAATTCGTATTGGAGATTTGAAACCCGGATAATACCCAAATCGCGAAAACGTTAGAATTAATGAAAATTGATGATGAATTAAGGTCTGTAGGATGTTTAGACCCTTTTCTTATATGGAGGATATGTTAATTGTATTTGGGTAAGGTCTTAGATTGAGAATCAAAGCTTTAGGGTTCGTCCATGGCTGACAGTGGGCTGGAGAGGATGAATACGGTAACGATCGATTGATCGACCAAGGGGGTTCGATCGATCGATGATGCAGAAATTCCGGCAGTGCCGCCAGCTTTAATTACATGGAAATAATTATTGAGAAAAAGATTTTTAGGCTGATTTTTCACGTTGAAAATAGACCAAGTGAGCAAGTCCGGGTATGTTGGTAATTATAGGTAAATATAATTGGGAAATTTGATGGAGATGAATGTGTGGCACATTATGGGCGAATATGTGGAAATGAAATTCTAAAATATAAAAATGGACCGAGTGAGCGAGTATGGGTATGTTGGTTAAGTGACGCCAAAGTATTGAATTAAATTATTAAGAGAATAAATTAATTTGGAGTCGGAACATAGACTCGAGAAATATTAAGTTATGGGCCAAGTGAGCGAGATCGGGAATAATGGTTGGGTGGCACCAAGTTATTAATTAATGGATGTGTTAAGTAATGAAAGTAGAGTCGGAAGGCAGACTCGGAAAAGTATTAGATTAATGGATGTTGTAATTAATTTAATTAGAGTCGGATTACAGACTCGGATTGGTGTAAATTAATTAATGTGTAAATTAATTAACTGGGAGTCGGACGATAGACTCGAGAAGGTATTAAATTAATAGGTGTGTTAATTAATTTAATTAGAGTCAGACGATAGACTCGGGGAGGAATTAAATTAATAGGTGTGTTAATTAATTTAATTAGAGTCGGATGATAGACTCGGGGAGGTATTAAATTAATAGGTGTGTTAATTAATTTAATTAGAATTGGACCATAGACTAGGGGAGGTATTAAATTAATAGGTGTGTTAATTAATTTAATTAGAGTCGGACGATAGACTCGGGAAGGTATTAAATTAATAGGTGTGTTTATTAATTTAATTAAAGTCGGAAGATAGACTCGGGAAGGTATGAAATTAATAGGTGTGTTAATTAATTTGATTAGAGTCAGACGATAGACTCGGGAAGTTATTAAATTAGTAGTTGTGTTAATTAATTTAATTAGAGACGGACTATAGACTCGGGAAAGTAGTAAGAGAATTGTGATGTGAATTAAATATCTTAGAGTCGAACCATTATTGTGTAATGTATTTATATGAGAGTCGGACCATAGACTCGGGGAAAATATTATATTAAATGAGCTGTGAATTAAATATATATGAGTCATCCCTCAGTCACAGGGTAATGACAACTTAATAAGTGATATAAGTTATTTAGTTGAGTCAGGCCAGAGACTCAGGAAATTTCAGGCTAGTGTTACGGGTTGTGAGTACACGGTGAAGCCGGGATTTATCTTATATATATATACGGTGTAGTGATAGTATATATATATATATATATATGTGTGTGTGTGTGTGTGTGTGTGTGCTATTAAATATCAGTGATTAGATATTTACTTAATTTATGTACTCTAGTGCTATCATGGGAGGTTGCGCGATGTGGGTGAATCCCCTAGCTTGAGGAGTAGGGTCAGTATATCCCCAGGTCACAGCGTCCAGTATATGGGTGAGGGGATTATCTCACTTTCAGGGAAGGAATATGACCGCCTCCACTTTATTTATGTTTTAGGCCAGGTTGGTGAGCAAATCCAACTTGGGTAACTAGGTTATGTGAGTACACCTAGTGAGATAGAACTTTAGAGGGAATCATCTGGCGAGGGTATACTCGGAGGGATGGATATACGTATGTTGTATGTGTGGATGTTTTAGTAAAGGTACGTATATAATGGTATTCAATATTATATGCGGGTAATAATATAGTGTGTGATGTATTTACTTTATATAACTTGTGACACGGTTATATGCTACTATTTAAGAAGGAATTAATTAAGTTAATTATGAGATAACTTATAATTCAAGAATCATTATACTTGGGTTAGAGTATATGGCAAGGTGAGGTTATACCAGGACTAGTTGGACGGGGTATTACAACTAGGTGGGGGTCAAGGTAACCGTTAGGTGTGCACAATAGTGGAGGGGTGAGAATGTCCACACGGGAGTGCGACACTAACTTAAATATGAATCGCATTCATGCATTTTAAATTACTGCAGTTAATTCACTTGCTAAATATTTGCAAAATATTTTGAGTTCTAACCCTTGCTATAAAACTATTTTCAAAACCTTTTAGGTGTCCATCCAAAAGGACGCCAGGATTGATATTCTATTCCAGGGATACGGAGCTGCGACATATGTGGATGCTAGCAGGAGTTCAGATTAGACGCATCATTCATTCATTCCGAGAGTAGGAATAATTTATTCGTTCTAGTTTTATTTAGGTCTTGTCGCACAGACTTCTCAGTGCAGTTTTTAGATTTATTTATTCAGGTGTTGAATATTTGTATTGGATTTCACTTTTGTGGCCGATGGTTTATTCGAAAAAATTGTTTAATTATTTATCCAGTTGAGTTTTATTCAGTTGTGTGAATGGTTCATATTTATTTTCGCATGTACTATTTTGTTTAATTTAAAAGTTAAAATTTGCACCCGCTTTTGGAATACTAGGTGGTTAGTAAGTTTCAAAACGTTTTCGACAGTGATGCTAAGGATGAACCAACTTGGATTCCTATTTTAATTTGGTATATGACTGATCACTCGATATTTTATTAGGAGGGATGCACAGATGGTATCAGAGCATCAGGTTCTAGTGTCCTTAGGATATGTGCGTCTTTTCACGTTTTGGCATAGCAATATTTGATATAGAGCCCTATTATAGGATTGTTGTATTCTCATACGTATGCGATTTACGTTCTTCTGCCAAATTTATATTTGAGAGTGAACTCATACGATTCGATTCTCATGCAGATGCCTCCCAGGAGAGGGAGCAACTAGGGTAGCAAGGGGAATTGAGACTATGGAGGCTCATCAGGAGCAAAAGTTATCGCAGCAACTGCCAGAGATGATTTCGATAGCGCAGGTAACTAAATTAGTGGTGCAGGTAGTTGAAGCGAAAGTGGTCGCAATGGTAGGGTACTTTCCACAGGATCAGCCACAAGTGTTAATGGAAACAGATGTTCAGGCCCACCCGTGGCCGTCGAGGTGGCAACAAGTACGAGAGGTTTTCATAATGGCCATCCACCAGAGTTTTGAGGGGGTTCAGATGTAGTCCTAGCATGTCAAGGAAGAGAGATATCTAGCGTCACCTACACATTGGATATTGTGATGAGGTGCAGAAGCAAATGCTAGCCACTTTTAGTTTAGTGGGAGCAGCGCTACTGTGGTGGGAGTCGATCACCACAATTGAGGAAAGGGATACGCTAGATATTGCAGAGTTTTGGGTGTGGTTTAACCGCAAGTCTTTTCCTCCAGCGTTTGAGACCGAAATGAGGAGAAAATTTAGAGAGGTGACTCGGGGAGACCGTTCAGTGGTCGATTATGAGGAAGAATTTACTCGATTGGCAAAGTTGGTACCGGATGAGGTAAGCGATGAAGAGAGAAAGAAAGCAAGGTTTATGGATGGGTTAGTATGGAGACTCAGACAACATTTAATTAGTAATTCCGCATTAGTAGCTTATATTGATGTCGTTAACACAGCACTCCGACACTGTCAGGAATATCTCTTCCATGTGAAAGGAAGCAGGAAGGGAGTGGAAACTAATCGTCGGATAGAGTAAGAGGGAACAGTACTAGTGGGGTATCCTAGTAGCAGACCGAGGGAGATCAGGGGCAGGATTCCGGCAGGGAATTCATGCCAAACGATTTAGAACTGGAGGCTATCGGCAGGATGTCCAGGAATTCCAACAAAGTCGGCATGGAAGGGACCAGTGGCAGGGTGAATGTATTAGAAGGTGTTTCTTTTGTGACGAAGTGGGACACATTAAGTGGGATTGACCTCAGCGAGGCAAGGTTAAACTACAGGACGAGGTTCTAGATGTACAACCACTGTAGCAGCTGGAGTATGGAGGTAATTATTTTTACCCTATGGGCGTGGGGTATATTTTTGAGTGACAAAGAGGATGTCATAATATAAGAATTATTTTTCACTAGGGTTCACAGGTGAGTAGAACTTAGTGGGTACATTGGTTGTAGCAGCCATAGGATGTGGATAAACTTTCCGTGGGGTAGAAGAGTTTCTTTGGTGTTATTCACGGGAGAGTGGAGGTGTACATTGAGTGAAGGTTTGAATTATGCGAGGAGTTACTACTTTCGAGAATTATGGGAGTAGTGTTGATAATATTTTCTAAATATCGACTAGATAGCGATGGATTTGAACTATTGTGAATACTGGGGGTAAGTTTTGATGTTCGCGACACCAGGATATGATTGGTACGAGGTATCACCTAAGAGGGCGTTTACCCTATGTATATGTGTGTATATATGTTATATTGTGTGGTGGGAAAGACACAAAGTGAGGTCTTGTGTTCTCACATTTTATCCCGGTAAGTAGGGGTGTTTACTGAAGTGAATTAGGGTGGTTATATTTATGTTCGAGAAAAGAGAGATAGCTCGGGGTTTATTTTATGCAAGGACTAGTGATTGTAAGGGCGCAGTACTTTATGTTGTCTTTGGTAGCATGAGGGTAAGCGTATATACTTTTGTGTTGAGAGACAAGTATTTTGTGGGGAGATGTTTGGACGTTAGTACATGGGTTGGGCAACCCGGGCAATAGATATATATGTGTGTATATATATATATATGTGTGTGTAATATGACTACGGATTCGAAGTTATATTATGGGTTACGACTAGCATAGTCGAGTAACTTTCTTACGGTAAAGCGCGGGGATAGGGTGTATGGGGACCCATATTAATTAAGGAAAATTTCGTGCAGTTAAGCACGGGTATAGGGTATATGGGCGCCCTGGTTAATTTAAATGCATACTTGTGTAACGTATGGTTAGAAGCGGATGGGATAGATATAGAGGGCTTAGAGGCACATTATTAGAGAGTGATATGTGAAGCTTGGAACATTATGCTTATCTAAATTTTGAGGACGAAATTCCTTTGTAAAGGGGGGGGGGGGGGGGGGGGGAGTATGTAACACCCCGTAATTTTGAGGATTTAATATATAATTATTTTTGGAAGTTATAAAAATATTTAAATTGGAGAAACTTAAATTTATGATTTGGAGAATTTATTTGAGTGGGAAGAATTATTTATAATTGGCGACTTTAAGTTTAATTGTCCGAATTAATATGTGTCGCATTTTGAGGTCGAAATTTGGAAATGTCAAAAAAGTAATTTGGATGGCAATTTTGACTGCGCGATTGAATCTGGATGGGTCGAGATAGTCAGAAAAGAGTACCCATGGGTAGTAATTGGGTCTCGAGGTATTTTTGGGCATAGTTGGGCCTACACAGAGTGATTCGGGACATTCTAATTAGGCCCACATGGCCAAAAACGGGATTAAGTGTTCCTAACCTAAATGGAGAAGTGTTGAACGACAAAAAACATAAATTGTAAGCCTAGGGCTTGAGAGGGAAAATGGGGGAAAGAAAATCAAGAGACAATTTTGGGATTGTGGAGACAAATTAAGGGACTACACCAACGGATCAAACCCTACGAACAATTCCAGGCAAGTGGTTATCTGTTGTGATTCCTAAATTGACGATAATCAATTCATATCATAGTGTGTGTATATGAAAATTCATTTTGGGTGTGTAAACAAAATTAAAATTGGGTTTTTGGAAATTGTTATACCTTAATGGGATTAATGGTGAGATTTATTGTGTTTATGATTCTAGAATGTAGAGGAATGAATCATATGTTAAGACCAGTAAAAATCAATGGTTAATTGCTATTAATATGAATGAAATTAGTATTGGAGATTTGAAACCCGGATAATACCCAAATCGGGAAAACGTTGGAATTAATGAAAATTGATGATGAATTAAGGTCTGTAGGATGTTTAGACCCTTTTCTTATATGGAGGATATGTTAATTGTGTTTTGGTAAGGGGTTAGATTGAGAATCAAAGATTTAGGGTCCATGGCTGATAGTGGGCTGGAGAGAACGAATATTGTAACGATCGATTGATCGACCAAGGGGGTTTGATCGATCGATGATGCAGAAATTCTGGCAGTGCCGCCAGTTTTAATTACATGGAAATAATTATTGAGAAAAAGATTTTTGGACTGATTTTACATGTTGAAAATGGACCAAGTGAGCAAGTCCGGGTATGTTGGTAATTATAGGTAAATATAATTGGGAAATTTGATGGAGATGAATGTGTGGCACATTATGCGCGAATATGTGGAAATGAAATTCTGAGATGTAAAAATGGACCGAGTGAGCATGTCCGGGTATGTTGGTTAAGTGACGCCAAAGTATGAAATTAAATTAGTGAGAGAATAAATTAATTTGAAGTCGGAACATATACTCGGGAAATATTAAGTTATGGGCCAAGTAAGCGTGTTCGGGAATAATGGTTGGGTGGCACCAAGTTATTAAATTAATAGATGTGTTAAGTAATGAAAGTAGAGTCGGAAGGCAGACTTCGAAAAATATTAGATTAATGGATGTTCTAAGTAATTTAATTAGAGTCGGATTATAGACTCGGATTGGTATAAATTAATTCATATGTAAATTAATTAATTGGGAGTCGGACCACAGACTCGGATCAGTATTAAATTAATTGGTGTGTTAATTAATTTAATTAGAGTCGGACGATAGACTCGGGGAGGTATTAAATTAATATGTATGTTAATTAATTTAATTAGAGTCGGAAGATAGACTCGGGGAGGTATTAAATTAATAGGTGTGTTAATTAATTTAATTAGAGTCGGATGACAGACTCAGGAAGGTATTAAATTAATAGGTATGTTAATTAATTTAATTAGAGTCGGACGATAGACTCGGGAAGGTATTAAATTAATATTTGTGTTAATTAATTTAATTAGAGTCAGACTATAGACTCGGGAAAGTAATAAGATAATTGTGATGTGAATTAAATATCTTAGAGTCAAACCATTATTGTGTAATGTATTTTTATGAGAGTCGGACCGTTGACTCGGGAAAAATATTATATTAATTGAGGTGTGAATTAAATATATATGAGTCGGACCACAGAATTGGGGTAACGACAATTTAATAAGTGAGAAAAGTTATTTACTTGAGTCACGCCATAGACTCAGGAAATTTCAGGCTAGTGTTACAGGTTGTGAGTACACGGTGAAGCCGAGATTTATCTTATATATATACGGTGTAGTGATAGTATATATATATATATATATATATATATATATATATATATATATATATATATATATATATATTTGTTTATATATTATGTGTGATATTAAATATCAGTGATTAGATATTTACTTAATTTATATACTCTAGTGCTATCAAGGGAGGTTTCATGATGTGGGTGAATCCCCTAGCTTGAGGAGTAGGGTGAGTATATCCCCAGGTCATAGCGTATGTTATATGGGTGAGGGGATTATCTCACTTTTAGGGAAGGAATATGACCGCCTCCACTTCGTTTATGTTTTAGGCCAAGTTGGTGAGCAAATCCAACTTGGGTAACTAGGTTATGTGAGTACACCTAGTGAGATAGCACTTTAGAGGGAATCATACGGCGAGGGTATACTCGGAGGGATGGATATATGTATGTTATATGTGTGGATGTTTTAGCAAAGGTACGTATATAGCGGTATTCAATATTATATGCGGGTAATAATATAGTGTGTGATGTATTTACGTTATATAACTTGTGACACGGTTATATGCTACTATTTAAGAAGGAATTAATTAAGCTAATTGTGAGATAACTTATAATTCAAGAATCATTATACTCGAGTTAGAGTAGTTGGGCAAGGGGAGGTTACACCAGGACTAGTTGGATGGGGTAGTACAACTAGGTGGGGGTCAAGGTAACCGTTAGGTGTGCACAATATTGGAAGCGTGAGAATTTCCATAAGGAAGTGAGACACTAACTTAAATATGAAGCGCATTCATGCATTTTAAATTACTGCAGTTAATTCACTTGCTAAATATTTTCCAAATGTTTTGGGTTCTAACCCTTGCTATAAAACTATTTTCAAAATCTTTTAGGTGTCCAGCCACAAGGACGCTAGGATTGATATTCTATTCCAGGGATATGGAGCTGCGGCATATGTGGATGCTAGCAGGAGTTTGAATTAGATGCATCGTTCATACATTCCTAGAGTAAGAATCATTTATCAATTCCATTTTTATTTAGGGCTTGTCGCCCAGACTTCTCAGTGCAGTTTTCAGATGTATTTATTCAGGTATTGAATATTTGTATTGGATTTTCACTTTGGTGGGCGATGGTTTATTCGGCAAAATTGTTTAATTATTAATTCAGTTGAGTTTTATTCAGTTGTGTGAATGGTTCATATTTATTTCCGCATGTACTGTTTTGTTTAATTAAAAAGTTAAAATTTGCACCCGCTTTTGGAATACTAGTTGGTGTAAAAACCCAGGTTTTTGAGCGACTATTTTATATTATTTTGCCTGATGGGGTAATTTCATAAAATAGGGGAAGTTGGAGCAAATATTATTTCCCGTGATATTAAGGGATAATATTTGCTATGTTATGCCTATTTATCGTTATGAGAAGGTAAATAGCATTATATTGTGCTTTATTGCGTTGTTGTATGTAAAGTGAGGGTTATGATCTATATTTAAAGCTGGGTAAAATGAATGAAATAAAATAAATTTGGAACATAAAAATAGTTCACGTTATTCCGAATGCCTAAATAAGGGGTGCAGTTATTTTTAGAATAGTCGAGATAGTCGAAATAAGTGCCAAGTTGTATTTTTGAGATTTGGGCATTTTTAAAGGGTTATGACTCAATTAAGTGGTTACAAGTCATTTTAATGGTGTATTAGCAATTAAAAGAGGGGCACTTATATTTATAACTCGGTTACGTCTCCCCATCCCTTTTATTTCCCTTATCTTGTGTTAGAAGCCAAGAGAGAGAGAGCTTGGGAGAAATGGAAAAAAAGAGAGAAAATGGAGATTTGGGCTGAAATCTGTTACTACGGGAGGAGGATCCGAGACTACAACCTCGAGGCAAGTTTCTTACTTGCTAGATATTGATTTTATGTGATAATTTTCATGTATAGTTAGGTTTTTGGAGATTTAAACCTTAAAGGGTTTTTTGTAATTTTGGTGATTAAACCTTTAAATCTTAGTTTTAATTTGATTTGAGGAAGATAAATTAGTTAATGATTGTGTAGGAATCATGTGGTAGTATTTCTTGTTGTTGATGTTGGAAGAAATCAAGGATTTGAGGGTTTTGGGATTTGAGGGTTCTTTAACCCTTAGCCCAAATTGGTCCTTTCTGCAAGGCCGAATCGATTCGACCTTAGGGCAAATCTATTCGGATAAGGGGAAGGATATAGGTGTGGGAAAACCGAATCGATTCAAGTTGGGGCCGAATCGATTCGACTGAGGCAGAATGCCAGTTCTACTCACCGAATCGATTCTCTTTTCAGACGAATCGATTCGCAACTAGGGGTGAATCGATTCGGCACTAGGGCGAATCGATTCGGTTGCCCTATTTTTGTGAGATTTTTCCTAGTTTTATTTTAGCCCTTTTTGTTTTAGGTCCAAGGTTTAGGGACCTTCCTTTGGGAAGTAATTAAGAGTCCTAGAGGGTTGTTGTGGGTAGATATTGTCCTAGGCTAAAGTGGGGACATTTAGGCTTACCCCGAGGGCTAGTTTGTGTAGGTTAATATCCGAATGATAAAGGAAGTTAACCTAAAGATAAATTGGAGATAACATAATGTTGAGACTTTTGGGAGTCAATTATAGAGGGAGACTTGTTTTGACGATTTATGGTTTTGTGTCGGGCTCTTGGAGACTAGTGTGAGTCTATGTCACTTCGGGTCTTAGGTCATTAATAAAATATGACACTAAGAATAAGAAATGTATATTCTAAAATGTGGTACTAAATGAATTAGTACAAAGCAATGATTTTTGAGAATGTAAAAGTGAATAATTTCAAAATTGGAAAAATGATTTTCGTAAATGTTAATTTATGATTACACACCTCTCTAAATCGCTATCATAAGGGAAGTTACGCGCGTGTGGTGAAGCCCCCTGGCTAATGAATGTAGGGTGGATATAGTCCCTATGCCATATGAGCGTTTATTGTATATATTCTGCGCTGGTTAGGTGATTTTGGGTGTCGTCATGACTATCCCGCAGACATATGTCCGCTTCCCGACGTTTCGATAGGTTCCCAGGTTGTCTTGTTTGATAGGCCCTGGAAGATGATAGCCATTTAGGGGTGCGTCCAGTTGGGAAACCCAGAGGGACGGTCTTAGATATGTTAAAGAAATTCATGATAATGAATTGGATTTAAATACATTTCTCGGATGGAAGAAGGGAAATGGGATAAACATATTGTCTTCGGATATATTTCCCAGATGGAAGAAGGGAGATGGAAGCATATGATATGAAAAGGTATTTTTATGATAATAAAAAGGGCTTTTGAATACACTTCCCGGATGGAAGAAGGGAAGTGGGATCTTATGAAAAAGTAAAGCATTTTTATGATAATAAAAATTGCTTTAAATATGTATTTTTCCTGGATGGAAGAAAGGAAATAAAATTGGTAAAGAAAGTTTTGAAAAGAGATTGAATTGGTAAACATTTGATAAAATGAATTACCATATATGTATTTCTTAAAGAAATTAGGAACTATACCTTTAGATGGTGAATGGATTTATTGATGTATCCTTGAGTAGTGGTAGATGAGACCTCTCAGACATATATATATACATTGATTACGTGCTGAGGGACTAATGGATCTCGACGATCAACCTTGACTTAGTAGTAGTGTATCGGGGGGTTCCTTGTTTGGATTTCACTTTGCGAGACACCTCACGCACGAATAGGGAATAGTGTTGAGACTGGGGAGAAGTTAGCCCTTAGTACTTGGGTTAAATAGAGAATCATCATTGATATTGCTCTAGGTTGTGATTTTAGATTGAGAGATGAGAAATATTATTGTTAATTGCGATACAATTACGCACTTAACTATCATACATTTTAGTCACATGGTAATCATATCAAACCGGGCCCTGACCCGTCTATATTTCTTTGTTTTTTCATGAAACTCTTTGTCCGTTCAGGTTCTTTACCGCAAGGACACCCGTATTGACATTACCTTTCCAGTTGTCATGGAGCTACAACATATTACGGATGTTGTAGGTTATTTGTATTAGACGCTTCTTTCCATTGTACTCTAGTTATGTTCAATTTATTTATTCGGGCGTGTTGCCCAAGCATTGCACACATTTATTATAATGTAATATTTAATGTGTAATACTCGGTGTAACTACTTGTATTGGAATGTTCACCGACAGCTTATTCGGTGATTATTTATTATATTGTCATTCTTTATCCGTTGATTTTTTGATATCCACCATTTTCGCAAATTGGATTGTCTAAGTGTTTTTATTTCATTTACAAATTTTTAAATCTGACAGTGCATTTTCTAAAATGATTGGTGGTTATCTCGTACTATTATTTTAATCGACAGTGATGCTGAGAATGGACCATCTATGATTCCTGTGATTATTAGAGTATTGGGCTGGCCACCTATTACATTAGTAGGCGGGTTGTCACATATGGTATCAGAGCATTAGGTTCTAGAGTCCTTAGGAATCTGTGCGTACGTATTACGCCTTATGCATTAGTTTTAATTTGACATAGAGCCTTAAGATTAAGATCGTTGATTTTTCTTATGAGATTTCGTTCTCCTGCTATGATATGAGAACCCAGAAAATCTTTTGCGCATTAGTGTGAGACTCGTAAGTCGTCAGATGAAGGGCGTCAGAGAAGGCCGTGGTGAAGGCCTCATAAGATGGGATTACTAAGAGCTGTAAGTTGTAGTCTGGGATGAGGGCCGCTTTAGAGGTAGCTACCTTCATAGCACTATCTTATATTGCTACCGCGACTACTAAGTATAGTAGATATAGTTTTCAAAGTGCCACTTCCAGTAGAGAGTGGTACTAAGCTTAGGATTCCAATCGATGTTAATTTAAAGTTGAGAAGTCCTTGACAAGGACTACATGTTGAAGCGTGGCCGGATGGAGGAAGTGTAACCTCATCTGGTGGAAGTATAAGGCCCGAGAGTTTTGGTCTAGAGAGGGGTATGGAAGTGCCCAGGTGATAAGATTGGAGGAAAATCTTTCACCCGTAGGAATAAGGTTGAAGTGGAGGTAATGGCAGTCGCCACAGTTTGGTGGAGATGAAGTTTTGCCTTTAGAGAGAGTCCTTCAGTGAAAATGATAGGCTCACAAATAAGTGTTGCTGACACTTCCAGAGAAGTAGTGTTCGTAAGACCCCAACGGTGGACATCCACACGGGGAAGACTCATGTAACTAAGGTCGGGGAGTCCAGTAGAATGTTCTCTTTGTTGAATAAGTTAAGGTAACTACGCATTTTGATCTTATCGTTCGAAGATCAAGGGCAAGAATAAGGTGCCTAGTTAGGGCATAGATGGAAGTAGTTTGGTTCGAATAAGACTAAAATAATGTGTCTAGGAACCATTAGTGATGGCCAAAGAGATTGGTATGAATGTTGGTGGGAATTCCACCTTAGTTAAGGGTGGATCATTCCTTATGATAAGATGGTGTAGTCTTTTATTAACCCTAGATTCGGGTGTGTATATTGAGTTTGTGGTGGTAACCATGTTATTATATAGAGTACCTATAGGACTTCCATGGTAGGGAAGTTTTATATCTTTCCTTCACTCGTTATGAGGCGAGTGATAATACTTTAAAAGTATATATGTGGTATGTGATACTCTTATTATATGTATTATATGAGTGGAGCTATTTTGATTTGGTTGGAGCGATAGCAAGCGGATAAATCCTGAGGCTATCCTATTTCTAGTTCTAGAGAACAACTAGTTATTCTATACTATCTCTCCTGGATATAGGTTGAGACTCTATAGAGGTGGTTTACGGTATGTAGGTAGTTTTCATTTCTTATTTTGTTTGTTTTGTTTGATTGTCTATTTTCTTTGCATGTGTGTGGTGTTACTTTATCTCCACGACCAACAAGTTAAGTAGATTGTGTCAGAGGGGTTCCTTGTTTGAATTTCACTTTGCGAGACACTCCGCACATGAACCTTAATGACGTTGGGAGTGGAGAGATGTTGTATTTTCTTTCCTTTCTTTCTTTCTTTTTGTTTGGTTAGATGCTGGGTTGGAAGGTTTAGCCGAGAATCACGTAGTAGAGTGTTAAGGGTCCAATATAAAGTTAAAGTGCAAGATATGAGCACTGTAATAGTCCTTCCCTCTAATCGATGTGGGCGAAAGTTGGATAAGATAGTCGGATGGAGACTTACGATTTTGCCTTAATGAGAAGGCCATATAAAAAGATGTATGTATATATATTGAGATAAAGAATTTGTGTCATCTTACAGAAAGTAAATGCCAAATTAGTTAAATTTTCAATTAATTGTGTTGGTAGGACTTAGAAGTAGAAGAGTATTAGTAGGGTTACGAGTTAGGATTTTAGCGCTCCCGATCATGTGTCTTCGACCGTTACATCTCAACGACCGACGATGTGAGGTAGTAGTGTAACGGGAAGGTTCCTTGTTTGGATTTTGCCTGTGCGAGATATCCCACGCATGAAACCGAGTGAATGTCGAAAGTCGGGAAAGGTCTTGAACACTAGGGATATAATTAGTATTATACTTATACGACTTGATTAGGATATAGATCGACTTTAGGATTTTTAGGATGTATGACCCTTAGGGCATGCGACATCGTTTTAAGAGGCAGTAGGGAGTTGACCACAATAGGTTTGTGGGTTAACTCTAAGCAAGATTAGGTCCCTAGAAAGAAGAAGTATGGGATCTCGAGCAATGTGAAACGTTAGGCCATAATAGGTGGGGCCTCTCTTAGATTGAGCCTTATGTCGGTAACATATCTTTTGGGGAGTTAAAAGGATGAGCTGGCTTTTACTCCTACACTCGTGTTCTTAGGATCGAGAGTGGATTTAACGAACGAGTCTTTGCCCGAAACGAGAAGTATTAATACGGGAGCATGGACCCATTGTTTATGCACCTCACAGACCTAAACCTCGTGAGGAGTATTATCCTCGCATGATGTAGAGTTCATTGCTGTAGTATTTACCTTAAAGAAATAGAGGAACTACTTCCTGAGCAGGAAATTAGTCTTTTTGCGAGCGACAATATGGAGTTCGTAAAGGACTATCAATTGGATATTCCCTTTCGCTAAGAAAATGCGGACGGGGTAGTAAATACGTCGAGTAAAAAACCCGTTGGAGAGATTAGTGAGGCATGGAATGCCAAGTGGAATGAGCTTAACCGAGGGGATGCCATAGTAAGGGCGTTCATGTCAGTGATTGACCAATTCACCTACTAGTATGAAGAGACTAGTGGCGGAACGAGGAAGGATGGGAGTAGTAGCTTTATGGATCGAAATTTCCGTACGATAGTTCAGATTATTTTCTATAAGTATAGTGTCGTGTGTGTGGCCTAGTGTAGTTGGCTCAGTGCTTTGCCTGTTCATTGGAATGGAACGAGCGGACGATTTATGTCTTGGGCTTGAAGTGGTCCGAGAATATTTCTTTAATGATTGGGGCTCCTTGAGCCCCATACTTTTAAGGGCTACACCCATGCGAATACATGTTAGTAGTGTTGGGGTAGTGCGATTATATGTTATTGTAGTTATTCCCTAGCAAGGGTATAACATGATTTGAGAAGAAAGGAAATTTGTGCCGAGATATGTAGGTACCTCCTTCCGTAGTAGAAAGGTAGGATCGATAGTTCATGAGGAACGGTTTAGTGCTATGTTAGAGCACGAAAAAGGAAGACTGCGATCGAATAGTGATGACCTTAGTCCAAGTCCAATAGGGACGCCGCACTGTCGAGGGGTTTGCTAAGAATAATGGAACGATAGTTTGGTATAGTACACCCTTATATGATTATGGGGTACGCCTGAATTTTGAGGGAAAAATTCCCTTCTAGGGGGGGAGTATGCAACAATCCAAGTTTTTGAGCGACTATTTTATATTATTTTACCTGATGGGTTAATTTTATAAAATAGGGGAAGTTGGAGTAAATATTATTTCCCGTGATATTAAGGGATAATATTTTCTATGTTATGCCTATTTACCGTTATGAGAAGGTAAATAACATTATATTGTGCTTTATTGCGTCGTTGTATGTAAAACGACGGTTATGACCTATATTTAAAGCTAGATAAAATTAATGAAATAAAATTAAATTGGAACATAAAAATAGTTCACATTATTCCAAATGCCTAAATAGGGGGTGCGGTTGTTTTTAGAATAGTCAAGATAGTCGAAATAAGTGCCAAGTTGTATTTTTGAGATTTGGGCATTTTAAAGGGTTATGACTCAATTAAGTGGTTATGAGTCATTTTAATGGTGTATTAGCAATTAAAAGAGGGGCACTTATATTTATAACTCGGTTACGTCTCCCCATCCCTTTTATTTCCCTTATCTTGTGTTAGAAGCCACGAGAGAGAGAGAGAGCTTGGGAGAAATGGAGAAAAAGAGAGAAAAATGGAGATTTGGCCTAAAATCCGTTACTACGGGAGGAGGATCCGAGACTACAACCTCGAGGAAAGTTTCTTACTTGCTAGATATTGATTTAATGTGATAATTTGCATGTATAGTTTTGGAGATTTAAACCTTAAAGGCGTTTTTGTTGATTTTGGTGATTAAACCTTTAAATCTTAGTTTTAATTTGATTTGAGGAAGATAAATTAGTTAATGATTATGTAGGAATCATGTGGTAGTATTTGTTGTTGTTGATGTTGGAAGAAATCAAGGATTTGAGAGTTTTGGGATTTGAGGGTTCTTCAACCTGTAGCCCAAATTGGGCCTTTCTGCAGGGCCGAATCGATTTGACCTTAGGGAGAATCGATTCAGATAAGGGGAAGGATACAGGTATGGGAAAACCGAATTGATTCGAGTTGGGGCCGAATCAATTTGGTTGAGGGCAGAATGCCAGTTCTACTCACCGAATCGATTTGCTTTTCAGGCGAATCAATTCGCAACCAAGGGCAAATCGATTCGGTTGCCCTGTTTTTGTGAGATTTTTCCTAGTTTGATTTTAGCCCTTTTTATTTTTGGTCCAGGGTTTAGGGACATTCATTTGGGAAGTAATTATGAGTCCAAGAGGGTTGTTGTGGGTAGATATTGTCCTAGGCTAAAGTGAGGACATTTGGGCTTACCCCGGGGGCTAGTTTGTGTAGGTTAATATCTGAATGATATAGGAAGTTAACCTAAAGATAAATTGGAGATAACATGTTAATGTTGAGACTTTTGGGAGTCAATTATAGAGGGAGACACGTTTTGATGATTTATGGTTTTGTATTGGGCTCTTGGAGACTAGTGTGAGTCTATGGCACTTCGGGTCTTAGGTCATTAATAAAATATGACACTGAGAATAAGAAATGTATATTCTAAAATGTGGTACTAAATGAATAAGTACAAATGAAAGATTTTTGAGAATGTAAAAGTGAATAATTTCAAAGATGGAAAAATGATTTTCGTAAATGTTAATTTATGATTACACACCTCTCTAAATTGTTATCATAAGGAAAGTTGCACGCGTGTGGTGAAGCCCCCTAGCAAATGAATGCGGGGTGGATTTAGTCCCTAGGCCATATGATGATTTATTGTATAAATTCTGCACTGGTTAAGTGATTCTGGGTGTGGTCATGACTATCCCGTAGATATATGGCCGCTTCCCGACGTTTCGGTAGGTTCCCAGGTTATCTTGTTTGATAGGCCCTTAAATATGATAGCCATTTAGGGGCGTGTCCAGTGGGGAAACTCGGAGGGACGGTCTTAGATATGTTAAAGAAATTCATGATAATGAATTGTCTTTAAATACATTTCCCGGATGGAAGAAGGGAAATTGGATAAACGGATTAGATTCAGATACATTTCCTAGATGGAAGAAGGGAGATGGAAGCATATGATATGAAAAGGCATTTTTATGATAATAAAAAGGGACTTTGAATACACTTCCCGGATGGAAGAAGGGAAGTGGGATCTTATGAAAAAAGTAAAGCATTTTTATGATAATAAAACTTGCTTTAAATATGTATTTTTCCTGGATGGAAGAAAGGAAATAAAATTGGTAAAGAGAGTTTTGAAAAGAGATTTAATTGGTAAACATTTGATAAAATGAATTACAATATATGTATTTCCTAAAGAAATTAGGAACTATACCTTTAGATGGTGAATGGATTTATTTATGTATCCTGGAGTAGTGGTAGATGAGACCTCTCAGACGTATATATACATTGATTACATGCTGAGGGACTAATGGATCTCGACGATCAACCTTGCCTTAGTAGTAGTGTATCGGGGGGGTTCCTTGTTTGGATTTCGCTATGCGAGACACCTCATGCACGAATAGGGCATAATGTTGAGAATGGGGAGAAGTTATCCCTTAGTACTTGGGTTAAATAGAGCATCATCATTGATATTGCGCTAGGTTGTGCTTTTAGATTGAGAGGTGAGAAATATTATTGTTAATTGCGAGAGAATTACGCACTTAGCTGCCATGCATTTTAGTTACATGGTAATCATATCAAACCGGGCCCTGACCCGTCTATATTTCTTTGTTTTTTCATGCAACTCTTTGTCCGTTCAGGTGCTTTACCACAAGGACACCCGTATTTACATTCCCTTTGTAGTTGTCATGGAGCTACAACATATTGCGGATGTTGTAGGTTATTTGTATTAGACGCTTCTTTCCATTGTACTCTAGTTATGTTCAGTTTATTTATTCAGGCATGTTGCCCAAGCATTGCACACATTTATTATAATGTAATATTTAATGTGTAATTCTCGGTGTAACTATTTGTATTGGTCTGTTGACCAACAGCTTATTCGGTGATTATTTATTATATTGTCATTCTTTATCCACTGATTTTTTGATATCCACCATTTTTGCAAATTGGATTGTCTAAGTGTTTTTCTTTCATTTAGAAAATTTTAAATTTGACAGTCCGTTTTCTAAAATGATTGGTGGTTATCTCGTACTATTATTTTAATCGACAGTGATGCTGAGAATGGACCATCTATGATTCCTGTTATTATTAGAGTATTGGGATGGCCCCTTATTATTTAAGTAGGCGGGTTGTCACAGGTGGTTAGTCAGTTTTAAAAAAAATTTGACAGTGATACTAAGGAGTAACCAACTGGGATTCCTATTTTAATTTGGTATAGGACTAATCACCCGGTATTTTATTAGGTGGGGTGTCACACCTAGGTCCACAGTCGTCACCACTCTTAGGTCAGAATTGACCTTGGTCTTGGATCGTCACCTGAGTTAAGTCAGAATTGACATCGGTTGTCACCACTCTTAGGTCAGAATTGACCTCGGTCTTAGATCGTCACCTGAGTTAGGTCAGAAATGATCTCGGTCCTCGATCGTCACCATTCTTAGGTCAGAATTGACCTCGGTTTTGGATCGTCACCTGAGTTAGGTCAGAATTGACCTCGGTCCTCGCTCGTCACCACTCTTAGGTCATAATTGACCTCGATTATTAGATCTTCACCTAATCTCGCAGATTTGGCTTTGACTCACAGAATCGTTCATCCCCTAGCACCACTTCAGGTCCTTGAATCGACCTAAACCTTTGATCGTCATTCCATCCCCAGCACACCCCTCGGGTCCTCAGAATCGACCTCGACCCTCTGAATCGATCGTACTCCCTCAAAAGCATCATGTGGTGTCTATTCGAAGATTATCATTTGTTCCAAACTCACCCGTCGAGGGGCTTTGTACACACCCAATTCCGTTACCCCTAACTCTCCTTAGGTCCCTAGTACCTCCCTTCATCACTACAAACCCAGGTCATACCCCGAGTACTGACCTAGAAGCCATCAGGCACTCCTCGGCTCAGTTTGACCAAAAAGTAAAACTCTTCATCTCGAATGATACTGAATGAATCTTTGAAGGTCACTAAATACCCTTTCCAATGGTCCGTCCCGTGCACGATTCCGACTTACCATGCGGACGAACAATCCGTTTACGTCCGAAACTTGTCCCAGAGGCCACCGAGCGTTCCCGAGCTCTGTTTGACCTAAGTCAACTCTTCAGCTCAATCGAGGCAGAATGGATCTTTGAAAGGCACTGAATACCCTTTCCAACGGTCCATCTCGTGCGCGATTCTGACTTACCATGCGGATGAACGATCCGTTTGACTCCAAGAGGTCACTGAATGCTTCCAGGGCCCGGTTGACCAAAGTTAAGTCCCCAAACCGGGTCAAACTATTTGGAATGACGAACTACATCTACTAAACTTTCAAACGGTCCACCTCGTGCGCGATTTGGACTTACCATGTGAACGAACGATCCATTTGCGTCCCAATAATTCCCCGTCCAATGGACCGACAAACGCTTCCAAGCCATATTTGACCCAAAGTAAACTCCCAAACCCGGGAGAGGTCTAAAGCACTTCTAAAGGTATCTGAATTACCTTTCTAATGGTTTACTCCGTGCACGATTCTGACCAACGGTTTGCCCTCGAGAACCGATTTCCTGAAAAGGCCTGAAACACACTGCCAAATGGCAGGTTCAAGACCCTGCCTATCAGCAAGTGCCGATAGACAGGATCAGGTCTATGCCGATTGGCAGTTACCTGAGCCTATAAAATGAGGCCTTCACCTCATTTACAAAGGGAGCCCAAATCTGATAAAAACCACTCTCAGCGAATCCCAGAATCCTCTCTCGAAGGCAGCGTGATTTCAACCTCCAAATCCCTTTTTTACTTCCACTTTTCATCATCCTTTTCATCAAACATGGTGAATTATCCACTCTCCATCCTCATCCAAGTACAAGGGTTGCTCCCCCACATTCAAGATCAAGCTCAAGGTCTCCAAGAAGGTCCATCTTTCTCAACTTTCTCTTCAAATTCTCTTAAATTTGCAATAACTTATTTTATTATTTAGCACTTTTATTATCTCATTTCACACATCCTAATATACTTCTTTATTTAATATTATTGCACATCTCTTATTTTCATATAAATAAAACCCGAAAAACAAGAAAAAGAGAGTTTGCTCATAAATTCCAAATAGGGATTCTCATACTTTTGTCACAACTAAAACACTTTTTTCTACACACACACACACACTCAAAAATAAGAGATCACCCATTTGGATTTATGGGATAAACCCCACCCCTCATTTTGTATGCGAACTACGTGGACTTTGTTGCCTTTATAGGCTACGTAGGTATCTCGGGGTAAAACCCGAGACTCGAGTCCTATTCTCATTTTCTATCTCATTTTTTTATCTTCTCTAAACCCAATTTTCTTATATTCTACATACTTGCTCTTAGTGACGTATTACTCCACATGCGTTATCGTTCCATTATAACGATCAACGTAAGGGTAATCGCGTAAATTTTACTTTCTAATATTATTCGTGTATCTTCTTATGGATGACTTACTTTATCTCTTCCATGATACAAGTCAAGGATTCCTATCTCCATTAGATTTATACACATGCACACATATCACGGGGAAAAATAAAGGAAAATAGAAAATATCCATGAGAGACCGAAAGGGCGGAATGGGTTCCTAACACCTTCCCATTTCGTAACTAATCCCCCGAACCCTTCTCAAATCATTTTGGTTTCGCATGCACCAGTATGTCTTTGGATGACATCCTTCGGGATGGCATCCCCTTTTTCTTTTGTCTGTTTTGAGTAAAATAGACTGGCGACTCTAAATCTCTCTACATTTTTAAACCTCATCTCAAACGACGCCGGCCGAAGCGCTCCTGAGAGGGATGCGCGAGACCCGAGGATCCTTTCCTCCGGGCGCCCGCCCGCGGGTGAGGATCGTGGATGGCCACATGTAATATACCTATTTTTTGTCAAAACAAAACCCAGTTGTTATATGCATATTTTTTGTAAATAGTTTTTGTATATGTGTTTTAGTTTTGTGTAAATAGTTTTTGGTGAAATAGTTTTGTATGTAAATTTTTTTATGCGTGTTTTAGTTTTGCGAGAATAGTTTTTTATATGCATTTTGTTGTATGCGTTTCTGGGATTCGAAACAAATCCCAGTTGATATATTGTTACATGCGGTTTTTTTTCATACTGTTTATATGCGGTTTTTTATACCTGCGGTTTTTTTTTCAAAACAAAACCCAATTGTTATATGCGATTTTTTGTGCTTGGAGATCGGAGGTTAAAAAATATCATGATTTATGAAAGTGAATTAAACACAAAAGAAGGAAGATGATAAGGATGGAAATATGAAAGGATGAAAATGGCAGCCTTTATGCACTAATTATTCTCATGTATAAACTAATTAGAGGGGTTGTTGTAAGCCTGTGTCCATGGAGATGTAATAACAGAGCTCTCCATTATGTAAGTTTATGTGGGTCTATCAAGTGAAAAAGGGTGAAGACTGAATGTATTCCTTAAACGACTTTGTTAATTTTATAATGTTTTCATCACGTCTGTTGTCTACTATGCTTAGGCCACGACAAATCTGAATGATTTTTTTTTTGTTTCTTTTCATCTCCATCTATTCTTTAACTGATTTTTTTACCCTTTTTGCGCGTTTTATAAAAGAATAATGATACATACACCTACTCTTAGTACCAATTAAGTACCGAATGTTCTTTAAATGATTGTACAAAAGTGTAGGTCCCATATATTAAAGTTTAGGTCCGATGTTGGTACAATGCATTTAAAGTACAATCGGTATTGAGTTGATACTGAGAGTTGGTGTTTGTAGCATTACCCTAAATAGAATTTGATTACTACATGAGTAGCTTAATGATAACTGATATAAAATTAGTTTTGTGCATTTTATTGAATAAATATAGTTCAATTATTTTAAAGTGAGATATTATATGGCTAATCACGTTATGAATGTGAGTTATGTATCCTTATGTCGATGGCTAAAAAAATAAACTTGGTTCAAATTTAGTTTAAAATTCAAATTTTTATATATTTAAAACTTATGTATATTTAAAATTTATATATTCTATAATTACATTTAATAAGGTAGGTTGTGCCTCTCCAAACAAACAAAATAAGGTCAGTTACAGGAGAGCTATATTTTAATAAGGATGCTAGAAATACTTTTATATTGCTGAAAATAATTTATTACTTCTAAAAATCATTTCTTAATTTTCGAAATTCATTTTTATATGATCGAGATAATATTATATTACTGAAAATTAACTTTTTATTCCTATAAATAATTTTTTTTTTCTAAAAATAATTTTTTGGGAAAATTTGTTTCGGTATTTTTTTACTATGGTTTGTTCTACGACATTATTGTTCTTGCCTTATATTTTTTTCATAGTCATTTTAAGTCGTAATCTTTATTCACCACATAACTTATATTTACATGCTCATCGTTATGGCTACGATTTTTTTCAAAATACTGATAACAATTATATTTTAATTTATATATTTGAATAAATTATTAAAAAAACACGTTACACTCGACCGTGCATAGCACGGGTCACCACTAGTGTGTGTGTGTGTGTGTGTATATATATATATATATATATTTTTTTTTTTTAACGAAACCCCCACACATGATATTAAACACTATAGATGGAATAGCCCCATCAAGTGGCTTACAAGATCAAGAGGACAACTTAAAGGAAAATAAACAAGGCTTTGTATAATAAAGCCCTTACAAAGAATTGAACTAGAAAAACTTAGAACCAAAAACTAATAACACTCCCCTAAATTATCTAATAACTCTAATTTATGGGAGCCTCCATTTATCTACCTTTACCAAACCATTTATCTTCTTAGGGAACACATCAATATCAAGGGAAAAGATTGAAGATTGCCTCTCTGCACCATAGTTTGCTAATAGATCATCTAGAGTATTCCCCTCTCTATATACATGAGCAAAAGATATAGATAGACCTTCACTTATACTCCAAATATCCTCAACCACATCTCTAATTCTTCAGGGGCATGTAGTTAGCCTTTTCAGAATATCTACAAGAACTTTAGAATCGGATTCAACAATTATTGGATAATATTTCAAATCGGAATAATGAGATAGGCCTTCAAAAACAGCTTGAGCCTCTGCTTCCATATTTGATTTAACCCCCCAAAAAGAGCAATAATCCCAAACAACTTCTCCTCTATAGTTTCTCAATATCCCCCCTCCTCCACTTGGACCCGGGTTACCTTTAGAGCAGCCATCTGTATTTAACTTCAACACCTCTTTTGGGGGATGCACCCAATGCACTAGAATAAATTTAGAGGAAGGATAAGGAAAATCATGAACATTATATATTGAACAACCTTTAGGAACATTTGGATGGCTTTTAACAATAGATTTGTTTAACTTGTTAATTTTATCAATCATCAAAAGGCTATTTGGCAATGCATCATTAAACCTACTGTCATTTCTTTGAACCCATAAGAACCACCAAATAAGAGTGGGAATTATTATGTGAAAGTTACCTTCAGTAGATTTGGGAGCATTAATCCACCATTGAACAATCCTACCTCTCACTATAGACCTATTTAAAACCATTCCCAAGACTCTACTGTAGTGATCCCAAATGCTTCTAGCCAAATCACCTTCCACAAACAAATGATCATAAGTTTCCACTTGGAGATTACTACAACAAACACATCTCGAAGGCCCCTTCCAACCAATACTATATAACTTGTCATCTAAAGGCAAAAAACCACCTAAAAGCTTCCACATAAACACTGAAAGTTTAGAAGTCAAAGCCTTGTGCCAAACAAAAGATGATGCCCAAGAGGAAATGTAATGGTTCCTTATAGAATTCCATCCAGAAGATACTTTGAATTGTCCTTCAGAAGTAGATGTCCAAATTATATCATCCAAGTAACTAACACTTCTAATTTTTGCAGCCATTAGTTTATGACATACCTCTGGAGAGAAATAGTGTAATATCTTCCCTTTGTCCCACTGTCTGTTTTCATCCCAAACCTCTTTCACCTCAATTAAGCCATCTTTATCTGTGAATTGATGAAGAGGGCCTATGCTAGACCAATTATCCCACAAAGCACTGACTTTACCCTCTGCTATTCTCCATTTAATATTCTGCTCTGCTTCACCTCGCATATCAACCATTCTCTTCCAAGTGTGGGATCCCCCTCTTTGATACACTTTACAAGGATGGCAGTTCCTACAGTATTTGGCTTTCATAAATCTAGCCCACAAAGAATCTCTGCTTCTGAACTTCAACCACAACTTCATTGAAAAATCTTTGCAAATATCCTCCAATCTTCTAATACCAATACCTCCTTCTTTGATATGCCTGCATATCTGATCCCAATTACACCAATGATGTCTATTGTCTCCCATACTAGAACTCCAGAAGAAATTAGCAAACATCTTCTCAATAGCTTGAATAACAAATTTAGTTGGTTGAACTACAGATAATAGATATAAAGGCATGGAGCATAGAACAGATTTTATGAGAGTGACTTTGCCACCTGTAGACAACAACTTAGATTTCCAACTCCCAATTCTACCTCTTATTTTGGATACCAGAGGTTCAAACATCACACTTTTCTTCCTTCCTGAGTAAATTGGACATCCTAGATATGTAATGGGAGAAGATTTTATATTCATTCCCACCATATCTAAAATTCTTCTAGCAGCTGGAGATTTAATCTTATTAGACACTATTAAAGAGCCTTTTTGTTTGTTGATTTCTTGGCCAGACACTTTCTCATAGCTATCTATCACCTTCATCATAAGCCTTAAATATCGTTTATCACCAGATGAGAAGAGGATAATATCATCAGCAAAAGCTAAATGGTTTAGCTGTGGACATCCTATAGGTGTTTTGAAACTTTTAAAAGAAGGAATTGAGTGTAACCGGTTGAGATTTCTAGATAAAGCCTCTGCCATTATAACAAACAACCCTGGAGATAATGGATCACCTTGCTTTAATCCTCTCACAGACTTAAAAAAACATTTTGATGTACCATTAATAAGAACTGAGAACTAGTTGTTTGAAATAACTCTCCATACCATGTCAATCCATCTCTCACAGAACCCAAACCTCCTCATAACTTGGAGAAGAAATGTCCAGGAAACTCTATCATAAGCTTTGGCCATATCAAGCTTTAAAACCACATTTCCACCAATGTTTTTCTGATTTAGCATGTGAAACATTTCTTGAGCAAGAAGGATGTTTTCAGTAATGTCTCTCCCCTTAATAAATCCACTCTGATTATGAGACACTATTAATGGAAGAACTTTACTAAGTCTTGTGGCCATTATCTTTGTAAAAATATTATTGAGGAAGTTACATAAACTAATAGGTCTCATGTCATTGAAGGTATTGGGATTATCTTTTTTAGACACAAGAGCTATTAAAGTGGAGGTAACTATCTGAGGAAGGTGAATACCTACATAAAAAGCAGCTATAGCCTTTACAATATCATCCCCTATTATATCCCAACATGAAGTGAAAAAAGCTCATGTATAACCATCCATGCCAGAGGAACTGTCACCATTTAAATCTTTTACTGCTTCAAGGACCTCTTCATCATCTAAAAATTCTTCAAGACTCTTGTTTTGATCTTCTGTAATAAGAGATGGAATTTCATTTAAAATCTCTCCATCTTCTCTATAGTGGTCTCCAGTTCCAAGGACACTTTTAAAATACATAATGGCTTCTTTAGCTATATCTTCTTCACCTTCCACCCATGCTCCCCCTTCATTCTTGATTTTATGGATAACCATCTTTTTCCTTTTGGCTTTAACTGAATTATGAAAGAAACTTGTGTTTTTATCCCCTTCCTCGATCCATTTTTCCTGAGATTTTTGCTCCAAAATTATTCTTCAATTGCTATTTTCTGAACATAAAAAGCATTATCTCTAGCCCATTTCTCTCTATTCTCTTCATTAGGATCCTGCTCATACTCCATTTCAGAAGCTAATAGCTTATCCTCAGCATCTCGAGCTGATTGATAGATATTACCATAAGTAGCTCTGCTCCAACAACTCAAATGTTTCTTTAAGTTTTTAAGATTAAGGGCTACTGTATAAATAGGATTTGTTGATACATTAGAGTCCCAATGCTCCCTTATAACTTCTTTAAATGTCAACTTATTTGTCCAGAAATTAAGAAACCTAAAAGGCCTCTTTAATAACTATATGTTACTCTTTAATTCTAGGACCATAGGAGCATGATCTGAATTAGCCTTGTTCAGGTGGTTTACTTTGATAGAGGAACATAAAGTGTTCAAATCTTGGTTGGCCAAACATCTATCTAGACTGCTCCAAATCCTTGCATTACCTTCCCTCTTATTGAACCAAGTATAAGAAGAACCAATGTAACCTACGTCTTTTAGACCATTAATTTCTCTAAATTCCAAAAATTCCAAAGAAGATCCCAAATCAATGGGATTACCTCCTGCTTTCTCCCATGAGTATTCCATTGTGTTGAAATCCCCACAAACCAGCCATGGAACTACAACCCCCATATATGTCAAATCTTGCCAAAGCTCCCTTCTTTCAACCTTTGTACATTTAGCATATATATATATATATATATATATATATATATATATATATATATATATATATATGGGTTATGCCTATTTGTTGGGTCGATTGGGTTCTTATATGGATTATATACACCTGTTTATATATATAGGTGTAAAATAGGTATATACCTATTTATATGGATTTTTATCGGTATATACCTTTATTGGGTCGATTGGGTTCTCATGTATTGTTATGTTAATCCATTTTTACATGGATTATATACTTGTTTATATGCCTCTGTGGTGTTGTGCTAACAAGTTTGGGTAGTTTACATGGATTATATACCTCTTTATATGGTCTGAGCCCCCTTCAAGTTAAAGGGTTTGTGGTTTTTCAGTGGACAAGAGCTCCCTCAGTTCATAATTGCTGAATGCAATGACATGGAGCTCAGTGAGTGAACATGGGTGACATTTTTAATGAAGCACAAAAGGGGTGTGTCAATCAGATAATTGGCAGAGATTTATATTTTATTTTTTCTATTTGGGGGTCGGGTTGGAACTTATTTTTTTTTATGTTAATTATCTTACTATAATCAAGTTTTGTTAGTCTCATTGTTGAGAATGTGTTTTAGAAAGTTCAATCACTATTGCCAAGTGTTCTCATTGTTGAGTTTATGTTTTTCAAATTTAATAATAAATATTTATATTTCAATTAAAACATTAGGATACAACCGTTCATGAGAAGTTGTACTAATTTTTGGAGTTTGTTAGGTCAAGTGGGTTCCAAATTAACACCCACTTCTTTCACATTTAAGATTGAGAAGATGTATCAATTGCTATATGAGGGTTTTTTTATATGGATTCTATGGTACATTAAATGACTAACAATGGAGTTGTACTAATTTTGCAGCGATACCTTTTATTTAAAAGCTATATCGATTTTATAATTATCAAGCCGTCTAAATGATAGTTTGAGAAGATGTATCAATTTTGCATTTATCGGGATACAATATGGCAATAAAGTTCAATTTTTAAATGTTTTACAAAAAAAAATATTAAGAACTGTGCACAAAATACATGTCCAGACACTAACCAAAACTCGACATTTTTACTTAAACCTGTCCAATGACTAGGTTTTATATGGGCCATTTTAGGACTAAAATGATGTATTTGGGTTTTATATACCTATTTGTATCTATTTTTATATATACCTATTTTTATACATACTTGTTTTTTTAGTTTAACTTCTATGTTCTTATTACACGTTTTTATTTGTTTATGTTTTTTAGTGTTACAATCACGTATTTGTTCCTACTATTTTTATTTAACAATTACCTACTTCTATTTCTTTTAGTTTAACTCCCATTTTCCCTAAATGGAATTTTACAAGTTATTTAATAATTCGTTTTAATATATTTCTGTTTCAAGTTGATCTTCCTTCACATGGAGGACTTTACCGTATTCGGCATTGTACGTTATTTCTCATTCTTATCTTGTTCGTTGTATTTTATGAACTTTTTAACTTAGTGTGGGTACCCAGAATTAATACCATGGGCCTAGACGAGTAGCCCAATTCTAGCGGCCCAAAGTCTAGGCCCCCCACTTCTTATTTTGATGCAGTCTCTTCCCACATTCCCTTGAAGGGAAGTTATGGGAAGATGGAAGACGTGGGGAAGCCATCACCTCCACTCACCTAAATGTACATGTATATATTAAACCCTAGGTCCGGGGTAAAAGGACAAGTTGTATTCTCTGTAATTACTCTCTGGAGTATATAGAAATATTATCGACTGCACCACCATGGACGTAGGCACATCTTTGCTGAACCACGTACATCCTTTGCTGTGTGATTGTCATTTTATATTCCTTGTTCTTACTTGGTGAATGCTTTTTTCCTATTTATTTGTGTTGCACAATAATTGTCACCACAATTGGCGTCGTCTGTGGGAATCGTTCATCTTTCCCTGAGAAGAGCCCACACCAAGAAAGGAGTTTAAGATGTTTTGTCACAGCAGCAATGCCCCTCAGGTAGGGGATATTCAAGAACCACCTGCTCCTCGCAGGATTAGGTCTGAAGTTCGACGTTCAGATCAGAGGGCTCGCTTGGAAAGTCCTGCCTCAGAAGAAAGCCAAGGAATATTAAGGTCCACACAGATATCCAGATTGATTGATGTGTACGAGGCAAGGCTCCACGAGTAGAGGGAGTCTTCTCCCAGATACGAAGCTGAGATTGCTCTCTTGAAAAGGAAACTGGAAAGATTGGAGAGGGAGCTTCATCCTGATAACAGGAGACATCCATACCGCACTCCTAGCCCTCAGACGAGCAAATCTCGCAGTCGAGGAAGGAGCCCAAGGCGAGGATTTTGAAAGGTCGAGGGAGGCGAATCAGACGACGACCTTTGCGAACAGCTCGACATTACCAGAGCCCTGCTCGCAACAACAAGAACATACGAGATTTGGTCCGCAGGGAAATGGACCAACATCCTGCCCACCACAGTGCCAGATCAACCAGAGAACTCGTAAGGCGAGCTCTCAAAACCCAGATGAAGTCACCCTTCACGAGGGAAATCGAAGAGGAATAAGCCCCCAAGAAATTTTCTATTCCAAGGTTTAAGATTTATGATGGTAAGACTGATCCCATCGATCACGTCAGGCAATACCGACAGGCCATAGCCCTCTGAAATCACCGGGATGCACTGATGTGCCGTATTTTCCCCTCAAGCTTGCATGATGTGGCACAAAAATGGTTCGAAATAATCCCCCACCGATCCATCGGAAGTTTCAAATCCCTGACCGAACTCTTTACGACCCGCTTCATTACTAGTAGCTCCCATCCCAAAAGGATGGACGCCTTGTTGACAATGAAGAAGACGCCCCAGGAGACCCTCCGAGACTACGTAAAAAGGTACTGGGAGTTATTCAATGAGGTCGAGGACTGCTCGGAGCAAGTGGCAGTGGCCTCCTTCAAAATTGGGCTACCCAGTTCTTCCCTTCTCTACCAGTCTCTAACGAAGAAGGAAGCCATAACCATCGATGACCTAATGGCTCGCATCGAGAAGTATGCCAAGGTGGAAGACGTCACCCGCCCCCATACAGGGGGAAATGGTTGAGCTAAACTCACTACTAAGGGAAGTGACAAAATCGAGAACCTGAAAAAAGGAGGAAAGAACGGGGGCAAAAATGGCTCCAAGAACGGTGGGAACCATGACATGTCCAAAGCATTCCAGGCGGTCAACACCGTCTTCAAAGAACCAATTTACAAAATTCTCGCGAAGATCAAAGATGAGCCATTCATCAAGTGGTCCAGGAAAATGGGAGGAGATCCCTCGAAGAGGAACAATGCGTTAAGATGCGCTTTCCACAAAGAGGGAGGACATAAGATCGAGCACTGCAAAGCTCTAAAGTCTCACCTCGAGGAGTTGGCCCAGTTTGGGCATTTGAACGAGTTTGTGGAAAAGAGGGTAGAAAGAGTGGCTGCCAATAGAGAGGCGAGACCTGACAACGTGTTGGAAGATGATGCCAGACATGAATTCATAGTAATCCACGGAGCATATGACATCAAGCAGATACAAGGAGACTCAGCTCGAATGAAAATGAAAAAACTTAGAGCGGTAATGCAAGATTTCCAAATCGACCCAGCAAAATCACAGTCAGGAAAGCGTCGACGAGCAGAGGACATCAACTATAACAAGCATATTGTTTTCACGAATGAAGATCTGGTGGGAGTAAGGACCCCACATCATGATGCCCTGGCCATTACACTCAGGATAGCCAACTTTGATGTCGACAAGCTGCTCGTCGAGCAAGGAAGCTCATCCGAAGTAATGTACCTCGACCTATTCAGGAAATTGAAGTTAAGCGTCGCCGACATAAAGGAAGCTACTGTTCCTTTAGTTGGCTTCGCTAGGAAAATAACTATGCCCCTGGGCAAGGTTGTATTACCGGGGCGCGCTGGAAACGTTTCCAAGATGATTGAGTTTTTTGTAGTCGACATCGATTTGCCATACCAGGCCATCCTCAGCAGGGGATGGATTCATGCGATGAAGGTAGTCCCCTCGACCTACCATCAGAAGCTCAAGTATGTAACCGAGCTAGGAGTAATGGAGATCCACGACGACCAAGTGATGGCGAGGAGGTGCTTCATAGCAGCCATCGGACCAAAGCCAGAGAAGAAGACCGGACAACCCAGCGAGAAAGTTGAAGAAGGTGTGATACCTTCCAAATAGCAATTAAAGTACGGAAGACCCGGAGTAGAGGAGACCAGGCTCCCCCCTTCCGAGCGTGTTGTCGAGGACCTGGTAGAAATTACAGCTGAAAATGGCAACAGTAATAGAGTCTTCTTGATTGGAGCATCTCTCACCGACCAAGAATGGAAGGAGTTGACAACCTTGCTGAGGAGCAACGTAGATGTTTTTGCATAGGAACCATACGAATTGCCTGGAATCGGCCCTGGTGTGGTCTGTCATCAGCTACATGTCGACCCCACATTCAAGCTAATCACCCAAAAGGCACGGTGAACTGCGCTCGAGAATGCTAAAGCGGTCGAAAAGGAAGTAGAAAAACTGCTGGATGTAGGATCCATACGGGAAGTACAATTCCCCAAGTGGTTGTCCAACCCAGTACTAGTTCCGAAGAATAATGGGAAGTGGAGAGTTTGCATCGACTTCACTGACCTCAACAGAGCATGTCCTAAGGATAGTTTCCCCCTCCCAAAAATAGACCCACTAGTAGACGCCACTGCAGCTCACGAGCGAATGAGTTTCCTCGACACATACTCAGCGTATCACCATATCCCCTTGTAAGCCCCAGACCAAGACAAAATGACGTTCATCAAAACAGCTGGGTTATATTGCTACAAGGTCATGGCCTTTGGGTTCAAGAATGCAGGGGCAACCTATCAGCGGTTGGTCACTAAAATGTTCAAGGATCAAATGTGAGACACCATGGAGGTCTACATCGATGACATTCTCGTTAAAAGTAGGAAGAAATAAAATCACCTCTCGGAGCTGTCAAACACCTTCGAAATCCGCAGGAAGTACCGGATGAAACTTAATGCGAGCAAGTGTTCCTTCGGTCTCCAGTCAGGAAAATTTCTTGGACACTTGGTCAGTAACAGAGGCGTAGAAGCTAATCCAGATCAGATCGATGCAATCAACAGGGTGGGTGCAACTCCCTCGCACAATTCGGGACGTGCAGAAGCTCACTGGAATGCTCGCTGCCTTAAATCGCTTCATCTCCAAATCCTTCGAGAAGTGTAAGCCTTTTTTCCAGCTTCTAAAGGCGAGTAAAACGATAGAGTGGAGCCCAGATTGCTCGCGAGCATTGGACGAGCTCAAGTCCTACTTAAGCACTCCACCGCTGCTTGTCATACCACATCAAACGGATTCTTTGTACATGTACCTCTCCGTATCCAATCACACTATCAGCTCTGCGCTAATATGCGAGGTTGCAGGAATCCAACACCTCGTCTATTACGCAAGCAAGACCTTATTAGACGCTGAGTAAAGGTACCTGTCATTGTAGAAGATCGCTTTTGCACTAGTAATAGCCTCGAGGAAGCTGAAGCATTATTTCGAAGCTCATACTATCATCGTCCTTACATCGCATCCCCTTAAGGCAGTCCTAAGGAAAGCGAATTTTTCGGGCAGATTGCCTAAGTGGTCAGTTGATCTCGGCCGGTTTGACATCCAACTTCAACGAAGGACAACTATCAAGGGTCAGATCCTTGCTGATTTCATAGCCGAATTCACAGGAGAAGAACTCTCCGACCAATCTCAACCAACAAGGCAAGAGAAGAACCAGGCAACAGAGGAAACCTAGAAACTCTTCGTTGATGGAGCCTCCAACTCAAAGGGGGAAGGGGTAGGCGTTGTTCTCATCACTACAGAAAACACAATCCTTGAGAAAGGAATCAGGCTTGGATTTGCAGCCTCCAACAACGAAGCAGAGTACGAAGCCATAATAGCTAGTCTCCAAAAGGCGCAAACTCTAGGAGCAAAATGTTTACAATTGTTCGGCGATTCTCAACTAGTCTCCAATCAGATAAGTGAAGATTATAATGCGAAGGATGAAAGAATGGCAACATACCTTGCCTTAGTGAAAAAATTAATGACAAGCTTTGAAGAGATCAACATCCAGCAGTTTCCCAGGGGCAAAACAGTCATGCTGATGCCTTAGCAGCCTTGAGTTCAGCAGTTGACTCTGACCTAAAAAGGATCATCCCCATCGATTTCCTTATTTGTCCGAGCATTAACCACAACAGCAAGCTACCAAACGTGGAATAGATACTCCAGGTGGGGGTCAGCCCCCAGCTGGATGGACCCCTTAAGGGACTATTTAAAGGATGGGACGCTCCCAGATGATAAGAAAACTGCCCACCAGATAAGAGTCAAAGTTGCTCGCTTTCACTTATCCATAGGAGGTGACATGTATAAGAAATCCTTCTCCGGTCCCTACCTTAGATGCGTCCACCTAGGTGATGTCGATCAAGTGCAACACGAGCTTCACGAAGGAATCTATGGAAGTTATATCGGAGGAAGGTCTCTAGCCTTTCGAGCAATGAAGGAAGGCTATTGGTGGCCATATATGCAAAAGGACTCCGCAGTATATGTCTGCAAATGCCTAAAATGCCAACTCCACGCTCATATGACCCACCAACCCACCAGCGACCTAAAGTCCCTGTCCAGCCCATGGCCCTTCGCCCAATGGGGAATGGACATCGTGGGACCACTGCCTACCACTGCCGGAAATCGCAAATATCTGTTGGTTACAACTGACTACTTCACTAAATGGATCGAGTCAGAACCCCTGGCGAACATCCGAGATGCTGATATGATAAGGTTCATATGGAGGAATATAATCACTCGATTTGGAATTCCCATAATCATCATCACCGACAATGGAATACAGTTCGAAAGTGGCCACTTTCAAGACTTCTGTAACGAACACGGGATCAGACACCACTTCAGTTCGATGGCCTACCCTCAGAGAAATGGCCAAGCTGAAGCTTTCAACAAAACTGTGATCGATGGATTGAAGAAGTGATTAGAGCGAGCCAAGGGCGCATGGGTAACAGAGCTACCCCATATCCTATGGGCGTACCGAACCACTCCCCGGAGAGCAATAGGAGAAGCCCCATTTTCGCTGACATATGGCATGGAAGCAGTCATCCCACTAGAAGCGGGTTTGCCAACAATAAGATCCAACCTTGTTGACCAAGGCCAGAATGATGAGGCATTGCTCACCGAACTTGACCTAGCCGATGAGCGCAGAGAACTTGCCCTGGTGAAGCTAGCGAGCTATCAGCAACATCTCGCGAAGCACTACAATAAAAGGGTTAACCCGAGAACATTCCAAGCTGGGGACTATGTTCTAAGGAAAGTCCTGGGCAGCACAATGAAGTCGTCAGACGGAAAGCTAGGCCCAAACTGGGAAGGACCCTTTAAGATAACTAAAGACGATTTGAAAGGTTCCTATAACTTGGAAACGATGGAGGGAAGAGAAATATCACGAGCATGGAACGCAGCTAATCTCAAGAAATTCTATTTTTAGATCTTTTTCTTGTATTCTTTTGTTATGAAAATAGAATTTCATTTCCCTTATTACTAATGAAAGATACTTAATTGGTTATACTCTGATTGGTAACAGCTGCATTTATCGCACATCTTTTCCAAATAACAGGCACATTGATCACTATAGCAGGAAAATACCCCTCCTCAGGTCATCATCATAAAACACGAGAGACCTCTTAGCATTGCCCCTGACAATATATGAAGCCCTACAGGGGATCCTTAGGCAATATGACCAAATTCTATACTAGTCGTCAAACTTACTTCGATTGAGTAAAATCCTGATCGGATGAAGACGTCTAGCACCAGGTGTGTCCTCGCCAATTGCCCCACTTAGTCCTAAGGGAGTGTGACGACACAACCTAAAAGGTAAAGTGGAGCACAATGGTATCTTGGTATTATACTGGACTGGGGGACACTTGCATGACAAAACAAAGAAGATTATAGAGCAGCAAGAATATGGAAAGTAGGATGCACACGTTTAGTCGGCAAAATTGTCCAAAACACAAACTTTTCATTAATCCATCATACTTACAACAATGGTAATACATACTTAGTCGGCGAGCTTGCCCAAAGCATTTACCTTATCAAAAATACAAAAAAATAATAACTGGCAAAATCTCAATGAGGGTGGAAGCCTCCGAGCAAGATAATCAGCCACTCGAGCTCTTCGTCCGTCATCAGGAGCAGGAGCTAACTCCTCCACAACCTCATTCTCACCCGACTCCAGTAATTGCCGAGGAATAGCATCGATGGGGATCCGTCGATTATCCCTCCGGAATGGGTTAGGCATCAGGGTGGAGGAAGACATCTCATGACGATACCATAGCACCGAGTTCCTCGGGACCTGTAGCTCCTTCAAGGCACTTAGCCACCCCCTGATAAAAGAAAGCTCCTCAAACTCAGACAGCCTTGTTAGAGCATCCGACCATCCTTGATCATAATCGTCAGCCCACGCTTGCCGAGGGCCTCTCTTGAATAAGTGTCGCAATTGAGTAACGTCCCTTTGAAGCCCAGCAACGATTACATATGCTCGATGAACATCACCGCGGAGTTCTTCCATTTCCCTATCGCAAAGTTCTTCTACTTCCCTATTTCTGCTCCTGGTGCTCCTACCAGCTCTCGGAAGGGGAGGGCGAGTGGGACTTCACGATATAGGAGGAGTAACATTATGACCAACTCTAGTTCGCGATGATGAGGAGCCTTGCAATACTGCTCGAACAGTGCTCGACACATGCTCCCTGAGTCGTAAGACTTCTCTCCTCAGGTATTCATTCTCCTGCTGAAGAACCTCCTCTACTTGGTTGATCTCGGAGGCCTCTAATAGTTTTGTCCTCAGCACATTGACCTCCTCTTTCACTGAAGCACCAATGCCCTCCATCTCCTGGAGCCTGTACTTCAGCTTGGCCACGAGCTCACATTGCTGCTTATACTTCTGATTTCTAGACCTAAGGGACTTGCAAAGCTTAATGAATGCCTGGAAAAGTTTGGGACTCGTATTGGGACCAAGGGTCCTACCCAACTGGGAAGTAGTAGGAATGTAATCATCCACATCAACTAACTACAAGTGAGAGAAAGAAAAAGGAGAGAAAGGGATAAATCAGTACAAGCAGAAATGAAGCCTTTTTCATTAATGAAAATTAAAATTACATCGAACTAAAAAACGAAAGTTTGTAGACTGGAAAAAACAAAAATACAAAGCAATCCTATCAGATAACTAATTAGCAACCTCAGGTGTCCCAGAGTTTGATGGCCCTGTCCCCTTATCTGCATTAACATGAGCACTGCCCTCGGCAGAGGTGGTCTCTGTCACCTCAACAGGAGAAACATTAGCAGGGGACGCCTGAGGAACAGGATCAGAGACTTCAACGGCTGGGGCAGGGTCCTCATCTACGACTGGCCTCGGCCCTGGGTTATGCTCGTCAAAAAGAGGTGATGCAACATCCACTCCAGCAGCAATGAGAGCCTTGTTCCATCCTTTCTTGAAGTTCAGACGACTAATATAGCCTATCTGAACTTCAACATCCTCATATGCTGCAGCCCAGCTAGAATTGTAAGAGTCTTCCTTGGCGGTAACAACCTCGGACTCCTTTTCTTTAGCTCTTTAGAGAGCACCCTGTTCTCCTCAACGACTGTAAGTTTGCTCGAGCAAACCAAGTCATACGCCTGCCTCAGCTCCTTCAGATCTTGGACTGCAGCGTCCTTCTCCTTATTGGCAGTGGCAAGAGCCAAGTCGAATGAAATTCGAGCATCTTCAATGGCTTTGAGGTTGGCCTCGAGCTCTGTACCCTTCAGCTTCAGGGTAAAGTTCTCTTACTCCAACTCACTATTCTTCTTCACCAGCTCATCGCGTGAATGATACAACACGGCGAAGTCAGTAACAAACTGCAGAAAAAAGAAGGCATTAGAAGTGGAAAATGAGGGAAGTCAGAAAAACATAAGAGAAAAAGGAAAAAAACCTTACCAGAGCAAGCCTCTGACTATCCCGAAGGGCCAAGTTCTCTGACCCTACTGCCCTATGGCGATCAGCCGAGAGGACAGCTCTCTCGAGCAGAGCCAGGGCCAACTGGGGAGAAATTGCCACAGAGGCCCCCTCGTGCAGAGCATACACTGGGACTAAGTCCTGCCCGGCCTTCGTCCTCGCTTCAACCCTCCTTTTCTCCTCCTCCTTCTCTCTCTCTTTCCTCCTCCTCTCCTCTACCTTCCGTTTCGCCTCTATTTTCTTCCTCTCTTCTTCCTTTTTCCTCTCTATCTCTCTCTCACCTACTCCTCTTCATTCCTCTTCCTCTCCTGATCCTGAGCAGAAGACCGGGAACCAGTAGCCACAGCCCCCGAGGAAGATTTTTGTTTCTTTAACCTCTGAGCGAGGAGCATATGGTCCTCATCGTCATCATCCCGAATCAGGTTCTTCCGAGGTGGAACCATTCCTTCACTCGAACTGCTGGAAGTGCTCGACGACCCTCGAGCTTCAGAAACCTCCCTACAATCAGAGGAGCTGCTACTGTTAGAGCTCTCTCCCCGCAAATCACTTACAGCTCCTGCAATGTCACTCTCAAAGCTGCCCTCTTCCTCATCCAAATGGATAGGACTTGCAGCAGTCTCTTCAGGTGAACTAAACTCTGGGATACTATCCACAGGCCTTGCTATGAAGCTGGAGCCAACATTTTTGTACACAAGAAGGAAGCCAGCAGACCTGGGATGCTCGCCGTCACCTAAAGGCTCTCTGATGTTCCAAGCCTTTATCAATTCTGAAAGACGGACCTCACTGAGTGCAGGTTCCAAGTTCTTTGACCTCGCTGTAAAAGAAAAAGCAAAGAAGAGTTAGAAAGATCACAAATCAACAAAATTCAAAACAACAATACAATATCTACCTATGTATTCCTCCCCATAAAAGGGAACAGAGAACCTATCAGACCTCGACCCCTCAAGTTGGGAAGAAAACTGCCAATTTCTAACAAGGAAACCCTCTTGCCAGTAGTCCTTATGGGAATCAGGTAGATTTACTACCAATACCCTGTCAAGGCTCCTGGCTTTGAGGAAAAGGACACTAGAACTAGTCCGAGAAAAGGAGTAGCAAAAACAAATTTCGGCGAGCCCTAACCTAGTTCCATACAATTGATTTATCCTATGTGCGCCATTTACTATTTTTCACACATTGGGCAAGCATTGTGGAGGAAAAATATTAAAATAGCCAAAGAAATGCAAAAACAAGTCATTGGGAGGAAAAGTGAGTCCCCCCTGGGAAAGCAACAGAACATGGATCCAGTGGGCATCATCTATCTCCCTAATATTTCTAGGAGGGGAGGAACAACACTCAATATCTACCCACTCAGGAATATTGTAAAACTCCCTAAACTCGGAAACCGACCTATGCCCAATCTTCGCCATTGGAAAACCCTAGAAAACTACAAACTTAAAGAGAAAGCACAGAGAAAAAGTACATGAAACTTACAAGATAGAGGATCAATTCAAACGATGAAGAAGTGCGAGCCCAAACGGCGAGAAAGCAATGAGAATAGAGGTTGAGAGAAGAAGATACGAAGTGCTAGAACTCACAAGGAATGAGAAAGTGCTGGAAAAATTGAAACGACGATAGAAAACTACCTAATCCAAGAAACCTTCAAGTTCTGCTAATCATAGTGCACAAGATACGAAGCGGGTGCCACCAAAACCAGCTTCACAGTTTTCGAAGAATTGCAAAAGAACCATTATGGCTAATCATTTAAATTTATTGAGCCATTGAACATGGCCCAACAAACTTAGGGGCAATTGTGGGTACCCAGAATTAATACCATGGGCCTAGACGAGTAGCCTAATTCTAGCAGCCCAAAGTCTAGGCCCCCCACTTCTTATTTTGATGCAGTCTTTTCCCACGTTCCCTTGAAGGGAAGTTATGGGAAGATGGAAGACGTGGGGAAACCATCACCCCCACTCACATAAATGTACATGTATATATTAAACCCTAGGTCCGGGGCAAAAGGACACGTTGTATTCTCTGTAATTACTCTCCGGAGTATAGAGAAATAATATCGACTGCACCACTGTGGACGTAGGCACATCTTTGCTGAACCACGTACATCCTTTGTTATGTGATTGTCATTTTATATTCCTTGTTCTTACTTGGTGAATGCTTTTTTCCTATGTATTTGTGTTGCACAATAATTGTCACCACACTGAGTTATTATTTTAATTTCATTCTTTACTGATAGGTGGATGAAGATGCAACATGTGCCGTGGCAACCACTTTCCTATATTCTAATTGTACATATATCAATTATATCTTTCACTTTTAACTTACATCGTTGTGTTTACAATCACAGAGTAAAAGGTTGCACGATAATAATATCAATATTCTTACTAAGGATTAATATCAAGTCAATGTTATTCATTAAAATGGAGATAAACATGTCAGCCAACTGTCGAATGGACAGGAAAACATGTCGTCGACCCACACACTAATTCTTCTCATATTCATTTTAACACTAGATGATATGAAGATAAGAGAGAGAGTTTAGTTTTCGGTCACACAATTTATGAATGACAGGGTCAATTTCTTTTGGGTGCCGAGGAGTTAGAGTCAATAATTCGTGAGGTCACAATGGGTGGTATTAAGATTGGGAGATAAAAGTGGAGAAATCAAGAGGCACAACAATAAGTGGCACTTACTTTCGCTTTCGATAAGGTGTGGGACAACTTCCACAAGGTAAATGCCCCCACTTTTGTTGAGGGATCTGACCCAATTGTCGCTCACTTGTAAAGATGTGATATAGATAGCATTTGAGGATGGTGGATTGTAAATATGTGCATAAAAAGATGTTCTATACTTTTAAGTTAACTAGGAATGCATTTCAGTGATGGGATAGTGTAACCACATCTGGTGATAGAGGTCATCTAAAAATATGGATAATTTTTGGTGAAATTTAATGTTAAGTGTTTTCTTTATTCGATTAGGAGTGCGAAGAAGAAGGAATTTCCAGATCTAGAAAAATGTGCTAAGCAATTACTGAGTATGAAAAAGAATCTAAAAATCTGTCATTGTTTGTACCTGAGGAGATGAACGGTGAAGATGAAAAGAAGGAGTGTTTCATTGAGGGTTAGGCATTTAATTAAGTAAATGGTTTGGGGTAATTCGGCATACATTACTTACACTCAGTTGGTGGATGTTGCAATGCTACTATATCAAGAGAAGGTGGATTACCAAAATAATTTAGGTAAGAAGAATGAGACGAGTGGTCAAGATGGGGCCAAGGAAATTAGGGAGATCAAGGGTCATAATAACAAACTGTGGAAGAAGCAGCATATTGGGAAAGAGAAACAGGCCTTTTAGCAAGGCAACTTCATCCCACATAGTCCATGGGGTTAAGGGCTAGTGGGATAGCATGGTGGTTTGTTATTTTTTTGCCAATGCTCTATACATATAGTTGAGACATATATAGTTATTATATTTTTGGGGTAGGTGAGTGTAGGATTGAGGGTATAGTCACCCAATCATTACATTCTATGGGTAAGCATATGTGAAACTTATTTTTACTTGTGTGGATTTATGTTACAATGTTTACGCTTTGTCGAATTTCGAGGATGAAATTCCTGTGTTAGTGGGGAAGATATTAATACTCCTTAATTTTGAGAACCAAATCTTAATTTCAAAATTTGGAAATTGGAATTTTATTTAATAATTTGGACTTAATAAAATTTTCATGTTGGATTTTATTTAAGAATAATTAGTTTTGGACTTAAAATAAATTCAGATCGATTCGAAATTTGGGAGGATCGTTCTAGCACTGTCAAATTTGGGCAGGTTTGTTTGTTTGTGTGTTTATGTATTTTATTAGGACTATAATGTTTTACCCCTTTTATAATGCCCGCAAATTAGACTTTTCAACACATTAAGCTTATATAAAAAAGTAGTGTCCGTTCCTTTTTATAAAAAACCTAAATCTCTATTAAAATAAAGCATTAACACCATTTTTGAAAGGCCTAAATTAGTTTTCTCAAGATCAACCAACGATGAACCTTTGTTATTTTTGCGAGATAAACTCTAGTGTATATTCATATTTTTCAAGACACTTATTTCCTGGCAAGAATATCACTATTGTTCTCCTTAAGTGTTATTTGATTAAAATGTTGTGTAAACCTTAATTGTACATATTTCACAAAATAATTAGAAACTTTAATTAGGAAAAATGAGAGCCTAATTATGAACATCCTTTTATTAAATCTGAGAATTATTTAAGACTTGAAATGTCGCATGCTTAGATTAGTTTTATTGTCTTATTCTGAATTACTTGGGCGAAACACATGTTAAAATTTAAGACATGTAATTCAAATAATGTTTTGAATCGAAATATTACAATACTGATGTGTTTGTTTTAGAATGAATTTATCTATTATAAAACGTAGTTATTATGCATATTTGAATTGATTTATATGTTCAATTGATAAAATATCACTCGCATTGGAATTATGAAATTTGACAACTTGTGTACATATTTTGTGGAAATTGATTATTACATGATTAGATGAATGTACTTATAATGGAATTAGATTCGTATGACTAACTGGAGGATTATAACCTTTAAATTTACAATAGGATTTATGTAGAAATTATCCATGTTAATATTTTTAAACTGTGGGGATGTTGGGACTAGTTAGACTTTCAACTTTCCTTAATATGTTTCTTGATATGTATGGGATTGGTCGGTAGACTTTATTATTTTCGATACTTTCTAGGTATGGGACTAATGAGAAAGCTAATGTGACAAAGGGTTTGTAGAGAACACACCACTAACTTTTATTTTCACGATTTTTAGTTAACTTGTACAAATTTGAAACTCACACAAGTGTTGTGCAAAAACAATTTACCGATCTAGTCTTGACTTAAGCATGGATCTAGATGAGTATAAGAAAGAATAAAATAAGTAAATCACAACATGACGATGTAAGAAGAAAACCCGTAACGGAAAACACCTTGGACTACCCAACCACAAAAGTCCACTACGATATAAGTAGTACACTAGACCAATTTAGACTTACTCACAGAGTCGACGCCTCTAAGACTTGATGTTCTTCATTGATCCTTGTAATCTTCTTTGCAGTCATAATTATATGCCTTCCAACATCCACATAACTCATACACCTTTCCACGTTCTGAAATCTTACCAATCTTATGTGTCTCATGACCGGTCCAGCCATCACACAACACTAACATGATATCCACTGTAAAAAATGGTCACAATATGAAAAAAAAAGCTACTTTGATGCAAAAAAAAGAGACCTAAAATAGACATGTAGATGTAGGATTCTTGGATAGAAAACATGGGTGTAATTAGGGTTTTCATTTGGAAAATTTTCCTCCAATCAAACACATAAACTTCAAGAGATTTTTAAACAAGTTTAGGATCTTAAAAATCTTATAAAAGTCAAACAAAAAGATGCTACTCCGCACTCCTATTTATAGGAGGTTTGTTGAAAAGAAGATAAAGATCAAAATAAGTTTGGAAAAAATAAAATTCTTTAAAAAAATTCTAGCATATTAGAGCGAGGTACGACTTATTTGAAGGAAGCCAAGAATCTTGTTCAAACACCTTTCAAATGACATTTCCAATGAGATTCTAGAACAAGCCAATAGTTGCTAAAATCGATCTCATTCGAATCTATTCTAACAAGGTCCATGTAGTCGCTCGAACGACATATTTGATGTCATTCTAATGAGCTTACGAAAAAAATATTTTTCTTTAAAAAAATATTAAAAGGAATAATATCATTTTAGCACAATTAAAAATAATTTTATAAACTCCTAACACCCAAAACAAAATCCAAGGATTAAACATAAACACGTATTTATACCTCATTGATATCCCCTCGGATGGAGAAGATGAAGCTCGGCTTGAAGAATGATGTATACTTTACCCTTGGCCGCTACAATCTTTAATACAAACAACTCAAGTGTTAATTATGACTCAGACAAGTTTTTTCAAAACACAAATTAAAAGCCTATATATACCAATGGGCTCGATTATGAAATTTTTCCTTATAAATCTCCCACTTTGGCTATTTTGGGACAAAACTCAAAGGAAAAACCTACTGGGCGGTCAAGCTCTCTAAGACTCAATCCCCAACCCAAAAAAAGACAATGTACGAAATCTTAATCAACACAAACTTAAGTAGTTTTCCTCTTGTATAAACCTTTGTTTTATCGTGGTTAATCTGCATACTTAAACACACCTTCAAATGAAAAGAGGATCTAACAATTTATAAATTGCAAATGAAAAACCCTCCCCATTTTTCTAACAATCTCTACCTAATAAAGGACATGTCCCCCTAAGTTAAAGATCTCACACACATGAAAAGAGTTACATTCCATTTCTCCCCCCTTTTGTTCAAGAATAGACAAAGAATAAGGTTTAAAATAATAAAACATTTATCCCTAATAAAACCAAATCTCCCCTAAATGAAGCATGGGTAATCACAGAGGAAAAATAAATATATCATGCAGTGGTGTAAAGCAAACATTCAATGACAATAGTTCAGCAACAAAAGATCAAATACTCCTAACTACGAGCAAATGGTATCAATTATTATATAAGAATTTAAGTATAAGATACCGAGATGATCATAACACATTCCAATATAAATCAAGGATTACGCGTATGACTAATATAGGTTAAATGAAACAACAAAGACTAAAAACATGAAAAATACCAAATATATAGCGACACATATAAAAATGAAGCACAACTATGTACAAGAAAAATCAACCACAAATGACACAAATACATAAGCTTTACACACTCGTATAGTATCAATGTGTCGAAACATTTTGGTATGGAGTGAAGGAGCATTAGCAAGAAATAAGAGAAAATGACTTAATTGTTCAAAAATGTCCAAGTAGATCTATTTTATCGCAATAATTTGTCAACATTCAAAGAATTCAAAAGGAGAAAAAAAATATCCTGCCGACTACACACTTGCCTAGAAATTTTGATGATTATCAAATCAATAGCGTCAAAACATTTAAGCGAAACCAGGACTCATTATGCAAAACCATTGATCTTCAACAAAACACCAAAAAAAATCTGTTTTCTCTGTATTTTTCTTTTGAAAATATATAATTTTTTGAAGCATCAACGTAAAAAAAACATTGGCCTTGGCATTTTTTTAATTTTTATTGTCTCTCAATGTTTTAGGGTCTTGCCAATGGTGGCCTTTCAAAAAAAGGATATCGCTGATTTCATAGATCTTTCCCATGCATGCACAAATTTTTCATAAAGCATCAAACTCATGGCAAATTGTTTTTACAAGCATAACTCCCCCGTAGTAAATTTTTTTATGTATATGACAAGATTATTGGGAGAAGGACTCACTTAGATCATGTGGTATATGAAGTTAAAATCCACAAGATCTCATGCAAAGTATATGCGGAGGCATATACAAAGTGAATTCATCATGACAATCAATTTCAAATTACTTCATTCAAACATGATTAGGAACAAGCCAAGCACTGAAAATCATAATAAAATGTCATAGTCGAATGGATACATGAAAGTATTGGGATTCAAACACACCGATATGCCACATAATATGTGTAAAATTGAGATATACAAAACAAAAAATATTTTAAATTTTATAAATATTTTTTAAAACCACTAAATAAATAAATAAAAATATTTTTCTATTTTTCACATTAAGACCCCTAAAAAATAGAAAATTGAAAATATAAAAGATAAACATCATATAACAAGCAATAGTATATAACATGAAGTACATAAGTTAATATATCATTACATGCAATCAAAATCACTCATAATATGTAGCATGCGAAGAATTATGTAATAGCATGCAAGAATAAAAAAGTCTACCATTAAGCGTCTCCAAATCAGATCTCCTAACCCGTATAGGTGTAATGTGACGATACATGGTTTAGAAAATCTTATTGACACCAATCTTAGAATTCCTAGGATAATTTGTAAGATCATAACAAAAATGCCTAAGGTGACATTTTCTTGGTTGACATTTTCTTAAGCCCCTAGAAATGGTTGACTCTTTAAATCAAATTTGGCATTACTCCGGTGTCTTAAGTTTTCTCATAATTCCATAATTCTAGACTCGAGAAAATACCTAGACCCTTCAATCTTACGAAGCTCCTTCTTGAAAACACTTGATTTTCTCTCTAAGAGTATTTTCACGTGCACTAAGATCCTCAATCAATTTATCAGAATTATTTCCTATGGCACGTTTTTTCATCTTTGCTTCTAAATGAACGTTCTCACATTTCAACTTCAACGACTCCACATATAACTACTAAAAGGCACTCGAAGCTCATTATCCTCCTCTTCATCCTCTTTTTCTTCAACAACCCTCTCCTCACTAGCTTAGTATTCTAAAGACCGGACCTCAAAACCATCATGCTTATGATTATCTTAAATGGGAGAAGACATTTCATTTAAGGCCACATGATTAGCCATGAATGCGATGTAGTTGCTCCCACAGAGGGAATAACGTTCATTTTCTGACTCACTATCACTAAGGGTGTATTATATACCTTATATTTCCTTCCCTCCCTCTTTAGTCTAGTGGGACACTCATGAGAATAATGCCATAACCCTAGGCATTCAAAGCACTTGACCCGGTCATCCACCTTCTTAGGACCATTCCTATTCTTCCTATTGGATTTGAATTCTGGTGGATGTTTCATATTCGTTGGACTTCTGTAATTTGAATATTTTGGAAAAAGTTTTAAAATGTCTCGTATTTTTCTCACATGATAAGAATAGCTTTCAATTTTAACGTACGACATAGGTTTCTGCAAGGTCTGGACACCTCCAATGCAAAATATGAAGGGTGCTACATCATGTTTATTACAATATAGAACAGTAAAGGGGATAAAAGATCCCCTTGTCTAACTCTACTAGAGAATGCAAAATATCCATGAGGTGATCCATTGATGAGGATTGGGAGACTAGCATACGTGAAAATAACAAAAAAAACATTTATAATGAACTAAAATTGATATTTTTTTAGGCCAGGCATATTGTGTGAATGATGCTTCTACATTGTATAAACCAGTTTGATTTTGTATTAATATACGAGGAACAGTCTTCTTCAGTCTGTTGGAGTCAACTTCATTAACTTAAGGAATGAGGGTTGTGTGACAGGAATTGAAAACAGGAAGGATCCAATTATTTTAAACGAAAGTTATCATAGCCCTACAAATAACCTTCACTACATTCTCCCAACATTTATGGAAAAAATTCCACCAAAATCATCTGGACCTGGTGCAGTTTTGTGATCCCTGCTAAAAAATATGTTTTTGACTTCATCAATAGTAGGAATGGCTTTCAGCAGATCATTGTCTTGGTTGGAAACTAATTAAGAAATCACCTCATCAATCAGGCCATTGTCAAAAATGGATTCATTAGCAGTAAAGAGGTCTTCATAAAACTGTATAACGTGCTTTTTAATCGCTTCTTGATCAGATATAATTTCCCCCTCACTTTTCAACTGGGAAATACTGTTCAATGCCCGTTTATGAACTTTAGCTTTATCTCTTCACTAGCTTTTCTCAACTTTCAGAGCTTCAAAATGATTATGCTGAGCCTTCATTTCTAGTAAATCTTTACTTTGAGAATGGCCAACTTCTTCTTCTCCAACTGAATTTTACCAAGATCTTCTTTATCATTGAAGATATTCTCTTGAATATTTTCAAAAAGTTCTGTATTGCATTTCTTCAAAACAATTTTCATCTGGTTCAGGTTCTTTTTTAACAAAACATAGGGCAGCCAGTGAAGGAAATGTTGTTCCATTCAGTTGTAACCAAGTCCATAAAATATTTCATGGTCAGTCCAAGTAGTTAAGAACTTAAATGGTTTGGGACCAGAAGACTTCATAGTTGTAGATTGGCACAAGAGGGGGTGATGGTCAGACAAACTTTTAGGAAGGCCAGTACACGAAATGTCATTCCAACTATTAAACCATTTTTTCATGTGTAAAATAAACCTCGTGAATCAACTTGCAATAACTGGCAGCTGTCAATCATTCTATTAAACTCCATAACGAGGGCAGCATAAGGATTTCTGGAACCGTTTCATTCATAAGTGCAACACAATTAAAATATCTTACTGCCATCCAAGGCTCATCAATGGAGCTGTTCAATAATTCATGTTCCTCCCATAATCGTCTTCTAACAAATTAGTCAGTAAATGCTTAAACAATAGTGAAGCAATCTCTAATGCCTTCCATCTTAGTAACAAAGATGATTTGTTGAGATGAGTTCCCAACAACTTTTGTCTTTGAATTTTGTCAGAGTGAAAGGCCTAAAGGCTAGATAACAAACTTGACCTGTCATTAACAACATGAACCTTCATACCACAAGACTTAAAAAAAAACTTTTGATAATGCAAATTAAAACATACTTTGGGTTCCGCAATGCAAACAAAGTCTGGTCTATGATGGCAAACCCACGAATGGAGCAAATCGTTAGATGGGGAGTTGTCAAATCCCCTTATATTCTAATATAGTCGCCTCATTTAAAAGAGGAAGATGATCATAAGTTGTATCCAACTTGTGCTTTAATTTCCTTTATTATTTGAGATTCTCTTCTTTTGAGTGTTGGTAAGGATCCTTGTGTTTCCCTCACTGTCAACTAATGGTGATTTGCCCAAGTTGGCCGAGCAGTTCTTGGAGACATAATCCAATTCTTTCTCCATTTGGAACTAAACCAAATTGTGATCTCCCCCAACAGCACTATTATCATCTTCCTCTTTGCCCAGGTATTCTTCCTCTTCATCCATATGTGTAGCCCAAGAAGTTTTCCCGTTATTATTAAGAGGTGTGTCAACATTCCTATCAAAAACTACGATAGGAGAAGTATTGATTTCATCATTCGTAACTGGGACTAAAGAGTCTACATCATCTTATTGACTTTGAGAAGCTTCATTATGAGAGTCTCAACATTGGAAGGCACGTCGATGTTTACCTGATTAAATGTGGGTTGCTCTATATCTCCTTCTATATTCTCTTCACCAACTGAATATTTAGTTCCATAAATCCCTCCATCCACTGTATTTTTTGGTTTCTAAACCTATTTGACTTTGGGCCTCCCTCTGTTCTTATATATTGGTACCCCCCTTTGTTTTTCCACTATCTTGTTTGGCTGCTGTTTGTTTATATCAGCCACATCTACTTGGATTCTTCTGACTATTCTATAGTCAGTGACCCGGTGCCCAATGATTCTAAAGTGTGAGCATTTCAACGGGAGTTTTTCATAAGAAATTTCTAAATTTAGGATCTATTATAATAATTATTTCGAAAATAAGATAACTAATATTTTATTTATAATTTTAGTTTCTATTTTTTAATAAAGTCACTCGTGCAGACCTATATCTATAAAACGTCAACCAATCACAACATGCCATATCAATTGATAATTTAAAAATAGGGACTAAAATATAAACCAAATATTTGTTGTCCTATATCTATAATAGATATTACTTTAGGCCCTAAAAATATATAAACTATTTTTCATACCACACCTCGTGTTTAAAGCTAACCCCATTGTGTTTCATTAAGACTTGATACAGCATACTGCCATTGCTTTCCATGTCCACAAAGACTCTTGCAAAGTGACCCAAAGGTTTATCTATAATTGGATGATGAATTTTAATGGGATCTCCCAAATATCTAGCAATCTCAAAAAGGGTTTTTGGTCTCCAATATTCAATACCTAAGATCCACGAAGCTAACCCATATTAGAGCACACAAGGTTTTTAGCTCCAATGGATTAAATCTTAGGGACCAACTAGAGATTTTCATAGTACCTCGTTCTTAAGTTATTGCTCCTCTAGCCAAAATAGATTTCTTGATCTTTTTCGAAGGGAACTTTAGATTATAGTGCTAGAACTTATGGTATTTTATAGTATTGAATTGAGTTGAGAAAATTAGATTTTATCAATTTTAGTGTCAATTTAATATGGGACTCACCCATTTTTCGTGGCGGTTCGAAGTGGTAACATTTTTTTCTTCGCGAGGAGTATAACATGGTATACTCACATGGGTGAAACCATAAATTAACGAATAAGAAATTGTAGCTCAAAGAACTTATTTGAAATATGGAACATGGTTGAAGTACCCATTTGGAACATGAAACATAGTATAAGTGTCATGTGAAAAGCTCTTATCCCACATAGGAAGAATGTGAAAAATGAGTGTAGTATATAATATAAACCATTTTGGCTTAAAAGCATACCGTTCGGTCTGGCTCGTGCTCGTGGATTAATTTTATTTATTTTGGACCCATTTTCTAATTATGTTTTATAATTAGATAATCATTTTGATTAACAATCTTAAGACATAATTTCTTTTACTGTAATAAATTTTCAAGATTATTTTTTGTGTTAATTAATTACATAAATATTTTCATAATAATATCTCCATTATGATATTATTTTTTTGTGTTCCAAAAATTATTGTTTTCGCACTCTGTACATGGTTGTTGTGAAAGAAAACTTTTTAATATAATCAGACAATAAAATCTAATAGTTTGGTTAAGGGTGAAAAGTAGCACTATCAAAACGCTTATCGTTGTTTTCTGTTCACCGCCTTAATATAAAAACCTAAACTATTGACTACACTCTTTTAAGGGAGTATAGCGACCAGTCCGGATATCGAATCGACAGAGACGAGTTGCTAGAATATTAATTCATTTAATACTACTAAAATTAAAGGGTAAAAGGTAAGGTTAATAAAAAGAAAAGAAGAGATAATATGGGCATGGGTGAATTAAATTAAGATTATCAAAGAGAATAAAAACTATAGGTTGCGTTGGATATCACTCAACCCGAGTTAATTGGTATAAATGGTTACATGGGTTCACGAGCTATTGAGATTGAATCTCGTTTCGTCAATTGATTAAATCAAGAATTGTCACACGCCTAAATTTTCATAAAAGACTACTAAGATTTTGGCGTCAACAAATACCCCGAAAATTATACACGTAAAGTCATAAATACGGAGCATACGTGATATACCTCGTTAAATCTCCTAGGTGTAATAACTAGGATAACCCAATCAAAATAAACTCGTAAGATACTAGCACCCCAGCAACGCAGCCATTAAACCTAGGTGAGTTCAATCCAACACAACCTAATTTAACTTAGCCACTATACATAATTAAAAGCATAAATTAAACAACTAACTAATTAAGGCAAAACTAATTAAATAAACTGCAACAATTAAACTTGGCTTGAAAGTTAGATACAAAGCATGAAATAAATGGAAAACAAAGCTTAACTAACAGAGATGATGAATAGTACTAGAAGCTTACATTAATGGTGGAAACCCACAAAGAAAATGGAGGAGATGGGGTTATCTCCACAAAATCCCGAAAAAGTCTAACCCTAGGAACTAAAGAGAAAAAGGGACTAAAAACTAGACATCCTTCTAAAATAAACAAAATCTTACTTTTATAGTAAGTTACAAAAAAGGAATAAAAGAAAAAGGGAAAAGAAATAGAAAAGAAAAGATAAAAAAGAAAAAAGGGAAAAAGAAATTTAAAAAAAATGGAAGAAGTGCCCAAATTCTGCAGCACCCGGTCGACCGCGGGTGGGGACCGGACGACCGGTCAAATGGCCAAAAACTCTCTGTACAGAATCGAAGGCAAATCCCTAATTACTGGTTGACCGATTGCAGTGGAGCGATCGACCGCGCATAATAGCTCTAGCCCACTTCGCAGTTCTTCTAATTGCAACGCCAAACACCAATTCAAGCGATCGAGTTTTAACAATATCTGGCATGGTCCAAGACCAACAGCAAAGTCGGGAAACCCATATCAAAGAGCTACTATGGTTCACCCATTTCAAGTCAAAGCTGAGAATCCATAACCTGAGATCGTGTGTTGTGCCCAAGCCGAGACTAACACAAGAGATAAAAAAGATATAATCCACTTTCACGGGCGAGCGATTGCATTTAGCATATGCAATAAGTCGTTCAACCCCTAGGTTACCCTAATGGACAATGTCGTCTCGTGAGGGTTTTCAGGGATGAAACCCATGAACATCATATGGTTTTCTCAAAATATATCCAATCAACATGTGACAAGCGTAACAATACGAACAAGATTTCAACATGTTTTTAGAAAGTGAATGAATTCACACAAAAGTTCGTATTATTAACATTATAGAATTAACCTCATAAAATTGAAACCTTAAAAGTGGGAGAGGAGTGAACACATGAAAAGTATGATTTAGGAAAACTTAAATAAACCGGATAATAAACATTAAAGCGTGCACATAAGTCAATCCTCACCGGGAATTACGCTCAACAAATGAAATCACTATGAATGGGAGGTAATACATGGGACATGCGGTCATAAAGAGTAAATATAAATGGAAACTAGGTCGCACACATGTAACAAATGAAGAACGTTATATAAAAAATTAGAACTTGTAATCTCAATGAAAGATATCGCTCATTAAAGTGGGCGCAATGCAATTTAAGAGATTATCAAAACTATTTAAAATTTTAAATTAAATTCACCCTAGGATCACATAGGACTTTATAGGGTTGGAATGTAGGTTTAGGGTCAAGGTTATGAAATTAGGGAAATATGTACGGATTCAAAGTGTTCAGGGATGAAAACTCCGGATAATGGGAAAATGCGGGCAATATCAAAAATTGAAAAATACAATGCATAAAAGACATTGAATATATTAATGGGAAGAGTAAATAAGGCCTATTGAACACTATATATACAACATATACAACTTTCTCTTTCTCTTTCTCTTTCTTTTCTTCTTTTTCTCACTTTTTTCTTTTTTTTTTCTTTCTTTCTCTTTTTCACTTCTTTCTTTTCTTTTCTACTCTCACATGCTTAAATTACAACCACGTAACAATAACATCATTGAATCCCAAGTAACATTCCAAACAAAGGTATGTAAGGTAATATGTATGGTTTAAAACTCCAATTCGGAGTTGGTTATGGGATTTGGGGGTTATGAAACGAAAGGCTATATTTAGGCTAGAAGGGGTTGACGAAGGGAAAAATATAAGTTGAGGTCAAGGTTAATATGGGTGATATAACAAAGATTGCCTATGATTATTTCATAAAGTTTACGCAATTCTCGAATCAAAACTAACTTTGAAAATCATGCTTAAGTAATACATTTCAAGATATAAACTCAATTAATGATCCATCAATGAAAGAATGGTGAGATTACCAACGATTATAATGTTTTCAAAGAGGAAAGAGAAGTGTATAACACTCAAAAATAAAGAAAAGCCCAAATCTCACTAGGTATAAGTATATACAATGTAACAAAAGATTACCAAGTTATAAAAATCTTAAACCAAATCAATAAGGAAAGAAAAGCGCATACGCGCTCACGGAATTAAAGTTTAATTCATGAAGTTATTCATAATATCAATAAGTAAGGACTAAAGTCTAATAACTTTTAAAATTGAGAACATGCATCAATGAGTTGTCTATTGGATCGGGGAATTATTGAAATTTATCATCGAAAACAAAGTCAAAATGCCCAACAAATGAGAAAAAATAACAAAAAAAATTGAATTTTTTTTTTACAAGAAAAGCATGCGTGAAAATAACACATAGTTAAATCAAAGAAAATAACAATCAGTGGATAGAATATACCACACCCCCTAACTTAAAACCTGGCATCGTCCTCAATTTAAATTAAGAACAAAGTTAAAGAGAGGAAACAAGCGATATTACCCAAAAATGAAGCGACCTCGTGAAAGTACAAGTCCAATGACTCTGCAAAACATGTTATCACCAAGCATAACAAAAAAAAATAACAAAAACTTAACTAACTACACTAGACTATATGTAATAATAAAGAAAAATAAGTTAATATGTACAACCTACAATTTTAACTTATAACTACCTATAAACTAGAAGTTGAAATTTTTTAGGGTGCACTCAAAATGCGATTTGACTTTGGAGGATAACCGTTGTACCCTCACTTGAAAGCATGTCTCCCCTAAAATAAGAATTTCGTTTGAACAACGGAAGCCATGTGTAAGGGGGAAGAAATGAACCATCGCTAATTAAAAGTATTTGGGGGACGATGGGGGATTTGGATTAAACGGGTGACAAATATACAAGTATTTTACAAATGGAATGGGAGAGGGCGCACATGGAGGCAAAATTGTCACCACGAAACGCAATTCGAGCAAGTACTCCTCGTCTATGAAAAGGTTAAACGTTTCAAGATTTTGAACAGAGTCATTGGGTACTAGCGTCGGTGTGACAATATATAATAAAGGTGGGGACGAAAGAAATTCTAACTTAGGTGATGAGTTATCATCGCTCAAAGTTGGATTTTGAAGGAGATAGGATCATTTTCAATGAAATTTTTTTCTTTGGGAACCAAAGACGAAATCATTTCATTGCAAATGAATACTACATCCATTTAATCCTCACTTTTATTCTTTACTATGCAATGGGACAAGTCAAGAATGGTTTGTTCCAAAGTAGGCTTAAAGTGCTCGTTTGGTTCAAAACATTCCTCGACTTCAAAAATCTTGGAAGAAAAATCGTCATCGGATTCAAATAATATATCCAACTGATGTTTCCAACAACGATTTTCTTCCCGATAACGATTTTCAATTTTCTCATTTTTAAGCATGCGTAAGCCCTCACCGAAAGTCATAGGCTGAGGTGCGGATTCTTGCAAATGAGAACTTTGAAAACTATCGTCAGACTTGCAATAAAAATAATTATTATAAGAATTGTCAAATATAATGCATTTAGTTGCAAAGTTATTACCGTAAGGATCTTGTGACCCAAAATCGAAATGATCATTCCCAAAATTACCGTAATCCATACTTTGGCTTTCGTAATACTCACCCAAAGTCATTTTAGATGTTTCAATTTTGGGGGTTTATAAGTATTGACAAAAGTCATAGGCATAGGGGGATTTTGAGGATTATCATTACGATTACCGAAAAAATTGGAATAAGACATGCTTAGTCCAAGAAAATCTCGAGATGGAAAATTCCACAAAGATATGCGCGGAGAAAAAAATTCAAGCGGTTCTTACTGCTCAAATCTAGAATTCCTACAAAAATTGTTAGCAAAAAATACAAATAAAAAGAAAATACTAAGAAATACTAAATCAAATAAATTCAAAAACAACTAATCCCTGGCAACGGTGCCATTTTAGTTAAGGGTGAAAAGTAGTGCCTGTCAAAACGCTTTTTTTTTCTTTTCTGTTCACCGCCTTAATATTAAAACCTAAACTACTGACTACACTCTTTTAAGGGAGTATAACGGCTAGTCCGGGTATCGAATCCATAGAGACGAGTTGCTAGAATATTAATTCATTTAATACTTATAAAATAAAAGTGTAAAAGGTAATGTTAACAAAAAGAAAACAAAAGAAAATCTAGGTATGGGTGAATTAAACTAAGATTATCAAACAAAATAAAAACTATAGGTTGCGTCGGATATCCCTTACCCCAGGTTAGTTGGTATAAATGGTTACATGTGTTCATGAGTTATTAAGATTGAATCTCATTTCGTCAATTAATTAAATCAAGAGTTGTCACACCTCTAAATTTTCATAAAAGCCTACTAAGATTTTGGTGTCAACAAATACCCCGGAAATTACCCACGTAAGGTCATAAATACAGAGCATACGTGATATATCGCTTTAAATTTCCTAGGCTTAGTAACTAGGATAACCCAATCGAAATAAACCCATGAGATACAATCACCAAAGCAAAGAACCCATTCAACCTTAGGTGAGCTCAATCGAACACAACCTAATGTACTTAGCCACTACACATAATTAAAAGCATAAATTAAACAACTAACTAATTAAGGCAACACAAATTAAATAAACTACAACAATTAAACTAGGCTTGAAATTTAGATACAAAGCGTGAAATAAATGGAAAACAAAGCTTAACTAAGAGAGAAGATGAATAGTACTAGAAGCTTGCATTAATGGTGAAAACCCACAAAGAAAATGGAGGAGATGGGGTTATCTCTACAAAATCCCCAAAAAGTCTAACCCTAGGAACTAAAGAGAAAAATGGACTAAAAAGTAGATATCCTTCAAAAATAAACAAAATCTTACTTTTATAGTAAGTTACAAAATTGGAATAAAAGAAAAAGGGAAAATAAATAGAAAGAAATAACAAAAGGAAAAAATAAATAAAAAAATGGAAGAAGCGTCCATATTCTGCAGCGCGATCGACCGGTCCAATGGCCAAAAAATTTCTGTAAAGAATTAAAGGCAAATCCCCAATTACCAGTCGACCGGAGGCTGAGGCGTGGGCGACTACGCATAACAACTCTTTCCCACTTTGCAGTTCTTCTAATTGCATCCCCAAACACCAATTCGAACCCTCGAGTTTTAACATCATCTCTCATGGTCCAACACCAGTAGCTAAGTAGAGAAACCCATATCAAAGAGCTAATATAGTTAACCCATTTAGGGTCAAAGATGAGAATCCATAACCCGAGATCGTGGGATGTGCCCAAGTCGAGACCAAGACAAGCCAAAATCGAGACATCCAATTTGCGTGTGTGGTCAAAGATTATCATCAATTTGGGCCACAATCATCCCAATTTGTATGTGGACAAAACCCGAGACAAAACCCAAAATTTCCATTTGTGAATTGGAAGTTTGTTGCAAAAGAGAAAAGGGACACAATGGGGTATTATTTAAAATGTTAGTATTTAAATTAATAAATTAAACCCCTTATAATTATTCCCCGATTAAAGTCCGTGTTTCTTCGTTCAGAATTCGATTTGAGCACCGTTTAAGGCCACGCGAAGCTTGGCCCGAGAGCTACAACTTTCATGAAGACTTTGGTCAAAAATACCAAAGTGTGAAATTACTAAAATGCCCTTGAACATGCAAACTTTGACGAATCTTTATCAGAATATGCTCAAACTTGCTAGTAATCACCGTAACACCTATAAAAGATCAATAATACCTCAAATAAAGTGTTATCACATAAAACAAAGGTTGTCTAATTAATGAGCATAATAACAGCAATGACGGTACCCGAGGTGGCAAAAATGCACAAGTTTGGAGGGTATAAATGTGCATGATTCGATACGAATCATGCATATTTAAAAATTTATTTATATATCGTGCATGTTATATTTGTTATTCAAAAAAATAGTTTGGTACTATTTATGTGAATTATCAACAAGTTGTTATTGAATAAAATTTGTATCATTATATTAATATAATTATTCACTCATATATCATGTTAAAAATTCATATTTATTTCTGTTTAAAACATAAATGACATTTACTTCTGGATTCCCGTTGCGATTGTACTAATTAATATTGGACTTGGTGAAAAACTCAAAAAATTTTAAGGGACTAATCTCAAACATTGGCAACATCAAATGTTATTTTATTTAACAACTTTGGACTTGGCTAAATTCTGTAATGAATAGGCACTAACTTTAAAAGAAGGTAAAACTGAAAAGAAGTAATTGATGTAGTGAATGCATAGAAACATGCTGATTTTAAATGGAAAATTATATCCTCAACCATCTGCAAAACATATTATATAATTTGTAGAGCCCTCTTAAAACTGCTAAAGAGATGTGAGAGTCTTTGGACAAAAAATATGAAATAGAAGATGCTGAAATAAGACATTTATTTTCGGTAGATTCTTGAATTTTAAAATCATTGAATAAAAAGCTGTCACTAATTAAGAGAAAGAGCTTTAATGATTTATCATAATATTTTTCCTGAAAAATAAATAAATTGTGAGTCTATCTATGTGACTGCAATGATCGAAAAAATTTCACAATCTTGGAAGGATTTCAAAAATTATTTGAAACATAAACATAAAGAAGTGGGGCTTGAAGATTTGATTATAAGTTTAAGTATTGAAGAGGAAAATCGGGTATCCGAGAAGAAAATTGGAAATCCCAGGGAATCCAGAGCATATGTTGTGAAAGAAGGGCAGAGTAGTAAGAACAAGCAAATGAAGTGTGTGAATCAAGGTAGTCCAAACAAAGGGTGTAAAGGTGGTAAATTCAAAAAGTTTGATGGAAATACTATGTGTGACAAGACAGGACATCGTACTAACGAATTCTAAAATTGAAAAATTAAGGGAATAAGAAACATATGGCAGCACAAGTCGATGCAACTGAAGTTGAGAACCTTTCTGGCATTATTAACTATTTGAGCCTTTCCATCGTGGTATTTAAAGTCAACATGGTGGGAAATGTTAGGGAATGGTGGGTAGACACTGGGGTTACTCGTCGCGTATGTTCTGACAAGAATATTTTTACTTCCTATTGGCACTTTGATCAAGAGGAGAAACTTTTAATGAGAAATTATTCTAGTTCGAAGCTTGAAGGGAAAAGGGAAATTTATACTCAAGATGAGTTTGGGAAAGAAACTTACTCACAACGACGTGCTTCATGTCTCAAATATTCGAAAAAACTTAGTTTCAAGATCCCTGCTTAGTAAGAAGGGATCTTAACTTGTATTTAAATCGATAAATTTGTACTCACGAACAATGGTATACATGTAGGAAAAGGATATTTGAGCGATGGGATCTTCAAACTCAATAGTGCCTACTAATAATAATAAGAACGCATCTTCTCCTTATTTTCTTGTGTCTTGTAATGTATGACAAGGTAGATTATGTCATGTTAACTATGATACTATTTGTAGATTAATTAAATTCATAATTAATACCAAAATTTAGTATTAACTCAAATCACAAGTGTAAAATATATATAGAATCAAAGTTAGTTATAACTCCTTTTAACACTATTGAAAAAAGTACAAACTCTATTGAGTTAATTCATAGTAATATATGTGATATAAAATTTCAACAAACAATAGATTGGAAAAAGTAATTTATTACGTTTATTGATGATTACCTAAGATATTGTTATGTGTACTTTCTTAGAAGTAAGGATAAGGCGGTAAATATTTTTGAACATTATAAAACAGAAGTTGAGAATAAACTTAGCAAAAATATTAAAATAGTTAGGAGTGATAGAGTAGGTGAATATGGTTCCCCTTTTGAACAATTTTGTTCAAAACACGAAGTTATTCATCAAACTTCCGCTCCTTACTCACCTCAATATAACAGCATTATGGAACGCAATAAACAAACTCTAAAAGAGATTATAAATGCTATGTTGATAAGTTCAAATTTACCTCAAAACTTATGAGGGGAAGCTTTGCTTTCTACAAACTAACTTTTTAATAAAATGCCTCATAAGAGAACCCATAAGACACCATATGAATTGTGGAAAGTTCGAACGCCTTCCTACAAATACCTTAAAGTGTGGTTGTGTCTCGCAAAGGTGGTGGTTCCTGGTCCTAAAAGGATTAAAATCGTACGAAAAATAGTTGATGGTGCGTTCATTAGTTATGAAATTAATAGTAGTGCATATGGATTTATTTTACATAAATATGAGATTGCAGATATACATGTAAATACTATTATTGAATCTAGAAATGCATATTTATTCGAAGATATATCTCCTAAATAATAAAGTGGTTGATTAAAGTTCTTATTAAAGAATTTACGACACTGCATCTAGAAGTCATCAAGATAATGTAAAAATTAATATATTGAGAAAGATGATAACCTCAAACATAGACGCGAAAAAGAGAAAGACTTCATACTCAGCGTGTCCAAATTTTCTAACATATATGTTAAAGAGTGAGTCTAGTAACTGTGCAGAAGCGATGTCAACTCTAGAAGCCTCTTTCCGGAAAGAGGCGATCAATAGTAAAATTGAATCCATCATGCAAAACCATACATGGAAATTGGTTGACCTCCCACCAGGAAGTAAACGTATTGGGTGGGTACAAGTGTATTTTCAAGAGAAAATTGAAACTTAATTGATCAATTGAAAAATACAAATGTAAACTTATAGAAAAACGCTATAGACAAAAGGATGATTAGACTACTTTGAAAATTGCTCACCGATTATGAGAATAGCATCCATTCGAATGTTAACAGTTATTGCAATGGTATAGAATCTTGAGATACATCAAATGGCTGTAAATAATGTCTTATTAAATGGAAAATTAAATAAAGAGATGTACATGGAACATCCATAAGGGTTTAAAGTTCTCGAAAAGGAAAAGAAAGAGTGTAAACTTATAAAATCCATTTATGAATTAAAATAATCACCTACATAATGGCATAAGAAATTTGATAGTGTAGTGATTTCAAATTGATTTAAAATAAATTAGTGTGATAAATTTTCTTACATTTAAAATACTAAAAGTGATTATGTCATTGTTTATCTCTATGTAGATGATATGCTTATTACTGAAAAATAATAAAGACATCAATAAATCGATTATGAAAATCTGGTCCAGTAAATTTGAAATGAAAGATATGGGTATTACTTATGTTATATTAGAAATTGAAATTTCAAAAACATCGGAAGAACTTATTTTATCTCAATATCATTATATTGAGAAGATACTTGATAAGTTTGATAAAGGTAGTGATAGCATTACAAAAACACATATTGACCCAAATATTCATTTATATAAAAATGTTACATATAGTGTATCTTGATAGACGAATTTTTCGGTGTATATTTCGTGTCGTTGCTTGAAAGTCCTCTAATAAAAAATTTGACATACCTACAAAATATAGTAAGCTAAAGTTTAGTGGTAAGTGAGGTATCAATCCACATCAAAGGAATGAAACGAGAGGAAAACACATGTAATTTAATTTTTTTATTATCTCTTTTTCGATTTTTGTATTTTCTATTTTTTTTTTAGCTTTTTCAATATTAGAACAATTTTTGTGAGAAGGTGAATTAACTAAACTAAATAAAGATATAAGCAAAACTAACTACAAAGCGCGATGAAAAATAAGTCAAATCTAACTAAAATAAGAGAATAAGTGAGGAAGTAAATATGAGGACAATCAAGGAATGTGATTGTACCACAATTTCTAGTTAATCTATTTAATTAATTTATACAAATTAAACATCCTAAATTAGTATTGGAATTACAAATCAACTCGCCTTGCAAATGTAATTTTAATAATAATCTTTCAGAGAATTAAATTTACATTCCTACAACTCACAAAACATAGATCTAAACATCATCTAACAAATCACCCGCTAGGATCGATTTACTAAATTAGTTTAAATCATAAAAATATGATTAGAGTTGAAATTCAAAGAAATAATTTCATATTTTAGAAAAACCTATCTCTAGTTCGATTCTAAGAAGGAAATTAAGACTAGAATCTCGATTTTATCTCGAAAATCATTTACCCTCTCTCGAGGCGTAAATTAAAAGTAAGATTGCAAAATTAATCATCAAAGGGAATTTTAATTTAATTAAACTAATTAAATTCAAATAACATCAAATTAATGGATAATCCCACCCCTTGAAAGGGGATTTAGCCTAACATCATATTAAACATGATAATCAGATAATCAGAGGCTAATAAAATAAAATAGAAGATAAGAGAACAATCAAATCTAATATCTTGAAGTGAAATTAAACTCTAATTTCTTTGAAATCAAGCACCATTCATCCAATATGAGCATCCAACAACAATCAATTCAATATAATACTCAATTGAATTACTCACAATTTATCCTCACAAATCTCTAAAAATAAAAATAAAACTATTTACACAATATTTCCCTAATTTATATTCTACTCTAACCTATCTCTTTAACTCTCTCTAGAATTTTCTCTAAAAAAATATCTTTGATTTGGGTCTTCTTCTTTAAATATTAGGCATTGAGCAAAGGGTAAATTGGGTAGGGATTAAATGGACAAAAGGGGTGTGAGGATAAGTTGGGGTTAAAATGGAGAAATGCACAAATGTGCATGGATTGTGTGAGGTCATGTGAATGAGGGGTGAGGGAATAAAATAAGATTTTGTTCATGGGCATTTTGGGCACTTGGGGAAAAAAGGTATTTGGGGGCATTTTGGGTAAAGGGGTTAAAAATGATTAAAGACATGTGGCATTTTTTTGGTCTTGTCTTTGGTCTAAGATTTATTAAGGAGGTTAAAATCGCAAATGGGCATGATGGTTTTGGTTTTGGGCAGCCCCGGGTATGAGCTCAGGCGGGTAGGATCTGATTTGAAGGCAGGGGGTTCATGTGTTTGGAGTGTGTACCAGTTATGTCGGGTAATGGCTTCAGGTCCGATCGGAGCAGGGGGCGTCTCCAGAGATGGGTTTCAAGGGGGTGGATCGCCGCTAGGTTCGGGTTGGTAGGCTCAGCAGATTGGGTCATGGGTTGGGGTGACGAGTTAGTGGGTTTCGGGTAATAGTTGGGTGGGTTGGTTAATGTTGGGGTTTAATGGTGGAAGATTGAATGGGGTTTGTTGTTGGGTATTTGTGGTTGTGGAGGATTGAGGAGAGAGAGTGAGTCGAAGGTAGGGGATGATGAATAGTGTGGGGGTGATAGGATTGTGTGTGTGAGGTGTACAGGAATAGGGTGAGGTTGGGGGTTTGGTTTAGGTGTAAATAAGTGTAGGATAGTGTGGTGATTGGGTGTGAGTGAGTGTGTTGTTTGGGTGAGGTAGGGTGTAGGATATGTGTGTGTGTGTTTAACTTGTGACCCTTATAAAATTAAAACTAACTAACTAAGAAAATAATTAATAAAATTAAAAATTAAAATCTACTAAAAAATAAAATCCTAATTTATAAATAAAAGACACAAATTAAAAATGAAACTACAAAGAAATGAAAATAAAAATAAAAATCTATTAAAACTAAAATAAATGAATCCCTAAAAAAAACTAATCCTAATCAATATAAAATAAAATAAAGATAAAAATTAAATACGAATAAAAATCAAAATTGAAATAAAGAAATAGAAAAATAGAAAATAAATCCTAGAAAATTTTAAGTAAATCTAAAAAATTAAAACAAATCAAATAAAAATCTAAAAGTATAAACATAACGCACACACGGGGTTCCAGTGATGGGTTAGGCTAAGTTTAGGCTCGGTTTAGACTAGGCAATGGTGATGAGACTGGTAATTAACTCCATGAATTGCATATTTGACTTGATTTGTCGCTTTTACATCCGCAAGATATAGTTGACCTACAAAATAAACATTAACGCGCATAAAACCCATTTTGCCGAGAATTAGCAACTAAAAATCGTCTATTCGGGGTATAAAATATACATTTTTGGGTGCTTATCACACCACCCCCAAATAGAACATTGCTAGTCCTCGAGCAAAATATAGAGAGAAATAGAGATAAGAAGACAAAAGTGTACCACTTTCGCGTGCACTTGCGATTGCAGTTAGCATGTGCAATAAGCCTTTGAACCTATAGGTTGCCCTACAGGACGAGTTTTGTCTCGTGAGGGTTTATAAGGAATTTACCCAAAAAATTCTTTATTTGCAAACGGAAGTCAATCTCTTATTAGACGTAGAATAATCGCACAATCCATCACATGAGAAATATTGAGAAATACAAGGTAGAATTGTAAAAATATTTAGCTACGTAAATACTCAAGGCACATCCTTCCTAGAACTCAACGTGTGTAGTGTGAATCAGTCAAAATGGGTCAAGAATCACAAGCGTAATTCCTATATTGACTTTTCGAAATCAATGCTTCAACTTCGAAATCTCACGGATATATCTCTCTTAATCGAACTCACGAGATTTGGGTCAGTGTATCGCTCTTGTGTGTGAGGTGAGTAAATGTAAGCAAGTTCAAATGTCTCAAACACGTATAAGAAAGAATGAACAATTAGAAAGAACAAGGATCTCATAAAAGAATGCTAATCACTATATTTATAACATCGAGTTATTCACCACGTGGACTGTCATTTGCCTGAACACCTAGGGGAAAATGTGGTTGATTGGGTGAGGGGAAATGAGATGGGAAGGATATGATGATATGAGGTTGGATGGTGTGGTGATATGAATGATGAGTGATGGATGTGTAATGGATACAATATGAGAATGTTCTATACTTGAAGAACAAATGTCTTTATTACATAAACCTAACTACAAACTTCCTTTTTGTTTTCTTATCTCTCTTTTCTCTTTTTTTTCCCTTTCTTTTCTCTTTTTTTCTTCCTTCTTTTTTTACTTTTCTTTTCTTTTTTTTTTACTTTTTCTTTCGAATTTTCTTTTCTTTTTTCTATATTTTTTTCAATTTTTTCTATTTTGCTATTTTTTTCTTTTTTTTTCGAAGCAACAATGAAGACATTTACATTTGGAATAACACTATTTTCTCAAAAAATGATGGATGATATATAAATGGAGCGGGGAATGTGAATGGATGGTGAAGGAAAATAAATGGGAGTATGGAAGAGCATGGGAACGTAATGGGTGTAGTGAATGAGTGAAAACCTAGTGATCAGGACAAATTTCAAGACACGTGTTTTTTACAACTCGAAAAAGATGTCGTTCTCAGTGATAAAGCCAAAAAGTTTATGAAAAATAATGAGATCATACAAAAAATTAAATGCGGACCCAAAAAAAGTTTAATCAACTTGTGACTCAAAGATTGCGTAAAACACTCTAAAAAGGTGAAAGACACCAATATCACAAGCTAAAGTCTCTACTAGTGATCCTTAAGGTTTTCTTGAGAATTGTAGTACTCTTCACCTCTAAACCGTAGTGACGTGTCAAGTGCATAATTTTTGTTGAGTATAGAATGTCATGGTGTAAAAGGCCTTGTTATGTATTATATAAGCTATTTATAAAAAGATAAATCCTCTACCTTGATTCCTGGACTAAAAAGATGTATGATAGAAAATTCACGTCAATCAGTGAGATGATAAAAAATGCAAGAAAATTTAAAAATCATGTTTAAAAATCAAAAACATTTAAAAGAGGTACGATTTTGATAAAATTTCCCACCTCCAAACAAAAAGGAACATCGTCCTCTGTGTTAAGTAAAATGATTTTTTAAATTGAGAGCATAAGGTAGGAAAGAGATTACCAAAATCAACCTATAATGAAATGGACAGATGTATACAAGATGAAACATGAAGAAAAATTGAGATAAAATAAAAGTGTACAAGTCTAAAAACATGTAAAGCATTGGCTGGTGTGAAACACCACCCCCAAACAGGATGAGACTCATACAAGAAACAACGGGCAGCCTCCCGGTAGAGCTAAGTTTAATGTCTTCAGCCAGACCGAAGGGATCTCACCCTACAGATAAGATCAAGGAAAGTGTGGGGCGACAGAAAAAGGGGGTGATGAGAATCACCCCCAAATAAGACTAAGCGTCACTCTTGTTGGATAAAGGCTATAGGGGTCAATGCACTTGTATGGAAAAGTGCATCACACGATGGAAAGCATCAGTGGACCATAGGCGGGTGGGTATTAGGATAAGGGTAAGAAATGAAAGGGTAAGGGTGAAAAGGTATCGGTCTCAGGCCTTATAGAGCCGAAAGATGAGGGAAATAAGGGCCCTGTAAGTATGATGCTCAAGATGGATGGGGAGGAGAAAGGGTGAAGACATAGTGATGGGGTTGGCCTCATAGAAAGCACAAGACCATTCTATAAATGAATGTTGATAATGGTCACAGCGTGACACGCCAAGGAGCTGTCGATGGGAAAAATCAACACCACAAGAGAGTGGCGGGCATGGGGTAACAAGCTCGGTGTCACGATGGAGAGTAGCACCATAAATACTCTCATGGAAGGTCGGGGATGGTTTCAGGTGAGGATCTAAAAATGTAGATGGAAACATGAAATGAGTAAAATCAAGATCCAAACTAAGTGGTGGGGTAGAAGGGACAATGGGTGGGGTAAAGGGGGGGATAAATGGTGGAGGAAGATGATCCAACTCAAGAGTAGGAGACACACACTCGTCGGGAGGAGTAAAGGAATACTCACAATAGAGTTTGATATCTAAGGATGGAGTGGTAAACTTATGGATAAGACTATCACCAAGTAATGTGGTGGGTGGTTTAAACGAGTCACCAAGATTGGAGATAGAGGAATCACTAGAAATAATGGGCTCCAGATGAGCCAAGCATGGTGGAACAGGATCCATATCCGGGGAGGTAAAAATAATCTCGGACTCAATCTTGAGAAAATGGTGAGCACTCGTAGCCGGAGCTAACCTCAGATAAATTATTTCGTCGGGAACACAAGGGTGAAGCTCGATAGGTGTAGACTCAGGCATTGTTTTGAATTCGACGGGAAAAGGAAGGTGAACCTTAATGGTAGGTTCATTTGGACAAAGTGGGATTTGACCAGTCTCACTATCTTCAGATAAGTCAACACAAATGTCAACTTAAGGCTCGGACCATGGGATGGTCTCAACGTCGAGATTCTCAGGAGGATAGGATTGGTCACACTCAAAGTCAGTGTCACAAGACAATGGATCATCACTTCACGTGGGGGCAACAATGGGTTAACTTAGGGTGACGTCTGACTCTTGGTCACACTCAATTTCATTTAATCTTTATTAAATCCGTTGGATGGCTGCATTTTGAATTTGAGTGGCTTGCTCTTTCTCGAGTATGAACTTTTGCAAGAGACTGTGACAACCCGATCACCAAAATAAGGGGTGGCCAACCCAATACTCCAATATAACAGGATTCCTGGATGGAATCATTCTCAGCATCAAAATAAAATATAGAGTATCCAGGATAACCACCCAATATTTCAGAAAACGGCTTGCCAAATTTTTTTTGTTTTAAAGTAAATAAAAGAAAACAAACAACCCAAATCCTGAAAAGATAGGGGAAAACCTCAAGGATGTATATTACTATAACAACAAGTGACAAATAAGAGGACCAAATATGTTATCGGTCCGCTAATACATACAACATTGTTAAACAATTTCAATAAATTTATATAATACATTACATTAATCAAGTACAAAAGCTTTGGCCTCTCGCCCGAGTAAAAAGACCTGATCCTGTCTAGAGTGCAAAATGACAACGTCTATTTCTAAATGCCCCGTAATACCCGCAAAGCATCAAGGCTCTCCAAAGACACCGGGATCGGAATTAAAATTAGGCATCCTTGCGGAGGAGTACCTGAGCGGATACAAGATGCAAGAAAAATAGGAAATGTGAATGGGTCAGGGCCCGATTCTATATGATTACCTGATGTATAAAGAGTATGACAGTTATGAATGATAAATCATGATTAAAGAGAAATAAGAAGCTACCTACACAATTTAAAACATAAGATAATCAAGAACAATAAAATAAGAAACATTAAACTAAAATATTCATCAAATGTACCAATTATCTCATATATCTTTTCCTTAGCAGGAAGTGTATATATATAATCACAATCTTTTGCTCTTTATGGCAATTTTATCTCAATTTTACCTTTTGTGAAAATCCTTTCCTTATCAGGAAAATAATCATTTTCAAATGCTCTTTGTGGCATTTATATGTGCTCTTTGCGGCACTTCAGTCTGCTCTTAATGGCATATAATCCATCAAGTCCCACTTGATGATGAATACTTATATTTATATACATATAACGATTCTAAGACCGCCCCTCCGAGTTTCCCCACTGGGCGCGCCCCTAAATTACTATCATCTTCCAGGGCCTATCTATACAAGACAACCTGGGCACCTATCGCAATACGTCGGGAAGCGGCCATATGCCTGCGGGAGAGTCAAGACCACACCCGAAATCTCCTCACCAGAGCAGAAAAAATAACATATCGCTCATTGGCATATTGACTATATCCACCCTTCATTTATTAGCCAGGGGGCATCACCAAGCGCACGAACTTCCCTTATGATGTCATTTAGAGAGGTGTGTATCAACCATTTTATTTACCATTTTCAAAAAATTAAGTAAATTATCATTTACCAATTTCATGATTAAGTAAATTATCATTTACCGTCATTATTACCATTTCCATATGTATGTTTCATTTTATCCGAAACCAGTATCATTTACTTTTTGTAAATAATATAACTTATTATCCGGAGCCGTACGATGGCTTATATTGACACTAAAGCCTCAAAGGAGTAAATAAACTCTTCATTATCTCCAAGCATTTTAGGGTGTTATTTTAGAACCCCAAGATTATCATCCTTCAAAGGAAGGAATGAACTTTCAATTTATTCTCCAAACACACCTTTATGGTGTTATTAAGAACCACTAAGGTTAACATAGCTCAATTGAGCTTCTAAAGTCTCCCAAACATGATAATACATCTCCTAGTTTTATGAAAATCAACTAGAAGAAAAAGTGCCTTAACATCAATAGGCATAATCCCGGGAAAACCCCATATAAACAAATTCTACTCTAGGGTAGCTTCCCAACTCATCTATACCTCCAGGACTCTATGTTTACTTCATTCAAGAAGGTTCCTAGGTCCTAACCCTAAAGAAAAAGGGTCAAAATTGAGTTATAAAAACAACTCAAAAACAGCAGGAAAACGAATCGATTCCCCTAAAAAGTGAATCGGTTCGGACCACAAAACTAACTTTCTGTAATTGACCGAATCGATTCGGCCTTAACCCGAATCGATTCGGGTTATGCAGACTTGGAAGCCACCCCTTACCGAATCAATTCGCCATAGGGCCGAATCGATTCGGTCCTGCAAATTTGCCAAAAATGGCTTCAATGGGTTATGAACCCTAATTTCTCCAAACCCCAAATCTCTTCTATTTTTCACACAAACAACACTATTTTTCTACCCAAGACTTATACTACATGGTTTATACCCACTAAAACCCACAATATCATCATCAAAACCAAAAATCTAGGTTTAAATACCATAATTTCCATTTTTGATACCCAAATGCAAATACATAAATATCACACAAATTATTCATCTTAAGTCACATATTAGCAAGTAGAAAACTTGCCTTAGGGTTGCAAATTCAGATTTCTTTGAGGTAGGAGCAATCCCAATTCTTCAATCTCCAAATCTCTCTCTTCTTCTCCTCTTTCTCTCTCTTCTCTCTCTCTCTCTCTCTCTCTCTCTCTCTCTCTCTCTCTTGTGTTTGGTATGAAATGGGGAAATAAGGGGGTTTAGAAGACTAAAATCGTGGCTTAAGTAAAAACTCCCAACTTAAGTGGTTAATACCACATTAAAATGACTCCTAATACGCGTTTAAGTAAAAATCAGGTAAAAGTGCCCGAAACCCAAAAATACAATCTGACACTTATTTTGACTGTCTCGCACCTTCCGAGACTAACTACACCCTCTAAACTGGCATCCGACAAATTTTATAAATTATTTCCATTTCTAATTTTATTTAAACCATAATTTCATTTAAAATACATGACACTATAAAACATGCAACCTGATGATATTTACTTTCACATACAGTAAATATGCATCAATCTAGCAAATATTAACTTTTAATTCATTCAATTAATATTTACTCCAGTCCCCACATTTTATATAATTACCTTATGCGGTAAGATTAGTATAAAATGTGTCCCCTGGAATTGAGGGTTGTTACAGAGGCTTTCGAGAGGGAATGTGGATGGTGGTGGTGGTGGAGTGACGGGCGGTGGTGGTGGTGGCGGTGGACACAACTCGCTATTATCATGACTATGTGGAGAATACTCAAAGGAAGTGTGTGGAATGGGGTCAAGTGCATCATACATGAAAGGATCACCTTCATGGTGAGGGAACTGATCGGGATAAGGTGCACAAGGTTTCCATAATGATTGTTGGAACGTGTGATGATCTGCAACATCGGGTTGGGATACGTATTGCATGGGAGGGTGATTAGGCCTCCATGAATAGCTGGGGTACTCACAAAACTCAAGATTAGATACATCAAGATAATAAGTCCAGGTGGGTTCCGGAACAATGTCGTATGGATACACTTGGTTCATGGTGGGTTCAGATGGATAAGGAAGATATGGAAACTCATGGGACAAGTGATCGGTTTGAAAACAATGTGTGTAAAACAAAGCATGTGCCTCGTTGATACTCATCATCGGAGGCGATGAAATGTGAGATGCGTGCGTGGATGACGCATGAGTATCAACGGTGTGTGGTTGAGAGTTAAAGCCACGAAGTAAGGTACGGAGGTTCGACTCGGGCTCAACCTCAAACATGCTTTGAGAAAATGAGAAATGGACAAAGTAATCCCGTAAAGGAAGTTTTTTGGCCATGACGAGAAAAAACATATTTTTTTTATTTTTTAAATTGTTTCAAAAGGAAAGAAAATATTTTTGGATTTTTCTAAAAATGAAAGAAAGAAAACAGTTTTGGATTTTTAGAAAAAAGAAAGAAGAAAAGGTTTTTTTTTGTTGTTTATAAAAATAAAGAATGAAAATATTTTTGGATTTTTTGGAAGAAAAGAGCGGTAAAAATAGGTGGACTCCTCGAATTTCCCCGACAATGGCGCCATTTGATAAAGGAACTTTTCGGTGTATATTTTGTGTCGTTTCTTAAAAGTCCTCTAATAAAAAATATCAAAGACCTACAAAATATAATAAACTAAAGAGTAGTGGTAAGTGAGGTATCAATCCACATCAAAGGAGTGAAACGAGAGGAAAACACATGTAATTCAATTTTTTTATCATCTATTTTTCGATATTTGCATTTTCGATTTTTTTAACTTTTCCAATATAAAAACAATTTTTGTGATAAGGTGAGTTAACTAAACTAAATCAATATCTAAATAAAACTAACTACAAAGTGTGACAAAAAATAAGTGAAATCTAACTAAAATAAGGGAATAAGTGAGGAAGTAAATTTGAGAACAATCAAAGAATGGGATTATACCACAATTTCTACTTAATCTATTTAATTAATTTATTCAAATTAAACTGCCCCAATTAGTATTGAAATTACAAATCAACTCTCGTTGCAAATGTAATTTTAATAATAATCTTTTAGAGAATTAAATTTACAAACCTACAACTCACAAAACGTAGATCTAAACTTCATCTAACAAATCACCTACTAATATCAATTTACTAAATTAGTTTAAATCATAAAAATATAATTAGAGTTGAAATTCAAAGAAATATTTTCACATTTTAGAAAAACCTATCTCTAGTTTGATTCTAAGATGGAAATTAAGACTAGAATCTCAATTTTCTCTCGAAAATCATTTACCCTCTCTCAAGGCATAAATTAAAAGTAAGATTGCAAAATTAATCATCAAAGGGAATTTTAATTTAATTAAACTAATTAAATTCGAATAACATCAAATTAATGGATAATCCCACCCCTTGAAAGGGGATTTAGCCTAATATCATATTAAACATGATAATCAAATAATCAAAGGCCAATAAAATAAAATAGAAGATAAGAGAACTATCGAACACAATCTCTTAAAGTGAAATTGAACTCTAATTTCTTTAAAATCAAGCACCATCCATTCAATATGAGCATCCAACAATAATCAATTCAATATAATACTCAATTGAATTACTCACAATTTACCCTCACAAATCTCTAAAAATAAAAATAAAAATAAAAAATATTTAAAAAATATTTCCCTAGTTTACTTTATACTCTAACCTATCTCTCTAACTCTCTCTAGAATTCTCTGTTTAAAATATCTTTGATATGGGTCTTCTTCTTTTTCTTTAAATAGTAGGCACGAAGCTAAGGGTAAATTGGGTAGGGATTAAATAGACATGAGGGGTGTGAGGATAATTTGGGGTTAAAATGGAGAAATGCACAAATGTGCATGAATTGTGTGAGGTCATGTGAATGAGGGGTGAGGGAATAAAAATCAGATTTGGTTAATGGGCATTTTTGGCACTAGGGGACAAAAGGTATTTGGGGGCATTTTTGGTAAAGTGGTTAAAAATGGTTAAATACATGTGGCATTTTTTTTGGTCTTGGCTTTGGTCTATGATTTATGCAGGAGGTTAAAATTGCAAATTGGTTTTGTTTTGGGCAGCCCCGGGTATGAGCTCAGGCGAGTAGGATCGGGTTTCAAGGCAGGGGGTTCAGGTGTTCGGAGTGTGTACCAGTTATGTCGGGTAAAGGCTGAAAGTCCGACCAGAGAAGGGGGCATCGCCAGAGATGGGTTTCAAGGGGGTGGATCGTCGCCGGGTTTGGGTTGGTAGGTCCGACAGGTTGGGTCGCGGGTTGGGCCGACAGGTTAGTGGGTTTCGGGTAATGGTTGGCTGGGTTGGTTAATGTTGGGGTTTAATGGTGGAAGATGGAATGGGGTTCGTTGTTGGGTATGTGTGGTTATAGAGGATTGAGGAGAGAGAGTGAGTGGAAGGTAATGGATGATGAATAGTGTGGGGTGAGAGGATTGTGTGTGTGAGGTGTATGGGAATAGGATGAGGTTGGGGATTTAGTTTAGGTGTAAATGAGTGTAGGATAGTGTGGTGATTAGGTGTGAATGAATGTGTTGTTTTGGTGAGGTAGGGTGTTGGATATGTGTGTGTGTGTGTGTGTGTGTGTTTAACTTGTCACCCTAATAAAATTAAAACTAACTAACTAAGAAAATAAATTAATAAAATTAAAAAATTTAATCTACTAAAAAAATAAAATACTAATTTTTAAATAAAAGATACAAATTAAAAATGAAACTAAACAAAAATTAAAATAAAAATAAAAATCTATTAAAACTAAAAATAAATGAATCCCTAAAAAAAACTAACCCTAATCAAAATAAAATAAAATAAAAATAAAAATTAAATACGAATAAAAATCAAAATCGAAATAAATAAATAGAAAAAAAAATAAACCCTAGAAAATTCTAAGTAAATCTAAAAAATAAAAACGAATCAAATAAAGATCTAAAACATATAAAATTACAAACACAACGCACACACGGGGTTCAAGTGACAGTTTGGGCTTAGTTTAGGCTCGATTTAGGCTAGGCAAGGGTTATGGGATTGGTAATTAGCTCCATGAATTGCTTATTTGACTTGATTTATCACTTTTACATCCGCAAGGCACAGTTGACCTACAAAATCAACATTAACGCGCATAAGAACCATTTTCCTGAGAATTAGTAACTAAAAATCATCTATTCGGGGTAAAAAATTGACACTTTTGGGTGCTTATCATATCTCAATTGAAATACTCTCGTATCATAGGCTATTTAATATGTGTCGTGAACTGCACTCGTCCACATATTGCTTACTCAGTTATCAAATTGAGTCGATGTAAAAGTAATCCAGGTGAAGAATATTAATGACTCGTATTTATGACTTAGCGTCCCAACTTAATTTTCCAAATCATCGTATTTATGACTCGCGATAATTTTAATAATTTCCATAATCATATATTACCATATAGATTCAGTAATACTCAATATTATCATCATAATCAAATACCGACTCACGTCTCGCTAGTATTTAAATCCGGATTAATTTCCAATTAATTCCCATTTAATTTAAATAATCCAATTAAATATAATCAATAAAATTACGGGGTATTACAGAAGCCTGGGCGGGCCTTAGGCGTAAAAAGGCGTTTAGGCCTCCGTTATATATTTAAATATTTTTTAACCAAAAAAAGGATATTAAAATACTAAAATTGTACATATCATAAAAATATGTTTGAATTTATACAAATTAAAATACTATTTGATTATTTTGGATGAGATAATGGTTCGGTTAGTAAAAAAATTCTTTAAAAGGAAATATCGTTTCACTAACACATTGTTGTTTTTAGAAAAAAATGAGCCTTAAGGTTTTACCAAGAATAAGGTGTAAAAAACTTATGGCGGGGCATTTCTCACAAGCCTTAAGCCTAGGCGTGCCTAGGCAAATCCTAGGCGGGATTTTTAGATAAGTGGTTATTATGCACCCAAAGTAGGATTAGATGATCACATTAAAGTATAATTTTGGGAATAAGTGGATGAATTAATTCTGTAAATAACAATAGGTAAGAAAATATATTTAGGGCGAGATTTTAATGGCCATGTAGGAGAAGATTGTGTAGGATATGAGATAACACATGGAGGATATGGTTTTGGAGATAGGAAAGATGGTGGCAATTATATCTTATATTTTGCAATGGATTATGATTTTGTACTAATAAATACATATTTTAAAAAGAGGCTTGAACATTTAATAATTGATAAAAGTGGCTTGCATAAGAGAAAAATAGACTTTTTTATTACTAGGAAAGGAGACCAATAAACATGTAAGGACTATAAGGCTATCCTGGGAAAGAGCCTAACCTCACAATATAGGATAATCATTGTTGATACCAAATTTAACCTGCTGACTTGGACCAATCATATGAAGACACGTGGAGGAACCTAATCGCTCCGAGGAACAAGACCACAACGAGGAAGACTAGTTCCCAGAGGAACGCTGCTTACTCCGAGGAACTCATACGCTCCGAGGAACAAACCTCTCCGAGGAACTCTTAAATACCGAGAAGCTTAGGCGGTCCGAGATGCACCTCGAAGTAGGATACCAACAGTTTAACTGCTCATTAAATGCTTATCATTTGGACGCGCACGCAAAGAGGGCATTAAATGTATAACCCTTTCATATGTATATCATTTAATGTAGTACCCTTTCACATTACAGCCTCAAGGCTATAAATACATTGTACAATCCTCATTGTAGAGGACCCCCGAATCCAGAACGGAAATTCTTGTAATCAAGAATTCCCAAACACTCAGCAATAAAACAACAGTGGACGTAGGCCATTCTTATAAGGCTGAACCACTTTAAAATCTATTGTCTCATTATTTATCTGTGATTGAATTATTAGAGTGATCTAATTTTTTACATCAAAAGATTGGCGCCGTCTGTGGGAAAGACTAGTAATATCGTTTTCTAATCAAATACAATCCATTACCAATGGCTGATATTCCTGAATCTAGTAATCGAAACGCTGGAACCCCTCCAAATCCGTCTGCTCCACCAATTATTCCAGATCTAACTGAAATAATGGCAAATCTGGCTCAGGGCTAGACCGTCATGCAAGAAACGATGCGACAACTCATCCAAACCCTCCATGGTGGTGAGCCAGCCCATTCCAGATCACGAAGCATTCAAAGGAATACCCGTGCGCCTTCTTCGCGTACTAGGCGTAATGATTCGTATCGCAATTATGAATCTGAAGATTTTTCTTATCAACCTGGACGAACTTCGTCTGTGCGAGCCACAGATACTGAACAACATATCACCCCCTCCCCAGAAAGGGCCAGCGCATTGGAAAGATTAAGTAGGGTCTCTCCTTTCGATCGATTAGGCCCTAGGAGGAACAAAAGTCCTCTTAATGCAGTGTCGAGGAGCTTTCGACGACCATCAAATTTAAGGGAAGGATCTGCCCAGTCGCGACCAGCTGCTCATCAAGATGGATCCGATGACCAACCAGCTGCTCATCGAGATAAATCCCAGGAAGCCACTTCAACACGATCAGTTGCTCGAACAAATAGGCCCGAGGAAGGAAATGATGCATGGAAAGGATCTATTCAGAGGTTGGAGGATAGATTAGGGGAAATGGCTAAGGCCAAGAACCCTCTATAACGAACCTTTATTCTAGGAACACCTTTTGTCCAGGACATTGTTGATTTTCCAACACCTTCAAAGTTCAAAGCACCTGCTGTGACTCCCAAGTATGATGGAAAGACTGACCATGTCCTTCATATAGAACAATACTAAGCTGCAGCCGACATCTATGCTATCCCAGACGAGATGAGATGCAGAGCATTCTCGGGAACTCTTACCGGATCTGCTCAGATATGGTATAATAATCTTCCTCAGGGTAAGATTTCAACTTTTCTTCAATTAGCCGAATTATTCATTGGGAATTTCTGCTTTGGAGCAAAGCTAGTTAAACGAGTAGCACATTTGTTAAGTGTTAGACAAAAGGCTGGTGAGAGTATGAGATATTATATAACTCGTTTTAATAATGAGAAACTCGAAGTCATTGACTACGAGGAGAAGACAGCTATTACTACTTTGATGAGTGGACTACTGCCGAAAAAGTTGTACTACACTTTGGCCAATGATCCACCTCGTACCATGTCGGACCTGATGGGAAAAACGTCCAAGATTATGAATGCCGAGGAGGCTATGTCTCCGAAGAAGAATATGGACGCCAAAGAAACCAAGGTGGAAGGTGATAAAGCTAAGAAGAAAGAGCATAAGAACAATGGTGGTGACAAACATTCCAAAAATAGGTCGTCATGGGAAGTCTTGAGGAAATTTTATAATTACACACCTTTGAAGGTGAATATCAACCACGTCCTGGAAGAAATTAAGAACAACGAGGAGTTAAACTGGCCAAAGAAAATGAAATCAGACCCTGACACGAGCAATAGGGAGAAATATTGCGAGTTCCACAAGGATCATGGCCATATGACTAAAAATTGCATAGCTCTTCAAAATGATTGAAACACTCATTCGACGAGGAAAGCTATCGAAGTATGTTAATCGGGGTGGCGAAAGAAGAAACAACGACCGAACTAGAGAGAGATCTAGATCTCCTCGTCGAGCAGAGGAGAATAAGAAGAGAAACCATGAAATTGATCCAGATGATGACCCCGACCTTCCCAAGAAACCACGGCAGCCAGAACGAGAGGTATTTTCAATACGCTTTGGATCATTTGATTATAATGTTATTACTGGAGGAGATGCAGGGGGAGGAGACCTTACTGCAGAGAGAAAAGCTTACCTCGGAGAGGCTCAAGCTTGCTCGTACATTCAGCGAATAAATTTAGCTGAGGAGGATCGCCCGAGAAAGGTGAACAAGGAGAAGTTGGTCATTGGGTTCTCAAAGAATGACATTGCAGGTGTTCTATATCCTCATGATGACCCGTTGGTGATCAAAATGAGGATGAAGGAGGTTATGATTTCAAGAGTACTGGTCGACAATGGTAGCTCGGCAGACATCATGTTCTACTCGTGTTTCGATAGTTTAAACCTAAATCTATCTCAACTAGAGCCTTACCACAGACCCCTCATCGATTTTGCTGGCGAGAAAGTATTTCCACTTGGGACGATCAAGTTGGATATATTCATTGGTACATGGCCTCCTTATCGGACAGAAAGAATACATTTTTTCGTGATGGATAAGAATGTTCCATCATCGTACAATATTATCATGGGAAGAGTAGGATTGAAGAAGTTCGAGGCTGTACCATCTACAGTACATCAGTGCCTAAAATTTCCAACAAACTTTGGAGTAGGAGTAGTGAAAGATGATCAGAAAGTAGCTCGGGAGTGCTATTATTCATCCGCCAAGCAAGAAGAACTGGAAGAATCAAAGAAAAAGACTACTACTTACCAAGTCGACGAAGGTGAAGATATTGAAACATTGGATCCTCGAGATGAGTCGCAACTCGTGAAGGGTCAAGTGGTAGAAGTTACTGAAAATATCATTCTGGACGACGAGCACCCTGAACGAACTACTCAAATAGGTTCATCGTTGGAAGCCTCATTAAAACAGGAATTGATAACTTTCCTCAGAAGCAAACGACAAACTTTTGTGTGGATTCATGAAGATATGCCTGGGATAGACCCAAACTTCTTATGTCACGAGCTCAATGTGAATAAGGAGATCAAGCCTGTGAAGCAGAGAAGAAGAGTATTCAGTTCAGAGAAGAATCAAGCTATACCGGAAGACGTCGAGAAGCTCCAGAAAGCTTGTTTCATTGAAGATGTTAAATATCCAGATTGGTTAGCTAATGTGGTGATGGTAAAGAAGAAGAATAACAAGTGGAGGATGTGTGTAGACTTCACTGATCTCAACAAAGCGTGCCCAAATGATCACTTTCCATTGTCCCGAATTGATCAACTGGTGGATGCTACCTCGGGACACGAGTTCCTGAGCTTCATGGATGCTTATTCTGGTTATAATCAGATCAAAATGAAACCTGAAGACAGGGAAATTACTTCTTTTATTACCCCTAAGGGAACTTATTGTTATAATGTTATGCCTTTTGGTTTGAAAAATGCAGGTGCGACATATCAGAGACTGATGAACAAGGTCTTTGCTGAACAAATCAGTGACAATATGGAAGTCTATGTTGACGACATGCTGACAAAAAGCAAGAAAGCTGTCAATCATCTAGTTGACTTAAGTCATACTTTTGATCAACTAGATAAATATCCAATGAAGCTGAACCCGATGAAGTGCATCTTTGGAGTACGAGAAGGCATGCTCCTCGGGTACATTGTCAATCAATGAGGCATTGGAGCAAATCCTGAAAAGATCAAAGTTCTATTAGGACTGCGATCTCCAACGACGAAGAAGGAAGTACAGAGTCTCACAGGACGAGTAGCGACACTCAACAGATTTGTATCACGAGCAACTGATAGATGTCTCCCATTCTTCAAGACACTCAGAAAGACTTTTGAGTGGAATGATGAATGCGAGAAGGCTTTTCAAGACTTGAAGAGATACTTGGGAGCACCTCCACTGTTGTACAGGCCGGTGATGGGAGAAAAATTGTATTTATACCTTGCAGTATCCGAAAACGCAGTTAGCTCGGCGTTGATCAGGGTGGAGAATGGAGTATAAAAGCCAATTTACTACACAAGTAAGGCCTTCTGAGGAGCAGAGATCAGATATCCAAGGCTGGAGAAATTGGCACTGGCGCTGATTGAGGCGAGTAGGAGAATGAGGCCATACTTCCAGGCTCATACTATAGTAGTATACACCGATATGCCATTGAGACAAGCCCTTCATAAGACAGAGAAATCAGGGAGATTGATGTACTGGGCAATAGAGCTCGGAGAATATGATATAATTTATGAACCCAGATCATCACTAAAAGGGCAGACTGTAGCAGATTTCATAGCGGAGTTCACCTATCCTGAAACCCCCGTGGAGCAAAAGTTGCTCGCTGATCAACCTGTGGATGTTACAGGATCAACAAACACTGGTTCAGACCAACTCCGGTTGGTAAAAGGGAAAGTGGATGTTACAGGATCATTAACTTCGAGCTCAGACCAACCTCGGTTGGTAAAAGGGCAAGAAAAGATGATCGACGAGGAACAAGAAAAAACTTGGGAGGATGAAAGGAAGCAGCAAATATTTCACAGAGGAACTCTGACTGATTCGACATTTGAGGACGAGTTACCTATATGGAGGCTATATGTAGATGGCTCATCTTGCAATACAAGATGTAGCGCGGGGATAGTTTTGAGCACTCCGGATGAGGTCGACATGGAATACACTTTGCGTTTCCAATTCAAAGCTTCCAACAATGAGGCTGAATATGAGGCCATGATTGCAGGGCTTAATTTGGCAAAAGTTATGGAGGTGCAGCAAGTTATGATCTTCAGTGACTCTCAACTGATTGTAAACCAAATGATGGGAGTATATGCAGTTAGAGGAGAATTAATGATCAGATATCATGCAAAGGCAAAGGAGCTGGTGTCAGAATTTGCCGCTATTCAGTTGGTCAGAATACTAAGAATGGAGAATGCTAGAGCAGACGCCCTAGCTCGGCTAGCGTCAGCTACTCGCACCGAGTTATGACGAACAATCCCCATTGAAGTGTTGGCTGGTCGAAGTATAGATGAAGATCTGACGATGAATGTTATCACCCTTGATTTAGGTCCATCTTGGATGGATCCCTCAGGGCGTATATCGAGGAGGGAGAGTTGCCAATTGACAAGCTCGCAGCCAAGAGATTGAAGTTTAAAGCTGCTCGGTATGTACTAACTAATTGTGTTTTATATCGACGAGGAATAATGGCAGGTTTGCAAAGATGCATACATCCCTCCGAGGTGAAAGAATTAATTGAAGAGATCCACGAAGGGTCTTGTGGAACACATGTAGCAGGTCGGATGCTTTTGCAAAGGGTGATGACGCAGGGATACTACTGGCCGACGATGAGGGCTGATTGCATAGCTTATGCCAAGAAATGTGACAAGTGCCAGCGTTTCTCTTCCATCCGCAAAACTCCACAAGCATTGTTGACACCCATAACTTCCCCTTGGCCATTTTCCATGTGGGGAATTGATTTGGTTGGACCACTGCCAACGACCCGAGGAAGGTTCAAGTACCTCATTGTCGCAGTGGATTATTTTACTAAGTGGGTAGAAGCTGAGCCACTCATTGATATGATGTACGAGAAGGTTTACCAATTTGTTTGGAAGAACATCATTTGCCGATATGGTCTCCCTCATGCCTTCATTACAGACCATGGAACATAATTTGATAACGAGGAGTTTGCCGCCTATTGTCATCAGTCAAACATTTTGAAGGTTCATTCAGCACTAGACCATCCTCAAAGAAATGGACAAACTAAAGTGACAAACAGAACGCTGCTAAACGGTTTGAAAAAACGATTGGACGATGCAAAAGCAAACTGGATCAACGAGCTACAATCAGTACTTTGGGCTTACCGAACTACTCCCGAGTAGCAACTGGAGAATCACCATATATGCTGGCATTTGGAAGTGAAGCTGTCATACCTACCGAGTTGGGCCTCCCAACACACAGGGTACTGAATTTTAATTCCCCTGTCAGCGACTTAATGAGAAGACTGGATTTAGACATGCTCGAGGAAGTTAGAGAAGAAGCAGCCATTAGAAATGTTGTTTACCAGCAGCGAATAGCTTTGTTTTACAATAGGAGAGTGAAGAAGTGTGACCTGAAAGAAGGAGACTATGTGATGAAGAAAGTAATTCAAAATCATAAAAAACTGGAGGCAAACTGGCATGGAACATACCGAGTTACAGAAGTTTTTCGACCAGGAACTTATCGAATAGCCACTTTAGAAGGCGAGGAGTTTAAGAATGCATGGAACGCAGAGCATCTGCGCATGTATTATCAGTGATGTATATGTAACGCAGTTCCATCAGTATGAATAAAATAAAAATATTCTGCAAGTCTCTCTGTTTATTGAAAATTTTTCGGCGAATACTAGTGCTACGCACTACTCGTCACAGCTCGGCGGACTACTCAAGAAAATATTCCAAACTGTACCAACTTAGTTGGTCGACGAGGAGAAAATATTCCAAACTGTACCAACTTAATTGGTCGACGAGGAGAAAATATTCCAAACTGTACCAACTTAGTTGGTCGACGAGGAGAAAATATTCCAAACTGTACCAACTTGGTTGGTCGACAAGGAGAAAATATTCCAAACTATACCAACTTAGTTGGTCGATGAGGAGAAAATATTCCAAAATTTACCAAGTATGGTTAGTCGGGGATAAACTCTCAGTAACTATAATTGGTCAACGAGCACAATTTAACAACCTTGGTTGGTTGGAAAAATTTTAAACATTTTTATACTCATTACTTTATTATTAAGTGATCGAGCAACATTACTGATACTTGTAACTTTTTTACTAAGTTGGTCGATGAACAACACTATTATTATCTTTTTAACAGATCTGCATAAATGTAAAGTGTTTGATATTTACAAGACAATAGCAATTAAGATTTGCAAGCAATAATGAAAGTCTTTCATTAAATTCGAAATAAAGTACAAGTTACAAGTTACATTGATAATAAAATGAAAATTACAGATATATGTATACTAACTGTTACATTAAAAAATCCTACTCTATTGGTTTTTTCCCTTCAGCTTTCGATACAGGTTCCTCGCCAGCAGGCGGATCATTTAAAGACTGAGGAGAATTGATGAAATTCAAATCCTTCAGCATTCTGACGTTCATCACAGAAGGTCGATCTAGAAGATGCTCGGGATGAGATACTTTGATTTGAGAATGTAAACTATAGTCACCGAGATACTTTGAAATTAAGCTCCGAGGAATGGCACGAGCAGGGATCCATTCCATCTCCAAATTGTACGGTGGCACAGGCAAGTCGAGCAACCCGGGATCATGGTAGTCCCACAGATAGTGTCCTTGTTCGAGCTTCAACACACCTAAGGCATTCAGCTAGCCTTGTTTATAGCCCTTATTGTTGGCATTCTGGACACGATCATCCAAGTGGAATAATGATTCGTTGTATCCAGCCATCCAGAATTCCCTAGGCTGTTTGTGGAATTGATATGTTAGCCTCTCTAGCTGGTCGTGGAGATTCTTGATGAAAAGTTCCTTATTCTCCAAAACTGATTTCTGCGCAGAGAGCTGTTTCTCTAAGTCCCTTATCTTCTTTGACATGTCAGACAAAGCCTGGTTCTTAGCCATTAATTGGAAGGCTTGGTTCTCTAAGGCAGACGCTGTCCTCTGTTCTTCGACAAGCACTCGAGCTGCTCTTGCTCGTCCCCAAGGAGCTCTTCCTAGTCCTCGAGGAGACGTGGAAGGGACAGATCTCCTCAAGGTATCCAATTCTTCCCTCAACTTGGCATTCTCCACTTCTAGGAATGAAAATCCCTCATCAGTCACTGGGATTAGGGCTGTTGAAGAAGAGGCTGCAGACTTCAACCGTGATAGCTCTTTCTGCAAGTTATTATTTTCCTTTTCCAGCAGCTCGACAATTTGTCTGCATTCCTCGACCTCGCCCCTCAGGGTTCTCTCCCTTACATCATAACCAGCAAAAAGCTTCTCGTAGCCCTTGTCAGCAACGATCAGCTTATACTTCTTCTCGTAACACTCATGCAACAAGGAAGTTGATTCCTTGTATTGGTTCTGAAGGTCTTCGAGGGTGCACTGGAGATCCTCGATCATTTCATAGTAAGCCACATTATTGGCTCTCGCTCGATCAAGCAAACACTTCAGGTACTGATATGCTTCCACTGCCTGTTCTGAAGCATCCTGGCCAAGGATGTCAGCAACTTGTGCAGCACCCAAGTCTGTGTGACCAGCCTTAAAGTACTCATTGCACTATTGTAGCAACTTTGTATCATGGGCAGATAGAAGATCCATCCTGGCCAGAAACTAGCAGAGAAAGAAAAGCAATCATCAATAAGAAGAATAAGCTGAGTATGAATAGAAGATGAACAACAATATGCAAGAGAATTCAAATTTTATTAGATCATAAAATTCATAATTACAAGTGCTGGATTACATTTGACAAAGAAAGAAAATATAAAAAAGTAAGCCCGAATAACACTACACCTTTTCCTTATCTCCCAAAACCTTCTCGGGAGGTTGGGAAGAGGAAGCAGGTTGCTCGGAGGGAACTGTAGGCTGTTCGGAGAGCACCAGCTGTTGCTCGGATGAAGAAATGATTTTCTCGACAGCAGACTGGATGGCTGGGGGGTGATCACCCATCACCATTGAAGACTCCTCAGAGGTAGCTTCGTCCTCTTCTAATTCTTTTGGAGTAGGAGGAGGACCAGGGATATGCCTCTAGAAGAGCTCGGAGGACTCGTCGACCTTCATTTCTTGAAGGGAAGCGACCCATCCATCCCTAAAGTACTTTAGACTGCCATAGTATACTTGAGAAACCATGGCAGCACACCCCTTGTTCCACCACTTGTCCCAGCCAGAGCTGAAGGACTTTTTCACAGCAGCTTTCCTCTTCAGCTTCTCCGAGGAAAGCGTCTCGGAGAGAAGGTTCTCAGCATTCTTCATTTTGATCTCAACCTCCTCCTTCTGCCGACTTATTCCCTGGAGCTGATCCAACTTCTCCTCAGCAACTTTGAGTTTATTTTCCAGCTCTCCAGCGGGTTTGAGCTTTTCCTCAAGCTCTTTATTTGCCTTCTCCAAGGTGTTCTTTTTCTTCTCCAACTCCTTGGAGGCATCAGCAACTCGAGCTTTTTCTTGCTCGGAGGAGGAAAGTTTTTTCTCCCAGATAGCCTTATCAGTGGCATACTTCTGGCGGGAGTCTTCCAAAGATTTGATAGCCTCTTCCATAGCTCCCTCCACACTGGACGAAGAGCATGAGGCTTTAATGGCTTCATCCTTCTTTAGGATTATGTTGAAGCAGCTCGTCAACTGAAAACAAAAAAGAAAGCAAGTTAGAAACAGAAATGACAAAGGAAAATATGAAAAGTTCACAGTAAAAAAACTTACTGAAGCAAGATGACGAGCAACCAAAGAAGTAACCATGTCCCGAGTAAGATTATCTTCATTACCCTGGACCTCGGGAATGGTCCGGGACTTCACCGAGCTCATGGCAGAGCTCGGAGGGACAAAAGTGGGAACTACAGTCCCAGCAGCTGGGGGCTGAGTAGTGGTGTCAGCCAAATTAACCGAGGAGCTTTTCTTCAGCCTCCTCGGGGGAACAATTACAGATTCAACCAAGGATGAATCCTTGGTCGGTGATATCACAATCACCTTTCCAGGAGCAGCAGAGCTGCTCGGAGCCACTGCGGGCTTATCAGCAACCTTCTAGGAGACTTTAGCAGTAGCAGCTGGAGGAGATATATCAGTATTCTTTGTCCCCTCCTTTGGGACATCAATCTTAATCCTTTTTACCTCCCCAGAACCGGAGGCGGTTTTCTCAAATAGAGCAGGAGTTCTTCTCTTCTTCATCCTTTCGCTCAAAGAAATATGAGATTCAAGCGAAGAACTTGCGGAGGCTGGTACTGGCTCTACTTCACTGATCACTGGACGAGCAGTGAAGGAGGTTGTGTAGCTCTTGTACTGAAGCAGATACGAAGCCAACCTAATATGCTCGTCGGCAACCCTTTGATGCAGACCCCAGATAAGTCCTAAATGCCTTATATTGACATCTGTTTCTTTTGGGAACTTTCTCTTGCTATCAATTGCAAATAAACAAACATTATTATCAGCGACACATTTTATCAAACAGAAAACAAACATGATTTCAAAATAGATAAAATAAAACAAAAATAACCTATCCCATTGCCATAAGGAGGGCATCTAGGACCCTGGTAAACTTCATCTCTGGTTAATGGAGGGTGTTGCCAATTTTTTACGACAACCCTATGTTCAAAATAATCCCTATTGGCATCAGGGAGATTTACTACTAAGGCTCTATTTATAAACCTAGTTTTTAAATAATAAATATTATCATTAACTGCCCATTTATAGCAGTACATGATTTCTGGAATTCCTATGCGAGTTCCATGCACTTGATTTAATTTATGCACCCCATTAACTATTCTCCATGTGTTGGGGGCTATTCGTGCAGGAACAACATCGAAATACTGACAGAATTCTAGACACAAGGAATTGGGTGGAAAGGAAAATCACATTCAGCAAAAAAGAGACTGGGGAACCAATGTCCCTCAGCCAAATTGAAATAATTAGAAGGCTCAGAAAGCTCTTCCAAGACGACCAAGAAGGAATGGAAAAATCAGAACGAAATTTCTCAAGAGACTCAACAGGATAAACCATGATGAATAAAGAAACAAAGATGAAGGAAGAAGATCTTACAGGGAAAGAACGGATCTGCTGACAACGAACGACGAAAAAGATGAACGCACGAGAGAGTAGGAAGAGATGATGTAAAACTCAAAAGATGAAAATTTGAAAAGATAGAAGACAATGGGAGTGTCTGTGAAGTTTAAATACCTTACATTGGGAAATGGCTAATTAATGATTACAAAAAGGACGATTATGTTACCGGCGGCTAAAAAGATAAAAAATGGCGCGGGAACCATAGCGGGCAACAACGGCCGAAAAGACGAAAAATAACGCGGGAATCGAAGCACGCGAAAAAGTCCAAAAAAGCATGATTCTACGAATTGAGAAGGAGAAATAAATACAAGGGAGATGCTCCTAAAAATCAGGAAGACTATTTAAAGCTACCATACTCCGAGAAAGAATGTTCCATACTCCTCAAATTTCGAACTATGAAACATTGGGGGCTTCTGTTGATACCAAATTTAATCAGCTGACTTGGACCAATCATATGAAGACACGTGGCTATCTACATGGAAACTACAAACACTTCCGAGGAACCTAATCGCTCCGAGGAATAGGACCACAACGAGGAAGACTAGTTCCCCGAGGAACGCTGCTTACTCCGAGGAACTCATACGCTCCGAGGAACTCTTAAATACCGAGAAGCTTAGGCGGTCCGAGCAACTCATGGCGGTCCGAGCTGCACCTCGAAGTAGGATACCAACAGTTTAACTGCTCATTAAATGCTTATCATTTGGACGCGCACGCAAAGAGGGCATTGAATGTATTACCCTTTCATATGCATATTATTTAATGTAGTACCCTTTCACATTACAGCCTCAAGGCTATAAATACATTGTACAATCCTCATTGTAGAGGACCCCCGAATCCAGAACGGAAATTCTTGTAATCGAGAATTCCCAAACACTCAGCAATAAAACAACAGTGGACGTAGGCCATTCTTATAAGGCTGAACCACTTTAAAATCTATTGTCTCATTTATTTATCTGTGATTGAATTATTAGAGTGATCTAATTTTTTACATCAACAATCATGTTGGATATAAATATTAAAAAACAATCATGAGTGTAAAATAAGAAGATTAATCCATGAACTAGGCGGTGGAACTTAAAAGGCGAGAAATTAGAACTATTTAAAGAGAAAGTGTTAAAGGAAGCGTCATGGAATACCGAAGAGGAGACCAACATAATATGGAATAAGATAGACACATGAATTAGAAGAATATTAAAAGAAATTCTTTCAGAATCAAATGACAATCTAAAGAAACTTGGTAGTGGAAGGAAGAAGTACAAAATATAGTAAAAATCAAGAGGGAGTGCTTTAAAACATGGAAAACAACTAAAAATAATGAAAATTTTACGAAATATAAATTGGCTAAAAAGGAAGTTAAGAAAATGGCAAGAGATGTAAGTTAAAGGCATATGATGATTTTTATACAAAATTTGGAACAAAATAAGGGGGAAAAGTATTTATATTCTTGCTAAACTTAGAGATAAAAAAAAGATTTTAATAACGTTAAGTGTATTAGAATTGATGATTCGAGAATCCTGGTCAAGGATATTGAGATTATATATAAATGAAAAAATTACTTTGAGAGGTTACTAAATAGAGATAATGGGAGTAGATTAGATATAAAGGAACTCAGGGAGACTTGAGAAAATATATTTTTTCACAGAATTAGGACAACAGAGGTTAGTATTTCTCTAAAAACAAAGATGAAAACAGTGAGGGCTGTAGGACCAGATGGTATCCTTATTGAGGTTTGGAAGTGTTTATAGGAGGAAGGAGTATTCGGGTTTAAAAAATTATTTAATCAAATTATAATGACTAATGTGATGCCCGATGAATGGAGAAAGAGTATTTTAGTACCTATTTATAAAAATAAAGGGAACATACAAAGTAGTTGAAATTATTGTGGTATTAAGTCAATGAGTCAGACTACGAACATTTGGAAGAGAATGATTGAATATAGATCGAGATTTAAAACAACGGTATTTGAGAATCAATTTTAATTATGCCCGCGAGGTCAATAATGAAAGCAATCTATTAACTAAGGATAATAATGGACAGGTACAAGGATATAAAAAAGGATGTCTATATAATTTTTATAGATTTAAAGAAGGCGTATGATAGGATACCAAGAGATATAATATGGTGGGTTCTTGAATCATAGATATATTGATGTGATCAAGGATATGTATGACGGAGCCATGAGTGTAGTAAGAGCATCAGTTGGAGAAAATAATGAATTCCGAATTACTATAGGTCTATACTAAGGTTCAAAACTAAGTCCTTATCTCTATGCTCTTATAATGGATAAGTTGAATGAAAAAGTACAAGAAAAGGTGTCGTGGTCTATGCTATTTGAAGATGATATTATTTTAGTTGATGACACTAAAATGAGGATTAATGCTAGATTGGAATTGTGCAGAGAAACTCTAGAAACAAGAGAATTTAAAATAAGTAGGACTAATATAGAATATGTTAAGTTAAAGTTTGGTAGTAAAAAGGGGACAAATGGGGATGTGGTGAAATTGAAGTGTCAAGAGATACCTAGAAATGATCATATTCATTATTTAGGCTTTATTATCCAAAAATATGGAGATATTAGTAAAGATGTTACTCATTAGATTAATGCAGGCTAGGCTAAGTGGAGAAGTGCTATCGACGAATAGTATGATAGGCGTATACTTTTGAAGTTAAAAGGAAAATATTATATGATGGGCATCAGAACCTCCATGCTATATGGGACAAAGTGTTTGGCAACAAAAAAATAAAATGTGTAGAAAATGAGTGTGGAGAAGATGCGAATGCTAAGATAGATTTGTGGTAAAATTAGAAACGAACAAATTTATGAAACGGTAAAAGTATCTCCTGTAGAAGATAAATTGAGAGAAAATCGACTTAAATGGTTTGGATACGTTAAAGGTAGATCAATGTATGCCTCCGTAAGGAAGAGTGATTTATTTAGTATTGATAGTAACGCAAGGGGTAGAGGTAGGCCTAAATTAACTCATTAGAATATTGTAAAAAAGGACATGATATCATGTGATTTAACTGAAGATATTACATTAAAAATAATGGAATGAAAAAATAGGATTCATGCAGCGATCCAAAATAATTGGGAAAAGGCTCTGTTTATTTGAGTTGAGTTGAGTAAAGTATATTATATTAATATAATTATTCAATCATATATCTTGCTAAGAATACATATTTATTTTGGTTTAAAACTAGAATGGAATCTGCTTTTGTATTCCCGTTACAGTTGTTCCAAATAATGTTGGACATAGCAAAAAATTTGAAAAGTTCAAAGGGACTTATATCAAACGTTGGCAACATCAAATGTTGTTTTACTTAACATCCTTAAACTTGGATAAATTCACCAATGAAGAGGCACCAACTTTAAATGAAGGCAAAACTGACAAGCAAGTAATTTTTTTAGTGGATACATGGAAACATTTTGATTTTCTGTACAAAAATTATATCCTCAACAATATGAAAAACACATTATATCCCTATTAATATCGCTAAAGATGTGTGGGAGGCTTTGGACAAAAAATACAAATAGAACATGCTTGAACGAAGAAATTCGTTGTGAGTAGATTCTTGGGTTTTAAAATGGTTGATTAAAAAAATCATTAGTCAAGTTTAACAGCTCCAATTGATTTATCATGAATTTTTTTCTGAAAAAATAGAATTGAGTGAGTCATTCTATGTGGCTGTAATGATTACAAAATTACTATTATTTTGGAAATATTTTAAAAATTATGTGAAACATAAACATAAAGAAATGGGGCTTGGGGACTTGATTATGAAATTAAGGATTAAAGAGGATAATCAGTTATTCGAGAAGATAACTGAAAATCCTATGGAATCCAAAGCACATGTTGTGGATGGACGAAAAAGTAATAAGAATAAGAAAAGGAAGTGTGTGAACCAAGGTTTTCCAAACAAAGGGCTTAAAGGTGGAAACTTCAAAAAGATTGATGGAAAATGCTTCATGTGTGACAAGTTGGGACATCGTGCTAAAGATTTTCGCAATTGGAAAAATCAATGGAATAGAAACCATATACCAACACAAGCTACTGTTATTGAAATTCTGAACCTTTCTAACGATATTAATGAGTTGAGCCTTTTGGACATGGTTTATGAAGTCAACATGGTGGGAAACACTAGCGAATTGTGGGTGGACACCGGAGCCACTCGCCATATATATTATGATAAGAATATGTTTGCCTCCTACCAAAACTCTGATCATGAGTAATAATTTTTCATGGAAAATTCTTCTAGCTCGAAGGTTGAAGGAAAATGGAAGGGGAAAGTTATACTCAAGATGACTTCGAAAAAAGAACTTACTCTCAACGACATGCTTCATGTGAAAGATACTTAAAACAACTTGGCTTCAGGATCATTACATAGTAACAAGGGATTTAGAATTGTATTTGAAGCTGAAAATTTTATACTCACTATGAGTGGTATGTATATGGAAAGGATATTTGATTGATGGGCTCTTCAAACTCAATGTAATGACTCTAATGCCTATTAATAATCATAAGAATGTATCTTTAGCTTATTTGCTTGAGTCTTGTAATGCATGACATGTTAATTGTGATACTACTCATAGATTAATTAATTTAAACTTAATACCAAAATTTAGAATTGACTCAAATTGCAAGTGTGAAACGTGTGTGGAATCAAAGTTAAGTAAAACTTCTTTTAAACACATTGAAAGAAGTATATATCCTATTGAGTTAATTCATAGTGATATATGTGATTTAAAATTTGCACAAACAAAAGGTGGGAAAAAGTATTTTAGTTCTTTTATTGTTAATTGCATAGGATATAGTTACGTGTACTTGCTTAGAAGCAAGGATGAAATGGTAATTATTTTTTAACATTATAAAACTGAAGTTGAGAATCAACATAGTAAAAAGATCAAAGTAGTTAGGAGTGAAAGATGACGTTAATATGATTCCCCCTTTGAACAATTTTGTTCAAAACATGGAATTATTCATCAAATTACCACTCCTTAGTCACCTCAATCTTACCGGATTGCGGAACGCAAAAACCGAACTCTAAAAGAGATGATGAATACTATGTTCATAAGTTCAGATTTACCTCATAACTTGCCGTAGGAAGTTTTTTATTCTTCAAACTACCTTCTTAATAAAATGCCTTGTAAGAGAAGACATAAGACACCATCTGAATGGTGGAAAGGTCGAACACCTTCCTACAAATACCTCAAAGTGTGGGGGTGTCTTGCAAAGGTGGTGGTTCTTGAGCCTAAAAGGATTAAAAAAGGCAAAAAAATTAATTGCGCTAATTAATCGCAGTGCATAACTATTTCTTGCACATATAGCTGATATACATGTAAATACTAGCATTGAATCGATAAATGCATATTTCTTTCAAGTTATATTTTCTTATAATAATAACGTGGTTCATTAAAGTTCTTATGTAATAAATTATGATACTGCATCTAGTAGTCATCAAAATAATGTAGAAAATTAATATATTGAGAAAGATGATGACCTCAAACCTAGATGCAGCAAAACAATAAAGAATTCAAAGTCGTTTGGTCCTTATTTTCTAATGTAGATGATAGAAAGTGAGCCTAGTAACTTTGTAGAAGCAATGTCATCTCTAAAAGCCTTAATCTGGAGAGAGACGGTGAATAATGAAATTGAATCTATCATGAAAAATCATATGTGGGAATTGGCTGACCTCCCACTAAGAAGTAAACCTCTTTTATGAAAGTGGATATTCAAGACAAAATTGAAAGTTGATGGCTAAATTGAAAAATACAAAGCTCGATATGTAGCCAAAGGCTAGAGACAAAAAGAAGGATTGGATTACTTTGACACTTACTCACTTATTACGAGACTAACAACCATTCAAATGTTAATAGATATTATAGCATTACATAATCTTGAGATACATCACATGGATGTAAAAACTACCTTCTTAAATGGACAATTAAAAGAAGAGATATGCATGGAACAAACCAAAGGGTTTACTGTTCCATGAAAAGAAAATAATGTGTGTAAAATTGTTAAATCCCTTCATAGATTAAAAAAAGCACCTAAATAGCATGAGAAATTTGACAAGGTAATGATGTCAAATGGATTTAAAATAAATGAGTGTGATAAATGTGTTTACATTAAAAACGCTAAAAGTGGTTATGCCATTGTTTGTCTTTATGTAGATGATACGCTTATCATTAAAAATAATAAAGTGTGAGTGCAGAAGTATCACAATAAGAGATTCCACGAAAATAATCACAAGTAGGATAAAGTAAAGGAAATCACATGCATAATAATGATTTACGTGGTTCCGCAATTTGCCTATATCCACGGAGAGGTTACTTGTTCTTATTAAGTGTCTCTTGAGATCTTCAGTTTCTAATTCTTCGCCCTGGGTGGCGATATACAATTTATAGGTATGTTGTGATAGAGTTTGAGTTGTTTAAGTAACTCTATCTATCATGCAAATTTTTCATAAGGTACATGAATATCTCATCCGAACTTTTTGGTATTCGATTTGACCATAACTGTAAGTGTCGTTATACCACTAAAATACTGCTGTGGAAATTAAGTCTTGATTTGGATCGGGCCAAATGTTAATCCATCAGGACTGGTCGACTACTTTCATGGACTATAGAAAATGGGCTCCCAAAATTGCCCCTAAGATCTTTGGGCCAATAGATTTTCATTGAGTTAAAGGACCAAGGTTTGAAACATCAAAAATTGTCATGACATTTTTATTATTTGTGAAAGCTTGTGGGGGCGCTCTTGTCTTGAGGAGAATTTAGAAGCTTCGGGATCTTCTTAGGGAAGCGCGAATCATGATTCTAGATGTTTTGAAAAATGTTTATGTGTAACTTAACCGTCAGTTCAGTGACTTCAATTATTTTTTGCTCGTACTTCGTCTCTAAGCTTCCTATCTTCGTTTTCTGCTTAAAAATTAGAACTTTCTTTCTTCAGTGATTTTTAAGGATGCACCACTACTTGTAAGTTTTATCTCTAACTCTTCTCTGGTTCTTCTCTTCTGAAAAGTTTCTTGTAGTTGTAGTTAGGGTTGCTAATAGTGACACTTAATAATAAATCCCTTTATAAGTTTAGAAAGTGTTACAATATTCTTGACTGGGTGGATATTGAATGTGTCCCCATTACTCAAAATGTTCATACATAGAAGATAGTCATTGGATCCATACCTTATTGGTTTCTCATTGGGTTTTGATATTTCCCCCCAATCCCCTGTTTTTGTATTTCTTCAAATATTTTGACATCGTTCTCACCCAATGTACTCCAAATGTTTGGAAAATTGTGAATGGAGTACATAGGATAAATAAGTTGTATAGAACCAAATTAGGTCTTGTAGAAATTTTTTATTGCTATGTCTGTTCACGTACAAAAGGTGGACTCTTATATTTGAAGGCTAAGAGTGCTAACAGAGTTCTAGTTGAAAATTTGTCTGATTGTCATAATGATTACTAGAGTGAAGGATTTATTGCTAGGAATTGGCAATATCCTCCCCAATTAGAGGGCATAAGGTACAAGGGACCTTGGATCCCTACCTTTGGGGAGAATTACATAGGTTAGTAACACTATCTTTCTTTTCCATTCCTTTCTCACTTGTTCCTCTTCGTGCTTTTTTCATATATATATATATATTATTGAAGCTAAGGCAAAGAACTGAGAGCCTGACTCCCATGAGCTTAGAGCTACTAATCTTATAAAATCTTGGAAGGTGATGGATAGTGTTGCTAACGGCTAGCTCCCCCGATTGGCTACTTATATACTAGAGTATAAAAATACTACCTCCAGTAGTTCACACCATCCCTGATTTGGAGGTTCGAGAGGAAGAACTTAGTGGCCTTTCTGAGCCAATTCAACTTGAAGACGAAAGCACGAAAGAGGAAGAAGGTGAAGAAGAAAGTGAAGAGGAGAGGTCACAAGAAGATAGCAAGGAAGGAACCAGTGAAGAAGAGGAAGGAATGGTACCACCAAAAAAGAAGGTGTTTGATTCTCTCTGATGGCGATGACAATCTTTTGTCTGATCGGATATAATCTTTGAAAAGAAAATACGGGGACTCCTTCATAGTTGGTGGTTCCAAGTGATAGAAAGACTTTTTGGTATGTCCTTGTTGTCGAGCCTCTCCAATAAAAAAATCCTTCAGTATCTACAAAAAATAATAACCCAAACTTATATAGAGGTAAGTAAGGGTACCAATCCAACTTTAAAGAGTGAAACATAAGAAAAGTCATGTAATTCATTTTTCTAGTTATTTTCTTTTTTACTTCTTCTTTGTTTTCTATTTTCTTTTATGGATTTTTTTTTATATTAAAACAATTTATGAGGATGGTGAATTAACTAAACTAAGAACAAGTGAATAAACAAGAAGGAAAGTGTAAAGTACGTGATAAAAGTGAGTGAAAGATGACTAAATAAAAATATAAAATATGAGATGAGTTAAGAAATAAAAGTGAGGGATAACAAGAGTTGCGATTACACCATATATTCTAGTTGATCTTATTAATTCATTCATTCAAATTAATTGTCCCAAGTTAGTATCAAAATTACAAATCAACTCTCGTCACAAATGTAATTTTAATAATAACCTTTTAGAAAATTAAATTCAACACTCCTGCGACTCTTGAAAAGTAGATCTAAACTTCATTTAATGAATCACCCGCTAGGATCGATTCATTGAAATTCATATAAAATAAAATTTAGAGTAGAAATTCAAGGTATAATACAACTTTTGAGAAACACTTATATATAGTTCAATTCTTAAATGAGTACTATATTTTGAACTTCAATTTTCTCTCGAAAGTCATTTACCCTCTATCGAGGTGTAAATCAAAACGTTAGACTGCAAAGTTAATTGTCAAAGGGACATTTAATATAAATAAACTAATTAAAATTGGATTAACATCAAATAATGGTATCATCCCACCCCTTAAAATAGGATTTAGCCTAACATGATATTAAACATAATCAACAAAAAAAAGTAGAGATAAGAGAACAAATCTTAGAATCAAGTCTCCTTGAATTTGACAAATTGAACTCTATCTTTTTTAATACAATTAAATCACTCAAAATTACTTCTCACAAAATCTCTCAATAAAATAAAATAAATAAAAATAAAACTATTTACAAAGGTATTTCTCTTTTTTTTTTTCTCTCTCTAGAACTAACTCTTTAAAATATTCTAACTGTTTCCTTGTCAAATGGGTCTTCTCTTGATCTTATAGGAGATGCAAGTGGATAAGGGGAAAAGTTGGAAGAATAATGGTGTGCATGAGGGGTGTGAGGTGTGAGAGGGGTAATGTGGGTAATGCACACATGTGCATGTGGATGAGGTGATGAGAGTGTGGGGGTAAGTTGGGGATATTTTGGGAATAAGGGCAATAGGGGTTTAGAACATGTGGGTTTTATTTTTTTGGTTTGTTTTGACAGATATGGGAAATGGGTCATGTTTAGGTTGAAATGGGTTTGCAAGTCTATGTTTGGAAACCGGGTTTAGAGCAGGTGGAAGGTCCGGGTTCGTGGGATATGGGTTAAGATCGGTTCTCTAGTAGGTAGATGGGTAGTGGTTTGGTCATCGATAAGGAAACTTGAGGGATTTGGATGATCGGATATGGAATTTTGGGTATGGGTCAAGGTTTGGAGCAGGGAGCAGCTGATTCATTTTTTCGGTCAAGGTTGTCGATGGTTGTGGGCTTAGAAGTGGGTCACGACTGGGTTTGAGGCTGTGAGGCATCCATGGGTTGCGTTTTGGCTAGGAGGTTGCAGAGGGTTTTGGGTTGTTGGATTTTCGCGTTTATGGTAGCAGGTGGGTTGGAATATGGGTATTGGATTCTGAGGTTGGATTGATATGGTTGGTTTGAAGCTTTTGGTTATGGAGTATGGAGAGAGGAGAGAGAACATGTAAGGTGGGAGATCATGAATAGCAGTTGGTGAGGGAGTTATTTTAGTGTAGGTGAGGTACAGGGGATTTAGGTATAGCTTAGGGTGGTGTTATGGTGTATTGGTGTGTATGGAAATAATGCTTGTTTAGGTACTTTATTAAAAAAAATTGAAAATATGCACACACACACACACAGAGATATATATATATATATATATATATATATATATATATATATATACAACGCACACTCAATAAAAATATAAAAACACAAGCATGCACATATAAAATATAAATGACTCATAATAAAATAAAGTAAAATATAAAATACAAAACAAAGAACACTAAAAAAATATTATAAACAAAATATTAAACACACCTAAATATATACCGACATGGAAATGACGAAACGCATGATATGATATATACATAAACTAATTTAATTACTAAAAATAAAGATCATATAATAAGAATAAAATAAAATTAATAAAATAATAAATATAACACAACCTGAATAAACTATATATGTATATTAAAAATAACAAAAGTAATAATACCACACACACACACACTGAAAATGTATAGGACATGGTAGGGATAGCCTGAGCTAGGTTAGGGGACATGGTAATAGGTATAGGAATTGGGGTTAGTCTCATTAAAACACGCATCTTCCTCGAAATATGACTCTTAAATCCACAAGTAGCATTTTACCTACAAATAGTGTTCTTTGTTTCAACAAAATATTAAACACACCTAAATATATACCGAAAAGGCGATTTATGAATGACACAAACAAATAAGACTATTTTTTACCGATAATTAGCAATTAAAAATCGTCTATTTGGGGTATAAAATATACACTTTTGGGTGCTTATCACACCACCCCCAAACCGAATATTGCTAGTCCTTGAGCAAAAATAGAGAGAAAGAAAAATAAACCAGAAGTATACCACTTTCGAAGGCATTTATGATTACACTTAGCATGTGTATCAAGCCTTTAAATCTATAGGTTACCCTACAGGACGAATTTTATCTCGTAAGGAGTTGTAGGTAATATACCCACAAAATTCTTTATTTTCAAATTATAGTCAATCTCCTATTAGATGTAGAATAATCACACAGTCCATCACGAGATAAATATTTTGACAAATACAAGCTAGAAGTGTTTAAAAAGTTTGGCTAAGTGAATACTCAAGGCACATCCTTCCTAGAACTCAACGTGTGTAGTATGAATCAGTCAAAACGGGTCGAGTATCCTAAGAGTAATTCTTAAATCGCCTTTTCAAAATCAATGTTTCAACTTCAAAATCTCACGGATATATCTCTCTCAAACAAACTCACGAGATTTTGGTAAGTGTATTGCTCTTGTATGTGAGGAGTTGAGTAAATGTAAGAAAAGTCAAACGTCTCACACACATATAAGAAAGAACGAACTTTGTCGAAAGAAAAATGATCTCATGAAAGAATGATAATCACTATAGTGAGGACGTCGAGTTATTCACCATGTTGACCTTCATTTCCCGAACACCAAGAGGAAAATATTGATGCTTATGGGTGAGGGGGAAATGAAATGAGAATGATATGATGATTTAAGGTAGGATGGTGATATGATGAATGAATGATGGATGTTTAAGAAGAATGTATTACACCTATAAAAAATGTCTTTATTTCACAAAATCTTGATTAAAACATTTCCTTTTTTTCTTTTTTTTCCAAATACTCATCAAAGTCTGAGATAAATCTACTAAAATTACAATTAACTCCTACATAGATTTGTATCTAATTTTTTTATCCATCTGTATCAAACTCGAGGAGAGATATTTGCTAAAAATGAAAACACTCTCGATGATGGATTTTCACTTTTTACTTTCTACACTCTTCCCTTTTTTAACATTGTAAGTGGAAAATGGAGTTGATATGAAAATGGTGGTATGGTATATGGTGATGATATGGAAAATGGAAGGTGTGTGGATGAGGATACATGTATGATAAAATGGAATATAGACTTCTCGTTTCTCGAACACCTCACCAATGATGAAAATGGGGTTTATGAAAGAAGTGCGGGGAAAAAGAGATAAAGAAGATTGATGATAATGCGGTTAGGGTTTTTGAGAAGAGTAAAATACAATCTGAAATTTTATCAAACTTTGATCACAATTTTTTTTCTTTCTTTTTCCTTCTTTTTTATTTATTTTTATTAGGATGCATTTCGCTTTTCAAACCAACAATGAAGACATTTTACATTTGGACTTGCAAACACTCATTTTCTCAAAAAATGATGAATGATAATGATTGGAAATGATATATGGATGGCGTGGATAAAGGAAATATGGGAAGGTAATGGGTTAAGTGAATGGTAATGTGATATGTAGAATTGGTGGGTGTATGGTGAAAAATGGTTTGGTGCTCAGAGGAAACTTCAGGTCATATGTTTCTTAGAACTCGAAAGTGATGTCATTCTTAGTGATCAAGACAAAAATTTAGTGAAGAATAATGAGATCATGCAAAGATTTAAGTGCAAACCCAAAGGATTTTGAATCAACTTGTGACTCTGAGATTGAATAAAACACTCTGAAAGGTGAAAGGCACGAATCTCATAAGCTAAAGTCTCCATAGGTGATCCTCAAACTTTTTGGGGGGAATTTTAGTACTCATCAACTCTAAACCATAGTGACGTGATAAATGCACAAATTTTGTCAACTCTAGAAATTCATGGTGCAAAATTCCTTAATATGTATTACATAAGTTATATAAAAAAATATTCTAACTTGATTCCTAGACTAAAAAGATGGATGATAGAAAATTCATGTCACGAGTGAGATGAAAGAAGATGCATGAAAATTTTAAAAATCAGGTTTTGAAATTTTTTCAAAAGAATTACGATTTTGATAAAATTCCCCACCCCCAAATAAAAAGGAACATCGTGTCCGATGTTAAATAAAATCATTTTTAAAATTGAGAGCATCGGGCAGGAAAAGGGATTACCATAATCAACCGCTAATGAAGTGGACCACATTTATTCAAGATTAAACCTAAATAAGTGATGAGATAAAAATGCGCACAAGTCTATAAAAATGGAAAATAATTGGGTGGTGTGAAACACCACCCCCAAATAGTGAGAGAGTATTGCGTGTGCGCTCAAATCCGAAATTATATAATTAAATTCAGTTTAACCCAAACAAACCCTAAACATGCAAATAGGTGTGATTTAATCAAGAAGTAGATCATGAAGATTAATCAAACACACACAATTGAGGAAAAATCCCCCAAAGGGGCAAAACCATTTATTTTCATTATAATATTGTAACTGTACAATTTCGGATTACAATGAAAATACAAGTGACTAAGAATTACCCTCAGGTGTCGGATTCTGTAGTCGCCAGCTGGAGTTATCCCTTTCCAGTAGGGCTGTAATGAAGAAGAAGAACGGTCTTCTCCACAATGGTATGAACAACAAAAGTGCGTTCCTGGGTTGCAAAGTGATTCACAAGTGTTTTGAAATTTGTGTGAATCAAAAAACCTAGAGTCTTGGTACTCAATAGGTCAAGACTTAGAGTTTTTTGTACTCTGAAAATCGTGTATAGAAGTCTTAGAAAACCACTTCCCGTAGTAGGTTTATAAAGAAAATGTTTAGCCTAGAAAATCTGACCACGATCTGCTGAAGATTATCCCAGGCGGACCGGTCCGGGTATGAGGTGGATCGGTCCGGGTAGGCGGATCGGTTCTTTTTATTTTTGGCTTCTTCGATTAGCTTGCGGATCGGGGTGTACTGGCTTTTCAGCACGCGGACCGGTCCGGGTCTGAGGCGGATCGGTTCTTTTTCCAGGGCGGACCGGTCCGGCCTGTCAGACTTTGATTCCTCTTCTTCTTTTGATATTCGGATCCGTTGATGACTGTATGAATCTTTGAATTTCTTCAACGGTGTAACGGCGTACGACATAGCAAATTGATAATGGACAAAAAATGTCCTTACAAATATCCCCTATGTCTATGCCGGTACATACATAGAAACAAACATTCGAATTATCAACCAGCTACAAATGCCTATACAAATCTACCCTTCCATGAACCCAAAACTGGAAATATACAATTGAATAAGACTTCAACGTTTGCTCTTCGAATCTTCAGGAATCTCAACACTTTTCTCATTAGGGTGTGCAATCTAATGTTAATCCATGTAGTACCTACACACATGAGAAAAAACAAAATACCAAATGACGTATCGAGTTTGAAATGAGATAAACAGATATGCCAATATGCTAATTGGTGATAAACAACTCAACACTACAAAACTCACTCCCCCTTAAGGTGATAATTCTTTCTCCCCCTTTTTATGATGTCCCCAAATAGACAAATGAGAGAAATAATGCAAACAAGCAATGACGGGGTGTCACAAGGAAATACACAACTATTTTTTTTGAATTTTTCAAAATTTTTCAAACAAAATCACACCATGAATGAACACAAAGCAACTAAGTTGATGATAGCGTTAATGAATGGGTGTGAACAATATTCGATAGGAAGATCAATGCATACAAACATGACATATGTGCATGATGAATATTGGATATTCCTAGCGAATGAACTCAACTGCTTCCTTTGGTGTAAAAAATGGAATATAAGATATTGACTCAATCAAATCAACAAATCAAAGCGAAAAATGATTTCTACATCAATAACATCCAAAACTTTTTATGATTTTTCAGGACTTTCAAGGAAGTGCAAACCCGTTTATATTCCCCAACCAAACTCCCTCAGATATAATTTTGAATAGAGGCTTTCTAAATTCTCAAACTTTGAATAATTGATGGGGAAACCTAAGTGGCCCATATTTGGCATGAATTGCTTGTTATTGCCCTTAAATTTTTTGAGCTCTTTAAACCTCTTTGGACCTCGGATATTAAAATTCCTCCATTTTTTAGGTCCTTTTTAATGGTGGCTTTTGCGCAAAGGATAGATGATTACCTTTCGCAACCCCTCCCCGTTAGACAAAAACACACAGTCTCACCAAAACGGTTTTTACATGCATTCCAATCTTGTCAAGTTTTATCGCATATTGAAAGTTGTATAGACAGAATTGAGATGGAAACACTCAAGCCAATATGAGATAGACAAGTTCAATAATCAAATATAGCCGTGCATGTGTGCAATAAAGGATATAGGAGTCAAACATGTAGGAAGATATCACTAATTACATCTCAAAGACTCCAAATAATGTAAAGCACATGGATGAAATGATATAGCCTCTCAAATCTCTATCAAACAGTCACATGGATATATGGAATGAAGTTGTGACTTGGCTATCTTAAATGCTCATCCATAAAAGGAGCAAAAGCAGAAATCTTTTTGGATTTTTTAAACATTTTATCAAAATAAAATCTTTTTGTGCTTTTCTTAAAATTTTTCTTAAAGGAAAATATTTTTGTATTTTTAAAAAGAAATATAAAAAGAAAAAAGAATAAATAAATATCTATACAACTAAGCAATGGTACATATAAAACAGACTAGCAATAGGAAGCATATGATATGAACATGAAGAAGCATCCTATTCTAGACAAAGACCAACCCCTCAGTCAACTATGCAAATCCCCAAAGACTTCCTAAGACTCTCAAATCTAAGGGCATCTAAAGGTTTCATGAAAATGTCGGCTAACTGATGGCCGGTGGAAACGTAACTCAGGGATATGACTTTCTCCTCAACTAACTGTCGTATAAAGTGCTCACGTATCCAGATGCGCTTGGTGCGCGAATGCTGGACTGGATTGCGGGATATGTGTATCGCGCTCGTGTTGTCATAAGAAATGGTCATGGTGTCCTGTGAAATCCCATAATCCTCCAGCATTTGCTTCATCCACAAGAGTTGCGTGCAACAACTCCCGGCGGCTATGTACTCAGCCTCTGCAGTGGACAAAGAGATGCAATTTTGCTTCTTGCTCAGCCAGGAGATAAGAGCAGAACCAAAATAGAAACACCCACCAGAAGTGCTCCTACAACCATCTACATCCTCGGCCCAATCGGCATCTGAATAGGCAGACAAACGGTCATCAGTATCAAAGGAATACCAAATACCGTATGAGAGAGTCCCGCTTACGTATTTAATAATACATTTTAGAACAAGTAAATGTGACTCTTTTGGGGACACCTGATATCACGCACAGACTCCAACACTAAAGCTTATATTGGGACGACTGGCAGTCAAGTAGAGAAGACTACCTATCATACTCCGATACAAGGTTTGCTCTACGTCCTTGCCTGAAGTGTCCTTACTAAGTTTGGTAGTGGTACTCATAGGTGTACGTGCATGCTTAGCAGAGTCTAAACCAAATTTCTTCACTAGGTCTCTAGCATACTTGGATTGGGAGATGAACATCCCATCCTCTAGCTGACAAACCTGGAGACCAAGGAAGAAAGTAAGCTCACCAGCCATGCTCATCTCAAACTCACTTTTCATCTCCTCTTCAAAGTGATGAGCATGTTGAGAGCATGTGGATCCAAAGACTATGTCGTCCACATAGACCTGGGCAACCAAAATAGCACCGTCATCTCTCCTGACGAACAACGTCATATCTACTCCCCCTCTCTTGAAGCCACGAGCTAAGAGATAGGAAGTAAGCCTCTCGTACCAAGCATGGGGTGCTTGCTTCAAACCATACAAGGCTTTCCTCAGATAGTAGATGTGCTCCGGGTGCTGTGGGTCTTCAAACCCTTTTGGTTGTTCCACGTAAACCTCCTCCTATAGAATGCCATTCAGAAAGCCACTCTTGACATCCATCTGATATAACTTGAAGCGCAGATGACATGCAATGGCGAGCAGAAGATGGACGGACTCAAGCCTCGTAACAGGAGCAAATGTCTCCCCAAAGTCTACACCCTCTATCTATGTGTAGCCTTGAGCGACCAACATAACCTTATTTCTTATTATGGTACCGTTTTCATCCATTTTATTCTTAAAAATCCACCGGGTACCTATCACATTAATCTCACTAGGTCGGGGGACTAGTTCCTAGACATTATTCTTTTTAAACTGAAGCAACTCTTCCTGCATAGCAGATATCCAGTGTTCATCCTTGAGAGCTTCTTTATGATTTTTGGGCTCGACGTTGGACGTGTAGCAAAAGTGGCTAACGACATTTTCTAGTTGAGCACGAGTCTTGACCCTAAGAGTGGGATCACCAACAATGGCAGAAGGGTCATGACTCTTGCGAACCCAAGCAGGTGTGTCCCCTAGCACAGGAGTAGGGTCCACAGAGTGTGAGAGAGGGACAAGTAAATCACTGTCAGAAAAGTCCTCATCCTCACACTGAAGGTTAAGATCAATAACCGTCGGAGGTTCGTCATCTTGAACGGTGACGTTTATTGATTCCATAACCTTAGAGCTCTTCAGGTTAAAAACCCGGTATGCTCTACTAGTCGATGAATATCCTAGAAATATTCCCTCGTCGCTCTGGGAGTCAAACTTTCCTAATTGCTCTCTATCCCGTAGGATATAACATTTACTCCCAAAGACACGAAAATAGGCAAGGTTGGGCTTCTTGCCAGTCCACAACTCATAAGGAATCTGAAGTCTGTGTGGACGTAAATAAACCCTATTCACCGTGTGGCATGCAGTAGACACTGCCTCTACCCAAAATCTCCTAGAAACTTTACGACCTAGAAGCATAGATCTAGCCATCTCTTGGATCGTTCTATTCTTTCTCTCAACAATCCCATTTTACTGAGGAGTTCTCACAGCAGAAAACTCATGTTTGATCCCGAGGCTATCATAGTAAAGATCTACTTTTGCTTCTGTGAATTCAGTTCCATTGCCACTACGCATCCTGTTAATAGTGACACCGTATTGATTTTGCAGGACACGACACTTGGTCGTTAAAAATTGTACAGCATCGAATTTCTCTCTCAGAAAACCTATAATGGAGTACTTGGAGAAATCGTCTACCATCACGAGGATGTACCTCTTACCACCTAGACTCTCAATACGAGTGGGACCCATAAGATCCATGTGAATCAACTCAAGAACACGAGAGGTGGTAATAAAATGCAACGTCCTATGGGGACTACGAATTTGTTTTCCCATCTGACATGGTCCACAAACGGTCGAAGCTGACTTTCCAAGAGATGGTAAGCCACGTACTAGGTCCTTTTTAGCTAAGCCGTTGAGATCTCTAACGTTCACATGACCTAGACGTTGGTGCCACTGATCCATAGGAGTGATCGTGGCGCTGTTGCAGACAAGTGAGGACATGGGATCAGTCCCATAGCAATTATCCTCGGTCCTCACCCCTTGCACTAATAGTTTACCGCTTAATTATAGACCTCACAAGTGTACCGATCAAACTTTACTGCAAAGTCATCATCGCACAGCTGGCTAATGATGATAAGGTTTACTTTCAAACCTTTGACGTACAAAACATTTTCTAGCTTAGGAAAACCAAGTAACTCGATAGTACCTCGTCCTATAATGCTCGACTTGCTCCCATCTCCAAAGGTGACTCTGTCGTCCTGATAATCCTCAAGAGATGTAAAAAATGAGGCATCACCTGTCATATGTCTGGAGCACCCACTGTCAAAATACCACTGTGAGGTATTATGTGCTTTGAGATCAACATGAACAACAAAATCCTTTTTATCTTTCTTAGGTACCCAAGAGGTGGTGACCTTTTGTTTGCCTTTGTTGTTGTTGGTTTTAGCTGGAATGTGAGAAGCATTCACTAACGGCAAGGACATCCATCGGAATTCTTCCATCAAATCTGAGATGTGGCAGCTAAGAACTCAACTCGCTCTCTCAGACTAGAAAACTCATCAGTATGACGTGGTGGAGCAGTAGTACGTCGTGTTCGACCCATATTATAGCAAAACTCCCTGAGGTGGCCTTTTCTTTTGCAATAAGTACAAAAGATCACAGTCAAAGGCGGACATTGGTTTGCTTTTCTTGGTCGAACTCTCCTTCGAGGTTTTTGACGATGACCATAAGGAGTAGTAGTAAACTCAGGAACTGGACCAGGTGCAATTTGAGAGGTGGAGCCACCATCATACCCAACTCCCTGCCGATCACCAAAACGTAAAGCGGGGCCGAGGAGCATCTTTCCCATCTTCCCAGATCTGTCCTCAATTTGAACCTTGACTTCCCGTGCTTTCTCAAGGTCATGAGTCAGCTGGGCAACAAGGGCTTCAAGTTTCTTCCGAGTCTGCACGGAGGAATGGAGCTGACTCGTAAGACTAGCCACTTATTTAGTCAAGTACCCTCTCTCTTTCTAAAAAACACTCTCTCTCTCTCTAAATAAACTCTCTTTCTCGACACAAGAATATTCTCTCTCTCTCAGGGCAGTGAAGGTGGAGGACTCTCTCTCTCTCGCCTTTCTTAAATCTTCCTCTAAGCCGGTGATCTTAAGAACTAGCGCTTTGTTACGTTTTTTAGTTTTAAATGACTCAGAATATAACTCAGCATAGGCGCATTGAATATCACTCTCGCTCTCACTTGAGTCATCCTCCCCCTCACTCACATCGTTCTCACTATCGAGGTGTCCCTGTGAAGCATCATCCTCATCGTCGTGAAGAGAACTAAGAGTGCTCACTTGACTGGCCATGAATGCGGTGAAGTTACACTCATGCGATGACTCATCTCCTGAGTCCACCGTCTCGACCTCGCTGTCGTCGCTAAGAGTAGCATTAAGGACATCTTTCCATTTCTCTCTATTCAGACGAGTGGCACACTCAAAGGCTCTATGACCCCTACCATCGCACTCAAAGCATCTATCACTTTCTTTCTTAGGAGGATTTTTGGAATCTTTTTCATTTTTGTTTTCAAACTTATTTTTCTCAAGTTTCTTTTTATCTTTAAAATTGCGATTTTTCTTAAATTTGATAATCCTCTTGAATTTTTTTGCAAAAAGAGCCAAATCATCTAAGTCAAAATCACACTCAGAATCTGACGTGTCAGTCTCTCTCTTTGTAGATGACTCTTCCCTCTTTCTAGCCGACCCCTCACTCCTTTTCTCTTTGGCATTAAGTGCAATTCCCTTATCTTTAGACCTAGCAGTTTTAGGGAACATATCAATTTCATAAGTTCGCAAATCTCCTACAAGTTCTTCCAATTTTAGCGTATTTAAATTGCCCATAGAATTTAGCACAGTGACTTTAGGGATAAAACGCTTAGGCAAAGAACGAAGAATCTTTTTGACAACTCTAGCATTAGGAATATGTTCACCTAGATTAAAGCTAGTATTAACAATGTCAGAATGTCTAGCATAGAAATCATCAAAACATTCAGTCTCATGCATGGTGATGGTTTCAAATTGAGTTGTCAAATTTTGCAATTTAGACTCTTTCACAGCATTTGTTCCTTCATGGGTGAGTTGTAAAACATCCCATACCTCCTTTGACGTGGTGCACATCATGATAGGTCGGAACTCATCTGGAGTAATGGAACCGAAAATAGCACTCAAACCTTTAGAGTTAAAAGAAGACCATCTAAATTCATCTTCAGTCCAAGAGGTGACAGGTTTTAAATTAGTCACGTTTTCCACAGTGACGGAGGGAGGTTTCCACCCTCTTTCAACTAAAATCCAAACCCTTTCATCTATGGCTTTTAAAGCCGACCTCATGGGGGCTTTCCAATAAGCATAATTTGTCTAGTCAAAAACAGGTAATTTATTATATGATTTCTCCATTTGAACACGCACTTTTCAAAACTCAATTTTTTCAGAAAAATGATATCTTAGAAAAGATTTTGTGGAAAATAGGAATACGCGATAGATTAGCGTAACCTGCTCTGATACCAATTTGAGAGAGTATTGTGTGTGCGCTCAAATCAGAAATTATATAATTAAATTCAGTTTAACCCAAACAAACCCTAAACATGCAACTAGGTGTGATTTAATCAAGAAGTAGATCATGAAGATTAATCAAACACAGACAATTGAGGAAAAATCCCCCAAAGGGGCAAAACCATTTATTTTCATTATAATATTGTAACTATACAATTTCGGATTATAATGAAAATACAAGTGACTAAGAATTACCCTCAGGTGTCGGATTCTGTAGTCGACGGCTGGAGTTATCCCTTTCCAGTAGGTCTGCAATGAAGAAGAAGAACGATATTCTCCACAATGGTATGAACAGCAAAAGTGTGTTCCTGGGTTGCAAAGTGATTTACAAGTGTTTGGAAATTTGTGTGAATCAAAAAACCTAGAGTCCTGGTACTCAATAGGTGAAGACTTAGAGTTTTTTGTACTCTGAAAATCGTGTATAGAAGTCTTAGAAAACCACTTCCCGTAGTGGGTTTATAAAGGAAACATTTGCCTAGAAAATCTGACCACGATCTGCAGAAGATTATCCTAGGCAGACCGGTCCGGGTATGAGGCGGATCAATCCGGGTAGGCGGACCGGTTCTTATTATTTTTGGCTTCTTTGATTCGCTTGCGGTCCGGGGTGTACTGGCTTTTCAGCAGGCGAACCGGTCCGGGTTTGAGGCGGACCGGTCCAGCCTATGAGACTTTGATTCCTCTTCTTCTTTTGATATTAGGATCCGTTGATGACTGTATGAATCTTTGAATTTCTTCAACGGTGTAACGGCGTACGACATAACTAATTGATAATGGACAAAAAATGTCCTTACAAACAGGATAAGACTCGTACTCAGAAATAGCGGGCTACCTCCCGGTAGCTCTAAGTTTAATGTCTTCAGCCAGACCTAACCAATCTTAACCTAAAGATAAGAACTATAAAAGCAAGGGGAGGCAAAAAAATTGGGTGACGATAATCGCCCCCAAACAAGACTGAATAGACAGTCTTGTCAGTTAAAGGCCACAAGATCAACAGTGGCAAAAGTACTTCACACGATGCAACGCATCGGTGGACCAAGGGTGGGTGGGTATAAGTGACTAGGATGAGGGTGTAGAAGAACTAGTCATGGGCCTTATTTTTTATTTTTATTTTTCAAGATAAAAGAAAATGTCATTTTTTTTGTTTTTGAATATTTTGAAGAAGAAAGAAAATATTTTTGCGATTATTTTAATAAATATTTTGAAAAAGAAAAATTTTTTTGGATTTTTTTTAAAAAAGTGAGAAAATAAAAAAGTATTTTTGGATTTTTGAAAAATGTGGAAATAGTTAGGCATGAGAAAACACGAAAAAATAAATATTTTTGGAGTTTTTGACTTTTTTTAAAAAAATGAAAAATATTTTTCGATTTATGTTATTTATTTTTTTTATTTTTTTGAAAAAGGGGATACAACGGACTCTCATTGAAATTGAAAGGGATGGAACGTAAACTTAACTACCTAAAGACTAAATTAGACACGTACAAGCAAGGTGTAACTCCTAACTAGCACATAGCCAATTTTGTTATCTTCAATTAGGTGATGGGATGGGTTGTCAAATTTTAATTAAAACGCGAGCGAGAAAAAATCATAGAATTTATCTATGTGATCGCCTTTGAAAAAATTGTGTTCCTAGTTTAATCACAATATTACTAAAAGATTTCCACAGAGATTCATTACAAAGTTACTGTGACGAAACGGTTAGTCGGTACAACACTGGGGACAACACAAACCCGTGCGTCCGCACTTAAAACCTAGTTTCCCTGGACACTTTCTTCCCTCAAAGCGAACCGTTCGAGGATTTTTTGGGTCGAGAGGACTCTACGGGTTATCGTACAAGTTAAATTCATAATAAAAGGCCCTACGAACACCATATCCTATGGGACTATCTAGTTGATTGATTTTAACTTTCATGATAGCTAGGGTAGCACACAATGGATAAGTGAGTGAGTCGGGTGATAAAATCCCTTCTCGTGAATGACCGGATGTAGGTCTTAATTGATTAATTCATCACACCAATCAAAAATAAATGAGAGAATAAAAATTAAATAAGACCACGTAGGCACACACAATATTTAATCGTTAGCGGGGGATTCACGAGTGTTGAGAAATGTACCTCCCATGGTTTTGACATGCGTGGGCTGATGATCGATTTGAGTCGATTGGGGGGAGATCTCGCCTATCTCAGTCAACCCCGGGAGTCCTACCAACCCAAAGTAGAGAGGCTTCTTTTACTCATTTTTGGATGCCCTCTCTCTACCTTGTCCGGTTTCCCTATCACGTTTTTCTCCTTTTTTAACGAATTATTACAAGTATAAATGAAAAAAAATAATGGTGTCTGTAATACCCCGTACTTTTGGCTATATTTATTTTTGGGATTAATTAATTAAATTGTGTATTAATTGATAATTAATCCGGGTTATAAATACTAATGAGATGCGAATTGGTATTTGATTATGTGCATATATGAACTTGGTATTATAAAATTTGTCGTGGGATTTATATATGGCCTTTTAGAAATTTTGTTGAGACGCGTGGGACCGCCGCGTCACGGTATTATATTTTGTTAATAAAAGTGAATTTAAAATCTATAATCCATATGGTCGTTTTGAGTGCGCCAACGCGTCCGTAAGGGTCGAGATAGTCAGAAAACACTAGCCGGGGGTATAGTTTGGGTCCCGGGGTATTTTTAGGCCATACCGGCAACTTAAAGGGTATTTTGGTAATTTTACATTTTGAGGAATTAAAAGTGACGAAAATTGGAGATGTAAATCTGATGTGGAATTTGGCCCACTAAGCCCATAACCAACCCATATTAACCTAAAAAGCTACGTAGGTTGTCATTTAGGTTTTCTAAGTTTCCCCCAAATCAAAACCCTAGCCACCTTAAGCCACCATTGGAGGAGAGCTTGGAGAAAGGAAAAATCTGCAGAAATTCTTCACCAAATCAACACCAAATCCGGAATCAAACCAAGGCAAGTGACTTTATTCCATTTAATTTCTGAGAATGTTTCCTCCATGTTAGAAAAGTTGGATTTATGGTTTGTTCTTGAAGAAAATATGAAAACCCATGTAGTTTAGATTATAGAACTTGAGAAATTGTGAAGAGAATTGCATGTAGTATGATAGGTAGATGCTTTCCCTTATAATAATTGTGATTTGAAGGAATTAAAACGAAATAAATTTCTGGGATTTGATGATGATATAAACCTAGGGTTCGTGTTCTAGAAAAATTGGGAAAAGTGTAGAGATTTGTAAATTTGGTTAGTGTTATAATGATCCAATCCTTGAAAACATGTTAGGAGATGATGTAAATATGTTTAGGATGAATTAGTGACCCTAAAACGTTATTGGGATGAACTTTGGAAGAGATTAGAATTGATAAAAATGGTGAAAAACGAATTTGGAAAATTTCTGGGCCGAAACTGGTAGCTCGTTAGAAGCAGCCCCCAGGTCGTTCGAAGGAGCTCGTTCGAACGAGCTTCTAACGAGTTGACCAGTCGTTTCTAACGAGTAGGTATTTCGTTCGATATCTCGTTCGAAGCCTCGTTCGAAGCCTCGTTCGAACGAGACTTCTAACGAGCTGGCAGTTTGGTACTTTTTGGACTGTTTTGACTTTTGGAGTTCCGTAAACTTGTTCGAGGATATAGTTAACCTTCCAACGATGATGTAGTGATAGGTTTGGGGCATTTGGGTATTTATGAGAAGGAATTTACGTACGAGAGTGTGTTACATGGACGGTTTGGGTTGAGACGTGAGTGTCTACTACGATGTGAGATAATTATGACGCGTATAATTACAAACCTGAATAGTATGAATCATGATAAGTATAAACTAGTACGAGTATGCGATATGTACTACGATTAAAATACGGTATTACTAAGACGTGTGTTTACTTAGTATTGGTATATGTATTGTGTGTATGACATACCTACCATACTTGCTATCACGGGAGGTTGCGTTCGCTTAGGACCCTCTATTCCTTGTGTGCCTACGGGGGGGATATAGACTGGTACCTTGATGAACATAGGTCATAGAAGGACTTATTGTGATATTAATAAGTCTGCATGATCATGGGAGCGTAGGTATGTGCGTGACCCATGTGATGGTGACTGTGTTCGCCTCCACTATTTGTGATTTGTGTTATCTTAACTATTCCTGAGAGATTCGGAATATGTGATCCTTATGTACGTGATGTACCGGGATGGATAGCAGAGTATGTGTGCACCATAGCTTAGATTGCGGGGTGCTTGTATCGTATATTTATGATGTGAATAATATACATTTAATTAACGGGAATCCTCATGTTAATGTTGTAAATGTATTACTGTATTGTTTCGAGATATATAACGAGTTAACTGATAGTTATATCAATGGCATATTTAGTAACTGAATTTACGTTAAACCTCTATTTAATTACGAGCGTTGTTATGTTAAATGGAACCAAGTATTATGGGTAGAACCCTTGTCAGTCTAGCTAGATACGTTGTCACTTAGCTAGTGGTATGGGTAGATATAGATGGGTACTTGCGTTAGGAGTGCACAGTTAGACGAGAGGTGAGAATATAATGTGAGTGCACATCCTAACATGTACTTTGCATTTAATGTTTTAAATGTTTTTAAAGCACTTGCAGGTTTTTAAAATATAACTCCACATTCGGGCTCTGACCCGTTTGCTTTTCAAATCTTTTTCTTTGTAAAACCATTTTAGGTGCTCAGCCACAAGGACACCAAGCATAGGTACTCATTCAGGTGACGAGCTGTAGCTGCTTGTGGAAGCTACAGGGATTTGCATGTAGACGCTTCTATCTCTTTGGATTCCAGAGTCACTATCTATCAGTTGTAGGGCATGTTGCCCATTTCTTTAGAGACATCTTTTACATTTCAGTTTTCAGACTTTAGCATTTATTGTTTCAGTTTATTTATTTCAGTTATGGGATTGTAGTGAGGGGTTTCCTCCAGACTATATTTACTCTATTGTGATGGTTATTCATTTTACTTCAGTATGGTGAATGGTGTTATTTACTTCTTCATTACTTTTGTTGCATGTTAATCAGACTTAAATTAAAATTTGGCAACTTGCTTTTTAAATACTAGGTGGTTAGTAATATTAAATTGTTTTCGACAGTGGTGCTATTAACTGAGCCAACTTGGCATTTTGAATTAATTTAATAAAGGAGTAGCTACCCGGTATTTAATTAGTCGGGGTGTCACAGTGTCTTAAAGCACCGCAATACAAGACAAATTATGAAATATTACTTCAAAACTTTTAATAAAATGGAAAATGGTACTAAAAATGAAAAAGACAGAACAAATAAATTACGATACAAATTCTTCACAAGTGCCTCAAGCTCCAAAAAGTGGCAAGGATGCCATTTGATAACTTGTCTTTCTGTGTATGTTATTGTGTCGTTGTTGAAACCAAGTTAATAAAAACCATTCAATACCTACAAATATGGTAAAAATAGAATTGCGGTAAGTACGGGTGTCAATTCATATCGAAAGAGGTAAACAAATGAGAAGTAATGTAATTCATTTTTCTATTTATTTTCTTTTTAGATTTTTTGCTTTTTAGATTTTTTTTAGTTTTCTTTTTGAATAGTAAATTTAAATGCAAAATAAATGGTGTCTCCAAGCACCGCAATACATGACAAATGGTAATATCCTACTAAAAAACTTCTAAGAAAATGAAAAAAAGAGTACAAGAAATAAGAAATAAATGACAAATGAACTACACTCCAAAATCTTTACAAGTGATTCAAACTCCAGAGATTAGCAACGACACCATTTGTATCCCCGGTAATGGCGCCATTTGATGAAAGAGCTTTTTAGTATGTCGTTGTTGTCAAGCTTCCCCAATAAAAAATCATTCATTACCTACAAAAAATAATAACGGAAACTTGCACAGAGGTAAGGAAGGGTAATAATCCAACTCCAAGGAGCGAAACACAAGAAAAGTCATGTAATTAATTTTTCTAGTTATTTTCTATCTTACTTTTTCTTTGTTTTCAATTTTATTTTATGGATTTATTTATATTAAAAAAAATTGTGAGGATGGTGAATTAACTAAACTAAGAACATGTAACCAAACAAGAAGGAAAGTGTAAAGTATGTGATAAAAGTGAGTGATAAATTACTAAATAAAAATGTAAATTATGAGATGAGTGAGGAAATAAAAGTGAGGGCTAACAAGAGATGTGATTACACCATATATTGTAGTTGATCTTATTAATTAATTATTTCAAATTAATTGTCCCGAGTTAATATTAAAATTACAAATCAACTATTGTCACAAATGTAATTTTAATAATAACCTTTTATAAAATTAAATTCAACACTCCTACAAGTCTTGAAAAGTAGATAAAAACTTAATTTAATGAATCACCCTCTAGAATCGATTCATCAAAATTGATATAAATCTTATAAAATAAAATTTAGAGTAGAAATTCAAGTTATAATACCACACTTGAGAAATCCCTATCTCTAGTTCAATTCTAAAATGAGTATTATATCTCGAATTTTGATTTTGTCTTGAAAATCATTTACCCTCTATCGAGGTGTAAATCAAAATGTAAGAGTTCAAAGTTAATTATTAAAGGGACATTTAATATAAATAAACTAATTAAAGTTGGATTTACATCAAATAATGGGATCACCAAACCCCTTGAAAGGGGATTTAGCCTAACATGATATTAGACATGATGAACAAAAAAACTTGAGATAAGAGAGAAAATCTTAATACCGGGTCTCCTTGAATTTGACAAATTAAATTCTATCTTCTTCAATACACTTCAATAACTCACAATTACTTCTCAGAAAATCTCTAAATAAAATAAATAAAATAAAATTATTTACAAAGGTGTTTCTCTTTTTTTTCTCTCTAGAACTAACTCTTTAAAATATTCTAACTCTCTCCTTGTCAAATGGGTCTTGTCTTCATCTTATAGGAGATGCAAGTGGATAAGGGGAAAAGTTGGAAGAATAATGGTTTGCATGAGGGGTGTGAGGTGTGAGAGGGGTAATGTGGTAATGCACACATGTGCATGTGGATGAGGGGATGAGAGTGTGGGGGTAAGTGAGGGGTATTTTTGGATTAGAGTGTGGGGGTTTAGAACATGTGGGTTTTATTTTTTGGATTTGTTTCGACAAATATGGGAAATGGGTCACGTTTGGGTTGAAATGGGTTTGCAAGTTTAAGTTTGGAAGTTGGGTTTAGAGAAGGTAGAAGGTCTGGGTTCATGGGAGATGGGTTAGGATTGGTTCTCCAGTAGGTAGATGGGTAATGGTTTTGTTGTGGGTAAGAAAACTGCAGGGATTTTGGGTATGGGCTACGGTTTGGAGTATGGAGCAGCTGGTTCGTTTTTTTAGTAAAGATTGTCGGTGGTTATGTGCTTAGAAATATGTCACGACTGGGTTTGAGGCTGTGAGGTAGACAATGGATGCGTTTTGGGTAGGAGGTAGCAGCGGGTTTCGGGTTAGTGGGTTTACGGGTTTAAGGTAGAAGGTGGGTCGGAATATGGGTATTGGATTCTGAGGTTGGAGTGATAAGCCTGGTTTGAAGCTTTTGGTTATGGAGTATGGAGAGAGGAGAGAGAATATGTAATGTGGGAGATCCTGAATTTTAGTTGGTGAGGGGGTAGTTTTAGTGTAGGTGAGGTATATGGGATGTCGGTGTAGCTTAGGGAGCTGTTATCTTGTATTGGTGGGTATGCAAATAGTTTGTCTGTGTGTCGGTACTTTATTATATAAAATTAAAAAAATATGTATATAAATATTTACAACACACACTCAATAAAAATATAGAAACACAAACAAACACATATAAAATACAAAAAGACCCATAATAAAATAAAGTAAAATATAAAATACAAAACAAAGAAAACTAAAAAAATATTATAAAGTAAATATTAGACACATACCTAAATATATACAGACACAGACATGACGACACGCACGTTGTGATATTTACAAAAAATAATAAAATACTAAAAATAAAGATCCTATAATAAAAATAAAATAAAAATAATAAAATAATAAAATAACACAACTTGAATAAACTATATATCTATATTAAAAATAACAAAAATATTAGTACCACATATAGACTAAACGTGTATAAGACAAGGTAGGATGGACTTGGCTAGGTTACGAGACATGGTAATAGGTATGGAAAATGGGGTTAGGCTCATTAAAATGCGCATCTTCCTCGAAATACGACTTTTAAATCCGCAAGTAGGATTTGACCTACAAATAAGACAAATACGTGCATAAGACTAATTTTTGTCGAGAATCAGCAATTAAAAATCGTCTATTTGGGGTATAAAATATACAGTTTTGGGTGCTTATCACCAAGTCAGGAGCTAGGGGGAGCAAGATGGAGAATAATAAGAGAGAAAGAAGGAGAGAGAGAAAGAGAGATGAAGAAAAGTCGAGGGCACAGGCCCTGAAGGCCCCAATTGTGCCTTCTCTTGTTATTGTTGACCAGGGGAAGAGTGTCGCTGACTCCCCCATCTTTTCCCCGCAGTACTAGAGGGGGTTTTACTTGTTGTTGATCGAGAGTGGTCGATGAAGATTGATAAGCACCCAAAACTGTACAATTTTTACCCCGAATAGAAGTACTTTAGTTGCTAATTCTCAGCAATTTGGGTCTTATGTGCTTAAATGTTTATTTTGTAGGTCTACTATGCATTGCAGAGTTCAAACGCTTAAATCAAGACAATTGCGCGTTTTATGGAGCTAATACCCTTGTCCCGTATCCTAGCCTACCCGAAACCGAGCCTAAACCTAGCCCAAACCTACCCCGAACCCCGTGTGTGTCTAATTTGTCTCTTTTTAATATTTTTTTTAGATTTTTAGTTTGAGTCATTTTTATTTTTAGGATTTATTTTAGATTTATTTAGTATTTTCTAGGTTTTATTTTATTTTATTAGTGTATGTTTATTTTATTTTGATTTTTATTAGTTTTTAGTTTTATTAGGATTAGTTTTAGGAGTTTATTTTTATTTTATTAGATTTTATATTTTAGGATTTTTGTTTTCATACTTTATTACAATTTTTCATATTTTATTTCTTTTCTTTTATTTTAGTTTTTAATAGCTTAGGATTTTATTTTTAGTTTTAATATTTTTATTTTTTTAGTTTGTTTTATTTTTTTAGTTAGATTTTATTTTTTTTAGTTTTATTTTTATTAATTTTAATTGCGTCTTGTTATATTTTTAGGTGTTCAAATTAACACACACACCCTAAAACCTAGACACTACCAAACACACCCTAAGTCACACCACAATATCACCTCACCCACACACACCTAATCACTCCCTCACCCACACTCATCCACCCTACACCCCACCACACCTCATCCCTTCTATCATCATCTTCCTCACCAAACAAACCAACACCAATCTCTCTCCTAAAATCACCATTAACCCAACCTTCATCATCATCCATCACCAAAACATCCACTTCCCTCCATCACCCTCATCTTTCCTCTCTCCCAACCACCTCACCCCAATCTCCCCAACCCCGGCCTGTCTGAAAACCCGACCCCTAACCGGAGCAGCCTCCGGAGGGTTGTCGCCCCTCTCTCTCTTCGCCTACGTCAGCTACCCCGATCCAGCCCTTTCCGGCATCGCGAACAACCCAACCTTTGGCCATGAGCTCAGACGACGAAGCCCACCAGCGTCTATCTACGGCATCTCTCTCTCCCTTCGATTCCCTACCACATGCAACCCGCCGATGGTGCCAGCGACCACAACAACCAACAACTCCGGCATCGCCCCTAACCGCCGGCGTGCTCCAACCGATCCCAACTCTGGCGCCGGTGTCGTTACTCCTTTCACTGCCACCTAAGCCAAAACCATTTCCCATTATTTTCCACCCTTTATTTCCCATTATTTACCATTTCCCAACTCTGGCCCCTATTGTGCCTTCTCTTGTTATTGTTGACCAGGGGAAGAGTGTGGCTGACTCCCCCATCTTGTCCCCATAGTACTAGAGGGGGTTGTACTTGCTGCTGATTGAGAGTGGTCGATGAAGATGGGTGGTGAACAATTAAACCCTAAAATCTGCTCAAAGGTTTGCTTTGGTACATCACTTTTTGTAAACTTTTCTAATTCTTTCTTTTCGAGAAATTGATTTGCATTTCCTTTCTTTCTATAATTTGTTTCTGATTTCCCTACATTGTTCCATGGTCAGGTAAACCAGTCGAAGAAGAATGCCAAGATGGAAGAGTCCTACTAAGGCCACTTCTGACCAAGAGAAATAGATGGTGTTGGACGCCTTTAATAAGCAATCGACAAAAGATTTCATCGACCTTCAACAGGTTTATATCCAAGTAATTACCGATAAGTTTACGGCGACATAGGCCAATAAGGAGCTATTCTCCAAGATAGACAAGTTGGAGGGAGAGTCTGCATCCTCCCCGGATAACGGGTACAATGAAGGCTGGGAGGCAGCTTATGATGATGTTGAGCACCAGATCGCCTACATTCGACAGTTGGGCTTCAAGAACGGCTAGGACCAAGCTTTGGTCAAAGTTGAGGTTCTTGTTGACTCCACCTTATTTTCTCAACAAAATCTAGGTCCAAACCCGATGGATATTGAGGAGCTAATAATAGATTGACCTTCTATTCAAGTTGGGATATAACCTGTTGGACCTGTTGCTAGAGACCATTCTGGTGACCAAGTTACGGGTGGCCCTGGTACGATCGTAGTGGTTAATGATCAAGCTGCCCTATTTACTGACAAAGGAAGGGGTCAAAATCTTCTTAGAATGTGTATACCTTTGTTGTTTGTCTAGGGTTTTTTCTTTTTTGTTGTTTTATTTTTGTCATGTATTATAATTTTCAGACTTGTACTCGACATATGCCCCCATTCATGTTTAAATGAAAATAAACTTTTTGTTATTGTTCTTTTGTTGATACTGATGTTCATTAAATCTACTACTTATTTATTTGATTGTTGTCCATTGATATAGATGAGTATATACCTATAAACTATCCACTAGGACAAATCCTTGGGTCGGATGTTAACTCGAAGGTTCACAAGGCCTTTGTGAAGATCTGTAAATCTCTGAGGGCAAGAAACTAACAATATAAGGACCAATTTAATTTTCTCTCTAAGCTAAAAGATAATCTCCAAGAGATGAAAGAGGTAGGGGCTTCAGTATAAGAGGAAGTAAATGAGTTTAAGGCCAAACTTCTAGATGTCAATGAGGTAAATCAAGTGAACAAGCTTATCCAGAGGGATAACGATGATTTGAAGAAGGAGATTATTCGAATCAAGCGCCTCCTTGGTTATCCAAGTATATTCATCATCGTCCAGGGGGGTAGATTGAGCTAAGACCCAATCATTTCAAAAGGAGGTTGCTGAGCTGAAAGAGAATGTTCGTCGGGCATATGTAATTTCTGCAAACTTTATAGGAACATGATGAGGTTGAGGCATTTGTTCCAGAGGGGTGCTAGATAGGTCTGAGAAGATGGTTATAACCAAGTTTGGACTAATGCCCCAAAGAGGCTGAAGGAAGAGGGGATCCTTCTTTTGCCCGAGGATGGCTATGTGCCCTTAGAGAACAAAAAATTCATAAGGAGTCCCCCTTATGGAATAAATATTAGGTTGATTGCTAGGCCTATCACCACAATCCAATTTTAAGGGACGATCAATGGATCCTAATAGATGCTATTCATGCTCAGCTTCTTGAACATTACTTAGAAGATGCAGAAGAAGAGCTTGTACCTCACCCAGATGATGGTAGGAGAGAACGCATTGGGATTACCTGGCTCGCCATCCTGGGCCACTGTAAATCCTTTATACATTCCAGTTTTGATGTAAATGTAACGTTTTGTTTGAGGTAATGAAAAATTATTATTTAGTGTTTCTCGATGTTTTGAGCTAGTGCTGACTAAACATTCATGTTGGTTTACTATGTAATGCTCAACCAAGCATCTCTTTGCTTCTAATAATATCATTTTGATGTTTACAGATGACTAGATGATATTGAGAGATAATGTTGGTTTGTTTGTGTTTAGCCATTCCCATAGTCCAATATGCCTTTAGCTATGTCATTTCATCTACTTTACCTTTTAGGTCGTGTCATCAAACTCCCTTAGGCCTAAGTAAGATGGTGGAAAAAATGTACCTGGTTAATGGGACATCCACCCGAGCAGGTTTTTTCGCAACCAACAATATTGGCAACCAACATAAGTTGGCTTTGTTGACTAAGGATCCCGTGTAGGGCTTTTGTGGTCGCCGGTGCAACCCATGAATTCTCTTTTGTTTATAACAAGAACCTAAGGGATATAATAATTGAAACAAATCCACTGGCTCGATATAATTGCTACGAACCCTGCTTGACATGTTAAGTTTTCAGATTTAAAAACAAGTTGAAAGACTTTTCAGAATCTCAAAAATTTATCCATGCATGATAGAGATATCGATTAGAAAGGGTGTATATTAATGAGATGTTACCGATAAGAGTTAAGCAACCAATCTAAAGATATGAAAGTAAAGGGGTCAATCCGTCATTTATTCATTGAATACTATCTAAGCAACATAATGTTCGAAAATAATTTTTTTGCATATACCATATGTGCTAATAAAATTAGAGAAGATTTAAAAGTAAAACTTATTGAGATTGGATGCGTTCCATGCTCTTGGTATCTCCCCGCCCTCCAGTGTTTTCAAGTGATATACTCCTTGAAGATCATCTCTGATTACCCTAAAGGTTACTTCCCAATTTTGTCCCAACTTGCCTTCTGGTGGGTTTATGGCACTTCCAAGGACTTTCCTTAAGACAAAGCCCCTTACCAGAAACTTCCTCGGGTTGACCCTTTAATAGTATTTCTAAGCAAATTGTTGTTGGTAGGAGGCCAACTTGATCAAGCACAAGTCTCGTTGTTCATCTGCTAGGTCAAGCTTCATTCGTAGTTCTTCATCATTATGTCCTTGGTTGACCAGATTGGTTCTCATAGTAGGGAGGCCTTCTTCTAGAGGGATGACAAATTTCATTTCGTAAGTGAGTACGAATGGTGTTTCCCTAGTTGGTTTCTTGGGTGTGGTATGATAAGCCCATAAAATATGAGGGACCTCATCCACCCAGGCATCTTTAAATCTTTCAAATCTCTTTTTCAGTCGATTGATCATGGTTTTGTTGGAAGCTTCTGCTTGCCCATTACTTTCGGGATATGCCGTACAGCTAAAGTGTCGTTTGATGGCGTGCTCATCACAAAAGGCTTGAACAAAACACTTTTAAATTGTGTACCATTATCAGTGATGATAGCTGTAGAAGGGTGTTATCAACAGAAAAAGAAAACGAAATAAAAAATACTTTCTCTTATTAGTGACACCCGAGAGGTACCCGCGAGGGTCACCAAGAAGCCCAAAAGCCATTATGAAGTATCACCGCTACCTCAGGCGTCAGCGCCACTTCAGGCTTCAGCGCCACTTCAAACGTCAGCGCCACTTCGAGCGACGGCGCCACTCTGAGCGTCGGCACCGCGATAAGGGTCGGCGCCGATTCGAGCGTCGGCACCACTTTGAGCGTCGACGCCGCGACAAGGGTCGGCGCCGCCTCACATGTCAGCGCCGGTTCAAGCGTCAGCGCCACTTGAAGCGTCAGCGCCACTTGAAGCGTCGGCGCCACTCCGAGCATCGGCGTCGGGACAAGGGTCGGTGCCGCCTCACATGTCAGCGCCAATTCAAGCATCAGCTCTACCTCAAGCGTCAACGTCACTTCAAGCGTCGGCGCCACTCCGAGCGTCGACACCGCGACAAGGGTCGGCGCCGCCTCACATGCCAGCGCCGATTCAAGTATCAGTGCCACTTCGAGCGTCGGCGCCACGACAAAGGTCGACGCCACCTCACAAGCCAGCGCCAATTCAAGCGTCAGCGCCACTTCGAGCGTCGGCGCCACTTCAAGCGTCAGCGCCACTTCGCGCGTCGGCGCCACTTAAAGCGTCGGCACCGGGACAAGGGTCGGTGCCGCCTCACATGTCAGCGCCAATTCAAGCATCAACGCTACCTCAAGCATCAGCGCCACTTCAAGCATCGGCGCCACTCTGAGCGTCGGCACTGCGACAAAGGTCTGCGCCGCCTCACATGCCAGCGTCGATTCAAGTATCAGCGCCACTTCGAGCGTCGGCTCCACGACAAAGGTCGACGCCACTTCGAGCATCGGCGCCACGACAAAGGTCGGCGCCGCCTCACATGCCAGTGCTGATTCAAGCGTCAGCGCCACTTCGAGCGTCGGCGTCACTCCGAGCGTTGGCGCCACGACAAGGGTCGGCGCCGCCTCACATTCCAGCACCGATTCAAGTATCAGCACCACTCCGAGCGTCGGCGCCACTTCGAGTGTCGGCGCCACGACAAAGGTCGGCGCTGCCTCACATGTCAGCGCCGATTCAAGCATCAGCGCTACCTCAGGCGTCAGCGCCACTTCAAGCATCAGCGCCACTTCGAGCGTCGACGCCGCGACAAGGGTCGACACGGATTCAAGCAACAGCGCCACTTCGAGCGTCGGCGCCACTTCGAGCATCGGCGCCGCGACAAGGGTCGGCGCCGCCTCACTTGTCAGTGTCGATTCAAGTATCAGCGCTACCTCAGGCGTCAGCGCCACTTCAAGCGTCAGCGCCACTTCGAGCGTCGACGCCACTCCGAGCGTCAGCGCCGCAACAAAGGTCGGCACCGCCTCACATGTCAGCGCCAATTCAAGTATCAGCGCCAGTTCGAGCGTTGGCGCCACGACGAGGGTCGGAGCCGCCTCACATGACAGCGTCAACTCAAGCATCAGTGGCCACTTCAAGCGTCAGCGCTACCTCAGGTATCAGCGCTGCTTCGAACGTCAACGCCACTTCAAGTGTCGACGCCGCTGCAAGCATCGGAACCGCGTCACATGTCGACGCCACTACAAGTGTCGGCGCCACTTCAAATACCAGCGTCGATGCAAGGGTCCGCACCGCCGCAAAGGTCGGCGCCGTTTCAAGAGTCAGCGCCACTGCAAGGGTCACTGCAGAAATGTTATTCGAGAAGTGCTGCTACAGGAGTTTTCATCATGAAACACCAGTCTCTAAATGAACAACAACACTAACACTTTACTTTCTTGTACAGGTAGCCTAGTCGAGCAAGCAGGGCTCGAACAGGCGCGTTGGGACCTCCTGGGAGTTTTGGCTTAGCGACTGAGGGACAAGGTATGTTGAGCAAGCTCAACCACTTAGCACTATAGGATTGAGAGAATACTAGTAGGAAGACCCAGAAGTCACTCGAGACTACGCACACTGCACACTTGGTCACAAGTGAAGTGAGCAGCCAAAGAGCTGGCTACTCACAATAAAAATAAACTCTTTACAAGAAAATGACTTTTCCAAAAGAGGGGGTCCTCGAGGTCCCTCTCAAGAAAAATAACACTTTTAGAGGGGAGGAGGCCTTAAGGTCACCTCTCTCAAAGATTTGGAAAATTGCACCACAAGTTACCGTTTCAAAAGATAACTACCAAAATCTGCTATTTTGTCTCCATTAGGGGACATATGTGCTTTTTGAGTTTTGGTCGGCGCCAGGTGGAGCCTGCGGAGGGGACAGGCAGGCTGCCTATAGGTAGGGACAAATGGTACACTTCAGACATTATTCCCCACCAACTCTCTCAATTTTGGCGCCCAAAATCGCCAGCTCACCCCTAACGCCCATGTATAAATAGACCTCTGGGCAAGGTCAAAAGACATAGATAGAAAATTGCACTGTTACTCTGCTAAAATATCACAAGACCTACCTAGTATTCTCTTCCTGCTCATTCTCTTAGTGATGAGTGCCTTGTTCCTTCACTCCCCACTGACATCCATCACTCTCAGGTGTTTCCCTTGAGAAAATTGTTATTTTTGCTGTGAAAGTTCATCTTCTTGCAGGGAGTGAGTTGAAGCTTGAGTTCCATTGTTACCAAAAGGAGAAGTTTTCTTCAGAAGTTGCACCAGGAGACCTTCAAGACTTGCAGACAGCGTCCATTGGAGTGGGTTACGCCTCAACCTTTCCAGTTATTCATAGACCCCAGTCTCACTACCCTCCTACATTTGGCGACTCTGCTGGGGAGGTATTCTCATTTCCATGGACAAAGAAGGTTTCAATGTCTCTAAGAAGTTAGTTTTTGAGGACATTCCATCCAGTAATGGAGCTCACAGTGACCAGACTACTCAGGAAGAAGTGGTGGTGATCGGAGCCAAGGCGCCAGCGCCTCAGGGAGGTCAGACCAGTTCGCCGGCAGCGGGTCCAATGGCAGGTATGAACCTTATGGCAATGTTTTTTGACTTTTTAAAGCAAAATAACGTGGATCTATCAAACTTGGGTCAAGGTTCTGTGACACCTGCTGCTGCCCCTTCCGGAGGGGTAGCCACTTCTATTACGATTCCGGCAGAGGCGGTTCCGTCTCGGAAGGCGGCGCCGGAGCAGGTCCTGGCACCAAAAGGTTCTCTAGTTACTAAAAGCACATGTTTGGAGGAATCACCCTCTAAGGCTGTTACTATGGAAGAAGTGAGGAAGCTCCTTTCCTCCACTCAAAGAGAGGGTTCCCACTTATACGAGGAGTTACAAGACTCCTATCCACAGGAAGTAAGTGAGAAGCCATACCCTGAGGGGTATATTCCACCAAAATTTATCAAGTTTGGCGGTAGGGTGGAGAACCCTAGAGAGCACGTGAAGAGGTTCGTCGAGTACCTGGGAGTACACGCTGGTGACAAGAAACTGAGATTGAGGGAGTTATCTAAAACTCTCACTGGGAAAGCTTATACATGGTATTCCCGCTTGGCGCCTAACAGCGTCCTTACTTGGGAAGAGATGCACAGGCAGTTCCTTCAGAAGTTTTTTGTAGCGGAGGATGAATTTACACTAAGGCACCTGGCGCAAGAGGTCCAGAAACTAGGAGAAGAGTTGATGCACTACATCAAGCGATTTCGCGAGAGGGCCTTAGATGTTCACGAGGACGTGGCAGAGGCCAGGTTGCTGCAGATATGTGTGGAAGGACTCCTGGAAGAGTACAAGCTGCATTTGATCAACGAAACTAGAGACGGAACTTTCAGAGAATTCACCAGGGCCGCCAGCAACATAGCTACGATAATCAAACCGAGAGCCTCGGGTTGGAGGACACAAGTTCCACTGACTCCCGGGAGGTTTCAAGTTGCGAGAAGGTAAGCGGTTAACTATGTGGACGGGAGTAACAAAGGGAAGAAGGGAGGCCCCGGGGCCAAGACTGACAGTCCCGGCAACAAGAGAAAATTTGGGGAGGATGTCCCGCCGCCACTACCGTGCAGCGTAGCGGAGGCCATGGATTGTTATCGCACCTTGGTGCGAGAAGGCGTAGCAGGACCTCCCAACCTAAAAGGAGAGACCCCCACTGCAGCTGACAAGGCCAATCCAAAGTACTACGAATTGCACCAACGAGTGCAGCACTCTACCAAGGATTGTTACTACTTGAGAAGGATCATTGGTGAGCAGATGGACAGCGGTACCTTGCAGATACCCCCCGTGGACGTTAACGAGAACCCACTCCCTACGCATCATTTTGTAACTGCCAACATGGTAGTTACCTACGACAAAGAAGCTATGAGAAGTCTTGTGAAGCGGGAGAATGGCGAGCAGTTATGTGAGGAGTTAGAAAATCTGTCACTAAGCAGACTTCAGCTAGAAAGAAAGCAAGAGGAGTGGTTCTTCACTCCGGAGTATGAAAGTGGGAGTGGGGAAGCCGAGGAAGTCGCTCTCTCAAAAGGAGAGGTAGACGTCATCCTCGCTCTAGACGAGGGAGGGAACTCTGAAGCGGAGTATGTTTGCAGTGCCCAGACGTACGAGGTAGACTTAGATTCTGAATGTGAGGCCATAGCGAGGAGCCCCAAGTTCAAGTGGTTTTTCGATCAGATAGGGGTGAAGTATGACACAACGGTGTCCATCACGAGGGAAGTCTTGGAGGCGGTGCAACAGCAGGGGGACCCTTCGCTAAATTGGCAGGGTCCAATCGGAAGGATGATTAAGAAGTATACCTCTGAAGTGGTGTTTTCAGAAGCAGATATGGTGGTTCCCTTCTTCCACAACCGCCCGTTGTACGTCACAGCCATAATTAATGGAGTCTCATTTCCTAGGGCGTTGATGGATGGAGGAGCATCCATTAACATCATGCCCATCAGTACATTATATGAAACGGGAATCGACCAGGAGAAGGTGGTTCCGATACCGCTAGTAATTTCTAGATTCGACAACCCCGGAATGCAGTCAATTGGATACGTGAATGTGGGAATTAAGTTGGGAAATTTCACCTCCCACATCAAATTTCATGTTATTAACACTGACACCAGCTACCAATTACTCATTGGAAGGGTATGGATGCACACTCATGGCGTAGTGCCTTCCACCTACCATCAGTGCGCGAAGGCAAATATTAGAGGTACAAAGATAGTAATCAAGGCCACGCAGAGACCCTTCGCCATTGAGGAGGCCCACCTGGTAGATGCGGCCTTTTACACTGAGTTGGACGAGGAAAGAAAGGTCTCTACAAGAAAGCTAGCAGGAATCAAGGTAGCCGAGGGAAGGGTCCCGCCGAAAAAATCCGTTCATGATCGTCTAGGGGAAAGGATAATTCCCCACATAGAAAAAGGCAAGAGGAAGGTAGAGGAGGTAGCTAGACCTCCTCGAACTTGCAAGAAAGTGATTTTGCCCAATGGAAAAGTCATATACCGTTTATAACGGTCTGCGCGGGAAATGTTCTGGGATGAGAGCATCGACCCGGCGCCCGAGTGTTTTATTGTTGATGAATCCCATATTGTTGAGCATGTTGAAGAACCAGAAGAGGCGCCGGAGTGCATGCAAGACGGACCCAGAGAGCAGCTGCAGGAGTTAGAGGAAATCAAATTGGGGTCAGAAGAGGGCGAGAGTAGACCCATCCTAATTTCCAAGTGCCTGGAACCGAAGCAGAAGGAAGAGCTCATTGAGCTACTTAAGGAGTTCACTGATGTATTTGCTTGGAAGTACACGGAGATGCCAGGAATAGACGCAGAAGTGAGCTCTCATTGATTGAACATCCTTCCCAACGCCCTTCCGGTAAGGCAAGCCACATGCACATATAAAGCAGACCTTGATTTAAAAATAAAGGCTGAGGTGGAGAAGTTGTTAGCGGCAGGGTTCATCAAGCCTATTCAGCACCCCATATGGCTATCGATCATAGTGCCAGTGGCAAAGAAAGACAAGACCCAAATCAGAATTTGTGTTTCGCGACTTGAACAGGGCATGTCCTAAGGATGAATTCCCACTACCCAGCATAGACAGCTTAGTGGATTCCACCGCGGGACATGAGATGTATAGCTTCATGGACGGGTATGTTGGATATAACCAGATTAAAATGGACCCCGCCGACGCAGAGAAGACTGCCTTCCGCACACCGTTAGGGAACTTTCACTATACAGTCATGCCCTTCAGATTGAAGAACGCTGGGGCCACATACCAGCGGACCATGATGGCAATTTTTCACGACTTATTTCATGATATACTAGAATTCTAGTTGGATGATTTGGTGGTGAAGTCTAGGAAAGAAAACAAGCACATTCAGGATCTCAGGAGATTATTCGAGAGGTGTCGTCGGTATAAGATGAGAATGAACCCCTCAAAGTGTGCCTTTGGGGTTACTGCAGGGAAATTCTTAGGTTTGGTGGTAAATAGACAAGGAGTGCAAGTGGATGCAGAGAAGATGAAAGCCATTGTGATGATGCCACCGCCCAAGAGTCAGAGACAACTTAAGAGCTTCCTGGGAAAGGTATCCTACCTGAGGAGGTTTATACCTGTGTTGGCAGAAGTAACTCATCCGTTCGCACCTCTACTAAAAGACAAAGCCAAGTGGGTTTGGGGAGAGAGGCAAGAGAGTGCGTTCAAGAAGATTAAAGAAATCCTAGCCTCTCCGTCCATGATGATTCCCCCCGAAGCCGGAGCGCCACTGCTGCTCTACCTCACTTCTACAGAGAGGTCGATAGGGGCCCTCTTGGCGCAAGAGAAGGAAGGAATGGAAAGGCCGGTCTATTACCTATCAAGAGTTATATTCAGGACAGAATCGAGATACACCAGCGTTGAGAGGCACTGCATGGCGCTGGTATTTCTAGCCCAGAAGTTGAGACACTACCTTCTAGCCTTCACCATTCACATAATCACAAAGTGTGATCCCATCAAGTACCTCCTCGCGCGGACTATACTCGTGGGACGAGCAGCAAGGTGGTTTTTGATCTTGTCAGAATATGATCTAAAGTGCGTAGTGCCTAAATCCATTAAGAGCCAGGTGGTAGCAGATCTGCTGGCCCACTTCCCGAGTGGGGTTTTCGAACCACCTAATGAAGAGCTACCCGGAGAAAGTTTCCAAGCATGCATGGCGGAGGAGGTAAAGAAGTGGTTTATGGAGTTTGATGGTTCTAGTGCCCAAGGAACAGGTGGGGCTGGCGTCATACTGTCAGATGGGAAGGAGAAGATTACCCTCTCTTTCAAGTTAGATTTTAAATGCTCAAATAATGAAGCTGAGTACGAAGCCCTCATTCTAGGGATGTTGGAAGTGCTCAGAAGAGGGATCAGGGTACTGTGTATACGAGGAGACTCCAATATGGTAGTAAGGCAGGTCAATGGAGAGTTTTCCCTTAAACATGCCAACTTAGCGCCGTACAGACACATCATCCAACGACTACTGAGACAGTTCTTGGAAGTAACTGTGGAGAGGCAGGCGCGAACGATGAATAGGCACCCTGACTCGCTCGCCACTATAGCACAAAAGTTGGACATGGAGGAGTCAGAAGCAACCATCACAGTGAGGCAGAGGACGGTGCCTACTATCGTAAAGTCCTTATTCCCAAGTGACGAGCCGGAAGATTGGAGGCGTCTGGTGGAGAGGCAACTTGAAACCAGGGAAGGGCCAATGAAAATATTGGAGTTAGCCAACTATCATGTGCTACAGGGAACTCTCTATTTCAAGAGTCCCGGAGGGTTTCTGGCACGGTGCGTAGGGGAGCAAGAAGCCAGGGAGAGGTTAATATAAATGCACCAAAGGCACTCTGGAGATACGGATATCCCCCTTTACAGAAGACTGCAGCGAAGCGGATATTTTTGGCCCTCCATGAGCGTAGAAGCGTCCCGCTTGCAACAAAGTTGTTTAAAGTGCCAAGCTAATTTTGACCAGCCGACGGAGGCTAACTTCGTGGAAGCCTTCTAAGATTGGAGACAGACGTACCTAGCATATCTGAAAAATGGGGAGCTGCCCGCCGAGAGAGCGGATGAAATTTACCTTAGAAAAAGGGTAGCACGTTTTTACTTGGTCAAAGGAGAGTTGTATAGGAAAGGGTACAATGAGAAGGCCCTAAGGTGCGTAGCCAAAGAGGAAGTGGAAAGGGTGCTGAAAGAAGCTCATGAGCCCTCCCACATGGGAAGCGCCAAGCTGTGCAATCAACTGATGACGTTGGGATACTACTGGCCGACCATAGAGGCTGACTCCATTGGATATGTAAAAAAGTGTAGAGCATGCCAGGTGCATGGAAACATGGTGCACGCTCCCTCTGTCAACCTACAAAGCTTGGCAACCCCCTATCCCTTCCACACATGGGTGTTCGACCTTGTGGGTAAGATCGCCCCAGCATCTCACGGCAAGGCTTTTATCATTGTGGCTACAGAATTGTATACCAAATGGGCGAAGGCCATTCCTTTAAGGAGAGTCACTGCCCAAGTGGTAACCCAGTTTATAAAGGAGTATATCATATGTAGGTTTGGTATACCCAAAGTGATCCTAACGGATAATGGGAAGCAATTTTTATGCAACGAGATGGCCCTCCTCACGGACAAGTATAAGATTGTGCATAATAGCTCAACCATATCCTACCCCAAGGGCAATGGCCAAGCGGAAGCTACTAATAAGACCCTGATAAATATTTTGAAAAAGATGCTAGAAGACATGCCGGGAGCATGGGATGAGAAGTTGCCTATGGTGTTATGGGCCTACCGTACTTCGAAAAGAAAGCCAACGGGGTTCACTCCCTTCTCTCTAGTATATGGGACCGAAGCTGTCCTACCAGTGGAACTGGCGGTACCTTCAGCCAGAATTTCTCTTAGCAATGGGCTCATCCCAGACCCAAGGCATGTGCAACTGGAGGCGATAGATGAGCACATGGACAAGGCGAGAGATAATTTCAAAGTCTACACTCAGCAACTGTCTAGGGCCTATGAAAATTTGGTTAAGCCTAGGGAATTCCAGGTGGGAGATCTAGTCCTGCGAGCATCAACCCACCATCTCCGTAGCATGTCGGCGTCAAAATTCAAACTTAACTGGGAAGGCCCTTTTGTTGTCAGAGGAGTGGGGAAGTCGGGCTACTGCCAGATATCAGAACCAGAGAGTGATTGCCTCTAGTCCATCAACTGCAAGTGGCTGAAGAGGTACTATGCTTAGTAACCACTAACAAGTTTTGTTTGTGTTTTGCATGTCGGCAATAGATGTCAAGGATTGCTTCTATACCAAAAAAGTTTTTTTGTAATTTTTTTGTGTGAAGCAATACTACACTGTAAACGGCAGACAAAAGTAAAAGAAATGAAATAGCAACACTTTCGATCATTTTGACGTTTACTTTGCTTGCTCATTTATACATACATATACGCTCCCTATTAAGTTAGAAGAGAGTAAAAAAAAAAAAAAAAAAGATCGGGAACTTTGCTCACTACACTGGGGAGGTAAGTCCATCCTAAGAGAAAGTCTACTGAGCCAAGTCCCCCAGACATAAATTAATACAGTTTTATAATAAAATCAGGCTTCCGGAAAGGGGCGGGGGTCACCCTCCTCTCCAGCTCAACCTCTACGACTATAAGCAGTAATATGTAGGAATACCCCCACAGACAGGAGGGGCAACCCAAGAAAGTCACATGCCAACACCTCACAGCTACAAGAGGTGCATTTTCAAAAAATGTGTACAATATGATAATACATAACTTTTCATATCAATGCAAATACCCCGCAGTATATGGGGTAGCCACCAGTAGACTAAAGGCTCACAGAAATTAGAGCAAGTCATGTAAAACAAACACCCACAGCATAAAGGGAGAACAAAAGAAAAAGAAAGTGCAGAAGAAACAAAGTGTCTCATACAGGAATGATAAGTGATGTACACATAGAATTCTGAGCACTACAAAGCAAGAGGTAGCCTATCGGCTAGAAACCACAAATAATAATCATCGCGCGCAATGGCGCCAGCATATGACAGACCAGCCTCCCGCAGAAACTCTTCCTCCAACCTGACGAATTTAGCATCATCCTCCTCATCGCCAGACTCGAGTCTGGCAAGCTTCACCTGCAGTAGGTCAATCTGATTCTGGATCCTCATAGCCTCAGCATGTCGTTGCTCAACCCTGGACTACCGGGAAGTGTGAAACCTCACTATCTTTCGAAAAGGAACACTCAGAAAGGGGCGAACCCCTGCGTCAAGTAAATCCAAACGAAAATGATAGAACTGCTGTAAGTCGCGGAGAGCATCCAAGAATAGCAAGATAGAAGAGCTAGTCAGCTTAGCAGGGGAGGTAGCCAAGAACTCATGAACATGGCTGGCAAGAGCCCTCAGGTTGAAGGCCGTAAGAATGTCAACCTGGAGTATACTCTGAGAAGTGAACGTCTCGGGATGGTGCTCTAAGATGAGATCCAATAGCTGACGCTCATGTACCCTGAAGCGGCCTGGTAACTCCTCACGCCATAGCCTACTAGAAATAGTCGCAGCGTCCTCTGCTTCATCATCGCCCTCGGAGTGGCGAGACCCCGCCTCAGAGGGAATAAAAGAAGACTCCCCACCAGAATCAGCATCACCGACTAAAGGAGTGAACTCAGAACTATGATCTCCCTCCACAGTTGCCCCACTACCAGTCTCCACAGTTATCGGAGTATCCTCATACACCTAGAAATAATGAGACAAGGGAAAAATGATAATGCTTGCACAGTATACGCAAGAAGAAAGTAGGAGAATATTAAAAAAAGGGGGGTATGCCAGTCTAATACCTCTCTCGCAGTTGCCCCACTTCCAGGCTCCACAGTCACCGGAGTACGCTCATGCACCTGGAAACAATGAGACAAGGGTGAAATGGGAATGCTTGCACAGTATATGCAAGAAGAAAAAAAAAGGGGAATAGTAAAAAGAGGGGGTATGCCAGTCTAATACCTCTCTCACAGCTGCCCCGCTGCCAGACTCCACAGTCAGCGGAGTACTCTCATGCACCTGGAAATAATGAGATGAGGGTGAAATGGGAATGCTTGCACAGTATACGCAAGAAGAAAAGGGGGAATAGTAAAAAGAGGGGGTATGCCAGTCTAATACCTCTCTCACAGCAGCCCCACTGCCAGACTCCATAGTCATCGGAGTACTCTCGTGCACCTGGAAACAATGAGACAAGGGTGAAATGGGAATGCTTGCACAGTATACGCAAGAAGAAAAAAAGGGGAATAGTAAAAAGAGGGGGTATGCCAGTCTAATACCTCTCTCACAGCTACCCCGCTGCCAGACTCCATAGTCACCGGAGTACTCTCATGCACCTGGAAACAATGAGACGAGGGTGAAATGGGAATGCTTGCACAGCATACGCAAGAAGAAAAAGGGGAATAGTAAAAAGAGGGGGTATGCCAGTCTAATACCTCTCTCACAGCGGCCCCACTGCCAGACTCCATAGTCATCGGAGTACTCTCATGCACCTGGAAACAATGAGATAAGGGTGAAATGAGAATGCTTGCACAGTATACGCAAGAAGGAGGAAAGTAGATACTCTTATACACGGTACCTGAACAACGCCCTCCGTAACGGTCATAGAAGGAGGAGCAGGGGCCCCCGTAGGGGCAACAACACTGATCGATGCTCCAGAAGGGGTTGCCTCAGTGACCAATACTTCCAAAGAAGCTACCTCAACCTCAGGCACCGTAGGGATAGCTACCTGAAGGGGCGCAACAACAGGACAAACCAGCCCGTGTATAGGGCCTGCTGAAACGGCAGTGGTAGGAGCCGCACTCGAAACAGCGCCAAGGGATAACTGCGACAAAGTAAAAGAGGGCTACGATAAGCACAGGCTGGACAGATAAGAAAATAGAACTAAGAAAATAAAAGAATACCTGAACCCCATCCAAGGAGAAAGCGCGAAAAAATAGGGTCGGCGCAGTAGGGGCTGTACTGATAGCCTGCAAAGAATGAAAATACGTTGTTTATTGCATGTTTGAGGAAAAGGAGATCCCATTGCTTCAACAGAAAGGACTGACCTGAAGTGTGGGCTCACTGGTTGAGGCCACGGTAAATATTGGGCCATGAGAAATTGCCTGAACCAAAAATCTACCGTCCATAGATACGCGGACCCTAGGGATAAAAATTCTCCCCGAAGAGGATAAATCCGAGGTTATAACGCCAGCTAAGGGAAGAACCCCTTCCTGAGAAGAAAGTCCAAGAACCATTAAGACTCCTGTTAAGAGGAAACAAATATTCAAAAAAATAAATACTACCTCAGATGGAGAGGCCTCCAGGGGCTCAACTGCAGAAGTACCCACCGCCGAGACAAGAGAAGACGATGTGGCAACGCCCGAAAACACAACTCTCTACGCATGATAAACGGGTAAATAAAAAGGAGTAAAAAAGGAAATGACGCAATGAAAGTTTTGAAAATAGCGAGGCATACCTGAGGAGAAGGGGAAGCCACGGGGGTGGTCCGGGTGACAGTAAAATGCACGGACGAAAGCTGCGAAGAAATGACAGTATACGCAACCAAAAGGCAGTTAGAAGACGAATAAATTACAACAGATGTTAAATAAATTAAGGAGACAACAAACCTCTCTAAACAGGCCTCGGGAGGAAATGAGCATGGAGTTCCTCTCCCGCTGAAAGGGCGTCGGTCGTAGTGGGGGAAGAGGAGAACTACCTGCCTCGACGGAAATGGCCTGCACAAATATAACAGAATGCTTTGAATGAAAATATATATATATATATATATATATATATATATATATATATATATGATGAGGGGAAGAAAGAAAATTATATGCAAAAGAAATATAGACAAGTAAAGGGAGAACACTTACAGTAACAGGGCGCGTGGTCTGGCTATAAGGGAGATGGGTGGGGCTAGCCCCCCAGGAGAACGGGAGGCCTCATCATCGCTAGAAGACTCTCTGGAGACTGATAACAAAGCATAAGTGTCAGTAGTGCTTTCGCTATGGGAACTCAGGCCGCCCATATCACCCGAAGAAGAACAATGGTCGTCATAGGAAGGGGTGCTTCCATAATCAACTAGTTCCTCTTCCAATGAAAGGGAGGGAGATGAAGGAACTCCGTGAGAACTGGTTCCACTAAGTAAAGGATGTGGTGATATAGTACCTTATGTAATAGGAATAGACGCGACCCGCGTCTCCTGGGAAGTAAGGCTCGGTGAGGAGTAACCTTTCCCTGTCACTACTTGGGAAGTCCCCCCTGCACCAAGTTTGCCAGTATTGGACTCTTGATCCACCGTAGACGAAGTAGCAATGCCAGCGCCACCTCCTTTCTTTTTCTTCGCAGCCCGGGTCCTCACAGGAGAAGAAGGAGGAGAAGCAGTAGTAGCAGGAACAAAATTGGAAACATCGGCGTCAGGGTGTTTCCTTTTGCTGGTAGTAGAGGTGTCCGCCTTCCCTTTGCTTTTTGGTTGGCTTTTAGACTTCACAGGGGGAAGCTCAGTCAACGGAGGCGGAAGTGACTCGTCAATGAGAGACCACCGTGCTGCCATAAGTGGAAACCCCCATTTCAGAAAGGGTGAAAGGCATCGAGATGCCTGAGGCCGATATGCTTGCGTCAGCACTAATACCTGCCGAGACATCCCCTTGCATGGGCGAGAGACCCAATGCACCAGAACAAGCGCTGAGACCCCCCTCCCAACGCAACTGGTTTGCCCGACGGAACCCAAGTCAACAGGCGCGAGACCCGCGGACGAGGGGACTGTCCGCCCCAGGCCCTCGTCATCAGCACTACGCGAGATACCCTTATGCAAATATAAGGGATGAACTTCTTGAATCGAGACATCTCCCTCAACGCTACCGATTTGCTTATCGGAGCCCAAACCAGCAGGCTAGAGACCCGAGGATGAGAGAATCGTCCGTCCCGGGCCCTCGTTGATAACGCCGCGCGAGATACCCTTATGCAAATATAAGGGATGAACTTCTTGAACCGAGATATTAGAGCCCAAACCAACAGGCGAGAGACCCGAGGACGAGAGAACCGTCCGCCCCGGGCTCTCGTCGACAACGCCACTCGAGATACCTCTTTCCACGGTAGAAACTTTTTCAGCAACCATCTCAACAAAAAAACCCAACCCCATGCTCGAGACACCCCCCTCCATCAGTGGAGCCTCGAGCGAGATGTTCCTTCCTACAGAAGAACTCAAATTAATATCCGCGTACACCAAGGGCAAGGGAGAGGAACCCACGAGGGTTCTCGACCCAAAATCTGAAGAGGTGAGTACCGAGGACAAGACGTCGACACCGCTGGTCGGGCAGAATGAGGCGTCACCGACGATGGGTATTTCGGCCATGGAATCGTTAGAAACGATTGATGAAGAGGGTATAGAGCTGGGAATATTGGGGGTTTTAGAGTTGCTTACATTTGGAGAAACCTTCGTTGATTTAGGATCCATGGAGGAGAGGGTATGATAGTTGGGAAGGTTAGAGCAAAAAAAAAAAAAAAGGAGGAGATGGATGGCTATGGGGTTTTCAAAAAAAAAATCCCTTCCTCACTTTCTCTCACTACAAACCCAAAGATGCTTATGTTTTTTTTATTGAAGAAGATGAAGGACCCCAAGATAAGGGGCTTATGTTTTTTGCACCAAAATGGGAAAACGTGCAGGAAGGCAAAAAGGCGATGACCTTTTTTTCCCAAATGATGAGATGACAGCTCCCACACTAACGCGTGGGTTTTCAAAAAATTGAAAATCTCGGATAAAGGAACACAGAAGTTAATGATCCTAGGATCCCTAAAAAAAAATATATATATATATATATATATATATATATATATATATAATTGTTGAAACCAAATTTATATCGTACATAGTTTTTTTAGTCTACCCAACCAAAAAATCTTTGCTCGAGGGGCTAATGTAGAAGGGTGATATCAACAGAAAAAGCAAACGAAATAAAAAATACTTTCTCTTATTAGTAAAACCCGAGAGGTACCCGCGAGGGTCACCAAGAAGCCCAAAAGCCATTATGAAGTATCAGCGCTACCTCAGGCGTCAGCGCCACTTCAGGCGTCAGCGCCACTTCAAGCGCCAGCGCCACTTCAAGCGCCAGCGCCACTTCGAGTGACGACACCACTCTGAACGTCGGCGCCGCGATAAGGGTCGGCGTCGATTCGAGCGTCGGTGCCACTTCGAGCATCGGCGCCGTGACAAGGGTCAGCGCCGCCTCACATGTCAGCGCCGGTTCAAGCATCAGCGCTACCTCAGGCGTCAGTGCCACTTCAAGCGTTAGCGCCACTTCACGCGTCGGCGCCACTTAAAGCGTCGGCACCGGGATAAGGGTCGGTGCCGCCTCACATGTCAGCGCCAATTCAAGCATCAACGCTACCTCAGGCGTCAGTGCCACTTCAAGCGTCGGCGCCACTCTGAGCGTTGGCACCGCGACAAGGGTCTGCGCCACCTCACATGCCAGCGCCGATTCAAGTATCAGCGCCACTTCGAGCGTCGGCGCCACGACAAAGGTCGACGCCACTTCGAGCATCGGCGCCATGACAAAGGTCGGCGCCGCCTCACATGCCAATGCTGATTCAAGCGTCAGCGCCACTTCGAGCGTCGGCGCCACTCCGAGTGTCGGCGCCACGACAAGGGTAGGCGACGCCTCACATGCCAGCACCGATTCAAGTATCAGCGCCACTTCGAGTGTCGGCGCCACGATAAAGGTCGGCGCCGCCTCACATGTCAGCACCGATTCAAGCATCAGCGCTACCTCAGGCGTCAGCGCCACTTCAAGCGTCAGTGCCACTTCGAGCGTCGGCGCCTCGACAAGGGTCAGCGCGGATTCAAGCAGCAGCGCCACTTTCAGCGTCGGCACCACCTCACATGTCAGCGCCGATTCAAGTATCAGCGCTACCTCAGGCGTCAGCGCCACTTCGAGCATCGACGCCACTCCGAGCATCGGTGCCATGACAAAGTTCGGCTCCGCCTCACATGTCAGCTCCAATTCAAGTATCAGCTCCACTTCGAGCGTTGGCGCCACGACGAGGGTCAGCACCGCCTCACATGACAGCGTCAACTCAAGCATCAGTGGCCACTTCAAGCGTCAGCGCTACCTCAGGTATCAGCGCTGCTTCGAACGTCAACGCCACTTCAAGTGTCGACGCCGCTGCAAGCATCGGAATCACGTCACGTGTCGACGCCAATCCAAGTGTCGGCACCACTTCAAATACCAGCGCCGATGCAAGGGTCCGCGCCGTCGCAAAGGTCGGCGTCGTTTCAAGAGTCAGCGCCACTGCAAGGGTCACTACAGAAATGTTATTCGAGAAGTGCTGCTACAGGAGTTTTCATCATGAAACACCAGTCTCTAAATGAACAACAGCACTAACACTTTACTTTCTTGTACAGGTAGCCTAGTCGAGCAAGCAGGGCTCGAACAGGCGCGTTGGGACCTCCTGGGAGTTTTGGCTTGGCGGCTGAGGGACAAGGTATGTTGAGCAAGCTCAACCACTTAGCACTATAGGATTGAGAGAATACTAGTAGGAAGACCCAGAAGTCACTCGAGACTACGTACACTGCACACTTGGTCACAAGTGAAGTGAGCAGCCGAAGAGCTGGCTACTCATAATAAAAATAAACTCTTTACAAGAAAATGACTTTTCCAGAAGAGGGGGTCCTCGAGGTCCCTCTCAAGAAAAATAACACTTTTAGAGGGGAGGAGGCCTTAAGGTATCCTCTCTCAAAGATTTGGAAAATTGCACCACAAGTTACCGTTTCAAAAGATAACTACCAAAATCTGCTATTTTGTCTCCATTAGGGGACATATGTGCTTTTTGAGTTTTGGTCGGCGCCAGGTGGTGCCTGCGGAGGTGACAGGCAGGCTGCCTACAGGTAGGGACAAATGGTACACTTCAGACATTATTCCCCACCAACTCTCTCAATTTTGGCACCCAAAATCGCCAGCTCACCCCTAACGCCCATGTATAAATAGACCTCTGGGCAAGGTCAAAAGACATAGATAGAAAATTGCACTATTACTCTATTAAAATATCACCAGACCTACCTAGTATTCTCTCCCTGCTCATTCTCTTAGTGCTGAGTGCCTTGTTCATTCACTCCGCACTGACAGCCATCACTCTCAGGTGTTTCCCTTGAGAAAATTGTTATTTTTGCTGTGAAAGTTCATCTTCTTGCAGGGAGTGAGTTGAAGATTGAGTTCCATTGTTACCAGAAGGAGAAGTTTTCTTCAGAAGTTGCACCAGGAGACCTTGAAGACTTGCAGACAGCGTCCATTGGAGTGGGTCACGCCTCACCCTTTCCAAGTATTCATAGACCCCAGTCTCACTACCCTCCTACAATAGCCTTTGGTATCCTAAAGCGAGTTATTATGTTCCTCCATTTGAACCTTATCATGTCATAATCTCGAATGTTTGCTAGTGTTTTTTTCTCTACCCATTTGGTGAAGTAATCTATGGCGACCAGTAGATACTTGTGATTTCTAGGTGCGATAGGTAGTGGTACCATAATATCTAATCCCTATTAAGAGAAATTCCATGGGATGGTGAGGGATTTTATGTCGCTGGAAAGCTGGTGAATCATAGGTGACTACTTTTAACACTTTTGGCATTTGCGAACATTGGCACCGGTGTCCTTCTGCATAGGGGGCCACTAATATCCTTCCTTGATTGCGCAAAAGGCCAATGATCTTCCACTTGTGTGACTCTCACAAATGCCCTCTTGGATCTCAATAATTACTTATACAACATCTTGTGGGTGACTGCATTGGAGCTACAGGTCTGTAAATGATTTCTTATAAAGCTTACCTTCAGGGCTAAGGTAAATCGAGCAGCCTTAACCCTAACTTGATGGGTCGACCTCCTATCGTTGAGTAGTATGCCACTCCGTAGATAACTAATGATGGGATCCATCTAACATGGGGATTTATCAATAAGGAGGACTTTCTCAGCTATGACTTCCTGGTCGATACTACGTTGCGCGAGGAACTCTATCTGAATTGTTCTCCTTAGGGCAGAGTCAATTATTGAGTTAATGCTACTAAAGTGTCAACATGAATGTTCTGTCATTGAGAGAACTATTAAATTTCCTGTAATACCCCGTATTTCTGCATATTTATGATTTAATTAATTGGACAATTAAATATAAAATACGTTATATTTAAATTACGAGAGTAGAGTAATTTAATGTGATTTAATATTTAAATTACGTGAGTGAAGTAATTTAATAAGACGGATTTATAATTATGATTATTAAGTGGTCGTATAATAATCGTGTTATTTATATATTAATCGAGAGATAGAGACTGATTAATATGTGATTTAATTTTACTAAGAGTGAATAGTAAATATACGTCATAGCGAGTGATATGGGCGTATTTTATGTTATCTCACCGAGAGTCGCACGTTAGACTATGTTGAGGTGAGAAAATGAGAAAAATATTTTAAGTGACTCGGATGATAATTTAAAGGTCAAGGATGATCCCAGAAGGGGAAGATTAGTCAAAATAGTATACCCGGGGATGTCAATTGAGTCACGGGTTAATTTTGGGCCAAGCCGGCACTTTACGGGGGTAATTTGGTCATTCTAAAAATAGAGGTTAAAGGGCCTACGAAAATTAGAGTCCTATATCTGATAATTAGAAATGAGGATTAGGTTTCATAACTCTAAAATCTTAGAGAAGTCATTAGAGGGTAAAGAGAGACTGTTCCCAAGAGCCAAAGGATGTTTTGCGAAGGATTGGAAGGTGTTCTTGCATCCCAAGCACCTGGGGAGTGAATAATTGAAGGGAAGCACATCAAATCATCATCTTCATCATGAAATTAGATCACCCCTGCATAAGGCAATTGGTTTATTGCAAAATTAAATTGATGTTATAATACCCATGCGTAGGATTTTTATGAATAGTTGCTCATATGAATATTCTTGGTGAAAATGAATGATTTAAATACAAGCTGGGTAGGAAATCGCATGTAGGTTGTATGAACAACTGTAGAGGAATATAATTCAATGTTTTCATGATATTTTTTATGAAATCTAATCTGGATTAATGAGGATAATTTATGAAGAACATACATATCTAAGGTTTTTGATGATATTTAGATTTGGGTGGTTCTTAAATAAATTTCGTAAAGATCTGATGATGTATTTACATTGGAAATAGTCTCTATGCATGTAGTGGATGTTTGGTCATGTTGGTAGATATTTTCATAAGGTTTAATGAGGTTTTGAAAGATCGAACTTGGTGGAAAACCATAACTGTACATGTTTGATATTTGGTCGATCGATCGATCGACCCCTAAATTTCGATCGATCGACTGATCGATACCTTCGATCGATTGACTAAAGCTGAATTGGGGATCTTTTGTACGTTAACGGTTATTCGATTCCTAATGATTGGAGGAAAATTAGGGATGATATTATACCTAGTTAGGGACTTCGTAATGACTAGTATGTATATTGTTATGTCCGATAGAGTACTTTAGAGTGAGACTTAGCATATGAACCAACGAGGATAAGTCAAATTGGATAGGTATCAAGAAATGCATGGCATGAGTTATGGAGGGAGATTAAACACTAATCCATGGTACATACCAGTAAAGTAAGTTAGTCATAACTACTGAAATTAAAAAGGGGGCAACTAGGTTCCTTATAGTTGGGTGAATACTCGAGAAAATATGATAAAGAGAGAAATCAAAAATGCAAGGTACGGTGAGTATTGGAGAGAATTGTACCACGTACTAATTTAAATCTTTAGGTGAGTGTATACTATGAATTTTTTACTTAGGTTGGGTGAATACGTACAGTGCCTATATGTTATTGGAGTTGAGGATTAGACCCGACCAATATTTTACTATTTCATTTACATTTGGAGTCGACGATTAAACCGGGCCAATGTAAATGATTAGAGAATTGGAGTCGATGATTAGACCGGGCCAATACTCCTTATAGTATATATTGTGTGTGAAATATATACTATACAAATAATCTACTTGGGTCGAATGGTAGATGATGATATGATTTGCATATATCTAAAAGATAAATAATTTTGAATAATTGGAGTCGATGATTAGACCGGTCCAATTATCCTTCTAGTATATATTGTGTGTGAAAATATATACTGTATGAATAATCTGCTAGGATGGTGTAGTAGATAATTAGATGAGGGGAATACATCTAAAATAATAATCTAAGAGGAGAAAGCTTAATTGGAAAAACATAATATTAGATAGTGAACATCTAATGAATAAGATTAAGTGGTCAGTCTTAACTTTCAAATCAGAAACTAACATATGTGAAATGTTACTTGGAAATTTATTAACAGAATGATAAGTGTTAAAGAAACTTAGTACTGTTTGGGTGGTACGGGAACTTAGATGTGTAGATGAGTTCAAACGAGTATTATAGTTTAAATAGCATGGGTAGTTATATTTAACTAGACTAAGTATGGAACGTTAGGCGTGCACTATAGATGAGAGGTGAGGAAACTCAAGTGAGTGTGCATAAGCCTAACCTCTGTAATCAATAACTTATCTTTACTGCAATAAGTTTTCTTGCTAAATATTTTCAAAATGTTTTGAGTAGTAACTCTTGCTGTGTAAAATATTTTTAAAAACCTTTTAGGTGTCCATCCACAGGTACGCCAAACGTAAATTCATTCTAGGGATTTCGAAGCTGAATCACAGGTGGATGTTGCAAGACATTGATTAGATGCTTATTTTATCATTTTCAATCTTGTGTAGGATTTCAATTTCAGTATGGACAAGTTGTCCCATCGTACTCTCTTTTGTTGGGATTTTGATATTTGTTGCTTTTTAGACGATGGTTTAGTCGACAAAACTTGTTTACCTTAGTTGATATATTCAGACTTTTATGTTGGTATTTGATTTATACATTGTTTCGAATGTTGTGGTTTGTTTAATGAAAGTTAAAATTTGGCACTAGTCTAATTTCACCTAGGTGGTTAGTAATTAAAAAGTCGTCGAGAGTGATGCTAAGAATGAACCAACTGAGAAACCCGGTTTAATTTGATTTAGGACTAATCGTCTGGAACTTAATTGGGCGGCGTGTCACAGATAGAATCAGAGCATCAGGTTCTAGTGTCCTTAGGATCTGTACGGCTTACTACATTTTCAGTGATTCGTTCGTTGTTATAGAGCCCTATTTTAGGAGTGTTGCTTTTATCTTTACGTGCTTAAGATATCGTACTTCTGCTATTGGATTTTGTATAAAAATGAGTACTTATACAATTCATTATATTTTCATATGCCACCGAGGATACAAAGAGTGAAGAGGGCCAAGGCCAGGGATTAGGTGAGGGAGGCTCATCAGGAGCCACAGATACCTCCAACCCCGCCCCCACCAGAGTTAATCTCTACTACTTAGGTGGCCGTAATAGTGGCTCAGGTAGTCGAGAATGGAAGACAATTTTTCTCAGCCCCAGGGACCATCTCCAGTCGCACCAGCAATTCAGGCCCCATTAGGGTGGGCCACCTTCTTGGCACCGAGTTAGGTAGACCTTTCAGAAGAGACACCCACCTGGGTTCTGGGGCAATACTGATGTGGTAGAGGCTTTTGACTGGAAGAAGAACATTCAGCGCCATCTGCGCATGCTTGAGTGTACTGATGTGCATAAGTAGATGCTTGCTACCTTCCACCTGACAGCAGAATCTTTACAGTGGTGGGAGTCAGTCACCACCACCGAGGAGAGGGACTTGATGACGATATTTGATTTTTGGGTGAGATTTGATAGCAAGTACTTCTCACCTCATGTTGAGACTTAAATGAGAAAGAAGTTTGGGGAAGTATGTCAGGGTGATCGCTTGGTAGTAGACTACGAGGAAGAGTTTACCCGCCTGCCAAGCTTTGTGCTATATGAGGTGAGTAACGAAAAGAGGAAGAAAATAAAGTTCATGGATGGTTTGGCCTGGAAGATCAGGCAGCACTTGATCGGTAATCTTGCATTGAGGACTTTCACTAATGTCGTAAATACTGCACTATTACATTGTTAGGATCATCGCTTCCATGCTAAGGGGAGCAAGAGAGGTGAGCCCATCCAGTAGGGTGAGACTGGGGGGAGTTCTAGTAATGGGGCACCACCCGAGCAGCAACAGATAGCTGGTCAACAGGGACAGGATTCCCAACAGGGGAATTTTGCCAAGAGATTTAAATCTGGAAAATACTGACACGACGGGAGATGTAAAAAGGGTCAGCAGGGCCCCCGATAGCAACAAATTCCCAAGGGCAGATAAGGCTAAGGGAACCAGGGAGGAGGCCATCAGGGCTAGGGACAGAGACAGTTCTAGGGTCAGTGCTTCACATCTGGTCAGCAGGGCCACAAGAGTATAACTTGCCCCCAACAAAATGGGGCTCAACATCAGGGCGCCCAACAGGGCAGTAGGCACCGTTAGCCCCAACACTAGCACATGACCCATAGCACCAGTCGGGCCAGATGCACTACGGACATGTGGACAATGTCTGGGACATTCCTTTCCATCCAGTACCTCCAGCACCACCGGTAGTCACGGGTATGTTTCCTATCCATCGACATGAGGGTAGTATTCTTTTTTACACGAGAGTGATGCATTCTTTTATTTCCCCTAGATTTGTACAGGAAGCCGACCTTTTTTAGGTAGGCGACACTTATCTTATGTGTGTGGATTCACCAATGGGTAGTGGGTCCCGTATACACTCTATCTGTAGGGGTGTGGACATTATTATCAGGAGATTGAGTCTAGCGGCATACTTCTAGTGTTAGACATGGAGGGTTACGACGCCATCTTAGGGATGGATTGGTTGGCAGGATATAGGGCGATGGTGGATTGTTATGACACGACTATCGTGTTTTCCATTTCGGGACAGGAGATGTTCCTAGTGGCGATGCATCTTCTCGAGGGAGGATCGCGCACTCACTTATATTATATTGAGGAGGAGACCTCACAGGAGGTGGTTGTTTCCCTAGACTCAATCCTAGTCATGAGGGATTTCGAGGACGTCTTTCAGGAGATACCAGAATTACCACCCAGCAGGGAGATTGAGTTTGTTATCGATTTAGCACCGGGGATGAGGCCGATTGCCAGAGGACCATATCGCATGGCCTTTCCAGAGATGCGGGAGCAGAGGGCAGATCCAGTACCTCTTGGGATAGGGTTTCATTCGGCGGAGGACGTCACCGTGGGGCGAACATGTGCTATTTTTGAAGAAAACAGATGGTTCTTGATAACTTGCTGACGCTACTTAGAAAGTTTCTCTAATGTGAGTTCACTCTAGTCTCAAGTGCAAGCCTATCGCGTTACTAATAAACCCGATAAGTCGGGATCGTATCCACAGGGAAATAGGACAATGAAATTGTAATGACGTTGGATAGACAAGGAAATCCTAACTCTGACTCAGAGGGGAAAGAAAAAGTGATTTGATTTATGGAATAACTACACTAGATGCAATTATGAAATTATGAAAAGATGCAATTATACTAAATTACCTAAAATCCTGATGAATACTGATTTAAAACTTTAAACTATGTGATGAGAAAAACAGGACGGGAATACAATCCCCCAACCCTAGTGTATTGATGGTATAAAACTAATCATAAATTCAAATGATTAATTAGACCCAAAATTTAGTACACCCAAGCATTACGTATATGAGGTTCAAGCCCGCACCATACTTAATCAGAGGACGAGTAAATCGGTATTGCCATAGTTACACTCGAATTGCATTCTAAAGCATCCCGGTTACCCGAAAGCAAACAAGATCTAAAGATCTACAATTTCCGTGTTCCTACGCAATACGGTCATAATAAATCACTAAATTCAGAGGATTAATGTTATACACATGCAACTATCACATCAGGTTGGGTTCATATATCCTGTCCTTAGAAAATCTAGCCTAGCATGCTGAAACTAATGAAAATAATCTTTGAATTGCATAAAACCATGATTAAACTAAGGAAAATTTGTAGAATGATTTAAAAAGGAATTGAATTGAAGAAAATTAACTCTTAATCTTACCAAAGCAGTAAAAGCAGCAATTAAGAACACTTGTAATCACATAATTCTGAATAATCTTCACTATTGGAATTAAGATTGTAATCTACCTTCAAAACTAGGATTTTACAGAAAGAATTGGAAAATTATATTAATTCTACGTCCTAAAAATGATAAAAACTCGGGTTTATATACCTTACAAAAATTTCAAGAGTTTTAGTTGTACTAGGACCCTCCATTAGAGAAAGATAAAATTTCAAAACCCGACAGCCGGACCGGTCCAAGGCTCCTACGGATCGGTCTGCCTAGAATGCATACCGGTTCTTTTATTTTCTTCCATTTTTGGTCTGCCTTCGGTTCGGGTTCTCTGGAATGTGGCAATGCGGACCGGTCCGGACCTCCTGCGGATCGGTCTGCCTTTGACTTTTTTTTCTCAAACTTTGACTGCTCATATCTTTCTCATCGGGACTCCGATTGAAGTGAAATTTTTTCCAGTGTTCTTGTAATTGAAAGCTATTCAACTTTCCGGTTGATGCCTCATTCGAATTCCGAGTAAAAATTACAACTTTGCCCTTTTGACTTTTCCTTCTTTTCTTTCTCGATTCTTCCGATTTCTTTCTTTCTTTATTAACATTAAATATCTGCAAAATTAGTATGAAATACCAGAAACTCGGTGTACTCGTTAGAATAAGTCAGTACCAAGATTATGAGATAAAATTAAATCGATTACGCTGTTCGAGGTGCTAAAAAAACTAAATTAAAGGGATAAATTCGGAAGAATTTATACCTAATCAAATCCCCCTAACTTTGAACTTTGCACATCCCGAGCAATTTAAAAGAATCCTAGAAAGGATTAACTCTTGAAAAACATTTTATTGGGATAATATCCCTTTATCACGGGCAAGAGATTGCATTTAGCATATGCAACAAGCCTTGAAACCCCTAGGTCACCCTAGTAGGACGAGTTGTGTCTCGTGATGGTTCGCAGAGAATGTACCCACAAAATTTGACTCAAAGAAGATTCAAAATACGCAAAAATTGTCTAATTCAAACTTTCTCAGAAAAAATAATCATCATCAAGTCATGTTTACAAGTCTCAAATCATAGTGCATGTGTGCGAAGCTAAAAATTTAACCGCGAATTGTCACTCATTGACCATTGCGTTACTTATCCGAAAATTCGTTTTGATTTCAAATTGTCACGGAATGCTCTCTCAAAGAATCACTCGGAATGTGGCTATTCTCTCGGTATGTGTGATATAAAGAGTAAATATAATGGACGCAAAGTCACGCACACAAGTAGAAAGACGAAAATTTCATAGTGATAGGATCTCATCAACGGAATATGGTTTTAAAAATGGGAACATTGCCTCTTATTCACGCATTATCTTTTTTATTATCTTTTGGTGTATTATCTCTCCACGCAGTAACCACTTTTTCAATTCGGACTCGGTTAGGACTTTTTCGGATTTTACAGTATATTGGGTAAAATGAAAATGGTAGGGAAGGTTGGAATTGGAAAAGTCATTTGTGATGTCCATTTGTGCTTTTTCCGGGCTATTGCTCATTTTTTTCTTTTTCTATATTTTTCTATTTTTCACTTATTTTCTTTTCTTGCTATTTTTGTTGAGCATATCTATTTTTTCTTGCCCCTTTTTATGCACTTTCTGGACTTTATTGAATATTCCCTTATCGTAATTCCAGGTTACTTGTGTTTTTCGGGGTACCAAACGAAAAGGATAACTGTTATTCGGTTCAATTTGGGTTATCAAAGGGATAATATTTCACACCTTTTTGTGGCTAATATTTTTGGGTAACAAACGATGGCCTACTTCATTGTCCGAATTACTTATTAATTTACCATATGCGTCTCGAGATTAATTAAGTTTAGAGATTTATAGCGCACTTTTTAAGGCAATACCACACACGTTTTCCATAACCGATCAAAATGAAAGGATTGAGATCTACGATGACTTTTTAGGCGATGAAAAGAACTTTAAGCTAACAATTAACCTGAATTGATTTATAAATTTCACAAAGATGAAAGGCTCGAATCTCACCGGGTTTGTTAATCTCCACACTTATTCGTTAAGTTGTCAATTTTCGTTCAATTTCCATCTTTGGTCAATTTTGGCTTTGTGCATTTGAATTTCACAACTTGAGACTTCAATCCGACATTTAATGATATTTTTGAAAATTTTGAATTCCAATTTTTATTTATTTTGAACAAAAATATTTTTGGGTTTTTCAAAATTTTATGATTTTTTTTAGATTTTTGGGCATTTTTGGAAATTTGTGAAGTTTTAGAAATACGCACTTGTAATCCCCCTAACTTAGACTTTTGAATTGGCCTCAAGCAAAAAGGACTAAAATCTAAACAAGGCAAAATAAGAAGTGCGATAAATAAAACAAAAAAATGGAGAAAATGCATAAAGACACTAAATGACCCTAACACATGACTCAATAATACATTAAAAATCACCCCATACGTGTCGGGGGTGTGACGACCTCTCATCTCTCCACAAACTCACCCGACCCCACTCACAAGATCCGATGCTCTCCTTATTTCTCCCGTCCTAGGATTATAATCCAACAATCACTACAAGTTGGGACCTCGCCCATAGATAAAGGATAGACCGGGAGACTCATCGTGACTAATTGGAAAGGGATCCTCTTGATGCTTACTCAAAGTGTGGCCTGCGTGCATCGACTTGGAGGGAACACCTAAGTTTCTTTCCATTTTTGGAATGCATGGGTTATGCTCTAGGTCGGATGAAACATAACTTTTCTCCTCACTCACCTTTGGGACCTCTAGTGGTATGGGTGGATGGTCACAAAGAAGGAATTCATCAATTTTATCTTACCATTCGCTTTTGTCTAGGTGACTACATGAATCCAATAGAGTTTGGACTTCGTCGTTAAATCTCTCATCCATCGGACCGAATTCTTTTTCAAATTCTTCCATGCTCATGTCCCCTAGCTCTCTCTCTCGAGTAGTGCCCACGTCCTCCCTTACTTCATCGATCTCTAACTCCACCATTTTTCTCTCTTCTAACCCCTCTCTCTCTCTCTCTCAATCATGGTATAAGTTCCCTCGCTCTCATGACTAGACACTGAGCATGATTCTAAGGCGTCCCCACATAAATTTTCCTCAATGTGCTCTTCTACGATCTCATCAATTAGGCTCACTTCATGAAGATCATCTTCTTCCCCCATATGTTGGGCTATATAGAAGATGTTAGTCTCTAAGGTCATATTCCCAAAGGTGAGTTGCATCTGCCCATTCCGAGTGTTGATAATAGCATTAGTCGTAGCTAAGAATGGGTGCCCAAGAATGATGGGAACATAATTACTCGAGGCGAAGGAGGGCTCCGTGTCCCAAATGACAAAGTCTATAGGGAAGTAGAAAGTGTCAACTTGGACGATCACGTCCTCCACTATACCTCTTAGTATCTTCACGGTTCGATCCGCTAACTGGAGGGTGATATTTGTGGACTTGAGGTCGCCCAGATCAAGTTGCCTATAGATGGCATAAGGGAGGATATTGACACTTGCTCCCAAGTCAAGTAAGGCTTTTTCAATTTTATTTTCTCCAATGGTGCAGGAAATGGTGGGTGTACCGGGATCTTTGAATTTTGGCGGGAGATCATTAAGTAGAATGGATCTCATGTTCTGTGCTAGGCATACGTTTTTCTTTACCTTCCTCTTCCTCTTCACTGTTATGTAACACCCCGTATTTTTGTGATATTTATTTTATGGGATTAATTTAATTAAATGCGTATTAATTGGAAATTAATCCGGATTAAAAATACTAGCGAGATGCGGGTTGGTATTTGATTATATGTGCATATATGATTATATATGAATATTGAATTATGAAATTTGTCGTGAGATTGAAATACGGCAATTTGGAAATTTTGTTGAGACGCGTGTGACAGTCGCGTCATGGTATATAATTATGATAATTAAAAAGTGAATTTTATTTCTATTATCCGTATGGTCGTTTTGAGCGCGCCAACGCGTCCGGAAGGGTCGAAATAGTCAGAAAACACTAGGCAGGGGTTTGGTTTGGGTCCCGGGGCATTTTTAGGCCATACCGGCAACGTATAAGGGTAGTTTGGTAATTTTGAATTTTGGGGAATTAAAACCTACAAAAATTGGGAATTAATATCTGATTTGGCATTAAACCACTAATCCCACTAATACCCAAGTAGGCTACGGAAGTTATTGAAAATTGTTCCAAAAGAATTTCTAAAGCACAAACCCTAGCCACCATTAACTTTGGAGAAGAAAGCTTGTAGAGAGAGAGGAGGGGAGAAATCTGCAGAGAGAGAGAGAACCATTCATCAAATTCATCATCAAATCAGAGATTCCAATAAGGCAAGTGGTTTAATTCCAATTAATTTCAGAGAATGCTTCTTCCATGCGTAGGAATTGGTTAAAATTGTATTGTTCTTGGAGTATGATGAAAACCCATTTAATTGGATGTAGAGATTTATAAATCTATAGATGAAATTGCATGTAGAACATTGATAGAATGATTAGTGGGATGATAATACATCTTTTAAATTATAAAAATGGATTTAGTTATGTCTTTGAATGACTTGATTTTTCTAGGGTTCATGTTCTTGAGAATTTGGGAAAAATGGTGGAGATTTGATTAATTGATGTAGTTTAGGGTGATTTGAACCCATATAAACGTTGTAATACGGTTGTAACATGTTTAGGAAGGATTAGATACCTTGAAACATTGTTGGAATGACATTTAGATGAGATTAGAAGTGAAGAGATTTGGGGAAAAACCAAATAGGAATTTCTGGGCTCGAATCTGGCCACTCGTTAGAAGACCTACCCAGGTCGTTCGAACGAGCTCGTTCGAACAAGCTTCTAATGAGTTGACAGTCTGGGTTCTAATGAGACGGATGTTCGTTCGAAGACTTTCGTTCGAACGAGATCTCGTTAGAAGACCCAGTTCGTTCGAACGAACTCTCGTTCGAACATCCTCGTTCGAACAAGACTTCGAACGAGTTGATAGTTTAGGCTTTTTAGCCTGTTTTGATCCCGAGTGCCCCGTAACCTTGTGTATAGGTAGAGATAGCCTTTCCTTGATGAGTAATTGATATATTTGGGATGTTTGGGATATAATAAGGAGTCAAACCTAGAAGTGTAGTTTGAACCTAAGTAGGACGTGAGTGTCTATTACGAGGTGAGCTATTGACGGCCTAATTAATTATATTAACCGGGAACATATAAATGGTGTAGTATTATATGTCAGTACGAGAAGAGATATGTACCAATATATTATGGTGATTACTAAGATGTGTGAATACTTAGTATATGTATTGATTTTATGTGTATGACATACCTACCATACTTGCTATCACGGGAGGTTTGCGTTCGCTTAGGGCCCTCTAATCCTTGTGTTGCCCGAATTTAGACTGGTTACCTCGATGAACATAGGTCAGAGAAGGACTTATTGGGATGTTAATAAGTCTGCTGATCGTGGGAGCGCAGGTATGTGCGTGACCCATGTGATGTGACTGTGTTCGCCTCCATTATTTGTGATGTTGTTATCTGTGAACTATTCCTGAGAGATTCGGAATATGTGATCCTCATGTACGTGATGTACCGGGATGGATAGCAGAGTATGTGTGCATCGCATATTTATGTCGTGAATAATATACACTTAATTAATGGGAACTTTCATGTTGTTATTGTAAACATAATTATGGTAATGTAGTGAGAGAACATAACGGGTTAACTGATAGTGAATTATGTTACTAATTGAGAGTCTGAGTTTAAGTGAAGCCCTCTACTTATTTAATAACGCTAGAATGTAATATGGGGATCGAGTAGTAAGGGGTAGAACTTATTACGGTTTGGTTAGATGTGTATGTCATGTAGATGGGTACGGTACGTTAGGAGTGCACATGTAGTCGAGAGGTGAGAATTTCATGTGAGTGCACGTCTTAACATGTACTTTGCATTTAATGTTTTAATGTTATTAAAACACTTGCTATTTTCAAAATGTTTTCCACTTTCGGGCTCTGACCCATTTTCTTTCAAATCTATTTTTGTAAAAACCATTTTTAGGTGCCCAGCCACAAGGACACCATGCATAGGATTCTCATCCAGGTGACGAGCTGTAGCTGTTTGTGGAAGTTACAGGACTTTGCTTGTAGACACTTCATCTATCTTGACTCAATATTCTTCAATTATCAGTTGTAGGGCATGTCGCCCATTTCTTTTAGAGACATTTCATTTATTTCAGTATTCAGACTTTTGGCATGTAATTATTCTGGATTCAGACTTGTCTTATATTATTGTTGTGGGACTGTTGTGAGGAGTTTTTCCTCCGGACTTATTATTATTAATTGTTGGTTATTCATTACTTCATTATGGTGAATGGATTATGTTGTCTTCCATTAATTTTTATTGCATGTTAATCAGACTTAACTTAAAATTTGGCACTTACTTTTTAAATACTAGGTGGTTAGTAATTATTAAAATGTTTTCGACAGTGATGCTATTAACTGAACCAACTTGGCATTTTGAATTAATTTAATAAAGGACTAGCTACCCGGTATTTAATTACTCGGGGTGTCACAGGTGGTATCAGAGCATCAGGTTCTAGTGTCCATTAGGATCTGTACGGATTATTATGTTTCCGCTGAGCTTTCTTTGATGTAGAGCCCTATATTTTAGGATTATCGTATTCTCTTGTTTATTCTACGTTCTTCAGCTATTTTAAGTTTATAACTGCGAACTTATAAACTTCATTCTTATTTCAGATGCCTCCACGACGTTCACGAAGGGTTCCCAGGGATGCGTGGCCAGAACCACAGCCCGGACCGGCTCAGGGCACGATGAATGCCGCCGAGGTAGCAGCCATTGTGGCTCAGGCGGTAAATGCCGCACTAGCTGTAGTTCAGCAGGCACCACGTCAGGTGCCGATAGCTGCGCAAGTTCAGGCTCATGCAGTCCCGTCTGCTTGGGAACGTGTATGTGATGCTTTTCAGAAATCGCACCCTCCGGAGTTCGCAGGTAGCTCCGATGTGGTAGTTTCGAGTCAGTGGAGGAAGGACATCCAGCGACACCTGAGGATGTATGAGTGCACAGATGTCCAGAAGAAGATACTAGGTACCTTTAAGCTAGTGGGATCCGCACTGCAGTGGTGGGAGTCTATTACCACCGTAGAGGAGAGGGATACTCTCACTATTCAGGAGTTTTGGGTGCGGTTTGACTGCAAGTACTTTCCGTCGGCTGTTCACATAGAGATGAGGAGGAAGTTGATGAGCCTCAAGCTGGAGGGTAAGACTGTGGCCGAGTATGAGGCCGAATTTACTGATCTTCTGAACATTCTTCCGGATGAGATACTGACGGAGGATAAGAAGATACAGAAATTTACGGACGGGTTGACATGGAGGATTCGTCAGCACTTGTTAGGGAACCTCTTGTTAGCCACTTATTCTGATGTGGTTAACGCTGCATTGCTCGATTGTAAGGATCACCGTTTTCACATGGCTGAGGGAAAGCGATCGGGAGAGTCTATCCATCAGGGCAGGACTGGAGGAAATGGTGCTAGTGGGGCACAATCTGTTCAGGGGCAGAGGCAGGGCGATCAGGGTACCCAACAGGGGGATCACAAGAGGTTCAGGTCAGGAAATTTCAGGCACGGACAGGGAGGTTTCTGGCAGGGCCATCAGGGTCCGAACGGACATCAGAACTAGTAGGGTCAGAATGGTCAACATCAGTTTCAGCAGGGCCAGCAGGGCCAGTGGAGGAACGGTAACGGTCACCAGGGCCGGGGGCAGCAGGGACAGAGAGGGGGGAACTTCCCGGGGAAGTGTTTCGTTTGTGGCAAGACTGGCTATAAATGCCAGGACAGTCCTGATAGGGGCAGGGCCTCGCAGCAGCAGCAGGGTGCTCAACATGAGCCACAGAGGCCACTTTTTCCACCAGCCCTCCCAGCTCCAGCCCAGGTGCCAGCTCTTCCAGCCATTCCAGCAGTTCCTGTGCAGCAGGGACAGTTACAGTATGGACGTGTCTATAACGTCCACCAGGCAGCGGTTCCGCAGGCACCACCCGCTATTGAGGGTACGTTTCCTATCCATGGTACTATGGGTCGGGTTTTATTTGATACGGGGGCAACACATTGCTTTATAGCTACACATTTTGCGAAAGCCTTAGGGTTGTTAGCTACGGCATAGAGCACAATGACGTGTGTAGACTCACCATTGGGGAGTGGGTCACTTATTTTCTTTATATGCCGGGGAGTGGGGGTAGAGATTGGTAGTCTGGTATTACCTGTAGATATGTTGGTATTATATATGCATGTTCAAGATGTGATTATCGGTATGGATTGGCTCACTGATTATAGAGCCATGATTGATTGCTTCGGTGGGAGCATTGTTTTTGCCATTTCGGGGAAAGAGATGTTTGTAGTGGCGATGCCTCGCCCAGAGGGAGGCTCGACCGCTCATTTGTATTAGCTAGAGGAGGATACCTCTAAGGAGGTTGTGATTCCTTTAGATTCGATCCCAGTTGTCAGGGAATATTCTGATGTGTTTCAGGAGATGCCAGGCCTACCCCCCAGTCGAGAGATAGACTTTGTTATAGACTTATTGCCAGATACGAGACCTATATCACGCGCATCGTACTGTATGGCTCCAGCTGAGATGAGGGAGTTACGGGATTAGATTGAGCAGTTGTTGGGTCAGGGGTTTATTCGGAGGAGTACTTCACCGTGGGGTGCCCCTGTGTTGTTCGTGAGGAAGAGAGATGGTTCACTGAGGTTGTGTGTGGACTACCGAGAGTTGAATAAGGTCACGATACGGAATAAATATCCGTTGCCTCGAATCGATGACTTATTCGACCAGTTGAGAGGAGCTTCTTTCTTCTCAAAGATTGATTTGAGATCGGGATACCATCAGTTGCGTATCAGGGAGGAGGATGTCTCGAAGACTGCGTTCTTATCGAGATATGGTTCTTACGAGTTTCGGGTTATGCCTTTTGGTTTGACCAATGCTCCAGCCGTGTTTATGGACTTGATAAATAGGGTGTTCAGGGATTTCCTGGATCAGTTTGTCATTGTCTTCATTGATGATATTCTGGTTTACTCCCAAACAGAGGAGGAGCACGCCGAGCATTTGAGACAAGTTTTGCAGATACTACGTCAGAACGAGTTGTATGCAAAGTATGAGAAGTGTGGGTTTTGGCTGAAGGAGGTCCAGTTTTGGGGACATATTATTTCCGACCGGGGAATATCTGTTGATCCGGGGAAGGTATTCATGGTGAGGGAGTGGGGACAGCCCATGACACCGACAGAGATTTATAGTTTCTTGGGCCTAGCAGGATACTACAGGAGGTTCATTCGGGGATTCTCGAAGATAGCAGGTCCTTTGACACATCTGACTCGTAAGGGTGTGCCATTCATCTGGAGTGATGCCTGTCAGTTGGCATTCGATAATTGAAGGATAAATTGACCTCAGCACCTGTGTTAGCATTTCCTAGACCGGGAGTTGAGTATCTAGTATACACCGATGCGTCCTTACAAGGACTTGGAGGTGTATTGCAGCAGGAGAGTCAGGCCATAGCTTATGCTTCCCATAAGCTAAAGCCTCATGAGAAGAATCACCCCACTCATGACTTGGAGTTAGCGGCAGTTGTATTTGCCCTTCGGATATGGAGACATTCTCTTTTAGGGGAGAAGTTTCGACTGTTCACGGACCACAAGTCCCTACAGTACCTATTTACGCAGAAGGAGTTGAATATGCGGCAACGAAGGTGGCTTGAGTTCGTGAAGGATTATCAGTTCGATATCCAGTATCACCCGGGAAAGGCTAACATGGTGGCAGACGCGTTGAGCCGTAGGCCAGCAGATGAAGTGGCAGAAGTGTGGAAGGCCAAGTGTATGGAATTGGGACACCAGGATGCAGTGGCCCGATCGTTCATGTCTGTGATGACCATTACACCTCAGATTGTCACGAAGGTAGTAAGGGCACAGGCAAATGACTCGTTCTGTCAGGGGCAGATAGTTCGATTACTAGCAGAGGGAGCCGAGTCCTATACCGTTAGCTCAGACGGGGGATTACGCTTCAATGGGAGATTAGTAGTTCTGGAAGGGGAGGAATTACGGCATGAGGTGATGGCCGAGTCGCACGGCTCACAGTTGACGGTACATCTATTGTCAATTTATAAAATACCGCAAGTGCACGGGCTATTATAGAATAGCGAGTGTAAGTACGGGTCGAACCCACGAGGATTTGTCAATTTTAATTATTAAAAGAATTGCAACTGTCCAACTAGATCAAATGGGGTAGAGAATAATTATAAATTATACAAAATAAAAGCAACTACGATAAAAAAGAGTAACGCAAGAGATTTGTAAACAATTAGGAAATAATTAGGATTCGGGGTCCATTTATCACGTAACTAATATTGCACACTAATTTAATGTTGCCATTCCCTTTTTATAACTCAAATTAAACCCACTCTCGCCGCGTTTAATTCGGAAAATATGACGGTTGTGATCATAATATTTTTAACGTCTCTAATAGACGGCTAAAATCCCTATTCCCTTAGAAAATACAAGTTTTAAAATTCGCAAATGTATTTAAGCATGGACTATCAAAACAATCAAAGTGCAAGCATAATCCATCAAAAATTACTATTTTTAAATCTCAAAATGAGATTTGACAAAACAATCTTGAAGGTTCTAAAACACACTCTCGTGTCGCTTTAAAATGAATACCGAATCTTTAATAACAATTAAAACAATTAGGGAATAAACAACGATAAAATTAACGTGCCAATATTAGTTAACTATGATAAACTTCACCCTACTCCTAATATAAGAATCAAGCTACCATAATGAAAGAGAAATTTCAAGAATGAGTAGAGATCTTCATTAATAACCCAAACTTACAAATAGTTCTCTCACAACAATCTTGAATCCTCTAAAAAAATGATAAAAACTTGGCCCTCAAATTGATTACAATCACTCTAAGTTGCTCCCCGAAATCCTCCACGAAAGTCCTCTCTAATTGTCTCCGAAATTATGATCCCAAGGGTCCTTTTTATAGGACAAGTGGTGAGGTATTTGAGTTGTGGTGGGACTCTTTCTGATTGGCCGAATAGTGTTGGTAGCTATCTCTCCACCTCTTTAATCTTTGGATCGTGATAAGGGACGGAATTTCCCCCCACTCGAAAACTCTTATATTTTCTTATTGAACACGCATGCCGAGTTTCGTCCAAATAGGAGAATGAAATAGGTCGGACGCCGATGGTGTGGTGGTCACTTGACGATTTCAATTTTGAGCATTAGGATTAGATGTATCCCAGGATTGGGTAGTATCGGTGACATACGTTAGGTGAAGCTCAGCATCGTGGGCGTCTAGTTTGACAAACGGACCATTACCCATAGTTTCAACGAGTTGTTTGGAATTAAGGTTCAGTCCATTATAGAGAAAGGGAAATGATTTGTGCTGTATCAAATCCATGATGGGGGCATGAAGTAATTAACTCATTGAAACGCTCATAACATCGATGAAACGACTCATTTTCAAATTGTCTGAAAGCTTGAATTTGAGCCTTTATAGAGATTGTTCGATGTGGTGGAAAGAATTTCTTGAAAAACTTATATTGTAACTCATTCCAAGATGCAATCGAGCTTGGAGGTAAAGACCATATCCAGGTCTTATCTTTATCATTTAGCGAGAATGGGAAGAGTTTGAGGTGGATCACCTATTGTGTGCAAGTTTGATCATTGAGAGTTTCACACAAATCCTCAAATTCCCTGATGTGAAGATATGGCTTTTCAGAATCCATACCATGGTAATGGGGTAAAATATGGATCACCCCATTTTTAAAACGAAATTGTCCGGCATTATACGAGAGTATAATGCATCCCGGAGTGATAGTGCACTCGGGATATAAGGTTTCTCTCAACGGGTAGTGTGGGGCCTCTTCCTCACCGACGGCTGCACTACCGTGTTGCGACATCTCTCTCTCTCTCTTAATGACTCGGTGTCCTCATTTGGTGTGCTTGAAGTGTGCTCGGAGGTTTGTCCTAAGAAAGAAAATGGGGTGTTATTCGAGATTGAGTGTGACGGTGTGGGAGGTGGAATTCAAAACTATGATGCATTAGGAGTGTGAGGGCTATCGGGGTCGTACTCAACAATTGGATTTTCGTGAATACGGGTTGGAGTATTATGGGGTGTGGGAGTGAGTTCAGAATTGTGCATTAACAGCTTATGAGAGATGATGATGGATCTTTTTGTACTTTTTTTTTAATTTTTTTTAATATTTTTTTTATTTTTTTTATGGTCAAAGTTTTAGATTAACTTGATCTAATCCTAAGTCTACCTAATTCCCCGGTAACAGCGCCAAAAACTTGACGCGACTCAGAAAGTGTCTCTAATGTGCGTTCACTCTAGGCTCAAGTGCAAGCCAGTCGCGTTAGTAATAAACCCAATAAGTCGGGATCGTATCCACAGGGAAATAGGACAATGAAATTGTAACAACGTTAGATAGACAAGGAAATCCTAACTCTGACTCTAAGGGGAAAGAAAAAGTGATTTTATTTATAGAATAACTACACTAGATGAAATTATGAAATTATGAAAAGATGCAATTATACTAAATTATCTAAAATACTGATGAATACTGATTTAAACCTTTAAACTATGTGATGCGAAAAACAGGACGGGAACACAATCCCCCAACCCTAGTGTATTGATGGTATAAAACTAATCGTAAATTTAAATTATTAATTAGACCCAGAATTTAGTACTCCCAGGCATTATGTATATGAGGTTCAAGCCCGCACCATACTTAATCAGAGGACGAGTAAATCGGTATTGTGATAGTTACACTCGAATTGCATTCTAAAGCATCCCGGTTACTGGAAGCAAACGAAATCCAAAGATCTACACTTTTCGTGTTCCTACGCAATACGGTCGTAATAAATCACTAAATTCAGAGGATTAATGTTATACACATGCAACTATCACATCAGGTTGGGTTCACGTATCCCGACCTTAGAAAATCTAGCCTAGCATGCTGAGACTAATGAAAACAATCTTTGAATTGCAGAAAACCATGATTAAACTAAGGAAAATTTGTAGAATGATTTAGAAAGGAAATTAACTCTTAATCTTACCAAAGTAGTAAAAGCAGCAATTAAGAACACTTGAAATCACATAATTCTAAATAATATTCACTATTGGAATTAAGATTGTAATCTACCTTCAAAACTAGGGTTTTACAGAAGGAATTGGAAAATTATATTAATTCTCCATCCTAAAAACGATAAAACTCGAGTTTATATACCCTACAAAAATTCCAAGAGTTATAGATGTACTAGGACTCTCCATTAGAGAAAGATAAAATTTCAAAACTCGACAGCCGGACCGGTCCGAGGCTCCTGCGGATCGGTCTGGCTGGAATGCGAACCGGTTCTTTTATTTTCTTCCAGCTTCAGTTTTCCTTCGGTCTGGGGTTCTCTAGAATGTGGCATTGCGGACCGGTCCGGCCCTCCTGTGGATCGGTCTGCCTTTGACTTTTTTTTCTCAAACTTTGACAACTCATATCTTTCTCACCGGGACTCCGATTGAGGTGCCAATTTTTCCAGTGTTCTTGTAATTGAAATCTCTTCAACTTTCTAGTTGATGCCTCATCAGAATTCTGGGAAAAAATTACAACTTTTCCCTTTTGACTTTTCCTTCTTTTCTTTCTCGATTCTTTCGGTTTCTTTCTTTCTTTATTGGCATTAAATACCTGCAAAATTAGTATGAAATACCAAAAACTCGGTGTACTCTTTAGAATGGGTTAGTGGAAAGATTAAGAGATAAAATCAAATCGATTACATTGTTCGAGGTGCTAAAAGTAACTAAATTAAAGGGATAAATTTGGAAGAATTTATGCCTAATCACTTGCTTTTTGCGTATCGTTGTTGAAAGTCAAGTTTGTAAAAACCTCAAAATACCTACAACATATAATAAACTAAAGTGTAGAGGTAAGTAAGGGTATCAATCCACATCAAGGGGGTAAGCTAGAGACAAATTCACTTTTTATTTTCTTTTTGACTTTTGATTTTTCTATTTTTTTTTAGCTTTTTCAAATATTAAAACAAGTAGGTGAGGATGTGAAATAACACTAAACTATATGGAAGATCAAATTACAAACTAAAAAGTGACTAAAATGAAAAATAAAGTCTAACACAAAAATATGAGATAAACGAGGAAAACAAATGTGAGAACATTCAAGGAGTGGGATTACACCACAAATCTTAGCTATTCTAATTAATTAATTTAATTAATTGAATTCTCCCAAATTAATATCAAACTTACAAATCAACTCTTGTTGAAAATGTAATTTTAATAGTAACTTTTTAGAAAATTATGTTTAACACCCCACAACTCTAGAAAATAGATCTACGCTCCTTTTAATTAATCACCCGCTAGAATCGATCAATTAAAATTTATGTAAATCTTAGAAAATAAATTTAGAGTTGAAATTCAAGTAATAATACCCCACTTAAGAAACTCCTATCTCTAGTTCAAATCTCAAATGGGTATTATAACTAGAATCTCGATTTTCTCTCGAAAATCATTTACCCTCTCTCGAGGCGTAAATTTAAGGGTGAGGGATCAAAATTAACATTCAAAGGGAATTTTCAGGTAATAAAACTAATTAAATTAAACTAACATCAAATAAGGGTTCACCCCACCCCTTGAAAGGGGATTTAGCCTAACATGATATGAGATTTGACAAATTAATAATGAAAGGCATAAAATAAATGAGAAGAGAAGAGAACAATCAAACCCAATCTCTTGAAGTGAAATTGGACTTTTATTTCCTTGAAATCAAGCACAATCCATCCAATATGAGCATCCAACAATAATCAACTCAATATAATAATCAATTGAATTACCCAAAATTTATCACTCAATAATATGTAAAAAATAAAAGACAAATAAAACTATTTATAAAAATAATTTCCTAATTTATTTTCTAATCTAACCTATCTCTCTCTTTTTTCTATGATATGATCCTCTAAAGCCCCTCTTCAAATGGGGTCTTCCATCCTTTAAATAGTAGGCATGGAGCATGGGGTAAAAATGAGAAGACAAGGGTGTATGGGATATGGAAGGTATTTGGGTGAGGGTATGTAGGGAATTATGCACACATGTGCATGGGTAAGAGGTGAGGTCATGTGGGAAGTGTGGTGATGAGGATAAAATCAGATTTGGTTTGAGGGGTATTTTGGGCATTGGTTTAAAAGAGGTAGTTGGGGGTAGTTTGGGTATATGGATTAAGGGGGTTAAGTTGGGTTATTAGTTGGTTTTGGTTTTTGAGATTGTATTTGGCAGGTGAATTAAATCGCGTGGCTTATATGGGATATGGGAAATGGGTAATGGAGCAGGATCGGGTTGGTTAGAGGTTGTTGGGTTCGGGCAAAAGAGAGGGAGCCCGGATTTTGATGGTTACTGGGTCGCGAGGTGTGAGGAGATGGTTGGGGAGTGGTGCCGTGGGTGTTTGGCCATGGGTAGGTAGGGTAAGGAGGGTCTATGTCGGAGGTAGGTCGGCGCAGTTGGTGGCTGGGAAGGTGGTTAAGTTGAATGTCCGTGGGCATCCGGTGTGTGGGGCACTGGTGGTTGCTACGGAGGGGGGTTGAGTAGGGGCTGGATCGCACAAGGGGCGATCGTGGCCTAGGGTTTCGCCCACTGGGCTATCACCGGAGTGTTCATGGTTGGCCGACGATGGGAACGTCTCCGGCGGTGGTGTTGATGTGGGGTTGATGGGTTTATAAAATATGGTGGTGGAGAGAGGAGAGAGAGTGAGAGATGGTGGTTGTGGGTTAATGGAGGAGAGAGAAGAAGGTTTGGTGGGAGGTTGAAGATGAAGAGATGTGCGTTATGGTGTGTATGGGTGTAGGTTAGGAGAGTTTATGTGTGTGTTTTATTTAGACACCTAAAAATAACATAAAAACAAAAAATAATAAAAATAAAAATCCTACTTCTAATAATAAAATAAAGACTCAAATTAAAAATAAAACAAAAAAAAAAAAAAAAAAAAATAAAAAATGGAAATCTATTAAACTAAAAACTTAAATTCTACAAAAAAAATAAAATCTAATAAAACTAAAAAAATCTAATCCTAATAAAAACTAAAAACTAATCAAAATCAAAATATAATAAAATTATACTAATAAAGATAAAATAGAAAAATAGAAAACAAAACCTAGAAAATACTAAATAAATAAAAAAAAAATACTAAAAATAAAACGATTCAAACTAAAAATCTAAAAAATATTAAAAAGGGATAAACAAAACACACACAGGGTTTGGGGTAAGTTTAGGTTAGGTTTACGCTCAGGTAAGGTTACGGGGGAGGGAATTAGCTCCAATTCAACGTGCATGTGCCTTGATATATAGCTTTTGACACTGCAAACGAACGTTTGACCTACAAGATAAAGAATTAAGAAAATAAGATCCATATTGTCAAGAATTAGCAATTAAAGTATGTCTATTCGGGATATAAAATATACAATTTTGGGTGCTTATCAGTTCGCTTCGTTTGTGTGTTAACTACAGGGAGCTGAACAAGGTGACGATATGTAGTAAGTATCTGTTACCTAGGATTGATGACTTGTTTGATCAGTTGAGAGGGTCTACATACTTCTTTAAGATTGATTTGAGGTCAGGTTACCATCAGTTGTGTATTCGAGAGGAGGATGTACCTAAAATAGACTTCTTTTCGCGGTACGGGTCATATGAGTTCAGGGTGATGCCATTTGGACTCACTAATGTGCCCGTAGTGTTCGTGGATCATATGAGCTGGATATTCAGGGAGTTTTTGGACTAGTTCGTGATCGTATTCATAGACGGTATTCGGGTTTACTCTCGCACGAAGGAGGAGCACGTTGAGCACTTATGTATGGTGCTTCAGACATTACGGGACCATGAATTATATGACAAACTCAAGAAGTGTGGATTTTAGCTTCGTGAGGTTCAGTTTCTCGGCCACATAGTGTCTGATCGGAGCATTGTTGTTGATCCGTGTAAAGTATCAGCGGTGAGGGAGTGGGGATTGCCCATAACACCGACCGAGATTCATAACTTTTTAGGTTTGGTCGGTTATTACCCTCGCTTCATCAAGGGTTTCTCGAGGATTGATGGTCCTTTAACGAACCTGACGCGAATGGGAGTACCATTTGTGTGGAGTGACAACTGTCAGTGAGCATTTGATGAGTTAAAAGACAGGCTAACATCAGCACCTATACTGGAATTGCCTAGGAGTGGTTTATAGGACCGGGTATACACTGATGCATCCCTACAGGGACTTGGGGGTGTGTTACAGAAGGAGGAAAGAGAGATAGCTTATGCTTCTTGAAAGATAAAGCCATATGAAATGAATTATCCCACCCACGACCTTGAGTTGGCAGCGGTCATTTTTTCTTTGAGGATATGGAGGCATTATCTTCTGAGGGAACAATTCACTCTTTTCACGAATCATAAGTCACTTCAATAACTATTCACATAAAAGGATCTGAATATGAGGCAAATGAGGTAGTTAGAATTCGTGAAGGATTACCAGTTTGATATACAGTATCATCCTAGTAAATCTAATATGGTGGCGAATGCGTTAAGCCGACGACCTACTGAGGATGTAGCTGAGGTGTGGAAAGCTAAGTGGAGTGAGCTCCAGGAGGAAGATGAGGTGGCGAGGGCATATATGGCAGTTATGACCAATACTCCTAAGATCATGATGTGGGTAGTAAGGGCTCAGGCAAAGGACTAGTTCTATCAGGACAGGGTGAGACGACTATTAGCTGCGGGTGGGGTAATTCAGCGGGAGGTCTATGATTTAATGGGAGGTTAGTAGCGCCCGAGGATGAGGAGTTGAGGTAGGAAGTGATGACCGAGTCTCACAGTTCCAAATTTGCGGTACATCCCGATGGGGATAAGATGTACCAGGATATGCGGCGGCAGTATTGATGGTCGGGTATGAAGCGAGACATAGTAGAGTTTGTCTCAAAGTGTGTTACATGTCAGTTGGTGAAAGTTAACCATCAGAGACCTTCAGGGATGCTACAACCACTAGAGATTCCCGTGTGGAAGTGGGAGATCATTTTGATGAACTTTATTACTGGACCACTGACATCACAGAGGGGTCACGATTCTATTTGGGTGATAGTGGATCGACTGACCAAGGTAACCAATTTCTTGTCGGTTCGTACTGACTTTGATACAATGCAGTACGTGCAGCTATTCATTTTAGAGATCTTTAAGCTGCACGGGGTTCCTATTAATATTGTGTCTGACAGAGACAAAACATTTGTGTCACATTTTTTGGCAAAGCTTTCAGGAGGCCATGGGCACAGATTTGCGGTTGAGTACAACATATCACCTGCAGACAGATGGGTAGACTGAAAGGGTAAATCAGATGCTCGAGGATATGTTCACGATGTGTATCCTTGACTTTGGGGAGGATGCGAGAGATATCTTCCATTGGTAGAGTTTGCATATAACAACTCTTACTAATTCACTATCGGTATGGATCCATTCGAGGCACTGTATGAGAGGCCTTGTCATTCGCCCACTTACTGGTTTGAGGTGGGGAACAACAAGCTATTGGGGTCGAAGATGATACATGAGACTTCTACCAATATAGAGTTAATTCGAGGATGTATTCGAATAGCTTAGGATAGTCAGAAGAGTTATGTTGACGCCGGTAGGAGAAACCTAGAGATAAAGGTGGGTGACCAGGTGTTGGTTCCGGTGTCTCCTATAAAGGGGATTATGAGATTCGATAAGAAAGGAAAGTTAGCATCGAGATACGTGGGACCGTTCCCTATTATTGAGAGGGTGGGACCGTTAGCATACATGTTGGGACTTCCAGAGTATCTTCAGCAGATACACGACATGTTCCATGTGGCATCGCTGAAGAAATATAGGAGAAGAGAGAGGGACTTCAGGCATGTCCCACTTGAGGAGATCGATTTGTAGCCAGATGTCTCATATAAGGAGATACCCATGGCTATTATGGATCATAGCAAGCCTAAGATTCGATCCAAAGTGGTACCATTAGTGCGAGTACAGTGGGGACATCACAATGTTGATGTGTCGACTTGGGAGCGGGAGGAGGATATGCGAGAGCAACATCCAGAGTTATTCACCGCAGGTATATCCTAATTTTGAGGAAAAAATTCCTTTATAAGGGGGAAGTATGTAATACCCCGTATTTCTGCGTATTTATGATTTAATTAATTGAATAATTAAATAGAAAATATGTTATATTTAAATTACGAGAGTAGGGTAATTTAATGTGATTTAATATTTAAATTATGTGAGTGAAGTAATTTAATAAGACAAATTTATAATTATGATTATTGAGTGGTCGTATAATAATCGTAATATTTTTATATTAATCGAGAGATAGAGACTGATTAATATGTGATTTAATTTTACTAAGAATGAATAGTAAATATACGTCATAGCGAGTGATATGGGCATATTTTATGTTATCTCACCTAGAGTCGCACGTTAGACCATGTTGAGGTGAGAAAATGAGAAAAATAATTTAAGTGACTCGGATGATAATTTAAAGGTCACGGATGAGCCCATAAGTGGCGAATTAGTCAAAATAGTATACCCGGGGATGTCAATTGAGTCACGAGTCAATTTTCGGCCAAACCGGCACCTTACGGGGGTAATTTGGTCATTTTAAAAATAGAGGTTAAAGGGCCTACAAAAATTAGAGTCCCGGATCCAATAATTAGAATTGGGGATTTGGGTTCATAACTCAAAAAGATTAGAGAAGTCATTATAGGGCAAAGACAGACCGTTCCTAAGAACTAAATGAGGGTTTACGAAGGATTGGAAGGTGTTCTTGCATCCCAAGCACCTAGGGAGAGAAGATTTGAAGGGAAGAACATGAAATCATCATCTTCATCACGAAATCAGATCACCTCTGTATAAGGCAAGTGGTTTATTCCAAAATTAAATTGATGTTATAATACCCATGGGTAGGATTTTTATGAATAGTTGCTCATATGGATATTCTTTGTTAAAATGAATGATTTTAATACATGTTGGTAGGAAATCACATGTAGGTTGTATGAACAACTGCAGAGGAATATACATCGATGTTTTCATGATCATTTTTACGAAATCTAATATGGATTATTGAGGATATATTATAAAGAACATGCATATCTAGGGTTTTTGATAATATTTAGATTTGGGGGGTTCTTAAACGAACTTCGTAAATATTTGATGATGTATTTATGTTGGAAATAATGTTTATACATATAGTGGATGTTTGGTCATGTTGGTAGAGATTTTCATAAGGTTTAATGAGGTTTTGAAAGATTGAACTTGGTGGAAGACCGTAACTAGACATGGTTGATATCTAGTCGATCAATCGATCGACCCATGAATCTCGATCGATCGATCGACCAAAACCTTCGATCGATCGACCAAAGCTGAATTGAGGCTCTTTTGTACGCTAATGGTTATTCAATTCCTAACGATCGGGGGAAACTTAGGGATGATTTTATACCTAGTTAGGCACTTAGGAAAGACCAGTAAGTATATTGTTAAGTCCGATAGAGTACTTTATAATGAGACTTAGAGTATGAACCAACGAGGATAAATTGATTGGAATGTGTATCGAGAAATGCGTGCCATGAGTTATGTAAGGAGAGTAAACACGAATCCATGGTACATACCAGTAGAGTAAGTTAGGTTTAACTACTGAAATTAAAAAGGGGTTAACTAAGTCCCTTAGATTTGGGTGAATACTCAAGAAATTATGATAAAGAGAGAAATCGAAAATGTAAGGTACGATGAGTATTGGAGGGAAATATACTACGTATTAATATAAATCTTTAGTTCATGTGTATACCTATGAATTTTGTACTTAGGTTGGGTGAATACCTATAGTGCCTATATGATATTGGAGTCGAGGATTATACCGGGCCAATATTTTACTATTTCGTTTACATTTGGAGTCGAGGATTAGATCGGGCCAATGTAAATTATATGAGAATTAGAGTCGATGATTAGACCATGCCAATACTCCCTATAGTATATATTGTGTGTGAAATATATACTATATAAATAATCTACTTTGGTAGAATGGTAGATGATGATATGATGTGCATAGATCTAAAAGATAAATAATTTGGGATAATTGGAGTCGATGATTAAACCGGGCCAATTATACCTTTAGTCTATATTGTGTGTGAGATATATACAATATGAATAATCTACTAGGATGGTGTAGTAGATAATTAGATGACGGGAATACATATAAAATAGTATTGTAAGAGGAGAAAGCTTAATTGGAAAAAGATAATATTAGATAGTGAACATCTAATGAATAAGATTAAGTGATCAGACTTAACATTCAAATCAGAAACTAACATATGGGAAATGTTACTTGGAAATTTGATAACCGAATGAGAAGTGTGAAATAAACATAATACTGTATGGGCGGTACGGGAACTTAGACGTATAGATGAGTTCAGACGAGTACTATAGTCTAAATAGCTTGGGTAGTTATAATTAGCTAGACTAAGTATGGAACGTTAGGCATGCACTATAGATGAGAGGTGAGTAAACTCAAGTGAGTGTTCGTAAGCCTAACATGTGTAATCAATAACTTATCTTTACTGCAATAAATTTTCTTGCCAAATATTTTCAAAACTTTTTTAGTACTAACTCTTGCTATGTAAAATATTTTTAAAAACCTTTTAGGTATCTAGCCACAGGGACGCCAAGCGTGAATTCATTCCAAGGATTTCGAAACTCAATCACTGGTGGATTTTGTAGGACGTTGATTAGATGCTTATTTTATCATTTTTTTTATCTAAAGTAGGATTTCAGTTTCAATATGGGCATGTTGTCCCACCGTACTTTCTTTAGTTGGGATTTTAATATTTATTGCTTTTTAGTCGATGGCTTATTCGGCAAAACTTGTTTACCTTAGTTGATATATGCATACTTTTATGTTGGTATTTGATTTATACATTGTTTCGCATGTTTTTGTATGTTTAGTGAAAGTTAAAATTTGGCACTAGTCTAATTTCACGTAGGTGGTTAGTAATTAAAAAGTTTTCGACAGTGATGCTAAGAATGAACAAACTGAGAAGCCTGTTTTAATTTGATTATAGACTGATCAACCGGGATTTAATTAGGTGGTGTGTCACATTTTCATATTTTCAAAGTCTTCCATGAGACCTATTACAACGGATAGGTATGTTGCCATTCGATCATATTTGTCATTGAAGTCCTCGTTTACCTGCTTGGAGACCAATTTGGAATCACCAAATATGTAGAGGCACTTTCCCCCTAGTGGCTTAGCTTTTCATAAATCGATAATTAGTGCTTCGTACTCGCTTAATTATTGGAGGCCTCAAATCCCAATCTAATTCCTTGCTCAATTATAGTGTTTTGGGGGGTGATGAAAATAATCTTTACTCTTTTCCCCTTGGAATTAGAGGTTCCATAAACGTATAAAGTCTAATCTTTAGACTGCACTTCATGTATCATCGATTGCTCATTGTTCAATTGGTCTAAATTTCTTATGAATTCAATAATGAAATCATCTAGGATTTATCCCTTGATCTTCGTTCTAGGCTCGAATTTAATATTAAATCTCCCGAGTTTGACCAACCACTTTTGAAATTGTCCAGAGAGGTCGACTTTTTGTAGAACAGCCTTGAGTGGCTAAGAGGTTATTATAGTTATGGAGTGGGATTCAAAGTAATGCTTCAACTTTCTTAAAGTGACTACCAGTCCATAGGTGAGCTTTTCTAGAGGCAAGTACCTTTGTTCAGCATCTAGGAGTGTCTTATTGGCATAGTTAATCAGGTATTGTCCCCTATTTTTCACATACTAAGGTAGAGCTCACAGCATGGTCTAATACTTCTAGGTAAAGATATAGTTGGTCTCAATCATTTTGAACTACTAGTAGTGGAGAATTGCTAAGGTATGACTTGATTTCTTCTAGAGCTCGCGAACAACTATCGTCTTAATGAGGCCTTCGCCCTTTTTTAAAAGCTAAAAGAATGGTTGATAGTGTTCCAAGCACTTATAGATGAAGCGATTGAGAGCTGCAAGAATTTTAGTAAGCTTTTGAACATCTCTCAATGTCTGAGGAGGCTATACTCTAGTGATATCATCGATTTGGTCTGGGTTAGCGTCAATTCCCTTTTACTTAATAGATAACCTAAGAATTTTCTTGACTAGACAGAGAATAAATACTTACTTGTAATATACTTTATTTTATAATTCCTAAGGATCTCAAAGGTTGTTGATAAACCTGAGAGGTCATTGGCCTTATCCTTGCTTTTAACAAGCAAAGTATTGATGTATACTTCCATCGCTTCCACCATCTATTTGCTAAACATCCTATGACCAGTATTTGGTAAGTTTCCCCTGCATTCTTGAGGCCAAAGGGCATGACCCTGTAACAGTGCAACCCAATTGAGGTTATAAATGAGGTCTTATCCTGTCCGTATAGGGGGATCTGGTAATAGCCCGAGTAAACGTCTAGGAAGCTCATCCTCTCATGTGTCGCTGTGGCATCAACTAATTCATCTATCTTTGGGAGAGAGAAGCAATCCTTGGGGCATTCCATGTTGAGGTAAGTGAATAGATACAAACCCTCCAGTTTCCATTGCTTTTGGGTACCACCATTGGTTTGGATAACCATACAGGGAGCTAAACTTCCTTGATGAATACTGCATCTCATAGTTTCCCACCTTCTTTCTCCACTACCTTAGCCTTTTTAGGGGATGTTTAGCGAGCCATTTGAGTGATTCGCTTGAAGTTTGGATCAATATGAAGGCGATGGAAGGCCACTCTAGGGTTGATGCCCAGTAACTCATAAGGCTCCCATGCAAAAAAATCTAGGTTGCTTTTGAGAAGTGCAACTAGCTCTCTTTTTTCTTGATCGGTGAGAGAAACCTCGATTAGAAATGTCCTCTCGATCAAGTTGTCATTAATTACAAATTCACAAAGAGGATGTCCACTAAATAAAGAGTTGAATTGATGGAAACCTTACCTAGCTGACTGAAAATCCTATGATCTAGGTTCAAAGGGATAACCGAATCTTGACCGACTTTTTAAATAGAGTATTGGGAGTTTCAGACTGATACATATTCCTATGATAAAATAGTGTTGCCTATAATGTAAGTAAGAATAAGATTAGATTTCAACGACTCCTATATTTTAAACAATTTAAGTGGGGAATATTAGGATACTCTTAATGGTAGGTTACCTATGTGAGTATGAAGGGGCCGTTTCTATGAGAATTTTAAAATGATAAAATTCTCTAAATCAGTCATGAAACTAGGTATTATTCAGGGGCAAAATAAACATGATCGAAAGAACTAACTTTGTTCATAAACTTACTATGTAAAGTCTATTGACTCTATTTAAACAACATATTGAATAGTTCAAGACATTGCATTCACTGATCAGTAAGTAAATATGATAGTCTCTCAGTAGGGAAGATTCAAGACAAAAAGATTTCTCTCCTAATACAGGATTTTTTTATAGATATCTCTCAAAGTTTACGCAGCCCTTTATGTTAATCCAGCCAATTTCATTCATGTGGGGAATTTTAGAATTTATGGCATTTAATTAAGTTGAAAAAATCATATTTTGGTCAACTTTAGGGTCAATTTAATATGGGACCCACACATCTTTCGAGACAGTTCGAAGTGGTAATGCATTCTCCTTTGTGAGGAGTATAACATGGTATAATCACATGCGTAAAAAAATATTAATGAATGAGAAATTTTACCTCAAATTACTCTTTCGGGACTTGGAATTTTGTTTAAGTGTTATGTTAAAAAGCTCTTCTCCCACATAGGAAGAATGTGAAAAATGGGTGTGGTATAATATAATCCATTTTGGATTAAAGGCTTGGTTCCCTTAAGATATCCCAACTCTTTGAATAAAGGAGGACTTACATGGGCTTGGGTTGACTTCTAAGATCACACACATGCATGCACATTACCACTGCCTGCCTCACCTACTCCGATCCGGTGCGGGTTGGCTCATGCCCGCGGGTCATTGGTCAAGGGACTTGGTACTTGGGATTTAACTTGACCAAAGTATAAACTTTTTGGGCCAATTTTAATTGGCTTTTTATTATTTTTTTGGGGTTGATTTTATTTATTTTTGGCCTTATTTTATTCCATTTTTGTTTTCTTTAATTGTTGATTATTTAGAATTCGGTTCTATCCCAACAGTCAACTGTTGGTTTTTTTAACCATTTTTTACTGTCTCTTATTTAGTATAAATAAGTGGCTTGGTCAGTCCTTAATTTATTTATTTTTAACAGACATAAAAAATGTCTTCTTTTGAGTCCATTCAATCCACATAAATTTAAGAGTTCTACACTGTTAGTTCAAAAGAAACTTGCAATTTAGAATTCTACTATTGCAAGTGAAATCATTGTATCTAGGGAGATGATTGTTGCTGAGTCCTTCGAGAACCAGTATGAGGAAAATTTTGTCTTAAGGACATACTATCCAACACTTGCCTCAATCATATATTTTGCATTTGTTCTCACTGTGAGTTTATATGTTAATTTCAGATTACTATTTATGCATTACTTAATGTTTATATTTTATGTACTATAATTAGATAATCATTTTGAATAAAAAACTTAAGACGAAATTTCTTTTACTGTTATAAACTTCCAGAATAATTTTCTGTGTTAATTAATTAGTCATAGAAGAATTTTTATAATAATATCCAACTGATGGAATTAAATTTTTATATTCCAAAAATTATTGTTTTCGCACTTTGTACATGTTTTTTGGTGAAAGAAAACTTTTATGTATCATCAGATTATAAAATCTAATAGTTGCATGTGTGTAAAATTTATTTATATATAGTGCATGTTATTTCCGTTATTCAGAAAAATATTTTAGTGCTATTTTTGTGAATCATCGCAAAATAGTATTTAATAAAATTTGTATAATTATATTAATATAATTATTCACTCATATATTGTAAGGACATAAATTTCCAATTGATTCCCTGTATTGTTTTGACTTAATTTTGTGAACAAAACTGTGTTTGTAATATGTCATAAGGAGAATTTTATTTTGTCACGATCCCACTTGGTCTATGACGTATTGAAGAAAATTAAAGACGTTGCGTCAAAGCTTCAAAGAATTTATCATGCCGATGTTTTATTGGTGCAAGTTTAATCGTCTTCAAAGTTAATTGCATTCCGAGATCACCCAGGTATGAATGCGTATAATTAATGGTGCTCGAAATTATTTTATAAAAGATAAGGATGTAATTTTTATAATGAAAAATGTTTTAAAATGGTTTAAAGTGTTTTAAAAGGTTTATACTACGTTTTTATTCTGATAAGTTCGAATAGGAGTTTGTCTTATTTAAATCTATCCTTGAAGAGACGTTTTGAACAAAAATTCAAAAAGTCAACTCTGTCGCTCGAACGACATCAGATCTCGTTCAAACGAGATGCTGATGTCTCTTGAACGACATGCATAAGTAGTTCGAATGACACGTTTTTTGAAGCGGTGTTTAAATCCTATTTAAACAATGTTTGCATCAGAATTTCATAGGTGTGCTTTCTGAAAAACAGTTTTACGAACCAGAACTTTGTTTACACATGTTTTCTAAGGTTTAAAAGTCATAAACACATCCTTAGAGTTTGCAAAGATCTGAGTTATCATTAGTTTATGTTTACATGATCTTGCGGCACCAAAGTTGTTTGTTCTACACATTGAACATCAAAGGGTTTTGTAGTGAAGAAGCGACGGACATCGTGTTCGACACCGTAGACGAATCAAAGCCATATCGGTGGACATCGAGACATACGTGGACGCGTGTGTTGTGGACAGGTATATTGGAAGACAGAATTTCTGGGTGGTCACTGCTGAAGAATGGTTGAAGATCATAAGGAGCGTCAAGACCCGTGGGGATCGAGTCTTAGTGTAAGGCTAATCTGTCTTTGTAAAACCATTGTTCATAGTGATTGTCTGGCTTGGGCCATCTGAGATTATTTTCCCATTTTGAGTATTTTCCTCGTACATCCAGTGTTGTGAGTATTCTTTACTTTATTTTACTTGCTTTAATCACTATATGCATGTTTAGGATTAATCAAGATAAAATTGGTTTAAAGAAAGAATTGGTTTTTTCACAACTTGGTTTGGTGCATAATTAAATGTTGGATATTTTTCGGAGAAAAATTAGTTTTGTTTGAAACACACATATCGGGCCACTCACACTTTCATATATCCTGTTAAAAATACATATTTATTTTAGTTTAAAACATAAATGACATCTACTTCTTCCATGCCCATTGCGATTGTACCATGTAATGTTGAACATGGTGAAAAACACAAAAGTTAAAAGGGGCTAATTTCAAACATTGGAAGAATCAAATGTTATTTTATGTAACAACTTTGAGCTTGACTAAATTTCGTGATGAAGAAGCACCAAGTTTAAAAGAAGGAGAAGCTCATAAGCAGGTAATTTTTGCAGTAGATGTATGGGAACATGCTAATTTTCTATGCAGATATTTTATCCTCAACAATGTGAAAACACATTGTATAATGTGTAGTATCCTCTTAACTACTAAAGAAGTGTGGTAGTCTTTGAACAAAAATACAAAATAGAAGATGTTGGACTAAAGAAACTCATTGTCAGTAGATTCTTTGATTTTTAAATGGTTGATTCAAAGACTGCCATTAATAAAGTGCAAGAGATCCAATTGACTTATCATGAATTTGTTTATCGAAAAATGGAATTGAGCGTGTCATTGCAAGTGGCTGCAATGATTGAAAATTTTCCAACATCTTGGAAGACTTCCAAAATTTCTTAAAATATAAATGTTAAGAAATGGGTGTTGAAGAAATGATTGTGAGATTGAGTTTAAAGAGAATAATCAGGTATCCGAGAAGAAAACTTGAAATCCTATAGAATCAAAAGCACGTGTTATGTGAGGGTGGTAAGGTAACAAGAACAAGAAAAGAAAGCATGCGGATTAAGGTGGTCCAAACAAAAGCCCTAAATGGAAAATTCAAAAAAATTTATTGAAAATATTTTATGTGTAATAAGTTGGGATATCATGCTAAAGATTGTCATAATCGAAAAAATCAAGGGAATGAGAAACATAAGCTAGCACAAGCCAATGTTAATGAAGTTGAAAACCTTTCTAATGTTATTAATGATTTTAGATTTTCGATCGTGGTTTCTGAAGTCAACATGGTGGGAAACACTAGGAAATGGTGGGTGAATAGTGAGGCCACTCATCACATATGTTTTGACAAGAATATGTTTACTTCCTACCAATGCTCTTATCACGAGGAGCAACTTTTCATGGAAAATTCATTTACTTTGAATGTTAAAGGGAAATGGAAAGTTATACTCAAAATTACTTTGAGAAAGGAACTTACTCTCAACGGCATTCTTCATGTCCTAGATATTCACAAGAACTTGTTTCATGATCATTGCTTAGTAAGAAAGATTTTAAACTTGTATTTTAAACCGATAAATTTGTACTCAGTAAGAGCGAAATGCATGTGGGGCAAGGATATTTGAGTGATGGGCTCTTCCAACTCAATGTAATTACTGTAATGCCTAATAATAATAATAATAATAATAATAATAATAATAATAATAATAATAATAATAATAATAATAATAATAATAATAATAATAATAATAAGAAGAAGAAGAAGAAGAAGAAGAAGAAGAAGAAGAAGAAGAGGAATATAACTTTTGCTGATTTTCTTGACATTTATAATGTATGGCATTGTTATATGTAAAAATTACTCTACCAAGTGGATCAATAATACAGTGACACATGTCATACATTATCATGGGACTTACCACACTGGATTATCATTAGTGTAACACCCCACAAGGTAATAATTTAAAATAAGTGAGAATTAAAATGGGAATTTAATATAAATATTAATTTGCGTAGAAGAGTTAATATTTATGTGAATTGTATATTTACTAGTGTGATAAAGTAAATAGAATCATATGGTATGCTGCTTCATCGTATGTGAGTAGATGCGGAGAAAATGGATTATTTCTCAACTCGGGCATATGTGTGTGAGCTATATGAGGTTGGGATAGGATTTTTTTACTATGTAAATCTTTATATGTCAATTTGGAGAGCACGGTTGATCCAGAATGGGTCGAGCTAGTCAAAATGAGTGCCCGACGGTTGTATTTGGTTTCCTGGATCTTTTTGGTTAGTTGGACTCGGTTAAGAGTGTACGAGTCATTTTATGTGTGTATTATCATTTAAAGGTGGGATAAATAGATATATGGGTTATTAGGCTTATGATAGAGTTAGCCAATCTTAATTGGGAAAAAACCCACTTGAGAGAAACCAAAGAAAGAAGAGAGAGAGAGAGAGAGAGCGAGAGAGAGAGCGAGAGAGAGAGAAGAGGAATCTTGGGTTTTTTCGGCCATATACGCTACTATGAAGAGGATTCGAAGTCGACAACTTTAAAGAAAGTGATTAAACTTAATAAATAATTCATGTGTGTGAATTATTGTATAATTAATTGGTGGGTTATTGTGTTTTGGGTATTAAGGATTAAATCTTGATTTTGTTGATAAACCCTTGAAATTTATGTTAAATATGGTTAAATCTTGATTTTGTTGATAAGTTCTTGAGTTTGACGCTAGATATATTATTTGGATGGTGGAAATATTTATGGGGTTAGGTTAGAAATGGGTATTATAGATTTGGAATAAATCTCTTAAGGAACAAAATCTGAACAGACCGGACCAATTCATTTTGGAAGTCATCTAATTGGTTCATTTATGAAGCAGTGGACCGGTTCGTTTCTTGAAATCATTGGTTCCGTTCTCTCTTTTTAGTGAAGCGGACCAGTTCTTTTTCGGAAATCATCGGTTAAGTTCGAGCTTTTCAGTGCAGTAGACCAGTCCATTTTTGGAAATCATCGGTTTAGTTCGCATGTCACATATTTCTAACTCTTCTTTAACTCCTTTTTAATTGGGTTTAGTGATTGAGAACCCTCTAATATGGATTGATATTAATGTTTATGATGTAAAATGTGGGTTAATGATACTATACAAAGTAACGAGACATCGGGACAATTATGGATGTATATTAGGGAGATTAATACTCTGGTTCCTTCAAAAAATTTCTGGGGAGGAGGGATTCATTTAAGAGATTTGGATACGGTTTAGTTGATGGAAGTCGTGTGTCCTAAGTTATATTCAACTTGCAGATTAATCAAGTGTGCGATTGATTATTAAAGCTTAAGTGAGATATTGAGTAATAAAATAGATTGGGAATATATGTGAGGATGTATCGGCTAGTGTAATGAGTGATATACACAGGTAGCCATGTTTATTGATATATATAAATTCGGATATGAGATGGTATGTATAATTATGATGTTCATATGTATCTTATGTGTATGATATATTATTTGGATCATAACCCTCTAGTGCTATCATGGCAAGTTGCACGATGTGGGTGAATCCCGTGGCTAGTGAATGCATGGAGAATATAGTCCTCAGGTCACAGCGTTCAGTCTTTATACAGTGTGACTTTTGTCATCAATGAGACGTCTTTGGTATGATTCGTCTCACTTTCAAGTGAGGAACTATGGCCGCTTACCATACATTTGTGCTTTGTTTTACCAAGTCAGTGTAAGATTCTGGCAGTTAGTACCCATGTAGGTGTTTGTATCCACTGGAAGATGGTAGCACTTAGAGACTGCATCCAGTGAGCTAATTCTCTAAGGGATGGTAAGTATACATAAAATGAGTGATATGTATGTGTACTTGATGTCAAATTATAAATCATTTATAATAATGAGGGTATTATTATACAAGCTTATATGATTAATATGTGAATCAATATGCTTATAAATACTGAAAGTTATTAGTAGTGATTTGATATATGAGCATTGAGAATGATATTAAAAGTGATTATGTTGGTATGATACGCAAGTGTGGGTAAGTATGAGGTTGGGTTATCAATAGATGAGTCATGTAGCTTAACTAAGATGTAAAATGCATACGTTTAGGTGTGCTCTATAGATGAGGGGTGAGAATGAGTCTCAAGTGAGTGCGGCACCAATTTAATTATGGAATTTTGCATTCATAATTATTATGCATTTTAATTCATTTACTAAAATATTTTTTAAACTAGGCGCTGACCCATACATATCTTTTCTTTTTATTTTCCTTTTCCTTTCTTATATCTTTTAGGTTTCCCACAATAAGGACGCCAAGGATGAGCCTCCGTTCCAAAGTCTTTGGAGCTACAACATATGTGGAATTTTGCAAGATTTTGATATAGTCGCATCTTATTTTTCTTAATCTAGTTAAGGACCAACAATGTTCATCGGACATGTGTTGCCGAAGGGTTGTACTGATGTATATTCTTTATATTTAAGACATTTCTATTTTGTCTGGGTCTGTTAGCCGACAACTTATTCTGTTATTTCAGTGGTGTAGTTTGTTACATGTATATATGTTCATGGTTGTAATTGTCGTTAATGGAATATTGTAATTGTGACAACCCGAATATAATTATGAATAATTTTGCTTAAAGAATGCTTAGCTTATGTGATATGAGTAGTGTGTTAGTAATATATATGATGTTAAGTTATTATTTTTAGTCTAATCCAACTTTCAGAAAGCATGAAAATGTCGAATTAGTTACAAATGGGAGATTTTAAAGTTTTCGGTAGGAATGTTCATGTTTAAGGCTAGTTTTGACCAGTATGATATAATAGTTTACTTGAGGTATAAACTATATAGTTGTAGATATATGAATTAGGTTTATAACATGACAAATGGTGTGTTAAACGGAGGTCCGAGCGAGAAGTTAGGCTGGAATTAGGAAGCAGGGACAAATTTGTACATTCGTTAAATGATATTTCGTCTTATTAGGCTAACAAATGGTGGATTTTGATTGGTTAAAGAAGGAGGTTTGTTTTGGCCGACTTCAAAGGCTTTAAATAATCCCTCCTTCAGCATAACTCATCCATTAAAGAGTTTTGCTTGAGAGGAAGAGAGAATTGGAAAGTTTAGGAAGAAAGTTAGGAGAAAATTTGGCAAAAAATCCGTGGAAATTACGTAAAAGTACCGAATGTAATCCTAACCCCAAATCTTGTTATTTTTCTTATATTAATGAATTATATGATAGAAATTATCATTGTTTTACTAAAATTTCAGCCCTTGATGTATACGTTTGGATATATGCAAGTTTAAACAAAGTTGAATGGGTAAACCCTTTAATTACTTTGTTTAGTAACCTTGTTTATTCAAACTTCCGTATCTTTTTGTATGATTACTGAAATTGATTTATTAAAATTTGAGATTAACATGGACTCATATTTGTGTGACATATTAAAAAATCAGGTGAAAATACCAAGAAATAAGTCTTTGGTGAGAGTTTTAAGTTAGGGTATGAAATCTGCCCTAAGGGTGAAAGTATGCCCGCCATGTGTTCGATGTTTTGCTTGACATAGCAAACGAACCTTAAAAATTATGAAAATTTAATTTTGCATTTTTAAATATGTTTACTGATGTTCGGAAAAATATCATAGAAATTTATGATGTATAAAAATTATGAAAATTCATGGAAGTTGAATGAACGATAAAAGAGCTAATAGGGCAGATTTGCTATGTGGTAAAGAAATGGGCCTATCTTGCTCTAGGAGACTTGAAATTATGTACCGTCTTTTGTATTGGAATACTAATATGATAAGCATTGAATTACCAATAAGAAATGAAAGTATGTTTGGTCTATGATTGGAATATGTCAAGTATATTAACATTAATTTGGATGGAACTTCACTTGTGATAAATGATTTGAATAGAATCATATGATACTTATGAATTGAGTTATGTTTGAGATATTCCTTAGATTATTGATATTCTTATGATGATACTAATATTGTAAGAATGATAGGAAGGTAATAAGAACCAGTTGAACAAGTGCCGAACAAAGGAAAAGGAAAGCCTATTAAATTACCAAGGTGAGTGTACTTATGATTTGTTTCATATATAAATATATATATAGCTCTAAGAGAGGATTTGTTTGAATACTTCGGTATTTAGGACTTGTTTGGATATTAAAATATCCAGGATTTGTTTGGGTCTCGTGATCCAGGATTGGTTTGAATACTATGGTATTCAGGATTTGTTTGGATATTAAAATATCCAGGATTTGTTTGGGTCTTACGATCCAGGATTGGAATTTGACAAAGATCCAATGATTTTTTGGAACTTATGTTCCAGGATTTGTTATTGCCAATGGGCAAACTTATTATTGCCAATAGGAAGAATTACTATTTCCAATGGGTAGACTTCATATTTCCAATGGGCAGACTTATTATTGCCAATGGGCAGAATTACTATTGCCAATGGGAAGAATTACTATTGCCAATGGGCAGACATACTATTGTTGATGGGAAGAGTTATTTGTGCCTTATGGTCCAGGATTTGTTATTGCCAACGGGCAAGATTGATTGGATTTAATATCCACAGATTTGATATATAACTGTTAATTCATTATATGGCAGGATTGATTGGATTTAATATCCACAGATTTGATATATAACTGTTACTTCATTGTATGGAAGGATTTGTTGGATTTAATATCCACAGATTTGATATATATAAATGTTACTTCATTGTATAGCAGGATTGGTTGGATTAATATCCACAGATTTGATATAGAACTGTTATTTAATTTCAGGGAAGGAGTACCTCACTAAGCTTAATGCTTACGGTTTATATTTTAACATTTTCAGGGTTGTACGCTGCCAGCTAGGATGTCATATGATCAGAATTTAAGAGTTGCACCGTTAGAAAGAGTTGGGGATTAGACATGGGGGTTTTGTCATAATCACACTGAGGTTTTAATACACTCACATATTGTATATATTGAGTTAGCATGGATTGAGTTGATCATAGTTAATCACATTATTGTATGTCTGCTTAATTACAACTCTAATATTGATTTCGGTATGGAATAAGAATAATATTATGTTCATTGTGAACATTATGTAGGTAAATATTAATAAAAGAATTATATTTCTAATGGGCTCAAGATTATGATCTAATTATTCTAATAAGAAATGGTTAGTATGGATATTGGGTTTGGGGTGTGAGAATTAGTGGTATCAAAGCATCTAGGTTATTAATTTTGGACGTGTGTGACGGTTAAATGGCAGTTATTGAGTTGATTTGATATTTATGAATTGTTTATGTACTAACCAATAATTTAGTATTATAAACTATTTATGTTGGTTGTTATAACTCCGTTATTATAGATGAAACCTGGGGCATGGGACAAGCTAGTGGTTCCTGGCCAGGTGGAGGAGTCTTTACGATGAAAGAATCTCAGGTTACTTCGGATGTGGTGACAGGTACACTTTCTATTAGTAATTGAAGTTATTATGTTTTGATTGATCCCTGTCCCACACATTCTATTGTGTCATATGCATTTGCTATATATCTGAATAAACTATGTACTCGTTTAGATGTGGGGTTGGGTATTTATATGCCTATATGGGATATGGTTGTAGCCGAATATGTTTTTCGTGATTGTGTTTTGACTGTGGGGGTTAGAGATAAAATTATAAATCTAGTTCCACTGGATATTTTTGATTTTGATATAATTCTGGTAATGGATTGGTTATATAAATATCATGCATCTATGGATTGTTTCTATAAGGAATTTTTTTTTAATATACCTAGTGAGCCTGAATTTAAATTTGTGGGGGAATGGAAAATTGTTCCTAGTTGCATCATTTCTGCTATTCGGATGAGGAAATTATTGAGTAAGGGTTGTATTGCGTATGTTCATGACACTAAGAAAGTGGCCTTATAGTTAGTTGATGTTCCTATTGTACAGGATTTTCCAGAAGTTTTTCCTAGTGAGTTGCCGGGGTTACCTCCAGAAAGAGAAATTGAATTTAGTATTGAATTAGCACCAGGGACATACCCTATTTCTATGGAACCTTATAGAATGGCACCAGTTGAACTGCAAGAACTTAAGATTCAGTTGCAGGATTTACTTGATAGGGGGTTTATACAACCTAGTGCATCTCCATGGGGTGCACCAGTTTTATTTGTGAAAAAGAAAAAATGCTACTATGCGTTTGTGTATTGATTATAGGCAGCTGAATAAAGCTACAATTAAGAACAAGTATCCTTTACCTCATATAGATGATTTTTTTGACCAGTTGTAGGGTGCTAAAGTGTTTTCAAAGATAGACTTACGATCAGGTTATCATCAGTTGAGGGTGAAGGAAAGTGATATTTCTAAAATTATTTTTCGTACTCGGTATGGTCATTTTGAATTTCTTGTGATGCCTTTTGGGGTGACTAATGCTCCAGGTGTATTTATGGATCTTATGAACTAGGTACTGCATCCTTTTGTTGATTCATTTGTGATAATTTTTATTGATGACATTCTGATTTATTCACGTGATATAGTTGAACATGAAAAGCATCTCATAATTATTTTGAATCTGTTGAGAGATAAGAAGTTGTATGGTAAGTTTAGCAAGTGTGAATTTTGGGTATCACAAGTTATATTTTTAGGCCATGTTATTTATAGAGATGGTATATGTGTTGATCATAAAAATGTAGAAGCTATGGTAAAATGGGAGAGGCCCAATAATGTGACTGAGGTGAGGAGTTTTTTGGGTTTGGTTGGGTATTATAGAAGGTTTATTAAGGGATTTTCTTCGATTGCCTTACCAATGACTAAACTAACTCGGAAAGATGTTAAGTTTGAATGGAATTCTGATTGCGAAAATAGTTTTGATGAATTGAAAAAGAGGTTGGTAAATGCACCTCTTCTTACTATTCCGCATGGTGGAGATGGTTTTGTTATTTATACCGACGCTTCACATCAAGGGTTGGGTTGTGTTTTTATGCATCATGGTAAAGTTATTGCTTATACTTCTAGGCAGTTGCATACACATGAACGTAATTATCCTACACATGATTTGGAACTTGCTGCTATTGTGTTTGCTTTGAAATTATGGCGTCATTATCTATATGGTGAGGTATGTGAAATTTTTACTGACCATCAAAGCCTTAAGTATTTATTTACTCAGAAGGAGTTGAATTTGAGGCAGAGGCGATGGATGGAGTTAATTAAAGATTATGATTGTACAATTCACTACCACCCAGGGAAGGAAAATGTAGTTGCAGATGCTTTGAGTAGAAAGACTTCGTGCAGGTTATCTTGTATTCGGTGTGCTAGAGTTTTCCAAATCATGAAGTTGAGATTGATGGGAGTAGAATTGAAGCTAGCTGATGGGGACAGGTTCTTTGCTCATGTAAACGTGAAGCCTTTGTTAGCTATTTGTATTCGTGATTTGCAAAGTCAAGATCCTTTTCTTGAGAAGAAATGGTAAGATGTCCGATATGGTAAGTCTGGAAATTTTTGCATTATGAATGATGGAACTTTATTTTATAAGCAGCGGTTATGTGTGCCTAATTTGGGTGAATTGAAAGAGGAAATTTTAGACGAGGCTCATAATTCCATCTATACTATGCATCCTGGTAGTACTAAAATGTACAGGGATTTGAAGGAGCATTATTGGTGGAATAATATGAAGAAGGAAATAGCTGATTTCGTTGCTAGGTGCCTTATATGTTAGCAAGTGAAAGTGGAGCATCAGAAGCCCTCTGGTTTACTTCAACCGTTGCCAATATCGAAGTGGAAATGGGATCATGTAACGATCGATTTTGTGGTTGAGCTTCCTTGATCTCAGAAGGGGTCAGATTCGATTTGGGTAGTAGTAGATAGGTAACCAAGTCAGCTCACTTTCTAGCCGTCAAGACTACATATACAGTTGATAGGTATACTAGATTGTATGTTAATGAAATTATTCGATTACATGGAGCACCTGTTTCTATTATTTCAGATAGGGACCCTACTTTTACATCTAGATTTTGGGACAGCTTGTAGTATGCTATGGGTAATAAATTAAAGTTTAGTACAAATTTTTATCCTCAGACAGATGGGCAGTCTGAAAGGACAATACAGATTTTGGAAGATATGCTTAGAGCTTGTGTTCTTGATTTTAAAGGAAATTGGGATGAATATTTGCCTTTGAAAGAATTTGCATATAATAATAGTTTTCAATCTACTATTGGTATGGAACCATATGAAGCGTTGTATGGTAGACGATTTCGTACAACCCTATGTTGGGGTGAAGTTGGTGAAGGAAGATAGAGGGTCCAGAGTTTATTAAAGTCACCACTGAAAAAGTGAAGATTATTCAAGATAGAATGAGAACAACTCAAAGCAGACAGAAAAGTGATGCGGATAAGCGACAAAAAGATTTAGAATTTCAAAAAGGGGATTACATGTTTCTTTGGATATCTCCATGGAAAGGATTTATGATATTTGGAAAGAAAGGTAAATTAATTACACGCTACATTGGACCTTATGAAATTCTTGAGAAAGTCGGGATGGTTGCCTACAAGTTAACGTTACCACCAGAGTTCACTCGATTACATGATTTTTTCCACGTTTCTATGTTAAGAAAGTATGTAGCGGATCCTTCACATGTGTTAGTGGAACAACCTTTTGAGTTGAAGGAAGACTTGAGTTATGTGGAAGAACCACTTGCTATCGTGGATAGGAAGGAACAAATATTGAGATCAAAAGTGATCCCACTTGTGAAAGTTATGTGAAGAAGGCATTCCATGGAAAAGGCTACATGGGAGAGTAAGGATAGCATGAAGATGCCTTATCTTTATTTGTTTGATTCGGACAACAAAGGTATGTCAATTTACGGGATGGAATTTCCTAACATGGGGAGAATTGTGACAACCCGAATATAATTATGATTAATTATGCTTAAAGCATGCTTAGCTTATGTGATATGAGTAGTGTGTTAGTAATATATATGTTGTTAAGTTATTATGTTTAGTCTAATCCTACCTTCAGAAGGCATGAAAATGTCGAATTAGTTACAAATGGGAGATTTTGAAGTTTTCGGTAGGAATGTTCATTTTTAAGTCTATTTTTGACCTGTATGATATAATAGTTTACTTTAGGTATAAAGTAGATAGTTTTAGATATATGAATTAAGTTTTTAAAACGACAAACGTTGTGTTAAACGGAGGTCCGAGCGAGAAGTTATGCTGGAATTACGAAGCAGGGACAAATTTGTCCATTCGTTAAATGATATTTCGTCTTATTAGGATAACAAATGGTGGATTTTGATTGGTTAAAGAATGAGGTTGGTTTTGGCCGACTTTAAAGGATTGAAATAAGCCCCTCCTTCATCATAACTCATCCATTAAAGAGTTTGGCTTGAGAGGGAGAGAGAATTGGAATGTTTAGGAAGAAAGTGAGGAGAAAATTTGGAGAAAAATTCGTGGAAATTATGTAAAAGTCCCGAAGGTAATCCTAACCCCAAATCTTGTTATTTTTCTTATATTACTCACTTAGATGATAGAAATTATCATTTTTTTACTAAAATTTCATCCCTTGATGTATATGTTTGGATATATGCAAGTTTAAACAAAGTTGAATGGCCAAACCCTTTAATTACTTTGTATAGTAACCTTATTTATTCAAACTTCCATATCCTTTTGTATGATTAATGAAATTGATTTATTCAAATTGGAGATTAACATGGACTCATATGTGTGTGACATATCCTAAAATCATGTGAAAATACCAAGAAATGAGTCTTTCGTGAGAGTTTGAATTTAGGGTATGAAATCTATCCTAAGGGTGAAAGTATACCCGCCATGTGTTCGATGTTTTGCTTGACATAGAAAATGAACCTTAAAAATTATGAAACTTTAATTTTTTATTTTTTAATATGTTTACTGATGTTGGGTGAAATATCATAGAAATTTATTGTGTATAAAAATTATGAAAATTCATGGAAGTTGAATGAACGATAAAAGAGCCTATAGGCCAGATTTGCTATCTGGTAAATAAATGGGCCTATCTTGCTATAGGAGACTTGAAATTATGTACCGTATTTTGTATTGGAATCCTAATATGATAGGGATTGAATTACCAATAATAAATGAGTGTATGTTTGGTCTATGATTGAATATGTCAAATATATTAACAAGAGTTTGGATGGAACTTCACTTGTGATAAATGATTTGAATCGAATCATATGATACTTATGAATTGAGTTATGTTTGAGATATTCCTTAGATTATTGATATTCTTATGGTGATAATAATATTGTAAGAATGATAGGAAGGGAATAAGAACCAGTTGAACAAGTACCGAACAAAGGAAAAGGAAAGCCTATTAAATTACCAAGGTGAGTGTACTTATGATTTGTTTCATATATAAATATGAATATAGCTCTAAGAGTGGATTTGTTTCAATACTTTGGTATTCAGGATTGTCTTGGATATTAAAATATCCAGGATTTGTTTAGGTCTGATGATCTAGGATTGGTTTGAATACTTTGGTATTCAGGATTTGTTTGGATATTAAAATATTTAAGATTTGTTTGGGTCTTATGATCCAGTATTGGAATTGGACAAAGATCCAATGATTTTTTGGAACTTATGTTCCAGGATTTGTTATTGCCAATGGGCAGACTAATTATTGCTAATGGGCAGAATTACTATTTTCAATGGGCAGACTTATTATTGCCAATGGGCAGACTTATTATTGCCAATGGGCAGAATTACTATTGCCAATGGGCAGACTTGTTATTGTCAATGGGCAGAATTACTATTGCCAATGGGCAGACATACTATTGTCGATGGACAGAATTATCATTGCCAATGGGCAGAATTATTTGGGCCTTATGGTCCAGGATTTGTTATTGCCAACGGGCAGGGTTGATTGGATTTAATATCCACAAATTTGATATATAACTGTCAATTCATTATATGGTGGGATTGGTTGGATTTAATATCCACAGATTTGGTATATATAACTGTTAATTCATTATATGGCAGGATTGGTTGGATTAATATCCACAGATTTGATATAGAACTGTTATTTCATTTCTGGGAAGGAGTGCCTCACTAAGCTTAATGCTTACAGTTTATATTTTAACATTTTCAGGGTTGTACGCTGCCAGCTAGGATGTCATATGATCAGAATTTGTGAGTTGCACCGTTAGAAAGATTTGGGGATTAGACATGGGGATTTTGTCATTATCACACTGAGGTTTTAATACACTCACATATTGTATATATTGAGTTAGCATGGATTGAGTTGATCATAGTTAATCACATTCTTGTATGTCTGCTTAATTACGACTTTGATATTGATTTCGGTATGGAATAAGAATAATATTATGTTCATTGCGCACATTATGTAGGAAAATATTGATAAACGAATTATATTTCCAATTGGCTCAAGATTATGATCTAATTATTCTAATAAGAAATGATCAGTATGGATATTTGGTTTGACAGTAATATTTCTATAACTATAATTTTTTTACATACGCTCTATTATTGCGTATGGGTGGTTAGTTATATTTATTTTTTGTGCCACAGTGATGTTGAGAATAAGCCATTTGAGATTTCTGTTTTATTTTAGTAGAGGGATGTCCATCTGTTATTTTAATAAGCGGGGTGTCACAATTAGTTGGCACGATTAGTAGTTTGTCGGCTCCCTATCGACCACCTCCAAGAAGTTGGATCGTCTGTCATATGAAAAGCCATACGTGAGATATTCAACAGTTATCCTGCGCATGAACATAAAAAGGCACCAAATTGGCAATCATTCTATATCGATGTAAATGCTTGAATCTATAATGGAATTCCACCTCTTGATTTCCTGCTCACTATAAATACTCCATCTCCCCCAGCTCAGGGGGACAATTTTTTCATGATCCTTACATCTTATAACTATATTTCTTATTAAAATATATCCATAACTCATTTTATCCATGGATGTAGGCTCTTTCTCATAGTTGAATCATGTAAAAATCCTTTTTCGTTTTCTCTATTTTATTTATAAGTGATTATAATTTTCGGAATTCAATTTCCAAATTTAGATATCAACAAACATGGTAGATTAGGTCATGTTAATTATTCATACATTAATTAATTTTGACTTAATACCAAAATTTAGTATTAATGTGAAATGTGCGTGGAATTAAAGTTAAGTAAAACTCCTTTATAACTATTGAGAGAAGTAAAAAACATCTTAAGTTAATTCATTGTGAAATAAGTGATTTAAAATTTGGATAAATAAGAGGTGGGAAAAAGTATCTAGTTACTTTTATTAATGATTACACAAGAAATTATTATGTGTACATGCTTAGAAAGAAGGATGAGGAGGTTAGTGTTTTCGAACATTATAAAACTGAAGGTGAGAATCAACTTAACAAAAAGATTAATGTAGTTAGGAGTGATAGAGGAGGTAAATACGATTACCCTTTTGAAATTTCTATACAAAACACAAAATTATCCATCAAACCACCGCTCCTTACTTACCTTAATCTTATAAGATTGAAAAATGAAAAAACCGAACTCTAAAAAAGATGATGACTTAGGGGATAATAAGTTCGGGTTTACCCAAGAACTTGTGCGAAGAAGATTTGCTTTCTGTAAACTACTTTCTTAATAAAATGCCTCACAAGAGAACACATAAGACACTCTATGAAATGTGGAAAGGTCGAACACCTTCCAAAAAATAACTCAAAATGTGGGGGTGTCTTCAAAAGGTGGTGGCTCCCGATCCTGAAATGATTAAAATAGAGCAAAAACTATTGATTGCACATTCATTGGTTATGCAATTAATAATAGTGCATATCGATTTATTATACACAAATCTAAGATTACTGATAAACACGTAAATACTATAATTGAACATAAAAATACATATTTCTTATTAGATGTATTTCCTAATAATAATAAAGTGATTGATTCAAGTTTTATAAAAGAAATTATGATATTGCATCTAGTAATCATAAAGATAATGTAGAAAGTGAATATATTGAGAAACATGATGACCTTGAACCTAGATGAAGATAAAGGACAAAGACTTGAAACTCGTTTCGCTCGGATTTTCGAACGTATATGTTATAAAGCGAGCCTAGTAAATTCGCAGAAGCTATATCAACTCGAGAAGCCCCTTTCAAGAAAGAGGCTATCAATAGTCAAATTGAATCCATCATGAAAAACCATGCGTGAAAATTGATTAACTTCCCACTAAGAAGTAAACCTCTTGGATGAAAGTGGATATTAAACAGAAAATTGAAAGTTGATGGATCAATTGAAAAATACAAAACAAGACTTGTATATAAGGCTAGAGACAAAATGAAGGATTAGATTACATTAACACTTACTCACATGTTACAAGAATAACATCCATTTGAATATTAATAGTAATTGTAGCATTGCATTATCTTGACATACATCAAATGGATGTAAACGCCAAATTTTTAAATAGTGAATTAAATGAAGAGATATACACAGAACAAACAAAAGGTTTAAAGTTCCTGGGAAAGAAAGTAAAGTGTGTAAACTTGTTGTAGATACCCCATTATGTTACCCCCTAACTCTCCTAAGGTCCCTAGCACCTCCCTTCATCACTACAAACCCAGGTCATGTCCTGAGTACTAACCTAGAAGCCATCGCGTACCCCCAGGCTCCGTTTGACCAAAAATTCAAACTCTTTAGCTCGACCGAGGCTGAATGAATCTTCAAAGGGTACTGAATTCCCTTTCCAACGGTCCGTCACTTGCGCGATTCGGACTTACCATGAGGACGAACGATCCGTTTGCGTCCGAAACTTGATCCGGAGTCCACCGGGCGCTCCCGGGATCTATTTGACCTAAGTCAACTCTTCAGCTTGACCGAGACTGAATGAATCTTCGAAGGGAACTGAAGCCCCTTTCTAATGGTCTACTCCGTGAGCGATTCTGACTTACCATGTGGACGAACGATCCGTTTGACTCCAAGAGGTCACCGAATGCTTCCAGGGCTCGGTTGACCAAAGTCAACTCCCCAAATTGGGTCAAACTCTTTGGAAGTACATCTCCTAACCTTTCAAATGGTCCACTCCGTGCGCGATTCGAACTTACCATGCAGACGAACGATCCGTTTGCCTCCGAACAATTCCCGTCCAATGGACCGACAAATGCTTCCGAGCATATTTGACCCAAAGTCATCTCCTGAACCCAGGAGAGGTCCAAAGTATTTTCAAAGGCCTCTGAATTACCTTTCCAATGGTCTACCTCGTGCACGATTCTGACCAACGGTTTGCCCTCGGCAGCTAATTTTCTGAAAAGGCCTGAAACACACTGCCAAACGGCAGGTTCCACACCCTGCCTATCGGCAGGTGCCGATAGGCTGGACCAAGTCTATGATGATCAGAAAAGACCTGGGCCTATTAAAGGAGGCCTTCACCTAATTTTCAAGAAGAGCCCAGATCTGATACAAATCGTTCTCACCGAATCCCAAAACCTCTCTCTAAGGCAACACGATTTCAATATCAAAATCCCTTCTTAACTTCCACTTTTCATTACCCTTTTCATCAAAATTGGTGAATTAGCCACTCTCTATCATCATCCAAGTGCAAGGGCTGCTCTCCAACATTCAAGATCAAGCTCAAGATCTTCAAGAATGTCCCATTTTCTCATCTTTCTCTTCAAATTCTCTTAAATTCGCAATAACTTGTTTTATTCCTTAGCACTTTTATTATCTCATCTCACACATCGTAATATACTTTTTATTAAGTATTATTGCACATCCCTTATTTTCATATAAATAAAACCCAAAAAATAAGAAAAAGAGGGTTTGCTCCTAAATTCCAAATAGGGATTCTCATACTTTTCTCACAACTAAAACACTTTTTCTACACACACATACACTCACAAATAAGAGATCCCCCATTTGGATATTTGGGGTAAACCCCACCCCTCATTTTGTATGCGAACTATGTGGACTTTGATGACTTTATAGGCTACGTATCTATCTCGGGGTAAAACCCGAGACTCGAGTCCTTTTTCTCACTTTTCTCCCATTTTCTATCTTCTCCAAATCTAATCTTCTTATATTCTATATACTTGGTCTTAGTGGCGTATTACTCCATATCCATTATCATTCCATTATAACGTTCAACGTAGGGGTAATCGCGTAAATCTTATTTTTCTAATATTATTTTTATACCTTCCTACGGATGACTCACTTTATCTCTTCCATGATACAAGTCGAGGATTTCTATCTCCACTATATATATACACATGCACACATATCACGTGGAAAAATAAAGGAAAATAGCAAATAATCACGAGAGACCGAAAGGGCGGAATGGGTGCCTAACACCTTCCCATTTTGTACCTAAGCCTATGAACCCTTCTCGAATCATTTTGGTTTCGCATGCACCAGTATGTCTTTGGATGCCATCCTTCGGGATGGCTTCCCCTTTTTCTTTTGTCTATTTTGAGTAAAATAGACTGGAGACTCTAAATCTCTCTACATTTTTACACCTCATCTCAAATGACGCCGGCCGAAGCACTCCCGTTAGGGATGCATGGGACCCGAGGATCCTTTCCCTCGCGCACCCGCCCGCAAGAGAGGATCAGGGATGGCCACAGTGGCGACTCTGCTGGGGATATGTATATTTTGAGGGCTTGACTCTATTTGCATGGATGCTATATTTGTTTATGTTTCCCCCCATATTTTCATGTTCCCCTTTTGTCCATGTGTATCCCATGCTTATGCTTATATTCACACACTTGTAGAAAATTTTCCATGTACACTTCACACCACGTGCACCTAGGATCACATTTATCCACATGTTGCACGCATCACCCATCCATACTTGGTGTACCTTTGGTACTTGCACTTTGCTCCCTGTTTGGCATAATCAAAGAAAGGCATTCTCATCATAAGATACTAATAAAAGAATCATGCATGATTCACACGACATCACCAAAGAGCATTGTTATTGGACAAATTTTACCCAGTAACTGGAGGCTCACTTTGTGATGGGCGTTGGTCCGGCAAGTCGCAGTTAGCCTAAGCGATATGACTCTCACCTTCCATTGGCCAAGTACCTTCGACGTATATCGAACGGTTCCCCGACATCGTACCGATTGACCAAAGTCATGAGGGGAGGTATATCGCAGGGAATTCGTTCACGTATGCCGAGTATATCGAATTCACTCTCACACGTACCTTCCCCACGAGGTATATAGTGAGGCAATTCATGTACACTCAGGTATATTAAATGGCTTGTCCACACGTACCGATTGCCCGCAAGAGCAAGTCGTATATCGTGGAACTCACACCAAAGGGGGGAACCCATTCCGATTCAGCCAAGAAACTCCATACCCGCATATAGGTGTCAAACCTAGGACACGCACTTTAGATTGTCGATTTCAACCCAAAACTTTACCGAAATTTTGGGTCGGCTTGCCGCCCAATTTTTGTACATTTTTAGAATGAAACCCTGTCCGTGAGCGTGGTGTACAACCGTTGCTTTGCATATATTAAAAGCCCCACTTTTCTAGGTTCGGGTCCCGTCCGACATTGCATTTAGGATAATTAAATACAAGTGAGAACATAATAATCATAATAATCATGCTGACTTCCATATCCAAAAACATTTCCCCCTTATTTATCAAAAATTCAAAAATAGTTTTTTCTCTTTTTCTCAAAAATAAATCCCATTCTATGCCTTCTCAGGTCAATCGCATGCCCTTGGCCTGGATCCCTATTGGCTGTGGTCTTAAGTCAAATCACCCCAGAGTTTCATCTGTTCCTCTACTACTTCTTTCGAGTTCGGAATCCATCCACTTTCCATGGAGAATACAGATCAAGTACCAGTCATATAGCCAGATCTGACGATAGTCCTAGCTCAGCTCGTGTCCGAGATTTGATAACCTCCAAACTGAGGTCTGAGAGATGCAACGAAATAAGGTTCCAATTCCTCAAGATCCCGAGGCCCTATTCCCTCGTGCTATGGGTTTGCCCGAGCCTATCTGGGTTCTCAAAGAATTCAGCACGCTCCACGTGCCCCTTATGTCAATGGGCCGCCGACTGTCCAGCTTCCTATAACGAATCATGCCCAGCCTGTGGCTAACCTGCCTATGGTCGCTAATCCAAAAGAGAAGGAGTTGAATAAAGTCAAAGAGGATCTCAAGATGCTCACCAATAAGTTCGACCAAGTCATAATCTCTGGAAATTACATGTACTACACCCACATGTCCCCTTATCCTAAAGCGAGATTACTTGAGAAGTTCAAGATGCTAAATATCGAGAAGTTTGGAGGGAGTGGACCACCGATTGTTCATCTTCGCAGTTATGATCGTTCCATGACTCTACAAGGGGCTTCTGAAGAAATGATGGCCTAATTATTTCAGTAAACTTTGAAGGATAGTTCCCTCCGATGGTTTTTATCTCTCGAGGAATCCAGAATCCGTAGCTGGGAGGATGTAGCTCGAGAATTCATGTCGAAGCACAAATACAACGAGGAGCTTGAGGTCAGTCATCGTGATTTAGAGCTGCTCAAATAGAACCCTGGGGAATCAGTCAGTAACTTTATAGCCCAGTGGAGGGAACAGAGAGCTACCATGACCAATCGGCCATCTGAGGAAGAACATGTCAACATAGTGAAGAAGAACTTCTTGCCCCATGTCCGAGAGATGATAGGAGGACAATACTATCCCCACTTCTGAGCTCTCAGAGAGGCGGGAGTAGAAATCGAGGAAAGCCTTGTTAAAACAGAGGTTGAACCGAAGAAGGTGTCCTGACAGTTCACCCCTATAAAGTATGACAAGCCTTTCAGTGCTACAGTCTCAACCATCAACAACATCTCTCAACCAACCACATCATGGGCACCATAAAGCCTCCCTGCCCCCATTCGAAGGGAATACACTGAGCTCCATGATCCCTTCTCCAAAGTTTACCAAGCCCTGTTAAGCCGAAATCTTATCAAACCCTTGGATCCCCGTCCATTGCCAAATCCACTCCCAAAAACTTCAAGGCCGATGCTCATTGCGCCCTTCACCAAACTGCTGGCCATACCACTGACCAATTATTTCACATCCAAAACCTAATCCAATATCTCATTGACCAGGTTACTATCACCCCACCAGCCAATCCTAAGCCAAACACTACTCACAATCCACTCCCAAATCATACCAATGCCATCTTCTTAGAAGAAAACCCAGATTTCGATCCCTTAACCTAAATCACACCCATATACTCTCCTAAACCTCTTCAAATTTGCCAATATTTCCTCCTACACCCTACTAGCCTCGCTGACCAGGCACTGTCACTGCTTACTAGAGCATGTATCGCTGTCCGTACCCGTTCGGAAAATGAAAGTATGGAATTATCAGAAGTGTTAAACCAACTCCTAGAGTTCGGGCTAAAATTGCCCTCACAGATGGTCATCGATTGCCGAAGGTTCAGTACACTGTTCTTAGAAGCACAAAAGTGGGCCCGAGATTTAAACAAGTGGGTGGTACCAACCGATGAAGTCAGCCTAGATGATGTTCGGGAAAACCAACAACATTTGTAATATCACCAGGTTATTTGATACTTTGAATCTATAAGGGTGCTTGGTCCCTTCAACCATACATATCCCCATAGAATGGGAAGGCCTGTATGAGGAAGCCATTGAAGTTGTGGAATGCATTGACTTTACATGGAAAGACAGAATTATTGCCACCGAATGGGGGAAAGAATTTGAAGATTCGAGTGAAGAACAAGCTTCAGGAAGAACAATCCCAGTAGTCGATATATGTGTGATGATATCATTTGAATAACTCCTCAGAGAAATAAACAGGGTGACAAAACAACCTGAGATTGACGAGGAAATGTGATGCATGTTCTTTCCTTCTTCAGTAAATCACATGACCAGATCAGGAAGACATTACTAGGTTCCAAGATCACTACCAGTAAATGACATAGGAAGGAGCATTGAAAACCTTCTTATGCCAGAGATGACCATAGAGGAGAGCAAGATCCTCTATTAACTGAAGAAAACTCAAGCTAACATCACTCTATGGGGGATTTTTATCTCTTCCCAGTTGCACAAAAATGCTTTAATCAAGCTGCTCACAGGACCCATAGTTCCTCCTTCTACCACACCCGAAGAGGCGGTAAATCTGGTCGGATCCTTGACCTGTACCTGGATGTTGTCATTTTTTGAAGAAGAAATCCCCAGAATTGGGCCGAATCACAATCATGCACTCAACATCTCCGTCGAAGTTATGGCGAAGGTCGTGCCACTCTCTCTTGTCGATAACGGATTCTCCTTGAATGTCTGCCCATTGAGAAGCTTCAAGTGTTTAGGCCAGAAAGAAAGTGATCTCGCTCCAACCTCTGCCGCTGTATGTGCCTAAGATAATACCCGCCGGGAGGTGATGGGGTCCATAAAGCTTATAATAGGGGCTGGCCCTATAAATCGTGTCGTTGAATTCCAAGCCATATACATACCATCTTGTTTCAACCTGTTGCTCGGACGACCCTGGATCCACAGTATCAAAGGTGTGTCTTCCTCACTACATCATAAATTAAAGTTCTTCACCGACGGGTGAGTCATCATCATTTTGGGCGACAACGAAAATGTCGAAGGTGTAAGCACCAGCAGTCCAACCCTTGAGATACAGAACAGGTCAAATGATATGCTCCTATCAAGATTTCGAGTTGAACCAATCCTACTCCCAGAAGGGGACGGTTTCAAAGAAAGGGTTTGTCCAGAATATGACCTTCATGGCAATGTCAATGTGATTCAAATGTTAAGAAACATGCACTTCATGCCCGGACTGGGGATAGGGAAAAGGCAGCAAGGGATACTTGAGCCCATCGAACTGAAGAAAAATTTCCCTCCTTGTGTCTTGGGGTATCAACCATCAGGACAAGAGCTTAGAATGATCCACCAGTCTCGACCAAAGAGAAGATTAGACTGCATCCCAACTATCCTAGGAGACTCCTTGAATGGATGATTCATCAAAGAAGGGGAAGACTTCCCCTTTTGCGATTTCCAAAACCATGGTATGACCACATAGACAAGAAGATGAATCCTAGAATGGAGATCTTTTTCCAAGATAGCTACCCATGGGCTGAGAGTTTCCAACACCGAGTACAACCGCTCATCAAAGATATCGAAGAGACCGAGGAAAGCGATTCCCAAGATTCCTTTAACTTACAGACACTTGGGCTGGCACTCTGCATGGTTCATTCAGGCACTACATCAATGGATCCATCCCATCTGATTAAAGGTGCTGATACACCCCTCCTCAACTGGCATACTACGCCAGTTCTACCTCTTAAAATATCCCCTAACCCCAATGTTTACCCTATTTCCTCTTCTGTTGTCTATCCATGTTTAAATGTAATCAAGACCTCTTTTGACGAGGTTCTCAATGTTATTTTTCCTATCAATGAAATAAATTAAGATTTTGAGTATCTTGCTGTGCCTTACATTAACTGCTTGGATTCTAATCAAACTTTTGATGATGATGATTTTACAAATGAATAATTATTAACTGATCTAAATACGATTAATAATAAACAACATAATCGCGTTCAAGTTAATGAAGAAGAGACTGCTGTTATTAATCTTGGTTCTAGTAGCCAACTACGCGGGATTAAGATAGGGGCCACCCTCGATGAGCATGAGCGCGCACAACTCGAAGAATTGCTAAAGGAGTTCACGGATGTCTTCGCATGATCCTATGATGATATGCCCATAATTGATCCTTAAATAACTCAGCACGAGATCCCCACTCTCCCAGATTACAGGCCGGTTAAATGAGAATTGAGCAAGCTCTGCACCGAATGGTCGCTCAAGGTCAATGAAGAGGTGGTCAAAGAGTTGAATATGGGCTTCATTTGTGTGATCGAATATCCCACATGGCTAGCCAACATAGTACCTGTGCCGAAATTAGGAGGAAAGGTTCGAATGTGTGTGGACTACCGAGATTAAAACAAAGCTTCTCCAAAGGATGATTATCCGCTAACCAATATCGACATCATCGTGGACAACACATCCAGTCATGCTCTCAAGTCATTCATCGATGGGTTTGTCGGATCCAACCAAATTAAGAGGCACCCAGACCACCAAGAAAAAACCTCATTCATCACCCCATGGGGAACCTTTTGCTACACCTGCATGCCATTTGGTCTCAAGAATGCTGGGGATACCTACCAAAGGGCTGTCATAACCATCCTGCACTCACAAAGAAGTCGAGGTTTATGTGGATGATATGATTATCAAGTACAAAACTAGAGAAGGTCATGTTCCCGCTCTCCGGAAATTCTTCGAATGACTGCGACGGTATCAGATGAGACTCAATCCACAAAAATGTGCCTTCGGCGTTACAAAGGGAAATCTCTTGGGATTCATGGTCAGTGAGAAGGGGATAGAAGCAGATCCTACAAAGCTGAAGGACATACTTGAGATGCCACTGCCCCGAATAGAGAAAGAAGTTCGAGGTTTTCTTGGGAAATTGCAATATACCAGCCGGTTCATCAGCCATCTAACCTCCATCTGTGAATCGATCTTCAAGATCCTCCGAAAGGATTCAATCAAGGTTTGGAATGAGGCTTGCCAAGAAGCTTTTGACCGAATCAAATAATAACTGACCCAACCCCCAGTGCTCATGCCACCACGGCCTGTTCTCCCTTTGCTCCTATACCTAACCATAATCGACACTGCAGCTGGGGCTTGGCTAACCCAATACCTTAAAGACGCCCGTAAAGAAAGAGCCATCTATTAGTCCAGTTACAAATTAGTTGGGTATGAGGTCAACTACACTGCTTTGGAAAAGGCGTGTGCCGCACTTATCTAAGTCACCCAAAAGTTGCGACGCTACATGCTCGCCTTCCACATCAAACTTGTGTCCCGAATGGATCCCATCAAATACCTGCTTGGGAAACCCACCTTATCCAGTTGAATAGCCCGATGGTTGATGCTCCTAACCGAGTTCAATATCATATACGTCATGTAAAAAGTCATTAAAGGAAGAGCCATCTCAGACTACCTTGCTGATTATCCCATAGAAGAAGCAGATGTCCAGATATCCGAATTCCTAGATGAAAATATCCTCTGCACCGCTCAAGACCACCTTCGATGAAAAATGTTCTTTGACGGCGCTGCCAATAAAAAGAGATATGGCATTGGGATACTTTTTATCGCCCCTGATGACTCCCACACTCCCATCGCCATCAAATTGGATTTCCCTTGCACCAACAATATGACGGAATACGAGGCATGCACAGTAGGCCTCAAAGTTGCTCTCAAGAAAGGTATTCAATACATTGATGTCTATGGGTATTCTTCCCTCATCATCAATCATGTGCTCAAAAAGTGGAAAGTTAAGGACGAAAAGCTCCAACCCTTCCATGCCCACGTAGAAGAATTAGTCTCCCAAATTTCGAGATATCCCCTTCCATTACCTACCCTGAGCAAAGAATAACCTAGCCGATGCTCTCGCTACCTTGGCCTCCATGGTCGACATGCCCGAAGGAATAACAATGACCCCCGTCCTAGTTCAAAAGCCATACAAACCAACCCACTGCTACCATATTGAGCTTGTTTCCACCGAAGATCCCGAACTAGCCGACTGTTGGTACTATGATATCTGGTGCCTCCTCAAATATGGTAGGTATCCCGAGGGTTCCAACAAGAAAGACCAAACGACCCTCTGAAGATTGTTCACCCAGTACATCATTTTTCATAAAACTATGCTTAAGAGGAACTTTGATGGAACTCATCTACACTGCATCGCAGGGGCTGAGATTGAAAAGATAATGCAGATGATCCACAGCGGGGAATGCGGGCCCCACATGAACGATCACATGCTTGCCAAGAATATCATCTGATAGGGTTAGTACTGGACCACCATGGCTCAGGACTGCACCACCTATGTTCGTAGATGCCTCAAATGCCAATAGTTCTCCAATCTTCAACACCTGCCTCCACGAGAATTATACAACATGACCTCTCCCTGGCCGTTCTCCACCTGGGGTGTCGACATCATAGGGAAGGTTACACCAAAGGCTTCAAACGGATATGAGTTCATCCTAGTTGCCCTTGATTACTTCACCAAATGGGTTGAAGTTGAGTCATATGCAGTATTGAATGCCAAGAAAGTGGCCAAATTCCTCAAGAAAAATATCATCTGCCGATATGGGGTCCCCCATGTGCTAGTGTCAGATAACAGGTTGCACTTCGAAGAAAAAGTAACAGAAGTAGTCAACGAGTACGGGATTCAAAGACACAAATGTTCTCCCTACTGACCGCAGACCAATGGTGCAGTTGAAGCCGCTAATAAGAACCTCAAAACCATCATCACCAAGATGATCGAAAGCTATAGGGATTGGGCCGACCGAATCCCGTATTCCCTCTGGGGCTATCAAACCTCAATACGAACCTCTACTGGGGATACCCCTTACTCTCTGGTCTACGAAATGGAAGCAATCCTATCTGTGGAGCTGGAAGTACCCTCGTTATGCGTCATGCTCGGAAGAAAAGTTAATAAAGAAGACTAGTTCCAAAGCCGTATCGACGAACTGACCCTCCTAAATGAAAGGAGATTGAAAGCCCTTTACCACATACAGGGGTACCATCGTCGAATAGCGCGATCATTCAACAAGAGAGTCAACGACTGCGATGTTCGAGAAGGGGATTTAGTCCTCAATGAGATAATAGAACCCATCTGGGACCCCAGAGGGAAATTCAAGCCCAATTGGAGCGGCCCCTACATTGTGAAGAAAATGTTATCCGGCGGTGCCGCCATGCTCACTGACCTAGATGGGGAAGAGATGGCTCGTCCAGTCAACCTGGACCGTCTCAAGAAATTCTACCCTAGTCCGAAATCTCGACGCGCTACGACTTTTCTCATCTCCCTTATATTCTAAAAAAAAAACTCTTTTCATTTCCCTCTACCTAGAACTACGTGGGCCTGATCCTCTACAAAAAAAACATTTTTCAAGAAACAAAATTCAAAAAACCCCCAGAGGTACATAGGCAGCTCATACATCTTACACAAGCACGGCCCTTTCTTTTTCACAAAATACTATTCTTTTCTTATCTTCGAGAAGGACAGTTCATTTTAACAAATACTTGAACAAAAGGCTTATGTATGCCTTAGCGATCGGTATAGATAATTAAAAATTACAAAATTCATTGAAAGGCACAGCTGGATGATCAAAAACTTTCTTATTTCATTAATAAGAAATTACAGAACGGATTACATAAGAAAAATAACGGATAACTCTCTTCCCCTTACTGCCATAAAAAGCCAAATAAAATCCCCACACCTATTTCCTATTACATAAATAAACTCTCCAAGAGTCCCACCCACAGCTACTAGAGGAGCCTGCACCCTCATCATCTACATCCTGGGGTCCCCAAACTTCCCCTAACTGAATAGAATGTCGTAAACACTCCATGGACCGATGATCTCAAACCATCTTCGAAAAGACCACGATGCCCCCTTTCATGGTGTTAAATAAAACAAACCACCTTTGTCCAGTCTCCACTGCCAACATCTTGCTGACTACTTTCCTCCATAACCACTTCATATAATCTTTAGGGACATGACAAACTCTCCCGACAGACTGAGAGGGACAGGTCGACGGATGCCGATTCTCCCACAGAGATCCAAGCAACAGATGTCGGCTCTCAGTCAAATCTTCTATCAGAAAGAAATTTGAGGTCCGAGGTGGCATCACCTGTGCCCAGCCAAATTGGCACAGAAGCCGCCAAGGGATATAAAAAGAGGTTTGTCTGAGACCAACTAGCCGCACATACAAGTATTCCCCTAGCTCCAGAACAGACAGCAATTATCCCCACCAAGGCACTGACTAACGCAGATCCCGAGCCCCGTGCTCCATAAGATAATTCTCCCAGTTCTCAACATACAGTCCAACGCTGATGAAGTAACGCGAAAAGAATTTGGGTACGACCGACAAAGGATATTCTGGAGGAGTCACCAAGAGAAGTCTTTCAGATAACCACATGAACAGCATCATGGGGCTACCCCTCAAAAAATCATAACGACCTTCTCGCCAGGCGTCCAGGCCATTCAGGTAGGGATGGCAACAGGTCGGTTCGGGGTCGGGTTTTAACTCCCCATCCCCGTCCCCGTTAGAAATAACATTCCCTGTCCCCTCCCTGTTCCCCATTATAACGGGTTCGGGGATCCCCGTCACCGTTTAAAACGGGTATCGGTTTCCCCGCAGGGAACCCGTTTCTTTTTTTATATATATAAATTCATTTCTTTTTTTTAATATACAAAATTCAGTATTAGATATGCTAAACAAAGAGAAAACATCAAACAAATTGATGTTTACATAAACAGGTTTCAGACCAGTTGGCATCATCACTATTTAAACATAAACCCAAATCTCAATTTTCTCAAAGAGAAGACACTGGAGAAAACCCAAATCTACAACTATTATCAGTGGCAAAAAATTTTACATTGAATAAAACTCAAATCTATAACTATTATCAGTGGCAAACCCAAAACTCAAATACAATATTTCTAATCAATTCATACATATACATTATATTACCTCTCTACTTGAAGCTACGAGGAGGAGAAGAACAGCTAAAAAGAGCATACCTTCTACCAGCTCAGCTCATCACCATTCCCCTTTAGACAGAACAGGGGAGAAAGAACATGTCATCGTGGGAGGGAGATGAGGTCGCCGCCGGCATGGAAGGTCGCTGACCATCTCGTCACCATTCCCCTTTGGACAGAACAGGGGAGAAAGAACAGGTTCATCATGGGAGGGAGATGAGGTCGCTGCCGGCGTGGGAGGTCGTCGCCAGTGTGGGAGGGAGATGAGGGAGCAGGCATGTGAGAGAACTTGGGATGAGGTAGGCATGTGTATCTCTTAGGTTAGGCAACGTGAGTATATGTTAGGACCTTAGGAGATTAGGGTTACATCTTTATATGTTATATATTTATTAAAATATAATTATATATTAATAATTCGGGTATCCCCGTGGAGACCCAAGGCTATACCCGAAACCAACCCGAAATGTTTCGAGAATTTTTTTAGCTCCCCGAACCCGCCCCGATCCCATAATGTTCGGAGATTTTTTGGGGATTTTTTTTTGGGTGTCCGCGGGGACCCGAAATTTCGGGTAAAATTTCCATCCCTACATTTAGGGTCTCCGCCAGTATCACCGCCACAGGATTGCAACGGTATGACATCCACGAAGTAATGGCTACAAGTTGCGGGTCCACCAATAGTTCCCCAGTCACCAGTAGTAAATTTGAAACCAGGCCCAGAGCAACGGCTCCAGCATAACTAGCATCACCTACTTCCCACAAATTCACGGACTACAACACAATCGGGACGAATATCATTCCTTTATCAACCAATGATCTGGCCACCAAAGGCGAAATATGAAGAAGCCCGACCAATAAATCCCTAGGAGAACAAAAATTCGGGCAAACCCGCAGCAACACTGGGATTTATGCCCAACATGGTAGAAAATTCCTCATAGGTAGGACAAACTTCATCCAACCCAAAGCGGAATACACGGTCTTCGGGGTACCAGAATTATACCGCTGCCATCAGCACGTTCCACTCAATAGGCCGATTGCGCCACAAGGAGACTCGACGCAAGTTGAAAGCATCATAGTCGATATTATAAGAGCACATTACTTCCAAGGCTTCGAGGTAGTTATCAAACTCAATGCTACCAGGAAGAGCCATCTTGCAAGGCTAAGAGATAGTGGGAAAGTAGGTAAGAATGCAAAGGTGTAATGAAAACACTCCACCCTTACCCCTTTTTATACTTGAGAACCCTCACAAGGGACATAATCCCTACAGAAATCGAATGAAATCCTACCCCATAAGGTAGCAAAGGCTGAAGAGGGTAACAATCAAAGCTTTGAAGTTATGGGACTAGACTGAACTATCGATAGGCACGACAGGGTGCTTGTCGATCGGCAACCCCCTATTTTTAGAAATTCCCCTCTTTTCCTCTTTTGTCAAAATAGAAAACTCAATAAAAATAAATTGATATTCTCAACATAATTTCAAAATATTTTTTCCTCCTTATATAATTTGCCCTTTTTAATTCAAAAAAAACTTTCCTTAAAAAAAAATTCCAAAAATATTCATTTTTACGGTCTCAGTAGCAAAGTAAAAAGCGCATGTGCATGCATTCATTCATCAAAAGATAATAAAAAAACTCCATTGCATTGCATCTACTTGTTTCTGTGATTACATCAATTTTGTAGGAAATAAAAAGAAAAAGCAAAAACAATGGGACTCAGCTCGAACCCACATTCTCCCTCTCTCCTTCTCACTAAGAGCTTCCACCCCTGTGACGTGCTCTCTTCCCCCTACGACGAGACGATGCACCACCACTACCCGAGCCAAAGTCCTCTTTGGACGAAGTAGATGGAACCCAGAAATAAGGAACAAAAACTGCATCCCAAATGTCGGCAGTCGCTGAGGATATCCAGTCTCTGATGTCTCTTAGCCAAGTGGTCGACACTCGAACTTGCTGCAAGGAAAAGCGAAATCAGTATCAAAGCAGAGATGACCAAAACAAAAAAGAAAGAAAGAGGAGAACATAAAGGTATACGGTAGGTCGGAGGACCTCCTTTGTCAAACCCAACTCCTCTGGATCCATCGCATGAGGACGATGCAGCATAGGCACCATCCCTCCATCATCCCACTGAATATTGCATGAAGGGGTATGCAATCGCACAAGAGAAACCTCCGAGGTCGCAGCTACCGCAGATGCCGTTGGACCTTCGCCACTGTGGGAATATCCCACCGCCCGGCTCGAACCCATTGGAGGGAAAGTCAGGGCATCATATATGCTGAGCACCATCAACCAGCTCGTCACAAAGTCCATATAGTCATACGGTGCAGCCGTATCACTGTACAACAAGTAGGACTCGCTAATCATCACCGCGATCCTCGCATCTTCTGACAGTAGTTGCTCATGCCTCATAGACGTAGGAGGCTACGCAGGTAGCACCACCACCTCCTCCTAAGCAATCTGGCGAACCACCCTCTCCCTGAGATACTAGGAATGGCCAAAATCATGCGCCAACAAATGCCTCATCTGCGCGTTCACCCCGGTCGTCCCCACATCCCGAATGGTTGTCCCCCAGGGATAAAAGGTCACCTGAAAGTCTCCATACAGGCATAAATAATAAAAGATCAGAAGGTGCAAAGACCAAGACTAAAAGTGGAAAGAGTCTTACCCTACCACTGGTCAGGTCATTCAAGGCCTGACACACCACATCCAGGGATAGAGATCCCTTCGACTGTCGATTGGCCTTACGCCATTGATACAATCGGTAGGAGTCCCCAACAGTGTCATCCTTCAGGGCGATCAGCGGGGTATTACACCCAATAACCTCATGGAACCATGTCTGAATTCACAAATAAAAATAGACGGATAAGGAAAATATGAATGCATGAAAAGAAATGCGCAAACTAAAGAATACCTTGAGAAGGTACGTGGCTCCCATAAAGGTTTGTTGACAGCACCGGCTGAATGCATCCAGAGAAGAGTAAAGGGACGCCAAAGTCAGAATCCCCCAATCATAGAAAGGGATGTTAGAAAACATTCTCAAGTACAGCAAGAACCAAAAATGGACGATGTCATTGCTCGACACCACCATGAAACCTCCCAACACCAGCAAAATAAATAACCGGGCCATCTGCCTCACTTGGAGCCCATCCTCCACATCAATCACCCTGCCCAACAGAACATACTTCAGCAGAGACAGCCAGATAGAATCCCTAGAAACTATCCTCCCTACATAACCAAGTTCCGCACGCACTGCCTCTGGTCTCACCCGCAAAGAGCGATCCACCTCTATCTGCTCTCCATCATAATCCAGTCCTAATAGCTGTTGCACATCTATAGGAGTCACAGTCATCTCCCCGAAGCCGAAATGGAAGGTGTGGGTAGTATCCCACCACCTCTCTCCCAAAGTGCACAGGACCATTGTCGAACGAGGCGTCTCATCCAGTGCAGATGCCAACCTCGCAAAACCCGCTGATGATACCACCCAACGCACCACAGGTGGGAGATGCTCCGAGACATCCCTGAGCCCCGTCGTCCTGCGGGCGTGCATGTTCTTCAAGGAAATATCAGACTGGCAAAAAGGAAAAAAATCTCAAGTCAAGAAAGAAGGAAAAATCAACAAAAAGAAAGGAATGCCAAAGTTCAGGTTACTTACATAACCGCCAGGATTCACTCTCGAAGAGCGATGACATGATGGCTCCCACAGCAAAGTTCGCTCATCCACAATAGGCTCAAACACATCAAACGAGTTCTCACTTCCTAAGGAAAGAGGCGCCGTAGCCCTCCACTCCACATTCGCCCAGTCATCAACGGTCAACCACTCCCTGTGGACTGCGGTGCTCATAAAAGCATCCATTTCTTGAAGATCAAAATGCTAGAACGATCTACAGAGAAATCGCGGAAAGAGATAAAAGCAAAGAAGGTGTGAAAAAATGAAGGGATTCGCCCCCTTTTTATAGGATCCCAAGCGCCATGCCGATCGTCACTTACCTTAGCCATACCGATCGGCACTGACTCCTTACCTTCCCAAGGCAATCCAAAAGTCTGTGACACTACCGAATGGCACCCCTCATACGATGTCGATCGGTACCCCCCTTTAATTTCGTACAGAAATTCCCAGAAAATAACAGAAAACCTCAAAAAATCCTTGGAAAATTCCTAAAAATCCTAGCAAATATTTAGAGCATTTTCACTAGGAAAATTTTGCATTCCCTCAAGAGGAACCCCTCTTTCCCAACGAAATCCTCAAAAACCAAGTAAATCCCAGGAGGATCTTTAAGGATCTCTTGATCACTTCCCCAGTGGTGTTCTTACAGCACCAAAATTGGTTGTTCCCCCCTACGAGGCCTACTAAAGAAATAAAAGCTTCCTCAGCTATCAGCTCCCCAGCTCATATCAAAGACACAAAGCACTTTCTCCAGCAGAATCAAAATCCAATCTTTATCCACTCTTAGGTCAAATTTGACCTCGGTCTTGGATCGTCACCTGAGTTAGGTCATAAATGATCTCGGTCTTCGATCGTCACCACTCTTATGTCAAAATTGACCTCAGTCTTGGATCGTCACCTGAGTTAGGTCATAAATGACCTCAGTCCTTGATCATCACCACTCTTAGGTCAGAATTGACCTCGGTCTTAGATTGTCACCTAAGTTAGGTCAGAATTGACCTCGGTCCTTGGTCGTCACCACTCTTAGGTCATAATTGACCTCGTTATTGGATCATAACTTGAGTTAGGTCAGAATTCACCTCGTTCCTTGATCGTCACCACTCTTAGGTCAAAATTGATCTCGATCTTGGATCGTCACCTGAGTTAGGTCAGAAATGACCTCGGTCCTCGGTCGTCACCACTCTTAGGTCAGAATTGACATCGGTCTTGGATCATCACCTGAGTTAGGTCAGAATTGACCTCGGTCCTCGGTCGTCACCACTCTTAGGTCAGAATTGACCTCAATTTTAGATTGTCACCTAAGTTAGGTCAGAATTGACCTCGGTCCTCGATCGTCACCACTCTTAGGTCATAATTGACCTCGATATTAGATCATAACTTGAGTTAGGTCAGAATTCACCTCGTTCCTCGATCGTCACCACTCTTAGGTCAGAATTGATCTCGATTTTGGATCGTCACCCGAGTTAGGTCAGAAATGACCTCGGTCCTCGGTCGTCACCACTCTTAGGTCATAATTGACCTCGGTCTTGGATTTTCACCTGATTTAGGTCATAATTGACCTCGGTCCTTGGTCATCACCACTCTTAGGTCAGAATATACCTCGGTGTTAGATTGTCACCTGAGTTAGGTCAGAAATGACCTCGATCCTTAGTCGTCACCACTCTTAGGTCCGAATTGACCTCGGTCTTGGATTATCACTTGAGTTAGGTCAGAATTGACCTCGATCCTCGATCGTCACCACTCTTAGGTCAGAATTGACTTCAATTATTAGATCTTCACCCTAAGCTCGCAGAATTGGCTTTGACCCACAGAATCGGTCAACCTCATCACTTAAGCCCGCAGATTTGGCTTTGACCCACAAAATTGATCATCCCACCCCAGTACACCACTCAGGTCCTCAGAATTGGCCTTGACCCTTTGTATCGGTCATACTCACTCAAAAGCATCATGTGGTGTCTATTTGATGGTTCTCATTTATTCCAAACTCACCCATCGTGGGGCTATGTAGACACCCCATTCTGTTACCCCCTAACTCTCTTAAGGTCCCTAGCACCTCCCTTCATCACTACCAACCCAGATCATGTCCCGAGTACTAACCCAGAAGCCATCGGGCCCCCCTAGGCTCCTTTTGACCAAAAAGTCAAACTCTTTAGTTCGACCGAGGCTGGATGAATCTTTGAAGGGCACTGAAATCCCTTTCTAATGGTTCATCCCGTGTATGATTCTGACTTACCATGCAGAAGAATGATTCGTTTGCACCCAAAACTTGATCCGGAGGCCACCGGGCGCTCCCGGGATCTGTTTGACCTAAGTCAACTCTTCAGCTCGATTGATAATGAATGAATCTTCGAAGGGAACTAAAACCCCTTTCCAATGGTCTTCTCCGTGTGCGATTCTGACTTACCATGCGGACGAACGATCCATTTGACTCCAAGATGTCATCGAATGCTTCCACGGCCCGGTTGACCAAAGTCAACTCCCCAAATTCGGTCAAACTCTTTGGAATGTCCAAGTACATCTCCTAACCTTTCCAATGGTCCACTCCGTGCACGATTCGGACTTACCATGTGGACGAACGATCCGTTTGCATCTGAATGATTCTCCATCCAATCAACCGACAAATGCTTCCGAGCCATATTTGACCCAAAGTTATCTCCCGAACCCAGGAGAGGTCCAAAGTATTTTCAAAGTCCTCTAAATTACATTTCCAATGGTCTACCCCGTGCGTAATTCTAACCAACGGTTTGCCCTCGGCAACCAATTTTCTGAAAAGGCCTCAAACACACTGCCAAATGGCAGGTTCCACGCCCTGCCTATCGGCAGGTGCTAATAGGGAGGACCAGGTCTATGACGGTCGGAAATGACCTAGGCCTATAAAAGTAGGCATTCACCTCATTTACAAGAAGAGACCAGATCTGATACAAATCGCTCTCAGCGAATCCCAAAAACCTCTCTCGAAGTCAGCACGATTTCAACATCCAAATACTTCCACTTTTCATTACCCTTTTCATCAAACTTGGTGAATTATCCATCTCAATCACCATCCAAGTGAAAGGGATGCTCTCCAACATTCAAGATCAAGCTCAAGATCTTCAAGAAGGTCCAATTTTCTCAAATTTCACTTCAAATTCTCTTAAATTCGCAATAACTTGTTTTATTACTTAGCACTTTTATTATCTCATCTCACACATCCTAATACACTTTTTATTTCGTATTATTGCACATCCCTTATCTTCATATAAATAAAACGCAAAAAATAAGAAAAAGAGGGTTTGCTCATAAATTCCATATAGGGATTCTCATACTTTTCTCACAACTAAAACACTTTTTCTACACACACATACACTCACAAATAAGAGATCCCCCATTTGGATTTATAGGGTAAACTCCACCCCTCGTTTGTATGCGAACTACATGGAATTTGATGCCTTTATAGGCTACGTAGGCATCTCGGGGTAAAACTCGAGACTCGAGTCATTTTTCTCACTTTTCTCTCATTTTCTATCTTCTCTAAATCTAATCTTCTTATATTCTATATACTTGGTCTTAGTGACGTATTACTCCATATGCATTATCGTTCCATTATAACAATCAACGTAGGGAAATCGCGTAAATCTTATTTTTCTAATATTATTTTTATACCTTCCTACGGATTACTCACTTTATCTCTTCCATGATACAAGTCGAGGATTCCTATCTCCACTATATATATACACATGCACACATATCACGGGGAAAAATAAAGGAAAATAGCAAATATCCATGAGAGACCGAGAGGGCGAAATGGGTGCCTAACACCTTCCCATTTTGTAACTTAGCCTCCGGACCCTTATCGAATCATTTTGGTTTCGTATGCACTAGTATGTCCTTGGATGCCATCCTTCGGGATGGCTTCCCCTTTTTCTTTTGTCTATTTTGAGTAAAATAGACTGGTGACTCTTAATATCTCTACATTTTTACATCTCATCTCAAATGACGCCGGTCGAAGTGCTCCCATGAGGTATGTGTGGGACCCGAGGATCCTTTCTCTCGCGTGCCCGCCCGCAGACGAGGATCGGGGATTGACACACTTGTTAAATCTCTTTATGGATTAAAATAAGAACCTAATCAATGACACGGGAATTTTGACAATGTAATGATGTGAAATGGATTTAAAATAAATGAGTCTAATAAATGTGTTTACATTAAAAACACTAAAAGTGGTTATGCCATTGTTTGTCTCTATGTAAATGATATGCTTATCATTGGAAATAATAAAAAATATCATTAAATCTACTAAGAAAATCTTGGCTAGTAAATTTGATATGAAATAAATGGGTATTGCTGATGTTTTATTAGGAATTAAAATTTCTAAAAAAATCAGAAGGACTTGCTTTATCTCAATCTCATTATATTAAGAAGATACTCCATAAATTCGATAAAGGTTGTGATAGCATTGCTAAAAAACCTATTGACCCAAATCTTCATTTATATAAATATATTAGAAATGGTATATCTCAATTGGAATACTCTCGTATTAAAGGTAGTTTAATGTATGTTATGAACAACACTCATCTAGATATTGCTAATTCAATTAGCAAATTGAGTCGGTATACAAGTAATCCAGGTGGAAACCATCATAAATCCATAATAAGGGTTCTTAAATGTAAGATATACCCTTATGATGGATTGAACTACAGTAGATATCCGGTGTACTTGAAGGATACAGTGATGCTAATTGCATATCTGATTTAAAGGATTTTATATCCTTAACAAGATATGTATTTTCACTTGGTAGTGTTACGACACCTTGGAAATCCTCAAAATAAACTTGCAATTCTATGTCCACTATGGAATCTTAATTTCTTGCTTTAAAAAAAGATGGTCAAGAAGAAGAATGGATTTGAAACATTTTAGAGGACATTCCAATGTAGCTAAAACCTATGCCTGCGATTTGCATAGATTATGATAGTCAATTCGCAATTAGTAGAGCACGCAGTAATATGTATAATGGTAAGTCTCGACATATACCTCATAAATATAATACCGTTAATTAACTTATCTCTAATGGAACAATTTCCATTGATTATATTAAGTATAAGGACAACATAGAATATCTATTAACTAAAGAGTTAAATAGAGAGCAAGTGTATAATTTATCGAGGGGAGTGGGATTATAGCCTACAAAATAAAGATTAATCTTGATGGTAAGCCTACCTAGCTGACTGCAGATCCCAAGATCTAGGTTCAAAGTGAAAATCGAACCTTGATTGACTTTTTGTGTAATAACCCGCCTTTGACAAATAAATGTCTAATGATAATCGAACCATTTTTTTCAAAGGAAAATTTTGAGGAATAAATGTATATGGGAATTACGCCAAATGCCACAAAAAGTGACGCATTACGAAAAGTAATTATGGAGAAAAATCCCTATATTGCATGGTTCACATTAATGCGTATTTAAGTTCTAATAATCCCAGTAAGTATGTTCATTAAGTTTGATGCAAAAATTCCAAGGAATGATTTTGATATGGTCATGGTTAATATAACGCGATTTTTGCTGGCACGTGCTACGCACGACGCAAACTTGCACGATTTTTGTAGGACAATTGGAAAGGAATAAAAATAATGTGATAACATACTTTGATCCCTAAATATATAAGGAAAAATACCATGTAGAGAAAAGATTAAAAATAGAATAAAAATTAATCTAGCACTTTTTGACGGTACACGACACTACGAAAACCCAACTTTATGCCAATTGTTTAGGACAATTAAAAAGTTAAAGAAAAATGACCATATATATGAGACCCTAAAAATACATAGAAAAATAACATGTCAAAAAATGAAAAAATATATTTTTTTCAAATCTGTCCCTCCCCCGGCCTACCTATTTGAGCGGGGTGCTATTTTTCAAATGGGTTTCTTTGAGTGTTCTAATTGGTGATGTAGAGTCCCTTTCAAACTTTGTTCCGACCTTGGTTAGAGCATCCTTACTTATTTTGTGTATACCATGGGACACCAAATGGGTCAAATCATTCATGAGAGACATAAGTGAGTTATAATCGAGAGAGAGGGGTTCTAAGGTTTCGGTACACAGGTTATCAGATTTCAACCTCTCCTCTCAACCACTAGAGCTATTAATACCCAAACAATTTTGTCCAAAATTGGTAGCTCCCTTTACCACCACTTTCTTTCACTAGAAACTCCATCAAAATAGATCCAAACCTCCATGATAGCTTCACTTCAAGGTGGTATGGATTTTGGCAACTTGGTAGAAGGGATTTTGGGAGCTAGAAAGGAATATTTGGAGCATCTCTTGGTGTGGACTAGTATTTCATCTTCATCATCTCCATCATATTTATCTCTACATTTCATCACCTCACTAACTAAAGTCGGTATTGATGGATTTTGAAGAGGTTTTCAAGGAGGAAGAAGAGAAATTTCTTGGAGCTTGATGGAACAACCATTGGATATTGGAAAAAAGAGCTATTGTGACTCCCTTTAAGACCACCTTTTGAGGTGGGGGAGTCACTCATCTTCTCTAGTTCCTTCCACTATTTTGAAGACATTTTAGGTAGAAAAACTAACCTTGGAATAGCTTTATAGTTGTATATATTTCTAACTTGATGATTTGCATATATTGGACTAAATATATGTAGGATATGAGTTAGTTTTCATCTATGATTTAACTAGTTGGATTCTCATCATTTTATGTGAAAATGGGTTTTAAAGAGAGGCTTTAAAAATGCATAAATTTCAGAATGTAGTGAAAAGTGGATTCGGTCATATGTGAATTTAAAAATGTAGAAATTTAGTCAAAAGTGAATTTCAAAATGCAGAAATTTTAGAATGTATTGAAAAGTGAAAATAGGTTTTAAAATAGTTGGATTCTCATCATTTTAGAGTGTTAAATATGAATTTAGTCAAATGAGGTATTGAAAAGTGTTAAAAATGGCTAAATGTGTTTAAGTGTTAAGTCGAAAACTTAAATTACCATTTTTGGAAAATGACACTTTTTAAAGGACTAAATTGCAAGTTTTGATAAATAAAGGATAAATTGATAATTTACTTAAAGTGGAACATTTTTATGGAATAAAAATGTTGATGAATATTTTTACACTAGTGTGGGTGAAAATGAATTATGTCCTAAAGCGTGAATGATTTTTGGTATAAAATAAATGTGTGTGTGTGTGTGAATGAAGGACTTAAAGGGAAAATAAATAATTTTCCAAGTTAATGAAAAAATGGACGGTTAAGTCTGGATTTTGGCTTCAGTCCATAAATGTGGATTAATGTGAACATCGGGATAATGTTGAACACATTAAAAAGGTAAATGTATATTCGGATTATGCCAAAAAAACTAAGAAGGGCATGATATCCCTAGTGGCAAAAGGCCCTGGAGTAACTTACCAGTTGCATATGGAGTTGGGTATCAGTGGTGAGGAGCCTGTGAAACCATGGTTATGGGCTAAATCTTAAAGATAATGATGTAATATGGAATATAATAAGAAATGGGCTATAAGATTAAAATAACCTAACTTGTGTGAATCTTTAAGGGCCCAGTAAATCTAATGTAGGATAATGACTAATGCCCATTCTAAAAGAGAAATGGTTAAACAAAGTGACTTAATGGGTAATTAAACTACCCAGTGAGGTTTAAACCCGTAATAACACAAGTGTGAGTGTTTTAGAAGGATTTCAATGTTAATGAATATTATATAACACGATATGTGCGTGTGTTGAAAGAAATTCTTAAGTAATGATTAAGCAACTCTGGTGTGAGTTAATGAACATTGAGTAATAAACGTTTCGAAAGTAAATTAAAGGTTTTCCCAAAAATTTCTAATCGTTTAACTCTGTGCATTAATGGGAAAGAATTCTAGTTTTAAGCATAGAGATACAAAATGATTATTTTGTAAAGTCAAGGAGAATAAACGGTATCAAATAACATTTTTGGAATAAAATGATTTAATATATTGGGACATGTATTTTCAAAGGTATATATGTAGATATATATGTACATATATATGTATTTTCACATGCATGTAGTTATAGTGTGTGAGAATTCGTTTTGCCATTCATTTCTATACGGTAATTGTATAAGTTCCCACTGAGCATTTAACTCACTCACTCCTTTTATTACGATAGGTTGTATGATGTCCCGTATTTTAAGAGCGTTGTACAGGTAAGTACTTAATTTGCATTTAAATTGGTGGTTATATTTACATAACATTGGGGTAACTCCCCTTGGGTCACATCACGTAGTTTGGTGAAAATTAGAATCACACGCTTGTAAGTGTAACACTAAATAATAATAAAATTGCATTAGGAACATTATTAAGTTATTCCATCGCACTTCATAATTAAAATGCGAGCTGGATTGGTTGATCATTTATCAACCCTTAAATTAGGGTCAGGGCATTACAATTTGTTATTAGAGCTTTAGGTTCAATGTTCCTTTCGGGTGTGATGTGGCGAGGCTCGTAGAGGATCTTCTCGATGTCGATGTTTGTTTGGGCCAGTCACACTGGATCGGTGGCTGTTTATATTCATATCATGGGTGGTAAATTCATGGACATTAGCACGATGTACATATCTTTTTGAGAAGGTAAATGGATAAGTTAGTGGCCTTTTATATATCACGGCGTTTCTAATGTAGATGTGTTGGTATGTCATGGGTGTCAGTGTAGACCAGTAATGACAACAACTAGATCTTTTGTGTGAGATGTATTATGTGGAAAATTTGATGATGAGAGTAGCCTTAGTAGTATTAGTAGCAACATTGAGTAGTGTTCATTGTGATGTAGCTATAAAGGTTGTATATTTCATCTATGGAGGTTAGGTCACTGAGTGGCGTTCACAAGTATTGATTCTGTGGTGAGAGCGTATTGGGTCCCTTGGTTGAGGACTTGGAATTAGTGTATCTTGATTATAATGTGGGTTTAGATAATTATGATTAATTAAAGTAACTTAGGAGTGAACCAAGAAAATCTTAGTGATTTATTGTTAAGTACTATCGCTGTGATGTTCTAGAATAGGACCTCTTGTGGCATCACTAGAGTGATCCTCCTTTTAGGCAAAACCTGATGTCTTATGTCCTACCAAAACTCTGGTGGTATTAATTTATAGTTTTAGAGATAATAGTGGTATCAAGGAATAGGATCCCCTATAGCGTATGTGGTGTGGTTTATAGGAAATACCCGGTGTCTCATATCCTACCAAAAAAAACCTTTAATTGTTAACATAGGGTTGGTCACGTAAGAAGGATCATTGCATAGTGAAATAAGTGAAATAACATGGTTTGACATTCATTGAGGACTAAATCATGGGGCCTGGTGAAATTGGATTTAGGTTAGTAACATAAATAGGCATGTGAATCCGTATTGATAATTTTTTTTTAAATGAATAATAAGATTTAAATAGTGAGATGTTAATGCTAGTGGTAGACATTCCATTGTAATATTGAAATTAATGTTGTGTAATGTGTATAACGATGACAATTGATAATACAAATATAACACCCTGCTTCGGACGGTATATTACATCACATGATTACATACCGCGAACCTACCTCATTTTAGCCGCGGCCCTACCTCATACATGTCGCAGCCCTACCCCATACGGGGACTAACCTCTCATCAAGGAGTGCGGTCACGATCAACGCATTGCGGACCAACACAGTCAGGGGTGCGAAACCTTAGTCTTTTGACAGTATGCGGTGCTTAGGTTGTTTGCCTTACAAACCGCATCCCTTACCATCCTAACTCCAGACTTCATGCGTTACGTGCTCATAGCACGTGAGCATATCTCTTATAGATAGAGGTCTACACCTCACAATGAGGGGAGGAATGGATCCCACATGCACCCGGGACAGGACATATTCTCTCTACACAACCTCAACATACGAGTTGGAGGCTACACATCTACATCGCAGCCACCTCTCCGACACACCGAAATCCTCAATACTGCCATGTACTCTCCTTTATTCTCATTCTTGTACGCCTCTTTAGGCACGATTATGTTGTATAATGCCATGCATATAATGAGAACGGAGCAACACAGTGGATGTAGGCCTATTTTAAATGTTGAACCACTCTATATCGTGTCTTCTCACTATTTACTTGCTTTACTTGTTTATTACGCACTTTACTCTTGACTTGCTGGTATGAGAACGTCTTATGGCCGATTTATCGCATCATCAATTTGGCGTCGTCTTTGGGAAACGATATATTTCAATCTTGCTTCTCTATATATTTGAGTTCTCAAACACCTTATTTGATCCCTAAGGATCCTTTGGATCATCTTCTCACCGGCGATTCTAGTTATTGAGCTCCATTCTATATTTGTACCCTTAAATGGGTATTTCTTATATCCAGATCTTCTCTTGGGTCTTCATTTGATGACTTTAGATTTATTTTACATACCCCTGTGATATCATTTCATCTAGATAATGCTGGAAAGCATGATGGACTTCAGTCCCGAAAAGATGGATGATTAGGGAAGAATTACGTTTACACCCTTTTTTGTGATTCTTTGCCTATGATCTTGGGTTTTATAAGTAGAATTGTTCCATTATGCGCACGGAGAGGTTATTATCTCTTGGATAGACCCTAGTAGACATGTTATCCCCGTGTTTCGGGAGAGAAACTCGATTCCTGGGTTTTGATTTTGGGGTTGCTCCCCCCTGCCTAGCAAGGGATGCGACAGGTAGTTTAAATACCGTCATGCCTTGGCCTGGGCTAGGGCAGTACTTACAGAACCTTCAAAACATCAAGGAATGGACTTAGGTGGTCTCCAGCACAACCTTGGTTAATGTCATACAAAGGTCACGGCAGTGCACTTAGGTGTTATATACTGGTTGTGGAACCCTTCAACAGCGCAGCAGTAAAACGCTGCATCCCCATTTCCTACTTGGTGTTTATGTGATTACTCACTTTTGTTAGTTTTTTCCCAGATTACACATACTTTGTAAAGACTAACAAAAGCATAAAAATGGAGGGAGAGTCCAGCTAGAGCACAGAAATCAAAGATGAGATTCTGCACCTGTACAATCACCTTAACCACCTCTACGACAGTCATGCCTCACTCTAGACACATGTCAACTACTTAGCTCAGAGGGTCCTAATGCTAGAGGTCCTGGCCTCTCCTGATATGGGTACGGCACCCATGAAAATAGCATCAACATTCTTTGCTACCGCGGCGGTACAAGAGGATCCAGCCACAGAAGCAGTCAGCTGGAGCCAAAAAAGGAGAGTGGAGAAGGCAGAGAAGAAATCAGGGACCTACACTCTGTTGAACTTCCCGATTGAAGTTATCTTTGAGTTCATCAAAGAGGACAACATGATGAGATGGCCAGAAAAGTTGAGAGTTCCACCCCACAAGAGGAACAAAGCTACTTGGTGAAAATTCCATCAAGACCATGGCCATGACACTGAGCAATGCTATGGTCTGAAAGATGAAATTGAAAAGATAATTGGGCAAAGGATGCTGAGGAGGTTCCTCAAAGATGATTAGAGGATGCAGCCTCATCCCGCATGCCACATGCTCATTTTCCATGCTTATCTCTTATATTCCATCTGTCCCTACTTTACAGAGACAACTTCTGCTTACGTTGTTTTAAACTAAACTTTATATTATCCTTACAAAGACATTAGCTGGAGCATACGTTTATAAATATATGAATTAACAAATTTTTCCATATCTGATTTCTCTCATGCTTTTATAATTTGTCATCTCACAAAAAGACCTTTTGTCTTAAACGGATTCCAATGGAGGAATAACAAATTATCTCAGGAGATTATCTCACAAGTTATTATTATTTCGGGATGCACCTATGGAGGGATTGCAATCTTAATTATCTCACAAGTTCCCCTCACGATGTGACACTATATCTTATCATATGATGCTCATATTCACGAAAGCATCTGAGGATTTAAGGAGCTTTTATTATCCATAGGGGCTTACAATGCCAATTTTCTGCTCTCGGAATGCTGTCATTAGCCATGGGGGCTTATAATGCCCGTTCTTAGCTTTTGTAAGTGTCATTAGCCACGAGGGCTTACAATGCCCGTCCTTAGCTTTCGGGATGTGTCATTAAGATGGGAGGCTTATAATATCCATCCAGTGATGACTTTATATATATCAACAACTGTGGGTGGTTTAATAACATAACCCAGCCTGAGGAGACTTGAAAATATCACGTATATGCACAAAGCCTCATGTTCGGATGAAGAGGCTAAAAATCTACAATAGTCCTATTAATTGAGTTGCAAACATTAAAAGCAACATTCAAAAAGCTTCAGATAGTTAAAGAGACTAAAGAGGTTAAAGGGGTAGCCATGGGAAAAGACAACCTACTCTGTGTCCCATTTTGGTTATGGTTCTGAAACAATTGAAGCTGCTACGACCTTATTCAAGAGTTCGCTGCCTTATTTAAGAGCGCTTCCCCACCTTGGCGCATGGACAAGGGGCAGAATCCAAATGCTAACATGTCACGGCCATGACTTGTGTGATGCCGCAGCCTTTAACAATTAATTATGAAGGTTCGTTAGAATTATTCGAGGGAGCCAGGGCAGTTCAATCAGAGTAGTTATTGCATGTGATGTTATAGTGCCGCGGAAGTATTTCTACCAACTCATTAACAAGGCAATTGTATTCAATCCATAAGAGGCATACAAAGATTATTCAGTTAAGCATGAAAATGTGGAAAAAAGAAGGCGCAAGAGAATGAAGCCAATATAATTGCCAATATAAATAATAAAATATGGCTGCAGACTTGATATCATCAGTTAAAGATTACAAGCATATAGGCCACAACCACAACAAAAGTAAAGTAGCAGAAGGGAAGCAGCCCTGTATTAATGATCAGTTAAAGAAGCTACGTCATCATGCTCATCACACTCCTCGCCATCCACGGCTATCTCAGTTTCTCCATCTGCGGCTGCTGCTTCTGCTTCTGCCCTCAGCCTCACTTTTTCTTCGGTCGCGGCCTTAAGATCAGCAATGCATTCTTGATGATCTACATCACTGAGTTTCCAAGCAAGGACATAATCCTTGGTTTTAGGGAATTTTTTATGAATCTCTGTCGAAGCTCCTGGTAGCCGCGGAGGTAAGCCATGTTATTGATGAGGAAGAAGTCCTTGGAGCCTCTGAATGACTCTACAGCGTGGTCTATGGATACCTGGAGAGCATCATCATGTTCTGCATCCATCCTCTTTATTACCACGGCATGGTCTATGGCTTCTTGAGCAGACTTTGTGATACGCCGCAAATATTGCGTATTTCACCCGTTAACCTACGCGTTATTATCCCCCTCGGGTATCTTAATCCCTATATTTATGCTCGTTAACTAGAGAACCTCGTATTTCTATGTTAACATGTTTTGCAGGGGTTAATTGAGCTTTTGTAGGTATTTGGATGCTTAGTATGAAGTTAGAATGCATTTCGCTCGATTTTCGTACACTATCGCACGTTCGGGGGCATTTTAATCTTTTCACAGCTTGGGTACCTGGCCCAATATCTCACGAAAGTTGTATCCCTCCTCGCTAGCTTCGCGTGGCCTCGAACGGTGCACGATTCCGATACATAACGAAGAAGTTACGGCGATTTCTGCGGAGGAAAGACAAGAAACCAAAAGAGGAGAAGGAGAAGAGGAAGAAAAGAAGTAGGGGCTGCTGCTGCAATCTGCCCTGCTTGATCGATCAATCGACCATTTTGGTCGATCGATCGACCTTTCAGGATTGTCAAAATTTTCCCTTGATCGATCGATCGACCAAAGGGGTCGATCGATCGATCCCCTATTTTCTGCAGATATGTTCTTTTCTTTTCTTTCTTCTTTATTTTTATTCTAACTTACTATATAAGCCAAATTTTGGTTTTGTAATAAGAGAGCAGCCCTTATACGATTTTAGCTTAGTTTAGTTAGGGTTGGAGGGGTTTTGATTGGTTCTTCTTCTTCCTCTCTTGGATTGACACACTAATTGGTTGTAAGATTGACTATTCATCTTCCCTCTCCTTTAATATAGTTGTATTTCTTCATTTCCTTGCTTTCTAGATAATTTCCATGCTTTCTAATTAGGTTTACAAGCTTTATTTCTTGCTTTCTAGTTTAATTAGTTGCAATTTAGTTTAATTCATTATGCGTCCCTAGATAAATAGGGTCGGGATTGCGTTTCCGCCATTTTCGAGTTCGGACCTCAAAATTTAGGGTTTCGTGTAAAATCGCATTTAACTGAAACCTCGCGTATTAAAGTCGGATTATTATGCGTTTAACTTTCTTTGTCATGCAACGTTAGTGTTTATTGCGATTATCCGAATTTAATCCGCGTGTGACCATTTTCAGTTAAATGTTTTATCTCGCAACTTTGGGTTAAATTCCTTCTTGTGTGATGTTTATGCTTAATTGTAAATGCTCGATTAATTTGCTTTCGAACCGGAATCTTGATTAGTAGTTGTTTCGATCCGTTTGGTAGAATGCGATCCCGATCCTTGCTTTCCTTTAATCTAGCGTAACTTCTCTTTTTATTTAGTCACCATAACCACCCTATCACCTTTTCATTTATTTAATTTACACCACTTTTATTCCTGAAGTATTTAAAACAATTAACATCTAAAATTCAATCACTCCCTGTGGATTTACGATACCCGACTTACCGCTGTGCTTGCCTCGCAAGTGTAGTAGTAGCTTAGGTTTTCTTTGTATCGCGGCGGTGAATCACATGACGATTGTGCCCTCACACGAACACACTTTTTCTGCCCGATCAAAATGGCGCCATTACCGGGGAGTGTGTTTTAGATTGTAATTGTTTATTATTTCGTAGTATTTTTCCTTTTGTATTTGTATTCTTTGTTTTGACCTTTTTTGCAGGATTTGCATACTTTGAGCGCTAAGAAATTTTTAATCGCGGTTGCTCACTTTCTTGCTCGGATTCTCCATCTACAAACAACGAGGTAATCATGTCCTACTATTATAGTTTTTACGGTTATTCTAATGATTCATACTTTGGGGATAGTTTTCAAGTTTTCCATTTTCAAGATTTTCTTGAAAAAGAAAGACTTGAAAACATTTATCGGAATGAAAATCGTTATTGGGAGCTTGAGTTGGATTCATTATTCGAATCCAATGACGATTCTTATTTCATTACTTTCGAAGACGAGTTTCAACCAAATGAGGAGTCCGAGGCTCTTGAGCCGAGGAAGCCTACTTTGGAAGAAACTTTGCTTCTTTACTCCCAAGGTTTGGAAAGCCTAAATGATGCTGGAATGAGACTTGGTGCACTTTGCGATGAGATGAATTCTTTTGCACAAAACAACGAGGAGGTGAAAACTTGTGTTTCACCTCAATTTTTCAAAGAATTTCTCATCGAGTGTGCATCTTTCTCCCCCGAAATTCAATCTCCTTCCGACGATGAGTCGATTGAGATTGAATTTGTTTCATCACCATATTCGTTTTCCGTCATCGAACCATTAGAATTACCGGTTGATTCCTATGAGTCGATAGAAATTAAAACTTCTACACTTTTTGCCGACGAGGACTCTTTGCCGACTTTGTTTGCTACGATGGAACCTATCCCCGTGTGTGCACTATCTCCCATTCCACTTGAAAAACCTTTGGGAGATGAGTCAATTTTTCTTGGATCTCTAGTGTACCTTTCCCCCTTATTATCCAAATCCCCCGTCGTCCGCCTAAAATTTCAAATTGGCGATGGTTCACTTTTTTCACCACCCACATGCCTTCCGTTGTTCAAACGGAATTCATATCTTTCGGGAGGCATGTTCACTTTGGAGGGTCCACCGTTGATCTTTCAAAGTCAAATCCCTTTTTGGGTGGACCCTCAACTATTTAGACTTCTAGTGTATAGTTAGTGTGAAGCCTAAATAGTAGGTTGTAAATAGTTAGCTTTTTAATTTTCTTTCTTTCCTTTTTTTTTTATTTACTTTTTAATTTATTCTAGTGTAATTAGTTAACTTTTTGTTATTTGTTTTTGCTATGCTCGGTACTAACTTGTTTTGTAGATTTCATTGGACTCGCACTTATGGAGATCGCTCCAATTTTGGGTAATATCATTCCTTTCCTCTCTTTGTGTTGTGTTCTTAAAGCGCATTGAGGACAATGCAACATTTAAGTTAGGGGGTGTAGGATATTCTATCCATTTCATGTGTAGTCCATGGATTTGCTCACATTTAGTTACTAAGTATGCCTTTTTGTGAAAAATTTGAAAATTTTCAAAAATATTTTCTTTCTTTTTTCTCCTTTGTTGGGCATTTTGCCTTTGTTTCCGATGATAAATTTCAATAATTGCCCGATCCAATAGACAACTCAATGATGCATGTTCTCGATTTTAGAAGTTATTAGACTTTAGTCCTTAAATCATTGATATTGTGAATAACTTCATGAATTAAACTTTATCCCATGAGCATATATACTTTCCTTGTCATATTGATTTGGTTTAAGATTTTTATAACTCGGTAATCTTTTGTTGCATTGTATATACTTACACCGAGTAAGCTTCGTACCTTTCGCCGTTTGTGAGTGTTATACACTATTCTTTCCTCTTTGAAAACGTTGAATTCGTTGGTAATCTCTTTATTCTTTCATTTGACCCTTCATTAATTGAGTTCATACTTGAAATGTGTTACTTGATCATGATTTTCATGTATTGTTTTGACTAGAGAATTGCGTAAACTTTGTGAAATGATCATAGGCAATCTGTGTTATATCACCCATATTAGCCTTGACATCACCCTTATATGTTTACCTTCGTTAACCCCTTGAGCCTAAATATCGCCTTTCGTTTCATAACCCCAATCCCATAACCAACTCCAAATTGGAGTTATAAACCATACATACACTTTCCAGACCTTTGTTTCGAATGTTACTTGGGAATGAATGTTGTTGTTGTATTGCAGTTGCAATTTTGGCATATGAGAGTTTGAAAAGTAAAGAAAAGTGATGTCAAAAAAGTGAAGAAAAAGAGAAAGAAAAAAGAAAAAGAAAACAAAAGAAAACATGAGAAAAGGAAGAAAAGAAAAAGAAAGAGAAAGTTGTAAATGTTGTATATAGTTAAATAAGCTTTGATTACTCTCCCCGATGATATATTTAATGCCTTTTTGGAACTTGTTTTCCGATTTTGACATTGCCCGCATTATCCCATTATCCCGAGTTTTCATTCTGAACACTTTGAATCCGTACATATATACCTTTCATTTCGTAAATTAACCCCAAACCTACATTATAACCCTATAAAGTCGTATGTGAACTTAGGGTGCATTTAATTTAAAAGTCATAATAGTTTTGATAATCTGTGAAAATGCATTTCTCCTCTTTTAGTGTGCGGTATCCTTTCATTGAGATTACAGTTTTTCATTTCCTATATAGTGTTCTTCTTTTGTGACATGTGCGCGGCCTAGTTTCCATTTACATTTACTCTTCAGCCCGCATGTCCCGTGTGTTACCTCCCTGTTTTGAGTGAATTCGCTTGATGAGCGTAATGCCCGTGAGGATTGAATATATGCTTGCTTTAATGTTTATCCGGTTTATTTAAGTTTTTACCAAATCATATTGTGCATTTTCTCTCCCCCTCTCACACTTTAAAGTTTCAATTCTATGAGGTGCATTCAACTTGTTAATAACAACGGACTTTAGCTTGAATTCATTCAATATGTTAATAACGTGTTTGAAATCTTTTTCGTTGTTGTTGAGTTTGTCGCATGTTGGGTTGGGCATATTTTGAGGAAACCATATGATGTTTGTGGGTTTCATCCCTGAAAACCCTCACGAGACGACACTCGTCCACTAGGGTAACCTAGGGGTTTAACGGCTTATTGCATACGCTAAATGTAATCGAATCGCCCGCGAAAGTGGCCTTATCTTTTTATTGCTTTTATACCATACTTTTTTCCTTTCTCCTGCTTTTGGTTTGCTTGTACTTCCTGTTGTTTCCTATTTCATTGCTAGGGACTAGCAATGTGTAAGTTAGGGGGTGTGATACGCCGTAAATATTGCGTATTTCACCTGTTAACCTACGCGTTATTAGCCCCCTCGGGTATCTTAATCCCTATATTTATGCTCGTTAACCAGACAACCTCAGATTTCTATGTTAACATGTTTTACAGGGGTTAATTGAGCTTTTTTAGGTATTTGGATGCTTAGTATGAAGTTCGGATGCATTTCGCTCGATTTCCGTACACTATCGCATGTTCGAGGGCATTTTATTCTTTTCACAGCTTGGGTACCTAGCCCGACATCTCACGGGAGTTGTATCCCTCCTCGCTAGCTTCGCGTGGCTGTGAACGGTGCGCGATTCCGATTCATAACGAAGAAGTTACGGTAATTCTTGCGGAGGAAAAATAAGGAAGCAAAAGAGGAGAAGGAGAAGAGGAAGAAAAGAAGCAGGGGCTGCTGCTGCAATCTGCCCTGCTTGATCGATCGATTGACGCTTTTAGTCGATCGATCGACCATTCAGGATTGTCGAAATTTTCCCTTGATCGATCAATCGACCAAAGGGGTCGATCGATCGATCCCCTGTTTTTCTACAGATATTTTCTTTTCTTTTCTTTCTTCTTTTCTTTTATTCTAACTTACTATATAAGCCAAATTTTGGTTTTGTAATATAAGACCAGCCATTATACGTTTTTAGCTTAGTTTAGTTAGGGTTTTTGGTGTTTTGATTGGTTCTTCTTCTTCTTCCTCTCTTGGATTGACACACTAATTTGTTGTAAGATTGACTATTCATCTTCCCTCTCCTTTAAAATAGTTTGTTTTCCATTTATTCTTGCTTTCTTGATAGTTTTCATGCTTTCATAATTAGTTTATTGTGTTTATTTCTTGCTTTCTTAGTGTAAATTAGTTTAATTCATTATGCGTCCCTAGATAAATAGGGTCGGGATTGTGTTTCCGCCATTTTCGGGCTCGGACCTCAAAATTTAGGGTTTCGTGTAAAATCGCATTTAATTGAAACCTCGCGTATTAAAGTCGGATTATTATGTGTTAAACTTTCTTTGTCATGCAACGTTAGTGTTTATTGCGATTATCCGAATTTAATCCGCTTGTGACCATTTTTCAGTTAAATGTTTTATCTCGCAACTTTGGGTTAAATTCCTTCATGCGTGATATTTATGCTTAATTGAAAATGCTCGATTAAAATGCTTTCGAGACTTAATTCTAATTAGTAGTTGTTTCGATCCGTTTGGTGGAATGCGATCCCGATCCTCGCTTTACTTTAATTTAGCGTAACTTATTCTTTTCTTTTGTCACGACAACCACCCATTCACCTTTTCTTTTATTTATTTTACACCACTTTTATTCCTGAAGTAATTAAAACAATTAAAATCTAAAATTCAATCACTCCCTGTGGATTCTCGATACCCGACTTACCGCTCTACTTGCTTGTCAAGTGTAGTAGTAGCTTAGGTTTTCTTTGTATCGCGGCGGCGAAACACACGATGATTGTGCACTTTACACGCGCACACTTTTTCCGCCCGGTCACAAAATGAAGCAAAACGGCGCCATTTTGTGACCGGGCGGAAAAAGTGTGCGCGTGTAAAGTGAACAATCGTCGTGTGTTTCGCCGCCGCGATACAAAGAAAACCTAAGCTACTAATACACTTGACAAGCAAATAGAGCGGTAAGTCAGGTATCGAGAATCCATAGGGAGTGATTGAATTTTAGATTTTAATTGTTTTAATTACTTCAGGAATAAAAGTGGTGTAAAATAAATTAAAGAAAAGGTGAATGGGTGGTTGTCGTGACAAAAGAAAAGAATAAGTTACGCTAAATTAAAGTAAAGAGAGGATCGGGATCGCATTCCACCAAACGGATCGAAACAACTACTAATTAGAATTAAGGCTCGAAAGCAATTTAATCGAGCATTTTCAATTAAGCATAAACATCACGCAAGAAGGAATTTAACCCAAAGTTGCGAGATAAAACATTTAACTGAAAAATGGTCACAAGCGGATTAAATTCAGATAATCGCAATAAACACTAACGTTGCATGACAAAGAAAGTTAAACGCACAATAATCCAAGTTTCAATTAAATGCGATTTTACACGAAACCCTAAATTTCGAGGTCCGAACCCGAAAATGGGGGAAACGCAATCCCGACCCTATTTATCTAGGGACGCATAATGAATTAAACTAATTTACACTAATAAAGCAAGAAATAAACACAATAAACTAATTATGAAAGCATGAAAACTATCTAGAAAGCAAGAATAAATGGAAAACAAACTATATTAAAGGAGAGGGAAGATGAATAGTCAATCTTACAACCAATTAGTGTGTCAATCCAAGAGAGGAAGAAGAAGAACCAATCAAAACCCCAAAAACCCTAACTAAACTAAGCTAAAAACGTATAATGTCTGGTCTTCTATTACAAAACCAAAATTTGGCTTATATAGTAAGTTAGAATAAAAGAAAAGAAGAAAGAAAAGAAAAGAAAATATCTGCAGAAAAACAGGGGATCGATCGATCGACCCCTTTGGTCGATCGATCGATCAAGGGAAAATTTCGACAATTTTGAATGGTCGATCAATCGACCAAAAGTGTCGATCGATCAATCAAGTAGCGCAGATTGCAGCAGCAGCCCCTGCTTCTTTTCTTCCTCTTATCCTTCTCCTCTTTTGCCTCCTTGTTTTTCCTCCGCAAGAATCGCCGTAACTTCTTCGTTATGAATCGGAATCGCGCACCGTTTGGGGCCACGCGAAGCTAGAGAGGAGGAATACAACTCCCGTGAGATGTCGGGCCAGGTAACCAAGCTATGAAATGACTAAAATTCCCTCGAACGTGCGATAGTGTACGAAAATCGAGCGGAATGCATCCGAACTTCATACTAAGCATCCAAATACCTACAAAAGCTCAATTAACCCCTGCAAAACATGTTAACATAGAAATCCGAGGTTGTCTTGTTAACGAGCATAAATATAGGGATTAAGATACCCGAGGAGGCTAATAACGCGTAGGTTAACGGGTGAAATACGCAATATTTACGGCGTATCACTTTGCCTCCAGCTCTTCGTACTTCTCCTGAAGAAGAGCGAGATTTTTGCTTGAAATTTCTGCGACACAGGAGGATTCAGCAGTCTGGGCCTAGGAGGTTTTAAGGGAGTTTACAGCCTATTTTAAATTCTCTTATGCTTCCTCCCTGGCCTTATTTGTTGCTTCTAAGTTCATTTGGGTTGCCTGAAGGTCCATGGTAGAAGACTGTTTCCCGGCCTCAAATCATATTGTCCGATCAGTCTCAAGGTCCGCGGCATGAATCCTCTTCTCGACCTTTTTTAATTTACAAAGGGACTCATACTTCCTCATCTGGTCCACCATGACATCCGCGGCCTGAAATAAAACAAGTTATAAGAAAAGTATGGGATGCAAAAATTTGGTAGCAAAATTAAAGAATGATAGCACTTACCCTAAAAAATTCTTTTCATTCTTCACGCAGCCTTTGCGGTAGTGTCCCATAAAGACTCTGGGTCAGGCTATCTCAATTGGGGTCGCGGTCTACCGTCGGGACCAGCTCCGCTGCGGAACTGGGGAGGTGCCAGATTTGCATTTACTCCAGCAATAGGTGGCGGCGGCGGAGAAGTTATATCTAGAGGGACATCGTCGATCATCAAAACTATCGCGGCCAGGTTGTCCCCAATGTCGTCATCAAATTCAGATGTCGGATGGGCAGCAACACCAATTTTCTCCGCAGCAGGAGTCGAGTTCGTGGCCGATGTTTCCAAATCGTTTGACGGAGTCGTGGCAGGTGCCTTGGCTTTGGACCTTTTTCTCTTTCTTCTGCGTGCAGTATTGTTTAGGATGACTGCATCCTCGCCCATTTCTGCCAATTGCGTGGCCAACAATTCCCTGTCAACTTCCTCACCTGAAAAAGCAACAGCAAATATTGGAAATGGAATTTAAGAGCATAAGTGACCAAGGAATAAAAATCATAATGAAGTGTATTACCTTTCGCTCCCATAACTTGAGGAATGAATTTGTTGGGAAAAAATCCTGCTTCGAATATGGTCGCTGATGTAACAAGTTTGTCGAACTTTTTATGTTGAGCATGAACTGCCACGGCCTCAGCAACTCTCTTCTCCAGCCTCTTGTTCAAATGCAGTCTGTCAAGAACTGCAGAAAAAATAACTTAAAGGTTAGTGGAAGTTAACATACAAAATATGAAGAAAGGACGAGGCTATAGTCTTGATACTTAATTTGGACGGAGACCCCCATTTCCGCGGCATTCTATATGACCTTTCCCTCTAATTCTCCTTGGGGTGAATCTCCCAACCTTCGTGTGACACCCCGACTAATTAAATATCGGGTAGCTACTCCTTTATTAAATTAATACAAAATGCCAAGTTGGTTCAGTTAATAGCATCACTGTCGAAAACATTTTAATGATTACTAACCACCTAGTATTTAAAAAGTAAGTTGTCAAATTTTAAATTAAATCTGATTAACATGAAATAAAAGAATTATGAAAGAATAACATAACCATTCACCATAAAGAAGAAATAGAATAACCAACAAATAATAATAAGTCTAGAGGAAATACTCCTCACAACAATCCCAATAATGAAATGAATAAACAAGTCTGCATCCTGAATTAATTACAAACCAAAGTCTGAATAACGGAAATGTAAAATGTCTTTCAATAGAAATGGGTGACATGCCTTACAAATGATGAAACTGAATATGGAGTCAAGACTAGAAAATGAGGCGTCTATTATCAAGGCCTTGTAACTTCCACAACAGCTATAGCTCGTCACCTGAATGGAAATCCTATGCATGGTGTCCTTGTGGCTGGGCACCTAAAAGGTTTTTACAAAAAAAATAGATTTGAAAGCAAGCGGGTCAGAGCCCGAAAGTGGAGAGTATTTTAAAAATAGCAAGTGTTTTAATGACATTAAAACAATGAATGCAAAATACATGTTAGGACGTGCCCTCACATGAAATACTCACCTCTCGACTAGTTGTGCACTCCTATCGTACCATACCCATCTAAGTGACATTCATATCTAACAAAACTGTCATAAGTTCTAACCTTTCTACTCGATTTATAATATAAATTCCCAATGACATCACTTAAATAGATAGCTTTACTCAAACTCGGATTCGCAATTATTAGCATTAAAATTCACAGCAAGTTATCCCTTTTTAGCTTTATTGAGGCGTTACTATAATTATTCTCGCAATAAAACATAACAATTCCTTTTCATTTAACCGTATATTATACACATCATAAATTTACAATAAAAGCACCCCGAGGCTAAGCTGCAGTGCACACATACTCTGCTATCCATCCCGGTACATCACGTACATAAGGATTACAACTTCCGAATCTCTCAGGAATTGTTAGAATAAGCACAACACACAAAAATGGAGGCGAACATAATTCATCATATCCATGGTCATGTACATACCTACGCTCCATAGTCAGCTGACTTATTAACTCACAATTAAGTCATTCCCTTGAACTATGTCCTCTAGGTATAAATCTAAATCCGGGCACAAAAGGATTAGATGGCCCTAAGCGAACGTAAACCTCACGTGATAGAAAGTATGGTAGGTATGTCATACACATAAAATCATATACATATACTAAGCATGCACACATCTTAGTAATTACCATAATTAATTAGTGGTATACTTCTCATTCTTATACAAATACACGTGTCCTCGGTTTATATATACACATCATCCATTATCCTCACGTCGTAATTAGTTATTCGCGTCCTAACCCACAATTATCATTTGGTTCAAATCATTCTTCCATATTTTACTCCACAATATATCCCGAATATCCCAATTATATCAATTAGTCATCAAGGTAATGTTATCTCTACAATTAAACAAGGTTACAGGACACTAGAAATCAAACCAGGCCAAAAAGGCCAATCTGTCAACTCGTTAGAAGTCTCGTTCGAACGAGGTCGTTCGAACGAAGTGGGCATCTAACGAGATCTCGTTTTTCTCTATTCTCTTCACCTCTAATCCCATATAAAAATCGTCCCAACAGTATTTTAAGGTTTCTAATCCACACTAAACATTCATAGGTCATAACTTAACATTTATATAGGGCCAAATCTTCCTAAACATCATCTAATTATCATAACTCCCCAATTTTTCCAAACCTTATGAACATGAACCCTAGAAATTTAAAGTCTTCAATTACCATAAATAAATCCATTTTTGTAACATAAAAAGTAGTAATTCTTTTAGTTCAATCACCCAACAACAATTCTACATGCAAACCTATATCAAAATCTGAATTTATAACTCCAAATTACATGGGTTTTTACAAGTCTCCCAATACAATGCAATTATATCAATTTCTAAGCATGGAAGAAGCATTCGCTTGAAATTAACGTAATTAAACCACTTGCCTTAGATAGTTCTCTGAATTTGGTGTTGGTGAATGGGTTGATTCTCCCCTTTCTCTATGGATTTCCTCCCAAGGTTGAAGATAGTGGTTTTCTCTTTGGGAACCTTTTCTAACTTCTCTCCCACTTCTTCCTATAACTACCGTAGCCCTCAAATTTGTTAAGTGCTAGTAATGGCCTAGTGGGTTACAAAATAACCTAATATTAAGTCCCAAAATTCGTTGGTTAATATTCCCAAAATTCCAAAATTACCAAAATACCCTTTTAAGTTGCTGGTATGGCCCGAAAATGCCCCGGGACCCAAACTAAACCCCCGGCTAGTGTTTTCTGACTATTTCGACCTCTCCGGACTCGTTGGTGCACTCAAAATGACCATATGGTTGATAAAAATAAAATTCACTTTTTAATTAAAATAATTATATTCCTGACGCGACTGTCACACGAGTCCTAATAAAATTTTCAAATTACTGTATTTCAATCTCGTGACAATTTCAATATTTCCCATATTCATATACTGCTATATATACACATTATAATCAAATACCAACTCACGTATCATTAGTATTTTATCCGGATTAATTCTCAATTAATACCCATTTAATTCAATTAATCCCATTAATAAATATCACAAAAATACGGGGTATTACATACTTCCCCCCTAATAATAGAATTTCGTCCCGAAATTCGAAACTAAAAAAGTACCTGGTAAAAATAACTCTGGATAACGTTCGCGCATCTCATCCTCGCGCTCCCATGTGGACTCCTTAACATTATGATGTCGTCACTGAACACCCACTAACGGAACTATCTTTGACCGCAGTTTCCTCTCACTTCGGTCCAAAATAGCAATCGGCCCCTCCTCGTAGGAGCTATCAGGATGGAGATCGATGTCCTCCAAAGCAATGTGAGAATGAGCCAAATCGTCTCTAAGATATTTCCTTAGAGAGTAAATATGAAACACATCATGAATCCTATGTAAATGCTCCGGTAACCCAAGTCTATACGCAACAGACCCAATCCGCTCGATGATAGGAAATGGTCCCACGTATCTCGGTGCCAACTTCCCATTCTTCCCAAAACGCATAATCCCCTTCATAGGAGATACTCTGAGTAAAACCTGGTCCCCCACTTGGAACTCCCTGAAGAACCTCTTCGCATCAGCATAGCTCTTTTGCCGATCCTAAGCTACCCGAATGCGACTCCGTATCAATTATATCCTTGCCGAAGTATCCTGAATCACTTCCGGACCAAGTAGTTTGTTGTCCCCCACCTCCAACCAACATGCTGGGGAACGATAAGGTCTACCGTACAACGCCTCAAATGGAGCCATGCCAATGGTGAACTGGTAGGAGTTGTTGTAATCAAACTCCACCAGTGGAAGATACTGCTCCCATTCACCCCCAAAATCAATGATGCACATACGCAACATGTCCTCCAACATCTGGTTTGTACGCTCGGTTTTCCCATCGATCTGCGGGTGATACGCCGTACTCAACCGCGATTCCGTGACCATGGCCTCCTGAAAACTTTCCCAAAACCGTGAAACAAATATCTTGTCTCTGTCAGACACGATATTTAGGGGCACACCGTGAAGTCTCATTATTTCTGCAATAAAAAGCTGGGCATACTGTCCCGTAGTGTAGTCTGTCCTTACGGGTAGAAAATGAGCAACTTTGGTCAACCTGTCCATAATTACCCAAATGGAGTCGTGACCCCTCTGTGACGTAGGTAACCCCGTGATAAAGTCCATGGAGATGCTCTCCCACATCCACATCGGGACCTTTAATGGCTGTAGAACTCCTGCCGGTCTTTGATGGTCCACTTTTACCAGCTGACAAGTGGCGCATTTAGAAACAAACACGACAATATCTCTCTTCATCCCGCTCCACCAATACTGACGTCTCATATCTTGGTAAATTTTGTCCCCACCGGGATATACCGCGAACCGTGAGCCGTGCGACTCTGCCATCACTTCGTGTCGCAATTCTCCCCCTTCCGGAACTACCAGTCTCCCATTGAGGCGTAATCCCCCGTCTGAGCTAACGGTATAGGAATCGGTTCCCTCTGCTAGTAATCGAACTATCTGCTCCTGACAGAACGAGTCATCTGCCTGTGCCCTTACCACCTTCGCGACAATCTGCGGTGTAATAGTCATCACATACATGAACGATCGGGCCACTGCATCCTGGTGTCCCAACTCCTTCCACTTAGCCTTCCACACCCCTGCCACTTCATCTACTGGCCTATGACTCAACGCGTCTGCTACCACGTTAGCCTTCCCCGGGTGATATTGGATATCAAACTTATAGTCTTTCACAAACTCAAGCCACCTCCGTTGCCGCATATTCAACTCCTTCTGCGTGAATAGGTACTGTAGGGACTTGTGGTCCGTTAACAATCGAAACTTCTCCCCTAAGAGATAATGTCTCCAAATCCGAAGGGCAAATACCACTGCCGCCAACTCCAAGTCATGGGTGGGGTAATTCTTCTCATGAGGCTTAAGCTTACGGGAAGCATAAGCTATGGCCTGACTCTCCTGCTGCAATACACCTCCAAGTCCTTGTAAGGACGCATCGGTGTAAACTAGATACTCAACTCTCGGTCTCGGAAATGCTAACACAGGTGCTGAGGTTAACTTGTCCTTCAACTCATCAAATGCCAACTGATAGGCATCACTCCAAATGAACGGCACACCTTTACGAGTCAGATGTGTCAAAGGACCCGCTATCTTGGAGAAACCCCGAATAAACCTCCTGTAGTATCCTGATAGGCCCAAGAAACTACGGATCTCAGTCGGTGTCATGGGCTGTCCCCACTCCCTCACCGCGGATACCTTCCCCGGATCAACAGATATCCCCCGGTCAGAAATAATATGCCCTAAAAACTGAACCTCCTTCAGCCAAAACCCACATTTCTCATACTTTGTATACGGCTCGTTCTGACGTAGCGTCTGCAAAACCTGCCTCAAATGCTCGGCGTGCTCCTCCTCTATCTGGGAATAGACCAGAATGTCATCAATGAAGACAATGACGAACTGATCTAGGAACCCTCTGAACACCCTATTCATCAAGTCCATAAACACGGCTGGAGCATTGGTCAAACCAAAAGGCATAACCCGAAACTCGTAGGAACCATATCTTGTTAAGAAAGCAGTCTTCGAGATATCCTCTTCCCTGATACGTAACTGATGGTATCCCGATCGCAAATTAATCTTTGAGAAGAAAGAAGCTCCTCTCAACTGGTCGAATAAGTCAGCGATTCGGGCCAACGGATACTTATTCCGTATCGTGACCTTATTCAACTCCCGGTAATCCACACACAAACTCAACGATCCATCCCTCTTCTTGACGAACGACACAGGGGCACCCCACGATGAGGTACTCCTCCGGATAAATCCCTGACCCAATAACTGCTCAATCTGATCCCGTAACTCTCTCATCTCAGCGGGAGCCATACGGTAAGGTGCGTGGGCAATAGGTCGAGTGACCGACATCAATTCGATCACAAAATCTATCTCTCTACTCGGAGGTAATCCAGGTATATCCTGAAATACATCGGCAAACTCTCGAACAACCGGAATCGAATCAAGTGGTATCACCACTTCCTTAGAGGTCTCTTCCTCTATATATTACAAATGAGTGGACGATCCTCCCTCAGGACGAGGCATCACCACCAAAAACATCTCCTGCTCAGGAATGGCAAAGATAATACTCCTACTAAAACAGTCAATCATGGCTCGGTACGCAACTAGACAATCCATACCAATAATGGCATCATACTCGGTCATCTCTAACACTAACATATCCGCGGGTAGAGTAAACCTCCCAATCTCTATACCCACGCCTCTACATACAAGGGAAATCACGGAACCCCTACTCAACGGTGAATCTACACAAGTAACCGTACTCTCGATGGTGTCTAAAAACCCAATGGTGCGTGCAAATCTCATAGTAATGAAACAATGTGTAGCCCCCGTGTCAAATAAAATACGCCCCATAGTCCCCTGAATAGAGAACATACCCTCAATGGCTGGTGGATCCTGTGGGGCTGCGACCTGCTGGAGCTGATACACTCTCCCATACTAAAGCTGTCCCTGCTGAACTGGGATCGCTGGAATGGGTGGTAATGCTGCCATCTGTGGTGGTGCCGGGAGGGCGGCGGGAAAAATAGGCCGTTGCGGCTCGTGTCGAGCACCCTGTTGCTATTACTGTGGGGCCCTGCCCCTATCAGGACAATCCTGACGTTTGTGGCCAATCTTACCACAAATGAAACACTTCCCCTGGAAGTTTCCCCCTCGCTGTCCCTACTGACCACGACCCTGGTGACCGTTACCATTTCTGCCCTGGCCTTGTTGTCCCTGCTGAAACTGCTGTTGACCATTCTGCCCCTGCTGGCTCTGATGGCCGTTCGGACCCTGATGGCCCTGACTAAAACCACCCTATCCGTGTCTGAAATTTCTTGATCTGAAGCTCTTATGATCCCCCTGCTGGGAACCCTGGTCACCCTGCCTCTGCCCCTGAGTAGATTGTGCTCCACTGGCACCATTTCCCCCTGTCCTGCCCTGATGGCTGGACTCTCCTGATCGCTTCCCCTCTGTCAAGTGAAAGCGGTGGTCCTGGCAATGGAGCAGTGCAGTGTTAACCACATCAGAGTAAGTGGCCAACGATAGATTCCCCAATAAGTGTTGAGGGATCCTCCAAGTCAATCCATCTGTAAACTTTTGAATCTTTTTCTCTTCTGTCGGTATCTCATCCGGGACAATATTCAGTAAATTAGTGAATTCGGCCTCATACTCGGCCACACTCCTTCCCTCCTGTCTAAGGTTCATTAACTTCCTCCTCATTTTCGTGTGAACGGCTGACGGAAAATACTTGCGGTCGAACCGCAACCAAAACTCCTGTATAGTGAGAGTATCTCTCTCCTCCATGGTGGTAATAGGCTCCCACCACTACAATGCAGATCCCACTAGCTTGAAAGTAGCTAGTATCTGCTTCTGAACATCGGTTCACTCATACATCCTCAGGTGCCTCTGAATATCTTTCCTTCACTGACTAGAAACCACAACATTAGAGCTACCTGCGAACTCCGGAGGGTGTGCTTTCTAAAAAGCATCTCGTACGCATTCCCAAGCAGACGGGAATGCATGTGCCTGAACTGGCGCGGCTACTAGCGCCTGAGGTGGTGCCTGCTGTACAACGGCAGGAGCGGCATTTACCGCTTGGGCTACAATGGCTGCAACCTCAGCGGCATTCATGGTGCCCTGTACTGGTGCTGGCTGGGGCTCTGGCTGTGCATCCCTAGGAACCCATGGTGCACGTCGTGGAGGCATCTGAAATAATAGTAAAGTCTATAAGTTCGCAGTTATAAACTTAAAATAGCTGAAGAGCGAAGCATACATAAAGGAATACAACAGTCCTAAAATATAGGGCTCTACATCAAAGAAAGCTTAGCGGAAACATAATAAGCTGTACAGATCCTAAAGGACACTAGAACCTGATGCTCTGATACCACCTGTGACACCCCGACTAATTAAATACCGGGTAGCTACTCCTTTATTAAATTCATACAAAATTCCAAGTTGGTTCAGTTAATAGGATCACTGTCGAAAATATTTTAATGATTACTAACCACCTAGTATTTAAAAAGTAAGTTGTCAAATTTTAAATTAAATCTGATTAACATGCAATAAAAGAATTATGAAAGAATAACATAACCATTCACCATAAAGAAGCAATAGAATAACCAACAAATAATAATAAGTCTAGAGGAAATACTCCTCGCAACAATCCCAATAATGAAATGAATAAACAAGTCTGCATCCTGAATTAATTACAAACCAAAGTCTGAATAACGGAAATGTAAAATGTCTTTCAATAGAAATGGGTGACATGCCTTACAAATGATGAAACTGAATATGGAGTCAAGACTAGAAAAGGAGGCGTCTATTATCAAGGCCTTGTAACTTCCACAACAGCTATAGCTCGTCACCTGAATGGAAATCCTATGCATGGTGTCCTTGTGGCTGGGCACCTAAAAGGTTTTTACAAAAAAAATAGATTTGAAAGCAAGCGGGTCAGAGCCCGAAAGTGGAGAGTATTTTAAAAATAGCAAGTGTTTTAATGACATTAAAACAATGAATGCAAAATACATGTTAGGACGTGCCCTCACATGAAATACTCACCTCTCGACTAGTTGTGCACTCCTATCGTACCATACCCATCTAAGTGACATTCATATCTAACAAAACTGTCATAAGTTCTAACCTTTCTACTCGATTTATAATATAAATTCCCAATGGCATCACTTAAATAGATAGCTTTACTCAAACTCGGATTCGCAATTATTAGCATTAAAATTCACAGCAAGTTATCCCTTTTTAGCTTTATTGAGGCGTTACTATAATTATTCTCGCAATAAAACATAACAATTCCTTTTCATTTAACCGTATATTATACACATCATAAATATACAATAAAAGCACCCCGAGGCTAAGCTGCAGTGCACACATACTCTGCTATCCATCCCGGTACATCACGTACATAAGGATTACAACTTCCGAATCTCTCAGGAATTGTTAGAATAAGCACAACACACAAAAATAGAGGCGAACATAATTCATCATATCCATGGTCATGTACATACCTACGCTCCATAGTCAGCTGACTTATTAACTCACAATTAAGTCATTCCCTTGAACTATGTCCTCTAGGTATAAATCTAAATCCGGGCACAAAAGGATTAGATGGCCCTAAGCGAACGTAAACCTCACGTGATAGAAAGTATGGTAGGTATGTCATACACATAAAATCATATACATATACTAAGCATGCACACATCTTAGTAATTACCATAATTAATTAGTGGTATACTTCTCATTCTTATACCAATACACGTGTCCTCGGTTTATATATACACATCATCCATTATCCTCACGTCGTAATTAGTTATTCGCGTCCTAACCCACAATTATGATTTGGTTCAAATCATTCTTCCATATTTTACTCCACAATATATCCCGAATATCCCAATTATATCAATTAGTCATCAAGGTAATGTTATCTCTACAATTAAACAAGGTTACGGGACACTAGAAATCAAACCAGGCCAAAAAGGCCAATCTGTCAACTCGTTAGAAGTCTCGTTCGAACGAAGTGGGCATCTAATGAGAACTCGTTCGAACGAAAGGCATCGAACGAACACCCCACTCGTTAGAAGTCAAATTGTCAACTCGTTAGAAGCTCATTCGAACGAGCTCGTTCGAACGACCTGGGCACGTCTTCTAACGAGATGCCAGTTTTTAGCCCAGAATTTTCCTATCTCATTTTTCTCTATTCTCTTCACCTCTAATCCCATATAAAAATAGTCCCAATAGTATTTTAAGGTTTCTAATCCACACTAAACATTCATAGGTCATAACTTAACATTTATATAGGGCCAAATCTTCCTAAACATCATCTAATTATCATAACTCCCCAATTTTTCCAAACCTTATGAACATGAACCCTAGAAATTTAAAGTCTTAAATTTCCATAAATAAATCCATTTTTGTGACATAAAAAGTAGTAATTCTTTTAGTTCAATCACCCAACAACAATTCTACATGCAAACCTATATCAAAATCAGAATTTATAACTCCAAATTACATGGGTTGTTACAAGTCTCCCAATACAATGCAATTATATCAATTTCTAAGCATGGAAGAAGCATTCGCTTGAAATTAACGTAATTAAACCACTTGCCTTAGATAGTTCTCTGAATTTGGTGTTGGTGAATGGGTTGATTCTCCCCTTTCTCTATGGATTTCCTCCCAAGGTTGAAGATGGTGGTTTTCTCTTTGGGAACCTCTTCTAACTTCTCTCCCACTTCTTCCTATAACTCCCGTAGCCCTCAAATTTGTTAAGTGCTGGTAATGGCCTAGTGGATTACAAAATAACCTAATATTAAGTCCCAAAATTCGTTGGTTAATATTTCCAAAATTACCAAAATACCCTTTTAAGTTGCCGGTATGGCCCGAAAATGCCCCGGGACCCAAACTAAACCCCCAGCTAGTGTTTTCTGACTATTTCGACTCTTCCGGACTCGTTGGCGCACTCAAAATGACCATACGGTTGATAAAAATAAAATTCACTTTTTAATTAAAATAATTATATTCCTGACGCGACTGTCACACGCGTCCTAATAAAATTTCCAAATTGCCGTATTTCAATCTCGTGACAATTTCAATATTTCCAATATTCATATACTTCCATATATACAGATTATAATCAAATACCAACTCACATCTCGTTAGTATTTTATCCGGATTAATTCTCAATTAATACCCATTTAATTCAATTAATCCCGTTAATAAATATCACAAAAATACGGGGTATTACACTTCACCGGGGATGTAAAAATATTTCCCGTTCCAGTTCTTCACATTGGTCGGCCTCCCAGTGTAAAGGGTCTCGTCCCTACAGCGGATAGAGAAGTAGTAGTAACCAGCGAACTTCACTGAGTTCTCCTTTGGACGGTAGAAGTGAAAGAACTTCGCGGGATTTATGCTCCTCTTTAATAGATTCTCCCAAAGGACAACCGCAATAAGAATGGCTCTCCAACCATTGGGATCTAACTGGTTTGGAGCCAATTTCATTATCTGAAAAAGGCGATGGATGGGGACAGGAATAGGAAGCCACAGCCCGTAAATAAAGGCATGGAGTGGGAAGCAAACTCCATCGGCCAGAACTATGCAAGGTCTTTAGTTCGCGGTAGGTGCCAAGCACATCAAATACTCTGGAAATTTGAAGGCCTCAGCCAGCTGCTCAACTCAATCTTGGGTCATGGCGCTGCGGATATCAAGTGCAGCTAAGGGTCTCTCAGCCCTCCCAGATATACCAGTTGGGTTATCTCTAACTTCCACGGCATTATCTCCTGCACCCAATGGATGATTACTTGAGTTGGATTCTTCTTCCATCGGTGCGGATTAAAAATCCTTCCCAGATGCAGAGTCCGTGGAGTCTGAGTCTAGTATCACGCAGTTTGGGAAATCCTTTAGTTTGCAAGGCCCTATTGATCTTAGAGGGGGCACGGAAGTGAGTTCAGGAGGAGAGGTTCCAAAGTTCTTTGCCCAAAGTCCTCTCAAAAACTCGCCTGGGTCAAAGCTCATATGGGTGCAGTAGTACCTGAAAAGTAGAGTTCAGCCAGTATGGTTTGGAAAAGACTTCAATAAGCCACGTGAAGATTATATATAAATTGTGAATCTTTGTTGGAAGTTATTTCCCTAACGTAGTTATTAATGGGACAACTCTACTACTTGAACCTAAGGGATTGTCCTCTGGCCCTACTGGCCTCAGCCACCTCCTATATCAACATGGGAACATATACTGCCGCGGATAAAGGCTCAAATTGATTTAGAAATTCTAGTAGCAAATACAGTTATTTAAAATGGATGTGTATTTGGTTCATGAAGGTTTGAAGGTTGTTCAAAAATACAAGGTTGGTGATTCAGAGCCTTAAAAGACTCCACCGCCGCGGAAGAATAAGGGGATATGCATCAAAGTGCTATGGAGGATAAAACCCAGAATTTAAGAGACCGCGGACTTTGGGAAAGGTATGACGCGGATAAATGCCAAAACAGTTCAGGGAAATGGATTATTGAAATCCTATCATACCGCGGCCTCTCTCTCAAACAGTTAAGTATCTATTGTTTAGCCGTTTTTAAGATCCAATAGACAGAATATGAAGAATTTCTATCAAGAACATCATGAACAGTAAGAACCCTTCAACGAAGGCCTTAGCTATGGGATTCAACATGGGATTTTAGGGTGATTCAAATAATAATTACAATTATTTCTTCGTACGTGTGTTTGATTCTAGGGTGATGATAGTTCAATTGAAACCCTAAAATTATATCAAGAAATGAAGAAGCTTGTGTGTTTGATTATTAAAGAAATATAAGCTACGAAGTTGATTAAAATGGATGATTGATCGAAAAAGTTACCTGGAAATGAAGAAGTCGACGATGCTTAGCCTCACGCCAGCTTGGAACCGCCACACACAGCCTCGAAGGGTGGCCGAAAAATGAATGAAGTTGGACATGCAGAAATTCTCTCTCGATATGCTCTCAAAGTTTTGGAAACATAATTAATTCCACAGCCATAAATAATTTATATAAAAGAGCATGAAAGGTGAATCGTCGCTTTGAAAAACACCGCGGCACTTAATGTAACTAAGCCACAACCCCAATCATATTCTCTTGGCACTATGACTTGGGGGCTTATTGATAATACAAATATAACACCCTGCTGTGGATGGTATATTACATCACATGATTACATGCCGCAGACCTACCTCATATTAGTCGCAACCCTACTTCATACATGCCGCGACCCTACCTCATATAAGTCGCGGCCCTACCTCACACGGAGCGCAGCCTCTCATCAAGGAGTGCCATCACGATCAACGCATCGCGAACCCACACAGTCAGGGGCGCGGACCTTAGTCTTTTGCCAGTATACGGCGCTTAGGTTGTTTGCCTTACAAGCCGCATCCCTTACCATCCTAACTCCATACTTCATGCGTCACGTGCTCATAACACGTGAGAATATCTCTTATAAATAGAGGTCTACACCTCAAAATTAGGGGAGGAATCAATCCCACATGCACTCGGGACATGACAGATTCTCTCTACACAACCTCAACATACGACTTGGAGGCTACAAATCTACATCGCATCCACCTCTCTGACACACCGGAATCCTCAATACTGCCATGTACTCTCCTTTATTCTCATTATTGTACGCGTCTTTAGGCACGATTATGTTGTATAATGCCACGCATATAATGAGAACGGAGCAATACAGTGGATGTAGGCCTATTTTAAAGGCTGAACCACTCTATATCGTGTCTTCTCTCTATTTACTTGCTTTACTTATTTATTACGCACTTTACTCTTGACTTGCTGGTATGAGAACCTCTTATGGCCGATTTCTCCCATCATCAACAATGATGTCTCTCCTTGAACATTTTTAGATTCCTTATGATGTCAAGGATATAGCCTTTTATGTTGGTTTAACATGTAGTGACTATGATTGATGTTTTGAGGTTACGAGTTGGTGGTCGTGATCGGTTATCATACATGATAGGATTCTACCATGATGACTCGTACACTGGATGTGTATGTCAATTTGGGTATGATTGAATTGGTGTATTTTACATAAAGCGTCTATAAGAATTATTATTGCATTGAAGTTTACATAGTGATGTTAGATCATTGATGATTGTCGTATGATTATATTATGTTGACTTGTGGCAATGCCTTTGATATAGTTCCATGATTTGGTTTGTGAGCATGTTCCATGATATGAGCTTTGTGGATAATGTCAAAAATAGGTTGATAAGTGCTAGGTTACGCACCAAGGAGATGTAGAACACGGTTATGTTCATAGTGGTTTAGAGATAGCACTTGGAATGTGGTGTTAGACTTGATTATAACACCTGTGTGTGCTACATGTATGATTTCGTATAACTCTAGTAAGGAAATCATTAGGTTTTAGGCATGGATAATGCTTGAAATTTTGAGATTCCATTAGGATAGTTATGATTTGGGATCATGTAGGACGTTGGTAAGATTATAGTAGTGGTCCGTGAGTTGAACTTTTAAAACTATGTGAGCATTGTGTTTAACTTGAGGAGAGTGATCTAAAAAACTGAGGCTATTTATAGCATGTTAAAATTATGAAAGCCTAGTTATGATGGGTTGGTGACTAATAATAAGCGCCAAGAAATGTAACTTCGCCTTAATGTGGGATAGTCATGATTACCAATATTGGAACATGTATCATTGGTCTCCAGGAGGGAAACCTAGCATTTCAGCTTCCCAAATAAATTGGTTTTTCATTACGTTCATTCAGAAAGAATAGATGATTCATGGTTAGGATCCATCAGGGTTAATTGTTCAAACTAGGGGATGTGACTACGCTAAGACATTAACAGATATTAATGAGAGTTATAGATTTCAAATGTATGTTTTGGGTACGTACTTCTTGTGGCATGGTTCGTTGTTGGAGTTTGATTATTTTCTTTTGGGAATGGCGATAGCCTATTCATTACATCCGATCCAGGTAATGGGAAGTTGCTGATCAGTTTTGATTTGGATGTAGCACTGCATAAGCTCATTAGTGATGTAGGTTAATCCAGTTGTGGCTGATGCACTATCGTAAAGGAGTGCGCTCTTCTTCATAGGCACCTTTGTTATACACTAGTTTGTGTGTACACGTGATCTTACGTATGTTTCAAATCGTCAATATATGTTACTTGATTGCTTTAGGTTAACAAATTTCATTGGGTAACTAGTATAACTAGTTACGACTTGTTCGTGGGTTTCAAGGCCGTGACTCGATGATATTGTGAGTATTAAAACCTGATAAAACATAAGATGTTAGTGTTTCACTTTGTTTGGAATTTTGAAGATTGAGGATGTGATCACTTAAGTATATTTGTGTTATGATACCTACGATGACTCTAGGTTAGCATAAGGATCTTGTAGGATAAGGTGGTTGTCTTATGATCATTGATGTGTATGATAAGAAATGTTGAGGTTATATCAGTCTAGGCTAGTCGTGATCCAAAATTATTGAGGAAACGGTAGCCTTTTAAATCCTAATGTAGGAAGGATTCATGATGATGAGTTCATTCGGGGTAGCGTGATATTTTTTGAATACCGATTATTTTGAGGGATTGTTTCGATGGAAGAGTTAGGCGTCTTGTAATTAGTAGAAGACCTTAGTGTCTGCCATGATTAGGTTTAGTAATGTCATTAATGAAAATAAAATCTTTGGATTTTTAGACCATAGTGTTGAGGATGACCTAGTATTAGAAACTGGGAGGGAAGAATGTATTACCCTGCCCAATAAAAATCAGTATCGAATGTGAATTGAAGTATTTCTTCCAAAGAAAAATTTTGAGGAATAAATGTGTAAGGGAATTATGCTAAATACAACGAAAAGTGATGCATTACAGAAAGTAATTAAGAAGAAAAATTCCCTTGCTTCATGGTTCGCATGGATGTGTATTTAAGTTCTTATAATCCAAGTCAGTCCGTTTATTAAGTTTGGTGCAAAAATTCCAAGGAATGATGGTGACACGGTAATTGGTAGTATAACACGATTTTTGCCAACACGCACCACAGAGGATACGAACTTGCGCGATTTTTGACGGATTATTGAAGAGGGATAAAAATAGTGTGACCATATATTTGGAGCCCTAAAAATATAAGAAAAAATACCATGCAGAGGAAAAATCAAAAATAAAATAAAAAATTAATCTAGCACTTTTTTATGGTACGTGGCACTGCGAAAATCTAACTTTGCTCGAATCATTTAAGACAATTGGAAAGTAAAAAAATAAAATGACCATATATATGAGACCCTAAAAATACCATGTAAAGAAAAAAAAACAAGTTGGTCCCCCCCCCATACCTATTTGAGTGGGCTATTATTTTTCAAATAGGTCTGCTAAGTGTTTTGATTGGTGATATGTGTAGTCCCTTTCAAACATTATTTCTGACCTTGGTTTGAACATCCTTACTTCTTTTGTGTAAGCCATGGGATGGAAAATGGGTCAAAGTATTCATGACAGACGTAAGTGGGTTATGTGTGTGTGTGTGTGTGTGTGTGTGTGTGTGTGTGTGTGTGAGTGAGAGAGAGAGAGAGAGAGAGAGAGAGAGAGAGACTGAGGTGTTACAAGGTTTGGGTACACAAAGGTTATCAGATTTCAACCGCTCCTCTCAACCACTGGAGGAATTAATACCCCCAAGTTTTGTCCAAAATTTGTAGCTCCCTTTACCACCACTTTCTCTCACTAGAAACTCCATTAAAATAGAAAGGCTTTTAGGAGCTATAAGAGGATATTTGGAGCATATGTTAGTGTGGATTAGGATTTCATATTCATTATCTCCATTATATTCATCTTTACATTTCATTATCTCCCTAACCAAAGTAGGTATCGATGGATTTTGAAGATGGTTTCAAGGAGGAAGAAGAGTAATTTTGTGGTGCTTGATGGAGCATGAAAAGAAGAGCTATTATGACTCCTTTTGAGGCCACATTTGGAGGTAGGGGATCCACCCATATTCTTTACTTCTTTTCCCTATTTGAAGGGCATTTTTTATGAGAAAACTAACCTTGGAATAGGTTTATAGTTGTGTATATTTCGATCTTGCTTATTTGTATATATATATATATATATATATATATATATAAGGGTGAAAAACTTGTTAAAGGACTAAATTTCAAGTTTTGATAAAGAAAGGGTAAATTTGTAATTTACTTAAAGTGGAACATTTTTTTGGAATAAAACTGTTGATGAATATTTTTACACGAGTGTGGGTGAAAATCAACTAAGTTATAATGTGTGGATGATTTTTTGTATAAAATCAACATTTGTGTGAATAAATCACTTAAAGGAGAAAGAAATAATTTTCGAGCCTTAATAGAAAAACGAACGGTTAAGTCCAGGATTTTGGCTTTGTCCCGTAAATGTAGATTAATTTGAACATCGGAATACTGTTGAATATATTAAAAAGTTGAAAGAATATTCATATGATGACTGAAAAATTAAGATGGGCATGACGTCCCTAGTGCTGAAAGGCCACAAATAACTGATTAGTATCATATGGTCCTCGGTACCGATAGTGAGGAGACAGCCAAACCATGGTTATTAGATAAATCCCAAAGATAATGATGTAATCCACAATATCATAAGAAATGAGTTATAAGATGAAATAACCTAACTTATGTGAATGTTTAACGTCTTGATTAATGTAATGTGGACAAGTAAATTGAGGATAATGACTAATGTCCATACTAAGAGCGAAATGGTTAACCAAGGTGACTTAATGGGTAATTAAGCTACCTAATGAGATTTAAACCCATAATAACACTAGTGTGTGTGTCATATGAGGTTTTCAATGTTAATGAATATTTCCTAACACGATGTGTGCGAGTGGTGAAAGAAACTCTTAGGTAATGATAAAGAAACTCTGGTATGAGTTAATGAACGCTGAGTGATAAATATTTTGAAAGTAAATGAAAGGTCTTATTAACAATTGCTAATCATTTAGTTGTTCATTAATGGGAAATAAATACTAGTTTTAAGCATAAAGATACAAAATGATTATTTTGTAAAGATAAGGAGAATAAACAGTATTAAATAACGTTTTTGAAATAAAACGGTTTAATATATTGACACATGTATTTTCGAAGGTATATATATAGAGAGAGAGAGGGAGGCTCACCTACATCATACTCTATACATCACTCATGCATCACGCCTAATTCTAAGCCCTAAAAAACGTTTTTTTTCAAATTTTATATTTTCCCATGAAATTAACTTTCCAATCAACCCATATGCAAAAAATTAGGTCAAAATACATTATATATCTATTTTTAAAAAATCCACAAAAACTGCTAAAAATACCTTATTTTTAAGGGTCTGCGCCAGCAGTTTTTTGTGATTTTTTTAAAAATAGCTACAAAATGTATGTTGACCTAATTTTTTGCATATGGGTTGATTGGAAGGTTAGTTTCAATGGAAAAATATACAATTTGAAAAAAAAGTTTTCTAGGGCCTAGAATTAAGTATGATGTATGGTGTGATGTATAGTGCATGATGTAGGTTAGCCTTCCTCTCTCTCTCTCTCTCTCTCTCTCTATATATATATATATATATATATATATATATATGTATGTATTTTCACATGCATATAGTTGTAGCGTGTGAGTATTCTTTCTACCGTTCGTTTTTAGACTATATTTGTTGAAGTTCGCAATGAGCATTAAAGACACTCCCTCCTTTTATTATGGTAGGTTGTATGTTGTCCCATATTTTGAAAGCATTATATAGGTAAGTACTTTATTTTCATTTGTGTTAGTAGCTCTGTTTAATTGGCCTTGAGGGCACTCCCCTTGGGTCACATCACGTAGTTTAATGAAAATTGGAATCACATGCTAATAACTGTAACAATAAATAATAAGAAAACTGGATTAGAAACATTATTAAGTTGTTCCATTGCACTTCACAATTAACGAACGAGCCAGATTGGGCTGATTATTTAATAACCCTTAAATCTGGGTCGGGGCATTACATTTTGGAGAGAGAAGTTATGATTTTAAAACTCCTATGATAAAAAATTGTTGCCTACAAATTAAGTACGGATAAGGTTATCTTTTAAAGGCTCCTATGTTTTGAAAATTTAAAGTTGGGGTTGTAGGATATTCTTAATGGAAAAGCACATATGTGAGTGTGATAGGGCCGCTTCCATTAGAAATTCGAAAGGGTGAAATTCTCTAAAGCACTCATGAAACCAAGAATAATTCAAGGCCAAAATTAACATAACTGAAAGAGCCAAGTTTGTTCAAAAAAATACTATGTGAATTCTATTGACTTGATTTACACAAAATATTGAACAGTTTAAGACAACGCGTAATTGGTTAGTATGTAAACCCAATAGTGTCCCAGTAGGGAAGATTCAAGGACAAAGGCTAGATTTCCTGATACATGAATTTTTTATAGCTATCTCTTTGTGTCTGTATAGTCTTTTATGCTGATCCAACCAATTTCATTCATGTGGGTTTTTTTAAGAATTAATGGTATTTTATGTTATTTAATTGATTTGACAAAATCAAATTTTGATTAACTTTAGGGTCAATTTAATATAAGACCCACATGTCTTTCAAGCTGATTTGAAGTGGTAATGTGTTCATATCCACAAGCAGTATAATGTTGTATTCTCAGATGCGTAAAACAATATATTAATGAATGAGAAATTTTATCTCAAAGTAACCACTTGGAACATGGAACTTATTTGAAGTGTTATGTTAAAAGCTTTTGTCCCACAAAGCAACAATATGGAAAATGGGTGTAGTATAAGATAACCCATTTTGGATTAAAGGCTTGGTGGCCTTGGGGTATCCCAACTCTTTGAAGGAGGGAGGGCTTATATGGTCTTGGGTTGACTTAAAATCCCATACTTGGGTGTACGCCATCGCCGCCCATTCGACGTGACTCGATCTAATTTGTCTCGGCTCGTACTCATGGGTTATGGTTCGTGCTCCTTAGGCTTCAATCTTTAACTTGGCCAAAGAATAATATTTTTTGGCCAATTTTAATCAGTTTTTTATTATTTTTATGGTTTAGTTTTATTTATTTTCAACCCTATTTTATTCCATTTTATGATTTCTTTTAAATGTTGACTATTCAAAATTTGATTTTATCCCAACAATCAGCTGTTGGGATTTTTTCAACCATTTTTCAACCGCCACTTAATTTGTACAAAATAGTGGCTTGGGTTAGTCCATAAAAATGTTTTTTGATAGAACTAAAAAAATGTCTACTAGTCATTCCAATCGGTCCACGTAAATTTGAGAGTTCTACATTGTTGGTTCAAAAGAGAATTATAATTTTGAGGTTTATTTTTCGGAAATGGAGAATTTTATTCATAAGGAGAAAATATCCTTTCTCATGTGGCAACAATAGAGTTAAACACAAAGAATTTTGAAGTCATTAATAACCTCAAGATCTAGTCTAGATTTTGTTTTTTCGAAAGTATAAGATAAATTAAGTATATACTACTTTGATGAATTCGTGAGATGAGAAAATCAGTTTTCATGGGAGAATCATAATATTTTCATCTATTTATGCATTTCCAAAGTTGCCAAGAAATAATAAAAGGAGTTAGGGTACACAAATTAGACATCAATACCTTGCATCTAATCTTGATCCACCATGCCATAAGTTGCCCTCTAATAATAGTGATGGATGTTTTAATACCAAGCATACAACCCAAATAAGCACAAATAAGAGAATATGATTCACTTTTCAAGGATAAATGGTTGAGAGTTTCCTGTTGATGAGAGTCACAACAAGAACATCTTGATGCTAGGGGAATATTAAGTCTGGATATAGCCTCATCTATAGGGACAATGTTATCAAGAAGTTTACACATGAAAATAAAGATTATTTGGGAATTCTTTTATCGCATATTGACCTATAGGAGAATTGAGTACAACTCTTTTGTCTAACAATGTTCAAGCTGAATCTAAAGAGAGGATTCCATTAGCATTACCATTCCATTTGATGTCAGTAGAAATATCAACCCAATATTTAATGATTTCTAAATAAGTAAGCATCATTTTCAACAATAGTGATGAATAGCTTCTATAAGAGGATCTAGAGGTAAGATTCATTTATAATATTTATTCCTCATGTATAAGGACCAAGTGGAATCAATTGTTAATAAACTCCATCATAGTTTACATGTGGATATTGCCACAAAGTTATTAATCATTTTTATTCATATTCCCCATCTTCATAAGGTAAAAAATAGACTTCCAATTCTTCCAATGTCTATTTGATATTCCTTCAGTTGAACCACAAAAAAAATTTTAGAAAATGGATTCTAAGGTTTTAAATATTCTTTTAGGAGGATCAAGAGTTGTAAATATATAATAGTACGTTGATTGGGAAACATGTTTGATAAGTGTGATTTTTCCACCTGGAGATAAGACTTTGCAAGACCATCCTTCCATTATGTGCTTGATTCTGTCTAGTAAGCCATTAAAGAGAGTATTCTTTTTTCTACCTTCATACAAAAGAACGTGAAGATATATTAGAGGTGTTTTTTAAAAGGAGAAAATTGTTACCCTTTTAAGTATTCTTCTCCTAGAAGAGGGGAAGTTTGAGGGAACCATATAATTACATTTGTAGTGGTTTAGAAGTTGCCTAGATATAGCCTCATATTCTTTGATTACTAACATGAGATTATTTAAGGAATTTTAAGATCTAATTCTAAATATGATAACATCATTTACAAAAGAAAGAGAAGATACCATAGGACTACTAAGGGCATAAGAAAGGAGTCAATGTGGCATTCCAAGAATAGATAATGGAGTCCTATATTTAAAACCTCTGTAGCAATAATAAATAGGGTAGGAGATAAATGATAACATTGTCTGACTGAACAAGTTGATTTGAATAGGCCATGAGGAGATCCGTTAAGAAGGATAAAATACCAACATTCTAAGATCAATCTCCATGTCATATCTATGAAGGTAATCCAAAATATCTAAGAAGTTGAGTAATGAGTATCCAAAAAATTTTATCATATGACTTTGAATTGTTCATTAATATACCTTGGTCTGATGAAACCCGCTTGGTTAGGAAAAATGATTCTATTGAGTAACATCCCCAATCTATAGGTAAAAAGTTTGGAGATGATCTTATTGGAAGTGTTACATAAGCTTATTGGTCTATAATAACTACAACTGGAAGGGTTATCTATTTTTGGGATGAGTGTGAGAAAAGTTTAGGTCCGATTTTTAGGTAGAGATCTCCTTAAGAAAAAGCTTGAAACTTCCTTAAAGAGGTCATCTTTAATAATATGCCAACATTGTTCGCAAAAAGATGCATTAAATCCATTTGTTCTGTAGTGCTAGAATCCATTTGACAAGTCACGTCTTTGATTTCTTCAAAAGATGGAGGTAAAGAGAAGAACACATTGTATATATTAGCGATGAATTTAGGAATATGGTTTAGCAGAGATAGGTTTTGAGGAATAGTTGAAGTAGAGGTGAGAATACCTTTGTACTGATCTGTAAATGTGTTACAAACTTCCAAATAATCACTTATCAAGTTACCTAGTGAGTCTTTGATTCTTAAAATATAAAGTTTTTTTTTTCAATTAACCACGGCATGACAAAATTAAAAAATTTAATCTCCCTCTTTGAGCCATTTGACCCTTTCCTTTTACCTCTAGTAGTCTTCTTCGAGCGATAAATGGAATTTGAGCTTCGTCATTTCCAGTTTTTACTTCATGTTATCTTTATCTATGAAATTAGTCTCCAAGGCCACTTCCTCTTGAAGAACATCATTCTCAACTTCTTTGGATGCCGGGAAAATGTTTTTGAAGGCAGTAGTTTTCCAAAGAGATAAGGCATGTTTGGTGGCTTTATGTTTTTGAGAGAATATCATCATTGGACTACAACTAAAGGTCCTATTTCGAGATTTGTCCACCACTATATGGATGTATTTATTCTTGAGCCAGATGTCTTAGAACCTGACCTTAAACTTCTCTTGATTGAATCACACTACTAGATAACACTAAGTAAGAGAAGGCTATAGTCAGAGTTAGTCCTATTTAAATGAGATACAAAAGAGGATGTTAATGTTTGTCCCCATTGAAAGTTACATACCACCTTATCATGTTTGGCCCAAATCCTAATTTTCCCTTCTCTATGCTTGCACCATAAAAAATTTGATCCATTAAATAGAACCTCGGTAAGGCCTACTATCCTAATAGTATTATTAAATTATAATACTGCCTCAGCATTTATGTCATTTCCACCAAGCTTTTCAAGAGTACTAGACATAACATTGAAATCACATCCCACTATTATTGGTAAATTATATTTTCACGAAGTAATGATATCCTCCTATAACATGTTCTTGTCTTCTCTATTTCATTTCCCACATACTGCAATAAATTTGATTGGAGAGGACGCACTTGGATCATGAAATTCTAGGGTCAATGATTGGATAAAATTTTGGATAAGCATTATTTCCCAAACATTCTTCCATAAAATCCAAATGGAACTATTAGAATTGGAAGTTCTATTAGAGAAATTAAGCCTCATAATTATGTTTTTGAGATGGATCTCCTCAATTTTTTCTTCCATGATAGCTATTATAGAAATATTTTGAAGTTTTAATATTTTCTTAAGTCTTCTCATAGTAGGCTTGTTGCCTATATCTCTAACATTCCAAAAAAGGACCTTTATCATTTAAAATGGGAGAGAAGAGGAGTTTAGGAAGGAGTGTCTTTACCTCTAGACCCGATTATCATTGAAGAGTTTTCTAAAAACCGCTTCGTGTGCTTCTTTTTATTACCTTTTGGAAAATCTTTCACATTTTTGAGGCAGATATATTTATTTGGAAGGGAGATCAGAAAGGTTTAGAAATCTTCTGATAGGACATGAATTTGAGTAGGTTTAACCTCTATTTCACGATCACATAGACTATTACTACTCCAATCAAGAGAGTTTATTTTAGGCTTGGCCAAACTAGGTCTACGTAATAAATTATTGGAATACAACAAGTGTTTTGTAGGGGTCATCAACTTTTTCTTATGGATCTTGGGCAGAGGTATAACATATTTTTCAGGCCTCTCATTGTTAGTGGTTATTGAAAGGATTTCAACATCTTCGGTTGGGGATTGGACTCCTGCATTAGCATTGACATTTTCTTGCGATTAATTGGTTTATCTAATTAGATACCATCCGATAACAACTCTAAATGAAAGTTTTCCCCTAATCCAGAAGGAATCTTGACCCTATTTGACCACTGCTCATTTGGTATAGGCTTCTGTTTACAGGATTCTCCTCTCTGAAAATTAGAATGAGTTTTGGACCAAATTTTGATAGAATACTTAATTAAAGTCACTTCACCTCTATGCTTTAGAGCAAGATTATTATATGAATCCTTAATCTTCATAGGAGTTATGTTATTTTCATGATCATGCTTCTTATTGTCCTTATCATTATGCCCTTGGAACCTATAGTGTTTATAATATAAGCGCATTTTCCCATAGTTAACATTTTTCTAAAAATCATTATCTCTATTGCTAATCCATACCCCATGAAGTATGTTTTTTAGAAGATCTATTATCACACATATGTGATCTATATTGGGCCTGGACAAACCAATAGTTGATTTATTTATCTTCAAAGGAGTTCTAATGAGTTGATCTAGAGAGAATAAAGTAGTTTTTTAGAATAAATGAATTGGAAGAAAAGGAAGGGAGATTCATACGGGGCCTACTGATCAATCTTCATTAGCCTTGAATTGAGGAGTCCATTTAAGAACTTTCATAGGAGATTTATGGATATACCATTGGTTTCTCAACCATAATCATAGGTAGTCCTCTTCATAGTTGAGCTTTATGAGGATGTTCTTGTCATCCAATAACCCTATTGAAAAATCAGCCTTGAGAGAAATGGAATGGAATATTTTTCTGATCACCTCCATTGGAAAATGACCAAAAGTGATATTTTCCAACCAAGTAGAATTTAAAAGGCTGAGCTACGATTCTAATATCTTTATTTCTAAACAACAAAGCTAGTTCACCTTTCTGCATGAGTGGGATCTTTGGAGATACATCATTTATTGGTTTACCACCAAGAATAGAAGAAAATGATTTGGTAACAAATGGGAGAGTAGGATTAGAAGAAGGATCAGGAGGTCTAGGGTTTGTGGCTAGGGGTTCCATAGTCGTCATTCTAAGGAAAGATGGAAGGGTTAAAATGAATCGGAGAAAGAAGCTCCAAGGATTTTGAAGGAAGGTGATTTGAACATTTTTTCCTTACACCTTGAAATTTGGAGTTCTACTATTACAAGTGAAAGTGTTGTATCCTGAGAGACAATTTCCAATAAGTCCATCGAGCAGTAATGCGAGGAAAATTTCGTCATAAGGACAGAGTGTCCAACACTTGCCTAAATCATATATTCTGCATTCATTCTCAGTGTGAGACTATATTTTAATTTAATATTACTGTTTGTGCATTACTTATTGTTTAAACTTTATGTAATATACTTAAATAATCATTTTGAATAACAATCTTAAGATAAAAGAATTTTTACTGCTCAAAATTTCAAGAACGATTTTCTGTGTCAATTAATTAAAGAAATATTTTCATAATAATATTTGTGTTGCGATTTTTTTTTTGGGTTCCATAATAATATAACATAAATGGCATCTACTTCTGCATTGCCCATTGCGGTTGTACCAACTAGTGTTGGATATGGTGAAAAACTTGAAAGGTTCAAGAGGAATGACTTTAAATGTTGGAAACATGATATGTTATTATATGTAACAGCTTTGAAGTTTGCTAAATTCCTTAATGAAGAGGCACCAACTTTAAAAGAAGGTGAAACTGACAACTAAGTAATTGTTGTAGTGGATGCATCGAAACATGTTGATTTGGACAAAAAACTGCCAAATCATGTGGGAGTCTTTGGACAAAAAATAAAAAATAAAAGATGTGGGAATTAAGAAATTTATTGTCGGTAGATTCATGGATTTTAAAATGTTTGATTCAAATAATGTCATTAATTAAGTGAAATAGATCCAATTGATTTATCATTAAAAAAATTCTAAAAAAATGGAATTCAGTGAGTTGTTCCAAGTGGCTGTAATGGTTGAAAAATTTCCACCATCTTGGAAAGAGTTCAAAGATTATTTAAAAAATAATGTAAAGAAAAGGGGCTTGAAGACTTAATTGTGAGATTAAGGATTGAAAATGATAATCGGTTATTCGAGAAGAAAATAAAAAATCCCATGGAATCCAAAGCACATGTTGTGGAAGAAAGGACAAGTATCAAGAAAAAGAAAAGGAAGCATGTGAACCAAGGTGATCCAAACAAAGGGCCTAAATGTGGAAACTTTAGAAGGTTTGATGGAAAATTATTTGTGTGTTATAAGCCGGGACATCGTGATAAAGATTTTTGTAATCGAAAATATCAAGGGAACAAGAAACATAAGCCAACGCAAGCCAATGTTACTAAAGTTGAGAACCTCTTTGATGATATTAATGATTTGAGCCTTTCGGTTGTGGTTTTCGAAGTCAACATGGTGGGAAATACTAGGAAATGGTGGGTGGACATTAGGGACCCTCATCACATATGTTCTGATAAGAATATATTTACTTTTTACTAACACTTTAATTACGAGGAGAAACTTTCATGGGAAATTCTTCTAGTTTGAAGGTTGAAGGGAAAGGGAAAGTTATATTCAAGATAACTTCGGGAAAGAAACTTATTCTTAACGACGTACTTCATATGCCAGATTTTTGAAAGGACTTGGTTTTAGGATCATTGCTTAGAAAGAAGGGATTTAATCTTGTATTTGAAACTCACAAATTTGTACTCACTAAGAGTGGTACGTATGCGAGGAAACGCTATTTGAGAGATAGTCTCTTCAAACTTAATGTAATGAGTGTAATGCTTATTAATAATAATAAGAATATATCGTCTTATTATTTGCTTAAGTCTTGTAATGTATGGTATGGCATGGTAGATTAGGTTATGTTAATTATGTTATTATTCAGATATTAATTAATTTAGACATAATAACAAAATTTAGTATTGACTCAAATCACAAGTGTGAAATGTGTGTGGAATCAAAGTTAAATAAAAGTAGTTTTAAAACTGTTGAAAGATGTACAAACCCTCTTGACTTAATTCATAGTGATATACGTGATTTAAAATTTGTAGAAACAAGAGTTGGGAAAAGTATTTTATTACTTTTATTAATGCTTACTTAAGATATTGTTATGTGTAATTGCTTAGAAGCAAGGATGAGGCGGTAAATATTTTCAAAAATTATAAACCCAGGTTTGAGAATCAGTTTAGCAAAAATATTAAACTAGTCAGGAGTGATAAAGGAGGTGAATATGAATCCCTTTTTGAATATTTTTTGTAAAAAACAAAATTATTGATCAAACTACCGCTCCTTACTCACCTCAATCCATCGGGATTACGAAACGCAAAAATTGACCTCTAAAAAGATAATCATTACTATGTTGATAAGTTTAGGTCTACTTTAGAACTTGTGGGGGGGGGGGAAGATTTGTTTTCTCCAAACTACCTTCTTAATAAAATGCCTTACAAGAGAACACGAATGACACCATATGAATTGTGGAAAGGTTGAACACCTTCCTACAAATACCTCAAAGTGTGGGGGTGTCTAACAACAGTGGTGGTTCTTAATCCTAACAGGATTAAAATATAACCAAAACTATTGATTGCACATTCATTAGTTATGCAATTAACGTTAGTGCACATAGATTTCTTATACATAAATCTGAGATTGCTCATATACAAGAAAATATTATTATTGATTCTAGAAATGCATATTTCTTCGAAGATATATTTCCTAATAATAATAAAGTGGTTGATTCAAGTTTTGATAAAGATAATTATGATACTGCATCTCGTAGTGATTAAGATAATGAAGAAAATGCATATATTGAGAATGATAATGACCTTGAACCTAGATGAAGTAAAAGGATAACGACTTCAAATACGTTTGGTCTAGATTTTCTAAAATATACGTTAAAAGTGTGCCTAGTAACTTCGCAAAAGTGATGTGAACTCCAAAAGTCCATTTCTAGAAAGAGTCGACAATAGTGAAATTGAATCCATTATGAAAAACCCCACCAAGAAGTAAACTTCTTGGATGCAAGTGTATATTCAAGTGAAAATTGGAAGTTGATGGATCAATTGAAAGATACAAAGCTATATCCAAAAGGAATGGTGGGATTACTTTGACACTTACTCACCCGTTATGAGAATAACATCCATTCGAATGTTAATACCTATTACGACGGTACTAATAAATGGATGTAAAAACCGCCTTCTTCATTGGGGAATTAAATGAAGAGATATACATGGAACAACATAAAGGGTTTAATGTTATAGGAAAATAAAAGAAAGTGTGTAGAGTTGTTAAATATCTTTATGGATTAAAACAAGCACCTAAACTATAGCATGTGAAATTGGACAATGTGATGACGACTAATGGATTTGAAATAAATGACTGTGATAAATGTGTTTGCATTAAAAACAGTAAAAATGGTTATGTCCTTATTTCTCTCTATGTAGATGATATGCTTATTATTGGAAATAATAAGGATATGATTAAATCTACTAAAAGAATCTTTTCTAGTAAATTTGATATGAAATATATGGGTATTTATATTGAGCAGATACTCGATAAGTTCGATAAAGGTAGTGATAGCATTGCTAAAACCCCTATTGCCCTAAATCTTCATTTATTTAAAAATACTGGAAATGGTATACATCTCTATTGGAATATTCTCGCATCAAACGCAGTTTAATATATGTCATGAACTGTACTCATCGAGATATTGTTTAGTCAGTTAGAAAATTGATTCGTATATAAGTAATCCAGATGAAGACCATTGGAAATCCATTATAAGGGTTCTTAGATATCTAAAATGTGACTTTAATAATGGATTGCACTACATTAGATATCCAGATGTACTTAAAGGATACAGTGATGCTAATTGGATATCTGATTTAAAGGATGCTAAATCCACAAGTTGATATGTATTTATACTTAGCAATGTTGTGGTGATTTAAAAATCCTCAAAACAGACTTGCATTGCTAGGTCCACTACGAAATATGATTTATAGATTTAGATAAAGCTAGAAAAGAAGGAGAATGACATCAAAAAAATTTAGAAGATATTCCAATGTGGGCAAAACCCGCGCATGCAATTTGCATACATTGTGATAAATAATTGACAATTATCAGAGCATAGAGTCAAATATATAATGGTAAGTCTCGACATATACGTCGAAGACATAGTACCGTTAAATAAGTTCTCTCTAATGGAATAATTTCCATTGATTATATTAAATCTAAGGACAGTATAGCGGATCCATTAACCAAAGGGTTGAATAGAGAGCAAGCGTATAATTTATCAAGGAAAATGGGATTAAAGACTAAAAAATAAAGAGTTTTCTTGATGGTTACCCCACTTAGTTGACTGATCTCAAGATCTAGGTGCAAAGGGAGAACTGAATCTTTCCTAACTTTTGGAATAGAGCATTAATGAGTTTCAAACTCATAGTTATTCCAATGATAAAATAGTGTTGACTATAAAGTAAGTAAGGATAAACTTAGCTTTTAGTTACTCTTATATTTTGAAAAATTCAGGTGGATTGTAGTAGGATACTATTAATGGGAAGTCGCCAATGTGAGTGTGAAGGGGTTGTTTCTATGAGAACTTCGAAAGGCTGAAATTATCTTAAGCACTCATGAAACCATGAATTTTTTAAGGACAATATGAACACAACCAATGAACCAACTTTATTCAAAAAATTACTGTGTGAAGTCTATTGACTTCATTTACTTAAAACATTGAACAATTCAAGACACCACATTTACTCATTACTAAGTAAACCCGATAGTCTCTCAGTAGGGAAGACTCAAGGCCAAAAGCACGATACAAAAATTGTTCTTTAGATCTCTATTAATTTTGGCGTAGTTTTTATATTGATCTAACCAATTTCATTCATGTGGGGGATTGTAAGAATTTATTGTATTTAATTGAGTTGACAAATTCTGATTTTGGTCAACTTTAGGATCAATTTAATATGGGATACACACGTCTTTCAAGATGTTTCGAAATGGTAATGTGTTCTCCTCTGTGAGGAGTATAACGTGGTATACTCATATGCGTAAAAGCGTGAATTAATGAATGAGAATTTGTAGCTCAAAGTACCCACTTGGAACATGAAACTTGGTTTAAGTGTTATGTTAAAAGCTCTTGCCCTATATAGGAAGAATGTGAAAAATGAGTATAGTATAATAAAACCCATTTTGTCTCAAAGGTTTCATTCCCTTGGGGTATCCGTACTCTTTGAATGAGGGAGGACTTGTAGGGGCATGGATTGACTTCTAAGCCTACAGATGCATGCGTACCCCACCTTCGCCCGCTCGACCTGACCCGGTCTTATCCAGCTCAGCTCGTACTCATCCTCATGCTAGTGGGTCATGGACCTTGGGCTTTAACTTGGCCTAAGTATAAACATTTGGGGAAAATTTTAACGGGACTTTTATTAACTTTTTTTGGGTTATTTTTTTATTTTTTCATTCCATTTTTTATTTTCTTTTAATTGTTGACTTTTTAAATTTTGATTTTTTCCCAACCATCCACTGTTGGGTTTTTTTCAATCATTTTTTAACTTCCACTTATTTAGTATGCATAAGTGGCTTGGTTCAGTCCTTAAAACTATATTTTGATAGACATAAGAAAATGTCTATTGGTTAGTCCATTCAATCCACATAAAATTAAGAGTCTTGCGTTGTTGGTTCAAAAGAGACTTGCAATTTGGATTTCTACTATTGAAAGTGATATTTTTATATCCTAGGAGATGATTATTGATGAGTCCATCGAGCATCAGTGCATGGTACATTTCCTCTTAAGGACATATTGTCCAACACTTGCCTCAATGATAAATTATGCATCTATTCTCACAGTGAGTTTATATGTTAATTTCATATTACTGTTTCTGCATTACTTATTATTTACACTTTTTGTAATATAATTAAATAATCATTTTAAATAACATATAGTAGCCTCTAACAATAGGAATGATTTTCCAATTGTGTTCAATATTACAAAGCAAATTAATCTTCTCATGTAACTTTCTACTCGGTAGAGGTTTTTCACCTTTGTTAAGCATGTATCCCCCTATTAAGAAGGCTTCACTCTCTTTCATGGATTCTAAATATTAGACTAAGATCTCCACTCCCATAAGATTTCCACATAGATGAGGCATTGGCCATTATTGGATATATTATTCAATCTTCTTTTATCTTGTGACAGATGTGGCATTGGACTTTGTAGTTGCCCTCTCTTGCATTAGTTGGTCTTAATTCTTCTTTTATGTTTTATCATGCATGGGTTCAGTAGAAACCCTATCATGTGAACATTGATTAGTTCTGGCTCTGTATTAAAAAACTCACAACAATCAATCATAATGTTTTTGTTACTTAGTGACTATAATAATAAGGATCAAAACATCAAAATCAATGGAACAATCACTGAAAATCATTCAAGAACATCACAAAACCCTATATCACCCGAAAGCTTATCTCTAGCCGCATAATTTAAAAAATAGTTAGTTTTCCCATTTGTCATTTTGTTTATAAGACATTATGTAAGGTTTGGTGAGTTGTTTATGATTACACATGTGTTTGGAGTTTTACTGGAGATATTGATGGTGATTTACTCTGCTGCATATAATTGGATTATCATATGTTTTAATTGATGGATATTACTATTGTCATTTATCTCATCTAATATTATTATTAAGAAAGTTTTAAATTCTCTCATAATTCGATCACATGCTAAGAGTGGTATTTTAAATTGTTTAGCAATTCATATTTTCAATAATTATACTTAGCCTCCCTAAATATTAGAGATGTGGGGTTTCACATTTTATGCAAAACTCATGTATATATTAACTATTAATCAAAACTATAGTTAAATAAATTTTTGGTCTATTTTCAGCACCTTGTATGCAAGGTACAACTTTGCATATATATATATATATATATATATATATATATATATATATATTGAAATAAAATATTCCAAACTGACTTTAGTAAAATAAAATTTTTGTCCACTTCTAGAACCCTTTATGAAAGGGTACAATATTGCATACAATGTGATGTACAAAGCCCGTTGGATGAACAAAAATCAAAATCCATGTACATAAATAATATCTTATCATATTATTTTTTCTCACCAGTTCAACGATGTTAATAAAATCTAAATAATGGATGAACAAAACTAGATGTTTGTAGTTAAAACGTACTATAAATAACTTTCTTAGTTCATTTTAACCTTTTGTCATAACTCACAACAGAGACTAGATATAGACCATGTGATATTCTAGGTTCGTTCGAACTCGAACCTCACATCGATAATTGACATATAAAATTCTTCATTAGAACTATTGCAGCCTAAAATAACACGTCTAGGTGGACCAATAAAAATGTTACACCTGCCACCCTACTCAGTAGGTCCAGAAACAATAGGTAGAAGTTGTCGGTGTTATTATCTCCCTGGTGGACATATTAGCCGACCACCCTCAAGAATATGAACAGTCAGCAATGTGAACAGACACATAGGAGACTCTCAACAGTCACTATGCACATGCATGAGGATAAATGCACAACAACTAATTATAATGTAAATGTGTAAATACCTAATGTATAAAAGTATTTCACCTCGTTTTCCTATTACTTTAAATAGCTCGCTACTTCTCCCAGCTAAGGTCGCCAAAAAATAGTTATCAAAAACCCTAAAGAATTCCTAATAGGCATGTACCAAACCCTAATACCTAGTTACATTGTACACATGGATGTAGTCACCTTATTGGTCTAAACCACTGTAAGGACACAAATTTCCAATTGAGTCCTTTGTAGTTTTGGCTCAATTCCAGACAAAAACGTTTGAGTCATAGGATGGAGTTAATTGATCATCCTTCAAGCCTATGACGTGTTTGTTGAAGACGTAGCGGTCAAGTGTATAAAACTTCATCACATTATCGAGTTTGTTTGTTCCTCGTTTCTATGTCATCAACATGGTTCCATTGCTCCTAAGGTATGAATGCATTTTAATATATATATAGGAGTTTGGAACATTTTATATTGGGTTTTTGTTTATTTAAAACTGTTGTTTAATTTCAGAAAGATTTCATTTAAACTTTAAAATAAAGAATATAAAGTTTCTAGACAAAAACCAAAATTTTCAAACTTTCTGGGAGTTCGTTGGAAGTGTCGTTTGAATGAGATTTTCGTTCGAACCATAAGTCGTTCGAACGGGATTGCCAATAAGTTCCCCAAAAAGCGACTGGAATGTCGTTCGAAGTGTCGTTCGAATGAACATGCTGTTCGAACGAGCTTCCAACGAGATTTCTAACGAGTTCACACTGGAACTTCGTTAGAAGTCTCGTTCAAACGAGATTTTGTTCGAACGAAAATGTCATTCGAACGAGATTTGGCAGGAACAGGTATTTGGCAGTTTTAAGCAGTTTTGACCCACTTTCCCACTATCTTTTGACATAACTTCTTAAGTGTGGAAATGAACCTTTCTAACTTAACTTTTCATTCCATTCTAACTTCTAGAGAGAGTTTTTGAGAGAAATTCTTCCAAGAAAAGTTTATGCGTTTGAGTGTTCATCTTTCAAAGAAAAAATTCATTTGACACACTAGTTTACACCCAGTTATTTGTTTAATCCAAGTTCCATATATATATACATTGCTTGGATTTTTGGCAACGATTTTTCATCTCTACCGTTTTGAAGAGACGTTTGGGTTTGCTTCTAAATCCCACAAAGAATAAGAGGTTTGCGTTGAATTACCCACTTGGAGAGAGATTCCTTGTTCGGGTGACGGTGACCATATCAAGTCCGATCGGTGGATTTCGAGACCGCAGTGGAGCTCCGTGGTTAATCCCTAGGCAGAGGTTGATACAAGAAGACGCGTCGGGTCTTGAGAGGGATCGAGTTGAGTGTTGTAAGTCATCTTGCTTATATTTGTAAATTTCATACTTAGTGGATTTAAGGCTAGGGTCGTCCAATGTTTTTTCTCGTTGTGGGTTTTTCCTCGTACATCACGGCGTAGTGATCTATTGTTTATTTTATCTTGTTATACTCACCTATAATGCATGCTTAGGTAATTTAAGATAAAATTTTGTTTTAATCACTACTTAATTTAATTTGGTGCTAAATTAAATATTGGGTAATGTGCAATTAATTCAAGTCATTAATTTAATGTGTTAAAATTTGGTTTGGCCTAATTTGGTAAAATTGAAAAATATGACTTAGGCAATTTTCTAGGACTAGGATGAATTAATATGGTTTAAGTGAAATTTACATAAGGGTGTGTTTTAACCATATTTCACTTTGCTTAATTTTAATTTTGAAGTAAATTAAAATTTGTTTTATTTGAACCATCATCTTCGCTCCCGCATATATTTAACAAGGAAATTGATTTCAAAGTATAAAAAAACTTTTGATTTTAAAACCAAGGGCCTCATGTACAAACAAGTGGTATCAGATCCGAACCGATAATTTATCGCATCAAATATCCGTTTTTCGACCTTTATAATTTTTGCTCCTTGTATTTTTGGTGGTTCATTTTTTTAACTCACTCTCAATTTTTGTTTTATATCTCTCGATGGGACGTCTTAATGATAATTTGTCCATTTCTAATCATAATAAAATTTTTGCTATTCGAGAGAAATTTAATGAGCTTAATAAGTGTAATGAAAAATTAAGAGAATTAAATTTGAGATTTGCAAAAAGAATTATATTTCTTGAAGATGAAAATTCTTGTTTTAAAGCTAAAGTTGAATTTTTGCAAACCTCGCTATCTCAAAAAGATATTTTTCGTGAAAAGCTCATGGACATAAATTACAATTATAATATTTTAGAAATGTCCAAGAAAGAGAGTGGTAGTCGAGAAAAGACTCTTAGGGACAAGTTAGATCACATTGAGGGGGAGCGTGATAACCTTCTAAAAATTTTAGATAATTTAAAGAAGGAGTCCCGTAAAATGGAGGAGTCTAATTTTTTACTTGAGTCCAATATTTTAAAAATTAAAAATGAGTTACAAGACTCGAGTAGTTTTGATAACGGTTCTAGCTCATCTAGTTCAAATGATTCCGTTACTAAAGCTAAAACCATTGTTTGTATTAGAGGGTCTACTTTATCCAAAGACTTTAGAAAAGGTCACACCTTAGGTAACATTTCTCGTGTTTTCACATGCTTGCATTGTGGTAGGAAAGGTCACCTTAGGTCATTTTGTTTTGATCTTAAAAGAAGTACTAGGAAGTCTATGTCTAGCAATTCATTTGTTTCCAAATCCCATCATTTTAAATATACATCTATATGGGTTCGGAAATCATTTTTAGACGCGCTAGATATTAGATTTGTTGATTCTCATTTACTTTCACTTAAAACCTCCCTTGCTAAATTTAAAGGTTAAATGTGTTAGTTTTGTTTGCATACTCTATTTTTTTGTGCTTCATATTATATATCCTTGTTAGGTGTATGCATGTTTAGTCATTTTCTAGTCATTGCTTTATTTCATATCCTATACTAAAAATCATGACATGTTTATCCTTTGTATTTTATTCTTTAATTTTAGTTTGCATTAAATGAAAAATTACAAAAAGATTTTTGTTTATCATTTGGGTTTTTATTTCTTGATAATTTAATCTTAATGAAAAATTCAAATGATTTTTGTTTGTCTTTTGAGTATATATTTTTTTTGGTTAAAAATGTCAAAAACTTAAAATGATTTTTTTTGGTGTGTATTTTAGTTTGACACACTTTATGTGGCATATACTTGTGTTTGAATCCCATCTTTTTCGCTCCCATGTGGCTAGAAATTTTGGTTAAGATTGTCAATCCTTATAATGTTCTTTACCATGCTTATATGGAGTAGTTTGATTTTGTGTTGATTAAATGGATTCTATTTTTCTATGCCTCAATTCACACATGCACGAGCTCATTTGAAATTTTAACTTCATATGTATATTTGAGCTTTGTGAGGTATTCTCCTACCAATCTTGTCATATACATATTTGTGACCTAGGAGGACTAGTGCATGTCAAAATTCGTTGCACGTGAGATTTATGAGAATAAAAAAAATGATAAATATAAATGTGCACGGGGAAGGGCTCCGAAAGGATTTATTGTCCTTTGCGAATAGTAAGACGCCATTTGTTAGGACCTAAAAGAAATACGTGGTCCAAGGCATAAAAGAAAATATGGCATTAAAAGAAAAATAATTTGACAAGGCCTAATTTGTTTAGTTGATTTATTCATTCAAAAGAATAATATCTATGTTTATTGAGGGAGTTTGGATGATATATCAACGGTTTTCACAATGTCCGTTTATCCTAGTTGCATTTTCAATGTCATGACTCTATTGGTTTGTAGAAGCATCAACATGCTAGGCTTGTATGCATTGTGTATGTTTGTTCATTGAGTTCAATCTATATTGTCACATGAGGTTATATTCAAATGTGATGAAGTTTGCAATCAATTGAGAACTCTGTGAACATATTTTAAGTGATTGGGTCTAAATTTAATTGTTACTAGTTCACACCCCAACACTTTCATTTCCATATGACACATTTTTGCCATACGAGTGTGAAAAGCTTATCTTATTTTGTGTCATTTGTGTGTTTATATCTATATGTGTGTACTTATTCTTAGTTTGTATCTATTGTGTGTACATATATATGATATTTTTTTTATGTCTTTGCCATGTTTAGCTAGTCAATTTATTCTTCAATTCATAATTGGTACCTTGTTTGTAGTTTGTTTGATATCACATGCTTAGAATTTTATTTGTCACATTGGTATTATTTGTTGTCGCATCATAGTTGGTATTCATTTTTATGGATTAGCTATGTTTTTGTTGCCCATATGCTTTCATGTTCTTATCACTTTATGCATCATGTTTAAATTAGTTTTATCCTTTGTCTATTCCTGAACAAAAAGGGGGAGAATGATAGGGGAGAAATGGTATTTAATCCTATTGTTTATCGTATCTTAGTTGAGGGAGATTTATCTTAGGGGGAGACGTCTGTAATACCCCGTAATTTTATTGATTTTTATTTAAGGGATTAATTGAATTAAATGAGAATTAATTGGAAATTAATCCGGAGGTAAATACTAGCAAGATGTGAATTGGTATTTGATTATGATATTAAAATAAAACATCACTGAGAATATATGGTAATATACGAGTATTGAAATACTAAAATTGTCGCGAGGCAGAAATACGATAATTTGGGAAACTGAGTTGGAACGCGCGTGTCAGTCGCGTCAGGAATGAATTTAATTAGATTAAAAAGTAAATTATATTTTAATCAACCGAATGGTCATTTTGAGTGCGCCAATGCGTCCGAAAGGTTCAAAATAGTCAGAAAGCACTAGCCAAGGGTTTAGTTTGGGTCCCGGGTCATTTTTAGGCCAAAACGGCAACCTAGAAGGGTATTTTGGTAATTTTAAAAATTGAGGAATTAAAACCCACGAATTTTAGAGTTTAATTATATATTATTAGAGAGGCCACTAAGGCCATTATCAGCCAAAAACAATAGAAGTGGACTACGGGAGTTTGAGAGAAGTTACAAGAGGTTCCAAACCAAAACCACCACCGACCACCACCAATTGAGAAGGATTTGTGACCGGAAAGAAGAGAGATTCAGCCTTTAATCACCAACAACAAATCTAAGGTAAGTGATTTGATGTTATTAATTTCAATGAATATTTTCTTCATGTTTAGTGTAGAAACTTTTTATACCTTGAAAGTTTTGATGAAAACCCAAATAGGATTGTTGTGGAACTCATAATTTTGGATAGGGATTGCATGTAGAATGGTTATAGACGAATATAGTACCCAAAATATAACTTTTGATGATTTGAAAATGGATTAATAAGGAGTCTTTGTATGGAATTAAATTCTGGGTTCATCTTCATAGGGATTGGGGCAAGATTTGGGAATATATGGTTATTACATGTTGATTAGTAAGATTTGACCCCAAAAATATGTTTACAAGTGACCTAGGGTGACTTAGGGTAGTTTAAAAACATAAAAAATTAATTAGTATGAACTTAGGATGGATTTGGAGAAAGGAATTTGGTGAAAAATGAAGTTGGGGAAATTCTGGGCATTCTCTGCCATCTCGTTAGAAGACCAACCTAGGTCGTTCGAATGACCTCGTTCGACAAGCTTCTAACGAGATTCTAGTACCCCTTCTAACGAGTTGGTTCGAATCCCTTCATTCGAATGACACTCGTTCGAGCTACCTCGTTCGAACGATATTTCTAACGAGTTGACAGAATGACCTTGTTCGGCTGATTTTTGTTTTGGACTTCACATAGGCTTATTTATAGGTATTATTTTTGGGAGAACTTCCATAATTTTTACCCTAGAGAATTGATGTTGGGAACCTTGTGAACACCCAGACTCGAGGAAGACTAGTAGGCATATTTGAGAGACGGAGTATAACTTAGGATTTAATTTTGGAGAAATGCATATAAGACTTAAGTAATTGAGATTTATGACGTGAGATATGTCGGCGGTCTATATTGTATATTATCCGAATACTTATAAATGTGAAAACTTGAATGACGGTATAAGGGGGTGGAATATACCTCTATTAATATTATTAGATATCTAAGATGTGTGAATGCTTAGTATATGGACTTATATGTGTATAACATACCTACCATACTTGCTATCACGGGAGGTCGGCTTTCGATCAGGGCCATCTAATCTTTGTGTGCCTATGGGGGGATTTATATTGGTACCTCAAGGAAATAGGTAAGAGAATGACTTATTGGTGAGTTAATAAGTGTAATACCCCGCATTTTTTATGGGACCATTTCCTATTGATGAGTTAGCACCGAGATATGTGGGACCATTTCTTATCATCGAGCGGATTGGGTCTGTTGCGTATAGACTTGGGTTACCGGAGCATTTGCATCGGATTCATGATGTGTTTCACATTTCCTCACTAAGGAAATATCTTAGAGATGATTTGGCTCATTCCCACATTTCTTTGCAGGACATCGATCTCCAGCCCGATAGCTCCTACGAGGAGGGGCCGATTGCTATTTTGGACCGAAGTGAGCGGAAACTGCAGTCAAAGATAGTTCCATTAGTGCGTGTTCAGTGGCGGCATCATAATGTCGACGAGTCCACATGGGAGCGCGAGGATGAAATGCGCGAATGTTATGCAGAGTTATTTTTACCAGGTACTTTTTAGTTCTGAATTTCGGGACGAAATTCTGTTATTAGGGGGGAAGTATGTAATACCCCGCATTTTTTATCGACATTTATTTATGGGATTAATTGAATTATATGGGAATTAATTGAGAATTAATCCAGATAAAATATTAACGAGATGTGATTTAGTATTTGATTATGATGTGTATATATGCAATATACGAGTATTGAAACTATTGAAATTGTCGAGATTGAAATACGGTAATTTGGGAAATTTTGTTGAGACGCGTGTGACAGTCGCGTCAGGAAAGTAATTATTTAATTAAAAAGTGAATTATATTTCTATTAACCGTATGGTCATTTTGAGTGCGCGAACGTGTCCGGAAGGGTCGAAATAGTCAGAAAACACTAGCCGGGGGTTAATTTTGGGTCCCGGGGCATTATTGGGCCATACCGGTAACTTAAAAGGGCATTTTGGTAATTTCGGAAATGTAGGAATTAAAACCCACGAAAATTAGAAATACAAATCTGACTTGTTCTTTATCCACTAAACCCACTAACTACATTAAGGGACTTAACGGGCTACGGGAGAAGTTAAGAAATAGTTCTAACTTGCCAAAAACCAACCCCCACCTCCATTGTCATCATCCTTAGAGAAGAACTTGTAGAGAGAGAGAGAGAAGAGAATTCTGCAGAGAGAGAGAGAGAGAGAACAACTCAGCCTTCAAGATTCAACATCAAATTCAGAGAAAGATTAGAGGCAAGTGGTTTAATTATAATTGATTCAATGCTATGCTTTTCCATGTTTAGGATAATCATCAAATTTATCTTGGAAGATTTATTAGACCCATGAATTTGAGGATTAAAACTATGAACTATGTTAGGAATTTGCATGTAGAAACATTCTGGACGAATTATGAATTCAAAATATAACTATTGATGATCTAAAAACGAATTTTAGAAGAAGTTTATTAATGTTCTTGAAAGAAGTAGAAAACTGAAATTCTTGATGAAGTTTTGATCCAAACAAAGCCCTTGGATGATGAATTATTGGTCTTAGAACGTTAACAATGTTGTAGGATGGTTGTATGATGATATTATAACGTTATCTTAGAGTTTCATGCTTGTTAATGGTGTTTTGAGATGATTTGAAAATTGCAAAACGAAGCAGTCCGTAGCCTACCTGGTGCGTTCGATCGATCGACATTCATCAGTCGATCGATCGACCACCATCTATCGATCGAAGGTCAAGGTCGATCGATCGACCTTCCCAGAAAGAGTAAAATTTCCCCTAGTTAAATTTTAATGATGTTGACCCTTGGAAAATATTATTGGAGACCTTATGAATGTCCTTAGACTTTAGGATGACCAGTAGGTATGGTTATAAAGTTTGGACCTTAATTAGAATTTAATTTGAGGAATTATTCTAAAAGCTAATGAAGCTCGATGAGTGAGATAATATTAGGGTTAAAAGAGTAATTTTGAATAAATTGATGAATTGAGGTTTGGGGCAGAAGTAAGTACCTTAAGAATAATGATGTAATATGTGGGAATAATAGGAAACTTAATAAACCCTTTGAGATAGGTTTTAAGTATAAGAATCTATGACGTGAGATGTGTCAACAGTCTACTTTATATATTAACGGAAGACTTAAAATGTATACAATTGGAATAATGGTATAAGGATGTAGAAAATACCTTTATTAATATTGAGATATCTAAGATGTGTTCATGCTTAGTATATGATCTTATGTGTATGACATACCTTCCATACTTGCTATCACGGGAGGTTTACGTTCGCTTAGGGACTTCTAATCCTTGTGTGCCCGGATTTAGTTTGGTACCTAGAGGACATAGTTGAAGGGAATGACTTAATTGTGAGTTATTAAACCAGCTGACTATGGATCGTAGGTATGTACGTGACCATGGATATGTTGAATTATGTTCGCCTGTATTTTTGTGTGTTGTGTTTATTCTAACAATTCCTGAGAGATTCGGAATTTGTAATCCTTATGTACGTGATGTACCGGGATGGATAGCAGAGTATGTGTGCACCACAGCTTAGCCTCGGGGTGCTTATATTGGATATTTATGATGTGAATAATATACGGTTGAATGAAAAGGAATTGTGATGTTTATTTATGAGAATCATTTATAGTAACTCCTTGAGAAGATAAATAAGGGGATAACCTCCAGTAAACGGTAATGCTAATAATTGAGAATTCGAGTTCAAGTAAAGCTATCTATTAAAGTAATAACATTGGGAATTCATATTGTGAATCGAGTAGTTGGGTTAGAACTTATGATGGTTTAGTTAGATAAATAACACATGAATGGGTACAGGAACGTTAGGAGTGCACAGTTAGATGAGAGGTGAGTATTTCATGTGAGAGCACGTCCTAACATGTATCTTGCATTCATTGTTTTAATTGTTATTAAAGCTCTTGCTATTTTTAAAATACTCTCCACATTCGGGCTCTGACCCGTTTGCTTTCAAATCTATATTTTTGTAAAAACCATTTTTAGGTGCCGAGCCACAAGGACACCATGCATAGTATTTCCAGTCAGGTGACAAGCTGTAGCTGTTGTGGAAGTTACAGGGCCTTGCTAGTAGACGCTTCATTTGCCTTGACTCTATATTCAGATTTCATCAGTTGTAGGGCATGTCGCCCATTTCTTTTAGAGACATTTCATTTTATATTTCAGTTATTCAGACTTTGGTTTGTAATTAATTCAGGATGCAGACTTGTTTTATTTCTTTTCATATTGGGATTGTTGTGAGGAGTATTTCCTCTGGACTCATCTTCATTTGTTGATTCATTATAGTTGGACTTTATCGTGAATGGTTGTGTTACATTTCTATATTTCATTTATTGCATGTTAATCAGATTTAATTTAAAATTTGACAACTCACTTTTTAAATACTAGGTGGTTAGTAATCATTAAAAATGTTTTCGACAGTGATGCTATTAACTGGACCAACTTGGTATTTTGTATTGATTTAATAAAGGAGTAGCTACCCGGTATTTAATTAGTCGGGGTGTCACAGGTGGTATCAAAGCATCAGGTTCTAGTATCCTTTAGGATCTGTACGGCTTATTATGTTTCCGCTGAGCTTTTTTTGATATAGAGCCCTATATTTTAGGACTGTTGTATTCTTTTATGTATGCCTCGCTCTTCAGCTATTTTAACTTTATAACTGCGAACTTATAAACTTTATTCTCATTTCAGATGCCTCCACGACATGCGCAGCGAGTTCCTAGGGATGCAGAGCCCGAGCCACAACCAGCTCCAGTACAGGGCACCATGAATGCCGTCGAGGTTGCAGCCATTGTAGCCCAAGCGATAAATGCCGCTCTTGCCGTTGTACAGCAGGCACCACCCAGGCGCCGGTAGCCGTTCCAGTTCAGGCATATGCATTCCCGTCTGCTTGGGAACGCATTCGTGATGCTTTTCAAAAAGCACGCCCTCCGAAGTTCGCAGGTAGCTCCGATGTCGTGGTATCTAGTCAGTGGAGGAAGGATATTCAGAGGCACCTGAGGATGTATGAGTTCACAGAAGTTCAGAAGAAAATACTAGCTACTTTCAAGCTAGTAGGTTCTGCATTGCAGTGGTGGGAGTCTATTACCACCACAGAGGAGAGAGATACTCTTTCTATACAGGAGTTCTGGGTGCGGTTCGACCGCAAATATTTCTCGTCAGCAGTTCACACGGAAATGAGGAGGAAGTTGATGAGCCTTCGACAGGAGGGTAAGACTGTGGTCGAGTATGAGGCCGAATTCACAAATTTACTACATTGTACCGGATGAGATACCGACGGAAGAGAAGAAGATTCAGAAGTTCATAGATGGATTGACTTGGAGGATCCGTCAGCACTTGTTGGGGAATCTATCGTTGGTCACCTACTCTGATGTGGTTAACGTTGCATTGCTCCATTGCCAGGACCACCGATTTCACTTGACAGAGGGGAAGCGATCAGGAGAGTCCAGCCATCAGGGAAGGACAGGGGGAAATGGTGCCAGCGGGGCACAATCAGCTCAGGGTCAGTATAGGCAGAGTGATCAGGGTTCCTAGCAGGGGGATCATAAGAGATTCCGATCAGGGGGTTTTAGGCACGGACAAGGAGGTTTTAGGCTGGGCCATCAGGGTCCGAACGGCCATCAGGGCCAGCAGGGTCAGAATGACCAACAGCAGTTTCAACCGGGCCAGTAGGGCCAGGGGAGGAACGGTAATGGCCACCAGGGCCGAGGGTAGCAGGGACAACGAGGGGGAAACTTCCAAGGGAAGTGTTTCATTTGTGGTAAGATTGGCCACAAACGTCAGGATTGTCCTGATAAGGGCAGAGCCCCACAGCAGCAGTAGCAGGGTGCTCGACACGAGCCACAGAGGCCTATGTTTCCCGCCGCCCTCCAAGCACCACCGCAGATGGAAGCATTACCACCCATTCTAGCAGTCCCAGTTCAGCAGGGACAGCTTCAGTATGGGAGAGTGTATCAGCTTCAGCAGGCCGTAGCCCCACAGAATCCGCCAGCTGTTGAGGGTATGTTCTCTATTCAGGGGACTCTGGGGCGCATTGTATTTGACACGGGGGCTACACACTGTTTTATTGCTATGAGATTTGCACACACCATTGGGTTGTTAGACACCGCAGAGAGCACCGCTACTTATGTAGACTCACCGTTGAGTAGGGGTTCCATGATTTCGCTTATGTGTAGAGGTGTGGGTATAGAGATCGGGAGGTTTACTTTACCCGCTGATATGTTAGTGTTAGAGATGACCGAGTATGATGCCATTATTGGTATGGATTGTCTAGTAGCGTACCAAGACATGATTGACTGTTTTAGTAGGAGTATTATCTTTTCCATTCCCGGGCAGTAAATGTTTTTAGTGGCGATGCCTCGCCCTGAGGGAGGATCGTCCACTCATTTGTACTACATAGAGGAGGAGACCGCTAAGGAAGTGGTGATACCACTTGATTTGATACCCGTTGTTAGTGAGTTCGCCGATGTATTTCAGGATATACCCGGACTACCTCCGAGTAGGGAGATAGATTTTGTGATTGATTTGACGTCGGGCACTCGTCCTATTGCCCGCGCACCTTACCATATGTCTCCAACTGAGATTAGAGAGTTACGGGATCAGATTGAGCAGTTGTTGGGTCAGGGGTTTATTCGAAGGAGTACTTCACCGTGGGGTACCCTTGTGTTGTTCGTGAAGAAGAGGGATGGATCGTTGAGGTTGTGTGTGGATTATCGAGAGTTGAATAAAGTTACGATACGGAATAAGTATCCGTTGCCCCGAATCGATGACTTATTCGACCAGCTGAGAGGAGATTCTTTCTTCTCGAAGATTGATTTGCGATATGGTTACCATCAGTTGCGAATAAGGGAGGAGGACGTCTCGAAGACTGCTTTCTTAACGAGATATGGTTCCTACGAGTTTCGGGTTATGCCTTTTGGTTTGACCAATGCTCCAGCCGTGTTTATGGACTTGATGAATAGGGTGTTCAGAGGGTTCCTAGATCAGTTTGTCATTGTCTTCATTGATGATATTCTGGTTTACTCCCAGACCGAGGAGGAGCACGTCGAGCATTTGAGGCAGGTTTTGCAGACGCTACGTCAGAACGAGCTTTATGCAAAGTATGAGAAGTGTGGGTTTTGGCTGAAGGAGGTTCAGTTTTTGTGACATATTATTTCCGACCGAGGATTATCTGTTGATCCGGGGAAGGTATCCGCGGTGAGGGAGTGGGGACAGCCCATGACACCGACTGAGATCCGTAGTTTCTTGGGCTTAGCAGGATACTACAGGAGGTTTATTCAGGGTTTCTCCATGATAGCGGATCCCATGACACATCTGACTCGTAAAGGTGTGCCGTTCATTTGGAGTGATGCCTATCAGTTGGCATTCGATGAGTTGAAGGACAAGTTAACCTCAGCACCTGTGTTAGCATTGCCGAGACCGGGAGTTGAGTATCTTATTTACACCGATGCATCCTTACAAGGACTTGGAGGTGTACTATAGCAGGAGAGTCAGACCATAGCTTATGCTTCCCGTAAGCTTAAGCCTCACGAGAAGAATTACCGTACTCATGACTTGGAGTTAGCGGCAGTGGTATTTGCCCTTCGAATTTGGAGACATTATCTTTTGGGGGAAAAGTTTCGATTATTCACGGACCACAAGTCCCTACAGTACCTATTCACGCAGAAGGATTCGAATATGCGGCAACGGAGGTGGCTTGAGTTTGTGAAGGATTATCAGTTCGATATCCAATATCACCCGGGGAAGGCTAACGTGGTAGCAGACGCGTTGAGCCGTAGGCCAGTAGATGAGGTGGCAGGGGTGTGGAAGGCTAAGTGGAAGGAGTTGGGACACCAGGATGCAGTGGCCCGATCGTTCATGTCTGTAATGACTGCTACACCGCAGATTGTCACGAAGGTGGTAAAGGCATAAGCAGATGACTCGTTCTGTCAGGAGCAGATAGTTTGATTACTATCAGATGGAGCCGATTCCTATACCGTTATCTCAGACGGGGGATTACGCTTCAATGGGAGACTGGTAGTTCCGGAAGGGGAGGAATTGCGACATGAGGTGATGGCAAAGTCGCACGGCTCACGGTTCGCGGTACATCCCGGTGGGGACAAAATGTACCAAGACATGAGACGACAGTATTGGTGGAGCGGGATGAAGAGAGATATTTCCGTGTTTGTTTCTAAATGCGCCACTTGTCAGCTGGTAAAAGTGGACCATCAGAGACCGGCAGGACTTCTACAGCCATTATAGGTCCCGATGTGGATGTGGGAGAGCATCTCCATGGACTTTATCACGGGGTTGCCTACGTCACAGAGAGGTCACGACTCCATTTGGGTAATTGTGGACAGGTTGACCAAAGTCTCTCATTTTCTACCCATGAGGACCGACTACACTACGGGACAGTATGCCCAGCTCTTTATTGCAGAGATAGTGAGACTTCACTGTGTGCCCCATAATATCGTGTCTGACCGAGATAAGATATTTGTTTCACGATTTTGGGAGAGTTTTCAGGAATCCATGGGCACGGAATTGCGGTTGAGTACGGCTTATCATCCGCAGACCGATGGGCAAACCGAGCGTACAAATCAGACGTTGGAAGACATGTTGCGGATGTGCATCATTGACTTCGGGGGTGGATGGGAGCAGTATCTTCCACTGGTGGAGTTTGCTTACAACAACTCCTACCAGTTCACCATTGGTATGGCTCCATTTGAGGCATTGTACAGTAGACCTTGTCATTCCCCATCATGTTGGTTGGAGGTGGGGGACAACAAACTACTTAGGCCGGAAGTGATTCAGGATACTTCGACAAGGATAGAATTGATACGGAATCGCATTCGGGTAGCTCAGGATCGGCAGAAGAGCTATGCTGATGCGAAGAGGTTCTTTAGGGAGTTCCAAGTGGGGGACCAGGTTTTACTCAGAGTATCTCCTATGAAGGGGATTATGCGATTTGGGAAGAAGGGGAAGTTAGCACCGAGATATGTGGGACCATTTCCTATCATCGAGCGGATTGGGTCTGTTGCGTATAGACTTGGGTTACCGGAGCATTTGCATCGAATTCATGATGTGTTTCACATTTCCTCGCTAAGGAAATATCTTAGAGATGATTTGGCTCATTCCCACATTGCTTTGGAGGACATCGATCTCCAGCCCGATAGCTCCTACGAGGAGGGGCCAATTGCTATTTTGGACCGAAGTGAGCGGAAACTGCGGTCAAAGATAGTTCCGTTAGTGCGTGTTCAGTGGCAGCATCATAATGTCGAGCAGTCCACATGGGAGCGCGAGGATGAAATGCACGAATGTTATCCAGAGTTATTTTTACCAGGTACTTTTTAGTTCCGAATTTCGGGACGAAATTCTGTTATTAGGTGGGAAGTATGTAATACCCCGCATTTTTTATCGACATTTATTTATGGGATTAATTGAATTATATGTGAATTAATTGAGAATTAATTCGGATAAAATATTAAAGAGATGTGAGTTAGTATTTGATTATAATGTGTATATATGGCAATATACGAGTATTTAAACTATAGAAATTGTCGAGATTGAAATACGGAAATTTGGGAAATTTTGTTGAGACGCGTGTGACAGTCGCGTCAGGAAAGTAATTATTTAATTAAAAAGTGAATTTTATTTCTATTAACCGTATGGTCATTTTGAGTGCGCCAATGTGTCTGGAAGGGTCGAAATAGTCAGAAAACACTAGCCGGGGGTTAAGTTTGGGTCACGGGGCATTATTGGGCCATACCGGTAACTTAAAAGGGCATTTTGGTAATTTCGGAAATTTGGGAATTAAAACCCACAAAAATTAGAAATAAAAATCTGACTTCTTCTTTATCCACTAAACCCACTAACTACACTAAGGGACTTAATGGGCTACGGGAGAAGTTAAGAAATAGTTCTAACTTGCCAAAAACCAACCCCCACCTCCATTGTCATCATCCTTAGAGAAGAACTTGTAGAGAGAGAGAGAGAGAAGAGAATTCTGCAGAGAGAGAGAGAGAGAGAACAACTCAGCCTTCAAGATTCAACATCAAATTCAGAGAAAGATTAGAGTCAAGTGGTTTAATTATAATTGATTCAATGCTATGCTTTTCCATGTTTAGGATAATCATCAAATTTATCTTGGAAGATTGATTAGACCCATGAATTTGAGGATTAAAACTATGAACTATGTTAGGAATTTGCATGTAGAAACATTCGGGACGAATTATGAATCCAAAATATAACTATTGATGATCTAAAAATGGATTTTAGAAGAAGTTTATTAATGTTCTTGAAAAAAGTAGAAAACTATAATTCTTGATGAAGTTTTGATCCAAACAAAGGCTTGGATGATGAATTATTGGTCTTAGAACGTTAACAATGTTGTAGGATGGTTGTATGATGATATTATAACGTTATCTTAGAGTTTCATGCTTGTTAATGGTGTTTTGAGATGATTTGAAAACTGCAAAACGAAGCAGTCCGTAGCCTACCTGGTGCGTTCGATCGATCGACATTCATCAGTCGATCGATCGACCACCATCGATCGATCGAAGGTCAAGGTCGATCGATCGACCTTCCCAGAAAGAGTAAAATTTCCCCTAGTTAAATTTTAATGATGTTGACCCTTGAAAAATATTATTGGAGACCTTATGAATGTCCTTAGACTTAAGGAAGACCAATAGGTATGGTTATAAAGTTTGGACCTTAATTAGAATTTAATTTGAGGAATTATTCTAAAAGCTAATGAAGCTCGATGAGTGAGATGATATTAGGGTTAAAAGAGTAATTTTGAATAAATTGATGAATTGAGGTTTGGGGCAAAAGTAAGGACTGTGACACCCCGCCTAAATAAATACCGGGTGATCAGTCCTATATCAAATTTAAAACAGGAATCTCAGGGGTTCATTCTTAGCATCACTGTCAAAAACTTTTTAAAACTTTACTAACCACCTAGTATTCAAAAAGACTAATGTTAAATTTTATCTTTTTATTAAACAATTAAATATGCATGCTGAATAACAAATAAACCATACATCCAAACCATGAGTTTAAAACAGTACTAAATGACTAAATGACCTGCCGAATAAAAAATCGGCTCAAAATCCTAATAATAATAATTCAATAAATGAATACATATACCAAATACTGAGTCTAAAAGTAAAAGGGGAAACATGAACTGAATGAATCTACAACTGAGATAAGAATCCTACTCTAGGAATAAAGAAATGATACATCTAAATCAAATCCTGCAACCATCCACAATGTTGCAGCTGCGTAACCCTGGAATAGATAAGTCAACTATGGCATCCCTGTGGCTGGACACCTGTTAAAATACATATACATAGACAAGAGAGAAGAAGTACAAGAAATGGGTCAGAGCCCGATTTATAAAAATGTTTAGCAAGCATTTTATTTCAATAAATGAAATGCGTAGTATATAATGTTCATAATTGCTTTTACGGTCCCACTATCTTGAGGAAAATCTCACCTCTCTTCTATAGTGCACACCTATCGCATTCATTTATTCCGCCTAGCCATCTGACACACTTCTAACTAGGAAAAAGGCTTATCCTTCTAGTTACCCCTCGTAGTAGTATATCATATTTGATCTCAACAATTATCATTTTTAAATAAGTGTTATCACATTAAAGTCAAGTATTTACTATTTACGTTTATATAAGATTTCACTATCTTAATAGTCTGTAGTTATCTCATTGTAGATATACCATAAGCATACATATATATCCCTCACTATTATATATATGTATCAGCACAATCTTAATAGCCTACAATTATCACATTGTAATTATATCACAAGTATACATATATATCCACCACCATTATATATATATATATATATACTAACACAGCACCCTAAGGATACACCTATAGTGCATTGCATACTCTGCTATCATGTCCCGGTACGTCTCGTACTCAAATAAGGACTATCGGTTCGAAAATGTCCCACGAACCATATAAACAAATCACACATATTGGCGGCGAACATAGTTCACATACCTATGGGTCACGCACATACCTACGCTCCCATAGTCAGCGGACTTATCAACTCAAAAATAAATCTTTCGCAGTCCTATGTTCTGAGATACAAGTCAAATATTCCCCCGAAGGTCACTCAGGATAAGACCGTCTCTACACAACCCCCCGCGATAGCAAGCAGCTAGGTATGTCATACACATAATAAAACAATCAAATAGGTATTCACGCACCCTATTAAAATATTAGGTATTCACACAACCTTTCATTGTTTTACGTATTCACACAACCTATCATTGTTTTAGGTATTCCCGTAACCTATTATCATTTTTCTATTGGATTATGTATTCCCATATTTATATATATATTTCACACATTCATATATATATATACATATATTCCAATTATTACTAGTTCGCTCGTATTAAATACGATCCAATACCAAAATAGCTACATCCCACTATTTAATATAATTTATATAATTATATATCTCACCTCATATATACTTGATTATGTTCATATTAGTCTCACAAAGTTTCCAACAATTTTTTAGTTTCAATTCGGGAAAGTTTCATCACTAATTAAAACTCCAAGGGTATTTTAGACATTTCACAATATATGCCTCAGTAATGAAATTCCTAGTACTGCGTACTACTCTCCATTTGCTATGCATGGCCACAAACGGCACGTAAATCCGAATTCGTATGACAAAGTTATGCTCATTTAAAGTTGTGCTAAAAATCAAATAACTCGTTCCGTCTTCAAGGGTATTTTAAACCTTTCAATTTTTGTGTCTTATTAAAAATATTCCCAGGACAGCGTAATACTCTTCGCTATCTATGTGTGGCCGTGAAAGGCACACTAATCCGAGTCCGTATGCCAAAAGTTAGGGCATTATAAAGATTCACCTCAAAGAAGATTTAAAAAAAAAAACTTTCTTAAAAAGTTTTCCCACATTCTGCCCAAATTAATAAATTGATGTTTTGAGGCATTTTGGAGCAGTTTTGGAGGAAGCGCGTGAGACAACAAAATTTAGAAAACGCGATTTTCTACAGGGCATCGCGGACAGAATCGCCATTAAAGCTCCAAAACCTTCGATTATACTCAGATCTTTTACCCCAAAAACCTCCCAAGATTCATCCTAAATCCACCCAAACTTTATCATTAACAATTTCTTCCAACAATACCACTAATGGAGATTCAAAAACCAAGATCTAATCATGTTATTCACTTCTCAAATGAAGTTATAATCTCACTATTAACCCAATTTCTCACAAAATTAAAAATCCCCTATCAATGGTTATTCTTCATCTTCTTCACCATAAACCCACAAATTTCAATTCAAATTCCTACTTCCAAATTTCCAGAATTAATTGACATAATTACAACTATTTACATCATTAACTACAACTCAAATTAAAGCAAGAAAACACTTGCCTTGGGGGATTAAATCCGACGATCCCATGTCAAAATTCTTGCCCGGATTGCTCTTGTCATCATTCTTTCCTTCTTCTTCTTTCTCCTTTCTCTCCTCTCTCTAACCCTTTGTGTTTTGGAATGACTCATGGATGCCCAACACACTTAAACCTAGGTTAAAATTCCTCAATCCCGTAATTAAGCCTATTGGCCAATTAAAAATGACTTAAATGCCCCTGTATGGGCTCGGTCATTTCTAAAAATGCCCCGATACCCATTTACTACCACCGGGTACTTTTTTTCGACTATCTTGACCCTTCCGGACTCAACCGTGCACTCAGAATTGTCAACCGAGATACTTTATAAAATTTTCCAATTTCAACCTCAAAATGCGACACATGTGAAAATTTTCAATAACCCGAATTAATTTGAATTTCTAAATCCCCAAATTTAAATAATAAATTCTAAATCTCCAAATTCAATAATTTCTCCAATTTAAATAAATTAAATTTAAATCACCAAATTAAATGAATTTCTCCAAATTAAATAAATCCAACTCACTAATTTAATTAATTTATATATCCTCTAAAATATGGGGTGTTACAAGGACCTTAAGAATAATGATGTAATATGTGGGAATAATAGGAAACTTAATAACCCCTTTGAGATAGGTTTTAAGTATAAGAATCTATGACGTGAGATGTGTCGACAGTCTACTTTATATATTAACGGAAGACTTAAAATGTATACAATTGGAATAATGGTATAAGGATGTAGAAAATACCTTTATTAATATTGAGATATCTAAGATGTGTGCATGCTTAGTATATGATCTTATGTGTATGACATACCTACCATACTTGCTATCACGGGAGGTTTACGTTCGCTTAGGGCCTTCTAATCCATGTGTGCCCGGATTTAGTTTGGTACCTAGAGGACATAGTTCAAGTGAATGACTTAATTGTGAGTTATTAAGCCAGCTGACTACGGAGCATAGGTATGTACGTGACCATGGATTTGTTGAATTATGTTCGCCTCCATTTTTGTGTGTTGTGTTTATTCTAACAATTCCTGAGAGATTCGGAATTTGTAATCCTTATGTACGTGATGTACCGGGATGGATAGCAGAGTATGTGTGCACCGCAGCTTAGCCTCGGGGTGCTTATATTGGATATTTATGATGTGAATAATATACGGTTGAATGAAAAGGAATTGTGATGTTTATTTATGAGAATCATTTATAGTAACTCATTGAGAAGATAAATAAGGGGATAACCTCCAGTAAACGGTAATGCTAATAATTGAGAATCCGAGTTCAAGTAAAGCTATCTATTAAAGTAATAACATTGGGAATTCATATTGTGAATCGAGTAGTTGGGTTAGAACTTATGATGGTTTAGTTAGATAAATAACACATGAATGGGTACAGGAACGTTAGGAGTGCACAGTTAGACGAGAGGTGAGTATTTCATGTGAGAGCACGTCCTAACATGTATCTTGCATTCATTGTTTTAATTGTTATTAAAGCACTTGCTGTTTTTAAAATACTCTCCACATTCGGGCTCTGACCCGTTTGCATTCAAATCTATCTTTTTGTAAAAACCATTTTTAGGTGCCCAGCCACAAGGACACCATGCATAGTATTTCCAGTCAGGTGACGAGCTGTAGCTGTTGTGGAAGTTATAGGGCCTTACTAGTAGACGCTTTATTTGCCTTGACTATATATTCATATTTCATCAGTTGTAGGGCATGTCGCCCATTTCTTTTAGAGACATTTCATTTTATATTTCAGTTATTCAGACTTTGGTTTGTAATTAATTCAGGATGCAGACTTGTTTTATTTCTTTTCATATTGGGATTGTTGTGAGGAGTATTTCCTCTGGACTCATCTTTATTTATTGATTCATTATAGTTGGACTTTATCGTGAATGGTTGTGTTACATTTCTATATTTCATTTATTGCATGTTAATCAGATTTGATTTAAAATTTGACAACTCACTTTTTAAATACTAGGTGGTTAGTAATCATTAAAAATGTTTTCGACAGTGATGTTATTAACTGGACCAACTTGGCATTTTGTATTGATTTAATAAAGGAGTAGCTACCCGGTATTTAATTAGTCGGGTTTTCACAATAAGTCAGCTGACCATGGGAGCGTAGGTATGTGCATGACCCATGGGTATGTGAACTATGTTCGCCTCCATTATGTGTGTTTATTGCTTATTGAAACGTTTCCTGACAAATTCGGAATGCGTGGTCCTTTTGTATGTGATGAACTGGGATTCGATAGCAGAGTATGTGTGCACCGCAGCTTAGCCTAAGGGTGCCATTATTGTATATTTATGATGAGATTACTATACTAATAATTGAGATGGACTGTTTATTAAAGTGTAAGTGTGAATGATTGTAACATTTTTAGTAGAGTTAAAGATGGAAAATTTTTAATAATTCTTATAAGTAATTCTGAGTATTAAAAGTAAGACTCTCAGTTTATATTAAGATATCGGGAATTGAACTTTGAATTGCAAAGTAAAGTTAGGTTATGGATTGGACTAGTTAGATAGTGGAATAACTAGAATGGGTAGGGGTACGTTAGGAGTGCACAATTAGTTGAGAGGTGAGGAACTCATGTGAGTCCACGCACTATCATGTATTTTATATTCACTGTTTAATGATATTAAACACTTGTTATATTTTAAACTGTTTTCACAATCGGGCTCTGACCCGTTTGCTTTCAAATCTATTTTCTTGTAAATAACCTTTTAGGTGCCCAGCCACAAGGACACCAAGCTTAGAAGTTCCATTCCAGTGACGTGTTGTAGCTGCTGTGGAAGTTACAGGATCTCGATAATAGACGCTTCCACTTTCTGCTTTGACTCCATCTCAGATTTATTCATCTGTAGGGAATGTCGCCCCTTTTCTCTTAGAGGCATCTTAATTATTCAGTTTTATTTCAGCTTTGGATTAAATTAATTTGTGTTTCAGACTTGGTATTTGTTTTATTCAGTATTCGGATTATTCAGAGGAGTGTTCCTCCAGAGTCATTTTTATTCCATTATTATTCTATTGTGATTGTGATGTGACCGTGGTATCATTATTTCATAATTTAACTTGTTGCATGTTGATCTAATTTAATTAAAATTGACAACTCACTTTTTTAAATATTAGGTGGCTAGTAATTGTTAAAATATTTTCGTTAGTGATGCTATAAGCTGAACCAACTTGACATTTTGTATTAATTTTAATAAATGAGTAGCTACCCGGTATTTAATTAGATGGGTGTCACAACATCTTTCTAAGTTGATCATTGTTGATAAATGGAGAGAATTAATTTAGAGGGAGTACTTACTTTACTTGCATTTAATATTTTGATATTCCCTATGCATTTAATGTGTTTGCTTAAGTGTGCAGGAATTATTTTCTAAGTGGCAACTTTCACCGGCAAATATTGTGATCCTTTGGGTTGTTTGTGTCAAGTATTGTATTTTTATTTTTGGTGGGACAATTGTGTCAGTCTAGTAGAGCTTGACGACCCTTTAGGATTTTTATTGGTTTTTGTCCCGGAATAGCCAAAGGAGGAGATTTGTAAGGACACAAATTCCTAATTGAGTCCTTTGTAGTTTTGGCTCAATTTCGGACAAAAATGTTTGAGTCATAGGATAGAGTTAATTGATCGTCCTTCAAATCTATGACGTGATTGTTGAAGACTTAGAGGCCAAGTGTATAAAGCTTCATCACATTGCCGAGATTGTTTGTGCCTCGTTTCTACGTCATCAACATGGTTCCATTGCTCCTAAGGTATGAATGCATTTTAATATATATATATAGGAGCCTGGAACATTTTATATTGGGTGTACGTTTAATTAAAATTGTTGTTTAATTTCAGAAAGATTTCATTTAAACTTTAAAATAAAGAATATAAAGTTTCTCGACAAAAATTGAATTTTTCAAACTTTCTGGGATTTCGTTCGAAGTGTCGTTCGTACGAGATTTTCATTCAAACCATAAGTTGTTCGAACGGATTTGCCAACGAGTTCCCCAAAAGGCCACTGGAATGCCGTTCGAAGTGTCGTTCGAACGAACAAGCTGTTTGAACGATCTTTCAACGAGATTTCTAACGAGTTCACAATGGAACTTAGTTAGAAGTCTCATTCGAACGAGATTTCGTTCGAACGAAAATTTCGTTCGAACGAGATTTGGCGGGAACAGGTATTTGGTAGTTTTAAGCAGTTTTGACCCACTTTCCCACTTGTTTTTCCCACTATCTTTTGACAGAACTTTTAAGTGCAGAAATGAACTTTTCTAACTTAACTTTTCATTCCATTATAACTTCTAGAGAGAGTTTTTGAGATCAAATTCTTCCAAGTAAATTTCATGGCTTTGAGTGTTCATCTTTCAAAGAAAAAATTCATTTGACACTCTAGTTTACACCCAATTGTTTGTTTAATCCAAGTTCCATATATATATACATTGCTTGGAGTTTTGACGCTGGTTTTTCATCTCTACCATTTTGAAGATACGTTTGGGTTTGCTTCTAAATCCCACAAAGAAGAATAGGTTTGCGTTGAATTACCCACTTGGAGAAAGGCTCCTTGTTCAGGTTGCGGTGACCATATAAAGTCAGATCGGTGGATTTCGAGACCACGGTGGAGCTCCGTAGTTATTCACTAGGCAGAGGTTGATACAAAAAGATGCGTTGGGGATTGAGAGGGATCGATTCGAGCGTTGTAAGTCATCTTTCTTGTATTTGTAAATTCCGTACTTAGTGGATTTGAGGCTAGGGCCGTCCGAGGTTTTTTCCCGTTGTGGATTTTTCCTCGTACATCGCGGCGTAGTGATCTATTGTTTATTTTATCTTGATATACTCACCTAGAACGCATGCTTAGGTAATTCAAGATAAAATTTTATTTTAATCACTACTTAATTTAATTTGGTGCTAAATTAGATATTGGGAAATGTGCATTCAAGTCATTAATTTAATGTGTTAAAATTTGATTTGGCCTAATTTGGTAAAATTGAAAAATATGACTTAGGCAATTTTCTAGGACTTGGATTAATTAATATGGTTTAAGCGAAATTTACATAAGTGTGTGTTTTAATCATATTTCACTTTTCTTAATTTTAATTATGAAGTAAATTAAAATTTGCTTTATAGGAACCATCATCTACGCTTCCGCATATATTTAACAAGGAAATTGATTTCAAAGTATAAAAAGACTTTTGATTTTAAAATAGGGGGCCTCGTGTTCCAACAACCACATAAAAAATGTGTCTCTTTATTTGTCTCTCATGCCTCTATAGTTCATATCTTTATTACTTTATTTGTGGTTGATAATAATTTGATTTATTAATCTAGTAGAAATCCAAATCAGTAAGCAAATTTTAGACACCAACAGGTTTGTGGCGTCAGTGGTAAATGACAAGAAATTTTTTGTTTTATATATTTTCCATCGAGCATTGATTTTTCAATTACTTGCTACCAAGTACTGAAAAATGGTAGACAATCTAGAGTGTAGCCGCCCTACCCTGATTCCTGCAGTCCCTCTGCCCCTCCTAGCATTAGGGATCTACAAGGAATTCTGATGAATATAACCAAGGGTCAAAAGGCTATGCAAGAGACTGTGAGACATTTGACTCAAACTCTCCAAACAAGGCCCATAGTTGGACCCATAACTACAGGAAAACTGCTCCCTCCTTCACCCTATGGGGACAGGCCACCTGCCCACCTAATAGGATGACGATAAAGGAGTAGATATAGGTACTTTAGATCAAATAACGACTGATGGTATTGCCCTGGCATGACCTCCTCACTCAAGTCTACTGATTACTACGAATGAGAATTCACTCTCTTAGAAGAGTCCGAGTGCCCTGGAATAGGGCTAGATCGGGTCTGGCCACAAACCCGATCCGAATTTGATCCGTTTACTCAAATTTGGATTCTATTTTTAAATCAAATTATTTATTTTCCCGATTATCCAATAATTAAATGTATTGGATATGGATCTAGTCTAATTCGATCCGTTAAAGACCTGATCTAATTAAATATAACATATATACATTTATATATTTATATATTGATATATTGATATATTTATTAATTTATCTATATCTATATATAATGTAAGTATTATTTGCATAAATATATATAGATCAAAGTAATGTATGTTTTATTTATATGGCTCATAATAAATTATAAAATATTTTAATCTAAAATATAAAATATAAAATATTTTAATCTAAATTTAAAAAATAATAGAATTGGGATAAAATAAATATAAAAAATAAATGTGAATATATATGTTCTTGATAGCCCATCTCTGTCTCAGTATGATATGAGTTACTACCCCTTGATCAGACCCGGACCCGAAATGATTTGATTTGATCTTATACGGATACAAATCAGGATCTAATATTCTAGACTCAATTAAGACTCGATCTGGATCCGGAGTCAATTAAGTTCTTGCTAAATGGTTCTGGATCACCCTTGAAAGGTCTACCCTGGAGAGGCTAAACAGGGAATCAACCTTCGATCTTTGAGGTCCTTGAGATGTTAAGGGCCATAATCACAGAGAGCTCTCCTGATAACAAGATCATTAAGAAAGATCTTTTAGGTCAAGAACCAGCGTGTAAGGATTTGTGATTCTGAGCAGACTTCTCATGAAGAGAGGTCAGCATAAACCCATGACTCAGTAGCTAAAACTATTTCAATCAAATTTGATCCAGACAAGCATCCCTGGAAATGTTTAATTCAACAGTTCGAATATTGTTTGGGAGAAATAGGGAATTCAAAAAATCCCTTGCGTAAGAGTTTTGTGACGGAATCACCTTTTATCCCTGCAATTTAGAAGTACCCCACTCCTACCAAGTTTAAACCACCTGTGGTAACTCCTCAGTATGACGTCATATTTGATCTTGTACTTCACATGGAGCAATACCAAGATGTTATCGACATCTACATAATCCCGGACGAGATGCATTGTAATGCATTTTGAAGCACTATTACTAGGTTGACACAAATTTGGTATAACATGTTTTTATGAGCACATATATCAAGCTTCCAATAACTCTCTATGTTGTTCTCTAGTAACTTCTGCTTTAGGTCCAAACCAGTTAAGAGGGTAGATCATTTGCTGAGTGTCGCTAATCAGCGGGAGAAACTATGTGTGAATATATCACTCTCTTTAACAGCGAAAAACTCAAAGTTGTTGATTATGAGGAAAAGACGGACATCACTGCACTAATGAGAGGTTTACACCCCAAGAAGCTGTATTATTCCCTAGAAAAAGAACAACCAAAATTCATCATTGAGTTGATTGATAAATCCGTTAAAATTATGAATATAGAGGAGGATATGGCTACGAAATAATCTCACAACTTCGAGGATGACAATAATAAGGGCTTTGAGAAGAAAGATCATAAGGGAAAGAAGGTGGAAAATCCCAGGCAGTACGATGAGTATACTCCCCTAATTGTTGGTGTGCATCATATATTGGAGGAAATGCAAGGAATTAGGGACTTGAAATGGCCAAGAAGTTGAAATATCCTCCAAGATGGAGGGATAAATCAAAGTACCGTTAATTTTATAAAGACAGCAAACATAACACAAATAATTGTATAGCCTTGAAGAACAATATAGAATGCCTGTTCCAAAGGGTTAATCTCTCTAAATTCGTTGACAGAGAAGGAAGTTCAGAAGAGCAATGGGCATGAATATTGCCAGAATCTCCCTGAAAAGGAGGAGACAATAAGAAAAGGGGCAGAGATGATGTTATCGAGGAAGATCCAGATCTTTTAAAAAGACCTGAAAATACCATACACAAGGTGAAAATGATTTCTTTTGGTTGTAGTTTCATTGTAGGTAATAACACTGGTGGAGGTGACAAAATAGGCAAGGGAAAAGAATACTTGAATGAAGCCAAAGAATGATCCTATATTCTATAAATCAACTTGTATGGCGGTGTTAATAATTGCCCAAGGATAGTGGACAAAGACAAGGTGATGATACTATTCTCCAAGGATGACCTATTTGGGGTACCATCACTACACCAAATCTGCACTATTGTCAAAGTCATTGACCCTGACAAATCCAACTTGTCAAGGTCAATGACCGTGACATTTCGAGGCGAGACAACGTTTTTTTTCATGGTCGTGTCGCGGTCAATAACCGTGACACGTTTGTCACAGTTTATAACCGTGACAAAGCCGTGACCCTTTTTAAAAAAATTGTCATGGCCATTGACCGTGACAATTCTGGGCAGAATTTAAAAAAAATCTGCTTGGCAGTATGGCCACTGCCACTGCCCAACAGTATATTTGTACCTGTCATAGCAACTTGGTACCTGTTCCAAACATCATATATCCAAACAAACTAAAGATAATGCAAATATATATTCAAAATAGAAACTATTTAAGAAGAAACAACATCACCATCAATTATCTCAAATCTACAAACTATTTGCATGGAAAAGAGATTTTGTACCACGACGCTCGGGGACACCTCCTTATCCTTCCCTTCTCGTCCGAATAGCCACATAAGTATAGAGCATATGTGGCCTACCCTTAGGGCCACTCCCTGTCCCCTGAATTGAAATAAAGTAAAATTAGTATCCGCCCTTCAAATATAGATAAATATAAATCGTAATTGAAATCAAAATCGAAATTGACATATAAATATAAATACATTACCTGTAGCGTCACTCAAACAGCTAACTTGAGCTCACATGGCACCTCATTCCAACTAATGTACCCCGGGCAATCGTGTCAAATATAATTCTCTTCATATCTAAACACTAAGAAATACCATAATCCTATGGAGTTATGCATTGCAAATTCCTTCCAATCGTTGTGTAGCCAAAAATCAGCAGTTCAAGTTGTCAATTCCACCTTTCAATGGTCTCCCATGTTTTTCTAGAAGTTCCAAGTGGTGGGGTATGGAAAGTGGAATTGACAACTTCAACTGGTGATGTTTGGCTACATAATGGTTGGGAGGAATTTGTAGAGCATCGCTCCAAATAACTATGTACTAATCACCTATTAAAGGTAAGAAGCGTATATTCATGGATTAGTATAAACAAAACTTAGATGTAGTTGGAATATTTAAGTATTAATCTCCTCTCCACACACGCACACTACACAAGAGTGAAAATGATAAAGTGCAGATCGATTAAAAGCATTAAAAATGGATGTTTCGGTACAAATTGAAATATTTATTACAAATTGAAAAATTGTTTCAAATTCGGGTTATCATAAAAAATGGATTGATATTCGGTAGGAGCAGCCAAGTCATCCACACTACTATTTAGACGCCTTGGCGCGTGTTGGAAAATTGACCACGGCTCGTTGTTGATATACTCCGAATAAAACACTTGCTTAACCTTTTGAAATGCACAAACAAATGGCTTATCGCTCACGTGGTCATTGCTCTTCAACTTGGATAAGTCAACCATGATCAAATTGGTGACAGGATCAACTTTACAAGCATTTTTATCCTCAACTCTTACCCATTCACAGTAAAATACTACCTCTTTGAAGCTTATATAATCCAATTCAAATATATTTTTGATTACACCATAGTAAGTCATTTCAGCTTCAACTCTTACACACACACACACACACACCTCCCTCCACACCCCCCACTCACCACATACACACACACACACAATAGCCCCCCACCCACTACACACACACACACACACACACACACACAGTAGTGAATGTCTATTTAAAATAATCTCAATGTTAATTTCAGGTATTGAATTTCTACTATTGTTTTGTGCTTTTTATAAATCATACCCCACCCCCTCCCCAACATGTTTACGGGCTTTCATCACCCGTAATAAAGTTTTCGGTCCGTGACTTACTGGCCAGTTGTCTTGGGTCTTTTAGTCCCTTAACATTACGTTAAGAATTTTACCCAATCTAAATACCACATTTTCTTTCTTGTTATACACTTGAACACGTTTTGTTATTTATTCCTTATTAATTTATCTTTGATGTATTACCAGCATCTTTACTTTTATAAACTTTATTTAATTTTCAATTTTAAGGACTATTTTCATCACTTAGTGTTCATCTGAGTTCTAGTATAACAAGTTCCCATAAAAATCTTTAATAAAGTATTATCACAAATATAAACTAAGAGTGATAAAATAACTTTGAGGCATATAAATTAATTGTGACAAACTAAGATTATGGAAACCCCACTTTTCTTTCTATAACTCCTATTTTATTAAACTTTAAATATAATTAGGGGTGTATAGAAAGAAAAGTTAAATAGGAATAAAAACTACATTTTTAAAATATGAAGGGCTCACCAATTTGATCAAATTTTTCAACAACATAGACTAATTGATCTTTATTATAAGACAATTACTACAAATTTATGCGCATCGCCCGAATTCAAAAAGTAATTTAATGACTAAAGTAATACTTTTTTTAACTTTAGTTATTCACCACGAATCTTAAAAAATATTTTATTTTTCATGCTTTTAGCAACTTCGGATGCCATTTTAACCCTTATTGTAGTTTTTTAGTTTTCATGCTTTTATTTGATGGATATCAAGTCATGTGATTATTTCACCATATAAAGTCAACAAAAAACGTCATATACGATTTTTTTTCTCCATTAGTATAAGTATATAGCGATTATTTCACACTTAAATCACATATTAAGCCGGCCTTCATTTTTTTATGAAATTTGTAGAAAATTACTTATTTATTTTGAATGAAAATAAATTGTTATCCAATATTTTTGGATACTATTTACATTTACATTTTTGGATATTAATTACATTTACATTTTTGGATATTATTTTTGGATATTATTTACATTTACATTTTTGGATATTATTTTTGGAAATTTATAGAAAATTACTTATTTATTTACATTTTTACCCCCTACCCCCCACCCTGCCCCACCCCCTACCCCACCCCCTACCCCCCACCGTGCCCCTACCCTACCCCACCCCCCACACACGCATACACACACGCACATATATACACACATACACACATATATATACACACAAACATATATATAAATGGAAGAGAGAGAGAGAGAGAATTAAACCTGAAAGTAGAGAGAGAGAGAGCAGCGTCGAGAGAGAGAGAGAGGGAGGGAACGGCGGGAGGGAAAAAAGAAGGGGGAAAGGGTTTTTGCTGTAAACATTGTCACGGTCATGTCACGGTCATTGACCTTGACAATTATTTAAAGAATTATCACGGTCAATGACCGTGACAAGTCCGTGACAAGTAAATTTATCACGGTCTTGTCACGGTCATTTACCGTGACAATTCCTTATCAAGGTCATGTCAAGGTCAATGACCGTGACATAAAATGCGTGTTTTTTGTCATGGTCAATGACCTTGACAAGGGTGGCCGGCTGAAAGGTGACATTTTGGCCATTTTGGTGTAGTGCATATCATCACAATGATCCTCTGGTCATCGTGATGATAGTGCACAAAGAAAGAATTTCCAGAATACTGGTGGATAATGGCATCTCGGTCGATGTCTTATTTTATGATTGATTTAAAGGAATAGTGTTGCGAAATGGTAAATTGGGGCCCTATCATAGGACCGTCATCAGTTTTACTTGGGAAAAAGTATATCCCTTGGGAACCGTCAAACTGGAAGTCATAATTGGCACTTGGCCAACTTACCGAACTGAGAAAGTTAATTTCCCTATCTTAGATAAGAACGTCCAATCAGCCTATACATTATTCTTGGCATGGCCGGCCTAAAAAAGTTTGAAGTTGTAGCATCCATTGTACACTAATGACTTAAATTCTTACACATTATGGGGTATGCGTTGTTATTAGAAACCAAGTTGAATCCATATAGTTCTATTACATTTCTTCTGACAATGAAGAAATAAATAAACTCGCCAGAAGGCTAAATTGGTAAAAGGACGAGCTGTGGAGTTAGTGGAGACCAGGGTGCTCTGAAAGGACAACATGGATCTATTTATCAATTGATCCATTGATCAATTAGGAGTTAGTATATTTCCTTAAACAACAAAATAACATGTTCACTTGGAGGCACAAGGATGTGATAGGGATTGACCCAGAATTAATATACAGAGAACTAAACATTATCAAATATACAAAGACGGTCAAATAGAAGTGACGTGTCTTTGGACCTGAGAAGAATATGGCCATCCAAGATGAGCTAGAAAATCTACTCAAGGTGAGTTTCATTTAAGTCATCAAATATCCTGATTGGTTGTCCAATGTGGTTATGATAAAAAAGAAGAATAACAAATGTCATATGTGTGTCGATTTCATGGAACTAAACAAAGCTTGCATAAAAGACCATTTCTCCTTACCAAGGACTGATTAATTGGTCCATGCCACTATCGGACATGAATTTCTTAATTTCATGGATGCATATTCAAAGTAAAAACAAATGAAAATAAAAAAAGAAGACAAAGACAACCTCATTTATCACTAGTTGAGGTACTTACTGCCATAAAATTGTGCCTTTCATAAAGAACGCTAGAGAGACATACCAAAGGCTATTAAATAATATTTTCAAATAGCCGATCGGTAAAAATATGGAGCTATATGTGGATGGAATTCTCACCAAGAGTGAGAAGGGATTCGATCACATTAAAGATCTGGTGCAGACATTCGACCAATTCTAGAAGCATAAAATGAAGCTCAATCCAACAAAGTGTGTGTTCGATGTGCAAGAATAAATGTTCCTCAGATTTATAGTAAATCGGAGAGGTATTACGGCTTTTCTAGATAAAATCTAAACACTGATAAATATGAAGTTTCTTACAAGTATGAAGGATGTGCAAAATCCGACTAGAAGAGTAACATCCTTAAATAAATTTATCTCCCATGCTATAGATAGGTGCCTACCATTCTTCAAGGTGCTAAGAAAAACTTTCGAGTGGAATAAAGACTATGCAAATGCCTTTTTGGAGTTAAAGAAATACCTATAATCTCCATTATTACTCTCAAGGATGCTCATTGGATAGAAAATTTACTTATATATGGCAGTGTCTGAGGTGAAAATTAGCTTGACCCTCATCCGATTAGAGAATGGAGTGAAAAAAATCAATCTAGTACACCAATAAGGCCTTTCGAGGGGTCAAAATTCATTACCCACATCTTAAAATCTCGCCTTCGCCCTAATTAAAGCCTCTTGAAGAATGAATTCATACTTCTAGGTTCATACCATTGTTGTCTACATGGACTTACCATTGCGCTAAGCCATTCATAAACCAGAGAAATCGGGATGTTGATGGCTTGGGTTGTGGACCTTATAGAGTAATATATACATTATGAGCCTAGAATGATAATAAAATGTCAATTAGTAGCAACTTCATAGCGGAGTTCACCTATAAAGAAAAATGTACTGAGCCGACTTCTCTGAAAGATATCTCCATGACAGGTATAACCATCCAAGAGGAAGACAGACAAAAAAATCAATGAAGAGAGAAGTTATTACATGTTACCTGGAGCAGAGTAAAAAGATATTTAATTATAGTATCTTGATTGATAGGTATTTTCAAGAAGAACCACCTTCTTGGAAGATGTATGTGGATGATCATCATGTGCATGTGATAGTGGTGCTGGACTAATATTCAACACCTAAATGACATTGAATTGGAATATCCAATCATGTTCTAGTTCGAAGCTTCCATCAATAGAGTGGAGTATGAGTCATTGATCGCAGGGTTTGAATTAGCACTCTCTTTAGGTGCCAAGAAGGTGCAAGCACATAGAGATTCTCAATTAATTATGAACTAAGTTTTAGGAGTGTACGAAGTAAAAGGATAATTCATGATAAGGTACTTGGACAAAGCACAAAATAGAATATCTAAATTCCCAGTGGTAAAAATGGTCTGGATTCTAAGGATTGATAATGCTCGAATAAACGCGCTCATTTGGCTTACTTCTGTGACTATAACTAAATTAAGGAGAACCATTTCGATAGAAATCCTCACGCATAGAAGAATTAATGAAGAAAGAATCAACATGATCACGTTAGATTTTGGTCCCTCATGGATGGATCTAATCAAGGAGTATGTTGAGAAGGTCATCGCCAACCAATACAAAATAAGTGAGGAAACTAAGGTACAAGGCAACCAACTATGTTGTGAAAGAAGTAATTATATACAAAAGAGGATTTAATATTTCACTGCTTAGATTAGTCCCTTCGGTGGAGGTTTTAAATCTAATTAAGGAAATACATGAAGGATCTTGTAGGGCCAGTTTAGCAGGAAGATTCTTAGTTAGGCGAGTAGCCACACAAGGGTATTATTGGTCAACCATCAAAATAGATTGTCCTGCTTATGTAAGACATTGGGATAAATGCCAAAGGTTTGATACGATGCATAGGAAACCTGGAGCTACGATCACACATATCACACCCTTATATCCCTTTGCCATATGGGGAAGTGATTTGGTCGGCCCCTAGTTGAAGACGAGAGGAAGGTTCAAATCTCTAGTCGGTTCTATAAATTACATCACCAAGTGGGTAGAGGTTGAACCTAGGGTAGACATGTCGTATGAGAAAGTCTTTCGCTTTATATAGAAGAACATCATATGTCACTATGGTATGCTGTATTACTTTATCTCTGACCATGGCACACAATTTGACAATTAGGAGTTTGACGATTGTTGCATCTAATATAAAATCCCAAAGTTGCATTCCTCACCCAAACACCTTTAGTGCAATGGAAAAATAGAGGTGACAAACAAAATTCTCCTCTATAGGATGAAAAAAAGGTTAGATGATGCTAAAGGAAACTGGGTCAATGAACTACAAATCATACTCTGTTCTTATAGAATCATGCTGAGGATAACAACTAGTGAAACACCACATATGTTGGTGTTTGGGATATAGTAGGGCTGGAAACAAATCGAGTTGCTCATCAATAGCTTGATCTCGGATGGATAAAAAAAATGGACCTAGGTCAAACATGATTTCGAGCTTGTTTAAAAAACTAATCATTGGGCTCGGCTCGTGTTTGGATTTTAAGTCATAAATGAGCTTGAATAGACCTCTAAAAATCGAGTTGCTTGAGCTCAGCTTATGTTCGGCTCATTTAAAGCTCGTATTTGGATTATTTGTTTAGTAAATGAATCGAGATCGAACACAATTTTAATCTCGTTTAATAAACGATCTGAGCTAACCTCGACTTGAACTCATCTCGACTAAATTCATTTGTATCCCTATGACATAGGAAGTGGTCCTAACAGATATTGATCTTCCCAACCACAGAGCACTGAACTTTAATTCTTTGAAGAGTGATCTTATAGGAGGGTTGGATTTAGACTTAGTTGAGGAAATCAAAGAAAATGCAAAACTACTTTTGGAAGTATACCATCAGCGAATTGCTCAGTTCTACAACAAGAGGGTTAAGCTCAGAAACATTAAGAGGGGGACTTAGTATTGAAGAAGGTTCTCTAAAAAGGAAATAAATTAGAACAAAATTTATATGGTCGATACCACATTTCTGCAATTGTTTGACCATGTACTTCTCATTTAGAAACTCTAGAAGGAGAATAGTTCAAGAACCCATGGAATGTTGAGCACCTAAGGAAATATTATTAGTGATCAATTAAAATGTAATCTCTTACTATTTCCTGTAACTCATTTTCATCTTTCAATAAAGAACACCCAATTTTATAAAAAAAACTATTTTATTTCCATATTTATTTTAATCCTTTTCTGATTGTGAGAGTTATACAGTTCCAAATAACAAAGAAAAACTAGTCACTAGTACTAAAAATTCAAATAAAAAACTTCATGTATGACTTTATTTTTGATAAGTTATGAACGAGAAGTTCCACACATAAAAATTCATGTATTACTCCTCTGTGTTATGAACAAGAAGTTTTACCAGAATGAATTAAGGAAAAACTCCTTAAACATATGGTCACCAATAGTAACCAATCGAGCACTAGGTCAAAACAAAAAGATTTATTTAAATAACTGTAAACAAAAGCATATAGTAGAACCTAAGGCATGGAATCACGAGTTCTTCCAAAGTTGTAACCAGTAAGGCAGATTAGTCAGCTAAATGCTGACCACGTAATCGTAAGACTAAACTATTGGTAGGCCACAATCATACAATAGAGAAATCCAAGTTTTTATTCAAACCAAAGTTATGTTTAAAATATTTCAATAGATTTGCATCCTTACAAGATAATGATCATCATGCACCATTGCAAGGTAAGTACAAAGAACATAAACTGCTTAGTCTATTGGGCATTTTCCCAGGCATTTAACCATCCTAGTAGGAGAAATATCTATTACAGAGGGAAGAACTATTGGTCTCAATTACAGTCTGGATTAAATGCTGGAACTAGGATTATCCCCCAATTGCAAAGGCTGACTAAGGAAATTATCTCCATATAGACCATAATCCTCGAGATATTTTCTGATTAAGATAATAAGAATTTCATTTGTAGAGATCCATAAATTATCAAACTTAAATGGAGGCGTAGGTTGATTCAAGCATCTAGGGTCATGCCAGTACCAAAGACTATTTTCTCTCGGCACCTTCATTATAGTAAGAGCTTTAATCCATCCCCACTTATACCATTCTCTTCAAGCTTGTTCCATTTCCTCACCTAAATGTGACAAAGCATATTTATAGCCATTCATCCATATGGTACGAGGCTACTTATGAAAATAATAAGTCAGACAATTAACTTTATCATTCATTTTTTTTATGGTGGTCAACTGGTTCTTGATCAGATTTATTTGGTCAAGTAAGGTATTCTTTGGTCTATCTTCTTCAACAGATGGACAAACAAAAATCACTTGCGTAGAGTATTAACCACCCTTGGATTTGTTCCATTTACCTATCTCCTCTATTAGCTTAGAGTTCTCCTACTCCAAATATGATACATCTTCACCCTGGTCAATATCAATAACCTTATTGATACCCTCTAGTTCATCCTTCAACATATTATTTTCATAATCCAAGAGGCTATACACTTCCCGAGCACTCTTTACCTCAGACTTCAGCACAAACACCTTCTTGGAATATGCCGAGGATAATTTTGGAACTTCTTGTCGAAACCAATGTCACTACAGATAAAGGAAAATATATCTCATAGTCAATCGAAAAGATAGCAACTGCTTCTTTATGATCCCATTAAAGTTATAGTATCATTTAATAATTAAAAGCATTGGTCGCCCGGGCTTGGTGGAATGACCTACGCATATGGAGAACGCTTCCTTAGCCTAAATGGAAATTTCTAAGCCGAGCACCTCCTCCAGCTCTTCGTCATCAACCTCCTCCTCAATCTCTAGAGATGTGCTTAAATTATACCGTAGAAAGAGGTTAGATCCACTCCAGTGTTAACCAGGGTAAGGGCAGCATCCCATCCTTCCTTGAAAGAAGACGTATTCAAGTACTCCACCTGAATAGTAGCGGTGGAGAATTCCTTATCCAACCCATGAGTGTAAGAATATTCTTTGTCTATCTTGGCCTTACCCTTTAACTCAATAACCCGGCCTTTGGGGTCCTCATCCACTTCTCAACCCTCCTAGTCAGCCTTCTCAGCTTCCTCGACCCTCTTCTCGGAATCCCCCGTAGCCTTTTCTGCATTAGAATTTCCATCCTCTAACTTCTTTATGGAATTCTCTAACGTTTTCTTATCACCTTCATAGGCCTTCTTGATAACCTCCAAGGACTCCCTTGAGCCCTGGAAAGCGGCCTCCACATCCACAAAGGACTCGCTCAGGTGTTCGTCCCTCCTCAATAACTGGTCATAATCGACTAGGAACTGCAAAATCCATGAGTTATAAGAATCAGAAAGTAAATAACAGGGATGTGTAACAATAGGCAAATAGTAGATAACATTTACTAAGTCCGACTTATGGTTGGCTCGCTCAACTATCCTGGGAAAGGGCATTAACAACCTCATCGACTGGAAGGACTCCAACTCCAATTAGCCCGCGACGAGGATCGGAGTAACAATAATAGAAGGGTAACTTCCCTATCCCTTTTCGAACTAATCCTTCCCGCAAAGTGTAACACCCAGTATTTTTAATGATTTTTAAATATCGAATTAATTAAATTAAATATGGGAGATTAATTAATAATTAATCTTGATTAAAATATATATATTAACTAGCAAGTTAAGGCTTGGTATTTATTGATAAGAATTATATTTAATACTACTAAGTGAATAAAGTAATATATGATTGTGAATATGATTGAGAATTTATGAAAATTGTCACGAGTGAGAAATACGATAATTATGGTAATTACGTCGGGATGCGCGTGTCAGTCGTGTCAGGACTAAATTAATGGAATAAAAAGTAAAATATTCATAAGTCACCCAAATGGTCATTTCGAGTGCGTCAATGTGTCTGGACGGGTCGAGATAGTCAGAAAAGTCTACCTGGGGGTTTAATTTGGGTCATGGGATAGTTTTAGGCCAAATCAGCATCCCGAAAAGGTGTTTTGGTAATTTGTATTTTTGGAGTATAATTAATGACAAAAATTAAAGGAATAAGAGATCATGTACATGGATTACATTAGGGCTATCAATATTAGACACAAAGAGGCCAAAAGGAGAAAGGAGAGGTCTCTAGGGCCAGAACCAATACTAGTGCACCTTTTACACCACTAAGACCACCACCGCGTAAATCGGAGAGCGAGGATCGCAATCATCCCAACTAAATCAATGGAACATACCTTATTTTACGAGGCAGGTATTTAATTGTTGCAAATCTGTAGCAAAAATCATGTCCATGTTAGTATAGGCATATAATACCTATGTATTATTCATAATTTTGATGAAATTGGAGAGTTAAGATAAACAATTGAAACCTGATATTGAATTAGGTTGAATCCCTCATGTATGTGGGTTAGAAATCATGAATTAATTATTGATTGTGATGAATGAATGAATTTGGAATTATTAAGTTCTAGAACAGAAATTTGAAGAACTAGGGTTTATTTCAATAATTTGGGGATTTAAAGAATTTTCAAGATTTTGCATGATTAAATGATCCTAGGTTATTACAAATAATTCCTATATGTTAGAATAATGATTGGAATTGATCGTTGGGAGTATGAGAGTAATTAGTAGAGATTTTTAGGTTGAAAATGGTGGAAAACGCTACAGCTAGATGTTTGGGATGATACAGCACCATCACGTTCGAACGAGATTGGATCTCATTCTAATGAGATTGCCTGTCGCGTTAAGCAATCGCTCTAACGACCTTCTATCTCGTTCAAATGAGACCAGCTCTGGTTCGAACGATGTGTCTCAGTTTTTTGGAAATTTCTTATAACTTCGATTTGTGCGACGTGATTATTCAAGTGAGAGTAAATAATGTGGAATTTATTTCGTTATAGGGAAAAATTATTAAAGCTATTTGGGAATAAGACTTTAAGGTGGTTGGAGTAGTGAATTATCCTTGAGATTTACGAGAGAGAGTATTCGTAATTAAATAAATATATCGTAAGTAGTAATGAGAGTAATACTACGTATGAACTCAAATATTTTGGTTGTTTGTATACCTAATGATCTTAATGGGTTTTTATGAATACCTATAATACTATAAATTTTGTGTATAACATACCTACCATACTTGGTATCACGAGGGGTGTCTTTCAGAGAGTACAGTCTTATCTTGAGGACCCTCAGGGGGGATTTAGATTGGTGCCTCAGAACACAGAACCTAGTTACGGACTATCTAAGAGAATGATAGTGATGACGATCATATGGGTGCATAGGTATATACGTAACCCATAGTCTTAGAACTATGTTTTCCTCCAATATGTGTGATTTGTACTAATATGATTCCAGATTGATTCGGAATTCGTAATCCTTATGTACGTGATGTACCGGGATGTGATAACAGAGTATGTATGCACCACAGGTTTTGCATTTTGGGGTGTTATATTAGTATATATGCTATGATAGTGATATACATATGTACACTTATGATTATTATATTGTGTTGTGTTATAAATGAAAAGGATTACGCCTTATAAAAATTATTTAAGGATAGGAAAACGTGAATAGTTAATGAGGCACTTGTGTTCGATTATTTAATAATTAAAATGCAAGAATGTATTATCCGGGTAGTATTGGTGGGCATAATGACTTAGATGTCATAGTAAGAGACTTAATTTAAGATATTCAAGGGTTATAGCGTATCTGGTATGAGTTAGAAGTATACGTTAGGCGTGCACAATAGTTAGGAGGTGAGAACCTCAAGTTAGTGCTAGAGAAGATAACATGCATATAATATTTGCTTTAATGAAAATTTTAAATACTTGATAAATTATTTTAAAATATTTTACACTCGAGATCTGACTCGTCTTTTGTAAAATTTATTTTATTTCATTGTATTTTATTTTAGGTGTCCAGCCACAGGAACACCAAGTTTAGATTGTCGAACTATTTGACATGTTGCATCTATTGTGGGAGTTGCAGGTCCGTATATTTAGTCCCCTCCACTTTTATGATATTAGTTCTATTATTTAGACTTTCCAATTTAGGAAGGTGTCTCCCATTCCCATTTTTGTATGTCAAAGAGACATTGTACACATTTCATTTACATGTTCAGTATGTAGTCGGATTTAGTATTATTACATTTTGATGGTTTGGATTTTTATTTAACTGGGATGATTATTTCAGTTTCTTTACATTCAATCAGATAGTGTTTTATTAATTATTCATTTGTTCGTGAAAATATTGGATGTGTTTAATGATTTAAATTAAATAATATTTACCAATGGGGAAAATGTTTTGACTCTAGCTTAATTAATTATTAGGTGGTTAATAAGAAAAAAAATTCCGACAGTGATGCTAAAAATGAACCAATTGGATACCTTATTTTTAATTTTATAAAGGACTGGCCACCCGGTATATAATTGGGTGGGATGTCACAAGTGATATCAGATCATCAGGTTCTAGAGTCTTTTAGGATCTGTGCGGCTTTTCATGTTTCAGCGTAGCATTTTTAATGTAAAACCTTATCATAGGATTGTTGTATTCCTCTACAAATGCGACTTATGTTCTCCTACGATTAAGCATAGTTGATGCAATTCATATACGAGTTCGGATGGTCATGGTACATCGAATAACATGGGATAACCAGTAAAGGTTGTTAGATGGATTGCGGGAGAAGAGGTATAGTAAGAGCTATGGAGTATTTGAAGAATAGTGATCATGATAGGAGTCGTCGAAATCATTATCTAAGAAGATGATAAAAAAGGACAAGCGCTAGGGAGAAATAACTTACCAAACACTGTTGTAAATAGTAGTAGTGCAAATTCAAACTCACTAAGTATAGACGACTAATAGGAGAGTCAGAGGAACTCCTTTGAATAATTACCTATAAGGACTTGAATAAAAGATGAAGTGTGATGGGCTATTGGAAAGGAATAATCCTAAGGTAAAGATGTAGAGTGGAGTGAAGTGAAGTGACACTCAGAATTAAATTTTGGGCAAAATTTTTAGCTCATTGGAGCAGCATAGAGCGGTGATAGCTAGTCACCACTTATAAAGAAGTATTTATATATAATTAAACGACAAATTGGGTGCGGTTTGACCGTAAGAACTTCCATCCACTATTCAGACAGGAATGTGAATGGAATTACAAACTTATCACAAGTAAGTCAGTTACAGACCGACCGTTAGAGATAAGTCAATTTGTTTAAGGAACTTCATTATCGAAAAAGGGGATACAGAGAAAAAAAGGATCCGTAAGTTGAAAATGAACTCGTGGGTAAAACACCCAAGAATGAAGGGTATATAAGACTAAGGTGACTAGGGTCGGTGTCGTCAATGCCATTCCTTTACAAGAGTACATCAATGCTTCCAAAAGAAGGAATCCAAGAGGATTGCAGAATATAAAGAAAGAGAGACACTGAATTTAATGATACTAATGAGTCACCATAAGAGGTATACCCAGTAAGGTACCCATGCAAATGATTTAGATTATTTGAATTCTTACCAAGTGATGGTAAATTCAGTTCGGGTTGTCAAGACTAGAAATAAGTTTCATAGGTCCAAAGGAGTCAGAGGGACAACAGGAGTAAAAATCGGGGCTAGGATTGTCAGGTTCGAGAGGACGACACACTGACATGGCCCCTGGGCCCAGATTAAGAATGGACACATGAAGGTGTCCTATAGGTAGTGAGTAGGACCACCAGTATTAAACTAATCCACAGCGAGAAAGTGGCAGTAGGTGGATTGGGAAAGTAAAGGAAAACGATGCCACTGGGGCATAATAGCAGCATGAGAGAGATTCCCTGCAAGAGAATCGAGCTAAGAGATTTAGGCCCAAAGGTTATCAACCTGAAGAATCATTGGGTTCAGGTAGGACCAACAAGGTCCTCAATAGTAATAACAACGTCTCCATTACCCTAAACCGTCAGAGGTGAGGAGATGGTGAGGGTGACCAGTAGGGACAGGTCCAGAAGCGAGAGAGTTTCTCTGGAAATTTGTTACAGTTATGGCATGACAGGATGCATAAAGAGGGATTTCCCAAAGCAGGACATAGGACAACCACATGATGAGATCTTTGATATACAACCATTATAGTTGAACAATGGATCGGTTCCATCATGAGAGTTATGCCCAGGGACCCATTAACCGTGCAATATAGATGAAACAAGAGATAGAATAATTACCTTACCCTTACAAGAAAGTGATGACGCTTCAGATGACATGGATGAGTCACAATAATTGACTAGTAAGACTATAATTCGAGTGCGCATCGAATTAGTGGGCGCGCTGGCGATAGTAGCCTTATTATGTATATGACTACCATTGGATAGCGAGACTTTTGTGTCAACTGTAAGGAGGTGCAGGTGTGGACACTAAGAGAATTTATATATATATTACATAGCGGTTTTTGCTCCTTTTTAGGTGTTGTAATAGTAAAGAATGTTATTGTTATATTGTGTAATGACTAGATACCAGAGTTGAGCGATAGTAAATTGTATGCTAACACTATCGTACTCTTTATTTCAGGGTAATATTTTGGTTTACGAGGCATCACCTGAAAGAGGGTTGAGCCTGCATATATATTGAATTGTATTGTAGACTTCTGTGAGTATGTTGTCTTGTTATATCCGATCCCAATGAGTAGGGACTTTTACTGATGTGATTCATGGTATATTAATTTATTGTCGAGCGGAGGGATATAGCTCGTTAAATTATTTAGCATTGAGAACTTAGTGATAGTGGGAGTGTTGTGTAAATGGTCATCTTAGAGACACGAGAGTGGACGAGTAGACTTTTATGTTTGCAGACTAAAATTCATGGGTACATGTTATGGACTAAGGACTTAATAGATCTTGACGACAAACACTGTTATATAGTAGTGTATTGGGGGGGTTCCTTGTTTAGATTTCTCTTGCAAGACATCCCACGCATGAAACATAAAGAACATTAAGAGTTGGGAGATGTTTTGTCTTTAGTACATGGGTTTCGTACCATAGTAATTACATGTATATGTAGTTATAACTGTGAGATAATAGTTATATTACGAATTAAGGGATGTATAAAATTAAATTGAAAAAATATTATTAATTATTGACAACACGAGAAAACCGGTGGGAAAACCTATGTTATAATTAAGTGGAAAATGTAAGGTGGTCGAGTATGACCTTACTATGTAGCCATGCCAAGTATGTGAGGCAAAGTTCGAGATAAGGTATCACGTTTAGTATGGATGTGTAGAAATGCATGGGGTATATGGTGTATAGGCGCCCTAGTTAATCATGCCTTTGAAAATAAATCCGGGGAGAAGAAGTGAAAACACAAGAATACACATAAACACATGAATAAAGTTGAGGTAGAACTAGAATGAGGCAAAGGGGTAACGAAATTTCTTAGTGAGCTAGGGGATCAGTAAAAATCGAAGAGTAGTAGAATAAGGAATATTATAGTGGCGTAAAGTATAACTTATGTATAATGTAAATTCTAGAGAATAATCAACAGTTGCTCGGTACAGAGGAGTAATATGACGATGGTTACATCATAACAAATTTACAATATTTTGAAGTCTATCATGAGTAGACGGGCATTATTACGAATATCTCCCACTAGCCGATTGATCATTAGTTCGAATGGTAGTTAATAGACCGTCAGACTAAAAATTACCATTAATGAAAGGACATGGGGAACATCGTAATGTTCCAAAAATATTAAAGAGGTGGAAATGTATGTGTGAGATAAACTAATGATATTATGGGGATTAACACATAGGGGAATGTTAGAAAAAAAAATTCAATATAGGAAATATTTTAGCCATGCATAGAGAGGCTCATATTAGTGACAAAATGCAAATAAATTTTCAACATATCGTGTAAGTATCAAGGTGAATTATTAGATTAAATGATAAAATATATTCATAAGTGGTGATGAAAGAGAATTAGTTACTAGAATGGAGCGGTAAGGGAAGATCGTTCAACTGTAAGATGTTGTTAGTAGAGATAAAGTAAGAATAACAAAATGATACTGAGATAGTGAAAGTTCATGGGGTATCAGTTGATATTGTGTCTTAATGTTACAAGGTTTCATGCCTCGAGTTTTGGGAGAGTTTCCAAGAGGCTAAGAGTGCTAAGTTGCGATTGAGTAGGCGTATCACCCGCAGACTGGTGGGTAGACTGAGCAGACTAATCACATGTTAGATGATATGTTGTGTATGTATTTCCTTGAATTTAAGGGAAGTTGGGAGCAGTACCTTCCACTAGTGGAGTTTGCATATAATAACTCCACTCAGTTTACAATTGGCATGAACCTACTTGAGGCGTTGTACGGTAGACCTTGTCGTTCTCCTGAATGTTGGTTAATGGTGGGGGAAAACAAGTTACTAGGTCTAGAGTGGATATAAGACACTATGTCCATGATAGATATGATTCGGGTCCGTATACGGGTAACTCACAACAGACAGAAAAACTACGCCAATGACAAACAGCTCTTTTGTGAGTTTGTTGTGGGGGATCATGTTTTGCTAAGAGTATCTCCCATGAAGGGATAATGTGATTTGGGAAAAAGTAAAAGTTAGCACCAAGGTACATGGGGCCATTCCCCACCATCAAGAATATTGGAATGGTGGCATATAAACTGGAATTTCCAAAACACTTGCATCGTATACATGATTTGTTCCATGTTTCTTCATTTAAATGGTATCTCCAGGATGAGTTGACTCATACTCACATTGCACTTGAGAGGACTGATTTACATCTTGATAGTTCATATAGGGAGATACCGAAGGCTATCCTAGACCATAATGAGAGGAGATTGACGTCGAAGGTAGTTCCACTTGTGCGTGTTCAATGGGAGCACCATAACACCGAGGAGTATACTTAGGAGCGTGACAATGAGATGTGTGAGAAACATCTAGAGTAATTGATACCGGGTATAATTTTATTTTTCAAATTTCAAGATGAAATTCTGTTGTAAGGGGGAAAGTATGTAATACCCCGTATTTTTAATGATTTTTAAATATTGGATTAATTAAATTAAATATGGGAAATTATTTGATAATTAATCCAGATTAAAATATGTATTTACTATAATGTTAAGGGTTGGTATTTATTGATGAGAATTATATTAAATATTACTGAGAGAATAAAGTAATATATTATTGTGAATACGATTGAGAATTTATGAAAATTTTCACGAATGAGAAATACGATAATTACGGTAAATAAGTCAGGACGGGCGTGTCAGGACTAAATTAATGGAATAAAAAGTAAAATATTCATAAGTCATCCAAATGGTCATTTCCAGTGCACCAATGTATTCAAAAGGGTCGAGATAGTCAGAAAAGTCTACCCGAGGGTATAGTTTGGCTCCCGGGACAGTTTTAGGCCAAACCGACATCTGGGAGGGTGTTTTGGTAATTTGTATTTTCGGAGTATAATTAATGACGAAAGTTAATGGAATAAAAGATCAGGTACGTGGGTTAGATTAGGTCTATTAGTGTTAGACACAGAGAGGCCAAAAGGAGGATGGGGGATGGAGGAAGGAGGATGAGAGGTTTTTAGGGTCAGAACCACCACTAGTGCACCTATTACACCACTAAGACCACCACCGTGTAGATCACATACGGAGGATCACATCCATACCAACTACATCAATGGACCAAACCTTCTTTCGTGAGGTAAATGTTTAATTCTTACAAATTCTTAGCAATAATCATGTTCATGTTAGTATAGGTTTATAATGCCCATGTATTATTCATAATTTTGATGAAATTGGAGAGTTAAGATAATGAATTGAAACCTGAAATTGAATTAAGTGGAATCCATTATGTATGTAGGTTAGAAATCACGAATTGATGATTGATTGTGATGAACGAATTTGGAATTATTATGTTCTTGAACAGAAATTTGAAGAACTAGGGTTTATTTTGTTAATTTGGGTATTTTCTGAATTTTTCAAGATTTTGCATGATTAAATGATCCTAGGTTGTTAGAAATAATTCATATATGTTGGAATAATGATTGGAATTGACTGTTGTGAGTTCGAGAGTAATCAGTAAATGTTTTTAGGTTGAAAATGGTGGGAAAACGCTACAGCTAGAGGTGGGGGGATGATAAAGTGCCATCTCGTTCGAACGAGATGGATCTCGTTCGAACGAGATGGCCTGTCGCATGAAGCAGTCGCTCAATCAACCTGTTATCTCATTCAAACGAGATCAACCCTGGTTCGAGAGGCGTGTCTGGTTTTTTTAGAAATTTCTTCTGACTTCAATTTGTGCGACGTGAGTAATTCAAGTGAGATTAAATAATTTTGAATTTATTTTGGTATAGGGAAGAATTATTAAAGTTATTTGGCAATAAAACTTTAAGGTTGTTGGAGCGGTGAATTATCCTTGAGAATTATGTGTGTGTGTGTGTGTGTGTGTGTGTGTGTGTGTGTGTGTGTGAGTGAGAGAGAGAGAGAGAGAGAGAGAGAGAGAGAGAGTATTCATAATTAAATAAATATATCGTAAGTAGTAATGAGAGTAATACTGCGTATGAACTAAAATATTTAGGTTATGTGTATACCTAATGATCTTAATGGGTTTGTGTGAATACCTATAATAATATTAATTCTCTGTATGACATACCTACCATACTTGCTATCACGGGGGATGTCTTAAAGAGACAACAATCTTATCTTGAAGTCGAGGGGATTTAAATTGGTGACTCAGAACATAGAACCTAGGTACGAGATATCTATGAGAGTGATAGTGATGACGGTCATATGGGTGTGTACGTATGTGCGTAACCCATAGGCTTGGAACTATGTTCTCCTCCAATATGTGTGATTTGTAGTAATGCTATTCCAAAGTGATTTAGAATTCGTAATCCTTATGTACGTAATGTACCGGGATCTGATAGTAGAGTATGTATGCACTACAAGTTTAGCTTTTTGGGGTGCTGTATTAGTATATATGTTATGATAGTGATATACATGTGTACACTTCTGATTACTATACTGTATAGAATTATAAATGAAAAGTATTATGCCATATAATAATCATTTAAGGATACAAAAACTTAAATAATTGATGAGGTACTTGAGTTCGATTATTTAATAATGGAAATGCAAGACTGTGTGATTCAGGTAGTATGGGTGGGCATAGTGACTTAGATGTCATAGTAAGAGACTTAATTTAATATAGTCATGGGTGATAGTGTATCTAGTATGATTTAGAAGTATACGTTAGTCATGCACAATAGTTGAGAGGTGAGAATCTCAAGTGAGTGCTCGAGAAGCTAATATGCATATAATATTTTCTTTATTGCAAATTTTAAATACTTGCTAAATTGTCTTAAAATATTTTACACTTGGGCTCTAACCCTTCTTTTGCAAAATCTTTTTTCTCTTATTGTTTTTATTTTAGGTGTCGAGCCACAGGGACGCCAAGTTTCGACTGTGAGACCATTTGACGTGCTGTAGCTATTGTGGGAGTTGCAGGTCCTTATATTTAGATGCCTCCACTTCTATCATCTCAACTCTATTATTTAGACTTTCCAGTTCGCCCATTCTCATTTTTGTATGTCAGAAAGACATTGTACACATTTCATATACATATTGAGTATTCAGTCGGATTTAGTATTATTACATTTTGATGGTTTGGTTTTTATTTAAGTGGAACTATTATTCCAGTTTCTTTACATTCAGTCAAATAGTGTTTTATTCACAATTCATTTGTTCATGAAAATGTTAGATGTGTTTAATGATTTAAATTAAATAATATTTACTAAGGGGGAAAATGTTTTGACATTAGCTTAATAAATTATTAGGCGGATAATAAGAAAATTGTTTTTCAATAGTGATGCTAAGAATGAACCAATCAGATACTCTGTTTTAAATTTTATAAAGGACTGGCCACCCGGTATTTAAATGGGCAGGGTGTCACACAAAGCTCCAAAGGAGTGGTTGGACCGCTATTTAATCATTTGAACTGAGGCTCCAAGCACTTCATCACTGCATGCTCAAGTACTATGGGGGTGTTTGGAGGCCCCAATATTAGACTTATTTTTCTTAGCAGGGAGTGTAGATTTTTAACCAAAAATGGGGTTGGGGATTTTTCTCTTAACCATCTCTGGAGAAGATATGGTGGTCAACAAAAGTGTGAGATCTAATGATTCAAAGAAGGAAGACTTTACCCCAATAAAAAAAAATTCTTCAGTTTGAGGTGGAGATTCTAATTTAGCGACCAAGGAGGATGAAGTTGGGTCCTATAGGTTAATGGGGGCTGAAGGGATGTCTTCGGTGGGGCAAGCGACAAAAGAGGTTATGGAACTTTGGTAGTCAAGAAATGTCGATGTAGAATGGGGATGAGCTTCCGCTATTCTTAGTTAGATCGACCAAGCAACTTTCAGATAGGAAAAGTTAACCTCTTATCAATGGGGGATATCCCTTTTTTTTCTCTGCAAAAAATAATGAAAAAATATTGCTAGTAATACGATTAGCTGAAAGACCAAAAAGAATAAAATTACACAAGAATAAAAATACTGACCTACATCATGACCCTCCTTGGGGGTAATGGTGCCAATTATAATCCTCACCCTCAAGAAGAGAGGCAGAATGCCAGTCTTTTACAATCAATCCATGATCCCAATAGTCCTTATTGGAATCTGATAAATTTAATATCAAATATTTGTTTTCAAAATCTGGTCTTCAAATAATAAATATTGTCATTGGTGGTCTCCCAACTATAGCAATACATTTATTCTTTTATCCTTATATTGGTTCCAAAAGGTTCATTAATTTGATTGACCCCATTAACTATCCTCCAAGTGTTAGGATCCACTTGGGTTGGGACCACATCAAAGTATTGAAAAATTCTAGAAACAAACGATTTAGAGGGAATGTCGCCCCACACTCGGCAATAAATATTATGGGGATCCAATAATGCTCCTTCAATGAGCAAAGGTCATAAGGACCAGTAACAAAATCAGATTTCACCCACTCTGAGATCCTATAAGTTTTTCTATATATCACCAAAGATTCTCATCCACTATGTACACCATTTCAATAAAGAGGAAAGAAATGACAAGAAAAGATGGGTTCTTACAGCAAAACAAAAAATAGCAACAACTTTAACAAATGGCAGAGTAAAAGCTTGAGAAGAAGGAGAAGAGTTTAAAATTACAGGTGAGGAGAACGATGAGGGAAATGATGTTTTATAGGACTCTATGATGCCCCTTGAGCAACACAAATTGAAATGATTAAGTGTACCATCGCGTCACATTTCGACGACGTCTCACTTCTCGAGAATTTATAATGACCAGAGTACCCCCCCCCCCCCCCCAGATGGTTCGATATTTTTGCTATTATTTATAAAAATTCTAACTCACCAAAAGATGAAAGTAAAAAATTTATAAGTCCCAGAGGTCGACAGCCGACTAGACGCTTCCAAATGGACGAGCAAATCCTGACATATCAGACTCCATCCTTTCAGTCACTTAATCACTCCAATCAAGAATGAAGTATTTGGGACTTTTGTTGTAACCTAAAATAAACGGTCAGGTGGACCAATAAAAAGGTGACACATGTCATCGTTCTCAATGGGTTAAAAAACAACAGGTGGAAGTGGTCGGAATTATTATCTCCCAACATGCTAACCTACCACCCTCAAGAATATAACGATTAGTTATGTGAATAAACACACGTGAGACTCTCAACAATCACCATGAACATGCACGTGGACAAACGCACAACTACTAATTTGTGGCACCTCACCTAATAAAATACCGGGCGATCACTCCTATATCAAATTATGATAGGAGTCTCATATGGATCATTCTTAGCATCACTGTCTAAAATCCATTTAATTACTAATAACCTATTAGGCCGGTGTCAAAATTTTAACTTTACTACTCTTTTTAACAACTGTAAATAAAACATCCACACAGTTTATGCGTAAATGAAACTGAAAGGAAAATGAAATGAAATAAAACAACCGAACACTCGGTTCAAATTATACAACCATATCAAATGAGGTTCTAAAAGAATAAATAAATACAGTTGGACCATTGGCCCGAATGTTTATACAATACCTCCTATCTAGAATACAAGGAGAGAAGTGTCTACCGAGAACCTGCAAGCATCCACAACTGCTGCAGCAGACGTCTGACTCGAAGGAAGTGTCATCCAAGCGTCCCTGTGTCTGGACACCTATATAATATATATATAAATATATATATATATATATATATATATATATATATATATATATATATATATATATATATATATATATATATATAGCAAGAAAGGAAAAGCAGATAAACGGGCCAGAGCCCGATTTGTGAAAATATTAGCAAGTGCATAAATGCTTTATTTTTGAAAATATGTTTTTATCTCATATTTAAATTGGTATCCCACTCCCATGAGATACCCCTCACCTCTCCACTAACAGTGCACTCCTAGCGCATCCCTCTAAACCTCCTAGTCAAGCTACCCTGCTAAACTAGTCTATTATCCAACCACTATCAACCCTAGATAGTTCAATTACTAAGGGCTAAACTTCACCCCAGTCTCAACGCTATGCCATGTTCGTGCGTGGGGTGTATCGCAAAGCGAAATCCAAACAAGGAACCCCCCGATACACTACTATTCAGCAAGGTCGATCGTCGAGATCCGTTAGTCCCTCAGTACAGAATATATATATATATATATATATATATATATATATATATATATATATATATATATATATATACGCATACAATAAATCTTAATATAAGTTCACTAAGGATTAAACTTCTCCCCAGTCTCAACACAATGCCATATTCGTGCGTGGGGTGTCTCGCAAAGCGAAATCCAAACAAGGAACACCCCCTCCCCCCCGATACACTACTATGCGGCAAGGTCGATCGTCGGGATCCATTAGACCCTCGGTACTCGATTCATCCATATATATATATATATACATATTACCCTATACATCCGGATCTATCTCTCGGACTGAGGATTCATATTCAAAGTATTTATCAATACTTTTTATTTGTATCTCAAAACTTTCCATTTCCCTTCTCATATCCAGGAAATGTATTTTAAAAGCAAATCCATTATCATGAATTGCTTTATATAACTTTTGAAAACCAGTTTTATTATCATAAAAACGCTTTTCCATTTCAAACTATCCCATTTCCCTTTTTATATTCAGGAAATGTATTAAAAGCCACTTTTATTATCATAAAAATGCTTTTACCATATCATATGCTTCCACTTCCCTTCTTCCATCCGGGTCGTGTTTCCGAAGCCAATTCATATAACCCATTTCCCTTCCTATGTCCGGGAAATGTAATTTAAAGCCAATTCATTATCATGAATTGCATTAATATAACGCGTTATAAGACCGCCCGTCCGGGTTTCCCCACTGTGAACGCCCCTAAATGGCTATCATCTTCCAGGGCCTATCATCAAGACAACCTGGGATCCTATAACTCAAGACGTCGGGAAGCGGCCATATGCCTGCGGGATAGTCAAGACCACACCCGGAATCTCCTAACCAGCGTAAAAAAATATAACAAACGCTCATATGGCCTATAAGACTATATCCACCCTGCATTCATTAGCCAGGGGGCTTCACCATACGCACACAACTTCCCTTATGATAGCGATTTAGAGAGGTGTGTATCCATATTTTATTAATTAAGAAAATCATTTATCTTTCCAATTTGAAAACATTATATTTTATTTTCAAAATCATTAACATCATATCATATATATACTTTAATCACATAGTATATATATATACCATATATTCCTCCTCGAATATATATATATACATATATATATATATATGGCCATTTGCCAATCACCTCTAGCGATGACCAATAATCTCAAAGATTCTCTCAAAGAATCATAATCATGCATGCATATACGCATGATACTAAACCCAAAGTATTTTCTCACTTTGATAAATGATACATACTTTAATCCCATCTAAGGATTTATTGGATATTTCCAATTATACAATTATACACTAATTGAATATATCTATACTCTAAATTTCATCCTAATCACCTCATAGGATTTGCCCTACACCAATCCAAGGCATTCTCTTTCATCTAAAGGTTTATTATCCCTCAAAACCATCATTTAGGAGTCATGAATTCATAACTAGGAACCCCCATATAAAACCAAAATTGTAATTTAACTCCCCATACTCTTAAGTGGAGAAAACTGACAATTCTAACCAAAGCGAATAGATTCGCCCCAAATGCGAATCGATTCGGGTGGGCGAATCGACTGGGCCCCCAATCCGAATCGATTCGGAGGTGTTCTGCAAATAGGTTGTTAATGGAGAATCGATTCGGTCTAAATCCGAATCGATTCGACCCACTGCAGAAGCCCAGATCCCCTTAGGCGAATCGATTTGGCCTAGACCCGAATCGATTCGGCCTGTTCGAGGGGCACTATTTGTGCAATTTTTCAATCTCCAAAATACCCAAAATTCAATCCAATATCCATTTAAATCATAACTAGGATTTATTACTACAAAACCAAAGTTTTAATATCTCCTCAAATTCTTTAGAGGTCCTAACAACCCTTTTGAGAACCCCTAATATTTATCTCCAAAAAGTTTTAACTAATGGTTTCGATCTCGGACAGCTTTCCGTAGCAAAATCACTATAAATCCAAAAACAATTAGAAAAATACACGGTTAGCGCCCACGCGACCGCGTCGAAGAGATCTACAAAATTATTTTTTTGACCAATAGCCGAATCAATTCACATCAGGCCGAATAGATTCGGTTAACATGCAGGTCACTATTCATCATCTTCAAAAAATTTCCAAACCTCCATTGTTCTCCATTTTTGTTGTTTCTAAGCTCATCCAACAACTCAATAAACATATAATCTGTGTTTTACAACTAACACATCAATTTATTTGGGGTATTAAACTATTTCTCTTAGATTTAAACCCTAAAACCATTAAAGCCCCAACTTATGATTTTAACCCATTTCAATCCATTTCTTTACTCCATTTACATGGATTTAACACTTGAAATCATTAAGAGTTTACATTACATCAATATGTAAACTCATATACAAATTTTCCCAAATTTATTTTAGGGTTATACCAACTATGATATGAAATAAATGCATAAAGCAAGTAAACACTTGCTTGGAGGATGAAATTCGACAACCTCGAGCCAAATCCCGCGGAGTTTGGCCGGAGTTTCCCCCTTTCTCCTCTTTTCTTCTCCTCCTCTCTCTCTCTCTTCCTTCTTTTCTCTTTTCTTTTCTTTTCTCTTTCTCTCCCTCTCTCTTGAATTATAAGGGAGAAAAATAAGGGTTTAACCCTTTAAACCCCAAAAATGACCCGTTTACTCAATTACGAGCCCGTTTTACTCTAAAATTCCTCGAAACTCAATTTCGACAATCGGATACTCTTTTACGAATATCTCGGACATTTTGAGACTCACTGCGCAGTCGAAATTCCCATCTGAGGTACTTGACCGCAAATCACTATTCTAACCCAATAAAATTCAATGTGGGTTTTCTAATCAAAATCTTACCTCTTTGTCGCTTTACTCAACGGTGACATATAATTAAAATACTTTGACCTATTTAGTCCCAAAAATAATCAAAAACCCCATCTAAAGTCATTAAATCCTCGAGAATCCCCAAAATCACTATTTCAAGAAAGTCTCCAAATTGCCAATTTATATCCAAGTATGGAATTTAACTGTCTCCAAAAGGACGGGTTGTTACATACTCCCCCCCTTACAACAAAATTTCTTCCTCGAAATTTAGATACAACCTACACCACAAATCCTAGAATCGCTCCAAATCTTAATACCTCAAGGGGAACGACACTAACCCAATGGTTCCCAACCATATACCATACTGCTACCACGGCTGTAAAGTGACTCCAATCGTATCACATTGCACTCATCATTTCTAGTGACTCTTGGCATAAACTTCAAATTTACATACCACGCCCCTTCTATTTTAGGCGGTATATAAACAAACTTACTAAGGTGCCCATATACCTTTCTAACCTGTGCACATCTGCACATCTATAGTGAACGCCTGACACGTAACACTCTCTCCCAATAAGGGTCTCCTTTCCTTGGTGTAATACTCACACATGGGTCCTCCCAACCCGCGAAATTCATTCTCCTAACCTCAGTGCCACTAACTCTATCAAATTTACATCCTAATAATACTATGATCTATGCGTTATCCTACCTACACGAAGCGAGTATAGTCCTAAATATGTCCCTAGTGCACAAGGCCTCTATCAACTTCCGACATTTGCTCGGTTTCATGCGCGGGACGTCTCACAGAGCGAAATCCAAACTAGGAACCCTCCTGTTACACTACTCCCTCGCGTCATCGGTCATCGAGATGTAATGACCTAACGCACATCCACGGGACATCCTAAATCCTACTTCAATAACCTACGAATGCATTTCTACTACTCCATCCTATCGTCGGGCACCTACTCTCTAACTAGATATTACGATCATCCTACCCCAACATACTTATCCAAAATTTGCCTTGTCATTAAGGCTTGGCCCTAAGCCTCGAACCAATTTCTTTAAGTCCAACTCCATTCACTCACTTGTGGTGAGAGGACCACTTTAGTGCTTTTTCATAGCACGATAATTTCATCAACATACCACCACCCCATGGCTCATAGTCTATAGTGGTTCATCCACACTATAAGACTTTTCTACAAAACCCACATCCTTGCATCCTATAAAATATCTCCACTCCCGACGCCATTAAGATTCATGTGTGGAGCGTCTCGCAAAGCGAAATCTAAACAAGGAACCCCTCCACACACTCCTACTTAACTTTGTCGGTCATGGAGGTCCGTTATTTTTTAATATGTAATCGGGATAACCCTATCCCCTCTTCAACAAAATGTGGTATGAACTCTCGACTCTATCTAGGAGTCACACCACTAAGCGCATCGCACCACACTCAGTCTCTACGCAATTAATAATGAGCTTAAACTCACACCTCAACAATTGACCCGGCACACCTCAAATCATATCTATAAGGTCGCCATGTAATCACATCATATATGCACATAATAAAGGCGAACTCAACCTGTATCCAGGTGAGATATCTCAACAATAACCTTTTCCCTCCAGGAAATATGGACACGATAGTCTTGCGATCATTAGCCTTCTATCGCTTCGAACAATTAATAGCATTATATACTCACCATATTACCATACTCGTATAGACATATAAAACGAGTATCACAACCCAAATATATCTATATTCAATATATCAACACTCGCCTCTATGGAGAATGAAGGAAAATAAAACTCCGCTATCACGGAAAACACATAGGCATACATTATCTAATGTTATCGATACCGCCACAACTCAAATTACACACATGAGTCTAGGGCTATGAAACACCGCGACTTTATCTAGACACGGCAAATATACCTCCTTCATTGAGGTAAAACTCATAATAACCACTTTACCTTGCTCCTTACAACCATCTTACTAGTCCTCATAACTTCTTAGTAAGAAGGAAATTCCACTACAAGCTTCAACCTTATAGATCCAACTACGCCCCACCTCCTGCCTCCATCCAAGCTCCGCACACCATTCTCGAACGAGCGCACAAAAGATTTACATATTCTTATACTATGGCAGGAGAACGAAATCTCACAAGAGAAATCAACAATCCTAATCCTGAGGCTCTATATCAAATCAAGAGCAACGCTGAAAGCGTAGTACATCCACACAGATTCCTAAGAACACTAGAACCTGATGCTCCGCCTAATAAAATACCGGGCGATCAATCCTATATCAAATTATGATTGGAGTCTCATATGGATCATTCTTAGCATCACTGTCGAAAATCCATTTAATTACTAATAACCTATTAGGCCGGTGTCAAAATTTCAACTTTACTACTCTTTTTAACAACTGTAAATAAAACATCCACACAGTTTATGCGTAAATGAAACTGAAAGGAAAATGAAATGAAATAAAATAATCGAACACTCGGGTCAAATTATACAACCAAATCGAATGAGGTTCTGAAAGAATAAATAAATACAGTTGGACCATTGGCCCGAATGTTTATACAATACCTCCTATCTAGAATACAAGAAAAGAAGCGTCTACCGAGAACCTGCAAGCATCCACAGCTGCTGCAGCAGACGTCTGACTCGAAGGAAGTGTCATCCAGGCATCCCTGTGTTTGGACACCTATATAATATATATATTGTGTTTGGACACCTATATAATATATATATATATATAGCAAGAAAGTAAAAGTAGATAAACGAGTCAGATCTCGATTTGTGAAAATATTTAGCAAGTGCATAAATGCTTTATTTTTGAAAATATGTTTTATCTCATATTTAAATTGGTATCGCACTCCCATGAGATACCCCTCACCTCTCCACTAACAGTGCACTCCTAGAGCATCCCTCTAAACCTCCTAGTCAAGCTACCCTGCTAAACTAGTATATTACCCAACCACTATCAACCCTAGATAGTCCAAGTACTAAGGGCTAAACTTCACCCCAGTCTCAACGCTATGCCATGTTCGTGCGTGGGGTGTCTCGCACAGAAACATCCAAACAAGGAACCCCCCGATACACTACTATTCGGCAAGGTCGATCGTCGAGATCTTCCAGTCCCTCAGTACAGAATATATATATATATATATATATATATATATGTAATAAATCTTAATATAAGAGCACTAAGGATTAAACTTCTCCCCAGTCTCAACACAATGCCATATTCATGCGTGGGGTGTCTCGCAAAGCGAAATCCAAATAAGGAACCCCCCCCCTCCCCGATACACTAGTAAGGGGCAAGGTCGATCATCGGGATCCATTAGACCCTCGGTACTCGATTCATCCATATATATATATATACATATTACCATATACATCTGGATCTATCTCCCGGACAGAGGATTCATATACAACGTATTTATCAATTATCTCAAAACTTTCCATTTCCCTTCTCAGATCCAGGAAATGTATTTTAAAAGCCAATCCATTATCATGAATTGCTTTATATAACTTTTGAAAGCCAGTTTTATTATAATAAAAATACTTTTCTGTTTCAAAATATCCCATTTCCCTTTTTATATTCAGGAAATGTATTAAAATACATTTTTATTATCATAAAAATTCTTTTACCATATCATATGCTTCCACTTCCCTTCTTCCATCCGAGTCGTGTTTCTGAAGCCAATTCATATAACCCATTTCCCTTCCTATATCCAGAAAATGTAATTTAAAGCCAATCCATTGTCATAAATTGCTTTAACATAACGCGTTATAAGACCGCCCGTCCGGGTTTCCCCACTGTGCGCGCTCCTAAATGGCTATCATCTTCCAGGACCTATCATCAAGACAACCTGGGATCCTATAACGCAAGACGTTGGGAAGCGGCCATATGCTTGCGGGATAGTCAAGACCACACCCGGAATCTCCTAACCAGCGCAGAAAAATACAACAAACGCTCATATGGCCTATAGGACTATATTCACCCTGCATTCATTAGCCATAGGTCTTCTCCATACGCACTCAACTTCTCTTATGATAGCGATTTAGAGAGGTGTGTATCCATATTTTATTAATTAAGAAAATCATTTATCTTTCCATTTTGAAAACATTTATATTTTATTTTCAAAATCATTAATATCATATCATATATAAACTTTAACCACATAGTATATATATATACCATATATTCCTCCTCGAATATATATATATATATATATGGCCATATGCCAATCACCTCTAGCGATGACCAATAATCCCAAAGATTCTCTCAAAGAATCATAATCATGCATTCATATACGCATGATACTAAACCCAAAGTATTTTCTCACTTTGATAAACGATACACACTTTAATCCCATCTAAGGATTTATTGGATATCTCCAATTATAAAATTATACACTAATTGAATATATCTATACTCTCAATTTCATCCTAATCACCTCATAGGATTTGCCCTACACCAATCCAAGGCATTCCCTTTCATCTAAAGGTTTATTAACCCTCAAAACCATCATTTAGGAGTCCTGAATTCATAACTTGGAACCCCCATATAAAACCCCAAATTGTAATTTAACTCCACATACTCTTAAGGGGATAAAACTGACAATTCTGACCAAAGCGAATCGATTCGCCCCAAATGCGAATCGATTCGGGTGGGCAAATCGATTCGGCCCCCAATCCGAATCGATTCGGAAAGTGTTCTGCAAATAGGTTCTTAATGGAGAATCGATTCGGTTTAAATCCGAATCGATTCGGCCCACTGCAGAAACCCAGATCCCCTTAGGCGAATCGATTCGGCCAAGACCTGAATCGATTCGGCCTATTCGAGGGGCACTATTTGGGCAATTTTTCAATCTCCAAAATACCCAAAATTCAATCCAATCTCCATTTAAATCATAACTAGGATTTATTACTACAAACCCAAAGTTTTAATATCTCCTCAAATTCTTAGAGGTCCTAACAACCCTTTTGAGAACCCCTAATATTTAACTCCAAAAAGTTCTAGCTAATGGTTTCGATCTCGGACAGCTTTTCGTAGAAAAATCACTATAAATCCAAAAAAAATCAGAAAAATACACGGTTAGCGCCCACACGACCGCGTCGAAGAGATCTACAAATTTATTTATTTTTACCAATAGCCGAATTGATTCACATCAGGCCGAATCGATTCGGTTAACATGCAGGTCACTATTCATCATCTTCGAAAAATTTCCAAACCTCCATTGTTCTCCATTTTTGTTGTTTCTAAGCTCATCCAACAACTCAATAAGCATCTAATCTGTGTTTTACAACTAACAGGTCAATTTATTTGGGGTATTAAACTATTTCTCTTAGATTTAAACCCTAAAACCATTAAAGCCCCAACTTATGATTTTAACCCATTTCAATCCATTTCTTCACTCCATTTACATGGATTTAACACTAGAAATCATTAAGAGTTTACATTACATCAATATGTAAACTCATATCCAAATTTTCCCAAATTTATTTTAGGGTTCTACCAACTATGATATGAAATAAATGGATAAAGCAAGTAAACACTTGCCTGGAGGATGAAATTCGACGACCTCGAGCCGAATCCCGCGAGTTTGGCCGGAGTTTCCCCCTTTCTCCTCTTTTCTCCTCCTGCTCTTTCTCTCTCTCTCTTCCTTCTTTTCTATTTTCTTTCCTTTTCTCTTTCTCTCCCTCTCTCTTGACTTATAAGGGAGAAAAATAAGGGTTTAACCATTTAAACCCCAAAAACGACTCGTTTACTCAATTACGAGCCTTTTTTACTCTAAAATTCTCCGAAACTCAATTTCGACAATCGGACACTCTTTTTCGACTATCTCGAACATTTCGAGACTCACTGCGCAGTCGAAATTCCCATCTGAGGTACCTGACCATAAATCACCATTCTAACCCAATAAAATTTAATGCGGGTTCTCTAATCAAAATCTTACCTCTTGGTCGCTTTACTCAACGGCGACATATAATTAAAATACTTCGACCTATTTAGTCCCAAAAATAATCACAACCCCCATCGAAAATCCTCGAGAATCCCCAAAATCACTATTTCGTGAAAGACTCCAAATTGCCAATTTATATCCAAGTATGGAATTTAATTGTCTCCAAAAGGACGGATTGTTACATAATTATAATTTAAGTGTGTAAATACCTAATATATAAAAGTTTTCCACCTCTTCATCTTTCTATTCCTATAAATAGCTAGTTACCACTCCTACCTAAGGGCAACAAAAATTAGTTATCAAAAACCCTATAAAGTTCTTGAGAGGCATGTGTTGAACCCTAATACCAAAAGACATTGTACTCGCGGACGTAGGCACCTCATTGGGCTGATCAATATAAAAACCCTATGTCTCTTTCTTTGTCTCTCATCCCTTTCTATTTCATTACCTTCTTACTTCATATGTGGTTGATGGTTTTATTAAGATAAGACTCGTCCAAATTAGCAAAACCAATTTTAGATACCAACAACAACTCTTTTAAAATATACGCAATCACCATCACAATGATAAAAAAAATCGAGTAAACATACTCATTATTTGGGGGCTGAAACTGATGAAAATCATCAGCTAACAAGTATGATCGTCAGTTGACCAACTTTTTCAACTAAAAAGACTCTTCTGCCATCGATACACTAATATACATTATTACATTTATATATTATACATTTATATGTTTAATATATAAATATAATATTAAAAACACATTAATATATGACATATTTTAGTACATTCATATATATATATATATATATATATATATATATATATATATATATTTAACAAAATATTTTTTATTAAAATAGTTCTTTTTTTGTAAAAAAATATTTCAAAATTAACACTAATTATTATTTCAAAAAAATTTTGTTACCGTTTTATTATATAGACAATGCTTTTAAAAAATAGCATTTATATATAAAAAAATTCAACGTTATTAAAAAACTGGATTTAAAAATATATATATTTATATAAAATAGTTTTTAACTTTTTTATTTACAATAAATTCTATGAAAAAAAGATTTTATATAAAAGATTTTTTTTTTTTTTTTTGCATTATGAAAAAAATTGTAAAAAATGACTAAATTCAATTTTTTTGAAAAAAAAATTATGTTATTTATTACAAATCATACGCTTTTCTAAAACTTTTTAAACCCATTTATTGTATATAAAACTGGAAAAAAATTCCTTAATTATAAAAAATAATTTCTTTCATTGAAAACTGTTAAAAAGTTAAAGTTTTTCAAAATTATTTATTATAAATAAAATAGATGAGCCATTTTTTTTCTAATTGTAATAAATTCACAGAGACACACACTTAATAGATTGAAATATATAAAAAACTTTTTAATTTTAGAAAGACTTTTCAAACTTTTTTTCATAAAAGTTACACTTTTATTTTTATAAAAGAATCATTTTTTCATATAAAAACAATTTTAATTTTTTTATGCGAAACAGTTTTTAACATTTTTATAAAATAGATATTTTTTTATAAAAAATAAAAATAACTTTGTTTTTTGGAAAAATAATATTTTATTAAAAATTGCTTTTTAGCTTTATGAATGTTTCCTACGAATAACTTTTTTTTTCTTAAAATTAAAAAAGAAAAAAGAAAAAATAGTTTTTTGTTGGTTTCATTTGTATTAAATAGTTCTAAAAAAAATTATTTATAAAATTCTTGCATTTTTTTAACAAATAACTTACTTTATGTATTAAAAAGTGTACTTGCTTATAATTTTTTTGAATATTTTTTAAACAAAGTTATTGTGAATACAATTGTTAAATAATTCATTTCATAAATAAGACGTTTTTTTAATACAAACACTTCTAAAAAAACGTTAATTTTTTTACATATAAAGTTTATAAAATGTGACAACCCGTGATCCGAAGTAAGGGGTGGCCAGCCCGATACTCCAACATAACGGAATCATGGATGGAAATCATTCTCAGCATCACAACAATGAAATAAGTATACGGGAAAACCACCTAATAATTCAGAAAACGGGTTGCCAAAAATTTCAGTTTAGTTTTATCACAAGTTAAGAAAATATCTTAAACAACCTAATCTGAAGAGAAAGTGGAATTCCAGAAGACTTATATTACAACCGTAACAACAATACAATAAGAGGACCGAATATGTTGTCGGTCAACAGTTACATACAACATATTACCACAGTTTAATAGGTTACATAATACATTCATTAAACAGTTAGAAGAGTTTGGGCCACACGCCCGAGTGAGGGATCCAATCATATCTGGAATACAAAAGAAGAAAGCGTCTAACAACACATCCTGTAATATTCGCAAAATCTTATAGCTCCTCAAAAGCATTGGAATAGGAATAATCAAAACGGGCGTCCTTGCGGCGGAGCACCTGGGCGGATATAAATTACATGCACAACAAGGAAAAATGAACGGGTCAGGACCCAGTTTTTATATGATTCCTAGACGAATAAGAAGCATGACAGTTATGAAATATTAATCATGAATGATAAGGATAAGAGTCTAACCACATAATCCCAACGCATAATAAATCAGTTTAAATGATTATGTCTTTTATTAAATTATGCAAGAGAATATAATTAGACATCATAAATTTTAAAAGTCTCCATCACTATTTACCATTTCATTCCAATTTACATTCCTTAACAGGAATATAATACCATCATATGTTCTTATGTCATTTCCCATATCTCAAGTCCCACTTGATTTAGAATGGTCATATTCTTATACATATAACGATTCTAAGATCGCCCCTCCGAGTTTCCCCACTAGGCGCGCCCCTAAATGACTATCATCTTCCAGGGCCCATCAAACAAGACAACCTAGGTGTAATACCCCGTATTTTTATGTTATATTAATTTGGGGATTTATTAAATTTAATGTGAGTTAATTATTTAATAAAAATCCGAAAATTAATTATGTTATAATTATTAACGTGACGAGAGTTAGTAATTATGGGAAATTTGTTGAATATTACTAATGAGCAAAGTAATATATATTATATTGGTTATATTGAATGTCATGAGTAAGTTAAATGACAATTTCGAAAATTTAAGTCGGGACGTGCTCGTGTCGCGTCGGGACTAAATTTTGATAAATAAAAAGTGAATATTTTATAAGTTTCCCGTATGGTCATTTTGAGTGCGCCGACGCGTCCGGAAGGATCGGGATAGTCAGAAAAGTATACCCGGGGGTGTAGTTTGGGTCTCGGGGCGTTTTTAGGCCTAATTAGTAACCCGGGAGGGCATTTTGGTCATTTTACCTTTTTGGGTAATTAAACCCACGAAATTCAGCAACCTATATCAGCCATTTAGGTTAGTCATTTAGGGTTAGAATATTCAGAACCCTAGAACGGCTATTGGAGAAGAGAGGAGAGAGCCCTCAAGGCAATTCAAGGCCAAAAAGTCACCGGTTTACACCGCCGCCACCACCAACGCGTAGAACGCAACCACACCAAAATCAGCCGCAATCCAGACTTCTGAAAATCCTAGGCAAGTGTTTAACTTGCTATTTTCGTTGGTGCAATCTCCATATCAGTTTAGGAATGGTTAGGGATGATTTATGTAGAAGAAAACCCAATTTGTGATAGGAAAATCCATGTAGTATTGGTTGTTATGATGATTCTAGAAACCCTTGCCATGTAGAGGAAATTAACCACAAAATTTTGATGATTATAAGAAATAAATTCTGGAGAAAGATTTGTTAGAAAACTGTTTAAGAAAATTCTAGGGTTCTTGATAATTAGATGTAATTTTGGGTGGAAATTCCATGTTTAAATGATGAATATGTACATGCCTTACATTAGAAACATCTGGTATATTGTTATAATGTTAGTAGTAGAATTCTTGGACGTTTGGGGTTGGAAAACATGTATTTGGATGAAGAAAATTGGTAGAACCCGTAACTGCGATTCTGCAGAAAATCGAAATACCTGCTTGATCGATCGATCGAGCATAGAGCTTCGATCGATCGAAGGTTCGATCGATTGAACCCCAGACCTCGATCGATCGACCCCTCCTGGCAGACTCTTATTTACCTTTGAAAATGATTTAAAAATATAATTTTTTGTGATATAATTCTTGAGCATTCTTAGTATAATGATTTGGGAGACATGGAGGACCAGTAGGGCGTAAGAATAAATATTGGGATCATTAATATTCGACGAGAATGGTATTTATGGGATATTTACTTTAGGGTTAGTAAATTGATATATTAAAGGGTGAGGCGCGTAAGAGAGTTACGTTGAAACGTAATAATGACACCTACTGAATTTTCTACTTGGAAGAATAAAGTCCATGAGTGTCTCGAAAAAAAGTGAGAAAACCCTTCGAAGTAAGGTTAGAGATGAAACCTTATACGTAATACTAATATTTTGAAATTAAGGATAAATGTTGTAATTATGGGTGACGAGAGGAACCTATATTAATATGATGAAAGTGGTATATTTATATGATTGTGTGTACATATATTATATACATGTGAAAAATATACCGCGCTACTTGCTATCCTTGAGGTTACCGCGCTGGGACAGTCTTATCTCGATGGGACCTTTATGGGGGATATTGACTTGTACCCTAGAAGATAGATATCCTTGGTACAAGCTATCGAATTGATAGTTCAGATGGTCTTAAGAGACGCGAGTATGTGCCATCCTCTTAGAGACTTGGAATCTATGCTTCGCCTTAATATTGTTTGTGTATGTGTTAATACAATTCGAGAGTGATTCCGAATTTGTATTCCCCTTGATATGAGTGGTATGGGGTTTGGATAGTAGAAGTATGCACGCACCATAGTTTTATGTGGGGTGCTGTTATTTGATATATATTATACAAGTAGTATATATATATATATATATGAGATTGGGAAATTTGAAACTTCCTACTGTGATTTGATAAGTAGGACATGGTTGATGACTCAAATAATAAATTCTTGTTTGGTGAAAGTATAATATGACACTGGGAAACTTTATAAATTAATAAAGCTAAAACGAGAGTTGTGCTGCAAATTGGAAGTATTCTTTTTAAACAATGATATTGTTCGATTTTGAAATCTTATGAGTAAGTTAAGATAAGCTAAATTATTGGGAAGGTTAGTATGATAAAATGATAAGATAACCCGTTGGTAAGGATAGTACGATAGGCGTGCACATTAGAAGATAGGTGAGAATTTCTCAAGAGAGTGTCGCTCTAATATGTTGTTGCATTGGCCTGTATCAATTTAAATACTTACTAAACGTATTTTAAATCAAACACACTTTCGGGCTCTGACCCGTTTCTCTCTCTCTCTCTCTCTCTTGTATATATATATGTATGTATTACAGGTGCCCAACCACAGGGGCGTCTTGCTTAGGATCTCTTGGAAGGAACACGCTGCAGCTTAGGTGGGAGTTGCAGGTCTCTTGATTAGACAACTTCGTTCATTCGGATCCACTCTTAGTACTTTCATTTAGTTGAGCATGTGTAGATCTTTCCATTATTCCGTTGTTATTGGACATTTGTATTTCAGTTATTTCCAGTACTGTTACTATGGGTTTTATTCAGTTTGATTGTGTTACTTTATATTTCGCATGTTGACATTCGATTGACGAATGTTTTAAATTAAATGGACTATGTTGCAGATATTTAATGTGGTGTGATTCTTACTTATTGAATTTTGTAAATAAAATAAATGATTTTCTTTAAATAAAATTTAGAAAGTATGTATGAAAATGGTTTTGACACTTAGCTTAATTATTTAAGGTGTTAAATTGGAAAATTTATTTTTATCGACAGTGATGCTGAGAATGAACCAACTGTTTACCTTGATTTAATTTAATAAAGGAGTGATCGCCCAGTATTTAATTAGGCGGGGTGTCACACTAGGTACCTAACGCACGTCGGGAAGTGGTCATATGCCTGCGAGTGAGTCATAACCACACCCGAAATTACCTCACTAGCGCAGAATAAAACATATAACAACCCCGCATATGGCCGAGGACTATAGTCTCCCTGTATTCACTAGTTAGGGGACATCACCTCGTGCACGAGCTTCCTTTATGATAGCATTTAGAGAGGTGTGTTTAAGTAAATTAGCATTTACCATTTAAATCTCATTTTCATTTCCATTATTCGTATTTGTTTCATTTTATCCGAAACCACAAACATTGAATATTCTCATTAAAATTCATCATATTTTAAGTCCCGAATTAATCTCCAAATGATCAAAATAATGCTACAAATCCCAAGGTCTTATATACCTCATTAGAGCCCCTAGATCTCTCCAAGTATGGGCCTACAACCCCAAGATACGTAACGGATTTCTAAAGAAAAGAAAAACCCTAACCTCAATTTCTACACATCCGGAATAAGCCCCATTTAACCCAATCCTAATGTAAGGTAGTGACTTGACTCAACTAAAACTCTAGGCCTCTAAATTTACTTCATTCAAGAAGGTTCCTAGGTCCTAAGCCTAAAGAAAAAGAATAAAAATTGAGTTGAAAAAATCAACTCAAAACTACAAGGTCCGAATCGATTCGCCCAAAAGGCGAATCGGTTCGGAAGATGAACCCAACTTTCTGCTGCAGCCGAATCGATTCAGTCTTAAACCGAATCGATTTGGGTTTGCAGACCTGGAAACTTCCCCTTGGGAGAATCGATTCAGACATAGTCGAATCGATTCGGTCCTGCGAATTTGCCAACTTTGGCTATGGAGTCTTGGACTCCTAAATTCACCTAACACCAATCTACACAAACCATGATCATTTATTTCCACCAACTGATTATAAATGCATCCAACAACACTGACTACACCAATAAATATCCAAATCACTTCCAAACATTCAAAACCCATAAATCCAATAAAAACCCTAACATTGTCAAACCAAAACTAAGACACAACTATCATACTAATTATTCATCTTAAATCACATAATAGCAAGTAGAAAACTTGCCTTAAGCTTGCCAATTTAGATTTGAGGAAGATGAATGCAAGATCAATCTCCAAATCTTCAATATCTCTCTTTCTCCACAAGTTCTCTTCTTCTCTCTCTCACTCTAGGTTAACAAGTGCTCTTAAGAGAAATAAAAGGGCTTAGCAAGACTAAATCGTGGCATTAGTCTAAAATCTCCCACTTAAATGATAAATACCACATTAAAATGACTCCCAATACGCGTTATGCTAAAATCAGTCAAAAGTGCCCAAAACACCAAAATACAATATGGCACTTATTTCGACTATCTCGCAACATTCGGGACTAACTATGCCCTCCAAATTATCATTTGGAAATTTTATATCTCATTTCCAATTCCGGTTTCATTTAAACCATAATGTCGTTTTAAATCTTATGACACAATAAAACACCACATGGTGACATTTACCTACACATAAGGTAAATATGCAACATTTTAGTAAATATTAACTCTTATCTCATGAAATTAATACTTACTCTACATTCAAACATTTTATATATAATTACTTAACATGGTAAATAAATATAAAATAGGTTCTCAAAAGCGAGGGTTGTTGCATACTCCCCCCCTTATGAGGGAATTTTTCCCCCAAAATTCAGGCGTACCTTGACTAAAGAGATGCAGATACTTTTCTCGCATATTATACTCGCGTTCCCATGTTGATTCCTTGACGTTATGATGACTCCATTGGAATCGTACCAAGGGCACCACTCGGGACCTCAACCTACGCTGCCCATGCTCTAAAATAGCAACCGGTTGTTATTCATAATAAATGTCGGGTTGCAAGTCAATATCCTCGAAAGTGATATGCCAAAGGGCACCTTCACACCTCTTATACTTCTTCAAAGAGGAGACATGGAACACATCGTGGATTTGTTGTAAAGGTTCCGATAAGGCAAGTTGATACGCCACTGGACCCACCTTAGCAATAACGAGAAAAGGTCCAACAAAATGCGTCGTAAGCTTCCCTTTCTTTTCGAAACGCTTGATACCTTTAATTGGTGGACTTAGTCCCCAATATCCAACTCCATGTGTCTCCTATTTGCATTAGCATAACTCTTTTGGTGATCCTGAGCTATCCGAATGCGATTCTGAATGAGTTTAATCTTAGAAGAATTGTCCTGGATCATTCAGGTCCAAGGAATTTATTATCTCCCACTTCTAACCAATACGTGAGTGACCTACAAGACCGTCCACAGAGTGCTTCATAGGGCGCCATCCCAATAGTAAATTGGTACGAGTTGTTATAAGGAAACTCGACTAAAGGGAGACATTGTTCCCAACCACCCTTAAAATCAAGCATACACAAACGGAGCATATCCTCCAACATTTGGTTTACTCGTTCGGTCTGGCCATCTGTTTGAGGATGATAAGAAGTTCTTAACTTCAATTCGGTCCCCATAGACTCTTGAAAACTTCGCCAAAAGTGGGAAACAAAAATCTTATCACGATCAGAAACTATATTTAAAGCCACCCCATGGAGTTTGACAACTCCGCGATGAATAATCGGGCATAACGAGTAGTGTCATAATCGGTACGCCCGGGTAAGAAGTGTGCCGACTTAGTCAAGCGGTAGAAAATCACCCAAATAGAATCACAACCACTCTGTGACCTTGGCAATCCTATAATAAAGTCCATCGATATGCTCTACCACTTCCATACCGGAATCTCCAATGGTTGCAACAAACCTGTCGGTCGCTGATGATCTATCTTGACCAATTAACATGTAGTGCATTGAGATACGAACTCAGAAATATCTCGCTTCATGCCCGGCCACCAACACCGACGGTGCATATCTTGATACATCTTGTCCCCACTAAGATGTACAGTAAATTTAGAACCGTGAGATTCTGCCATCACTGCCCTTCTCAAGTCCCCTTCATCAAGGACAATGAGTCTTCCATGGAAGCGTAGTCCACCCTCTGAACTTATCGAGTAGGATCCCTCAGACAACAATCGACATATATGGTCCTAATAACCTACATCCCTTCCTTGGGCTTCTACAACCCTTGCTACAATTGTAGGCGTAACGGTCATCACTGACATGAACGCCCTGGCAACCGTATCCTCATGACTGAGATCTTTCCACTTAGCTTTCCATACATCGGCTAACTCTCCTTTGGGCCTTCTACTCAAAGCATCCGCTACCACATTCGCCTTGCCCAGATGATAGTGGATGTCAAATTAATAGTCTTTCACAAACTCCAATCATCGGCGTTGTCGCATATTTAAATATTTTTTAGAAAATAAATATTGCAGCGATTCATGGTCCGTGGAAAGACTAAATTTCTCCCCTAGGAGATAATGCTTCCAAATCTTTAAGGCAAAGACAACTGCGGCCAGTTCTAAGTCATGCACCGAATAATTTCTTTCATGGGGACTTAACTTATGGGAAGCATAAGCAATAGCCCGTCGCTCCTGTTGAAGTACACCTCCTAATCCTTGAAGAGGTGCGTCGGTGAAGACTAGATATTCCAACCCCGGCTTTGGCAACGCAAGGACTAGAGCAGAAGTCAATCTATCTTTGAGCTTATTAAAAGCGGCCTAATAAGAGTTATCCTAAACAAACCTCACCCCTTTCCGGGTCAAATTTATCAAAGGGCTAGCGATCTTTGAGAAACCCTTGATAAATCGATGGTAATAACCCGCCAAACCCAGGAAACTACGAATTTCGGTAGGTGTCGTGGGCTGACCCCACACCCTCACCGTAACCACCTTGTTCGGATCCACCGAAATGCCCTACGAAGTCACAATATGTCCCAGAAATTTCACTTCCCGTAACCAAAAACAACACTTCTCGAATTTAGCATACAATTGGTGATCCCTCAACCTTTGTAGGACCAACCTCAAATTAGTAGCATGGTCCGATTCCATTCGAGAATACACAAGGATGTCATCGATGAATACAATAACAAATTGGTCCAGGAAGTCCCAAAATACCCTATTCATGAGATCCATAAATACGGAGGGGGAATTGGTTAACCCAAAGGCATAACCAAAAATTCATAGGACCCATACCTTGTCAGAAAAGCGGTCTTGGATACATCCTGCTCCCGTATCCTCAATTGGTGATACCTCATCCTCAAGTCTATCTTAGAGAAGTATGACGCTCCCCTAAGTTGATCAAATAAATCATCAATACGAAGCAAAGGATATTTATTCCGGATGGTGACTTTATTCAACTCTCTATAGTCAACACATAACCGGAGAGAACCATCCCTTTTCTTCACTTACAACATTGGGGAACCCCACGATGATGTACTATGCTGAATGAATCCCTGATCCAACAACTGCTGAATTTGATCTCTTAACTCCCTCATCTCAGCGGGAGCCATACGATACGGAGCTCTCGCAATCGGTCTCATTCCGTGCGCTAAATCAATCACAAACTCAATCTCCCGACTCGAAGGCAAACCCGGTATTTACCGAAAGACATATACAAAATTTCTAACAACCGGAATAGAATCCAAGGGAACAACTACATCCCGAGAAGTCTCTTCTGTGATACAATGCAAATAAGTACTAGTACCTCCTTCTAAACGAGGCATAACCACCAATAACATTTCTTGTCCCGGAACGGCAAAGACTATAATCTTCCCGTAATAATTAATTATCGCATGATACTTGACAAGCCAATCCATGCCCAAAATCACATCATACCCGACCATGTCTAGGACGAGTAAATTGTCCTCAAAGCATAAATTACCAATAGTAATTCCTATATGTTTACAAACAAGGAAAATGAGTGAACCATCACCCATAAAAGACTCAACGCTAGTAAAAGTGCTCTCTGCAGATTTTATCAACTCTGTAGACTAAGCAAAACTTTTAGAAATGAATGGATGTATCGCACCCGTATCAAATAAAATGCGACCCATATGCCCTTGAATTGGGAACTTACCCTCAATCCTCGGCGGCCTAGTGGAGCAGGAGGATGCATAGCATCCTGGATATGATAAACTCTCCCATGTTGTAGCTGACCCTGCTGTGGAGGAACAACCAGATTTGGGGCCTATGGAGTAAACTGAACATATGGCTGCTGAGGGACTCTAGGAAGCTGACCCCCAACCAACTGAGGACACTCCTTCTTATAAAGACCTTCCTCCCCACATTGGAAGCAGTTTCCCAACATATTCTCCGGAACACAGCTCCGGTTGCTTCTAAACTGGTTAACACTTTGGCCCGGATGGCCCCTACCCCCTTGACCACCCCGACCTGTTTGTTGCTTTAGCGAGGCACCCTGACCGTGCCTAGTATTATTGCCACCCGAATTAAACCCACAAAAGAGTTACCTTTTTTACGAGTCCCCTTGCTGGGGATCCCTTTCTTTCTTCTTATTACCCGCAGATTGGGGCGAGGAAAAAGATCCTCCTCCATTCCCACTACCTCTAGGCTTTCCTGCTTGCCCCACTACGGTAGCTTTCTTGCTACTCTTCATGTACAACTGATGTTCTTGGAAATGGATCAATGTTGCATTCATTACCTCACTAAAAGTTTGCAAAGCTGGATTACCCAATAAATGTCGCCGGATTCTCCAGTTCAAACCTCCCATAAACTTTGAAACCTTCCTCTCTTTCGGAGTCACCTCATCCGGTATAAAACTTGCCAACTTGGTGAAATCCTCTTCATATTCGGCAATGGACCGCTCTCCATGTACCACATCCTGAAGTCTCCTTCTCATCTCCCTTTGAACTGTGGGAGGAAAGTACTTTTGATCAAACAAGACCCAAAAATCAGTGCTCGTCATGGTAGCTCTCTACTTTGGTGTAGTCATCGACTCCCACCAGTGTAGCGCGGCCCCAACAAGTTTGAAAGTAGCAAGGACTTGTTTCTTCTCCTCACTACATTCCACCATTCGTAGATGCCATTGCATATCCTTCTTCCATTGGTTTGCTCGAATAACGTCGGAACCTCCGTCAAATTTCGAGGGATGGCCTTCTAAAACGGACTCTCCAACTCTCTCCCATGAAGAAGGTCCCGTAGGAGCTTGTACATCCTGCACTTGTTGTTGAGCTTATGGCATTTGCTGAGCCACTGCGGTCATAGCCGCATTGACCGCTTGGGCCACGATATTTGCTACATCTGCAGCATTAATAGTTCCTTGTGGCGGCGGTGGAGGACCAACATCCTCTTCTACAACCCTATTACGTCTCGCTGGGCGACCTCTCTTAGGCGGCATCTGAGATGGAGAAACAATAAAGTTAGAATACTATTCAAAATAATCTATCTTGCAGAAGATCGCAATTATAAGCAACAAAGAAGTCCTAAAATTAGGCTCTATATCAAAGAACGCTACGGTAGAACGTGACAAATCCACATCGACCCTAAAGACTCTAGAACCTGATGTTCTGATACCATCCGTGACAACCCATGATCTGAAGAAAGGGGTGGCCAACCCAATATTCCAACATAACGGAATCATGGATGGAAATCATTCTCAGCATGACCACAATAAAATCAGGAAAACCACCCAATAATTCAGAAAATAGGTTGCCAAAAATTTTAATTTAGTTTTATCACAAGTTAAGAAAATAGCTTAAACAACCCAATCTGAAGAGAAAGTGGAATTCCAAAAGACTTATATTACAACCGCAACAACAATACAATAAAAGGACCGAATATGCTGTCGGTCAATAGTTACATACAACATATTACAACAGTTTAATAGGTTACACAATACATTCATTAAATAGTTAGAAAAGTTTGGGACACACGCCCGAGTGAGGGATCCGATAGAATACAAAAGAAGAAAGCATCTAACATCACATCCTGTAATATTCGTAAAATCTTACAGCTCCTGAAAAGCATCGGAATAGGAATAATCAAAACGGGCATCCTTACGGCGGAGCACCTAGGGGGATATAAATTACATGGACAACAAGGAAAAATGAATGGGTCAGGGACCGGTTTTTATATGATTGACAGATGAATAAGAAGCATGACAGTTATGAAATATTAATCATGAATGATAAGGATAAGAGTCTAACCACATAATCCCAACGCATAATAAAGCAGTTTAAATGATTATGTCTTTTATTAAATTATGCAAGAGAATATAATTAGACATCATAAATTTTAAAAGTCTCCATCATTATTTACCATTTCATTCCAATTTCCATTCCTTAACAAGAATATAATACCATTATATGTTCTTATGGCATTTTACATATCTCAAGTCCCACTTGATTTAGAATGGTCATATTCTTATACATATAACGATTCAAAGACCGCCCCTCCGAGTTTCCCCACTGGGCGTGCCCCTAAATGACTATCATCTTCCAGGGCCCATCAAGCAAGACAACCTGGTTACCTAACGCACGTCGGGAATTGGCCATATGCCTGTGAGTGAGTCATAACCACACCCGGAATTACCTTACTAGCACATAATAAAACATATAACAACCCCGCATATGGTCGAGGACTAGTCTCCCTGCATTCACTAGTCAGGGGACATCACCTCATGCGCGATCTTCCCTTATGATAGCATTTAGAGAGGAGTGTTTAAGTAAATTAGCATTTACCATTTAAATCTCATTTTCATTTACATTATTCATATTTGTTTCATTTTATCCGAAACCACAAACATTGAATATTCTTATTAAAATTCATCATATTTTAAGTCCCGAATTAATCTCCAAATGATCACAATAATGCTACAAATCCCAAGGTCTTATATACCTCATTAGAGCCCCTAGATCACCCCAAGTATGGGCCTACAACTCCAAGATACGTAGCGGATTTCTAAAGAAAAGAAAAACCCTAACCTCAATTTCTACACATCCGGAATAAGCCCCATTTAACCCAATCCTAATGTAGGGTAGTGACTTGACTCAACTAAAACTCTAGGCCTCTAAGTTTACTTCATTCAAGAAGGTTCATAGGTCCTAAGCCTAAAGAAAAAGAATAAAAATTGAGTTGAAAAAATCAACTCAAAACTACAAGGTCCGAATCGATTCTCCCAAAAAGCGAATCGGTTCGGAAGATGAACCCAATTTTCTGCTGCAGCCGAATCGATTCGGTCTTAACCCGAATCGATTCGGGTTTGCAAACCTGGAAACTGCCCCTTGGGCGAATCGATTCGGACATAGTCGAATCGATTCGGCCCTGCGAATTTGCCAAGTTTGGCTATAGAGTCTTTGACTCCTAAATTCACCCAACACCAATCTACCCAAACCAATATCATTTATTGCCACCAACTGATTATAAATGCATCCAACTACATTGATCTACACCAATAAATATCCAAATCACTTCCAAAGATTCAAAACCCATAAATCCAATAAAAATCCTAACATTGTCAAACCAAAACTAATACACAACTATCATACTAATTATTCATCTTAAATCACATAATAGCAAGTAGAAAACTTGCCTTAAGCTTGCCAATTCAGATTTGAGGAAGATGAATGCAAGATCAATCTCCAAATCTTCAATCTCTCTCTTTCTCCACAAGTTCTCTTCTTCTCTCTCTCACTTTAGTTTAACAAGTGCTCTTAAGAGAAATAAAAGGGCTTAGCAAGACTAAATCGTGGCATTAGTCTAAAATCTCCAACTTAAATGATAAATACCACATTAAAATGACTCCCAATACGCATTATGCTAAAATCAGTCAAAAGTGCCCAAAACACCAAAATACAATATGTCACTTATTTTGACTCTCTCGCACCATTCGGAACTAACTACGCCCTCCAAATTATCATTTGGAAATTTTATATCTCATTTCAAATTCCGGTTTCATTTAAACCATAATGTCATTTTAAATCTTATGACACAATAAAACACCACATGGTGACGTTTACCTACACATAAGGTAAATATGCAACATTTTAGTAAATATTAACTTTTATCTCATTAAATTAATACTTACTCCACATTCCAACATTTTATATATAATTACTTCACATAGTAAATAAATATAAAATAGGTTCTTAAAAGCGAGGGTTGTTACATAGAAATACCTATTCTATGAATATAAAAGTTAAAAAATCTTTTTTGAAAAAATATTATATATATATATATATATATATATATATATATATATATATATATATATAGAATGAGAGAGAGAGGCAGGCTCCTGTGCATACTAAGTTTGCACATGTGTTGGCGCACACCAATTTTTTAAAAATATTAAAAATAAAAATTTGAGTTGATTTTATTTATATGATATTTAAACATTACAACGGGCCCATATAAAAAAACAAATCTAAAACACTTTTTTTGCCATTTTTAAAAAGTCAGTCAAACTTTCGCAGCTTTTAAAGTACTTAAAAATAGCGAAAGTTTGACCGAATTTTTAAAAATATCAAAAAAAAAAAAATTGAACTGTTTTTTTATATGGGTCCGTTGTAATGTTTGAATATCACATAAAAAATCAACTCAATTTTTTAAAAAATATTTTTCAAAAATGATGTGCAAACTTAGTGTGCACAGGAGCCTATATATGTATATATATACTGGTGTATTAAAATAAATTTATATGTTAGTGTATTCTTAATGTTAGATGTATATATTTAACATATTGATGTATAAATGTATCCAAGGGTAAAATAATATTTTTTAGGGAGTATTTGATTGACATGGAAAAAAATTTCATGGAAAATAGTTGTTTGAATTCATATTTTTTTCTTGTAGTACCTTCATTATAAGAACTTTATATAAGAGTAATACCCTTTCACGTAACAAGTGCTCCATCTCAAACTTTATTTTTGTTGGAAAATATTTCTTATCCGGCCATCAAAGAATTGGTTTCCATAGAAAACAAAAAAAGTAAGACCAAAAAATTTAATTTTTCCCACTATTTTCCAATTTCTCATCCAAATAAATTATATTCCACGCATTTTTAATATTTGTAATAAAAAAACACATTTAGTGAAAAAAGTAGGTCAACTAATGATGAAACTGGTCAAGTGACGGTTTCCATGAGTTTTGAATGTAATCCAACTCATATGAAAACTAGTGCATCATATCCACTATGTAATGAGAACTACCGGACGGATCCCAAACAATAAATTATCATAATATTTTTATACACATTCCCGAGGCTAAGTCGGGGGGAGACTATGTCGGGGCTTCCTACACAGACGACACAAACTATGGAATTTTTTTTGATGGGTTTAACGACATCAATACTTGATGTCTTCCAATCAAAATATCTTCTTCTCTCGCTTCATTTAATGTTTCTTTCTTTTCTTGTCAAGGGTGTTCTCTCACTTCATTTAATATGGAACAAAACAATTTGCACCATTTATATATAAAAAAGAAACACATTTTTATAACATAATATTTTTTTTCTTTAATAACAGTTTTTATATATAAAAACATTACAAAAATATTTAAGGGCCTGTTTGGTTCAATACTCAGAAAACTCGATTTAAACGATGTTTTTAAAAACAGTTTTAAAATTCATTTTTTTATGTTTATAATTATTAGGGTGCATTTTGTAGCCTTTTTTTAAATACAGTTTTTTAAAAATTTGACAAAATTGACAATCATGTATATTTATATTGTACATATATTTATGTGTGTGTGTGTGTGTGTGTGTGTGTGTGTGTGTGTGTGTGTGTATATATATATATATTGCATGTATAATTCACTATAAAATTATATACATACGTTAATTGATAATATTTTTAATACATATGTACAATACGTATATTTTATATTATTACATACATTAATAATACAAGTATAAAACTATATATAAGTATTATGTATCTATTGAAAATATTATCTAACTTTATATTATTCCGTACGTAATTTTGTGTATATGTACATATATATTTTTTATTTATAAGAATTACACACATATTAATGTATTATGTATGTATATTATATATTAAGGTATAACTACATTAAAATATTAAGAATGAATAATTTTGAGTTGAAAAAAAAAATAGAAGTTATAAAACACGCTAAACTTGTTTTCTGAAAAACTTGATTATAACAGAGAAATATTATAATTCTATGTTTAAAAATAAGTTGTCAAGTGCAGATTTTTATTAGAATTCTATTTAAACACAGAAAACAGAATTATAGTTACGAACCAAACAGCCCCAAATGTTTTTAAAACTGTTTTTTATATATAAAAACATTAAAAAAATTGTTGGAACACGAGGCCCCAATTTTTTTAAAGATTTTACAAAAAGAAATTTCTTGTTAGAGATACGGAAGCGAGATGGTTCAATTAAATTAAACCAAGTGAAATAAGATTAAACACACATTTTAATTTCACTTAAACAACCTAATTTAATCCAAGTCCTAGAAATTTGTCTAACTTAATAATTAATCCATTTTTGCAAAATTAGGCCAAACCAAATTTATCAAATTAAAGTTAATGACTTGAACTATATTAATTAAACATTACCCAAATTAATTTTAGCACCAAATTAAACAAGTAATGATTTAAACCAATTTTATCCTTTTACCTAAGCATTCATCTAATGTGAATTTTGCAAAAGATAAAATAAACAAATAACCACTACGGCGCGATGTACGAGGAAAACCCCACAACGGAAAAAAACCTTGAATGACCCTAGCCTTAAGTCCACTAAGTACGAAATTTACAATTACAAGCAAGTTGACTTACAATACTAGACTCGACTCCTTCAAGTCCCGACACGTCTTCTTGTAAATACCTATGCCTAGCCAACAATCCCGGACAACACTGAAACCTTGGAATCCATCAATAGAGTTGTAGGAACACCGTCAACCACACATGGAGCCTTTCACCATGTGAGAATGCCGTAGCAAAATAGCGAAACTTCTTCTTTGAGGGATATAGAAGTAAACCCAAACAACACTCTTCAACTTGGTAGAGAAAACCCAGTGCCAAACACTCCAAGCAATATATATATATATATATATATATATATATATATATATATATATATATATATATGGTAACTTGGAATATACAGACTATGGGTGTAAGAAAGAATTTTTCAAAAATAACGTTCTTGAACTACAAACACTTAAACATGAACTTTTTAACTTTGGAATTTTCTCTCAAAAATGTTCTCTCTAAAAGGTGTTTAGAAAATGTCAAAAGTTGGTTTTTCAAACTTCGTTCCCGCATGATGATGCTGAGATTCAGTATCACCAGATAAATGATGATGAACTCAAATTGTAAGTACCATGGAAGCCATAGATGTATGAGTGTGTCTGTGTGTAAGTGTGTAGAAGGATATGAATATAAGAGTAATAAGACAATGATGTATAGTGGTTCAGCCAATTAGGCCTACATCCACTGTGAGTGTGTGATCCACTAAGTATGGGCACTAATGGCCTTGGATACAATGCACATAAGCTCACTTTCTCTCTCTACTGTGTGTACAAGAAGAGTTTCAGCTAGGGTTACAACTTTTCGATCGATACCTTTTTAGGATTGTAGGTGACAAGTATATATAGGTCTTGGGGGGTGTAGCGTACCCCCCAAGTATGCATGGTGCATGTGAATGATGATCTAGTCAATCTCCTGTTAACACCCGTAGATTCCAAATGATGACATAATATTCCCTCACGTGAGGGGGTGATATTATTATAACGGTCTTTCACGTGCCATGTGAGCCTCACGCGCACTGTTCCACGCGTCTCCCAAACCTCGCGCTGTGATGATGTCACCCTCGGCCTATGATATGAGGCCGAGGTCGAAGTTCCTTCTGGCAGTGAGTCTGGCCTAATTTAGGCCTCGTACTGTCGTACCCTCGGAGGATCGTTCGGATCATGATGAGGGGTCAACCCCTTGAAGGGTCGTCTGGACCACAATGAGGGGTCGGCCCCTTGAAGGGTCATCTGGACCATGATGAGGGGACATCCCCTTGAGGGGTCATCTGGGCCTGATGAGGGGTCAGCCGCTTAAAAGGTCGTCCGGGCCTGATGAGGGGTTGGCCCCCTGAAAGGTCGTCCGGGCCTGATGAGGGGTTGGCCCCTCAGAGGGTCTATAGGGCCTGATAAGGGGTCGGCCCCTTGAAGGGTCGTCTGGTCTAGATGAGGGGTCTTCCCCTTAAAGGGTCATCCGGGTCCATCTTGGGCTCGTCTTGATGGAGGGCTCCCTCGGTATGGCCGAGGGTATATATGGGTATATCAATCACCCCCCAGCCCTTAGCCATAGACGTTATTGAGATGGCTGAGGGATAGTGTTGCAGGAGAGATGAGTGTATGATCAGTTAGGTGAGTGACACCTATCAAGATGATGTGACACTTAGGCTGATATCCATTGTTGTTCTAGTTTCCTAGGCATGGAAGCTGCACACTTTGCTTGGGACTTTGTGCCCTAATGATGCCCTCCTCATGGGCTACACCGTGTATTGATTACTCGGCCCACTTATGATAAGGTATTTAAAGGATTTTTGAAACAATTACCCTCTTCTTCTTCGCCCCCAAGCTTTCTCTCTATTTTCTCAACAAATAAACCACCATTTTTGTAATCTTCAACATTTTGAGTTTGGCAGTCTTGCTGTTCCTTCTCACGTAATCCTTATACCCTAGTGCCCTCTTTATATTCCATTGTTTTTTACACTTCGACTGTTTTAGGCTTGTAGGGCTGGATTTTTCTCTAGTTATTTCATAACTTTTCGGCGTTCTTCTCTGGCGTCTTGTTCTTGAGTGTTCTTGGTTAAAACCCTTACTTTCCTTGGTTTTAATCCAAAAGTCCATTTTGGTCAGCTGTGAACTTGTTTGTAATTGGGCTAACCAAATTCTTTCAAGTGTAAGGTCTTCCCTTTAATGCTTAGGAGGCTTTACAATTTAGCTGAGGAGTTCCCATCCCTGAGAGATAAGTTCTTTGTAGAGATCAGACGGGTAGAGGAAGAGGAGGAGAGAAGACGAGGGGCCGACCCTAATTGGGTATGACCCATTTTTCCCATTCCATTAGCCACAATATTACCATCTGAGTCTTGTGGGTTGTCTTATCGTCCAATCGAGAGTCATTCAGGAGAGATGGATTAAAGAGCATCGTCACCATCTAGCGTTGGACCCTCTGGGAGGAGAGAGACATCTGTTCTTAACCCAAGCCGAGAGGCCGAGGGAGTAGTCCCTTCCGAGGCTGTTCCTGTGATAACTTTATCCCCTGATGCCTTCCAGATGGCCTTTCCTCATGGACCTCTGACAGGTGATGAGGCCGAGGGAGAGGGGACTAAGGATGATGGTGAGGACTCATACACTAACCAAGTTGACACCTCCCATGCATCGGCTTATGTTTCCACCATCAAGGATCGTGACCTCCTGCTGTGGAGGCATATATTTGGTGTTCCCCTCAACATAAGTATGAGGGTCCCCTCCAAGTCTAAGAAAGTCTTTGAGGGTGATGAGGGAGAGATCGCAGTGTATGAACAGATGTTTAAGGTCGGTGTTAGGTTCCCTCTGCACCCTTCCATAGTCAATATACTATCAGCCCTCGGCGTTGTCCCCTCATAACTTCCTCTTAACTCCTGGAGGACGATCCTCGACTACATCTCTTTATGGAAGAATACCTTCACTGATGAGCCTTTAGCCGATGTGTTTTTGGCTTGTTATAATATCACTTCCTCGTCCAAACAGCCTGGGTACTATTATCTGGGGGGAGGAGGTCTAAGAAAAAATATCTACACGTGGCGCAAACCTCTAACCACGTCTGGAAGAAGAGATTTTTCTTCATATCTGGGGAATGGGAATTTTCTGTTGAGGCTCAGCCTTTGGACGATGCTCTGAGAGTTCCAAAGAGGTGGTCTAACCCTTCTATGAAGGCTAGTCAGACCCTGGACTTAGTCTGGATGAAAATGGCATAGTCGTGTATCTGAGAGAACGAGGGAAAGAGGGTGGACTTGCAAAGTTTGAAGATTTGATGACCCCTCGGTTCCTCAAAGAAGTTGGTCTGAGGGTCGGGCCCTTGACAGAGCTATGTGAGTTATTATTATTTTTTTCTCAATCTTTGTTTTTTCCGTGTTTCATCTTTGCCTCTGTATTTTTCTGATGTGTCGTCTCCTTTTCAGGCCATCCTGCAGGTATCTCTGACCATCTTTGGGAAAGACTGCCCCAAGCTTACTGTCTGGTCTAGGTAAGGAGAAAGGCTTAGAGCCTCAACAGGCTCCGAGGAAGTCAAAGGCCGTGGGGCCGACACTTGTTGAGCCGACCACCGACAGTCGTAAAAGAAAAGATCCTGAAGTCCCTACTGACCCTCGGTCGGATTCTAGGATGAGGGCGAGGGTGGTGTCTTCTGAGGGGACTGGTTCCTCTTCCAGCATGTGGGCCTTCTGGTCCCAAAACGTAGCATTTTTAAAGGATGACCCGCCTTATCTGATAGCCAATCTGAGGGCGGCCAAAGCTTCTATGTTCTTTTCCCCCTCGACTGCCGACTATGATTTCCTGTCGAAGATGCCCCCGGCCAAGGTGTATGACTATGGTCTGCATACTCTGGCTCAGGTATTTGTTTTCATTTCACTTATTTTGAATTTTTCACCAACTGTTTCCTCGGCCTCTTAACAAGTGTCTTTTTCTGTGCAGTCTGTCTGTGCTTTTACATTAGCCACCAAGTGGATGGCTGAGAACCAACATAAATTTCATTAAGCCGAGAGGGCTATTCATCACGAGGTTGATCTGAAGACTGAGCTCGAGATTGCAAGGGATGAGCTGGAGAGTGCAAGGACCGAACATGCAAGGGTCTTGGACGAGCTGACGAAGCAGCATGATGCCGATATGAAGGCTATGGATGATATCTTCAAGGCGAAGGAAGAGGTTCTGAGTGCTCAATTCAAGATTGATCTAACCGAGGCCGTGAAGAAGGTATAGGTCGATGCTGTTGAGGCCTACAAACTTTCAGATGAGTTTCAAGGCTTCGGTCTTGAATACTTGGAGATGGGAATTAGGACTGCCCCTCTGTGGGTCGTCCTAAAGTTCGCTGATGCACTTTCGTCTGTCTACCCCTCTCTTGAGGCAGTTCAACTGGATGATCCCCTTATTGCTGATGCCCTAGCTCAAGTGGAATCTCAGCATGTAGAAGGCACAGGCACGTCTGAGGCTCGACCTGTCTTGATCATAGAAGAATCTCCCGTAGATTTTGATGCCTTGCCCTCTAGCGTTGCTCCATAGGGTGGTTGTCTGTAGCCCATACCCTCTTCATGTAACCAATATTTTTGTACCTTACTTTTGTTGAACAAATATTAACATTCTATAATATAATGCCTCTTGCTGTCTTTCTATACTTGTCTCCTGTATGACTTGCATTGTGATGTTTTTAAATTAACAATATCACTAACCCCTCCCTCGTCTTTCTTGAGGGTAAAGGAGGGGTCGTTCCCACCATTTTCCCTCATCATAGCCGAGGGTGGTTTTTACCAATTTAATGGCTTTTGCAATTAAGTCCCCCTCGTCTTTCTTGAGGGCAAAGGAGGGGTCGTCCCCCCCCCCCCCCCCATTGTCCCTCATTATAGCCGAGGTTGGATTCCACCAACTTAATGATGTTTTCAATTAAGTCCCCGTCATCTTTCTTAAGGGTAAAGGAGGGGTCGTCTCCACCATTGACCCGCATTATAGCCGAGGGTGGATTCCACCAACTTAATAATGTTTTCAATTAAGTCCCCCTCGTCTTTCTTGAGGGTAAAGGAGGGGTCATCCCCACCATTTTTCCTCATTATAGCCGAGGGTGGTTTTTACCAATTTAATGTTTTTTTCAATTAAGTCCCCCCTCGTCATTCTTGAGGGCAAAGGAGGGCTCGTTCCCCCCCCCCCCCCTCCCCCCCCATTGACCCTCATTATAGACGAGGGTGGATTCCACCAACTTAACGATGTTTTTAATTAAGTCCCTCTCGTCTTTCTTTAGGGTAAAGGAGGGGTCGTCCTCACCATTTTCCCTCATCATAGCCGAGTGTGGTTTTTACCAATTTAATGGTTTTGTTTCAATCAAGTCCCCCCTCGTCTTTCTTGAGGGCAAAGGAGGGGTCGTCCCCACCATTGACCCTCATTATAGCCGAGGGTGGATTCCACAAACTTAATGATGTTTTCAATTAAGTCCCCCCTCGTCTTTCTTGAAGGCAAAGGAGGGGTCGTCCCCCCCCCCCCTATTGACCCTCATTATAGCCGAGGGTGGTTTTTACGAATTTAATGATTTTTTCAATTAAGTCCCCCTTGTCTTTCTTGAGGGCAAAGGAGGGGTCGTCCCCCCCCCCCCCCCCCATTGACCCTCATTATAGACGAGGTTGGATTCCACCAACTTAATGATGTTTTCAATTAAGTCCCCCTAGTCTTTCTTGAGGGTAAAGGAGGGGTTGTCCCCACCATTTGCCCTCATCATAGCCGAGGGTGGTTTTTACCAATTTAATGTTTTTTTTCAATCAAGTCCCCCCTCATCTTTCTTGAGGGCAAAGGAGGGGTCGTCCCCCCCCCCCCCCCCCCCCCCCAATTGACCCTCATTATAGTCGAGGGTGGTTTTTACCAATGTAATGGTTTTTTTCAATCAAGTCCCCCCTCGTATTTCTTGAGGGAAAAGTAGGGGTCATCCCCACCATTGACCCTCATCATAGACGAGGGTGGTTTTTACCAATTTAATGTTTTTTTCAATCAAGTCCCCCCTCGTCTTTCTTGAGGGCAAAGGAGGGGTCGTCTCCACCATTGACCCTCATTGTAGCCGAGGGTGGATTCCACAAACTTAATGATGTTTTCAATTAAGTTCCCCTCGTCTTTCTTGAGGGCAAAGGAGGGGTCGTCCCCCCCCCCCCCCCCCCAATTGACCCTCATTATAGCCGAGTGTGGTTTTTACCAATTTAATGGTTTTTTTCAATCAAGTCCCCCTCGTCTTTCTTGAGGGCAAAGGAGGGGTCGTCCCCACCATTGACCCTCATTATAGCCGAGGGTGTATTCCACCAACTTAATGATGTTTTCAATTAAGTCCCCCCTCGTCTTTCTTGAGGGCAAAGGAGGGGTCATCCCCACCATTGAACCTCATTATAGCGAAGGATGACTTAACGAGTATCACCCCAATCTCACTAGAATTAATTAAACACAACGCGATGGACCATTCACATTAATATTCCAAGTGTTCTATTGGAGCAACACGTTCGTTACAACTGTGGTTCGATAGGACTTTACAAAATTACTGATAGTACTTCTTCAAATGGTCTGCATTCCAGGGGTTTGAAAAGGGTTCCCCTTCTAGGTTTTCTAGTCTATAGGTTCCCGGAACCACTTCATCGATGACCCTATATGGGCCATGCCAGACTGGGTGGAGCTTGTTGGGCTTCTACCAAGTCTTTTTGAGGTCTAAGTTCCCCACTGAAATTGGCCTCTGCTTCACCCTCTGGTTGTAAAACCTTGCAGTCCTTTGCTGGTAGGCGGTTTGCCTTATCTCGGCGTCTTCCCTCCTTTCCTCAATCAGGTCTAAGTCAAGTCTCCTCTCTTCCATATTTCTCTGGGGGGTCATAAATTTGGACCCTGTGAGTAGGAAACCCAAACTCGGTGGGGATGACGGCTTCTGAGCCATAAGCTAGCATGAACGGGGTTTCTCCGGTAGAGGTCTTTGTCGTCGTCCTGTATGCCCACAGTACATCATATAACTCCTCAACCCATCTTCCTTTTGCCTCCTTAAGTCTCTTCTTGATACCCTCTAGGATTGTCCCATTTGTAACTTCCGTTTTCCCATTGGCTTGAGGTCGGCCTGGGGTAGAGAAGAATTGTTTGATACTCACCCTTTCACAGTACTTCTCTAGAGATGTATTCTTGAATTGAGTCCCGTTATCCGAGATGATGGTGTTGGGGAGACCATATGTGCATATAATATTTTTCCAGATGAACTGTAAGGTATTCCGTTCGGTAATCGTGACCATTGGCTCTGCCTCCACCCATTTTAAAAAATAGTTAATTTCCACGATGAGGAAGCAAGATTTATTGATGGCACTAGGCAAGGGGCCTACTAGGTCGATCCCCCACACTGCAAATGGCCATGGGGATGTAATGGAGGTAAGAGGCTGATGGGGTTGGTGAGGGATGGTGGCAAATCTCTGACATTTGTCACACTTTTTTACATATGCCGTGGCATCTTTCCCCAAGGTCGGCCACCAGTACCCTTGGGTTACTATCCTCTTCGCCAAAGACCTACCCCCGATGTGGCTTGAACATGACCCCTCATGCACGTCTTGCAAAATGCGTGGGACTTCAGATGGGTGCACATACCTAAGTAAGGGGAGCAAAAACCCCTTTTTGTACAAGGTGTCTCCGATGATAGTGAATTTCGTAGCTCTATATCTCAGCTTTTTCCTTTCTTTCCTTGCTTCTGTCATCTCACCCTCTTTAATGTATCTGATCAGAGGGTCCATCCATGAAGCTTCCTTAGAAACATTTAAGCAAGTGCCAAGTGTTCCCTCAACATTTTCAATAGTTGGTTGAAGAAAAATTTCCACTGGTACTGTCCTCCTGATATCTGTCCTAGTTGCAGAGGCCAACCTAGCAAGTGCATCAGCTCGACCATTATCGAGCCTAGGTATCCTCCTCAATTTCACTTTTCTGAAGCTCTTCAGTAATGACCTCACCTTCTCAAGGCACTTGGCCATCCGCTCATCCTTGGCCTCGTAGGCTCCCAGTATCTGGTTCACTACTAGCTTTGAATCACTATGGACCAAGATCTGGCTGACGAGACTTGGCCAAAGAGAGGCCTGCTATCAAAGCCTCATATTCAGACTCGTTGTTGGAGGCTTTGAAGTTGAACCTCATGGCGTACTCGATGTCTCTACCCTCTGGTGCTAACACTATTAATCTAGCCCCACTTTCGCTTTTGCAAGAGGACCCGTCGACGAAGAGGCTCCACACTGTCTTTTCCTCTGAGAAATTTCCCTCGGTGAGGGACCCCTGTCTAAAGAGATATTTTCCCTCTTAATTTTCGGCCACTTTCCTTATAGCGGTGCTTGTCTCAGCCTTTTTTACAGGTGTGTCGGTGCGCCTATCTTGTTGGGTATCTATCCTCATGAGGCTCTCATCCTCACCTTCATCATCTTCCCAAGTAAACTCGGCCACGAAATATGCCAATACTTTCCCCTTAATGGCCATCCTAGGTTGATACACAATGTTAAACTCCCCTATCTCTATAACCTAGGCCATTAACCTACCTGATTTTTTTGGCTTGTGTAGGACCTGCCTAAGAGGAGAGTTAGTGAGGATGACCATTATATGGGACTGGAAGTATGGTTTCATCTTCCTTGAGGCATGGATCAAGGCATAGGCTAACTTCTCCATCCTCGGGTATCTTTGTTCTACCCCCTGAAGTGCCTTACTGTTGAAATACACTGGCTTCTGTACCCCGTCCTCTTCTCTCACAATGGCTGCGCTGATGGCTGATTCTCAAACGACAAGGTACACATATAGCCGTTCACCTTGTACTGGCCGTGACAACAGAAAGGAAGACCCTAAGTATGAATTTAACTCCTTGAAAGTCTCATCACATTCTTCACTCCATTCGAAGGCCTTTCTGAGAATTTTTAAGAACGGTAAACACTTGTCTGTGGCCCTGGACACGAACCTATTCAAAGTCGCCACTCGCCCCGTGAGCCTCTGAACGTCTTTAATGGTCTTGGGGGTCTTCATCTCTATAAGGACCTTTATCTTTTCAGGGATGGCCTCGATGCCTCTTTGGTTGACAATGAACCCCAAGAACTTACCTGCTCCGACCCCGAAGACACACTTGGCCAGGTTGAGCTTCATTTGGTACTTGTCCATTATATTAAAGGTCCTTTCTAGGTCAGCCACATGATCCTCCGCCTTTAAACTCTTAGTCAGTATGTCATCTACATAGACCTCCATAGACTTCCCAATTTCGTCTTCAAACATTTTATTTACAAGGTCCTGATACGTTGCCCCTGCATTTTTTAGGCCAAAGGGCATGACCCTATAACAGTATGTCCCCTTATCGGTAATGAAAGTTGTTTTCTTCGAGTCTTCAGGGTTCATAAAGATTTGGTTGTACCCTGAATAGGCATCCATGAAGCTCATGAGCTCACGACCTGCGGTAGCATCTACCATTTGATCAATGCGGGGGAGAGGGAAGCTATTTTGGGGATAATGTATGTTGAGGTCTGTGAAGTCTACACACATCCTCCACTTCTCGTTGGCTTTTGGGACAATGACTGCATTGGATAGCCATTCGGGGTAGATGACCTCTCTGATAAACTCAGCATCTTCCAGCTTTTTGACCTCGTCCCTTATGACCTCATATTTTTCTCGAGAGTAAATTCTCCTCTTCTGCTTTATTGACCCTCTACCACGTTGAGCTTGTGGCATATGATTTCAGGCTCGATCCCTGGCATATCTGTATGACTCCATGCAAAGACACTATGTCTTCTTCTCAACATCTTGATGAGGCCTTCCTTGATGTTTGGCTTCAGAGTCTTGCCGACTTAGACGGTTTTTTCCTGCTCATCCTCATTGAGGATAACGGATTCTACCTCTTCTACGGCTTCTCCTTTCTTCAGCCTTTTCTCATCCCTGGGGTCCAGGGTGTCAATGTTGTAGGTGGTTGTTGCCTTCTTGTGCGCCTCTCTTTCTTCGACGGAGTTGAAATAACATTCCCACGCTGTCTTCTGGTCTCCCTGAACTTCCCCTACCCCGTAAGGGGTTGGAAATTTAATCATTTTGATGGACCGTAGATGGCACAGCTTCAAACCCCTTGACGGCTACCCAACACAGTATAATGTTGTAGGCCGAAAAGACATGTTCATCCATCACAAATAAGCTGACCTTCTTGGTCAGCCATCTTGGTCACCCGTCCCCCATCCTGACATCAGCCTCATACACTCCAAGGGGATGAACCTTTTCACCACTGAACCCAATCAATGGGTGATGGTATGGGATGAGTATAGCATGACAGAGACCTAAGGCTTTGAAGCATGGCCAAAACATCACATCTGCAAAGCTACCCCCATCTACCAAGATCCTCGGCACCTTGTACCCGTGCACCCTGGTAGTGATGACGAGAGGCTCATCATGTGGGTCTAAGAGGCCTTTGAAGTCCATTCTTGATAATCCCACTATCAAAGTATCCATATCGACCTTCTTCCTCTTTTATGACTTTGCCTCCAAAGAGGTTGAGTGCACAGTTTTTATCACTGCCTTGGCTTCAACTACATTGGCCTTCCTGTTTGCGACCTCTGACCCTCCTCCTGCTAGACCCCCGGAGATTATTCCCACACCGAGCGAGATCATATTAAGTCTCTTGACACGGTCATGGTCGTCTCTTGGAGGGAGATCAGGTTCGTCCTCATCATCAGAAGGGTCGTCCCCTCTTTTTAGAGGATCTTCTCTATATGCATCACCCTTCTTCTTTCTGGGGTCATCCCCTCGGCTCCTCTTGAAGGCACCTTTGTCAACGTACTTCCTGAGCTTCCCTTTTTTCAGCATCTTCTCAATCTCATCTTTCAGAGAAAAGCATTTGTCTGTCGCGTGGCCATGGTCTTGGTGAAATTCACACCACGGGTTTTTGTTCCTCTTATTGGGGGCTGCCCTCAACTTCTCAGGCCATTTCAGGGACCATTCACTCTTTATCTCATTGAGAATATGTTCACAACTGACCATTAGAGGGGTGTAATCAGCGAACTTATCGTCCGTAGACCTCTTCTTCCCCTCTTTGTTCTTCTTATGGTACTTACCCCCACTAGTGCCTCCTTTTTTATCTTCATATTTTGCAGCCATCGCCTCTTCGACGTTCATCACCTTTCCTGCTGTCGATAGCAATTCAGCCATCATCCTCGGAGGGTCATCAGCAAGCTTCCATAACAGCTTCCCCTTTTGGAGTCCTCCAATCAGGGCTGTCATATCTATGCTCTCCTCATAGTCTTCAACCTATAACTTTTCTTTATTGAATCTGGCTATATAGTCTCTTAGACTCTTATTCTTCCCCTGCTTAAGATAGAGCAGGTGTGTGGTCTTCTTCTGTGGCCTCACCCCAAAGAAAAATTTGTGTATGAACCAGTCTGCCAACTGCTTAAAGCTTTCAATGGAGTTTTTTGGAAGAGACATATACCAGGCGTGTGCAACCCCAGTCAGAGTGCTAGAAAAGGCACGACACCTCATCTCATCTGAGATAGATTATATGTCTGCCACTGACTGGTACATCTCTATATGGTGGACAGGGTTGGTACTCCCGTCATATCTTGGGGTGACCACAGGTGGCTTAAATTTTGATGGCGTTGAGAAGTTGACTAACTTTGCCACAAAGGGTGATCCTATGGAGTATCCTCTCTAAAGAGGGTCCCGGCTCTTTAGAATATCTCCAATCTTATCCTCCAATCGCTGGATTGAGTCATTCCAGGGCCTCGTAGGGTCGTCTTGGCCGATGTTATCCCCCGCCGCCTCTTTGAGGTGAACGGAAGGTTCTGCGGCGGCCGGCCTGTGTCGACTATTTACTTCCCCCTGACCATCATCCCATCATAGGGGTCGGCCATCTGCTACCTCCCTCCTGGACCTTGCAGTGCTCCTTGATCTGGACAATTTTTCCCGCAGGTGAGTTTACTCGGCCGAGCCTCTCAAAGGCCGCCCCCTGCTCAGAAGATCAAAAGCAGATCCCCTCGGGCGATCGTTAGGATTTTGCCTTCCACACTTCCCTCTGCTCACTTATGGAGGTCGCGCAGTATTGTTAGAGACCTCATATGGCTCCCATCATTCTATGGGGGCCTCCTCTCCCTCCGGATCATCATACCTATCCTCAGAGCAAGGGTTTCCTTGCCACCCCAGGCGTAGACGTCGGGGGTCAGCAACATCCCTACGCCGTTGTGGGGATGAAAAGTCTTTGCGTGGTGCTTGGGGTGGTCCCCTGGCCTTATGCTGCCCTGGAGCCACTGCCGGAGTAATCATCTCAGGAAATATCCATGGTGGTTTTAGTATGTTTTGGCTTAGAGCTGTGAACTGCTCCTGCATGATCCTCTGGCTTACTGCCAGAGACTTCAAGGTTTCCGCCACATCATCCTTCTCAGACTGAGGTGGTGGCTGACTGGAACTGGGTCCTACTCCACTATCTGGTGGAGGAAGTGGTGGGGGGCATCTCCGGTGCCATGTGTTTAAGCTATGAAGAGTTGAACTGAAGAAAAGACTGATGAGCTTGAGAACCTTAATGGGTCTCTTTCAATGGTGAAACATATACACACAGGGGGAGAACTGGCTCACCACCAGAGTGCCCATTGAAGTCAAGTTGTATAAAGGAAGAGCTGTCATCTCGTTCCTACACACGGCGCCAAACTGATGATGGTGAGATTCAGCACCACCAGATAAATGATGATGAGCTCAAACCTTAAGTACCATAGCATCCATAGATGTATAAGTGTGTATGTGTGTAAGTGTGTAGAAGGAGATGAGTATAAGAGGAATAAGACAATGATGTATAGTGGTTCAGCCAATTAGGCCTACATCCACTGTGAGTGTGTGATCCACTAAGTATGGGCACTAATGGCCTTGGATACAATGCACATAAGCTCACTTTCCCTCTCTACTGTGTGTACAAGCAGAGTTTTAGCTGAGGTTACAACTTTTCGATCGTTCCCTTTATAGGGTTGTACGTGACAAGTATATATAGGTCTTGGGGTGTAGCGTACCCCCCCCCCCCCCCAAGTATGCATGATGCATGTGAATGATGATCTAGCCAATCTCCTGTTGACACATGTAGATGCCAAATGATGACATAATATTCCCTCACGTGAGGGGGTGATATTGTTATAACGGTCTTCCACGTGCCATGTGAGCCTCACGCGCACTGTTCCGTGTGTCTCCCAAACCACGCGATGTGATGATGTCACCCTCGGCCTATGATATGAGGCCGAGGGCGAAGTTCCTTCTAGTAATGAGTCTGGCCTAATTTAGGTCTCGTACTGTCGTACCCTCGGAGGGTCATCCGGATCATGATGAGGGGTCGGCCCCTTGAAGGGTCGTTTGGACCATGATGAGGGGTCGGACCCTTGAAGGGTCGTCTGGACCATGATGAGGGGATGGCCCCTTGAAGGGTCATCTGGGCTTGATGAGGGGTCAGCCCCTTAAAGGGTCGTTTGGTCCTGATGAGGGGTCGGCCCCCTTAAGGGTCGTCCGGGCCTGATGAGGGGTCGTACCCTCGGAGGGTCGTTCGGGCCTGATGAGGGGTCGGCCCCTTGAAGGGTCGTCTGGACCATGATGAAGGGTCGGCCCCTTGACGGGTCGTCTGAGCCTGATGAGGGTTCGGCCCCTTGAAGGGTCGTCCGGTCCCATCTTGGGCTCGTCTTGGTGGAGGGCGCCCTCGGCCTGGCCGAGGTTATATATGGGTATATCACCGCACATATAACTTCTACCAAAAGTTTGTGGGTAAAGGTAACTGGAAACATGGGAAAAACTGCTCAAAGCTGGCAGAAAAATTTCCCTCCTGAAATCTCGTTCGAACGATATTTTCGTTCTAACGAAGTTCCAGAGGCAGGTTGTTAGAAAACCTCGTTCGAATGAAATTATCATTCGAATGAAAAACTCGTTCGAACGACAATTTCGAACGAAAATCCAAAAAGCTTAAAAAATTGATTTTAGCCCAGAAAATTATTTTAAAGTTTTAATGAAACCTTCTGAAAATAAACAACAGTTTAAACAAAACTTACACCCAATAAATATTATTCTAAGATCTTATATATATATATATAATGCATTCATACCTTAGGAGAAAATGGAACACATGTTGTTAACGTAGAAACGAGGCACACCAAACTCGGCATTTGATGAAGCTTTAATCTTGGCCGCTACGTCTTCAACTTTACTATGTCATAGGCTTGAAGGATGGTCAAGAACTCTATCCTATGACTCAAACGTTTTTGTCCAGAATTGAGCCAAAACAACAAAGGACTTAATTGAAAATTTGTGTCCTTACAAATCTCCCCCTTTGGCTATTCCGGGAAATAAACCAAAACAAAATCCTAAAGGGCCGTCAAGCTCTACTAGACTTAAAAAAATGTCCCACCCAAAATAAAAATACAATAGCTTGACTCACAACCCAAGGATCAATTGCCACTTAGAAGAATTCATGCACACTTAAGCAAACACATTAAATGCATAGGGAATATCAAAATATTAAATGCAATTAAAATAATTACTCCCCCTAAATTAATTCTCCCCTTTATCAACTAAGATCGGCCTAAGAAGATAGAGCTCTCAACCTAAGTTAAATCTCCTAATCTTAAATATATTACAATAGGATTAGATACCATTTCTCCCCCTATCATTCTGCCCCTTTTTGTTCAGTAATAGACAAAGGATAAAAAAAAACTTATTTAAACATGATGCTTAGAATGATAAGAGCATGAAAGCATATAGGTAACAAAAGAATAACTAATTCCATGCAAAGAGTAAAGGATACCAACTAAGATGCAAGAAGATGATACCAATATGATACATAAAGTATTAAGCATGTGATATCAACAAAGAATGCAACAAGATAGATACCAATTATGAAGTAGAAGTATAGATGGACTAGAAAGCAAGGCAAAGACAAAAAAAAATACTATATATATGTAGACATAATGACTATCAGTAACGCACACGCACATATATATAGGTATAGACACCACACATGACACAAAATACAATAATTTTTTAACACTCGTATGGCAAAAATGTGTCATGTGGAAACGGAAGTGAAGGAGTGTGAACTATTAACAATTAAATTTAGACCCAATCACTTAAAATATGTTCACGAAGTTCTCATTTGATTGCAAACTTCATCACATTTGAATATAACCTCATGTGACAATATAGATTGAACTCAATGAACAAACATACACAATGCATACAAGCCTAGAGTTTTGATGATTCTACAAACCAATAGAGTCATGACATTGAAAGAACAACTAGGATAAACGGACATTGTGCAAACCGTTGATATACCATCCAAACTCCCTCGATAAGCATATATAATTTTGAATGAATATATCAATTAAACATAGGCCTTGGCAATGATTTTTCTTTTTAGTGACATATTTTATTTTAAGGACTTTGGACCATGTATTTCTTTTAGGTCCAAGCAAGCGGTGGCTTACTCGCAAAGGATGATATTTCCTTTCGGAGCCCTTCCCCGTGAACACACATATATATATATATATATATATATATATATATATATATATATATATATATATATATATATTTTTTATTTCTCACACAAATCTCACGAGCAACGAATTTTAACATGCACTAGTCCTCCTAGATCATATAATATGTAGATGACTATATTAGTAGGAAAATACCTCACAAAGGTCAAATATACATATGAAGTTAAAATTTTAAGAGAGCTCATGCAAGTGTGAATTGAGGCATATAAAAATAGAATCCATTATAACAACACAAAACCCAACTACTCAATGTAAGCATGGTAAAGAACATAATAAGGATTGACAATCTAAACCAAAAGTTCTAGCCACATGGAAGAGAAAAAGAAGATATTCTAACACAAGTGTATTCCACATAGAGCGTGTCAAACTAAAATACAAAAAAAAAATCTTTTTGAGTTTTTGAGACTTTGTGAACAAAAAAAAATTTACTCAAAAGACTCACAAAAGTCATTTGTATTTTTCATAAAGCCTAAATTACTAACAAGGTAAAACACAAATGATAAACAAAAATATTTTTGTATTTTTCATTTAATGCAAGCTAAAATGAAAGAAGTATAATACAAAAGATAAACAAAAATAATTATTCTAGCATATGATTAAGCATGGGGTATAGACTAGAAAATGATTAAGAAGAATACAACTACCATGATAATATAACATATAGTACAAAAGCTAAAGTATGCAAATAAATAACACATTCAACCTTTAGATTTTGCAAGGGAGGAAGCATGTGAAAGTAAATAAGAATAAAAAAACCTATCTTGTAAATCTACTAAGTCGGATCTCCTAACCCAAACTAATGATGAATGACGATCTCAGGGTGTAGAAATCTTGGCTACTTCGGTTGCCTTACGTTGTGATTTTTTAGGACCTCGTTTAAGATCAAAATAAAATTTCCTAAGATGACCTTTTCGACCACAATTTGAGCACCTAAAGACTCGACAAAAAGACTTACCTAAGGAATGATCTCTAAATGCTTTCCTAGGCGATTCTCTTAAAATATTGGTTTTGGATTTATGGGTTGATTCATTACAAGTATCGAAGCCTAAACCACACGTGTCATTTTTTATTTAGACCGTTCCTAATATTTTATCTAATTTCTCTGAATGACACTCCAAATCAAATTTAACTTTACCAGAGTCTTTTAATTTATTTTCTAATTCTAAAATGTTAGATTCTAATAAAATATTTCGCTCTTCAAACGCAAGAATCTCCTTTTTCAAGGATTTCATTAAACCTTTAAGGCTATCTCTCTTGCCATCTACATATTTAAGCTTCTCGCGAAGAGCTCTCTCACGTGTTCTAAGGTCTTCCACTAACGTACTCTCATCAATGACCTTAACACGCTCTCTTAAACTAGCTTCTAACTTCAAATTTGTTCTTTTTAATTTAATAGATTCTTCAAATAATTCTTGAAACGCAATTTGAAGTTCACTCATATCAACCTCATTTTCACTTTCACTCTCTCTTTCTTCTCCACTCTCACAACCATAAAAAACAAGGGAATCATAAACTTTGACCTCGGAAGTGTCATGTGTTAAAATTTCATCAATAGAGGAGTGCTCAATATCACTCACATGACTAGCCATAAAAGCCACAAAATTGGGCTTAGTGAGGGAATCGGGTCCCTCTACCTTATCACTATCACTAAGGGTTGCATTATAAAAAATTGGTTGCTTACCCTCTCTCCTTAGTTTAGCGGGGCACTCTTTCGCCCTATGGCCATAACCCTCACAACCGTAACACCTATTTGACTCGTCCCTATTTAAATTCTCATTAAAAGTTTTAGGGATCTTTTCGACTTTATCATGCTTAGAAGTTTCAAATTTCTTAAAATCATTTTTAAATTTATCTTTGTTAAATTTAAGAAATTTTCGAAACTTCCTAGCAAACAAGGCCATATCTTCCGAGTCACTATCACTTTCACTCTCTACTACTTGTTTTTCCTCCTTTCGGGCTTTCAAAGCAACGCTTTTTTCTACTTTCTTTTCAGTTTTGGAGGGAAACATGTCTAGTTCATAGGTTTGTAAATTACCTACGAGCTCTTCTAATTTCGTAGAGGCTAAAGTTGGTAAATAATTTAACATGGTCACCTTAGGAATAAATCTATCGGGTAGGGACCTTAAAATTTTATTTACTACTCGGTTGTCGGGTAATTTCTCTTCCAAATTAAAAGATGAATTATCTATATCAGAAAGTCTAGCATAAAATTCATCAAAAGTTTCTTTTTTATTCATTTTTATGGTTTCAAATTAAGTGGTGAGGTTTTGGAGTTTTGAAGCCTTAACGACACTAGTTCCTTCATGAGTGAGTTGTAAAATATCCCAAGCTTCTTTAGCGGTTTCACACGTCATAATGCGACGGAATTCATCCAGTGTGACAATGCTAAACAAGGCATTTAAACCTTGGAAATTAAAATTAGATAGTTTAAATTCATTCTCACTCCATCTATCGACGGATTTGGGAACACGCTCATTATATACTAAACGTGTAGGTGGGGACCACCCGTTAATAATAGACAGCCAAACCCACTCATCGATAAATTTTAGTGCCAATTTTATTCGCGCTTTCCAATACGCGTAGTTAGAACCATCGAATATAGGAAATTTTAAAAATAAAAAAAATTTCATTTGAGTCAAAAATATTTAAAAGGATCTTAAAGACAATAATTTAGCGATCCTGCTCTGATACCACTAGTTGGAACACGAGGCCCTAATTTTTTTAAAGATTTTACAAAAAATAATTTCCTTTTAGAGATGCGGAAGCGACATGGTTCAATTAAATTAAACCAAGTGAAATAAGATTAAACACGCATATTTTAATTTCACTTAAACCACCTAATTTAATCCAAGTCCTAGAAATTTGCATAACAAAATAATTAATCCATTTTTGCAAAATTAGGCCAAACCAAATTTTCTCAAATTAAAGTTAACGACTTGAACTAAATTAATTAAACATTACCTAAATTAATTTTAGCACCAAATTAAATAAGTAGTGATTTAAACCAATTTTATCTTTTTACCTAAGCATGCATCTAAGGTGAATTTTACAAAAGATAAAATAAATAAATAACAACTACACCGCGATGTACGAGGAAAACCCACAACGGGAAAACACCTCGGATGGCCCTAGCCTTAAGTCCACTAAGTACGGAATTTACAATTACAAGCAAGATGACTTACAACACTCGACTCGACTCCTTCAAGCCCCAACGCGTCTTCTTGTAAATACCTCTACCTAGCCGACAATCCTGGACACCACCGGAACCTTGGAATCCACCAATGAAGCTGTAAGAACACCGTCAACCACACATGGTGCCTTTCACCATGTGAGCATGCCGCAGAAAAACAACGAGACTTCTTCTTTGAGGGATATAGAAGTAAACCCAAACAAACTCTTCAACTTGCTAGAGTAAACCCAGTGCCAAACACTCCAAGCAATATATATATATATATATATATATATATATATATATATATATATATATATCGGACGATAGAAGAAAAGGACGATAATGTTAACGTCCTATCGTCCGCTGCATAGCTTCCTACTAGTCGGATAGGAACTACTCGGATAGGAATGCCAACATCCAAGAAGAGAGCTACCATCTAGCTACTCGGCTCGGAGAGGACTACTAGCTACGAGGTTAAGCTAGTGTTATGCTTTACACATTCAAACCGTAGAACTACCACTCATAAGGCCTCGCCAATTGATAGGGAGGATCCCTATATATATATATATATATATATATATATGGTAACTTGGAATATACAAACTATGGGTGTAAGAAAGTGTTTTTTAAATAATGTTCTTGAACTACAAACATTTAAACATGAACTTTTTAACTTCGAAATTTTCTCTAAAAAATGTTCTCTCTAAAAGGTGTTTTAGAAAATGTCAAAAGTTGATTTTTCAAACTTGGTTCCCGCACATATAACTTCTGCCAAAAGTTAGTGGGTAAAGGTAAGTGGAAACATGGGAAAAATTGCTCAAAACTACAAGAAAAATTTCCCGCCTCAAATCTCGTTCGAACGAGATTTTCGTTTGAACGATACTTCTAACAAAGTTCTAGAGGCAGGTCGTTGGCAAACCTCGTTCGAACGAAATTATTGTTCGAACGAAAAACTCGTTCGAACGAAAATTCAGAAAGCTTAAAAAATCGATTTTAGCCCAGAAACTTTAAAGTTTTAATGAAACCTTTTGAAAATAAACAACAGTTTAAACAAAACTTACACCCAATAAATATTATTCCAAGCTCCTATATATATATGTAATGCATTCATACCTTAGGAACAAATGGAACACATGTTGTTGATGTAGAAACGAGGCACACCAAACTCGACATTTGATGAAGCTTTAATCTTGGCCGCTACGTCTTCAACTTTAGTATGTCATAGGCTTGAAGGATGGTCAAGAACTCTATCCTATGACTCAAACGTTTTTGTCCAGAATTAAGCCAAAACAACAAAGGACACAATTGAAAATTTGTGTCCTTACAAAAATCCTTTTCTATATAAACTATCAAAAATGTTTTAAAATGTGTACAATTTTTTAAAATGTTAAAAATGTGTTTTCTTAAATAGTTTTTTTTTATATTTAAACAGTTTTTTTGTCTTATATATAAACAGTTTTTTTATAAATAAAAACTGTAAAAATATATTTTAAATGTTTTTTAAACTTATTTTAAAAAAAATATGTATTGTTTTAAATGTTTTAAATATGTACTGTTTTTAAATGTTTTTTAAAAATATGTACTATTTTTAAATGTGTACTGTTTTTTAAATGTTTTTAATTTTTTTTAAATGTGTGCTGTTTTTTTAAAATATGTATTGTTTCTAAATGTGTACCGTTTTTTAAAAATATGTACTATTTTTAGATGTGTACTGTTATTTAAATGTTTTAAATTTTTTTAAATGTGTACTATTGTATATATAAATTATTTTTTATATAAAAAATAGTACATATTTAAAACATTTAACATGTTTATATATAACAAAAAACTGTACATATTTATATGTATAAATACCGTTTATGTTTAAATAACAGTTTATTTTTCAAAAACACTACATATTTAAAACATTTAAAATAATACATAGTTAAAACATATAAAAAACAGTACATATTTAAAAAAAAATTAAAAACATTTAAAAAAGAGTACATATTTAGGGTACACATTTAAAAAACAAACATTTAAAAATTAAAAGCATAAAAAAAACAGTACACATTTAGAAAAATTAAAAACATTTAAAAAACAGTACGTACTTAAAAATAGTACATATTTTTAAAAAACAGTACACATTTAAAAAAATTAAAAACATTTAAAAACTATGTAGTCTTTGACTAAGTCGTGGATTCCCTCTTTAAGCCATCAAACTATTTGATGTCTTGGATTATGATTAGTCAATGCCGCTGGCACGGACCCATTCCTATAAATGATGTGAGTCGCCACCAACACTATTAAACAATCAGAATCCAATACTTCAAATAGTTTGATGTCTCAAAGAAATCAAACTTTTTTCCATCGAATTGTAATGTAGTTGGACAAAATGTTGTTAATCCACGCATTAGAATTATGATGTTGACTTGTTGATCGTCGAACCCGACCTAATTTTAAGGGAAAAATCTCCCCTGTCCAACTTGTATTGAAGGATGCTTGAAGGATCAACAAGGGCACCAGTGGTGTCATCAATTGGTTCCTATGCAACCAGTGTGGGATTGTACATAGATTTCGTACGTGAATAAAACTATTAATAAATCTTATGCAGATCTTTCTTATTAAACAACAGAGCATGGAAATAAAACTCCCAGAGGGTTGTTTTTGTCCAAATTATAGGTGGATCGTGTCATAGCCAGTGAAGATGTGGAATACATTAAAAGCATCGATTAATGTAAGAAAACCTAGAATTAAAGGGAGATAAAGGAAGAAACTAAGAAGAATATGGAAGAGAGCGGCTTAAATGCTCTAAAACACTAAGGTTAAAAAGGTTTGGAATGTATGATACAAGAAACAATATACCAATTGCGGACAAAAATTTTGCTAGGCAATTAATTTCATGGGCTATAGTATGTATCTGGCGACGAAAATGGTATATCCTAACAAAATCTATAGTGTAGTTCAAGTGGAACAAAAATTGATCAGATGCTTAAAAAAAATTAGATGCTACGGTTGCTCAGAAAATTGAAATGGAGGGAATACATTTGGCCATGCAATTTTCATATTAGGTGAGAAAATATTTCGTCGATAAATAAATTATTTTAGCTATGAAATAACACGTGGTTAAATGGTTTCGGAGCAATAGTCTCTAGGCTTTAAAATTTTTGCCTTTTCTAAATAAATCAAAATGTTGTCATTTACCTTCTACCATATAAAACATTGCCATTCGTCACTTTTCCTAATTAATCAATTCCTTCACTTTCCTCCCTCCCTCTGCTGCAATTTTTCCTAATAGGTAAAATTTTCTCCTTTTATTATTTTTATATGTTTCCTAGCCTCAACTACCAATGCTCTATCTATTGATTCTTGATCTTGTGCTGAAAAACTTTGCAGCCATTGTGTATTTTGTGTTTTTGTCCCTTATAATATATATTTTTTTATGTTTGTTGATGCTCGTTTATTACGAAGTCATATGTATTATGTGATACCTTAAGGAATTAAAATTGAATGATAATAATGCATATAATATATTATAATGAAAAAAGAGAATTCATGTAGCCGATCCCATATGATGAGACTAACGCAAGGATGATGATGTATCATCCAATTTCTGTGCCGCCTATTCTCATAATATTAATGACGATGGAAAGACACAATCTCAAAAGTAATGATGATCTAAATACAATTGCATGACATTATAATTTTTCTTATTTCACACAAACCATTTTTTACCTTAATAGTTAACAACATAATTTGGGTATATTTCGTATAATTTCATTGTGTATTTTGCTTAATTAGCTTCATTTAAATATATCTATTTTTGTAGTGTATATTAACTTCATTGAGTAGAAATTTTGCAGTCATTATTGAAATATATATTATGTGTATATTCATTTTGAAATGATGAATTTATGGAAATTGGTTTGTGCAGAGGATTGTGTCTTGTCATTTATTTGATATTGAATATTTGATTATTTTCTTATGTTTTTGTATTTTCTAGCTTAAGATTTTGATGTAGAAAATGAGGTCTTGAGAAATACTCTCTTTCGCTCTGTTTTTTGGGTGTTTTTGGGTTGATAATTATGTATTGAGTTATTAATGAAGGATAGGATAAACAACTGATGCAATATTCATCATGTAGGTAAAGAACGCCGCATGAGGCGGTTAAGTTGGTAGTGCATATACCAATAACCACTATGATCGACTTATTTCCAACATAAATTCTATTACTTTTTTGTGGTATTTAGGTGTCACCATGAACCATATTTGAGTCATCTCCATGTGTTCCATTTTTTGGGATTCTACAACCCACAAATTGTCACTACTCTGACTCAAAATAGTAGTAGGGAATGAGTGTCTTAACATGCCACCAAGGCAACAAATATTCCAATTTAATTGTTTCCTTAAATAAATGCAACGGAAATATGATCACATGGTTATGAATTATAAAATACTGAAAGTAAAGGAATTATGTCATCAAAGATTTCTAAAGGAAACTTCATATATATTAAAAGTAACAACGAGTTACAACTTAAGAAAAATTTTAAAACTTATTACAAGAGAGCCATACATGCTTTAAATAATCATTTTACAAAAAGAGTTCTAAAAGCCGAGTGACGTTTAATCTCTAGACATTCCAGGGATTTCAGAAAATAGATACCTATTCAAGTCAACAGAGAAGGCATATACATATATGGATAGGAACATGCAGTAAATAGATATATATTTTGAAATGAAAGTATATATATCACAATTGGATTGCTCAGAATAAGACGAATGCAATAAATCAAATGTGATATTTTTTTCTTTCAATCATATCATTTTAATGGCCAAGTACACTTTAATACCTTATTCTTCTACCGTATTATTCCCCGGTAGTTGAGGGTCAATCGAACTAGTTCGTCACAACACCTTATTTAGGGCACACCAGCGATAACCCAGCTGGGAAGGTTAGTCAGTAAAGAGGTCCCTTAGGCCGAATCATATTTTCAATATTCAATATCATTTTCAATAATCATTTTAATCGGTATGTTTATATGGACAAATATAAACATATCACAAATGAATCAACCATCGGTATCACATGAATTTTGAGAATAAAAGCAATTCACAAAATATATAGTTTGCATAATATCATATAATCAAAATACACAAGGAATGTCAGAGTACTCACCCAAAATGGCGGTCAAATTTACTGGTATTGAGTCTTCGATCACACGTTAATCTGATAAAGATTTAAGTGCACGTTCTAAGGTCCAGTTTATATTATACTTTAATAATAACTTCTTCTTTTAAAGGATTACTGAATCCCTATTTGCCAACTTTTAAAACTAATTGATGGTAATTGAAGAATTCAATTCATAGTCCTTCCTCATCAGTCGGTTCCCAGTAGAGATGGAGGGTCACATGGGCACCACTTAAATACCATCTCATCTAGACAGAATATTTCCGGATTCATTCCCAATAGAGATGGAGGGTCACAGGGGAACCACTTAAATACCATCTCATCTAGACAGAACTTCATCGGGCCTCACTTTGGAATTACTTAAATGAGATTCCATAATAACAAGCAATTTCTTTAAAAAGAATCATTTTATTTAAAAGCGTATAATTTCAAACAAGTTTATAAAATCAACTTGGATTTGTTCTAAATTTTAAGTTTTGATTAGTGAATCCTTTAGTGTATTTTACCAGCATAACTACTAAGTAAAGGAATAAAATAATAAATTAAAATTATAAAGATGCATTATAACATTAAGATTACCTTAAGATGAATATCCCTAAGAACTTCTTCTTAAACTTTTCCAGGCTTTCTCTCACTACTTCTCTCTATAATTCTCAAGGGATTTGGTATGAGTTTCAAATGATCCCCAAAGGCCATATTTATAGTTTTCCAAAGATATCACGGCATTGACACGTGGCCATGCTGACCAAGTTGTTATAATGGTGAGTCAGCGTTGACTTGTCGCGTAACGGAGGCGTCTTGCAGTCTTATTTCACTGGACTGCGACACGTGCTTTATCTTCTCCTCTTACATGTGTTTTGGCTTCTCCTCTAACGACGACACGTGTACGGTGGAGCTGTCAAAACCTAGCACGAGGTGTCGAGCACGAGGAGAAAAGGTATTAAGGGTATAAGGGTCATTTTGCACCTGAAGGGCATTTTTGTAATTACACACCATATATTTTCAATATTTTTTATAGGTCCCTAAAAATATTTTATTTACGAAAAGGCCCCTTTTTATTTTTCATTTTGGTCCCTAAAACTTTATTTATTAAAACCAAGTCCATTAAGTTTCATAAAATTATATTTTCTACCCCAAAACTTTTTACTTAGCTTAGGATGTGCCATAAAATCTCAATTTGCCCATTTTACCATTGATTCTTCAAATTTAAAAACGGGCTTTATCATATTAAGAACTCGGAATATCATATATATAATAATATATCATTATTAGATAGTAAGTGTGTCGAAATTGAAAGAAGACAATTATATTGACATAAGAAAATGGGGTCATTACATCCTACCATCCTTATAAAAAGTTTGGTCCCCAAACTTTACGTGCATTAATTTCCAAAAACGTATGGATATCACTCTTTTATTTCATATTCCCGATCCCATGTTGATTCTTCAACAGAATGATTACGCTATAAAACTTTGACTAGTGGAATTACCTTGGTTCGTAATATTTGGTCTTTATTGTCTAGGATTTCCACTGGATGCTCAATGTATGTCAAATCTTCTCGAACTTGAAGAGGCTCGTGACTTAAGATACGTGCTGGATCAGGGATGTATTTCTTCATCATTGAAACATGAAACACATTATACACACTAGATAGTTCAGGGGGTAAAGCTATTCTATACGTAACAGCACTTATCCTTTCAAGGATTTAGAAAGGTCCTATGTATCTTGGACTCAACTTTCCTTTCTTCCCAAATCGGATTACTCCCTTTAACGATGATACTCGTAAGAAAACATAATCTCCTCTTTGGAATTCTAATGGTCGGTGCAGATTGTCAGCATAACTCTTTTGACGGCTTTGAGCGATTTGAAGTCGGTCTTGAATCAATTTCACATTCTCTGTTGTGATCTGAATCAATTCTGGTCCCAATAATTTTCTTTCTCCAACTTCTTCCCAACATGCAGGAGAACGACACCTTCTACCATAGAGTGCCTCATACAGAGCCATTTGAATACTTGCTTAATAGCTATTATTATATGCAAATGCCACGAATGGTAAATGATCGTCCCAATTCCCCTTTAACTCAAGTACACATGCCCTAAGCATATCCTCTAAGGTTTGAATGGTTCTCTTATATTGTCCATCTGTTTAAGGATGAAAAGCGGTGCTGAAATTCAATTTTGTTCCCATGTCTACTTGTAAGATTTTCCAAAACCTAGACACGAATCTAGGGTCATGATTAAAAATAATTGAAACTGGGGTTCCATGAAGCTTAATAATTTCCCGTATATACAATTTAGCTAACTTTTCTACGGAATGGGTAATATTAATGGCAAGAAAATGAGCAGATTTAGTTAACCTATCAATAATTACCCAAATGGAATCATTACCATTAGAACTCCTTGGTAGCCCTGTCACAAAATCCATGGTAATATGTTCCCATTTCCACCTAGGGATAGGTAAAGGTTGTAGTAATATTGATGGTTTCTGATGTTCATACTTTACTTGTTGATAGATCAAACACTGAGATACAAACTCTGCTATCTCCCTTTTTCATGTTATTCCGCAAAAACACTTCTCGAAGATCTCTATACATCTTGGTATTTATGGGATGAACTGTGAATCTCGAGTAATGACCTTCCTAAAAAATCTGCCTCTTTAGTTGGGCATCACTCGGTACACACACTCTATTTTCAAACCTTAATATATCATCTCATGTCGCAAATTCGATCCTCTTCCCTTCAATAACCTCTTCTTTAATCTTCTTCAGTTGTGGGTCATTTACTTGTGCAACTTTAATTCTTTCCATTAATGTGGGTTGTATTTGTAAGTTTGCGATTATTCCTCCTTTACTATAAATACGTACATCTATTTTCATACTTCTCAAATCTCTCAATAGAGCTTCCTAGCTGGTAATAAGACATGCTAAATTTGGTGTAGACTTTCTACTTAAAGCGTCAGCAATTACATTAGCTTTCCCCGGGTGATAGTGAATATTTACATCATAATCCTTCATCAATTCTAACCACCTCCTTTGTCTCATGTTCAATTCTTTCTGAGTAAAGATATATTCCAAACTTTTATGATCGGTATAAATCTCATAAGTCTCACCATACAAATAATGTCTCCAAATCTTAAGAGAAAAAATTACCGCTGCTAATTCTAAGTCATGGGTTGGATAATTTTGCTCATGTGATTTTAACTGTCTCGAGGCATAAGCTACTACTTTTCCATTTTGCATTAGCACACATCCTAAACCATTTTTAGAAGCATCACTATAAATCATAAACCCTCATGTACCGAAAGAAATAGTCAAAATTGGGGCAGTTACTAATTGATTCTTAAGTTCTCGAAAACTATTCTCAACTTCCTCGGACGATTCATATTTCACCTTCTTTTGCGTTAACCTAGATAGAGGTTTGGAAATACTAGAAAACCCTTCAACAAATCTTCAATAATATCCTACTAATCCTAAGAAACTATGAATCTCTGTTACATTAGTTGGTCTTGGCCAATCTAGTATAGCCTCGATCGTTTGAGGATCAATCGACACTCCCTCCTTGGATATGACATGTCCTAGAAAAGAAACACTAGGCAACCAAAATTCACACTTCTTTAATTTTGCATATAATTTCTCTTTCCTAAGGATTTGTAATACTATCTCCAAATGCTTCTCGTGTTCTTTAATACCTTTGGAATAAATAAGGACGTCATCAATGAAAACAACCACACACTGATCCAGATATTTCCTAAACGCTCTATTCATCATATCCATAAAAGCGGCTGGTGTATTAGTTAATCCAAATGGCATCATACGAAATTCATAGTGACCATACCTAGTACGAAAAGTTGATTTAGAAATATCCTCTTCCTTAATCTTGAATTGGTGATAGCCTGACTTAAGGTCAATCTTTAAAAATACTTGTGCACCTTGAAGTTGGTCAAACAAATCATCTATACGAGGTAAGGGGTATTTATTCTCAATGGTCACCTTATTCAGTTCACGATAATCTATACATAACCTCATCGTCCCATCCTTCTTTTTAACAAATAACACTGGAGCACCCCAAGGGGATATACTAGGTCTAATAAAACCCTTGTCTAATAGATCTTGTAATTGATCTTTTAATTTCCTTAATTATAAAGGTGCCATGCGATAAGGTGGTTTTGAGATTCGTGTAGTTCCAAGAACAAGGTCAATAGTAAATTCTACTTCTCTACTAGGAAGTAGACTGGGCAAATCATCTGGAAAAATATCTGAAAAAAGCTTAGCTATAGGAATATATTCTAAACTAGGCTTTTTTGTTTGCAAATCAATAACACCCGCAAGGAATTCTTGACATCCCTTCTTAAGAAAACTACAAGCTTGCATTGCAGAGATAATACGCATGGGAGATAAGATGCTAGTTCCTTTAAAACTGAATTTTGGTTGGTTAGGAATTTGGAAAATAACTATCTTCTCAAAATAATCCACCCTAGCATGATATGATGCTAACCAATCCATCCCCAAAATGACTTCAAAATCTCTTATGTCTAAAACTATCAAATCATCGAATAATTTATGACTACTGACATTTATAGGGCATTACTTATGCACTAATGTTCCCATCAATAACTCACCAGAAGGAGTAGAAACATGTATGTTATGATTCAAGGGTTCGGGAATATTAGGAAAGGGATTAAAAAAATGTACAGACACAAATGAATGGGTAGAACCAGGATCTATTAAAACATGAAAAGGTTGTGCACATATAGAAAGTGTACCTGACACTACTGCATTAGAAGCATCTGCATCGTGAAAGATTAAAAACTCTACCTTGTCTTCCCTGATCCTTACTGTTATTAGAAGTCTTTATTTCCTCCTTCCCTTTATTAGAACAATCTCGCATTTTATGTCCCTTTTGGCCACACCCAAAGCAACTTTTCGTCTCCAGGTAACATGGTTGCCCTCTATGAATATTACCACAGCATTGGCATTTATCAACATTAAAGGGCTTGTTTACTAAAGGTTGTTCTATATTAGGTATAGTCCTAAAGTGTTTGTTGGGGTTCCTTCCTCTTTGTTCTCCAAACTTCCTCTTCCTCTCTCTAACCTGATTATATTCTTTACTATCCTTCTCAGCTATTGTTTCCCTAGCCACCATGTCATTATATGATGTCAACCTCAGAATGGAAATTCGGTTACGAATATTCAACCTTAACCCACGTTCAAACTTTTTGGCTCTTAAAACATCGGTTATCACAACATGAGGTGCAAAACCGGATAACTCAGTAAACTTTGCCTCGTATTGACTAACCGTCATATTTCCTTGAACGAGACTCATGAAGTCAGCTGCTTTTTGGTCTTGCACAATTTCGAGAAAGTATTTCTCGTAGAAGATCACTAAAAAGTCATACCAACCTATGGGATTATTCCTTTCCCGTATATTCTCTTAGTCATTCTCCACCAATGTTTGGCTTCACCTTCTAACATGAATGTTCCAAATGAAACCCGTTGTTCATCTATACACTTAAGAACATCAAACATCTTTTCCATTTGCATCACCCAATTTTCTGCTTTAGTGGGGCTAGGAGTACCCTTAAAAGACGACGGATTCAACTTCTTGAACTGTTCAATAGTACAACTACTTAGTTCAAGATTCCTTAGTGCTCTATTATTCACTTGATGCTCCACAATTCTTGCTAGACTTTCAATTGCCTTGTATGCACCTTCCAATCCTTCCATACTCGAACCACTAATTCCTGGAGTTGATCTTACCTTGGTTATTTTTTACAGTCATGGCCAAACGTAAGATGTATTATACTAGCCCAAGATTGCAATTTAGAAGAACAGTGATATATAAATAATTATATATATATAGTGTAAGACATGTGGAGGGTTATCATATAAGTCGGATATTTAATTTTGTATCCTATGTATCGAAACTTAAAATCTATAATGTTCAAAACTTATGTTCAATAGTCTACGGGTTCATAACCTATGCTCTGATACCACCTCTGTCACGATACCGACCCAAAATAGTAGTAGGGAACAATTCTTGACATGCCACCAAGGCAACAAATATTCCAATTTAATTGTTTCCTTAAATAAATGCAACGGAAATATGAACACATGGTTATGAATCGTAAAATACTAAAAGTAAAGGAATTACGTCATCAGAGCTTTCTAAAGGAAACTTCATATATATTAAAAGTAACAACGAGTTACAACTTAAGAGAAATTTTAAAACTTATTACAAGAGAGCCAGACATGCTCTAAATAAACATTTTACAAAAAGAGCTCTAAAAGCTAAGTCTTCAATATAGTCCTTTTTCGTTCCGTCCCTGAGCCTAAACGTTTCCTGAAAAATGGTTAGTCATACAACATCAGCTAAAACCCGAGTGAGGTTTAATCTCTAGACATTCCAGGGTTTTTAGAAAATAGATACCTATTCAAGTCAACAGAGAAGACATATACATATATGGATAGGAACTTGCAGTAAATAGATATATATTTTGAAATGAAAGTATATATATCACAATTGGATAGCTCAAAATAAGACGAATGCAACAAATCAAATGTGATATCTTTTTCTTTCAATCATATCATTTTAATGGCCAAATACACTCTAATACCATATTCTTCTACCGTATTATTCCCTGGTAGTTGAGGGTCAATCGAACTAGTTCGTCACAACGCCTTATTTAGGGCACACCAGCGATAACCCTGCTGGGAAGGTCACTCAGTAAAGAGGTCCCTTAGGCCGAATCATATTTTCAATATTCAATATCATTTTCAATAATCATTTTAATCGGTATGTTTATATGGACAAATATAAACATATCACAAATGAATCAATCATCAGTATCACATGAATTTTGAGCATAAAAGCAGTTCACAATATATATATAGTTTGCATAATATCATATAATCAAAATACACAAGGAATGTCAGAGTACTCACCCAAAATGGCGGTCAAATTACTGGTATTGAGTCTTCGATCACACGTTAATCTGATAAAGATTTAAGTACACGTTCTAAGGTCCAGTTTATACTATACTTTAATAATAACTTCTTCTTTTAAAGGATTACTGAATCCCTATTTGTCAACTTTTAAAACTAATTTATCATAATTGAAGAAGTCAATTCATAGTCCTTCCTCATCAGTCGATTCCCAGTAGAGATGGAGGGTCACAGGGGCACCGCTTAAATACCATCCCATCTAGACAGAACATTTTCGGATTCATTCCTAGTAGAGATGGAGGGTCACAGGGGCACCACTTAAATACCATCTCATCTAGACAGAACTTCACCGGGCCTGACTTTGGAATTACTTAAATGGGATTCCATAATAACGAGCAATTTCTTTAAAAAGAATCATTTTATTTAAAAGTGTATAATTTCAAACAAGTTTATAAAATCAACTTGAATTTGTTCTAAATTTCAAGTTTTGATTAGTGAATCCTTTAGTGTATTTCACCAGCACAACTACTAAGTAAAGCTATAAAATAATAAATTAAAATTATAAAGATGCATTATAACATTAAGATTACCTTAAGATGAATATCCCTAAGAACTTCTTCTTAAACGTTTCCAGGCTTTCTCTCACTACTTCTCTCTATAATTCTCAAGGAATTTGGTGTGAGTTTCAAATGATCCCCAAAGGTCCTATTTATAGTTTTCCAAAGATATCACGGCATTGACATGTGTCCATGCTGACCAAGATTTTATAATGGTGAGTCAGCATTGACGTGTCGCGTAACGAAGGCGTCTTGTCGTCTTATTTCTCTGGACTGCGACACGTGTTTTAGCTTTTCCTCTAACGATGACACGTGTTTTGGCTTCTCTTCTAACGACGACACGTGTATGGTGGAGGTGTCAAAACCAAGCACGAGGTGTCGAGCATGAGGTGGAAAGGTATTAAGGGTATAAGGGTCATTTTACACCTGAAGGGCATTTTGATAATTTCACACCATATATTTTTAATATTTCTTATAGGTCTCTGAAAATATTTTATTTACGAAAAGGCCCATTTTTATTTTTTATTTTGGTCCCTAAAACATTATTTATTAAAACCAAGTTCCTAAAGTTTCATAAAATTACATTTTCTACTCCAAAACTTATTACTTAGCTTAGGATGTGCCATAAAATCTCAATTTGACCCATTTTACCGTTGATTCTTCAAATTTAAAAACGGGCTTTGTCATATTAAGAACTTGGAATATCATATATGTAATAATATATCATTATTAGATAGTAAGTGTGACGAAATTGAAAGAATACAATTATATTGGCATAAGAAAATGGGGTCATTACACAAATGAGGCATACTTAACTCTAGAAATGACTTGTTATAAAACAACCAAAACAAGATGTGACATTTTTCATAAATACAATTCTATTTGCATTCTGTATACACAATGAATATATTCGAAAACTCAATACGAATAAAAATAGATTTCCTAATTTAAAGAAATATTTCCAAGTTTTTCAAATATTTGGCAATTAGAAATATTAGAGAAATTATTGAAAAACGTGAAACCCGTCTATACATAGTCACACCGCAAAATTTCTAACATATCACATGAATCCTTTGCTCTAATTTTCCAAAATTTATTTGTTCAATGGATATTTATATAAAAAACCCAAGATAAATGATTAATTAAAGAAATTATTTATTAATAAATAAACAAATTATACCAAAATGTAAAGGAATATCCTACAAGCCTACTTCAACAAAAGTTAGGTAATTTTTTTTAATGTTGGAGCATACTCCCGATAGAATGCAATGAAAATAATCTTCATTTTAACGCAAAACAATAACGTAATTCCAAAAAGGTTGAAAAAATTATAAAAATAAGTAAATAAACTGTGAGCACAATGATAAATTATTCTGAAAAAATGGATTGTTGATGACCTCCCAAGCTCCCTTATGGGTTATGGATCCCTTTCATTGCGTGGATTCAAATATGTTGTGGGAAACATGACACAACACGTCAGACCTACTACGACCTTGACATCTTTATGCAATTGGACCACCATGATCGAACTCAATTTTTGCTCTAAATCCAAAGGTGTTATTAGTTTCGAGTACTCTAGATTAAGGTGTGTAGCCCACAGTCCAAAACCATTATACTTAAAAAAACTTGCCCGTCATCTTTAACTTTGGGAAAAAAACTAATTTGAGCCAAAATTTGTTTAGTATTCTTTCCCTCCACAATTGAAAATCACGAAAATAATGTGTTTATAGAAAGAAATCGACGCATGATGTTGAAGATGAAAAGTAGGATTATCACATGGAAAAAATTATAAAAATGTGTGCATAACATATAAGAACTGAAGAATTTTAAAGAAAGAAAGAAATTGAGAAAGAAAGAGAACAATGCTGACGTTTTTATTTATTCAGATTGTTGCCATAGAGTGGTCTTGCTTAGCTAGTTATATACAAAGAAATAATATAACTGTTCCTATAAAGTTGGTACAGCTGATACAAAAAATGTAGGAAATCCCATATGACTAAGAAAGATTAGGGATGGGAACGGGGCGGGTTTTGGCGGAGATTCGATCCGCCCCCGCCCCTAATTAGGGCAATTTGGGGTAAATAAATGGGACGGGTTCGGGGGCGTGTTTGAAATAAATGAAAAAAACGTCGGGTTTGGATCGGGGTCTGATTTAGTATATAAAAATCCCGAACCAGTCCCGTTTTGAGGTATTATTACAATTTTACCCTTATATATATATATATATATATATATATATATATATATATATAAATATATATATATAATACTCCTGTGCAGACTAGTTCGCATTTTAAGAGTGCGGACCGGACATGTGTCACCTAACTGTGTGTCTAGAAATTATTGCCTAAATTATAGGCACACTCCCTCTCTTTTCTGGGTTCACCATCAGGGTGACACATGTCCGGTCCGCACTCTTAAAATAATTTTTTTAATATAATATCTAGACACAGTTTAATATAATTTGTTTTTTACATTTTGAAACAGTTTTAAGACATACAAAAATTATTTTAAATGCTGTAAAATTAAAAAAAAAAAGTTTAAAAATAACGAGTGCCGCTGCCGCGGACCTTTAAAAATAAGAGAATATTGGGTAAATGGATGTTTGAGGGACTAAGTAAGTTGAAAATAATTAAAAACATAATTTTTTATTAGATTAGTTTTTTAATGCAAAAATACAAAAAAATATTTAAGTGTTGTAAAATTAAAAAAAAAAAGTTTAAAAATAACGAGTGTCGCTGGCGCGAACCTTTAAAAATAAGAGAATATTGGGTAAATGGGTGTTTGACGGACTAAATAAGTTGAAAATAATTAAAAACATAATTTTTTATTAGATTAGTTTTTAATGCAAAAATACAAAAATTATTTTAAATGTTGTAAAATTAAAAAAAAAAGTTTAAAAATAACGAGTGCCGCTGGCACGGACCTTTAAAAATAAGAGAATATTGGGTAAATGGGTGTTTGAGGGACTAAATAAGTTGAAAATAATTAAAAAAATAATTTTTTATTAGATTAGTTTTTTAATGCAGAAATACAAAAAATATTTTAAATGTTGTAAAATAAAAAAAAAAAATTTAAAAATAACGAGTGCCGTTGGCACGGACCTTTAAAAATAAGAGAATATTGGGTAAATGGGTATTTGAGGGACTAAATGAGTTAAAAAAATTATTAGATTAGTTTTTTAATGCAAAAATAAAATATTATTTCAAATGTTGTAAAATAAATAAAAAAAGTTTAAAAATAACGGGTGCCGCTAGCGCAGACCTTTAAAAATAAAAAAATATTGAGTAAATGGGTGTTTGAGGAATAAAATGAGTTTAAAAAAAAATAATTGAAAAAAACAAATAAACTATTCTAATAAAAAATTATTTTTTAGAATTGTTTTTAACTCAGTTTACATGAAAAAAAAAAGAAAAGAAAAAGAAAAGGGCATCCTGTGCTAGCCCGGGGTTAACACTGGATAGCCTAACATTATTCTACTTAAATACATCTCCCTTTTTTTAGAATGTAAAAAGAAAATATCCAGTAGGTTGCAGGCCTGCATATATGATTGTGAATTTGACACCAAGTTGATATAAAAAATAGGCTATACGAATATTTTATTTATGTTTTATTTTTTGTTTTAGCCCTGTTAATTTTTATTAGTTTGAACCCTTTAGTTTGGGCAGGATTTAGCTTAGGTGGGCTTATATTGTGGTTGTAATTAGCAAGTTTTTTTTTTTTGGTAAAATGTAACTGTAATAAAATAAAGGGCTAACAGCTGAAGATGTAGAATGAGACCAAACCACAAACAAGGTCCAAACCGGCACAAAATACAAGACCGAAGAGGCAGGCCCAAACTACCAGCACAAAACAACTCGACTACAACTAAAGCAACCCAAAAGAAAGGATTTGCATCATCGCAAGCCACAAGAAAAACACTACACGTGTACACTGCAATTAGCATGTTGCTCTTCTTAGCCGTGTGAAATGTATTTTATATGATACCTAGGTGTAAACTAGCAATCATAAAACTCTTCATACACCTAAAATGTATACTTTGAGTTTCCAGCAATCATATAAACTCTTCATAAATAGCAGTCAATAGACATAAAAGAATAAATACATTCGTACAAAGTGAAAACACATATACATAACAAATCGTACGACATTGCTTATGTTTGCATAAACATCTAAATACTTATAGATCATCATGTATATCTATTTTATATTATTTTAAGTTCAATTTTATTTTTATCAATAACAAATGAAAGGACAAAACTTAAGTGAAATGAAAATTATTGATTTCGATAAAATAAATACATAAAATGATTATTCGAACCAATAAGTTTTGTAAATTTTGAAATGTTTACTATTTAAAAAAATGGTTCTCATTGTTGGATCTCATATGTGGTATGTATGAGATATTCTCTCTCTCTCTCTCTCTCTCTCTATATATATATATATATATATATATATATATATATATATATATATATATATATATATATATATATATATATATATATATATATATTGTTTGAATAGTAACACGATCTAACGGGTGTAAATTGTTCTCTTGGTGCGATCTAATGGGCTTAGAACGTGCCACATCATAAGGAGAGCATTATGAGGTGGCAAATGAAAAAAATGCTCACTTAAACCCCAAACCCACCCCGACTAACTCATTCACCCGTTCTCTCCCATTCTCCCCCAAAGAAAACCTATTCACACTAAACTTTCACCCCTACCTCTACCACAGCCGCCGCCCCTCTCCCCTCTCCGTCGCCCCTCTTCCATCGCCGTCGCACCTCTCTCCTCACTGCACGCTTCTCCCATTTCTCTACCCCTCCAAAATCCGAAATCCCTCATCCCTCTCACACTCCCTCTACGGGCTGCCTCCCTCTCCACTTCCTTCCACACTCCAGTTCCAATGACTCAACCAAAGTTCCTCACCGGATCCGGCCACGGTTTCTTCACCGGAGCTTCACCGGTCACGGATCTTCACCGGTCACGGATCTTCACCCTGGATCCGGCCACAGTTCTACACTGGCTCTTCAGCGGCCACGGATCTTCACCCGATCAACCAACGAGTCAACCCACCCGATCAACCAACGAATCACCGGATCCGACCACGGTTTTTCATCGGATTTCACTGGATTTCACCGGGTTTTACCGAATCTTCCCTGGTATGCCAGGTACTTTACTAATCATTTGATTTTTGTTGGTTTTGTTTGATCTGTAGAGATTATGAGATTTCCAACCACGTTTTTTCATCGTATTTCATCGGATTTCAGCCGATCTTCACTGGTATTCCTCTAATCATTTTATTTTTTGTTGGTTTTGTTTGATATGTAGAGATTATGAGATTTTTGTTTTCCTTTTTAATATCGTTTTTGTTTTCGTTTTCATTTTTGCGGTCTGAATAATTTCTTTTACGGTTGCAACCGTAAAAGATTTTTGTTGGGTGTCACATTTCTGTTTTTGAAAATTTCCCCATTTTTTGACTGATTTGTTGGTTTTGTTTGAAGATAGTTTTTTTGGTTTTAGCATTTATTAGTGTAGATTTGTTTCCATATACCTAATATTTTTTATGGATTGACTAAAGTGCTAATTTATATTGAAGATCTGTTTACACATACCTAATATTTTTTAAGGGTTTTAGCATTTATTATTGTAGATCTGTTTCCACATACCTAAAATTTTGTTTGGAAAAAATTTAATCTGATAAAGTATCAATTATTGGACATGTATTTCAAAATCACTTATAATATTGTCATTTTGTTTGAATGATTTAAATTGGTTCTGCAGTGAAAGAAAACACTCAGTCCTGATCGCACATAAAAACACACACAAACACTGATCGCACACCCTCATCGCACACACACAAACACTGATCGCACACACAAATCACAGACACTGATCGCACACACACGTTTTGATTCATTTTTTTTGTTGTCTACAGATTTTCAGCCATAAGGAATTTATCATATGTTTGTGGTTTTCTTGACATCAGATAATTGTTCATTTCTGATCTCTACTTTTGCAGATTCGGAGATTTTGCAGATCCGGAATTTTTCGTATGTTTGGTTTTCTTGACATCATATTTTTTGTCTTTTTTTTTGTTGTTGATCCGAATTTTTTTGCCTTTTTTTACTATTGCTTTTTTCGTTAAAAACTCATCTCAGATTATTGTTTTTTTTTGTTTGTTGTGTACAGATTTTCAGCCATAAGGAAAAATGGAGGCAAAGAATTTATCATATGTTTGGTTTCAGATATGACAAAATTTTTTGGTGAGATTTTTCTCAGATGCATTGCTTTGCTTTTTTTGTTGTACTAACAAATTTGGATTTTTTTGTTGTACTAACAAATTTGCTCAGATGTTTCGTCTTTAGGGTTTTTTCTTACATATTAAAATTAATCTCAACAGGGACACCAGAATTAGCATAATTAAAGGGGTTAATTTGGGGAAAACAACCCTTTTTATAGTAGCGATGGCATACACAATATCTCTCCATCTATATCATCACTCGAGAAAGAATGCATCCGACGAATTTATTTTCAGGTACTCCTCGCTTCCCTTATTTGATTCACGTATTAGTTTTTTTTTCGTTCCATTTTTTTACTTTTACTTTTATTATTTTATTATTTTATTATTTATATAGTCTTAAGAATGATAGTATTATTGTGTTCATTCCGAATTTATATTATTTACATTGTTAAGCTTTGATTGTATGTGTTAGGTTAGATAGTTGTGATGAATAGGTGATCTAATGACATAGTTTAACTCCTTTTAGTTAGGTTAGCAATTTGTTGTTTTTAGCAATGTGTTAGGTTAGATAGTTCCGAATTTATTTTATGGATTGTCCTCATGTTTATTGGTTTGTAGCTTCTGATTCAAATTTTGAAATCCCACCCGATTACTTGAGAAAAAATATTTCAATATTTGGTCTTAATATATATACGTTTTAGTCTGCGAATTCTCCCTCACTTTATTTATTAGGAACCTCAAGTGAGTTCCACACCATGGTACCCTTTTTTTCTTTTCAAATGTTGAGGTATACCTTACGATCTTTTTCCTACTCTTCCCTTTTTTGCAGCTACTAATTTGGGGATTATATCTTACGTTTATTTGGTTTGCAATGTCAGGTATCTTCTACTTCCTCTTGATTTTTTCTGTCCAAAGTAAGGTATATTTGTTTGCTGAGTTATAGGGCAAAATGTTTCGCCTCTTCTTTTTCTTTTTGGTTTTTGAATCGGGTTTCTATTATTCTGATCTTGATTGCTTTTTCTTATTATTTATATGAATGCTTCTTAACTATTGGTCATTAAATATGCCTTTTTTTTACTTTCCACCTTATACTATTTTGGGTTTTGGGGTGATGGATTGAACCCAGGACTATATTGTATAGCGGTGTCGATTATTATATCCGGAAAGGGTCTTTTAATAACATCTAGCAACATCCTGAGGTACTTTTTATTTGGCATTGGTATTTTCACTTCATCATTAAAAATTTCATTAGTGAGGATTTAGGTGTTTGGTAAATTTTTTAACTGCTTGCCTTCGTATCCAATATTTGATATCAAGGACAAAACTGAATTTGTCCATCTCTATATTTTTCTTTCAAGTTATATTTTTCTTTGATTTTACTTTTAAACATTTACGGCCTTAATTTAGGTGTAAATTACAGACTTGAACTCTATATTAAATTACAGACTGCCCCTTATTGCACCGCATATATTAATTTTCAAATACATAAATTTAAGGTATTTTGTTAGTTCATTTATTGACTTAAATTTGATATTATGTGTGGTATATGTAACGTGAGTTGGTATTTTGAACAATTATCTTGACTGATATTTATTATGAATTGTTATATTATGAATTGTTATTATTGAATTTAAACTTATTTTGTTTAGTAGAAGTGATGTCATTGGGTGACTTATAATGTGTTTTTTCATTGCTTCAGGCATGTGATGCGATGTGTGTGACTATGGAAGATGTTCGCGTGGTCAATGGTTTGGAATGTAAGGTGACTTGCAACACATCGAAGATCTCCTGCGTACGAGATATAAAAGATTTGTTTTATCGCAAAAAAGGAAGAAAACTATCAAGGAACAACAGATATTATGACATATTGTTTAAAATTACGTTGTTTTGTTGGCACAGTGATGTACGAGTCACTATTTTGGTGGTTGAAGTGTTTTTTTTATACCTCAAGCAGGTGGATAGTCCTATAAATAAAGGAGATTCTGCCCAATTTTTTAATTTTTTTTGTCTTTGTATTGAAATTAAAGCGGGTCGATTGTTGTTTTGTTATTATTTTAACATAAAAGGTTCGTACCACGATGTATGTATATATGTACATACACACGTTTGTATGTATGTAAATACGATGTTTGTGTAGCGAATTTAAATTTTGAACACAATTTAAATCTCGAACACGATATGAATTAATATTTTTTTACATATCTCTAATACAATACCTAAAAAAGCGACACCATATAAAGATGTTTTGTTGGGGAAAAATATTTTTATCGTATTGCGATTTTGTACTTAGGAAATTTTTGTCGTATTGCGATTACGTATTTAGGAAATTTTTGCTGTTTTGCAATTACGTATTTAGGAAATTTTCGTCGTGCCTTCAGGCACGGGCATATACTAGTATATATATATGTATATATTTCTTTGATATGTTATTTGTGTGTTTGTTTGACTACAAGGTTTGATCACTTTGTAATAAGAAATGTATTTGTATTTTTTATTTAAATAAAAGAAACAGTGGTCTTAACAAAATTGATGATTTGATTATTTTATTTTGTAATAAGAATAAAAACATCTAACGATCTCATTTCGTCACCATTAAGAATTAGGTTGGTCGAGGGTATGGTCAAATTACAAAATATTCATCATTAGGTAACTATCAACATTAAGTTGTAGCATTGTGCGCAGAACAATTCGATGAAAATTATGTCAAATTTGTTTTTAGCACAATCCCCATGAAAAGAGTAGTATATCATAAAAGATTGAATACTATTACTTTATGTAAGTGGATTTCATGTTAATTAATTTTTTATGCAAATTTAACTTCAATTTTTATGTAATTATCAACTAATAGAAAAATTTTCTCATTAAAAATATTTGAATATATATTTCAATAATATTTGAATAACATGTTTCTTTTAATCTTTTTGTACAAGATTTGTAGCGGGGTTAAAATCTAGTGTCCAGACATATTGGAGAATAGAGTGTGACAACTCTAATCAATGATGTTTTTTTTATGTCAAAATAATCTGCTTTTTTGGTATTCCTATATTGTATTTGGTATGATATTTTTGAATCTTTTGTATTAAACATCTTCTGAAAATTGAATTGGCAAATTGTCATGTCTTTATTTATCTCACAATAATTTTGTCAACTACGTGCAAAATGGTATCTATGCATATACTTTATTTGTGAGAATTTTTTTATTTTCTTTTTTCATTGACTCTTTGTTATTAATCATGTGCTAGGATTTATTTTCATTTAGAGGGAAACAAAACTGTGTGATACTTTAGAGATGAAACCTACTTCCATGTGTGAAAGTAACTACACCAAATTACCATTTTTGTCAAATGCCAAAAAGTGAGCCTGAATTGTTTAACTTTTTGATTTTGATTATGTGTTATACCAAAAATGTGGTGTGATCGGAAAATCAATTAAGATACGACAGCTCGATAATTACATGACCTAAAAGAGGTTGACTCAGACTGCACATGGTCGTCTAACACATTCTGATAGGTCCTAGTGTCACGGGGCAGTCTCTCTAGCTCACCTGGCCTACAACAGTTGACAACGTAAATTAACACTCTGCATCAGCGGACATTAGGTAGTGGGATTGACGTCAGCAGCACTAAGAAGACATACATAAAGGATTTGAGGTTTATTATTCCCTCGCTATTAACGGAGAACGTGTGCCCATCCCATTCTCGCATAAAGTATGTAAAGGTGCATCTTCCTAATCTATAAAGGCATTACACCTGCCAGCCTAAATTCTTCTCTGTCCCCACTACTCTCTCTCTTTCTCTCTATACACACACACACACACACACACACACACACACACACACACACACACACATATATATATATATATATATATATATATATATATATATATATATATATATATATATATATATATATACACACACACACACACACACTCACGACACATAAATAAGGCACATAATCCCTTATTCTAGAGGAATTTTTACTACTGTTATGCTTCTCACTTCTAGAGTGAGTGAGAGATATTATAATCTCACATACATATATGGATTTTGCCCTCCAATACTAATACAATTACTACTACATCTGTGGACGTAGGTACCATCTTTTGCAAAACCAAGTAAATTCGGTTTCTATATCTGCCATCTCGTCTCTTCTCTATTGTACTTACTCTTGATAAGCATTTTAAGAATTATTATCTCTTTATCTCTTACGAACATAAGATTAGTGTATTTAGCTAAGACATAAATTCATACCCTAGTTTTAGGAATTAACATATTGGTGTCGTATGTGAGAATTAGTTGGCAAGATTTTTGGTGCTTTCTACCAATATTTTCTCTCAAATCCCAGGACAACTAGACCTGATCTACCATGGTTTCGTTGATTTCCATCGCGTTTTATCCCTTAGATACCCTTTTTACTATAACCTTTGTTATTACTCTATTTTTTGGGTTGCAATACTCCATTTTTCTCGAAATATCATGAAAATGGGTGAAAATCCCGAAAGTAGTAGGGACACTGAAGAAGTTTCTCCCTCCAAGCCTATAGATATGAATGACCTACAAGGAATACTACGACACTTAGATAGAGGACAAGAGGCTATGCAAGAAAGCATCAACCAACTGACGCAAAACATATCCAGGTACACTAGATCTGAATGAGGTCACAGGTCAAACAAACCATGAGTCACATCCATTATCCGAACAGGTGGATACGATGATGATAAGACTTACTATTATAAGCACCGAAGCATTTTGGAAAGGCTAAGAAAACAGTCCCGTTTGATTGTTTGGGACCCAGAGCTGAAAGAGCCCACTAATGTAGAGGGCTTAAAGAGTAAGAACAGAACTAGAGGGGTTGAACTTCCAGTTAGTTCCAGACCTAGTTTTCGATGGTCAACCGAAGCTGAGTAAACTTTTGAGGAAAAGAGCTCAACTGAAAATCGAGGATGAGCAAAGAAGACAGTATCGGTCAAGGCCGACAAGGAGGAAAAACCCTAAAAAGGGTCTATCCAATGACTGGAGGATCAACCTTCACGTCATCAATCGTGAACTATCCAATGCACGTAAAGTTCAAAACACCTATAATCACTCACAAGTATGATGGAATATTAGATAATATTTTGTATATAGAGCAATTACAAGTTATCTAAGATATTTATACCATCCCTGACGAGGTGCATTACTGAGCATTTTCCAGTATGATTATATGTTAGGCGCAAATTTGGTATAATGGTTTATCTAGGGGTCTAATTACCAACATCTGATACGATCTCCTCGTAAGCCATTCTATTTTGGTTCAAGACCAGGAATATGGTTCACCCTTTTTCTAAATGTTCAGCAGAGAGTGAACGAGATGAAAAGGGAATTTATCACCCGATTTAACAATAAAAAACTTAAAGTCATTGACTATAAGAGAAGACCAAAAACATAATGCTCATAAGTGAACCGTTATCTGAAAAGTTTTTTTTAGAAGTTATCTAAGAAGCCAACGAACATAATGTTTTAGATTTTAGCCAAGTTTTGAAAGATTATAAAGCTGATGAAGATTATAACAGTGAAGGAGGCCAGCTATTCCAAGGTCGATATCAACTGAAGATCAGAAACGAAAAAGGTGTTAAGGGAGAATAAAAAATATGGCTGATCGAGAAAGTTTAATGAATATACCTTATTGATTATGGGGATACACCACACCCTTAAGGAGATTCGAGGAAATAATGACTTAATGTGGCTAGGAAAGTTAAAACTCCTCTAAATAGGAGAGATAAAACCAAATACCTCGAGTTTTATTAAGATCATGGTAATAACATGAATAATTGTGTGGCCTTGAAGAATGAGATTGAGATCCCCATTAGGCGAGGCAAACTAATGAAGTTCGTTTGCGACGCTAGCCAATTAGGTAAGCGAGATAAGCAGAAACTCGTAAAACGATCAAAGTACCCTTTTATGAAGGCAGACAAGAAGAAAATAGGGTGGGATGATGATTCAGAGGATCATTATGACATTCCTAAGAAACCCAATGAGCTAGTGCATGAGGTCAAGATGATATCCTCGGGTGCAACTTCATAGTGGGAGGATATACTAGAGGTAGAGATGGACCAATAGGGAGAGAGGCTTATCAGAATGAGGCAAAAGTTTATTCTCATATTATGCAGCTTAGCTCAGCTTGGACCATCGTATCTCTCCCGAGGAAGGTAAAATGAGATTGTCTTATAGTTGATTTTTCTAAAGATGATTTATCTGGTGCGCTCTATCCACACAATGACCCTTTAGTCATCACCATGGTGCTATATGAGAGCATGGTTGCAAGGATCCTAATTGATAACATTAACTCAACAGATGTCCTTTTCTAATTGTTTTAGGAATCTGAGGTTGAAGAGACAAGAAGTTGTAGGCATACCACAGACCTCTTATGGGATTTTCAGGGGAGAACGTGTTCTCCTTCGAAAGCATAGAATTGGAAGTTATGGTCGATGACTGGAAATCTTACTGAACAAAAAAGATACGTTTCTTCATAATGGATGAGAACATTCACTGGGCCTATAACATTATTTTTGTAAGATTTGAGAAGTTTAAAGTTGTCTCATCCATCGTTAACCAATGCTTGATGTTTCCCACTAATTATAGAGTTGGTGTAGTATATGGGAATCAATTAGAAGCTCATGAATGCTACTACACTTTAGCGAAACATGAAGAGAAAAAAAAATTGACTACCACTTATCAAATCAAAACATTGGATCCTCGAGTTGAAGATAAATAACTCAAAGGTGAAGTGATTGAGTAAATAAAAAAAGTAATAAAATTTAGCAAACACCCAGAGTGGACAACCCATATCGGCTCATCACTATATCTTACTCTTAAGAAGGAACTAACTAGTGTTTTAAGAGGGAGAAATAACGGGTTCGCCTAAATCCACAAAGACATGCCTGACCTAGATCCAAAATTCATTGCCTATGAGCTCAGTATGATAAAGGATAAAAAAGCGATAAAACTAAAATGTTGTGTATTCATTCGAGAAAAGAACATGGCAATCTTGGAGGAAGTAGACGAATGACAAAAGGCAAAGTTCATCAAAGATGTGAATATCTGAAATGGCTGTCGAATGCTATCATAGTCAAGATGACAATTGGTGCATGTGTGTAGACTTCACTAACCTCAATAAAGTTTGTCCAAAAGATCATTACCTATTTCCCAATATTAACCATTTGGTTGACGCTACAGTAGATCACGAGCTCCTCGATTTTATAATCGCTTATTCTGGGTACAACCAGATAAAGATGAAACTGAAAGATTAGGAGAAAACCTAGTTCATCACTAAAAGAGGTACATATTGTCACAACATTATGCCTTTTGGGCTAAAAAATCAACGTACCAAAGGCTGGCGAACAGGATCTTCAAAGATCATATTAGAAAACCCATAGAGGTCTATGTAGATGCCATGATGACAAAAAGCATGAAAGTTACTTACAATATCAACGATCTTAGATGAACTTTTGACCAATTGGATAAATACCAAATGAAGCTTAACCCAATAAAGTGTGTTTTGGGGGTCAAAGAAGAAAAATTCCTTGGTTTCATAGCCAACCAAATAGGTATAAAATAAAACCTAGACAAGATACAAGCACTGATAAACATGCAATCTCCCGTGAGCAAGAAAAATATCCAAAGATTATAAGGACATGTAGATGCATTGAACATATCTATGTCTAGGGCCGCAAATAGATGTCTTTTACGTTTCAAAGTTCTCAGAAAGACCTTAAAATGGAACGATGAATGCGAGACAGTCTTCCTGATATTGAAAAAATACATGGTATTTGCACTGTTGCTGTCTAGGCTAATCCAAGGTGAAAAAATCTACATATTCCTGGCAGTATTAAAGTCAGCTTTCAGCTTAGTGTTGGTTCGATAAGAAGCCATGCCTCTGGAAGAATGAAACTATACTTTTAGACACATATCATTATTATTTATATAAACTTTCCCCTATGAAAAGTCGTCCATAAACCTGAGAAACCAAGTAGAGTGATGGATTGGGCGGTAGAACCAGGAGAGTACACCATTTGATATGAGCCCAGGATAGGAGTTAGAGGCTAAACAATGAATGATTTCATAACAGAGTTCACTTACGAAGGAGGACCACCGAAGAAAACTTCTAAGGAAGAGATATCTGCCCAGAAGAAAACCAAGAAGACTTCTATGAAAGAGAGCTCAATAGCGAGATCGATAATATAAACTTCTAAGGAAGAGATCTCAGCCCAAAAGAAAATCGAGCAGACTTTTACGGAAGGGAGCTCAGCCAAGGAGCAAATTGAGTAGACATCTCCAGAAAAGAGATCAAAGATTTAACCCATTGAGAAGACTTGTATGGAAGATAACTCATTAACTTATATAGTCGACCAGGGTGTTAAAATAATAGTGTCATTATCCCGAAAAGAAGAGAGAGCTCGTAATCTCGAGCAAATGAGAAAACTATTCCAAAATGGGCATTTAGTGGTAGGAAACTTTAAAAAAGAACCACTAGTTTACTAACTATTCATAGATGGCTCATCATATGCCAACAACAGTGGAGTAAGTCTAACAATCATAACACTGGATGGAGGTGATGTGCAGTATATCATCAGATTTCACTATGAGGCCTCTGATAATGAGGCAGAGTATGAAGATCTCATAGTGGGTCTAAACTGGCATCATCGCTTGGTGTCGAGCAGTTATCAGCTCAGAGTGGCTCCCAGCTTATAGCCAATCAAGTCCTTAAAATTTATTAGGCTAGGGGAGAATCAATGATGAAATACGTGGAAAAATAAAAAGCTTAATTGTCAAGATTCTTGGCTATTCAGATGGTCAGAATACCAAGAATCAAGAATGCTCGAGAAAGTGCACTTGCCCACCTAGCATCAGCCACTAGAATCAAGCTATGTAGAACATTCCTTGTAGAAGTCTTAATGCATCAGAATACATATGAGGAATGGTATTAGAAATGATGTTAGACTTGGGGCCCTTATGGAAGGATCATATTCGTGAAATTTTGGAGTTTGGAATAATTCTTAATGATCCAAATAGATAAGGAGGCTTCGGTACAAGGCAGTAAGGTACGTGTTGGAATCAGGAATCCTATTTAAAATAGGATTCATAATATCACTGTTTAGATGTGCTCATCCATCCTAAAGTAGATGATTTGATTAAGGAAGTGCTTGAGGGGTCATGCGGAGCCCACTCGGCAGGCAGGTTATTATTGAAGCGAATGGCTAATTAATAGTATTGTTGGCCAACCATGAAAGAAGATTGTGCAAACTATGCAAAAAAATGCGATAAATGCCAAAATTTCAGCGTGATCCACAAAAGCTCAGAAGTAGCAGTGGCACCGATTACACCCCCTTATCACTTCTCCATGTGTGGTTTCAATTTAGTCGGTTCACTACTGAAGATAAGGGGTAGGTTAAAATATATGGTCGTAGTAGTGGATTACTTCACTAAGTGGGTTTAAGCCGAGCCCTTGGTAGAGATGACGTATCAATTTTTTTTCCATTTTATATGGAAAAACATCATATGTTTCTATGGCATGCCACATGACTTCATCACAGACTAAATAGTTTGAAGACTATTGTCTATTTTCAAAGATCCAAAAATTTCACTCGGCATCCAGTCACCCGTAGTGCAACAGACAAATAGAGATAACAAATAGAACCATACTTAGCGGAATGAAGAAAATAATAAATAGTTCTAAGGGATTTGGATCAATGAACTACATAGCGTACTTTGGTCATATTGAACAACACCAATAACAATGATAAGTAAAAACCCTATTCATATTAGCATTTGGAGTCGAAACACTACTACCCACTGAAATAGGCCTACACATCCTTAGAGGTCTCAAATTTAACTAATGAAGAGCGATCTAATGAGAATACTCGAATCAAACCCGATTGAAAATGCTCTATAAGGGGACGCATATCAGTAAAGGAATACTAGAGTAAAATCAAGCATTTTAAATGAAGGAAACTACATGTCGAAAAAGGTTATTAAGGAAAACGAACAAACTGGAACTTAACTGGTATGTCCATATGGAGTATCTGTTGTTGTACAATCAGAAACCTGTAAAATTAAGACTCTAAATGGTGAAAAGTTCAAAAATCCATGGAACTCAGAGTATTGGAGGAGATACTACCAGTAATAGTGGTAACAGTGCCTAATTGTGGACAAAATTAAATGCAAACCTTCCTTTTCATTCCATTATAGTTACCCTCAGTCATTAATCCCAAGGACTTAATTTTCTACATATGTGGTTGTTTCAAGTTTTTATGCATTATTTAAAGACTATTTCGTTAGTGTGAAAGAAATCTAGGTAGAAGAAATCTCATAAATGAGCACATACAAACTCACAAATCATAAGTTCAACTTCATCTACAATCTCATCTTAGTATAGATCTCAATCAATAAGTTTCTTCGAGATTGGAAAATCCAGTGTAGTCTTGTGGATGATGAGATCCGACCATAACTATCTAATGCAAGGATAGATCCTAGTAAACCCTATTAAGTATGGTAATCTATGGTAACGGATGGTCAAGATAATGATATATGTTCATACGACCAGTAACCCGTCATAAGATTTGGTAGAAATTAGGTCAAGATAACTCTAGTTCATCCAAAACTCATAGCTGATAATGCCGAACAAGCTCACAAAACCACACGATTATAAACCTATACTATCGGTAATCCTATTTAAGCACTTCATCTATGATAACATATCTAGACAAGTCATGATCAGTAAGTTCAACTTCATGTAGAATCTCATGTTAGGACAAATCGTGAACAATAAGTCCCTCCAAATTTGGGAAATCCAGTGTAATCTTATACACGATGAGATCTAACCATAACTGAATAACATAAGGATAGATCCTAGACATTTAGTCGACTTCGGTAATCTATGATAATGCATGATCAAGATGAAGAGATCCATTCATACAACTAATAAATCAGCTAACCATTGGTACAACCTAGGTCAAGATAACTCAGGTTTATCCAATACTAGTAGATGGTAAGGTGGATCTAGTTGGCAATAAGATGACCAGATGGTCGTAAGACTAAAGTACTAGTACGATCATCCAAGGCACTAAAATAGTGAGCAAGTTGACATTGTAAATAAAAAAGATGATATAATAGGTTCATAAGACTATAACTAACTTAGTTGAAGACATATGACCACATTCACTTGTGCAAAATATTCTGATTATGGTATGATCTAGTCAAGTGCATGTAAATATCTTCAGAGACAGCATGATAGGAATGAACATCCAGAAAAACTAAAAGATATGGTAAAAGGATGACCATTACAATAATAAAGAGCATCCACGATCTTCCCAATAATTAGTTAAACTAAAAAATGTCTTCTCAAAGCAACAAAGTCAGAAATAAAGAGCTTTACAAAAAAATTATCAATATAGGGAGCTTTAGGCTTCAGGAGAATGCTAAGTCCCAGCCTTTATCATTTGGGCATCCCTAGCAGTGGTAGGAATGTTATTAAAATAAGTAGGTTGGTTCGCAGTAATCTCAACCTTCTCATCCACAATATCTTCAACAACTACCTCCCCTTCCATGATCTCACATTCAGTAGTAAAATCCTTGACCTCGTCATAGTCATCCTCCTAGGATTACATCGTCTCCGGAGAATTAGGGAAGTGCATGATGACCCTCTTCTTGAGCTCATTATAACCCTCCATAAAGATGGTCACCTGATCAATGTTGTATTCTATAGAGCTCTCACTACACCCAAACAAGCTTTTAGTAATAGACTAATTTTATGATTAGTAACACAATTATACCATTACTATTTCTTACCCTATAATACCGTTACTAAGCAACTATAAGTGTTACTAATTCTAATTTATTATTTTAAAAATGAACATAAAAAAAATAAAAGAAAAAGTTCCTCCCCAAACTAGAGAAACTCTCCCCGACTTCCACACATCCAAATGAAAAACCTTCTCTACCACTTTGTGCATTTAGGGTTTCTCAAACTCACGTATCCTCTAAAACTCACGTCTCCTCCATCTAGGGTACCCAAACTCCATCACGCCAATCCAAAATTATCTCTCTCTTTTTCTATCTTGTAATCGATGTCACAATGTCTCAAGTAATATCACGTTCATTTTTCCTTGTTAAAACTCCATTATTCGATTGTAATTTTGATTTGTCGATTTATAGATCAGGTGGAAAACTAGGGTTTTCAAGTTATAACGATGGTGTTCTAGCTTGAAAACTAGGATTTTCAAGCTATAACTTATAATAATGTGAAAGTTGATCGGTTACTAGGTACCTTGAAGCATGAAGTTGCTATAGATGATTCATTGCTTTCATTTGACCCCCTATAGCTGAATTTATAAACTTCAAGGTTAGTGCTTGTTTTGTATGATCAATTATTTTAAAAGAATCAGTTTATTATGTTGTATAAATGCGTTAAATTTTTGTTAAACAGGGCTACAGATCTAGTTTGTTCTTGCTTTGGCTGTGAAGCAGTTCTTGGTTCATGAGGTAGGTCATGCAGTTTCTTAAGTTGTTTTAAAGTATTTCTGAGGTGTTCATTTATTTGTATTTGGAGAAAAAATGTGCTTTGTTGGCTCTGTTTCTTTGCATGGTCATCATAGGTCGAACAACAAGTTTTAGGGTCTTTCACAATTAGAATCTGAGGGAGACAATAATTGCAAAAAGTCTAGATAGTTCTATCAGTATACAGTTGGTGTAGGGATCACATCCAAAAGTTCCATTTTATCTCAAGGACTGTTTTGTGAAACAAAAACCATGTGAACCTCACTTAGTTATTTACAAGTGACCTCTTAATACAATTTGACTGGATGTTTGCACAAGCATCAGTTAATGGTTATTATATTTCTTTATCCTTTGCTAATTCAGGTGTATTTTAATTTTTTCATTTTAGTCCTGGTATGGTGTCAAGAATTTGAAAAAGTATTACAATCAGAAAACAAAAATAAATAAGCATGAAGATTTCACATGAACTGTCATATGCACCACATTTGACAAAAGGATGGGATCTGTAAACTATGAACATGTAGTCTAATTCTAGAAAATCATTTGTGTCAGAACAGTATTATTGAACTTCAATCGAGTTCGAATATATATAAGGACATCCTTCGACTAGATGTTGTTTTTTGGACTGCCTCAACATGGTTGGGCAAGTGTTATCTATATTCCAGACCTACAGTTCATTATGATTTAGGATGATGATCACAGTTACCTTTCTCAAAAACATCATCACAAACTATAAGGTGAAATTTTCTTTGTTAAATTAAGAAGACATTAATGAATATATTTTGTTCAAATATTTTTGTTTATTTGATCTGAATCCCTCCTTTATTTTCCTTGATTATCCTATTAGACTTACTATAAATATAAGCCATTAGTTGTGATTTCGGGATTGCTTGAGGGGAAATGGCAAGTATTGTGAGATTTTTAAGCTAATAATTGCATTTGACTTATTTTCCTTTTCATAGCATGTTGATGCACAAACTTCATTTTTGTAGAAATGCATAAGCAGAAGTGAGTCATAATAATCATCAATACGATCTAAGGTCCATCTTATTCTTTGCGATTTCCCTCCTTTTCGTTGAGATTAAGTGTGTCAGTACCAATTGACATAAACACTGATTTTTCACTTTTTTGTTACTATATTATTAGATAATTGGCCTTTCTATTCTACCCGTGGTGGGATTTCAACAACACACAAACAAACACATACCCATATATCTTACTGATACAAAATTTTTATTATCATTTCTTTAGATCACAAATAATAATGATGAAGGCTGTCGCGGTTCTTAACAGTAGTGAAGGTGTTAGTGGTTGCATAAAACGAAGTATTAGGTACAAGACATTTACATTACAAATTTTGAGTTTTAAATGGCATAATATTAGTAAGATAATTATACGTAATTAAAGTTTATTTTCATTCACAGTTATGGGGATTCATATTCTTATGGATAGTTGACATTTACAATAAGGAATGTGCCTAATAGGTTTAACAACCGTCCGATTTATAGCTACAAAACAGTGTGCATTTGTGTGTATGTACGTGCTTGTGTGCTGAAGTGTGCGTGTGTTATGAAACAGAGTGTCTTCTGATAGAAACTATTGTGCATTCATATTATGAAGATGATGTTATTGCAGTTCCCCTTATAGAAGAACTCAAAAGCTTTACTAGACGCTTAGACAATAAATAGAATAAGTACAATGAGAAGAAAGCAAGAACCACAAAGACAATATTGAGCAATAAAGTTATTTCAAATAATGAGGAGATTCCAAAGTCCTTCAAACAAACTAAGCCTCTCAAGCTAATCCTTTTTTATCCCACTCTCAAAAGAATCACAAGGTCAACATGTAAGACAAATGTAACAGCTTCTTCTTCCTCTTTTCAATGATTAATTTATATATTAGAGTATGAGAGGAGTAGTAAATAAAGCTACTAATAGAAGAATTAAAAGACCGCTAAAAATTAAAATCTTCCTGTAATTTCATTAGTTTAACTAAAAGTGGATTTTAAACTTTTTAAAATTATATAATCTTCCTGTCATAGAAGAATCAAAAGTTGTGTCATCATGCGAGCACGGGGAATCATATAAAAATTTTAAAGACTCATTAGAATGATTCGTGCGATCGTGAGAGTGCACGAAATCATAAAAACATTTGAAAGACTCGTTAGAATGATTTGGGTTTCAGTGGAACTAGTCAAATGGTAAGGAGGAAGCTTTTAGATGAGTGGAAAATAATTTAGGCTAGGTAGGGGAAGTACCAGTCGGTCATGGCGTCCATACCCTATAAAAGGCCATTTTCCATCATTTGGTTTGATCCAACTTTCTTACTCTCTCTAGATTTTATTAGTCCAAATTTTTAGATTTTTTTGATTTTTTTTTCTTGGTACTCTCTAGTGATAGTATATGGATGCTGGGGATATCTTGGAGATGCATTTGGGAGACCTCTAGGTAGTGAGTCCAATCTCTAGGGTTGAAGATCTAGATGATTGGGTGGACATCGATGTGTCGATGGAGCTAATTTTCTTCGGGATTTCGTTAACCACATCTCCACCATCATTCATAGCGGTGAGGTATCTATTATGTTCTGAATTTATTTATTATCAACACATGTCCATTTTTTATATTGGTGATGCTCTAAGATTCAAAGTGTTTTTTATTTTGTAAATATTTACATATATGCCTATTTTTATTACTGCATGCTATTGATTGCACGTTCTTTTCTGGTGCTCCTATGTGGGATGAAGTCCACACATTCGGTTTAGGAGTTACCCTAATCGAGTGGTGGATCTATGAACTGATGAGTTCTTCCCTGAGAGATTTAGGGGGTCATCACTGGGTGAAGTCTCAGCCTCTTTATGGAGTTTATAGTGATAGTTCAAACTTCATTTGTTGTGATGATACTTGTTGAGAGGTGTTAGGCCACGACAGTTGACTGTGACAACCCGCTCACCAAAATAAGGGGTGGCCAGCCCAATACTCCAATATAACGGAATCATGGATGGAATCATTCTCAGCATCATAACAAAAATATAGAGTATCCAGGATAACCACCCAATATTTCAGAAAACGGGTTGCCAAAAATTTTGATTTGAAAGTAAATGAATGAAAACAAACAACCCAATTCCTGAAAGATAAGGGAAACCCCAAGACATATATAAATAATACAACAAGAATACGATAAAAAGACCGAATAGGTAACCAGTCACTAAACTGATACACCAATAATGCATAAGTACAATAAGTTACTTATTACATTTCATTAGACATTTACAAAAGCTTGGGCCTTTCGCCCGAAGAAAAGACTTGATCTTAACTAGAATAAAAATGAAAACGTCTATACCAAATGTATCCCGTAATACCCGCAATGCATCACGGCTCGTCGAAAACATCGGAATAGGAATTTAAATCAGGCATCCTTGCGGCGGAGTACCTGAGCAGAGACAAGATGAATATGCAACAAGAAATGTAACCAGGTCAGGGCCCGGTTCAATATGATTACCAGATGAATAGAGAGTATGACAGTTATGTATGATAAATCATGAAGAAAGAGAAATAAGAAGCAACCTATACAATTTAAAACATAAGCTAAGCCGGAACAAAAAATAAGAAGCATTAAACTAAAAAAACTTCACCAAATGTGCCAATTACTTCATATATCTTTTCCTTAGCAGGAAGTACATATATATAATCACAATCTTTTGCTCTTTAAGGAAATTTTATCTCAATTTTACCTTTTGTAAAAATCCTTTCCTTATCAGGAAAATAATCATTTTCAAATGCTCTTTGTGGCATTTACATGTGCTCTTTGTGGCACTCCATCATGCCCTTATGGCATATCAAATACATCAAGTCCCACTTGATTATGAACTGTTATAATTATATACATATAACGAATTCTAAGACCGCCCGTCCGGGTTTCCCCACTGTGCGCGCCCCTAAATGACCATCATCTTCCAGGGCCTATCATTAGACTACCTGGGCACCTATATCGCAAGACGTCGGGAAGCGGCCATGAGCCTGCGGGGTAGTCAAGACCACACCCGGAATCTCCTACCCATCGCAGAAACATATACAACAATAAGCGCTCCCATGGCCTAGGACTATATCCACCCTGCATTCATTAGCCAGGGGGCTTCACCTCACGTGCGGACTTCCCTTATGTGTCATTTAGAGAGGTGTGTTTAAGCCATTTTTATTTATCATTTCAAAATCAAGTAAATCATTATTTACCGGTTTCATGATTAAGTAAATTATCATATACTAATCTCAATACCATTTCCATTTATATGATTCATTTTATTCGAAACCATTTCTATTTATTTTGTAAATAATCTAACTTACCATCCATAGTCATACGATAGCTTATATCAACACTACAACCTCAAAGGAGTAAATAAACTCTTCATTATCTCCAAGCATTCTAGGAGGTTATTTTAGAATCCCAAGGTTATCATCTTTCGAAGGAATAAAATGACTTTCAATTTATTCTCCAAACTCACCTTTAAGGTACTATTATGAACCACCAAGGTTAACATAGCTCAATCGAACTTTTAAAATCTTCCAACATTCTTTTGGGGTTGTAATATAAACCATCAAAACTAGTATAGCTTAATTAAGCTTCTAAGGTCTCCCGAACATAACACTACATCTCCTAGTTTTATAATAATTAACTAGAAGAAAAGAATGCCCTATCATTAATAGGCCTAACCCCAGAAAAGTCCCCACATAAACCATTCCTAATGTAGGGTAGACAACTAACTCACCTCACACTCTAGGACGCTAAGTTTACTTCATTCAAGAAGGTTCCTAATCCCTATATTTTAAGAAAAGAATTGAAATTGAGTTATAAAATTAACTCAAAAACAGCAGGAAAACGAATCGATTCGCCCAAAAAGGGAATCGGTTCGGACTACTAAACCAACATTCTGCAATTGGCCGAATCGATTCGGCCTTAACCCGAATCGATTCGGGTTATGTAGACCTGCAAATTTCCCTTAGCGAATCGATTCGCCCAAAGGGCCGAATCGATTCGGACCTGCAAATTTGCCAAAAATGGCTACGAAGGGTTATGAACCCTAATTTATCTAAACCCCAAATCTCTTCCATCTTACACACAACCAACAACAATAGTCTACACCAAAACACCCCACATGGTTAAAAACAACTATAACCCAAAATTTCATCATCAAAACTAAGATTAGGGCTTAATTCCCATAATTTCCACATTTAAACCATAAATGTAAATACACAACTATCATACAATTTATGCATCTTAAATCACATATTAGCAAGTAGAAAACTTGCCTTAGGGTTGATATCTCAGATTTATTTGGAGAAGAAGCAATCCCAAATCCTCCATCTTCAATCTCTCTCTCATTTCTCCATTTCTCTTCTTCTTCTTCATCTCTCTTTGTCTCTCTCTATGTTCAAGACATAAAATGGGAAAATAAGGGATTTAGAAGACTAAAATCGTGGCTTAGGTTAAAACTCCCAACTTAAATGGTTAATACCACATTAAAATGACTCGCAAATACACATATAAGCCAAAACCAGGTAAAAGTGCCCGAAACACAAAAATACAATATGACACTTATTTTGACGGTCTCGCACCTTCCGAGACTAACTACACCCTCTAAACTGGCATCCGGAAATTTTATAAATTATTTCAAGTTCCAAAATCATTTAAACTAAAAGTCCATTTAAAATACATGACACTACAGACATGCAACCTGATGTTATTTACTTTCACATACAGTAAATATGCATCAATCTAGTAAATATTAACTTTCAATTCATTAAATTGATATTTACTCCAGTCCCCACATTTTATATAATTACCTTATGCGGTAAAATTTGTATAAAATGAGCCTCCCAGAATCGAGGGTTGTTACATTGACCTTCCACCTATCGATTGTGGAGATGACACTACCTCCTCTTAACCTCCCTGTTCTGACTGGTTTTCCATTAGGGGCATACCTGGTGATTATTCCCCACCATGCCTGATTGTTAAATACGTCCATCAAGGTTGCCTTGAGCTTTGTGTCATCTATTCGCTCAGGGGAAACTTTGTTTTTCCTTCTCTTGAGGATGGATTTAGAGTCGTATACGAAATTTAAGGGGAAATGCTATGCAAATTCATCAGTTTACCCGAGTTGTCCTGCTCCTGGGTCAGGCCATTTACACATCTCATCATGATACGATCCATGAGGACCTTCTATTCTCTCTCAGATACTTTAGTTACATCAAGAACTATGACTGGTGTAATTCTATTTTGGGTTTGCTACATGCTAGCACGAGTATCGTTTCCTCGAGGTTGACTAAAAGTCCCATGGGTTACCATGTGATCTGGGAGGTATGCCTTGGTTTATTACATTTTTACCTGTGCTTTTTTATTTATCTGCTTATATTTTTTTCTATTTTCTTCGCACAGTTATGGGTCTTCGTGGTCTTCGGTCTCTATTGGGGGACACTGAGAGAGGAGGATGAGGATAGTTGGCCTCCTCAAATATGATAAAGGCATGATAATTTCTAGTTAGGAGCTGTCACATACTCTTATAAAGAGATACGTACCTTGTTGAGTAGCCTAACTGATGAGAAGGTACATGTTCTTTCTTAACTCCTTTATTCATCAAACATGTTTTCCTTAGTTTTTGATCTATATATCTTTTGTTTAACTAGAGGTCACATTGTTATCTTGGGACACATTGCTCGAGCACTAGTCCCCAGACAGGACCATCACTCGGACTGTTTTCCACCAAATGTTTTGCACAGATTGCACAGATAGGACCATCACTCAGTCTTTTTAAAATATTGAGCAATAAAATTATTTCAAATACTGATGAGATTCTAAAGTTCTTCAAACAATCTAAGCCTCCCAAGCTAATCCTTTTTTATCCCCCTTTCAAAAGAATCACAAGGTCAACATGTAAGACAAATGTAACAGATTATTCTTCCTCTTTTGTATGATTAATTTATATATTAGAATGTGAGAGGAGTAGCAAAAAAAGCTACTAATAGAATAATCAAAAGACTACTAAAAATTTATAATCTTCCTGTAATTTCTTTAGTTTAACTAAAAGTGGATTATATAATTATGTAATCTACCTTTAAAATTACTTAATTTTAAAAATTATATAATTTTAAAAATTTAAAAAGTGGATTTTAAAAAGTTTAACTAAAAGTTATAGATTTGACTTCATAATCTACCTTTAAGCTTCCGGTGCACAGTCAGCGATAGATCTAGACTTCCATATAATAATTCTTTAAATTGAACAAAGCACGTCGATCGTAATCCAGGATGAGATATTGAGTTTTTCATTATTTTCATCTTCATTATTATCAAATTTCTGTCGGTGTTAATATAGGCTCCTTATCTCATCTTTATCAAACTTAAAGCTTATCGGTGTTAATATGTGCTCCTTATCTCATCTTTATCTATCATCGTCACGTTCATTAATTTATTATTTCATTCATTCATTATTTTTTTTCTTTCCTTTTGTTTTGTGGTTTGAATCACCACTCCACATTTCCAATGCATTAACCTCTTGAGTAATTCTAGTTCCTATTCATCTAGGACTCTTTTAAGAGTAGACACTTTAGTTATTAGTTGAATGAAATAGTTTCTTTTATATATTGCAATTTTGAGATCAAGTCTTGTTTCGAACAAGTCTTGAAAGAGTTTCTTTTATATATTGCAATTTTGAGATCAAGTCTTGTATCGAACAAGTCTTGTGTCGATATTGCAATTATGAGAATATAACTAATTAATTTTTTTTCTAAATTAATTTTATAGGACTAAATATTGATATTACAACTAATATGATAATTTTATTTGGTTTGACAGAATGTCATTTTTGGATCCTCATCAAGTTTCCAGCGTTGCGGGTTGAGGCATTGATGGCGATGATAATAGAACGAAGGTTGATAGTCAACAACAACATTTTTATTTTTTTATATTTCATTTGATTGGTTATAATATAAAATATCTCATTTGGGGATTATTGTATTATGATGTTATATTGGATGATTTTATTAAAATAATGTAACTTTCGGGACGATTGTATTATGATATGCTTCATTTGTAAATAAAGAGCCGAGTCTTATATAAATGTAAATGTTGAATATAATGCCCTTGTTTTTGTGGACTATTTTTTGTATATGTTCTTAGGATTTAAATAGTGTGATAAGAATAATTGAATTTGTTTAAATTCAGGATATTGGATCTTGAATAATTTTTTTTAATATGTATTAATATTAGTAACATAATTTTATCGTTACTAATTTTGATCTTTCTGTTACTATCAGTAACAGAATTTTACTGTTACTAATTTTGATTTTTTCGTTTCTATTAGTAACACAACTTGAGCGTTATTAATTTTGAATTTTTTCGTTACTAGTAGTAACAAAATTTTACCGTTACTAATTCTAATTTTTACCGTTACTATTAGTAACAGAATTTACCGTTACTAATTGTAATTTTTTTCGTTACTATTAGTAACAGAATTTTACCGCTACTAGCTTCGTGACCCACGCCTTTTTTCTAACAGAAAAATTGTGTTACTAATATATTTAGTAATGGTAAAATTGTGTTTCTAATGGTGTGTTTTGGTGTAGTGTCTTAAACTTTCTCACCCCCTCCTCTTTAGCATGTGCAAGGGAAGAAGTGACCTTCTCCATTGCCTCTATAACCTTCCTAGATCTTCTTCCCTTTTTACAACCGTCTCATCCCAAGACTTAAGATAAGCTGCATCTATCTCCACCTGCTCGTTTAACTTCTTGATCTCCTCCCCTGTATGGATCAAAGTACTCATATTGGCTATTAGTTGATCGCCCTTCTCTTCTCTTTCAGATCAGAAGAGATCTTATCATGGTCATCCTTAGCATTTTCCTCTTCTCGAACAAAGTCTTATTGTTATCGAAGAGATTGATGTGATATTCCTTCATCTTATCATAAGCGTCTTGGTATGAGGCTAATTTTTCCCTCAAAATGGTAGCACCCACAACACCCTAAAACGAAGAGATCAACATGATACGAGACACGACATAGATATATTCAAAAACACAAACCTGTCTTATAACTTATTACCATCATGTTGTGTTGTGTCATGTTCCAAATCTAGTCCGTATTAAACTGTTTGGAATATTTGAAGGCACGAGCGTAATCATAGTACCCAAGCATTTAAGTGGTATTATCCCAAGATACAATTTTTTTAAGTCACAGGTAAAGGGATCCACTTCCCTATAAGGACTAAAAGACCCAACATCTTGAACCAACTACTCAATAGGCCCTCCCTCAATTTCATCTCTCTCAACCCTAGCCTCGATCCTCTGTTGCTTGGGGCTAAGCTAAAGAGGAGGTATTCCAATTGCCCTTTTTGGTGAAAAAATGGTCCATCATATGAAGAAACAACTTTGCTCTTACCCTTGGCCTTGGCCGTAACAACTTCCTTAGGATTGGCCTGGCTCTTAGCTATATACTAAACATTTTTTTAGCCTTTACGGAGTCTATTTTCTCCTCCTCTACCCATTTTTTCTCCCTAGCTTCAGCAATAGCATCGACCATTCTCTTCTTAGCCTCTGCATCTAATTACACTTTCTTAGAAATCTACATGAACGAACAATCAAGGACTGGAGGCATAATTAAAATTGCTGAGATGGATGAGCTAGAGGAAGAAACTACACAGTAAGAAAAAAATCACACTGAGTCAGACTATTAAGTAAAAAATCTCATTAAAGAAGACCAAAAATTAATCATTATACCTTCTTCGATCTCCTATTTGGGAAAATTCTCATGAACCTCCCTTTCTGTAGCTGAGTCAATATTCTCGTCTCTGGGGGGACCACTTGGAGGAATGTAGTACCCCAAATAGACAGACTTCTTGATGGAGAACAACTTCTCTAATTATATGGGATTGGGGTGTAGGTGGTTCTTATTAATTCCTTCAAAGCAAGAGGAAAATTTGGATCCTTATTTACTTCAAGAGGACGAACACAAAAATGAGGTTAAAGAGCACAAATGAAAATAAGTGTAACATAATGAAATGTAGAGAGTATACTAATGTGGTGTGGGGGGCACCAATGACGAGTAATACCACCGAACCTATCCCTCTCATGAGAATGAAACTCCTAATCACCTTTTATGAAGATGAACTAGTTTTTTCAATTGTTATTGCTCCTCTATATGACCTTCACTATCGTATGATCGTATTTTTAAGGAGAGAAATAATAAGAGCATTGGGCTTTGGCATTCTCCTCGATGCCATAAACCCATCGATATATTTCAGTGGTCAAATCGAATCACGTGTGATGTTGTTAGTATACCATAATTCCAAGGATGGATCTATAAGAGTTTGAGGGGTTGAGTAGGGGCTACATCATAAACCTTTAGAATTGATCTTATGATAGGGTAAGGGAAAACTGAACTCCCACTTGCAAAGCCCATATAGGGAAATAAATCTCTTCGATATTGGGCTGATCGTAAACCATCTCCTTAGGGTTTGGTAGGTGTATACTGCACTCGTCTCTCAAGTCATCAAATTTATCCACCATAATATCACAACCATGGTTTGAAGTGTTGGTGATGGCTGGATCCCTGGAGTTAGAGGTCCTTAAAGTGACCTCTTTGGTACGAGTAACCACAATAATACATGTGGAGGCCATTTCACCGTTGGGAGCATTACACAGAAGAGGAGCTACATACATGGATATATTATTGATGAACCTCTCCCCACTAAGAAAGCAGTCCACTAGTGTGGTATCTGAAACAATAGAAGGCTCACGTCCTACTAATGGGGGCGGTGATGCAAACCCTATTAACGTGGAAATAATTTGTTGGGAATATCCTGGAATTGATACCAGGAAAAATTGGCTCTAACTCAATTAAATTCTCATACAATCATTGAACGTGGGGTGGATGGCTCATCAAGATGAAAGATGAGGCCCTAAGCTTCGGGTCACATTTGCTGACAAAGTTTTTATGGATTCCTTAAGCTTGGGGTTATTCAAACAAAGAGAATAGACGATGGCTTTAAACTAAACCCAAACCAAATCACAAGATTAGGCCAACTAACTCAATGGTTGTATAAATACAGACACTCCTCCATAAAATCAACAATTATCAGCAAACCAAACAAACACGACAAAAATAAGATGGTGAAGATGGTTGAGAATGAGGGTTTCACTAAATAATATATAAACTATAAAGATGGGATGTAAATAATACCTATAAACACTAATGAGTTTTGAATCCCTCACTATTAATGGGTTTTGAAGCCCTCAATATTCAGGGTTTCTCTAAGATGGCAAAGATTCAAGGTTTATTGTTCCCCCACTATTAAGGGGGAAGGTGTGCCCATCTCATTATCCCATAAGGTGCATAAAGGTTCACCTACCTAATCCATAAAGGCATGACACATGTCAGCTCACATTCCTTTTTGTCCCCTCCAATCTCTCTATTTACTTACAACAAATATAAATCGGGCACACAATCCCTCATGCTAGAGGATTTTTTACTACTATTATGCTGCCCATTTCTAGATGAATGATAGAGCTTTTAATCTCACATACATCTATGTCTTTTGACCTCTGGTACTAATACAATTGTTACTACACATCTGGACATACGTACAATCTTAGGTTGAACTATGTAGACTTGATTTCTATATTTGCTCTCCCATATTTTCTCAATTGTACTTACTCTAAACAAGCATTTCAACAAATATTATATTTTTATCAATTATGAATCTAAGATTAGTGTGTTTTGCTAAGACATAAATTCATACACTAGTTGTAGGCATTAACATTATGTTTACATACATTTCACATTCAAATACACTCTGAAACTCAGTGTCCATGTTTTGTAAATCACCAAAGGTTCTCTCTATCTCTTTCAACTAATACGACATTTCTAAATTAAACAACATTATTATTGTTCTTTCAATTTCAAATAAAAATAAGTCTAATCAATAAAGTCGAGTATAATCCTTCTAGGTTATACTCTTTCCCTCTTTCAATCATTCTTCACCTTCTTGATATGGATATTGCATAGTATAATCCTTATGTGCCTAGCTGTCTTCGCGGCTTACTTGTGTTGTTAGTTGAGAAAGACACAATCTCTATCAAGTACATAACATATGTTCTTCAAACAAATGCCTATAAAGGTAAAGGGCCACTCCTTATTCTCTCATTTCTCTTTAAAACAAGGGTTGCATTCTCTCTCTCTCTCTCTACACACACATAGACAAGCTCACTCACTCACTAACACACACAAAATGTATATATGTATGCCTAAATGTATATATTAAATTACGTCATTTAATATTTTAAATCAACACATTTTATTTTTATTTTTTATCATTTAGTAGATAAATTAAATCTTTAAGTTTGTTTATTTTATTTGTAATTATTTTATTTCTTATAACTAAAAGTTTTTTTTGTTTTACTTTTAAGTCTGAATCTGAACCATTTAGAATTAAGAGGTAACAACTTAAATGATTTATAGGATAACAACTACATTTGACTCTTAAAGGTTAAGAGGTAAAATTAGCTATAAATCAAAATTTTGCACCTGAATTTATCTAAATACATTCATTCAAAGGGCCCTTTATACATGAAAATAAACATATATGTCAGATTTATATTCTATACTTCAGATATAAGATCCAGATGAAAAAATGCAACCTTAGAAGCTAAATTTAATCTTAAGTTTATCTATTTTATCTCTAGCTTTTATATTATTTTTATGCCTATATCTATTGCTCTCGAGAGAATAGTGATCTGCAATGAATTTTTGTGTAAATAATAAAAATGATTATTTTCATTTTATTTTTGTGAATGAATGTCGTTAAAGTAGTTGATTTATACCTTATTAAGTGATGGCTAATAACCTAAAGAATAGAAGATTCCTAGGTTTGATTGAGTTTTCTATTAGGTGATCAACTAATTTGGATCATTTTAGGCAAAACATATTTTTAGAAGGGCTAACCCTAGTATGAATTCAATATAATTCAGTCCGGGAAAAGCAAAGTGAAGCCTAGGAAATATTCAACGTGGGATAAAAATTGTAAATTGAACAGTGGGTGGACTACACACACATCACTCACTTAGTTTGATTTTTTTATTTACATTTTTGCGATTTAATATAATTTAAATAATATTTCAACTTAACAAGTTTAATTAAAAATATCTGTAAAGCTTAGAAAATTATTAAAAATTCAGATAGTATGTAGATATTTGTTAATTAATTTTTTCATATTTTCATATTTTAAAATTTTAAAATCTATTTTTTTAACAATTTTAAACGTTTTCATTTTTTGGCAATCGATTAAAAGAATATATTTTCACACACCGAATTTTAAATTTGACTTCGATTTATATTATTAGTTGGTCAAATAGTTGATACTTTCTGATTTCTTTTAGGTGCATCATTGTTATACATGGCTTAGGCATTTGTGCATGTGTGACAATCGAATTCCACCGCCTTGTGTTTGTTTTGTGCCTATACGCTAAGATTCAAAACCAGCCATTAGATCAAAATGATTAATGGATATCTTACAATCCACGCATAATCTTATTATCGAATCCAACACCTTTTACCTGTTAACCGTTTATCTCAAGTTTATTTTTCAACATGAGCCATCGAAAGTAAACAGAGGAACAAGTTTTGATCTCAACCATCCATTTACAAATTAATTTTGGGAACCTTATCTCACATATATATAAACCCTCATTACAACGTATTTACAGAACTTTTGGCATTTAAATTTTTTAAAGAGAGAGAGAGAGAGAGAGAGAGAGAGAGAGAGAGAGAGAGAAATCAGAAAACAATAATTGGGTGGAGAATAGGGAGTAATGAGGTGAAGTTGTAGTTTGAGTAAGAGAGAATTATACACAACCCTCATATAACAACCCCCATTAAAACACTTCAAGGTTTTACCACAATTTTAAATCTTTTCCAAATTTTTTTTTAGGGTTTGTCTCTTGAAATAAAAGTTCTTTATACTTCTCATTTGGTGAATCGTTATGGCTTTCAAAACACTCACTCATAAATCACTCACTTGTATATTTTAGGTTATTTAGTTTAAGACTAAAAATAGATCTAAACTAGTTCTTCACTACTTTTTCTCACAATTAGTTTAGATTTATAATTAGTCTGGATATATTTGAGATTTTTAGCATATATTCTTTTAGATATATTAATCTCTTGGATAAATAAGAGGTTATGACTTCTTTTATTTTTTATATGATTTCCTTCTAATAAACTTTTTAAACTTTTAAAAGTTTTTATATTTGGTATCTTAGAACAAAAATTTATTTATTTTTAAAATAAATCTTGTTCTTATGTAAAACTCAGTTTTAGATTTGAACTCTTTTTATTATGCATTAAAATAACTGTTCGTATCTTAAAACATTTGTAGTTTTCTTAGGCTTGGTCTTTAATATTAAGTGTGCGTGCATTTGAGTAGATCTGTATTAAATACACTCACCGTAGACTTAAACACAAGACACACACCTTACACAACACTATACCCTTGGTAAACATTTGGATATATGTTGTCTAGTTGAACCACTTAAGATTTAAGAATATTTGCAACATAATAGTCTACATTAGAGGATCTCTTAGGGTTTAACCCATTTAGGTATTTTGTATTTATGATCTTTTATATCTCTTCATTTGTTGTAATCTATAATAATCATTTGATGTTTTTTTTGTCTCTATAAGAAGAGACCATGGATGTTTCCCCAGTTTGGGGTTTTACCATGTACAAATTATGTGTTGCTGTTGTTCATTACTTAGTAGATTATCTGACTACTTCTTTCCCTCAAGAACATAATATATATTTTCTAAATCTTAAAAACTTAATGAGTGTTTTAAAATAAAATTGACCTAGGTTATTAGAACATAATTTGTGTTTTAAATCAGTGTATATCCACTTTTAGTCTTAAAAAATTCTCAATAAAGGAAAAAAGATTAGATTTGGGCAAGTTTAAGTTAGTTAAACTAAGTATTGAGGTATTTCGATGATATGACATCTAAACAAAGGTTAGGACCAAGAAATAGAGAAAGGGAAAAAAAATCTAAAATTAAGAAATATAATCCCGTAATTTCATATTGTTAGGATATACGATAAGGATGTTCACATTAGGGTAGATTGTTAAGTTAGGATTACAAGAAAGAATATGCCAGTTGCTCAAATTTTACTTGTTATATATAGATGGTCAATTTATTTTCTTTGTTATTTATTATTTTGTCTAATTATTTTGTGTAGATATGGCATACATTCATAATTGGAAATTTAAAGTTCATTAGGCAGATTCACATTTTTCAACACCATTGTTCTCTTCCACTTCTTTTCTAGAATCATGGTTTGAATCATTATCCATTATTAGCGATTGCTTAAGGATGAATATATACTAATATACTTTCAATTTCATGCTGGGAGCAGACAATGATTGAAGAAATGTCGAGCAAGTCTTATTCCCTGAACCTTTCTTGAATATAGTTTTACTTAACAATTAAAATAATGTTAAGGTCATGTGGAAAAGGTCTCATTTAAAAACTGCCAAAATATATTCATATTCATTTTCTCCAATCATTGTTAAGGTGGAGACGATTTTGGATACGAATTTCTCCGTTGAAGATGGTTCTTATGGGTCTAGAGTGGAATTTTTTCGAACAACTCTGGTGGGTCGAGTGGGTAGTCCACACAACGTTCCACCATTATTAGAAAGGATGAGAAGTTGGGTCAACGATCATTGGCGGCCAAGTGGCGGGGTAGTGGTACGTTATTTGAGATCTACCTCCTTCTGCTTCATTTTTGTTATGGCCAGTGAAGCAGAGAGAGTCTTGATGTTGAAGAACTGGTGGGTTTACGATACTCCACTTTTCTTATATATATGGCATCATTTGGGTTGCAATTCTAAAATTTTATGTAGATCAACAACACGTAGGATTAGGGTGGTAGGTGTTCCACTCCACCTATGGGGAGAAGAGGGTTTCCAAGCTATCGATAATAGGTGCGGGGGTTTCGTGAAGGTTGACGAGGAGACATAGGTTAGGGGAGAACTTAGGTGGGCCCATTTTTTTGTTAAAAGTACTGACTCCCTACTGGAGTCGGTGACTTTCGAAGTTGAAGGTTGGATATTTGAGCTCCCTATTTGGCCGGAGTTTTTGGGCACATGTTATCCAGGGGTGAGGTCAGTGGGTTTAATAGCGAGGAAAAGCAACGTCCGCTAGGAGTCAAGGTTCAACTCATCCCAATGTAGGATGAGCACAAGGAGAAAGTTAAGTTGAGGAGATTTCATCAATGGGGTTTATGAAGAAAATCCAATCATTTTCACATGGAGTGGGAAAGGTTAGTAAAATCAAGGGGGAATGGGGTTAGCACTAAGAGTAACACATTCATTTTAAATCTCCATGCTGAGGATGATTCTGTACAACAAGTTGCGACTTCAATAAAAATAATGGAAGCTGTATGAGAAACTATTTACATTGGTAAAGTTATCCAGTGCTCACCGAAAAGCCATGAGCCGGAGCAAAAGACGCAGATGCTAGGACCAAGTGTTATTATTGGTGAAGTAATGGCCACAGGAGCAGGAGAAGTTCCTGTAAGTAAGCGGCGGCCAAACTTCATTAGGGGCGACCATATTTTGCTTAGGGACAACTCATTGAGTTTAGGGATGGCGTGAGCGTCTAGAAGTATGTTGGAAGCCATGTCAGCGAGTCTAGAAAGGGGCAGAGAGCTAGGGTCAGGGAAGGGCGTAGGGGATGAAGAGGTTAGTGGGGAGATAAAATGAGGTTAGATGTTTTACTATGGGGGTAATAGCATGGGATTTAAAGGTTCAAAAGTGACAAATGCTCTAAGGGGGGGGGGGGGGGGTTCTTTTGAGGAGCATGTCAGACAAGTTGGGGTGACCCATGTGAAGGGGCATGGGATGTCTATAGAAGACAATAAATGTTTTGAATATAACAAGTAATGAGGAAGAGAGAAATTGGAAGAAAGAATGAATGGATATTATTCTTCTTCAGCAAAAAGCTAATCCCAACTATATAAATAGCATGAGATGGTTACAATAATACAGCTGGAAAGTCCATCTGAGCAACAACTGTCAAAAAGAGCTATTTACATATATGTACATCTAAAACTCCCCCTCAAGATGGATTATAAATATCCTTTACAAACATCTTGGAAAGAAGAAGAAATAATAAAGAAGAAGGTAATGGTTTGGTGAAAACATAAGCCGATTGATGCTAAGAATTAATGGGCATGAGTTGAATGGATCCATTAGAAACCTTGTCCCAGATAAAATGGCAATCAACTTCAATGTGTTTAGCGCGCTCATAAAAGGTTGGATTAGAGGCTATATGAACTATAACTTGATTATCACAAAAGATAAGGGAATGAGACAAAACATCAACATGAAAATCCTGCAGCAACTCACAGAGCCAAGGTAATTCACTAGCAGCAGTAGCCATTGCCTTGTATTCAGCTTTATCAGAGGACCTAGAGACAGTGGTCTGCTTATTTAATTTCCATGAAACCAAAGAATCACCAATGAAAATACAAAAATCGGTAATTGACTTGCGAGTATCCAAATAAGAGGACCAATCCGAATCAGAGAAAACCTTCAAATTAAGAGAGGAGGGAGCTGCATCAGAATAGGCACGAATCTGGCAGGATGAAGAAGCAGGGAAAAATAACCCCTGTCCAGGATGAGACTTAAGATAGAGAAGAAGATGATGAGCTTCCTTGAGGTGAGGAACTCCAGGCTTAGCCAAAAGTTGGCTTAACTTATGGACAACAAAAGTAATATCAGGCCTGGACAGAGTTAAGTATAAAAGACAACCAATGAAACGCCTATATTGAGAGATGTCAGTCAACAAATCACCCGTATCAGCACTTAAGGAAAGTTTAGGACCCATCGGTAAACTAGTTTGCTTACAAGCAAGATAGTATGTATCTTCCAACAACTGCAGAGTGTAGTGACGTTGAGAAAGAACAAGTCCTCTACTAGACTTGGCAATTTCGAGACCAAGAAAGTATTTAAAAAAACCCAAATCTTTGAGCTTAAAATGATCATTGCGAAAGATCTCCAAGGAATCAATAACATGAGTATTAAGTCCAGTGATGATAATGTCATCAACATAAACCAGTTAAGAAACAAAGGAAGAACCTTTACCCTCGGTAAACAAAGAGTAATCAGATTTGGATTGAGTGAAACCAAATCGAAGAAGAACTTGAGAAAACGTGGAGTACCATTGACGGGAAGCCTGTTTTAAACCATAAATAGACTTGTGAAGTCGACAAACAAGCTTGTTCCCTTTAGAAATGTTCTCCCCCTTACTGCCATACCCAACAAGAACATCCATATAAACCTCTTCAAATAGATCACCATTAAGAAACGCATTATTCACATCGAATTGAACTAAATTCCAATTATGACTAGCAAAAAGAGCTAAAAGCACTTTGAGAGTAACAAGTTTAGTGAGGGGGGAAAAAGTTTTAATGAAATCAAGAACTTCATGATGTGTATAGCCCTTAGCAACTAAACGGGCCTTATAACGATCAACAGAGCCATCAGACCTACATTTAATCTTGTAAATCCATGTACAGCCAATGGAATGTTTATCTTTGGGAAGAGAAGTGAGAGACCAAGTATGATTGGACTCCACAACATCTAACTCAGCCTGCATTGCATCTTGCCAATGCTGAAATTTCACAGCTTGATGATAAAACTGAGGTTCAAAATGAGAAGAAACAACCAAGATAAAAGTCTGATGAGAAGCTAATAAACAAGTATAGGATAAAACTATGGATACAGGATATGAAGATCTTGATACTGGTAATGTCTTACGAGAAACCAGACTACCATGATAGTCTTTTAAATAGGAAGGAGGCTTGACATGGCGTGTGGATTTTTAAGGATGTATAGGATCAAAAACTGTAGGTGTAGATTGTAAAGGCTCCCTATGAGCATCACAAATAAAACCACCAGACTGAAAATCTGCTGGAGTATTAGATGATAAAGAAGAAACCAAAGGAGCTAGAGAAACTTCAAGATTAGAATGAGGTGACACAAGATCAGGAAATGGACCAAGTAAATGATCAGAAGAACCCAAAGTATGAAAAGAAAAGACATCCTCATGGAAGATGACATCACAAGAGCTGAAAATCTATTTGGTTTGAATATTATAGAGTCTATAACCTTTCACACCTGATGGATAACCAAGAAAAACACATATGCAGGCTCTAGGCTGAAATTTATTTTTATGAGCAGAGAGAGTGGACGCAAAAGCTAGGCATCCAAAAACCTGAAAAAGAGAATAATCAGTAGAGGTTTTATAGAGAAGTTCATAAAGAGTCTTATGCTGTAGTAGAGGAGAGGGTGTCCAATTAATAAGAAAGTTGGCTGAAAGAACACATTCATTCCAAAAAATAATCGGAATTCTATATTGAAAATAGAGAGCTCGAGCAACATTAAGCAGGTGTTGGTGTTTTCATTCCACCACGGAGTTCTATTGAGGCCTTTCCATACAAGAAAATTAATAAAGAAAACCTTTGGCAATGAAAAACTCAGTGAATTGTAACTCACGAGAATTATCAGATCTAAAAACTTTAATCTTGGCATTGAACTGAGTATCAATCATGATGAAAAAATATGGAATAACAGATCTGACATCAGATTTTTGTTTAAGAAGGAAGAGCCAAGTAAATTGAGTACAATCATCAACCAAAGTCATAAAATACTTATAACCATAATGAGATGAGATATGATAGGGGCGTCAAATATCACAGTGTATCAAATCATAAGGACTCTTAGCTATATGATTATTAAAAACAAAAGAAAGCCTTTGTTGTTTAGCCTAAGGATAAATATAACAAGGATCAACCTTGTTGTATTTAGTAGAATCCAAATGTAAATGGGTTCTCAAACAATCAAGCTTCTTAAAAGACAAATGTCCTAATCGATTGTGCCAAACTCGTGCAGAAATAACGTTGACATATGCAATAGATTGAGTCTGCAAAGTAGTAGAATCCAGAACATATAAATCTTCAAGCTTATCACCATCACCATTGCCAATCATCTTCTTACTATTGATTTCTTGAATAATGAAGAAATCAGGAAAGAAATTTACGGTAAATTATAATTCCTTAGTAAGAGCAGTGCCAGACATCAAATTGAATTTGAACTGAGGATCATAAAGAACATCCTTGAAAATGAACTTTTTACAAAGCTTGATATCACCAAAAAAGGCTACAGAAATCTGAGTATGATTAGGCAAAGTAACAATAGAGTTTTGAACAGGTCTCGTTAGAGTGAAAAGACTAGCATTTGCACATATATGCCGAGTAGCCCCTGAATCAACTATCCAAAAGTATGCAAATGAGAAGATCGGGCTTAAAGAAATTGAAAAATAAGTACCTGTAGAATAGATAGTGTCAGAAGAAGGTTCGTGATGACCAGTACAATTAGCATAAGTAGTCAAATGAGTGGACATCATAGTCATCAACTGCTGATATTGGTTAGAGCTAAGGTTGTGAATAAAATTCCCAACATGAGACTCAGAACAAGTAGAGGACGATGGCTGACTGGAAACTTTATTCATAGCAGCTTGAGTGGTAGAGTATGATGTAGTAGAATGATGACTAGACGGTCGATTCACAGCTGCCTGGTTATTAGAAAAGGAGTGATTTTCCCTCTACCATGGCTAAAAACTTGGTGGATATCCATAGAGCTGATAACACTTTTCAATAGTATGACCATGAAATTGACAATGCATGCAAAAAGGTCTTTCCTTCTTTTGTCCTTTGTATGTTCCTGGATTTTGAGAATTAGAATTATAATTTCCTCTATCACCAGTTCTTTTAGGATCATTAGTCTCGACAGCAAAAGCCACAGCTTTGGTGGAATCAGAAGAGGAACTGAGTTATGTTCCAATCTTTCTTTGATGCTCTTCTTGATAAATAAGAGCAAAAACTTTGTTTATGGGAGGAAGAGGATCCATAAGCAGAAGCTGGCCTCGGATTTGAGAAAATAAATCATGTAATCCCATAAGGAATGACAACATGCACTCCATTTGATAATAAGAATTCAACTGCTTTACACCCCCCATAAGTGCATTTACCACATGTGCAATTAGACCTGTAATTACTCAATTCCTCCCATATAGATTTAAGATTGGTAAAATAAACACTAACAGAGTTTTGATCCTGTATATGATTCATCAGTTCTCTATGTAACTTGAAAATTCTAGGAACATTACTCTATTGAAAACGGTCCTTAAGATCAAGTTCCATATCTAATAAGGAATATCAGAGAAAATGATGCTAGCACATATTTCCTTAGAAACAGAGTTCAAGATCCCATAAATTACTATATTATTGTTTATAATCCAGGAACTAAAATTTGGATCTGTACCTGCTGGTTTATGGATCGAGCCATCAATGAATCCTGGTTTATTCTTGACTGATAGAGAAATTAACATAGCACAGCTCCAGGAGGCATAATTCTAACCGATCAATGGTTGAGACATGAGAACAATACTTGGACTATCTGAATGATGAAGAAAATAAGGATTCAAAAAATCATAAATGGCAAAATTACCACTACATATTTTCGAATTTCCTGACCCTGGAGTTACGATGAAAATCTAGAAATAAACTTGCTAGATATCTGGAGATCGTAGGAGAACTACTGAAGAACTTTCTAAAGAGTTGAGAAGGATCTAGAAATCTAGAGAAACTAAGAGAAGAAATTCCTGCTCTAATACCATAATACGAAAGAGAGAAATTGGAAGAAAGAAAAATGAATATTATTCTTCTCCAGCCAAAAAATAATTCCATATATATAAATAACATGATATGGTTACAATCATATAGCTGGAAAGTCCAGCTAAGCAATAACTGTCAAAAAGAGCTATTTGTAGATATGTACATCTAAAAACAGGTTAAGAAGTCTTCAACTTAAAAAGGTGGGTATGAAAATTTTGTCTTTACAAAGTAGTGAGGTGGGACTAAGTTTATGTATAAATTATAAGAAGGTAGTTCATTCTCCCCTTGTAAGGAATGGTATTCATGTCAATGTTGATGAAGTACCTCTTGCAAGTGTTAGGAAAATCGGGCACACACAATATTATTACAGTAATTCCTTAATTGGTCTTAAAAATGTTAAGGCCCTCTCTAATTGGGGAAAAGTCTCTTTTAAAGGGTTGGCTAGGGGAAAGTCTAAGAGCGGGCATAATATTTTGCATTAGAGAGGCTATGTTAAAGTGGTGAAAGGGGGAGATGGTGGATAGGATGTGGGTTTAAACAATTTGGTAATTATTGTGGCTAGTGAGAAAGCGAATAACTATTTTATGGGGGACTTTTCCAAGCATTAAGCAGAGGAAACAAGCGAGGAGGGGGGAACGAGAGTGGGTAGATCTTTAATAGAATTAAACAACTTTAAGTTGTTGGTGGATCTTGATATTCCTAGGGAGGGAGTGAATTTTCGTGAGAGGGAGGAGGAGGACACATTGGGGTCTCTAGATTTGAAAAGATCCAATGCTCAGCTTGATAGGACACTTGTGGCCAATCTTGGGGGGCATTCTCTTGTTAAGCGAGGTAAGTGCTTATCCGTCTTACAAATGCATGGACCATGTTTCAATTCGGGTAAGGTGTTGTAAAGAATCTTTTTTAAAAATAAATATAAAGAATAAGAGAAGGAAGAATAAGAAGAGGGGAAAACTGGGTAGAGTGCAAGATCTTAAAGGTGCATAAGAGTCGGTGGTCACATATGCTAAGCCACTTTTCACAGATGCCCCAAATAGCGGTATTTTTTGGAATCATTTAAATTTATGGGGTTCCCATGGTAAGGGGTCTGTAGTGGGTGGCTTGAGAGTTGGGGCTCAATCGTGTTATGATTATGGAGATGCTAGTGATGTGGGGAGAGAAGATATGGAGTCCGGAGCATGGTTAGTTGATTTTGAGGTTGAATTGGATGATAAACATGAAGTGGGAGGATGAGGCAGGGGGTTTGTTTATACTAATTTGACCAATGCTAAAATGTGGGTGGATATCGAAATCCCTAGGGAGGATGAGTCATTTGGAGCGGGAGAGGGGGTGGTGTGGGAAGAGGACTCGGTGGGATGGTTAGAAAAATTGATTGAATATTTTAGTAAGATTGTAAGGACAAACTATGAGAGGAATGAGTGTAAGGCGCGTTCTCTTTTCACAAAATTAGGAGGTTATGGGAGGGCATAAGTTCTAATAGTCCACTATGTGCGCTATTTTTTCTTCGGATTATTGGTTTGATGGAGTCTGGGGTTAGTCAGTTCATTGGTTGGTTTGAGTACGTGGCCAGTGACTTGCATGTCTAGGCATGTTGAAGACGTCCTTTTGTGGTGCTTATTGGGTTCGATGGAAGTTCATTTAGTGGTGTTTTTCTTTGAAGTATTTTGGTGGTGGCAAGATCAATAGGTGCTTTTGGGAATCTATGGAGGTTCTTTCTTGCGTTGGTGGTCGTCTGAGTTGCTATAGGTGGTTGTTATTTTTGGTGGAGGTTTTTTTTCCCGTGTCTTTCTTTTAATTGTGTTGTATACTCCCTGTATATGGGTTTTGCTCTCTTAAGTTGTTAGGGTTTAATATATCATTTATCTATAAAAAAATAAATGTAAATTCTCATAAAGAAGAGTAGTATCCATGAGTACATTCTACGCATATAAATAATGAATAATTGGAATATAAAGATCAGTAATTTTTAGCAGAACATTCTGCAACTATTAAATATAGCAAATGGGATAGTTGAATAATATTAATGTGTTAGTCACTAATATTTGTTGTTTCCTTTTTTATGCCGACTCGTCTAGGTACATTTTCAGCTAGAGTTCATGTTAATATATCATCTACATCACAGCTGATAAGAGTATTAAAAGAATACCTTTCCATATATATACCTGTTATCATATTTATTTGCTAATGAAAACATGTTAACTTCAAATTCAAGAGAAGTTGAAGTTAATCTCATTATTTTTCTCTTGCCATCAATGTCTTGTAGAATCTCAAATTAGATAGGTGTTAATCGCATTGTTTATCTCTTACTATCAATTTATTTAATCACTTTCATGAGTTCTTACTTGACATAATTTATAAATTAAATGTGGTTAAATGAACTAGAAATAGAACAAATATTTTTCTCCTGTATATATTTTTGAAAATGATCTTACTATATAAGATTCTATATTTGAATCACAACTAATAACCTAGAATTTTTTTCACTCTCCATTATTTTGGAAAGAGGATGATAATATAATTTTGTCTTGGTTGATGTTAACATGTCGAAAATGGATGTCTACAAGTTTCTTCAGCAAATTCTGTTTAGAAACGTCACTCTCATTTGTGAGAAAGAAATTACCTTTTCCACAACTATAAAAATTTCATATTTAGACTTAAATTTAATTCCAAATTAATGTATTTTGTTTCTAACTTCCATTTATGAAGTGATGTCACTGTTTCAAAACAAGGTCATGACTAAAAAATCCCAAAATGAAGGATCAAATATTTTGTGGGAAATAGTAATTGTAGAATAAACGAAACAACCCATATTCGAAATAGATAAAATTAAAACGACTTATCGATCGAGGTTTGTGTTTGACACAAAGTCCTAAAGGTGAAATTGCTCGCTGATATTTGTAGCTATCAGCCTCGTGAACATACACCTCCCAGGATTCAACAATCAGATTTACACACCAGCTTTGTGTTAAATCTTTAAACTCTCAGGATACTCCAGCACTCCCAAAAAATTAATGAAAAGTAGAAAGTAGAAAAATTATTTTTGCAGAAACACGTGAGAGAGATTGATTTGTTCTGTGTTATTTTATCAAAGATGTAACCTTTGTTTTATGCAGAATTTTGGTAAGAAACGTGGGTTGTGGTTTCAGCCAACTAACCCACTAATATCTCCACTAACGGGTAGTTTACTTTGAATAGGAGACTAAGTCAAAATTAAAAACGAATTAATAAAAGTTAAAAATTATGGGCACTCAAGAGAAGCCCAAAGCCCCCAAGCCCCAAGGCCCAATCTTTCACCCTTAATAATTAGTGGGCTCCCTAGGAATTGAACCCAAGACCTCAAGCACCAAACCCCATAAACTTACCACTAGGCCACTTACCCCAACTTATTTAGTTCATTCAAAATAAATATATATACCAATATACATACCCAACAATCCCCCACATGAATGAAATAAATAAATAAATTAAATAAAACGACGCTCTGGAGTATCATAAGGAGTAACGTATAAGGCAAAGGTATCATTCGACTTGAACCTTTGCTTTGTGTTGATCTATTGAGTTTACTGGTTGATAGTGAACTAATGTCTTAAAATATTTCACTGTTGTTGTAAATTTAAGTCAGTAGAACACACACGTGAGTCCCAAAAATCATCATCGAGTTCCCACAGTTGTGCTCGTTTCGACCTTGAGCATGCCCAGGTTTCTGGAGTGCTCTAGAGAATCAGCCTTAATTCTCATAGGAAGCGGCCCCACTACCACACTCATATATGTTCTTCTATCAAGAGTTTACTGTATCTCACACCCCACTGAATAAGAACTATAGAAAGTATTAAGAGATTAAATCTCATCCTCCATCGATACAGAGGTACTACATCATAGGAATGGGTTTTAAGTAAAACTTAAATTTGTACCCCCACAAATCACTCGTATAACTTTGTTATCCCATTGAACCCAGATCTAGGGATCTCCAGTCATATGGGTTGGGTTTCCATTATAGGTGATTTATATATTAATAGGCTTTAGGCCCATTCCCCTTAATGTTTGATAAACTAGCTCTCTAGCTAGCCCTTTAGTCAATGGATCCGCCAGGTTTTCCTTTGACTTGACATAGTCGATTGCTATAACTCCAAATTTCAATAGTTGTCTCACTGTATTGTGTCTTCTCCTGATATGTCTAGACTTTCCGTTTTAGGAGTTATTATGTGCTCTTGCGATCGCTGCTTGACTGTCACAGTGAATGGACAAGGCTGAAACTGGTTTAGGCCACAAATGAATATCTAATATGAAGTTCCTTAACCATTCAACCTCATCACTTTCTTTATCCAATGCTATGAACTTTGACTCCATTGTGTATCTATCTATGCACGTTTGTTTGGTAGATTTCCAAGATATAGCGCCTCCTGCCAAGGCAAAAACATAGTCACTCGTTGACTTACGTTCATCATTATCAGAAATCCAATTAGCATCACAAAAGACTTCAATTATAGCAGGATATCTAATATAATGAATACCATAATTTATTGTGTATTTAAGATATCTCAAAACTCTAATCAAAGCATCCAAATGTTCATTATTAGGATTACAAGTGTATTTGCTAAGTCTACCCTCAACATATGCAATATCAGGTCTAGTGCAGTTCACAAGATACATTAGACTACCTATAACTCTAGAATATTCTAATGATGATACACTAGGACCCTAATGTTTCCTTAAGTGAGAACTAGGGTCATAAGGTGTTTTAGCAGGAATACAATTAAATTGTTCAAATTTTCTAAGAACTTTCTCTACATAGTGAGATTGGGTTAAAACAATTCCTTTAGAATTTTTTTATGATTTTAATTCCATGTATTACATTAGCAACACCTAAATCTTTCATATCAAATTGCTTAATAAGGAAACTTTTAGTTTTGTTAACTACATCCATATCAGTTCCAAAAATAAGCATATCATCCACATATAAGCAAATAATCACACCAGAATTATCCTTGAATTTGCTATAAATACATTTATCCGCTTCATTAATGTTAAAACCATTAGAGATCATTACTTGATCAAATTTTTTATGCCATTGTTTAGGATCTTGTTTCAGTCCATATAATGATTTTTTAAGTCTACACACTTTTTTATCTAGGCCTTGGACTACAAACCCCTCGGGTTGATCAATATAAATTTCTTCTTCAAGATCTCCATTTAAAAAAGACGTTTTAACATCCATTTGATGAATTATCATATTAAGTAATGAAGCAATAACAATTAATATCCTAATAGATGTAATTCTAGTAACAGGAGAGTAAGTGTCAAAGAAATCAATTCCTTCCTTTTGCCTATAGCCTTTAACTACCAATCCTACCTTAAATTTATCAGTAGAACCATTAGATTTTAATTTTCTTTTTAAAAATCAATTTGCATCCAATAGTTTTACATCATTTAGACAAGTCAACTAACTCCCACGTGTTGTTAAAAATAATAGAATCATATTCACTATTAATAGCTTCTTTCCAAAAAATAGAATCGGGTGAGGACATTGCCTCACTAAAAGTGACGGGGTCATTTTCCATTAAGTACGTTAAAAATTCAGGACCAAAAGAAGTAGCTATCCTAGGTCTTTTACTTCTCCTAATTTCAATATCTTCTTAATTTGGAGATTCATTTCTAACACTAGGACCCATTGGAACAGAACTACTAGTTCCCTCACTTCTCACTTTAAAAGGGAATTTATCCTCATAAAATTCAGCATCTCTTGACTCAAAAATAGTGTTTTTATCCATATATTGATTTTTAGAATCAATTACAAGAAACCTATAAGCATTACTGTTTTTAGCATACCCTATAAAAACACAATTAACAGTCTTTGGGCCAAGTTTTGTTCTCTTAGGTACTGGTATTGAAACCTTATCAAGACACCCCCACACTTTAAGGTGTTTATAAGAAGGTTTTCTATTTTTCCACATTTCATAAGAAGTTTTATCATTATTCTTAAAAGGTATTTTATTAAGAATATAACAAGCAGTAAGAAGTGCCACACCCCACATATTATAACGTAATCCCGAAGTGCTTAACATAGAATTTACCATATCCTTAAGAGTTCTGTTTTTTCTTTCAGCTACACCATTAGATTGGGGTGAATAAGGAGGAGTAACTTGATGAATTATTCCATTTTCTTTACAATATTTACAAGATCACCGGTGTATTTGCCTCCCCTATCTGATCTTAATGTTTTAATTGATTTCTCCAATTATTTTTCAACTTCTAATTTATAAGAAATAAATTTTGAGAAACTCTCATCTTTACTCGTAAGGAGATAAATATAACAATAACGAGAGTAATAATCAATAAAAGTAACAAAATATTTATTTCCACCACGTGTTACATAACCTTTTAAATCACAAAGATCAGAATGTATTGAACTTAAAACAGTTGAACTTCTTTCGACACTTGGAAAAGGTTTTTTAGCGTATTTTGATTCAACACATATTTCACATTTAGAGTAGGTAGAAATATCAAATTTTGGTATGATTCCCAAAAACATTAATTTTTTAATGGATGCCTTATTTACATAACCAAGTCTAAAATGCCACATATCACAAGAGTCAATGAAATAAGCAGAAGAAGTAGATGTTGTATTATTATCAGCCACGGTTATATTTAGTTTGAAAAGACCCTCATGAACATAACCTTTCCCCACAAAAGCACCTGCCTTAGTCACAACTACCTTATCACTCTCTAGAACTATTTTAAAACCCTTCTTAACTAAGACAAAACCGGACACGAGATTCTTCCTAACCTCTGGGACATACAAAAGATCTTTCAATGTGAGAAGATTTCCTGAAGTGAACTTTAAAACTATGGTTCCCTCACCCTCAACCTTAGACGAAGAGGAGTTTCCCATGTACAAACGTTCATCCCCACCCATAGCAGTGAAGCTAGTGAAGGCACCTCTCGTGCCGCAAATATGTTTGGTGGCGCCAGAATCAAGCCACCATTGTGTCATGTTACTCATAATGTTTGCCTCGGTGACAATAGCAGAAAAGTTACCCTCCTCGGTTACATTTGCTTGAGGCTTCACATCTTGACTCTTCCTAAACTTGTAATCTTTAGCATGATGACCTGGTTTTCTACATACATAGCATTGAACTACAGGTTTAGATTTAAACTAAGGTTTAGAATTTTTATTCTTATCATTAGGTTTGAATTTATGGTTGGACCCCGAATTCTGGTTTGGTTTATGGTGCCCATGTTTCTGGTTTGAATGGTTCGGCTTAGATTGGTTTTGTTTTTGGTTTCCATTTGATTTTCCCTATACCAAATTAGCCTTAGAACTGAATTCAAAATTTTTCTCCCTAAGTTCTGCATTCCTTTTATCTTCCTCAATTCTCAGACGAACTATCAAATCTTCTAGTGACATCTCCTTTTTCTTATGTTTCAGACCGTTTTTGTAATCTTTCCAAGAAGGTGGTAGTTTTTCAATTATAGCAGACACCTGAAATAACTCACATATATTATAACCCTCGGCCTGAATTTCATGAAAAATAATTTGTAGTTCTTCCAGTTGCGACACAACAGATTTATTATCTTCCATTTTAAAATCCAAAAATTTTCCAACCACAAATTTTTTAGACCCAGCATCTTTAGTTGCATATTTTTTATCCAGTAAGTTCCATAATTCTTTAGCAGTAGGACATGACCAATAAACATCATACAGTTCAAGGAAAAGACAGTTCAGAATATAATTCCTACACATATAGTCCCTTGGTTTCCAAACAACCAGTTCTTCAGGTGTAGAAGGTCTATCAGATGCAATAACGTCAACGACCTTATGAGTTGTTGGGTAAAATTGCAGTTTCATTTGCCATCTCTTCAAATTCTTTCCATCAAACAATTCAGGTTTTTCAGAGTATTGTGCATTAGTATTTTCCATACCAGGTTGTAGAATAACAACATAATTTCATCTTTAGATTGTGGGAAATAGTAATTGCAGAATAAACGAAATGACCCAAATTCGAAATAGATAAAATTAGAAGGACTTATCGATCGAGGTTTGTGTTTGACACAAAGTCCTAAAGGTGAAATTGCTCACTGATATTTGTAGCTGTCAGTCTCGTGAACATACACCTCCCAGGATTCGATGATTAGATTTACACACCAGCTTTGTGTTAAATCTTTGAACTCTCAGGATACTCCAGCACTCCCAAAAAATTAAAGAAAAGTAGAAAGTAGCAAAATTATTTTTGTAGATAAACGTGATAGAGATTGATTTGTTTTGTGTTATCTTCTCAAAGCTATAGCCTTTGTTTTATGAAGAATTTTGGAAAAAAAAGTGGGTAGTGGTTTTAGCCAACTAACCCACTAATATCTCCACTAACGGGTAGTTTACTTTGAGTAGGAGACTAAGTCAAAATTCAAAACCAATTAATAAAAGTTAAAAATTATGGTCACTGAAGAGAATCCCAAAGACCCTAAGTCCCAAGGCCCAATCTTTGACCCTTAATAATTAGTGTTCCCCCTAGGAATTGAACCCAAGACCTCAAGCACCAAACCCCATAAACTTACCGCTAGGAAACTTACCCTAACTTATTTAGTTCATTCAAAATAAATATATATACCAATATACATACCCAAAAATCCCCCACATGAATGAAATAAATAAATAAATTAAATAAAAAGATGCTCTGGAGTATCATAAGGAGTGACGTATAAGGCAAAGGTGTCATTCGACTTGAACCTTTGCTTTGTGTTGATCTATTGAGTTTACTGGTTGATAGTGAACTAATGTCTTGAACTATTTCACCATTGTTGTAAACCAAATTCAATAGAACACACACATTACTCCCAAAAATCATCATCGAGTTCCCACAGTTGTGCTCGTTTCGACCTTCAGCATGCCCAAGTTTCTTGAGTTCTCTAGAGAATCAGCCTTAATTCTCATAGGAAGCGGCCCCACTACCACACTCATATAGGTGCTTCTATCTAGAGTGTACTATATCTCACACCCCACTGAATAACAACTATAGAAAGCATTAAGAGATTAAATCTCACCCTTCATCGATACAAAGGTACTACATCATAGGAATGGGTTTTAAGTAAAACTTAAATTTGTACCCCCACAAATCACTCGTATAACTTTGTTATCCCATTGAACCCAGATCTTGGGATCTCGAGTCATATGGGTTGGGTTTCCATTATAGGTGATTTAGATATTGATAGGCTTTAGGCCTATTCCCCTTGATGTTTGATAAACTAGCTCTCTAGCAAGCCCTTTAGTCAATGGATCCGTCAGGTTTTCCTTTGACTTGACATAGTCGATTGCTATAACTCCATCTTTCAATAGTTGTCTCACTGTGTTGTGTCTTCTCCTGATATGTCTAGACTTTCCGTTGTAGGAGTTATTGTGTGCTCTTGCGATCGCTGCTTGACTGTCACAGTGAATGGACAAGGCTGGAACTGGTTTAGGCCACAAATGAATATCTAATATGAAGTTCCTTAACCATTCATCCTCTTAAGTTGCTTTATCGAATGCTATGAACTCTGACTCCATTGTGGATCTAGCTATGCACGTTTGCTTGGTAGATTTCCAAGATATAGCGCATCCTGCCAAGGCAAAAACATAGCCACTCGTAGACTTACATTTATCATTATCAGAAATCCAATTAGCAACACAAAAGCCTTGAATTACAGCAGGATATCTAATATAATGAATACCATAATTTATTGTGTATTTAAGATATCTCAAAACTTTAATCAAAGCATACCAATGTTCATTATTACGATTACAAGTGTATCTGCTAAGTCTACACACAGCATATGCTATATCAGGTCTAGTGTAGTTCTTAAGATACATTAGACTACTTATAACTCTACAATATTGAAATGATGATACACCAGGACCCGAATGTTTCCATAAGTGACAACTAGGGTCATAATGTGTTTTAACAGGAATACAATTAAATTGTTCAAATTTTCTAAGAACTTTCTCACATAGTGAGATTGGGTTAAAATAATTCCTTCAGAATTTTTTATGATTTTAATTGCAAGTATAACATTATCAACACCTAAATCTTTCATATCAAATTTCTTAATAAGGAAACTTTTAGTTGTGTTAACTACATCCATATCAGTTCCAAAAATAAGCATATCATCCACATATAAGCAAATAATCACACCGGAATTATCCTTGAATTTGCTATAGATACATTTATCCGCTTCACTAATGTTAAAACCATTAGAGATCATTACTTGATCATATTTTTTATGCCATTGTTTAGGATCTTGTTTCAGTCCATATAATGATTTTTTAAGTCTACACACTTTTTTATCTAGGCCTTGGACTAGAAACCCCTCGGGTTGATCCATATAAATTTCTTCTTCAAGATCTCCATTTAAAAAAGCCGTTTTAACATCCATTTGATGAATTATCATATTAAGTAATGAAGCAATAACAATTAATATCCTAATAGATGTAATTCTAGTAATAGGAGAGTAAGTGTCAAAGAAATCAATTCCTTCCTTTTGCCTATAGCCTTTAACTACCAATCTTGCCTTAAATTTATCAGTAGAACCCTTAGCTTTTAATTTCCTTTTAAAAATCCATTTGCATCCAATAGTTTTACATCCTTTAGTAAAGTCAACTAACTCCCACGTGTTGTTAAAAATAATAGAATCATATTCACTATTAATAGCTTCTTTCCAAAAAATAGAATCGAGTGAGGACATTGCCTCACTAAAAGTGAAGGGGTCATTTTCCATTAAGTACGTTAAAAATTCCGGACCAAAAGAAGTAGCAATCCTAGGTCTTTTACTTCTCCTAATTTCCATATCTTCTAAATTTGGAGATTCATTTCTAACACTTGGACCCACTGGAACAGAACTACTAGTTCCCTCACTTCTCACTTTTAGAGGAAATTTGTCCTCATAAAATTCAGCATCTCTTGACTCAAAAATAGTGTTTTTATCCATATATTGATTTTTAGAATCAATTACAAGAAGCCTATAAGCATTACTGTTTTTAGCATACCCTATAAAAACACAATCAACAGTCTTTGGGCCAAGTTTAGTTTTCTTAGGTACTGGTATTGGAACCTTAGCAAGACACCCCCACACTTTAAAGTGTTTATAAGAAGGTTTTCTATTTTTCCACATTTCATAAGAAGTTTTATCATTATTCTTAAACGGTATTTTATTAAGAATATAACAAGCAGTAAGAAGTGGCTCACCCCACATATTATAACGTAATCCCGAAGTGCTTAACATAGAATTTACCATATCCTTGAGAGTTCTATTTTTTCTTTCGGTTACACCATTAGATTGGGGTGAATAAGAAGGAGTAACTTGATGAATTATTCCATTTTCTTTACAATATTTATCAAGATCACCGGTGTATTTGCCTCCCCTATCTGATCTCAATGTTTTAATGGATTTCTCCAATTATTTTTCAACTTATAATTTATAAGAAATAAATTTTGAGAAACTCTTATCTTTACTCGTAAGGAGATAAATATAACAATAACGAGAGTAATAATCAATAAAAGTAACAAAATATTTATTTTCACCACGTGTTACATAACCTTTTAAATCACAAAGATCAGAATGTATTTGACTTAAAACAATTGAACTTCTTTCGACACTTGGAAAAGGTTTTTTAACATATTTTGATTCAACACATATTTCACATTTAGAGTAGGTAGAAATATCAAATTTTGGTATGTTTCCCAAAAACATTAATTTTTTAATGGATGCCTTATTTACATAACCAAGTCTAAAATGCCACATATCATAAGAGTCAATCAAATAAGCAGAAGAAGTAGATGTTGTATTATTATCAGCCACGGTTATATTTAGTTTGAAAAGACCCTCATGAACATAACCTTTCCCCCCAAAAGAATCTGCCTTCGTCACAACTACCTTATCACTCTTTAGAACAATTTTAAAACCCTTCTTAACTAGACAAAATCGGACACGAGATTCTTCCTAACCTCAGGGACATACAAAAGATCTTTCAATGTGAGAATATTTCTCGAAGTGAACTTTAAAACTACGGTTCCCTTAACCTCAACCTTAGACAAAGAGGAGTTTCCCATGTACAAACGTTCATCCCCACCCATAGCAGTGAAGGTAGTGAAGGCACCTCTCGTGCCGTAAATATGTTTGGTGGCGCCAGAATCAAGCCACCAGTCTGTCATGTTACTCATAATGTTTGCCTCGGTCACAATAGAAGATAAGTTACCCTCCGCGGTTACATTTTCTTGAGGCTTCACATCTTGACTCTTCCTAAACTTGCAATCTTTAGCATAATGACCTGGTTTTCTACATACATAGCATTGAACTACAGGTTTAGATTTAAACTAAGGTTTAGAATTTTTATTCTTATCATTAGGTTTGAATTTATGGTTGGACCTCAAATTCGGGTTTGATTTACGGTGCCCATGTTTTTCTGGTTTGAATGGTTCGGCTTAGACTGGTTTTGTTTTTGGTTTCCATTTGATTCTCCCTCTACCATATTAGCCTTATAACTAAATTCAGAATTTTTCCCCCTAAGTTCTACATTCCTATTATCTTCCTCAATTCTCAAACAAACTATGAAATCTTCTAGTGACATCTCCTTTTTCTTATGTTTCAGACCGTTTTTGTAATCTTTCCAAGAAGGTGGCAGTTTTTCTATTATAGCAGACACCTGAAATCCCTCACATATATTATAACCCTCGGCCAGAATTTCATGAATAATAATTTGTAGTTCTTCCAGTTGCGACACAATAGATTTATTATCTTCCATTTTAAAATCAAAAAAATTTCCAACCACATATTTTTTAGACCCAGCATCTTCAGTTGCATATTTTTTATCCAGTAAGTTCCATAATTCTTTAGCAGTAGGACATGACCAATAAACATCATACAGTTCAAGGCAAAGACTTTTCAGAATATAATTCCTACACATATAGTCCCTTGGTTTCCAAACAACCAGTTCTTCAGGTGTAGAAGGTCTATCAGATGCAATAACGTCAACAACCTTAAGAGTTGTTAGGTAAAATTGCAGTTTAATTTTCCATCTCTTAAAATTCTTTCCATCAAACAATTCAGGTTTTTCAGAGTATTTTGCATTAGGATTTTCCATAGCAAGTTGTAGAATAACAACATAATTTCACCTTTAGATTGTGTGAAATAGTAATTGCAGAATAAACGAAATGACCTAAATTCGAAATAGATAAAATTAGAAGGACTTATCGATCAAGGTTTGTGTTTGACACAAAGTCCTAAAGGTGAAATTGCTCACTGATATTTGTAGCTGTCAGCCTCGTGAACATACACCTCCCAGGATTCGACGATCAGATTTACACACCAGCTTTGTGTTAAATCTTTGAACTCTCAGGATACTCCAGCACACTCCCAAAAAATTAAAGAAAAGTAGAAAGTAGCAAAATTATTTTTGCAGATAAACGTGATAGAGATTGATTTGTTTTGTGCTATTTTCTCAAAGCTATAGCCTTTGTTTTATGAAGAATTTTGGAAAAAAACGTGGGTAGTGATTTTAGCCAACTAACCCACTAATATCTCCACTAACGGGTAGTTTACTTTGAATAGGAGACTAAGTCCAAATTCAAAACCAATTAATAAAAGTTAAAAATTTTGAGCACTGAAGAGAAGCCCAAAGGCCCTAAGTCCCAAGGCCCAATCTTTGACCCTTAATAATTAGTGTTCTCCCTAGGAATTGAACCCAAGACCTCAAGCACCAAACCCCATAAACTTACCACTAAACCACTTACCCCAACTTATTTAGTTCATTCAAAATAAATATATATACCAATATACATACCCAACAATACCCCACATGAATGAAATAAATAAATAAATTAAATAAAATGATTCTCTGGAGTATCATAAGGAGTGACGTATAAGGCAAAGGTGTCATTCGACTTGAACCTTTGCTTTGTGTTGATCTATTGAGATTACTGGTTGATAGTGAACTAATGTCTTGAACTATTTCACCATTGTTGTAAACTTAAGTCAAATGAACACACACATTACTCCCAAAAATCATCATCGAGTTCCCACAGTTGTGCTCGTTTCGACCTTCAGCATGCCCAGGTTTCTTGAGTGCTCTAGGGAATCAGCCTTAATTCTCATAGGAAGCGACCCCACTACCACACTCATATAGGTGCTTCTATCAAGAGTGTACAGTATCTCACACCCCACTGAATAACAACTATAGAAAGCATTAAGAGATTAAATCTCATCCTCCATCGATACAAAGGTACTACATCATAGGAATGGGTTTTAAGTAAAACTTAAATTTGTACCCCCACAAATCACTCGTATAACTTTGTTATCCCATTGAACCCAGATCTTGGGATTTCCAGTCATATGGGTCGGGTTTCCATTATAGGTGATTAAGATATTAATAGGCTTTAGGCCTATTCCCCTCGATGTTTGATAAACTATCTCTCAATCTTGCCCTTTATTCAATGGATCCGCCATGTTTTCCTTTGACTTGACATAGTCAATTTTTATAACTCCATCTTTCAATAGTTGTCTCACTGTGTTGTGTCTTCTCCTGATATGTCTAGACTTTTCGTTGTAGGAGTTATTATGTGCTCTTGCGATCGCTGCTTGACTGTCAAAGTGAATGGACAAGGCTGGAACTGGTTTAGGCCACAAATGAATATCTAATATGAAGTTCCTTAACCATACATCCTCTTAACTTTCTTTATCGAACGCTATGAACTCTGACTCCATTGTGGATCTAGCTATGGACATTTTCTTGGTAGATTTCCAAGATATAGCTCCTCCTGCCAAGGCAAAAACATAGCCACTCGTAGACTTACATTCATCATTATCAGAAATCCAATTAGCATCACAAAATCCTTCAATTACAGCACGATATCTAATATAATGAATACCATAGTTTATTGTGTATTTAAGATATCTCAAAACTTTAATCAAAGCATCCCAATGTTCATTATTAGGATTACAAGTGTATCTGCTAAGTCTACACACAGCATACGCAATATCAGGTCTAGTGCAGTTCATAAGATACATTAGACTACTTATAACTCTAGAATATTCTAATGATGATACACCAGGACCCGAATGTTTCCATAAGTGACAACTAGGGTCATAAGGTGTTTTGGCAGGAATACAATTAAATTTTTCAAATTTTCTAAGAACTTTCTCACATAGTGAGATTGGGTTAAAACAATTCCTTCAGAATTTTTTATGATTTTAATTTCGAGTATAACATCAATAACACCCAAATCTTTCATATCAAATTTCTTATAAAGGAAACTTTTAGTTTTAGCTAACTAACCCATTAATATCTCCACTAATGGGTAGTTTACTTTGAATAGGAGACTAAGTCAAAATTAAAAAAGAATTAATAAAAGTTAAAAATTCTGGGCACTCAAGAGATGCCCAAAGCCCCGAAGACCCCAAGCCCAATCTTTGACCCTTAATAATTAGTGTGCTCCCTAGGAATTGAACCCAAGACCTCAAGCACCGAACCCCATAAAATTACCACTAGGACACTTACCCCAACTTATTTAGTTCATTCAAAATAAATATATATACCAACAATCCCCCACATGAATGAAATAAATAAATAAATTAAATAAAACAACACTCTGGAGTATCATAAGGAGTGACGTATAAGGAAAATGTGTCATTCGACTTGAACCTTTGCTTTGTGTTGATCTATTGAGTTTACCAGTAGATAGTGAACTAATGTCTTGAACTATTTCACCATTGTTGTAAACTTAAGTCAATAGAACACACATGTGATTCCCAAAAATCATCATCGAGTTCCCACAGTTGTGCTCGTTTTGGCCTTGAGCATGCCCAGGTTTCTTGACTGCTATAGATGATCAGCCTTAATTCACATAGGAAGTGGCCCGACTACCACACTCATATAGGTGCTTCTATCAAGAGTGTACTGTATCTCACACCCCACTGAATAACATCTATAGAAAGCATTAAGAGATTAAATCTCATCCTCCATCGATACAGAGGTACTACATCATAGGAATGGATTTTAAGTAAAATTTAAATTTGTACCCCCACAAATCACTCGTATAACTTTGTTATCCCATTGAACCGGGATCTTGGGATCCCCAGTCATATGGGTTGGGTTTCCATTATAGGTGACTTAGATATTAATTGGCTTTAGGCCCATTCCCCTCGATGCTTGATAAACTTGCCCTCTAGCTAGCCTTTTAGTCAATGGATCCGCCAGGTTTTCCTTTGACTTGACATAGTCGATTGCTATAACTCCATCTTTCAATAGTTATCTCACTATGTTGTGTCTTCTCCTGATATGTCTAGACTTTCCATTGTATGAGTTATTATGTGCTCTTGTGATCGCTTCTTGACTGTCACAGTGAATGGATAAGGCTGGAACTAGTTTAGGCCACAAATGAGTATCTAATATGAAGTTATTTAACCATTCAACCTCTTAACTTGCTTTATCAAATGCTATGAACTATTTCAATTGTTGATCAAGCGATGCACGTTTGCTTGGTAGATTTCCCAGATATAGTGCCTCCTGCCAAGGCAAAAACATAGTCACTCGTAGACTTACATTCATCATTATCAGAAATCAAATTAGCATCACAAAAGGCTTCAATTGTAGCAGGATATCTAATATAATGAATACCATAATTTATTGTGTATTTAAGATGTCTCAAAACGGTAATCGAAGCATCACAATGTTCATTATTAGGATTACAAGTGTATCTTCTAATCTACACACAGCATATGCAATATCAGGTCTAGTGCAATTCATAAGATACATTAGACTGCCTATAACTCTAGAATATTCTAATGATGATACACCAGGACCCGAATGTTTCCATAAGTGACAACTAGGGTCATAAGGTGTTTTAGTAGGAATACAATTAAATTGTTCAAATTTTCTAAGAACATTCTCTACATAGTGTGATTGGGTTAAAACAATTCCATCCGAATTTTTTATGATTTTAATTCCATGTATAACATCAGCAACACCCAAATCTTTCATATCAAATTGCTTATTAAGGAAACTTTTAGTTTTAGCTAACTAACCCTCTAATATCTCCACTAATGGGTAGTTTACTTTGAATAGGAGACTAAGTCAAAATTAAAAAAGAATTAATAAAAGTTAAAAATTCTGGGCACTCAAGAGATGCCCAAAGCCCCGAAGATCCCAAGCCCAATCTTTGACCCTTAATAATTAGTGTGCTCCCTAGGAATTGAACCCAATACCTCAAGCACCGAACCCCATAAAATTACCACTAGGCCACTTACCCCAACTTATTTAGTTCATTCAAAATAAATATATATACCAACAATCCCCCACATGAATGAAATAAATAAATAAATTAAATAAAACAACACTCTGGAGTATCATAAAGAGTGACGTACAAGGAAAATGTGTCATTCGACTTGAACCTTTGCTTTGTGTTGATCAATTGAGTTTACCGGTTGATAGTGAACTAATGTCTTGAACTATTTCACCATTATTGTAAACTTAAGTCAATAGAACACACATGTGATTCCCAAAAATCATCATCGAGTTCCCACAGTTGTGCTCGTTTTGGCCTTGAGCATGCCCAGGTTTCTTGACTGCTATAGATAATCAGCCTTAATTCACATAGGAAGTGGCCCCACTACCACACTCATATAGGTGCTTCTATCAAGAGTGTACTGTATCTCACACCCCACTGAATAACAGCTATAGAAAGCATTATGAGATTAAATCTCATCCTCCATCGATACAGAGGTACAACATCATAGGAATGGATTTTAAGTAAAATTTAAATTTTTACCCCCACAAATCACTCGTATAACTTTGTTATCCCATTGAACCGAGATCTTGGGATCCCCAGTCATATGGGTTGGGTTTCCATTATAGGTGACTTAGATATTAATTGGCTTTAGGCCCATTCCCCTCGATGCTTGATAAACTAGCCCTCTAGCTAGCCCTTTAGTCAATGGATCCGCCAGGTTTTCCTTTGACTTGACATAGTCGATTGCTATAACTCCATCTTTCAATAGTTGTCTCACTATGTTGTGTCTTCTCCTGATATGTCTAGACTTTCCATTGTATGAGTTATTATGTGCTCTTGTGATCGCTTCTTGACTGTCAGAGTGAATGGATAAGGCTGGAACTGGTTTAGGCCACAAATGAGTATCTAATATGAAGTTATTTAACCATTCAACCTCTTAACTTGATTTATCAAATGCTATGAACTATCTCAATTGTTGATCAAGCAACGCACGTTTGCTTGGTAGATTTCCCTGATATAGCTCCTCCTGCCAAGGCAAAAACATAGCCACTCGTAGACTTACATTCATCATTATCAGAAATCAAATTAGCATCACAAAAGGCTTCAATTGTAGAAGGATATCTAATATAATGAATACCATAATTTATTGTGTATTTAAGATATCTCAAAACTGTAATCGAAGCATCACAATGTTCATTATTAGGATTACATGTGTATCTTCAAATCTACACACAGCATATGCAATATCAGGTCTAGTGCAGTTCATAAGATACATTAGACTGCCTATAACTCTAGAATATTCTAATGATGATACACCAGGACCCGGATGTTTCCATAAGTGACAACTAGGGTCATAAGGTGTTTTAGTAGGAAAACAATTAAATTGTTCAAATTTTCTAAGAACTTTCTCTACATAGTGTGATTGGGTTAAAAAAATTCCGTCCGAATTTTTTATGATTTTAATTCCAAGTATAACATCAGCAACACCCAAATCTTTCATATCAAATTTCTTATTAAGGAAACTTTTAGTTTTAGCTAACTAACCCTCTAATATCTCCACTAATGGGTAGTTTACTTTGAATAGGAGACTAAGTCAAAATTAAAAATGAATTAATAAAAGTTAAAAATTCTGGGCACTCAAAAGAAGCCCAAAGCCCCAAAGGCCCCAAGCCCCAAGGCCCAATCTTTAACCCTTAATAATTAGTGTGCTCCCTAGGAATTGAACCCAAGACCTCAAGCACCAAACTCCATAGACTTACCACTAGGCCAGTTACCCCAACTTATTTAGATCATTCAAAATAAATACATATACCAATATACATACCCAACAATTCCCCACACGAAATAAATAAATAAATAAATTAAATAAAACGACGCTCTCGAGTATCATAAGGAGTGATGTATAAGGCAAAGGTGTCATTCGACTTGAACCTTTTCTTTGTGTTGATATATTGAGTTTACCGGGTGATAGTGAACTAATGTCTTGAACTATTTCACCGTGTAGTAAACTTAAGTCAATAGAACACACACGTGAATGCCAAAAATCATCATCGAGTTCCCACAGTTGTGCTCATTTCGGCCTTGAGCATGCCCGAGTTTCTTGAGTGCTCTAGAGAATCAACCTTAATTCTCATAGGAAGCGGACCCACTACCACACTCATATAGGTGCTTCTATCAAGAGTGTACCGTATCTCACACCCCACTGAATAACAGCTATAGAAAGCATTAAGAGATTAAATCTTATCCACCATCGATACAGAGGTACTACATCATAGGAATGGGTTTTAAGTAAAACTTAAATTTGTAACCCCACAAATCACTCGTATGACTTTGTTATCCCATTGAACCCAGATCTTGGGATCTCTAGTCATATGGGTTGGGTTTCCAATATAGTTGATTAAGATATTAATAAGCTTTAGGCCCATTCCCCTCGATGTTTGATAAACTAGGTCTCTAGCTAGCCCTTTAGTCAAAGGATCTGCCATGTTTTCCTTTGACTTGACATAGTCGATTTCTATAACTTCATCTTTAAATACTTGTCTAATTGTGTTGTGTCTTCTCCTGATATGTCAAGACTTTTCGTTGTAGGAGTTATTATGTGCTCTTGCGATCGCTGCTTGACCGTCACAATGAATGGATAAGGCTGGAACTGGTTTAGGCCATAAATGAATATCTAATATGAAGTACCTTAACCATTCAGCCTCTTCACTTTCTTTATCCAATGCTATGAACTCTGACTCAATTGTGGATCTAGCTATGCACGTTTGCTTGGTAGATCTTCAAGATATAGCGCCTCCTGCCAAGGCAAAAATATAGCCACTCGTAGACTTACATTCATCATTATCAGAAATCCAATTAGCATCACAAAAGCCTTCAATTACAGCACAATATCTAATATAATGAATACCATAATTTATTGTGTATTTATGATATCTCAAAACTCTAATCAAAGTATCCCAATGTTCATTATTAGGATTACAAGTATATCTGCTATGACTACCCACGACATATGCAATATCAGGTCTAGTGCAGTTCATAAGATACATTAGACTACCAATAACTCTAGAATATTCTAATGATGATACATCAGGACCCGAATGTTTCCTTAAGTGACAACTAGGGTCATAAGGTGTTTTAGCAGGAAAACAAAAATTATTGTTCAAATTTTCTAAGAACTTTCTCTACATAGTGAGATTGGGTTAAAACAATTCCTTCAGAATTTTTTATGATTTTAATTCCAAGTATAACATCAGCAACACCCAACTCTTTCACATCAAATTTCTTATTAAGGAAACTTTTAGTTTTAGCCAACTAACCCACTAATATCTCCACTAACGGGTAGTTCACTTTGAATAGGAGACTAAGTCAAAATTATAAACGAATTAATAAAAGTTAAAAAGTCTGGGCACTCAAGAGAAGACCAAAGCCCCAAAGACCCCAAGGCCCAAGGCCCAATCTTTAACCCTAAATAATTAATGTGCTCCCTAGGAATTGAACCCAAGACGTCAAGCACCAAACCTCATAAACTTACCACTAGGACACTTACCCCAACTTATTTAGTTCATTCGAAATAAATATATATACCAATATACATACTCAACAATCCCCCATATGAATGAAATAAATAAATAAATTAAATAAAACGATGCTCTGGAGTATCTTAAGGAGTGACGTATAAGGCAAAGGTGTCATTCGACTTGAACCTTTGCTTTGTGTTGATCTATTGAGTTTACCGGTTGATATTGAACTAATGTCTTGAACTATTTCACCGTTGTTGTAAACTTAAGTCAATAGAACACACACGTGATACCCAAAAATCATCATCGAGTTCCCACAGTTGTGCTCGTTTCGTCCTTGAGCATGCCCAGGTTTCTTGAGTGCTCTAGAGAATCAGCTTTCATTCTCATAGGAGCGTCCCCGCTACCACACTCATATAGGTGGTTCTATCAAAAGTGTACTGTATCTCACCCCCACTGAATAACAACTATAGAAAGCATTAAGCGATTAAATCTCATCCTCCATCGATACAGAGGTACTACATCATAGGAATGGGTTTTAAGTAAAACTTAAATTTGTACCCCCACAAATCACTCATATAACTTTTTTATCCCATTGAACCTTGATCTTGGGATCTCCAGTCATATGGGTTGGGTTTCCATTATAGGTGATTTAGATACTAATAGGCTTTAGGCCGATTCCCCTCCATGTTTGATAAACTTGCTCTCTAGCTAGCCCTTTACTCAATGGATCCGCCAGGTTTTCCTTTGACTTGACATAGTCGATTTCTACAACTCCATCTTTCAATGGTTGTCTCACTGTGTTGTGTCTTCTCTTGATAGGTCTAGACTTTTCGTTGTAGGAGTTATTATGTGCTCTTGCGATCGCTGCTTGACTGTCACAATAAATGGACAAGGCTGGAACTGGTTTTGGCCGCAAATGAATATCTAATATGAAGTTCCTTAACCATTGAGCCTCTTCACTTACTTTATCCAACGCTATGAACTCTGACTCCATTATGGATCTAGCTATGAACGTTTTCTTGGTAGATTTCCAAGATATAACGCCTCCTGCCAGGGCAAAAACGTAGCCACTCGTAGACTTACATTCATCATTATAAAAATTCAAATTAGCATCACAAAAGCCTCCAATTACAGTAGTGTATCTAATATAATGAATACCATAATTTATTGTGTATTTAAGATATCTCAAAACTCTAATCGAAGCATCCCAATGTTCATTATTAGGATTACAAGTGTATCTGCTAAGTCTACCCACAACATATGCAATATCAGGTCTAGTGAAGTTCATAAGATACATTAGACTACCTATAACTCTAGAATATTCTAATGATGATACACCAGGACCCGAATGTTTCCTTAAGTGACAACTAGGGTCATATGGTGGTTTAACAGGAATACAATTAACTTGTTCAAATTTTCTAAGAACTTTCTCTACATAGTGAGATGGGTTAAAACAATTCCTTCAGAGTTTTTTTACAATTTTAATTCCATGTATAACATCAGCAACACCCAAATCTTTCATATTAAATTTCTTATTTAGAAAACTTTTAGGTTTATTAACTACATCCATATCTGTTCCAAAAATAAGCATATCATCCACATATAAGCAAATATTCACACCAGAATTATCCTTGAATTTGCTATAAATACATTTATCCGCTTCGTTAATGTTAAAACCATTAGAGAGCATTACTTGATCAAATTTTTCATGCCATTGTTTAGGAGCTTGTTTCAGTCCATATAATGATTTTTTAAGTCTGCACACTTTTTTATCTAGGCCTTGGACTACAAACCCCTCGGGGTTGATCCATATAAATTTCTTCTTCAAGATCTCCATTTAAAAAAGACGTTTTAACATCCATTTGATGAATTATCAGATTATGTAATGAAGCAATAGCAATTAGTAGCCTAATAGATGTAATTCTAGTAACAGGAGAGTAAGTGTCAAAGAAATCAATTCCTTCCTCTTGCTTATAGCCTTTAGCTACCAATCTTGCCTTAAATTTATCAGTAGAACCATCAACTTTTAATTTCCTTTCAAAAATCCATTTGCATCCAATAGTTTTACATCCTTTAGGCAAGTCAAATAACTCCCACGTGTTGTTAGAAATAATAGAATCATATTCACTATTAATAGCTTCTTTCCAAAAAATAGAATCTGGTGAGGACATTGCCTCACTAAAAGTGACGGGGTGATTTTCCATTAAGTACGTTAAAAATTCTGGACCAAAAGAAGTAGCTATCCTAGGTCTTTTACATCTCCTAATTTTCATATCTTCTGAATTTGGAGATTCATTTCTAACACTAGGACCCACTGGAACATAACTACTAGTTCCCCCACTTCTCACTTTAAAAGGAAATTTGTCCTCATAAAATTCAGCATCTCTTGACTCAAAAATAGTGTTTTTATCCATATATTGATTTTTAGAATCAATTACAAGAAACCTATAAGCATTACTGTTTTTAGCATACCCTATAAAAACACAATCAACATTCTTTGTGGTCCAAGTTTAGTTCTCTTAGGTACTGGTATTGAAACCTTAGCAAGACACCTCAACACTTTAAGGTGTTTATTAGAAGGTTTTCTATTTTTTCACATTTCATAAGGAGTCTTATCATTATTCTTAAAAGGTATTTTATTAAGAATATAACAAGCAGTAAGAAGTGCGGCACCCCACATATTATAAGGTAACCCCGAAGTGCTTAACATAGATTTTACCATATCCTTAAGAGTTCTGTTTTTTCTTTCAGCTACACCATTAGATTGGGGTGAATAAGGAGGAGTAACTTGATGAATTATTTCATTTTCCTTACAATATTTATCAAGAGCACCGGTGTATTCGCCTCCCCTATCTGTTCGTAATGTTTTAATGGATTTCTCCAATTGTTTTTCAACTTCTAATTTAAAAGAAATAAATTTTGAGAAACTTTCATCTTTACTCGTAAGGAGATAAATATAATAATAACGAGAGTAATCATCAATAAAGGTAACAAAATATTTATTTCCACCATGTGTTACATAACCTTTTAAATCACAAAGATCAGAATATATTAAACTTAAAACAGTTGAACTTCTTTCGACACTTGAAAAAGGTTTTTTTAGCATATTTTGATTCAACACATATTTCACATTTAGGTTGGTAGAAATATCAGATTTTGGTATGTTTCCCAAAAACTTTAATTTTTTAATGGATGAATTATTTACATGACCAAGTCTAAAATGCCACATATCACAAGAGTCAATCAAGTAAGCAGAAGAAGTAGATGTTTTATTATTATCAGCCACAGTTACATTTAGTTTGAAAAGACCCTCATGAACATAACCTTTCCCCACAAAGCACCTCTCTTAGTCCAAACTACCTTATCACTCTCTAGAACAATTTTAAAACCCTTATTAACTAAGACAAAACTGGACACTAGATTCTTTCTAACCTCAGGGACATACAAAACATGTTTCAATGTGAGAACATATCCCAAAGTGAACTTTAAAACTACTGTTCCCTTGCCCTAAACCTTAGACGAAGAGGAGTTTCCCATGTACATACGTTCATCCCCACCCATAGCAGTGAATGTAGTGAAGGCACCTCTCATGCCGCAAATATGTTTGGTGGTGCCAGAATCAAGTCACCAGTCTGTCATGTTACTCACAATGTTTGCCTCGGTCACAACCGCAGAAAAGTTACCCTCCTCGGTTACATTTGCTTGAGGCTTCACATCTTGAGTCTTCCTAAACTTGCAATCTTTAGCGTAATGACCTGGTTTTCCACATACATAGCATTGACCTGCAGGTTTAAATTTAAACTAAGGATTAGAATTTTTATTCTTATTGTTAGGTTTGAATTTATGGTTGAACCTCGAATTCTGGTATGGTTTATAGTGCCCATATTTCTGGTTTGAATGGTTAGGCTTAGACTGATTTTTTTTTTTGGTTTCCATTTGATTTTCCCTCTACCAAATTAGCCTTAGAACTGAATTAAGAATTTTTCTCCCTAAGTTCTGCATTCCTTTTATCTTCCTCAATTCTCAAACGAACTATCAAATCTTCTAGTGACATCTCTTTTTTCTTATGTTTCAGACCGTTTTTGTAATCTTTCCAAGAAGGTGGAAGTTTTTCAATTATAACAGACACCTGAAATCCCTCACATATATTATAACCCTCGGCCATAATTTCATGAATAATAATTTGTAGTTCTTCCAGTTGCGACACAACAAATTTATTATCTTCCATTTTAAAATCCAAAAATTTTCCAACCACAAATTTTTTAGACCCAGCATCTTCAGTTGCATATTTTTTATCCAGTAAGTTCCATAATTCTTTAGCAGTAGGACATGACCAATAAACATCATACAGTTTAAGGCAAAGACAGTTCAGAATATAATTTCTACACATATAGTCCCTTGGTTTCCAAACAACCAGTTCTTCAGGTGTAGAAGATCTATCAGATGCAATAACGACAACGACCTTAAGAGTGGTTAGGTAAAATTGCAGTTTCATTTGCCATCTCTTAAAATTCTTTCCATCAAATAATTCAGGTTTTTCAGAGTATTTTGCACTAGCATTTTCAATAGAAGGTTGTAGAATAACAACATAATTTCACCTTTAGATTGTGGGAAATAGTAATTGCAGAATAAACGAAATGACCCAAATTCGAAATAGATAAAATTATAAGGACTTATCTATCGAGGTTTGTGTTTGACACAAAATCGTAAAGGTGAAATTGCTCACTGATATTTGTAGCTATCAGCCTCGTGAACATACACCTCCCAAGATTCGACGATCAGATTTAGACACCAGCTTTGTGTTAAATCTTTGAACTCTCAGGATACTCCAGCACTCCCAAAAAATTAAAGAAAAGTAGAAAGTAGCAAAATTAATTTTGTAGATAAACGTGATAGAGATTGATTTGTTTTGTGTTATTTTCTCAAAGCTATAGCCTTTCTTTTATGTAGAATTTTGAAAAAAAACGTGGGTAGTGGTTTTAGCCAAATAACCCACTAATATCTCCACTAACGGGTAGTTTACTTTGAATAGGAGACTAAGTCAAAATTATAAACCAATTAATAAAAGTTAAAAATTCTAGGCACTGAAGGGAAGCCCAAAGACCCTAAGTCCCAAGGCCCAATCTTTGACCCATAATAATTATTGTGCTTCCTAGGAATTGAACCCAAGACCTCAAGCACCAAACCCCATAAACTTACCACTAGACCACTTACCCCAACTTATTTAGTCCATTCAAAATAAATATATATACCAATATACATACCCAACAATACCCCACATCAATGAAATAAATAAATAAAATAAATAAAACGACGCTCTGGAGTATCATATGGAGTGACGTATAAGGCAAAGGTGTTATTCGACTTGAACCTTTTCTTTGTGTTGATCTATTGAGTTTACCGGTTGATAGTGAAATAATGTCTTGAACTATTTCACCATTGTTGTAAACTTAAGTCAATAGAATACACACGTGACTCCGAAAAATCATCATCGAGTTCCCACAGTTGTGCTCGTTTCGACCTTGAGCATGCCCAGGTTTCTTGAGTGCTCTAGAGAATCAACCTTAATTCTCATAGGAAGCGGCCCCACTACCACACTCATATAGGTGCTTCTATCAAGAGTGTACTTTATCTCACACCCCACTGAATAATAGCTATAGAAAGCATTAAGAGATTAAATCTCATCCTCCATCGATACAGAGGTACTACATCATAGGAATGGGTTTTAAGTAAAACTTAAATTTGTACCCCCAGAAATCACTCGTATAACTTTATTATCCCATTGAACCCAAATATTGGGATCTACAGTCATATGGGTTGGGTTTCCATTATAGGTGATTTAGATATTAATAGGCTTTAGGCCCATTCCACTCGATGATTGATAAACTAGCTCTCTAGCTAGCCCTTTAGTCAATGGATTCACCAGGTTTGCCTTTGACTTGATATAGTCGATTGCTATAACTCCATCTTTCAATAGTTGTCTCACTGTGTTGTGTCTTCTCCTGATAGGTCTAGACTTTTCGTTGTAGGAGTTATTATGTGCTCTTGCGATCGCAGCTTGACTGTCATAGTGAATGGACAAGGCTGGAACTAGTTTAGGCCACAAAAGAATATCTAATATGAAGTTACTTAAGGATTCAGCCTCTTCACTTGTTTTATCCAACACTATGAACTCTGAATCCATTGTGGATCTAGCAATGCAATTTTACTTTGTAGATTTCCAAGATATAGCGCCTCCTGCCAAGGCAAAAACATAGACACTCCTAGACTTGCATTCATTATTATCATAAATCTAATTAGCATCACAAAAGCCTTCAATTACAGCAGAATATCTAATATAATGAATACCATAATTTATTATGTAATTACGATATCTCAAAACTCTAATCAAAGCATCCCAATGTTCATTATTAGGATTGCAAGTGTATCTGCTATATCTACCCACATCATATGCAATATCAGGTCTAGTGCAGTTCATAAGATACATTAGACTACCTATAACTCTAGAATATTCTAATGATGATACACCAGGACCCGAATGTTTCCTTAAGTGACAGCTAGGGTCATAAGGTGTTTTAGCAGGAATACAATTAAATTGTTCAAATTTTCTAAGAACTTTCTATACATAGTGAGATTGGGTTTAAACAATTCCTTCAGAATTTTTTATGATTTTAATTCCAAGTATAACATCAGCAACACCCAAATCTTTCATATCAAATTGTTTATTATGGAAACTTTTAGTTTTAGCCAACTAATCCACTAATAACTCCACTAACGGGTAGTTTACTTTGAATAGGAGACTAAGTAAAAATTAAAAGCGAATTAATAACAGTTAAACATTCTGGGCACTCAAGAGAAGCCCAAAGCCCCAAAGACCCTATGGCCCAAGTCCCAATCTTTGACCCTTAATAATTAGTGTGCTCCCTAGGAATTGAACCCAAGACCTCAAGCACCAAACCACATAAACTTACCACTAGGCCACTTACCCAAACTTATTTAGTTCATTTAAAATAAATATATATACCAATATACATACCCAACAATCCCCCACATGAATGAAATAAATAAATAAATTAAATAAAACGACCCTCTGGAGTATCATAAGGAGTGACGTATAAGGCAAAGGTGTCATTCGACTTGAACCTTTGCTTTGTGTTGATCTATTGAGTTTACTGGTTGATAGTGAACTAATGTCTTGAACTATTTCACCGTTGTTGTAAACTTAAGTCAATAGAACACACACGTGACTCCCAAAAATCATCATCGAGTTCCCACAGTTGTGCTCATTTCGACCTTGAGCATGCCCTCGTTTCTTGAGTGCTCTAGAGAATCAGCCTTAATTCTCATAGGAAGCGGCCCCAGTACCACATTCGTATAGGTACTTCTATTAAGAGTGTACTATATCTCACACCCTACTGAATAACAGCTATAAAAATCATTAAGAGATTAAATCTCATCCTCCATCGATACAGAGGTACTACATCATTGGAATGGGTTTTAAGTTAAACTTAAATTTATACCCCCAAAAATCACTCGTATAACTTAGTTATCCCATTGAACCCAGATATTGGGATCTCCAGTCATATGGGTTAAGTTTCCATTATAAGTGATTTAGATATTAATAGGCTTTAGGCCTATTCCCCTCGATGTTTGATAAACGAGCTCTATAGCTAGCCCTTTAGTCAATGGATCCGCCAGGTTTTCCTTTGACTTAACATAGTCGATTGCTATAACTCCATCTTTCAATAGTTGTCTCACTGTGTTGTGTCTTCTCCTGATATGTCTAGACTTTCCGTTGTAGGAGTTATAATGTGCTCTTGGGATCGCTGCTTGACTGTCACAGTGAATGGACAAGGATGGAACTAGTTTAGGCCACAAATGAATATCTAATATGAATTTCATTAACCATTCAGCCTCTTCACTTGCTTTATCCAACGCTATGAACTCTGACTCCATTGTGGATCTACCTATGCACGTTTGCTTGGTAGATTTCCAAGATATAGTGCTTCCTGCCAAGGCAAAAACATATCCATTATTATCAGAAATCCAATTAGCATCACAAAAGCCTTCAATTACATCAGGATATCTAATATAATGAATACCATAATTTATTGTGTAATTGAGATATGTCAAAACTCTAATCAAAGCATCCCAATGTTCATTATTAGGATTACAAGTGTATCTGTTATGTCTACCCACAATATATGCAATATTAGGTCTAGTGCAGTTCATAAGATACATTAGACTACCTATAACTCTAGAATATTCTAATGATGAGACACCAGGACCCGAATGTTTCCTCAAGTGACAACTAGGGTCAGAAGGTGTTTTAGCAGGAATATAATTAAATTGTACAAATTTTCTAAGAACTTTCTCTACGTAGTGAGATTGGGTTAAAACAATTCCTTCAGAAGTTTTTATGATTTTAATTCCAAGTATAACATCAGCAACACCCAAATCTTTCATATCAAATTGCTTATTAAGGAAACTTTTAGTTTTAGCCAACTAACCCACTAATATCTCCACTAACGGATAGTTTACATTGAATAGGAGACTAAGTAAAAATTAAAAACGAATTAATAAAAGTTAAAAATTCTGGGCACTAAAGAGAAGCCCAAAGCCCCAAAGACCCCAAGGCCCAAGGCTCAATCTTCGACCCATAATAATTATTGTGCTTCCTAGGAATTGAACCCAAGACCTCAAGCACCAAACCCCATAAACTTACCACTAGACCACTTACCCCAACTTATTTAGTCCATTCAAAATAAATATATATACCAATATACATACCCAACAATACACCACATCAATGAAATAAATAAATAAATTAAATAAAACGACGCTCTGGAGTATCATATGGAGTGACGTATAAGGCAAAGGTGTTATTCGACTTGAACGTTTTCTTTGTGTTGATCTATTGAGTTTACCGGTTGATAGTGAACTAATGTCTTGAACTATTTCACCATTGTTGTAAACTTAAGTCAATAGAATACACATGTAACTCCGAAAAATCATCATCGAGTTCCCACAATTGTGCTCGTTTCCACCTTGAGCATGCCCAGGTTTCTTGAGTGCTCTAGAGAATTAGCCTTAATTCTCATAGGAAGCGACCAAACTAACACACTCATATTGGTGCTTCTATCAAGAGTGTACTGTATCTCACACCCCACTGAATAACATCTATAGAAAGCTTTAAGAGATTAGATCTCATCCTCCATCGATACAGAGGTACTACATCATTGGAATGGGTTTGAAGTAAAACTTAAATTTGTACCCCCACAAATCACTCGTATAACTTTGTTATCCCATTGAACCCAGATATTGGGATCTCCAGTCATATGGGTTGGGTTTCCATTATAGGTGATTCAGATATTAATAGGCTTTAGGCTTATTCCCCTCGATGTTTGATAATCTAGCTCTCTAGCTAGCCCTTTAGTCAATGGATTCGCGAGGTTTTTTTTTGACTTGACATAGTCGATTGCTATAACTCCATCTTTCAATAGTTGTCTCACTGTGTTGTGACTTCTCCTGATATGTCTAGACTTTCCGTTATAGGAGTTTTTATGTGCTCTTGCGATCGCTGCTTTACTGTCACAGTGAATGGACAAGGCTGGAACTATTTTAGGCCATAAATGAATATCTAATATGAATTTCCTTAACCATTCAGCCTCTTCACTTGCTTTATCCAATGCTATGAGCTCTGACTCCATTGTGGATCGAGCAATGCACGTTTGCTTAGTAGATTTCCAAGCTATAGCGCCTCCTGCCAAGGCAAAATTATATCCACTCATAGACTTACATTTATTATTATCAGAAATCCAATTAGCCTCATAAAAGCCTTCAATTACAGCAGGATATCTAATATAATGAATATCATAATTTATTGTGTAATTAAGATATCTCAAAACTCTAATCAAAGCATCTCAATTTTCATTATTAGGATTACAAGTGTATCCGCTATGTCTACCCACAACATATGCAATATCAGGTCTAGTGTAGTTCATAAGATACATTAGACTACCTATAACTCTAGAATATTCTAATGATGATACACCAGGACCCGAATGTTTCCTTAAGTGACAACTAAGGTCATAAGGTGTTTTAGCAGGAATACGATTAAATTGTTCAAATTTTCTAAGAACTTTCTCTACATAGTGAAATTGGGTTAAAATTATTCCTTCAGAATTTTTTATGATTTTAATTCCATGTATAACATGAGCAACATCCAAATCTTTCATATCAAATTTCTTATTTAGGAAACTTTTAGTTTTAGCCAACTAACCCACTATTATCTCTACTAACGGCTAGTTTACTTTGAATTGGAGACTAAGTCAAAATTAAAAATTAATTAATAAAAGTTAAAAATTCTGGGCACTGAAGAGAAGCCCAAAGCCCCCAAGGCCCAAGGCCCAATCTTTGACCCTTAATAATTAGTGTGCACCCTAGGAATTGAACACAAGACCTCAAGCACTAAACCCCATAAACTTACCACTAGGCCACTTACCCCAACTTATTTAGTTCATTCAAAATAAATATATATACCAACATACATATCCAACAATCCCCCACATGAATGAAATAAATAAATAAATTAAATAAAACGACGCTCTGGAATATCTTAAGGAGGGACGTATAAGGCAAAGGTGTCATTCGACTTGAACCATTGCTTTGTGTTGATCTATTGAGTTTACCGGTTGATAGTGAAATAATTTCTTGAACTATTTCACCGTTGTTGTAAACTTAAGTCAATAGAACACACACGTGACTCCCAAAAATCATCATCGAGTTCCCATAGTTGTGCTCGTTTCGACCTTGAGCATCCCATGTTTCTTGAGTGCTCTAGAGAATCAACCTTAATTCTCATAGGAAGCGGCCCCACTACCACATTCATATAGGTGCTTCTATCAAGAATGTACTGTATCTCACGCCCTACTGAATAACAACTATAGAAAGCATTAAGAGATTAAATCTCAACCTCCATCGATACAGAGGTACTACATCATTGGAATGGCTTTTAAGTAAAACTTAAATTTGTACCCCCATAAATCACTCGTATAACTTTGTTATCCCATTAAACCGAGATATTGGGATCTCCAGTCATATGGGTTGGCTTTCCATTATAGGTGATTTAGATATTAATAGGCTTTAGGCCTATTCCCCTTGATGTTTGATAAATTAGCTCTCTAGCTAGCCCTTTAGTCAATCTATCCGCCAGGTTTTACTTTGACTTGACATAGTCGATTGCTTTAACTCCATCTTTCAATAGTTGTCTCACTGTGTTGTGTGTTCTCCTGATATGTCTAGACTTTCCGTTGTAGGAGTTATTATGTGCTCTTGCGATCGCTGCTTGACTGTCACAGTGAATGGACAAGGCTGGATCTAGTTTAGGCCACAAATGAATATCTAATATGAACTCCCTCAACCATTCAGCCTCTTAACTTGCTTTATCCAACGCTATGAACTTTGACTCCATTGTGGATCTAGCTATGCATGTTTGCTTAGTAGATTTCCAAGATATAGCGCCTCCTGCCAAGGCAAAAACATATCCATTATTATAAAAAAATCCAATTAGCATCACAAAAGCATTCAATTACAACAGGATATCTAATATAATGAATACCATTATTTATTGTGTAATTAAGATATCTCAAAACTCTCAAAGCATCCCAATGTTCATTTTTAGGATTACAAGTGTATCTGATATGTCTACCCACAACATATGCAATATCAGGTCTAGTGCAGTTCATAAGATACATTAGACTACTTATAACTCTAGAATATTCTAGTGATGATACACTAGGACCCGAATGCTTCCTTAAGTGACAACTAGGGTCATAAGGTGTTTTAGCAGGAATACAATTAAATTGTTCAAATTTTGGAAGAACTATATCTAGATAGTGAGATTGGGTTAAAACAATTCCTTCAGAATTTTCTATGATTTTAATTCCAAGTATAACATCAGCAACACCCAAATGTTTCATATCAAATTGCTTATTAAGGAAACTTTTAGTTTTAGCCAACTAACCCAGTAATATCTGCACTAACGGGTAGTTTACTTTGAAATGGAGACTAAGTCAAAATTAAAAATGAATTAATAAAAGTTAAAAATTCTGGGCACTCAATAGAAGCCCAATGCCCCAAAGACCCAAAGGACCAAGGCCCAATCTTTGACCCTTAATAATTAGTGTGCTCCCTAGGAATTGAACCCAAGACCTCAAGCCCCAAACCCCATAAACTTACCACTAAGCCACTTACCCCTACATATTTAGTTCATTCAAAATAAATATATATACCAATATACATACCCAACAATCCCCCACATGAATGAAATAAATAAATAAATTAAACAAAACGACGCTCTGGAGTATCATATGAGTGACGTATAAGGCAAATGTGTCATTCGACTTGAACCTTTGCTTTGTATTGATCTATTGAGTTTACCGGTTGATATTGAACTAATGTCATGAACTATTTCATCGTTGTTGTAAACTTAAGTCAATAGAACACACACGTGACTACCAAAAATCATCATCGAGTTCCCACAGTTGTGCTCGTTTCGACCTTGAGCATGCCCAGGTTTCTTGAGTGCTCTAGAGAATCAACCTTAATTCTCATAGGAAGCGGACCCACTACCACACTCATATAGGAGCTTCTATCAAGAGTGTACTGTATCTCACACCCCACTGAGTAACAGCTATAGAAAGCATCAAGAGATTAAATCTCATCCTCCATCGATGCAACGGTACTACATCATTGGAATGGGTTTTGACTAAAACTTAAATTTGTACCCCCACAAATCACTCGTATAACTTTGTTATCCTATTGAACCCAGATATTGGGATCCCCAGTCATATGGGTGGGGTTTCCATTATAGGTGATTTAGATATTAATAGGCTTTAGGCCTATTCCCCTCGATGTTTGATAAACTACCTCGCTAGCTAGCCCTTTAGTCAGTGGATCCGCCAGGTTTTTCTTTGACTTGACATAGTCGATTGCTATAACTCCATCTTTCAATAGTTGTCTCACTGTGTTGTGTGTTCTCCTGATATGTCCAGACTTTCCGTTGTAGGAGTTACTATGTGCTCTTGCGATCGCGGCTTGACTGTCACCGTGAATGGACAAGGCTGAAACTAGTTTAGGCCACAAATGAATATCTAATATGAACTCCCTCAACCATTCAGCCTCTTAACTTGCTTTATCCAATGCTATGAACTCTGACTCCCTTGTGGATCTAGCTATGCACGTTTGCTTAGTAGATTTCCAAGATATAGCGCCTCCTGCCAAGGCAAAAAAGATATCCATTATTATCAAAAATCCAATTAGCATCACAAAAGCCTTCAATTACAACAGGATATCTAATATAATGAATACCATTATTTATTGTGTAATTAAGATATCTCAAAACTCTCAAAGCATCCTAATGTTCATTATTAGGATTACAAGTGTATCTGATAGTGTAGTTCAGAAGATACATTGGACTACTTATAATTCTTGAATATTCTAATAATGATACACCAGGACCCGAATGTTTCCTTAAGTGACAACAAGGGTCATAAGGTGTTTTAGCCGGAATACAATTAAATTTTTCAAATTTTCTAAGAACTTTCTGTACATAGTGAGATTGGGGCAAAACAATTCCTTCAGAATTTTTTATGATTTTAATTCCAAGTATAACATCCACAACACCCAAATCTTTCATATCAAATTTCTTATTAAGGAAACTTTTAGTTTAGCCAACTAACCCACTAATATCTCCACTAACAGGTAGTTTACTTTGAATAGGAGACTAAGTCCAAACTAAAAACGAATTAATAAAAGTTAAAAATTCTGGGCACTCAAGAGAAGCCCAAAGCCCCAAAGACCCCAAGGCCCAAGGCCCAATCTTTGACCCTTAATAATTAGTGTGCTCCCTAGGAATTGAACCCAAGACCTCAAGCACCAAACCCTATAAACTTACCACTAGGCCACTTACCCCTACTTATTTTCTTCATTCAAAATAAATATACATACCAATATACATACCCAACAATCCCCCACATGAATGAAATAAATAAATAAATTAAATAAAACGACGCTCTGGAGTATCATAAGGAGTGACGTATAAGGCAAAGGTGTCATTCGACTTGAACCTTTGCTTTGTGTTGATCTATTGAATTTACCGGTTGATAATGAACTAATGTCTTGAACTATTTCACCGTTGTTGTAAACTTAAGTCAATGGAACACACACGTGACTCCCAAAAATCATCATCGAGTTCCCACAGTTGTGCTCGTTTCGACCTTGAGCATGCCCAGGTTTCTTGAGTGCTCTAGAGAATCAGCCTTAATTCTCATAGGAAGCGGACCCACTACCACAATCATATAGGTTCTTCTATGAAGAGTGTACTGTATCTCTCACCCCACTGAATAACCGCTATAGAAAGCATTAAGAGATTAAATCTCATCCTCCATCGATATAGAGGTACTACATCATAGGAATGGGTTTTACGTAAGACTTAAATTTGTATCCCCACAAATCACTCGTATAACTTTGTTATCCCATTGAACCTAGATATTGGTATCTCCAGTCATATGGGTTCGGTTTCCATTATAGGTGATTTAGATATTAATAGGCTTTAGGCCTATTCCCCTCGATGTTTGATAAACTAGCTCGCTAGCTAGCCCTTTAGTTAATGGATACGCCAGGTTTTCCTTTGACTTGACATATTCGATTGATATAACTCCATCTTTCAATAGTTGTCTCTCCGTGTTGTGTCTTCTCCTGATATATCTAGACTTTCCATTGTAGGAGTTATTATGTGCTCTTGCGATCGCTGCTTGACTGTCACAGTGAATGGGTAAGGCTGGAACTAGTTTAGGCCACAAATGAATATCTAATATGAAGTTCCTTAACCATTCAATCTCTTCACTTTCTTTATCCAACGCTATGAACTTTGACTCCATTTTGGATCTATCTATGCACGTTTGCGTGGTAGATTTCCAAGATATAGCACCTCCTGCCAAGGCAAAAATGTAGCCACTCGTAGACTTACATTCATCATTATCAGAAATCGAATTAGCATCACAAATGCCTTCAATTACAGCAGGATATTTAATATAATGAATACCATAATTTATTGTGTATCTAAGATATCTCAAAACTCTAATCTAAGCATCCCAATGTTCATGATTAGGATTACAAGTGTATCTCCTATGTCTACCCACAACATATGCAATATCAGGTCTAGTGCAGTTCATAAGATACATTAGACTACCTATAACTTTAGAATATTCTAATGATGATACATCAGGACCCGAATGTTTCCTTAAGTGACATAAGGTGTTTTAGCAGGAATACAATTAAATTGTTCAAATTTTCTAAGAAATTTCTCTACATTGTGAGATTGGGTTAAAACAATTCCTTCAGAATTTTTTATGATTTTAATTCCTAGTATAACTTGAGCAACACCTAAATCTTTCATATCAAATTGCTTATTAAGGAAACTTTTAGTTTTAGCCAACTAACCCACTAATATCTCAACTAATGGGTAGTTTACTTTGAATAGGAGACTAAGTCAAAATTAAAAATGAAATAATAAAATTTAAAAATTCAGGGCACTCAAGAGAAGCCCAAAGCCCAAAGCCCCAAGGCCCAAGGCCCAATCTTTGACCTTAATAATTAGTGTGCTCCCTAGGAATTTAACCCAAGACCTCAAGCACCAAACCCCATAAACTTACCACTAGGCCACTTACCCCAACTTATTTAGTTCATTCAAAATTAATATATGTACAAATATACATACCCAACATATTTTTCTTTGGAAACTAGTTTGTGTTATAAATATTGTAAACATTTGGAAATATATGTTTACGACGAAAGTGTTGTTCTGTAATGTAATGGAAATAAGATATAGTGATAAAATAGCTATTCCTAAAGACAATTATCATGGGACCTCTAGCAAACAGTTTTTGGGCACTACAATTAAACACTCATCTAGTAATATAAAGTGGAAAAGTAAGCCAATAAAAAATGAAGTAATTATTATTGAGGATGATCATGTCAGAAAACTATGAAGGTTTAGAGGCGAGGGAAAAGTGATTTCAAAAAATGTAAAAAATAAGGAGAATTTAGAGAATGAGAGAGGGAAAATAATGATTGAAGTAAGGGGAAGTAAAAGACAAGAAAAGTATGATGAGTGAGAATAGGCCTTGATGGATAAGTTAGAAATATAACCTTCATCCCAAGTTCATGGAATCCATTAGTACACTTGGGGAAAGTAATAATATCACCTTCCAACTAAGATCTAAATTTTGAAAAGTTCATTCCTTATAAAATCCTTAGGCATATTCATCTGCAGGTAGCAAGTCTACTTTCCTTCATAAGACTACCAACATGAAGATGTGTCAAGTTTTTCATATTCATCGACTTTAGAAAATCCTTGAGATGAGACACTGCATAAAAATGAAACAGTTATCAGTTTACTAAATTTAAGTGTCATCTTTGCATTTTTAAAAAACTGAATAATATGCAACTAAGGAATGAACTTTTCAATCTTTAGATCTTAGTTATATGGTGATATTAGTGTCCTAATGGCTTATATTAACTTAGGATGAAGGTCAGATTTCCATCTTATCCATCGTGATCTATTCTTATGCATCATACTTTTCTTATCTTTCACTTCCCTTTTCCTTCAATACTACTTTTCCCTCTCTCATTCTCCTTCTTTTTCATTTCTCTGATTGTGAAACCTTTTTGTTTCACCTACATGGTCATCCTAAATTATAATCACTTCATTTTCGATTAGATTACTTTTCCCCTTTATATCACTTAATGAGTATTTAATGGAATGGTAGTGCCAAAGAAGTGATTTCCAGAGGACCTATGAGAATTTTCCTGAGGAAGTTATATTTTATCATTATATATTATTTCCATTTCTTTTCTCAACAACATTTTCTTCATAAACATGTTTCCATGTGTTTATAATATCAAGATCACGAACTCGTTTCTGAAGAAAAAATCTAGCACCTTCATTTTCAGATTTTGTAATTACATCCTTTTTTAGAATCGAGGACATCGCTTCATAAAATGAAGTTAGAAAAAAAATATATTAATTGGGAATTAAGTGGAAGTTCGAACAAAAAAAAATTATAACTATAGAAAAGGGAATTTGTAGCTCACAAATGATAGTGATGTCTCAAACCAAAAGTTGTTGAAGAAACTTGAAGACGTCCATTTTTGGCATGTTAACATCTGCCAAGACAAAGTCATATTGGCTTTAACGTTCCCCAATAATGGATAGTGCAATAGATTATAAGTTAGTGATTATGAATGAAATAAAAAATCATATATAGTAATAACATCTTTAAAATACAATATATAAAGGAAAACTATTTGATCTATTTTTTAAATTTATTTAATCATATTTAATTTATAAATTATTTCAACTAAGAACTCATGGAAGTCTTCCATACAATGGTAGTACGAGCTAAACAAAGGGATCAACACCTACCAAATTTGAGATTGTACAAGATGTTAATAGTAAGAGATAAACAAAGAGATTAACTTCAACTTATCTTGAATTTTGAGTTAACACGTTTGCACTAGTAAACAAAGATGATAATAAGTATATATATGAAAAGGTATTCTTTTAATAATCTTTCCAGCTCTAACTTAGATGAAATATAAACATGAACTCTAATGGGATACATACCTATTATGAATCGACATGAAAAGGAAACAAAAGAAATTAGTGACTAATACATCATTATTATTATGAGTGCAAATAATCACAATTAGTGATTCTAAAAGCAAATGAATTAAAAAGCAATTAATGTTACGATACACGGAATTTATGTGGTTCAATAAGTGCCTAAATCCATGGAGGGTCTCTTAATTTTTATTAATTCTTTCAGAGTTTCAGAATTACATGCCCCATTGTCCCAGGATAAGGTTTTATTTAGAGTTATAAGAGTGGTTAAGCTGTGAAAGAACTCTTCTAACTGGTCATCGAGATTGTAGGTAAAAAGAGTGAGCTTCCATGATTATCCACTTGTTATGTTTCTATAATTATGAATGTGACGCTAAATCTGAATTGGGCAACTCTTTGCGCCTATTTGGACTGTCAAATATTGGGCCTTTATGGTTTATACCCAAAATTACCTCTAAAATTCTTTATCGAAGATGGGCCGAGTTATTTTAATTATTTTGTTGGCCCAAATTATAAGTTCAAAGTTTGAGTTCTACGCATGGGCATGTCCGATAATTAATCGAATTAAGCAAGGGTACGCTGGTCCAATGTAAAAAAAGAACCAGCAGCTTCAAACTACGTCCTATTCCATATGATTAACCTCTTGGAGTCCGACCTTTACATGTTTCAAAATATGTACTACCACTTTGCATACTGGCCCCTTACATTAAAACAAAAATAAGGTTACTAATTACAAGCACGCAAATAGAATTAAAGAATTCGAAAGAAATATATCTAAACATTAGAGCTCCACCTCCTAGGAACTCTTTCTGATCCAGTAGCTTTTGAACCTGCAATCCTTAGTACTCTTTACGTCGACTCAAGAATCAATATCTCCATAAAACAACCACACTTTTGTAAAGTGAAGTGTATGATAGGAATAGTGATGTGTTCTATAACTATATGAAGATGTAAGAATGCACACATACTTAACACAAACTAAATTACACATGTTCTGTAATGTCATAAGATCTAAAGGAATAATATGGGATAACTAAAAATACCAGATTTGGTGAGATTTTTTTAAAAACCGATCTAAAAACTTATTTACACAAAAAGTAGATTTCACAAAGTGTAAAATCACATTTCACATACGTTTGACTACAAGCGGTTGCCAACATTCAAGAATTATAATTTCTTCCCCAATGGTATTAAAAATAATTTGAAAAATGTTAATTTAAATGTTAAAAAATGATTTTAAATCTCAAAAAATTTCCAAAAATTATTTTAAGAATTGTAAAAAAATCCAAAAAATCGTTTTAAACACAAATAATGCAATTGGAATAATGTGTGTCCCAGCGTGTGGATTTTTGTACCTTCGGAGCCCAACGCTGATAGGAGGAAATTTGTTTGGGATGAAAGTTGAAGTAGACATCCATATTGAGGTGTGGATTACAATACGAGGAAATCAAGTATACTAAAATATTTTTTCTTAATATCCAATCTAGATTAATGATCTATTCGGCACATACTCCTAATAATTCAACCTTATAGGGTGTTTCAATCTCCCTATGTTGATATTACAAACAAAATCCCCTTGAGTATATCAAGGTACTCGTAAGCTTAAAAAAATCACAAACGTCAACAAATTATAAATGCCTAACCCTTCCTAGAATAAAAAATAGGAGTAAAAAAAATAATTTACATCATTCGATTAGAATACAGACCATTACCCTAACATCTAAAAGAATAAAATTCAATGCTTGCATTAAATTACTCGAGAGATACCATGTTATTAAAAATTTTAAATTAAAATCTTAGAGAGAGTTTCGGGATGAACTCAATCCTTCTCCCCCATTTCGTCTCATATAAATAGTGGGGAAATAATCGAGAGATAGTATATAAGGGAATAAACTACCAAAAAAATCATAGCAACAGGTCATAGCATGAATATCCTACATAAAATACATAAAAGAGGTGTCTTTTGTCATATGTGAAACTACTATTACCTAGATCCTTAGAAACATATTATTAACAAGATATAAACTGGAGGATATGAAAGATATGGTAGTAAACTAAGAAATCATAATAATCCTAATGGATTTTTTTAAAGAATCAAATATAATGTTGTCCAAGGGCGCAGTGAACAGATCAACTAGTTATTTTTAAGTGTGAAAATATTCGAGAAGGAGTTCTTTAGATTCTACCAATTCATGAATAAAGTGATGGATAGTCTTAATGTTCTTGGTGCGAGAATGTTGTAAATAATTCTTAGAGATATTAATAGCACTATAATTATCACTTAATAAGGTTAATTTGTTCTCAACAATACCATAATCAGACAATATTTGCCTGATCCATAATAATTGCGAACAATAGCTACCAATGGCAATATACTCAGATTCAGCAGTTAATAAAGATATGGAATTTTGTTTCTTACTACTCCAACTGACCAGGTTGTTCTGTATATAGTAACAAGAACCTGAATTTCTCTTAATATCATCAGAACACCATGCCCAGTCAACGTCAGTGTAACCAACTATTGAAGTAGATGTGTCCTCTGTGTACGAAATACCTTAACATCTTTAATAATACGATTTACACATAATAAATGAGACTCTTTTGGTGCACCTTGATAACATGAACATACACATACGACATACATAATATCAAGTCTAGATATAATTAGATATAGTACGTTGCCTATCATGCTTTTTTACAAGGTTGGTTCAATATTTTCCCATTATTATCTTAAGATATCTTAGACGTGGCAAAACCAATTTTTTTTATTAAACTCATTCGCATACTTGGTTTGAGAAATAAAGAGGGCATAAATCAACTTTTTTACTTGCAAACCTAAAAAGTATCGTAACTCCCCCATAAGTGACATCTAGTAATCCCTCCGCATTATTTTAGAAAGATAATCAAATTGTTCTCGGGAGGTTGAACCAAAAATAATGTAATTGATTGTAAATTTGTGCGATCAAAACCTCATTATTTATTTTATGGACATATAATTCATGCTCAAATCATTTGTTGATTAAAAAAGGTCGAGAGGCATTCATACGAGGCTTGAGGGTCTTATTTTAAGCCATATGAAGCCTTATTCAAAGGGGAGAAATGGTTAGGGTGAGATAAGTCAATAAAGGCCTTAGGATTTTCTACATATACCTACTCAGTCAGAACATCATTCAAACAAGAGGACTTAACATACATTTGAAAAGGTTTGAATTGTAAATGACGCGCTACCACAAGGAGAAGACGAATATACCCGGGCCTATTTATCAAGAAAAAAAATCACATTAAAGTCTATTCCATTTATTTGAGAATATACTTGTGCTACCAGCCTTGCATTATTTCTAATTATTACCCTCGATTAATTTGTTTCATTTCTAAAAATCTCACGGGTACCAATAATCTTTTTCTTTTTTGATCGCGGGACAAGATACCAAACATCATGACTCTTAAACTGAGAAGCATAGCATGCAAAGTTAATCACATTTTGAAGTTGTGATCTTGTTATCACAGGCTCCTCAAGTTTACCGACTACTTTATCTAGGGTATGGTCTTTAGAATCCCAAGTTGCCACCGTAGGAACTTTTGTCAGTAGTGGGTCGGTTATCTAAGGCGACTATATTTCAAAATAGATTTTTGATTCTTACTCAATAATTTATCCCGTGACAACACTCTCAATGGTAGTGTTATTACCAACTACATTGATAGATTTTATTAGGACTTTGGTACGTAAATTTTAGACGCGATAGGCTATACTAGTTTAGGAATACCACATAAAAATTCCTTTATCACCTCAGGTGTAAAATTTATAAATGTGTTCTCTATCTTTGCAAATTAATAGACACTCCTGAAGGTTATAGAGTATTTAAAATTAGTTTTTTTATCGTACTAAAGTTAATATGGACTTTTTTTATTTATTCTTCCTAAGGTATACACGATTGACAATGTAACACACTGTTTGGAGTGCCTTAAACCAAAAGTGTTTTGGTAGTCCTTTAGCATGTAACATGACCCTGGAAATCTATTGAACTATTCAATTTTTCCTCTCAGAAATACCATTTTTTTGTGAAGTCTTTGGTTCACTAAACTCATGTCGATATCCGTTATCGAAACTATACTCTACTACTCCAACCCTTTTAAATTCTCCACCTATATCACTTCTTATATGTGATACTTGGGTATACTTTTCATTTTCTATTTTCAAAAGGATTTTAAAAAATTCTCGGAATGTGCCTAATTTATTTTTTCATAAAATCTACCTAAGTATACAGTGTAAAATCATCCATAATGACAAGAATGTAACTATAACCACAAAGTCTCACAGTATGTGAGGGACCTATAAAGTCTAGGTAGATAAGTTCCAGTGGTTTCAAAGTCATTATATCTTTAACATTCTTGTGTGGTTCTTTACTTATCTTTCTCATTTGGAGGGAACCACAAACAACGTTTGAAGAAATTTTCATTTTTGGTAAACCTCTAACCAACTCTTGGGAGCATAATTTGAGTAAGTTATCAAAATTAATGTGACCCAATATATTATAACACAGATCAGAGTCATCTAATCTTGTCAACTTATAAGACTCAGAACTGGAAATAACTATATAACATTTATTCAAAATTCTATTTCCAGTTAGGAGGCGGTTATCATTTTTGTTCAAAAGTTTAGATTTAGTTTTGGAAAAGGTGACTATATGATCAGAATCACATAATTCACATACTCTCAATGGATTTTCTTTTAAAACTTTCATTAACGGAACGTCATTAAGTACAGGAAGACCCTCTTCGTGAAGTTTCTATTTACCAATGGTCTTGGATGATACTTCATCACTAAGCAAGACATTACCTCCTAAGAAGTTAGTCATATCTATCAATTTAGTCTCGTCCTCGGTCATGTGCTTCTAATACCTAAAATCCAGGTACCAACCAACAGAGGTGCCCTCTGTCTTTAACATAGTTATGACAACCTTGCACCTTAGTTGGTCTAACAGGTCATCTTTTGTAATCAAAATGGCCCTACTTTTAAAAGGGTGCTGGGCCTTTGATTTTGAAAATGTTTAGGGGGTTTCTCCATACTGACTTCCTTTTAGTGCGATATCTATTCCTTTTCTTTTTAAAGTTAAAGTTTTTACTGGTATGCCTAGGGCGAACATAAATGTTATGTCTCTTACTAGAATAGTTAATGTTACTATAGCTTAGCATAAGTAGACGCTTTTGTAAGCATTCATAAGAACGTGACCGTAAACATTGCAATAACTACAATATACATGCGAGGATAGCTTAACCCTATCTTTTAAACATTTTAAATATGCTTAGACATATTTTGAAAATGAAGTTAAGTGTAACAAATGAAGAATTTTTTCCAAATTCTCTAATATGGGAAAAACATACTTCACTTTGTTATGCGTTAGACTGCACATAGTATTACTGTTTTGTGAGACTGGTTATTTTAAAAAACTTTTCTAAGGCTTCTCACAATCTTGGCCTAGTGTGTTTTGTGAAGTCCCATAGGAAACAAAGATATTCTTAGAAATATTTTAACTAGATGAATTTTTTCCTTTAGGCTTTTTGTCAAATCCAAGGCTAGTTTTATCATCCGAGTTTACTTTAACAGAACTGATTATTTTATCATATGCTTTCGCATTAGTCTGAAAGTGAAGACATTTTAATATTTCAAATTTTTTGTTTAGATTCTTCCAGTTCTAGCAAAGTAGACTTGTATCTTTCTTCCAAAATACATTTTTTCTAAGAAAGTTCATTAATTTTGGAAATAAATTTTTAGTTTCAATCTTATAAACCATGCTCTGACTAGTATAGTCCTTGGAGGTCTCCCTAATAGTCTTACTTAAGCTCATTATGGGATCAGTTAAGTGTTTTACCATCTTTTCATGTTTACAATTTTTTTAGAGTCATATAATACAGTTCTTAAATATTAGGTGAATACTCACCATTGAACTTACTAGGTGAGGTGTTTAAATTTCTACGTAATAATTCAATTTTTAGTTTGGGACTCAGACACCCATTCAATTCGTCACTATGATTTTCACTTTAACTCATACACACACATGTCAGTAGGTATAGAATCAATGAAAACATCAAGAGTAAAGTGTGCCTTATCACTAGGATACACAATTTTAGCATAAAAAGACAAGGATGATTCATGTATTTCAGATGACTCAAACTCATCATCGTTTGAGTAAATAAAATCGTTACAAGTGTTACGTACATTGGCCTTAAACGTACTCCTCATATTAAATTTGCAACTATTTGCATAATGAACCATACACGTTACCTAAGTCTTTCTAGGGCTTCTAATTGTTATTATTGATCTGTCTAACACCCTTATGATCATGTGGTTTGGGAACTTCAAAGTTTTGGTAGCCAACCTTCCGTTGTCTAGTTGAAAAAGTATCCCTACACTTTATAATCTTTTTTAAATGTTAACTCATGAGGTCTATCTTATTATCAATACTCTTAAGGTCATAGTCCTATTCTAAGTGATAGTCGATCACATTTAATTCAGGGACATTTATTTGATAAGAAAAGAGTAAATTAGATGCAAATGATCGTTTAGCAGTAGACATCATATGTTTTTTATGCTCTAACTCCATTTCTAATGTTCTCAATTTTCAACCTAACAATTTTGGAGTCAGATTTGGATCATCCCTTTCCTCTATAGCATGAATTTTGTTATTAAAATTAAGAGGTAAAGATCTAAGTATTTTCAGAACAATTTTCCTTCTATCTTAGATGATACCATTAGCATGCGATTTAGTAATAATGTCTGCGAGGTTAATATGGAAGTCATCAAAGGTCTCTATGTCATCCATCATAAGGGTGTTATACTGTTGCACAAGAATTTGTGTTTCCCCAGCCTTAGCATGCTCGTCACCCTCGTGGACTGTAATAAGTGTGTCCCATACTTCTTTGGATGTTATGCAAATTTTAATGATCTTAAACTCATGTTCATATAAAGACATGAATATACTGTTTTTAACTTTGTTATTGCATAAAGACAACTATTTCTCATCCTTCGTAAACTTACTAAGAGTTTTCTTAACCCTTAGTGTTCTTCCTTCCGTTAAAGGTTTGGTAGGGTATGACTATCATTTTCTATAATCTCGTAGAATTCATCACCCAATGTTCCTTAAATAAATGAAATTATTCTTACATTAAAGTAAGGGAAGTTGTTTCCATCAAACATATGGGGTCTAGAGAGCTTACCAATTTTCGTAAAATTTTCGTCCATTTTTAAAAGCCAAAAATAGTTTCTGGAGTTTCAGGATAAAATTTTTTTTAAAACTACTCTGATACCATTTGAAATAACTCAAAATATATTACTTTTAACATAGTTAAGGACTGACTAGAAATCCAAATAATCTAATTGAAGAAACTCTTATTTGTTGAAACAGGAATTTACACAAGATGTGTTAAATCACAAGAAGTAAAGTAAACTTGTTGTTTTATATACTTGGTAACAAGGTCTATAAAAAGGGAGACCATAATTGACTTTAGTTAGTTGAAGATAACATGCAATAACCAAGAACATCCATAGAAAGTTTACACATAATATTTAATGTAGTAAAACCAAAAAGGCTGGGGAAACATTCGCGGAGACCTCTACGCCACAAAACAAAATCCACTAAAAAAGAAATAAGGTTACAAATTACAAGCATGCAAATAGGATTAAAATGTCCTAAATAAATATACCTAAATTTTAGAGATCTACCTCCTAGGTACTTTTCTAATCTATCACATTCTGAACCTTCAATCCTAACTGCTCTAAATGCTGACTCAAGAATTAGTCTCTCAAGAAAAACAACTAAACTTTTCAAAAGTGAAGTGTGTGATAGGGACAATCGTGTGTTCTATAACTATATGAACATGCAAGAATGCACATACATATAATACAAACTTTTCTACAAATTACACATGTTCTCTAATATAATCAGATCTGAACAAGTAATATCAGATAACTAAAAATATCAGATTTGGTGAGATTTTTTCAAAAATAGATTTAAAAAGGTATTTACACAAAAACAAATTTCAAGAAGTGTAAAATCAGTTTTAAAAAGAACGAGATCTTAAAGCCTAATTAATCTCTAATATTTAACGTCTTGATCTAAAAAGTGTGGATTTAAAAAAAAAAATTCAAACATGCAAAAAAATCCACAACTCAATATCAGGTTTATAAAAAAAAATCAAAGCAAAGTATAATTGATATTTATAAACATATTTAACAGATATGTGTTTGAAAAGTATCAAATAAACTATTTTCTTGATTTTATGAAAAAATCAAGCCTCTGACCTATGTGAGGATTGTTTGGTGGAGAACCAGACTTAGTGGAGTTTAAAAATTTTTAAACAAATTCTCAAACTCCCAATTTTTATAAAATTTAAAAGATTTGAAAAGATTAACTATCTTGTTTTCAAAAACTCTAGATGAAAAACATTTTTCCTCTATGATTTTTCTATAATTTTATATGAAAATGTTTTTCTCTTTGTTTCTCCCTTTAACCTATCCTCTTTCTCTTTCTTATCTCTCTAAAATGAGCAAAAGTCTTGAACTAAAAAGATGATGAGGAGTTATATAGGAATGCTAGAAGGATCTAGAAACCAACCTTTGTATCAATGGTTGAGATTAACTTTATCAGTTATACTTTGATCAAACAGTTGAGGATTATACGTGGAAAGTAAGATCGATGAGATAATAATGGTTACCAGTGATGTCACGTAATTGAGTACTAAGGTTAGTACGGATCCTGAATAAAGAGATAACGACATTAGATAAAGTTGATCCAACGCTGTGTGGTGTGTGTTAAATCATTGAGTGTAAAGAAACACAGTAGCAATCAATAAGAATCAACTAGGTAGCATACATGTGTTGCGCACACACACACACACGATTGAATATAAGAGGTTGACAACATTAAAGAATTATAATTTTTCCCCCAAAGGTTTGAAAAAAAATTAAAAAATGTTCTTTGATATGTTAAAAATGATTTTAAATATCATATAATTTCCAAAACATTTTTAATAAATTGTAAAAAGTCTTGAAAATTAACTTAAACACAAATAATGCAAATGGAGTAAAATGTATCTTAGAGTGTGGATTCTTTTACCTTTGGAGCCAAATGTTTATAGGTAAGAATTTATTGGGGATGATAGTTGAAGTAGACAACCATCTTGAAGTGTTGAGTATGATAGGAGGAGATCAATTCTAATAAATATTTTGTCTTAATATCCAAACCAGATGAAAGACCTATATTGAATAGACTCTTAATAAGTCTACCTTATAGGGTGTTTCAAAGTTGCCCAAGAAAATAACTTAGTAGAAAATCTATATAGACACCAAACAGGATAGAAGCATATATGTATTCAAAAAAAAATATTTTTTTACAAAGTAGAAACATCCATTCAAAAATTAAAAAAACCGATGACAGATGAAGAGTTAAGGGTTAAAAAATATATTATTCCAAAGAAGAGTGCAATGGTTGCCATTTAGCCCTAAGAACAACAAAGAAATTGAGATTGGAAAACAACAATTCTTTTATAAAGGAACAAATTGACGAAAGATCACCAAAAACATATTGTGGTGGGCAAAGGTCCACAAGGTGTCATAAGTCAAAGTCCTGAGATATTCATATTCAGGATTGTGCCTATGGTAGTCTAGCACATCCATAATGTTGGGCAGATTATGGATAATGGATTTCTTATCCTTATTCAACATTTAAGAAGTGACTAGGTTGTTGAGATCCCTCTTGAACTGCTTAACTACAGGATATTGGTAAGGTATCTCAGTTTTTGTTGCCAACCGATGATTCGAATGCCCACCAATAATTACAAGTGTCTTCACTAAACTTGTATTCCTCGGTTCCTCCTGCCTCAGTTGTTTAGGAGTAAGATGGTAGGTGGATGGAATAATTAGCCTTTTATAGGTGACAAATAAAGACTCAAGCCTTGAGTTTTCTTGGCATTGACCACGATAGATTGAGGGTCAATCATGACCCCTCCTTCCTTCTTCAGAGTCTTGGCTTTGAATTTTTTTTGGCATACCTCAGCTTTTCATTTGCCAAACAATCAAGATCTTAATGAGAATACGGACTTAGTGGCATCTCCTAAGTTTTTTTTATATGAATACCTGAGGTGGATGGAGTGGAAGTCGCACATGAAAAATACTAGAGCCGATAAAACTACAAGGAAAGATGAGCTGACACTTGTGAATTTTTTTTACCTTCTTCAACCTCTTACTCATCCTCGACTTTGGACTCGGATGGAGATGGTGCTTCCCCATGAGCTTTGGCCAAAATTGGAGGATTGAAATATACAAACTCTAAAAAAATTCCAAAATGAAAATATCTTTAAAAATTGGAGGATATGCTACAAAAACTTTCTCCATCAGTCTTGTCATGGGGGGGAGTTTATGAGAAACCTTCACAACAAAGGAACAAATAATAGTTAAATATAGATTAGTTAGGAAGATAGAAAATAAAAGTGAAGTCATATACCAATCCCATTCACCCCACTCCAGTTATCAGGAACCTTGGCAGTATTACTCCTTTCATTTAGGCCGAACTCCGAGAGTCTGTTCAAATATAAAAAAAATGTGCTTCTAGAAATGGTGACTTGTTTAACTCACTTTAATTAACTTATGGTTAGAAATTCTGGGAGAAAGGTAATAATATCGCGGGGCCTTATTATAGACACCACATTCTGGGACCCCATAAGTCTCTCTCTAGGTCCCTAGCACCTTCCCATTTCACTATAAACCCTAGTTCATACTCCGAGTATCGATCTAGAGGCCATCAAGATCTCCTGAGCCTTGTTTGACTCTGGTAAACTATATCGTTAGAGAGAAATCTCATTGAATCTTCTAAGGTCTCTGAATATCTTTTCCAATATTTTGCCCCATGCATGAATTGTCATAACGGTTCAGACGAACAAAACATTTTACTATTAAAAATTAATTTGGAGGACACCGGGATCTCCCGTGCCTCAATTTGACACTAGTCAACTTCATCGTCAGAGAGAAAGCTCTTTGAATCATTTAAGGTCACTAAAAGCCCTTTCCAACGAACTACCCCGTGCATGAAACAACATAACTATTTAGACTAACGAACTATTTTCCCCTAAAAATTGATCTGGAGGCCACCAGGCTCTCCCGGGCTCTGTTCGGACAAGGTCAACTCTTCATCTTAAGAAATATTGAATGAATCTTCAAAGGCACTAAATACCCTTTCCAACAATCCTCTCATGTGAGAATCAACCTTATAGTACGGACAAATGACCCGTTTACTCCAAAAGGTCACCGGGGGCATCTGGGCCCTGGTTGACCAACATAAACTTTTGGAACCAAGTGAGGATGTTTGTAATGTCGAAGTAACTCACATAATATTTCCAATGATCCACCTCGTGTATGATTCTAACTTACCATTCGGACGAACAATCCGTTTTCGTCCGATGATTCCCCGTCCAAATGACCGACGAACACTTTCGAGCCACGTTTGAACCAAAGTCAACTCCCGGACCTAGGAGAGGACCAAAATACACTTGAAGGTATATGAATTACCTTTATAATGGTATCACCCATGTGTAAATTGGATAAACATATTACGTTCTATGACCATTTTTTTTTAAAATCTGAAAGAGACTATCGATTTGTAGGTCCATTTCCCTACCTATCGGCAGTGTGCCTAGGGTTACATGTCGATTGGTAGGACTTGGTATATTCTTATTTGAACCCCTTACCCTATAAATATAGGGCATTACCTCACTCCCAAGGCACACCTAAGATCTATTAATATCATTGATCTTGGTAACATTCTTTTGCAATCGGCGAAGTTTCCTTACGTGAAATTTCTTTTCATTTTACATTCCCATACTTTTCATACCCAATTTGGAAAAATCTATTCTCTCACATCTAAAATTCATCTCAACATCAAAGGGATCTCATAAATTATAAAGATCAAGCTTCGATTCTCCAAAGAAGGTGTAAAATCCTTCCATCTCTCTTTAAATTTCTTATTTTCGCATTAAGTTACATAAATTCATAATTTAGATTTTACTTTAATTCATACACATTAATATATCACCTATTTATTAGTTATATGGAACAAACTTTATTTTCTATAAAAAATCTCAAAACAAATAAAAAGATGGTTAGACCTATAAATTCCAACGGGATCATCCATCACAATTTCTTAAAACTAAAATACATTTTTCTACACACACACATATAATAAATTCTCATTCGAATATATGGGATACACCCCACCCTTGTGTCTCATGAGAACTAAGTGGATTTTTACGCCTTTATAGGCTATGTAGGCATTTTGGGCTAAAACCCGACACTCGAGTCCAATTTTCCCATTTTTCGTAATTTTTCCATTTTCGCATTTTTATCCTTTTCATCTATACATTATTTTAATATACATTATATATGTGATTCTTATTGGTATTTTATCCAAACATATATTATCGTTTCATCATAAGGATCAATATTTTGACAAATACATAAATCGTATTTTTCTAATAATTATTGTTTGAACATTCCTATAGATGACCTCACTCTATATTTTCCATGATATGAGTTGGGGGATTTTGATCTCCATTTATACACACGCGCGCACACACACACACACACACACACACACACACTTCACTAAGAAAGTAAGGAAATGAGTAACACAAGCCCATGAGAGATCGAAATGGGTAGATAGATTCCTTACACCTTCCCATTCCATAACTTAGCCCCGGACCTTCGAGCTATTGATTTTGTAAGAATAAGTTTTCTTTGATGACACTCTCTCGAGGCAGAGACATGTTCTTTTGCCTATTTTGTGAAAAATATACTGACGAATCTATCTCTTTACATTCACCCCACACCGATGACGAACGAAGCACTCCTAGATTAAAGAGGCACTACACCTTTTTTCTCCCCATTCCGACCTCACGGGAGAGAGAGGAGAGATGACCTCGTGATGGACACAGTAGCGACTCTGTTAGGGACTTCAATTCATAAAAGGTATATACTTTGTTTGCATGAGTGTTTTTATTTTCTTCTTATGTACGTATGCACCTACCTGTATGTTCCCTTTTTCTCCTCTATTTTTTCTAGGACATATATACCTCATGCTTACATCACTACTGACTCACACACCTCTAGGTAATCTCCATGTACACTTCACACTACTCGCACATAGAATCACTTATTTCCAAATGTTGCACACACCACTTAGCATATCCATGCTTAGGTATCACTAACACACACCTCCACTTATCACACTTGTTTATATACATGCTCACCACACTTGTCACAGACCACTCGTAGTTGACCCATGCTTAGGTTCACTACCACACACTCACTTGTAGATATTCACACACCAGTTAACCTCACATATCCATGCTTAGTATAATCTTCATGATCCATGTTAGATTTATGTTTTATGCTTATACATTCTCCCATATTAGTATAGTGCTCATCACGCTAAAAAAATACTCACTCCATAATATACTAATCAAGAATCATGCATTTTGCAAACTACATCACCAAAGAGCATGGCTATTGACCAAATTTTATTCGGGAGCTGGGGGATCACTTCGTGATGGGCGCTGGTCTGGAAGGTAATAGTTAGCCTAAGCGATATGACTTTCACCTTCCATTGACCAAATACCTTTGATGTATATCGAATGGTTCCCCCGTATAATAACTATTGACTGAAACATGATGTGAGGTATATCGCAGGGAACTCATTCACATACATCGAGTATATAGAATTTGCTCTCATGAGTACTATCCCCACGAGGTATATAGTGAGGAAATTCACGTACACTTAGGTATATTAAATGGCTTGTCCACACATACTGATTTCCCTCGAAAGAAAGACGTATATCGTGGAAGTCATGCTAGACGGGAGAAGTCTTCTAATTAACCCAACAACTACATACCCTCATATAGGCGTCAAACCTAGGTCACTCATATTTAGTTTGTCGGTTTCTACATGAAACTTTATCGAAATGACGGGTCAATTTATCACCCAAATTTTTGTTCGATTTTATCTTTTTAAAAATGGGACCCTCTCCATGAGCCTAGCAATAAGTCCAATCATGTTTTTACATATTTTTCAAACCCAATTTTCCTAGGCTTGGGTCTCGTTCGACTTTTATTTTTTTCATTTAGGTAAACCTAACACAAGTGAGAACATAATAAACATAATAATAATAATCATGTTGAGACCATTCTCTCATTTTTTCCTCTTACTTTACCAAACGTTTCAAAAACATTTTCCCCTCTTATCAAAAAACCAAAAGCATTTTTCCTTCATTTTACCAAAAATATTTTTCCTCCTTTTTACTCAAAACCATTTTGTCCTACTCTTTTTTAAAAAATGTCAAAAATATTTTCCTCCTTTTCCAAAAAATAAAAGTTTTCCCCTCCTCTCTTTTAAAATTAAATTTGAATTTTTCTCCTTCTCAAGTCAATCACATATCCGATCCTCTGCCTGTCTCCCTATTGTCTTCGATCTTATGTCAAAAAACCCCAAGGCTATGTCAATTTTCACTCTACTTCCTTCGAGTCCAGAATTTACCTTCCCCCGCTTTCAATGGAGAATGCTGACTAAATACCAAATGTGCATCTAGATTTGATGACGATCCTATCTCAACTCACTGCCAAGATTGACAACCTTCAAACCGAGGTTCATGAGATACAACAAAATCGAGTCCCTGTTCTCGAAGATCCCTAGTTCCTCTTCCCTTTCACTAGGGGTCCACCCTCACCTGAGCCTATATGGGTCCCTGAAGAATATCAACACGCTCCATGTGCCCTTCCTGCCAATGGGTCGCCACCAACTCTGCTCCCTATGTCGAATTTTGCCCAACCAAGGGATAACCTACCCATGACTATTGATCTGAATGAGGAAAAGTTTAACAAAGTCAATGTAACACCTCACCTACTAAAATACCGAGTGACCATATCGTGATCAAAATAAAACATTGGTCTCATATGGCTCATTCTTAGCATAACTATCAAAAACACTTTAAAGTTACTAGTAACCTAGTAATTGAAATAGACAGGTGCCAAATTCCATCTTTCATTAATTAACATCATGCGAAAGTAAAATAATAATAAAATCAACCACTAAACTAGTAACTGAATCCAACACAAATGAATAATATGAATAAACATGATCGAATCAACTTTTCGTTCAACAATAAAATACAACAGTAATTGAGACAACAACCTGGATACACAGGCTCAAGTAAATATCTGAATACTGAATCTGACGACTACATGTCCAAATGAATACTGAAATAAAGATCATGCACTAGGAATAAATTAATGGAGCATCTATAGAAAAGTCCTGCAACTTCCACATTAACCTCAAACTTGGCATCTCTATGACCTAAAAGGTTTGGCAAAATATTTTGACATGTGTCAGATTCGAAGTAAAACATTTTGAAAATATTTATCAAGAAGTTAAATTGCAATAAATAAATATCATTGCACACTCTTCATATTTAAGCTAGTGTCGCACTCACTTGAGGCATAACTCACCCCTCATCTAATGTGCATACCTAATGCTTGCCTGTTAACCATCCTAGTTAAGCTACCCCACCTAACTAGCCATATCACACCTCTTTCTTCCCCATTACTCTAACCCGAGTACTATTATCTTGATTATTAAGTCATTAACTCATTAACTTATTTATCGGTTCAACTATATCAATTCATATAGCATTCACGCTATATATATAAGAAATACCCTTTTTAATTCATATAACTTTCACGCTAGCTATATCAGAAACCACTTTTTAAATCATATAACTTTAACACTAGTTATATAAATAATACATTCACAGTTATGTATTAATCCCGTATATAATTATCTACTCATAAAATATACGTACTAGTATACTCCAATATTCATACACATGATGTATATAATAACCATCCATTCCAAAGTAATAACTCACTAAATGGTTTCTCTGAAATGGTATCATGTCCCAGGCATGCTCACTCTAACCCAAACACCTTAAATCGGACAAGCTCACACCGAACTTGGGCAAACATATCGCAAACGTAGTGGAGGCGATCATATTTCCCCGAGAGTGAGATCGAATCATACCCAAGACATATCACCTTGAAAATAAATCACACAATAAAAATCCTGGACGATATGACTTGGTAACTTTACTCTCCCTGCTGCTCAAGCCAGAGGATTCACCCACATCACGAAACCTCCTATGATAACACTAGAGGTGCATGTATTCCTATAAATATTATTCACATGGATATTTAAAAGCACACAAATATGAATATACTATCACACATAACTGTATAAATATATTTAATAAATCCCGGCTAACCCGTGCCTAAAACCCATAGCACTAGCCCAAAAATACCCAAGTCTATGCCCCAACTTGTAATTTAATTAATCACATTAATCAATTTTATTAACAATTCATACTACTATTTATAGTTCACAAAATTTTATATACTATCACCTTCACCGTATATATGTAATTTAATTAAACCCGTATCACCCGTGCCTAACTCCCGTAGAACTAGCCTAAAAATACTCGAATCCATATCCCGAGTCTCAATTTAATTAATTAAATATTAATTAATTTATTAAAGTAGTGTCACTCAACTACTATGTCTGGACTAGCTCACTCGGATCGTAATTTAACCCTTTTAGAATTTATTACATGAAAATTCCTTTCTCAGGGTCACACCCCCTTTTTAACTTTTAATACCTAAATACCCATCTCTTAAGGTTCTAGGCATTTTATTCCACATGATTTTTCAGTAATTAACTCACTTGGCCCAAATCTTAACACTTATACATCTGTTACACAAAATTTTGTAAACTAGTTTGACTCCTTTATATAAATTTAAAATTCCTTGATGCCCATCTTCCAAAAGCATATGTAAAATCCTCTTTTCATTCTTTATACCAAATAAATCTCTTTAAAAGCACCTAAAAGGCATTAAGGCTAACCATATAAAGAAAAAGGGGTGGCATTGTCAGAAATTTTGACCCATCGATCGATCAGTGCCCTTGATCAATCGATCGATCATCTGGCTACGGCCCTTCTTCCCCGCGGCTTCTTTTTCCTCCATTGATGAGCTTCAAGCTCTAATGGTTATAAATAAGGATAAACTGGTTTAATAAATTTCAATCATCCTAATCACCATTCATTATCCCTAACATTTTCTTCTAACAGTTGATCCTCTGTATTGGCTATTTAAGAGATTTCCATTTTTTTTTTATCTTAGATCGATTTATACCAATCTCAATAAAATAAATTTATCCTAGGTTTTGTATTATAACGACAACCATAACAGTATTACATATTCTCTCCTCCTTGATTCTAGACAAAAGTAAAAAATTATGAAATGGTTTTTTCAAGATTTTGATTTATCTTTCTCTAAAATTTGATTTCGTAACCCAAATTAAACAACATCAATTGTGGGTCTATGAACATAAATTAGATTTTCACTCATTTGAATCATAATACAACATTAATCGAACCTCTAACCTATATAAACTGTCAATTTCATAAACACCCATTTTTCACGTGATAACCCTTCCAAAAAATGAATTTAGGTTATACCCACTATGATAAGAATTTAAATACTGCACTTTATTTTGAAAGCAAGTTTAACTATTTGCCTGATTAATTTTGTATAGTCTAATTCTGGCAGAAGCACCTCAATCCTTGCTTGATTTGGCTCCCCAAAGCTCCTCAATTTATCCCTCTTTTCTCCTTTGCAAAGCTAGGATTTTCTTATTGAGTTATGGGTGCCACTAACTCGTAATATTAGGTTAAATAGCGCTAATACCGTTTTTAGACTAATGGGCCAAGATCGAATGACCCGAACACCCCCGTGTGAGTCCGGTTATACTTAAAAATACCCTGAGACTCAATTACTACACCCGGGTACTCTTTTTCGACTATCTCGGCCTATTCGGAATCAACCGTGCACTCATAACCGTCATCCATGTTACTTAACTGAAATCTCTAATCTCATTCTCCAATTATGACACATGGAAATTTAAAAATAACCCAAATTAAATAATCTTAATTCACTAATTTAATTAAATCCTCTAAATAAAATAATTCTTATATCACTGAATTAATTAAATTCTAAATACTCAGAAATACGGGGTGTTACAGTCAAGGAGGACCTTAAGATGTTGACCAAGATGTTTGACCAACTCCGAATCTCTGGGAACTACATGGATTATACCCATATGTCTCCATATCCTAAAGCAAGGCTGTTGAAAAAGTTCAAGATGCATAACATTGAGAAGTTCGGGGGTAGTGGACCCCCAATTATTCATCTTTGAAGTTTCCACCGAGCCATGACTCTCCTAGGTGCCTCCAATGAAATAATGGCCCAAAGGTTCCAACAGACTTTGAAAGATAACACTCTTCGCTGGTTCTTATCTCTCGAGGAGTCCAGGATCCGTAGTTGGGTAGATGTTGACGGTGAATTTATAACACAATACAAGTATAACAAAGAATTGGAGGTTACCCACCATGATTTATAACTTCTCAAATAGAACACTAGGTAATCTGTTAGCAACTTCATAGAAAGATGGAGAGAGAAAGCAACCACCATGACCAATTGACCTTCCAAAGATGAGAAAGTCAGTATCCTCAAGAATAACATCTTACCCCATGTCCGAGAGATAATGGGAGGACAATACTATCCTCATTTTTTAGCCCTCCGAGAATCAGGAGAGGAGATCGAAGAAAGTCTCATCAAGGCAGAAGTTGAATCGAAGAAAATATCCAAACAATTCAATCCTAGAAAGTATAAGAAGCCTTACAATACCACAGTTTTAGCCATCAATAACATCTCTTTGTTTTCTACTTCATGGGCACAAGAAATCCTCCTTAACCCTATCAAAAAGCAATACACCGAGCTTCAAGATCCCCTCTCCAAAGTTTACCAAGTTCTTTTAAGCTGAAATCTTATCAACCCATTGGACCCTCATCCATTACCAAACCCACTTCCAAAAAATTTCAATCCAGATGCCTATTGAGATTTTCACCAACGTGCTGGACACACCAATGATCAATGTTTCCATATCTGAAATGTAATCCAAGGTTTGATTAACAATGTATTATATCCCCACTAGACAATTCTAAACCAAACACTACTCATAATCCACTCCAAAATAATATAAATGCCATCTTTAAAAAAGAAGACCCATAATTTTATCCACCTACCCATATTGTACAAGTAAATCGCCCATCATACCCATATATTCTCCTAATCCCTCTAAGTTTGCCCATATTTTCTCCTACATCCTACTTATTTTGTCGATCTGGCCCTATCACTTCTTACAAGAGAATATATTACTATTTATACCCATTCTGGAGGGAAAGATATGGAATTGTGTGCAGTATTGAACCAACTTCTAGAGTTCAGGCTGAAATTGCCCTCAAAGACTGCCAGAGATTCAGTACGCTGTTCTTGGAAGCTCGAAAGTGGGCTCAAGAGTAAGATAATTGGGTGGTACCTACCAATGAAGTCAGCTTAGATGATTTTGTTCAAATCATGGCAGACCTACTTGGATAGACTGGTGAAATTTTCAGTATATTCGAGCTATTTAATGCTTTGAAATTACAAGGTCACCTGATCCCTTCACTTCTACATCTCCCTATTGAGTGGGATGATCTATACGAAGAGGTCGTTGAGGTTTTGGAGTGTATTCACTTTTCATGGAAATATGATGTCATTGCCACCGGATGGGGGGACAAATTCGATAGTTCACATGAAGAGCAAAGCCCAGAAAGGACAAGCCCAATAGTCAACATATGTGGAACGATATCGTTTGAGAAGCTGCTAGGAAAAGTCCACAAGGTGGATTAATAACCCAAGATAGATGAAGAGATGGGGTTTCTATTTTTCCTCTCTTTTTTGAACCATATGACTAGATCAGGGAGGCATTACCAAGTTCCAAACCCGAAAACATCAGCGATCGAAAAAGGAAAAGGTGTTGAGAATCTATTTATGCCAAAAATGACCCTCGAGAAGAGCAAGATCCTCGATCAGTTGAAGAAAATCAAAGCTAACATCACTCAGTGGGGAATATTTATGTCTTCCCAGATGCACCAGAATACCTTAATCAAACTACTTATCAGGCCCATAATCCCTCCTTTGACCACGCTAGAAAAAGTAGTGAATCTGGTCAGATGTCTAATTGCTACTAGAATGCTCTCTTTCTCCGAAGAAGAAATCCATAAGTTTGGACCAAATCATGACTATGCTGTTAATATCTCTATTGAAATCATGGGAAAGATTGGCTCACTTTCTCTTATCGATAAAGGATCAGCTTTTAATGTTTATGTGTTGATAAACCTTAATTGTTTGGGACTAAAAGTGAGCAAACTTGCTCCAACCTCTGTCGCGGTGCGCGCTCATAATTATAGTCGTCAAGAAGTGATGGGATCCATAAAGCTTATAGTAGAGGTTGGCACTATAAATTCCGTTACTGAATTCCAAGTAATCGATATCCCTCCTGGTTTTAATCTGCTACTTAGATGACCATGACTCCATAGTATAAAGGGTGTGTCTTCTTCCCTCGATAAAAACTGAAGTTCTTTGCTAATGGGTAGGTCAGCACCATCTTGGGCGATGCCGGCAACACTAAGAATGCGAGAACTAACAATCATGTACTAGAGATACAATGTGGAATGAATGATATGCTTCTGTCAGGTTTTCGAGTCGAATCGCTTCCACTCCTAGCATCGCCCTCATAGCAATGTCAATGTAATCCAAATGTTAAAAAACATTAATTTCATTCCCGGACTGGGGATGGGACGAAGACAATAGGGAATAATTAAACCCATAGTATCGAAGAAAGACTTTCCTCCTTGCAGTTTGGGTTATCAACCACCATCATAACAACTCAGGATGCTCCACCAACCTCGACTGAAGAGAAGGCTAGAAAGTACTAAGACTATCTCAGGGGACTCCTTAACCAAAAAATTCATTGGAGAGGGTGAATATTTCTCATTCTGCATCTCTCTCGAACCGTGGTATGATCATATGGATAAGAAGATGAAACCAAGAATGGAGATCCTTTTCCAAGATAACTACTCGTGGGCCGAAAGTTCCCAATATCATATGCGACCACTCATTGAGAAGACTATAGATTCTACCGGAGATTCTAAGGGAAGTGACTCTAAGGATTCATTCAACTTACAGACACTGGGGCTAACACTCTGAATGGTCTACTCAAGTCATACATCATCGGATCCATCCTTTCGAATCAAAGATGCTAATAAACCTCTCCTCAATTGTCATGCTATACATGTTCCACCTATTGAGATATAACTCAACTCTAATGCTTATCCCATATCCTATTCTTTTGTTTTTCCTCCCTATTCTGATTTAATCGATACCTCCTTTGATGAGGTTCTCAACGCTATTTTTCCCAATAATAAAATAAATGAAGATTCTGAGTATCTTTTTGTGCCTTATATTAATTATCTTGATTATAATCAAACTCTTGATGATATGATGATTTTGCAAATGGACAATTATTAACTAATCTTAATAAGGTTTATGAGAAACAATATAACCGCGTTTAAGTTAATAAAGATCAAACTTTTATTCTTAATCTCGGTTGTAGTAGCTAACTCAGTGAGATTAGGATAGAGTCTACCCTTGACGAGCATGATCACGTGCAGCTCAAAGAATTATTAAAGAAATGTGTGGTCGTATTCCCATGATCCCATAACGACATGCCTGGTATTGATTCCGGGATTGTTTAGCATGAGATTCCAACTCTCCCAGAATGAAAATCGATCAAACAGAAACTGCGAAAGATCTGCACCAAATAGTCGATCAAGGTTAAAGTAAGATGTGGTCAAACAGTTGAACATGGGTTTCATTCGTGTCATCAAATATGCAATATGGATAGCCAACATCCTACCCATACTGAAATCCAAGGAAAGGTTCACATGTATGTTGATAATCGAGATTTGAACCGAGACACTTCGAAGGATGATTACCCATTACCCAATATTGACGTGATTATTGATAACATGTCCAACCACGATCACAAATAATTAGTTAATATTTTTGTCGGATATAATCAGATCAAGATCTACCCAGATCATTAAGAGAAAATCGAATTCATCACTCCTTGGGGAAATTTATGTTACACTATTATGCCATTTGGTTTAAAAAATACAAGGCTACCTACTAAAGGGCTGCCATAACCATCTTGCACGATCTGATACACAAAGAAGTAGAGGTTTACATGGATGATATGGTTATCAAGTCTAAGGCTATGGAAGGTCATGTCCCTGATATCTGAAAGTTCTTCAAGTGACTATGACAATACCAGATATGACTTAACCCACATAAATGTGTTTTATAAGTTACCAAAGGAAAGCACTTAGGATTTGTGGTTAGCAAAAAAGGGATTGAAACAGATCCTACTAAACTGAAATCCATAGTCGAAATGCCACCACCCTGAAAGACGTAAGAAGTCAAGCATTCCTTGGAAAATTATAGTATATCAGCCGGTTCATCAACTAATTGACTTATATTTGTGAACCCATCTTCAAATCCTCCAAAAGGATTCAACAAAGGTATGGAATGAATCTTTCCAGGAGGCCTTTGATTGAATCAAGAAATATCTAACTCGACCTCCGGTACCCATGCCACCATAACCTAGTCCACCCCTACTCATATACCTGACTGCACCGGACACCGTTATTGGGGCTTTTCTAGCCCAATACCTTGAAGAATCCCACAAATAAATATCAACCTACTCCACTAGTCACAAATTAGTTGGGTGCGAAATTAACTACATTGCCTTAGAGAAATCATGCGTCACCCTTGTCCGGGTCACCCAAAAATTATGATATTATACGCTCATTTTTCCCATCAGACTTTTATACCAAATGGATCCTATCAATTACCTGCTCAAAAAACCTTCCCTGTCTAGCCAAATGACCCGATGGATAATGCTACTAGACGAATTCGATGTTGTGTATGTCACGCAGAAAGATATGAAAGGAAGAGACATCTCTGACGACATCACTGAATACCCTATGGAAGAAATCGATGTTTGGATTATTGAGTTCTCGGATAATAATATCCTTCGTACTTCCCAGGAAAACTTTCGATGGAAAATGTTATGTGATGACGCTTCCAACAAGAAAGGATATGACATTAGTATACTCCTAATTTCCCCTGATGGCTCTCATATTCCCATTCCATCAAGTTAGATTTTCCATGTACCAACAACATGACCGAATATGAGGCATGCACAATTGGGCTCAAAGTTGCTCTGAAGAAAGTAATTTGATACCTAGATATCTACCGAAATTCAACCCTCATCATCAGTCAAGTAGAAGGAATTCGATACCTAGATGGAATGTCAAGGAGGATAAAATCTTACCCTTCCATGCCCACCTAGAAGAGTTGGCCTCCCAATTCTAAAACATCACCTTCCACTACCTACCCCGAGAAAAGAACGACCTAGCTGCTGACCTTGCTACCTTAGCCTCCATGGTTGACATGCCCGAAGTAATAACGATGGTCTACTTCCTAATATAAAAGGAAGCTAAACTTACCCACTGTTACCACATTGAGCTCGTCACAGAAGAAGATCATGATATAACCAATTATTTTTAGTATGATTTTTGTCGCTTCCTTAAGCATGGTAGGTATCCCCGAGATTCTGATAAGAAAGACCGAGCGACCCTCCACAAATTAGCTGGCCAACATATTATATGTGATAAAGCACTGTTCGAGGGAAACATCGATGGAAACCATTTACACTACATCACGGGGTCTGACATTGAAGAGATGATGAAGAAAATCCACAGCGGGGAGTGAAGACCCAATATGAATGGCCATATGCTTGCCAAAAAAATCATCTAACAGGGTTACTATTAGATTATCATGGTTCAATATTTCACCGCATATGTTCGAAGATGTCTTAAATGCCAGCAGGTTTCCAACCTCCAACACTTGCCTCTGTGGGAACTGTATAACATGACTTCTCCCTAGCTGTTTTCCACATGGTATGTTGATATCATAGGGAAAGTTACAACCAAGGCCTCCAACATACATGAATTCATCTTGGTTTCCATTTACTAATTCACCAAATGGGTCGATTCCGAATCATACGCAGATCTAAATGCTAAAAAGGTGGCTAAATTCATCCAAAAAATAACATCTGTCGATATGGTGTCCCGCATGAGCTAGTGTCAGACAATGGGTTACATTTCGAGGCAGAAGTCACATAAGTGGTAAACGAGTATAGGATTCATAGGCACAAATCTTCTCCCTACCGTCCTCAAACCAATGGTACAATTGAAGTCGCTAACAAAAACCTCAAATCCATCATCAATAAGATGACTCAAAGTCATCGAGATTGGGCCGGTCGGATCCCTTACGCCCTCTGGGGCTTCCGCACTTTAGTTCGAACGTATACTAGGGACCCCTTACTCTCTGGTATATGGCATGGAAGAAGTCCTACCCATTGAGCTGAAAATTCCTTCACTAAAGGTCCTCGATGGGGGAAGAGATGGACCATCTAGTAAACTTGGACCGTCTCAAGATATTCTACCCCTATTCCTAAATCTCAGCATGCTATGACTCTTCTCATATCCTTTCTATTCTAAAAAAATCTACATTTCCCTTTACTCAAAACTATATGGGTCCTGATCCTCTAAAAATATTTTTACTTTCAAAAATGAAACTCAATTTTTTTTCTAAACCCTGAGAGGTACTTAGGCAGCCCTTACACTTCATAGAGAACGACCCCCTTATTTTTCACAAAATTATCTCCTTTTCTTATCCTCGAGAATGACAATTCATTTGATCATTTTCATGAAAAAAGGATTATGTATGCCTTAGCGATTAGTAATGATAATTCAAATGCAAAATTCATCATAGAGGCACAACAATATAATTAAAATTTTCTTTATTTCGTTAATGTTTTTACAATTACATCTACATAAGGAGACAAACAACTTCCCTCGTCAACCTAACCTTATTTTCTTAAAAATAAAAATAAGCCAATATATTCCTAAAATAACCTTCCCACTAGAAAACAACCAAAATCATAACAAAACACCAAGCTAAAGTTTCAAAAATAAATTCCCCAAGGATCCTACCAGTAGGTACCAAAAGAATCGACCCCGTCATCATCTACATCCTGGGGTCCCCAAACTTACCTGCTTGGATGGAATACCGAAGACGCTCCATGGAACGGTATACCTGAACCAGCCTTGCGAAAACAACAACACCTCTCCCATGGTGTCAAACATGGAAAACATTGACCCCCAGGCTCCATAAAATATTTCTCCTAGATCTCGATATCGAGGCCCACACTGATATATTAACGAGTAAAGAAGTTTGGCACAATTGCGTAGGGATATTCTGGAGGAAACTCCATACAAAATCTCCCTCAGAACCACATGAATAGCATAACAGGGCTACCCCTTAGAAAGTCAGAACAACATTCCCTTCAAGCGTCAAGACCATTAAGAGTCTCCGTAGTATTACCACCACAGTATTGCAGTGGTACAACATCCACGAAGTGATGGCTACAAGTTGTGTGTCCTCCAATAGGTTCCAAATCACCAATAATAATTTTGAAGTAAAACCAAGGATAATAGCTCCGACATATCCCGTATCAACAAATTCTACAGATGCACAGAATATAGCACAACCATGAGAGATATCATTCCTCTTGTGACCAATAATTGAGTCGCCGAGGGTAAAATATGGATAAGTCCTGCTAACATCTCCCAGTAAGACTGAGAAAATTCAGGCATGGCCTTCACAACACTAAGATTTATCCCCAACATGGCACATAACTCTTCATAAGTCAGATTAAAATCATCCGAGCCAAAATGAAACATATGGTCCTCAGGGTACCATAATTATAGAGCTGCCATCAGCATGTTCCATTCAATAGGCCGATTGTGCCATAAAAAAACCCCGACATATGTTGAAGCATCGTAGTCTACATTATATGATCACATAGCCCCTAAGTTTTCAAGGTAAGAAGAAAATTCAACAATTTCGGGGGTGAGCCATATTGTAAAATGATGAAGAAGAAATAATAAGTGTGTAAATGGAAGGAAATATGGATGGGTGAAGAAAATACTCCACCATTACCCCCTTTTTACACATGAAAAACTTAGCCAAAGACAAAAGTCCTGCAAATCCCAGAAGAAAACCTGTCCCACCAAGGACAAGGACCAAGTAATTGAAGAAAGTGCAATTAAAGCCTTGGGTTGATTGAGCTGGAATGACATGCCGATAGGCACGATGAGGGGTATGCGGATCGGCAAGCACCTATTTTTGGAAAATTCCCTTCTTTCTTTTTTTGTCAAAATAAAAAACTTAATAAAAATAAATTTTATTCTAAGGAATTTAGAGTTTCCTTTTCCATCTATTTTTACTCATCCTGTTTTGAAATATATTTTCTCTCAACTCATTTTAAATCCCTTTTCAGTCTCAGCAGCAAAGTAAAAAGTGCATATACATTAATTCACTAAAGCAAAAATTAATAAAATCCCATTCCATTGCATATATATTTCTTTATTACGTTTTGCATTGCCGAAAAACACAAAAAGGGGCTCAGTTTGAAACCCCCACAAAATACTCTCTCTCTCTCTCTCTCTCTCTCTCTAAGATTCTCCGTCCCTACAACGTACCCGCTTTCCTCAGCGACGAGATGACGAGCCTTAGCTCCCTGAACCAAACCCCTCCCCAGATAAGGCATATGAAACTAAGCAAGACAAAACTGGGATCGACTCCTAAATATGAGCGATCGTAGAATCCACCCAATCCAGAATATCTCTCAGCCAGGTGGTCAACACCCGAATGTTCTGAAACAAAAATAGAATACAGAAAATTAGTCAATCTGAGGGAAAAAAAGAAATCAAAAAATCAAAAGGCAAAGAAATGAAAGGTATACTGCCGAATGAATAATGTCCTCTGTCAGCCAAAAGCATGCGCGCCGATCCTCTGTCAGACCATTGGATGTTGTAGGATGGAGGAGCCAATCGCAAAAATAGAACATCTGACATCGCCACCGTCAATGTCGACGTACCACCCGCACTGTGGGCAGACCCCACTGGCCAACTCGTGCCCCTACCAGAGCTCACGAGGGGAAGAGGTATAACGTCATATACATTGGGAGGCATCAACCATCTCAACACGAAATCCTAGTAATCATAGGTCTCCAACATGTAGGTACATGACAAATAAGGCTCGTCGACCATCGTCGCCACCCTCGTCTCCTCGGAGATCTCCCGCTTTCGCCTTATATACATAGGGGTCTCACAGGTGTCATCATCACCTCATCCTCCACCACATGTCAGACTACCCACTTCCATTGATATTAGGTGTAGCCGAACTCATGCGCCAGCAGACGACACAACTGCGCATACCCCTCGATCACCCCCGTGTGCTGAATGGCCGTCCCCTAAGGGTAGAATGTCACATGCAAAATCCCTAGTGAAAAATCAATGTCTGAAAAGACCATCAAGGAAAAATGGTCTCAAAAAGAGGGAAGAATTTACCCGATCGCTCATCAGGCCATTCAAGACCTGATGCACCGCCCCTAAAGAGAGAGACCGCCTCGACTGTCGGTTGGATTTTTTCCACCAGTAGTTACAATAGAAGCCCCCAGTAGATTCACCCTTTAAAGATGTCAAGGGGGCCTTATTCCCAATCACCTCATAAAACCACGTCTGCAAAGGACAAAGGGTCGTCAATAAAAAAAATTCAATGGAGGAAGAATAAAATGCATAAAATAAATAATACCTCCAAAAGATATGAGGTGCTAGTAAAGGTCAGCCACCGACACCGAATGAATGCATCCAGAGAAGAATAAAGGGTTGTCAAAGTCAGGCTTCCCTAGTTAAAAAGAGGGATATTCGAAAATACCCTGAAATAAGGAAAAACCACAAGTAGATGACGTCTCCACTAAAAATCCTCCTAGTAGAAAAAGAATAAACAAACGAGAGATCTCCCGCACCTGTAGCCCATTAATCTTGTTGATCCATCGACTCAATAATACCTCCTTCATAAGAGACAGATGGATGGAGTCCCCATGGACTATCCTCCCCACATCACCTAACATAGCCTCCACCGCCATCGGCGTCACCCACAAAGTCTGGTCCACCTCTATTTGGGTTTGCTCATAATTTGGCCCCCGCAGCTGATACACTTCGATGGGATTTACCGTCATATCCCCAAAGATGAAATGAATGGTGTGGGTGGTATCCCACCACCTATCCCCCAAAGTGTAGAGAATGGACGTCGAACGAGGCATCTCATCCAGAGCAGATGCTAAACTGCCAAAACCTACTGATGACACCACCTAACAAACTACTGGTGGAAGGTGCTCCCGGATATCCTTGAACCCCGTCTTATCCCGAGAACGTAGGTTCAACGTAGAGATATTAGTATGTCATAACCAAAATAAAAAACCCTTGTCAAAATTCAGAAAAAATAAGCAAATATTACCAAGAAAATAAAGGAATACAAAAGGTCATTAGCACTTACATAGCCACTAGGGTTTACCACACTAGAAGATCGATGGTACACTGTCTCACGCAAAAGAGTTCGCTGGTCCGAAACTAGCTCTAACGAGTTAAAAGCATTCTCGCCATCCAGTGCTAGGGCACCCTGGCCCACCACTCCAAATGCGCCCAGTCATCAACAATCAATCACGCCATGTGGATCGTACTACTTGAAAATCTGCCATTTCTTGGTTTTGGAAGAGAAATGAATGCAAAAACAATTCACATAAAGGAAAGGCAGAAGATAGAAGATCTAACAGCTGTGAAAAATGAGCAAATCTCACCCCTTTTTATAGAAGGCTAAGGGGAATGCCGATCGGTAGTTCCCGACCACATCTCGATCGATACTATCCCTTCACTTTCCCAAGGAAGCGTAAAAGACTGTACCACTGTTGTTTGGCACCCCCACCTTACCGGTGGGCACCTCCCTGAAATTTTGTACAAAAATTCCCCAAAAATGTCAAAAAAATCCCGAACCCCCCCCCCCCCCCCCCCCCAAATTTTAAAAAAAAAATTCCAAATGAATTTTAGAAGACTTTTTCACTAATAAAAACATTTTTAACAACACATTTACTTCCATAGTTGAACAATTACTTCCCCAGAAAAATTCCCAAAACCAGTAGGATATCTCCCAATGTAAACATCTATAAAGAACACGATAGAAATTGAAGAAAATTTCCCAATAAAGATGCATCCAATCCACGAGTTAATATCTTTTCTCCAATGGAGTCTCCAAATTCCCCTAAGAAAACAACAAATTAAAGCCCCTAGAATTGGTTTCGACCCTAAGAATTGGTTGTCTATACTTAAGACCTCAAAATTGGCTTTGACTCGTAGAATTGGTCACTCCTACTTAGGCCCTCAGAATTGGCCACCTCTACTTAAGACCCCAGAATTAGGTTTGATCCTCAAAATTGGTCACTCCTACTTAAGACCTCAAAATTGGCTTCGACCCTCATAATTGGTCACTTCTACCTTAATTCCTCAGAATTGGCTTTGACCCTTAGAATTACATGCTCCTACTTAAGCTCTAGGAACTATCTTTGACCCTCAAAATTGGTCACTTCTACCTTAAGCCCTCAGAATTGTCTTTGACTCATAGAATTGTCTGCTCCTACTTAAGCCCTCTTACAACCCTCAGAATTGGTCGCTTCAATTTAAGGTCCTCAAAAATTGATCTCGGCCCGCAGAATTGGTCATTCCCACCTAAGCCCTCAGAATTGTCTTCCACCCTCAGAATTGGTTGCTCCCATATTAAGTCCTCAAAATTATCTTTGACCCTCCGAATTGACCGCTCATACTTAATCCGTCAGTATTGGTCACCTCTACTTAAGACCTGAGAACTAGCTTCATCCTTTAGAATTGGTTTATTCGACTTAAGGTCCTCAGAATTGACCTCAACCCTCATGATTGGTTTCTACTATCTTAAGACCTCATAATTGACTTCGCCCCCAGAATTGGTCGATCCCTAACCTAGGTCCTCATAATTGGCCTCAGCTCGAAGAATCGTCCATCCCTAGTATTTTCTAAGGTCCTCAGAATTGGTCTCGACCCTATGAATCGGTCACTCCCATTCCTTAAGTCCTCATAATCATCCTTGACCCTTCAATCGGTCATCCTCGTCCCTTTAGATCCACATAATTAACCTCCTTCCCAAAACATCATGTGGGGTCTTCACTTATCCCAAGATCACCAGTCGAGGGGCTCTATATACACCACATTCTAGTCCCCCCTAAATCTTTCCTTAGGGCCCTAGAACGTCCCCATTTAACTACAAACCTTAGGTCACACTCTAAGTTCCATCCAAAGTCCATCGGGCACTCCCAGGACCCGTTTGACTCTGATCAACTCTATTATCAGATAGAAAGCTCGTTGAATCTTCGAAGGGCTCAGAATCCCCTTTCCAATGATCTGTCCCATACACAAATCGACATAATGATTTAGATGAACATACCATTTTATATCCAAAAACCATTTAAAGGACACCAGGCGCTTCCAAGCCCCGATTGAACCCCAGCCAACTTCATCGTTAGAGTGAAAGCTCTTTTTATCTTCAAAGGGAATTAAAATCCCTTTTTAATTGTTCACCTTATGTGAGAAACAACATAACTGTTTGGTTCCCCTAAAAAAATAATTCGGAGGCCATTGGGAGATCCCGAGCTTCGTTTGACCAAGGTTAACTCTTTAGCACGGATGAGACTGAATGAATCTTTAAAGGGCATTAAATACCCTTTCAACCGGTATGCCTCATACATGAATCATCCCTACGCCGAGTTGACCAAGATTAACTTCCCAAACTGAGCGAAGCTCTTTGGAATGTCAAGTTATTGTACATAAACTTTCCAACGGTTCACCCCATGTGCAATTCCGACTTACCGTTTGAACGAATGATCCATTTCCATCTGACAATCCCCTGTCCAAAGGATCGATGAGCACTTTCGAGCCACATTTGACCCAAAGTCAGCTCCCGGCCCCAGGAGTGTCCTAAAGGGCTCTTAAAGGTATCTGAATTAGCTTTTTAAATGTATGCCTCGTGAACGATTTGGAACGACGGATTGCGTTCTACGGTCATGTTTTTGAAAAAATATCATGAAACTATCGATTGACAAGTCCATTTCCCTATCTATCAGTATTGTGCCTAGGGTTACCTACTAATTGGCAGGGCTAGGGATATGCCTATTAGCACCCCCTTACCCTGTAAATAGAGGGCATGACCTCACTCCCAAGGCACACCTCAGATCCATCAATATTAGTGATCCCAACAATATTCTCTTGCAATGAGTGAAGTTTTATTACGTAAAATTCCTTTCCATCTTACGTTCCCATCCCTTTCATACCCAATTTGGAGAAATCTCATTATCTGACAGCTTACATACATCTAAACATCAAAGGGACTTCATCAAAGATCAAGATCAAGCTTCAATTCTCCAAAGAAGGTCCAGAATCCTTCAATCTCTTTTTAAATTTATTATTTTTGCATTAAACTACATAAATTCATAGTTTAGCTATTACTTTAATTCATTCACATTAAAAGATCACCGCTTTATTAGTTATATTTGACATACTTTATTTTTTTTTATAATAAACTCAAAACAAACAAAAAGAGGGCTACACGAATAAATTACAATGAGTTTATTCACCACAATTTCTCAAACTAAAACACATTTTCTACACACACACATATAATAAATTCCCATTTGAATCTACGGGATAACCCCCACCCTTACGTCTCATGTGAACTATAAGGACTTTGAAGCCTTAATAGGTTACGTGGCATTTCGGATAAACACCCGAGACTCGTGTCCAATTTTCCAATTTTTCCTTATTTTCCCATTTTCGTATTTTTATCCTTTTCATATATACATTATTTTAATATAAATTATATTTTTTTATTCTTATTGGAGTTTTATCTCAACATATATTATTGTTTCATCATAACGATCAATATTTTGATAAATGCATAAATCGTATTTTTCTAAATATTATAACCCTATCTTTTCCATGATACGAGTTAGGAGATACGATCTCCATTTATATATACACGCACACACACTTCATGAAGAAATTAAGGAAAATAGTAACACAATCCCATGAAAGACCGAAAGGGAGGGATGTGTGCCTAACATCTTCCAATTCCGTAACTTAGCCCCTAGACCTTTGAAATATTGGTTTCATAAGCATCAGTTTTTATTTGATGCTTCTCTTTCGAGGTGGCGACATGTTCTTTTACCCATTTTGTACAAAATAGGCCGGCGAATCCATCTATTTTCATTCACACCCACACCGATGACGATCGAAGAACTCCTACAGTAAAGAGGGGGAGAGACCTTTCTTTCTCCCTCCCCCCCCCCCTCCACGAGGGAGAGAAAGGATAGATGGTGTTGGGATGACCACACTTGTCATCACCTTTGATACCACGGATTTTGTCAAAAACTTCCAAAATTATATCAAATTCGGAGTGATCCGTTTAATAAACCATAGACCTAAAGATCATCATGTACACGTTAGGGGGGAAGTTGGGTCGGAGATAATCTATACCCCTTTAGAATTCCTCTTATGATAGGTTGAAGAGGAAAACAAAGACCTACCAACATCACTAAAAGAGGAAAGAAAATAATTTCGGCTGAGTGATGATAAAAAAAATCTCAGCAGATTTAGGAATTTTGCAAGTTACGCCTATAGGTATCCTAAATCTAGGGCCTCTGACTTCGAAATGTCACAATCATAGTGTTGGGCTTCAGTGGTTAATAAATCACATGAGATATCAAAAATCTTAAGGGTATGATCATATGACGACCCTGATCTCTCCCCAAGAACTACTATAAGGGAACTAGAGGGTTTAGAAGGAGGCATAGATTCCATATCTTTGTCAGAATAAGTCCAAATGTAAATTATGGACACCTCAAAGGTGGTATTAGTGTATATTTACACCCTTACTAACAATTGTCACTGTCGGAGCTTATGAAACCTAAAAATTTAGATATATTGTATTAGATACTTGGGTGCTAAGGAGCGGACCCAACAGAGGATCAAATACATGGAACAAAGTAGAGATTATTACGGTCCTCCATAATAGGAGAAACAACTGATAAATGAGCTGTTCTTATGGCTTTTAAAATCTCGAATGGCTCTCCTCACTCTCAAGAATCCCCCTCAACACTCTCTAAACCCACAAAGCCTCAATCATAGAGGGTGGATACTAATAAAAAAAAAGGGGATTTGAGGGGTTTTTTGTACTGATATTTAGGGATTTGAGTAATAAAACCCAGAATGCCCAAAAAAAACCTAAATTGTATAATCCCTAGGTCAACTCTACAGCCACTTAAAATTTCAAAATCCACCAATCAACAACAATCCAACACAAAGATAATAATACTAATGAAAATGTAAACCAAAAGGGAAATATAGTGAAGAAAACCCTAGAAACTAGAGGGAGAGGTCAAAGGAAACCCTAAAAATGGCCTAAAAGAACAAAAAATGCCAGATACTGAAGGCTTTCATTGGAAGAGATGAACCTAAGTGTAATCACTAGTGAAAATAGCAGAAAACAGTAAGAAGATGGCTAGGAAAAAGGAAAAGTTTAAAAATAAGAGGGATTTCTCCCTTTAGATTACATATGAAAGATTTGAGTTGTGAAAGGGTAAAAATATGGGTAATATTGGATTTTATGGTTTTATGGAAATAATCATTACTTTTTGAAAAGAGGCATGACATGATGCCTTGAAAAAGTAAACCGATGCTTCAAAATTGTGTGTACACTTTCGAATGCGCATGTGCAGTAAATTATTACCTGTCACGCCAATTGGCATTGGACATGTGGCATAGCTCACAACCACAAAATTTTAAAAAATTCACATGTAAAGTTTCATAATAAGTGACTATCTCATAAGATACCGAGTCGATGAAAAATTGAGTTGATGACATATCGCTAATTAAAACTTCACTCACTCACTATACCTCCACTACAACACAAGCTGAGAATGGTCAGGAAAAGTTGGTCATGGCCTAGGAACGTGAGTAGAGCCATAAGTATGTCACAAAGGCCAACTAAGAAAATAGTGACATTAAATGGTTGTGGTCCCGGTCATAGACCGTGAAATGAGGGTCACATCATTGGTCTGTGACCACACCTGTGACCAAATGGGGTCCAAAACCCCCACCAAAGTGGCCCACATCCATAGACCATGACCACATGCATGATAATTGTCAGGGTTTCAGTTGACATGGGTCATGGAAATGGGTCATGACCATTTAGGTCACGGTCCTAGGCCATGAACCCATGTTGTGACCATTTAGTTTTTACAAATCATAAACACGGTCATGGTACACTACAACATAAATCGAGATTGGTCATAACAAGTTAGTCATGATAAATGTGTCCAAGTGTTCATGGCATGTGTAAGAGCATAATTTCATCATAGCTTAGGTTTACTTAAGTTTTTGGCATATCTCGGTACTGCGCGATTCGACCAGATACAAAGAACCGAAGAACCAACATCTCAACTTTCATGCATCTCCATTATATGAAGGTATAATGCTTTGGTGATTAGATTTATACCATGAATTTTATTTAGGATGTGCATTTTTATTAAAACTAGAAACAAAATTTTTTATTTAAAAATCGAGGCCATTTTTCTTTATTTAAATATATTTAAAGTACGTGAATCTCATTCAAACAAGATTGTAATCTCATTGAAACGAGATTAGTTTCTCGTTAGAAGTGGTCATTTAAAGGTTTCTTTGATCGAACATCTCACGAGGGCGTATGGTGTTACTTTGTTCGAAGCTCGTTCAAATGAGATTTGGATATCGTTCAAATGACCCTGCTGTCGTTTAAACAAGGTTCATTTTTCATTCAAATGAGATTGCTTTTTTATTCAAATGAGTGTCGTCGCCTCGAAATTTGAGTTCGTTTTATAAATACCTGTTTTTTATTTTATTTCACTTAAACTTTTTCAAGAATTGATTTTTCATATCTTTAGCAAAAGATTTTAACCTTTTGAGTTTGAAAAACCTTGTTAAATCATAAATCATTCCCAAAATTTATTTGAGTGAATTAAGTTTAAACACTATAGTGTGTATCTTGCCTACAACATTTTTGGAGAAGGCATCTCCATGGATAAATTGTGATACCCGAGGGCATTCACTACTGAAGACGGAGGAATGTGGTTCTTGTGATTCTTATGAGGATCATTACTGAAGGAAATCTGCAGCTTGGTGGTTCTTGAGAGGATCATTATAGATTCCTTTATAGAATTTATAAGTTGGGATTTGTAAATTTTATAAAGTGAATAAACGGTTTTGCCCTCAGGAATTTTTTCTTGAAATTCTGTTTCGATTGCATGCTTGGTTTGATTTAAATTTTGAATCACATAACTACAAGTTTTAGGGTTAAATGATTAAAATTTGGTGTGGATTGTCATCTGAATTTAATAAGTTTATGCCATTATATAATTGCGCACTCACAAATTCATATGAGTGCATATTTTTTCGCAATTTTTTTTATGGTATCAATTGTTTTGAAAAATCATAATTTATTTAATGGAGAACTTATATAATAGGATGCAAATTTTCGATGGATCACACTATGCCTATTGGAAAGCCCAAATAAAATCCACTTTAAAATCCATAGATGAAATTAGTACGTGAAATAGGGATGACTCCTCCCACGATCACCATTGATATTGTCACAAATCCTTAACTCGTCTTTTCCTCAACTCATGATGAGTTTAAACGGAGTACCTACAAATCTCGCAGCCTTAGTGCTATTTATGGAGTCATCACCCTTGATTAGTTCTGATGCATCATGATGTGAAATATGTCTAATGAATCATGGGATATCCTCTAATTAATACGCGAGGGTACCAATGCTGTCAAGGCGTCAAAGCTTCCAAATTTCACAACCCAATTTGATACCATCATTGTGTTATAGTTTTAGATTTTTGATGAATTTTATGCTAGGTTATTTGACATTGTAAACACTAGTTTGAATTTGGGTGAGAAACTTCCTCAAACTTGGTTCATTATAAAGATTTTGAGGTCACTCCATTCCCTATTTATTCCTAAGGTCACCATGCTTAACTCCTTCGAGATTTTAGACACTCTTAGGTTAGAAGAACTCGTAGGAGACCCTCAGACTTATGAGATAGACATGTTTCCTAAAACCATTAAACCTAAGGATATAGGAGTAGCCTTATAGACTCAAGATAAGAAGAAAAAAAGAGAGAGAGTCTGTTAGTTTGAATCTGAGGGAGATTTTGACATGATGACTTGGCATTATTTGCAAATGCTTTAAAAAGTTTCTCAAATTTTCCACAAATATTCTTCCAATAAAAATATTTTTGAGAAAAATAAAAATAAAGATGAGGCCAATGATAGCGGTGAGAAATATGATGAGATAACGTGTTTTGAGTGTGAAGGTAAATGGAACAAGTCATTTGAGTGTCCCACTATGCGATAGAGAAACGACTAGGAGATTGCAAATAAATCAACTATTAGAGATAGTGACATTGAGTTGGTTGATTCAATAGGAGAATCACCACATGAAAAGTGTGTTTCTTTCATGGTTAGTTACATGAGTACTTCTAATTTGTCCCATGATGATGAGGGCACATGTAAATGTGAGAGCCTCGATGATATTTCGAGTCATTCGGGAGATAGTGAGAGTGAGGATGATGTTTTATGTTGGGGAGAAGGGAATCCCCAAAAAGCTTTTACTGATTTTTACATTAGGATGTTGAAAAATAAAAAGTTAAACATAGATTTGTCTCTTAGGTGTGACACCCTGCCTAATAAAATACCGGGTGATCAGTCCTATACCAAATTAAAGCAGGAATCCCAGTTGGATCATCCTTAGCATCACTGTCGAAACTTTTTAAAACTTACTAACCACCTAGTATTCCAAAAACTGGTGCCAATTTTAACTTTTTAATTAAAAAAAACAGTACATGCGGAAATAGAATATAAATCATTCACACAACTGAATGAAAATAAACTGAATTATAACTACACAATTTGCCCAATAAATCACCGGCCACCAAAGAAATAATCCAATACAAATATTCAACACCTGAATAAATTATACCTGAAAACTGTACTGAGAAGTCTGGGCGACAAGCCCTAAACATAACTGAAAGTGATACAAGATTCCTACTCTAGGAATGAATGAATGATGTGTTTAATCCAAACTCTTGCTAGCATCCACATATGCCGCAGCTCCGTGTTCCTGGAATAGAATATCAATCCTGGCGTCCCTGTGGCTGGACACCTAAAAGGTTTTGAAAATATTTTTATAGCAAGGGTTAGAACCCAAAACGTTTTGAAAATATTTAGGAAGTGAATTAACTGCAGTAATTTAAAATGCATGAATGCGCTTCATATTTAAGTTAGTGTCTCACTCCCTTGTGGACATTCTCACCCCTCCACTATTGTGCACACCTAACGGTTACCTTAACCCCACCAAGTTGTATTACCCCGTCCAACTAGTTCTGGTATAACCTTCCCTTGCCATACTACTCTAACCCGAGTATAATGATTCTTGAATTATAAGTTATTTCACAATTAACTTAATTAATTCCTCTTAAATAGTAGCATATAACCGTGTCACAAGTTATATAAAGTAAATACATCACAAACTGTATTATCACCTACATATAATTTTTACTACCATATTATACGTACCTTTACTAACATCCACACATATATCATACGTATATCCATCCTTCCGAGTATACCCTCATCGGATGATTCCCTCTAAAATGCTATATCACTAGGTGTGCTCACAAAACCTAGTTCCCCAAGTTGGAATCGCTCACCAACCTGGTCCAAAATATAAACGTAGTGGAGGCGGTCATACTCCTTCCTTGAAAGTGAGATAAATCCCTCACCCATATATACTGGACACTATGACCTGGGGATATACTCGTCGTACTCCTCAAGCTAGGGGATTCACCCACATCGCGCAACCTCCCTTGATAGCATTAGAGTATTTAAATTGAATAAATATCTAGTCACTGATATTTAATATCACACACAATATAAACACGTATATATATATATATATATATATACTATCACTACACCGTATATATATATAATATAAACCCCAGCTTTACCGTGTACTAAATATCCCGTACACTGCCTGAAATTTCCTGAGTCTGTGGCCCGACTCAACGTAATTAATTTTCTCACTTAATAATTTCTCTTCTTCCTGAGTCTATGGTCCTACTCTAATATATTTAACTCACACTTCAATTGATATAATACTTTCCCCGAGTCTATAGTCCGACTTCAATTAAATTAATTAATACCCTTATTAATTTAATACCTTCCCGAGTCTATCACCCGACTCTAATTAATTTAACTAACACACATTTTATTTTAACACCTCTCCGAGTCTACAATTCGACTCTAATTAAATTAATTATCACACTTATTAATTTAATCCTACCCGAGTATAAAATCCGACTCTATTAAATTAATTAATACACCTACTAATTTAATCCTCCCCGAGTCTATAATTCGACTCTAATTAAATTAATTATCACACTCATTAATTTAATCCTACCCGAGTCTATAATGCGACTCTAATTAAATTAATTATCACACTCATTAATTCAATCCTACCCGAGTCTATAATCCGACTCTAATCAAATTAATTAATACACCTATTAATTTAATCCTACCCGAGTCTATAATTCGACTCTAATTAAATTAATTATCACACCCATTAATTTAATTCTACCCGAGTCTAGAATCTGACTCAAATTAAAATAATTATCACACCCATTAATTTAATAACTTGGTGTCACCCAACCACTATCCCCAGACTCACTCACTTAGCCCATACTTGAATATTTCCCGAGTCAATGTTGCGACTCTAAATTAATTACTTTATCTCAATAATAAATTTACTACATTGATTCCACTTAACCAATATCCCCGGACTCACTCACTCGGCCCATTTTTACATCTCAAAATTTATTTCCCACATTTTTCGCCCACAATGTGTCACACATTTATCTCCATAATTTCGCAATTATATTTACCTATAATTACCAACATACCTGGACTTGCCCACTTGGTCCATAATTAAATATTTCTCGAGTCTATATCTCGACTCTAAATTAATTAGTTTATCTGCAAACTTAATTCACTACCTTGGGGTCGCTTGACCAATATACCCGGATTCACTCACTTGATCCGTACCTCACTATTTTGGAATAAAATCTCTCTAGTTCATCAATTAAATGCCCCACATAAATTCATCCTAGTCCCAATTACTTTCTCCCATAATTGATAGGAATATTTGTTTCATAATTATTTATCACTAATTAATGTATGGGAATTAAATTTCTAATTAATTTCCCCTTTATATACAAACTCGGCGAACTGCCCAAAATTCCGAATCATCGATCGATCGAACCCCCTGGGTCGATCGATTAATCGTCCCTGACTTCGTCTTCTTCAAGAGGCAGTTCCACCATTAATGAAAACCTCCAACTTTCATTCTTTCCCCTCGACTAACCCAAGCCCAATCAACCGTATATTTATATAGGAATAGGATCAAGCACCTTATGGAACATCAAACAGGTATTAAATCTCACGATTTTCTACTTTTTCCCGATTTGGGTATTATCCGGGTTTCAAATCCCCAATTCGAATTTCACTCATTTTATCAGTAATTAACCATCTACTCTTACTTGTTTTAACATCTGATTCAGTTCTCTACATTCTAGAATTATGAACACAATAAATCTTACCCTTAATCCCATTAAGGTATATTAAATTCCAAAAACCCAATTTAATTTTTTAGTTACACACCCAAAACGAATTTTCATTCACACATCACTATGATATGAATTGATTATCATACTTTAAGAATTAAAACAGTTAACCACTTGCCTATAAGTGTTCGTAGTGTCTGATCCGTTGTTGATGTCCCTTAATTTGGTTTCAATAACCCCCAATTTGTTCTTGATTTGCTTTCCCCCAAATCCCCTCTCAAACCCTAGGTTTAGAGTTATGTTGGCTGCCGATTTCCTAATCCCCCACTTAGGTTAAAACCCTCAATCCCGTTTTTCACGTAATGGGCTTAATTAAAGTGACCCAACTCACCCCGTGTGGGCCCGTCTTTGCCCAAAAATACACCGAGACCCAATTACTACGCCCGGGTACTCTTTTCTGACTATCTCGACCCATCCGGACTCAACCGCACACTCAGAATTTGCATCCGAATTAATTTATAAAAATCCTTAGCTCACACCCAATTTAGTCTATACCGACTCCCGGCTAGGATAAGTGTATACCTCGTCATTAATACTCGAAATGACGTAATAAAATTATTACTATTCATTTAGTATATAAATTTCCCTAAACATTAACCATTCTCTCCCCGATTAATATTTAAATATATATATTGCCATAATTAATTCAATTAAAATTACAACACACAAGTAATTTAAAATTCCCGAATTAATTAAATATTAAATGTACAAAAATACGGGGTGTTACATACTCCCCCTCTTACAAAGGAATTTCGTCCTCGAAATTAAGATAAACCTAGTGTTCCAAAATTCACATCTTTCTCACTAGTCATGTGCCTCCACGCCCGTTATATCTATCCCATCTGTTTCTAACCATACGTTACACAAGTATGCATTTAGATTACCCAGGGCGCCCATACACCCTATACCCGTTCTTAACCGCACCAAATTTATCTTAATTAACCCGGGTGCCCATACACCCTATCCTTGCGCTCTACCGCACGAAAGTTGCCCGACTGTGCTAGTCGTAACCCGTAATATAATTTCGAATCAGTAGTCATATATATATATATATATATATATATATATATATATATATATATATACTGCCTAGGTACCCAACCCATGTGCTAACTTCCAAACATCTCCCCATAAATACTTGTCTCTCAACACAAAAGTATATACGCTTACCCTTATGCTACCAAAGACCACAACAAATATCGCGCCCTTACTATCACTAGTCCTTGTGCTAAATAAACCTCGAGTTATCTCTCTTCGCTCAAAAATAAATCTAATTACCCGGATTCATTTCAGTAAACATCACCACTTACCGGGATAAAGTGTGAGAACACAAAACATCACCATGTGCTATCACACCACGCAATACATTATATATATCCACACATATATAGGCTATACGCCCTCTCCGGTGATACCTAGTACCAACCCTACCCTGGTGTCGTGAACACCAAAATTTAACTCCACTATCCACAATAGTTAAATTCCATCACTATCCAGCGGATGTTAAAAAATATTATCAACCCTACTCCCATAATTCTCGAAAGTAGTAATTCTTCTCATAATTCAAACAATTTCTTAGTGTACACCTCCACTCTGCCGTGAAGAACACCCAAGAACTCCGCTACCCTACGAAAAGTTTACCCACATGCTATGGCTGCTACCGCCAACGCACCGACTAAGTTCGACTCACCTGCGAACTCTAGTGAAAAATAAGTCTTATATTGTGACATTCTCTTTGTCACTCAAAAATATACCCCACGCCCATAGGGTAAAAATAATTACCTCCATACTCCAGCTGCAACGGCTGATCCTTAGGTTCTGAAGCATCTTCTCCCTGCCCTAATGCTCCCATGAGTTGCTTTAGTGGTTGTACATCCAAGACCTCATCCTGTAGTTGACCCATGCCTTGCTTAAAATAAATTCCATTCACGTGTCTCACTTTCCCCACAAACGGAATACTTTCTAATACATTCACCCTGCCACTAGTCCCTTCTATGATGACCTTGTTGGAATTCCTATCCATCCTGCCAATAGCCTCCAGTTCTAGATCGTTTGGCATGAAATCCCTACCACAAATCCTGCCCCTAATCTCCCCCGGTCTGCTGCTGGGATACCATACTGTTATTGTTCTCTTCTGCCTTATCTGACTGGCTAATCCCCACTCCCCTCCCGCTTCCTTTCGCGAGGAAGCGATATTCCCGGCAGTGCCGGAGTGTTGCGTTAATGGCATCAGTATGATCTACTAATGCGAAATTATCAATTAAATGTTGTCTGATTCTCTAGACTAACCCCTCCATAAACTTTGCTTTCTTTCTCTTTTCCTTTCTTACCTCATCTAGTACAAAATTTTTCCAACGAGTGAATTCTTCCTTGTAATCAGCCACATAACGGTCCCCTTTGAGTCACCTCACAAAATTTTCTCCTCGCTTCGGTCTCAATCGCTGGAGGAAAAATACTTGCGGTCGAACTGCACTCAAAACTTGTCATAGTTAGTGTGTCCTTTTCTTCAACTGTGGTGATCGACTCCCACCACTGTAGCGCTGCTCCCACTAAACTAAAAGTAGTTAGCATTTGCTTCCACACCTCATCGCAATCTCCCCTGCGTAGGTGACGCTGGATATCCCTCTTCCTTGACACGCTAGCACTACATCTGAACCCCCTCGCAATTCTGGTGGGTTTCCACTAAAATAACCTTTCTCTCTTGCTTCCACCCCGACGACTCCGCATGAGTCTGATCATCCGGCACCACTAACACTTTCGGCTGACCCCGTGGAACGTACCCTGCCGTTGCGACCACCGTCGCTTAAGTCGTCTGCACCACTAGTTCCGTTACTTGTGCTGCCAAAATCATCTCTGGCAGTTGTTGCGGTAGCTCTTGCCCCTGAAGAGCCTTTCTCATCTCCCCCTGCTTCCCTAGCTTCTCTCTCTCTCCTAGGCGTTGTCCGGAATGAGAATCGAATTTGTATAAGTTCACTCTCAAATATAAATTTCACAGAAGAACGTATATGCGCATACGTATGATAATACAACAATCCTGTGATAGGGCTCTATATCAAAGATTGCTAAGTAGAAACGTGAGAAGCCGCACATATCCTAAGGACACTAGAACCTGATGCTCTGATACAATCTGTGACACCCTGCCTAATAAAATACCGGGTAATCAGTCATATACCAAATTAAAACAGGAATCCCAGTTGGATCATCCATAGCATCACTGTCGAAAACTTTTTAAAACTTACTAACCACCTAGTATTCCAAAAACTGGTGCAAATTTTAACTTTTTAATTAAATAAAACAGTACATGAGGAAATAGAATATAAATCACTCACACAACTGAATGAAAATAAACTCAATTATAACTACACAATTTGCCGAATAAATCACCGGCCACCAAAGAAATAATCCAATACAAATATTCAACACCTGAATAAATTACACCTGAAAACTGTACCGAGAAGTCTGGGCGCCAAGCCCTAAATATAACTGAAACTGATACAAGATTCCTACTCTAGGAATGAATGAATGATGCGTCTAATCCAAACTCGTTCTAGCATCCACATATGTCGCAGCTCCGTGTTCCTGGAATAGAATATCAATCCTGGCGTCCCTGCGGCTGGACACCTAAAAGGTTTTGAAAATATTTTTATAGCAAGGGTTATAACCCAAAACGATTTGAAAATATTTAGCAAGTGGATTAACTGCAGTAATTTAAAATGCTTGAATGCGCTTCATATTTAAGTTAGTGTCGCACTCCCTTGCGGACATTCTCACCCCTCCACTATTGTGCATACCTAACGGTTACCTTAACCCCACCTAGTTGTACTACCCCGTCCAACTAGTTCTGGTATAACCTTCCCTTGCCATACTACTCTAACCCGAGTATAATGATTCTTGAATTATAAGGTATTTCACAATTAACTTAATTAATTCCTCTTAAATAGTAACATATAACCGTGTCACAAGTTATATAAAGTAAATACATCACACACTGTATTATTCCCACAAATAATTAACTTAATTAGTTTCTCATTAATTAACAACATATAACTGTAACCCGAGTTATATAAGGTAAATACATCACACACTATATTATCACCTACATATAATATTTAGTACCATATTATACGTACCTTTACTAACATCCACACATATATCATACGTATATCCATCCTTCCGAGTATACCCTCACCGGATGATTCCCTCTAAAATGCTATCTCACTAGGTGTGCTCACAAAACCTAGTTCCCCAAGTTGGAATCGCTCACCAACCTGGTCCAAAATATAAACGTAGTGGAGGCGGTCATATTCCTTCCCTGAAAGTGAGATAAATCCCTCACCCATATATACCGGACGCTATGACCTGGGGATATACTCACCCTACTCCTCAAGCTGGGGATTCACCCACATCGCGCAACCTCCCTTGATAGCATTAGAGTATTTAAATTGAATAAATATCTAGTCACTGATATTTAATATCACACACAATATAAACATGTATATATATACTATCACTGTACCGTATATATATAATATAAACCCCAGCTTTACCGTGTACTCAAAATCTCGTACACTGCCTGTAATTTAATATCACACACAATATACACACGTATATATATATACTATCACTATATATATATATATATATATATATATATATATATATATATATATATATATATATTATAAACCCTGGCTTTACCGTGTACTAAATATCCCGTACACTCCCTGAAATTTTCTCAGTCTGTGGCCCGACTCAACGTAATTAATTTTCTCACTTAATAATTTCTCTTATTCCCGAGTCTATGGTCCGACTCTAATATATTTAACTCCCACTTCAATTGATATAATACTTTCCCCGAGTCTATAGTCCGACTCCAATTAAATTAATTAATACCCTTATTAATTTAATACCTTCCCGAGTCTATCACCCGACTCTAATTAATTTAACTAACACACTTTTTATTTTAACACCTCTCCGAGTCTACAATTCGACTCTAATTAAATTAATTATCACACTTATTAATTTAATCCTACCCGAGTCTAAAATTCGACTCTAATTAAATTAATTAATACACCTATTAATTTAATCCTACCCGAGTCTATAATCCGACTCTAATTAAATTAGTTATTAAACTCATTAATTTAATCCTACCCAAGTATATAATCCGAATCTAATTAAATTAATTATCACACTCATTAATTTAATCCTACCCGAGTCTAGAATCCGACTCTAATTAAATTAATTAATACACCTATTAATATAATCCTACCTGAGTCTATAATCCGACTCTAATTAAATTACTTATCACACCCATTAATTTAATTCTACCCGAGTCTACAATCTGACTCTAAATAAATTAATTATCACACCTATTAATTTAATAACTTGGTGTCACTTATCCCCGGACTCGCTCACTTAGCCCGTACTTCAATATTTTCCGAGTCAATGTTCTGTCTCCAAATTAATTACTTTCTCTCAATAATAAATTTACTACTTTGATGCCACTTAACCAATATCCCCGGACTCACTCACTCGGTCCATTTTTACATCTCATAATTTCTTTCCCACATTTTTCGCCCACAATGTGTCACACATTTATCTCCATAATTTCCCAATTATATTTAACTATAATTACCAACATACCCAGACTTGCCCACTTGGTCCATAATTTAATATTTCCCGAGTTTATATTTTGACTCTAAATTAATTAGTTGATCTCCAAACTTAATTCACTACCTTGGGGTCGCTTAACCAATATACCCGGATTCACTCACTTGATTTGTACCTCACTATTTTGGAATAAAATCTCTCAAATTCATCCATTAAACGGCCCACATAAATTCATCCTAGTCCCAATTACTTTCTCCCATAATTGCTAGGAATATTTATTTCATAATTATTTATCACTAATTAATGTATGGGAATTAAATTTCTAATTAATTTCCCCTTTATATACAAACTCGGCGAACTGCCCAAAATTCCGAATCATCGATCGATCGAACCCCCTGGGTCGATCGATCGATCGTCCCTGACTTCGTCTTTTTCAAGAGGAAGTTCCAACATTAACGAAAACCTCCAACTTTCATTCTTTCCCCTGGACTAACCCAAGCCCAATCAACCCTATATTTATATAGGAATAGGATCAAGCACCTTATGGAACATAAAACTGGAATTAAATCTCACGATTTTCTACTTTTTCCCGATTTGGGTATTATCCGGGTTTCAAATCCCCAATTCGAATTTCACTCATTTTATCAGTAATTAACCATCTACCCTTACCGGTTTTAACATCTGATTCAGTTGTCTACATTCTAGAATCATGAACACAATAAATCTTACCCTTAATCCCATTAAGGTATATTAAATTTGAAAAACCCATTTTAAATTTTTTGTCACACACCCAAAACGAATTTTCATACACACATCACTATGATATGAATTGATTATCATACTTTAAGAATCAAAACAGTTAACCACTTGCCTGTAAGTGTTCGTAGTGTCTGATCCGTCGTTGATGTCCCTTAATTTGGCTCCAATAACCCCGAATTTGTTCTTGATTTGCTTTCCCCCAAATCCCCTCTCAAACCCTAGGTTTAGAGTTATGTTGGTTGCTGATTTCCTAATCCCCCAGTTAGGTTAAAACCCTCAATCCCGTTTTACACCTAATGGGCTTAATTAAAGTGGCACAACTCACCCTGTGTGGGCCCGGCTTTGCCCAAAAATACCCTGAGACCCATTTACTACCCCCGGGTACTCTTTTTTGACTATCTCGACCCATCCGGACTCAACCACGCACTCAGAATTAGCATCCGAATTAATTTATAAAAATCCTTATCTCACACCCAATTTAGTCTATACCGACTCCCGGCTGGGATAAGTGTATACCTCGTCATTAATACTCGAAATGACGTAATAAAATTATTACTATTCACTTAGTACATAAATTTCCCTAAACATTAACGATTCACTCCCCAATTACTATTTAAATATATATATATTGCCATAATTAATTCAATTAAAATTACAACACACAAGTAATTTAAAATTCCCGAAGTAATTAAATATAAAATGTACAAAAATACGGGGTGCTACATTAGGCTATTAAATTTGGATAGAGAAGTGAAAGTGTTGAGGGTGTGTGAGGTGTCGGTGAGCCAACTTGAGAAGGTAAAGGTTTCTTTTTATGAGCCGTTTATTGTCTTATGCCGGGAACAGAGTAAATTGACCAACACTTTTCCGAGAGATCTCCAATCTTCATTGGAGACTCATGAGAAACTTGAAGCCCATGTATCCCAACTAGAGACAGATCTCAAACATGTCTGGAAGGTCAATGTCACCTTAGAGGACACATCTAAGATGGTGGGAAAGATGCTCCTCGATCCCACTTTTCTAACGTTAATAGGCTAGGATAAGGTTATGACTGTGAGTCCATTTCCCATGTTGCATTTGAGATGGTTTTCGAGTTTGTGTTAAATCCATATGGTTCTCGACATAACCCACCTAGTTGTCCGAATTCCCATAGGAGAGCTCAACCTATACGTTTTTAGAGAGGTGAACCTAAGCCCGTTTATGATTGTTCCCATTGAAAGGAAAGAGATCACCTTATGGAATTTTGTCTTAAGGTAAGGAGAGTGTCTCATATGTATCTTCCATGATATGCTACTACACATGTTCATGCACGCACTCCCACACATGTTACTCTGCATGCTCCCGCACATTACATGAGAGATTTTCAGAGTTTTCAAGAGTAAGTAGAGTATTTAGTCAAAAACTTCATAGGATTTGATGAAAGTTTTTCATTGGATGTAATCTCCTTTGGAGAACTCTTTTGGGCCTAATGATTGAGGTTAAGACTTGTTTTCTAGCACGGGATGCTTTTCATGTTCATATTTTACATGTCTATTACTAAATTGTACTTCCATTGTATTGTCATGGTATTTATCTTTTTCATGTTGATATATGTTTTGATAAATCCAAAAATATTTTTGTTTTTCTTGAAACAATATGGAAAAATAAAAAGATATTTTCGGTTTCTTTTTTAAAAAAAGTGAAAAAGCCAAGAAGATTTTATTTTTGATAAAAATTTTGAAAAATCAAAAAAAAGTTTTGTATTTTTTTATACCATATGTAGATGAACTCTTAAAATGTTCGAGTCACTAAATCATTTCATATCCATGTGACTATTTTGTAGTATTTTAAGACATGACAACATTTCATTTTTGTGATATAATGTGTGGAGTGATTAACCTTTTATTCGTTCAAATGAGATTTGGATGTCATTGAAATTACCCTTCTGTCGTTCAAACGATAATGCTTTTTCATTCGAACAAATGTCTCCACCTAAAAATTTGAGTTCGTCTTATAAATACCCATTTCGTGTTTGATTTCACTGAGACTTTTTCTAGAACTGATTTTGCATATCTTTTGCAAAAGTTTTCAACCTTTTGAGTTTAAAAACCCCTTTTGATTCATAAATCATTCCCATAATTTATTTGAGTGAATCAATTTTAAATCCTATCGTGTGTATCTTGCAAGAAACCTTTATGGATAAGGCATCTCCATGGCTGACTTGTGATACCCGAGGGTATTCATTGCTGAACATGGAGGACTGCGGTTCTTATGTATTTTGTGAGGATCATTGTGAAGGAAAGTGAGGCTTGATAATTCTTGAGAGGATCATTATAGATTACTTTATAGAATTTGTAAGTTACAATTTGTAAATTTTATAAAGCGAATAAAAGGTTTTCCCATGGGGGTATTTATCCTGCAATTTTGTTTTGATTGCATGCTTAGTTTGATTTATGATTTCAATCACATAGTCTCATATTTTAGGGTTAAACGATTAAAATTTAGTGTGGATTGTCATATGAATTCAATAATTTTACGCCATTATATAATTGAGCACTCTCAGCTGGCGATTATGACGAGAGCTCAAAGAATGTGATAAATGCCATGACTAAGCAAAAGGGTGACATTAAATTATTATGGTCAAAGACATGTACCGTGACTATGAGAGTCACAACCTTGGACTATAACCACACCCGCGACCAAATGGGCACCAAAACTGCAGCCAAGGTGGGTCACAACCCTAGATCATGACCACATGCGTGACAAATGTTGGGGTTCTATTGATATGGGCCACATCACGGGTCGGGACCATTTTCAATTTTTAATGGTAGCTAGTCACAATCCTGGGTCGTGACCGCATGACCTGACCATTTATTTTTTACACTTCGCTAACCTTGTCGTGATCATAGATCATAATTAGGTTTATAATGTGTAAAAAATAAATGGTCATTTCCTAGGGTCACGACCTAGGACTTTTATCCCACCCTCTATGTATAAGCACCCCTAATATGTTTTTCATTTCACAATTTCTCTCCCTCTCTTTAACCACACTACCTCTCTCTCTCTCTCTCTCTCCCTCTCTCTCTCTCTCATATATATATATGATACTCTCTCTATCTTTACTCCCCCAAACCCAATTTTCTATATTGAGGTATACAAATCTTTCTATCTAAATGAAGTTACAAACCCTGGTTCTTAACTTCCTATTTTTTGCCTATTTATTCTTCATTTCTTTTGTGGTAGTGTGATATTGTAAATTGGTGCTAAATTTAATTACATAAATTAATGCTAAATTTAATTATATAAATTGCAGCTAACTTTTGCAGAATTCACATTTGTTATACTAAATAATTTATACACATAAATCGGTGCTAAATTTTGCAAAAATTGAATTTAGGCACTTTTATTTATCATTTGAAGTTGATTTGGAAATGTTAATATTAATTGCGTGTTGTTATTTTGGGCTTGAGACTTTTTGGGTATTTCTATTTAGGCTTGAAGTTAATTAGGTATTGATATTGTTTAGGTATTTCTATTTAGGCTTGAAGTTAATTAAATATTGAGATTGTTTGGGTATTTCTATTTAGGCTTGAAATTAATTAGGTATTGTTAATATTTAGTGTGCATTGCTATTTAGGGTTTGACAATCCTATATGTATCCTATTATTATATTATGTATTGTTAATATTTAGTGTATTACTATATATGGTTTGGCAATCCTATTGTTATCCTATTGTTATATTGTCCCTGACAATTCTATTTGTATCCAAATTATATTTTATTACGACATTAGTGTTTTACTTTTATTCATGAGTGTTTAGTTTGAATTATGAATTAACTAGGATGGCACGGTGATTTACTTTGCATTATCAACTCTGCAGTTTATTAATATTGTTTACTTTTATATGAATTCTATACTGACAACATGTCACTAGAGGGGAAAAACAAAAGTATCTTCCAAAGGGCATTGTATAAGGCACGAACACCTTGCACGGGACCAGTGTAACTCATAGGAACTGACCGTGTAGACTCGAGACTCTCAGTTTAAGAATATGAAAATAATTTTCAAATATTTAGGGTTAGGATTCAAGATATGTTGTTGGAGGGAGAAGACCCAAAATAATCACACAACAGCCCCATAAGAGGCATGAACACCTGGCAAGGGACAAACATAGGAACTCACTATGAAGTCATGGGACTCTCGGTTTGAGAATATGATGATAATTTGAAAATATCAAGACTTAAACCTAAAACAATTCCACTAGAGGGAAAAAAACCCAAAATACCAATCAAACGGACCCGTAAACGGAACACCTCGTACGGGACCAATGTAACCCGTAAGAACTAACCTCTTAGTCACAGGACTCCCAATATGCGAATATGATGATATTTTAAAAATCTCGATACTTAGGCTTAAAAACATTCCCCTAGAGGGTGAAACCCAAAATAGATTCCAAATAACCCTATAAGAGGCACAAAAACCTCGCACGAGACAAATATAACTTATAGGAGCTGGTTGTATAGTCATGGGACTCCCGTTTTGAGAATATGATAAAAATTTGCAAATACATAAACTTAGTCTTAAAAACTTATCCTTAGAGGATGAGCATCCAAAATATCCCCTAAATGACCCCTTAAGAGGCACGAACACCTCACATATGACCATATAACTCGTAGAGATGACCATATAGTCAAGGGAATCCCAGTTTGAGAATGTGAAGATAATTTTAAAATACCAAGACTGAATCTTAAAAGCTTGCCATTGTAGAGAGGAAAACCAAAACAAACGCCAAATGGCCTTCTAAGAGGCATGAACACCATGCAAGGGATGAAAGTAACTACTATAAACTAACGTTGTAGGAGCAGGGATCTCGATTGGAGAATATGATGATAATTTAAAAATCTCAATACTTAGGTTTTAAAACATGTATTCAGAGAGGAAAACACAAAACAACTATCAAAAGACCACGTCGAAAGCACGAGCACCTCGAACAAGACTAATGTCACTCATAGAAAACCGACTGCATAGTCACAGATCTCCCGATTTAAGAATATGACAATAATTTAAAAATCTCAAGGCTTAGGGTTAAAAACATCTCACTAGAGAGAAAAATCTAAAATACCCCTAAACGACCCCACAAGAGGCACGTACAGATTGCACGGTGCCAATGTAACTCGTAAGAGCAGATCGCGTAGTCATGTGATTCCCAATTTGAGAATATAATAATAATTTGATATTTTAAGATTGAGACTTAAAAACATACAACTAGAGGGAGAAAAACTAAAACAATCCCATAAAAGGCATGAACCCCTTGTAAGGAACACATGTAACTTGTACGAACTGACTGCATAGTCAAAGGACTACTCGTTTGAGAATATGATGATAAATGAAAAACATTTAGTGGTAAGCTTAAAAAATGCAGTTAGAAGATGAAAATCCAAAACAACCACCAAATGGCCCCGTAAGAGGCACGAACACCTAGCACGGTACCACCGTTACTCATAGGAATTGACTGTATAGTCACATGAATCCCTATTTAAGAATGTGGCGATAATTTGAAACTCTCAAGACTTATCCTTAAAAGTATGTCATTAGAGGGAAGAAACCCAAAATTACCCCCAAATGGCCCTATAAGAAGAACAACCAACTCACACGGGTTCAATATAACTCATAGGAATTAATCGTATAGTCATGGGACTCCCGATTTGAGAATATGATGATAATGTGCATATCTCAAGACTCAAGCTTAAAAATATGCCGCTATAGGGAGAAAATATAAAACAACTATAAATGGCCTCTTAAAAGGCACGAACACCTTGCATGGGACCAGTGTAACTCGTAGGAACTGATTGTATAGAAACTTGACTCCCGATTTGAGAATATGATGATAATTTTCCAATTTCAAGGCTTAAGATTAAAACATGTCGTTACAGAGAAAAAATACAAAACAATCGCCAAGAAGCCCTGTAAGAGACATGAACATCTTGCACGAGATCAATGTAACTCATATGAATTGATCTCGTAGTCACAGGACTCCCGAACTGGGAATATTATTATAATTTGAAATCTTACGACTTAGGCTTAAAAAAATGTCTCTAGAGGGAGAAAAACAAAAATATCACCAAACGGCCTCATTAATGGAGCGAACACCTCGCACGTGACTAATGTAACCCGTATGAATAAATCTCTTAGCACACTACTCTCAGTTTGAAATATGATGATAATTTGAAAATCTCAAGACATAGACTTAATAATATGCCGCTAAAGGGAAAAAACCTAAAACAATCCCAAACGGACCCATAAGAGGCACAAACACCCTACATGGGACAAACATAACTTATAGGAATTGACTGCATAGTCATGGGACTATCAACTTAAGAATATGATGATAGTTTAAAATCTAAACTCTTAATCTTAGAAATATGCCCCCAGAGGGAAAAACACAAAACAACCACCAAACGACCCCGTAACAGGAACAAACACCTCGCACGGGACCAATGTAACTCATGGAACTAGATACATAGTTGTACAATTTTTGATTTTAGAATATGATGATAATTTGAAAATCTCAATACTTGGGATTAAAAATATGCCTCTAGAGAGTGAAAATCCAAAATATCCCCTAAACAACCCCATTCGATGCGCAAACACCTCACAGAGGACCAATATAACCCGTATGAACTCTTCGCAAAGTCACGAAACTCTCGATTTGAGAATATGATCATAATTTGAAATTTCAATACTTAGGCTTACAAATATGCCATTAGAGGGCAAAAAATAGAAATAACCACTAAACAACCCTATAAGAGGCACGAAAACCTTACGCCAGACGAATGTAACTAGTAAGGACTGACGAATTAGTCATGTGACTCTCAATATTAGAATATAATGATAATTTGATAATTCAATGACTTAGGCTAAAATACATGCCGTTAGAGGGCAAAAACCCAAAATAACCCCCATATGACCCCGATAAAGGAACGAATACCTCTAATGGGATCAATTTAACTTGTAGGAATTGACCGCATAGTCATGGGATTCCAGTTTGAGAATATGAAGATAATTTAAAATTTGAAGACTTACGCTTAAAATCATGGGACTAGAGAGAAAATTCCTAAAAGTGCTGCCAAACGGCCTCAAAAGAGGCACGAACATATAACTCGTAGGAGCTGACCATGTAGTCAGAGACTCTCGATCTAAAAATATGATGATAATTTGCAAAAATATCAAGACTTAGTCTTAAAAACATGCTGCAAGAGAATGAAAACCCAAAACAACCATAAACGACCCAATAAGAGGCATAAACACCTCGCACGGGACCAATATAACTCATTGGAACTAACCGCATAGTCATGGGAATCCCTATTTGAAAATATGATGGTAATTTGACAATTTTTGGACTTAAGATTAAAACAAGTCGTTGGAGAGAAAAAATATAAGACAACTACCAAACGGACCCATAAAAGACATGAATACCTCACACGAGATCAATGTAAATCATAGGAATTGATATCCTAGTAATTGGACACCTAGATTGAGAATATGATGATAATTTGAAATTTTAAGACTTAGGCCTAAAGACATGTCGCTATAGGAAGAAAAATAAAAAAAATCCCCAAACGATCTCGTTAAAGGAATGAACACCTCGCACGTGACTAATGTAACTCGGATGAACTCATCTCTTAGGACGGGACTCTAAATTTGAAAATATGATGATATTTTGAAAATCTCAAGATTTAGACTTAAAAATATGGCGCTAGAGGGCAAAAACCTTAGAAAATCCAAACATCCTCATAAGAGGCGCAAACACCTTTCACGGGAAAAAACGTAACTTGTAGTAACTCACTGCGTAGTTATGTGACTCTCGATTTGAGAATATGATGATAATTTGCTAATCTAAAGACTTAGGCTTAAAAATATACCGCCAGAGGGTGAAAACAAAAAATAGCACCCAAATGACTGTATAAGAGCCACGACACCTCGCACGAGATCAATGTAACTTTTAGCAACTGATTTCGTAGTAACAGGAGTGTCAATTTAGGAATATGATGATAATTTTAAATCTCAACAGTTAAGCTTAGAAATATGCCCCTAGAGGGAAAAACACAAAAAAACCATCAAATTGCCTCGTGAGAGGCACAAACACCACATGCGGGACCAATGTAACTTGTAGGAACTGGCTACATTATCGTGAAGCTTTCAGTTTTAGAATATGATGATAATATTGAAATCTCAATACTTGGGATTAAAAATATGTCGCTAGAGGTCAAAAATCCAAAATAGTGCATAAACAACCCCATTAGAGGCACATGCACCTCACACGGGACCAATATAACTCGTACGAACTCTTCGCATAGTCACGGAACTCTTGGATATGATAATTTGAAATTTTAAGACATAAGTTGGAAAGCATGCCATTAGAGGGCAAAAAATAAAAATAACCACCAAACGGCCCTGCAAGAGGCACGGACACCTTGCACATAACGAATGTAACTAGTAGGAACTGAAAACTTAGTCACATGACTCCCAGTTTGAGAATATAATGATTATTTAAAATTTTAATGACTTGGTTTTTAAAATATGGCGCTAGAGGGCAAAAATCCAAAACAACCACCAAATGACCCCGTCAGAGGAACGAATACCTCTCACGGGATCAATTTAACTCACACGAATTGATCTCATAGTCTTGGGACTTTTGGTTTGAGAAAATAAAGATAATTTTAAATCTCAAGACGTAGGCTTAAAAGCATGCCAGCAGAGGGAAAAATTCAAAAACAACCCCCAAACGGCCCCATAAGAGGCACAAACACCTCATGGGGGATCAATATAACTTGTAGGAACTGGCCACGAAGTCAAGGGACTCCGAATTTAATATTATAATGATAATTTGCTAATCTCAAGACTTATTCTTAAAAATTTCCCGCTAGACAAAGAAAAACAAAAATAACCATAAACAACCCCGTAAGAGGCAAGGACACTCCACACGCGATTAATGTATATTTTAGGATCTAAACACATAGTCACTGGTCTCCAGGATTTAAAATATTATGATAATTCAAAATTCTCACGACTTGGGATTAAAAACATGCCGCTAGAGGAAGAAACCCCAAAATAACCCCCCAAATGTCCCCATAAGAGGCACAAACACCTCACACGAGATTGATGTAACTCGTACAAACTGACCATGAAGTCATGGTACTCCTAGTTTGAGAAATTATAATTAGAAAATATTTACACTTAAGCTTAAAAACATACTGTTAGAGGGCAAAAATCCAAAAGAACCCCCAGACTGCACCATAATAAGCATGACACCTTGCACATGAATAATTTAACTCTTAAGAACTGATTGCCTAGTCATGAGACTCCCAATTTGAGAATATGACGGTAATTTAAAACCTCAAGACTTAAGCTTATAAATATGTGGCTGGAGGGAGAAAGCCCAAAATATCCATCATCGACCTTGTAACAAGCGTAAACACCACACACGAGACTAATGTAACTGAAAGGAATTGACCACGTAGTCACAGGACACTCGTTTGAGAATATGATGATAATTTGAAAATATCAATAATTATTATTTAAAACATATCGCTAGAGGGATAAAACCCAAAACAACCTTCAAACGACCTCATTAAAGGTACAAACATCTCTCACGGGACCGATGTAACTCATAGAAACTGACTGCGTAGTCATGAGACTCACGATTTGATAATATGATGATAATTCAGAAATATCTAGACTTAGACTTAAAAACATACGTTACAAGGTGAAAACACAAAATAAACCCAAACCGTCCCATAAGATGTATGAATATCTCTTACGGGATTAATGTAACTCATAGGAGTTCACAATCATATTTGTATCTAAATTCAATACTATTATGTGATTAATGTTTTAGTTTGATTTATAAATGTTTACTTTCATTTATGAATGTTTCATTATGAATGATAGTATGATTTGTGAATTAACTATGTAAGGAAATGATTTTATTAACGTCTGAATAATATCTAGGCTATTCTGCATTTCCTAGATCACCATTAGTGTGGCGTATACCGTTACATTTGGCGCATCCTCATTTGATCACCCATGACGGACACAATCCTAATTCGAAGCATTAAGCATCATCATCACACTCCCATCATCTTCAAAACTTGTGTCTTCCATCAACATCATGCAACTCGCGTCTTCATATAATCCCACTAACTCCACTTGTTAAAAGGTAAAATATTTAATTTGTAGCTTTTAATGTTTACGTATTTATTTAGGAATTTTTATACAATGTTTTTAACAAAATAAGTCGAATTTTCTAAGTCAAAATTTATTTTTAATGACCTGTTGGTAAACTTAGATATTGATGCTTTAGTCTTTCAAACGACTAAGCCACATCGTTCAAACAACATGTTGATGTCGTTCAAACAACCTCTTCAAGTAACATTACATGTCGCTAGAAAGGTCACGAGAACCTCGTCTGAAGCATTTTTATCTAATGAACCCATACTATTTCGCGTTTCAATAGGTCATTAGATAGGTCGTGCGATTTTAGATCAAATGACATATGCTATCATTCGAGCGACATCGACATGTCATTCAAATGACCATGCTGACGTTTTTTTTATAAATACCGGATTTCATATCGGGTTTTTGAAAGTCTTTTCCAACTCCTTTTTCTTTAAAACCACTGAAAATTTAAGACTTCCCCTTTTATCTTTTTAACCTATTTTGATTCATCAGAAATCCAAAATCTGCATGTGAATCATTAGAAACCCTTATTACTCAGATTACACACTCTTAATGTACATATTGTGGAGAAGGAAGTCTGTCTCCATTACTGACCATTGGAGCTCTTGAGGGATCTCTTACCAATGATAATGAACCGACGCCGGCGGGTATTTGTCTATTAAATATTCGTTGTATTTCTCTATATTTGTAAGTCATGGTATACAAAATATAATGAAATAAAAAGGTTATTCCCCTACTAGGGATTTCTCCTCAAATTTGTTTTGTGATTGCTTGATTGTGAATGCAAGATATTTCGTATTAATTTTCAATCACAATAAGATGCATGTTTTAGGGTCTTAATAACAATCATGGCATAAAATTGAAATTTAATTAAACAAGTTTAATCATTGATTACAACCTCACTCTCAAATTGTCATCATAGCCAATTACATAATTATAATGTGTAATTTTTGCGCAAAATTTATCTAGATATCCATTTTTGTCTAAAAATTGATTTTTAAAAAGGCGTAAATTCAATGGAAACTTGTATAATCAGATTCCAATTTTTGATAGGATTATTAATGCTTATTTGAAAGCCCGTATGAAATCTCAATTAAAGGCCATTGATGAATGTGTCACCATAGATAATGTGACAAACCATAAAATGGTGTCAGACTGGACTAATGAAAATTTAAATGAAGAACATATAACTCTTATGGGCTAAGTTCAATTTTAGGAACCATTACACCCAACGAGTTATGACGCATCATGACGTGTGGCACATCAAAAGAAGCATGGGATGTTCTTCAACTCACCTGTGAAGGCACTAATACGGTTAAATAATCTAAATTGAAAAATTTAACTACTCAATTTAAAATAATTACTATGATCGAATCTGAGTGTTTTGATGAATTCTATGCACATTTATCTAATAATGTCGACACTAGTTTCAATATTGACGAACATATTCCTGATGCTAGAGTGGTTAAAATGATTTTGAGTTCATTGCCTAAGCATTTTATCCCTAAAGTCGCTGTGCTAAATTCAATAGGAAATTTGAGAAATCTTAAATTAGAAGAACTGGTAGGAGACATACAAACATATGAAATTGACATGTTTCCTAACACGATTAAGTCTAAAGATAAATGGATAGCACTTATCACCCATGCTAGAAAAAGTGAGGGGTTAGCTATAAAGAGGGGTGAGTCATCTAATCGTAGAGAGGAAGAAATGTTAGATTTTGAGTTTGATTTTGATTTAGATGATTTGGCCTTGTTTGCAAAAATTTCAATAAATTCCCCAAATTAAAAAATAATGGCAATTTTAAAGATAAAAATAATTTTGAGAAAAATAAATCGGGAAAGAAAAATGATATGTTATACCCCATATTTTTAATGATTTTTAATTATGGGATTAATTAATTTACCATGTGAAATTATTTATAATTAATCCGGATTAAATTAAATATTAATTAGAGAGATAAGGGTTAGTATTTATTGATGTGAATTATATTAAATATTACTGAGCGAATGAAGTAATATGAGAATATGAATTATAGAAGCTGTTGCAAGTAAAATATATGAAAATTATGGAAATTGAGTCGGGGAGAGCGCGTAAGTCATGTCGGGATTAATTTAATGAGACATAAAGTAAAGTATTTTTAAGTCATCCAAATAGTCATTTGGAGTGCTCCAAAGTGTAGTCGAAAAAGTCTACCCGAGGGTTTAGGTTGGGTCCCGAGGCATTTTTAGGCTAACTCGGCATTTCGAAAGGGTCTTGTGATCATGTGTAATTTAAGTGAATAGTAACATACAAATTTTGCTAAGTTTATACATTGGTTGTTTGGGAGAACTGAGGGTTAGTATTTACAAACTCAAAGGAAGAGTCATAGTGGTAGAGGGAAATCCAAAAGCCAAGAGTTTAGGCCAAGAAAACACTGCCGTGAGACACCTCCATCCCTGGATTATTGATCGAAAAAGGTGAAACAAAATCCCAACGATTTTCCTCAAAGTATCAGACCTACAAATCATAGGCAAGTGTTTATTTTGCCAAACTTGTTAATTGATATATCATCCATGTTATATTAGGATTGATTTTTTTGAAAATTATGAAATTTCGAATTGGAGATTTGAGATACAATTCATGTTCATAGGTAGAATTGATGCAACAACTGATCCGTGAGTTATATAGCTAATTAATGATTATATATCACTAAATTATATTAATAATTGATGATCGAATATGGGTTATAAGTATAGTTCTTGAATAAGTTGATGAACAAGGGTTTCCATGAAATTATTTTGATTAAATCCATATACTTAATGATACTTGATGTTAATTGTGATTCATGAATGTTAGAATTCATGTAATTATGTAAGTATAACATCTAGTATGAATAATTGGGAGTATAGGATGTTAGAATAATGATTTTGATGATGAATATTGAGGAAACCTGCAAGAAGAAATTCTGTAAATTTTCGAGACCTTTAGAGGCGAATCGATTCGGACTAGGCCGAATCGATTCGGCAAGGTAAATAGATTTAGATAACGCCGAATCGATTAGGCTATCCAGTTTTGGCCAAGTTTTCCTTTTTTTTTATAATCTTATGGGGAACATCCGGGATTCAAAAGTGGAAAATAAGTTTTTAAATAAAATAGGAATATAATGGGACACTAGTAGTCCTAGATGGAGTTTTGAACTTGGGCCCAAGAGAGGTAATTAAGGGCTAAACTTAATTAGTATTAGTTAGGGAAAATACTTACTTTAGAGAATAATTTGGGACTGATTTGAGATAAATGATGACTTAGACCAATAGGGTATAGAACTTTACCTACTGTTATGATGTGTAAACTTAAGGCTACCCCTCGAGAGATGAGAATACTTGGAAGCGTTTGATAATGTGTAAAGTTATCAATACGTCGATTTTTTTGGATAAAAATATACTACATATAGAAAATATGGAATAAATTTATAGGTGGTGTGAATACTTATTGTATGTTTGATTATGTGTATGACATACCTAAGCTACTTGCTATCACGGGAGGTATTTTCGAAAGAGGGTAGTCTTATCATGATGAGCCCACTAGGAGGATTTTAGATTTGGTTATCTGAGAGAATGATACTGTTGATGGTCATGTGGGTACATAGGTATGTGCGTATCCCATAGACTTGAAATTATGTTTGCCTCTAATAATAGTGACTTGTATTTATGGTTCGTGGGAGATTTCCGAACCGATTGTCCTTATTTGAGTGCGAGATGTTCCTAGATTAGAAAACAGAGTATGCATTGCAACGTAGCTGAGTCTCGAGGTACGGTATTAGTATATATAGTATAGTGTGTTATATGTATATATATACTTGTGATATTTACTTATGTGAAGAATTAGTAAATAAAATAGATAGTGAAATCTAATTTAACTTAAGTATGTGAACACTTAATGTTAAATGTGAGAAAATCTCATTCATGATAAAAGATGTGAAAACATTCATTAACATATACGTGGGAAATATGGGTGGTTATTATGAATTAATTGAGTTCAAGATTAATGAAGTTGAACTATTAGATGCGATAGTAGTTTCTAGATTAGATTAGTAGTACGTTAGGCGTACACACTAGTTGAGAGGTGAGAATTCTCAAAAGAGGGGCCGCATATCTAACATGTATGTGATATCAATATCATAAATAATTTAAATTACTTTCTAAAATGTTTAAAGTGTTTTACACTCAGGCTCTGACTCGTTTCTTACAAAATCTCTTTTCTCTTGTACAATCTATTTTAGCTATCCAGCCACGGGGATGCCATGCTCAGACTATTAAATTTTTTTAACATGTCGCAGCTGTTGTGGGAGTTACAGGATCTCATGATTAGGCGCCTCCACTTCTTTATCATATAGTTCATGATTCAGTCATTTACTTTAGAGAATGTTTCTCTCTTTTCCAGTTACTATTCAGAGAGGTATTGTGTATTGTCATTTCAGTTTGATGGGATTTTATGTTGTTATGATCTATTGGATTTAAGATTATTATTGAGACACATTATTCCGTTTCATTTAGTTGGAATATGGTTCAGTATTACTTTTATTCCTATGAATGGTGAATATGTTAATGGATTTTAATTAAAAAAAAGAAACGGTTAAGAAATATTTTGACACTAGTTTAGTTATTTAGTAGGTGATTTCGATAAGTAAAATATTTTTTGATAGTAATGCTAAGAATGAACCAACATGATATTCTATTTTAAATTTAATAAAGGACTGATCACCCCATATTTAATTCGGTGGGGTGTCACATGTGGTATTAGAGCATCATGTTCTAGAGTCTTTATGGATATATCCGGTTTATTATGCTTTTAGCCTTGCGTTCTTTGATATAAAGCCCTATGAATAGGATTGTCGCATTCATATTGATATGTGTATGTCTTCAACTATTTGAGATTTAATGATTGTGGACTTATAAATTTTTTCTCCTTTCAGAAGCCTCCCAAACATGCACCGAGGGCCAGAACCCCCAGCCCTCTTCACAGCCAGCACATGCTCAGGGTACACTAAATGCTGTCGATGTTGCTGCTATAGTTGCTTAGGCAGTTAATGTGACATTTAATATCATTGCAAAACAGGCACCACCTAAGCCTTAGGTAGGGGTGTCGGCACGTGGACATGCGTTACCTACTACTTAGGAGCGAGTCGGAGATGCTTTTAAGAAGACGCATCCCCCAGAGTTCTAGGGGAGTTTTGATATTGTGGTAGCGAGCCAATGGAAGAAGGATATCTAAAGGCACATGAGAATGTACGAGTACAGGAAGGTACATAAGCAAGTACTAGCTTCTTTTAATCTAGTTGGAGCAACGTTACAGTGGTGGGAGTCCACTAATATTGAAGAGGAGAGAGATTCTATGACTATTCAAAACTTATGGGTGCGGTTTGACCGCAAATATTTCCCTTCTTCCATTCAGACTGAGATGAGGTGTAAGTTACTGGATCTCACCCAGGAGGGGAAGACTGTAGCTAAGTTTGAGGATGAATTTACCAGGCTGGTTAATCTGGTACTAAGGGAGGTACCTAGTGAAGAGAAGAAGATATAGTTGTTCATGAATGAACTTACTTAGAGTATCAAATAGCATCTTAGGGGTAATATTTCTTGGGAAACTTATAATAATGTTGTGAATAATTCAATACCACACTACCAAGACCACCATATCCATGTTAAGGGGAGCAAACGGAGTGGCGAGTCTGTCCAGTAGGTCCACTGGGGATACTAACAACACAGGGTCAGTAGAGACAGGGAGAGTAGGCTTCCCAGCAAGGGGGTTATGCTAAGAGATTTTGATCGGGAGGTTTCCATCTCGGGTAGGGAGGTTTGAGACAGGGTCATCGAGGATAGTAGGGACAGTAGCAGTTCCATCAGGGCCATCACGGCCAAGGGAGAGGTGGTAACGACCAGTCAGGCAGAGGACAATAGGGTAATAGGGGTTGAACTTTACCGGTAGGTGTTTTATTTGTGGAAACACAGGACACAAGCATCAGGACTGCTCACAGAAGGATAAAGCCCCGCAGAAGCAGTAGGGTGATTGTCAAGAGCTCCAAAGGCCTATATTTCCCACCACCCTCCCAAACCTGCACCAATTCTAGATTTGCCTACCATTCCAGTAGCCCTGATTCAGCAGGGACAGTTACAGTATGGGCGTGTTTATAATATCCATCAGGCCGTAGTTCCACATGCTCCACCCATAGTTAAGGGTATGCTTTATATCTATGGGGAATATTTTATTTAACACATAGGACTCTCATTCCCTCATAGTCACTAGATTTTCAAGAGCCACAAGGTTGTTAGATAAGGCCCTTAGTACGATGACTTGTGTAGACTCATAGATGGGTTACAGGTAGTTGATTTTCTTTATTTATTGAGGAGTGAGCATAGAGATTGGGTCTCTTATTTTGACTGCGAATATGATTGTATTACATATGTCTGAGTATGAGGCCATTATTGGCATGGATTGGCTAGTCATGTATATGGCCATGATTGATTTTTTTTTTAGGAGCATAGTTTTAGCTATTCCTGGCCAAGAGATGTTCATATTGGCGATGCCTAGCCCTGAAGGAGTATCATCCACACACTTATATTATATAGAGGAGAAGACGTCTACGAGAGTTTTGATTGCTCTTGATTTTATTCCAGTAGGTTATGAGTTTGCTGATGTATTCTATGAAATACCAGGATTTTCGTCGAATAGGGAGATTGAGTTTGTGATCGATTTAGTGCCCAATACCAGGACGATTGCTCATGCACCTTACCATATGGCTCCGATAGAGATGAGGGAGTTACGGGATCAGATTCAGCTGTTGTTGGGATAGGGTTTCATCCGGAGGAGCACCTCACCTTGGGGTACCCCTATTTCATTTATGAAGAAGATGAATGAATCCTTGCGCCTGTGTGTGGATTATCGAGAGTTGAATAAAGTCACAATACAGAATAAATATATATTGCCTCGATTAAATGACTTATTTGACCAGCTAATAGGAGAAGCCTACTTATTAAAGATAGACTTGAGATCTGGTTATCATCAACTACGAATCAGGGAGTAGGACGTGTCTAAGACTGCTTTTCTGATGAGATATGGGTCTTATAAGTTTTGAGTTATTCCATTTGGGCTAACCAATGTGCCAGTGGTACTTATGGACTTGATTAATATGGTATTCCGAAAGTTCTTAGATTATTTTCTCTTTGTCTTTATATATGACACCCTGATTTATTCTTAGAATGAGGAGGAGCATGCCGAGCATCTACGTAAGGTTTTATGAACTTTACGGGAGAATGAGTTGTATGCCAGGTTTGAAAAATGAGGATTTTGTCTACGAGAAGTACAGTTTGGGGGGTATAGCGTATCAGATAAAGGGATATATGTGGAGACTAGCAAAGTGTCAGGGTGAGGGAGTGGGGACAGCCCACGACACCGATAGAGGTGAGGAGTTTCTTGGGGTTAACCATATATTACATACGGTTTATTTGGGAATTCTCGAAGATTATGGGTACGATGACTAAACTGACTCGTGAGGGCATAAAATTCATTTGGGATGATGCATGTCAGTTGGAATTTGATGTGTTGAAAGACAAGTTGACTTCAGCACCTGTATTAGCACTCCCCAGACCAGGTGTAGAGTACTTTGTTTTCACTTACGCGTCATTATTTAGGGCTAGGTTGAGTATTACAGTAGGAGGATCATGTTATCGCTTTTACTTCCCACAAAATTAAGTCTCACAATAAGATTTAGCCCACCCATGACTTGGATCTAGAATCATTCACGTTTGCACTTCGGATTTGGAGACATTACCTCTTGGGAGAGAAATTTTCCTTATTCACGGATCAAAAGTCACTACAGTACTTATTCATGCAGAGAGAGTTAAACATGCGTCGGCACAGGTGGCTTGAATTTGTGAAGGACTAAAAATTTGAAATCCATTATCACCTGGGTAAGGCTAACGTAATAGCGAATGCATTGAGCCATAGGCCAGTAGGTGAGGTAGCTAAGGAGTGGAAAGTGAAATGGAAAGAGTTGGGACATCAGGATGCTATTGCCCGATCATTCATGTCCGTTATGACCATTAAACCTCAGATTGTGATGAAGGTAGTACATACATATACATCGGATCCATTTTATCAGGAGAGGATTCGATACCTTCTAGCCGAGGGAGCAGAGTCTTACTCGGTGAGTTCCGAGGGAGGCTTGCACTTTAATAGACGTCTGATTGTTCCTGAGGGGGAGGATATGCGACATGAGGCGATGACAGAGTTGTATGGATCTATATTTTTGATAAATCTCGGTGGGTAAAAGATGTACCAAGATATGAGGAGACGGTATTGGTGGAGTGGTATGAAAAGAGACATTGTTAAGTTTGTGTCGAAATGCACCATCTGTTACTAGTAGAGGTGGACCATCAAAACCATCATCTTTGCTTCAGCCACTAGAGATCCCTATGTATAAGTGGGAGAGAATTTCCATGGATTTCATTACAGGGTTGCCTACTTCTCAGAGGAGTCATGATACCATATGGGTTATTGGGGAGTGGTTGACTAATGTAGCTCACTTTTTACCAGTCGGAACGGATTTTATAGTGGGATAGTACACCTAGGTATTCATTGCTCAGATAGTGAGACTACATAGCGTGACTCTTATTATTGTGTTCGACCAGGATAAGATTTTTATGTCTCATTTTTAGGAGAGCTTTAAGGAATCTATGGTCACCGAACTACGATTGAGTACTACCTATCACCCACAGACTGATGGAGAGACTGGGCGTACTAATCAGATTCTTGAGGATATGTTACGCATATGTATTCTTGAGTTTAGAGGAGGTTTCGAGAAGTACCTTCCACCGGTAGACTTGGCATATAATAACTCCTATCAGTTTACTATTGTCATAGCCCCATTTTAGGCTTTATATGGTAGTCCTTGTCGTTCTCCTGCTTGTTGGATAGATGTGGGGAACAATAAGCTACTTGGGCCAGAACTGAATCAGAACATCACGGCCAGGATATAGATGATTTAGGGCCGTATACGGATAGCTTAGGATAGACAAAAAAGTTACGTCATTGCTAATAACTCCTTTCAAGAGTTTGTTATGGGGGACCAGGTTTTGCTGCGAGTATCTCCTATGAAGAGGATCATGCAATTTGGGAATAAAGGAAAACTGGCGCTAGATAGGTAGAGCCATTTCCCATTATTGAGAGTATTAGACCGATAGCATACAGACTTGGATTAACGAAACACTTGCAGCATATTCATGATATATCCCACATCTCTTCACTTAGATGGTATCTTCAGAATGAGTTAGCCCATTCTCTTATTGCTCTGGAGGAGGTCAACTTACTGCCTGTTAGTTCTTAAGAGGAGAGACCAGTGGATATCTTAGTGTAAGGACATAAATTTCCAATTTAGGCCTTGTATTGTTTTGACTTAATTCCATGAACAAAACTGTGTTTGTAATATGTCATAGAGAGAACTTTATTTTGTCACGATCCCACTTGGTCTATGATGTATTGAAGAAATTAAAGGCATTGTGGTAAAGCTTCAAAAAATTAAATCATACCGAAGTTTAATTGGTGCAAGTCTAATCGTCTTCAAAGTTAATTTCATTCTGAGATCACTCAGGTATGAATGCGTATAGTTAATGGTGCTCGGAATTATTTTATAAAAGATAAGGATGTAATTTTTATAAATAAAAATGTTTTTAAATGTTGTAAAAGTGTTTTAAAGGTTTACACTGCGTTTTATGATGATAAGCTTGTAAAAGATTTTGACATTTTTGATCTCTCATTGGAAGAGACGTTTTAAACAAAAAGTGAAAAAGTCAAACTTCCACGCTGTCATTCAAACGACATCTAATCTAGTTCGAACGAGATGGGATGTCGCTCGAACGAGTTCCTCAAGTCGTTCGAGCATCACATTTTTTGAGGCAGCATTTAAATCATATTTAAACAGTGTTTTCATCATAGTTTCAAGAGCGTGCATTCTGGAAAATAATATTCGACCAGAAACTTGTTTTCAACATGTTTTCTATGGTTTAAAAGTCTTAAACACATCCTTAGAGTTTTAAAAGATCCGAGTTATCATTGTTATATGTTTAAGTGATCTTGTGGAACTAAATTTGTTTGTTCTACACATTGAACATGAAAGGGTTTTGGGGTGAAGAAAAGAGAAGGACTTCTTGTTCGACATCATAGACGAATTAAAGCCATTCGGTGGACACCGAGACATACGTGGACGCGTGTGTTGTGGACAGGTATTCTGGAGGACAAAATTTCTGCATGGGCACTATTAAAGAACGGTTGAAGATCAGAAGGAGCGTCAACACCCATGGGGATCGAGTCTTAGTGTAAGACTAATCTATCTTTGTAAAACCATTGTTCATAGTGATTGTTTGGCTTGGGCCGTTCGAGGTTGTTCTCGTTTTTTGAGTTTTTTCGTCGTACATCCGGCGTTGTGAGTATCCTTTACTGTACTTTACTTGATTTAATCACTACATGCATGTTTAGGATTAATCAAGATAAAATCGGTTTAAAGTAAGAATTGGGTTTTTCACAACTTGGTTTGATGCACATTTAAAAGTTGGATCTTTTTCTGAGAAAAATTGGTTTTGTTTAAAACACACTGTAAGAGAGTAGTCTAATTTAGGGGAAATACTCGATTTTAGCACGTGTTTGACTTGAGCAACTTCGGTTGCGCCTACGTATCCGTTATGCTCGGAATCAAAGTCAGCGTAGTTCGTGGGTTCGTACTATTCGCCGGAAAACTCATTGTGGTGGTTTTTCGGAGAGATGGGTGGTGTTGCCACTCTTCTTAAAGAACTCATCTCAAAACTCTCTCTCTAAAACCTCATAAGATAATAAAATCACCCTCCTCCTCCAAGAAGATCTCTCTCAAATGTATGGGGGTAGGGCTTATTTATAGCAAAACCAACCCAAGTGGGTCGCCACATGTCAATTAACTCGTGGTGACACATGTCCTATTTTAAGTGGCATGTGTCCCATAACATATGTCAAAACTCTCAATACAAGAATATTGTCTAGTTAATATGTAAATAACACACAAATACGCTTGATATGTCCGACGCGCATAATAATACCTCAGTCGCATAAATACATGGACTTTTGTCAATATTAATCATCTCTAATCTCATTTAATAATTTAATTAGAGGCTTATCATTAAGCCCCTCCTACATTTTCCCCCTCGTACATATAGTTGATATATTGATACATGTCTGAAATATATCGACTGTATGTACAAAATAATTTTAGTCAGTTTTCATATGTTCGATCGAACTGTGGATCGTGGGTAATAATCTCATATCTCATTTCATCTTGATGATGTACTTTTACCTCATATATCACAGTTTATGATATAATACAATCTCATATTTCATATCTCAGTTTACATGATATACATCAATTTTATATCTCATATCTTAAATCCCATTTTGCAGCTTTGATCTCATAGGTTATTCCGAAGGACCTCGTTTATCATTATTTTCATACGAATGATATACACCGAGTGTTGCCCCCATTCCTATTTAAATGAACATGCATCCACATTTTTATTGCGATTGTTTGTAACTCTGCTTTGGTAAAGAGTATTATCATGAACACATAATAACTACCTCAGCATTCTCTTTCGTCATTCTCAATCAAGCTTGGTGAAAGTATTATTACAGTTTACATAATAACTACTTCATCGTCCTTGATTAATCTTTTAGTGCATGCACATATTGTTTGACTTGTTTTAATCATGATGAGGTTTCTTGTGCATGCATGTCTTATTGACTCGCTCAAATGACCACTTTTTAATGTTTTTTCACAAACTCACACCTATAAGGTGACTTAATGATGAGAACACACTTGTCAGCGTTTCTCATAAACTCCACCGTTAGAGGTGACTTAACAATGAAAACACACTTGTTAACGTTTTTCGCAAACTCCACCGTTTAGAGGTGACTTAACAATGAAAACGCACTTGTTAAGGATTTTTTCAAACTCCACCGTTAGAGGTGACTTAACAATGAAAACATACTTGTTAAGGTTTTTCACAAACTCCACCGTTAGAGGTGACTTTTAACAATGAAAACACACTTGTTAAGGTTTTTTGCAAACTCCACCGTTTAGAGGTGACTTAACAATGAAAACACACTTGTTAAGGTTTTTCGCAAACTCCACCGTTAGAGGTGACTTTTAACAATGAAAACCCACTTGTTAAGGTTTTTCACAAACTCCACCGTTAGAGGTGACTTAACAATGAAAACATACTTGTTAAGGTTTTTCGTAAACTCCACCGTTAGAGGTGACTTAACAATGAAAACACACTTATTAAGATTTTTCGTAAACTTCACCCATAGCGGCGACTTAACAATGAAAACACTTGTTAAGATTTTTCGTAACCTCCACCTATAATGGTGACACCCATAACGGTGACTTAACAACGAAAACACTTGTTTAAGATTTTTCGTAAACTTCACCTATAACGGTGACTTAACAATGAAAACACTTGTTAAGATTTTTGTAAAACTCCACCAATAACGGTGACACCCATAACGGTGACTTTAACAATGAAAACACTTGTTAAGATTTTTCGTAACTCCACCCTTATCGGTGACTTAACAATGAAAACACTTGTTAAGATTTTTTGTAAACTTCACCCTTAACGGTGACTTAACAATGAAAACACTTGTTAAGATTTTTGTAAAACTCCACCAATAACGGTGACACCCATAACGGTGACTTAACAATGAAAACACTTGTTAAGATTTTTGTAACTCCACCTTTAACGGTGACTTAACAACGAAAATGCTTGTTAAGATTTTTATATAATCTCCACCTTATAACGGTGACTTAACAACGAAAACGCTTGTCAAGATTTTTATATATAATCTCCACCTTATAACGGTGACTTAAAAACGAAAACGCTTGTTAAGATTTGTATATAATCTCCACCTTATAACGGTGACTTAACAACGAAAACGCTTGTTAAGATTTTTATATAATCTCCACCTTATAACGGTGACTTGACAACGAAAATGCTTGTTAAGATTTTTATATAATCTCCACCTTATAACGGTGACTTGACAACGAAAATGCTTGTTAAGATTTTTATATAATCTCCACCTTATAACGGTGACTTAACAACGAAAACGCTTGTCAAGATTTTTATATATAGTCTCCACCTTATAACGGTGACTTAACAACGAAAACGCTTGTCAAGATTTTTGTAAAACTTCACCAATAACGGTGGCACCCATAACGGTGACTTAACAATGAAAACACTTGTTAAGATTTTCATAAACTCCACCTATAACGGTGACTTAACAACGAAAACGCTTGTTAAGATTTTTTTGTAAACACATTCTTCTGTATCTCTTTTCAGGACAGGATCCCGTACCTGACAAACTGAGCGCGGTCCTTCGTCTGTTTGCTTCCATGACCAACTTCTTTGGACGAGTTAAGTCATGACGATCGTGGTTCAACCACTTAACAATTTCATTGGGTTTTTCGGAATATAATACACTTCTAAAGAAGACTTACCACAATACTCGCAAAATTCTTGTAATATGATGTCATATCCGAAGGATGACTATGACTTTGTCGATTTCTGAGTGACAACTAATTAACCCGTTTGAACTCTTTGCGAAAGAAATTGAAGAAGCTTTTGTAATGGCCTGCTTGGATGTTACTATACTCTGAAGGTTCATCAATCTAACCTTGGCTTGGATGATGTCGAAGAAGCTTTAGACTACAAGCTACGTTACATCATAATATCCATTTGCCCCCTTTATTTTATTTTATCTTAAGATAAATTAAAATAAAATAAATTACATATATCCTTTACAATTCCCACCCGAAAAAAAAATGAAAGCAACCTAATTATTACATTTCATGGGGTGTATCTTAAACTGTCGAGTCTTTGAACAATGATTTGATATTTGTGTCGCTCAATATCTACTCGTTCAGAAGCCTCTGCAAAATAATATATTTCTGACACAATAATATAATATTGCAAAGGGTTAGTAAAACTCAGGAAATATCCAAGTACAATTCTCATCATACCCCCTTTATTTTATTTTATTTGATATAATAAAAGTCAAATAAAGTCCGGGGAATTTATGTAATGAATCACAACCACCCATACTTGTAGGTGTATCGTGCTCAATTTAATGTCGTTTAAGCACATGTCCTATCAAGCTCAAGAGTGTGTAAAATATCAAGGTGAATTCTGAATTGTGAAACATACTCAAGCTGTTTCGTAATATTTTAGTCACGTTTCAACATGATCTCCAACTATAAATAACATTTACAAAATGTTTTATGAAAACTCGGTATTTAAATGAAGATTCAATATGGTCCCTCAAACTCATTTTTATCTCTATTTTATAGCATAGCATATAGATATATCATGCCAAAGATCAAACTAGAAAACCACAAAAGTTGTATCTCAGGTGTCGTGGTTCAACGCGTATACAAGCGCCAGAAGGATAAACCATGTTCATATTTATCTAAAATCATTGAATAACGAAAGAAAACGTCTTATAAACATAATATCCGCATGACGTAATTTATGTTTCTCAATAAACATGCATAAGTATGATTCGAGGAAGCCCAAGAAACAATATATACAATTCCCCCAATAAGCGCGATAAACACATCCATTTTCAATTGTGGGATCCGCGCATTTTATTTTGATATTATTCTAGCATTTATTTTATTCAAATCACATGCCACAACCGTATTTATAATTGATAATGAATAATACCCTCATGAGGAAAAAAAATGACATGCCTCGTCAATTTGAGGGTTTCCGAATAATCTAATTCAATAGTAGTTTATTTATTATCCAATCGACACTTGGTGTGTAATACCATGGAACTCAAACTATGAGTAAATAAACTTCTCAATATATATATATATATATATATATATATATATACATAATATATATGTATAATTACCAGAATAAATATAAAATAACCTCATTTATTCAATAATATCATAATTATATTTTAGCCATTTAACTATTCCATAAACAACCTAATAATGCTCATTTCTTAACTATACACGCACACCCAAATTCGTTTCAACTGGTGCTACATCCGAGGGAACACGTAATCCCACTCAAGTGCTATGCGACTGTCATATGGGTGAGGGTCCCTTTTAAAACCCTGCCCGAACACCTCTTCATGAAATGAAAATCATAAATAGAGCAAAAAGGCGAGGGATCTCATTCCTTGAAGTTGGCTACCTATTTTGCACCCCAAGATCTGTCGTGTTTTTTTTTCAAGCTTTAACGAATTTCAAAACAACCATGGTTCGTTCACACTACCAACTACTTCCGTGGTGACTCATTTTCTCCTTTTTTTTTTCAATCTCAGGTTGCTCTCCCTATTTAAGTTTCAATCTTACATTATGTAAAAAAAAGGGCGAACGAATTTTGACTCCCAGATGTATTGGCGACGAATTTCGTCCGAACTGAGGTCTAATGGGGTGATGTCTCAGTTGAATCGCCTTATTCTTTTTTTTGTTGTTGCAAATGGACGTTCGTATTTTGGATCTCCAAAGTAGTCAGTTGATATGGGTAGCAGAAATTGTCTCTCATCGGTTTGAGTTTCATCGTGTAGAGCTTCCTCGGAGAAATCTCCATCGGTTTTGAGAAATCTTAGATGAATCTGTTGAAATTTTATGCCAGATCTACACATACAAAAATGAGGTTCATCGGAGCAAAGCTCCATCGGATCCTGACCGAGGTTTGTCGAATTTTTGAGTTCCCACGAAGTTTATTCATATTTCAAGCTCCCACGAGTTCATCATCATTTTTTTTATGGTGATTCGCCAGAATTCAAGCTTCCACGATTTATGAAGTTTCATCGGAGAAAAAAAGTTTTATCACTTCTACTGAGGCGAGGTTCCTCGGAATAAGGGAAGTCTGATTTCTCAAGAAGATGGGTTATTAAAAAAAATCGTATTTCTTGAGCTGGTATATGTTCTGACCCCAATATGTATATATAAACAGCAGAAGAAACAAAAGATTTATTTTTATCATCTCAAGACTACTATTGCTGAAGACACAAGCTACGGGATATCAGGGACCTAGGCTTTCAGCCCTTGTACTAATGTCATAAAGGTTATCTATTTTTTCTGATCGATTGAAGACAGCTATTCACACACACGTGATTTTATCTGTAAATGTACTGCAGATTTATAATCAGTCAATGACAGCTACACACAGGTCCTACTGATGTGGCCTCATTGTGTACTGTACAGGTCCAACTTATGCGATATTATTTCAACGGTCATCATTTTTTTCACGTGGCTTACTTACGTTTTATCAGTACCTTCCACCTTTTGACTATTCTACTACAAGAACACAATCAAACAGTCTATCAATTATATCTTCATGTTTCAGAAACGTCCCTTCATAACAACTCTTTTTTTTTTAGAGGGCTTTTGTATTAAAGCACACATTTTAGCTGTAAATAAAGATATACAAGGGGGATCTATTTTCTGATCAATAAATCGCAGTTGTCTACTACCGAGGTGGGGATATCATAATATCTATTGAAATTAACTTCAAATCTTTCTTCTCCAATATCCAATGCTTGGTACTCTTAAGCTATTTTTTTTATTATTATTATAGACGCGAGTCACAACTGCAGGCTGACAACTGCCTAATATTCATTGCTGCTATCAAAGCAAAAATCCACTTGAGTGTGGACCTTGATATTTTTTTTCGTATAATCATTTTCAGACACATTTTCAATGTCATTAGTCCGATATAAACATAAGATAATTTGAGTTCCACATGAAGATCTACTAAATCAATAGATAATCTACTATTCTCCCAATCTAGCGTGAATTAAATATATTTTTTTAACATGTGTGCATACTCTCGTTAAGCATGGTAATGAATCATATCCTATGCAACACATAAATCATGTAGTCTCTTCTAAACCTTAATGCAAGTCATGAAATTTTATCAAAGCTTACTAAAAAAGGTAATATTTCAGGGAGATAGGTTGAAGTTCTTATCTGAAATGGCATGATATGAGTATATTTCATGTTCATGAGCAGAAATCTTCCCTCTCCATAGCTTTCTCCATTTTCATCAAGTTTTTCGTGTGCGAATGAGGCGTTACGTAAAAAGAATCACGAATACCTCCCCAGCAGAGTCGCCTAATGTAAGAGAGTAGTCTAATTTAGGGGAAATACTCGATTTTAGCACGTGTTTGACTTGAGCAACTTCGGTTGCACCTACGTATCCGTTATGCTCGGAATCAAAGTCAGCGTAGTTCGTGGGTTCGTACTATTCGCCGAAAAACTCATTGTGGTGGTTTTTCGGAGAGATGGGTGGTGTTGCCACTCTTCTCGAAGAACTCATCTCAAAACTCTCTCTCTAAAACCTCATAAGATAAGAAAATCACCCTCCTCCTCCAAGAAGATCTCTCTCAAATGTATGGGGGTAGGGCTTATTTATAGCAAAACCAACCCAAGTGGGTCGCCACATGTCAATTAACTCGTGGTGACACATGTCCTATTTTAAGTGGCATGTGTCCCATAACATATGTCAAAACTCTCAATACTAGATTATTGTCTAGTTAATATGTAAATAACACACAAATACGCTTGATATGTCCGACGCCCATAATAATACCTCAGTCGCATAAATACATGGACTTTTGTCAATATTAATCATCTCTAATCTCATTTAATAATTTAATGAGAGGCTTATCATTAAGCCCCTCCTACACACACATATTGGGCACTCTTCAAATTGGTATCAGAGCTAGAAAACATTTTTATTTGTTTTGTGATCCCGTGTATTTGTTTATCTCTCCTGTGTTTGTTTTCTCTCGATGGATTCTCTAAGCATTGATGATCTACATCGTTTGAATTTAAAGTTTGCAAATCATATTGAAGTTTTGGAGAAAGAAAATTATGGCCTAAAAAATAGGACTGAATATTTGCAAAGCTTTCAAATTCAAAGAGATATTTCTCGTAATCACTTTAGTTCCTTGTTTAAAGATTTTAATATATTAAAATTGGGCAAAAAGGAGAGTGATGATAGAGTCCTCATTTTAGAAAAAGAGTTAGAGTATTTGAGAAATTCTAGTGTTTGTGTCGTTGAGGAAAATATTTCGATTAATGATTTTGTGTCACGAGAAAAGTCTCTTAGGGATAAGTTTCCTCACATTGAGGGGGAGCGAGATAACCTTCAAGGGGTAATTGAAAATTTAAAGAAGGAGTCCCGAAAGTTTGAGGAGTCTAATCGTTTGCTTGAGTCAAAAGTTTTGAAGTTAAAAAATGATTTAAATGACTCGAGTAGTGATGGTAGAGGCTTATCTTATTCTAGTGGTTCGAATGTAAAGGCCAAAACCATAGTTTGTTTAAGAGAATTAACCATATCCGAGGGTATTAGAAAAGGCCAACCTAAAGGTCTCGTTCCTCGTCGTGTTTTCACATGTTCGCATTGTGGTAGGAAAGGTCACCTTAGGATTTTTTGTTTTGATCTTTGAAAATACCCTAGGAAGATTAAACGTAGTGTCCCATTGGTTCCCAAAACCCTTTGTGTTAGGTATACACCTGTTTGGGTTAAGAAATCGATTTTGGAGATGCTAAATGCTCCATTGGTTGATTCTCACATGCATGCCCGTGATTCATCTCTTACTATTTATTATGGATAGTAGATTGCATATTTTGTCATACGCTAGCCCTTACATCATGTTTATAATTTACTAGTGTTATGACATCTTTATCTCTTTGTATTATATTTTTCATTTGTTTGAGTCTTATTTGAAAAATACAAAAAGATTTTGTTTTTGAAAAAATCTTTTGAAAAGACAAAAAGATTTTAAGTTTATGTTTTTGAGTTTACATGTTTGATGTGGCGCTTGGATTCCCCCCCTTCATTTCATATTCAAGTGGCTAGGACATTTGGTCATTATTATCGATGGTTAGAATGATCTTAACCATTTTTTATATGGGGTTGTTTCAAAGTTGATATGCAATTTGATTCGACTTTGTATATATGCCAACATCGCACACATGCACAAGTTTATATGGATATTTGACTTCTCTTGCATATTTGAATTTGGTGAGGCGTTCTTATCTCAATCCTGTCATCTATGTGTAAGTAAACTTAAGGATAAGTGTGCATGTAATAACCTTTTACCGTGAGGATTTGAATTGAGAAAATGATGAGTGATTCACAGAAAAGGGCTACGAGGGTTCAAAATTAACTAGTCGTGAAAGCCACAGTTTAAAAGAGCCCCAAAGAAAATGCAATATGTCACGAAAAGGGGCAAATCTGTTTAGTTCATTCGAAAGAAAATATGATATTATTGAGGGAGTTTGGATGGATTAAAAATTTAAATGGGTTTGCACAACTAATCCTAATGTTAAAACATTTCAATTTGATGCTATTGTTTGAATAAACCGTCAAAATTCTGGATTTGTGTGCATGTAGTATGTTTAGTTCATTAAGCTCACTCTTTAATTTTCATACGGCTATGATAAAGTTTGATGATTAATCTCTATCAATTATATCTTCTTGATCGTTTTGATGTGTTGGAATTGTGATTCATTTATTGTAGTTTCACGCCCAATCATTCCATGTCCATATTTGATCACATCGGTACTATGCTTGCATGTAACTTGCATTTTTAATTTTTATGAGTTTTTGCATTTTGTGCGAAAAGCCTACTGTTTTAGCATTGTTTTGCATCTGTTGGGCCCTTCCTGGAATTTTTTTGTGGAAATTTTTTCACTGGGCAATTCTTTATATTATTTATGGGAATTTGGGAAATTTTAGCAGGTCGCGTAAAGTCGTTCAAATGACATCTCATCTCGCGTGAATGACTTCTATAATTCGTTCAAGAGACTTCCTCATCTCGTTTAAGCGAAGTCCCTGTCTCGTTCGAACGACAGGCTACAAAATGGATTCTAATTGGTTTGCAGTCCTCTGGTTCAAATTGGTATATTTTTTGGTACTTCTCAAGGATTTTTTATTCTGTTTGGTTTATATGCAGGTTCTTTTATTTCAAAATTGGTATTTTTCATATAGTCTATTTATCACACCTGATTAATTTGCGATATTCTTTGTGTGATTCCTTGGTTTACTAACTACTGATTTGTCATTACATGATCTTATTTAGTTGGTTGTTTGTTATTTATCTAGCGTTTTTCATTTTTTTTTTAAAAATTGTATCAACTTGATTCAATTTGGTATCATATTCTCATGCTAGATATTTCAAATTGGTTTATCTTTTCACTAGATTGTCTATTTGAGATAAAGAGGGGGAGAGATGTATGTGATGTAGGGGGAGATTTGTTGAGCGCTACTATTGATATCTGGATTTAGATATTATTGTTTGATTATATTTGTTTCAAATTGGTATCAAATAATTGCTCACAGGTTTCAATTGATTTGTTCTAGTTAGAAATATAAATTGGTATCATTTGTTCCTCCATACTTCACTGGGTATTTGTTTGTCTGTTTCATGTGTGTAGGTATGCTTCAGCGATTCGAGATTTCAAGTCTACATCAAATTCAGACAGTTCATGCTTGATGGTGCTACATATTCTAGTTCGTGTCCTATAATTTTTTATTTTAGGTTTATGGGATGGGATTTAGGCATCATATGTCTTGACGGCCCGATTAGGCATTTCACTAGTTTAGTTTTGTCCCGAAATAGTCAAAGGGGGAGATTTGTAAGGACATAAATTTCCAATTGAGTCCCTGTATTGTTTTGACTTAATTTCGTGTACAAAACTGTGTTTGTAATATGTAATAGGGAGAATTTTATTTTGTCACGATCCCACTTGGGGTATGACGTTTTGAAGAAATTAAAGGCGTTGCGACAAAGCTTCAAAGAATTAAATCTTGCCGAACTTCAATTGGTGCAAGTTTAATCTTCTTCAAAGTTAATTTCATTCCGAGATCACTCAGGTATGAATATGTATAATTAATGGTGCTCGGAATTATTTTATAAAAGATAAGGATGTAATTTTTATACAGAAAAATGTGTTTAAATGTTTTAAAGTGTTTTAAAGGTTTACATTACGTTTTATGATGATAAGCTCGTAAAAGAGTTTGACATTTTTGGATCTCTCATTGGAAGAGATGTTTTAAACAAAAAGTCAAAAAGTTAAACTTACGCGCTGTTGTTCAAACGCCATCCAATCTAGTTCAAATGAGATGGTATGTCGCTCGAACGAGTTCCTCAAGTCGTTCGAACAACACGTTTTTTGAGGAGGCATTTAAATCCTATTTAAAAGGTGTTTTCATCATAGTTTCGAGAGCATGCATTCTGGAAAATAGTATTCGATCGTAAATTTGTTTTGCACATGTTTTCTAAGGTTTAAAAGTCTTAAACACATCCTTAGAGTTTTAAAATATCCGAGTTATCATTCTTATATGTTTAAGTGATCTTGTGGCACCAAAGTTGTTTGTTCTACACATTGAACATCAAAGGGTTTTGCGGTGAAGAAAACATAAGGACTTCTTGTTCGACATCGTAGACGAATCAAAGCCATTCGGTGGACACCGAGACATACATAGATGTGTGTGTTGTGGACAGGTATCGTGGAAGACGGAATTTCTGCGTGGGCACTATTGAAGAACTGTTGAATATAATAAGGAGCGTCAAGACCGTGGGGATCGAGTCTTAGTGTAAGTCTAATCTGTCTTTGTAAAACCATTGTTCATAGTGATTGTCTGGCTTGGGCCGTCCGAGGTTGTTTTCCAATTTTTTGGGTTTTTTCCTCGTACATCTGGCGTTGTGAGTATTCTTTACTTTACTTCACTTGCTTTAATCACTAGATGCATGTTTAGGATTAATCAAGATAAAATTTGTTTAAAGTAAGAATTGGGTTTTTCACAACTTGGTTTGGTGCACATTTAAAAGTTGGATCTTTTTATGAAAAAAAAAAGGTTTTGTTTAAAACACACATATTGGGCACACTTCACTTAGACCATAGCAAGAGGAGATTGCGCTCGAAGATAGTTCCATTAGTACACGTTCAATGGGAGCACCATACTATTGAGAAGTTTACTTGGGAGCGAGAGGATGAGATGCGCGAGAAATATCCAGAGTTATTTTTACCAGTTATACTTTTATTTTCCAAATTTTGGAATGAAATTCTGTTGTAAGGGGGAAGTATGTAATATCCCGTATTCTTAATTATTTTTAATTAAGGGATTAATTAATTTACCATTTGAAATTATTGATAATTAATCCGGATTAAAATAAATATTAACTAGTGAGAAGGTCTAGTATTTATTGATGTGAATTATAATAAATATTTTTGAGCGAGTGAAGTAATATGTGATTATGAATTACCGAAACCGTCGCAAGTAAAATATAGGAAAATCATGGAAATTGAGTCGGGAAGCGCATGTAAGTCGTGTTAGGACTAATTTAATGAGATATAAAGTAAATTATTTTTAATTCATTCAAAGAGTCATTTCGAGTGTGCCGAAGTGTCTGGAAGGGTTGAGATAGTAAAAAAGGTCTACCATGGGTCCCGAGGCATTTTTAGGCTAACCTGGCATCCAGAGAGAGTATTATGGTCATGTGTAATTTAGGTAAATAGTAACCTATGAATTTTTCTAAGTTTATATTTTGGTTGTTTTTGGGAGAAGTGATGGTTAGTATTCATAAACTTAAAAGAAGAGTCATAGTGGGAGAGGGAAAGCCAAAAGCCAAGATTCCAGGCCAAGAAATACCGTCGTGAGCCACCACCGTCGCCAGAATATTGATCGAAAAAGGTGAAACAAAATCCCAACGTTCTTCCTCAAAGGATGAGACCTAAAAATCATAGGCAAGTGTTTATTTTTCCAAACTTGTGAATTTATATATCATCCATGTTAGATTAGGAATGATTTTTCTTAAAATTATGAAATTTGGAATTGGAGATTTGAGATACAATTTATGTTCATATGTAGAGTTGATGTAACAACTGATCCCTGAGTTATATAGGATATTCATGATTATATGTATCACTAATTTATGTTAATAATTGATGATCAAATCAGGGTTCTTAGTCTAGTTCTTGAATAAGTTGATGAACAAGGGTTTCCATGAAATTATCTTGATTAAATCCATATACTTGATAATCCTTGATGTTAATTGTGATTCTTGAACGTTATAATTTATGTAATTATGTTAGTATTATGAATAATTTGGAGTTAGAATAATGATTGGGAGTATAGGATGTTATAATAATGATTTTGATGATGAATATTGAGGAAACCTGTAACAACAAATTCTGCAGATTTTTGAGACCTGTAGAGGCGAATCGATTCGGACAACGCCGAATCGATTCGGCTGTCCAGTTTTGGCAAAATTTTCCTTTTGGTTAAGAATATTTCGGGGAAAATTCGGGATTCAAAAGAGGGACATAATTTTTAAATAAAATAGGAATATTATGGGACACTAGTAGTCCTAGACGAAGTTTTAAACTTGGACACGAGAGAGGGAATTAAGGTCTAAACTTAATTAATATTAGACGGGGGAAATACTTACTTTAGAGAAGAATTTGGGACTTCAAGATTTAAAATAGATGATGACTTAGACTAGTAGGGTATAGGGACCTTACCTACTATTATGATGAGTAAACATAAGACTAACCTTCGAGAGATGATAAATACAAGGGAGTGTTTGATAATGAATAAAGTTATACATAAGTAGATTATTAGGGATAACAATATACTACGTATAGAACATATGAAATAAATTTATAGGTGGTGCGAATACCTATTGTATGTTTGTTTATGTGTTTGACATACCTACGCTACTTGCTATCACAGGATGTATGTTTGAAAGAGGACAGACTTATCATGATGAGCCCATTGGGGGGGGGATTTTAGATTTGGTACCTCTGAGCATAAAACCTAGGTACGGGATATCTGAGAGAATGATAGTGTTGATGGTCATATGGGTGCGTAGGTATGTGTGTAGCCCATAGACCTAGAATTATGTTCGCCTCCAATAAGTGTGATTTGTATTTATGGTATGTGGGAGATTTCTAAATCGATTGTCCTTATTTGAGTACGAGATGTACCTAGACTAGAAAACAGAGTATGCATTGCACCGTAGCTGAGTCTCAAGGTGTTGTATTAGTATATATAGTATAGTGTGTTATATGTATATATATATACTTGGGATATTTAGTGGTGTCAAGACTTGGTAAATAAAATAGATAGTGAAATATAATTTAACTTAAGTATGTGAACACTTAATGTTAAATCTCAGAAACTCTTATTTAAGATAAAATATGTGAAAATTTTCATTAACATATACGTGGGAAATATGGGTGGTTATTATGAATTAATTGAGTTGAACTATTAGATGCGATAGTAGTATCTAGAATAGATTAGTAGTACATTAGGCATGCACACTAGTTGAGAGGTGATAATTCTCAAGAGAGGGGGCGCATAACTAACATGTATGTGATATGAATCTGGTAAGAAATTTAAATTACATGCTAAAATGTTTTAAACTGTTTTACACTCGGGCTCTGACCCGTTTCTTACAAAATCTCTTTTCTCTTGTACAATCTATTTGAGGTGTCCAGGCACAAGGACACCATGCTTAGACTGATGTTTTTTTTACATGCCGTAGCTGTTGTGGGAGTTGTAGGATTTCATGATTAGACACCTCCACCCCTCTATCATTTAGTTCAGACTTCAGTCATTTACTTTAGAATATGTGACGCTCTTATCCTCTTATTATTCAAAGAGTTATTGTGTATGTCATCTCCGTTTGATGGGATTTTATGTTGTTATGGTCTGTTGGATTTGAGATTATTATTGAGATGTTTTATTCTAGTTTTATTTAGATGGAATATTGTTCAATATTATTTTTATTCATGTGAACAGTGAACGTGTTAATGGATTTTTTTTTTAAAAAGAAAAATAAATGTTTTTACACTAGTTTAATTATTTACTAAGCGATTTAAATAAGTAAAATATATTTCGACAACGATGCCAAGAATGAACCAACCTGATATTTTGTTTTAAATTTAATAAAGGAATGATCACCCAGTATTTAATTGGGCGGGGTGTCACATGATAAAGATAAAAAGGACACATATAAATATGTAAAGAGAGATGTTATGAGTGTGATGGTATAGGTGATAAGGCTTTTCAATGTTTGACTAGGCTGAAATGTTAAGGCAAAGGCAAAGATACTTTAAATGCCTCCCTTAGTGACGACAGTGAGGTCGAGTCGGTGGGTTCTGAAGGCGAGTCTCCACATTCATGGATAGTCATGTGAATACGAACTCACGGCGATGAGGATGCTACATCACATGGATACCTTAACAATGAAAGCAATGTGATTGAGGGGGATGATGTTGTAAGTGAGAATGAGAGTGACCTACGGCGTGCCTATGCCTATTTGTATGATGATTCATTTAAAACTAAAAAGCATAATAAAGGGTTAGATCTTAGGAACATCGCCTTATAAAAAGAGTTAAGAGAGACGATAAAGATATATATATATATATATATATATATATATATATATATATATACATATATATATATATATATATATATATACACACACACAGAGAGAGAGAGAGAGAGAGAGTCCTCCATTAGCATTGCCTTAAGCAAGAGAAAGAAAACTTTGGTTGGGAGAGAGAAAATTTGTGTAGAGAAAGAGAAACTATTTTGAGAGAGAGAGAGAGAGTAGTTTTGAGAGACAGAAAGGGGACTTGACCAAGCGAGTGTCTAGTCTTACAAATGAGCTCCTTACCTCCTTGGAGAATCAAAAGAAACTTGAAGTCCTTATATCCCAACCCACTCATGACCCTCAGAGATCCGGGGAGGTCAAGGTTGTGACACCCCTCCTAATTAAGTACCGGGTGATCAGTCCTTTATTAAATTAAAATCAATGTGAATGGTTGGTTCAATCTTAGCATCAATCTCGCAAAATAAATTTCCAATTTAAGCACCCTAAATAATTAAGCTAAGTATCAAAACAATTTAAAACCTTATATCCAGATATGAAAACCTTTTTAATAATTAACAATTTTAGAATCACATAAATATGAAGGATGGTAATAAACACCCAAGAGTTCAACCATTCAGATAAATCGGTACCAAGTTTTAAAACTACAAATGAAATAATCCTGAGAGTAATAAAAACCCAAAGAGTACAGAATACTGAAATTTAAATAATAAACATAAATCTCTGACAATTCCAACTGAATAGGGAAACAGGCGACACATGCCCTAACTAATCAAAACAAAAATAAAATTAGAGTCAATAACAAGGTCGTCTAAGCAATGTCCTCTAACTCCCACATAAGCTACAACACATCCGTTCCAAGGAATCTAAGCATGACGCTCCCGTGGCTGGGCACGTGTAATACATATATATATATATATATATATATATATACAAGAGAGAGAAAAAAACAGGAAACGGGTCAGAGCCCGAGTGTAAAATAGTTTAGCAAGTACTTAAAATGCTTACCGGCTAAAGCAACAACCATGTTAGTATGCGACACTCTCTTGAGAATTCTCACCTCTCATCTAGTGTAAACGTCTACCGTACTAATAAAATTCCTAAGTTTCTATAACTTATTCTCCATAAGGTTTTATCATGTGAAAAACAAAGTTATGATATTTACTTTGGGAAATATTCTCTTCAAGAATTCTTACCTTATTTAGAAAAACTCATTACTGTTATAAAGTTCCCAAACGCTTATAATAAAGTTGAAGCATTTATTCATTACATATCTACTTATACGCACAGTAGAAAGTTTCCATATATATATATATATATATATATATATATATATATATATATATTAGTCACACATATAATATATATATACTAACGGCACCCCACATAAAATATATGGTGCTGTCATATTTTGCTATCAAGTCCCTGTATCACTCAAACTAAGGGAAATACTTGTTCGGAATCACTCTCGAACTATATTAACACAATACACAAACAAATAGAGGTGAAGTATAGTTCCAAGTCACTAAGAGGTCAGCACATACCCTCAGGTCTCTTAGGACCATCTGACTATCACTCAAATAGCCTGTATCAGGGATACTATCTTCTAGGGTACAAGTCATTATCCCCCATAAAGGCCCAATCGAGATAAGACTGCCCCGGCGAGGAAACCCCCCTGATAGCAAGTAACTCGTGTATGATTTTTACACAGATATATAATATGTACAATCAGACAGTCATATATACATACACATACACACACACACACACACACACACACATATAATTATAATTATAATTATTAACATTTCTAAATTAGGTGCGCCCACGACCCATTATATTATTCTATCCATGCGTAACATATAATGCTCGAGTTCTACATATAAGTAAATCACTCTTTTTATACTATTAAGTATAACAAATCCTTAAGTACTTCTCAACTCTCAAAGTGTATCCTCTCAAAATAATATAAAACCAGTAGGTGCACCCTCGCTACTCTACTTGTCTTAGTCTTCCTTAATTCTCACAAAATATACTATAACGTACGCACGATTTCCCACTATGTTTATATTCCTGAAACCCCACGGTTAAATCACATATGAATCGTATCACTCGAACCTTTCCTATAACCCTACTGGTCTTTCCCAAGTCCCATTATGGTTAATAAAATATGTTTAAGGGTTCCCACAAAGTGGCACAGGGTTAATCATTAAGAGTAAAGAACAAGCTTCAAAATTTAGAAGAGGTCGATCGATCGATCTAGTCGATCGAGCGACATTTAAGGTCGATCGATCGATCGCCTAGATATTTCCCAGATTCTGCATATACTATCCTATGGGTTTCATCACCAAAAGTCATCAAAACATCTATCAATTTTTCCCAAACTCCCAAACAACATTACTACTGGTACTATATACCTAACTACATGTTCAAATTCATCTACGATATCTAATTAATGGGGTAAAATTGACATAATCCTCAAGAACCCTAATTTTGGAGGAAACATACATTCTTCTAATTATTTCCCAGATTTCTTGTTTCTAAATTCATACTAATTCATGGGTAATCCTCTACATGTGATGGGTATGTCCAGAATATATTAAATTTCTCTAAACATGAGATTTAAAGTCTCTAACTTAATAATTTCTTTCATAAAACATGTTCTTGATAATCCTAAACTAACATGGGTGAGAAATTCACTGAAAACGAAGTAAGATAGATACTTGACTAGAATTTGAGTTTCTGATTTGTGGATAAAAGAGGTATGGTTGGGTTTCTCATCGCGCGATCTACGCTTCGGTGGTGGTGGCGGTGCAAATGGGTGAGTCTTTGGCCTTGAGTTGCTTGGAAAGCTCTCCAACTCCTTCTGTAATGGACGTTCTTGGGTTTTGTGTTTGTTAACCCTAAAAGACAACTCCTAAAGTTTGATATATCCTTAGGAAATTCATGGGTTTAATTGCCCAAAAATTTAAATTGTTTATAATACCCTCTCGGGATGCCAATTAGGCTTAAAAATGCCCTGATACCCGAACTAAACCCCTGGGTACATTATTTTGACTATCTCGACCCTTTCGGACACATTGTTGCACTCGAAAAGACCATACGGGTTACTTATAATTTATTCACTTTTAATAATAATAATTTAATCCCGACACGACACAAGAGCGTCTTGACTTAATTTCCATAATTTTCATATTATTCCCTCGTGACAATGTCAATAAATTCAATTCTACATATTACTCTACTCAATAAGTAATATTTAACAAATCAATAATTTTCTAATAATTACTAACTCTCGTCACGCTAGTAAATATTTAAAACAAATTTCTAGATTAATAATAAATTAATTTATCTCAATTAAATTTAATATATCCCTAAATTTAAAATCCATAAAAATACGGGGTATTACATACTTCCACCCTAATAACGAAATTTCGTCCCGAAATTCGGAAAATAAGGCCTATCTGGTAAAATAATTTTGGATACCTTATCAGTACGCAAACTATCTACATAGTAAGGCGCTCAATCACTATAGCCCTCGCTTCACATCAAGCTTATTTAACACTCTCATTAAAGACACTTCACATTGTGCGCCTATCCAACAACATTCGCATAAGACACGCCTATACATTATTAATTCCCTTTATTTCAATATCATTGGTAGGCCATATACCTCACTACATGGCAACTATTCGGATTTATCTAAACACAAAACTCCCATTCCGAGAGAAACCATATGAACATCTGACCACTCTTGTTCTCCTAAAACAGTCGTGGTAATTCCACCATAGTCATCAGACTCTAACTCAACCAATCCAAAATTCTGATTATTCGCCCATCTCTTAACATTAAGAGTGAGAAGAGTTAAGTTTTTTCCACACCAAAACCTCAATAAGCGTCTTGTTCACAATAAATAGGTACAAGTGCTCCCACGGAACCCTACCATTAGGTAATATCCTCCCCCAATTATCGTGCTATACTCCACTTGCTAGCTATAACCGTTGTGGAAAAGAAATGATCATAATGAATCAAAAATTACTTTCATACTGCTTCACTAGTGGTTAATCACCGCTCGCCTACTCCCTGAATTATGGGTGATACAACCTACTCAAAATGAAACGTTATCCCCTCTGCTTCCTGAAATCCCATATTGAAGGTGGGTTTAAAAAAAAATCTCAACCGATTTCAAAGAAATACAGTATAGGAACACGTACTGACGCGATCCTTCCTTTCAAAGGAAGACTGGGTCACACTAGTTAATATTTTAAATCACCCCAAAGGAATGTCAATTACTTCCTTCTTGGGCATCTTGTTCCACACGTTCGAAGGAACTCTTGATCTTACCTTGAGGTTGTCAAATCATCAAAGAAACTTTACCTACTTTACCGGCCTCTTCCATTATAGGAATTGTCGATAGCCATAAAATTCTCTGGTTGCTCCTCTTTTTCCAACCGATTTCTATTTATGAGTAGTGCCCGTGGAGACTACTCACTAGGTCTCGCTCGACATTGACTTATACTTGTAATGTCTCACATTAACTGACACTTAATACTTTCCTTTTTTCCTTTGCGTATACTGAAAGTTTTGACCCATGCACCTCTCTCCACGATGTGCACTTCCGTACCTTTCATACCATACTAACATCATCAATCTTTGTACGAGCAAATCTCTCTCACATTTCACAAATTACAACTCCACTCTGAGTGTTCTCCATATAGTTAAATTCTACCCTTCTCAAGGAATACCCCTTTTTAAATGGCTTCCCATAGCCTTCCAACCAGATTTCGTGTGATACTCTAATCGCAGACTTATATATGGATTTATCGTCTTTCACACGGTGCTCAATCCACTCTGCCACTTCCACCTCGTTATATTAGTTTTACAACATATATTCCACTCGTCTATTCCCATATCCCTACAACTCGGACGATTCTAACATCAGCTAACCAGGATGCCCACACCCTATAAACCGTGCATACTAGCGTAAGAATCACATACGCCTCACATATAACACCCAATTATTTCTTTTCCTTGTGCTCACAATGTGATTACAACACTTGGGTACTCTCAATTACCCTAGAAATTGAAATTTTAGATCCTCCTTATCATCGTTCCACCCCTCAACTCAACTCGTGGTGATAAGACAAAACTTTCAATACTTTCTTTCCATATAACCGACTCCACTGGACTTAATTCATAATTCAACTTCCAATTTAAAGATATAATTAACTTCTCCTACTACGACCGAGGTACCAAACTCATAGACTAATGACCAAATATCTTCCTACTTCCAACCTTACGCTAAGTTTCATGCATGGAATGTCTCCCAAAGAGAAATCCAAACAAGGACCCCCTCAATACACTACTACCTAGCGTTGTCGGTTATTGAAATCCGTTAGGCCCTCCGTCCATAACATGTACCCCTTTATTCCGTCTCTTGACATAAAGTTACCTCTCCTCCCGTAATTACACTTAACAAAGAACATTTTTCCAATTGTACAATCAATCAGTATTGGTGGTAATCCCATTCCATAAACCTTGAATACATACAATTGGGGTTCTAGAAATCTTGTCCCCAAATATATGGGTATAACTCTTAACTCTCACATCTCTAAAGGATAGATATATCAACGCACTCTTCCTATCACCAAGTCCTGAGCACTAAACATAATAATGAGTTAATCTTTTCGCTCAACAATAAACCTAGTACATATTGAATCATAACAACAAAGTCCCTACACATACCGGGATCGAATATCTTGAACCCACTATCCCCTCCGAAGTCTCCATAATAGATAATGTAAGTGCGAGTCCGACCCTCTCGCAGGTGAGGCCTCGCTAGAACAAAACATGCTGCTCTAATGCAACCATTTTGATCGTCTTGCAATAACTGCCTACTATTGTACTAACCATCACCATAAAGTTGCAACCAAGATAATATCATACTCGTATATCACATCACTAAAACGAGTCATCTCAATAAAGTATATAACACTATTAATACACCCATTCATCCTCGCCGGATAGTACTAAAGTTAATCTCGCTACACTAGAGAAAATATTCACATAATACTAATGTTTATAGTTATACGTATTAAACTCGTCTCACATGCTAATCTAGCAATGAACAAAATATAGTGACTCGCTCGTGTCACATACAACATGCCTCATCCTCTGAGGATAAAACTCATACTTCTACCTTGGCAATCGTCTTGACTGAACAAATGGTCCCCAAACGTAACACGCCTGTCCAAACAAGAATAAAAACTACTTTAATCATTGTCCTTTACTAGGCATCCTACGCTTGTCCCTTTACTCACTTCGGGAAAACATTAACGCATGTGAATCATTCTTCACAAAATACCTCTACATATAATTCATTTATCATCTGTCATACTAACTATATTAGGATTGTCCTTCTCTCGGACTTTGGTAGGCTCGATTCCTGATGGCTACCCCTGTTGTTCCCTTAAACTTGTTGGCCCTAAAGAACATTCTACTGGCTACAGTAGTCCTTACTGAATTCACCATCGCTCGGTAAGAATTCAGCTATCCGATTCATTTAAATGTGTCCCCTGATGTGTATCCACACCCCCTTGTGGTGCTACACTACCACCGTTGCATACAATCTTATTCTTGACTAAATTCTTTGATTATTCTTCCCACACAAATAAGCATTATTATCTCCATTGACAAATCACGACGTTGTCAATCTCTGAATCGGTCGTCCAGCAGAATTCCCTTTTTAAATGTTATTGATTATATTTACGAGTCGATCTCCCACTTGGAGTCCTCTCCTCCATTTCTATCTACGTCCTCCGACACAAGATTCACTAGAGGTTTAGATTCATATTCACAAATGGACCTCTGTCAGGTCCTCCTATGATGAGTTCCGAATAACTTGCACATCTTATTCTGAACACCTGATGAAGGAACGTGCGGTTAAACTGTACCTAAAGTCCTTCTATTGACGTAATATTTCACTATTAAATGTGGCGTTCGACTTCCACCATTATAACTTTGCTCCGATGAGTCAAGAAAAATTTTACCCCAAAATTTCACTTCTAGTTAACCACACTCCACAATATGCCCAAGACTTTGAATGTATTACCTTCGTTGGGTGACACACACAATTCCCACATTTCTAAAATTTATGTTGATGACCCTCCTCAATTTAACATTTGACCCTCTTCCAAGCATTTTATGCTGGGTGAGTCTAATCTTGCACCTCTTTCGACTATAACAGCATTTGGAAATCTTAGGCTGCGCCTTAGCCATCTTCACAGTCTTGGCTTCTCGTGCCATAATAAGGGTGACCTTAACTATGGTCATCCTCCTTGAATATACTTTACAACTTCAATTAAGCCTTCCCTCCTGATGTCCGCCTAACGGCCCTCGTCTGACAACCTTCACCACTCGGCACATGCACACATCCGAACGCAAATAGGATTCACTAATATACATACGTTATAGAAGGGGAACGAAATCTCACCATAGAAATCAACAATCCTAAACTTAGGGCTCTATATCAAACAAAGCAACGGTGGAAGAATAATAAGCCACACAGATCCTAAAGGACACAAGAACCTGATGCTCTGATACCACCTGTGACACCCCACCTAATTAAATATCAAGTGATTAGTCCTTCATTAATTTAATATCAAAGTGAACGGTTGGTTCATTCTTATCATCACTTTCGCAAAATAAATTTCCAGTTTAAGCACCCTAAATAATTAAGCTAAGTGTCAAAACAATTTAAAACCTTATTTCCATTCTACTTAAATCCAGATATGAAAACTTTTTTAATAATTAACAATTTTAGAATCACATAAATATGAAGAATGGTAATAAACACCCAAGAGTTCAACCATTCAGATAAACCGATACCATGTTTTAAAACTACAAATGAAATCATCGTGACAATAATCAAAACCCAAAGAGTACATAACACTGAAATTTAAATAATAAACACAAATCTCTGACAATTCTAACTCAATAGGGAAATGGGCGACACATGACCTAACTAATCAAAACTAAAATAGGAGTAGAGTCAATAACGAGGTCATCTAAGCAATGGACTGCAACTCCCACATAAGCTATAACGCATCCTTTCAAAGTAATCTAAGCATGACGCCCCTGCGGATGGGTACCTGTAATACATACATATATATATATATATACAAGAGAGAGAAAAAGACAGGAAACGGGTCAGAGCCCGAGTGTAAAATAGTTTTAAAAATAGTTTAGCAAGTATTTAAAATAATTACCGGCTAATGCAACAACCATGTTAGTATGCGATAGTATCTTGAGAATTCTCACCTCTCATCTAGTGTGCAGGTCTACCATACTAATAAATCTCCTAAGTTTCTACAACTTATTCTCTATAAGGTTTTATCACGTGAAAAGTAAGGTTATGATATTTACTTTAGGAAATCATTCTCTTCAAGAATTCTTACGTTATTTAGAACAACTCATTACCATTATAAAGTTTCCAAACACTTATAATAAAGTTGACCCATTTATTCATTACTTATCTACATATACGCTTAGTAGAAAGCTTCCATATAGATATAAATATATATATGACTCACACATATAATATATATGCTAACGACACCCCACATAAAATCTGTGGTACTGGCATACTCTGCTATCAAGTTCCCGTATCACTAAAACTAAGGGAAATACTAGTTCAGAATCACTCTCGAACTGTATTAACACAATACACAAACAAATGGAGGCGAAGTATAGTTCCAAGTCACTAAGAGGTCAGCACATACCCTCACGTCTCTTAGGACCATCTGATTATCACTCAAATAGCCTGTATCAGGGATACTATCTTCTAGGGTACAAGTCGTTACCCCCCATAAAGGCCCAATCGAGATAAGACAGCCCCAACGCGAAAACCCCCATGATAGCAAGTACATCGGGTATGATTTTTAGCAAGATATATAATATGCACAATCACACAGTCATATATATATAAATATTCACATTTCAAAATTAGGTGCGCACACGACCCATAATATTATTCTAGACATGCGTAACATATAACGCTCGAGTTCTACGTATAAGTAAATCACTCTTTTTATTCTATTAAGTATAACAAATCCTTAAGTACTTCTCGACTCTTGAAGTGTATCCTCTCAAAATAATATAAAATAAGTTGGTGCACCCTTAGTACTCTACTGGTCTAAGTCTTCCTTAATTCTCACAAGAAATACTATAACGTACGCACGATTTCCCACTAAGCTTATATTCCCAAAACCCCATGATTAAGTCACTTATTAATCGTGTCACCCGAACCTTGCCTATAACCCTACTGGTCTTTCCCAAGTCCCATTATGGTAAATAAAATATGTTTAAGGGTTCCCACAAAGTGGCATAGGGTTAATCATTAAGAATAAATAACAAGCTTCAAAATTCAAAAGAGGTCAATCGATCGAAGGGAGGGGGTCAATCGATCAATCCAGTCAATCGAGGGAGATTCAAGGACGATCGATCGATCGCCCAGATATTTCCCAAATTCTGCATATACTATCCTACGGGTTTCATCACCCAAAGTCATCAAAACCTCTATCAATTTTGTCCAAACTCCCCAAAAACATTACTACTGGTACTATATACCTAACTACATGATTTCCTATGTGAAACATTTTCAAATTCATCTACGATATCGAATTAATGGGGTAAAATTGACATAATCCTCAAGAACCCTAATTTTGGAGGAAACATACATTCTTCTAATTATTTCCCAGATTTCTTCTTTCTAAATTCATACTAATTCGTGGGTAATCCTCTACATGTGATGGTTATGTCCAAAATATAATAAATTTCTCTAAACATGCGATTTAAAGTCTATAAATTATCAATTTCTTTCATAAAACATGTTCTTGATAATCCTAAACTAACATGGGTGAGACATTCACTGAAAACGAAGTAAGATAGATACTTGCCTGGAATTTGAGTTTCTAATTTGTGGATGAAAGAGGTATGGTTGCGTTTCTCATCGCGCGATCTATGCTTCGGTGGTGGTGGCGGTGCAAACAGGTGAGTCTTTGGTGAGTTGCTTGGAAAGCTCTCTAACTCCTTCTCTAATGGCCGTTCTTAAGTTTTGTGTTTGTTAACCCTAGAAGACAACTCCTAAAGGCTGATATATCCTTAGGAAATTCATGGGTTTAAATGCCCAAAAATATCAAATGTCTATAATACCCTCTCGGGATGCCAATTAGGCTTAAAAATGCCCCGAGACCCGAACTACCCCCCCCCCCCCCAGGTACATTATTTTGAATATTTGGGCCCTTTCGGACACATTGGTGCACTCGAAAAGACCATACGGGTGACTTATAATTTATTCACTTTTAATAATAATAATTTAATCCCGACACGACACAGGCGCGTCCTGACTTAATTTCCATAATTGTCATGTTATTCCCTCGTGACAATTTCAATAAATTCAATTCTACATATTATTCTAATCAATAAGTAATATTTAACAAATCAACAATTTTCTAATAATTACTAACTTTCGTCACTCTAGTAAATATTTAAAACAAATTTTCGAATTAATATTAAATTAATCTATCTCATTTAAATTTAATAAATCCCTAAATTTAAAAGCTATAAAAATACGGGGTAATACAAAGGTAAATATAGAAGACAAATTTGGAAAGATGCTTCTTGTCCCTACTTTAGGGTTTGGTGAAAGGCATGAAATGGGTTTTGATAGTGCTTCCATGTCTCATATTGCACCAGAACCGATTCCTGAGTTTACTATGAATCTATATGTCCATCATACTAAATCCCAAAGATGAGTTCAACCAAGAAAAGCAAACCAAGGTACGCCTAAGATTGTGTAATTTTGTACCTACTACAAAAGAAAAGGCCACCTTAGGGAGTTTTGCTATTGTTTGGTTTGGACACGATCTACACATGCTCTGTCACCCCACACTAGTGATTTTACTAGTATTTGAGAGCAGGTTGAGTTTCTAGTCACCACTTCTCACAACTTGATGAAAGAGCTCCAACGGATGTCATTGCAATTTGTGGACATTTCCAACATCCCGTTTAGAACCAAAAATGACAAGGCAAACATAAGGTTAATGCTACTTGGGTACCTAAGCACGACGAAAAGACCCTTGTTATTCATGTTTCTATAAAAGCACATAATACTTCACACGGTTATTTTGATAGTGGGTTCTCCTAGCATATGATAGGTGACGTCTCATTTTTTACTTACCTAGAGGATCGTAAGGAAGGTAAAATCACTTTTAGAGATGGGAGCAAGTATAGCATAGTAGGAGGAGGTATAGTAGAGATACTCGAGTTTCCTATGTTAGAGAATGTTTTGTATATCAAAGGTTTGAAAGCAAACCTTCTCATCATTAGCCAGTTGTGTGACGGTAACTTTGTAGTAAAGTTTAACTAGAAATAATGTAACGTTTATAATCAAGATGGTAAATTTATATTAAAAGGGGTGAGGATAGAAGATAATTATTGTGGGATTGTCCCCAAGTCCTCGATTGTCTACAACAACGCCATGATCATTCCTATGGATCTATGGCACTAACGTCTAGGTCACGCATATTTTAGAGATTTAGAGCGCTTAGCTAAAACAGACCTAGTACGTGGCTTGTCGTCACTAGGGAAGCCGACTTTCGTTGTTTGTCTACGGTTTGAGGACCCTTCCAGTTGGAAAAATAAGTCTGTAGTCCCCATTGGAAGTTAAATTCCATTACGACTTCACGAGTACTTGAGTTGATTCACATGGATCTTATGGGTCCTACTCGTACTGAGAGTTTTAGTGGTAAAAGGTATATCCTCGTGATGGTAGATGATTTCTCTTGTTATTCCATAATAGGTTTTCTAAGAGAGAAATACGATGTTGTAGAGTTCTTATAACCAAGTGTTGTGTCCTAAAAAATCAACACGGTGTCACTAATAATAGAATACGTAGTGACATAGGCACTGAATTGAAGGAAACAAAAGTAGATCTTTATTGTGATAACCTAGTGATCAAACATGAGTTTTTGTCTATAAAAACTCCTTAGGAAAATTGGATTGTCGAGAGGAAGAATAGGATGATTCAGGAGACGACCAGGTCTTCGATTTTAGGTTATAAAGTTTCTAGGAGATTTTTGGCAGAGGTGGTGTTTATCGCATTCCACAAGGTAAATAGGGTCTAGCTTCATATACACACACACACACTTCAAACAAATTATGAAATGTGAACTAGAAAGGAGACTAACCTTTCATAGTTTTGTGTTTTTGGGAGTAAATATTACATCCTACGGGATAGAGAGAAATTAGAAAAGTTCAACTCCCGGAGCGACGAGGGAATATTGTTAGGTTATTCATCGACAAGTAGAGTATATCGGGTTTGTAACTTGAGTATCTCTAAGATTATGGAGTCAATAAACGTCACGTTACAAGATGACGAGCCACCGACGTTTGTTGATCCTAGGCTTTTGAGTGAGGATGAGGCCCTTCTATGTGATGATCCCATTATCCCTCACACATCAAGGGTGAACCCTACTCATAATTTAGGGGACACACCTGCTTAGGTTCGTAAGAGTCATGATAATTCTTACATTGAAAGAGTTCCTACTTTTAGAGGTCAAAACTCATGCTCAGCTAGAGAATGTGGTTAGATTTTTGTGCTACACGTCCATAGTTGAGCCCAAGAACGTAAAAGAAGCACTCACAGATGAACACTAGATATCTATTATGTAAGAAGAGTTGCTTTAGTTTAAGAAAAATGATGTATGGGAACTTGTTTCCCAACCTAGTGAGAATAATGTGATTGGTACCAAGTGGATATATAAGTATAATATGGATGATAACGGTTCCATTATATGCAATAAGGCTAGGTTGGCCGCTCAGGGCTACACATAGATTAAGGGCATAGACTGTGAGGAGACATTTGCTTATGTTGCAAGGCTCGACTTTTTCCATTTACTCTTCTCCATGGCATGTCATCTACGCTTCAAGCTTTATCAGATGGATGTCAAGAGTTTATTTCTGAATCGAATTCTACAGGAGGAGGTTTATGTGGAACAACCAAAATGATTTGTAGACCCCAAGCATCCTGATTATGTGTACTATCTAAAGAAAGCCTTGTATGGTTTGAAGCAAGCAGCCCATGCTTGTTACGAGTGGCTTACTTCATACCTTTTGACCCGTGGCTTCAAGAGAGGGGGTGTAGATAAGACATTATTTGTAAGAAGAGGAAAATATGCTTTTTTGGTTGCCCAAGTCTATGTGGACAACATAGTACTTGGATGCACGTGCTCCCAATATGCTCTGGACTTTGTGAAGGAGATGAAGAGTGAGTTTGAGATGAGCATGGTTGGTGAGCTTATATTCTTCCTTGGTCTCCTGGTTCATCAGCTAGAGGATGGGATGTTAATCTCCCAATCTAAGTATACTAAAGACCTTGTGAAGAAATTTTGTTTAGACTCCACTAAGCACGCACGTACCCCAATGAGTACCTTAACTAAGCTTAGCAAGGACACTTCGAGTGAGGACGTAGAGTAAACCTTATATTCGAGTATGATAGGTAGTCTTATCTACTTGATTGCCAATCGTCCCCACATAGCCTTTAGTGTTGGAGTTTGTGCGCGCTATCAGTCGTCCCCAAAAGAGTCGCATTTAGTCTCTCTTAGACGTATTTTCAAATATGTGAGTGGGACTATCTTATTTTGCATTTGGTATTCATTTGATACCAATGACCGTTTATTCACCTATTTGGATGCCAATTGGGATGGGGATGCAGATGGATATAGGAACACTTTGGGTGGGTTGTTTATTTTTTGGTTTTGTTCTTGTCTATTGGTTGAGTCTGAAGCAAAAATCCATCTCTTTGTCCATTGTGGAGGCCGAGTACATAGCCGTCGAGAGTTATTGTATGCAACTTCTGTGAATGAAGCAGATGTTGGAGGATTATGGGATCTCACAGAACACCATGACTCTTTATTGTGATAACACGAGAGTGATACACACATACCACAATCCAGTCCAGCATTCGCGCATAAAACACATTAGAATATGCAGAGGACTTTATCCGCGAGTTAGTAGAAGATAAATTCATGTCTTTGAGTTTTGTGTCCACTGACCTTCAGTTAGACAATATTTTCACAAAACCTTTAGATGCCCTTGGATTTGAAAATCTTAGGAAGTCTTTAGGAATTTTCACAGTTGATTGAGGGGTGGTTACCATGTCTAGGGTAGGTTGCATTTTACATGTTCATATCATATGGTTCCTATTGGTAGACTGTATCATTTGTATCATTTTTTTTCTTTTTCATATTTTTAAAAAAATACCAAAAGATTATCCATTTTTTTTGAAAAATTGAAAAATCCAAAAAGATATTATTTTTTGATAAAATTTTAGAAAGCCACAAAAAGATTTTTGTATTTTTGTTTGCACCATTTATGGATGATCATTTAAGATAACCAAAGTCAAAACTTCATTTCCATATTCCATGTGACTTTTTGATAGTACTTTGAGATGCTACATCATTTCATCCATGTGCTTTACATTCTATAGAGTCATTGAGATATGATTAGTGATGTCTTTCTACATGTTTGACTCCTTATCTCCTTTAATGCTCACATGCACGGTTTTATTTCAGTTTTGTTCTTATCTGTCACATGTTTGTTTACGTTTTTCTATCTCAATTCCGCAATACAACGAACCAAATGGGATGAAATAAGAATAATAATAGTAGTTCATGTAATAACCATTCCCTGTGAGAAATTCATTTCAATGTATATATATATATATATATATATATATATATATATATATATATATATATATATATATATATATATATATATATATATATATATATATATATGTGTGTGTGTGTGTGTGTGTGTGTGTGTGTGTGTGAAAATGGGGAAAGGATACGAAAGGTAATCATAATATCCTTTGTGATTAAGACACCATTTAAATCGGATAAAAAAATGTTGGCATTGAAAAAAGTATCCAAGACCTAGAGAATTTAAAAGAGCCAAAAAAGTGTGGCATTGAAAAACATAGCCAAGACCTAGAGAATTTAAAAGAGCCAAAAAAGTGTGGCATTGCAAAAAGTAGCCAAAATCAAACTAGTTTAGGTTGATATGATTATTCAAAAGAAAAGAAATATAATTATATGATCATCATTACATTTGAAGGAGTTTGGTTGTATATATATATATATATATATATATATATATATATATATATATATATGCACTTTATTGAAAATATCCAAAAAAACATTAAATAGTTTTGGACATTATTGGTGTGGAAATCACTTTGAACTTTTATTTATTCATTACATTGAGTCAATTTCTTATAATTCCACCATTTTTTTACACCTAAGGAAGATGTTGAGTTCATTCGTTAGGAGTATCCAAAATTCATCATGCACATATGCTACGATTGTTTGTATTGATTTTCCTATCAAATTTGTTCACATCCCTTCATTTGCGCTATCACCGACTTCCATATTTTTGTGTTATTTTCATGGTGTGATTCTTTGCTGTATATTTTTTTTGTAAGAAAAAATTTAAAAAATTAAAAAAGAGATGTATATTGACATGGGACACTCTCCATATACACTGTTATGGATATCCTAAAAAGGGGGAGAACGAATTATGGGGGGAGTATTGGTGTGCTTGATATAATGATTTGCTTGTTCTAATTGATTTCTTTATGTTTTTCAAACATGTGCGCATCACATGAATTTTGTTGTTGTCTCATGTGTATAGGTACAAACGGAGGATCTTTTGCACACCCTGGTGAAGAAAAATAAAAGTTGGAGAATTGAAGCTTTGAAGATGTTGAAGATTTTTGAAGACATGTTCTTTAGTATTTCCATTTATGAGTTGTGGGGGATATTAAATTGTATGTCATTAGTTTTTATTTTGGGTACCGTAATTCGGATTTTTTATGGATGTACCAGCATAGACATAGGGGGAGACTTATAAGGACGTGATTTTATAAATGTTCGAATAAAATCTACGCTTTTCTCAGTTTCATACATCACCATTAGTATGTCGTATACCATTACATTTGGGGCGTTCTCACTCGATCACCCTTGACGGCAAAAATACGAATCCAAAGGATCAAGCATCATCATCATTCTCCTATAATATTCAAAGCATGTGTCCTGAATCAACAACATGCAATGTGCAACGTTTATCTTCATCCGTTCCCACTAAGTCCACTCGCTAAAAGATAAAATGTTTACTTTGGAGTTTCTAATGTTTACGTTATTATTTGGGAATTTTTATAAAAAGTTTTATCAAAATAATTGGGATTTTCTAAGTCAAAATTCATTTTTAAAGACTTTTTGAAGAACTTAAATTTTAACGCATCAATCATTTAAATGACTAAGCCATGTCGTTCAAACAACAGGCTGATGTCGTTCAAACGACCTCTTCAAGCGACATTACATGTCATTAGAAAGGTCGCAAGAACCTCGTCTGAAGTATTTTATCTAATGAACCCGTACTATTTTTTGTTTTAATATGTCAATAGATAAGTAGCGTGTTCTTAGATCAAACGACATTTGTTGTCACTCGAGCGACACCCACATGTCGTTCCTACAACACCGTTTTCTACAGAACTGCTGTAAATTTAAGACTTCATCTTTTAGGCATCTCTTGTTGACTATTGTTGACTATTGTTAACAATTGAAGCGTGTCTCCATTGTTGACCATTGGAGCTCTAGAGGCATCTCTTTTCGACCACAACGAATCAACGCCTACGGATATTCGTCTATGAAAAACTCGTTGTATTTCTCTCTATTTATAAGTCGTGGTTTACAACATATAGTGAAATAAAAAGGTTTGGCCCCTGATATGGATTTTTCCTCTAATCTTTTTTGTGATTGCTTGATTGTGAATGCTAGATATTTCGTAGAAATTTTCAATCACAAATAGATGCATGTTTTACGGTCTTAATAAAAATTTGGGCATAAAATTGGAATTTAATTAAACAAGTTTAATCATTGATTACAAGCGCACTCTCAAACTAGGATGACATATTTCTTTACTTGAATTGTCAACTCCACGGTTACAAAAATACTGAAATGTATATTTGTTGTTTACTGAATACAAGTTTTATTTTGGGGGTGCCTAGAAATAATTTTTTTTTAATTTATTAAAAAGATACGTTCATACCCATTTCCATTTATTTATTTATTTATTAAAAAAAATTTGGGTCATGATTTTGTGTCATGACTCAATTTGAACATTTTTCCACTTGTAGTCACGGGCCAAATACATGGCCCCATGGTCAAGGAAGTGGGCGATAACCTGATTTGAACATTATCCCACCCACGGTCACAACCAAGGTATGTGACCCTCATTCAGGGTCATGGATGAGGTCCACGACCACTATTATTAGTCATGGAGAAAATGGTCATGCCCTAGATCTATGACTATGGCCCTACTCATGGCCTAGGTTTGTGACCATATTTGATATATGGTGAAGTGCTAGAACCTACCTAGAAGATCCAACACTCTGTGGAATTTTCTACAAAGCTAAAATTGTGAGAAAAGTTTTGGGAGAAATTGTTATACCATGAATATGGGGTGACTTGTGAACCATTAAAAGATAACACCTGGACCCATACTGATACTAGGAATGTGGTCAACCATAGCTAAGAGACTAGTCATCTCAAGTTAAGTTTGGATCGACCATACTTTGACAGTGCACTTAACCATGTTAGTTGGCACTATTAACTAACATTGTTACAACAATCATATACCTCATGAATAGGTGATATCGGCAACCATTCTGGCCTTCCACATAGATATGAAAATATTCTCCCTCATGTACCACTAACTAATTTGTAAATATTATGCCACCATGTATGTAAATTATGTACTCACATAACCTATAAAAAGTGAGCCACATGTCCCTATGCACATTCTTTCTTCTAACAACCTATAAATAGAAAACTCCCACTCATATATGAGTAAATTATAAGATTATCCCTAACTGTTATATTGCCAAAATATAGAAAGAACTCGGGAGGTTCATTCTTGTACTTGTTAGTGGGATTAGCTAAGTAATGAATACAAATAACACTGCATCTCTATATGTAGGCACTAATTTGGGCCAAACTACATAAATTCAGTTCTTACTCTTTGTTCCAGTATTAGTATTTCAGTTAATTGATCTCTTATATGTAGATAAGAAAACTAGTATACCAATTTCAAGTGATAACAATAGGTTTTGGTGTAAAACTTTTAGGTAAGTTCCAGTATGTTGTTATTACTAAACGTGACCTTTTTCGCATTCTTATTTAAACGGACTCTAATATTTTCGTTATATGCACGAGGGATTTTTTTTATTTCATTCTTAGAAATAGTTAATTACATTTTTTTGGATATTGTGTTCTTTCTTACAATGGTATGTTTAATTTATCATAGTACACTTGAAATTAAAAGAATGAGAAGTATTATATCCTTATCTGGTTTATTTTTGTTCTTCAATAGCTGAGGGTTTTTGGATACTTACAAGAATATTAAATGACAACTTTAACGATATGATATTTACTAACACCATTGACCCATATTCCTAGTATAATGTTATACTTGAACAATCACCAAATTTCCTAATCTTATTGAGAGTCCTTCATTATCATATTTTGGTGATATTTTTCTAACATTTTATCACACATCTGACTTTAAAGGAGTCATGATTTGTTAAATTTTTATTCTGCATGACAAACATAATACTATTTGGACTTATCTAAATTTACAAAGGCTTTTTTACTTACTCTTTTTTTATAATAGCACACTTAGGCATAACCCCTATGAACATAAATAGATATTATGATTTTTTTTTAATTTACAATTTTGAAAGTCAAATATGTTTGTTCATGTGGAGTAAGTCATGGCGTAAAGTTTACCAAATTCAAAATAGAAACAATAGAAAAAAAATTACCTATTTTTGTTGTATGTGTGTAAATTTGTATTGTTGTTTAGTTTTATTGTTTCTAATATGTTCCATATCTTGTTTTACTTGTAAATTTTAGATGACTAGGATACTTTGTATGTGTTTAGAAAAAGTTATGGAAATGGAGTTGTGTTATTTAGAATTTTGAGTTTTTATGATATTTGGATAGAGTTGTGGTTTGTTATGTAGTGGTACTTTAATTATTAATATTTTCTTTATAAAATCTTTAAGAAGTTTTGTTTTTTTCATATCCATAAGTACTTGAATTATGGATAGTAGTTGTTGTTAGGTACTTGAACTTTTTGGTATTGTTTGACAAACAATGAATGGATTTAATGAAACATTAAATTGATCATGAATTGTTCGTTAAATTGATATCTAATTGATTTTTATTATTACAAACATGTAAATTAATGTGTTATACATGGATTAAACTTGTTGTGTTAGGAATATTAGATTATGAAAAATTATAAGAGATTTCTAAGGTTTTGAACAAACCAAATTTATGGCAATTCGTCCCAATAAAATTGAGAACTATTTTAAATAAGAAAATAATTTGTTGCAGAAATTATCAAACAAATTAACAATGGTTTTTTTTATTGTAAAATATTATTGAATTCTTCTCCTATAGACACCCCATCCTAGGACACCCCCCCCCCCCCCCCAAGAACATCCTTAGGTCCTTAGTGCTCATCCATTCACCATAAACCCTAGGTCATACTTCGAATATTAACTTGGAGGCCACCGGGCGCTCTAAGCGCTCTCGGACTCCATTTGACTATGGTTAATTCTATAGCCTAATAGAAGCTCAATTAATCCTTGAAGGGCTCTGAATTTCCTTTTAACGGTCCTTATCTTACTCAAATCGGACTTATAGTTCAGATGAATGATTCGTTGCTTTTGAGCCAAATTTGACCTTGGTCGAATCTTCGAACCGAGTAAAGCTCAATGAAATCTCTAAGGGCACTAAATTTCCTTTCCAACAGTCTACCTCGTGTGCAAATTGGCCTTAAAATTCAAATGAATGATCCATTTCCCTCCAAAAACCTCCCATTCAAAGACCACTGGGCACTTCCAATCCCCATTTGACTTCGGTCAACTCCGGGACTTAGGAGTGGCTCGATGGATTATTAAAGGGGTTTGAATTACCTTTCCAATGGTCTGTCTGAGCACCATTTGGACTTACGGTTTCCCTTATAGGCCTGTTTTTCCAAAAAAATCATTTTGAATTGCCTATAGACACCTAAGGATTCCTGCCTGTCGACAAGATGTCCTTTTCCTTGCTTGAAAAGCCAACATCCTACTGATAGGTAGGTCAATCCATATGCCGATGGGCACCCCCTTGACCCTAGAAAAAGGAGATATGACCTAACCTTAAAGGAGGAACCTAGACACCCCTCTCAGCAATCTAATAATACTCTCCTCGTAATCAGAGCCTTTCTTTTTCCCAAGAAGTCCATTTTCCCACACTCTCTTACCTCACTTCCTTACTTCAAAATCAACACACTTTTATTTCAAATTCAACAATAAGCTTCCATAAGGAGTCCTATTTCTCCACCCCTTTCTCCATGTTATCCATTTTAAGTGTTATTCATCTTATTTATATTTTATGCTTTCGTTTCATTATATCATATCCATAAATCGTTACTCTTTATTAAAAATGTTGCACATAATCTATTTTCATAAAAAAATCCAAAAAGAAGAAAAAGAGGGTTATCCATAAATTCCAAAAGCAAAATTTTCATTTCACACTTTCCATTTTAAAATACATTTTTGTCTAGATACACATAAGACAAGTCCCAGATTTGGACTTATGGGTTTCACCCCACACCTTTGCCACTTTTAACTACATGGACTTTAATGCCCCTTGGGCTATATAGAGATCTAGGTTCAATCCCGAGATTCATATACTTCTTTTATATGTTATTATCTTTATAATAAGTTACAAAACTTATGTATGTCATAAGCTTAGCTTAGGATGTCATAATATGTATTTTTTCTTACAATACCAATTTTACCCTTGAAAATTTTGGTTTCCCCCTCTTTTGACACAATCTAATTTGTTTCCCCCGTTTCTTCAAAAGTCAAAATCAACGAAATAATAGTATTTGCACCATTCTCTCCCTTAACCTCATTATCCAAACCTACCCGTGAGTCTTCTTATCTTTCTCCCTCCCTTTACTCTCTCCCTCCCTCCATCCCATTATCTTTTTCTCGGTTGTATAAACATATACAAACAACAACGAACAAAAAAGGTAATCGGTATGTTCTTTAATCATTTCTACTCTTTTGAGTTTTTTTTAAACCTAAACCTATTGACATATAATAGTTTATACTCTTTATATTTTATTTCATTTTTTTCCTACTTAATAGGTCGGTAGGTCGGCTTATGAACAACCACAACGAACAAACAACAACAACAATGAACAACAAAGGTAATCATTTTTTTTCTTTAATCGTTTCTACTTTTTGTTTTTTTAACTTAGAACTGTTTAAATATAATCATTTATACTATTTTTTTTTTGTTTCATTTTTTTATTACTTAATAGGTGTTTGATAAAACTCCTGCATCATTGATTCATATAGGGTGTTCTTTTTATCAAGTTCACTAATTTATTTCATCTATGGTCGATTGGTTGCTGATTTTTTTGTACATGTTTGGTCTGATTTGTTCTTTAATCATTTCTAGTCTCTTTTTTAAACCTAGACCTATTGACATATATTTTTTCTACTCTTTTTGTTTTGTGTCATTTTGTTTGTTGCTTAATAGGTGTTTGATAAAATTCCTGGCTCATTGTTTCATATAGGGTGTTTGTTTTGTCAAGTTGAATCATTTGTTTTATATATGGTCGATTGATTGCTATTTTTTTTAACTGTATGGTCTGATTAATGAAATAACTTGCAGATTTTTTATGCCTATTTTGCTGATTTTTTATACCTGTTTAATTCATATGCCAATAAGCCAAACACATGTGTTTGTTTAGTATTTCTTCCACACATATGTTCATCAGATGCGTGTTTTATTCATATAACATGAGTCTTCTTATGTTACCTATGTTTGAACAAGATTAGTAAGCCATTTTTCTGATGTCTATTACTAAGTTAAGGAAGCTGTGTATTTACCATGCATGGCTCATATTTAGATACATTTTTTATTGGCATATCTTCTGAATTGTATTGTAGTTTTTAATATATTTAAAAACACCATCTCTCACTTCTTTGTTGCGTTTATGTATATATGTGACTGGATTTAAATGGATATTTCTTCTTGTTTAGTTTTACAGATCTAATTGAAGGTTTCACCAGGTATACTTAAGTTTGCACATCTAATTGAAGGTTGTATTTAGTTTTTTAGATCTAATCACTAGGTATATTTAAGTTTTAAGTTTCTTTTATTAGTTACATTAGTTTAAATTAACATGTAGTGTACATAGGTTGAGTTCAAAGTTTGGTTTTCAAAATTTATTTTTATTAGTTCCAATGGGATAGATCGAGTGTGAATCTATGCATCAGAATGTTAAATGACGACAATAATTATCTTTGTTTATTTTTGGAAAATGTTTCAACTTGAAAATGATAGATGGTTGTACGTTTAATATATCCTTTATTTATCAATTGTGACATGCAGTATCTGAACCCTATCTTCTTCCATCATTTAAAAACAAACTCGGCATATTAATCCCATCATCCATGGCGTTGGTAAATAGAAGAAATTGGATGAAGACTAGATATTTATTAAATTCACATATACCTTACCAAAATTAGATGATATTTTATTCATAACTTTCATATTACTTGCCAATTGGCAGATAATTTATGACGTTACCACATATTATTGTCGAAATTTATGGATACCTTACATTACGATAATCATAGATGTTGTGCCCAAATATCATACATATTATGTTGTGGATGCATATGAAGGGCCAAAATAAAAACACGTGAACAAAATGGGCTTCTTGGACTGAAACGGTTCTAGGGACGGTAAGCATCAAATCGCTACTCTCTCTCTCTCTCTACACACACACACACACACACACACACACATATATATATATATATATATATATATATATATATATAATTAATGTTTTCAATATCAAAGATTTACAGTTTTCACCCAACAGCTGAGATCTCACTTTTCACCCAAGTGTGCTCAATTCTTGCAATGTCTATGTGAATGGGCAATCAGACATTTATTGAAATTTTTATCAAGATATTCTATTATGATGAGATCCGTAACATTCATGAGAACCCAAAACAACATGAAAATCCCCAATAAGATGTCAAGTCAGATTAATGCTAAATTTTTAAAGCAATAAGATCAGACCAAAGCTCTCTTATAAGAGTATAATCAGTAACGACATGTATAAGCTTGAATGGATATATCTTGAGCATAATTAGAAACTATAATAGGAGAAAATTTCCTATAATAATGGAAAAGGTAAATATTAGTAAGAAAAGATCCTCTATTATTAGTTGAGAAATGAATCATACCAATAGAATTCTAATAAGTTTGAGAAATATAATAAAAATCCACTTTAGGCTCAATTATGCACACGATATTAGGCCTATGAGATAAACATGTGTTCTTTAGATTGATTTGTGTAGGGGTATTATCTATCCCCCTAGAATTCCAGAATATAATCTTCATAGATATTTGAGATTACATCTTTACTAACTTTGATCCATTCTAGCTTTTCGCTCTTGCTCTTTTTGCGTATTCTTTTGGGATTTGTGATCATTATTTGTTCTTTGCCTTCTTCGAAAGGATATAATCAGTTAGAATGATTCCTCATATGGTTGTGGAAAAATATAAAGTGTGGTTCTTTTATTATTTGTTATTTACCGTCTTTAAAATGATATAATAAGATTTTTTCATTTAACATCTAAAATTGAATTTCAAAGTTCTCAATTGTGTTGCATACGTTTTTAGGTGCTTATGGACCTCAACTGGATATACATTAGCATGACTATCACCTACATGAGTGGACACATAAAATAGATGTAAAAAAAGATAATAATCAAGGTCTTGTCATCTACGTGAGTGCACACATCAAGTAGAAGTAGAAGAAGGGATAAAAGTCAAACAATTATAGTCTAAGCTTGGTGTGATAAAGTTGTAGGTGAACTATAAATCGAATTTAGTGGAAGGTATATAATAAAAAATGTTGGGTTTGGTAAAGGTAAATCTAAGTGGTTTAGTGATCATTAGTTTTATTTAAGAGTTTGATAAAACTATGAGTATTTTTTATTTCATAAAGAGGGTGGTTAGTCCTATAAACAAAGGAAACTCTGTCTAAATTTTTAAAATTGTTTACACTATTTGAGTTGTCTATTTATTTTGACTATAATTTTGTTAAAATATTAACACAAAGGAGTATTGTTGCCATGGACTTCGGTTATTATTAATTATAGTGCAAACCAAATGTGCTTTGGTGGTTGTTTTAAGTTATAATATATTTATTAGCTTAAGTCTGCGGCATAATGTAGTCTATATATCATGCATCTAGTTAAATGGATGTATTTATGTGTGAGGCCCTAATGTATTATTCGTGTTTTTTTTTTCTTTAATAGGGTGGATAGTCCTAAAAATAGAGGGACATATGCCTAAAGTTTCTAAATTGTTTGTAGTTACAATATATAAAACATTTATTATTTACTTTATACACGACTTTGGTTTGTTGGGGAATAAATTTTTTTCCGTTCTGCATTTACATACATTGGAATTTTTTGCTGCTTTGCGATTACGTACTTTTTGAAATTTTCGTCATGCCTTCTGGCACAAGCATACCCTAGTATGTGTGTGTGTATGTACAATAAATATATATTTATATATATATATATATATATATATATATATATATATATATATATATATATATATGTATGTTGTATACACCACATTCTAGGACCCCCTAAGTCTCTCCTTAGGTCCCTAGCACCTCCCCATTTGACTACAAACCCTAGATCATACTCCGAGTACCGATGTAGAGGCCATCGAGTGCTCCTGGGCCCCAATTTGGCCCCAGTCAACTATATCTTTAGAGTGAAAGCTCATTCAATCTTCGAAGGTATCTGAATTCCCTTTCCAATTGTCCACCCAGTGTGCAAATCAACGTAACAGTTCTAATGAACGAACAATTTTACTATCGAAAATCGATATAGAGGCCACGGGAGCTTCCGAGCCTCAATTTGACCCCGATCAACTAAATCGTCAGAGTGAAAGCTTTTTTAATCTTCGAAGGGCATTGATAAAAGGAGGAAAACCGTGGTGAAAGTGTATAAATATATATGTTGGTCGTTATGCACGGCTCCCACCGCTATGCAAAAGCTTAGACTATTGACTACACCTTTTTAAGGGAGTACACCAGCCAGTGTAGGTATCAAAATCCATAAAGACTAGTTGTTAGAAATATATTGATATAATACTTGAGGAATAAAAGTTCAAAAGATAATTGTTAACAAAGGAAAAGATAATCTAGGCATGTGTATTTAAACTAGGATTGACAAAAGGGATGAAAACTATAGATTGGGACTAATATCCATTACCTAGAGTTAATTAGTATAAATGGTTACATCTGAAGACAAGTCTACCATGATTAAATATCATTTTAAGAAGTAATTAAATCTAGAGTTATGTAACAACCCACTCACCAAAATAAGGGGTGTCCAGCCCAATACTCCAATATAATAGGAATCATAGATGGAATCATTCTCAGCATCACAATAAAAATATAGAGTGTCAAGGATAACCACCCAATATTTCAGAAAACGGGTTGCCAAAAATTTTGTTTTATAGTTAAAGAAAGAATTTAAACAACCCAAATCCTGAAAAGATAGGGGAAACCCCAAAACATATTTAAATAATACAACCAGAATACAATAAAGGGGACGAATGTACAGTCGGTCAACAAACAATATAACAGTATTTAAACAATCACGATAATATATACAGTACATTTCATTAGACAATTACAAAGGCTTGGGTCTCACGCCCGAATAAAAGACTTGATCTTAACTAGAGTGCAAAAATGAAAACGACTATACAATATAACCCGTAATACCCGCAAAGCATCACGGCTCGTCAACATCACCGGAATAGGAAAGTCAGAAAAGGCATCCTTGCGGCGGAGTACCTGAGCGGAGACAAGATGCATGTGCAACAAGAAATATAAACGGGTCAGGGCCCGGTTCTATATGATTACCAGATGAATAAAATATATGACAGTTATGAATGATAATTATGAGTAATTAAATGAGAATCTAGCTACACAATGTCCTGCATAAGCCAAGAAAATTTAATTATGCAGGAAAGTAAGAATAACAACATTTAAATTAAAAGTTTACATCAAAACCTTGTTCCATTTTATAGTCCATTCCTTAATAGGAAAATATAGTCAAAATTTTAAGCTCTTTATGGATTTTATATCAATTACATGCCCTTCCTGGCGTTCCATTCCTTAGTAGGAATATTATTATCAACAAATGCTCTTTGTGGCATTTCATTGTGCTCTTTATGGCACATCTCACACATCAAGTCCCACTTGATTATGAATAGCTATATTTATTTACATATAACGATTCTAAGACCGCCCCTCCGAGTTTCCCCACTGGACGCGCCCCTAAATGACCATCATCTTCTAGGGCCTATCTATACAAGACAACCTGGGCACCTACAACGCAATACGTCGGGAAGCGGCCATATGCCTACAGGAGAGTCAAGACCACTCCCGGAATCTCCTCACCAGCGTAGAAAACATAACATAATCGCTCATATGGCCTATGGACTATATCCACCCTGCATTCATTATCCAGGGGGTATAACCAAGCGCACGAACTTCCCTTATGATGTCATTTAGAGAGGTGTGTATCAAGTAAATTAGCATTTACCATATTCATGATTAAGTAAATTATCATTTACCATCATCATTACCATTTCCATGTATATGTTTCATTTTATCCGGAGCCATACTATAAATTATATCGTTACTACAACCTCAAAGGAGTAGACAAACTCTTAATAACCTCCAACATTTCAAGGTATTACTTTAGCACCCCAAGACTAGCATACCTCAAGGGAACGAATAACTTTCAATTTTATTCTCCCAACATTCGTTTATGGTGTTATATTATAAACCACCAAGGTTGAAATAGCTCCACCGAGCTTCTATAATCTCCCAAACATAACACTATAACTCCTAGTTTCATAAAAATCAACTAGAAGAAGAATGCCCTAACATCAATTGGCATATCCCCGGAAAAGTCCCCACATATCTTATTTCTAATGTAGGGTGGGTAACTAAATCATCTAGTACTCTAAAACTCTAAATTTAGTTCATTCAAGAAGGTTATTAGTCCCTATTGAAGAAAATAAATCTAGGAAACAAAATAAGTTTTAAGGATGAAAAACAGAGGACCGGTCGACCGGTCCTGAGACCGCGGTCGACCGCGTCTCCAGATTTTGCCTACAAAGAAAAACCGAAAGCTCAGAATGGAGGGGCCGGTCGACCGGTCTGGGAACCACGGTCGACTGCGCCCAGGATTTATGCCTTTGTAGGAAATCAGTAATCCCTCCGGGGAAGGCCGGATCGACCGGTCCTAAAACCGCGGTCGACCGGTCATAGCAGACCTATGGTACTTCCTTCTTCCAAAATTAAACCCAAGTGAAAATTTCACTTTTCCCAAATCCCAAATCTCTTCTATTTTGAACCCAACCAACAACTTTTATCTACCCAAAGATTATTCTACATGATTTATGACCATTACAATTCAAAATTTTATCATCAAAACCAAATCTAGATTTAAATACCAAAATTTCCATTTTTGATCTCCAAATATATATATATACATAAATATCGCACAATTTATTCATCTTAAAACATATATTAGCAAGTAGAAAACTTGCCTTGAAGTTGAAATCTATGATTTCTTTGTGTATTAGCAACCATCCATCTTCAATCTACATTTTCTCTCTTCTTTCTCCTCTTTTCTCCTAATCTCTCTTTCTCTCCTTTTCTCTCTATGTTTAAGACATAAAATAGGGAAATTAGGGGATTTAGAAGACTAAATCGTGGCTTAACATAAGTCTCCCCACTTAAGTGGTTAATACCACATTAAAATGACTCGCAAATACGCGTTAAGCTAAAACCCGGTAAAAGTGCCCGAAGTAGAAAAATACAATATGATACTTATTTTGACTGTCTCGCACATTCCGGGACTAACTACGCCCTCTAAAATGGCATCCAATAATTTTATAAATTATTTTAAGTTCCAATATCATTTAAACCAAAATGCCATTTAAAATACATGACACTATAAATCATACCACATTAAAATATTTACCTTCGTAATCGGCAAAATATACAATGTCCTAGTAAATATTAACTTCTATCTCATTCAATTAATATTTACTCCAGTTCCCACATTTTATATAATAACCTTATGCGGTAAACTTTGTATAAAATGAGCCTCCCGGAATCGAGGGTTGTTACAAGTTATCACCCCCTTATGAGGGAATTTACCCCCAAAATTCGGGTATACCCAAATTTCATAAAGGGTATACTACTCTAAACTAGGATTCTACCATCCTAAACAAACCCCTCGTTATCGCAACGTCCCAAATGGACCCGGACTAAGGTCGACCCTATCAATCTCAGTCTCCATCATTTGGGCTCTAGCATAGCACAAAGAGTTCCTCATTAGCTATCGATTCTAGCTTCCTTCGGTGGAAGACGATGCTCACATAACTTGGCGCAAATAGCCTAACCTCCAGAATCATGTTACATCCCACCTCGGGGCACCCACACCAAATCTAAGTGGCTTAACTCTAACGCTACTAAGCTTTTCTTTGCATTGACGTATCCCAACATGGCGTATGGCTCAAAAGCCAAATCTTTAAAGAAATGTTCCGAGACCACTCCAAGTCCAAGGAACATATTACCCGTTGGTTTCATCCAACGAGTATGCGAATTATTCAACCGGACACACTAGACCACTCACGGTGCCAAGCCTTAGGAAATGATCCATAAGGCCATTCAAAAGCCTAATGGTTGTATGGGAATTTCCCTCCATGTAGCTATGCTCTCATTATCTATGTATCCTAAGGCGCACGTTCTAGATATGCCTTTCGGCATTAAGTCCACTTCCTCCATTCATCAATCCACTTTAGGGTGGTGAGGTATACTCCATTTACATACGGTTCCCGTTACTTCATGGAAACTTGTACCAAACCTCCGACACGAATATCTAGTCTCGGTCCACCCTATTTTAAAAAGGCACCTCCTACGGTCCTCCATCGAGAATGGGGCGTACTCTTATACATCTAGTCCACCCATAATGGCCGGAAAAGCAACGATTTGGTCGAATGATCAACAATTTTCTCAAAGAGGATCATGACCAGTTTGATGTCGGCAATTGAATGCTGGTGTCTATGAATATACCCTTCTACGTTCCATTGCTACACTCTTTCACACGAGTAGGTGAAATGGTCAATCACCAACATGAATTCTCTTGTTACACGATCTATCTTGTCATGCTCGTTCTGTTTGGCTTTACATGCTACCACTTATATCTCCGACGAGTTTTTTACTCGACGCATCTACTACCCCAATCGCATTCCTTTAGCGAGAGGGAATGTCCACTCGATAATTCTTTTGAACTCTAAACACCAACTCTATTTCTCTTACGACCTTTTGCAACAACTCGTAGCCCGCGGGAAAGACCAATTTGTGTCCATGATGTAATGCCTCATCTCTTTCGGGCGATCACTACCACAAAAATTTTCAGTTTAAACGTGGGATGATACTTCCACAAGTTTAAACTTGTGAGACGCATAAACAATGGGTATATGCTCCAGTATTATTACTCCCCAACCTGGCTTACACTTATTCATTAAACCCACTGTCGAGCTCACTATCATGGGCTCAGGAGTGAAGGTCAGCTCGTCCATTAACTCCCCGTAAGTGAAGTCGCCACGTAACACCATCTCTAAGAAAGGCCTCATCTCTTTCGGCCTAAACCACCAAAACTCTCGAGACCCCATAAATCTCGTTCCTAGGGATCTAATCCCTCATAGAGTTAACCCATAACTTATTCGTGGTCAACTCCTTACTGCCTTTCGAAATCAACATTAGCTGCCCTAAGAGCCTTACGTTCTTATAAACCTAAGGTCGATCTACATATATATATCTTATCTAAGTCATATACATATGATACAAAATATATCCCTAGTGCCTAAGGCCAATCTCGACTTCCGACATTCGCTTGGTTTCATGCGTGGGACGTCTCGCCGAGGCGAAATCCAGACAAGGAACCCTCCTGTTACACTACTACCTCGCTTTGCCGGTCATCGAGATATGATGGTTTAAGACACATAATCGGGACCGGAAAACAAAATGTTAATTCAAAACTCTACTAATAAGATTTTACTTCTATACTTTACCATTCAATAATTGAGGATTTCAACTAACAAGACGTCTATTTTCTATAAAGTCTTGCAACCATTAATACCACAACAACATATATATATATATATATATCTTTTTAAATAGCCTTCTTATCAAGGCACAATCCAGAAGTCTCAATTCGACTTCATATCACAGTCTCCCTCACATCGATCAGAGGAGAGAACTATATATAGTGCTTCTATCTCGCACTTTAATAGCCCTTAATCACTCTTCTACGTGATTCTCGGCTAAACCTTTCAACCCATTTCTAACAACAAAAAATGAAATGAAAGAAAGAGAAAAGAATAGCGCCTCTCCACTCACAACATCATAAAGTGTTCATGCGGTGGAGTGTCTCGCCGAAGCGAAATCCAAACAAGGAACCCCTCCGACGCATGCCTACTTAACTCGTTGATTATGGAGATAAAGCGTAAAAAGCACAAACAAGGCAAACAAACAATCAAACACTCACGCAAGATAACTAAACAATTAACGAAAATCTCCTACCTACCTCGATCCACCTCTATAAAGCCTCAACATGTATCCAGGAGAGAAATTATAGAAATACTAGTTCCATTATGAAACTAGAAGTGAGATATCCTTACAATTTTGTTTGCTTGCTATCACTCCAATCAAATCACAACCTCTTAACATAAAATAAGAGAAAAGAAAAGTAGCATCTCTCCACTCCCAACGTCGTTAAGGTTCACGCGTGGAGCGTCCCGCAAAAGCGGAATCCAAACAAGGAACCCCTCCTATGCATTACTACTTAACTTTTTTGGTCGTGGAGATAAGTCATAACATCCACATATAATGAAAACAAGCAATAGAGCACTCAACTAAGGGACACATAATGCAATTAACACATTTTACACATATACATTTAAAAATATCATCACTCGCTTCATGACGAGTGAAGAAAACATAAGACTTCCCTACTACGGAAGTCATATAATTATCCTTCTAAAATAGCGTAAATACTACTGCAAGCTCAAATTACACACCCGAATCTACAGTAGATACAATACTACTCTATCTTATTGTGGGGGATGCACCACCCACAACAAAGGTGGAATTCCAACCCATTCTTTCTAATCACTCCGGGTTAGTTACTAATGGTTCTCAGACACCGTATTCGAATCTTATCCGAACAAATATTACTTCCATCCAGTCTCGACTAGGCAATCTATCATTTCCCTAGTCATCCAATCAACACAATCAAAATGAGTGGTTCTTCACTCTACGTTATAGCCATTGTTCCGACCCTGGCTGACAACAATTTCACACGTAATCTGTTTTTCTTCCTCAACAAAGATAATACGCTACCGATCTCCCTAACTGAAAAATTCTTTATTCACTGTCGGCCTCTGAACGAACCTCGCGTGAGCATTTGAGAATCTATCTTATCATCAGCCTAGTTATTCTAGAGAAACTCGCGGTTGCAAGTGTCCCCCGGGGTTTCTCCGTGGGCCAAACTTCCTTCAACACTTTGCCCTTCTCGTGGCTCCTTTCCACTTCAATTAACTTCGCTTGGAGTCCCAAGCTTATTACCACTCTCTCTTCTAGCGGTACTATGAAAACTACATCCACAGTAATTGGTAGTCGCAGTAGCAAAATAAAAAAAAACACCACAACAAGAAAGCGACCACCCAGGCAGTCCTCATTATTGACCCCAAATTACAGTTCTTCGTAACCCCATCTCATGACGCCATCACAACGAACTTCCTTGGCGTCTTTCTTCAAATCGACCTACGATTCTCACACGAATGCATAAAATATTCTATGGGTCCTACCTCTTGGCAAAAAAATGAAATCTCATAAGAGAGTTCAACGACCTTAATCCTAAGGCTCTATGTCAAATCAAAAGTAATGCTGAAAACTTACGGCGTCCACACAGATTCCTAAATACTCTAGAACCTGATGCTCTGATACCATCTGTAATAACCCGCTCACCAAAATAAGGGGTGGCCAGCCCAATACTCCAATATAACAGTAATCATAGATGGAATCATTCTCAGCATCACAATAAAAATATAGAGTGTCCAGCATAACCACCCAATATTTCAGAAAACGGGTTGCCAAAAATTTTGTTTTAAAGTTAAAGAAAGAATTTAAACAACCCAAATCCTGAAAAGATAGGGGAAACCCCAAAACACATATAAATAATACAACCAGAATACAATAAAGGGGACGAATGTACAGCCGGTCAACAAACTATATAACAGTATTTAAACAATCACAATAATATATACAGTACATTTCATTAGACCATTACAAAGGCGTGGGCCTCACGCCCGAATAAAAGACTTTATCTTAACTAGAGTGCAAAAATAAAAACGGCTATACAATATAACCCGTAATACCTGCAAAGCATCACGGCTCGTCAATATCACCAGAATACTAAAGTCAGAATAGGCGTCCTTGCGGCGGAGTACCTTAGCGGAGATAAGATGCATGTGCAACAAGAAATATAAACGGGTCAGGGCCCGGTTCTATATGATTACCAGATGAATAAAATATATGACAGTTATGAATGATAATTATGAGTAATTAAATGAGAATATAGCTACACAATGTCATGCATAAGCTAAGACAATTTAATTATGCAGGAAAATAAGAATAACAACATTTAATTTAAAAGTTTACGTCAAAACCTTGTTCGATCTTATAGTCCATTCCTTAATAGGAAAATAAAGTCAAAATTTTAAGCTCTTTATGGCTTTTATCTCAATTACATGCCCTTCCTGGCGTTCCATTCCTTAGCAGGAATATTATTATCAACAAATGCTTTTTGTGGCATTTCATTGTGCTCTTTATGGCACATCTCATACATCAAGTCCCACTTGATTTTGAATAGTTATATTTATTTACATATAAGGATTCTAAGACCGCCTCTCCGAGTTTCCCCACTGGGCGCGCCCCTAAATGACCATCATCTTCTAGGGCCCATCTATACAAGACAACCTGGGCACCTACAACGCAATACGTCGGGAAGCGGCCATATGCCTGCGGGAGAGTCAAGACCACATCCAAAATCTCCTCACCAGTGCAAAAAACAAAACATAATGGCTCATATGGCCTATGGACTATGTCCACCCTGCATTCATTAGCGAGGGGACATCACCAAGCGCGCGAACTTCCCTTATGATGTCATTTAGAGAGGTGTGTATCAAGTAAATTAGCATTTACCATATTCATGATTAAGTAAATTATCATTTACCATCATCATTACCATTTCCATGTATATGTTTCATTTTATCCGAAGCCATACGATAAATTATATCGTTACTACAACCTTAAAGGAGTAGATAAACTCTTAATAACCTCCAACATTTCAGGGTATTACTTTACCACCCCAAGACTAGCATACCTCAAGGGAACGAATAACTTTCAATTTTATTCTCCCAACATTCGTTTATGGTGTTATATTATAAACCACCAAGGTTGAAATAGCTCCACTGAGCTTCTATAATCTCCCAAACATAACACTATAACTCCTAGTTTCATAAAAATCAACTAGAAGAAAGAATGCCCTAACATCAATTGGCATATACCCGGAAAAGTCCCCACATATCCTATTTCTAATGTAGGGTGGGTAACTAAATCGTCTAGGACTCTAAAACTCTAAATTTACTTCATTCAAGAAGGTTCTGAGTCCCTATTGAAGAAAATAAATCTAGGAAACAAAATAAGGTTTAAGGATGAAAAACAGAGGACCGACCGACCGGTCCTGAGACCGCGATCGACCGCGCCTCCAGATTTTACCTACAAAGAAAAATAGAAAGCTCAGAATGGAGGGGCCGGTAGACCGGTCAGGGAACCACGGTCGACCGCGCCCAGGATTTATGCCTTTGTAGGTTAGCAGTAAGCCCTCCGGCGAAGGCCCGATCGACCGGTCCTAAGACCGCGGTCGACCGATCATAGTAGACCTAGGGTTCTTCCTTCTTCCAAAATTAAACCCAAGTGAAACTTTCACTTTTCGCAAATCCAAAATCTCTTCTATTTTGAACCCAACCAACAACCTTTATCTACCCAAAGATTATTCTACATGATTTATGACCATTACAATTCAAAATTTTATCATCAAAACCAAATCTAGGTTTAAATACCAAAATTTCCATTTTTGATCTCCAAATATATATATACATAAATATCACACAATTTATTCATCTTAAAACATATATTAGCATGTATAAAGCTTGCCTTGAAGTTGAAATTTCAGATTTCTTTTTGTAGTAGCAACCATCCATCTTCAATCTTCAATTTCTCTCTTCTTTCTCCTCTTTTCTCCCAAGCTCTCTTTCTCTCCTTTTCTCTCTATGTTTAAGACATGAAATAGGGAAATTAGGGGATTTAGAAGACTAAATCAAGTCTTAACATAACTCTCCCCACTTAAGTGGTTAATACCACATTAAAATGACTCGCAAATACGCGTTAAGCTAAAACCAGGTAAAAGTGTCCGAAGCAGAAAAATACAATATGACACTTATTTTGACTGTCTCGCACATTCCGGGACTAACTACGCCCTCTAAAATGGCATCCGATAATTTCATAAATTATTTTAAGTTCCAATATCATTTAAACCAAAATGCCATTTAAAATACATGACACTATAAATCATACCACATGAAGATATTTACCTACATAATCGACAAATATACAACGTCCCAGTAAATATTAACTTCTATCTCATTCAATTAATATTTACTCCAGTTCCCACCTTTTATATAATCACCTTATGCGGTAAAATTAGTATAAAATGAGCCTCCCGGAATCGAGGGTTGTTACAAGTTATCACCCCCTAAATCGTCATAAAAGCCTACTATGATTTTTGTGTCAACAAATACCCCAAAAATTACACATGCAAGGTCATAAAAATGGAGCATACGTGACATACCCCGTCAAATCTCCTAGGCGTAAAGTCAAGTACAACCTAATCTAATTAAATACATAAACTCCTGTGACACCCCACCTAATAAAATATTGGGTGATCAGTCCTATATCAAATTAAACAGGAATCGCATGTGGTTTCATTCTCAGCATCACTGTCGAAAACAAAATTAATTACCAATAAGCTATTAGGCCTGGTGTAAAATTTTAAACTTTTTAAACCTTTTAAACTAAAAGTAAAATTAAAACCATTCACACATATATAAAATCAACAAATGGAATAAATAAATAAATAAATAATCAATAGCTCTCGAAAAACATATACAACCAACTCGAATGCACGTAAAATAAAATCGCTGTAAATAAAAACAAATGACATTAGTAGGGAAACATGCCCGATTATTACTATAGTACCTCCTATCTAGATCACAATGAAGGGAGCGTCTAAAAAAACCTCCTGCCCACATCCACAGTTGTGGCAGCAATGTCTGACTAAAAAGAATAAGTCATCCAGGCGTCCCTGTGTCTGGACACTTAAAAAGTATACAAAGAAGAAGAAAAAGAAAATAGATACGGGTTATAGCCCGAGGTTTTAAAAGATATTTTAGCAAGTTCTTAATTTACTTTAATATGTAAAATATGATACTCTTCATATTTAAATTGGTGTCGCACTCACATGATAACTCCTTACCTCTCATCTAACAGTGCACATCTAACGCATGTATTTTAAAATACCCTAGTAATCTACCCAACCCAACTAGCACCTCGAATATCCAAAGCCTATACACTATCAAGTACCCCACGTATCTAAAATGTTCTAAGCGTTCACCCAAGCTTATACAATATAATTTCTCGCTTCTTATATAACCGTTCATTTTTTATATCCTCCACTCTCATTTTAGGTTTATTATTTCGTATATAATACTCTTACATTAATATACATATTTTACATTTTATATTCTGGATTTCATACTCCCGAATATCATAAATAAACTCACAATCATTTCCTTGACTTTGTCCATATATATATTTTCCCATCTCACATATATATATCCACCATACGCATCAAGTATATAAATACTTATACATCACACACAATATAAGTATAAATCCATCCCTCAGAGTAAAAAATCATTGATACAATTACGACAGTGTTATTATCTTCTGGGGCATAACTCACATTACCAAATTCGGAAGACAGCAGTCGGAATCTCTCATTCTACCATGGTAAAAACCCAAATCTCAAACATATGCGAAGCAGCCATAGTTCCTCAATAGGAAAGAGAACAAAACATACCCACCACGTCTCACCCCTAATGAATCACCCAAAAATAATGGACGCTATGACCTGGGAAAATCTACTCACCTGCTCCTCAAGCCAGATGATTCACCCACATCGTGCAACTTCCTTCACATAAATATATCATTCACACACAAATATATATATTGATAATCATATCATATATATACTATATCTATAGTCATATATATATGTCATCATCTCGTTATCCATGCCTATCACATTTGGCATTAGCCTAAAATTCAAAGATACCAATTCATATTAATTTATATCTATACACATAACTTATATTCTTACAATAAGTATGCACTCACTACGATAGGATCTCACCTTTTATTTCTTTCGAATATTAGCTTATAACGACTCATTAAAATTCTAAATTCATCTTACTCGATCGTTCGAATTATGTCTCATATATATATATATATATATTACACACGTAATAATTATATATACATATACGCCGAATTAATTTACCGAAGTCACTTGCCCCAAAACACTCTTTCAAATCACCTCCTCGATTATATTTACATAAATTTTGAGGTTCACACATCTCTCATTTAAATTCCTAGAGGTCCTTACACTATATTTAGGATCCCCTAACATTTCTCTCCAAAAGGAATTTGTCTCCTAATGCCAAGAAAACTTTTCTACTTTTCTGACATAACCGGGACGAACCGGTTTCCAGGAAAAATGAACCGGTCCGATTACTAAAGTTCAACAAAAACCTTTAATGGTTTGACCGATCTGGTGTCACCTAAAAATGAACCGGTCCGATCATCCAGACCGAAACTGTTTACCAAGAAAAATGAATCGGTCTGGTTGGCCTAGATTTCTCCGCTTTTGACGAAATTTACACAAACCCTTATCCAACCCACAACGTATGGTTCCTAATCTCACAAACCACTTATATGAATGACTCGCTCAGAAAATTGTATAGCGCAAGTGTATGCTAATCGCGAGAGTAATAAAAGCCCGGTAAGACCGGGGTCAATTTTCGTAGGGAATTATATGAAGTACCGAGGATATTCTTCAGTTAAAAATCAATAAACACTAATAAAAAATAAAAGAAAAGATGATCCAGGTTTTGAGTGTTGTAACGAACCAAAGCAAACCAAGATAAATGGGACGCTAAACAAAGTAGTAACATGAACAATAGTGATTTATAAACAGGGGTATGAAATGATTCTTTAACAAAAGGTTAAGGAACATTCCCCCCCCTCGGATGTGCACAACTCAACGGGTTCATCCGATTAAATCACAATCCAATGGGAATAAGATATCGATGCCAACAATCCTACATGAAGGATGTCAATCCAATAATATAAGATGAAGGTAACAATATATTATCGGACAAATGTGTTGATGTTGGAGGTAGGTTTTAAAATGCAACCCTTACATGATAAAAGAAGATAAAATCCTATGAAACTCCAATATCAACCCACACACCCATTTATTGGATTTAATCATTGAACAAGCCAAGAAATAAACCCTCCAAGGTGGGATTATGCTCCCAACCTAAGGAGATTAGCTACTCATAACACTAACCATATCAAAACATACCATTAAATTATAAGTAAATGTAATAACTATTGTGAGAACAAGCATTCAATACACAACCACAATGTTAATTGCACAAAATGATACCACTAGTTAACTAGAAACAACTAAGATGGAATTTTACTTGCAATAAATTAAGTGGAAGATGAGAATAGCAAGGAAATTATCAAGCCCTAGGAGAGAGAGATAAAAGCAAAAAAACTATCTTCTATATATTTCCTTGCACACAATTATCATCGGATACCTCTCAACAAATCAAACCACTTAAAATATATACTAAGTGGAAGAAACCAACAAAATAAGGGTGGTAAAACTAAACCAAAACTACAGGGTTTGTGCAGAAATTGAGGCATCGGTCGGCCCCTGGTGAGGGACCGGTCGATCGCTGGATAGGAGAAGGCATAATGTCTAACTTCGAAGGCAAAAGCTGAAACCCCGGTCGACCGCTGGACAGGGACCGATCAACCGGTCCTGTACAATCATGCATCCTCCCCCTTTTGATACACAACAAGGGGCTTCAAGAAAATGCCCATAACTTAGTACTCGTGAACCGAATTGACAAACCGTCAGGGGCTACGTGAAGGTGTTTAGGAGAGCTACAAAAACCGTGAAGGGTTCGAGGACAAAGCTCGAATGAAGAAATGACAAAATTACCCCTGAAGTTTGCATAAAACATTGAATGTTCCCAGATAATAGCACTGCAATCCATACAAAATCTCAAAAAAACCACTCAAAGCATATATATATGGAAACCAAAGGTTATACGGTACAAGGGCTTAAATACCTGAAATAACGGTCACAAGCGTGCATGCATGCATAATTAGCAGGCGCAAAATATATAATATTTGCCACTAATCACACCCCCTAACTTACACATTACAAGTCCCTGGCTATGAAACAAAACAAAACCCGCCAAGAAGAGAGGTAAGTGTAGCAACAATATATACACAGAACAAGTGCCACTTTCGCGGGCGCACGGTTGCATTTAGCGAATGCAACAAGACATTCAACCACTAGGTTACCCTAGGGGACGAGTGTTGTCTCGTGAGGGTTTTCAGGGATGAAACCCACAAGCATCAAATTTCCTCAAAATATGCATGGCCAAACAACAAATATGCCAAACTCAACAACAATTAGATATTTCAACATATTATTAACAAGTAAAAGGAGAGGTTTTTCCCAATAATCCAAAACTATCAACATAAGAAGAATAACTACATGGAATTGAAACCTCAAATGTGAATGGTGTATGGTGTGCATGCATATGTAAGGAGTTTTGATTCGGTAAAAATGCCTACAAACCAAATAACCATTAAAGCATGCTTCCACTCAATCCTCTCCGGATATCACACTCAACAAATAGAAGCACTCAGAATAAGGTGTAACACACGGGATATGCAGGCATAAAGAGTAATTGTAAAAGGAAACTAAGTTGCTCACTTGTCCTTCAAGAAGAACGCAATATAAAAGTGAAAAATGCAATCTCATGAAAGGATATCGCATATTAATAAATGTGAAAAGCACATAAACAAATTATCGCTAATGTTCAACCTTTGAATCACGTTACCCTAGGATCAAAATGGACTTTAATGGGTTGTAATGTAGGTTTGGGGTTAGGGCTACGAAATAAAAGGATGTATTTACGGATACGCAAGATGTTTGGAGATGAAACTACTTGGGATAATGGACAATGGCAGGCAATTTTAAAATTGGAGAATGATTTCCAAACAAGCATTAAATATATCAATCGAGAGAGTAACAAGGATTATTGAATCGCTATAAACAATATATACAAATTTCTCTTTATTTCTCTTTCCTTTTTTTTCTCACTTTTTCTTTTGTTTTCTTTTGTTTTCAACTTTCTCTTTTTCTTCTATTTTTCTTTACACTTTCTTCTTTTCCCACTCTTTTCATGCTTAAATTGCAACCACACTACACGACATCATTCAATCCCAAATATCATTCCAAACATAGGTAGAAATGTAAAATGTATGGTGTAAAACTCCAATGTGGAGTTGGTTAGGGGATTTGGGATGAAAAGAAAGGTCATAATAGGGCTCAACGGGGTTGAATAGGAACATGAATAAGGGTAAAGTTAAGGTCGTATGGGTTAGTAATAAAGAGGGCCTATGATCCTTTCCAAAAGTTTCATGTGATTCTAGAGACTCAACACCATTGAAAATCATGCTCACGTGAAAATTCAATTGATATGTAATCAATGAAAAGGAAATGAGATCGTCAAAAATATCCGTTATTCAAGAAAGAGATAGAGTAATGTATAAACACTCTGAAACGAAGAAAAGCACGAAGCTCTCTAGGTTTTTATTGTACACAAAGCAACAACAAGATACCAAGCTATAATTGTCCTACTGAATGCTTTTAGAAAATATGCTCAAGTGCTCATGGGATTTCAAGGTTTAATTCATGCATTTATCCCCAATGTTGAATAATATAAGGATTAAAGTTTAATAACATGGAAGAAATAGAAAATGCATCATTGAATTAGCATTTGGATAGGGTAATTATTAAGTTTATAATAGGAAATTAGGGCAAAATGCTTAAGAAAGGGAAAAGAAATAAAGAAAATAATTTTTGATTTTTTTTTATTTTTGAAAGAAACTATATATATATATATATATATATATATATATATATGGCACACGAGGGATGGAAAAGAAACTGAGATGCCTAAACACACCCCCGGCAACGGCGCCAAAAACTTTGACTCGCTCAGAAAATTCTATAGCGCAAGTCTACGCTAATCGCGAGAGTAATAAAAGCCCGGTAAGACCGAGGTCGATTTTCGAAGGGAATTATATGAAGTACCGAGGATATTCTTTCAGTTAAAAATCAATAAACACTAATAAAAGATAAAAGAAAAGATGATTCAGGTTTTGAGTGTTGTAACGAACCAAAGCAAACCAAGATAAATGGGACGCTAAACAAAGTAGTAATAGGAACAATAGTGATTTATAAACAGGGGTATGAAACGATTCTTTAACAAAAGGTTAAGGAGAATTCCCCCACCTCGGATGTGCACAACTCAATGGGTTCATCCGATTAAATCGCAATCCAATGGGAATAAGATATCGATACCAACAATCCTACATGAAGGATGTCAATCCAACAATATAAGATGAAGGTAACAATATATTATCGGACAAATGTGTTGATGTTGGATTTAAGTCTTAAAATACTACCCTTACATGATAAGCGAAGATAAAATCCTATGAAACTCCAATATCAACCCACACACCCATTTATTGGATTTAATCATTGAACAAGCCAAGAAATGAACCCTCCCAGGTGGGTTTATGCTTCCAACCTAAGGAGATTAGCTACTCATAACACTAACCATATCAAAACATACCGCTAAATTAAAAGCAAGTGTAATAACTATGGTGAGAACAAGCATTAATACACAACCACAATATTAATTGCATAAAATGATACCACTAGTCAACTAGAAACAACTAAGATGGAATTTTACTTGCAATAAATGAAGTGGAAGATGAGAATAGCAAGGAAATTATCAAGCCCTAGGAGAGAGAGATAAAAGCAAAAAAACTATCTTCTATATATTTCCTTGCATACAATTATCATCGGATACCTCTCAACAAATCAAACCACTTAAAATATATACTAAGTGGAAGAAAACCACAAAATAAGGGTGGTAAAACTAAACCAAAACTACAGGGTTTGTGAAAAAATTGAGGCATCGGTCGGCCCCTGGTGAGGGACCGGTCGATCACTGGATAGGATAAGGCATACTGTCTAACTTCGAAGGCAGAAGCTGAAACCCCGGTCGATCGCTGGTCAGGGACCGGTGGATCGGTTCTACAAAATCATGCATCCTCCCCTCTTTTGATACACAACAAGGGGCTTCAAGAGAATGCCCATAACTTGGTCCTCGTGAACTGGATTGACAAACCTCCAGGGGCTACGCGAAGGTGGCTAGGAGAGGCACAACATCCGTGAAGGGTTCGGGCACAAAGCTCGAATGTAGAAATGACAAAATTACCCCTGAAGTTTGCGCAAAACATTGAACGTTCCCGAATAACGCACACTTGCACCGGTTAGCACTCCAATCCCTACAAAAGCTCAAATAAAAATCGCAAAACATATATATATGGAAACCAAAGGTTATACAGTATAAGAGCTTAAATACGTGAAATAACGGTCACAAGCGTGCGTGCATGCATAATTAACGAGCGCAAAATATATAATATTTGCGACTAATCAATGAACATCTACACACTTATCTACAATGAATCTAGCCCTTTAATTTCATGGGAGTCATCTATATATAAGAATTTAAGCCCTAATTCTTATTTATGAAACTCCTCCAATTTCTCACTAAAATTTATACCATTAACATGGATTTTAGTCTAGATTTCATATGGAGTTTATACCACAACAATTTATTTGAAATCAATGCTCAAAGCCCCTTTTTTGATCCAAGAATCCCAAATCTAAATATTCATAATTTTTCTCACCAATTATGATATGAAGAGTAAGGACACTTAATAGTTAAAACAAGTTAAACACTTGCCTGGTTGGATAAATCCCATGACCTCGTGCCGGGAATCCACCGGAACATGGCCAAAAATCTCCCATTTTTCTCCCCTTTTCTTCTTCCTTATTTCTTTTTTCTTTTCTTTTCTTTCCTTCTTTCTCTCTTTTCCACGACTTAAATGAGAGAAATGAGGATTTATCCCTTATTAAACCCAAAATTGACTCATATACACAATTGCGAGTCCCTACTAATCCAAAACGCCCCCGGAACCCAAACACTACATTCGGGTACTCTATTCTGGCTATCTCTGCTCATTCGAGACCAACCGTGCACTTGAAATCTCCATCCGAGTCACTTATAAAAAATTCACCTCTTAACCCAACACATCTCCACACGTGTTTTCCGCATAAAATAATATCACTTGTCGCTATTATTCACCTACGACATGAAATCTAATCAGTCCATTTTATATTCTTTAAATTCTCAAATTATTAAATTACATCTTCTCATATAATTTAATTACCCATAAAAGTACGGGGTATTACAACTCCATCACCAAAGCAAAGCAACCAAATAAACCCAAAGTGAGTTCAATAATCTCAACCTAAACTAAATTACCTACACAACATAACGTTAGACATATATTTAAATGCAAGAAATAAATGAAAGCAATAAATAAAGAAATAAACCAAAGTTACAAAGCAATTAAATAAAAAATAAAGTAGTAAATAAACAATGGAAGCTTGCATAGAGGAAGAAGATGATGAACACGGTTCTTACACTACCTATATGGGTAAACCCTAGGAGGGAGAAATGGCACACCCAAAGTATTATCTAAACCCTAGCCTCCCTAGGAGAACAAAAACCTAAAACTAACTAAAAGAATATATCTTTTACAAAACAAACCTAAATTTCTTTATATAGTAAGTTACAAATAAAAGAAAAGAAAACTAAATTAAAAGGAATGAAGTGCTAAATATCTGCTACGATCGGGTGACATCGACCAGGGGGCCAGTCGATCGAGCCCATGGTTAGAAGTCCTCTGTTTCCTTTGTAGGCTAAACTAAGAATCACCGGTCGATCGAGGGCTCAGGGCCGGCCGATCGGTCCCCTATTTTTGCCCTCTTTTGGTCATCACATGGGAGGAAAAGTGCTTTTCCGAAATGGCCATAACTTCTTCTTCCGAACTCAGAACGACGTGTCATTTGCTATTGTGTGAAGCTAACTCAGTGAACTAATCTTTAGTGGAATTCCCCTGAGCAGGAGATGAAGTGAGAATTGACTAAATAGCCCTTGAAGTTGTGTCCGATGATGAAACTTCTTCGAAATGCAACCATTCCTCAATTAAATCCTGAAAACCATATAAATGTACATAATAAAGTTTGTCTGGTTAACGAGCATAAATATACCCATAAAGAACATATAAAAAATATAGAATACATAAGATAATGGGCGCGAGTATGCAATATTCGTGACGTATCAAACCCCCTAACTTAGACATTGCTAGTCCCTAGTGATGAAAGAAACAAAACTAGGACACAGATGGAAGTGCAAAACGTATATAAGCATAAAAATATATAAATTCCACTTTCGTAGGGAACAAGATTGCATTTAGCATAGGTAATAAGACGTTAAACCCCTAGGTTTCCCTAGTGGACGAGTGTCATCTCGTGAGGGTTTTCAGGAATGAAACCCACAAACATCAATGTTTCCTCAAAATATATGCCCAACCAACACGTGAAAAACCAAATGATTTCAAACTCTTTATTAGCAAAGGGAATGCATTCACACAAAAGTACGTATTATTAACATTATATAATAAACCCCATATAATGGAAACCTTAAAAGTAGGAGGAAAAGAGAGCGTGGAAAGTATGGGTTGGCAAAAATTTAAATAAATCGGATAAGGCTTAAAGTGTGCATATATGTCAATACTCACTAGATATTATACTCAAGAAATGAAATCACTGTGAATGGGATGTAATTCACGCGACATGCAGGCATATAGAGTAAATCTAAATGGAAACTAGGCCGTGCACATGTCACTAAAGAATAACGCTATATATAAAATGAAAAATATGTGATCTCAATAAAAGACACCGCCATTAAAGGAGGAAAAAGTATTTTCACATATTATCAAAACCATTTAAACTTTTGAATTGAATTAACCCTAAACCACATAGGACTTTTATAGGGTTGTAATATAGGGTTGGGGTTAAGGCTATGAAAAGAAAGGAATATTGTACGAATTCAAAGGTGTTGGGAGATGAAAACTCGGGATAGTTGAAAATGTGGGGAAATACAAAATTGGAATATGATTCCATAACAAGCATTAGATATTAAATAGGAGAGTGACAGGGATTATTGAACAATATGTACATAAATGAAACTTTCTCTTTCTTTTCTTTTCTTCTTTTTCTCACTTTTTCTTTTGTTTTCTTTCTTCTCTTTTTCTTCACTTTCTCTTTTCTTACACACTCTCAAATGCTTAATTGCAACCACGAAACACGAACATCATTCAATCCCAAGTTTCATTCCCAACATAGGTAGTGAAGGTGATATATATGGTTTAAAACTCCAATGTGGAGCCGATTATGGGATCTTTGGTTATGAAATGAATGGCTATAATTAGGCTCAAAAGGGTTGAGAAGGGAAAATATTTAAGGTGAGGTCAAGGACAATATGGATGATATAACAAAGATGGTCTATGATCATTTCCTAAGGTTTACGCAATTCTCGAGTCGAAACAAACTTTGAAAATCATACTCAAGTAACGCATTTCATATATAAACTTAATTAATGAACGATCGATGAAAGAATAATGAGATTACCAATGACTGTAGGGTTTTCAAAGAGTAAAGAGAAGTGTATAGTACTCACAAATGAAGAAAGTCACAAAGATAACTAGGTGAAAGTAAATACAATGCAATAAAAGATTAATGAGTTATAAAAATCATAAACCAAATCAATTAAACAAGAAAAGCGCATGTGCTAATGGGATTAAAGTTTATTTCATGAAGTTATTAATAATATCAATATGTGAGGACAAAAGTCTAATAACTTATAAAACCGAGAACATGCATCATTGAATTGTCTCTTGGATTGAGCATTTATTAAAATTTATCATTGAAAACAAAGGCAAAATGCCTAACAAAAGAGAAAAATGAAAGACAATCTGTTTGAAATTTTTAATTTTTTATAAGAAAAACATGCTTATGAAAAACCTATAATCAAATCATGGAGTAAGAAAGATAATGGATAGATTTATCCACATCCCCTAACTAAAACTTGACATTATCCTCAATATGAATTAAGAACCAAGCTAGAAAAAGGAAAATAGCAATATTACCCCAAATGGAGCGATTTCCTGAAAGTCTAAGTCCATTGATTCTACAAAACATGTTAGCACCAATCACAAAAAAAGCAAATAACGAAAACTGAACTAATTACGCTAGACAATAAGTAAGAATAAAGAAAAATAAGGAAAATAATAATTAAAAAAAAACTAAGTATCCACAACCTACAATTTGAACTTCCAGCTAATTATACACTAGAAGTTGAAATTTATGAGGGTCCACCCATAAAAAGATTTAACTTTTAGGGACCATCGATGTACCCTCATTTTCATGCATACCATCCGAAAAATAAGAATTTCGTTAAAACAACGGAAGGTATGTATAAGGTGGAAGAAATGAAGGGGGGATCATGGGGGATTTGGATTTAATGGGTGACGAAAACACATGGGATCCAAAAATAATAATTTCCTCCTAAATATTTTGCAATTGGAATGGGCGGTGGTGCACATGGAGTCAAAATTGCCTGCATGGAAAGCAACTCGAGCAAGTAATTCTCATCGGTGAAAGGGTTAAATATTTTAGAGTTTGGAACCGATTCATTGAATACTTGTATTTGTTCGACCATACAGAATAAAATGGGGAAGAAATAAATTCAAACTCAAGAGAAGAGTCATCAATTGAAGATTGAGTTTCGAAGGAAATAAGATCATTTTCAATTAAATATTCGTCTTTGGGATGCAAGGTTATAGGTGGATGCGGCTATTCTTGATAATGAAAAGTTTGGAAACTATCCTCGAAACATCTATCAAAATCATTATCATAAGGATTTTGGGGCTCAAAATTGGAATAATCATTCCTAAAATTCTCGTAATCCATGACTTTGGCAATACTCACCCAAAAACATTTTAGATGTTTCAATTTTTTGGGCTTGTGAGTATTGACCAAAAGTCATAGGTTTAGGTGGATTTAGAAAATTATCACTACGCTTAACGAAACATTAGAATAAGACATGATTACCCCAACAAAAGCTCTAGATGGAAAAATCCACAAAGTGATGTGTATTCGGAAAATTCAAGCGTTTATTGGCACTCAAATGTACAAGTCCTACAAAAATAGTTAAAAAGAATACAAATTAGAAAGAAAAATATTACGAAATACTAAATCAAGTATATTATAAAACAAACAAGTCCCCGACAACGACGCCATTTTGATAATAAGAGAAAAACTATGACATAAGTGTATAAAGATATACGCCAGTCGTTATGCTCGGCTCTCGCCGCTATGCAAAAACCTAGACTATTGACTACACTCTTTTAAGGGTATAGCGGCCAGTCCGGGTATCGAAATCGTCAAAGACTAGTTAGAATTATATTAATTTAATACTTCAGGAACAAAAGTGTAAAACATAATTATTAACAAAAGGAAAATATAATCTAGGCATGTGTATTTAAACTACGATTAACAAAAGGAATAAAAAACATATGATGCTAATATCCCTCACCTCGAGTTAATTAGTATAAATGGTTACATAGGAAGACATGTCTACTAATATTAAATCTCACGTAAACAAGTAATTAAATCTAGATTTGTCAACCCTAAATCGTCATAAAAGCCTACTATGATTTTGATGTCAACAAATAGCCCAAAAATTGCACATGTAAGGTCATAAATACAGAGCATACATGATATACACTGTTAAATATCCGAGGTGTAAAGTCAAGGACAACCCAATCGAATTAAACTCGTAAACTCCATCACAAAAGCACAACAACCAAATTAACCCAAGGTGAGTTCAATCAATCTCAACAAAAACTAAATTAGCTACACAACATAATGGAAAACATATAATTAAATGAAAAAAATAAAGGAAATAAATAAATAATGCACTAAACCTAACTTACAAAGCAAGAAAATAAACAACAAAGCAATAAATAAACAATGGAAGCTTTGATAGAGGAAGAAGATGATGAATAATTTTCTTACAACTTATATGGGTAAACCCTCGTAGGGAGAAATAGCACACCCAAAGTTTTATTCAAACCTTATCCTACCTAAGAGAACCAAAACCTAAAACTAAATAAAAGAATATATTTTTTACCAAAAAACCTAAATTTGTTTATATAGTAAGTTACAAATAAAATTAAAAAAAAAGAAATTAAAAGGAACTAAGTTCCAAATATTTGTTACTACCGATTGATCATGGCCGGTTGGCCAAGACCAAGATTAAAAGTCCCCTATTTCCTTCGTAGGCCCTATTCTGAATCACCGGTCAACCAAGGGCTCAAGGACGGTGGACCAGCCCCTTATTTCCTGGCTTCCTTTGGTCTTCACATGGGAGGAAAAGTGCTTATAAAAAATGGCTATAACTTCTTCGTACGAAATTGGAACGATGTGTCATTTATGGTCAGACGAAGCTAACTTAATGAACTATGCCTTCGTGGAGTTCCCATGAGTAGAAGATAATATGTGACTTGACTAAATTACCCTTGAAGTTGTGTTCAACGACGAAACTTCTCCAAAGTGTGACCATTCTCACTTGAAGCATTCTAATACAAAATCTTTATGAAACCTTTCATAGAATATAAACCTACATAATAGAGGTTGTCTAGTTAACGAGCATAAATATGGGCGCAAAGAGCATTAAAAGTGCTAGAGTGAAAAAACGATAATGGGCATGAGGATGAAATATCCGTGATGTATCATGCACTGAAACCCTTTTCCAATGGACAACTCTATGAACGAAATGGCATAACCATTCAGACAAACGCTTTGTTTTCCCCAAAAAATTGACCCGGAGGCCACCGCGCACTCTCAGTCTCCATTTGACCAAGGTCAACTCTTCATCTTGAATGAGACTTACTAAATCTTTGAAGGGCACTAAATGACCTTTCCAATGGTCTATCTTGTGCACGGAATGGCATAGCCGTTCGAATGAACAATCCATTTTCCCTCAAAATTGATTCGAATGCCATTGGGCGCTCTCGGGTTCCGTTTGACCAAGGTCAACTGTTCACCTAAAATGAGACTAAATGAATATTTGAAGGTAACTGAATACCCTTTCCAACAGTCTAGCCTATGCTCGAATCACCCTTACGATACGGACGAATGATCAATTTTACTCTGAAAGATCACCGGGCCCTTCCAAGCATCTAAACCGAGCGAATCCCTTTGGAATTTTGATGTAGCTCACCTAACCTTTTTCCAATGGTCTTCCCCGTGTGTGATTCTGACTTACGATTTGGATGAAAAATCCATTATCGTTCGACGATCACCTGTCTAAAGGACCGATGAGTACTTTCAAGCCCCGTTTGACCCAAAGTTAGCTCCCAGACCTGGGAGAGGCCATAAGGACTCTTTAAGGTATATGAATAACCTTTTTAATGGTATGACCCATGCATGATTTGGATTTACGAATTGCATTATACAATCATTTTTCCAAAAAAAATCTATAGGAGACTACCGATTGCAACATCCATCTCCTTACCTATCAACAGTGTGTTCAGGGTTACTTGTCGATATACAAGGCTAGGGTTATGCCGATCGGAACCCCTTCCCTATAAATAGAGTTCATGATCTCACTCTAAAGTTACACCTTAGATCCATCAATATTAGTGATCACTGCAACATTCTCTTGCAATCAGCGAAGTTTCCTTGTGTGAAATTCCTTTCCATATTTCATTTACATAATTTTCATACCCAATTTTGAAAAATCTCATTCTATCTCATCCTACATTCATCTCAACATTCAAAGGAGCTCATCAAGGATCAAGATCGAGCCTCGATTCTCTAAATAAGGTCCAAAAACCCCTCTCTCTCTCTCTTTTTAAATTCATTATTTTTGCATTAGTTACATAAATTTATAATCAAGCTTTTACTTTAGTTTATACGCATTAATACTTCATCCTTTATCAGTTATATTCCACATACTTTATTTTAAATAAAAAATAAAACAAAGAAAAATATGGCTACACCTATAAATTCCAACGGGATTATCCACCACAATTTCTGAAAACTAAAATACATTTTCTACACACACATATATAATAAACTCCCGTTCAAATCTCTGGGATAAACCGTACCCTTATTCCACATACGAACTACGTAGACTTTGATGCCTTTATAGGCTACATAGGCATTTTGGGTTAAAACCCGAGACTTAAGTCCAATTTTTTCAATTCTCTATTTTTTGCATTTGCATCTGTTCCATCTATACATTATTTTAAGATATATTACATATGTGATCCATATTAGCATTTTATCTAACACATATTATCATTTCATCATAATGATCAATATCTCGATAAACCGATACATCATATTTTCTAGATATTATTTAAGGAACATTCCTTTGGATGACCTCACTCTATCTTTTCCATGATATGAGTCGACCAATTTCGGTATCTTTTTATATACACACTCACACACACTTCACAAAGAAATTTAGGAAAATAGTAAGACGATCCCGTAAGAGACCAAAAGGGAGGGATGGGTGCCTAACACCTTACCATTCCGTAGCTTATGCCCCGATCCTCTGAACTATTGGTTTTGTAAGCATTAATTTCTCTTTGATTCCGCTCTCTCGAGGCGGCAACATGTTCTTTTGCCTGTTTTGTACAAAATAGGTTGGGGACTCCATGTTTTTACATCACGCTCATCGACGAAGGCCAAAGAATTTTTAGAGGAATAGGGAATGATACCTGTTCTTTCCCCTCCCCCCTTGGGAAAAGGGAGTCACATAGGGATGGCCACTGTGGAGACTCTGCTAGGGACCTTCTTAAGAGGGTTAGACCCTATTTATACCGGGTTTATTATTTTCTTCTTGTGTGTGTATGCACGTACATGTATGTTACCTTCATTCTACTATATTTGTCCTTATACATATCTACCTCATGCTTATATTACTACTCACTCACACACTTGTAGATATTCTCTATGTACACTTTGCACTACTTACACGTAAGATCACTTATAGCCACATGTTTCACACACCACTTAGAATATCCATGCTTAGGTGTCACTAACACATACCTCCACTTATTACACTTGTATATATCCATGCTCACCCAGAATTTTCACACACCACTTGTTGTTAATCCATGCTTAGGTTCACTACCAGACGCTCACTCACTTGTAGATATTCACACATCACTTAGTCTCACATATCCATGCTTAGTATAATCTTCATGATCCAAGCTAGATTTACTTTTTTATACTTGTACATTCTTCCCTATAGTATAGTGCCCATCATGCTAAATAAAATACTCTCACCATAATGTACTAAGTAAGAATCTACGCTTTGCACACTACGTCACCAAAGAGCATGGCTAGTGACCAAATTTTATCCCGTAACTGGGGGGGTCACTTTGTGATGGGCGCTGGTCCAGAAGGTCACAATTAGCCTTAGTAATATGACTATCGACTTCTATTGTCCAAGTACCTTCAACGTATATCGAACAGTTCCCCCCGCATCATATCGCTTGACCGAAGTAATGATAGGATGTATATAGCAGGGAATTCGTTCACATAGGTCGAGTATATCAAATTCTCTCTTACACGTATTGTCCCCACGAGATATATAGTGAGGAAATTCACGTACACTCATGTATATCAAATGGCCTATCCACATGTACCGATTCTACCCAAAAGCAAGACGTATATCATGGAAGTTATGCCAAAGGGGGAAACCCTTCCAATTAACCCAACAACGGCATACCCTCATATAGGCGTCAAACCTAGGGCACTCATATTTAGTATAGTGATTACTACCCGAAACTCTACAGAAATGATGGGTCGGCATGCCGCCCAAATTTTTTCTCGATTTCTTCTTTATGTAAAACGGGACCCTGTCCATGAGCCTGGCAACAAGTCCAACCATGTTTTACCTATTTTTCAACCCCAATTTTCCCAGGCTTGGGTCCCGTCTGACATTTCGTTATGCAATTATGTACACCTAATACAAGTGAGAACATAATAATAATAATAATAATAATAATAATAATAATAATAATAATAATAATAATAATAATAATAATAATAATAATAATAATAATAATAATAATAATAATAATAATAATAATAATAATCATGTTAAGACCCTTCTTTCGTTTTTCCTCCTTCTTTACCAAAAGTGTCAAAAACATTTTTTACCATAAGCATTTTCCTTCCTTTTATCATAAATGTCAAAAGCATTTTTCCTCCCTTTTACCCAAAAATATTTCATCCTCATCCTTTCCAAAAATGTACCAAACATTTTCCTCCCATAATAAAAAACTTTCCTTATTATCTTTCAAAAATAAATTCGAATCATTTCTCTTTCTCAGGTCAATCGCATACCAAACCCTTGGTCTCGCTTCCTATTATCTTCGATCTTCCGTCGAACTATCCCGAGGCTCCGCTACTTCCCTCGCTACATCCTCTGATTTTGGAATCCACCTTCACTTTCTTTCTATGGATAATGCCGACAAAGCACCGAATGTGCATCCAAATTGATGACGTTTCTAGCCAACTTAATGCCAAGATTGACAACCTTTAAACCTAGGTTCATGAGATGCAGCAAAACTGGGTCCCTATGCTCAAAAAACCCGAGGTCTTCTTCCCTCGCATTATGGATCTGCTCGTACCTAAGCCTATTTGGGTCCTCGAGGAATATCATTACACTCTATGTGCCCCTCCTGCTAATGGGTCACCGCCATCTCTGCTCCATATGCTGAATCTTGCCCAGCTAAGGGCTAACTTACCCGTGAATATTGATCTAAAGGAAGAAGAATTGAAAAAGGTCAAGGAATTATTTAAGATGTTGACTAAGAAGTTTAACCAAATTCGAATCTTTCGGAACTACATGGATTAGACCCATATGTCTCCCTATCCTAAAGCCATGCTACCAAAAAAGTTCAAGATGCCTAACATTGAGAAGTTCAAGGGTAGTGGACCCTCAATTGTTCATCTCCAAAGTTATCATTGATCCATAACTCTCCTAGGTGACTCCGAGGAAATAATGTCCCAAATATTCTAATAGACTTTGAAGGACAATGTACTTAATTGGTTCTTATCTCTCTAGGAGTCTAGGATTCGCTGTTGGGATGATGTTTCCTATGAATTCATGTCATGACACAAGTATAATATAGATTTGTAGGTTACTCATTGTGATTTAGAACTTCTCAAACAGAATCTAGAGGACTATTTCAGTAACTTCATAGCAAGATGAAGAGAGAAGGTGGCCACTATGACCAACAGGCCCTCTAAAGAGGAGAAAGTTACTATTATGAAGAAGAACTTCTTACCTCATGTCCGAGCAAAAATGAAAGGACAATATTACCCCCTTTCTTAGACCTTTAGGAAGCAAGAGTGAATAATGAAGAAAGTCTTGACATGACAGAAGTTTAGACGAAGAAAGTATCCGGATAGTTCACTCCCAAAAAGTATGAGAAGCTTACCAATACCACAGTTTCAACCATCAATAACTTCTCTCATCCTTCCACTTCATGGGCACCAGAAAGTCTCCCTAACCTAGTCGAAAAGGAATATACTGAGCTTCAAGCTTCCCTCTCCAAAGTGTATCAATACCTTTTAAGCCAAAATCTTATCAAGCCATTGGACTATCGTCCATTACCAAGCCCACTTCCTAAAAAATTCAAACCTGATGGCCATTGCAATTTTCACCAAAATACCAGCCATACCACTGATCAGTGTTTCCATCTCCGAAATGTAACCCAAGGTTTGATTGATCGGGGTATCATCACCCCATCAGCCAATACTAAACCAAACACTACCCACAATCCACTCCCAAATCATGCAAATGTTGTCTTCCTAGAAGAAGACTTAAAATTTGATCCATCTACCCAGATTGTACCTAGTAAATAGCCCATCATACCGATATATTTCCCCGAACCCCTCCAAGTTTGCCCATATTTTCTCCTATATCCTACTAGTTTGGTCGATCAGGGCATGTCACTCCTTACAAGAGTGTGCATTATTATTTGTACATGTTCCAGATGGAAAGATATGGAATTATCAGTAGTATTGAACTAGCTTCTTGAGTTTGGGATAAAATTTCCCTCAGCGATGACCATTAATTGGTAGAGATTTAGAACGCTGTTCTTGGAAGCTCGAAAATGGGCTCGATATTCTGATGATTAGGTGGTACCTATTAATGAAGTCATCTTAGATGATGTCATCCAGATCATGGTGGACTTATTCTTACAGAACGGTGAAATTTACAGTACGTCTGGGCTACTTAATGCTTTAAAACTACAAGGGCACCTGGTCCCTTCGCTTCCACATCTCTCGATTAAGTGGGGGGATCTATACGAAGAGGTCTTTGAGTTTATGGAGTGCATTAACTTCTCATGGAAAGATGACGTCGTTACCACTGAATGAGGAGACGAATTTGATAGTTTAGATGAAGAGCAAAATCCATAAAAGACTAGCTAGTAGACCGTATATGTAAAATGATATTGTTTGAGGAGCTACTAGGAGATATTAACAAGGTGTTCGAATAGCCTGAGATAGATGAGGAAATGGGGTTTATGTTTGTCCCCTCTTTTATGAACCATATGACTAAATCAAGGAGGAATTCTCAAGTTTTGAACCTGCAATCATCGGTGATTGATAACGAAAAAGGTGTTGAGAATTCCTATACTGAAAATAGAGCTCTAGGATAGAAAGATCCACAATCATTTGAAGAAAACCCATGCTAACATCACTTTATGGGGACTCTTCATGTCTTCCCACCTGTATCGAAATGCCTTAATTAAACTACATATTAAGCCCATAGTCCCTCCTACCACCATGGCAGAAGAATCACTGAATCTAGTCGAATCTCTAACCTCTACTTGAATGATCTCCTTATTCGAAGAAAAAATCCTTAAGTTTGGACCAAATCACAACTATGCTCTCAATATCTTTATCGGAGTCATGGGAAAGACCATCCCGCTTTCGATTGTCAAGAATGGATCATCTCTTAATGTTTTCTTATTAAGAACCCCCAATTTCTTGGGACTGAAAGTAAGAGACCTTGCTCTAACTTCTTTCGCGATGCGCGCTTATGATAATACTCATCGATAAGTGATGGGATCCATAAATCTTATAATAGGAGTTGGCCCAATAAATCTCGTTACTAAATTCTAAGTCATCGATATCCCGACTTGTTTCAACTTGTTGCTCAAATGACCATGGATCCACAGTATTAAGAGTGTGTCTTCTTCCCTCCATAAAAAATAAAAGTTCTTCACCAAAGGGCATGTTATCACCATCTTGGGAGATGATGATAACACTGAGAATTGTAAGCACCAGTAACATGATAATAGAGATACATCATTAGGCAAATGATATGCTTCTGTCAAGTTTCCAAATCACACCACTTCCTTTCCGAGCAGGGGATAATTTCAAAGATAGAGTCTATCTAGAACACAACCATCATAGCAACGTCAATGTGATAAAGATGTTCAAAAACATGAACTTCATGCTCGGACTTGGGCTAAAAAGATAACAACAGGGAATATTTGAACTCATAGTACTGAAAAAATCCTTTCATCCTTGTGGATTGGGTTATTAACCATCATTAGAGGAACTCAGAATGCTCCACCAATCTCCGTTGAAGAGCAGGCTAGAAAGTATGAAGACTATCTCATGGGATTCCTTGAATGGAAGATTCATCATAGAGGGTGAAGATTTCCCCTTTTGTGGCTTTCCCAAATCATGTTATGATCATGTGGATAAGAAGATGAAGCCAAGAACGAAGATATTTTTCCACGATAGTTACTCATGGGTCTAAAGTTCCTAGCATCATGTGCAACCACTCATTGAGAAGATTATAGCTGCTATAGGAGAGTTTGAGGGAAGTGACTCTGAGGATTCATTCAACTTGAAGACACTTAGGCTAACACTCTGCATGGTCCACTAAAGCACTACATCATGAGATCTATCCCTCTTGATCAAAGTTTCTAATGCACCTCTCCTCAACTGGCATGCTATATCAGTTCCACTTGCTAAAATAAAACCCATCTCAAATATTTATCCCAACTCCTCTTCTTTTATTGACACTCCCTATTTTGATCACAATGTAATTAAGACCTCCTTCGATGAGGTGATCAACACTATTTTTTGCAAGAATGAAATAAATGAAGATGGTGAGTATCTTGTTGTGCCTTACATTAATTGTCTTGATTCTAATAAAACTCTTGATGATGATGATGATTTTGGAAATGAATAATTCTCATCTTAATAGGGATAATAACAAATAAAATAACTGCGTTCCAATTAATGAAGATAAATTGTTGTTATTAATCTTGGTTCTAATAGCCAACTGAGCGAGATTAGGATAGGGTACAACCTTGAAGAGAAAGAGCGTGCATAACTCAAGCAATTACTAAAGGATTTTATGCACACCTTTTCATGGTTCTGTGATGACATGCTCGATATTCATCCCAAGATATCTCAACATGAGATTCCAACGCTCCCCGAATATAACCCGATCAAACAGAAACTACAAAAGATGCGCACTGAATGGTAACTTAAGGTTAAGGAAGAAGTGGCCAAACAGTTGAACGTAGGCTTCATATGGGTAATCGAATATCCCACATGGCTAGAAAAAAAGCCACTTAAGATGTTTAATACAAAGTTAAACTATTAAAATGGCTATGAACTGTTTGTTGAAGAAACTCTTTTAATAAAAACAAAACTTAACACAAGATGTGTTTAAAAACTTATCAAAATAATTTGAATGAGTGTGAACGAGTTATTTTAGATCTAGTAAACCAGTTTTGAAAAACAAAACTTAAACAATTAAACCAGCACAACTAAGAAAAAGGTGATGAGAAAATGAAGAAGAACACCAGTAGTTTTTAACGTGGTAAAACCCCACCCAATTGGGGAAACATCCACGATGACCTCTATGTCACAAAATAAAAAATCCACTAAAATCAAAGTTGCACATTACAAGCTATCTAACAATCAAACCAAACAAACACACATAAATTAAGTTCAGAATCATTACCAACTCCTATGGATTAGATCTGACTTCTCTAAAGGTTGTTGTTATTGATGTTCTCTCGAGATTTCGTAACTTTACTTGATTTCGGTAATTACATTGACTCAAATAAGTTCAAGATCATATAACAAACACTTTAAGTGTGGTAGAGTGTAAGTGTAGTGGTGATGTGTTTTCTACATATTCATGTAACACACTCACACTTAATACAAACATAATGATTTAATAAATTACAAGATCACTAGATATTCAGGAAATTCCAAAATCAATTTAGTCAAAACTAAAACAGACTTTTAGACCTTTCAAAATATCCGCATATCAAAAGAGAATCTCGTTATGAAATATCCAAGATCCTAACACTTTCTGGTTTTGAAAATGTAATATAGAAAGTGTTTCCCCAATCAAGATCTCAAAACTAGATCTTGATCTGACAGTGTTGAGTAAAATGAAATCATAATGAAGATTTTTGGTTTAGGGTTTAAAAACATGAAATCAGTTTTAAAATTAACTAACAAATAAGATTTCTCGAAAAGAAAAATCAAAATAGTAACATATGTAAGTGAGATGTATCACAGAGACGAAATCTCAAGATTCTATAAAAAAAAATGAAAAACTCAACGTGATTAAGTTGGAAACGTGATCAAGAAGAAGAGAGGATAACTTCTCAACACACGATCTAAACACTCAGTTTTAAAATAAAAGAAAAGTGTTTCTGGATTTAGGGTTTGACAAAGTTAAGTTAGGGTTTGTTTTCTCTCTCTTTTTTTCTCACTTCTCTCTCTTACTCTTAAATGAGGAACTTTCAAAAGTCCTTAAATGGCTCACAGAAGGATCTTATTTATACTGGCATTCGAAGTATCTGGAACCAAGACACAAACCAAGAGCTGAGATTAAAATGTTTTAAATCGATGCAAATCCAAGGGTTCACAAATAGCGGTGCAAAGCTCTCATCAAAATTGTTAAAACCATCGCACTTGGATTAGTTCCAAACGTATGCAATACGTTGATTATGGAAAACCAATGGTCTAGATCAAGTCACGGATTTGTGAGTGATAAGAAACACAAATCGCATCGTTGCCAGAGCAACACGTGTAGGCTTAAGATGAAGTCTAAAACGCGTGTTTTTTATTTCAAAAAAATCCAAGTTTCACCCATAAATGTTTCTTCTGCTTTTGTAATCTACCCAGGACCTTTTTAAGGTGAAAGAATTATTTGCAAATCAACCCCAAAGCTTTATAATGTTCCAAATTTTAATTTCTGAAAATTAGTTAAAATGTTTAGAAAATATTTATTAAATCCCAAAAAATATTTAAAAATCATATTAGGGGATATAAGTCACACAAGGTCATAATGAGAATGAAATACACTATGTATGCATTCCTAGTGAGTGGTGTATGTGAAATACCATCAAGAACTTGTAGAGGAATATCAAAGTTGATAAGATCAAGTCTGAGGCTTTTTGGTTCAACTAGGGATGGACAAAATTTTGTCACTATTTCCAAACTAGATATGCTCCTATATAATGCAGACTCAAATGAGTCAAAGATATAGGGTGCTTCAATCTCCCTCTTTGGAAATATGAGAAAAAAATATCCTTTGAGTCAACAAGGACTCTTAGGGATACCAAAAAGAAAAAAAGAGAATCCTGTTCCTATGAAAATCTATCTACCCAATCTACTAGAAATAAAAATTACATAACTCAACTATATACAAACCATTACCCTATCAAAATCTGATGTAATAAGTAGGTACTGAAGTCTGCAAAAAGTTACCTAAGATCAAGTTCAGTAGATAATAATGTACAATAGTGTCCAAGTGGACTCAAAATTTCTCCCCCATTTTGTCTCAAATGGATAAAGGGTGGCAAGAATAACATAAGAGAGTAAGAATCAGGTAGATATATAAATTATTCAGCTAAAACCATGCCAATTGATTTGCGTAAAGATTCAAAATGCTTTAAGTCCAAAGGTTTTGTGAACAAATCATCCAATTATAGATCAGTAGGTAGGTAATTAATCTCTAGTTATTTTGATTCAACTAATTCTCGTATGAAGTGATATCAAATTTTAATGTGTTTAGTGTGAGAATGTTGAACTGGGTTCTTAGAGATGTTGATCACACTTTGGCTATCGTAATAGAGATGGAGTTTTTCTTCATTTATACCATAATCTCTCAGCATTAGTTGCAGCCATAATAACTGGGCACAATAACTTCCATCTTCAATATATTCAGATTTCGCGGTGGATAAAGTGGTGCGGTTCTGTTTTTTGCTATTCCATCCAACCAAGTTGTTACCGATGTAGTAAGATGTGCCTGATGTACGTTTTTTATCATCAAAACACCCATCCGAATCAGCACCAGTATAACCTACTATAGTGCTCGATGTGTCATTAGTGTACCACAACCCTAAATTATGAGTTCCTTTTATGTATTTAATTATTCTTTTTACACATAACAAATGGCTCTCTTTAGGATTATTCTAATAACGGGAACACACACACATAACGAACACGATATTTGGGCGCGAGGTAGCTCGGTAAAGAAAACTTCCTATCATACTACGGTATAACGTAGAGTCAATTGATTTACCATTTTCATCCTTGGAAAGTTTTACCGAGGTACTCATTGGCATTCTAGCTTCCTTAGCTGTATTTAAGCCAAAAAAATTTACAATCTCTATATAATATTTTGATTGTGAAATAAATAAATCTTATGAGTTTTGTTTTACTTGAAGACCTAAGAAAAATTGTAACTCCCCCATAAGCGACATTTGGAATTCAATATGCATAATGTTTGAGAAATACTTAGCTTCTGAAGGGGAAGTGGATCCAAACATGATATCGTCAACATACACTTAAGCAATAGTAATGTTATTGTCAAAATTTTAACAAATAAGGTTTGGTAATTTCCTCCTCTCCTATATCCATTATCTAAAAGAAAGCTGGACAGACGCTCATACGAAGCTCTAGGAGCTTGTTTTAACCCATAAAGAGCTTTCTTAAGACGATAAACATGATTAGGATGATGTGGGTCAATAAACCCTTTGGGTTGTTCTACATAGGTCTCCTCAGTTAGGGTACCATTTAGAAAGGTTGACCTTACATCCATTTGGTAAAGTGTGAAATGTAAACGATAAGCTATAGCAAAAAGTAAACGAAAAGATTCGAGTTGAGTAACAGGAGCAAACATTTCCTCAAAATCTATTCCTTCAATCTGAGAGTAGCCCTGGGTAACTAATCTAGCTTTATTTCTAATGATCATCCTAGACTCATCAGTCTTGTTATTAAAAATCCAACGTGTGCCAATAACCCTTTTATTTTCAGGTTTGGGTACAAGATACCAAACATCATGAATGACAAATTGAAGAAGCTCTTATTGCATTGCAGTAATCCAAAATGGGTCATTTAAGGCTTCATTTACATTTTTGGGCTCAATAAGAGTCACAGAACATGTAAAATGAGCAATGTTACGAGGTTGGGATCTTATAGGAATAGGTTCTATAGGAATACCAACAATGTTATCTATGGGATGGTCTTTAGAAACCCAGTTAGGTACTTCAGGGGTCTCTGTTGGTAAAGACTCAATAATTTCAGGAGAGTAATAATTTAAAAAGCTTTCAGACTCTTCTACAATGGTTGGTCTAGTAGTTTCACATTTTATATAAGTGTCATTCACAATCACATTAATCGATTCCATCATGGTCTTAGTATGCAAGTTGTAAATACGGTAGGATCTACTATTAGGTGAATATCCTAAAAATATTGCTTTATCTCCTCTTATTTCAAACTTAGATAAGTGTCCTCTATCTTTATAGACATAACACGTACTGCCAAATGTCCTAAGATATTTAAGATTTGGCATCTTGTCGTACCAAAGTTCATAGGGGGTCTGTTTAGAATCCTTCATAAGGTAGAATCTATTGATAATGTGACATGAAGTATGCACTGACTCAACCGAAAAGTATTTAGGTAAGTCTTTGGCATGTATTAGAACTCTTTCCATTTCCTGAACAGTGCTATTTTTACGCTCGGCTATCCCATTTTTTTGGGGTGTCTTGGGAGCACTAAACTCGTGTTTGTAACCATTATAGTCCAAATATTCTATAACACCTGAATGTACGAATTCTCCTCCTCTATCACTCTGAATTCTATCTACTTGGGAGTCCTTTTCATGTTCCATACGAAGTAAGATTTTTAAAAATGCTCTAAAGGTTTCAAACTTCTATTTTAGAAAAGCAACCCAAGTGAATCTCGTGTAATCGTCAACCATAATAAGAATGTAACTATTACCACAAAAACTAATAGTACAAGAAGGACCCATTAGGTCCATATGGATAAGTTCTAATGGTTTAGAGGACATAATATTTTTAACCCCTTTGTGAGATGCCTTAACTATTTTGCCTTCTTGACAGGGACCACATACTATGTTTGAAGTGGGTTTTATTTTAGGAATACCTCTAACAATTTCCTGAGAGGACAATTTACTAAGGCTGTCATAATTTATGTGACCCAATTTGTTATGCCATAATTCATTGTCATCCATTCTAGTAATATAACAAACCTTTGTACTAGGATTAACTGTGTAACAGTTATCTGGAGTACGGAGTCCTGTAATTATGCATTCACTATTTTCATTTAAAATTTTGCAATTGTTCTTCGAAAAGGTGACAGTATGATTGGAGTCACAAAATTGTGAAATACTTAGTATATTAGCCTTCAGACCTTTTACTAATAAAACATCTTCAAGATTAGGTAATCGTACTTTTTGAAGTGTTCCTCTGCCAACGATCTGGGCTGAAATACGGTCTCCAAACAAGACTTTGCCTCTTGAGAAGTTAGTTTTGATTGAGAGTGTGGATTCATCCCGAATCATATGATTAGAACATCCAGAGTCTAAGTACTATCCAGACGTGGTGTGTTCAACTTTCAAAGCTTTGATCACTATGTCACATTTCATCTGGGGTACTAGATCATCCTTTCTCACCCAAATAGCTTTGATTTTCAGTTTGCGCTTATTATCTCATATTTGATAAAACTTGTGAGCTTCAGCTTTTTGTTACAAATGTTGTGCAATTTTATTATTGTTATAAACATTTTGAGAATTTAGTTGAGAAAAGACTCTAGGATTATTTCTTGAGGATTATCTTTTAGAAATATCTCTTGTCTTTCTCTTTCGACGGTTAGAATTTCTGTCTGGGGGTTTAGGAAGAACATATTTGTTACGACTTCTCCGAGAATAGTTAAAGTTCTGATAGGTAAAATAGGGATAAGTATTTTGTTATAGGCATTTGGAATAACAACTATCTAAGGAATGTTCGTACACATCACAATATGACCAATAAAGATATCTCATAGCAGTTAAGTCTTTAGGAAAGTTGTTGAATATAGGTTTGCCTAAGTTATGACTTTTGGCATTAGTTCTAGAGGGAAAATTTTAAAAAGAAGTCTCACTCTTTCTAATGGGAGTACAAATGTACTTGGCTTTAAGTTGAACATTATGCTTAGAGGTACTCGTCTCATCAAAGTTTAACTGGTGCTGATTTTTATCAAAATCAGTTTTCAAAGATTGAAAGCCAGGACAAATTTCCATAGGTCTTTTCCCACCAGTAATAAAATTTATGGTTTCAAAGGTTTTAGTTTGTTTAATGTTTTTGGTGCAAAAGCCTATTCCAAATCTGTCATCAGAATTGATCTTGCTATCAGTAACACAGTTCTCAAAACAATTAGAATTGCTTTCAAATTTTGGGAATTTTTTAAGGCTGTTGATGCCTTTTCTTTTGTTTGTTCAAATTCTAATAATGATCATTTAAACTTCTTTTCCAAAATATTATTGGATTCAGTCAAGTCTTTCACTCTTTGTTCAAAAGCTTTTATTTCCTCATTATGAGTTAAACTTTGAGATGTATAATCTTCAGCATTTTGTTTAACTATATGGTTTAAGGACTATAATTTCGTTGAAAGATCTTTGACAAGCTTCTCTAGTCTAGCACTTTTATTTAGAGTTTTAATGTAAAGTGTGTGAATGTCAGAAGATCTTGATTATCGGAGTCACTAAGTGAACTATGTGATGTGTGCCCTATCGATTCAATTTTAGGACTCACACACCCATTGGTATCAATAATAAGACGATCATTTTGACTCACACACACATAACTTTCAGTACTACAATCATTTTCAAGCAGTAAGGCAGACATATCAATAACATCAGTCATGGTATGATCAATTTCCTCATCATTATTGTAGATTATCTTACCAAAGAATGACATGCAAGGGTCATAAGTTGGATGACTTAGGTTCTTTATTTTTAGAGTCACTTGAGTCATTCCAAGTCTTACATAGCTGAGCCCTATTCTTTTTGGGATGTTTGTCTAACTTAACCCTACAGTCACTAGCCATGTGTCCTAATTTTCCATATCTATAGCATTCAACATTTTTAAGGTCTTTTTGAGGTCTCTTGTGGTCATCAGTCTTTTGTTTGTTAGGTCTTCTCTCATGAGGCCTATTATTAGAAGTGTTGGAGTAATTGGGTTTCCCTTGCCTAGAAGCAACTTTGTTTCAAAAGTTTACATTTTTTTTGAATTTCTTAGACATGAGAGCAATCTGATTATCCATGTTATCCAAGTGACACTCCTCATCGGAGTCAAGGTCAAGGTTGGGTTTGATCAACTTAGATGAAAAAGCAAGATTAGAATTACTCATTTTTTACTGGTCTGGATCAGTTATTTCTTGAATTCTAATTCCATTTCCATAGTTCTTAATTTACTACCGAGGAGTTCTGGAGTTAGGTTTTGATCATCCATTTCCTCAATAGCATATCATTTGTTATCAAACTTCTTTGGAAGTGATCTTAGAATTTTTTAAACGATTTATTTTCTATCATAGGTTATACCATTTGCATACAATTTAGTTACAATGTCAGTTAACCAAATATAGAAATCATCAAAGGTTTCAGTCCCAGACATGACAAGAGAGTTATACTGTTGGATAATCATTTGAGTTTTAGTAGCTTTAACTCTCATATCACCCTCATGAATAGTTACAAGAGTATCCCATGCTTCGTTAGAAGTTGTGCAGGATGAGATCCTCTTGAACTCGTGTTCATTTATAGACATAAATATGGCATTCTTGCCTTTATTGATACATAGTGAAATTTGTTTCTCATCTTTAGTGAATTCACGTAGTAACTTCATGATTCTCACATTACTTCCTTCAGATGCTGGTTTAGTAGGAAAAGTGTAGCCATTTTCTATAACTTCCCAGACTTCATCTCCCAAAGTTCCTTGAATGAAAGCAATCATCCTTACCTTTCAGTAATGAAAATTAGTTCCATCAAAGAGAGGGGGTCTAGACAGGTTACTTAGTCTCTCAAATTTCTCGTACATACCTTTGTTTTGAAAAAAATAATTTCAGAAACACAAGATCTAAAAGATTTTAAAACTGCCAAACTCTGATACCAATTGAAAAAAATGGCACTTAAGACTATTAATACAAAGTTAAACTGTTAAAATTGCCTCGAGATGTTTGTTGAAGAAACTCTTTTAATCAAAACAAAAGTTAACACAAGATATGTTTAAAAACTTATCAAAATAATTTGTGAACGAGTTATTTCATATCTAGTATACCAGTTTTGAAAAACAAAACTTAAACTATTAAATCAGCACAGCTAAGAAGAAGGCGATGAGAAAATAAAGAACAAAAGTAGTTTTTAACATGGTAAAACCCCACCCAATTGAGGAAACATCCACGGTGACCTCTACATCACAAAACAAAAAATCCACTAAAATCAAAGTAATAAATTATAAGCTATTTAACAATCAAACCAAACAAGCACACCTAAACTAAGTTTAGAATCGTTACCAACTCCACTGGATTAGATCTGACTTATCTGAAGGTTGTTGTTGTTGATGTTCTCTCAAGCTTTCATAACTTTACTTTATTCGAGTCTTTACGTCGACTCAAACAAGTTCAAGATCATATAACCAACACTTTAAGCATGGTAGATTGTAAGTGTAGTGATGATGTGCTTTCTACATATTCATGTAACACACTCACTGTTGACGCAAAAAATTATCCATATACGTGGACCAGTCAAAAAAGGGCACCTGCCATCCTACATGGCAATATTCATACTTGGTCGGAACCCGAGGAGGCACCCGAAGAGAGTTGGTCGGCACCCGAGGAGAGTTGGTAGGCATACCAACCAACTCAACGCAGACAAACCATCCAGAAGATCAAAAGCCATTATAATAAGACTAACCAACGGCCATGGAACCCTTGTTACATTCATTGTATATAGATACAATGTATTGAAGACAAACAATTATATTCATTGTATATAGATATAAATGTCTGAATGTATAAAGACATTGTATCTCTTTAATTCCCATCACTATAAATACATGCATTCCCTTGGCTAAAGGGACAAGTACGAGACACAATACACAAGATACACACCTTTCTCTCTCTCTAGACTATATTGTGCTATTGTAAACCCCTGGGAATGAAATAACATTGGACATAGGTGTGATACCCCGCCTAATTAAATACCGGGCGATCACTCCTTTATTAAATTAAGATCAAGGTGAACAGTTGGTTCATTCTTAGCATCACTGTCGCAAAAATAAATTTTCCAATTAAACACCCTAAATAATTAAGCTAAGTGTCAAAACCATTTGTGACCTTATTTCCATTTTATTAAATCCAATTATAAAACCTTTAACCATTAACATTTTAAGAGTCACACATTAAGTATGAGAATAGAAATGAACATTCAAGAGTTTAACCATAAATCATGAATCTCAACATTTAGAACACTCAAGGAAAACATCCTGCGAGTAACAAATCCTGAAATAAAGATACTTAAATTTAAAAGAATTACAATCTCTGACAATACCAACTAAATAGTGGGAAAAGGGTGGCACATGCCCTTGCTGGATAAAGATGAACTAGGAGTAGAGTCAACAATGAGGTCGTCTAAGCAATGGCCTGCAACTTCCATAAAAGCTATAGTACGTTCCATCCAAAGAATCCTAAGCAAGACGCCCCTGTGGCTGGGCACCTGTAGTACATATATATATATACACACAAGAGAGAAGAAATAACAACAAACGGGTCAGAGCCCGAATGTAAAACACTTTTAAAAATAATTTAGCAAGTATTTAAAATGCTTACCGGCTAATGCAACAGTCATATTAGTATGCAACACTCTCTTGAGAATTCTCACCTCTCATCTAGTGTGCACGTCTACCGTACTAATGAATCCCATATATCTCTCTAACTTATTCTCCATAAATTTTAACACGCGAAATTAAGGTTATGTTATTCACTTTTAGATAACCTATCTCTTCAAGATTTCTTACGTTAATTAGAATAACTCCGTATCATTATAACGTTTCCGAATACTTATAGTGAAATTGAAAATTTATACATTGCTTAACTTCTATTTCGCTGAGTAGAAAGTTCTCATTTATATATACGTATATATATTAGTACCACATATAATATATATACAAACAACACCCCACATAAAATCTATGGTGCAAAGTTTCCCTAAATAAGTATATATATACGAATCACTCATATAATACATATATACTAACGGCACCCCACATAAAAACTATGGTGCTGGCATAATCTGCTATCAAGTCCCCATATCACACAAACTAAGGGAAATACTAGTTCGGAATCACTCTCGAACTATATTAACACAAAACACAAACAAATGGAGGTGAGCATAGTTCCAAGTCCAAGAGGTCAGCACATACCCTCGCGTATCTTAGGACCGTGACTATCGATACAATAGCCTGTACCTAGGAATCTTATGCTCTAGGGTACAAGTCAATATCCCCCATAAAGGTCCCATCGAGATAAGACTGTCCCAGCGCGAAAACCCCTGTGATAGCAAGTAGCTCGAGTACGATTTTCACACAGAAATAATATATGCACAATCATACCGTCATATATAAATATGTATTCACATCCACATTATTAAATTAGGTGCGCTCACGAAACATAATTATAATTATCCGTTATTACACATTTTACTCAATTATATCGTATAACGGCCCCATTCCTTTTATTCTCGTAATTAATATATTCTAAACTCACTTCTCGTCACTCGAAGTGTTCTCTTTATCTAAGTACAATTTCAGTAGGCCCTCTCTCGCCTTCAAATCCAACTTATTAGATGTTTTGATTATTTAATCAATGCCCGTATGGTTTCTTAAGTCTGAAAGTCTCCCCGTTTACCCCTTTATTTTCCTTCACATTAAAGTCCCACTTAACGGGGTTTATCTTGACCTTACTGGTCCTCTCTATGTTCCATTATGTTCTAGAAACTCTAATCAAGGTTTACTACGCATAAAATCAGAGTGCAAGTTTTCAGGAGGGGTCGATCGATCGATAAAAGGGGGTCGATCGATCGATCAAGCAGTTATGACGAAACTGCAGAAAACCCAGCTACGGAATTGTTACCCCAAACTCCTCCAAATCATCATGTTTCAGTTCCAAACTCCCAACCAGTTATACTATAAGTGTTGTATACTCATATAAACAATATCCTACGTAACACATGCGGATTTTCATCCTCTATAACGCGATAAAAGGGAAAAAATCTTTATAAGTCTCAATAACCCTAATTTTTCCTTTAACTTAGTTTCTTCCATTCTTTTCAAGATTTTCTATCACTAATACCATGGAAATTTGTGGCTCAACCTCTACATGTGAAATGGGTTTCCATAAATGTGATCTCTACCTCTACAACATGCAAATTTTTGTCTTCAATTAACATTTTTCTTCAAAATACTAATTCTAATCAACTTAAGAGTAATATAAAAGGATGAATTAACTTGATAAAAGCAAGATAGATACTTGCCTGGAAATTTTGAATTCTGATTTGTGGACGATTTTGGTGTGGGTATGTTCCCCGTCGAACGATCTACGCATTGGTGGTGGTGGCGGTGCAATCGGATGTATTTTCGGCCTAGAACACCTTGGCAAGCTCTCTCCTTTCCTCTCCTATGGCCGTCACTTGTCTTTGGTTGTGTTAACCCTATAAGACAACCTTAGACATCTGATATAACCCTTGAAAATTCGAGGGTTTAATTACCCAAAATGCGAAATGTCCAACATGCCCTCCCGGGGGTGCTAAATAGGCCTAAAAACGCTCCGAGACACAAACTAAACCACCGAGTACACTTTTCTGATTATCTCGACCCTTCCGGACACGTTGACGCACTCAAAATGACCATATGAATAACTTAAAAATATTTCACTTTTATTAATCAACATTTATTCCCGACGTGACACAGGCGCGTCCCGACTTAAATTTCCATAATTGTCATTTTTATTCACACGTGACAATTTTATGAAAATTAAATCTCATATATTACTATACTCATCCAGTAATATTCAACAAATAACAAATTTCCAATAATTACTAACTCTCATCACGCTAGTAAATATTACAAATAACATTCCGGATTAAAATTAAATTAATCCTAAATTTTAAAATCCATAAAAATACGGGGTATTACAATAGGCCTTTCCTTATAGCCGAACCACTTTAAAAACCTTTGTCTCTTATGTGTTTGATGTGATCACCATTTAATCTTAAATCATCATCTTTATACCTTCAATGTATTTGTTGTTGATGTCGATAAGATATCATGGCTGCTATTTCTAGTCATCAACTGATTGGTGCCGTCTGTGGGAAATTCGACACAAAAATTCATTCCAGTCTTTTTTGAAGAGATGAAGATCGTCATCATACGCTAATTTTTATCTGTCTTTATTTATAATCAATTATATGTTGTACATACATCTTTTGATTCAGTCATGATTTTTATTTTATAGACATAAATTAGTTGTCCAATTTTTATTTACGAAATCTGCAAAATATTGCAAATCATGATTTTATATTCATAAATTATTGGATCGATTAACTTTTATAATCACAAATCCGTTCAAGATTTCTATGTAGACACGTTTATATACACCATATTTTTATGAGAATAAGAGATATTTTGATTGTTTTCTCTCATATTATCTGATAGGAAATAAACATCAGAGAAGTTTTCTCACTATAAACTTTTCCTGCATAAATCGATATCTGATTCTTATACATCTTGATTTGAAACCCTCGTCAAAATTAATAATCAGAAGGGATTTCTAATTCAAATCGAATCTGGAAATCATATCAGCAAATCAAATATACATCTGGGTTATCTTAATTGAATTCTCAAACTGTGGAGCAAAATTATTATATTCATCTACGGAAAAACAAAATTCCACTGTACGTGAATGCTGAAACAAACAACCTAATATGTATGGGTGACGATATAACACCCTTTTAAATCATAAAGATAAACCAAACGTCTGGATTTTCTTGATCAGAAAAGAAATTCCTCAAACTGGTATTAGATTCGACCTACAGTTTGAACAAACATGGTTCGTAATCCAAAGTCCGAGAATCCATTGTCCAATCGAACAGAACTCACATGTAAGTAATGTTTTATATCAGTTATTGAGGGCCCATGGAAGACCTATTGCCTTCAATCTAAAACATGACCATTCCGAACAAGCACTCATATCTCGTTCACAGCCGACCAGGTACTCACAACCGACTTACGATTATCATATCTTTATCAGTCAAAGACATCCCCTTTATCAACAAAGAAAAGAGATCAACGAACCCAAAAAGCTTAGGTTGGTCGACGAACACAATTTTTTGGTCGGCACCAGGTTAGTAGAAACTTTGCAACTGGTAGGCAACTCCGATTTGTTGATTGGCGATAAGTATTGCACAACTTGAGGTGTTCCCGAACTCCTATTGCTGGTCGACAATTCTCTTATACCTGGTCGGTAGCCGTCTAAGTAGGTCGGCATCATCCAATCTTGGTCGGCACCATATATTAACTGGTCGGTATAATTAATTATTGATCGAAACTCATGGTCGACACAGGTCGACACCATCCAGCGCTGGTCGAAACCAGCTAAACAGGTCGGCGATCATCTACTTCTTCGTCGGCGACGTCTAATGTTGGTCAGTGACCATCCAACCTACCCCTGGTCCTCAACATCCACAGTTGGTCGGCAGGTAAAGAAATATAACAAATAAAGATTTCTTTTAGGGTAACACATATTTATATTTCCATACATTTATATTTCCCAAGTTTTATGTGGAGTACCACACCCTTATGCTTCAAAGCTTTACGTGGGAATAATTTTTGAAAACCAACTTATTTTTAGTATTTGTTGGGATTGAAAATAATGTTGTAAAATTTTTTAATCTCCCATATGATCCACATGTGATAAGAATCTCCTCACATGACACATGTTTTCCACAAAACATATTATTTCATATTTTGAAAATTTTATTGCCTTATGCTTGAGCTGATACATATTTTTTGGCTGAACAAATTTGTAAATGATAATTTATATGAGATCCAGTTTCAACTGGTGTTTGAGCACCTTATTGAACTCCACAGGTACAAGATTCAGTGCCGACGAATGTTCAGGAACAATCTTAAACTTCTGCAAAATATTATCATTGCTCGACATTATGAAATTTTACCTCAGTGAGGCACTATTCATTTTATTATTGCTCTGATCTATGCTCAAGAACGAACCATTCTCTATATCCATTCGGATGCATATTCTATATTCATCTTAGCATGGAGCTCGACGAGATACTTATTATCATATTCAGATCCGAGGAGAACTGCAACATTTATTATATTTCACCCCCAACGAACAGTTTGTCTCGGTCATTCTTATTTATATTCAGGCTCGACAACGTACTCGGCCATATTCTTATGTTCTGGAAAATATTATTCTTGCTCGGCATTATGCAATTTTGCCTCGATTGATCAGCAAGACACTTTACAATTATTATGAATCATTCTTTATATCTATTCGGATGCATATTATATATTCATCTCAGCATGGAGCTCAGCAAAATATTTATTATCATATATTCAGGTCCAAGGAAATCTGCATCAGTTATGATATTATCTCCAACGGAATGTTGGTCAGGAAAATTCTTTTTTCTATATATATTCAGTAACCACCAACTCCGGTTTGTCAGAATTCAACAACCACCAACTCCGGTTTGTCAGAATTCAACAACCACCAACTCCGGTTGGTCGGCACCAATAAATTTAACCAACAATGTTAGCATAACAAACATATAAGGCAAAGCCTGTTTGGTCACGGGTGATCTCAAGGGACACCCCAAACTAGGCAAGAAGATGGGTGACCCCACGGGGAATCCACTATCTAGGAACCAAGGTAATCCTGAAAAGATTACTACACGGGTGACCTCAAGAGGCACCCCAAACTAGACAAGAAGTTGGGTGACCCCACGGGGCATCCACTATCTAGGCACCAAGGATCAATCGATCCCTTCCTTATTATTTTTTTGGACTTCTTATAAAGCCCGGTAGATGGTCGAAATTCTTATTATTTATCTAGATTTCTCGATGCTTTATTATGTGGATTTCTCATTTGCATGGATATTCGATGCAATTTCTATATTACGCTCAATGAGACTTATTATTGGATCATTCTATCAAGTCCTAGAAAATGCTCGGGCACCATCATTATTATTCAGTCTCCTAAGCCCAATTGGGTTCCACAATGCGCCGATCAATGGCACATATCAGAATTAGATTCCTAATTGTAATATATCACATTCTTAATGCCCACACATTCTTAATTGGAATGCGAGCACATTTCTAATTGGACTATTTGTTGAAAGCAGTTTTACTCAACCAAAATTACTTGGGCGGTAAATTATTTCTATGGTTACATCGGGACAGTATGAAAATGCAAGCATGCAAAGCTCTTAGGAAGTCATTTCAGAGAACATTTCCTCGGCCTTCTTCTAGCAAGACCAACATATTTCAAGGCGAAGAAAGCATTCAAAGTTCATATTCCACGCTTGGGGGCTTCTACTACATAATTCGTTGTTCATTCGGTGGTACATTCTTTAACATCATGCAGTCGATCATCAAATTCAACTCCACAAACTTATGTGGCCAGGGCCCCGACCAATCATCATTCAGGAGTTGTTTTTGCTCAGGAGTTAGTTTTTGCTATTAAAGTTTAGGAGGCATATTCAAAAGTTCAGGAGGTATATTCAGGAGTTACTTTTGCTGTTGAAGTTCAGGAGGCATATTCAGGAATTATAATGCACATGCTATTGAAGTTCAGGAATCAGATTCAGCATCTACGACACTGGGATCTTTACTACTTCTATCCAGACCTTCACTGAAGGAGAAGTTGTACTTATATGTAAATGTTTCAAAGATTTTTACTAGCTCGATACAGAAGGCAGTTGGTCAGCTAGCCAACCAACCAACATACTTGAAGATTATGATAAGCCACTAGCTGCAAACTATGACATTGTTGTATCAAAATTCCCAGGGGTGACACATAGCACACGTTCGATAGACGAACAGGGTTACTTAAACAAGAGATTAGCTCCAACGCAACCATCCATCAGCCTGAATCATCAGTTAAACAGAAGATAATGCACTTATATGATGAGCAAATCAAGAAGGTAGATCAAGAATCTCATTATGCACGAGCACCGAGCAACACTGCAGAATGAATACTCCATTCTTTTAGTAAACCATCAAGCATGGAGCATCGGGGGCTTCTGTTGATGCAAAAAATTATCCATGTACGTGGACCAATCAAAAAAGGACACCTGTCATCCTATATGGCAATATTCATAGTTGCTCGGCACCCGAGGAGGCACCCGAAGAGAGTTAGTCGGCACCCGAGGAGAGTTGGTCGGCATACCAACCAACTCAAGGCAGACAAACCATCCAGAAGATCAAAAGCCAATAGAAGAAGACTCACCAACGGTCATGGAATCCTTGTTACATTCATTGTATATAGATACTATGTATTGAAGACTAACAATTATATTCGTTGTATGTAAATATAAATGTCTGAATGTATAAAGACATTGTATCTCTTTAATTCCGATCACTATAAATACATGCATCCCCTCTGCCAAAGGGACAAGTAAGAGACACGATACACAAGATACACAACTTTCTCTCTCTATAGACCATATTGTGCTATTGTAAACCCATGGGAATAAAATAACAGTGGACGTAGGCTTTTACTTATAGCTGAACAACTTTAAAAACCTTTGTCTCTTATGTGTTATATGTTATCACAATTTTATATTCAATCATGATCTTTATACCTTCTATCTATCTATATTAGAAATAGCATCCATGATATCTTATCGGCATCAAGACTCACATTTAATACAGGCATAATAGTTTAACAAATTACAAGATCACCAGATATGCAGGAAATTCCAAAATCAATTTATTCAAAACTAAAACATACTTTTAGACCTTTCAAAATATCTGCAGATCAAAAGGGAATCTTGTTGTAAAATATCCAAGATCCTAACACTTTTTGGTTTTGAAAACGTTATATAGAAAGTGTTCCCCCGATCAAGATCTTAAAACTAGATCTTAGTCTGATAGCGTTGAGTAAAATGAAATCAGAATGAAGATTATTGGTTTAGGGTTTAAAAACATGAAATCAGTTTTAAAAATAACCAACAAACGAGATTTCTCGAAAAGAGAAATCAAAACAGTAATCTATTTTACTGAGATGTATCACAGAGACAAGATCTCAAGTTTCTATAAAAAAAAAAGAAACTGAAAAAATCAATGTGATTAAGTTAGAAAGATGATCAAGAACAAGAGTTGATAACTTCTCAACACATGATCTAAACACTATGGTTTAAAATCACAGAAAAGTGTTTTTGTATTTAGGGTTTTGCAAAGTTAGGTTAGGGTTTCTTTTCTCTTTTTTTTCTCTCTTCTCTCACTTCTATCTCTTCTCTCTTTTTTCTCTCAAACGAGAAACTTTCAAAAGTCTTTAAATGCCTCACAGAAGGCTCTTATTTATACTAGCGTTCGAAGGATCTGTAACCAAGCCACAAACCAAGGGCTGCGATTAAAAGGTTTTAAATCGATGCAAATCCAAGGGTTCACAGATAGCGGGGCAAAGCTCTCATCTGATTGCTTAAAACCATCGCACTTGGATTAGTTCCAAACGCATATAGTCGGTTGATTAAAGAAATTCAATGGTTTAGATCAAGTCATGGGTTTGTGAATGAGAAGAAACATAAATTGTATCGTTGCCAGAGCAACACGTGTAGGCTTAAAATCAAGTCTAACACGCGTGTTTTTTGTTTTAAAAAAATTTAAGTTTCACCCACAAATGTTTTTGCCGCTTTTGGATTGTACCCAAGACATTTTTAAGGTAAAAGAATTATTTACGAATCAACCCCAAAGCTTTATAAAGTTCCAAACTTTAATTTCCAAAAATTATTTAAAATGTTTAGAAAATATTTATTAAATCCCAAAAAATATTTAAAAATCATATTAGGGGATTTAACTCACACAAGGTCATAATCAGAATGAAATACAACATGTATACAGTCCTAGTGAGTGGTGTATGTGAAATACCATCAAGAACTTGTAGAGGAATATAAAAGTTGATAAGATCAAGTCTAAGGCTTTTTGGTTCAACTAAGGATGGACACAATTTTGTCATTATTTCCAAACTAGATAAGCTCCTATATAATGCAGACTCAAATGAGTCAAAGATAAAGTATACTTCAATGGCTAGCCCACATTGTACCCATGCAGAAATCTAGAGGAAAGGTCTGCATGTGCATTGATTACTGGGATTTGAACTTGGCTTCTCTAAAGGATGATTATTCGTTACCCAATATCGACATAATTGTGGATAACATGTCTAGTCACACTCTTAAGTCATTTGTTGATGGGTTTACCGGATACAATCAAATCAAGATGCACCCAAATCATCAAGAGTAAAATGTATTCATCACGCCTTGTAGAACATTTTGTTATGCTTTTTGGTCTAAAAAATATACGGTCTACCTACCAGAGGGCTTACATAACTATATTACACGATCTAATACACAAAGAAGTCAAGGTTTACATGGACGATATGATCATCAAGTCTAAAACTCGAGAAGGACATGTTCCCGCTCTTCGTAAGTTATTTGACGACTATGACGATACTCAATACGACTTAACGCACAGAAATGGGTTTTAAGCGGTACCAAAGGAAAGCTCTTAGGATTCATGGGTAGGGAAAAAGGGATTGAAGCTGATCCTACCAAACTAAAAGACATACTTAAAATGACACCATCCCAAACGGAGAAGGAAGTCCCGGATTCCTTTAAAAATATAGTATATCAGCCGGTTCATCAGCTAGTTGACTTCCATTTGTGAACCCATATTCAAACTCCTCCAGAAGGATTTAACTAAGGTTTGGAATGAAGCTTGCCATGAGGCCTTTGATCGAATTAGGCAATATCTAATCCGACCTTTGGTACTAATGCCACCACAACCTGGTCTACCCTTACTCCAATACCTGACTGTAAGATACACCACAATTATGGATTTATTAGCTTAATACCTTGAAGAGTCCAGCAAGGAGAGAGTTGTCTACTATGTTAATCATAAGTTGGTTGGGTATAAATTAAAAACACTGCCTTAGAGAAAGCATGTTTCACCCTTATTTGGGTCACCCATTAATTATGATACTACATGCTCAATTTTTACATCATACTTGTATCCCGATTGGATCCTATTAAATACCTTCTCGAGAAACCTTCGCCGTCTAGCCGAATGGCCCAGTGTTTAATATTGTTAGTCGAATTCAATATTGTGTATGTCACGTATAAATCCATGAAAGTAAGATCCATCTCTGACTACCTCACTAAGTACCCTATGGAAGACACGGATGTTTAGTTTTTCGAGTTCCTAGATGAAAATATCCTTTGTACCTCCTAAAAAGACCTCCGGTGGAAAATGTTCTTTGACTGTGCTATCAATAAGAAAGGATATGGCATTGGGATACTCTTAATCGCCCCTAATGACTCTCACACTCCCATTTCCATCGAGATGGATTTTTTGTGGACCAACAACATGATCAAATATGAGGCATGCACCGTAGGCCTCAAAGTCACTACTATGAAATGAATTCAATGCCTAGATGTGTACGGGGGTTTAGCCCTCATTATCGGCCAAGTCGTTAGAAGATGGAAAGTCAAAGACAAGAAACTCTTACACTTCCACATCCATCTAAAAGAGATAGCCTCCTGATTCGAAGATATTACCCTCCATTTTTTGCCCTCAATAAGGAAGAGTTTAGCCGATGCCCTTGCTACCTTAGCCTTCATAATCAACGTGCCCAAAGGAATAATGATGGCCCCATTCCTAGTCCAAAAGCAAACTAAACCTACCCACTACTACCACATTGAGATCATCGCGGAAGAAGATCTTGATATACCCTATTACTGGTACTATAACATTTGGTACATCCTCAAGTATGGTAGGTATCCCCAAGATTCTAACAAGAAAAATCGAGCAACGCTTCGTGAACTGGATGCCGAGTACATTTTCGGCGATAAATCATTATTTAAGAGAAACTTTAATGGACCCCACTTACACTGCATCGCACGGGATGACATTGAAGAGATGATTCAGAAAATCCATAGCAGGGATTGCGGACCCCACATGAATTACCGTATGCTTGCTAAGAAGATTATCAGATAGAGTTACTATTGGACTACCATGTTAAGGATTGCACCGCCTACATTAAAAGATACCTTAAATGCCCACATTTTATCAATATCATGCACTTGCCTCCGCGATAATTGTACATTATGACTTCTCCCTTGCTGTTATCCATATGGGTCATCGACATCATAGGGAAAGTTACACCCAAGGCCTCCAACGGTCACGAATTCATCTTGGTTTCCATTGAATCCTTTACCAAACGGGTCGAAGCCCAAGTCATATGCAGTACTAAATCATAAAAGGTATCCAAGTTCATTCGAAAAAATGTCATCTCCCGATATGGGTCCCGTATGAGCTAATATGAGATAACAGGTTGTATTTCGAATAAGAAGTCACGGAATTGGTCAATGAGTAGGGGATTCAGAGACACAAATATTCGCCCTATCAACCTCAAACCAACGGTGCAGTCTAAGCCACTAATAAGAATCTCAAAGTAATCATCAGCAGGATAACCGACAGTTGCAGAGATTGGGTCGAATGGATCCCTTACACCCTATGGGGCTATCACACTTCAATTCAAGCATATATTGGGCTATCCTTTACTCTATGGTATACAATATGGAAGAATTTCTACCCGTTGAGATAAAGATATCGTCATTATGTGTCATTCTTGAAAGCAAAGTCAAAGACGAAAACTAGCATCAAAGCCGTCTTGATGAGTTATCTTGGATAAAAGGACTTTAAAAGCTCTTTATCATATACAAGGGTACCATCGCTGAATAACACAATTATTTAATAAGAGAGTCAAGGACCGTGGTGTTCCATAAGGGGATTTAGCCCATAAATAAATCCTAGAGCCTATCTGGGACCCGAGAGGAAAATTCAAGCCTAATTGGAGTGGCCCCTACATTGTAAATAAAATCCTATCCGGTGTTACCACTACGATTACATACCTTTATGGGGAAGAGATGGCCCATTTAGTCAACCTGGACTGTCTCAAGAAATTATACCCTTAATCGAAAATCTCGGCACGCTACGGCTCTTCTCATCTCCCTTTTATTCTAAAAAAATCTACACTTCCCACTACTTAGAACTACGTGGAGCCTGATCCTTTAAAAAAAATTACTTTCAAAAATGAAAAAAAAAATCAAAACCCCCAGAGGTACGTAGGAAGCTCATATGATTTACATGAGCACGACCTCCTTCTTTTTCACAAAATGCTATTGTTTTCTTATCCCCGAGAATGACAATTCATTTTATCATTTACACGAACAAAATGATTATGTACACCTTAGCGATTAGTATAGACAATTCAATTGCAAAACCTCATCAAGAGGCACAACAATATAATTAAGATCGTTTTTATTCCATTAATGAGAAATTTCAATACGATTACAAATATCGGCATAGGGAGTCAAACATCTTCCCTCGTCAACCTAACCTTATTATCCTGTAAATAAAAACAAAGTATTTCTAAACTTCCCAAATTTATTCCCAAAAACCAAACACATAAAAACAAAAGAGCTTCCAAAAAAAAAAAACACCAGCTTCACAAAAAGGCCCTATCCGCAGATGACAGAAGAACTACCCCATCATCATCTACATATTGGGGTTCCCAAACTTCCAATTCTTTGATGGAATACTGAAGGCACTCTATGGGAAGATAAGCCTGGACCAACCTAGGGAAAACCATAACCACTCACTCCATGGTGTCAAACATCAAAAGCCACCTCCGCTCTCCTCAGCCAACATCTTAGACACCACCCTCCTCCATAACCACTTCATGTAGTTTCCAAAAATATTCCAAATCTGCCAATGGATTGGTAAATATGGGTCGATGGTTGAAGATTTTCCCATAGAGAGCCCCGCTGCATGCGCATGCCTTCTGTCAAATCCTTCACAGGAAAGAAGTCTAGAACATGGGAAGGCACGATCAGTTCCCATCCAAATTAATGTAGGAGTCAGCAGGGAATGTAGAAAGAGTTCTATTGGAGGCCAACCAATCGAACATATTGGCATTCCCCCAGTTCTAGAATGGGATGCAACTCCCCCACCAGGGTACTAACCAGCGCAAACATCAAGCCCCAAGCTCTACAAAATAGTTCTCCCAGTTCTCTACATTCAAGAAAAAACTGATGAAGTAGTGAGTGAAGAAATTTAGCAGAGATGTCAAGGGATATTTAGGAGGGACTGCTTAAATGAATCCCTCCGACAACCACATGAATAAAAAAATGAGGATGCCTCTTAGAAAGTTTGAATGGCAAGCATCTAGACCATTCACGGTCTCTACTAGTATCACCGCCGCATGATTAGAATGGTATGACATCCATACAGTAATTGCATCAAGTTGAGGATCCACCAATAGCACCTCGACCACCAAAGGTAATTTTGAAGTTAAGCTAAGGATGATGGCTTTGGCATAACCTGTGTCACCAACGTCCTAAAGACGCACAAAATATAGCACAACTGGGAGGGAAATCATTCCGCCAATAACCAATGACCAATTTGTTGAGGGTGAAATATGGATAATTCATATTAACAACTCCCGAAGATATTGAGAGAATTCAGGCATGGCCATCATATCACTGGGGTTTACCCCTATCATTGTAGAGAACTCTTCGTAAGTGGGGCAAACTTCGTCTATGAAAAATGAAAGACGTGATACTTAGGGTGCCAAAATTATATCGACCCTGTCAGCATGTTCATGTTAGTTGTGCCACAATGAAACCCGACGCATGTTGAAGGAGTCATAATCTACATTATATGAGCACATAGCCCCTAAATTTTCAAGGTAAGAGGAGAATTCAACGCTTCCAGGAAGACCCATTCCGGAAATGATAAGACAAGAAGAAAGAAATAAGCAAAAGAAAATAAATGTGGATGGGTGAAGAAAACACTCCACCATTACCCCGATATATACTTGAAAAACTGGGCTAGAGACAAGGGTCCTATAAAATTCGGATGAAACCCTACCCCATCAAGGACAAAGTAGTTGGAAAAAGTGAAATCAAACTTTGGGGTGATTGGACTGGACTGACCTGTAGACAGGAAGGAGAAGGGGTATGCAGATCGGCATCCCTCCAATTTTAGAAAATTTTCTTTTTCATTCTTTGTAAAAATACAAAACTCAAAATTTATTTTTATTTTTGAAGTCAGGCCATTTGCTCCTATGTTTACTTATACTTTCTCAAAATAAAGGTCATTTCCTTTTATGTTATTATAATCCTTTTTACATTTTCAGTAGCAAAGTAAAAAGTGCATTAAGTCATTAAAGCAAAGATTTAAAAAAAACTCATTCATTGCATAAATATTGCTTCATTACATTTGCTTTACAGGAAAAACATAAAAATAGCAGAATTTAGCATGAACCCCCAAAAACATTCCCTGTCTCTCTCACCTTCTCTTTCTCTCTCACTAAGACCCCCATTCATGTGGCGTACGCACTTTCCCCAGTGACGAGGTAAAGAGCCTCCGCTACCTGATCTAGACCCTTCCCCAAACAAAGTAGATGACACATAGTAAGAAGGAATCGGGGATCGAATACTAAATATGAGCCATAATGGAAGTCACAAAATCCCGAATGTCTTTTAGCCAAGTAGTCGACAATCGGATGTACTGCAAGAAACATAAAAAAAGAAAATCAATTAGTCTGAGGCAAAGAAATAAATCATATAAACAAAAGTCCAAGAAACTAAGGATATACCTCTGGATAAAGGACATCCTTTATCATCCCCATAACTTCTGGGTCGAAGAATTAGGGCGATGCAGCATATGCACTTATCCTCCCTCGGGCCATCAAATGTTATAGTAAGGAAGAGACAGCCGTAGAAATGGAACCTCTGATGTCGTCATCATTGCTGATGTCGTCACCACCCGCATTGTGGGAAGACCCCATTGGCTGACTCTTGACCCTACCAGAAATCGCAGGGTGAAGATGGATAATGTCATATATGCTAGGAAACATCATCCAGCTCGACACAAATCTCGATAACCATAGGTTGTCATCGTGTCAGTATATGACGAGTAAGGCTCGTCGACCATCGTCGCCACTTTTCCCTCATATAGTATCTCATGCTCCTGCCTCATGTACCTCGGGATCCTCGCAGGTGGAACCATCACCTCTCCCTTCACCATATGTCAAACTAATCTCTTTACCAAATACCAGGAGTAAACAAACTTGTGCACCAGCAGACGACACAACTGCGCATTCCCCCCGGCCCCCGTTGTGAGCTGCATGGCCATCACCTAGGGATAGAAGGTCACCTACAAGATCCATAGTGGAAAATCAATATTTGAAAAAAGGTCATTGAAGAAATAAATGGTATAAAAATGAAAGAAGAACTTACCCAATCTCTTTGTCAATTTAAGACATGATGCATCAACGCCAAATAATGATACCGCCTCAACTACTGGTTGGACTTCTGCCACCGGTACATACGGCAGAAGTCCCCCCACAACTCATCCTTCAAACCTATCAACTGGGTATTAAGCCCAATCACCTCATAAAATTACGTCTACAAAGTACAAGGGTCATCAATCAGAAGAAAGCAATCAAAGAATAAAAAAAGAAATAAAATTCATAAAGGGAAATTCATAAAGGAAAAATGCAAAATGGAAAGAAAACCTCCAAAAGATACGTGGCACCAGTAAAGGTTTACCGACAACACCAGCTGAATTCATCAAAAGATGATAAAGGGATGCCAAAGTTAGGCTCCCCCAGTCCAAATGAGCGATATTTTAAAATACCCTCAAATAAGGAAAAAGAAACCTCCCAACAACAAAAGAATGAATAAACGGGCCATCTGCTACACCTACAGTCCGTCGGACTCATCAATCTGCTGACTCAACAAAACCTCCTTTAAAAGAGAGAGACGGGTGGAGTCATGTGAGACTATCCGCCTAACATCACCAAATGCCGCCTCCACCACCGCCGACGTCACTATCAAAGAGTGGTACACCTCTATATGGGCCCCCTCATAGTTTATCCCTAGTAGTTGTTGTACATCACTAGGAGTCACAATCATCTCACCAAAACTAAAATTCATGGTGTGGGTAGTATCCCACCACCTCTCTCCTAAGGAACAAAGGAAAGTCGTCGAATGGGGCATCTCATCCAATGTAGACGCCAAACTACCCAAACCAATTGATGAAACCACCCAATGCACCACTGGAGGAAGGTTCTCCCAGACGTCCTTGAACCCCATCATCCCCCGAGGATGGAGGTTTGACGTAGATATATTAGTCTGTCAAAGAAAAAGGAAAAACCCTTGTCCAAATTCAAAAAAATAAGGAAATGCACAAAGGAAAAATAAATACCAAAGGTCATTAACACTTATATAACAACTAGGGTTTATCACCCTAGATGATCGATGCTGTGAAGGCCTATGTAGAAGAGTCTGCTTGTCCACAACCAACTCAAATGATTCAAAGGCATTCTCATTACCCATAACTAGTGGCACCATGCCTTGCCACTCCAAATGTGTCATATCGTCAATAATTACCCATGCCATATGGACCACACTGCTTGAAAAATCTTCCATTTCCTGGTCTTGCAAAAGAAAAGAATGCTAGAATAGTTTGTAGAAAAGAAAGGAAGAAAATAGAAGATCTAAAAGCTGTGAAAAATGAAGAAATATCACCCCTTTTTATAGGGGCTAAGGGGAATGCCAATTGCAGTCCCCGGCCACAAGCTGATTGGCACTGTCCCTAGACTAACTTGAGGAAGTCCAAAAGACAGTGTCACTTTCGTTTGGCACCCCCTACACCCTGCCAATCAGCACTTCCCTAAACGTTTGTCGCAAAAATTCCCCAGAAAATTCCTCAAATTACCTAATGAATTTTAGAACTTTTTTCACCAAGAAAAAAGTTTTTTTCAAGATTGTTAAATCCCCAACTGAGTTAATACCATATTTTCTCCCAAAATTATAACCCTAGTGAAATTCTCAAATCAAATCGGATATCTCCCCATCAATGCCTTCAAAGGACACCACATAAATTAAAAAATTCCAAGGAGGGATATATGCAATCCTCGGATTAGTATCTTTTCCCCAGAGGATTCTCCAAATTTTCCTAGGAAAACTATACTACACACCCTACTTAAGGTCCTCAGAGCTGACCTTGACCCTCAAAATTGGTCCCCCTCTACTTAAGCCCTCAGAATCGAATTCGATCCTAAGAATTAGTTTCCCCACTTCAGCCCTCATAATTGAATTTGACACTTAGAATTGGTCGCTTATACTCAAGGTCCTCAGAATGAACCTCGACCCTCAAAATTGGTCCCTCTTCAATTAATCCCTTGAAATTGGTTTCAACCCTCGAAATTGGTCGCTCTCCACTTAAGCCCTCGTAATTGGCTTTGAACCTTAGAATTGGTTGCTCTTTGATAATACGTAAATATTGCGTATTTCATCCCTCAAACCTACACATTTTAGCCCCCTTGGGTATCTTATTTCCTATATTTATGCTCGTTAACCAGACAGCCTTGGATTTCTATGTTAACATTCTTTGCAGAGGTTAATTGAGATTTTATAGGTATTTAGATGTTAATTGTGATGTTTGAACGCATTCTGACTAATTTTCGTACGCAATCGCACGTTCAAGGGAATTTTAGTCTTTCCACATTTTGGGTACTTGTCCCAACATCTTCGCGAAAGTTGTAGCCCTCCTCGCAAGCTTCTCGTGGCCATGAACGGTGCGCGATTTTGAGTCCGTATGAAGAAGTTACGGGAGTTTTAGTGAAAGAAAAAAATAAAGAAACCAAAGAAGGGGGAATAGTTGCTGAACTGCTATGGTCGATTGATCGGTCAAAAGGATCGATCAATCGATCCTTCAGAGTTTGGACATCGTGGGGAGACAGTAGGCTTAGTTTTCCACCATCGATCGATTGATCCCCGATTTTCTGTAGATATTTTGCCTTTTCTTTTCTTTTTCCTTTTTGTTTTCTAATTTAAATCGACTTACTATATAAACCATTTTTGTTGTAAATAATAGATATAATCGATTTTAGGTTAAAATAGCTTAGGGTTTGGGGATTTTGGAGAGTTCTTCTTCATTTCTTCTTAGTTTGACACCCAATTGGGTTTGTAAGTTGACTATTCATCTTCCCTACCATTTTAATATAGTTGTATTTACTTAATTCTTGCTTTGTAGTTAATTTACATGCTTTCATAATTAGGTTTACATGATTTCTTTCCTTGCTTTCTAGTGTAGTTTTATTGTGTTTATTTATCGCTTTTCTTTACTGCGTTTTTAATATGCTTTCTAGCTAAGTTAGTGTAGGTTATGTCAGATTGAACTCATCCTAGGTTAACATGTTGCTTTTCTTCGGTGATGGTGTTTACGGGTCTATTTCGGGTACGTTGTCCTAGTTATTGCGCCTAGGAGATTTGACGGCGCATATCATGTATGTTTCGTGCTTACGACCTTACGTGCGTAATTTTTGGGGTATTTGTTGACGCCAAAATCGTAGTAGGTTTTATGATGATTTAGGGGCGTGACAACCCTTGATTTAACTAACTATCGAAACGAGACGCATTCGTAATCACTCGTCGACCCATGTAACCATTTTATACTAATTAAATCGGGTGAGGGATATTCGACGCAACCTATAGTTTTTACTCACTTTGTTAATCTATATTTATTTTCCCACGCCTAGATTAATATTTCCCTTTTGTGCATCATTTACTTTTGTGTATAACCATCTGTTACAATTTTATTTTAGGAGTATTAAATCTTATAAATTCTAGCAACTCATCTCTGTGGATTTTTGATACCCGAACTTGGCCGTTATACTCACTCGTTGAGTGTAGTCATAAATTTAGGTTTTTGCATAACCGTTCAGACGAACGGTCAATTTTCCCTCAAAAATTGATTCGGAGGCCACTAGGCGCTCTCGGGAACCGTTTGACAAATGTCAAGTCTGCACATCAAATGATACTAAATGAATCATTGAAGGGAACTAAATACCCTTTCCAACAATCTTCCCCATGTTAGAATCACCCTGACGGTTCGGACGAATGACCTGTTTTACTTCAAAGATCAGCGGGCATTGCCAGGCCCCCGTTGACCAAAGTAAACTTTTCAAACCGAAAGAATATCTTTGTAATATTTAAGTAAATTAAATAACTTTTCCAATGATCTTCCCCATGTGTGATTCTGACTTACGATTTGGATGAACGATCCGTTATCGTCGACGCTAACCCGTCCAAAGGATCGACGAGCGCTTTCAAGCCCCGTTTGACCCAAAGTCAACTCCCAGACCCAGGAGAAGCCCAAAGGACTCTTTAAGGTATCTGATTTAGGTATACCTCATACGTGATTTGGATTTAATAATTCCATTCTACAATCATTTTCCAAAAAAAAATCTACAGGAGACTACCGATTGGCAGGTCCATTTCCCTGTCAATCGGGAGTGTGTCTAGGGTTACCTACTGGTTAGCAAGGATGGGGATATGTCAATTGGTACCCTTACCCTATAAATAAAGGGCATGATATCACTCTAAAGGCACACCTTAGATCCATCAATATTAGTGATCTCTGTAATATTCTCTTGCAATCAGCGAAGTTTCCTTATGTGAAATTCTTTTCCATCTTTCATTTCCATCATTTTCATGCCCAATTTAGAAAAATATTATTCTATATCATCTGACATTCATCTAAACTTTCAAGGGATCTCATTAAGGATCAAGATCAAGCCTCGACTCTCCCAAGAAGGTCCAAAAATCCTTCTATCTCTTTAAATTATTTATTTTGCATTCCTTTCATAAATTCTTGATCTAACTTTTACTTTAGTTCATACGCATTAATAATTCATCCTTTATTAGTATATTTCACATACTTTATTTTCTATAAAAAAATATGGTTACACTTATAAATTCCAATGTGATTATCCACTACAACTTCTCAAAACTAAAATATACTTTCTACGCACACATAATAAATTCCCATTTAAATATATAGGATAAAACCCGCCCTTATGCCGCATGTGAACTACCTGGACTTTGATGCCATTATAGGCTATGTAGGCGTTTTGGGTTAAAACTTGAAACTCGAGTCCAATTTTTCCACTTTTTTCAATTTTTCCAATTCTCCATTTTTGGCAATTGCATCATTTTCATCTATATATTTTTAATGATATAGTACGTTTGTGATCCATATTAGCGTTTTATCTAACACATATTATCGTTCATCGTAACGATCCATATCTGCATAAATGCATACATCGTATTTTCTAGATATTATTTTAGAAAATGTTCCTATGGATGACCTCACTATATCTTTTCCATGATATGAGTCGGGTGATTCCGATCTTCATGTAAATATACACGCACACACAATTCACGAAGAAATTAAGGAAAGCAGTAACACAAGCCGATGAGAGACTGGAAGGCCAAGATGGGTGTATAACACCTTTCAATTCCATAACTTAGCCACGGACCACTGAACTATTGGTTTCGTAAGGATCAGTTTGTCTTTAATGTCGCTCTCTCGAGGCAGCAACATGTTCTTTTTCATGTTTTGTGCAAAATAGGCTCGCGACTCCATCTTATTACATCACCCCACATCGACGACGGCCGAAGAGTTCTTAGAGGAAGAGGGTGCGAGACCTTTTCTCCCCTGGTAAAAGGGGAGATGCATAGAGATGGCCACAAATACACATGCGCGCGTGCGCGCGCGCGCACACACACACACACACACACACACACACATATATATATATATATATATATATATATATATATATATATATATATATATATTGTGAGTTTATACTCCTATATACCAGTGTCTTTTCAGACGTGCACATTCGCTATTTCATAGCAATTTATGATTCGGGGAACACTTAAATTGTATTTTTATCATTATTTTTTAGTACACTCTTACAGATGAGTCCACATTGTCCTTTTCAGGAATCGATTTGGTTGATTCCATTCTTCAATCACTTATATTATACACATGTACACACATGCCACAAAGTTTAAAAGGGTAAGGTTACCACTAGCCCATGAGAGATCGAGAAGGCGAAATGGGTGCCTAACACCTTCTCATTCTGTTACTTAGATCCCAGGCATTCGAACTATTTGGTTTTGTATGAATTAGTTTGACCTTGATGTTGTTCTCTTCACATTATCCCTCACTCGATGAAAGATGACACCCATATCCGTACCCACCATTGGGAATCAGACCCCGGATGGCTACATTGCCAAAAAAACACATGATAATATTCCCCGATATATATCACTACAAAACAAATGATTTTGGTGGTGGTAATTGACGACGAGATATATTGTAAATAATTGTTAAAAATTGCACGACAAGCATTTTAGTCAACAAATATCAAGTATATTTGCCAATGAACTTGGAAGTCGTCAACAAAAATCTTTAGCAACGGATATTGGGTGACGGTGGCTCGATGAAAAACATTTCGTCAAAGAAATATTTTTTCTCTAATAGTGAGAATTGTTGTGGTGTGAAGAAAAGGAATATCAATAGGCAAAAGAGAAAGAAAACTTAAAAAACACCTTTTTAATGGGTGAATTGAAAGGACTAAAGTAAATCAATGTAAAAACCCCATAATTTTATTCGCACTACTTAATAAATTTAATTCAAGGAAAATTAAATTGAAACTTAGTAAATATTAATTAGGGAGATAAAGGATTAATATTTATTGGAATTATATTTACTTCCTTGTGATTAGTAAATAGTTATACAATTTATTATAGGTCACGTATGAGTGTTAGAGACGGTCAAATGGGTGATGGGTCGATAGAATGTGGCATTAACGAATCAATATTAAATTATGAGAGATGCATAGGGTACATATGTATTGGACCCAGATAATGAAAAGTTGTCATAATTAGAGTTGGGTGACTCAGATGACCTTTTCGAGTGCATCGTTCATCCGAGAAGGGTAGAAAGAGTCCAGATTATGTACTGAGGTGTTGTGTTTGGGTTTCGTGGGATTTTTAAACATAAATAGGTTGTATAAGTGAAAGAAGGTCATTTTATATTATGAATTGAAGAGAAAAAAGATATTTAACTTTTGGGAAGGCTTATTAGGGTTTGGGAAGGTGGATGACAGCCCACCATTCACTTTTCAAACAAGAGGCTGAGAGAAAAGAACCATAGAGAAGAGAAAATAGGCTGGAAGGAAGTCTTTAGAGAGAATATTCAACATAGACTAAACAACTTCGTATCTCTAATACATTGAAGCCAGTAATTACTTGTTATATGTAGCATTTAAATTTGTAGTTAATTAATTTCTTGAATTATTTAGAAATTGGGCGTTTGATTATGAAAAACTGAACATGATGATTGATTAAATAAATATATTGGTAAAGAATGCATGGTCATGAATGAATGAATAATTTGGGTTTGGATTATATTTATGAAATATGTGTTTCAATGAAAAAAGAGAATGAACTTAAATGAGTGATAAGATCTTGATGATTAGTTGGATATATGAGTTAAATATTTAATCTATGTTGATTTACATGTTAGATTTATATATATAGCAATGGGATTGGGATCTATGGATGATCTACGAGCTAAAATTATGGGAATCTTGGTATAGAGAACCCTAAAAATGAAGTTGGGATGTCGGGGATCAATCCTTGATATGAAAGAGGGGCTTCAGGTACGTCCTCTAGAATCTAGTTAAAACCTCGCTCGAATAGGGTTAGAACAAGGTATTTCTTTTCGTTCGAACGAGCTGGGTTTTTTGTTTGAACGAGGTTTGTGTTCGAATGAGATGGATGTTCCATTCAAATGAAATGAGGTTTCGGGTCGAGTTTGGATCGGGAAGTGTTTCGAATATTTTTGTGAACTCGAGTGAGTACGTAGGAGGTTATCCAAATGAAGGAATACTTAAATAAAAATGTATTTGTGTCGCACTTATTAGTGGAAATTTAATAATTAAATGGACTAGTTAAGTAAATAAATAGGGTAATTGGGATGAACTTCATGATTTGGATGAACCACGTACGATAAGATGTGTACGGGTTCGGTAGTTATTATATACATGTATTATAGGGATCTCTCTCTCTCTCTCTCTCTCTCTATATATATATATATATATATATATATATATATGAATGTGATTATGCTATTTTCTCGTTAAACATTTCTACTCAGGAGTGCTATCGGAAGAGGTTGGATGTAATGATCAATAATGATGATGTAAACAATAGCACCAGTAAGGGGTGTTGATAAGCTCAAGCTAGCAATAAAAATGGCAGCACAAGAGTAAATATCAAGTTAAGGGAGGTGAGGAAAAGAGAGAAACACAAGTATATAAGTGGTTCAGCCAATCTGGCCTACGTCCACTGTGAGTGTGTGAGTAATTTCACTAAATGAAGGCACTAATGGTCATAGATACAATCTCTCAAGCTCTCTCTCTCTCTCTACTGTGTAAACCATCAGAGTTTTAGCTAGTGTCGCAATTATCAATCCCTTTGCAAGGTAGAGGAAGACTTCTATATATAGTGCTTGGGGGTGTAATGTACCCTTGTGTATGAGATCCAATATCCTGTTGACACCTGGATGATCTCATATGGATAATGATGACCAAAATATTCCCCCCACATAAGGGGTATGATTCGGTTATAACTGAATTTCCACGTGAAGTCTTCCATGTGCCTGTGTATGCTCAGACTTGTGATGTCACTTGCTATAACCTCGGCTTGGATAAGCACGAGGTTGGTGAAGTTCGATAGTGTTTCTTTGTTTTGTCGATAACCATGATGACCTCAGCCAGGAAGAGTGGCCGAGGTTGGGAATGAGGTACGCTATAACGTCAGCTCAAGTAGAGGACGATGTTGGCAATAACCTGACCCCATAAGCTATTGCTGACATCCACTGCTGCTTAGCCGAGGTTGGTTAATTGAAGAGCCGACCCTGGAGAAGACGAATTTTCGGTGGCTGTTATAAGCTTCTTGTCAACTCGACTATGAGACAGGATGAGGTTAGTGACCCTGAGTACGAGGGTGCACTTTGATCATATCAATCACCCCCTAGACCTTAGTTTCCTATGTGAGTAGGTCATTGAGGCATATGTAGGTGAGGCCGAGACTGAGTCTATTTTGGTATCTTGGGGCGTAAAGTGATTCTTTGACACATGCCATTCACTGAAGTGGCTGCATTTTTCCCAAGGTATGACAGTTTTAGGCATCACCTTTTGGGTTTCTTAGGGTAATGATGAGGGTATAGGGAGTTATGCCCTATCATCACGAAGGTCTAAAAGCATTTCTCTTTCCTAATTTTCTCTTTCTTCTTCCAACTTTCCCGCATACAACTTCTACAACTATGATTTCCTTTAAACCTCCATTGATGGCTACTATTGAAGGTTCTTCGCCTCTAAAGTCTCTTCCTTCTGCCATCGCACTCAGTCAGGTACTACTCTTAGACCCTTTCTTTCCCATTTCTGGTCATTGTTTTACATTTTTATTTTCTAGTGAGGTTTTTCTTTTCAGGCGAAGCTTTCTGCCATTGTTGGGTAGCTATAGGATTAGGTTTGTCGCGCTTGTGACTTTGTGGCCATATTAGGTCAACTTAGGGATGTTTCATCCAATGACACAAGCTTTTAGACTTCCCGGTGACCCTCTGGTCATCTTCTCTGGTGACCCAGTTCTTAAATATTCTTGAAGTTCTTGGTGAAAATCTTTAGTATTCCAAGTTTTAATCTCTAACTTTGAGTAACAAATTGTTTGCTTATTTTCCCTCTTTTAGTTCAAACCTTCAAAGTGTAGTGTCATCTTCCTTATGCTTAAACCCTTGTACCAAATTATAGAAGAATTCCCATATCTTAGTGAGAAGACGTTTGAGAAGATTAGGCAGATAGAGTTGGCCTAAGAGGAAGCTTGTAGGGATGAGTCCTTTCCCCTCAGACCAATTTTTCCTCCACCCTTTAAGATTATATACCCTGAGCCAGCCGAGCTAGCTGAGCCTGCAGAGGTTCCTGAGGATCCTCTACGAATGTTTGAGTCGTCTTCTTCAGACCCTATGTCAACATCTGAAGCAGGTGAATCTGTAGACTCTTTTCAAGAGTCTATGGATTGTCCTCCTAGGCATGGTGAGGTTCCTGAGGATGCTGAGGTTTCAAGTCGTGTCTCATCCCACCAAGGTGCTAGCACTTCGCGTAGGTTTTTCAATATTGAAATATTAGGGACCGGTGTGGTAATTCCCCCTCCTATTGATGCCATTCCTCTAGCGGCTGCCACTGGGGTTGAATTTGCGAAGAGGTTTCCTGGTGGTGCCCCTATAACTGCACAGGATAACGTTGCATGGGATAGTGATGATGGTGAGGATAGCTAACTCAATACCTTTAAGGAGGCCGAGTATGAGGGAACCGTCAATGAGTACGTCCTTCTTAATTTTAGGCACCTCTATTCCATTGATTCTTCAATCATCATTAGGAAACCTCTGAAGGATGAGATGGCCTTTGATGGACTAGATGGACAAATCTGCATTTTTGAGCAGATGTTTAAGTTGGGCTTTCGTCTTCCTATTCACCCAACCATCAGAGTTATACTCTCCCACATAAATCTTGCCCCTTCCCAACTATTCCTAAATGCCTGGAGGGTTATGATTGGGGCCATCATCCTTTGGAGGTCTGTTCACCATTCAGACCTTCCAGTTAGAGTTTTTACAAGTTGTTACGTTCCCTCATCTGCCAAAAACCACCTCCGCTACTACCACTTCTTAGCTAGGAAATCGAAGAAGAAAATTCTCTTGGTTACCCAAACTTTAAATAATAATTCGAAACCTCGGTACTTATTTATTTCCGGGGCATGGGAGTTTGGTTCAGATGAGGCTTCTGGATCGTCGGTTCCAAAGACCCCTCTGAAATGGGGTAAAGTCTACCTTGCTACTAAAACTGACCTTGGACTTAGCCAGGACAATTATAAGAACGTTGAGGACCTTCGCAATCAGGGCAAGAAAGGTCGTCTCGTTAAATATTAACATCTGATGACCCCCTATTACCTTTCTCAGACAGGTTTGTGGGGTGGTCCCCTAGAAGAGCTTCGTAAGTCTTCATTTTTCTTACCCAAGTTATACCTCTTACATCTTTTTATCTCTAGATGACTAACTCAGAGACTTATCTTTTACAAAGCGTCCATCAGGCCTTCCAAACGAGTTTTGGGAAATGTCGGCACCTATTTTAGTGAAGCTTATGGAAAAGCGGGGTGGAAAGAGTGCACTACCACCGGTATCAAAAAAGAACATCGGCACCTCTAGGGCCGATGCTAACAAAAAGAGGAAGTCCACAACAGACCCAGCGCATACGTGGTCGAGAAAGACCCAGGCGAAGGATCGTGCCATACCCATCTCTACAGACGATGCCCTGGTTGCTAATCTATCTCCGCTCAAAATCGAAGATAGCTTGATCGACCATAGTCTGAAAGCTACTGATTCTATTGGCACAATAATGACCGAGGAAGACAAGTGTTTTCTACATGCATTGGATGTCCCTTTATTAGCCGAGTCTGCTCTCCACAAGTCAATCCAGGTATCAGTTTTTTTATCATTTTCATACAAGTGTAACATCGACTTATTAGAAATTATAACTCATGTGTTCATACATCGGTTCTTCTTCTACAGGGTGTCTTGTCTTTTCATCATCTTGTTGATTGGACTTTGAAGAAGATCCCCCTTATAGATAAGGGTAAGGAAGCTAAGAAGGTTGAGGCCTCTCTGAATGGAGAGATTGGAAGGTTGAATGGAATAATCAAGGAGAGGGACGACCAATTGTCTCAGCTCAAGAAGGATTACATCAAGGCTCTAAAGGCCAAGGACGATGTTCTTCAATCTAAGGTTGATGCTGCAGTCAAGGATGATTTGGAAGATACTGTTGAGAAGGCCATCAAGGACTATAAGGTCTCTGATGAATTTGTCATATTTGGTTTTGAATACCTAGAGAGAGGTATCAAAGCAATTAGAAAATGGGAAGCCATGAAGGAGAGTGAGTCTGGGGGATGAACTGCATCAGACTTTATTGATCTCGGCTTTAGAGACCCTCGGTTCCCTGAGGCCTTGAAGGAAGTTGAAGAGGGTGACGCTGCTCCGATCGAGACTGCTCCTCTCAAGGTTATAGAAACTGAGTACGCTACTCATCATGATGATGGAGTTGAAGTCACAAACATCGGCCTTGACTAGACGACTGATGCAGTTGGTGGGTCGGCTCCCGCCGAGACATAGGCTCTTTTTCTAGTGAAGCTTTTCAATATTTGTAACTTTGATGAACTTTTATTTATAATTCTTGACACTCTGGCTTGTAACTCTGAATCTTTTTAATGATAATCATTAGTTCAACTTCTTCAGATTCTATTTCTTCATACGATGTTTTGTTTAAAATTTATATGTTGGTGTTGCCCTATATTTGTGACGTTTTACCTCTTATTTTCACTAATCTAATGTTGTTTGAGGTCTGAGGTCACCAAACTATGATGTTTAACCTCTTAAACTTTCACTAAATAATGATTTTTAAGGTCCGAGGTCACCAAATTATGATGTTTAACCTCAAATTTCACTAAATAATGATGTTTAAGGTCTGAGGTCACCAAATTATGATGTATCACCCCATGTTTTCACCAACTAAATGTTTTTAAAAGGTCTGGGGTCACCAGGTTATGATATTTCACCTCCTATTTTCATCAACTAAATAATGTTTTATGGTCTAAGGCCACCAAATTATGATGTTTAACCTCGAATTGTCACCAAATAAAGATGTTTAAGGTCTGAGGTCACCAAATTATGATGTTTCACCTCCAAATTTCACCAAATAATGATGTTTAAGGTCTGAGGTCACCAAATTATGATGTTTAACCTCCAAATTTCACCAAATAATGGTGTTTAAGGTCTGAGGTCACCAAATTATGATGTATCACCTCATGTTTTCACAAACTAAATAATGTTAAAAGGTCTGAGGTTATGAAATTATGATATTTCACCTCATATTTCTATCAACTAAATGATGCTAAAAGGTCCGAGGTCTCCAAATTATGATGTTTCACCTCATAATTACATCAACTAAATGATGTTTTAAGGTCTGAGGTCACCAAATTATGATGTTTAACCTCCAATTTTTACCAAATGATGGTGTTTAAGGTCTGAGGTCACCAAATTATGATGTTTCACCTCATATTTTTACCAACTTAATGATGTTAAATACACACACATCGGAGCAAGAACATTAACACAATGTTGCTACTTTTTCATTGACATCCTCTATTGAAGTTTATACATGTATTACAAAGATAAGAACAATTGCAACATCATAAGTAATATTTCTTTAAATGATCGGCATTCCAAGGGTTGGAGAAAGGTTCTCCTTACAGATTTTCTAGCTGGTGGGTACTAGGTACAACCTCATCAATTACCCTATAAGGACCATGCCAATTAGGATGGATCTTATTTGTTTTTTCCATGTCTTCTTCACGACTAGGTCCCCCATAACTATCGGCCTTGACTTTACCCTGCAATTATAGAATCTCGCAGTTCTCTGTTGATATACTTTTTGCCTTATCTCTGCATCATCTCTTCTTTCTTCAAATAAATCAAGATCAAGTCTTCCCTCTTCCTTATTCCTCTAAGGGTCGTATGTCTGAACTCTATAAGTGTGTAGCCCTATCTCTGTTGGGATGACAACCTATGAGCCATGAGCTAGCATAAATGGAGTTTCTCATGTTGGTGTCCTCGTTGTCGTCCAGTAGGCCCAAAGCACAGCGTATACCTCCTTTATCCATCTTTCTTTGGCCTCTTCCAACCCCTTTTTTATCCCATCAAGGATTATTTGATTTGTGACCTCAGTCTGGTCGTTTACCTGGAGTCGGCGAGGAGAAGAGAAGAACTGCTTGATTCCCACCCTTTCGCAGTATTTTTCTAAGGATATGTTCTTGAATTGGTTTCCATTGTCTGAGATGAGGGTGTTTGGAAGACCATACATGCATATGATGTTATTTATAGATCTTGGCAAGGGTCCTACCAAATAAATGCCCCATAATGCAAATGGCCAAAGGGAGTTGATTGAAGTCAGAGGCTGGTGAGGTTGGTGGGGGATGGTGGAGAATCTCTGACACTTATCACACTTCTTCACACACGCAGCTGCATCTTTGGCTAAGGTCGGCCACTAGTACCCATAAGTGATTATCCTCTTAGCCAACAACCTCCCTCCTATGTGACTTGAACAAGATCCCTCGTGCACATCGTGCAAGATGTGTGAAACCTCTAAAGGGTGGACACATCTGAGTAGGGGGATCAGGAATCCCATTTTGTACAAGTCATCTCCTACAATTGAGAATTTAGTGACTCTGAACCTCAGCTTTCTCCTTTCTAACTTCGACTTTGGAAGCTCTCCCTCTCTGATGTATCTAATAAGAGGGTCCATCCATGAGGCTCCCATATCCAGACTTAGGTAGGGTCAAGCAACCTCTTCCTCTTCGATGGTCGGCATGAGCAGAATCTCAACTGGCACTATTCTCCTTATGTATGCCCTTATTATTGAGGCCAACCTCGTGAGTGCATCATCTCAACTATTATCTAGCCGAGGTATCCTCTTAATCCTTACTTCCTGAAATCTTTCTAGCATCGTTCTCACCCTCTTCAGGTATTTGTCCATCCTTTCATCTTTGGCCTCATATACCCCCAGAATTTGGTTCACAACCAATCTTGAGTCACTATGGACTAGGAGTTGGCCAATATTGAGGGCTTTTTCCAAAGAGATACCTGATATTAATGACTCATATTCTACCTCGTTATTGGAAGCTTTAAAGTTGAATCTCAGTGCATATTCAATATCTGTACCATCCGATACTGATACTATCAAGCCCGCTCCACTTCCTCTTTCACAGGATGACCCATCAACGAAGAGATTCCAAACGGTTTCATTTGAAGAGAAGTTTCCCTCTGATAGGGTCCCTTTCTTGAAGAGGTATCTATTTTCCTCATTCTCGATTACTCTTTTTCTAGCTTTTCCTGACTCAACCTCATTTGAATTTCGGTCGATGCTTCTGTTTTCTTATTCATCTGTGGCCCCATGACTCTCCTCAACATCGGCCTCTTCCCAGGTGAACTCGTCCATGAAGTCTATAAGTGCTTTCCCCTTGATGGAAACCCTGGGTTGATAAATGATATCTTATTCCCCCAACTCGATTACCCAGGTCATTTGCCTTCCCGACTTCTCAGTCTTATAGAGGACCTGTCTGAGTGGGGAATCAGTGAGGAAGACTATGTAGTGGGCTTGGAAGTATGGCTTCATTTTCCTAGAAGCAAGTATCAAATCATAGGCTAATTTTTTAATCCGGGGGTACTTGTGTTCAGACCCTTGGAGTCCTTTGATATTGAAGTACACTGGCCTCTGCACTCCATCCTCTTCTCTTACTATTGCAGCACTGATGGATGACTCTAAGACAACTAAATATACGTACAACTTCTCTCCCTGAATTGGCCGAGATAGGAGTAGAGGGGATCGAAGGTAGGACTTAAGCTCTTTAAAAGATTTGTCCCATTCCTCATTCCATTCGAAGGCCTTTCAAAGAACTTTTAAAAAAGGAAGACATTTATCTGTAGCTCTTGAGATGAACCTGTTAAGTGCAGCAACTCGTCCGGTTAGCCTCTGAACGTCATTGATAATTCTGGGTGTCTTCATTTCCAGTAAATCCTTGATCTTCTCAGGGTTAGCCTCTATTCCCCTTTGGTTGATGATGAATCCCAAAAACTTTCATGTTCCTACCTCGAAGACTCATTTGGCCAAGTTGAGCTTCATTCTGTATTTGTCCATGGTGTTAAAAGTTCTTTCAAGGTCGGCCACATGAGTGTCGGCCTTCAAACTCTTTGTCAGCATATCATCCACATAAACTTCCATGGATTTTCCTATCTGATCCTAGAATATCTTATTTACAAGACGTTGGTAAGTAGCCCCTGCATTCTTTAGGTCGAAGGTCATGACCTTGTAGCATTAGGTCCCATTGCCTGTGATGAAGGCTATATTTTCTGAGTCTGTTGAGTCCATAAAGATCTGATTATACCCCAAATATGCATCCATGAAGCTCATGAGCTCATGTCCTGCTGTGGCATCCACCATCTGATCTATACGAGGTAAGGAAAAGTAGTATTTTGGGCAAAACTTGTTTAAATTGGTGAAGCCTACACACATCCTCCATTTCCCATTAGCTTTACGCACTATGAAAGCATTAGATAGCCACTAAGGGTATATGACTTCCTTAATAAACTCGGCCTCTTCAAGCTTTCTAAACTCGTCTCTAATGAGATCATACTTCTCTATTGAGTATATTCTTCTTATCTACTTAAGAGCTTCACTAGCTCCTCCTTAACATCAGGTTTTAGGGTTTTGCCGATTTGGATGGTTTTTTCCAGCTTGTCCTCATTGAGGATGATGGATTCTACCTCCTCTGTATCCTCTCCCTTTTGGAGCTTTATTTCATCTCTGGGACCAAGGGTGTCAATGTTGTAAGTGGTTGTTGCCCTCTTATGAGACTCTCTCTCTTCCGTAGAGTTGAAGTAGCATTTTCGTGCCGATGTTTGGTCACCTTGCACTTCCCCAACTCCATAGGGAGTCGGTAATTTTAGCATCTGGGGGACCGTTGAAGGCACGACCTCAAATTCCTTAAGGGATACTCGTCCCATGATGAGATTGTAAGCTGAGAAAACATTTTCATCCATTATAAAGAAATTGTTTTTTTTGGTCAACCTCTTAGGCCATTCATCCCCCATTCTCACATCCATTTCATATATACCCAATGGATGAAACTTTTCACCGCTGAAGCCAATCAAAGGATGATGATAAGGAACAAGCCTAGGTCTACTGAGGCCCAGGCTCTTGAAACAGGGCCAAAACATAACGTCTACAGAACTACCCCCATCAACGAGGATCCTCTCAAATTCACACCCATGCAACCTTGTGGTGATAACTAAAGGGTTATCGTAAAGAGATAAGATACCCACGAAATCAAGTCGTGAGAAGCCGACCACGAGGGTGTCCATATCTACCTTCTTTCTATTCCCTCACTTAACTTCTGTAGATGACAAGTTTACAACCTCGACTTTAGTCACTTCTTTAACCTCTGCCACGTGAGCCTTGCGATAAACTACCTTTGAACCAGCCCCTGCTAGTCCTCTACAGATAGTGTTTACATCGAAAGAGATCATACCGACCCTCTTCACTAGGACATTTTCGTCTTTTGGTGGGAGGTCAGAGTCATCGTCATCATCATCTGAGTCATCAGCTCTTCTAGCAGGGGCATCTTCTTGGTATTTATCATTTCTTTTCTTTTTAGGGTCGTATCTTCCCCCTTAGAAGCTCTATCATCCACATACTTTCTGAGCTTTCCAGACTTTAACATTTTCTCAATCTCATCCTTCAGGGTGAAACACTTGTCAGTCAGATGTCCATGATCTTGATGGAACTCACACCATAGATTATTATTTCTCTTATGTGGAGGAGCCTTCAGCTTTTCTGGCCATCTTAGGATCTATCATTCTTTATTTTGTTGAGGATATGTTCGCAGCTCACAGTTAAAGGAGTCTAGTGTGCAAACTTGTCGTCTGCAGTCCTCTTCTTTCCATCCTTTTTCCTTTGAAACTTCTAACTGCTACTTTCGTTCGCATCCTCATACTTTGCAGTCATTACTTCTTCTGCGTTCATGACCTTTCCAGTTGCTGCTAATAGCTCGGCCATAGACTTAGGAGGGTCTTCAGCAATCTTCCAGAGTAACTTTCCCTTCTAAAGCCCTCCAATAAGGGCTGCCATTGCTATACTCTCTTCATAATCTTTTACCTCTAATTTTTCCTTGTTGAATCTCATGATGTAGTATCTGAGGCTTTCATTCTTCCCTTGCTTCACATAAAGCAAGTGAGTCCTTTTTTTCTGAGGTCTTAGCCCAAAACAGAAGTTATGGATAAACCGTTTAGCCAAACCTTTAAAATTCTTAACTGAATTTTTTGGAAGAGAAGTGAACCAGATATGTGCAGCCCCCGTTAGAGTGCTTGAGAAACCTCAGCACCTAATCTCATTAGAGATTGAATAAATATCTGCTGAAGATTGATACATTTCAATATGATGGACTAGGTTAGTACTACCATCGTACTTGGGAGACACCACCGGAGGTTTAAATTTGGCAGGGGTTGGGAAGTTAACAATCCTTGCCAAAAATGGTGAGCCCTATGAATACCCCCTCTATAACGAGTCTCGACTTTTTATGAGGTTACCTATCTTCTCTTCCACCCTTTTAATGGAATTGTTCCATGGTTTAGCAATGTCGGCCTGACCGAGGTTATCCCCCGCCACCTCCAAATGGTGGACTGAGGGTCCCCCAGCTGCCGTATAATGTCAGTTATTATCCTCCCCCTGATCACAGTCTCAACCATATGGGTGTCGTCCATGATGAAAGCGATTATCACAACCTTCCCTTTATGAGCCAGTAATGCTTCTTTCCCTAGATAGCCTCTGCCTCAGATCAGTAATCGGGCTGAGCCTTTCAAAGGCTGACCCTCTACTTAAGCAATCGAAAGCTGACCCTCTCTGTCATGCATCACCATCCCATCTTTCACACCGACCTCGGCTCTACTTTATAGTACATACAATGTTATTTGAGACCTCATACGGCTCCCAACAGTTTGCCGGGGCATCCTCTGCCTCAATGTCATAGTACCTATCCTTGGGGCAAGGGTTTCCTTGCCTCCCCAGGCGTAAACGCCTAGGGTCAGCAACATCCCTCCTCCGTTGAGGAGTAGGTTGGTCCTTTAGTGGTGCCTGGGGTGGTCCCTTGGCCTCGTGCTATAGCTGAGAAGCCGCCGGAGTAATCATCTCTGGTGAGACTCCATGTGGTCTCATTATTATGTTTTGGCTTAGCTCGACAAATTGCTCCTGCATCACTTGCTGAGTTGTAGCCAAGGACTTTAAGGCTGCTACCACCTCAGCCATCTCGGACTAGGGTGGTGCCTGGATAGAACTGGGTCCTCCAACACCAGATGGTGGAGGAGGCGGTGGTAACTCCGATGACATATGCTTAAGCTTTTAATGAAAGGACTATAGAGCTTGGAAACCTCAAGGGACCTCTTTCATTGGTGAAGCAGCTCCACGCGAAAGGTGAGGACTGGTTCATAACCAAAGTCTTCGGTGAGGTTAAGGAGCAAAAGATGAAGAGATAAATCCTCTCGTTCCCACATACGGTACGAAAATGATGATCCTGTAAACAGAACCACTAGTAAGGGGTGTTTATAAGCTCAAGCTAATAATAACAATGGCAGCATAAGAGTAAATATAAAGTAGAGGGGGTGAGGAAAAGAGGAAAAACACCAGTATATAAGAGGTTCAGACAATCTGGCCTACGTCCACTGTGAGTGTGTGAGTAATTTCACTAAATGAAGGCACTAATGGCCATAGATACAATCTCTCGAGATTTCTCTCTCTACTGTGTAAACCACCAGAGTTTTAGCTAGGGTTGCAATTATCGATCCATTTGCAAGGTAGAGGAAGACTTCTATATATAGTGCTTATGGGGTGTAATGTACCCACAAAGCATGCAATGAGCATGTGTATGAGAATTGAACCAATATCCTATTGACACCTGGCTAATCTCATGTGGATAATGATGACTAAAATATTCCCCCCACTTGAGGGGAATGATTTGGTTATAAATGAATTGCCATGTGAAGTCTTCCATGTGCTTGCCTATGCTTGGACTTATGATGTCACTTGTTGTAACCTCGGCCTGGTCGAGTACGAGGTTGGTGAAGTTTGATAGTGTTGCTTTGTTTTTCGATAACCACGATGACCTCGGCCAGGAAGAGTGGCCGAGGTTGGGCATGATCTAGGACGTAACGTCGTCTCAAGTAGAGGACGATGTTGGCATTAACCTGACTCCATAAGGCGTTGCTGACATCGGTTGTTGTTTAGACGAGTTTGGTCAATTGAAGTGCCGATCTTGGAGAAGACGACTTTCTCGATGGCTGTTATAAACTTCTTGTCAACTCGACTGTGAGATAGGCCAAGGTTAGTGACCTTGAGTAAGTGGGTTCACTTTGGTTATATCAATCAGTCCACCCTGGCATTGACTAACAGGTGTTGGATTGATCCCCCAAAGTCATAATAATATTGCATAACCGCTAACCATATGTTATGATAGATGTTGTTTTGAGTTCGGTTGGGGGATATGTGGTATCATCATGATCTCAGGGCATACGGCTATGATCGCCATCATTGTAGGTGTATTCATTTGGGATCATGGTGAGATTTCGACCCATTGGCTCAGTGTGATGCATGATACCCGAAGTCAGATAGGACATGAGGAATGTTGTAAACGCGTGAGCACACCAAATAAGGATGGTTACAATAAAAAATTCTATTTTTGTATTTTTCAATATTAATCTTTACGATTAAGTCTTTAAATAAATGCACCCAATTTAAACCGAGTTGTAGCGATAAAACTGTTTATCCAGTTTTATCTTTTTAACCTAAAACATGCATTTAGGTAATAGCAAATAAAATAAACCAATCTAGAAAATTTACTACGCACGCAATCAACACGGTGAATGCGAAAAAATTCCTTTTCAAGGAAAAACCTATATTCAGGACTTTAGAATGTTTTACAGACAATTGACTTACATACTACTTAGAAACCGACTAAGTATACAGCGCAGAGTTTTCAAAACCTTCTAAAGAAAAAGGCTTAGTCCAGAGTCTTCCACAGGTAGTAGTGCCTTCTTCCTTCTTTCTTTAGCTGTGATCCCTCGGGTCTCAAGATTAGTCATAGAGAATCCTCTCTACAAGGTGTATGCGAGATACGAAAACTTTCTAGGGTTTCAAAAGGATTCATAAAATATTTGGGGATCTAAAGTTTGTGAATCAAAAGTGTTTTAATAACATAAAATATACAAAACTTTAGTTCTAATTTTATGTTCGCGTTTTCCAAAGTCCCATCAAAACAGGTATTAACAGACCTAACATAATTTTCGAGGCGGCGGCTCATTCGAACAATAATTAATGTCGCTCGAATGAGAATGACAGTTCGTTCAAACGAAAAAAGCATATCATTATAAAGAAAATTCCAGTTCATTCAAAGCCTTTATCTAAGGAGCTTATGAATAAACTTCTCTGTAAAGCAGTCCCAATCTCCTAAGATATTCATTCGAAGCAAGATCAAACTAAAATGCTTTTTCGTTCGAACGAGGTTCTAAATGCGTTTGAATGAGGCTTAAAAATAATTTTTTATTTTTTAAATCTTTTGAAAATCTTGTCTCGTTTTTTCTAAAAAAACATCCCAAATATAATTATGAATACTAAAAAACTATTATACCTTCATGAGATGTAGAGGTGTCTTGGACTTGGAAAATGTTAGATATCAGTTTGACGTGTCAATGCGTGACATTTTGTAATGGGATACGCCAAATACGACAAAGATGAAATAAATACAAATAAAAATCCTAAGCTAAAATAGTTTCTCCTATAAATCTTCCCCTTTGTTTATTTGGGTATAAAAGTATACAAAACTAAACTAAAATCAAAATTACATTTAAAACCCCTCTATGACAAAAATTCTAATACCCTCCTAAACCCTATATAAATGGAATTGGATAGTGAAACATTGTCTTCAATCTCATACTATTCTTTCCTTGGGCAATTTTGTATTTATTCGGTGTAATTTATTCTTTTTTTGGTACCTACACACATGAAACAAAGAAATACCATGATATGTAGAGTTTGAAATAAAAACTCTCCCATTAAATAGACCCCTTTATAATTTGTTCTCCCCCTTTTTTTCCAAAATAAACAATGGAGTAGAAGCTATACATGAAAAATAGGGCATCACATATAAGAAGTAATATATCATCACATAGATATGTAAACAACGCACATGTCATGATAATCTCAAAGGCCTCACCAACAATTTTTTAAAATTTTCAAATTTTCTCAAGTATAAATTTTACAAATATAGCACACCTCATGGAAAATGTGGACAAAATGTAAATACCAAAGACTCAAAGCACGATACCGTATATAATATATGCAAAAAATATATGAAGGACAATTCGGAATATATATATATATATATATATATATATATATATATATATATATATATATATATATAGGTATAAACTACCACAAAACCCGACAGAAATATATATATAGGTATAAACCACCACAAAACCCGACAGAAAATACATAAGCATTACACAATGGCACAATATCAATGTGTCTAAATATGTGGGATGGAATGAACAAGCATGAACTATATACAAATGAATTATGACCCAAATACTCAAATATGCTCAAGAAGTTCTAATTGATCGTAGAACTTTATCAAACTAAGATTTAGCCTCAAGTAATAAGATAAAGAAAATTTATTGAACAAATAAGCACAATGCACACAAGCTTAGAATGTGGAAGATTCTACAAATCAATAGCATAATGAAAAAATAATCATAACAAGGATTCATTGTGCAAACCCATTGATCTTCAACTAAACACCCTCAAAAGATAAACATATATCACATTTTATTTTATTTTATTTTATGAATTCTTTTGAAGCTTTTTGTTTTGATAGATCACACAAACTAAACTATGTTTCCCTTTAGCAATTTTTCTATTTTATTTCCTTTATTTTTTATTAGTCTCTTGCCAGTGGTGGCTTTCTCGCAAAGGATATTTGCTCCTTTCATAGCCCTTTCCCGTGCAACCTCATATTTTTTTCAATACTAAATCATTTACGGATAACGGTTCTTACATGAACAAATGCCCCATAGTCACAAAGCATGTTGGTGCCAAGAATGATGGGAGAACATCTCAGAAAGCTCAAATATACAGATGAAGTTAACGCTAAAAAAGATCGTGCATGTGTGTCTAGAGGCCAATCAAGTTCGAAATAATTCCATGCAAGCATGATTAAGAACATTCTAAATATCTACAATCATAACCAAATGTCCTAGCCACATGGAAATAACATAGTGAATTGGATTCAAACACAACAATATGCCATACCAAATGTGTACAACTAAAATACATAAAAAACAAAAATATTTTTGAGTTCTTCTTAAAAAATTGAAAAGAAAAATACAATTTTTTTCAATTTTTGAAGACAAACTCTAACTCAAAAGACAAACAAAATCTTCTTGTATTTTTCATTATGAATAAAAAAAAGAGAAATGAATAAACAAATACGCATGTCATAACACTAGTAAACATATATTATGAAGAACAACTAGAGTGTAACAAATAAAAACACGAAAGGAATCACCCATAAGATATATCATGTGAAGAGTCATGAGCAAGCATGCAAGAATCAAATAGTCAAACATTTAGGGACTATAAAAAAAGATTTTCTAACCCGAATAGATGTATACTTAATGCATGGGGTTTTGAGAACCAAAGGGACACTAGATTTCAACTTCCTAAGACCTCTTCCAATATCATAACAAAATGACCTAAAGTGACATGTCCTACCACATTGTGAACATGTGTAAATGCGAAGAATGTTACCTATAGGTTGACCTTGTCTAACTTTCTTGGATGTGGTTGAGCCTTTAAAACAAATAATGGTATTGGCTTTAACAATGAATGCATTAGTATTATAAGAGCCAATACCATCACAACAAATAGTACTCAAGTCCTTCATTTCATATTTTAACATCAAAATTCTCGGCTCAAGTAAAGAATTAGACTCTTCAAGTTTTAGGTACTCCTTCTTTAAATTTTTAATCATTCCTATAAGGTTATCTCGATACCCCTCAATGCAAGAGAACTTATCCCAAAGAGTCTTCTCACGTGCACTCAAATCATTAATCAATTTATTATTATCCTCATTGGCACGTAAACATGCCCTAGAAATTTTAACATCCTCTAATTCTTTCTCTAAAAATTGGACACTTGCCTAACTCTCTTTCTTGAACACTTCTGAATTTTTAAAATCATAGTCTATGTCCATAAGCTTCTCACAAAATCTCTTTTAGTTTGAATAGTTTACAAAAGTTCCATAGCAGATTTAAAAAAAAAAATCTTTTTCAAGAATTTTAATTATTGTTGCAAACTTCAAATTCAAATGATTAATTTTTTTGGGACGGTTACGAAGCTCAGTAAACTCCTCTCGAATGTCAAAATTGTCATAACTAAACACATCGAACAACTTCTCACTATGGGAATTCATCGAGAATAAAAAAACAAGAGAGAAGGATAAATAACCATCCTAAACAACACTGAATAAGGATCTACATGACAAATTACTACAACATGCTCTAATAGAACTTGTAACCGCGTGAGCAATCCCGACAAGGATGGTTACAATAAAAAATTAAATTTTGCATTTTTCAGTTATAATCTTAACAATTAAATCTTTAAATAATTACACCCAATTTTAAAATAAGTTGTAACGATAAATCAATTTATGAAATTTTAAATTTTTAACCTAAAACATGCATCCAGGTAATAGAAGATAAAATAAACCAATCTAGCAAATTTAGTACTCATGCAATCAACACAGTGAATAAGGAAAAATCCCTTTTCAGGAAAAACCCTATATTCAACACTTTAGAATGTTTTACATACAATTGACTTACTGACTATTTAGATCGACTAACTATAACGTACAGAGTCTTCAAAAGGTTTTAAAGAAAACGACTCAGCCCAGAGTCGTCCATGGCTGGAGGTCTACCCTCGATATCCACCGATCATCCTTATTCCTTCTTTCTTCAATTGTGATCCTTCGAGTCACAAGATAAGCTGCAGATAATCCTCTATCCAATGTGTATGCAAGATACATAAACTTTTTAAGGTTTTAAAAGGAATCACAAAATATTTGGGGTTATAAAGTTTGTGAATAAAAAGAGTTTTAAGAAGACAAAATATGAAAAACTTTTGGTCTGATTTTTTGTTCAAGATTTTTCTAAAATTTGATGAAAAATAGGTTCAAACTGGATATTTATAGACCCGACACAATATATGAGGTGGCGGTTCGTTCGAACAAAAATCAAAGTCATTCGATTGAGAATGACAATTCGTCCGAACAAGAAAAACTTGTTGTTCTAACAACAATTCCATTTGTTCAAAGCATGTATCTAACGAGATATATCTGTAAAGCAGTCCCAATATCATTAGATGTTCATTCAAATCATGATAAAATGAAAAGCACGGTTCTAAACTCATTTGAATGAGGCTTGAAAAAAATAATTTTTAATTTTTCAACTCTTTTAAAAATCCAGCCTCGGTATTTCTAAAAACACATACCAAATATGATTACGAATAATTATGAATACCCAAAAAGTCTTATACCTTCATGAGATGTAGAGGAGTCTTGAACTTGGATATGTTGGATTTCTATTTGATGAGTCGGTGCATGACAATTTGTAATGGGATACTCCAAATATGCCAAAGAGAAAATAAATACAAATAAAAACCCTAAGCTAAAATATTTAGTCTTACAAATGTATATGTGGAGTCCAAGCTCTAGGGATACGGATATATATATATATATATATATATATATATATATATATATATATATATATATATATATATATATATATATATATATATATATGTGTGTGTGTGTGTGTGTGTGTGTGTGTGTGTGTGTGTGTGTGTGTGTGTGCGTGCATGTGTGTGTTTTTATATGATATAGCATGTATATATATTTATAGTGTGGGTCTATCTATGTATGTTATCTCGTGATTACTTGAATTATAACAAGTGTCTCACTAAAATACTATTTATAAATGAATACATAAAGAAGGTAGATAAACTTAGATAGTAGAGAGTATTAGTGGGGTTGGGCTTACATAGTTGTTATGTATCCTTATTAGACTAGGTAATTTAATTAGGATAATTAAAATGAAGACATTAGGTGTTCACTCTATTTGAGAGGGGAGGCATATCTCAAGTGAATGTGATCGGTTAATCTTGAAAGTAATACACTATGGTTTTAAACGATTTAAATTAATTATTTACTTGTGAAAATATTTTACTTTAAGGGCTCTTACACTCATATTCCCGTATTTTCTTTTTTTTTTGTTACACCTCGTGAGCGCAGCTGGGATAAAAATGATGTATTTGTTCTTGCCAATAGTACCTATGGATCATTGCTTAGATTTTTCATTCATTTCTTCTTTAGATAGGATCAGTCATTTCATATTTACTATTGGGAGGGTTTCCCATAGATGATAGACATTATATCACTACAGACTTTTATTGTTTTGTCAGACTTGTATTCAATTATTATTTTAGTTCATAATGTGGATGTTTTTAGTGACTGATGGTTTATTCGGTTCACCCTTATTATTAATTATGCTTACTGTTCAGTAATTTATTGTAGTTGTATGTATTATTTGTATTCCTTAATGTTCTTATTTGTGACAGTGATGCTGAGATAGATCCATACTGAGATTTTTGTTTATTTTGGTAAAGGATTGATCATCCGTTATAAAAAAAGGTAGATTGTCACAGTTGGTATAAAAGCACCAGGTTCTAATGTCTTTAGAATTTATGGGAACTTACTATGTTATGAGTGTTACACTTTCTTTGATGTATAGACCTATATCTAGGACTGTTGTTTCTTACTGAGTATTAATATTCTCCAGCTATTATTTATGATTGAAGTGAATCTCATAGAATTTTTGTTTTGTTTTAGATGATAAAAAATAGGAAAGGACGACCATCTTGAGTCACTAGGAGGGACACAGGGGAGAAGACTCAGCAGGAGCCATAGGTAACAAAGTGGACGATGGCAGTTGTAGAGGTTTTCACCATCATTGCACAGGCGGTTAATGAATCGATGACTACCCTGGCACAACATTTTCCCAAAGCACAACTACACCAGTCAGTGTAGAAAGTTGTTCATAATCACTTAGTTCCATCAGTTTGGGATGTATTCAAAGATTTCTTCTAGAAGGGTCATCCGTCAGAGTTCTATGGGAGTGCAGATGTGGTTGCTATTAGCCCATGAAAGAAGGACATCCGAAGGCATTTATGCATAGTTGAGTGTAGCGACACTTAAAAATAGATATTGGTTACTTTTAAGCTAGTGGGAGCAGCACTTTTGTGGTGGGATTCGGTCACCACAGTAGAGGATAGAGATAGTATGACCATACAAGTGTTCTAGGTGAAGTTCATCATATATTCTTTTTGTTATAAATTCAAACGTGGATGAGGAAGATATTCATTAACCTATCACAGGAGGGTTGGACTGTGGTCAAATGCGAGGAGGAATTCTCATACCTGGCAAACTTTTTGCAAGACGAGGTGAATACGGAGGAGAGGAGGGTTCTTAACTTTACTGATGGACTCACATGAAGAATTCGCCAGCAATTATTGAAGGACCCGAAGTTACAAACCTACACTAAGGTCGTAAATGATGAATTTCTCTACTGTCAAGACCATCACTCCCACCTAAGGGATCAAAGATCGCCGTAGATTCTAGCTAGAAGGGAAAAATTGGTGGTAGTGGTACTAGAGAGGCACCATAATAGCAGCATTAGAGGCAAAATGAGCGGGGTTCCCAGTATAGGGACTCTACTAAGAGATTCTAGCTGGGTAACAGTAACTTCAGGAAGGGGCATCAGGACGAGGAGCACATCCCTCAAGGCTAATAGGGATAGGGAAATTAGGGAGGTGGCTAGCATGGCTGACGTTACTAGGGGCAGTAAGAAAAAGTCATGGTCAACCTCGTCAGGGCCATCACAGTGATAAGCAAGCAAATTTTAGTGGTAGATGTTTTTCATGTGGGTAGCAAGGCCACATGCGGCGTCCATGCTCGAACTGGGCTAGGGTTCAGGAGCAAGGTGCCCAGCAGGGGCAGGAGGTGTAGAAGTTTTTAGCCCCAACAACAGTTCTAACATTTCCACCTTCGTAGGGAAAGATTAGGGACAGTTTTTGCTGTTTATCAGCTCCGATGATCAATTTTACCTCCATCTTTGCCAGAAATAGAGAGTATGCTTCTCATCTATGGGAACATGTGGCGGGTTTTATTTGACACGGGAACGTCACATTCTCTAGTTAGCACTAGGTTTGTACGTGCGATGGGTTTAGTGAATTTATCCACTGATATTATTATGACAATGGATTCACCATTGGTTGCTGGGGATCTTATTTGGTCCATCTCATTGGATTCAATCCCAGGTGTCAGGGATTATGCAAATGTGTTTCAGGAGATCTCGGGGTTATTATCGAGTCGAGAGATCGAGTTTCTGATCAACTTAGCATTGAGGATTAGGTTGATAGCACGAGCATCATATCATATTTCTCCTCTAGAGATACGGGGGCTGTAGGATCGAATTCAGACGTTATTGGGGTAGATTTTTATTCGTAGGAGTACTTTACCTTAGGGTTATATCATTTATGTATCAGGGAGGAGGATGTCTCTAAGAATGCATTTTTGAAGAGATACGAGTCTTATGAGTTTAGGGTTATGCCGTTTGGGCTAATTAATGCACCAAAATTTTTCATGGATCTTATGAATAGTGTGTTCACGGATTTCATGGATAATTTTATCATTGTATTCATAAATGACACTTAGTTTATTCTTGGATAGAGGGTGAGCATGCAGAGCACTCGCGTACGATTCCCTAAACTTTGCGAAACCACTACTTTTATGCCAAGTTTGAGAAATGTGGATTATGTTTACGGGATGCAATTCTTGGGGCACATTATCGTTGAGAAATGGATTGTTGTGGATCCAAGTAAGGTAGTGGTGAGGGAGTGGGGCTAGCCTACGACACTGGCATATTTTTTTGGGGCTAGAACAGTACTACAACTGATTCATCAGAGTATTTTCAAAGACTATGGGTCCCTTGACGAATTTAACCCCTAAAGGAGTACCTTTTATATGGGATGTCCATTGTCAGTTAGCTTTTTATGTGATAAAGAATAAGTTAACTTCATCTACAGTACTTACATTACTTAAGGGAGGAGGGGAGTACCTTATTTTTCCCGATGCATCATTTCACGGTCTTGGGGGAGTTCTACAGGAGGAGGAGCTGGCCATAGCTTATGCATTTAGCAAGCTTAATCCCCATGAGAAGAACTATCCCACTCACGATTTGGAGTTAGAAACAGTCATATTAGCCTTAAGGATTCAGAGGCATTACCTTCTAAGGGAGAAGTTTCGGTTGTTCATAAAACATAAGTCACTTTAGTATCTCTTCACATAAAATGGGTTGAATATGAGGAAGCATATACAACTTAAATTCGTGAAGGAATATCAGTTTGAAATCCAATATCATCCGAGGAAGGCTAACATATGGGGTATGTGTTGAGCCATATGTCGAAAGGACATTTGGAAGTAGCATGGAAAGCGAAGTGGGCAGATCTTGTCCAGGAGAATAAGTAGTTCGAGTGTAATTAGTAGTTATTACCGTCACACCTTAGATCATTTTGAGGTTTATTAAGGCGAAAGTAGAGGATACTTCTTGTCAGGACAAGATTTAACAATTATTAGCGAGTGGAGTGGAGTCTTACTCATTCAGTTCTAATGGTAGCTTACGCTTCAATAGGATTTTGATTGTTTAATGTGATGAGGAGCTACGAAGTGCAGTTATGCAGTGGGTGCATAGTTCGTGGTTTTCAGTAAATCCCGGAGGGGATAAGATGAACCGAGATATAAGGTGATAGTATTAGTGGGCCTAGATAAAGCGGGACATAGAAGTGTTTATCTCCGGGTGCACCACCAGTCAGATGGTGAAGGTTGATCATCAGAGACCAACCGGGGTTTTAGAATCATTACATATTTTGGTGTGGAAATAGGAGAGTAATTCGATGGATTTCATCATAGGGTTATCAATGTCACAGCGGGAACACAATTCTGTCTTGGTCATTGCGAATCAACTGACTAAGGTATCGCATTTCTCACCAGTTCGGGTGGATTACACGACGTGGAAGGATGAGTAGTTGTTTATAGCGGAGATAGTGAAATTAAATGAGGTGCATATGAACATTGTTTCAGATTGGGAAAAAATTATGTGTCCCACTTCTATTAGAGCTTTTAGGAAGCAATGGGGATAAAATTACATTTGAGCACGGGTTATCACCCCCGAACGTTGGGCAGACGAAAAGGGTTTATCAAATGTTATAGGATATGCTGAGGATGTGTATACTAGATTTTAAGGTAAGTTGGGAGTAGTATTTGCCTTTGGAAGAGTTTGCATAGAACATTTCATACCAGTTCACTATTATCATGGCACCATTTGAGGCTTTGTATGGGAGATCTTGTCGTTCGCATTCTTGTTAGTTAAAGGTGGGGGACAACAAGCTACTTGGTCCGAATTTGATTCAAGAGACATCAACAAAGAGAGAGTTCATTCAGAGTCGTATTTGGGTAGCTCAGGATAGGCAAGAGAGTTACATCGATGCGAATTGGAGATTTTTTGAGCTTGACGTGGGTGATTATGTTTTATTGCAGGTATATCCCATGAAGGGAGTGATGAGGTTTCGGACAAAAGGGAAATTAGCACCTAGATATGTGAGGCCTTTTTCCATTATCGAGAGGATTGGGATAGTTACGTAAAGACTCGTCTTGTCGAAGCATTTAGTAGGATTCACGGCATGTTCCACAAGTCATCATTGAAGAAGTATCGCAGGAGTGACAAGGCTTATTAGAACATATCGTTGGAGACATTGACTTGAAGCTAAATATTTCATATGAGCAGTAATCCATTTCCATCCTAGATCGCAATGAGCGTAAGCTTCAATCAAAGGTGGTACCGTTAGTGCGTGTACAATAGGGACACCATAATGTTTTCGAGTTGACATGGGAGCCCAAGGATGATATGCGAGAGAAGTATTCAGAGCTCTTTGTGGAAGGAATGTTCGAATTTCGAGGACGAAATTTCATTTTTGTGGTGAAGAATGTAATACCCCATAATTTTAGTCACTTTACTTTATTAATTTAACTAAGAGAAAATTAAATTGGAAATTAGTAAATATTAATTAGTGAGATAAATGATTAATATTTATTATAATTATTATTTACATGTGTGTGATAATTAAATAGTTATACAATTTATTATAGCTCGCATGTGAGTGTTAGCGACAGTCAAATGGTGATGGGTCTATAGGATATGGCATCAACGGATATATATAAAATTATAGGAGACGCATAGGGTACACACATGTTAGATCAAGATAATGAAAAGTTAGCATAATTTGGATTTGGGTGACTCATATGATATTTTTTAGTGCACCGGTGATCCCGATAGGGTCAAAATAGTACAATATATGTACTCGGGTGTTGTGTTTGGGTTCTGGGTCTTTTGTTGATATAAATCGGGTCATATAAGGGCAATAATGTCATTTTATATTATTAATTAAAGAGAAAAACGAGATTTAACTTTTGAAAAGGCTTATTAGGGTTTATGAAGGTGGATGACAACCCACCTTTAATTTTTCAAATATGAGGTTGAGATAAAAGAACCCTAGAGAAGAGAAAAGAGGCAAGACAGAAGTCTTTGAAGAGAATATTCAACCCAGATTAAAGAACTTTGGATTTGAAATCCCTTAAGGCAAGTAAATACTTCCTTTATGTCGCATTTCAATTTATAGTTAATTACTTTCTTGAATTAATTAGAAATTGGTGGTTTGATATGAAAAACTAAACTTGATGATTGATTAAATAAATCTATAAGTAAATATTATATGGTATTGAATGAATGAATAATTTGGGATCGGATTGTATTGATAAAATCTGGATTTTAATAGAATAGGAGAATGAACTTAGATCGGAGATAATACCTTGATGATTAACTTGATATATGAGTGTTAAATATTGAATATGTGATGATTTCCATGTTATATATATATATATATATATATATATATATATATATATATAAATGGGATTGGGTTATATGGATGATTTATGAACTAAACTTTTGAGAATTTGTGTATAGAGAACCTTAAAAACGAAATTGGGAATATAGCAATGGGATTGGGTTATATGGATGATCTCTGAACTAATATTCTGAGAATTTGTGTATAGAGAACCTTAAAAACGAAGTTGAGAGGTTGGTGATGAATCCCGCCTAAGAAAGAGGATTTCAGGTACGTCCTCTGGAATCTCGTTAGAAACTCGTTCGAACCCGTTCGAACGAGGTACTGATTTCTATTCAAATGAGCTGGGTTTTTTGTTCTAATGAGGTACTATTTTTTGTCCGAACGAGATTGGTGTTCCTTTCGAACGACCCATGGTTTTGGATTAGGTTTGGATGGGAAAATGTTTCAGATATTTTTGTGAACTTGAGCGAGTATGTGGGAAGTTATCCAAGTGAGTGGATACTTAAATAAATATATATTTCTGTAGAAACTTATTAGCGGGAATTTAATAATTAACTAGCTTACTCAAATATGGGACTAGTTAAGTAAATAAATCGAAAAGTTTGGGAGAACTTTAGGATATGGACGGAGAGTGCACGGTGGGATACGTTTACAGGTTTGCTAGTTATTATATATAGGTATTAGAGGGACGTATATATATTTATATATATATATATATATATATATATATATATATATATATATATATATATATATATACATACGTGTGTGTGTGCGCGCGCGCGCTACTTGATTATTAAACATACCTATTTTGTAGTGCTATCGAAGGAGGTTGCGCATAGTGGGCAGTCCACCCTAGTGTTAATCAATAGGTGTTGGTTTGAGTCCCTATTATATAGTATTGTTGCATGATTATTATCCATGTGTGAGGATAGATGTTAGTTTGAGTCCGGTTGGGTGCGATGTGGTAAGGTCGTGACCTCAGAGCATCTGGCTATGATCACCTCCATTGTATGTGTATGCGTTTCAAATTGGTGGTGAGATTTTTATATAGTGGCTTGGTGTGAGGCATGATGCCCGAAGCCAGATAGGACATGAAGAATGTATCCGGGGATTCCAAGCTCTGGGGATACAATTATATGTTTATAGTGATCTCACTCCCTCTCTCTCTCTCTCTCTCTCTCTCTCTCTCTCTCTCTCTCTATATATATATATATATATATATATATATATATATATATATATATATATATATATATATGTTTTGTGTGTGTGTGTGTGTATGTGTGTGAGCGCGTGCGACTTGATTGCTAAACTTACATATTTTGTAGTGTTATCGAAGGAGGTTGCGCTTAGTGGGTAGTCCAACCTAGCATTAATCAACTGGTGTTGGTATGAGTCCCCATGGCATAGTACTGTTGCATGGCTATTATCCATGTGTGAGGATAGATGTTAGTTTGAGTCCGGTTGGGTGCGATTTGGTATGGTCGTGACCTCAGAGAATTTGTGTATGAGCGCCTCCATTGTATGTGTATTCGTTTGAGATCGGTGGTGACATTTTGATATAGTGGATCGGTGTGAGTCATGATGCCCGAAGTCGGATAGCACATGAGGAATGTATCCAAGGAGTCCAAGCTCCAGGGATACAATTATGTATATAGTGATCTCCCCCTCTCTCTCTCTCTCTCTCTCTCTCTCTATCTCTCCTTATATATATATATATATATATATATATATATATATATATATATATATATAAGTTTATATGATAGAGTGTGTGTATCAATTTATAGCCCAGGTATAGCTATATATGTTATCTCGTGATTATTTGAATTATAGCATGTGTGTCGCTAAAATACTATCTAAAAATTAATAGCTAACGAAGGTAGTTAGAATTATCTATTAGAGAGTATTAGTGGGGTTGGTCTTACATAGATGTTATGTATCCTAGGTAGAGTAGGTAGTTTAATTAGGATAATTAAAATGAACATGTTAGGTGCGCACTGTAATTAACAAGTGAGGTGTATCTCAAGTGAGTTTGACCGGTTAATCTTGAAAGTAATATACCACAGTTTTAAACTATTTAAAATAATTATTTACTTGTTAAAATATTTAACCCTACGGGCTCTTACCCACATAGTCCTATCTTTTCTTATTCTTTTTGTTACACCTCAGATGAACAGCAGCAGCAGTTGGGACAACAAGGATATATTTGTTCATACCAATGGTAGTTGTGGATCCTTACTTAAACGTCCTATTCATTTTGTCTCTAGATAAGGTCAGTCATTTCCTATCTACTGTTGGATGAGTTACCCGTAGATCATAGACTTTATATCTCTGCAGTCTTTTATTTTTTTATTTGACTTGTATTCACTTATTATTTCAGTTCACATGTTTTTAGTGACCGGTGGTGTAATGTCCCGACCCGAATTTATGAGTTACCCGTGAGTCAACCTGATCCGAATCGAGCATTAGATGTGAAGTGAAATGGAACAACCAATATAATGTTGCTAACTCAGTTTTATTTAATTACGTTTCACTTATTAGCATGCGATTCCAATTTCAAAATAAACTACGTGAGGGACACACGGGGAGCACCCCGAAATCCAAGTAAACAGAGATACTGACGTAAACATAAATAAAATATAATTCCTTATAAAATACCTCAAATTTTGTAACCTCTCCCAACCTGCCGTAACAAAGTGGGGATGTGAGCCTATGCCCAGTGGGATTTATACAAATAGTATAGAAATGAACGACGGAAAGGAATACTCACACCCTACAACTACATGCATGCGAAAATATGTGTATATCTACATACGTATACCATTGGAAAATACACTTGCCAATTCATTAACCATTTACTTTCGAAAACTCTTACTTATCCAGATTGATTTACCTTAATCTAGTAAAGAGTTCCTTTATTCACACTTAGCATCTTTATCTTGTTTAACACACCCGGTTAGACACTTGAAACCATTACACTTGATTTGATTGGAACCCATTTCTTTATCGGGATTTAACCCCTTTTTCATTTGTTTCATTACACTTTATTATTTTCATTGAAAATCACCATTTCAACACGTGCATTTCCCGTGAGAGAAAATACTTATTTTTCATTGTAAAACCTTTTTCCATACATACTTCTGTAAATTAGCTTTTTAACAACTTGTTTGCTTAATTACCCATTTTCCCACTCACTTTACCATTTTTACCTCAACTTATGGACATTTATAGATTTACGCATTTACTTGCCCATTTCAACTTTACCAAAATATTTATTAAATTCATTCAAGTTAGGTTGTATTAACACATTTTACCACGCAACATGTTTCTTGACATGTTCCATATTCCTTTATTTTTCTCGAAATCTTCCCATATCGCATACTTACACGGGTTGTACACCGATGGCTATGTGCACAATATGCTCTGGCCATTAATTGGGACCTTCTTACCTATCCCCATGTCATCTGAGTTCCCTTTTATATGTTTTAATATTTACAAGTGTCCACGGTATTCCACTTCCTTACTTTTATCCGGACGAAGCCAAAACCGGGACTTAACCATCCGTTTTTCCATTAACACTTGCAAAATTATTTTTTTCTCTCCTTTAAGTCCCTTACCCATACACACGTGATTTATACTAAAATCATTCACGCTTTTAGGACATAAATTCATTTTCACACATATTTGTGTAAAGACATTGTTTAACATTTTTATTCCATAAAAATGTTCCATTTTAAGTAAATTGCCAATTTGCCCTTTATTTTCCAAATTTGCCATTTAGTTCCTTAACAGCTGTTATTTCTCGAAAATGGTTATTAAGTTTCTAAGTTCACTCTTAAACGCTTTAGCCATTTTAACACTTATTTAATATCACACTTTTTGCAATTTTCAAACTCATCACTTTAACAATCGTAACACATAAATTAACACCCTTTACATTTTAAGCTCCTAAATTTTTGTTTGTCTTACTTCAAGATTAAACCCAACACGATTTTAGTTAAACTTTCTCACATATTTATTATCAAAATACTACAAGTTTATATGCATAAAAGTGGACTTTAAATACTAAAATCCTACCAAGTTGGTTAAACATGCATTTCATATAACAAAGACATTTTCTCGATTTCTTTTGACTGAAAAAATGTCCATTTATTCATAAAGTCTCCATTTTGCAAGAAATTTAAAAATATTTATTTCATAAATATTTTGAAAACATTAACATCACTCCACATTTTTATTTCATAAAAATGACCATTATTTTTGTTTACTAGAAATACCCGCAAATAATGTTTTCTTACATTTTCATTCCATAAAAATGTTCTTTCTTTCTTTTTCACTAGAAAAGCACCAAAATATATTTTCTTACATTTATATTATTTGTTTTTCACGAGAAATATACCAAAATAACACTTCTTACATTTTTATTCCATAAAAGGTATATATTCGGTTTTATTAGAACCACACTATAGTAATATTATTTCACATTTTTATTCCTTAAAAATATATATTTTCAGTTTTATTATCAAATACACTGGAATAATATTATCTCGCATTTTTATTCCATAAAAATGTATGTTTTCAATTTTATTAGCAAATACACTAGAATAATATCATCCCGCATTTTTTATTCCAAAAAAATGTATATTATCAGTTTTATTGGAAAATACAATAGAATAATATTATCTCACATTTTTATTCCATAAAAATATATATTTTCAATTTTATTAGCAAATACACTATAGTTACATACCAATCCTATTCTTTAGCATTTAATAACAACAATACCATAATATATCCAGAAATGGAGTCTTATGTACAAAAAGTAGTTTATCCCACCTTAAAGAAGCTCTAAAGATGGTGGTGGTGGTGAAGATCAATGACTCCCCCGCCTTCAAAGGTGGCCCTAAATGGAGTCATATAAATCTCCACCATGTAACTTTCAAAATAAGCTCCAACAAATATTCCAAAATGCTCTGTTGTCCATCATCTTCCTTTAAGAGTAACTCCCCTCAGATACTCATCAAAAAACCCAACCAATATTTCTCATTTTTCATAGTTCCATAATCATAGTAGAGAGATAATTATTTTGGTTTGTATGTGTGGTTGAAGTTTAAAATCGGTGGGAGGCAGTGTATATAATAATGGGGAAGAGCTTTGAATTACTTGTAACAGAAATTGAGGGAAGAGGAGTGGGTTCTCCTCCCACGTCTATTTATTATACTCCAAATGCCAATCCGAAAACAAGTAATTTGTTCCTCCTACTTCATCTAATATGTTGGATTTTGATCATTGGTTTAAGAGTGTGACAATGTTTATGACAGACTGTTCAAGTGGGTTGCTCATCCTAGGTTTCCTATTGTCTTATACACGAAAACACCTAAAGCCCACAAGTTATTACAATTAGTTTGAGTTCATCAGGTAGTCAGGCCCAAGGCTGACTGAAGTGGGTTTAGCCATAGAGAATGTGAGATTAATGGATCTGTTAAACACCACGTGTCGCTTGAACGACCCTTCTCGTCATTCGAGCGACCATCTTTCTAAATTCTCGAATTTCCCCCATTAAACTGATGTAATCTCATAAAGGGCACTCAATTTTACAACAAAGTAACAACCCTTATACATCTTTCTTGACTTACTTAAATCTTTCTTCATTCTCTTTCAGATATGACCCAATGGTTTCCAACTTTATAGAAAGGTATATATAACTTTATTTTATCAAAACCAATAATTCCATTCCATACAATTCTAAAATTCGTTAATTCCCTTTACTATAGTTTATCCCCCATCATATAAAATCCACATATATAATTTATTTATTTTACCCGTCGGGGTATTACAGAGGGTTTATTCGGTTCACCTTTATTATTTAATATGCTTGACGTTCAATATGTTATTGTAGTTATATCACTACAAGAAAAATGGGTATTATGGATGAGAGTATTTGGGACGACCATCTCATTTTGTCCCTTTTGATATAACAAATGGCACGATTTTTAATACCGTCCCTTTTCATAAATCACAAAAGGGGAGGCAACTAAAAATCGTCCCATTTGGTATACCAGATGGGACGATTATTAAAATTATACCCTTAAAGTGTATGGGAATTTTTAGTGCTTTTTTCCGAGCAAATATAAGGGACGAATTTTAAAAAACGGTTTTAAAATCCGTCTCATTTGTTATACCAAATGGGACAGTTTTTAAGATAAGTCCCATTTGCTATACCAAATGGGATGGTTTTTAAAGTAAGTCCTTTTTTGCATACTTTGAATTTTTAGCTTTTTTCCAAATAAATATAAGGGACGGATTTCTAAAACCGTCTCATTTGATACACCAAAAGGGATGAATTTGTAATATCGTCCCTTTTGGTATACTTTGAATTGTTAATTTTTTCCAAACAAATATAAGGGACAAATTTTAAAAACCGTCCCTTTTGGTATACCATAAGGGACGGATATTTAAACTGTCCCTTTTGGTATACCAAATGGGATGGATGTTCCGGCCCTTTTGATCTCTAAGTGTATTTTCCCTATATTTTTTTCACGCATTTTACATTTCCTCATTTTCAATCTGACCCGATCTCCCTCTCTGTGTTCCCTCACCTCTCATCGATAGCTCTCTCTCTCTCTCACCCTCGTGGTTTCTCTCTAGAAGACGGGTCACTCTCTCTCTATCAGGTCACTATCTCTCCTACCTTTCATCTTCTTTATCCTCTCTCTTCCCCCATAACCAACCTTCACCACCATATTACCCATCTACCCACAAACCCCAAACCTATCCAGCCCTCTTACCCAATAACCCTCAACCCGATTTAATCCACTATACTCCTAATAACTCAAATTGAATGTCTACCTCCCCGACCTTCATATTATTCCCTAACCCATCCCTCCCCAACCTAACCCTAGACTCCTAGCCCTTCGGCCCCTGTCACAAACTCTTTTCGGTAAATTTTTTCTCCATTAATTAATGTTGATTCCATTAATTTATGTATATATATACAGTTTATATATGTTTTTATATTTTATTACTATGTTATATTGGGTAAATAAATATTGTTATGAATGTTGATAGGGTAAGTTCAGTATTTCCAAATATGTTTTTTAGTTTGTTAACAATGTAAATAATCATTTTTTTTTTAATTTGATTTTTTCAAACTGAGCTTTTGTGTTTATTGTTTTATGAATTGTATTGGAAAGTGGTTTGTTGTTTGTGATTTGGTTTATAAGTGTATGCATGTTGTACGCAAGTTGTTTTGTTCAATTAACTGTTGGGTCTATTCATAATTTATCATTTAGAGGTTTAGTTTATCATTTATAATCGTGTAGATCATTATTTTCCTTATGATATTTTTTTGTTGAAATTTGGTCTTGCTTTTCATTCCAGTGTAGTTTTTGTGTGACACACACAGGTCCCATTAGGAAGGTGATGCCCCCCATGTGAGAGTGATTTGTCTTATTTTTGTGATTTTATAATTATCCATTAGTTTACCCCTTTAGGTGATAGTTTTATATTAAGTACTCAAATAGAGTTATTATTTATCTAGGATTATTTATTAGTCGTGTGTTACTAATCTTAGGACACAATTAATACGAGGTGTTGATGGAGGCATTCAATATATGTTTGAGATCTAATATTCTATAATTCTTTACTATATTGTGTGTACTTATTTTCTCAATTCGCTTGGCTGTAGTAATCATAATTTCCAACAGTCAATCAAGTAACTGAAAGAAAAGGCAGAAGAGCTGAAATAAGATTCTCTAGTGGGTTCTGAATGTTTCTCTAAGCCCAGGGACATTGAATACTACTAAATAATGAAAGGAAACATTTTCTTTATTTTTTTATGATATCTCTAAATGTTATCTAACTTGCCATACAGACGTAATAAACAAAAATTCTTTTTTTATTAACACGTAGATAATGCTTTCATCTTCAATGGACAAGACAGTTACGCTAGGGGACATGGAAACATAGATATTTAAAATTGTTTGTGCACAACAATTATGGTAAGTAAACATGCACATGTTGTTGTTTTTCTCAATACAAGACTATTGAACCTTCATTTGCTTATAACGTGCGTATGGTTTGGTAGTAACCTGTATACAGTTCAATCCGATAGATGATGATTACTTCATCAATGGATCACTAGATGCAAAGGTTCGAATTTGGAACATACGTGATCAGAAAGTTATTGACTGAACTGATAATCATGATTTGGTTACTGTTGCTTGATATACTTCTGATGGCCAGGTAGATATTGGAAATTCAAGTAATTGGTAAGAAGTTAGTAATTTATTAGTTACATTCAATTTTGAGTATTCCACCACGTTTTAATGTTTAAAAGTCTTATTCAATTGATATTTTGATTAAGCAGAATAACAAGAGAAATGTGTTCAACTAGAAGAAAATTTATTGTGGCCAACCTTTATATCGGCTTAGCTCACACATAGAGACGAAACCACTACATGGCTCTCCTGAGGCTCTCATTTTGGCAAGATGGATTTACAGAAGCTATATGTACCAATTTATATATGATGTTTCGAAAATTATCTTACTTGAGTACCCCATTTCCTAAAGTGATCAGGGACAAACATTATATTAAAAGAAATGAACGTATAGACATGGAAAAAAATAAAAGTTTAACACCAATATGACTTTCAATCTAGTAACCAGAAATGGTTATATTGACATATAATAAGTCTTCCTTTAGTCAATCTGTGAAACAAAGTTAGGTAAACTACGAAATAGAAAAAATCTACTATGTTCTTTTGTTTATTGTTGCTATATTCTATTAGTTTTCTAAACATGATACAACATAGTAATATGAGGTTTTGATGATAATGGGACCTATTGAAGAAAAAATATTTTCTTTCTTGTTAATATCAAAATAGTGAGGAGGGAAAATCTTACCCGATCCAACTCGACGGGTGAAAACGTAAAACAACCACAAAACGGTCCCGTAAGATGCACGAGCACCTCGCACGGGATAATGTAATGCGTATGAACAAACCACGTAGTCAACGGACTCCTGATTTGAGTACACAACGAGAATTTTCAAAATTGTACACTTGGGCTTTAAAACATTCCGTCAAAGGGTGAAAACGTAAAACAACCACAAAATGGTCTCGTGAGAGGCACGAGCACGAACGGGACAAATCTTACAAGTACAAACCAACCGCTTAGTCACCGAACTCCCCGTTTAAGTATACGACAAGAATTTGGAAATAGTTAGACTTAGACTGAAAAAGATGTCATCAAAGGGTGAAAATATAAAACAGCCTGAAAATGGTCCCGTTAAAGGTACGAGCACCTCGCACGAGCCTAATGTAACTCGTAGGTACTAACTTGTAGTCACGGGACTCCTGGTTTGAGCATATGACGAGAATTTGTAAACAATTAGACTTGGGCTTAAAAACATGTCATCAAAGGCTGAAAATGTAAAATAACCACAAAATAATCATGTAAGAGGCACGAGCATCTTGCACGGGACCAATGTAACTCTTGCGAACTGACCGCATAGTCACGAGACTCTCGATTTGAGTATAGGACGAGAATTTACAAAAATTTAGACTTAGGCTTTAAAACATTTCGTCAATGGTTAAAAACTCCAAATAACCACAAAACGGTCCTGTAAGAGGCCCGGGCACCTCCCATGGGACCAATGTTACTCGTACAAACTAATTGCGTAGTGCCTAAACTCCTCGTTTGAGTATACGATTTGAATTTTAAAACGGTTAGACTTAGGCTTAAAAACTTAACGTCAAAGGGAGAAAATATAAAACAGACACAAAATGATGCCATAAGAGGCACTCGCACCATGCAGGGGTTCCATGTAAGGCGTAGGAACCGACCGCATAGTCACGGGACTCCTGGTTTGAGTATACAATGAGAATTTGTAAACGGTTACACTGAGGCTTAAAAATAAGCCGCCAAAGGGTGAAAACATAAACGACCACAAAGTGGTCCCGTAAGACGTATAAGAACCTCGCACGGGACCAATGTAACTCGTACGAATCGATTGTGTAGTCATCGAACTCCCTATTTCAGTATACGATGAGAATTCGCAAACGGTTAGACTAAGGCTTAAAAACATGTCGTCAAAGGGTGAAAAATAAAACTGTCCTAAAATGGTCCCTTAAGAGGCACGAGAACCTCGCACGGTACTAATGTAACTCGTAGGAACCGTTGCGTAGTCATGGGAATCCCAACTTGAGTATACGACGAGAATTTGTAAACTGTTAGACTTAGGTTTGAAAATAAGTCGTCAAATGGTGAAAACATAAAATAACCCCAAAACTGTTCCGTAAGAGGCACGAGCACCTCACACGGGACCCATGTAACTCATACGAATGGACCGTGTAGTCACCAAACTCCCCGTTTGAGCATACGACGAGAATTTGTAAATATTAGACACAAGTTTGAAAACATGCCATCAATGGGTGAAAACTTAAAGCATCCACAAAATGGTCTCATAAAAGACAGGAGCACGTCGCAAGGGACCAATATAACTTGTAAGAATCAACCGCGTAGTCACCCGACAACCAGTTTGAGTATACGACGAGAATTTACAAAAAAATATACTTAGGATTTAAAACATACCATCATAGGATGAAAATATAAAACAGTCACAAAACGACCCTGTAAGATGCACGGTCACCTCGCACAGGATTAATGTAACTCGTACGAACCAACTGCATAGTCACCGAACTCCCGGTTTGAGTATACAACAGAAATTTGCAAACGGTTAGACTAAGACTTAAAAACATGTTGTCATAGGGTGAAAACGTAAAACAGACACAAAACGGTCCCATGAGAGGCATCAACACCTCGCACGGGACCAATGTATCTCGTAAAAACTAATCACGTAGTCATGGGACTCTTAGTTTGAGTATACGATGAGAATTTGTAAAAATTAGATTATTCTTAAAAGCATGTCGTCAAAGGATGAAAACGTAAAACAACCACAAAACGGTTCCGTAATAGGCACGAGCACCTCGCACGTGACCAATATAACTCGTACGAATTGACCGTGTAGCCATCGAACTCCTGGTTTGAGTATACAGTGAGAATTTGCAAAAATTTTGACTTAAGCTTAAAAATATTTCGTCAAAGGGTGAAAACATCAAACAGTTACAAAATCGTCCCGTAAGATGCACGAACACGTCGCATGGGAACAATGTAACTCGTAGGAACCGATCGCATAGGCAACGGATTCCCGATTTGAGTACACGACGAGAATTTGCAAAAAGTTAGACTCAGGTTTAAAAACAAGCCGTCAAATGGTGAAAATGTAAAACATCCACAAAACGGTCTCATAAGAGGCACGAGAACCTTGCACGGGACTAATATAACTTTTAGGAATTGAACGCATACTCACGGGACTTCCAATTTGAGTATACAACAAGAATTTGTAAACGGTTAGACTTAGGCTTAAAAATATATCATGAAAGGGTGAAAAAGTAAAATATCCACAAAATGATCCCGTAAGAGGCATGACCACCTCGCACGAGACCAATGTAACTTGTATGAACCGATCGCGTATTCACCGGACTTCCAGTTTGAGTATACGACGAGAATTGGGAAAAAATTAGACTTTTGCTTAAAAACATGTTGCCAAAGGGTGAAAACGTCAAATAGTACCAAAACGATCCCGTAAGAGGTACGAGCACCTCGCACAAGACTAATGTAACTCGTAGGTACCGATTACGTGGTCACGGGACTCCTAATTTGAGCATATGATGAAAATTTATAAATAGTTAGACTTAGGCTTAAAAACATGTCGTCAAAGGGTGAAAACATAAAACAACCACAAAACGGTCCAGTAAGAGGCACGAGCACCTCGCACGGGACCAATGTAACTCGTGCGAACCGATCACATAGTCACCAGACTCCCTGTTTGAGTGTAAGACGAGAATTTGCAAAAATTTTGACTTAGGCTTTACAACATACACTCAAAGGGTGAAAACGTAAAACATCCAATGAACGGTCCCGTAAGAGGGTCAAGTACCTCGCACAGGACCAATATAACTCGTACGAATAGACTGTGTAGTCATCGAACTCCCCGTTTGAGTATATGATGAGAATTTACAAAAGGTTAGACTTTAAGTTAAAAACATTTCGTCAAAGGGTGAAATGTAAAACAATTACAAAACAATCCGTAAGAGCCACGAGAACCTCACACGAGACCAATGTAACTCATAAGAATCGACCGCAGAGTCACGGAATTCCCAATTTGAGTATACGATGGGAATTTACAAATGGTTAGACTGGGGATTAAAAACATGCTGTCATTGGGTGAAAACGTGAAAACACTACAAAACAGTTCCATAAGAGGCATCAGTCCCTCGCACGGGACCAATATAACTCATAAAAATTGACTACGTAGTCCCGAGACTCTTGGTTTGAGTATACGACGCAAATTTGTAAACAATTAGACTTATGCTTAAAAACATATCGTCAAAGGGTGAAAATGTAAAATAGCCACAAAACGGTCCCGTAAGAGGCACGGGCACCTCGCACAAGACCAATATAACTTGTAGGAATTGAAGGCGTAGTCACGGCTTTCCCAGTTTGAGTATACGACGAGAATTTGTAAACATTTAGACTTACGCTTAAAAACATGTCGTCAAAGGGTGAAAAAGTAAAACAGCCACAAAATAATCCCATAAGATGCACGAGCACCTCACATGGAACCAATGTAACTCATACAAACTGACCGCATAGTCACCGAACTCTCGATTTGAGTATAGGACTAGAATTTACAAAAATTTAGATTTAGGATTAAAAACATGTCCTCAAAGGGTGAAAACGTAAAATAGTCCCAAAACGGTCCCGTAAGAGGCACGAACACCTCGCACGGGACCAAAATAACTCGTACAAACCAACGGCGTAGTCTCTGGACTTCCAGTTTGAGTATACACCGATAATTTGCAAAAAATTAGACTTATGTTTAAAGATTTTTTGATTATTGATATCTTATTTGTTTTGTGTCTTATATTTTTACTGGTTAATATTTCTACGTTATATTTTATTCACGTGGAACACATGAACAAAAAAATGGATTGATCCAGGTAGACTGTTTATTTATTGTTGTTGATAATCGAGATTGTTTCAAATTTTTATTCGACTGTGCGCGCTTTTGTGTTGATTAAACATGTTGGTTTTCATGTATAAACAAAGGAGACTCTGTCGATTTTTTTCAAATTGTAAAGAATTTATGATATGCGAGATTGTTGTTTTCAATTTATTATGGTCGTGGGGCTTTTGTATTGATTAAACAAGTTGATTTTCATGTATAAACAAAGGAGATTCAGTCGATTTTTTTAAAAAATTGTAAAGAGTTGTTGATATGCGAGATTGTTATTTTCAATTTTTTTATGGTCGTGCGAGAATTTGTGTTGATTAAACAGGTTTGTTTTCATTTCTAAACAAAGGAGATTTTGCTGAATTTTTCTAAAAATTGTAAAAAGTTTTTTATAAGATTAACTAATATATTTGAATATTTTATTTTACTATAATATTATTTATTTATTTCATGTTATGCACTAGAAGTTGAAGAGACATATTTTTCAGCGTGCCTACTATATGTGACATTGAAAGAAGTTTTTTTATCATGACAACTATATTTATCATCTTAATTTAGGGATGACTTTTCTTTTGACAATTGTATTTCTTATTAATTAGTATGATTTTGTACTCATTTCAATGTTTCGACTTGAATGTAGTTTTATGGAAGAGATTGTTATTACCTACGTGTTTCAATGAATGTTGTTGATATATTGTATTTATGATTGAATGATTTGACTTATAATGCAAATTAGACGTCATTTATTGCAGCATAAAGCATATAACAATATAATTATTTATAACATTTTTTCTATTAATTGAGAATACCTTTAGGGACGGTTATAATCCATCCCTAATACCCATTTTGTATTAATTGAGAATACTTTTTGGGACGGTTTGAAACCGTCCTAATTGGGCCTGCCAGAATTTGAGTAGTGTTAGGCACGAATAAACCGTCCCTAATACTACTAGCGGGAGCGGGAATTTTTTATGGGAATACCTTTTGGGACGAAAAATTCGTCCCTAATGCCAAATGTAGAGCGTCTATGAATTAACATTTAGGACGGTAAAATTCGTCCCTAAAATATTTGCAACGCCTAGTATAAGGGACGGATTTTGTCGTTGCAAAATCCGTCCTAAATACTCTTTTGGGACGGATTTTGTGCTTTTGGGGACGGAGTTTTACCATCCCTAATACCCATTTTTCTTGTAGTCTATGGATTATTTTTATTCCTTATTTTATTATTTGCGACACTGATACTGAGAATGATCCATACAGATATTTCTGTTTATTTTCGTAATGGATTGATCACCTAGTATTAAAATAGGTAGGTTGTCCCAATCCGTTTGTTGGGAAAATATATGATGATTAAGTTTCCTAAATGATCAAACAAGCAACCAAATTGCTCCATATGTCATTTAAAACTCTTAGAGAACATCAGCATCAGATGAATGATGGGCACTATGGAAAAATTCCATCAAGATAGGCATGATCAAGAAATTTGAAAATTCCATGTAGCACTCTATGTCGAATCGATTATTGGTTTTTGGAGGCAAGTGTTTCATACATAAATTTTCTACGACACAACAATAATTTGTTTGAAAGGGAAAATGTAGGAGGGGTCTAAGGATGAACCTCTAATTTTGTTGATAATATGTAATCAAAACAAGATGGAGCGTGATTAATTAAAAATAAGCCTCGTTGATGAAACAAAAGAACCTACATAATGATTCCACATCTCTCGGTAAAAAGAAACTAGATTGATATGTGATCCCTTAGTACCTGTGATGGATCATGCCTCGTAGGGCTTTGGGGAGTGTTTGAATAAGCTCTATTAACAGAGCTCGTTGATTGGAATGTCGAGAGAGTATGATAATAAGTAACTCACTGTTAAGTTTAGACTTAACCATTCCAAGCACAAGGATGAAAACACCAAGGTGGGTCAAATGAGTGATAGTCTAAATGGTCCTGATATGTCAAATCACAATCTAAATGGTCATGCGTATCTTTTAAAAATATCATTTGCACACAGAATCACTGTCTAAAGGGTCCTGATATGTCAAATCACAAGCATAACTTAGACTGACTTTTGGTAGGTTTGGCGGCAGTGAAGGACGCTGCATGGCATAATTTTTCCTGACAAAGAATGACTTGTCCATCGAATCTAATTCTTTTTACTGTAAAATCATTCTTAAGAACACCCTAATATTAATCACGAACACATTAATATGATTAAATTTTAACATATAATTATTCTTAATAAAATGATCTTGGATCTTCATGTTTTCACAAAATACGTCTAAAAGATAAAAAATAAGACTTACCTTTATCAAAGATCAATCTTGATTAATTGCTCCATCAATCTATCTTCTTCTTGGAAAAAATACACTCTAATGGAATCTCGGAGTTTCTCTCCCACCTCAGAAATAGTGTGTTATGAGATGACTCTAGATGGTGTAGAGGTCTCTATTTATAAGAGGAAGAGGGCCGGAATCTTAGTGGAGGTGGGACTCTTTCAAGTCTCCCACTAATGCCACTAACCATCATGTGACTGACGGATAAGGTTTACCCAAATCTTTTAATATTTTTATTTATCACATTCCTAATTAATTATCTGACATTTATTAAAACCACATAAATGGGAAATTCGGAATTTAATACAATTGAAATTTAATAATTAATTTCGTCACTTATCATTAATTTCCAACAGTCTCCAACTTGGTCTTAATAATTCGCATAATTAGATTAGGTATCATAAGGTGCACAATTATTGATAAATTTATTTTGCTGAATCAAATGATTCACGGATGCGAGTCATGGCGGTTCCATACTATTCAAGAGCATGGTTCCTTCCATGTACCACAACACCAATGTTTCATTCAACTGAGCCTTTAATATTGGGTATCATAATGGACTCATAATGTCCTTTTGAATAAGGACTATTTCTGTCAACAACAATTCATAATTATATGCATGCATTCACAAAGGACATAAATAATTGAAATCAGAAACACTTTTATTGAATTCAAGTAATAGTGTCAAACAACTAAGCCAAATAGCAATCATAATTTTACTAATTGAGATCCATCTCTTTGACACGTTCCATAAGGTCTTTTGGAGATAGTCCTTTCGTAATAGGATTTGCTATGTTATCACTCGTACTAATGTGATCAATTGACACTTTTTTCTGAATTTCTTCTTTAACTGATAGTTATTTCATTCAACGTGCTTAGTTACTTTAGGAATACCTAACATTTCTTCATAAAGAAGATTGCAGCGACATTATCATAATATTTCAGCGACTTGATAATAGTGTCGACAACTCCAAGTCCCGAAATGAAGTCACGCTGCCAAAATACATAAGTTGTAGCATCAAGCATGCTGCAAACTCAGCTTTCACAATAATTAATGGATGGTTTGTGTTGCACTCCTTCATTACATTGGTTGATAAACCAAAACAAACATACTTAAGAAAGAGTGAACTTCGTACCATCCGCACAACTAGTAAATCTGAGCCACAATAATTGTTCATATTTAAATGAACACATACATCATAAGTGTGAGCATATAGTCCTTTAAGTATCTCATTACTTCATACACAAATTTTAAACCCATAAGATTATTTTGATTCTCTACTTTCTAAATATGTGTTTGAATATAGAGAAAATATATAAACTTACTCCCACTGATCTTAAGGTGTATACAAATATACAACGATTAAAAAAAATAATGATATTATTTCTTAAAATACGTCATGTGGGAAACTTATGTTTATAAAATGATCTCCTAAACATATACGCATAATTTATTAGAATTCAAAAAGTAATTTTCACATCCACTTCATGTAACTCTCAATCATAATGAGCTACTAATGTCATAGGAATTCCATGTCCTTACATATAATTGAGAAGGTTCATTTATAACCTTTTCTTCATTAATAGTGAAATATTTTACTGCAATTTAGCTTTATCTCGTTAAACTACCGTTAGTGTCGCGTTTGGTCTTGATGACCCCCTTATACCCGACTTTAGTGCATCAATTATGTAATTCAACGAGATTTTAACCTTAGTTGTAGTCCATTAGTTTCACTTCTTATGACTTTTGAAAATAAAACAAAGTCATTATTTATCCCTACGCTAAATTCATGTTCATACAGATACACCACATAATCATCGAGGATAGTAGACCTTTTAGGATCTTCTTAATACTATTCCTTATGATTTTATCAACATTTATCTCACGGTGACAATACTATCATTTAGTGGTTGATCAATTATTTGTTCTTTGTTGTTTAGACAATATAACAACTAAAAGAACAAGGATTCAAGAAGGTTATCGATAATGGGATAAGTGCCCTACCTTCCTTTATAACCTCATTTTATGATTTTCTACTACCACTAATTTCACCTTTCATAATGAATTTGACTTTAATGCAATAAATATGTGTCAATGACAATTATATGATCTATGTAGGTTCACTTTAAGGGAAGTTTCTCATAATCTCCCACTTGGGCCACATAGGTCATCCTTATATTAGACATCGTAATACTTTAAGAGCACAACTCGACTATCAAAATTTGTAAGAGACATTACAAAAATCTTGTCCACGAAAATTATAAAAAAGAGTCTAGATTTAATTTGGTACAAGATTTAAAGAGTTTCATAAAAAAGCGCTACGATTATGATGCAGGATCAAACAAATCTTTAAAGAACTATGTCCAAACTTTATTTTGTACAAAACATCAAAACTAAAATCATAACCCTTGAAAAAATATACATCAAAAGATTCTTTAGAACATATCCCTCACGATCAAGTCTAGACAAACATTTTTCAAAAGAAACTGAGGGTTTATGAAAACAAATGGCGATTTGATTCCTTATTAGCATTTCTAGTTTGTTTTGTAAGAAATCCTTGCATCAAAAGTAAATACTTTATATAACACAGTAAGTATAACTTGAAAACTCTACTGAGATGAAAAACTCATTTCAAATCATAAAAGATACATATTATCTTTATCATTACTAGTCCGAGTGTGCAACATGTAAAGAAACTTAATTTGTTTAATCAAATTAAATATGAAATTTTTAGAGAAATAAAATGGGATACAATAATATGTGATAGGATAATGAGATAAATTTCTCACTTCATTAATGCTTTGATTTAACAACACACACATCGATTACATGATAAATTGAGTGCATAACCGTGAGTTTTGTCAGTAGTAACCGTGAAATATCGATTATATGATGCTTGTAGATTACTTTATTGGGTATAATGTTATTTCATTATATTGTACACGACATTTGTGCACAACTTATTTTCACATACTATAATAATGTATGTGATCTATGATGTTCATTCAATCACTCAAAATTGATTCCCTGTAAGGAATAACCTTGCTTGAAGAAATAAACTCAATATACCCCATTAATATCTTTACAATTATAAGCATCATGAGTTACTACTACCATCATCTTTACATTTAATATTCATTGCAATTCTAGTCGGCTCACTGTAGTGACTACCAAACATTTCATAATATGAATATTACATTATGTAAAGACTTACATACACAAGTCAATAAATTTTTCACTTATTTTCATTAAATATCGCATGATCAATAAGCTAAATTATTCATGTTTATGGTTTTTATAAACTTAATTGGTGATATGATAGTGAAAGAAACTATGTCATCTGTGTTTGACGACCATTATTACCTTCCCAAAATATATCTCACCCCTAACATTTTCTTCAATTATTGTAATCACAATAAATGAATAAACAATAATATGTATGCAACATCATAAAGTATCATCATCCTAGCATTCAATATCATACATGGCCCCGTAGGCAACCAAAATATGCATGATATTAATGCATTAGTCCAATATTTATATCTTCTGGTATGGAGCACTTTAATGAACACCAAACCTTATACTATATAAATATTAGAGATACGCATACATGTTCAAAATCCCCGTAATACATGAATAATTATATTATTGTCTATTCCCTAACTTGAAATTCACGAAAAATTAGACATAATGTGAAAATCAAATAGACAAAGAGTTTACATGACATATTACACAATAATAGTAAATGGAAGACATAAATCATTTACTTTCGCTTCATCACTTATGTATGATTAACAAATCAGAAATATTGACCCGAATCATTCATGGTCATACTAATGCACAATACGGTTATAATCACAATTATCATACTAGTGGCATATGTAAATATGACTTTTTAACATTAATGTCAATTATTTAACATTTGCAAAAATTCCAATGTTTATTTAATTCAAATATCAGCATGTGTTGCGCTTCAATTTAACCTTATATAAACATTAGGATAATCTTAAATGACTACAAGTATAATATCTTCACATGTAATCTTAGCCTGTATTTGGCATTTGATTAAACTGAATGAATACTTACTTATGAGTCTCAAAATTTGCAAGTCATGCATTTAAATATGCATACATGCAACGAAATCATAAATCTAGTATCCGCACATATGAATTGTAGCCTGTGTTTGGCATTTAATTCAACTTAATGGGAGTACTAGCATTAGAATAAACAATAATTCTAATTTTCAACCACATGAATCGTTGGCCTGTGTTTGGCACAAGACTCATTAAAACACGAATATCATAATATTCAACAATATGAATCATTGGCCTGTGTTTGGCACGAGACTCATCAAAATATGAATATTAACAATAACGTAAGTCTAATATCCTACCATATGAGATATGTTGGCCTGTGTTTGGCACGAATATTCAACTAAAATAGGATCATTAGAGCAATATTTTATCAGAGTTCTAGATAAAATATACATGAAATATGAAAAACATAAACTTTTCCCTCAAAAAATGAGTTAGCATCATGGAACTGTAGAAAATTACTCCAGAAACTCAAATATTCGACGTAATTCAAAAATAATTTTTCTGGAAGTCATAAACATTATTTATGTAAAATCAATGCCCCAAAAATATTATACGCAAAACTTAATGTATAATTAATGGTCCAAGTATAGATGCATACATAATAATCAAATATTTACAATTATATATTAAGACACTTTTATGTCTTCCCCATCCAACACCATATAAATATTATTGTCTAAACATCAATTCATAATTACATTAGGACCTTTGCGCTACCAATTATAGATTATGCACAATAACTTAATATATCGAAATGCTATTGTCAAACACATAATCACACATCTAATATTCAAAATTTTATATTGAACCTTTTCATCAATACCAAATAATACATAAGATGAATATTAGAACAACCATGAACATTAAAAACACCCATGTGGTGGAAAAATACATAATATTTGGAAAAAACGTAATTTTTGCCAAAAATAGAAAATTTTAGTTAGCACCACTGGGATGTAGATAATTACTCTAGGATCTCAAAACAATTTGCGGAATTCAAATATCAATTTTCTGGAATGAGAGATTGACGTCAACATTATTACCAAAAATGGAAAAAACGCAATTTTAAGGGTCTTAACGACGTCAAAACGCAAAAGTAAAGTGGTGCCCATTGTAAACAATGGGTTTTGTTTATTTCGACGTTTTCAGTCGACCATGTCAGTTTCGTAAAATTCCGAGCAAGTTTTGACCTTTTATTCTCACCAGTGAGTATTGGCGACAGAAGAAAAACGTCACAGAAAATCTCAAACACACTTTAAGAGCAGATTTAATGACAGAAATAAGACGTCGCAGAAGGTCTCAGGCACAAAAGCAATTTAATGACATAAATAAAAATGTCGCAGAAAGTCTCAGGCACATATTTCATTATAGACGAATATCAATAAGGAAAATCATGAGATCTTAAACTTTAGCTCTGATACCACATGTAAAATCATTCTTAAGAACACCATAATATTAATCACGAACACATTAATACGATTAAATTTTAACATACAATTGTTCTTAATAAAAGGATCTTGGATCTTCATGTTTTCACAAAATATGTCTAAAAGATAAAAAATAAGACTTACCATTATCAAAGATCAATCTTGATTAATTGCTCCATCAATCTACCTTCTTGGAAAAAATACACTCTAATTGAATCTCGGAGTTTCTCTCCCACCTCAGAAATAGTGTGTTATGAGATGACTCTAGATGGTATAGAGGTCTCTATTTATAAGAAGAAGAGGGTCGGAATCCTAGTGGAGGTGGGACTCTTTCAAGTCTCCCACTAATGCCACTAACCATCATGTGACTAACGGATAAGGTTTACCCAAATCTTCTAATATCTTTATTTATCACATTCTTAATTAATTATCTGACATTTATTAAAACCACATAAATGAAAAATTCGAAATTTAATACAATTGAAATTTAATAATTAATTTCGTCACTTATCGTTAATTTCCAACATTGACATGTTAATGATTAGATCTTCTTTTCATTAAATATTACCTTGGAGATTACTCCACCTTTTGAATTTATATAAGAAAACGTCTTATGGTCATTTAAAGGAATTTGAAATCGAAGACAAAAAACACTTTATGAAAATCATTATAGGTAAATCATTGAGCAAGTAATGAGATTTTGTTCCACTTTGTCCAAACAATTTTTCATTTATCATTCACGTTTAAACTATACATGTCTCCCGTGTGTGCTTGGAGTGTTTGCTTACTCTACCTCTGAATCAACTTGCTCAGGGATTCCTTTTGTGACCAGTGTACTTGTATTTATTCCCATTTATTGTAGTATGGTAAGTTTTCCCTCATTGTACTCGGTCTTGTAATAATATTTTCTCTTCCACTAATACGAAGTACCCCTCACAATTATCATTAAACATCGGAAAAGACCACTCTCAATTTGAATAAAAATTTGCATGTTTGGATAAAAGAAAACATTTCACCGAACCGAACAGGTCATTGAATTTAGATTAGATGCCCTCTCTAATAATCTATAATAGCATGTGGTTAAACAAGAGTCCAAGAGATTTTGTAGTTTTTCAAACTGGTGTACATGCAGTAATGTGGTTTGAGTGGATTCTACTATGCGATTTGTAGTCATTCTTCAAATTTAGAGAACGACTAGAAATTCTACAAATCCTTTATACGAACTTCATTAGTTCGTAACAATTTCAACGGATTTTATTTGTTTGTATCAGTTGATACAAATAAATGAAATTCGTATCAAGTTTAAATAATTAATTTTTATTACATATTGGGTTCTTACGAACTATATTAGTTCGTAATAATTTATATATATACATATTACTAGTAAAAAAAATTCTACGAATGACACTAACTCATAAGAAAAAGCTTTACAAATTCTGTTCACTTCATCATCGTGGACTTCGCAAATTCTATATGTTTTATTTTTTTTGGGTAACGAAGGAACTTCCTAAGAATGGGCCACTTTGTGAGTCCCCTTAGTATCAAACTCCCGGGTCAGATTTTACACTCGCTCCAAAGTGTCCCAACCAGTATATATCAAGAACTTGGTACGACGGTGAGTACCATACCTACATCAACGGTGACTTTATTTCACCTAACTGAGAAAGACCTCCCATTACTAGCACCTAAGGCCCAATAGAGCTGGCCACAAGAATCAAACAAATGACCTCAAGAACTTTGCCAAGAGTCTCAATCAGTTGAGGTATCACCTCGGTTGCAAATTCTATACGTTTACCCTTCATGATGGTGTATGCTCTAATCGGTAATATGATACTGGACCTATACTGACAAAACGAGGGTATATAGCGAGGAGATTGGTCCACGGGTGCCATGTTGTGTTCTCCACTAAACATAGCACTGTGTATATGTGACATGTTGGTCTTAACCTACAGTAAATCAGTAATGCCGCATTAACGTGGAGCACCACCACATATTAATCCATATGTGCCCTATATTTTATCCAAGACCAAAGACGTTTTATTATTAAAATACGTTTGACATAGACCCACATATAACCACTTGCGTAACGTATATGAATTTACATAATTTAATGTTATCTTTTAAATCATCCAACAAACACAAAACCTCATGGGCGTGGAGGCTCACCTCAAACATTTTATATTCTAACATTATGATATATCTCCAATCAGTTCAACAAACATGAAATCTATAAGCATGGATTCTCTCTCTCTCTCTCTCAAAATATATAGAGCATCCATCATTGACGTCACTATACTGATTCTTCAATTGCAACTTGCATGGATGTCAGGGTCCTCTCTTCCTCAGCATGATCTCTCCGTTCTCTTTTTATCTCTTAGGCTATTACCCATCAGGAAACCAAGGTCAAGTGCGCATCTCTCTTTCTCTCTCTGTCCCCCCCCCCCCCGCCCCCCCCCCCCCCCCCCGACTACATCATCTCTCATAAGTTATATGCATTGGCTCACTTAAACCCATGAACCAGCGGTTTTAAAGTCATGTGGCCCAGATTGGTTGCTAGTAAGATCCTCAGAAAAAGATTTGGTAGCAATAATTTTGTGGCAGACATTCCAAACAACACGCATCTTCCTAGTCTTGGCCTAAAATCTTTGAGCTATCCGACAATCTTCACAGATTATGAGGATACGCACAACTACAAGTAAGAAGTTGGTCACTGCTTTTCATCCTGACACCCAGTCCATTGAATATAGGAAAATATTTATGTGACTTAATTTTTGATAGAATTTTTTGGAATGAACTGAAGTGAAGATTTGTTATTGGTTAGTTTTTGGGGCCCACGCCACGCCAGTAAAACCTAAAAATCAATCAATAATAAACTGACACATCAGTCTGTTCCAAAAAATTCTGTCAAAAATTAAGTCAAAGTAGAAGTACTCTTGAATATATTAGAGAGCTAGTAATCAGTTTCGATATGTATATATATCCTTCCATATGATATATATTAATGACCCTTTGGCCATATTTTTTGTTTTGTCCTGAAGGGTTTTCGTTAGTACATGGAATGTCGGAGGTGTAGAACCAACTGATGGTTTGAATTTGGAGGATTTGCTATGCACATGCAATAGTGCATGCGATATCTATGTTCTTGGGTAATTTTCATTTTTAAAAAGGAACATTTTCTTTTTATCGAAATAAGAAAAGACATGTTAGAACAGAATTTGAATGGTGGTTGAAAGTCATTTTCTTGTATTTTATTTAGGTTTCAAGAAATCGTTCCGCTGAGGGCTGGTAATATCCTTGGAGCTGAGAATGGCAAACTTTGCATGAAATGGAATTCGTTGATCAGAGAAACACTAAACAGCAAAAAATTCATCTCACACAGAAATGAAGAAGCTAAACTAAACCAAAGTGGAGAAGCAAAAGATGGAAACACTATCGACAGTAGCGATTTGCAGGAGTTCCAGTGTCTCATTAGTAAGCAAATGGTTGGGATATTTATATCAGTTTGGGTTCGAAGTGATCTTCGTCCATACATTCGGAACCCTAGCGTCTCATGTGTTGGATGTGGCATAATGAGTTGCCTAGGAAACAAGGTAGTGCCCAATATTTAGTTCTTATTTACGGGTCTGCATGTTGTAATTGGCGAATTCTTTTTATGCAATATCTTGATATATTCTTTTTACGTCCTAAATTTATAACATATCACTACTATAGAACAAATAATTCATATTAATACATTTCAGGATACATATAATTATTTATTTAAATAATCATTTCCCTATCTCTATTAAAAACAACATTCATGACACACGTGTATTAAAATATTAAAAAAATCAGTTTTCCAATCAAACTGGATGAAAATGATCTTCACAGCAAAGAGATCATCCCTCAATAATTTCATGAAGAAATTCATTCAAAAAGTGGATGTGGTGATCATTAAAGTTTCAACTACTCGTACATATTTATCCATTTTACATTTCTTCCTCTTCCCAAATAAATCTTTTGATGAAATTATGTTCATATAATCGCTTGATTGTGGACATCATCTCCATTAAGTTTGGTTGGAAAGTTTATATTTTAAGTATTTAAAATAATTGATTTATTTTTTGGTCATTTATTTAAGGTTAGCATTAAATCCTTCTTTTGTGGGTGTGTGTGTGTGTGTAAAAAAAATAGTATTTTATCAACTACTTACAAGTCACCATTATTTAAAATTATGAGAAGCAAATAAATTTATTGTGACAGGATCTATAGGAGCATAAAAAATGAAGTGCAGGACCTAGCGTAAAAAATTCAAAATCTACTCAATTAATGAAGCCAAATTTAAGATTTGTCCATAATTTTGCCTAGTTTAAAATAGAATTTATGTTCTCATCATGGATAGCGTAACTTGATCTCCATACATGAATGGATAATATTGGGTGGTATATAGCGGGGTTAATTACGTCACTAAATAAAATGTTATAATACCATGTAAATGTCATCTTTCATTTTCATAAAGTAATTGGTCATTCTATATTATTAACAGGATGAAAACATCAAAAACATTTTGAATACTACCTTATCTACGTTCCCTCTTGTGTAACTTTTCGTTTACAGGGTTCGGTGTCCGTTAGGCTTCAGTTGCACGAAATATGCTTCTGCTTTGTTTGCTGTCATCTAGCTTCAGGGGGAAGAGAGGGGGATGAGAAAAGCAGAAACTCTAATGCGGCTGAAATACTGTCGCGTACAAGGTTTCCTAAAGGCCCTTTACATGATTTGCCACAAACGATTCTGGATCATGAGTACGTATTGTTTAAAGGTTTCAACTGTCCAAAGAGATTCATCATTAATCTGTCGGCTTAATCATTGTTATTATAACTAGAAGAATATTAATCAATCGAGAATCACGAGAAAAAGACAAAAGTAACGCCCATTTAATTAAAAGTTTAAACGCCAATTACTGCTTGGTTGTATGCCTCTAAATTTTTCTTTATCCAACGAAACTGCAGATCATTGAAAAGGCATGTTTGTGTGATTATGTTAAGCACAAAATTTTAATTTAAAATTTCATATGAGTAGATGATTATTATTCCCTGTATTGACCAAAACCGGCAGCTCAACCGCCTGAAAGAAATGATATTTCTCTTGGAAAAAATATTTTTTTTCAAACAAAGTTGACTTCTAAACCTTAAAGTTCATCATCATTTTTTCTGCAAGTGGGAGTAAAATATTATCTTGAGATTTAAATCTACTTTCATTATCTTAACACTGCAACATATTAATTCGAAATTTAAATCTTTGTGACAATTTGTTGAATAGGATTTGTCCTGAGGAGGGGCAAATTATGGAAGGGTAATTATTTTTTTCCATGAAAAATACTTATTTTTAATCACGTTTAACTTTTGGATCAAACATCAAAAAGTATTTTATTTTGTACCAAAAAGTCATTTATTATTTTATTTTTAAAGATCCGCGCCAGCGGCATTGTAAAATCTTTTTGGCATGATAAAGAACTTTTTGAAGCAAAATAAAAAGACTTGGACTAAACGTGTATTAAAAAAAGTTCGAGTTACTATTTAGTATATACCCCTTTAACTTTTTTGGTACCTGAGTGCAAATATATTTCATACGAGTAATTATTAAATTATGACATATACTTCATCTTTTCATCTTTTAGTTGGTAAAATTTCCGACTGATGCCAAATATTTGAGTTTCCAAACATTTAGTACATTACTTTTAAATTAAATGTGATATCGACTAACAATGTTGCGCCCATTTTAGTCGAATAATATTGCTGGGAGACTTGAACTATCGGATTTCTCTACCCGAGTCAACAACACGGCTATTAGTCGACAGAATGGAATGGAATGTGCTGCTAGAAAATGACCAGGTAGCCATGTAAACAATATAGAAAGTATACGTTGCTTGTATTGTACCTAACTAACTATACATGATTATTTTGAACTTTTCATCAAATTTGCATGGGAATAAAGCTGAGAACTGAACGCATGGAAGGTGAAGCATTTAGAGGATGGCATGAAGGAAAAATTAAATTCTCTCCTACGTACAAATATTATCCAAATTCTGATGAATATTATGGCCGTTGTGCTGGCAAAAAAGGCGAGAAGAATCGTGCTCCTGCATGGTAATTTATCAATTCGTACAACATCATGAATTTTTCAAGTACAAGAAAATCATAAAGTTGAACAGATTATTTTCAGCTATTTTGATTTAAATTATAATATCAGGGGAATAATTTAGACTTTTATACCTTAAATTTTGTCATATTTACACTTTATAATCTTTCGAACTTTCAGAATTTTCCATAATTTCTCTACTTAATTGTTAATGTTAACACAGGAAAAAGGTTTCTAGCGCAAAAACTTCTTAAGGCACCACAAATTCTTATCATCATAGAATTTCATTATTTTGTTGCCGAGTATTACCTTTTGTGATGAAAAATGATGTCATCACTGAGTGCCCCTTTTGAATTCGAAGAGCTTGGCCAGAATTGGGTCATATATAAAAAAGTATCAATGGGTAATGATGTCTAATATAAAATTAGGATTATTTGTACTTTAAAGTCTAGTTACTATGGGTATTTTACGCCAAGAAAATGTTGATTAATGTGTTAATAATTCATTGAAATTTTTTTATAACAAAGGTTTACCAAATTGTGAATAAACTAATGGAAACAGGATTTCCTTTTAGGTGTGATCGGATAATTTGGTCTGGGGAGGGATTGAAGCAACATCTATACACCAGAGGCGAATCCAGGTTGTCTGATCATAGACCCGTTAAGGCAGTTTTCTCCACTCAAATAAAGGTTTCACAGACATTGAGAGGATTTCAAAGACTCTTCCTATCAGAGAGGTTTGATCCAATCAAAACCCAGTCAGCGATTCCCTTAGACGATGAAATGTAATGGTTGAGAGAGCTTTCAATCATAGTAAGGGACATATTAATCATGTTTTTGTGCCATGAATTTTATTATATATGAGAAAAGAAAAGAGCATGAGAAGCTTCTTATGTTATTAAAGTAAATTGGCTGATGCTTGTACAGTCATGTTTGATTATCTTCTTCTCTACGTAGTTTTCAACCACAAAACTGTTCAAATCTCCTCTTCCCTTTGTATATGCATCTGCAGATAATGGATTACATATTTTAAGGTTTGTTTTGGCCCAACAACTCTGACTTTAATTAAATATATTCCATACTGAATGTCGCGTGATCTCTGTACATATGTGATCCACTAGTCTATGAATTCTTTCTCCCAATGATTAGGACCATCTTTGTAACAATTTGATTGGACAGAAGTAACTATATGATACAAGTAAGAAAATTCAGATCAATTCACAATTGTTGAGTAATTTAAAGGGCAATTCCCGTGAAACTGTTTGAGATCTATTGGTCACTCCCTGAACTAAATAACAGGCAGATAACCACCTTCATCTATGACAAGCCAACCCTAATGGCCTCCTCTTTCAATATGTTGAAACTGCTGCCATCCTCATTGCGATTGCCAAAGCCACCACCTGCCGTCTATCTCTCCATCAATCTTAATGTTGGAATTTGGCTTAAATTAGAATTCTAGTTAATTAATTATTTTGGGAAAGAACTCCAACTCCTGGTTGTTTTTATTTATTGTCTCACTTTTAACTTTTTTTTTATAAATAAATGATTCATAAAAACAAGGATCAAATACTAAAAACTACTTCAAATATTTTTTAATATAGATTTAGCTCAAACATTTTATTTTGTATCAAAAAGTTTCTTATTCTCTTATTTTTAAAGATTCGGACTAAACGTATATTAAAAAAAGTTCGAGGGACTATTTGATATATGCCCCTAAAAACAAACCTGCTTAAGGGACCAAAATCTCCTATATATAAGAAGTATACACAATAAAAGAAGGAAAATTTAAGGACTTGGAAAAAACAGTCTACCATCTGAATCTCCTCCATACACGAGTAGGCTATTGGATTTGTCTTGGCAAAGGACTCCAAATGAACAAAAGACAACAAGCACAATTTTGTTACAGATTCCGCATCTTCGAGAGGTAAATTGATTCAGATAAATTGTGGTATACTTATTTGCATTTTTCAGGAGGGGGTCTTGACTATTATCTTGACAAATAAGTTCCTTTTACATAAGATATTTTTTAATTAATCTCAATAAAAGAAAATTTTCTTAATAAATCGTATTACATATTTTTTCATGTATTAAATATTACTACATTACATATTTACCAAAGGTAGTATATATCTATTATATATTTTGCACTAGTTGCTTAGGTAGTAAATATTTCCTACATGTTTTCTAATGGGACCTATTAGAGCAAAAATATTTTCTAATGAAACTAAATAAACCAAAGAAAAATTCGTAGGACTTATGTGGCTATAAACTTATTAAACAAGACTTATTGATATTATAATGAGATTTTATTCTTTAAGTGTAATCATACATTATTATGTGGTAGAGTTCTTGAGTGTGATTAGTGAATCTTTCATTCATTGTAAGTCATTTTTACATTTTATTCTACACAGCGAGATTAGTAAGAAGAACCAAAATGTTCTTCAAGTTGCAATAATTTTCTATGGAGTGTTACCAATGGCCATTTCAATAAAAATCTTAGATTCTATATTACAATTTCTATTATTTAGGGATATTATTTGTTGATCAATAAGGATATAAATATGTTATTGCGCATACAACTTGCATTAATGTACCTGATAGACAAACATCTCTAACAGAATTGAACAAGAGTTATGGAGACATTTTGAAATCTCCAAAATAATAGGAACAACCTCAATACCTTCAGTAGAATTAATGTCACGGACGATCCATCCATTTGCCACATATAGGTTATGTTTATCATTTTGGTCCTCTAGAATTATATTTAAATAACCCATATAATTATTACAGCACTGAGAGAAGTTTACGTATTCTTAGTCCTTCATATGATATCAGAGTAAATCGTATCCCATCTTATTTTATAATCGGTTCAATTTTTTTCCATCCTTGAGTGACACATTCCAATACCTTATCTTTTCCATCCTCTCGACCCCTCCTTCCGTTTTCCTCATCCCATTCTCATGCTATCGATACCAAAATTAGAACTCACAATGATCATATGTGGCTCTCCAAAATCTTACCATAATTTCTTGGTAATGAACTTGTTGGTTATGTAGGAGGCTCCAATCCCTGCCCTCCACAAATGATTCCAGGTGCTACTACATCAGCTTCCACCTTGAATCCATATTTCATTCATTGGTGTCATCAAGACCAACTCTTACTTGGTTGGATTATTTCATCCCTCTCTAATGAGTTGTTTCCCCAAATAGTTGCGATTAAAACTTGTCAAGAGCTTTGGCAAACATTTGAGACATCCTTTGCCGCTCATTCTCGCACTCGCATTCTCGAACTACATATGGAATTGCAAAGTCTCGAAAAGGTATCCGAAGTCATTCATCTGTATTTTCAGCGTACTAAGACGCTTTCTCCCGAACTCATTGTTGCATCTCATCTAGTCCTAGATGTGGAACTTTTTCTTTACATTCTCGGTGATCTCCCCTCAAAATATGGTCCGTTTTGTACCTCAATCTGAACTCGAGTCAAATCAATATCTCTTGCTGATCTCCTCGAGTTTCTATTCACCGAAGAATTTCATATCACTCTGGATACTATTCAAAGTGTAGGGGCTTGAAGGTAATCTCGTCATTAAAAATAGCTCCCCCTTTTAACAGAAGAAGCTCAGGAGAAGGATGGAGAGAGAAGGCAGTAAAGAATCTCAGCGAGAAAGCTTGTCAAGAAAGGTCATCTTTATCTTTCGTTTGGATTACTTAGTCAAATTGTATTGTTTAATTGCAGTGATTGTAAGCTGAAACAGTTGTGACTTTTAGTGTGAGGTCAAACGGTACTGAAAAGAGACCAAGCCTGGAAGGTCTTGGAAGAGTTTACATGCTCTTCCGAATTACCTCATCGTGGCAACATCAGAGGGATCTGTAATACCCCATAATTTTATTGATTTTTATTTAAGGGATTAATTAAATTAAATGAGAATTAATTGGAAATTAATTCGGGTATAAATACTAACGAGATGTGAGTTGGTATTTGATTATGATGTAAGAATTTATTATTTCCGAGTATGTTTGGTGATACATGAGTATTGATAATATTTAAATTGTCACGAGACAGAAATACGACAATTTGAAAATTTAGTTGGAACGTGCGTGTCAGTCGCGTCAGGAATGAAATTATTTGAATTAAAAAGTGAATTATATTTTTATCAACCGAATAGTCATTTTGAGTGCGCCAACGTGTCCGAAAAGTTAGAAATAGTCATAAAACACTAGTCGGGGGTTTAGTTTGGGTCTCGGGGCATTTTTGGGCCATACCGGCAACCTAGAAGGGTATTTTGGTAATTTAAAAAATAGGAAAATTAAAACCCACGAATTTTAGAGGTTAATTTTATATTAGAAATAAACCCACTAAGTCCAATATCAGCATTTAACAAGTAGTGGGCTACGGGAGTTATACAGAGAGTCTTAAGAGGTTAAAAAAAAAAACCTTAGCCACCATCACCATCTTTGGGAGAAATCTATAGAGAGAAAGAGGAGAATCAGCCTTCATCCTTCAACATCAAATTAGAAAATCTAAGGCGAATGTTTCCTGCATGCTTAGGTTTGAATATATGTCTTGTATTGAAAGTTTGATGAAAAACCCATGAAATTGGAGATAGAACTCATAATCTTATATAGGGATTGCATGTAGAATGGTAATGAATGAATTCCGTATCCAAAATGTATTTTTTGATGATTTAAAAACGTATTTATAAGGAGAAATTGTAGACGTTAAAATTCTGGCTTCATGTTTATAGGGTTTGGGATACTGTTTGGGAATTATGATGATTACATGTTAATTTAGGAAGCATTGACCCCAAATATATGTTAGAGGGTGACTTAGGAGGACTAAGAGTAGTTTAAAATCATTAAAACTTAATTGGAATGATCTTAGTGGGGATTTAGAGGAGAGAAATCTGAAGAAAAACGAATTGGGGGAATTTCTCGGCGCAGTCTGCCACCTCGTTAGAAGACCTGCCCAGGTCATTCGAATGACCTCGTTCGAACGAGCTTCTACCGAGATGACAGTATCCCTTCTAATGAGTTGGTAGTTCGTTCGAAGCCTTTCGTTCAAATGATACTCGGTCGAACGACCTCGTTCGAACGAGACTTCTAACGAGTTGACAGAATGACCTTTTTGGCCTGATTTTATTTCAAATGTCCCGTAGACTTAAGTAATTGAAAATTAACCTTCCCTTCTTAACTAGTGGGTATAATAGTGGAATTGGGGTACGTTGAGGAGTAGAACTTAGAATCTTATAGTAATCCGGATGGAATTTGTGGAATAGGAAACGAATACTTAATTACAACGTGGGAAGGGTTGATAACGTTAATATACAAATCGGGGGCTTGTAAATGTATAACATTAAATGACGGAATAAGAACGAGAATTATACCTATATTAATAATTCCAGATATCTAAGATGTGCGAATGCTTAGTATATGTGGTTTTATGTGTAAAACATACCTACCATACTTGTTATCACGGGAGGTCTGCGTTCGATTAGGGCCATCTAATCTTTATATGCCTACGGGGGGATTTAGATTGGTACCTCGAGGAACTAGGTCAGAGAAGGATTTATTGAGAAGTTAATAAGTCTACTGATCATGGGAGCGTAGGTATGTGCGTGACCCATGTGATGTGAACTATGTTCGCCTCCATTTTGTGTGATTGTTATTATTTGAGAACGATTCCTGAGAGATTCGTAATGCGTGGTCCTTATGTACGTGATGTACCGGGATTGAATAGCAGAGTATGTGTGCACCGCAGCTTAGTCTCGGGGTGCTAGTATTGTATATTTATGATGATAATAATATACTGCTAATTAAAATGAACTGTAATGTATAAATGTAAGTATCTATAATATCAACGTTTTGTAAAAGATAAAATGGAAGATCTCTATTGATTAGTAGTACTAAAATGGGAAACTATGTAGAAGAGTAAAACACTCGGTTAAAAATGAGATGTCGGAAATTAAATCGTGAATCGTATAGTAACATTAGATTTTATATTGGACCAGTTAGATACGGGCATAACTAGATTCGATTACAGATATGTTAGGAGTTCACAGATAGTCGAGAGGTGAGTATTTCATGTGAGAGCACGTCCTAACATGTATTTTGTATTCATTATTTTATGTCATTAAAACACTTGCTATATTATAAACTGTTTTTACCTTCGGGCTCTGACCCGTTTGCTTCCAAATCTATTTATTTTTGTAAAACCTTCAGGTGCCCAGCCACAAGGACACCATGCATAGGAATTCCATGCAGGTGACGTACTGTAGCTGGTGTGGAAGTTACAGGATCTTGACAGTAGACGCCTGCACTTTCGATCTTGATTTTATGTTATCATATTCTTCTCATTTGTTGGGCATGTCGCCCCATTTCTTTTAGACACTTTATTTATCCAGTCATATCAGATTTTGGGTTGTAATTAATATAGTGATGCAGACTTAGTATTGGTTTATTCATGTATTTGGGTTGTTGTGAGGAGTATTCCTCCAAACTCATTACTATTCTATGGTTATTCTATTGTCATTATGTTGTGGTGGTTATGTTAGCAGTTCATAATCTTCTTATTACATGTTAATCAGGTTTAATTAAAAATTGACAACTCACTATTTAAATATTAGGTGGCTAGTAATTGTTAAAACGTTTTTTGACAGTGATGCTATGATCTGAACCAACTTGGCATTTTGTATTAATTTAATAAAGGAGTAGCTACCCGGTATTTAATTAGTCGGGGTGTCACAGGTAGTATCAGAGCCAGGTTTTAGTGTCCTTAGGATCTGTAGGGCTTGTTATGTTTTCGCTGAGCTTTCCTTGATATAGGGCCTTATATGTTAGGACTGTTGTATTATTTTAGGTATGTTTCGCTCTTCAGCTATTTTGAGATATTAACTGCAAACTCATAAGACTTTACTCTTATTTCAGGTGCCTCCACGACGTGCACAGCGAGCTCCTAGGGATTCTCAGCCCGAACCACAACCTGCACCCGTTCAGGGCACCATGAATGTCGCAGAGGTTGAAGATATTGTAGCCCAAGCGGTAAATACCGCCCTCGCAGTTGTGCAGCAGGCACCACCTCAGGTGCCGGTAGTCGCGCCAGTTCAGGTTCATGCATTCCCGTATGCTTGGGAACGCGTTCATGATGCTTTTCAGAAAGCACACCCTCCGGAGTTTTTAGGTAGCTCGGACATTGTTTTGTCCAGTGAGTGGAGGAAGGACATTCAGAGGCACTTAAGGATGTACGAGTGCACGGATGACCAGAAGCAGATACTAGCTACTTTTAAGCTAATAGGATCAGCATTGCAGTGGTGGAAGTCTATTACCACCACAGAGGAGAGGGACGCCCTTTCTATTCAGGAGTTCTGGGTGCGGTTCGATCGCAAATATTTTCCGTCAGCTGTTCACACTGAGATGAGGAGGAAGTTGATGAATCTCAAGCAGGAGGGAAAGACTGTGGCCGAGTATTAGTTCGAATTCATAAATCTCTTGAACATTGTTCCCGATGAGATTCCGACTGAGGAGAAGAAGATTCAGAAGTTCATGGACTGATTGACTTAGAGGATCCGACAACACTTGTTGGGAAATATTTCGTTGGCCACTTACTATGACGTGGTTAACGCGACACTTCTTCACTGCTAGGATCACCGCTTTCACATGTCTGAGAGTAAGAGATCAGGAGAGTCCAGCCATCAGGGCAGGACAGGGGGAAATGGTGCCAGCGGGGCACAATCTGCTCAGGGTCCTCCCAACAGGGGGATCCTAAGAGATTCAGATCTGGGGGTTTCAGGAATGGTCAGGGAGGTTTCAGACATGGCCATCAGGGTCAGAACGGCCATCAGGGCCAGAAGGGCCAGAATGGTTAGCAGCAGCAGTTTCAGCAGGGCCAACATAGTCAAGGTAGGAATGGTAACGGCCATCAGGGCCGAGGGCAACAGGGACAACGAGGGGGAAACTTCCCGGGGAAGTGCTTCGTGTGTGGCAAGATTGGCCACAAAATCCAGGATTGTCCTGATAGGGGCAAGGCCCCACAACAGCAAGAGCAGGGTGCTCGACATGAGCCACAGAGGCCTATGTTTCCCGCCGCCCTCCCAGCACCACCACAGATGGCAGCATAACCACCAAATCCAGTGGTCCCAGTCTAGCAGGGACAACTTCAGTATGGGAGATTGTATCAGCTCCAACAGGTCGTAGTCCCACAGGATCCACCTGCTATTGAGGGTATGTTCTCTATTCAGGGGACTATGAGGCGTATTTTATTTGATACGGGAGCCACACATTATTTCATTGCCACGATATTTGCACGCACTATTGGGCTGTTACACACTGCAAAGAGCACGATTTCTTGTGTAGATTCACCGTTGAGCAGGGGTTCTATAATTTCCCTTATTTGTAGCGATGTGGGTATAGAGATCGGGAGGTTTACTTTACCCGCTGATATGTTAGTATTAGAGATGACTGAGTATGATGCGATTGTTGGTATGGATTGGATAGTTGCGTACCGAGCCATGATTGATTGTTTTAGTAGGAGTATAATTTTTTCCATTCCCGGGCAGGAGATGTTTTTAGTGGCAATGCCTCACCCTGAGAGAGGATCGTCCACTCATTTATACTATATAGAGGAGGAGACCTCTAAGGAAATGGTAATACCACTTGATTCGATTCCAGTCGTTAGAGAGTTCGCTGATGTATTCCAGGATATACCTCGATTTCCTCCTAGTAAAGATATAGATTTTGTTATTGATTTGACGCCGGGCACTTGGCCCATTGCCCGCGCACCGTACTGTATGGCTCCAGCGGAGATGAGAGATCTAAGGGATCAGATAGAGCAGTTGTTGGGTCAGGGGTTTATCCAGAGGAGTACTTCACCATGGGGTGCCCCTGTGTTGTTCGTAAAGAAGAGGGATGGATCATTGAGGTTGTGTGTAGATTACCAGGAGTTGAATAAAGTCACGATACAGAATAAGTATCCGTTGCCCCGAATCGATGACTTATTTGACCAGTTGAGAGGAGCCAGATTCTTCTCAAAGATTGATTTGCGATTGGGATACCATCAGTTGCGTATCAGGGAACAGGACGTCTCGAAGATTGCTTTCTTGACGCGATATGGCTCCTATGAATTTTGGGTTATGCCTTTTGGCTTGACAAACGCTCCAGCTGTGTTTATGGACTTGATGAATAGGGTGTTCAGAGAGTTCCTAGAACAGTTCATCATCGTCTTTATTGATGACATCTTGGTTTACTCCCAGACAGAAGAGGAGCACGCCGAGTATTTGAGACAGGTTTTGCAGACGCTACGTCAGAATGAGCTTTATGCAAAGTATGAGAAATGTGGATTTTAGCTGAAGGAGGTTCAGTTTTTTGGGCATATCATTTTAGACCGGGGAATATCTGTTGATCCGGGGAAGGTATCCGCTGTGAGGGAGTGGGGACAGCCCACGACACCGACTGAGATCCGTAGTTTCTTGGGCTTAGCATGATACTATAGGAGGTTTATTCGGGGTTTCGCAAAGATAGCGGGTCCTTTGACACATCTGACTCGCAAAGGTGTACCATTCATCTGGAGCGATGCCTGTCAGTTGGCATTCGATGAGTTGAAGGAAAAGTTAACCTCAGCGCCCGTGTTAGCGTTGTCCAGGCCGGGAGTTAATGCTTCCTTACAAGGACTTGGAGGTGTGCTACAACAAGAGAGTCAGGCCATAGCTTATGCTTCCCGTAAGCTTAAGCCTCATGAGAGGAATTACCCCACCCATGACTTGGAGTTAGCGACAGTTGTATTCGCTCTTCGGATTTGGAGACACTATCTCCTGGGGGAGAAATTTCGATTGTTCACAGACCACAAGTCTCTACAATACCTCTTCACGCAGAAGGAGCTGAATATGCGTCAACATCGGTGGCTTGAGTTTGTGAAGGATTATCAGTTTGATATCCAGTATCACCCAGGGAAGGCTAACGTGGTAGCAGACGCGTTGAGCCGTAGGCCGATAGATGAGGTGGCCGAGGTGTGGAAAGCTAAGTGGAAGGAGTTGGGACACCAGGATGCAGTGGCCCGATCATTCATGTTTGTGATGACTATTACACCTCATATTATTACGAGAGTGGTAAAGGCCCAGGCAAATGACTCGTTCTGTCAGGAGAAGATAGTTCGATTACTAGCAGAGGGAGCCGAGTCCTATACCGTTGGCTCAGACGGGGGATTACGTTTCAATGGGAGACTGGTCGTTCCGGAAGGGGAGGACTTACGACACGAGGTAATGATGGAGTTGTACGACTCACCGTCTGCGGTACACCCTGGTGGGGATAAAATGTACCAAGACATGAGACGACAGTACTGGTGGAGCGGGATGAAGAGAGATATTGCCGTTTTTATTTCTAAATGTGCCACTTATCAGCTAGTGAAGGTGGACCATCTGAAATCGGCAGGACTTCTACAGCCGTTAGAGGTTCCGATATGGATATGGGAGAGCATATCCATGGATTTTATCACGGGGTTACCTACGTCACAGAGGGGTCACAACTCCATATGGGTAATTGTGGACCGGTTGACAAAAGTTGCTCATTTTCTACCCGTAAGGACAAATTACACTACGGGACAGTATGCCCAGATTTTCATCATAGAGATAGTGAGACTTCACGGGGTGCCTCTAAATATCGTGTCTGATCGAGACAAAATATTTGTTTCACCATTTTGGGAGAGTTTTTAGGAGGCCATAGGTACGGAGTTGCGGTTGAGTGCGGCTTATCACCCGCAGACTGATGGGCAAACAGAGCGAACAAATCGGATGTTGGAAGACATGTTGCGTATGTGCATCTTAGACTTTGGAGGTGGTTGGGAGCAGTACCTTCCACTGGTGGAGTTTGCCTATAAAAACTCCTACCAGTTCACCATTGGCATGGATCCATTTGAGGCGTTGTATGGTAAACCTTGTCGTTCCCCAGCATGCTGGCTAGAGGTGGGGGATAAAAAACTCCTTGGACCGAAAGTGATTCAGGATACTTCAGCAAGGATAGAGATGATACGGAGTCGCATTCGGGTAGCTCAGGACCGGTAGAAGAGCTATGCTGATGCCAAGAGGTTCTTCATAGAATTCAAGGTGGGGGACCAGGTGATACTCCAATGAAGGGGATAATGCGTTTTGGGAGGAAGGGGAAACTGGCACCAAGGTATGTGGGGCCATTTCCTATCATCGAGCGTATGGGGCCAGTTGCGTACAGACTGGGGTTACCAGAGCACTTGCATAGGATTCATGATGTGTTTCATATTTCCTCGCTAAGGAAATATCTTAGGGACGATTTGGCCCATACTCACATTGCTTTGGAGGACATCGATCTCCAGCCCGATAGTTCCTACGAGGAGGGGCCGATTGCTATTTTGGATCGAAGCGAGCGAAAACTGAGGTAGAAGATAGTATCGTTAGTAGAGGTTCGGTGGCGGCATCATAATACTGAGGAGTCCACATGGGAGCGCGAGGATGAGATGCGCGAGCGTTATCCAGAGCTATTTTCACCAGGTATTCTTTAGTTCCAAATTTCGGGATGAAATTCTGTTATTAGGGGGAAGTATGTAATACCCCGTAATTTTATTGATTTTATTTAAGGGAATAATTAAATTAAATGAGAATTAATTAGAAATTAATCCGGGTATAAATACTAACGAGATGTGAGTAGGTATTTGATTATGATGTAAAAATTTATTATTTCCGAGTATGTATGGTGATACATGAGTATTGATAATATTTAAATTGTCACGAGGCAGAAATACGATAATTTAGAAATTTAGTTGGGACGCGCGTGTCAGTCGCGTCAGGAATGAAATTATTTGAATTAAAAAGTGAATTATATTTTTATCAACTGAATGGTCATTTTGAGTGCGCCAACGTGTCCGGAAAGGACGAAATAGTCAGAAAACACTAGCCGGGGGTTTAGTTTGGGTCCCAGAGCATTTTTGGGCCATACCGGCAACCTAGAAGGGTATTTTGGTAATTTTAAAAATAGGGAAATTAAAACCCACGAATTTTAGAGGTTAATTTTATATTAGAAATAAACCCACTAAGTCCAATATCAGCATTTAACAAGTAGTGGGCTACGGGAGTTATAGGGAGAGTCTTAAGAGGTTCAAAAAAAAAAAACCTAGCCACCATCACCATCTTTGGGAGAAATCTGTAGAGAGAAAGAGGAGAATCAGCCTTCATCCTTCAACATCAAATAATAAAATCTAAGGCAAGTGGTTGAATTACATAATTTCAAGCGAATGTTTCCTCCATGCTTAGGTTTGAATATATGTCTTGTATTGAAAGTTCGATGAAAACCCCATGAAATTGGAGATAGAACTTATAATCTTATATAGGGATTGCATGTAGAATGGTAATGAATGAATTCCATATCCAAAATGTATTTTTTGATGATTTAAAAACGGATTTATAAGGAGAAATTGTAGACGTTAAAATTTTGGCTTCATGTTTATAGGGTTTGGGATACTGTTTGGGAATTACGATGATTACATGTTAATTTAGGAAGCATTGACCCCAAATATATGTTAGAGGGTGACTCAGGAGGACTAAGAGTAGTTTAAAAATGTTAAAACTTAATTGGAATGATCTTTGTGGCGATTTAAATGAGAGAAATCTGAAGAAAAATGAATTGGGGGAATTTTTGGGCGCAGTCTGCCATCTCGTTAGAAGACCTGCCCAGGTTGTTCGAACGACCTCGTTCGAATGAGCTTCTCATGAGATGACAGTATCCCTTCTAACGAGTTGGTAGTTCCTTCGAAGCCTTTCGTTCAAACGACACTCGTTCGAACGAGTTGACAGAATGGCCTTTTTGGCCTGATTTTATTTCAAATGCCCTGTAGGCTTAAGTAATTGAGAATTAACCTTCCCTTATTGACTAGTGGGTATAATTGTGAGAATTGGGGTACGTTGAGGAGTAGAACTTATAATCTTATAGTAATCCGGATGGCATTTGTGGAATAGGAAACAAATACCTAATTACGACGTGAGAAGGGTTGACAATGTTAATATATAAATCGGGGACTTATACACGTATAACATTAAATGACGGTATAAGAACGAGAATCATACCTATATTAATAATTTGAGATATCTAAGATGTGTGAATGCTTATTATATGTGGTTTTATGTGTAAAACATGCCTACCATACTTGCTATCACGGGAGGTGTGCGTTCGATTAGGGCTATCTAATCTTTGTGTGCCTACGTGGGGATTTAGATTGGTACCTCGAGGACATAGGTCAGAGAAGGACTTATTGAGAAGTTAATAAGTTTGCTGATCATGGGAGCGTAGGTATGTGCATGACCCATGTGATGTGAACTATGTTTGCCTCCATTTTGTGTGATTGTTGTTATTTGAGAACGATTCCAGAGAGATTCGTAATGCGTGGTCCTTATGTACGTGATGTACCGGGATTGGATAGCAGAGTATGTGTGCACCGCAACTTATTTTCGGGGTGCTAGTATTGTATATTTATGATGAGAATAATATACTGTTAATTTAAATGAGCTGTAATGTCTAAATGTGAGTATCTATAATATCAACGTTTTGTAAAAGATAAAATGGAAGATCTCTAGTGATTAGTAGTACTAAAATGGGAAACTGTGTAGAAGAGTAAAACACTCTGTTAAAAATGAGATGTCGGGAATTAAATCGTGAATCGTATAGTAACGTTAGATTTTATATTGGACCAGTTAGATACGGTCATAACTAGATTCGATTACGGATACATTAGGAGTTCACAGATAGTCGAGAGGTGAGTATTTCATGTGAGAGAACGTCCTAACATGTATTTTGCATTCATTGTTTTATGTCATTAAAACACTTGCTATATTTTAAACTGTTTTTACCATCGGGCTTTGACCCGTTTGCTTTCAAATCTATTTTTTTTTGTAAAAGCTTTAGGTGCCCAGCCACAAGGACACATGCATAGGAATTCCATTCAGGTGACGTACTGTAGCTGGTGTGGAAGTTACAGGATCTTGACAGTAGACGCCTCCACTTTCAATCTTGATTCTATGTTATCAGATTCTTCTCATCTGTTGGGCATATCGCCCCATTTCTTTTAGGCACTTTATTTATCCAGTCATATCAGATTTTTGGTTGTAATTAATATAGTGATGCAGACTTAGTATTGGTTTATTCCTGTATTTGGATTGTTTTGAGAAGTATTCCTCCAGACTCATTACTATTCTATGGTTATTCTATTGTAATTATGTTGTGGTGGTTATTTTAGCAGTTCATAATCTTCTTATTACATGTTAATCAGGTTTAATTAAAAATTGACAACTCACTTTTTAAATATTAAGTGGCTAGTAATTGTTAAAACGTATTTCGACAGTATTGCTATGAACTGAACCAACTTGGCATTTTGTATTAATTTAATAAAGGAGTAGCTACCCGGTATTTAATTAATCGGGGTGTCACATGATCTGCTTTTTGAGGATTGAAAAGTAAGGCAACATTAAGACTTGTCTTAACCATTTTAGATACACTTGTAAAACACTAAGAAGCCATTTTCCATAGAATCTTATGCAGAGTGACCCTGAGTTTTGTCTTACATTGAACCTCAAGCCAAGCAACCCTCTACTGAAGGTCACACCTACTTTCAGTGATATCACAAGCCACCTACCCACTGTCCAATCCAAACTTGAGTAAACCACTATTGTATTGGGGCTTTCATACGGTTTGGTGGATTACCATAATTGTGACAGTTCTCGGACGCACAGTTGGTAGCCAAAAGGTATGTACTGACATTTAATTTTTACGACTTAGAGTGTGACAACCTGCTTAAAATAATAACGGGTGGCCAGCCCTATACTACATTAAATCAGGTATCTCAGATGGCTCAGTCTCAACATCAACTGACAATACTAAATAATATAAGGCTAACTACTTGAAACTATTAAAAGCGGATGCCAAAATTTAAATAAAATATGCAACAAACAACAAACCAACACTATCAGCTACTAACAAAGGTAGAATGCACAAGTATGATGATGAAAGAGAGTGCTAGTATAAAATGAAAAGAGTACATACAAGGAAATATACCCGAATAAGCTGTCGGGTCACAGACAGTACAACAACCATAAAGAATAAATATAAATAACTACAAATAAACCTTGGGTGTAAACCCGATATACCACATGAATCCTATCTAGATTTATAAGGAGATAGGAAGCAACTACAATCTAAGTCCCACAATAGTCCGCGCCTGTTACGGCTCATGAGACTCTGGATAGAAAAACATCAGGTATCCATGTGGTAGGACACCTGTATACATATATATGGCAGGAGAGAAATATAAAAGGGTCAGAGCCCGATGTGTAAAAATATTTAGCAAGTGTGTTAACCGTGCATAATAAATATCAATGCACTTACTTCATATTTAAGGTGGAGTCGCACTCTTGTCAAACCCCAACTCACCTCTCATCTAACAGCGCGCACCTATTCGCGTCCTAAAATCTTAATTAAGTTACCTCACCCATGAGGATAACATAACTTACTATAGGCACGGCCTATACCCGCAAGACATGCCATTCTAACATAACCCAAGAATCCTTCCCATTCTAACCACACTTAAATGTATATAGACATATAGATGCCATACTAGGCTTAATTGATTTCGATTTATTTACTTATACCGGTTATAAGTTTTAATATGTTACCCATTAACATTCGGCTTCAATAATATAATTTAATCTCTAAATAACATGCATAAAATTTAATAAGGCCAAAACTTCTCTCCACTCTCAACATTGCACTATGTTTCGTGCGTTGGGCGTCTCGCAAAGAGAAATCCAAACAAAGAACCTCCCCAATACACTACTCCTTGATAATTTCGATCGTGGGGATCCATCATGTCATCCACACCAATTATACTAATGCTACTTATAAATATTAAGGACAAAACTTCTCTTTATTCTCAACATGGCACTGCATTTCGTGCGTGGGGCGTCTCGCAAAGCGAAATCCAAACAAGGAACCCCCCCCCCCCCCGATACATTGCTTCTTGACCATGTTGATCGTAGGGATCCATAATGTCAACTACAAAATCATACTACTGATACATACAAGTACGAAGGACAAAACTTCTCACTACTCTCAACATTGCACTACGTTTCGTGTGTGGGGCGCCTCGCAAAGAGAAATCCAAACAAGGAACCTCCCCGATACACTACTTCTTGGCAATGTTGATTGTAGGGATCCATTATGTCATCACACAATTTCTATTTCTTCAAATTCTCAAATTCGGATTACAACCTAAGAGTAACCCCAAAATCTCCACTAAATCCTTGGGTTGATATAACCGAAATTTTTCTTAAATGCGATACATCAACCCCCAATATTTTAGTACACCATAATCTCCCAAGATGCACACCATAGGAATTTCATATCCTTTCACCTAGAAGATATAATATATATATATATATATATATATATATATATATATATATATATATATACTAGGGTGTACCCGTGCCGATGGCACGGTGATTAATTAGCAATCGAATATTTCTAGTTATATACAATCATACCCGCGACGATGGCACGATGATAAATTTACTCCCGAAGTCAATTTTATTTCAACATGTTATATTTAAAATTATTGTAAAGGGTATGTCTATGCCGAAGGTACAGTGATAATTTCATAGTCAATGCGCTCCTATGTTTAGTATGTTTTAGCATACCCGATGACTACATAATTTCTACCACCCCTCATGGCAATGTATATTTTACAGTTGCACCCCCGTTGATTCATAAATACATAAAGTTTGAGTAACTCAAGTTGTAAAAGTGACTCAAGTCCTACACAATAGCTGTGCCAAAAGATTCCAAGGTCAATTAGGTGAAACTACAATTTGTTTTAAAATTTATTTTAAAGAAAAGAGAATTAAAAATGGGTATATTAACAAAGTTTTGAGTAATGAAAAATATGCTAATGGCATAATGAAAATAAAAGTCTAGTTCAAACTCATTCAAATATATGTAATTTGAAATGAAAAAAATTAAGTATAAATCACTTTTTCTTTCAATTATATCAAAAACCTCTCAAATGTGTCAATTGTTGATATGTATGTATATTATCATGTGAGGATGGAAGAATTAATTGGAAAATAATTTTTAAAAATTATAATAATTTTTAATATAGTATAATAAAGTAGTTGTCACTAAATTAATCTATAATTTCCACACATGCACGCATGTAATTAATTAACAATTCATTTGAATAAACTAATTCAATTAATTTCAATTATTTTATCCATTCAATTTTCCTACTTCATTTCTATGTAAACATAATGAATCTTATTGAACATTTTAAATAAAACCTACATTTCAAGTAACAAATGTTTTCTGTACTATTATAATAATTTGTGTAATTGGACAAAAATATTTTTTATACACCTTATTTGTCTTTTTCTTTTCAATACAAAGGTAATGATTGCATATTGTAAAAGCCACCTAAGCCCACTGTCAATGCTAAAAAGTTGAAACTCAAAATGTATAATGCTAATGGGTGAGACAACTCATTTTTCAAGATCTGTATATGCCAATTGATTCCACCCATGTGTTTTAATACAAATTTTCCTATAATTTTATGTCATCTGAGTCGACATACCCAAAAGAATACTATGAACAAACTGAAAGAACAACCAGCGTTCGCATGACCATTTGTAACATCGCAGAAAGTTCTAGGGGCAAAGAGAGATATGAGATAGTTAGTGGGGAGTGGGGATATAACGTGAAGAGTGAAAATAACATAGCACAAAAACATTCTATCATTATAACATTGTAACGACAGACAAATATATCACACCATTTTACATTAATAACACACTGAGAAAGTAATGTTATTAGAGGCAAGAAATCCAATGGAGAATAAACAATTTTTCCCAAATAAACTCTCAGGTATTCTGTCAATATTCTTACTTTAACAATGCCGACTATTTATATAGACGTGTAAATATAAAAATTAGAGGAATCGATTTTTTGAACAAACGTCTATAAGTATAAATGAGGTGGAAGCTTACTGACCAAGTGTTAACAAACATAGTTTGTAGAAAAAACACAGGAACACAGTCATACATACATTCAAGTCACTGTCATCGTCACAGTCGCAAAACTGAGTGTTTAACGTCACCATCATTTTTCTGGAGTGGGTTTTCTTCAGTGTTTACCCGTACATCAGAAGAAAGGGCATTATAGTAGCAGACCTCCTGCATTTTTTATCCCACAACGCTTCATCAATCATCCATCCATATAACTTTAAAAGCTAACTTACATCTGCAACCATAGAGAGAGAGAGAGTGGGGGTTTAATGGATCTCAAGATTCTAGAGAGAGAGAGACTTGAGATAACTTACATCTGCAACCACAGATCTGAGTTGATCATTTTTGTTGTAGTAAGTTTATCTCCACATACCCAAAAGAATACTTACATCTGCAAAAGTCAACATACCCAAAAGAATAATACAAATATAACTTTGGCTCCACATTTATGTTAATGTTGTAGTAAGTTGATCGGTTTTGTTTTCCACAGATCTGGAGAACACATCTTGTGATGCCGGGATCGACGTGGCCAAAAAGTTCCTCATCTTCGAAGTGGTCTCTTTTAGTTTCTTCCTATTTTCATCACAGGGACAAAATCTTGCTATTAATATGTTGAATAGTAAGGATGTTGATGAGGGTTTTGAGGTTTGGGATGTTGGGGTCGGCTGTTGGGTCGGTGATGTTGTCTTATGGGGGCAAATTCGTTGTTTATTCGGTTGTCGATGTTCATTCGATTGTTAATGTTATTCAGATTAGGTTTTGGGTTAACTTGGGTTTGCTTGAGTTGATGGACGGAGATAGGAGAGAAGGGAGATTTCGTCCTACCCAAATTTCATTCTTTTGGTTTCAAAGGGATTTAGAGAGTGGAGAGAGTAGAGAGTGGAGAGAGGAGAGAGGGGAGATAATGTGTAGAATGACCTTGAGTCATGTGCTTTCTCGAGCCTTGTGCTCTGGCATTATGAATAGTAGTGTATCACGTTTAGGCAATCATACGTGTGTCTCAATCGTTAGTCCATCATCTTGAACCATTACAAACATTCAATCTCAACCGTTAGTTGATAAAGACCATATTTTTGAACTTTCAATCTGAACCGTTAGTTGGGAGAGACAAAAAAACTCTCCTCCTTTATTATATATATATATATATATATATACAACCATTCATTCCCATAGCCAAGTCTACATATCATATATAATGTACAATGGCCATACACATAATACAACCAGCTACATACTGCCGATAAACTGCACCATGCTATCATTTTCCATGGCATCACACATATACCATCCTGGGGACCACGGTCGGACTCAATATCACCGACATCGGGGCCAACACACTCACACGACGTCCAAGAAACGGTCATAGTTCCTAACTGGTCAATGAGCCGAAACATACCCACCACGTCTCACCCCCCAAAAAATATAAATCACATAATAACACAATTGACGCTATGACCTGGGGAATATCCACACACTGCTCATCGAGCCAGGGTGCTCACCCTCATCGCGCAACTCTCCAATGATATCATGTGCGGGGTAAGCTTAACAATACAAGTATATATATCATTCACATGCACAATATATATACATCCATGTGATTACATCATATAATTAAACCATCACGTACGGTTTAGATATTCACAACATGAGTATACACATATATGCATATCTACATATATATATATATATATATACTATCTCACATTTGTATGTATAATATTTATAAGCTCGGCTATAAGTATACATAATCCTCAATATACTAGCCGTCGTCCCAAACACATCAACTCGTCTCGTTATATGAATACGATCCCTCACTTGAAGCATATTCATTTATTTCTCCTATGATATAAATAATCTTCCAACATAGATATATCTCCAACATTAAGGTTATCACCCAAAGTTTAGAGTAGGTAACAATCACTACACATCTCATATATATTTGAAAGTACATCAATATCTCTAGTACTAGTTTCGACTATTGGCACGCATGCAACTAATAGTCTATAAACCTCAAGCTCAATGTTAAATTCATTTTAATGATCCCATCACCTTTTTGGGATGCCCAACGTTAATCACACATAGATATGTAGTAATTACCCAAATACCATTTAACCCAATCTTATTCTAGTCATTAGAATATTCCAATCACTCTCAAATTAGCCTACTATCCCATTTCTCTAATGAACCCTTAATCTTATTGCGTTTACAATCTAATCCTTAAGTTAAACAACACTAAGGATATGCGACCTCTACCTCTCTTCGGTCCCAAACCACATATTAAATAGAATCCTATCACTAGAAGGATTCGACAGAAATATCGGCCTACAATTCCATGTCGTACTCTTACAACTCTTTCAAAGGGTCCTCAACCATACGTCAGATCTAGGCTCACCTATGACCTCTAAATAGAACTCCAATTCTTAATGAGATTCCCTACTATATCTATATGATCCTCTCCAATATATATGGATATAAGTCCCCAAGATACTCGATATGTACCCGCGGTCCCATCATGTGAGAAACTTCTAATAAATCTCCAAAACATCTCTCTTACATCATATAATCATGTCCCAAATCAATAAACCCAACCAAAAGGGTTAGAAATCATTATAGGAAAATACCACAAAACAGCCCTGTTTCTGAATCGATTCGATCTCAAGGGCGAATCTATTCACTCCAACTGCGAATCGATTCGATCCAAAGGACCTGGGACTCTGTCTCAAGCCGAATCGATTCGCCTTGGGTACGAATCAATTCGGTCATGCAGCCCTGCCACTTTTGCCTAAACCGAATCGACTCGCTGGGGGGCGAATCGATTCAGGTTTGCAGACTCAAAGAGTTATATTCTTCTTCACAAAACCGACGAATGCTAAACCCTAAAATTTCCACTTCTAACGCCTAAACCTTCTTCATATCATGATTCTAAGCCAATAAATCAACCCAAATCTGACCTCAACCATTTCTACACCATCAAACCCACTTATAACCATTAATTTCAAGATTTAAACCACAAAATCTAGGTTTTGATAAATATACCCAAAGCCAATTATTTTATCCACAAATTATGAAATGAAATACAAAAATGAAATATTTAGCAAGATTAAACACTTGCCTCGAGTTTTAGGGGTTGGATCGTCCCCGGAATCGCGTTTGGGCCGGAATCTCCAAGCTTTCTCTCTCTCTCTCTCTTCCTTTCTTCTTTCTTTCTTTCTTTCTTTCTTTCTTTCTTTCTTTCTTTCTTTCTTTCTCATTCTCTCTTTCTTTCAAATGAGAAGGCTTGATCCGTAAGCCTCTTAAATCCCTGAAAATAATAAACCCAGTTTTAAATGTTAATACACAATTTAAATGACTCGTTTACTCCAATTCGAGTCAAACATACTAAAAAATAACCCGGAATCGAAATAAAACCCAATGACAGTCATTTTGACTATATCGGCCCATCCGGAATCAATGGCGCACTCAGAATTATCATTCCAAATACTTTAAATTGTCCTCAATTTTTGGGCTTCACTTTCCAAATTTTAAAATTCTCCAATTTAAATAAATTTTATTTCTCCCCAAAATTTAATTTCTTAGTCTCAAAATCATGGGGTGTTACATAAAGCATGAGGGGAATGTCTTTTACATTAATGTGGACCAAGACATCTCAGGAGAGGTGTGGAGCTATTTATTAACCTCAACCACTTCTAAGAAAAGAGGTTTCTTCTTAGAGATAGAGATAAAATACACTAAGGGAAAATAAGTTATTGCAAACTAGAGTTTACACACCCACCATTGATATTTGTTACAAAGCTTTTATTATCTAACCAGAGACATTAAAGTTGGTGGTGTATTGGCTGGTTGCCAAGTTGTATCTAGGGTACCTGCTTCTCTCTCCCTTTGACTGAGTTATTTTTTTAATACTTGTGTTGTACACGAGTGATTTGTGAGTTCAATCTGAGTATTTATTATATATAATATTGTGTATTCATTTATGATTGTTAAGGATATTTGTTTTAGTGGTTTATCACCATATCTATAAAGGTTACACATCTGATTGTCTCATAATACTTCAAGCCCCAAGAGGACTCTCATCTTACATTTGGTAACTCTATTAGGGAGGCATTCTTCTAGAAATATGGTGCAAGATAACATTAACCGGGTCCTTGACTATGATTAAATTCAATAGAGGGAGGAACAAGCAGTAAGAGAGCATGAAATATCCAAAGAATGAGTTCCTTGAGTAAAGGTTCCCCAAGTCCAAATAGCGACAGGAGTCCCAACGATCACGCAGGCTTCCACTAGTGTTGTGATGGAACCAGTCCAGATGGCCCATCTGATGGGTAAATTTATGGAGTTTTTGTAAACTCTCGAAACATAAATGACTTTTGGGTATGAATGGACACCAACTATTTTTTCACTCTAATAGTGGCTCCAATAGCCCCATCAACTGCAGTTCCAACAAACATAGTCCCCACAACCACTGTCCCCATCCTTGTGCTAATGGTGGGTGCTCCAAACGTGACCAGTGCTCCACCTGTGGTCCCTCAACCTAGTGTTCCAATGACAGAAAAGTCTCATTCATCTTCCTTGGAGGAAATGGGGAAGGAAATGCAGAAGGAGAGGCTGAAAATGATAGCATCTTCCCCCTAGTCAGCCAGCGAGGTAGCTTCAGTATATGACGATTTTCGTACTCCTTACCTAGAGGAATATAATGAGGAACCTTACCCTAAAGATTACGGGCCACAAATATTTGACAACTACATCGAGAAGGGAGAAAATCCTAACAATCATACTAAGAGATTTGAGGAATATTTGGGAGCTCACTGCAATAATAAGAAGTTGCATCTGAGGAATTTTTTAAAATACCTAATTGATAAGGCATACAGGTGGTACTCTCACATATATACAAGGAGTGTTTCTACGTGGGAGGAAATACACATTCTATTTGTCCAAAAGTTCTTTTTATCAGAAGATGAGTTCACACTAACATAGTTGGCCAGGGAGAAGCAATGGACATGTGAAGAGGTTGTGTTGCACATTAAGGTTCAGGGAAAGGTCCCTCAATGTAAGGGAGGAGGCTAAAGAGTCCTAGTTACTCCGAATCTGTGTTAAAGATTTGTTTCGGGAGTACATCTTACATTTGATAAATGAGACGCGGGAAGGAACTTTTGCAACGTTCCTAAAAGCTGTAAGAAACATCTCTCTGGTGGGACGCCTAAGCCCCATTATGGTACCAATGATGTTCAGGCAGCAAGTACAACCCTTTAAGGTATGCGGTCAGCTACCATGAGTGGGTTATGCCGATGGAGGAGAGGAAGGAGACAAGAAGCCAAAGAATGATAACAAGAGGAAGTTGGGTAGAGAAAGAGAGGACCCACCACAATTACTTTGCACCGTTGAGGAGGCTGTTATTTATTATAATGTCATGCTGCAAGGAGGACAGTCTATACACCCAAGGATAATCCAACTACAGAGAAAAAACCAGAAGTAAGGGTAAACCCTAAGTACTATCAAATACATTAGAAGATCGGTCATCCAACGGCTTCATGTTTCACCCTAAGAAAGATCATTAACAAACACATGAAGGTAGGGACTTTGCAGATCCCTTAAGAAAATGTAAAAAATGACCCATTGCCAGAGCATGAAGTAAACCTGTTGGTGGCCTGTGATGAGGAAGCTGAAAGGGAAGCAAGAGAGTTGATGATGGAGCGGGAAGAGTTCGAGGAAGACATAGAAGATTAGTCAAAGGGAATGTCTAACATCGTGATGGACTACAATGAAGAAAGAATGAGGGATGTAGAGGAAGTGTATAATGAAGATAATGAAGAGATGGATCCATGACTGGAATACCAAGTTGTATCAAAGTCACCCAAGTTCACGTGGTTTTTCGATCAAGTGGGGATGCCTAAGGAGAGTAGATTGGATATCACTTAGGCAATCTTAGATATTTCCCAGAAGAATGAAGTTCCATCGTTGAGGTGAAAAAGGCCTTTATCTAAGCTGGTGAAGAAGTTTTTATCTGAGGTAAATTTCTCTGACATTGATAGTGCAGTGAGGTTCCTTCATAATAGACCACTATATGTAACGACGAGCATTAATGAGGTAAAATTTGAGAGAACTTTAATGGACATGGGAGCATTTATAAATATTATGCCTATCAGCTAATTTTATTCTTCCAGCATCTCTAAGGCAAGGTTAATACCAATGCCTTTTGTGATTTCTTGTTATGACAACCAATCTTCAAAGTCGATTGGGTACGTGAACGTGGGGATAGTAATGGGGAATCTCACCTCACATATTGAATTCCATGTCATTGAAAGCGCTACTTCCTACCATCTTTTGATATGAAGGGTGTGGATGCATAACCATGGCTTAAAAATATAATTCATGCCCCCTTGGTAGGCCTAGACATATTGTCAACTCCTTAACCATTTCGTACTTGGGAATTTGACCTGGTAAAGGAAATACATCCATATTCGAGAGGAAAGATCTGGATACTAGTGGCAACAAAGTGTTTCACCAAGTGGGCTAAGGCAATACCTTTGCAGAGAAAAACAACAAGAAGAATGGAAAACTTCATTAGGGAGTATATAATTTGCTGATTTAGGATTCCAAAGGCCATCCTATCTGATAATGGAGCCCCATTTGTTAATAAATAAGTAGAGATACTCACAAACAAATACTCCATCGTTCACCACACCTCAGTAGTGGAATATCCCAATGGTAGTGGTTAGGTAGAGGCACCCAACAAGACCTTGGTCAATATTTTATCCAAGATAATGCAAGGTTTCCAAGGATCATGGGATGACAAGATTCCAGCAGTTCTGTGGGATTAACGAACAACAAAGAGGAAGCCAAAAGGGTATACACCATACTTAAATGTCTTTGGAGATGAATCCTTTTTGTGAGTAGAGATGGAAGTCCTATCGACTATATGCCTTGCGAAGAAGCATGCTCCCTCAGAGTATACATGTTCAGTTGTATGCGCTTGATGAGCATAGAGATAAAGTGATGCAACACTTCCAAATGTGTATGAAGAATCTTTCCAGGGCATATGAAATCTTAGTGAGACCATGAAAGTTTATGAAGGGGGACTTATTTTTTAAGGCAGCTATGAAGCACATTTGAGGGATCTTATTGCCTAAATTTGGTGCTAATTGATAAGGACCTTTCATAGTGAAGGAGGCTCAGGATTCAGGTTACTGCTCAATCTTAAAGATAGAAGAGGATATACCTTTTAAGATTAATAACAAGTGATTAAAGGTTTATCATGTCTAGAGTTGTGTCACATGAGTCAGGATTTTTTATTAAGTTATTCACTATCATGTTGAAGTCCATTTTTTTATTTTTGCTATTATTGTTTTCTTTTCTTCTAAGAAGTTAAGGTTCGAATGTAAAGATTATACTGTAAATTGTAAGAGTTTAATTTCTTTGCAATGATAATATAACAAAAGAAACTTAGAAGATAACATGAGACATGATGTTGAAACAAAGATTTCCTTCATATATTTTGCATTAAAAAAGTTACAAGTCTCGGAACTACTACCCAAGAATTACATATAAAGAAGAAAAATGCATGAATGGCTGAAAGGCCTTATCCTAAGAAAACCCAAAGATCTGGGGAGGAGAATTATTCCTCAGGCCATCCCGAAGAAGCTTGCAGAAATATTTTTTAGGCCACAATGGAACCCTCTATCTTGGTTAGGTCTTGAGCACATTGGATGACCAAATCTTCGCATTTCTTCATAGCTCTAGCCAAAGCCTCCTTAGTCACCTTTACCTCTTAGTGAATAGCTTCTAGTAAAGATACCAACTCCATCAGCGCAGCTTCCTCAGTCTATTAGGACTCCGTATGCTTTTGATATAACTCCCTCTAACTTCCCAATATGGTGTCCTTCAGCAACTTCAAATGATTGATCAACCAACAAAACTGAAACCCATTATTGGCTTGTTACCTTAAATTTCCCAAATATTTATTGATGAGGGGCCTGTATATGTCCTCAGTCCGAGTATTTATGATCTCAGTGATGATTATATCCATTCCATGGAACTTGTAACTTGTTATCACTTTTTGCATCGCAAACAGTCATTATTAAAAGTCTCTCGATGATAGGAGTCTAGTTGCTCAATGACTAATCAATGGCATATATGGATTTAATGACACTGTCTAAGGACCTAGAGGTAGAATTCGGGAGGAGACATATTGGGTATAGGGACCTCACAATCTGATTCACCATTAGCAAGAATGTCAGTCATTGAACCACAATAGTTCTGGTTGAACCCATCCGGGGAAATAGGTTCTCAAAGTTATGAGATAACAGGCGAAGGAGAACGTTAAAGTTACCCCTGAGTAGGTGTGGGCTTCCATATGACCTGAAATGAGATGCAAAAAGTGAGATTTTGAGAATATATTAACAAGAATTTTTTCATTATTAAGTCAGCTTATAGGTGTGAGATTCTGAGAAAATCTTAACAAGTGTTTTTTCATCGTTAAGCCACCTCGTATGTGTGAGGTTTTGAGAAAATCTTAACAAGTGTTTTTTCATTATTAATTCACCTCGCAGGTGTGAGATTCTGAAAAATATTAACAATTGGTCTTCATTGTTAAGTCACCAATGGGTGTGAGTTATATTTTTCGTTATATTTTGAACACATGCATAACACTAAAACTTATGCAAACAAAAGGAAATGAAAGGAAAGAAGAAATTACCTCATCAACATGCACATTTCCTAAAGGAGAAGCAACCTCTATAACCCTGAGGACCTCAGATGGACCTTCTGATAGATGAACCTTTGGCCCTTGTAAAGAAGATTCCCCATGAAAAGGCAAACGCACCGAAATAGGGGAAATCTCCACATAAGTTTCTTGAGCGCTAGTAATCTCAGCCATCATAAAGGCCGAAGGAACCTCACAATGAGAAACTGAAGCAGCTACAACTTTGGGGGGAGAGAACGAAGAAGCACTAACTTTGGAACCCTGACGAACCTTAGAGCAATAAGGTGAAGAAACATCCTGAGAAGGCTACACAAAATCTATAAGTGTTAAATGGTAGAAACACCACATGAGTAGGGATAAATACACAAAGAAGATTAATGTTACCTCAAAAATAATGAGGAAATGATCAAATCTAGAAAGGGGCCTTTCTAGAGGGAAATAGAGTAACAAACCATAAAGGGTTGTGGCAAATAAAAAAATAATGACCTCACAGAAATATGAAATATAACACTTAGTATGGAAGAAGTTAAGTTTGAAATATTGTTCATAAGGAGAAACCCTTATCTCTGGAGGACTCGAAATAATAGGAACCATTACTAGAAGAACCACGGGCTTGGGGGATATCTCAGAATAAATGGAGGGAGTCTCATCTACCTAACGGGAGGGTTCAACTGTGTAAAGGGACTCAGCAACTTTGCGAGCAACCTCCTCTGTATGTAATAAATGAGAATGCCTAGAATACATAATCCCGATCACGAGAGAGTGGTGAGGAGGTGTAACGACTTTAAAAAGACCTAACTTTCCTCCCACAAACATACTTACACTAGGAGAATATCCATTTTAATGACGTTCTAACATTGAAGTTATGAAAAGGGAAGTTACCTCTTGATCTGGAAAAAGGGCACATAAGGAAATACAGGAGAAGAAGGTGGTTGGAGCATCATGGAGGCTCCTTCAATGGGTCTGTGATCCTACATAAGACTGTCATTTATATCTATAAGCTCAGTGAAAGTGGTAGGAGGAGAGGTCCTAGAACTTGAAGGATGGGTGTGGGTTGTACCTCGTAAGCACATTTTTTCTGACTTTTTATGCCTAAAGTCTTCTTTCTTCCAGAAGAACCACCAGCGCCAGATATTCCTTGAGATCTTTTTTAGTGTGAGGTGGTTGCCTACGTGGTAAGAAGGAATAATAGGGGTGTGTTGTTAAAATTGGCATTAAAAAAATTTGAGTTTGGCATGACACTTCGCTTGAAGTTCTTCACGTGTAGCTTCAAGCATTGCAGTGGGGATGATGAAAATTTGGAAAACAACGGCAGGAGTGTTGGACTGAGTAAAACCACCGCTCTTAGAGGTCTTAGCTTTCTTATGAGTTGGTTGATAAATCCTCTCACTCAGAGCATGTTCAGTGGAAAGGGCAGGGGCATGTTGTTTCGGGGTAGGAGCCTTCTTGGTCTTTTGAGTAGTAAAGACCATGAGTTATTTATCAAAACAAAAAAAGAGTAGTAAAGACCATGAGGGAATAAGAAGGTAACTCAGTGAAAAATCCTTATGTGTACTACTGAGAGGTAACTCAACTCCAAGAATGGATTTACCTTTGAGGCCTAGATCTAAAGAGGGAATGATAGAACGGGCAGATAAATGTGAGGACTGTGGATGAATTCCTTAATTTTGGCTAACTGCATTGACCAATATTTCATTGGAAAATAGGAAGATGCCTCACCTTTCCTCATCAAACTTGGAATGATCATTAGACCATTAACTTCGGAGCACAATGATGAAGTGGATAAGATCCTATAGTGGGAGAAAGATTTCAAGAATGTTGCCTTGGTGTTAGTTGCCAAAAAATGGGGCGAGGGGCTCCTTGATCATAGCCAAACTAGAGGGATCAATGATGAGGGTTGTAAGGCTTTGAGGTTGTACCCCATTTAGTACAAGAAGGTAAGAAACATGGGGTAGGTAGAAACACCATAGAGAATGAGAGATTTTCAGCAATAATCTCCTCAGAGGTAGCTCGAACTCTCCTATCTTCGTGAGGGAAGAATGACCAAGAATGAGCATAAGACTCCTCATTGTATGGACTCATGATGAAATAATTGGGTTTGTCGAAGATTTGTAAAATGTCCTTCTGACATTATTTTTTGCTCAAACGTAGTAGGTAGTGGGGCTTGAGGCTCTCATAAACTGGTAACCTCACCTCTGGATGAAACTCGTTAGAAGAAATGTGCTGGCTAAATTGTCCACGTTGTATTGGTCGAGGGAGCTCTCCACGTCAAGATGAGTATTGTCAAACTAAGTGTAGAGGGATCCTAAAGCCATTGCTACCATAGGGATCCCTTGGGGGTAGGTCGATGGTTTTTTTTGGGCAAGAGAAAATGAGAAAGAATGACTAAAATATAAGCAGGTAACTCTAAGGGTGTATCCTTACCCTTAGCATAAGCAGAATAGACTTCGTTCGCAAAAGGAGAATGGAAGAATTAATTGATAAGAAGGGTGAAGGTGGTTTTATTTGAAGTCCCTATCCAACGTCGGCATATTTGATCCAAGTCTTCATGGGTTGCAGTCTCTTCGACATCCAAAGCTTCATCAGAATAAGATGATGTACCCGTGGGATCAAGACCAAGAAGTTTGTAAAGGTATTCTAAGGTAATAGTAAACTCTCCCCACCCTTTGAGGTAAGTTTGGGTTATAATGTTCCAGCAAGACACCAACACCCGGAGGGTAGCACTATACTTGGACAAAGTGAACTCCCTAAACCAGGAACCATGATGGAGACCAACTTCGTGAGGCTATCAATGTGAGTGGAATGCATGTGGCTACTCCAAGTAGCAAAGTGAGTTGGGAAACCTCCAGGACCTTCGAAATCTATTTGGTAAAAAAGTAAGTCCCCACGGCCAAGGCGAAATCTCATAGTCCCCTATGGCGGCAGGAAGACCTAAACTGTAGAAATCATCGTCTTCATCACCAAGTGTCATAGGGTCACACTTAGAACTTGCAGAGAATGCCATTCACTCACATGAAAAATTGTCACCCTCGCCAAAAATGTGAGAACGAGGGTATAAATAAAACTCTTTTTGACACGCTATCATAAGGGCAATGGCGTCTAGGGTAGGAGAAGCTATAATAATGGTGGTAGGGGCAACCAGAACGTCAGATAAGCCATTTGAGGGTTTGTAGTGTTAGAAATTAAGGTAAATCTTAGTAAGCATAAAGATGAGGTTAAAAGTGGCTGATGATGGTGGCATATGGTGCAGGAAGAAGGCTCTCACATATTAGATCTTGAAAAGAAGTTCAACAATGGAAGAAGGCAATTTTTCTCTCTTTAAAAGATCTAGAGAAGATGAAGGCCAATGAGAGGTAAGGGAAGAAAAAATATAAGTGTGGAGGTATTAGCCGTTTGAAAGTTTCAAAAAAAGTTTGAGCTACCCATGCTAGCACATGCTCAACTAAGAACAATCATTACAAAACACATGTGGAACTTTGGAAATTGCTCTGACAGTTGAAAAGACAGCGTCGAGTTATTAATGAGGTCATGCTTGGAAGAGAGAGAACGTTTCTTCCACAAGAAGTAATAATTTGGCGCCAATTTTTGAAATTTTATAGAAGTCCAAAGGCCTAAGAATCCACCAAACTGTCTAATGTACACATTGCCCATTGTAGCAATTTACAATCTTAACCACATCGTGACTAAAAATCACTTCCCGGACAATGTGTAGTACCCCATACTTTTATGATTATTTAATTTTTGTGTTCTTATAATTACTATTTAATTGGGGAAATTAAATTGGATTTCGAGAAATATTGATTAGCGAGATAAATGACTAATATTTATTATTATTATTACTATTATTATTATTATCATCATCATCATCATCATCATCATCATCATCATCATCATCATCATCATCATCATCATCATCGTCGTCGTCATCATCATCATCATCATCGTCGTCATCATCATTAATATTATTATTATTTACTTCCATCTTATAAGTAAATAGATATGTGATTTATAATATGTCGCATATGAGTGAAAGCGACGGTTTATTATTATATGTCGATTGAGTGTTACATCGGCAAAACAATATAATTTCGGGGTGATCCGTGCGGTACCCATGTGTCTGGCCCGATTAATGAGTCATTAGTGTATCCATAATTGGGTGACTCGAATGACCTTTTCGTGTGCACTGGTAATTCGGGAAGTATCAAAATAGCCCAGAGTGGATACCCGACTATTATGTTTGGATTTCAGGTTCTTTTTAGACATAGCAAGACCTGTATAAGGGTAGGAGGGTCTTTTTAACTTAGGGTGTTTAGGGTGAATTAAGGAGGTATTTAAAGGCAGGGAATGTGAATGGTAGCCCACCTTTAACATTCTGCACAACAAAGTTTGAGAGAGAGATCAAGAGAAGATAAAAGAGGAAGAAGGGAATAGAAAAGAGGAGAAAGTGGCTATCTTTTGATTCAACCCACCATCAACGTAGAGAACTTCAGATTAAATCCTTAAACGCAAGTATTTATTTTCTTTGAATTGCATTGATTAATATATATCTCTGACTTGAATAGATTAATATATGGTATTGATCATTGATGAAATTTGAAATTTAACCTGGGATTAACATGATGAACATGTAGAACAATAATAAGGTGTTTGAATTAATGAAAACTAAAATTGGGAAAATTATGTGTATGATGAATTGAAAGTTTGATTTAGAATACTAGGATTTTGATTCGGGATTCTAATTAATTATGTGTTAGAATACTTCTCAAATGTTAATGTAATTTTGTAGGAGATTAATGTTTTGTTTAGATTGGTTGGGAACCTCCATTGGATGGTTAGGAAGAGAAAAATCCGAGGAAGAAGATGACATGCAACCCAGAAAATCGAAATGGTTCATTGGGCGAGTGAATCGGTTCTCTGAACCTGTTTGGTCTGCCAAGCGAACCGGTTTGGCCTGCTAGCCCATCCAATTTTTATCGTGTGTTCTTTTGACCCGTTAGAGCTTAGCAGAACCGGACTACTGGGGAAGGTTTCCAGGGTTTTATATGTGAGATAGGACAATTAGTAGATGGGTTCGGTAAAGGAGAACCGAGAATTCAAGTGAGTGAACACTTATATGTTTAATTGAGAAGTCGGTTCAGACTTCGAGATTGGGAGACCCGTATGCTGTGGGATTTGCGTATGGGGTTAGTACTTAATATGGATACGTATTGGGGTGACTCGTATATATATATATATATATATATATATATATATGTGTGTGTGTGTGTGTGTGTGTGTGTGTGTGTGTGTGTGTGTGTGTGTGTGTGATTTCTGTGTTACATTAAACATGCCTACTCAGTAGTTCTATCGTAGGAGTTTGCGCATAGTGATCATTCCACCCTTGTATTGACCAATAAGTTTTGGATTGATTCCCAGGTCATAGTACTATGACATGGCCACTATCCGTGTTTGAGGATAGGTATTGACTTGGAGATCAGTGGGTTGTGATGTGAAATGGTTATGATCCTTACGGACCTATGTTTATAGCCGCCTCCATTATTTGTGTTTACATTTGGGTTCAGTCATGAGATTTCATTTTGATGGCTCAGTATGATACGTGATATGCCTGGAGCCTGATAACACACAAGGGATGCGTCCGCGTGGTCTCAGCTCTGGGGATGACACACACACACACACACACACACACACACACACACACACACACACATATATATAATGAGTGACATATATATATGTGTGCCAAATTTGATATTTATATCCATTTATAGTAGGGGTGTAGCTATGTTATTCTATTATGGAATTATCTACGTATAACAAGAAGGTAACTATGTTAGTATATCATGTGTACCCCTATTTTATAGAAAGTATGTAGCTATGTTATTGGATATAAAAGTATACCTGGTAAGAGTAACATAAGATTAGCTAATGGTGACTATTAGCATGTTGAGCTTAGATGGAGGTTATACGTCTTAGTTGATAGAGTAGTATAATTAGGGTAATAAAGATAAATGCGTTAGGTGAGCACTATAGATGAGAGGGGAGGTTTTATCTCATGTGAACACGATCGGTGAATTAATTATAAAAGTAATACACTACAAGTTTTATCGATTTAAAACAATTAATTACTTACAAATATTTTTAACTTTTCGGAATTTGACCCGTGGGCAAATTATTTTTCTTGTTTTCCTTTTAAAACCGTAGTTGTGTAGTAGCAGCAGCAGCCGGGACCACAAAGATAGATCCTTTCTTATCGTTCTAGTAGCCGTGGATGCTACACGATTTGACTTAGCTGCCTCAACCATTTTTATCTAGATAGGAACTTTATCATTCCAGTATTTCTCATTTTGGGCATATTACTAGCAGATAAGAGCTTATGTATGTCAGAGAGATATTTCAGCATTCAGTCTTTATCAGTTTGACTCAGTTGGATTATTACAATTTGGCGATCAATGTTTTATTCGATTCACTATTATTATTTATTTATGCAGGGTGATTTATCTGTTCATGTTAGTTTCATGGTTTTATTTATATTATATTTATTTTTCTATTGTGATAGTGATTCTAAGAATGAAATCATATTGATATTCCCGTTTTATTTTAGTAGTGCATTGTCCACCTGGTACTAAAATAGGCGAGTTTTCAGAGTTGGTCTCAAATCGTCAAGTTCTAGCGTGCTTAGGATTCGTGTGAACTTTCTTCATTGCTAGCGTTGCGTTTTCTTTAGTATAGAGACCTATTTCATAACTAAGCCTTCGAACCTTTCCCATTTCGTAACTAAGCCTCCGAACCCTTCTCGAATCATCTTGGTTTCGTATGCACTAGTATGTCTTTGGATGCCACTCTTCGGGGTGGCTTCCCCTTTTTCTTTTGTCTGTTTTGAGTAAAATAGACTGGTGACTCTGAATCTCTCTACATTTTTCACACCACAAACGACGCTGGCCAAAGCGCTCCTGAGAGGGACTTGCGGGACCCGAAGGATCCTTTCCTCCATGCGCCCTCCCGCGGGGATCAGGATCGGGGATGGCCACAGTGGCGACTCTGCTGGGGATAGTAATTATGTTTTTTGCTTATGGGCTTGACTCTATTTACATGGATGCTATATTTGTTTATGTCCCCCCCCCCCCATATCTGTCTATTCCCCTTTCTCACATGTATCCCATGCTTACGCTTATGTTAACACACTTGTAGAAAATTCTCCATGTACACTTCGCACCACGTGCACCTAGGATCACATGTATATCCCCATGTTGCACACATCACCCATCCATACTTGGTGTACCTTTTGGGGTACTTGTACTTTGTTCCCTGTTTGGCATAATCAAGAAAGACATTCTCATAATAAGATACTAATAAGAGAATCATGCATTATTCATATGATATCACCAAAGAGCATCACTATTGACCAAATTTTACCCAGTAACTGGAGGGTCAGTTCATGATGGGTGCTGGTCCGGCAGGTCGCAGTTAGCCTAAGCGATATGACTCTCACCTTCCATTGGCCAAGTACCTTCGACGTATATCGAATGGTTCCACCGCATCATACCGATTGACCTAAGTCATGACGGGAGGTATATCGCAGGAAATTCATTCACGCACGCTGAGTATATCGAATTCGCTCTCACACGTACCATCCCCACGAGGTACATGGTGAGGCAATTCACGTACACTCATGTATATCAAATGGCTTGTCCACACGTACCGATTTCCTGCAAGAGCAACACGTATATCGTGGAAGTCACGCCAAAGGGGGGAACCCATGCCGATTCACCCAACCAACTGCATACCCACATATAGGTGCCAGACTTAGGAAACGTACTTTAGATTGCCGATTTCAACTCGAAACTCTGCCATAATTCCGGGTCGGCCTGCCGCCCAATTTTGGCGTATTTTTTAAAATAGGACTCTGTCCGCGAGCCTATTTATAAGTCCAAACCGTAGCTTTGCATATATTAAAAAACCCACTTTTTCAGGCTCGGGTCCCGTTCGGCATTGCATTTAGGAGAATTAAATACAAGTGTGAACATAATAATCATAATAATCATGCTGAGTTCCGTCTCCAAAAACATTTCTCCCTTCTTTATTAAAAATCCAAAAACATTTCTCTCTTCTTTATCAAAAATCCAAAAATAGTTTCTTCCCTTTTTCTCAAAAATAAATCTTATCCTACGCCTTCTCAGGTCGATTGCAAGCCCTTGGACTGGCTCCCTATTGGCTTCGGTCTTCAGTCAAATCACTCCTGGAGTTTCATCCGCTCCTCTGCTACTTCTTTCGAGTCTGGAATCCATCCATCTTCTATGGACAATGCAGATCAAGCACCAGTCATACAACCGGATCTGCCGACAGTCCTAGCTCAGCTCGTGGCCAAGATTGATAACCTCTAAGCTGAGGTCCGAGAAATGCAACGAAACTAAGTTCCTATTCCTTAAGAGCCCAAGGCCCTGTTCCCTCGTGCTATGGTTCCACCCGAGCCTATTTGGGTCCCGGAAGAATATCAGCATGCTCCACGTGCCCCTCCTGCCAATGGGCCGCCGCCTGCCCTGCTTCCAATGCCAAACATTGCCCAGCCTATGGCTAACCTGCCTGTGGTCGCTGATCTATAGGAGGAGGAGTTGAATAAATTCAAAGAGGATATCAAGATGCTCACCAAAAAGTTTGACCAAGTCAGGATCTCTGGTGATTACATGGACTACACCCACATGTCTCCTTATCCTAAAGCGAGGTTAGCCGAGAAGTTCAAGATGACAAATATCGAGAAGTTCGGGGGGAGTGGTCCCCCAATTGTTCATCTTCGCAGTTATCATCGTTCCATGACTCTACTAGGGGCTTTTGAAGAGGTGATGGCCCAATTGTTTTAGCAAACTTTGAAGGATAGTGCCCTCCGATGGTTTTTATCCCTTGAGGAATCCAGAATCCGTAGCTGGGAGGATGTAGCCCGAGAATTCATGTCGCAGTATAAATATAACGAAGAGCTTGAGGTCACCCACCGTGATTTAGAACTTCTCAAACAGTATCCTGGAGAATCAGTCAGTAACTTCATAACTCGGTGGAGGGAGCGAGCAGCTACCATGACTAACTCGATGGAGGGAGCGAGCTGCTACCATTTCATTCCCTCTTTCTCTCTCTCTCAAGAGCTTCCACCCCCTCGACGCGCTCTTTTCCCCCTTCAACGAGACGATGCACCCCCACTACCCGAGCCAGAGTCTTCCCCAGACGATGTTGACGGCACCAAGCAAGAAGGAACAGGGACATCATCCCGAATGTGGGCAGTCGTCGATGATATCCAGTCTCTGATGTCTCTCAGCCAAGTGGTCAACACCCGAACTTGCTGCAAGGAAATGGCAGAATCAGTATCAAGAAAAAAAATCCATAAGAGGGAAAGGACCGAAAGGTTTACCGCAGGACGAAGGACCTCCTCTGTCAAACCCAGCTCCTCCGGATCCATCGCAAGAGGATGGTGCATCATCGGCACTATCCCTCCATTAGCCCGCTGATTATTGTACGAAGGAGTGTACAAGCGCACGAAAGGAACTTCTGAAGTCACCGCTGCAATTGTCGACGGATCGCCGCCGCTATGGGAGGACCCCACTGTTCGACTCGAACTTGTAGGAGGGAAAGGCAAGGCATCATGTATACTGGGCGCCATCAACCAGCTCATCACAAAGTCCATATAGTCAAACGGCGCAATCGTATCAGTGTACAATGAGTAGGACTTGCCGATCATCGCCACGATGTTCTCATCCTCTAACAGTTGCCGCTCCTGCCTCATAGACTTAGGAAGCTGCGCGGGTGGTACCACCACCTCCTCCTCGATGATCTGATGAACTACCCTCTCCCCGAGATACCAGGAATGGCCGAACTCATGCGCCAACAAATGCCTCATCTACGCGTTCACCCCAGTTATCCCGTATCCTGAATGGCTATCCCCCAAGGATGAAAGGTCACCTGAAAATCCCCAAGCAGGCATGAGTCAATACAAGATCAGAAGGTGAAAAAACCAAGACTGAAAAGGAAAGGACCTTACCCGACCACTGGTCAGGTCATTCAAGACCTGACGCATCGCCTCCAGGGAAAGAGATCCCTTCGACTGCCAATTGGCCTTACGTTATCGATACAAGCGAAAGAAGTCCCCAACAGTGTCGTCCTTCAGAGCAATTGATACGACGCAAATATTGCGTATTTCACCCGTTAACTTACGCGTTATTAGCCCCCTCGGGTATCTTAATCCCTATATTTATGCTCGTTAACCAGTCAACCTCGTATTTCTATGTTAACATGTTTTGCAGGGGTTAATTGAGCTTTTGTAGGTATTTGGATGCTTAGCATGAAGTTCGGATGCATTCCGCTCGATTTCCATACACTATCGCACGTTCAGGGGAATTTTAGTCTTTTCAAAGCTTGGGTACCTGGCCCGACATCTCACGAAAGTTAAAGCCCCCCTCGCTAGCTTCGCGTGGCCACAAACGGTGTGCGATTCTGATGCATAACGAAGAAGTTACGGAGATTTTAGCGGAGGAAAACCAAGGAAGCAAAAGAGGAGAAGGAGAAGAGGAAGAAAAGAAGCAGGGGCTGCTACTGCAATCTGCCCTGCTTGATCGATTGATCGACCATAAGGGTCGATCGATCGACCATTCAGGATTGTCTAAATTTTCCCTTGATCGATCGATCGACCAAAGGGGTCGATCGATCGATCCCCTGTTTTTCTGCAGATATTTTCTTTTCTTTTCTTTCTTCTTTATTTTTATTCTAACTTACTATATAAGCCAAATTTTGGTTTTGTAATAAGGGACCATCCATATATACGATTTTAGCTTAGTTTAGTTAGGGTTTTGTGGGATTTTCTTGGTTCTTCTTCAATCCCTCTTGGTTTGACATCTAATTGGTTTGTAAGATTGACTATTCATCCTCCCTCTCCATTAATATAGTTGCATTTCATTCTTTCCTTGCTTTCTAATTACTTTACATGCTTTGTTAATTAGGTTTACAAGCTTTATTTCTTACTTTTCTAGTTTAATTAGTCTAATTTAGTTATTTCATTATGCATCCCTAGATAAATAGGGTCGGGATTGCGTTTCCGCCATTTTTGGGCCCCGAACCTCAAAAATTAGGTTTTGTGTAAAATTGCATTTAATTGAAACCGTGTGTATTAAAGTTGGATTGTTATGCGTTTAACTTTATTTGTCACCCAACTTTAGTGTTTATAGCGATAATCCGAATTTAATCCGCGTGTGACCATTTTTCAGTTAAATGTTTTATCTCGCAACTTTGGGTTAAATTCCTTCTTGCGTGATGTTTATGCTTAATTGAAAATGCTCGATTAAATTGCTTTCGAGCCTTAATTCTAATTAGTAGTTGTTTCGATCCGTTTGGTGGAATGCGATCCCGATCCTCGCTTTACTTTAATTTAGCGTAACTTATTCTTTTCTTTTGTCACGACAACCATCCATTCACCTTTTCATTTATTTATTTTACACTTTTATTCCTGAAGTAATTAAAACAATTAACATCTAAAATTCAATCACTCCCTGTGGATTTACGATACCCGACTTACCGCTGTGCTTGCTTGTCAAGTGTACTAGTAGCTTAGGTTTTCTTTGTATCATGGCGGTGAAACACACGACGACTGTGTCCTCACACGAACACACTTTTTTCCGCCCGATCAGCAATCAGCGGGGTGTTGCACCCAATCACCTCATAGAACCACGCCTGAATTCATAAGCAAAAAGAAACGCATAAGGAAAAGGCGAATGCATGAAAGGAAAATGCGAATGCATGAGATAAAAATGCACAAAGTAAAGAATACCTCAAGGAGATACGTGGCTCCTGTAAAAGTCTGCCGGCAGCACCGGCTGAATGCATCCAAAGAAGAGTAAAGGGTCGCCAAGGTCAGACTCCCCCAATCATAAAAAAGGATGTTCGAAAACATCCTCAAGTACGGAAGAAACCACAAATGGACGATGCCTCCGCTTGACGCCACCATGAAACCTCCCAGCACCAACAAGATGAACAACCGGGCCATCCGCCTCACTTGCAGCCCGTATTCCACATCAATCTCCCTTCTCAACAGAACCTCCTTCAGCAAGGACAGCCGAATAGAATCCCCGGATACTATCCTCCTCACATCACCAAGTCCCGCACGCACTGCCTCCGGTCTCACCCATAAGGAGCGATCCACCTCTATCTGCTCCCCATCACAATCTAGCCCCAACAGTTGATGCACATCTATGGGAGTCACCGTCATCTCCCCGAAGTCAAAATGGAAAGTGTGGGTAGTGTCCCACCACCTCTCCCCCAAAGCGCACAAGACCGCTGTCGAACAAGGCGTCTCATCTAGCGCAGACGCTAACCTCCCAAAACTCGATGATGATACCATCCAGCACACCACGGGTGGAAGATGCTCCCAAACATCCTTAAGCCCCGTCGTCCCACGGGAACGCATGTTCCTCAAGGAAATATCAGACTGAAAAAAGGAAAACTCTCATTAAAAGTCAAGAAAAAAAGGAAAATCACCCAAAAAGAAAGGAATGCCAAAGGTCAGGTTAATTACATAACCACCGGGAATCACTCTCGAAGAGCGATGGCGCGATGGCTCCCGCAGCAAGGTCCGCTCGTCCGTAATCGGCTCAAATGCATCGAAATCATTATCATTCCCCAAAGCAAGGGTCACCCTGTCCCTCCAATCCACATTCGTCCAGTCATCAACGATCAACCACTCCCGATGGACTGCGGTGCTCACAAAGGCGACCATTTCTTGAAGATTGAAATGCTAGAATAATTCGTAGAGAGAAATCGCAGAAAGAGATAAGGCAAGAAGCTGTGAAAAATGAAGGGGATTCGCCCCTTTATATAGGATGCTAAGCGCCATGCCGATCGACACCTCCCCCTTCCATACCGATCGGCACTGACCCCTTGCCTTCCCGAGGTAGTCCAAAAGTTCATACCACTGCCGAATGGCACCCCTCAATTTATGCCGGCCGGCACCCCCCTTAAAATTTCGTACAGAAATTCCTGGAAAATGTCAGAAAACCATAAAAAATACTCAAAAAATTCCTAAAAATCCTCAAAAGGATTTAGAACATTTTCATCAAGAAAATTTAGCACTCCTTCAAGCGAAACCTCTTTTTTTCTCCCCGACAGAACCCTCAAAATCCAAGCAATGCGCCTGGACCACCTAATCACCTCCTCAGCAGAGTTTACAACCCCAAACTGATTATCTCCCCAACAATCAGCTCCTCCGCTCAAATCAAAGACACAAAGTCTCCCCAGTCATCGGTTACCCGGTGTGAAACAATATTGCATGGTACTTTTCCCAAAGGAATTAAGAAGAATCACTCTCCCCAGGTGATCTCTCCCAAAGGACGATCCAAAATCTTCACCAGCTCATTCATTGTTCCCCAGCGGAACCCCTCTTCCCCAGCGGAACCTCAAATCCAATTCTTATCCCCAGCAGAACCCCTCTTCCCCTGCGGAATCATCAAAAGCTAAGTGAAAACTCCTCCCAGCAAAGCTCCGAAAAATCCCAAAGGGTCACTTGATCACTTCCCCAGCGGAATTCTCTTACATCACCCAAAATAGGTTGTTCCCCCCGCGAGGTCTCCTGAAAAGCTTCCCCAGCTATCAGCTCCCCAGCTCAAATTGGAATCACAATGCTCTTTCCCCAGTAAAACCAAAATCTAATCCTCAACCACTTTTGGGTCAGAATTGACCCCGGTCTTGGATCGTCACCTAAGTTAGGTCAGAATTGACCTCGTTCCTCGGTCGTCACCGCTCTTAGGTCAGAATTGACCCCGATCTTGGATCATAACTTGAGTTAGGTCAGAATTGACGTCGGTCCTCGGTCGTCACCACTCTTGGGTCAGAATTGGCCCCGGTCTTGGATCGTCACCTGATTTAGGTCAGAATCGATCTCGGTCCTCGGTCTTCGCCACTATTAGGTCAGAATTGGCCCCGGTCTTGGATCGTCACCTAAGTTAGGTCAGAATTGACTTCGGTCCTCGGTCCTCGATCGTCACCACTCTTGGGTCAGAATTGTCCCTGGTCTTGGATCCCCACCTAAGTTAGGTCAGAATTGACCTCGATCCTCGGTCGTCACCACTCTTGAGTCAGAACTGGCCCCGGTCTTCGATCATCACCTAAGTTAGGTCAGAATTGACCTCGGTCCTCAGTTGTCACCATTCTTGGGTCATAATTGGCCCCGGTCTTGGATCGTCACCTAAGTTAGGTCAGAATTGAGTTCGGTCCTCGGTCGTCACCACTCTTGGGTCTGAATTGGCCCCGATCTTGGATCGTCACCTAAGTTAGGTCAGAATTGACCTCGGTCCTCGGTCGTCACCACTCTTGGGTCAGAATTGGCCCCGGTCTTGGATCATCACCTAAGTTAGGTAAGAATTGACCTCGATCCTTGATCGTCACCACTCTTGGATCAGAATTGGCCCCAGTCTTGGATCGTCACCTAAGTTAGGTCAGAATTGATCTCGGTCCTCTATCGTCACCACTCTTTAGGTCAGAATAAACCTCGCTAGACCTTTACCCTAAGCCCGTAGATTTGGCTCTAATTCACAGAATTGATCATCCCCAGCACACTCCTTAGGTCCTCAAAATTGACCTTAACCCTCTGAATCGGTCATACTCCCTCAAAAGCATCATGTGGTGTCTATTCGACGGTCATCATTTGTTCCAAACTCACCCGTCGAGGGGCTCTATAAACACCCCATTCTATTACCCTCTGACTCTCCTTAGGTACCTAGTACCTCCCTTTATAACTGTAAACCCAGGTCACATCCCGAGTACTGACCTGAAAGCCATTGGGCAGTCCCCGGCTCAGTTTGACCCAAAAGTCAAACTCTTCATCTCGACCGAGACTGAATGAATCTTCTAAGGGAATTGAATACCCTTTCCAATGGTCCACCCCATGCGCTATTCCGACTTACCATGCGGACGAACGGTCCGTTTGCGTCCGAAACCTGACCTAGAGGCTACCGGGTGCTCCCGGGCTCTGTTTGACATAAGTCAACTGTTCATCTCAACCGAGGCTGAATGAATCTGCAAAGGGCCCTGAATACCCTTTCCAATGGTCTGCCCCGTACGCGAGTCTGACTTTCTATACGGACGAATGATCCGTTTGACTCCGGGAGGCCACCAAGCGCTTCCCAGGCCCAGTTGACCAAAGTCAACTCTCAAAACCGGGTCAAAATCTTTGGAATGTCGAATTACATCTCTTAACCTTTACAATGGTATGCCTCGTGCGCGATTCAGATTTACAATGCGGATGAACGATCCGTTTATGTCCGAATGATTCCCCGTCCAATGGACCGACAAACGCTTCCGAGACATATTTGACCCAAAGTCATCTCCTGAACCCCGGAGCGATCCAAAGTAATTTCAAAGGTCTCTGAATTACCTTTCCAATGATATGCCCCGTGTACGATTCTGACCAATGGTTTGCCCTCGGTGGCTAATTTTCCGAAAAAGCCTGAAATACACTACTAAACGGCAGGTTCCAGAACCTGCCTATCGGCACCTGCCTGCCGATAGGCAGGAAGGGCTCTAGGCCAATTGTCACTCATCTGGGACTATAAAAGTATGCCTTCACCTCATTTGCAGAGGGAGCCCAGATCTGATAAAAATCTCTCTCAACGAATCCCAGAAACCTCTCTCGAAGGCAGCGTGATTTCAACATCCAAATCCCCTTTTTACTTCCACTTTTCATCATCCTTTTCATCAACCTTGGTGAATAGCCACACTCCATCATCCTCCAAGTGCAAGGTCTGCTCTCCAACATTCAAGATCAAGCTCAAGATCTTCAAGAAGGTCCAACTTTCTCACATTTCTCTTTAATTTTTCTTGAGTTCTCAATAAATTGATTTATTACTTATCACTTTTTATTATCTTATCCCACACATCCTAATATACTTTTTATTTATTATTATCGCACATCTCTTATTTTTATATAAATAAAAACCCAAAAAAATTAGAAAAAGAGGGTTTGCTCATAAATTCCAAATACTGATTCCCATATTTTTTCCACACTCTTCTCACAACTAAAACACTTTTTTCTACATACACACACACACACACACACACACAAATAAGAGATTCCCCATTTTGGATTTATGGGATAAACCCCACCCCTCGTTTACATGCGAACTACGTGGACTTTGATGCCTTTATAGGCTACGTAGGCGTCTCGGGGTAAAACCCGAGACTCGAGTCCTATTTCTCAGCTTTTCTCTCATTTGCTATCTTCTCTAAATCCATTTTTCTTATATTATACATATACTTGTTCTTAGTGACGCATTACCCCATATGCGTTATCGGTCCCTTATAACGATCAACGTAGGGGTAATCACATAAATCTCATTTTTTTCTAATATTACTCTTATATCTTCCTACGGATGACTCACTTTATCTTTTCCATGATACAAGTCGAGGATTCCTACCTCCATTATATATATATATACAGATGCGCACATATCACGGGGGGAAAGATAAGGGAAAATAGCAAATATCCATGACAGACCGAAAAGGGCAGAATGAGTGCCTAACACCTTCCCATTTCGTAACAAATCCTCCGAACCCTTCTCGAATCATCTTGGTTTCGTATGCACGAGTATGTATTTGGATGCCACTCTTCGGGGTGGCTTCCCCTTTTTCTTTTGTCTGTTTTGAGTAAAATAGACTGGCGACTCTGAATCTCTCTACATTTTTCACACCACAAACGATGCCGGCCGAAGCTCTCCCGAGAGGGACACGCGGGACCCAAAGGATCCTTTCCTCCACGCGCCCTCCCGCGGGGATCATGATCGGGGATGGTCACACCTATGATTAGGACTGTTAGTTCATATTGCACGTTTAGGTTCTTTTACTATTATTGTATTCAAAGTGAATCTCATGCAACTTTAATTTAGTTTCAGATGCCAAACACTATGAGAGGTATACCAGTACATGCTGGGAGGAAGATCATAGAGGGGGAGGCTCTGTCAGAGCCACATGCTACTAAGGGATCTGTGACCACAATAGAGGTTATAGCTATAGTATTACAACCAACAAATTCAGCTATGACCTCCCTAACATAACATTTTCCCAAGGCATAGCCACATCCGCCAATGGTAGCACTAGTTCAGCTCACCCAGTTCTGTGAGTTTGGAAGCGTGTTAGAGAGGGCTTCTAGAAGAGACATCCGCCAAAGTTTTAGGGATATGCAAATGTTGTAGCAATTAGTTAACAGAATAAGGACATCCAGAGGCATTTATGTATCTTTTACAATGACACTCAAAATAAGGTACTGGCTACGTTCAAGCTAGTTAGGGCAACTCTTCCATCATTGGAGTCGGTTACCACAATGGAGAAGAGAGACACGATAATGATACAAGAGTTCTGGGTGCATTTTGATCGCAAGTTCTTTCCATCATCACTGCAGGTGGAGATGATGAGGATATTCTTAGACCTCTCGTAAGAGGGTCGGACTGTGGTCAAGTACGAGTAGGAGTTCACCCGCCTAGCAAACTTTTTACCAAATGAGGCAAACATTGAGGAGTAGAGGGTCCTCAAGTTTACAAACGTCTTTAATTAAAGGATTCGACATCACTTATTGGGGAACCCACCATTGAAAACTTACACTGAGGGTGTTAAATTTGTGTTGCTCCACTGTCCGGACCACCGCTTTTGTCTGAGGGGAGTGAAGAGGACAACCGGGAAAGTTCGGAGGCAGCGGTGCCATTGGGGCACCGTAGTAGTATGTTAGGTAATAAATGAAGTGTTTCTGGTAGGGGGATTTGGCTAAGAGATTTAGGTTGGGTAATAGTAATTACATGAAGGTCTATTAGGGCCAACAACACGCTCCTCATGGCCAACAGGGCTAAAGGAACCGACTAGAAGCTAGTATCAAGCAAGAAGGGCTAAGGACAGGGGTAGTCTCCTCAGGGTTAGCAGGGCCATAGGTAGGAAGATTTTATACGGATATGTTTTCTATGTGGGGATCATGGCCACATGCCACTACTTGCCCGAATAGGGATAGGGTTGAGTATAAGGATGGCAAGTCGAGGCATCAGTCATAGTATCTTCCATCCCTATTGATTCATCTCGATTATTACATTTATTTACCCCTTTTACTTAGGTATTTTATCCCCCTCGTGTACCTTAATTACTATATTTATGCTCATTAACTATAAAACCTCTTTTATATATGTTTATATGTTTTGCGTGGTATAATTGAAATTTTGTAGGTATTAAAGTGCTTAGTGTGAAGTTTGGTTGCGTTTCGGGATTATTTCATGGCAAAAGGAAACTTTAAAGGCATTTTGATATTTTTAGACTCATTATTTCGTATCGAATGAAGTTACCAACATATATATCATCTTTCCATGGCCACTGACCGTGCGTCATTCGGACCTCGAATGATGAAGTTATGCTCATTTCTGTAAGGTTTCAATATTTTCTTCTATTTCAAGGGCATTTTGGTAATTTCATACTGTATAATTGGAGAGTTTGAAATTCGAATCATGTATAGAATTGAATTATATTTGTTTCCTTGCGCCATGCCCAGAATTGGATCAAAGTTGAATCAGCATTGTCGTGGCATCGATTCAGAATTTTTTTGAATCTATTCGGCTATAGTAAAAGTCCGCGAATCTCTATTTTTTAGTGGGTTTTTGGAGGGGTATTTGTATGTAAACATTATTTCATTTTTAAAGAGATTATAAAAATCATTTTTAGGTTAGTTAATTTAGGTTTTTGGGAGCTTTCTCTCCTCCCTCTGTCATAGGGTTTATACCCACTTTTGTAAGTACCATTCATCATCCCCTTCCTTTGATCTAGTTCCATTTTCTTTCTTTCTTGATTTTTTATTTAGTTTTTGTTGTTTAATTAGTTTTTTACTTAGTTTTATCATGTCTTATAGCTAATTAGTGGGTTGGGGTCATTTCTCCGACATTAATGGGCGTTAAGCTCCGAACGTTAGGTTTTGTGTAAAATTACTTTTAATTAAAAGCGCATTTATTAAAGTTGTAATTTTAAGCATTTAACTTTCTTTGCCACACAATGCTAGTGTTTATACCAATATTTTGAATATAATCCACGTGTAACCATGTTTACTTAAATATGTTATATCACATTTTTAGATTAAATTCCTTCTTTTGTGATGTTTATAATTAATTATAAATTCTAAGTTAATTATTTTTAGCCGAAATTTTAACCATGCGATGTTTATTCCATGGAGAGAATGTGACCCTAATCCCATTTTATTTATTATTTTTTAGTCTTACTTATCAATTAACTCATTTTCCCCTTTTCTTTACAACCACCATATCACATTTTACATTTTTATTCTTGAAATAATAAATTTGTTACAATCCGTCAAACATTCCCTGTGGATTCTCGATACCCGGACTGGCCACTATACTCCTTTGTTGAGCGTAGTCATAGTTTAGGTTTTTTTTATTGAGGTGGTGAAACAAAAACAACAACAGTGTCCTTACACGAACACACAGTTCACACCACATCAAAATGATGTCATTTTCGGGGAGTGTTTTGCTATAGATTGTAGTTGATTTACTATTTTGTAATATTTATTTTATTCATATTTGTATTCTTTATTTTCCCGTTTATTTTTGACTTGTGCTAGATTGTTTTGAGAAATTAAAATTTTGATGCTCATCACTTTGTTGCATTTCCTAATTTGAAATGTGCCTCTATAATTCTTTAGATAACCTTAATTGTTATGAGAGTAGTGTTCCAAATTAAACTCCCAAGACTATCAGAGAATGACTACACATTCTTGAAAATGAGCGCATTGAGCATGAAATTCAAGAATATTTAAGTAATCCCTCGTCGCCTTGTAAGGAAACTTAGGGAAGCGAGGGATCCATTAGCTACGAGCAAACCTCATAATAAGATATTATGTATTATTAGTGGTTTGATTAGGAGTTAATGATAAAGTAATCGAATGACCGATTCGAGAGTTCGGAATCTTGGTACTTAGAAATTAATTCCCAACTCGATGAGATTATTGCTTCTTCACGAAGTTCGGTTGAGTTTGAAACTTACATTTCACCTCCACCCCTTTTTGAGGAAGAAATAATCAAGAGTGATCCAAGCACTTTCGAATTTCAACCTCTTATTAATTCTTCCAATTGTATTGAGGTTAATGGTCCTTCCTTTCCTTTATTCCCTACCATTCTCGAACCGTTAAATTTATCACAAGAATCGGTTGAAAGTCTTCATAACTTTGACCCGATTCTTGAACAGGGATGTTATTTTGAAATATTTTATCCCATGGGTTTTTCACTTGCACTTGCCCCGCCTCCCCTTCCAATTGAAAACCCTTGGGGATGTGATTTTAATTTTTTCTAGATCAACGTGGCCTTGTCCCCCTTAGCATCCAAACCCCCATCTTCCGTCTCAAATTTTTAATTGGTTGTAATCCCTCGTATTTCTGCGTATTTGAAATTTACTTAATTCGGTATATTATTAGTTTATTTTAAATTACGCGAGTAAAGTAATTAAATTGCATTAAATAAAAATGTGGTTATTAAATATTAATCAAGAGAAAGAAATAATAATCAATATTATGAGTAAAAATTTTACTAAGTGAATAGTAAATGAGTTATGGAAATTTTTGCCCGTTATAACGAGTGAAATTGATGAAATCGAATTTATCTCAACCGGGAGTCACACGTAGACTAAATTGAGGTCGAGATAGGAAAATGGTGTTAAGTGACTCAGATGATGATTTCGATGTCACGGATGACTCCGAAAGGGTTGAAATAATCAAAATACTATACCCGAGGGTGTCGATTGGGTCCTAGGGAAATTTTAAACTAAATTGGCACCGTATAGGGGCATTTTAGTCATTTAGGAAATGAGGGTTTGGAGAACTCCGAATTTCTAAAAAGGACATTGGAGAAGGAGGAGGGTCCATTCTAAAAGCTTAAGAGAGGGTCCTTAAAGAATTGAACCTTATTCTTGCATCCTTATCATCCTACGAGTGAGGATTGGAAGGGAAGGCAACCTTTTGCAACTCAAATCACGAAATTAGACCTTACTAATCAAATGTAATTGTTTATTTACAGTTTTCTTTGAAGTTATAATACCCATGTTGATAGGGTTCTGAAACATATTGATTAAAGTTAAGTTCTTAAAATAAAATGATGATTAAAACTCATGTTTGGGTAATAGTTTCATGTAGTTTGATTTGATATCTATAAAGGATAAGAGATCAGATAATACATTATAATCTCCACGAACTAAACCGGGGTTTTTGATGAAAATTGTGGAAGAACATGAAATCTAGGGTTTTTGATAAATGAATGTTATGATGCAGATTTAATTAGAAAGTTTAAGGTTTTGAGGTTTTTATCATATGGAAAATCATCCTATAACATGTGAAAAAGGGATAGGATAATTGGTTTGAAGTTTGTTAAAAAACCATGGAGAATTGATTGAGAAAAGTAAGGAAAAATGTATTTGCGTGTTGGAGAAGAAAACAATCTATAGAATTTCGAATTGATTTGGCATAGAGGAAAATTGATTCGGCCTCCTCGCGAATTGATTCGGTTACCCAAAAAATACGAAAATTTCCTTTTAAGCCTAAAACTCCTAAAATTTACTTAGGGAAACCTTTGGGACCTTATTGAAATATAATGTGAGATTTGTTATATTATAGTAGGCTTATGATGAGATTATGATTTAGTCTTAATGAGAGAAATAAGGCACGTTTTGATATACGTAAATTAACGCGTAATTAATTCGAGCAAGGGAGAATGAACTACGGGGAAAATTTAAGTGAATTTATGTAAGGACCAGTAGTGCGTGATAGATCTAGAAACTAATTTTCATTAGAGGATAACTAGAACCCTTAAAGTAGATAATAATACTCAAATTAACATGATAGCGATATAAATCGTAAATTGATGGTATAGTGAGTATTCGAGGGTTAAATACTATGTATGAAACACGATAAATGGGGTTGTGTGTGTATATATATCAAGGTCGTGTGTGTGCCTGTTATATGATTGGTGATTCTACATGAACACACATACGCTACCTGCTATCAAAAAGGTTTTCGTGCACTGCAAAATCCCACCTTGTCGATTCCAAGGAGGTCTTAATTTGTTCCCTAGAATATAGAACTTAGGGAGGCTCACTATGTGTCGTGTATTAGTGGGGCCGGCTAACGTTTGGGTATGTTAGGTATGTGCGTTGCCCAAAGGCTTAGAACAATGTTAACCTCCATTACTTGTTATTTGATTTTCAGTTCGAGGAGACATAATGCATCAATAGTCCTTATTTTAGTACGAGAGGTACATGGACCAATAGAAGAGTATGACTATTAATACGGTGGCCCTTTTGAGAGACATCGTAACTACATATATTAGTGAGATAATTATATATAACCATTCGAATAATTCTACTTACATGTGATAGTAGACGAATTGATAGTTTACATATAAATAATGAATTAAGTTGTGAAACTTAATTAAATGATCAAATGACCAGGGATGGAGAATGGTACTTATGATATCAATAACATATGAGAGATGTTAATTCGGATAGTGAAAAAGTCCTTTAGTGTGTACTTTAGGTAAAAAAAACTTTGTTCCAATTTTTAGTTAAAACCAATTTTAACTTTTTAAACCCTAAACATGCATCTAAGTTATTAAATCCATTCCATGAATAAAGTATGTGGTAAATGAAATAATTTCAGGAAAAATCCCCAAAGGGAAAAACCTTTTTATTTCGCTATTATTTGTAAGACACAACTTACACGGATTACAATGAAATAGGGTAACATACCCACAACTTACGAAATACCCACAAGTGTCGGTTTCGATGTCGTCGGCTGTAATCTCCCGCAAGAACTTTAGATGGTCAGCAATGGAAAACAAAATGACTTCTCCACAAGTTACTTCATAAGGACTCCCTCCACAATACCACGCAACTCTCCGGTTGTAGAGTTTCTCCCACAAAGTGCAAAACGGTGTAGTGAATGAATGTCTTTCGGTAGACGCGTTCAAGATCACTAACTTTGGAATTGAGTAATACGATCTTGAATAAACACCGGATGATGAAAAACTGTATGGGAATGAGTTTTTGAAACTGTTCTGCCTGTCAAAACTTTCGCATATATATTTTTATTTATAACTGAGCAGCACAGAGGCAAAGAAAATGAAAACACAAAAATCGAGGCGGCGGGTCGTTCGAGCGAGAAGTGGATCTCGTTCACGCGACACGGGGATGTCGTTTGAACGACCCACAGTCTCGTTCGAGCGACAGTGATTAAAATAATATTTTTCTTTTTAAATAAATCTTCGAATTTTCTTTAAACTGTTTGCAACTCAGAAATATTTTTAAAAGATAAAAAGATTTAATTCCTAAACATTTAAATCACCCAGCTTTTAATCGACATACAAAATTTCCCAACTACTCACAAGTATTCATACCTGAGTGATATTAAATATATGCGACACGTTTTGACTTGAAATCTTCTTCAAAGCTTTAAATTTCACATTCTTAGACTTGAACTTTGTCGTAGGTTTCAATTAAACTCCATAATAAAAGTAGGCCAGACTTAATTTATTATGTCCAGAATTAAGAAAATTAAAAAGAAATGGACATGATAAGAATTATGTTCTTACAAATCTCCCCCTTTGTCTATTCCGAGAAAAAACTAAACAGAAATGCTATATGCCATAAGCAAATACATGTCCAATCCCAAAACTCAGAAATATAAAAATACAGGACATAGTGAAACTGAATAAATGGCAAGCATCTGAATCTGATTTTGCCTCTGAATGGAAATCATCTGAATCTGTCTCTGAATGTGATGTATCAATAAATATCTGAATCTCTTAAAACAATACCTACACACATGATATACAAACAAATACCCAAGTGAAGTATGGAGGAATAAAACACATATAATATCATAATAAATACTCCCCCTACATCACATATCTCTCCCCTATTTTACCTGGAATAAACAAAAAGTTGGACAGACACGCCAAATCTAACATGAATACATGAGATTGAACAACATGGCTAGATAAACAATATTAGTATGACAATGGATAGAAAAAGATAGCAATAACTGACACATAATGAGAGAAGCACTAAAACTGGAAACGAAACTATACATCCATGCCATAAATGAAATCAATAATGATACAGTTGTCCATAAGAATACATCATATCAGAGAATAAATAAATACAGAGGAATATTAATGTCTCAAATATAATATCAAAACAAATACATCTAGGCATCAACAGGAGTATCATCATCATCGTCAGCATCATCAGTGTATGTAAATGAAATATGTCTGAGTCCAGAGCATCCGACACCTTTCAGCTGCTCTCTCGGCCACATCTAATCAAAAAATGCTATCATCCGAGATTTGACATGAACACGAGCATCGGCCTCAGCATCAAATCTAGCAATAATAGAGTCATATATCCTGGTCTGAGTAGCTACCTATACCTGTAAGGTAGAAAGCTCCTCCTCAATAGGACGTGTAGGTGCAGGTGTGGAGGGGCATAGCTAAGAGAACTCAGAGGAGCTCGGGACAATGTGATCACCAGGCTAATGGGGATCAATATCGAAGAAGGCACCCTCAGTGGGTGGAGCACTAGCTCTCGCCGCATATGGAAAATGACTCTCGAAACGAGTGAAAGTATTATAATCAATAATGGTAGGCGAAGGGAGACGCCGAACACTCTCTAAAATAGGAACCCCAGCAGTAGTACAAATAATGGAAATGAGAATCCCATAAGGAAGAGCAGGGCTTACTGGAGTGGTACCACTGACGGTAACAAACGATATAACACGAAGCATGACCGTCGGTAGATCGATATCCCACATCTGAGAGACGTGATACATAAAAAAAACAATGTCAGATCCGATCTAAGTATGATTTATCCTAAGATAAATGGATGCTAACACAAACCTATTAGGAACAAGGAAGGCAGGAAAAAACTGGCGATGATACATAGTAGTACTTGCCTGGGGAATCTCCAAGAAGCAATAACACATAATAGCATCATATGTAGGTCCATCGTTAGTATAACGAGGAAGAATAGCATCAGGGACACGGGGAAGGTGCAAAAAAGTAGCTATGAGATCTACTGTGACGAGAACAAGAACGCCACATACATTAGAAACGATCCCCTCAGTGTGGGGAAGAGCGCAAAAGAAGAACTCTCGGACAATGTCCAGATAGACAACCTCACGAGCCTCATACTTATAATCCCAATCCCTACCAAACAACCAGTGCTAAATGCCTATCCCTTAAAACTCAGAATAACGAAATACCCTCTCATGAACAACGGATCGAATGTGGAGACCCAATAAGTAGTAATGATCATACTCAACACGAGTGTCCTATCTCACTGGGAGTAAGGGAGCCTACTGGCCTGAGATCTCTGAGCTCAAATAGAGAGTGGTGGCGCTTTGAGTTGGCCTGTCGAGGCAGCACGACGTCTAGGCTGCATGATGAAAGAGTGTAATGTGTGATGTGTGAAAGGGAACAGTCGTCGAGGAACACACACACACCCAAGAGCCCATATCCGTACAATAATCCAACCGAACCACCGCGAACACCAGCCAAAACCACAGCAAAAAAAATTTGAAAAAGAATTCTAAAGAAGTAACCAATTTTATCAAATGATTTCTGAACAAAATAAAAAGAAAGCCATGGACTGAATTACCTCAAAATCATCAAAAAAAAGGAAACCGTCGCCTGAGGTACACCGTGTAAAAATCTGGAGGAACTAAAACTTTAGAGGGATTGACGCCAGGGAACAAACCTCTTAAGAAACACACGCCGGAGAAACGCACAGAACCACCGCGAAGGTGAAATTATCGAAAAGAGGGGAACTGGGGTCTATACGCCGAAGAGCCAGTATGAGGAATACAAATGGATTTTTGTGAACTGGGTCAGTCGCCGGAGAATACAAAAGCAACAATGGAAATTTTGAAGAGGGAAAGAACTGCTGTCGCCGCTTTGAAAACAAAGGGAAGGGTTATGAGAGAACGAAAAGAGAGAAGAGAGAACGTCTGATGTTTAATGAAACCATGATCTCTCTTGATGTCGCTCGAACGACTTGGATATATCGCTTGAACAATTTTGGATGTCACTTGAACGATATGTTCGCACTACTTATGATGTCGTTCGAACAAAAAAATAAAAGTTCCTTAAATACCTCCAAAAACATTAAGGATTTTCCCAGTGACAAAAATATCACAAAACAGTACCTGGAACATAGAAACAGACTCAAAATAGAAAAAAAGTGTAAAAATGACCAACGGGAATTGCATATTAACATGGTACCATTGTGCTCAATCATGAATATGGATTGTCTGGGCGTGAACTACAACAAATGAGTTATTATTTCAGTACATCGAATCATTAAAAAATTTCTAATTGATAGTAAGAAATCATCCAACTTCATCAAAGCCGTTTGTGACAAAATAAGTGTGAGTTTAATGAACTAAACTTAATCAACTTGCATACAAGTTCGAATTATTAACGATTCTACAAATAATAGCATCATGATACGATGTTTCAACACATGATTCGTCGTGCAAATCCGATTAAATTTATTTCCAGCCAAACTCCCTCATATATATGAATTTTTCAAGATCTTTAGAAAAATCTATCAATCTTAACTTAGAGAAAGTCCTATTGGCCCCAATTATTGACATATGAATTTTTATTGCCTTGATTTTCTTTTGAGCTCTTTTAAACGCCGGCTTTCACGACGAATCAATTTTATACTCTCGCATCCCTTTCCCGTGAACACTCATCATTTTTCAATATTGATTCTCACGAAAAACGGTTCTTATAAGCACACCTCCTCCTTAAGTTTACTTACGCATAGATGAAAAATTGAGATAAGAACGTCTCACCAAACTTAAATATGCAAGAGAAGTCAAACATTCATATGAACTCGTGCATGTGTGCAAGATAGACATATACACAAAGTCGAATCAAACTGCATATCAACTTCGAAACAACCTCATAGTGCAATAGTTAATAATATCATCCGAGGCATCAATAATAATGAACAAAAGTCTCAGCCACATGAATAATGAAAGAAGGGGGGAATCAAGCACACCAATAAGCCATATAAAAAATGTAACCTCACGACTCAAAAATAATTTTTTTTTTGTATTTTCAATAGTGTTTATAAAAAGAAAAATATTTTTGTATTTTCAAAAGTTTTTATAACAAAAAAAAATCTTTTTATATTTTTGATAAGACTCAAATACATACCAAAAACTAGAAACATGCCATAACACTCGCAAAATATAACACATGATGTAAATAGTAGTGTATGACAAACCAACGAATAACCTCAATCGAAAGATGAAACATGAGGAGAACCATGAGAAATGATGCGAGAATTACCAAGCCTAAGACCTAACACTTCTAAATCCGACTTCCTAACCCAAGTAGGTGTGAACCGACGAGTAGGGGCATTGGGAACCGGAATGGATTTAGACTTTCTAGGAGAGATCTTAAGATCACAGTAAAACCTTCTAAGATAACCTCTCCTACCGCAATGAGTACAAGTATAGATATGGTGAGGAGCATGTCCTATCGGTCGATCATACCTCACGTTCCTATGTGGCTCTCTCCTAAAGTTCCTAGGCGGCTTTCTTGTCTACACGATTTTGGCTTTGGGAGAAGGTGTGACATGATTATCGAAGCCAATACCATGCCGATTATCTTTGATTTTTGACGGTGCCTAAGATTTTGTCTAACTTTTCAGACATAACCTCCAAATCAAGCTTAACTTTACTTGAATCTCTCAGTTTTTTCTCAACCTCACCTATCCTTGACTCAAGTAAATGGGTAGAATTTTCAAACTCCAGAATTTCCTTTTTCATAGTCTCCATCAACCCCCGAAGACTATCTCTCTCACCCTCAACATATTCTAGCTTCTCTCGAATTTTCTTTTCACATGCCCTAAGATCCTCAATTAAAGCATTGGAATTATTTATTTCTATGGCATGTTCTTTCAACATAGCTCCTAATTTCACGTTTGCTTTCTTTGGTTTTGAAGTTTCTTTATACAATTCTTTGAAAGAAGTTTACAAATCTATATCGTCTTCGTTCTCATCCTCACTCACCTCATCCTCACTCTCAGGTGTATCAACTTCTGTGGCTGTGGAAGAATCATGTAAAGGTAAGTCTTTATCACTTACATAACTAGCCACAAAGGTGGGAAGTTCACGCTTACTAGCATAAAAGTTTTTTTCTTTTGGGTCACTATCACTAAGGGTATAAAAACAATTAATCTATTTATTAAAATTCTCCCTAAGTTTAGTGGGACACTCATCTATCCTGTGACCAAATCCTTCGCAGCAAAGACATTTTTCACAATCACCCTTATTAACCAATTTTTTAAGAGAAGTTTTCATGTGTGATTTCCAATTAGATGATTCAAACAAGTGAATTCTAAAATCATCAAAACCATCGAAAGGAATTCCTAAAGACACGGGATCACAAACACAATAAGATAGTGCAACAACCTCGGATACGAATTTGAAAAGGGCCTTTAGTTTGTACTTTAGGTAAAAAAAAACTTTTTTTTCAATTTTTAGTTAAAACCAATTTTAACTTCTTAAACCCTAGACATGCATCTAAGTGTATCCATTCCATGAATAAAGCATGCGATAAAATAAATAATATCAGGAAAAATCCCCGAAGGGAAAAACCTTTTTATTTCACTATAATTTGTAAGACACTACTTATACGGATTATAATGAAATATCATGACATACGAAATGCCCGCAGGTGTCGATTTCGATGTCATCGACTGAAATCTCCAGCAAGAACGCCAGATGGTCAGCAATGCAAAAGAAAACGACTTCTCCACAAGTTACTTCATAAGGTCTCCCTCCACAATAACACGTATCTCTCCAGTTGTAGAGTTCTCCCCACGAAGTGAAAAATGGTGTAGTGAATGAATTGTCTTCCGGTAAACGCATTCAAGATCACTAATTTTGGAATTCAGTAATACGATCTTGAATAAACACTGGATGACAAAAAATTATATGGGAATGAGTTTTCAAAACTGCTCTGCCTGTTAAAACTTTCGCAGATACATTTTTATTTATAACTGAGCAGCACAGAGTCCAAGAAAATGAAAACACAAAAATCGAGGTGGCAGGTCGTTCGAGCGAGAGGTGGATCTCATTCGCACGACATGGGGATGTCGTTTGAACGACCCACTGTCTCGTTCGAGCGATAGTGATTAAAATAATATTTTTCTTTTTGAATAAATCCTCAATTTTTTTAAACTCTTTGCCACTCAGAAATATTTTTAAAACATAAAAAGATTTAATTCCCAAACATTTAAATCAGCCAACTTTTAATCAACATACAAAATTACCCAACTACTCACAAGTATTCATACCTGAGTGATCTTAAACATATGCAACATGTTTTGACTTGAAATCTTCTTCAAAGCTTTAAATTGCACATTCCTGGACTTGAACTTTGTCTTAGGTTTCAATTAAACTCCATAATAAAACTAGCCTAGACTTAATTTATTTTGTCCGGAATTAAGCCAATTAAAAATAAATGGACATGATAAGAATTATGTTCTTACAGATAACGTACTGTATGGGCGGTACGGGGGACTTATAGGTGTTGGTAGTCCAATTAGATACTTATTTATAGTTAGATTTGGTAGATGGTTAGGTGGACTAAGTAGAAATGTTAGGCATTCACAATAGATGGGCGGTGAGGAAACTCAAGGGAGTGTACGTGAACCTAACATATGTAATCAATAACTAAATCTTAAATTGTGATAAATACTTACAAATTATTTTCAAAATATTTTGGGTTGTAACCCTTACTATAAATATCTTTCAAAACCTTTTAGGTGTCTAGCCACAGGGATGCCAAACTTGACGATCCATTTAAGGGACGATTAGATACATGGATGTGGAGGCTTGTAGGACTTGATTAGATGCTTCTATCATTTATTCTTAGTGTAGGCTTTCATTCCAGTATCTCAGTTGGACATATTTCCACAATCAGACTTTATTTATTTTGTTATTCATTTCATACTTGTAGTGGCATTTATTCTCATATTTGTTGGGTTATTATTTGGATTGGATTTTTTTCGATGGTTTATATGGCAAGACATTAATCATTTATTTATTTCACATTGATGGTTGAGACTATATTAATGGTGTGAATATTTTAATTTAGTTTCAACATATTATTATCAACTATTTAACTAAAAATAAAATTTTGACACTCGCTTAATTATGTAATATGTGGTTAGTAATTAACATGGTTTTCGAGGGTGGTGATGAAAATGAACCAGATGAGAAACCTTTTTTAATTAAATAAAGGACTGATAACCTAGTATTTAATTAGGTGGGGTGTCACAAATTGTATCAGAGCATCATGTTCTAGTGTTCATAGGATCTGTACGACTTATTGCGATTTCTACATATCTTTCTCTTAATATGGAGCCATATTATTAGGACTGTTTCTTTTATCTTTACGTATTTGAGATAACGTGCTTCTACTAATAAACTTTGTATAAACTGCATACTTATACAAATCGATTTATTTTCGTATGGAATCACGAGAAAGTGAGTGATAAGCACCCAAAAGTGTATATTTTATACCCCCAAACAGATGCATTTTAATCATTCGTTTTAATTAAAATTGGTCTTATGTCATATTTTATTATTTCTCAGGTCAATCAGCAGTCGCAACATCAAATAATGCTAAATCAAGTCAATTACAATAAAGTAGTGGTTAAAAGAATGCATCAAAGAAATAAAAAAGACCGCGAAGTCTGACGTTTGTTTATAAGCTTGTCCGTTGAGTTCTGATGCCCCGAACCAGCCCCGTAACCCTAACATACCCCAAACCTAAGCCTACACCGAGCTCAGACCATCACTCGAGCCTGTGTGTGTTGAGTTTGTACCTTTATTATTTTTCTAGAATTTTATTTTGAGTCGTTTCATTTGTAGAATTTTCTAAGATTTATTTTTATTCTTATATCTCTTTATTCTGATTTTGACTCTCATTGCATTATTTTATTTTATTATTTTTTTAGGATTAGTTTTTAGGAATTTATTTTTATAAGATTTTATTTTTCTTTAGTTTTTAGTTTTAATTTATTTACTTGGGATTTTTAGTTTTTATAGAGTTTCATTTTTTTTGTTTTAATTCTTTACATTTTTGAGTTTCTTAGTAATAACTTGGAATTTTATTTTTAGATTTCAATTTTTTAGTTTATTTCTAGTTTTATTTTTGTAGGTAGTGTCATTTTTTTAAGGTTCATAAACCAACACACACTTAAACACACATACACAATCACCCATACCAAAACCCATTACACACACACCCTAACACTATCACCCCCATCTTCTCCACCCACCATCTCTCTCATCTAGCTCTATTATTACCACACAAAACTCCAAACCATTCCATGACATCCGCCCACTTTAGCCCATCTAAATCTCCAAACTCGGTGATACCAAACCCAATACCTACCTAAACCCGAATGACCATAGTTGTAAGCCATAATTCGGTGGCCCAATCCATGCACTTACTCCGACCGAGACCACCAGCCACCAGAACCTTATCACTCTGGCGAATAGTCCTTTGACCTAAACCCAGAACTAATCTCCAATTTCGGATCCATTTTCATCCACACCTAACCTATAGTCCGAACCCCTGCCAAACCCATATACCCATAACCAGCCTCCTTTAAAATAGTTACCAAAGCCACCTTCCAACCTTCAAAAAGCCCACATTTGATAACTCTCTCTCTCAACTCTTTTGACTTAGCCAAAATCATATCCCACAAAATCCTCTACAAAAACCAACACTCGTGGATCATACAAAGATGAGGAATCATCTCATTATATAAAAGGAGGAGGAATCTCAAAAAGGTAATAGGACGAGAGACAAAAAAAGAAAAAAAGAGACTGCAGAGGGTATAAAAAAAGTTAGAAAAAATTAAAAAAAAAATAGTTTAGGATTAGAATTTTTTTAGGTTAAATCTTTTAATTTAGTTTTGTAATCTAGTTGAGTTTTTGTGACGATCTTGGGACGCGTGTTCATGCACATAGTTGACAAGAGTAATTATTGCGTATTGTATTTATTTCTCTTCTCTTTAGTTTCTTGTTTGTTAATTCTGTTTGTGCTGAAATTTTAATCATGTCTGGCTAAACACCCCATTCAAGGGTGGGTTGAAACGCGTAGGGAGATTTAAATTGACGAATTAATTTTTCATTGATGTGTTCTAGGCTAATTAAATTGGGAAAAATCACACATTAATTTATGTAACGAGAGTAAATAAATTAATGTTTAAAATTGATATTTAATTTTTTGATTTGACTTAGAGATAGGTCATATTCTTAAATTCAATTATTAACTATTTGTGAGCAAATCAAAGATCCGTACAAATTTTTATGAATTGATCTTAGCGGATAATTTATAATACCAAGTATGAATCTTAATTTTTTATATGTGGTGACAATTCCTGATTTAATTCCTTAAAAAGATAAAATTGAATTTGGGATTGTAACGCTAGTTAAGTTTTAAATTCAATATTATTTTGAACTTTTTAATTGAATAATTAGGACATTAAATTAAATTAACTATGTGGTGTAATCCCACCTCTTGTTTCTTCTCATAAATTTTAAACTAGATTACTTTTTAATTTTTCGTAGTCATTTTAATTGCATAAATTTTTGTTTTCTCCCTTGAAATTGTTTTAAGTTAAAAAACCAAAAAAAAAAAATTTAAAAACACAAAAATATTATTTTTATAAAAATTGAACTTGAAAATTTTTCACGATTACAGTTTCTACGCTTGAAATTGGATTGATACCCGAATTTACCACGATACTGAATTTTCAACAAGTTTTGTAGGTGATTTCAAGGGAATTTTGATACTGAAAGTTTGACCACAACGACTAACGAATCAAGAAGATAAGTCACACAAAAGACGAAGTATCAAATGGAGCTGTTGCCGATTTCTTGAAGATTTGTAATTTTTATTTTTATTTTTTACTTTTTATTTTTAGTGTAGTTATTCCTTCTTATCCCTCCTTAGACTGGTTGTTTAGGATTATTGAAGCCTTGTAATTAATTGGGGTGCAATTTGAAACCATTTTTTTTCGTAATAATTATTCAAACATAAAAAAAGCGAAAGGGAAATCGGACAAGGTAGAGAGAGGGCGTCCAAAGGTGAGGATTTTTGAAGCGTCTCTACTTTCGGTCGGTAGGAATCCCGGGGACAACTGAAGTAGGCTTTCCTCCCCCGATCGACTCAACCGGTCTTCACCCCACGTGTGTAAAAACTATGGGAGGTAAACTCTATATTACTCGCGAATCTCCTGCAAGCGAGTCAATTTTTGTGTGTTATTTGCTCCTATTTTCTTTTCATTTATGTATCGCACTTAAATTGGATGGTTTGATGAATAAATTTACCTAAGACCTATACCCGGTCATTGCAACCAGTTGGTATTTCATCACCCACTCAATCACCTCTCCATTTGCTTGTTACCCGTGCTCTCACTTAACTTAAAATCAATCAACTAGCAAGCCAAGTAGGAACGGTGTTCATTAGGACCCTTTTGGAACAAGACCCTCGTAGGATAATCTAGTGAGTCCTTTCCACCCCTGCAAATCTTCATTCAACCATATTAATACTTTTGTCTAGGGAAAATGGGTTTTAAGTGAGGCCGCCCAGTAAAACAGGTTTGTGCAGGGGTTGAAAGGACTCCCATCATGGTAACGGATAATTGTTTGTTTTAGTAGCTAGTGTGGTGAGGTTTAACTAGTAAGACTTTTGTCTCTCAGGAAGAAAGTAGGAGCACACTTTTACCGGCGAGGCTTAAGCTTTCGTGTTTTTCTCGCCCGCGGACTAATTAAAATTGACTACCCCATCACTTAACTTAAAGATAATAATTTGGCTATGTGCTTCACATTTTCGCACCATCTGTCAGTTTTTCCAATGTAAGTCCATCGTTCAATTTTCTCTCTTTTTCTGAATTATTTTACAAAAGTAAAAAATCCAAAAATATTTTTCATTTTTCCTTTCTCAAGAAAAAAAAAATAAAATATTAATAGTTGTTTTTATGCCAAATTGGCACCGAATTGATCATCTCTTAACACGTTACCCAGTGATCCATCTCTAAATTTCCTCTTAGGTGACCCTGCTATTCTCGTTGATTTTCCTCCTCATCTCCCCGATCCATGTTCTTCTTCATCGGACATGCCTAGTTCTCCCACTTCCCCTGGTTCTGTTACCCCACTCAACATGGTTGACGAATGCACTTTAATGTATTACTTTCCCCCGGTTATGTCCACTCCATCTTCATGTATTGTTCTTCCGCCCACTCCAGCCATGCAATTTGAAATTCGTCCCGCGACTATTTCTATGCTGCTCAGTTTTTGTGGCCTTGAACACAAGTCTCCTTATACTCACATACGAAAATTTCTCACTGTGTGCGCTTCTTTTAAAAATCAAAACTTAGATGACGAGAATGTTCGTGTTTGGTTGTTTCGCTTTTCTCTCCACGATAATGCATCCATGTGGATCCATTCCTTGCCCCCAGATTCTATCCAAACTTGGGAAAAACTTGTCAAGAAGTTCATGTCTAAGTTCTATCCCATGAGCAAAACACATTAAATGCGCCATGCCATTCAGGATTTTAGATAAAAGCCTACAAAATAGTTTTGTGAAGCATGGGGCCATTTTCAAGACTATATTAATAGTTTTTCACATCACGATCTAGAGAAAATTCGCTTAGTCCATAGTTTTTACAATGGTCTTATCCCTTATTCTCGCACCATGATTGAGTCCATGCATAAAGGGAAGTTCATGCATTTAACTCCCACTTCCGCCTATAATTTTCTCCTTAAATTAGGCGACGACTCCTAAAATTTGTAAGGCACCAATGCGTTTTCACTATCCGATCCTCCACGTGTAGGGAATGCTTCCAAGGTAATAAATGATCCTGATTTTAAAACTTTGCTAGAAATCTTACACTCATTGACTAAAACCATTGACGCTCTTAGTTGTACTATGCAATAGAATGTTTCACTTTCTAAACAAGCGATGTCTATCAACGATTATAGTCCTTCTTCTTGGAATGTCTGCTTAAGTCAAGATCATTTAGCTAATTTGTTCCCCCTCCTATAAGATGATCCCGAACCCACTATGGCCCAAGAATTTTCCTTTGATACCACTAGGAAACCTGTTCCCCCGTTATTTACTTATAATCCTAACAATAGGAATCATCCCTATATCTTTGATAACTACAAACACAACTCCGCCCCTTCCCAATCCCAGTAACATGTTGGTGGTCCCCCTGGGTTTTCACACAACCCACAAGGTCCACCTCTACCTCCTGTCCTGCATCAGTCAGCTTTTTACTATCAACCGCACCTTCCATCTTCCTTTGTCCCCCAGGGTGGACATTCAGACAACAATAATCATCTTATTCCTCTTCACCCTCCTTCATATGAGTATTCACAAACACTTAATTCTCAGCGCGACTTGGTACCCCAACCATCTTATGCCCCTCCACCCAATTCATCCACCTCTTCTCTGGAGAATCTCCTCACTCAGTTTATAACCACTCAGAGTGAAGCCCCCTAATGGCTTGAGCTGCATTTCAACCAATTCTAGTCTTGGCAAGAGAAAGGTTATTTCCCGAGTCAACCCATTGCTTACCCTAAAGGGAATAACAAAGACTCAACCTACGAGGTTGGCTCCACTTCAAATCCCCCCAATTATCAAGTAGATATGAAAGCGGTGTCTACTCTTTGCTCGAGAAAATAAATTAATAATGGTGTTCACGATCCCAGTGATGTCCACAACCCACCCATCCCATCTTTAGAGCATATCCCTAAGGTTACCCCACCAACTTAATCCACACCTCACACTGAGTCTGAGCCTAATATGACCACCTATGTTTATGTGCCCAAAGAACCCTTCCCTCATCGGTTGGCTCCCACTAAGAAAGCCCAATAATTTGATGAGATCAAGAAATTCTTTCAGAATGTTCACATTAACATTCCTTTCCTCATCGCGATTCAACAAGTCCCTTTGTATGAAATTTTTTTGAAGGACTTGTGCACTGTTAAGAGTAGGACCAATGTTCCTCGTGATGCTTTCGTCACTGAGCAAGCTACGTCCTTTTTCCATGATAACAGTGTTATGAAGTACAAAGACCCTGGTCGTCCAACTGTCTCTTGCATGTTAGGCGACAAGTTCACTATTAGTGCTTCACTTGATCTTGGGGCTAGTATTAATCTATTATTGTACTCCCTCTACCTTGAGTTAGGTTTTCAAAATATGAAACCTACATGGGTTACTCTTTAACTTGTTGATTGTTTCATGAAAGTACCTAAAGGAATCGTTGAAGATGTTTTTTTGAACGTTTCAAACTTTTACTATCCTATGAATTTCATCATCTTAGACACTCCTACTGCGCTCGACCCAACCAATACTCCTATCATATTGGGTTGCCTCTTTTTGGCCGCTGCCAATGCCATCATTAATTATCGTGATGGGTCCATGAATCTATCTTTTGGCAATATGACTTTCAAAGTCAATATCCTCCACCTTATGCAATTACAAGATGATGTTGATTCTATTGATGAGGTGTGTGTGATTGACTCCTTAGTTAACAAAATGTTGGACCAAACTTACCCTATCGATCCTCTCCAACAATTTTTTGCTCATTTTGGATCCAACTTTGACATTGATTCCTCCATCTCTGAACTCAATGCTATGTTAGATTCCATTACCCTGATGGATAATTTCTCATGGGATCCTCCCTTCGAGCCCCTCTATGTTGATACTCTTCACTTTGTGGACCACCCTGTTCCACCTTTTGAAATCCCTGCCACATATTACTCCTCCACTTTATGCACTGATAGTTCTCTGGACTCTGTTTCTTCATCTAAGTCTGATGTCACTCCTACGCCACCTACTAGTTTTTAGCTTAATCCCTTACCTCCCGAGTTGAAATATACTTTCTTAGGCCCCAACAACAATCAGCCTGTCATTATTTCTTCCGACTTGACCCTTACACAAGAAAAGAAATTAGTCCACAATCTTACTCAGCATAGCACTACAATAGGATGGACCATTATAGACATTCAAGGTGTGAAACCAAATGTTTTTAGTCATCGCATTCATTTAGAAGATAACACCATGAATTCTCGTGAACCCCAACATCGACTCAACCCTGCTATGAAAGAAGTCGTGCGTGATGATATTTTAAAATTGCTCGATGTTGGTCTTATCTACCCTATATCAAATAGTCAGTGGGTCAGTCCCACTCATGTCGTACCGAAAAAGTCTGGTGTCACCGTCGTAAAAAATAGTTACAATAAGATCATTCCCACTCGTATGAAAACCAGATGACGTATTTGTATTGACTATCAAAATTTCAATGTTGTCACTCACAAGGACCATTTTTCTCTTCCCTATATTGACCAAATTCTCGAACGCTTAGCTGGTCATGCATATTACTTCTTCCTTGATGGCTATTCAGGATACAACCAAATTCCTATTGCCCCTGAAGACCCAGAGAAAACTACCTTCACATGTCCCTTCGACACTTTTGCCTACTCTCCTTGCCATTTGTCCTTTGCAATGCACTTGCGACTTTTTAATGGTATATGATTAACATTTTTAATGACATGGTAGAATGTTTTCTCGAAATCTTTATGGATGATTTTTCTGTGTTTCGTTCTTCATTCGAACAATGCCTTTCTCACCTCACTATGGTGCTCAAACCTTGTCAAGAAAAGAAATTGGTCCTCAATTGGAAAAAATTCCACTTCATGGTAAAAAAGGGGATTGTTCTAGGTTGCGTAGTCTCTCGTGACGGTATTCAAGTAGATAAAGAAAAAGTCAACTTAATTTCCACGCTTCCCATTCCTAAGTCTGTTAAGGACATTCACTTCTTTTTAGGACACGCGGGCTTCTACCCTCATTTCATTAAGGAATTTTTTAAAATCGCTCGACCTTTAACAACCCTTTCATCCAAAGATGTTAACTTTGTCTTTGACAACGTGGGTGTCGCTTCTTTTGAGCGCCTTAAGGCCGAGATTACTTCTGCTCCTATCATTCAAGCTTATAATTGGTCTTTACCTTTTGAGCTCATGTGTGTCGCCTATGATATTTCTCTAGGTGTTGTACTTGGTCACAGGGTTGATAAGCGCCAGCACGTCATTCATTATGCTAGTAGAACCCTCCATGATGCTCAACTTCATTACAAAACCACCGAAAAAGAGTTACTAGCTGTCTTATTCGCATTAGATAAGTTTAGGTCATATTTCATCGATTCCCCTATCATCACTTACACTGAACCTTCTTCAAAATAAGGATTCTAAGATACGATTGATATGGTGGATCCTCTTGCTTCAAGAGTGCGACCTAGAAATTTGCGATAAGAAAGGGTGAAAAAAATTGGTTGCAGCCCACCTCTCCATCCTTACTGTTACATTTGAATATGATCCTATACCCATTTCTGAAACATTTCCTGATGAGCAACTTTTTACTCTTTCCCCCTCACCTTGGTATGCTAATATCGTTAATTTCCTAGTTACCGACCAACTGCCCAATCATTGGTCAAAACACGAGCGTTCTAAGTTCATGGCACAGGTGAAATTTTACTCTTGGGATGATCCATTCCGTTTGAAGTATTATCACGATCAAGTCATTCGCCGCTGTGTTCCTGACTATGAACAGTCAAGTATTCTCTCCTTTTGTCACTATGGTTCCTGTGGTAGCCACTTTAGCACCAAGAAAAATGCCACCAAAATTTATGCAAAGTGGTTTCAACTGGACCACTCTTTTTCAAGATGCCCACCACTACTGTCGGGCTTGTGCCAAATGTCGACAATCTGGGTTTATATGTCATCATCACATGATGCCTCTCACACCCATTCTCATCGTCGAAATATTCGATATGTGGGGAATTGATTTCATGGGTCCTTTTCCCTCATCTCATGGTTTCCAATATATTCTCTTTGCAGTTGATTATGTTTCCAAATGGATAGAAGCCATTGCTTTCCGTACCAATGACCATCGTATTGTGGTTAATTTTCTTAAGGAGTATCACACGTTTTGAAACTCCCAAAGCTATCATTAGTGATGGGAGTAAATATTTTTGTAATCAAGTCTTTGAATATCTTATGAAAAAGTATGGTGTTACCCACAAAGTTGGTCTCTCTTACCACCCTCAGACTAGTGGTCAAGTTGAAGCTTTCAGCTACAAAATCAAGAAAATCGTAGAAAAATAGTTAATCATAATAGGAAAGACTGGTCCTTACACTTGAATAATGCTTTGTCATCATACCTTACTGCTTTTAAGACTCCGATTAACATGTCTCCTTATCACTTGGTCTTTGGTAAACCATGTCACTTACTTGCCGTGCTTGAACATCATGCTTATTGGGCTATCAAAGCCCTCAATTTTGATATCGATGAGGCTGGGATCCATTGAAAGCTCCAACTTAATGATTTAGAGGACATATGGAATGATGCGTATAATTTGTCCAAGAGGTACAAGGACAAAATGAAGTGGATTCATGACCAAAGCATCCTCTACAAATAATTCCACCCTAGTCAGAAAGTTTTGTCATATAACTCCCGTCTTCATCTCTTTCGTGGGAAGTTAAAAATCAGGTGGTATGGACCCTTTGTTGTTGAATCTGTCACTCCCTATGGTGCCATAACAGTTCAAAATCATAAGGATGGTAGCCTCTTTCAGGTCAACGATCAACGATTGAAGCCTTTCTTAGAGCCAGGCCCCTCTCACATAGAAGAAATTGACCTTGTTGACCCTATTTATGAAGACTGACTGTTCAGTCTTGTTTGGGGGTGATTTTCATCACCTAGTTTTTTCTGCCACCCGTACTTTCATAGTCTTTATCTATAGGGTGAGTTATCGATCGGTTTAGATGAAGACGTTAAACTTAGCGCTACCGGGAGGCAACCCCTCTTATATTATTTCTCAGTATGAGTCTTATCATGTTTGGGGGTGGTATTTCACATCACCCACTGACTTCACATGCTTTATAGTCTTGTACATATTTTTGTGTCGCATTCGTTCTTTAGGTTTTATCTCTACACAATGTGGTACAATTTCATTAGCAGTTCATTGCGGTAATATCTTTCCTCCCTTGTGATTTAATTTACGGTTTTAAACATAGAGGATGATGTTCTCTTTTGTTTGGAGGTGGAAAATTTATCAAAATCTTACCTCTTCTAAAATTTTTTGGAAACAAGTAATTTAAACCTTTTTTCGTAGTTAAATTTAAAATTTTATTACATGAATTGTCTATCATCCCTCTTTTAGAAATCTCGGAATACATGTGTTTAACCCAAAAATTTTGCTTTTAACCTTAAAATTAATTAATACCTCTTAAAAAGCATATTTGCACTATGAATTCCAAAACTCGACACTTTTACGCTATCACATTTACAATCAAAAGTTGAAGAGTAACTATATTCTCAAGAAATCCTTATAATATCATTAGTGGCGACTTAAACCCATGAGATTTGAGCTTTTCGCCTTTTTTGGCGTTTTAACGTATCTACAAGTCATAAATTGACTCAACTTTCTTTGGGTACTACATTTATTCATTGCATGGTCTTATTATTTTTTTTTTAATTTTGGAATAATCTCTCATAATGACATCACTTTTGAGTTATAAGAAGCATGTGACTTATAGGTTGTCCCGAGCACTAAACTGATTTTATCATACGCTTACCATTTTTACCCTTTACTCCACCTATTATCATCCCATGTTTTTCTTACCCATATATGTCCCATATACCATCCATATGTCATTCCCCATTACTACCATCATTATTTAGGAAAAAGAGAGTTTGAAATTATCAATGTAAATAGTCTTCATTTTCGTTATGAAAGAAAAATGCATCGCAAAAAAAAAAAAGAATCATGCTATAAAAATTCAAAAAATAAATAAATGAAGACATTAGTTATTCAAAGTGTGTAATACTCTTCTCCAAAACCCTATCATTCATCTTCTTCATTATCCCCTCGTACCTTTTATAAATGACATTTTTCACCCTTGGTAAAGTGTTCGGGAAAATGAGAAGACTATATGGTGAATAACTCGACATAGTAGTTAGCATTCCTTCATGAGATCAAATTTTTTCATGTATCCGTCCTTTCTTATAATGTGTGTGAGACGTTTGGACTTGTTTATATTTACTCACATCCTCACACACAAGAGAGATACACTTACCCAATTCTCAGAGAGTTCGATTCAGAGAGAGATACCCAGTGAGAATTGAAGTCAAAACATTGATTCTATAAAGGAAATCTAAGAATTACTATAATGATACTTAAGATTGTTTCACACAAACACACGCTGAGTTTTAGGAAGGATTACGCCTTTGGGTATTTAGTAATTTTAAATCTTCTTTTGATAATTGAAAATGGTGTTCCTTGACTTCCTTTTTAGTTGGGTTGTATAGCGTTTTATCATTAGATCTGAAACTGCATCTTAATAAAAAAAAATTGAATTTTGTGGGTACATTCACTGCAAACCCTCATGAGACACCAATCATCCTGTAGGGCAACCTACATGTTTAACGGCTTATTGTACATGCTGAATGCAATCGCCAGTGCTTGCGAAAGTGGAACAATTTTGGTTACTTATCTCTGTTTTCTCTCTAATTTTTGCTCGAGGACTAGCAATATTGTGTTTGGGGGTGGTGTAATAAGCACCCAAAAGTGTCTATTTTATACCCTGAATAGATGTATTTTAGTCACTCGTTTTAATTAAAATTGGCCTTATGTCGTATTTTATTATTTCTCAGGTCAATCAGTAGTCGTAACATCAAATAATGCTAAATAAAATCAATTGTGACAAAGTAGCAGTTAAAAGCCTGCATCGAAGAAATCAAAGAGACCACGAAGTCTGGAGTCCATTTATGAGCTTACCCATTGAGTTTTAATGCCCTGAACCAGTCCCGTAACCCTAACCTACCCCAAACCTAAGTCTACACCGAGCTCAGACCATCACCCGAGCCTGTGTGTGTTAAGTTTGTACCTTGATTATTTTTCTAAATTTTTATTTTGAGTCGTTTTATTTTTAGAATTTTCTAGGATTTATTTTCTATTCTTATATCTCTTTATTCTGATTTTGTTTTTCATTACTTTTCAATCTTTATTTTATTTTATTATTTTTTTAGGATTAGTTTTTAGGAGTTTATTTTTATAAGATTTTAGTTTTCTTTAGTTTTTAGTTTTAATTAATTTATTTAAGTTTTTTAGTTTTTATAGAGTTTTATTATTTTCATTTTATTTTATTTTAATTCTTTTTATTTTTGAGTTTCTTAGTAATAACATAGAATTTTATTTTTATATTTTAATTTTTTAGTTTAGTTCTAGTTTTATTTTTTAGGTAGTGTCATTTTTTTAAGGTTCACAAACCAACACATACTTAAACACACATACACATGCACCCACACCAAAGCCCACTACACACACACAAACCCCCTAACACTATCACCCCCATCTTCTCCACCCACCATCTCTCTCATCTGCCTCTATTATCACCACACAAAACTCCAAACCATTCCATGACATCCACCCACTTTAGCCCACATCCCGAGCTCCAAACTCGGTGATACCGAACCTAATACCAACCTAAACCTGAATCACCTTAGTTGCAAGCCATAATCCGGTGGCCCAATCCCTCCATGAACTTCGGCCTGCCAATCAGTTACTCCGGCAATACCACCAACCACGAGAACCTTATTACTCCGGCGAACAGTCCTTTGACCTAAACCCAAAAACAAACTCCAAATTGGGATCCATTTTCAGCCACACCTAACCCATAGTCTGAACCTCTTCCATACCCATATATCCATAACCAACCTCCTTTAAAATAGGAACCAAAGCCACCTGCCGACCTTAAAAACAACCATGCTTGATAACTCTCTCTCTCAACTCTTTTGACTTATCCAAAATCATATCCCAAAAAATCCTCTACCAAAAAGTAACACTCGTGGATCATATAGAGAGAAGGCATCGGCTCATTATAAAAAAAGAGGAGGACTCTCACAAAGAGAACAGGATGACATACATAAAAGAAAAAAAGAGAATGCAGAGGGTACAGAAAAAAATAAAAAAAAAATTAGTTTAGGTTTAGAAATTTTTTTAGGTTCAGTCTTTTATTTTAGTTTTGTAATCCAGTTGAGTTTTTGTGACAAGTTTGGGATGCGTGTTCATGCACACAGTTGACATGAGGAATTATTACGTATTGTATTTCTTTAGCTTCTCTTTAGTTTCTTGTTTGTTAATTGTGCTTGTGCTGAAATTTCAATCATGTCTAGCTCAATACCCCATTCAAGGGGTTGGATGAAACGCATATGGAGGTTTAAATTGATGAATTAATTTTTCATTGATGTGTTCATGGTAATTAAATTGGGAAAAATCACACATTAATTTATGTAACATGAGTAAATAGATTAATGTTGAAAATTGATATTTGATTTTTGGATTTGACTTAAAGATATAATCTATTCTTAAATTCAAGTATTAACTCTTTGTGTGAAATTCAAAGATCTGTACAAATTTTTATGAATTGAACTTAGCAGATAATTTTTAATAACAAGTATGAATCTTAATTCTTCATATGTGGTGAAAATTCCTGATTTAATTGTTGGAAAAGATAAAATTGGATTTATAAACGAGAGTTAAGTTTTAAGTGCAATATTATTTCGAACTTTTCAATTGAATAATTAGGAAACTAAATTAAATTAACTACGCGGTGTAATCCCACCTCTTGTCTCTTCTCATAAATTTTAAACTAGATTACTTTTTAATTTTTTGTAGTCATTTTAATTGCATAATTTTTCGTTTTATCCATTGAAATTGTTTTAAATTATAAAACCAAAAATAAAATTAAAAATTTAAAACACAAAAAGATTATTTTTGTAAAAATTAAAATATCAAATTTTCACGACAACAGTTTTGATGCTTGAAATTGGATTGATACCCGAATTTACCACGATACTAAATTTTTAACAAGTTTTGGAAGTGATTTCAAGGGAATTTTGATACTCGAAGTTCGACTGCAACGACTGACGAATCAGGTAAAAAATTCACACAAAAGTCGAAGTATCAGCGAGCTTCTAGGGCAGCAGCCATGGATGAGGTGAGGGAGGCTCACTAGGAGGTGATTCATCTATAACTACCACTAGAAATGATCTCAACGGCACAAGTGGCAAAGATTGTGGTACAAGCAATCAACGCATCCATGATAGCTATGGACGTTCATTTCTCGCAGCCCCAGCTGCAACAGCCAGTAGCACCGATGATTCAGGGCCAGACAAGGCCATCTACTTGGTAGAGAGTCATATAAACGTTTCAGAATGGTCACCCGCATGAGTTTTAGGGTAGTTCTGATATGGTAGAGGCGTGTCAGTGGAAGAATATGCAATGAGACACAAAAGAAGATTCTAGGTACTTTCAAACTTGCTGGGGGAAGCACTACAGTGGTGGGAGTCAGTTACCACGACTGAGGAGAGAGATATGATGACAATTAATGAGTTATTGATGCGTTTTGACCGTAAGTACTTTTTGCCAGTAGTGGAGACTGAAATGAGGAAGAAATTCAATGAGGTGACATAGGGTGATCGCTCCGTAGCAGAGTATGAGGAGGAGTTCACCCTTCTTGATAATTTTGTGCTAGACGAGGTGAGCAACGTGGAACGGAAGAAAGAAAAATACATGGATGGATTACCCGGTAGGATCAGGCATAACTTAATCAACAACCCCTCATAGGTGACATATACAGATGTTGTCAGTGCCGCTTCATTACACTTTCAGGACCATCGCTTCTAGTTGAAGGGAAGAAAATAAGGAGGTGAGCTGAGCTAGCTGGGCAAGACGAATGAGGGTGGTGTCAGCGGAGCATCACAACAGGTAGGAAAGCAGCAGGGGAAGGATTACCAATAGGGGGATCATGCCAACAGGTTCAGGTCATGAGGATATTGGTCAGAGGGCCAAGGATATAGATAGGGTTCGGGTACCACCCCGTATTTCTGTGCATTTAATATTTAATTAATTCGACTAATTTTAAATTACTTGTGTGTCGTAATTTAATTTAATTAATTATTATTAGTATGTATTTAAATATTAATTTGGAGAGTAAATGCTTAATATTTATGTAATTTATATTACTAAGTGAATAGTAGGAATTTACTTATGTCATGACGAGTGAGAGTGATGTGTCATTTACTTATCTTAATCTGTAATCGAGTATAGACTATATTGGGGTCAAGATAAGGACTTTTAGTAAAACAATTCGGATGACAATTCTGAGTGCACGGTTGATTCCGGATAGGTCGAGTTAGTAAAAAAAGAGTACCCGAGGGTAGTAAATGGGTCTTGGGACATATTTAAACATAACCAAGACACACGGGAGTGTTTGAGTCATTTTAATAAAGCCCACAGGCCTAAAAACGGGATTGGCTTCATAAAACCTAAAAGTGAGAGGGTGTGGCAGCAATAACTCATTTAAGAAACCCTAATTAAGTAGAGGAGATAAGATGGATAATTTTGATAACTCTTGGGAGCCAAAAGCAAGAACAAGTGTGGGTGTTCTTCATCAAATACTCATCTACACCAAAGGATTCAAACCCTACGAACACTAAGGTAAGTGGTTAAAGATGCTTTCATGATAAATTGCAGTATTTCCATTCATATCATAGTGGGTGTGATTGAGAATTCGTTTTGGGAAGGTGACACATGTGAAATTTGAATTTTGGGGAATTTAAGCATTAAGCGTGAAATTGATGTTTAATCAATGGGAGAATATTATCATATGATGTTAGAATATGATTTAGAATCGAAACCCAGTAAGAATCATTGTTCAATTTGGATTATTGAATCAAATTAAATTTGTGATTTAAGAAACTTTGGGAAAAGCCCATCATGAACCCCAGAAGTTTTAATGAGAATCAGTGATGGTTAATGATATATATTTATTCAAGAATCTGTTTATTGATGTAATAAACACGGGGTATTAATTAGGTTTATGTTTTGGTTGAATCCATGGAAATTTGAGGGTTAAAAATGGAGAAAAATGTGTTAGAGAATAAGATGATTCGTAGTACGGTGAACCGGTTCAATTTTGAGGCCGGACCGATTAGATTTACCTGTTTGTCAAAAATGAAATTTGTAGACCTTTTCGTTACGATCGTGTGGGCTCCAACCTCATATTTTTTCTAATTTTTTGAATTAGTTATGATTTTTCTACGGAATGGTGTCCAAGATCAAAATCTTTAGTCGAAAATCAAATCCGAGTATAGATGCCCGATATTATTTTACCTAGGGATTATAGGTGGATGTATGTGAGACAAGAAAGGAAAAAAAAGGAGGAATCTAAATAATGAATTGAGTGAAATAAATTCATAAAGGTTTAAATACGGACCAAGTAGAGAGTCCAAAAATTATGGTTAAGTGACACCACTAGGATAAAATTAATTCAGCAGAAAGTAATTAAATTACAAGTCGAGATATGAACTTGGGTATTTTGGGATAGTGATACGAGTGTTATGCATTGGTTAATATATGTATATGGTTGTGTGATAGTATATATATATTTGTGTACTTTATAGATATTGGTGTGAGTTATATTTATAGGAATACATACCCCTTTAGAGCTATCATGGGAGGTTGCACGATGTGGGTGAATCCCTTGGATTGAGGAGCAGGGTGAGTATAGTCCCCAAGTTAGTGTGTCCATAGTTAGGGGTGAGACGTCTTGGGTATGATTCAGTCTCATTTTCGAAGCGAATTGTGATCGCCTCCGCTGCGTTTATTTTGTTTCATATATTCAGGGAGCTAAGTGTGTCAGGGTGTCAGGGTGGATAAGTATACTTGGATTGATAGCATTGTAGGGAACATCTGGTGAATGTTTATTCGGGAGGATGGATTTATATTTATGGCATGCGTGTGAATGGTGTAATAGGATGATACATATATATGGTTCGTATAATTATATATGGGTAAAATATACGAAGTGGGTTTGTATTGATTATATATGTAAGTCGTGATAATGTTATATGGACTCAAATGAAAACAATGATTAGTTATGTTAATGTGATATATAACTTATAAATCATATATTTATAAGATGGGTCATAGTACGAAGAACCGTTTCGATTCCACTCTCTCAATGATAAGATGGGAATGATATCTATAGGAATACATACCCCTCTAGTGTTATCTTGGAGGTGGTGCGATGTGGATGAATCCCTTGTCTTGAGGATCAGGGTGAGTATAGTCCCCAGTTCATAGCTTTTGTAGTTAGGGGTGAGACAAATTTGGTATGATTCGGTCTCATTTCTGAAGGGAACTATGACCGTCTCCATTGCGTTTATTTTTTTTCACTGATTCGGGGAGCTAACCATGTTAAGGTGTCTGGGAGGATGAATATACCTGGATTGATAGCATTGTTAAGAACCTCCAGTGAGTGTCTACTAGTGAGGATGGTTTTATATTACAGCATGCGTGTGAATGTTGTAATAGGATGACACATATATATGGTTTAGATAATTATATACGAGTAAAATACATGATGTGAATTGTATTCATTATATCTATATAATAAGGAGTAGAATGTTGGTTACTATTCAATAAGATCATCAGCTAATTAGGGGCTAGTATTGAACCAACAATGCAAGAATCTAAGGGTTGAGATTAAAATACCATTCTTATCATTTTTACCCCTTTAATATTTGGATTCCCCCCTTTTTTAACAATCTAATTTATTTCCCCCTCTCTTCAAAATTCAAAACTAAGGTTAAAAGGGTCTTCTACTAACAGAAGCTTCAAGGAAGCATCGTATCTTACCCTTTCTCTCTCACTTCCCAAAATTTTCTTTTTCATCAATGCCCGAAAAAAATTGAGCTATCAAAACTCAAAGTGTTCATTGATGAAGAGTTTGAGGTATGTACATCTCAACATCACATATCATTCAGTGAATATTTGAATATCTAAACCCTTATCTTTATTGTTGGTTATTTTTTTATAGACCTAAAGTGAAGATTTAAAGATCCGATGGATGATTTTTTACTAAACTCTTTTCTCTTTCTCATTTCATAAATTCCACCGCACACTTTAGGCCACAACTCAGGTAAGAAATTCATTGTATGTATGTAAAATTTTGTCTTTTGATTTTGATTGCATAGCTTTGATTCAATTAAGTTTAGTGAAACAAATTAATTGAAATTGACTTCCATAAATTGTTAGCTCTTAGTTGTTTGATAAATTTTTTTGTATCATCTAAATCCTTCTTTTAGTCAGAGTTGGGGATTTCAATGGTGTTGTGTTTTGGGTGAGATGTGATAGAATATGCATGTAAGGTATGGCTTTAGGGAAAGTGTATTTTCAGTGAGTTGTGGATGCTTACTATGCTAATTAGATATGTTGGATACCATGTTAATTAGATATGGCCTCTTATAATGCTGATTATATGCTTGGTTTATTATTTCTCTCATTCCAACTTCTTTAATAGGTGATGTATTTGAAGAAATGCCAGGCCTAGGGAATTATCATCTTTACTAAAAGTCTAAACTATGTTTTATGATATTTTTGAGTTGTATCTTTATTTGAATGTGAGAATGGAATTATCATCTTTACTAAAAGTCTAAATTATGTTTTATGATACTTTTGAGTTGTATCTTGATTTGAATGTGAGGAAGCATTTGGCTTTATATACAACGATTGACTTTGGTTCAGTATAATTTTCAATATTGTTATTTTTACTTACATCTGTTAGTTCATACTACCTACTTACACCTATTAGTTCCAACTTCTTACTACATCTCTTAGTTCTGAAATACAAGTGTTCTAATCCTAGATATTCATTGAAATTTTGGGATGTGCTCAATGGATAGCTTTTTATTAATTTGATTTGTATGAAAATCCATCTCTTAATAACCTATGTTTTGAGCGTCAGAAGTTTGATTATTTCATGTATGGCCAAAGGACTTATTGTGTAGTGCCTGTTAATATAAACAAGAAGAAGAAAATGATGAAACTAATTTTCATGTAGCTATTAGCTATATTGTGCAGTCACTGAAGACTCAAATCATTAATAAGCTTTACGATGAAATTACAATATGCTTCTTCAGTTTATTAGTACGCCTTTATATCTGAGTGTGTTTAACCTTAAACATTTTACAGCGTAATGCATTATTAGTATGTCTTTATAACTAAATGTTTTACTGATTGGAATTTATTTATTTGAACACTTTTCAGAACGTATTTTCTGGATGACTTTGTATATAGTTATTTAAAACAGAATATACGTCACATGGCCTACTTACTATGGATATATTCTCAATCTCCATAAAGGGGTCACTTACTCTAGATACTTTCTCAATCTCCACAAATCAACATGTTAAGCATGGTTATCGCTCTGTCGAAGTTTTTATAAAAATTCTAAAAAGTCATGGACAAAGACGTGATCCAACCGAAAGAAAATGATGGTGAGTTTTCCATCTATTTATCTCGCCAAGTCTTCAAGTGACGTGTGTTCAACTGATAAGAAACGGTATAAAGCTTTGTAAAATTTGCATTCTATATTTGAATGATGTGTGATCAAACGATGAAGGGGAACTTGCCTTTGTCAAACAAGTATATCGACCATCATTATGGAAAAGCAATTAACGCAATTTTTAACTTTTTCTATTTCATTTTCTATTTCAATTTTTCACTTTTTCTTCACTGTTGACAGTTTTATCAGTTCACTAAGTGTATTTGAAATATGTTAATACTAATGTTTTATTGTTGGTTGCAGTTTAAACTTATTGCACATGTGATGATGGGGTTGAAAAGGATAAGGTTGAGGCATTAGATAAGGATATAGTCCAAGAACCTTATATGGATTTGAGTCAAAAGATGCTACGAGAAAGTTATATACTTAATATGCCAGCTATTTGGGATTTGTATTCCATGTTATGCAACACTGTCGTTCAGAGATTGACGAGAAAAATCTTTTCTACTGTCTTGGTTGTCGTTAAGATATTGCAGCCTTTTTCCTTTAGGGGACAACCTGCAATGAAGTTATAGTCGAGAAAGTTATATGAGAATTTAATCTGACTTTGCTGGTTATGAAAAATTTCAGTCGTGGGAATGTATGTTCGGTTTCTTCGCATTTAATCACCATCGTTGGATCCCTGAACCCTTCAATTCAGCTCTCGGCGTGGAATCTCACTCAGAGACATATCTTAGCGCTAAATTTCATCTGTATACTCCAATTGGATTGTCATTATCTTCCCAAGGTAAAATAGATGTCGGCAAAACTACTGATTTGAATGAGCCTCAAACCGCGGTGCATTTGACCTCAGGTTCTCTACATGATCATATAAATTATAATGGAGGTAATTGCAAAGTAGAAGGTTGAGAAGTGTTTCCTGTAAAAATAATTAATTTAGCAGGGTAAGGGATTTATTATGTGTCTATAACTAACTTTGTTTGGGTTTTGGTGACGAGAATTCTTTAGGGAAGAAGAGAATACAATCCTAATAAGACATCAAAACCCACACTGTCTTGACTTTATACATGTAAGCTTTTCATGCTCTTGGTCCATTGTTGATTATCAGGTATTCTATTTTGTCGCTTTATCTATTTAATCTAAATGTTTTTTTAATTTATGATTTCATACATATTGCAGATTTAAAATGTTAAATTTATAGTCTAAATGTCAATTTCATTTTGTGCCGTTAGTTCTTCCTTTTGGAAGACTGATTACCTTTTGTGGTGCAAAAGGAGTTCGTCTTCTGTTTTATTTTTTTCAATTTTCAGATTTCTTTTCACTGTTCACTTTGTCTGCACTGTTCATAGTTCACTATGTGTATTTATAATATGTTAATGCTAATGTTTTACTATTAGTTGCAGTTTAAACCTATTGCACATGTGACGCTGGGGTTGAAAAGGATAAGAAATTGGTGGTTGAGGCATTAGATAAGGATGTAGTCCAAGAACATTATGTGGATTTGAATCAAAAGATGCTGCGAGAAACTTAAATACTGAATATCCCAGCCGGATGGGATTTGTAGTCCGTGTTATGCAATGCCGTCGTTCAGATATCGACGAGAAAACTCTTTCCCGTTGATTTGGATGTAATCATGTAATAACCAGGGATATTCGAATAAGAAGGGCATGTTTGGTCTGGATTAGAAGCCTCGACCTACCACACAAGAAGGTTGCAAGGCGGCCATTTTTGTAAAGCTGTAAAAGTCTAGAAAATGGGTTGTTACAATATTTGGTTATGGATTACTTGGAACCCCAGGATATATCTAGAATAGATGTTCTTAACAATGCTTTTAGATGAACATCATCGACTGATTTTGTGTGGGAGTCTAAACTGCCTTTGAATTACGATTGAATCATTTCTAGAGTGTTTGATTACTTTCTTGCCAAGTTATGCAAGAGGGATATATATGCTAGAATTTATACAAACAATTATTTTGTCCAAGGCACAAAGGTTTGTGTTTCTTCCTTAAAATCCTTCTCTTTGTATTTCACTTTTTTTAGCTCAATTTTGTTGAACATCAATTGTATAGTAAAAAAAATCAGTAAAATGTTATTGAAATGTGATTGAATTCATTTCCACTAACTTTTGACTGAGTAATAGTCATTCTTATATTATTCTTGAAATGTTATTGAATTTCGAATGCTTACTTTGTCGAATATCAATAGATTATGTTTTCGAGATTTTGATGCTTACTTCTGAACACCACATATTCAAGTGAAGTGATTTTTTATCAGTTAATTGAATTTTGTGTGCTTAGTGGGTATGTATTTTTTATATGCTTACTGTGTTTATCAATTGAATTTTGTATGCTTACTGTGCTATGTATTGAATTTCGTACGATTCGATTAGATCCTCTATTGACTAAACATAACGATTGGAGCTGCTATTGACTAAACATAATGATTCGTTAACATAACGATTGGAGCTACTATGTTATGCCTCATTACTCTAAATACCTCTTAACAAATTGTTTGTTAAGAGGTATTTAGAGTAGTTAGAGTAGCTTCTGAAATTGTATAACATGTAGTTGGTCTGCAAGTGTTGTATTATAGGTAGTTAAGCATTATTCTTCATCTGGATTGCCCGTGTTGAACATCAATTTAGAGTGCACAATATTTGGCCTTCATGCCAGTATCATATTTCACATGTTTAGATTATGCATCTGTATAGATTAGTATACAGATTAGTATATGCATCTTTATGCATCTGTATAGAGTAGTATATGCATCTGTATAGATTTTTATATAGGTTTACACATCTTTATGCATTTGTATAGATTACTAAGTATATACGTTTACACTTCTTTATACATCTTTAGGCATCTGTATAGATTAGTATATAAGTTTACAGATCTTTATGCAAGTTTATGCATCTGTATAGATTATTATATAAGTTTACACATCTATTTTTTTTAATTGTTGATGCAATTATTAAAGAGGTGTTCAATGTAAATATATCGTAAATTCTGGGTGAATCAAGTTTGTTTGAATATGGTTGTGAGGGACGAGTTCAATTCGATCAAGTTAAATATATTATGTAGTGCCTTGGAGACTTTGACTTTGAGAGATTATTCAACAAAAATATTCGGGATGCACCTGATATCAAGCTGTACAATTGTAACACCAAGTTGTACAGTTGCAATAATTTGGTCGCAAAAGCCTCCAACATCAAGCTGTACAATAAAAGATTGCATATACAATCTGTATAGGAACAATCTGTACAGTTTGATATACAGTCTGTTGATAATATTTTATATGTATCTGCCACTGATAAATTTTGTACATTTTATAAATTACATATACAATCTTTTATATGTATATGAAATTGCATATATATAAATTGCATATTCCTTGCACGTTTGCAAGCCTTTTGTTTCTCCTGTGCAAGGTACATTTCACCCATCCATTTTATCATGCTCTGTTATGCTTCTCATGTTCAGAGAATGGAGCTGTGTACATGCCTTTTTTTATTCTAGGAATGAGGTACATGTGATGTCCTTCAACTATTATTTAGATTCTATTCTATGATATATTTTATTTATTAATTACTTGGTCAAATTAAAAGTACCAATTAAATGAGAGACCTTCTGATGTTAGTTGTTGATCAGAGCATTGAGTGTGGTGGTAGTTAGTATTTGAGTTGCTTCATCACTAAATGAATTGCAGTGCATACTGATTAAGATATACATTTAATAGGAATCACTTGGTAATATCACATTCCTAAAATGCAGTTTAATTCTACCCTTTAAAATGTACTTCAAGTCAACTATATTATGGAATCTGAAGAGATAAATCGTGCCATGGAACCCTTGGAACTGATAAAAAGAGTGATTTTAAGTGTCTTTATATGTCTATTAAATTTTATTATATCTGGACGATGTTTTTTTAATTGGACAGACAAAAATGATGGTACACAATAATGTGGCTTAACTTATTTCATTTTTTTTTGTTATTTGTACAATCCTGTAATGCTGGAGTTTGCGGATTCAGATACATCTTACATTAGAATGAAATTATTTTGTTTATAATGGTTAGGGAAATTGAAAAAGAATCATACGAAAAGGCAGAGCCAGCACAACAGAAAGATACAAAGCGGACTGTTGCACTAGACCTGATATCAAGGCTAAATATGGTTTCAAATATCCGGGATCAAAGCCTCACTAAATTTGATATCAAGGCTGAATATGTTCTTCTATTAGTGGCAAACTTCGCATATTTAACCAACTCGCAAACACCGTCTCTTCACTAAGGTATTCACTTATCAATCCGTACTCTCACTCACTTTTACATGGGTTTCTCTATTTTCATCCTTAAACGACCACTCTATTGTTTCTCATCCGTTGTGATTTCGACTTTATAGAAAAAAAGTAACTATTGTAAAATCATATTGTAACTTTATAACTTTATAAACCTAAAAATCATATTGTAACTTTTGGAGTACAATCGATCTTGAAAAAAGGATGGCTTTCAGAAGCATTAAAACATAAAACATCACTAAAATCATAAACCTTTTGAGGATTATATCTTTATTACACTTATTTGGAGAATGTCATTCAATAAAGGGTAGGGGTAAAATTGACATTCACATTACTTTAGTCAAAATATATGTGTCTGATGAATATTTCTCATTACTTTAGGATTCCTTAACACCATTGACGAATCATGGTCTAATGTAGTAGACATAAGTCATTTGGTAATGCAAATTGAGCATGGATTTGATAAGTGAGCTGTTGGGGTTAGTATGTGTTTCTAATTTATACATGACGTGTTTGTACCTTTTGTTTGTGGACTATTTTTATAATAAGTTGACTATATCCATCTAAGGGAGACCCGAGTTGACTAAGCTTAGGGAGCTGTTGGGGTTTTGGATTTATGATTCGTGTGTATTATGTTGCAAAGGATACCAAGCTAAGCTTCATTTTTTTTTCGTTCTGCTGCATTTGTAATTCTCAAATAGTACAACTTTTTTACTAAATAAACATATCTAATATGTTATTGCTTTCTTTGTTTTGGGGGATTTGATTTTTAACTCCCATTTTCTCCATTTTTTACACTAACAGGTATAGACCTCTCTTAGTGTTCTTGCTCTATCAAATTTGACACTAATCGAGTTTTGCATTTGTATTTTCCTTCTTCATGATGATGTTTTGGGGTGGATTACTTTGTGGGGTCTCTTCTCAGACATAAAGGCTCACCCAATGGCTACTGGTAAATACTAATGTGGTTCCTATTTCTTATGCCTCTAGAATAGCAGACCTTTAAACCTTTAAAATTGAGTGAGTGAGTTGTCATTTTCCCTCCAAATACATGATTTTTTCACTTTTCTTTTAAAAGCTACCCATACTATAGAAATATATTTATTGTGGATACTATTAAGGACAACTACTTTTGTTAATCTATGAGTCGTATTACAATATAGTGTTTCAATCTAAACTAACTTGGTGTTCATATTGACCTGTTGCATATCTATACTGTATAAATCTTTATTCTGACCTGTTGGTGTTCTTAATCTAGATTCAAGACTACTTCCATTGCCTCTTGGTTGCTTAATACTGAGATGCCCTCTTAAATTTGATTAAATAATTTTTATTTTGTTCTGATTTCACTCATTGCAAAAGATGAGATGCTTATGTTGTGCTTGATTTGTATTCATTAAAGTTTAATCTAGGAGATGGGTCTATTGGTCTTTACCAAAATGATGACGGCATTACTACATGGTGATGCATCGACCACTTATGATATTGCCACTGATATTATTGACAAAATTTCTTTCATTCATTATGACATTTTCTTAAATTGATTTTTGAAATTATATTGTTCTTACAGATTAGAATTTATTGAGATATTTCTGTATTGTGGTTCAGGGACTTCATTACAGGATTCCAAGTATGGATTTCAATATTGTGGTTGTTGTAGATGGATATCTTCTTTGAATCCCCATTATATTCGAAGCAAGTATACTACTATCGATTCTTCATAAATCAAGGAAAAAAAATGACAGCCCCATTCAACTTGAAGCAAATCTTGTTTGAAGCCAGATACGCCACAAAATGACAGCCCCATTAACGATTTTCTGATTGAGAAGGGTATACCCAACGACCTACCGTCAGCACTGATGAAAGAAACCAAAACTAGGAAATTTGTCGTTGGGATAAAAAAAGATCTAACTCCATCTGCAGTTGATGTGAAGAAATCAAGGTACCATACCAGAACTTTTCACAAGCAGCTCAGAAGGAATGCAATACATCTGCTTGGTTTTTAAGGGAACAAAAATTGTATAAAGTAAGCGAATGTTGTTATTGGTAGCCTTTTTGTTCGATCTGATCTTTTATATTTATTAACGTAAATAGATTTTGATGTTATATTCATTCATTCTTCATATGATTTTATATCATTTTATTTGCGTCTATGCGTTCCAGATCCCAAATGTTGAAAAGTTTGTCACTTAAAAAGGTATTATTTCTTTATTTCTGTCTATATATAGCCTTTTGGCATCATAAAGTGTTGTCTTAATGTTGTAGGATTATACTTGAGAACAATTTTCTGCAAACGAATTGCTTAAACTATGAATTTAGTCTTGGAATTTGGAGGGAAATTCAAGAAAGTGGTAAGCATGATTTGCTTTATATCTTCTATTTCATTCGAATATTGGTAGTTTCCTGTTGTCCTCGCTCTTTTTTTTCCATGTCTTCCTCATAAGGAATTTCGGCTAGCTGATGGTCCTCATAACTGATGGTACGCTGATGATAACCTTGGAAACATTCCGATATTTTTGGAGCAACCTTTGCAATATCTCTGGACTTAACCATTTCACCTGCTGATTTTTTGCCACACATGATCAGTGCCAAATTATCACATGCACCCCTTTTTTCATTCAAGTCAGTTTGATTGGCATCATCATAAATTTCCTGATTTTTTAGGATTCTAATTTTGAAGTATCACACTTTTTCTTAGGTTCATCGGCCAATCGAATTTTGGTACCTGGAATAATTTAAAGAACTGCCATTGTACGAAGATCTGTTGTATCGTACACAGACCTGTAGGAGTCCGCTGCCATTTAAGATTATTTTTCATTTACATTTCTTGATTGCACTTCAGGTGTTTGGCATAATTGACATTTCTTGACATTGTTCTCCCTAACTGAATATCTTTGCTTCAATTTTATTAAAGAATTTGGTATTCAGGTCTTTGATCTCATTTATCTCTTATGTGGATTTTGTTTCCTATATGAACTTCACAGCACTACAAAGGAGTAGATACTTCTAGTATGGAGAGTTAGAGATGGCTTGGGTGGGAAACAGAGAAAGAGATTTCCAGTGTAAGTTCCTTTTTTGAAATAAATGATAGCCAACTTTACTTTAGCTAGGTGTAGCAATTTTCTGATAATGCAATAGCAGTTTTCAGGTAGCAATTTTTAGTGTTTATATTCTTCTTTGTTACCACTACTTCAATTAATGCAATAGGCTATTATAGGTAGGTGTATGAGATGAAGGCACAGAGAAGGTCTTTGTACATCAATGATGAGGACTTTAAGTATGAGAGGAGAATTGTTGATGTTTATACGATGGCGAGTGTTGAGAAGTTACAGGCTTATACTTATAGTTGGAGCGATAGTACTTATCCAAACTTATATGGGGAATGGCGTTTTACGGAATGGAAACTACACATGAATGATTTTGAGGAGATGAGCCCAGGTTTTGTGGAAGAATTGGACCCAAAGCCAAGGGTTGCAACCTATGAATCCTTCTATCAACAGAAAAACATTTGATTTGATGTTGATATTATGTAAATGTAAATAAATTCTAGACGCGATGGCGACAAAGTGGTTTCTGCAATAAAGAGTAAAGGGATTTGTTTCATCCTTTTATCCATAATAATGTAAATAAATCCTATCTCATAATTATTCACAATTATTTGTGTTATAAAAATAATTTTAACTTGAATTATAGACGACTTACATTGGGGAATGATATGTCGTTTACCAATTATGTACTTTAAAAATATTTGCCTTTTTATAATTATGTACTTTGGAAATTTTTACCGTGCCTTCAGGCACGGGCATTCCGCTAGTGTGTGTGTATATATATATATATATATATATATATATATATATATAAGTCGTGAGAATGTTATATGGTCTCAAATGAAAATAATGATTAGTTAAGTTAATGTGATATATAACTTATAAATCATATATTAAACATAAACAGGAAGGAACTATATAACAAGAACTAGTTCTGGGTAGATGACTAAGTGGGTTATATAGAAAAACGGCAGTTGTGGACATTAGTTAAGGGGTGAGTAGGTCCTCAAGAGAGTGCCACATTATCTTAAATATGAAGCGCAATCGTGCATTTTAATTTTTTGCAGTTTAATTCACTTGCAAAACATTTTTAAAATGTTTTAGGTTCTAACCCTTACTATTAAATAATGAAATAAATAGGTTTTTGATCGTGAAAAAATTTCAGATAATAAAATAAATAAGTTTTTCATCATCTAGTTGTGCCTCTTGATGACTTTTTGCATTTTGAATTATCCATACCAATCGCTAAGGCATACATAATCCTTTTGTTCATGTATATGTTAAAATGAGTTGTCGTTCTCACGAATAGAAAAGAATAACGTTTTGTGAAAAAGAAGGGAGGTTGCGCTCATGTGAAGTGAATGAGCTTCCTACATACCTCTGAGGTTTTTGAAAAAAAATAAAATTCATTTTTGAAAATGTTTTTATAGGATCACGCTCATGTAGTTCTGGGTAGGGGGAAAGAAGAGAGATTTTTTTATCAAGAATAGAAGGGAGATGAGAAGAGTCGTAGCGCGTCGATATTTCAAACTATGGGTAGAATTTCTTGAGACGGTCCAGGTTAACTGGACGCGCCATTTCTTCTCTGTAGAGGTCGGTGAACACAACGATACCACTCGAGAGTATTTTATTCACAATGTAGGGGATGATCCAATTAGGATTGAATTTTCCTCTGGTGTCCCAGATGGGCTCTATTATTTCTCTGAGGGCTAAGTCCCCTTCTCGAACACCACGGTTGTCACGACCCCGACCCAAAATAGTATTAGGGAACGAGTGTCTTGACATGCCGCCAAGGCAACAAATATTCCGATTTAATTGTTTCCTTAAATAAATGCAACGGAAATATTATCACATGGTTATGAATCGTAAAATACTGAAAGTAAAAGAATTACATCATCAGAGCTTTCTAAAGGAAACTTCATATATATTAAAAGTAACAACGAGTTACAACTTAAGAGAAAATTTAAACCTTATTACAAGAGAGCCAGCCTTGCTCTAAATAAACATTTTACAAAAAGAGATCTAAAAGCTAAATCTTCAAAATATTCCATTTTCGTTCCGTCTGTGAGGCTAAACGTTTCCTGAAAATTGTTTATTTATATAACATCAGCTAAAAGCCGAATGAGGTTCAATCATCAGACATTCCAGGGTTTTTCAGAGAATTAATACCTATTCAATTTGGAACATAAAGTATATACGTAAAGATAGGAATTTCAAGTAATATATATAAAGTAGATGACAATATATATATTCAGAATAAACAGTTCAGAACAGAGCAGATAAAACAATTGATCATGTGTCAATTATTCAGTTTTAGTGGCCATGTACGCTCTAATACCCAGACAGATAGTGTTACCAAATGTTTCCACCCGATAACATCACAGATAGATAATCATGATTTCTGGAACAACTCCTTATTTAGGGCACACCAGCGATAAACCAGCTAGGAAGGTACCACCCAAATATTTCTCGGTAGTCAAGGCCAACATAGTAAGAGAGTTTTCGTGGGCCGAATCAATAATTTTAGAATTCAAATCAGATGTTCATATGGAGATATATAAACATATAAAAAACGACGGAATCATTGGTATCAGATGCATTTTGAGAAAAAAAGAATTTCACAAAATATACATAGTTTGCATAATATAATATAATCAAAATACGCAAGAAATTGCATAGAGTACTCACCCAAAATGGAGGTCAAATTTACTGGTATTGAGTCTTCGATCACACGTTAATCTGATAATGATTTAAGTACACGTTCTAAGGTCCAGTCTATACTATACTTAAATAATAACTTCCTCTTTTAAAGGATTTCTGAATCCCCATTTGTCAACTTTTAAAACTCATTAATCGTAATTGAAGAATTCAATTCATAGTCTTTCCTCATCAGTCGGTTCCCAGTAGAGATGGAGGGTCACAGGGGCACCACTTAAATACCATCTCATCTAGACAGAACATTTCCGGATTCATTCCCAATAGAGATGGAGGGTCACAGGGGCACCACTTAAATACCATCTCATCTAGATAGAACTTCACCGGGCCAGACTTTGGAATTAGTTAAATGGGATTCCGTAATAACGAGCAATTTCTTTAAAAAGAATCATTTTTAAAAGCGTACAATTTCAAACAAGTTTATAAAATCAACTTGGATTTGTTCTAAATTTTAAGTTTTGATTAGTGAATTATTTATTGTATTTTACTAGCATAACTACTAAGTAAAGCGATAAAATAATAAATTAAAACTATAAAAATGCATTATAACATTAAGATTACCTTAAGATGAATATCCCTAAGAACTTCTTCTCACACTTTCTCTCACTATTTCTTTCTATAATTCTCAAGGAATTGGTGTGAGTTTCAAATGATACCCAAAGGTCCTATTTATAGTTTTCCAAAGATATCACGACATTGATACGTGTCCATACTGTCCAAGCTTTTACAGTGGGAGTCAACGTTGACGTGTCGCGTAACGGAGGAATCTTGCAGTCTTATTTCACTGGACTGCGACACGTGTTTTTGCTTCTCCTCTAACAACGACACGTGTTTTGGCTTCTCCTCTAACGACGACACGTGTACGGTGGAGGTGTCAAAACCAAGCACGAGGTGTCGAGCACGAGGTGGAAAGGTATTAAGGGTATAAGGGTCATTTCGAACCTGAAGGGCATTTTGGTAATTTCACACCATATATTTTCAATATTTCTTATAGGTCCTTGAAAATATTTTATTTATGAAAAGGCCCCTTTTTATTTTTCATTTTTGGTCCCTGAAACTTTCTTTATTAAAACTAAGTCCCTAAAGTTTCATAAAATTACATTTCTACCCCAAAACTTATCACTTAGCTTAGGATGTGCCATAAAATCTCAATCCGACCCATTTTACCATTAATTCTTCAAATTTAAAAACGGAATCCATCATATTAAGAACTCAGAATATCATATATGTAATAATATATCATTATTAGATAGTAAGTGTGACGAAATTGAAAGAAGACAATTATATATTGGCATAAGAAAATGGGGTCATTACATCCTACCCTCCTTCTAAAAAGTTTGGTCCCCAAACTTTACTTACATTAATTTCCAAAAAGGTGTGGATATCGCTCTTTTATTTCGTCTTCCGGCTCCCATGTTGCTTCTTCAATAGAATGATTCCGCCATAATACTTTGACTAGTGGAATAACCTTGGTTCGTAATATTTGATCTTTATGGTCCGAGATTTCCACTAGATGCTCAATGTATGTCAAATCTTCTCTAACTTGAAGAGGCTCGTGACTTAAGATATGTGCTGGATCAGGGGTGTATTTATTCATCATTGAAACATGAAACACATTATGAACACATTATGAACACATTATGCTCAATGTATGTCAAATCTTCTCTAATTTCCTTTCTTCCCAAATTGGATTAATCCCTTTGTCAGTGATACTCGTAAGAAAACATAGTCTCCTATTTGGAAGTCTAACGGTCGGTGACGATTGTTAGCATAACTCTTTTGACGGCTTTGAGTGATTTGAAGTCGATCGTGTATCAATATCACTTTCTCTGTTGTGACATAAATCAATTCTGGTCTTGATAATTTTCTTTCTCCAACTTCTACCCAACATGCAGGAGAACGACACCTTCTACCATAGAGTTCCTCATACAGAGCCATTTCAATACTTGCTTGATAGCTATTATTAAATGCAAATTCCACTAATGGTAAATGATCGTCCCAATTCCCCTTCAAATCAAGTACACATGCCCTATGCATATCCTTTAAGGTTTGGATTGTTCTCTCTGATTGTCCGTCTGTTTGAGGATGCAAAGCAGTGCTGAGATTGAATTTTGTTCCCATGGCTATTTGTAGGCTTTTCCAAAAGCGAGACACGAATCTAGGGTCACGATCAGAAACAATTGAAATTGGGGTTCCATAAAGCTTAATAATATCGCGTATATATAATTTAGCTAGCTTTTCTAAGGAATGGGTAATCTTAATGGCAAGAAAATGAGTAGATTTAGTTAACCTATCAATAATTACCCCAATGGAATCATTACCATTGGAACTCCTTGGTAGCCCTGACACAAAATCTATGGTAATATGTTCCCGTTTCCACTCAGGGATAGGTAAAGGTTGTAATAATCCTGATGGTTTCTGATGTTCAGCTTTTACTTGTTGACAGATCAAACACTGAGATATAAACTCTGCTATCTCCCTTTTTATTTTATTCCACCAAAACACTTCTCGGAGATCTCTATACATCTTGGTATTTTCGGGATGAACTGTGAATCTCGAGTAATGACCTTCCTCCAAAATCTGCCTCTTTAGTTGGGCATCACTTGGTATACACACTCTATTTCCAAACCTTAATATATCATCTCGTATCACAAATTTAATTCTCTTCCCTTCAATAACCTCTTCTTTAATCTTCTTCAGTTGTGGGTTATTTACTTGTGCAACTTTAATTCTTTCCATCAACGTGGGTTGTATTTATAAGTTTGCAATTATTCCTCTTTCGCCATAAATACGTAAATCTATTTCCATACTTCTCAAATCTTTTAATAGAACTTCCTAGATGGTAATAAGACATGCTAAATTTGGTGTAGACTTTCTACTCAAGGCGTCGGCAACTACATTAGCTTTCCCCGGGTGATAGTGAATATTTACATCATAATCCTTCATCAATTATAACCACCTCCTTTGTCTCATGTTGAATTCCTTCTGAGTAAAGATATATTTCAAACTCTTATGATCGGTATAAATCTCACAAGTCTCACCATACAAATAATGTCTCTAAATTTTAAGAGTAAAAATTACCGCTGCTAATTCTAAGTCATGGGTTGGATAATTTTGCTCATGGGGTTTTAACTGTATCGAGGCATAAGCTACTACTTTTCCATTTTGCATTAGGACACATCCCAAACCATTTTCAGAAGCATCGCTATAAATCACAAATCCTCCTGTACCGGAAGGAATAGTCAAAATTGGGGCAGTTACTAATCGATTCTTAAGTTCTCGAAAACTATTCTCAACTTCCTCAGACCATTCATATTTCACCGTCTTTTGTGTTAACCTAGAGAGAGATTTGGCAATACTAGAAAATCCTTCTACAAATCTTTGATAATAACCTACTAACCCTAGGAAATTACGAATCTCCATCACATTAGTTGGTCTTGGACAATCTAGTATAGCCTCTATCTTTTGAGGATCAACCCGCACTCCCTCTTTAGATATGACATGTCCTAGAAAAGAAACACTAGGCAACCAAAATCTACACTTTTTTAATTTCGCATATAATTTCTCTTTCCTAAGGATTTGTAATACTATCTCCAAATTCTTCTCGTGTTCTTCAATACCTTTGCAATAAATAAGGATGTCACCAATGAAAACAACCACACACTGATCCAGATATTTCCTAAACACTCTATTCATCATATCCATAAAAGCGGCTGGTGATTAGGCATAAATTCTTCCTAAATTATCCCTTGATTTAGTTACTTTTAGCACCTCGAACAACGTAATTGAGTTGGATTTATCTCATAACTGTGCTACTGACTGATCCTAATGAGTACACCGAGTTTCTGGTATTTTGTAGTGATTTTGCAGGTATTTGATGTCAAGAAACGAAAGAAGGAAATCGGTAGAATAAAGAAAGAAAGAAGGAAAAGTCTCAAGGGAAAAAGCATAATTTCCACCTGGAATTCGGATGAAGTGCCTTAAGAGAAGTTGAAGACATCTCATTCTCGAGCACAAAGGAAGAAACGACACCTCAATCGGAATCCCAGAACAAAAGTTACGAGCAGTCAAAGAGGAACCAAAAAGTCAAATAGACGGACCGGTCCGCCTTACCAAACTCCAGAAGACCCCGGATCGCATGCAAACCGAAAAATGCAAAAATTAAAAGAACCGGTCCACCCACGGACCGGTCCGCCACAAAATAAAAAGAACCGATCCGCCTTGGTGGCAGACCGGTCCGCCTAAGCCCCGAACCGGTCCGGTCTTCGAGATTTGAAAATCTTTTCTCTTCCTAAAAGGACTCCTAGTGCAGCTGACTTCTGATATTGTTGTAGGGTATAAAAGACCCTATTTAGTATTATTAGAGACATGGAGAATTAGTAGGGTTTTCCTCTTCTTTTCCAGAAACACTAGCTTAGTTAATGATTTCAGATTTATTTCAAGGATTGAAGATTTTATTCGGTGATTTCTGTGAGTATCTGTTTCTTTCATTGTTTTACTTATTGCTTGGATAATTTTAGTGAGTAATTTTTAGTTCTAATTCTTTTCTCCATCTAATTACTATTTTCCTTAGAGTAACTATGAGTTCCTGCACATTAATCCTTGTTTCCATTCTTTTCAACATGTTAGGCTAAATTTCCCAAGGCCGGGATGCATGAACCCAGCCTGATGTGTTATTGCGTGTGTATAAAATTAATCAACTAAATTTAATGATTGACCTTGATCGTATTGTGTAGTTGCACAACGATTGTAGATCTTTATATCTCGTTTGCCTCTGGGTACTCGTGATGATTTAGAGTGCAATTCGAGTGCTACTATCGCGATACTAATTTACTCGTCCTCAGATTATGTATGACGCGGGATTGAACCTCATATATATAATACTTGGGAGTACTAAATTATGGGTCAAATCAATCAGATAAATTTAAGATTAGTATTATATCCGCACTACACTAGGGTTGGGGGATTGTATTCCTGTCCTATTTTTCTCATCATTTAAATAAAAAGTTTTGGACTATTTTTCACTCATAAGTTAGGTAGATTAGTACAGTTGCATCTTTTCTCATTCTCATTATTGCATTTAGCTGTAATCAATCTAAAAACCAAATCAATTTTTCTTTTTCTTCTTAGAGTCAAAGTTAGGGTTCCTCCGTCTTTTCCCGTCATCACAACTCCGTTGTTTTTTTTCCCCGAGGATCGATACCCGACTTACTGGGATTATTACTTGAGCGACAGGCTTACACTTGAGCCTACAGTGAATGCACTTCTGAGACACATTTTCAGTCGCGTTAAGTTTTTGGCGCCGTTGCCGGGGAACTAGGTAGACTTAGGATTAGATCGAGTCAACCCAAAGCTTTGACTTAAATCTCTAAAAAAAAAAAAAAAAAATTCAAAAACCACAAAAAGATTCATCATCATCTCTCCTAAGCTTAATGCAAAATTCTGAAACCACTCCCACACCCCATAATACTCCAACCAACATTCACGAAAATCCAATTGTTGAGTATAATCCTGATAGTCCCCACACTCCAAATGCCCCACAGTTATGGGTCCCACCTCCCACACCGTCGCATTCAGTCTCCGATAACACTCCCTTTTCCTTCTTTGGACACACTCCGAGCATGCCTAGTGAGAGCACTGAGTCAATAAGTGAGAAAGAGATGTCGCAACACAACAATGCACCCGTCGGTGCGGAAGAGCCCCCATACCGTCCGATTAGAGAATTCTTATATCCCGAGCATACTGTCACTCCGGGATGCATTAAACTCCCGTATAATGACGGACAATTCCGTTTCAAAAATGGGATGATCCATATGCTACCGCATTACCACGGTATGGATTCTGAAAAGCCATACTTCCATATTAGGGAATTTGAGGACGTGTGTGATACTCTCAATGATCAAACCTACACACAAGAGGTAATCCGCCTCAAAATCTTCCCTTTCTCGCTCAAAGATAAAGCTAAGGCCTGGCTATGGTCTATACCTCCAAGATCGATTCCATCCTGGAATGAGCTACAGTCGAAATTTCTCCAGAAATTCTTCCCACCACATCGAACAATCTCCATAAAGGCTGAAATTCAAGCATTCAGACAAGCTGAAAATGGGCCATTCCATCGATGTTATGAACGTTTCAACGAGTTAGTTACTTTATGGCCCCATCATGGATTTGATTCAGCGCAAGTCATCTTTTTTTTTTTTTATCTATAATGGGTTTAATCTTAACTCCAAACAACTTGTTGAAACAATGGGAAATGGTCTATTTATAGATTTAGATGCCTAGGATGCTGAGCTTCACTTGAGGTATGTCGCCGAGACTACCCAATCCTGGGTAACTTCTGATCCCAACACTCAAAATCTAAATAGACAAGCGACCACCACTCTGTCAGCATCCGGCCTATTCCATGTAGATAAGAATTCTATGACAGATAGCCGATTAGAGACTCTTGAGATAGAATTTCGAGATCTGTGCGAGATATATGGAAAAGGACTAGATGGACCCATTCCAAACCCAGTCGTAAAGGTGTGTGCTATTTGTGAGGCGGGACATTCAACTGAGGAATGCCCGACGATACCCGCCTATAAATAAATGCTTCAAGGGCAAGTTAGTGGTGTAGGAGGTTTTAAGGGTAATTTCGATGACCCGCACGGGAATTCATACAACCCTTTATGGAAAAATCATCCCGGTTTTAGCTATGGGCAACAATACGCCGCAATGAACCCTCCTTCGCATGTTGCCCCTCCTCCACCACAACACTTTCAACAAGCTCCACACATGCAAGGACATGTGCAAGCACCGCCACCTCAAGGAAATTATATCCCGCCACAGAGGAGAACTCTCGAGGATACCATGAATCAATTCATTGCAATCCAGGTCGCAACCAATGCCAAATATGATCGTCTGATTGGCGACATAAATGTGAATCTGTCTAAAAAGCAATATTCATTGAGTGTTCAAGAGAAGGGCAAGTTTCCTGCCCAAGGCCAACAACCCCCCCAAGGTCAACCTAGCGTTAGCACCACCTCCACTAAACATCAGGAGCAATGTCAAGCTGTAACCACTCTTCGTAGTGGGAGAGTTGTTGATTTATCACCTCCCCCACCCGACACAACGAAAGCCAAGGAGATTTCGCCCGGCACGAAATAGGTCGAAGATGTCCCCTTGAATGAGAGTGACCAAGAAGCTGCTAGTGGGCCAGAGGTAGTAGTGAAACCGCCTTCTGCGTCACCATTTCCTCAAAGGTTGATTCCCTCCCACAGAGGAAATCCCCGTGATGACGTGCTAGAAGTGCTAAAGTAGGTCAAGCTTAATTTACCTTTCCTTGAGGCCATTAAACAAATTCCAGCGTATGGCAAACTTATCAAAGACCTATTGACGGTTAAGAGAAAGATGAAAGTGAAGAAGAATGTCTTTCTAGCACAAAATGCGAGCTCCATCCTACTAAATGAACTCCCGCCTAAATTCAAAGATCCCGGTGCACCCGCCATATCCTGCATTATTGGGGAGAATAAAATTGAGAAAGCCTTACTGGACTTGGGAGCAAGCGTAAATATACTCCCTTACTCCATTTATAGGCAACTTGACTTGGGCGACCTCAAGCCCACGAAGGTCACTCTCCAATTAGCGGATCGAACAGTGAAGATCCCACGAGGTATAGTCGAGGACGTGATCGTTCAAGTTGACACTTTCTACTTTCCGGTGGATTTTATCATTTGGGACATAGAGCCCTCCTTCCACTCGAGTAATCATGTTCCCATCATCCTTGGGCACCCTTTCCTAGCTACGGCTAACGCAATCATCAATACTAGGAATGGGCGAATGCAACTCACATTTGGGAACATGAACTTGGAAACAACCATCTTCCACATAGCCCAAAATGCAGGGTATGAAGACGATCTTCACGCGGTGAGCCTCATAGATGTGATAGTAGAGGAGTACTTTGAGGAGAATTACTGTGGCGATGCTTTAGAATCCTGTTTAGCGGTGAGACACGAGAGTGAGGGGAAGTACACTGACTTCGAGAGGGAGGTTGAAGAGTTGAGTGAGCTACTCGATGAGAGTAAGTCGGACGAGGACGTGAGAGAGGTTAATTGGGTTTCTAAATTCGAGGAATTACCTCCGAGGGATACGCACATGGTTCCCTCCAGTGAAAAATTTCCAACCCTCGAGCTATGGAAACTTCCCTCCCATATTAAATATGCATATCTAGGAGAGGATGAGACATTTCCTGTTGTTATCTCCTCTAGCCTAAATGAAGGGCAGGAGGGTAAATTATTGAAAATTCTGAGGAAGCACCAATGTGCTTTTGGTTGGTGCATAGCTGATTTGAAGGGGATAAGTCCTTTAATTTTCACTCATAAGATCCATCTCAAAGAGGATGTCAAACCTTCTCGAGAAATGCAAAGAAGACTGAATCCCAACATGAAAGAAGTTATGAGAACCGAAATAATCAAATTGTTGGATGCCGGGATCATCTACCCAATCTTGGATAGCAAGTGGGTAAGCCCTATTCAAGTCGTCTCGAAGAAGTCGGGTATAACTGTGATTGAGAATGCCAAGGGAGAGCTAGTTCCCCAACATACCACCACCGGGTGGCGCGTTGGCATTGATTATCGGAAACTCAATGCGGGAACCAGGAAAGACCATTTCCCCTTGCCATTTATTGATCAAATGCTTGAAAGAGTGGCGGGCCACCCTTACTATTGCTTCCTTAATGGTTATTCCGGGTATAACCAAATTGAGGTGGATTTACTTGAACAGGAGAAGACGACCTTCACTTGCCCTTTTGGCACATTTGCCTACAAACGTATGCCATTTGTCTTGTGTAATGCACCCGCGACCTCTCAAAGGTGCATGTTGAGCTTATTTAGCGACAAGGTCGAGAGAGGACTCGAAGTGTTCATGGATGATTTCAGCATTTTTGGCACCTCTTTTGATCATTGTCTAGAAAAGCTGGAAAAAGTACTTACCTGATGCGTGGAAAAGAACTTAGTGCTGAATTGGGAGAAGTGCCATTTCATGGTCACTGAGGGAATAGTTCTTGGCCACATTGTATCATCCAACAAAATAGAAGTTGACAGGGCAAAGATAGATGTCATATCTGACCTTCCCCAACCGAAATCGCTGAAGGACGTGCGCTCCTTTTTGGGCCACGTGGGGTTTTATCGAAGGTTCATTAAGGACTTTAGCGCCATCGCTAGGCCCTTAAGAAATTTACTCATGAAGGACACCCCATTTTAGTGGACGGAAGCATGCCAAAGATCTTTTAACAAATTGAAGAACATGCTTGTGTCCTCTCCCATCATGCAAGTTACAGATTGGTCCTTACCATTCGAACTTATGTGTGATGCCAGTAATTACGCGATTGGGGCTGTTTTGGGCCAACGAAAAGATAAGCAAACTCATGTCATCTACTACGCCAGTCGGACTCTTACCAGACCTCAACTCAACTACTCTACCACGAAGAAGGAGTTGCTAACAGTAGTCTTTTCCCTTGATAAATTTCGGTCCTATCTCATTGGTTCTCCTATTACTATTTTCACCGACCACGCTGCTTTGAAATATCAACTTGCAAAGAAAGATGCCAAGCCGCGCCTCATAAGGTGGATCCTACTCCTACAAGAGTTCAATCTCTCCATCAAAGATAAGAAAGGAGTATAAAACGTCGTGGCCGACCATTTATCTCGGCTTTCGTACGACGTACCTAGTGATCCCATACCCATAGACGAACATTTTCTGGATGAGCAGCTTTTTGCTACCTCTTCGTATCCCTGGTTTGCGGACATAGTAAACTATCTTGTCACGGGAGCCGTCCCTCCCGACTGGACACCACAAGATAAGAAGACATTTCTTACTTGGTCGCGCATGTTCTTTTACGATGATTCATTCCTTTTTAAATACTATACAGACCAAATCATCCGACGATGTGTACCGGATGATGAAATCCTAAAAGTCATCCAGTTTTGTCATTCAGAAGCTTGTGGAGGTCACTTTTCGAAGAAAAAGACGGCCGCTAAAATTCTATAAGGCGGTCTCTATTTACCTACAATCTTCCGGGATGTGAACGATGCTTACAAATCATGCCATAGGTGCCAACGAATGGGAGCCATTACTTGACGAGACATGATGCCTCTTACTCCTATACTCATCATTGAGATATTAAACTGTTGGGGTATTGACTTCATGGGTCCCTTCCCCCCATCCTTTGGTTTCCTATACATCCTCATCGCGGTAGACTACGATTCTAAATGGGTGGAAGCTATAGCTACCAAGATAACAACAAAGTGGTGATAAAGTTCCTGCAGGAACACATACTTTCCCACTTCGGTGCACCGAAAGCAATAATTAGCGATAATGGTACGCACTTTTGCAATAGGCCATTCGAGAAGCTCATGAGAAAGTATGGCATTGTGCACAAGGTTGGAACGACTTATCACCCATAAACGAATGGGCAGGCCAAACTAGCGAATCGAGAAATCAAGAACATTCTCGAATAGACCGTCAATCCTACCCGGAAAGATTGGTCACTTAGATTAAGTGATTCGCTATGGGCCTATCGTACCGCATACAAGAACCAACTCGGCATGTCCCCTTTCCGTTTTGTGTATGGAAAACCTTGCCACCTTCCTATTGAGCTCGAACACAAGTCGTATTGGGCGATTAAGCAATTAAATTATGCCATTGATAAGGCCGGTGAAGCCCGCAAGCTTCAATTGAATGAGTTAGAAGAACAACGCAATGATGCGTATGAAAATGCAAAAATTTCGAAAGAAAGGATGAAAATCGCTCATGATAGAATCATTTGACGAAAAGAGTTTCTCCCCGGGAAAAAAAGTTCTCCTCTACAACTCTCGGCTTCACCTCTTCCCAGGCAAGTTGCGATCACGTTGGTCTGGCCCATTCGTCGTGAATAATGTTTTCCCCCACGGAGCTATTGAACTTGACGATTTAAAAGGGGGAAATACATTCAAAGTGAATGGACAACGCCTAAAGCCATATCTAGAGGCGTGTGCAGAAGAAGTCGACACCGTCTGGTTATCGGACCCCGTTTACGGGGTTGAGTGAGCTGTTGAAGTGAGGTCGTCACACCCCCAGCATGTATGGGGTGAGAGTCTTGTGTGTGAGAGTCGTGTGTGTTTTGAGAGTCGTTAGAACCAAGTTTCATTCGGGAGAAGTATTTGTGTGTTTTGGGAATTCTGAGTCAAAGTGTGTTGACCAGTGAAATCAAGAGGGTCCTTAGTTCAATTGGATAGAGAGGATATCGGGAACGTGAAATTTTTGTTTTTAAAGAAGAGAGCTCGAAACCGAAGTAGAAGAAGTCCAGCCCAAAAACCCTGGGGCGGACGGGTTCCTTTTTTTTAAGCGGACCGATCCGACCCCGGACTGGTTCCTTTTATTTTTAAAGGAACCGGTTCACCTGTTGAGGATTTGAAAAGTCAAAAGGTCGGACCGATCCGCCATTACCCCGGACCAATTCTCCTTCTGCAGATCTGCCTTCTCCCCTTCCCAAGATCCACCCCCCTTTCCCCCCAATCCCATTCGTTCCCTCCAATCCGTTTTTCCTCTTCCCAAACCCAACCTTTCCCTCCTAAATTCGTCCCCTTTTCCCTCTGAACCCCTTCCCTCCAAAACCAACCCCTCCCCTCCCCTTTCCACTATAAATACACCTCCAATCCTCCCTTTCCTACTCACACCTTCAACCCAAATACTCTCTTCTTCCTCTCTATTTTTTCAAGCAATACTTCCCTCCTATTTCCATGGCTCCCCGTGTTGCCCCCACCATATACGACTCCACCGTGATCCACCCCTCCGGTCACGGTGAATACCGCTCCCGCCAAGAGGAGAGTTGGTGCGCTCAATACTTCAGTTTGGGCTGCAAACTCCATATGGAGCGCGCGGTCCAATGGGAAGCTCTGCCTAACTCCGTCACCACCCTTTTCATGGACCGGGGCTGGTGCCATTTCCTCAACCAACCTCATGACGCAGTTTGGGCAACCGAAGTCCGCTCATTCTATGGTACACTTGTCCGGACGGGCCAATTCGAGGCTGAAGTTTTCGTGGATCGGACTCCCATTCCTTTTTCCTTGGATCGTCTCACGGCCAAGTTGATCGAGTTTGATGTACCGAACGTCCAAGAATTTACTTATCCCCAAAACGTCCCCCCGATCGACAAGGACATTATCATGGCCCGCATTGCACCGAACGTGGCTTGGATGGGGTAAACCATCGTCGTTGGATGACTCAACGAGAAGGCGCACCTTACCTTTCAGATTTTGTGCGCCAAACTATTGCAAACGTCCAATGACTCGGCCATGCGGCCTCGACAAGCTACCTTGACATATCATCTCTTCGACCCACAAACTTCCATCTATTTTGGCCGCACATTATACGCGGACATCATTAACGCGTCCTTGGATGAGAAGGGTATCGCCCCACTTACTTATGCCCGATTGATCACGTCCATCCTTAAGGATGCTGGCATAGAGGCGCCGAGCGACCATACGCGCCTCCCCGGTCCTTTCGGACAACGAACCCGCACCAAAAGCGCCAAACAGCTAGCCGTCCTCAGGGCTAGGCGGGGTGATGATGTCGAAGAGGAGGCTGCCTCGAGCGACAACGAGGAAGATGCATGGGTAGTTGGTGAGGACGTTGAGATGGGGGATATCGGTCCGGACGAGGAGTCGGTAGATGAGGAGGATGACGCAGATTTTGAGTGGGAGGGCACGGACCTATCTGCGCGTATGTCGGTGCTTGAGACCAACTTCAACACCTTTCAGACCAACTACGAGCGTGACATGAGCATCGTTATCCGCTTCCAAGCGGACATCTATCGGTGCATAGGGGATCCTAATGAGCCACTACCTTCCTACTACCAGAACCCCTATGACACCAACGCGCCCGGTTCCTCCCCCCCCGGTGAACCTTTATATGGTGTTGGTAGCTTTTTTCTTTCTTTTTCCCTGTTCACAGTTGTATGTTTTCCCCTGCACATGTAACACAGTCCTGTTGTAATAAGAACAACATTTTCTCTATTTGTTTGTTTTATTTTTCGCACTTTTTATTCGCTTTGAGTTAGACTTTAGTCCTTTTTGCTTGAGGACAATGCAAAAATCTAAGTTAGGGGGGTCACAAGTGCGTATTTCTAAAACTTCACAAATTTTCAAAATGCCTAGAAAAATCATAAAATTTTGAAAAATCCAAAAATATTTTTGTTCAAAATAAATAAAAATTGGAATTCAAATTTTGCAAAAATATCATTGAAAGTCGGTTTAAAGTCTCAAGTTGTAAACATTCAATGTACACAAATCCAAAATAGACCAAAGATGGAAATTGAACGAAAATTGACGACTTAACGAATAAGTGTGGAGATTAACAAACCCGGTGAGATTCGAGCCTATCATGTTTTGCGAGTTTTTAAATCAATCTGAGTTAATTGTTAACTCAACGTTCTTTTCAGCGCCTAAAAAGTTGTCAAGGATCTCAATCCTTTCATTTTGATCGGTTCTGAAAAATGTGTGTAATATTTCTTTGAAAAACGTGCCAAATTAGTCTCTAAACTTAAAATTATCTCGAAACGCACATGGTAATGCAATTGGTATTTTGGATGATGAAGTAGGCCCTCGTTTGTTACCCAAAAATATTGGCCATAAAAATTCGTGAAAAAAATCACCCTTTTTGCAACCCAAATTGAGCCGAATGATTTTCCCTTTCGTTGATAACCCAAACATCCCCAATAGCCCGAAATTGCGAAAAATGGAAAAATTCAGAATTTAGACCAAAAGTGCATATAAAGGGGCAAGAAAAATTAGTGATGCTCAACAAAAATAGCAAGAAAAGAAAAGTAGTGAAAAAAAGTGGAAAAAAACTAGAACAAGAAAAAAAAACGAGAAAGAAAATGAGCAATAGCCCGGAAAAAGCATAAACGGACATCATTAATGACTTTTCCAATTCCAACTGTCCATACCTCCTTCACTTTACCCGATATACCCTAAAAACTCGAAAAATTCCTAGTCGAGCCCAAATTGCGAAAATTGATTACCGCGTGGAGAGTTAAGAAACCAAAAGATAATAAAAGAGATGAAGTGTACGAAATAAAGGCAATGTTCCCGTTTTTAAGACCGTAATCCTTTGATGAAGTCCTTTCACCATAAAATTTCAGTCTTTCTAAATGTATGCGTGATTTTTCTTCCATTACATTTACTCTTGATATCACGCATACCGAGAGAATAGAAATAATCCGAGAGATTCATTTGTGAGAGTATTCCATGAGAACTTGAAATCAAAACGAATTTTCGGATGAGTAGCGTAATGATCAATCAATGGAAATTAGCGGTTATATTTCTGGCTACGCACACACACACACACTACGGTTTAAGACTTGTAAATATGACTTGATGATGACTATTTTCTGGAAAAGTTTGAATTGCAAATTTTTTTCATATTTTGAATTCTCTTTGAGTCAAATTTTGTGAGTATATTCTCTGCAAACCCTCACGAGACAACACTCGTCCTACTAGGGTAACCTATGAGTTTAACGGCTTGTTGCATACACTAAATGTAATCTCTTGCCCGCGAAAAAGGTATTTTATCCCAATAAAAAGATTTTCAAAGAGTTGATCCACGCTAGGATTCTTTTACATTGCTCGGAACGCGCAAAGTTCTAAGTTATGGGGGTTTGATTAGGCATAAATTCTTCCTAATTTATCCATTGATTTAGTTACTTTTAGCACCTCGAACAACGTAATTGAGTTGGATTTATCTCATAACTGTGCTACTGACTGATCCTAATGAGTACACCGAGTTTCTGGTATTTTTTAGTGATTTTGCAAGTATTTGATTTCAAGAAACGAAAGAAGGAAATCGGTAGAATCAAGAAAGAAAGAAGGAAAAGTCTCAAGGGCAAAAGCACAATTTCCACCCGGAATTCGGATGAAGTACCTTAAGAGAAGTTGAAGACATCTCATTCATGAGCACAAAGGAAGAAACGGCACCTCAATCGGAATCCCGAAAAAAAAGTTATGAGCAGTCAAGGAGGAACTAAATGTAAAATAGCCGGACCGGTCCGCCACTACATCGGACCGGTCCGCCACTACACCGGACCGGTCCGCCTTGCCAAACTCCAAAAGACCCCAGATCGCATACAAACCGAAAAAAGCAAAAATAAAAAGAACCGGTCCGCCCACGGACCGGTCTGCCATAAAATAAAAAGAACCGATCCGCCTTGGGGGCAGACTAGTTCACCTAAGCCCCAGACCGGTCCGGTCTTCGAGATTTAAAAATCTTTTCTCTTCCTAAAAAGACTCCTAGTGCAGCTGACTTTCGATATTGTTGTAGGGTATAAAAGACCCGATTTAGTATTGTTAGAGACACTGAGAATTAGTAGGTTTTTCCTCTTCTTTTCCAGAAACCCTAGATTAGTTAATGATTTCAGATTTATTTCAAGGATTGAAGATTTTATTCACTGATTTCCATGAGTATCTATTTCTTTCATTGTTTCACTTATTGCTTGGATAATTTTAGTGAGTAATTTTTAGTTCTAATTCTTTTTTGCATCTAATTACTATTTTCCTTAGAGTAATTATGAGTTCCTGCACATTAATCCTTGTTTCCATTCTTTTCAACATGTTAGGCTAGATTTCCCAAGGTCGGGATGCATGAACCCAGCCTGATGTGTTAATGCGTGTGTATAAAATTAATCCACTAAATTTAATGATTGACATTGATCGTATTGAGTAGTTGCACAACGATTGTAGATCTTTATATCTCGTTTGCCTCTGGGTACTCGTGATGATTTAGAGTGCAATTCGACTGCTACTATCGCGATACTGATTTACTCATCCTCAGATTAGGTATGACGCGGGCTTGAACCTCGCATATATAATACTTGGGAGTACTAAATTCTGGGTCAAATCAATCAGATAAATTTAATATTAGTATTATATCCGCACTACACTAGGGTTGGGGGATTGTATTGCCGTCCTATTTTTCTCATCATTTAAATAAAAAGTTTAGAACTATTTTTCACTCATAAGTTAGGTAGATTAGTACAGTTGCATCTTTTCTTATTCTCATTATTGCATTTATCAGTAATCAATCTAAAAACCAAATCCATTTTTCTTTTTCTTCTTAGAGTCAAAGTTAGGGTTCCTCCGTCTTTTCCCGTCGTCACAACTCCGTTGTCCTTTTTCCCTGAGGATCGATACCTGACTTATTGGGATTATTACTTGAGAGAGAGGCTTACACTTGAGCCTAAAGTGAACGCACTTCTAAGACAGATTTTCAGTCGCGTCAGCTGGTGCATTAGTTAATCCAAATGGCATCACAAGAAATTCATAGTGACCATATCTAGTACGAAAAGCTGATTTTGAAATATCCTTTTCCTTAATCTTTAATTGGTGATAGCCTGACCAAAGTTCAATCTTCGAAAATGCTTTCTCACCTTGCAGTTGGTCAAACAAATCATCTATACGAGGTAAGGGGTATTTATTCTTAATGGTCACCTTATTTAGTTCACGATAATCTATACATAACCTCATCGTCCCATCCTTCTTTTTAACAAATAACACTGGAGCACCCCAAGGGGATATACTAGGTCTAATAAAACCCTTGTCTAATAGATATTGTAATTAAAATTTTAATTCCCTTAATTCTAAAGGTGCCATGCGATAAGGTGGTTTTGAGATTGGTGTAGTTCCAGGAACAAGGTCAATGGTAAATTCTACTTCTCTACTAGGAGGTAGACTGGGCAAATCATCTGGAAAAACATCTGGAAAAAGCTTAGCTATAGGAATATCTTCTAAACTATGCTCTTTTATTTGTAAATTAATAACACTGGCAAGGAATCCTTGACATCCCTTCTTAAGAAAACTACAAGCTTGCATTGTGGAGATAATACGCATGGGAGATAAGATGCTAGTTTCTTCAAAACTGAATTCTGGTTGGTTAGGAATTTGGAAAATAACTCTCTTCTCGAAACAATCCACCCTAGTATGATATGATGCTAACCAATCCATCCCCAAAATGACTTCAAAATCTCTTATGTCTAAAACTATCAAATCAGTGAATAGTTTATGACTACTGACATTTATAGGGCAAGACTTATATACTAATGTTCCCGTCAATAACTCACCCGAAGGAGTAGAAACATGTATGATATGATTCAAGGATTAAGGAATATTAGGAAAGTGATTAACAAAGCGCACAGACACAAATGAATGGGTAGAACCAGGATCAATTAAAACTTGAAAAGGTTGTGCACATATAGAAAGTGTACCTGACACTACTGCATTAGAAGCCTTTGCATCGAAAAGATTAAAGACTCTACCTTGTCTTCCCTATTCCTTGTTGTCATTATAAGTCTTAGTTGCCGCCTTCCCTTTGTTAGGACAATCTCACATTTTATGTCCCTTTTGGCCACACCCAAAGCAACTCACCGTCTTCAGGTAACACGGTCGCCCTCTATGAATATTACCACAACATTGGCATTTATCAACATTAAAGGGTTTGTTTACTAAAGGTTGTCCTATATTAGGTATAGTCCTAAAGGGTTTGTTATTGGGGTTCCTTCCTCTTTGTTCTCCAAACTTCCTCTTCCCCTCTCTAACCATATTATATTTTTCACTATCCTTCTCAGCAATTGTTTCCCTAGCCACCACGTCATTATATGATGTCAACTTTAGGATGGAAATTCGTCTAAGAATATTCAACCTTAACCCACGTTCAAACTTCTTGGCTCTTAAAACATCGGTTATCACAACATGAGGTGCAAAATGGGATAACTCGGCAAAATTTGCCTTGTATTGACTAACCGTCATATTTCCTTGAACGAGACTCATGAAGTTAGTTGATTTTTGATCTTGCATCATTTCGGGAAAGTATTTCTCGTAGAAGATCACTAAGAAGTCATTCCAACCTATGGGATTATTCCTTTCCCCATGCATTATCTTAGTCATTCTCCACCAATGTTCGGCCTCACCTTCTAACATGAATGTTCCAAATAAAACCCGTTGTTCATATGTACACATAAGAACATTGAACATCTTTTCCATTTGCATCACCTAATTTTCTGCTTCAGTGGGGTTAGGAGTCCCTTTAAAAGACGGAGGATTCAACTTCGTAAACTGTTCGATAGTGAAACTACTTAGTTCAATATTCCTTAGTGCTCCATTATTCACCTGATGCTCCACAATTCTAGCTAGGCTTTCAATTGCCTTGTATGCACCTTCCAGTCCTTCCATACTCGAACCACTAGTTCCTAGAGTTGATCTTGCCTTGGTCGTTTTCTACAGTCATGGCCAAACGTAAGATGTATTATACTAGCCCAAGATTGCAATTTAGAAGAACAATGATATATAAATAATTATATATATATATATTAATACATGTGGAGGGTTATCACATAAGTCGGATATTTAATCATGTATCTTATGTATGGAAACTTAAAATCTATAACGTTCGAAACTTATGTTTAGTAGTCTACGGGTTCATAACCTATTCTCTGATACCACCTCTGTCACGACCCCGACCCAAAATAGTATTAGGGAACTAGTGTCTTGACATGCCGCCAAGGCAACAAATATTTCGATTTAATTGTTTCCTTAAATAAATGCAACGAAAATATTATCACATGGTTATGAATCGTAAAATAATGAAAGTAAAAGAATTACGTCATCAGAGCTTTCTAAAGGAAACTTCATATATATTAAAAGTAACAACGGGTTACAACTTAAGAGAAAATTTAAACCGTATTACAAGAGAGCCAGACATGCTCTAAATAAACATTTTACAAAAAGAGCTCTAAAAGCTAAATCTTCAAAATAGTCCATTTTCGTTCCGTCCGTGAGCCTAAACGTTTCCTGAAAATTGTTTATTTATATAACATCAGCTAAAAGCCGAATGAGGTTCAATCTCCAGACATTCCAGGGTTTTTCAAAAAATTGATCCCCATTCAATTTGGAACAAAAAGTATATACATAAAGATAGTAATTTCAAGTAATATATATAAAGTAGATGACAATATATATATTCAGAATAAACAGTTCAGAATAGAGCAGATAAAGCAATTGATCGTGTGCCAATTATTTAGTTTTAGTGGCCATGTACGCTCTAATACCCAGACATATAGTGTTACCAAATGTTTCGACCCCATAACATCACAGATAGATAATCATGATTTCTGGAACAACACCTTGTTTAGAGCACACCAGCGATAAACCAGCTGGGAAGGTACCACCCAAATATTTCCACCCGGTAGTCAAGGCCAACATAGTAAGAGAGTTTCCATAGTCCGAATCAATAATTTTAGAATTCAAATCAGATGTTTATGTGGAGAGATATAAACATATAACAAACGACAGAATCATCGGTATCAGATGCATTTTGAGAATAAAAGAATTTCACAAAATATACATAGTTTGCATAATATAATATAATCGAAATGCGCAAGAAATTGCATAGAGTACTCACCCAAAATGGAGGTCAAATTTACTGGTATTGAGTCTTCGATCACACGTTAATCTGATAAAGATTTAAGTACACGTTCTAAGGTCTAGTTTATACTATACTTTAATAATAACTTCCTCTTTTAAAGGATTACTGAATCCCCAATTGTCAACTTTTAAAACTCATTGATCGTAATTGAAGAATTCAATTCATAGTCTTTCCTCATCAGTCGGTTCCCATTAGAGATGGAGGGTCACAGGGGCACCACTTAAATACCATCTCATCTAGACAGAACATATTCGGATTCATTCCCAGTAGAGATGGAGGGTCACAGGGACACCACTTAAATACCATATCATCTAGACAGAACTTCACCGGGCCTGACTTTGGAATTAGTTAAATGGGATTCCATAATAACGAGCAATTTCTTTAAAAAGAATCATTTTTAAAAGCGTACAATTTCAAACAAGTTTATAAAATCAACTTGGATTTGTTCTAAATTTTAAGTTTTGATTATTGAATTCTTTATTGTATTTTACCATCATAACTACTAAGTAAATCTATAAAATAATAAATTAAAACTATAAAGATGCATTATAACATTAAGATTACCTTAAGATGAATATCCCTAAGAACTTCTTCTTAAACTTTCTCACACTTTCTCTCAATATTTCTTTCTATAATTCTCAAGGAATTGGTGTGAGTTTCAAATGATCCCCAAAGGCCCTATTTATAGTTTTCCAAAGATATCACGGCATTGACACGTGTCCATGCTGACCAAGCTTTTACAATGGGAGTCGGCGTTGACGTGTCGCATAACGGAGGCATCTTGCAGTCTTATTTCACTGGACTGCGACACGTGTTTAGCTTCTCCTCTAACGATGACACGTGTACGGTGGAGGTGTCAAAACCAAGCACGAGGTGTCGAGCACGAGGTGGAAAGGTATTAAGGGTATAAGGGTCATTTCGAACCTGAAGGGCATTTTGGTAATTTCACACCATATATTTTCAATATTTCTTATAGGTCCCTAAAAATATTTTATTTATGAAAAGGCCACTTTTTATTTTTCATTTTTGGTCCCTCAAACTTTCTTTATTAAAACCAAATCCCAAAAGTTTCATAAAATTACATTTTCTACCCCAAAACTTATCACTTAGCTTAGGATGTGTCATAAAATCTCAATCTGACCCATTTTACCATTGATTCTTAAAATTTAAAAATGGTATCCGTCATATTAAGAACTCAAAATATCATATATGTATTAATATATCATTATTGGATAGTAAGTGTGACGAAATTGCAAGAAGACAATTGTTTATTGGCATAAGAAAATGGGGTCATTACAACGGTCTTTGACTCTTTTGTTAAAGGATCGTGTTATACGACGATGGTACCCTTGTATGTGATATAGATCTTTCAATATCCCCTCGTCCAAGAGGGATAGTTCATCAAGACGGATTTGGTGCTAGTCTTCCTTGTTGACTTTTCCTTCAAGCATGACGTGCAGCGAGGGTATTTCCAGCTCCACAGATAGGACTGCTTCCATGCCGTAGACTAGAGAGTAAGGGGTATCCCCAATAGAGGTTTAAATCGAAGTGTGATAGCCCCTAGAGGACGTAAGGGATCCCGTCGGCCCAATCTCGATAACTCTCAGTCATCTTGCTGATGATAGCTTTAAGATTCTTATTGGCTACTTCGACCGCCCTGTTTGTTTAAGGTCGGTATAGAGAGGATTTGTGTCTCTGAATCCCATACTCGTCGACCACCTCCGTAACCTCCGCCTTCAAATGTAACCCATTATTTGATACCATCTCGTGTGGGACCCTATATCGACAGATAATATTCTTCATGATGAATTTGGCCACTTTCTTAGCATTCATAATTGCATATGACTCGGCTTCGACCCATTTGATGAAGTAGTCAATAGCGACTAGGATGAACTCATGCCCATTGGATGCTTTCGGTGTAACTTTCCCTATGATGTCAATGCCCCAGGTGAAAAACATCTAGGGAGAATTCATGTTGTCAAATTCTCACGGAGGCAGATGTTGTAGGTTAGAGAACTGTTGTCATTTGAGACATCTTCGAACGGTAGCTGTGCAGTCCTAAACCATGGTAGTCTGGTAGTATCCCTATCAAATGATATTTTTGGCAAGCATATGGCTGTTCATGTGGGGTTCGTATTCCCTGCTGTGGATTTTCTACATCATTTCATTAATGTCAACCCTTGTGATGCAATGTAAATGGGTTCCATAAAAGTTTCTCTTAAACAGTTCTTTATCATGGACAATGTAGTGGGCGGACAGTATACGAAGAGTTTCTCAATCTTTCTTGTCATCTCTTTGGGGATACTTATCATATTTGAGGAGGTGCCAAATATTATTGTATCAACAATCATCTATTTCGCGTTCTTTCTCCGTACTGAGCTCGATGTGGTAGCAGTGGTTTGATTTGTCTTGTTTCTGGATAAACAAAGGGGCCATGATTATTCCTTAGGGCATGTCAATCATGAAATCTAAGGTGGAAAGGGCATCATCCAGGTTGTTTTTTTCTTGGGGCAGTTAGTGGAAGGTGACTTCTTAGAATTAGGAAGCCAGTTCTTCAAGGTGGGCATGAAAGCGTATGAGTTTCTCATCCTTGACTTTCCATTTCCTGAGTACTTCTCCGATGATGAAGAATGAATCCTCATAGATATTGAGGTATCAAATTCATTTTTTGAGGGAAACTTTAAGGCCTATCCTGCACGCCTCATATTCAGTCGTGTTGTTAGTGCGATGAAAATCTAATTTGATGGAAATGGGAGTGTGGGAATCATCAGGGGAAATTAGGAGTATTACAATGCCATATCACTTCTTATTGGTAGTGCCATCCAAGAATATTTACCATCAAAGATATTCTTGGGAGGCGTAAATGATATTGTCATTGGGGAATTTGAAAGTCCAAACATCGGCTTCTTTTAAAGGGTAGTCATCAATGTAGTTAGAGATAGTTCTTCCTTTCATGGCTCTCTGTGTGACATAGGTGATATCAAACTCGACTAGAAGCATCAAACAATGTGCTATTTGACTAGATAGGGTAGGCTTCTTGAGTAGGTACTTGATGGGATCCATTCAGGATACGAGTCTGATAGGGAACGCGAACATGTAATGCCATAACTTTTAGGTAACCCAGAAAAGAGAGACACATGATTTTTTCAGAGTGGTATAGTTAACCTCATAACTGCCCAATTTTCTATTAGCATAGTATAAGGATTTCTCTTTGCTGGTTTTTTCAAGGTATTGAGCTAGTAGAGCTCCGACTGCAGTATCGGTCACGATTACGTGTAAGAGTAAGGGAAAACCAGGTTGTGTGGAATGAGCACAGGGGGTTGGGTTAGGTATTGCTTAATTTGGTCTAAATATTCTTGGCAAGATTCATGCCAGACTTTGGTTGAATCCTTTCAGAGGAGTTTGAAGATGGGTTCACAAATGGAAGTCAATTGGCTGATGAATCGACTGGTGTAATGTAATTTCCCAAGGAATCCTCGGACTTCTTTCTCCATACGGGGAGGTGGCATCTCAAGTATGTCTTTCAAGTTAACATGACTTACTTCTATTCATTTCTAATGACCATGAATCCCAAGAGTTTTCCTTTGGTAACGTCAAATACATATTTCTATGGGTTAAGCTGCATTTGGTAGTGTCGTGGTTGTTCAAAGAATTTTCAACGAGCGGGAAAATGACCTTCCCTAGTCTTGGACTTGATAATCATGCCATCTACATAGACCTCGACTTCCTTGTGTATTAGATCATGTACAATGGTTGTGGAAACCCTTTGATAGGTATCCCCTATGTTTTTTAAACCAAATGGCATGATAGTGTAGTAAAAGGTTTCCTAAGGGGTGATGAATGAGGTTTTCTCTGGATGATCAGGGTCCATATTGATCTTGTTATATCCAGTAACTCCGTCAATGAATGACTTGAGAGCGTGACTGGCGGTATAGTCCATAATCATGTCGATGTTGGGTAGTGGGTAATCATCCTTCGAAGAGGACTTGTTCAAATCTCGGTAGTCGACACACATGCAGAACTTTCCTCTGGATTTCGGCATGTGTACGATATTATCTAGCCAGGTGGGATATTCAATCACATGAATGAAGCCCACATTTAGTTTCTTGACTACTTCTTCTTTTACTTTCAGTGGCCATTCGGTGCGAAGCTTTCATAGCTTCTGTTTGACTGGTTTGTATTTAGGGAGAGTTGGAATCTCATGCTATGCCATCTCAGGGTCAGTGATGGGCATATCATCGTAGGACCATGTGAAGACATCCATGAATTCCTTCAGTATCTCTTAGAGTTACGTGCGATCGTGCTCATTAAGGGTAGCCCCTATCCTAATATCGTGGATTTGGCTACCAAAACCGAGATTAATAATAATAGTTTCTTCTTCATTAACTTGAATGATGTTATGTTGTTTGTTATTAACCTTATTTAGATCAATTAATAATAATTCATTTTCAAAGTCATCATCATCAAGAGTTTGATTATAATTAAGACAATTAATGTAAGGACCAATAAGATACTCAAAATCTTTGTTTATTTCATTAATAAGAAAAACATCATTGAGAACCTCATCATAGAAGGTCTCGATTCCATTAGAGTGAGAGAAAACTACATGGGGAAGGGTGTAAGCATCTAGGTTTGGTTGAATATCAGCAGGTGGAACAAGTGCAACATGCCAATTGAGAAGAGGTATATCAGTATCTTTGATGAGGTAGGATGGATCGGATGGTGTAGTCCTTGAATGGATCATGCAGAGTGCTAGCCCCAGTATTAATAAGTTGAAATAATCCTTGAAGTCACTCTCCTCAGAATCCCTAGTATCATCTATGGTCTCTTCAGATAGTGGTTGTACACGGTGCTAGGAACTTTTGACCCCCGGGTAGCTGTCTTGAAAAAAGATCTCCATTCTTAATTTCATCTTCTTGTCTACAGGGTCATACCAAGGTTTAGGGAAGCCGCCAAAGGGGAAATCTTCACCCTCTCTGATTAATCTTCCATTTAGGGAATCTTTTTAGGTAGTTCTAGCGCATTCTAACTTTTTCTTCAGTCAAGGTTGACGGATCAATTTGCGTTGTTGTTCTGATGGTTGAGAGCCCAATCCAAAGGGAGAAAAGTCCTCCTTCAACACAATAGGTTTAGTTATCCCTTGTTGTCTTTTCCCTAGACCCACTCTAGGCATGAAGTGCATGTCCTTAAACATTTGGATTACATTGATGTTTCCATGAGTAGGAGTAGGAGTGGTTCGACTTGGAAACCTGATAAAAGTATATCGTTCACCCCGTGTTGTATCTCAAGTATTAAATTACTGGTCCTTGCATTCTCGGTGTTGTCACTGTCTCCCAAGATGGTGATAACTTATCAATCGGTAAATAATTTCAACTTTTGATGAAGGGAAGAAGACACCCCTTTGATGCATTGGAGCCACGATCGTCCAAGCAGCAGATTGAAGCAGGTTAGGATGTCGATGACTTGGAATTCAACAACAGTATTTATAGGGCCAACCCCTATTACAAGATTGATAGATACTATTTGCTCTCAATGGGTGTTGACGTAGGCACATACGACAACATAGGTGGGAGTAAGGTCGCTCAATTTCAATCCCAAACAATTTAGAGTTTTTAGTGGTCACACATTCAGAGATGATTCATTGTCGATAAGAGGGAGGGAAACGGTTTTTCCCATGACTTCGACAAAGATATTAAGATCATGATTATGGTTGGGACGAGTCTTAGGAATTTCCTCTTCAGAAAAGGAGATCACTCGAGTAGAGGTCAAGGATCTAACTAGGTTCACTGCTTCTTCTGGCGTGGTTGAGAGCAGAACTATGGGTCCTATGAGTAGCTTGATTAGGGCATTTCGGTGTAGTTAGGAAGACATAAAAAGTCCCCATCCAGTGATATTAGCTTGAGTTTTCTTTAGTTTATCAAGGACCTTACTTTCTTCAAGATTCAATTCCAGCATAGGGATATTCTCAACACCTTTCCCTTTATTGCTTTTTGATGGTTGTAAGTTTGAGTTCTGGTAATGTCTCCCCGACCTGGTCATGTGGTTCACAAAAGAAGCAGAAAATAGAAATCCTATTTCTTCATCGATATCGGGTTTCTAATCTACCTGATTAATCTCTCCTAGCATCTCCTCTAATGATATCATTTCTCATAGTTTGGCTATCAGACTAGTCTTTCTTGAATCTGGCTTTTAGTCTGAATCATCAGAATTATTCCCCCATCCCATGGAAACGATATTGTCTTTCCATGAAAAGTTAATACATTCTACAACGTTTATGGCCTCTTCATATAATTCTTCCCATTTGATTGATAATGCAGGACTGAAGGGACCAAGTGCCCTTAAAATTTTAAAGCAACGAGTAGCTGGGATATGCTGCAAGTATCACCAGTCTGTCGAAACAAATCTATCATTATCTGGACCAGGTCATCTAAACTAAATTCGTCGGATAAAACTACCCAGTTTTCTGATTCTCGAGCCCATTTTTGAGCTTCTAAGAATAACCCACTGAATCTCTGATAGTCGATAGTCATCCGGGAGGGAAATTTCAGTCCGAACTCTAGGAGCTGATTTAACACTTCTGATAATTCCATATCTTTACCTCCAGAACATATACGAACAACGATGCATACTCTAGTGAGGAGTGATAAGGTTTGATCAGCAAGGCTGGTAGGGTGTAAGAGAAAATAGGGGCATGTTTGGATAGGTTTAGGAGAGTATATGGGTATGACTGGTGATTTTCTTAGCATAATTTGGGTAGATGGGTCGAGTTCTGAGTCTTCTTCTAAGAAGATGGCATTTACATAATTCAGGGTTGGATTATAGGTGGTGTTTGGTTTAGGACTAACCGGTGGGGTGATGATACCCCGATCAATCATGCTTTGGATTGGGTTTCGGAGAGGGAAACATTGGTTCGTGGTATGGATAGCAGTTTGGTGAAAGTCACAATGGGCATCGGGTTTGAAATTTTTCAAAAGTAGATTTGGTAACGGACGAGGTTCCAATAGTTTGATCAGGTTTCGGTTCAAGAGAGCCTGGTAGAATTTGTAGAGAGGATCATGAAGCTTTCTATATTCCTTTTGGATTAGGGTTGGGCGACTTTTTGGTGACCACCAAGCTCTAGGTTAAGAGATGTTGTTGATAGTAGAGACGACGGTACTAGCAGGATTTTTAAACTTTATAGGAGAAAACTATCCAGAGGTTTGCTTTGGTTCAACTTATGTCTTGTCAAGACCCTCTTCGATTTATACTACTGCATCTCGGAGGGCTCAAAAGTGAGGGTAGTACTGTCCTCCCATTATTTCTCGGACATGGGATATGAAGTTATTCTTCACAATGATGACTTGTTCCTCTTTGGAAGGCCGATTGGTCATGGTAGCTACTTTTTCTCTCCATCTTTCTATGATGTCGATGGTTGATTCCCCAGGGTTCTATTGAAGTAACTCTAAGTCTCGGCGGGTAACCTCTAGGTCCTCGTTGTAGTTGTACTGTGACAAGAACTCACGGGCAACGTCTTCCCAACTACGGATTCTAGATTCTTCGAGGGATAGGAACCATAAGAGGGCACTATCTTTCAGAGTCTGCATGAACATCTGAGCCATTCTTTTTTCGGAAGCCCATAGGAAAGTCATGGCTCGATGATAGCTACGTAGATGAATGATCGGGGGTCCACTGCCTCAAAACTTCTCGATATTAGGCATCTTAAATATTTCTACTAACGTGGCTTTACGATAGGGAGACATGTGGGTGTAGTCCATGTAGTTACCAGAGATTCTGACATGGTCAAATTTCTTAGTAAACATCTTGAGGTCTTCCCTGACCTTGTTTAGTTCTTCCTCTTTCGGATCAATAGTTATGAGTAAATTAGCCCCGACCTAAGCAAGGTTTGGCATAGGAACCTGGGCTGGTGGCGGCCCATTAGCAGGAAGAGCACATGGAGCCTGATGGCATTCTTTAGGAACCCATATAGGCTCAGGTGTAGGAGGACCCATGGTAAGAGGTAAAATGACCTCAGGATCTTCGGGGACAAGGAACCGATTTTTTTCATCTCATGAACCTCGGTTAGAAGGTTGCCAATTTTGGCAGTGAGCTGAGCTAGAACCATCAATAAATTCGGATTTACATTCATCACTTGATTCGTATTTTCCATGGAAGGAGGGTGAGTCGAGGATTCGAAGTAAGTAAGGGTACTAACAGAACTTCGGGGCAGTTCGACTAAAGATCGAAACCAATAGGGAGCCCGGCTAAGGGTATATGATTAACCTGAGATGGAGAAAAATTGGAATTTATTTTCGGAAAAGAAAAGAAGGGAAATTTTTATTTTTGGAAAAGCAGGAAAATATTTTTGACATTTTTGTAGAAGATGAGAATGAAAATGTTTTTTTTTCGTTTTGATGGAAAAGGGGGATTTTTTTTTATAAAAGAGGGATAAATGTTTTTGGACTTTTTTGGAAAAAAGAAAGGAAAAGATGAGAGACAGATCTCATCATGATTATTATGTTTATTAAGTTCTCACTTGTATTAGGTTTACCTATATGCAAAATGAAATGTCGAACGGGACCCGAGTCTGGAAAAATTAGGTTTGCAACATATGTAAAGCTAAGGTTGGACTTGTCACCATCCTCACAGACAGGGTCCATTTTAAAAACTGCATAAAAATTTGGGTGGCAGGCCGACCCAAAATTTTGGAAGAGTGTTGGGTCTAAATAAGAAAGATAACATGTGTGTCCTAGTCTTGACACTTATATGCGGTTATGCAGTTGGTTGGGAGGATTGGAAAGGGTTCCCCCCTTTGGCGTGACTTCCACGATATACGTCTTGCTTTTGAGGGCAATCGATACTTGTGGACAAGAAATTTGATGTACTTGAGTGTACGTGAATTTCCTCACTATATACCTTATGGGGACAATATGTGTGAGATTTAATTTGATATACTCGGTGTACTTGAATGAGTTCCCTGTGATATACCTTCCATCATGACTTCGATCAATCGGTACGATGCGGGGGAACCATTCGATATACGTCGAAGGTACTTCGCCAATGGAACGTAAAAGTCATATCGCTTAGGCTAACTGCGACTTGCCGGACTAGCGCCCATCCCGAAGTGACTCGTCAGTTATAGGACAAAATTTGGGTCAATGACAATGCTCTTTGGTGATGTTGGGTGAATACGATTCTATTATTAGTATCTTATGGAGAGAGTATCTTTTTCTTGATCATGCCAAACAGGGAGCAAGGTACAAGTAAAAATAGTAGAGCTATACTAAGCATGGATAAGTGATGTGAAACTATCTACAAGTGAGTGTTTGATAAGTGAGCATGGATATATACAAGTGGAGGTGTGTGATGGTGAGACCTAAGCATGAATTTCTAAGTGATGTGTGCAATATGTGGATATATGTTATCCTAGGTGCATGTGGTGTGAAGTGTACATTGAGAATCTTCTACATGTGTGTGAATAGTAACATAAGCATGAGGTACATATGAATAACATAGGGGAACATGCAAATAGGGGGATATACAATAAAATAAAACACCCATGTAAACAGAGTCTAGACCTCTTAATCATAGTCCCCAACGGAGTCTCCATTGTGGCCATTCCGGGTGGTGCAAAGTTCATTCGGGGGGGGGGGAGCAGGAGGATCCCTCGAGGAAGAACTGTGTCATGGTCTCGCACCCTTATCTACGAAAAGGTTCTTCGTTCGTCGTTGGTGTAGGGTGAATGTAAAGAGATGGAGTCGCCATCATATTTTGTTCAAAACCGGAAAAAAATGTTACCACTTCGAGAGAGTGGCATCAAGGACAAACTGATGCAAACGAAACCAATAGATTGGAGGTCTGGGGGCTAAGTTACGAAATGGTAAGGTGTTAGCAAGCTATCCCGCCCTTTCGGTCTCTCATGCAAAAATGTTAACATTTTTCATTATCCCCATGAAGTGTGTGTATGTGTTTATATAATGGAGATTAGAATCGTTCGACCCATACCGTGGAAAAGATAGGGTGAGGTCATCCACAGGAATATTCCCAAAATAATAATAAAAGTAGAAGATAGAATATGAGCGTTCATCGAGATATTGATCGTTATTGGGAAACGACAGAATATGTGGGATGAGAAGTGAATAAGCATATATATATATATATATGATAATTATGAAAATGAGGGATTTTGAGAAATTTTGAAAATAACATAAGTTGGAAAATTGGAAATTTGGACTCGAGTCTCGGATTTCAATCCGAGACGCCTACGTAGCCTATAAAGGCATCAAAGTCCACGTTGTTTGAATGTAGAATAGGGGTGGGGTTTATCCCATAGATTCGAACGAAATTTTATTATGTTTGTACGTGTAGAGAATGTACTTTTGGTTTTGGAAAAAAGTGTGATGGATTACTCTGTTCGGAATTTACGAGTGTAGCCCTCTTTTATTTATTGTTTTGTATTTTTTATGGAAAATAAAGTATGTGCAATATACTAATAAAAGCATAGATATTAATATGTATGAACTTAGGTGAAATTAGATTATGAATCTAATGTAACTTATGAAAACACAAGAAATTAAAACAGAGGGAGAAGGAATTGGACCTTCCGTGGATCTTGATCTTGGATATTGGATGGACTCCCATGAATGTTGATGAGAGAGAAAGATATTTGCCAAATTGGGTGTGAAAAGAATGGGTATTTAGGCTTGAATGTAATTTCTCATATAGAACTTCTTTGATTTCGAGAGAATATTGTTGAGATCACTAATGATGATGAATTTTTTGTCTTGGGAGTGAGGTCATGGACATGATTTATAGGGAAAAGGTGGGTGCCAATCGGCTTACCCCAGGGGATGACTATCGGTAGGTCACCCATAACACTGTGCCGATAAGTAGGGTTTAGGGCCTGCCAATTAGCAAACTTTTTGGGAAAAATGATCATATAGCACAAATTATTGATCTGAATTTTGCAGGGGGATACAGTTAGAAAGTTATTTAAGAGGCCTTTGAGAGTCATTTTTACCGCTCCTAGGTCCAAGAGTTGACTTTGGTTCAAATGTGTCTCGGAAGCGCACGTCGGTCCTTTGGGCGGCAGATCACCGGACATAAACGAATTGTTCATCCGTATGGTAAGTCATAATTGCGCATGAGGTGAACCTTTGGAAAAGTTAGGAGATGTAATTCGACATTCCAAAGAGTTCCCGTTAGTTCTGAAAGTTATCTTTGGTCAATCGGGGCCCGAAAGTGCTCGATGACCTCTGAGAGTAAAATGGATCGTTCATCCGTAACGTAGATCAGAATTGTGCATGGGGCAGATCGTTAGAAAGGTTATTCAGTTCCCTTCATAAATTCATTTAGTCCCATTCAAGCTAAAAAGTTGACTTTGGTCCAACAGAGTCCGGGAGCACCCGGTGGCCTCCGGATCAATTTTTGAGGGAAAACTTATCGTTCGTCCGAACGGTTATGAAAGTTCGTTCATGGGGTGGACCATTAGAAAGGGGTTTCAGTTCCCTTTGAATATTCAAAGATCTTTTGCTCTAATGGTGAATTTTATTGGGGACAACGCAGGGCCTGGAGGCGCCCGATGGCCTCTAGATCGGTACTCGTAGTGCGACTTAGGTTCACGGTGGAAAAGGGAAGTGTTAGGGGTCTAACGAGAGACTTAGGGGGTTCTAGAATATGGTGTCTAAAGCCTAATTATATGCTCTTAGTATAACTATGCCCTCCAGCATTTCCAAGTCATAGCCTCCTTGAAGATTATCCCTGATTACCTTGAATGGCCCCTCCCAGTTTGGTCCCAGTTTACCATCTGACAGTCTTACAGCACTATCAAGGACTTTTCTTATGATGTAATATCCTACGTGGAACTTCCTCGGATTGACCCTTTTATTATAATGCCTTTCCAGTTGTTGTTGGTATGAGGCCAGATTAATCATGGCTTGCTCTCTTTTCTCATATGTTAAGTAAAGTTCAGTGCACAAGGCATTATCATTCGGTCCCTGATCGACCAAGTTGCTTATCATATTAGTGAGACCGATTTCAAGTGGGATAATAGATTCCATTAAAAATATGAGTGCAAAGGTTATTTCCCAGGTCAGTCTTCTAGGCATAGTACGATAAGACCAAACGACGTAAGAAAGGTCATCTACCCAAGTGCCTTTTGCCCATTTGTATATCTTTTTAAGCCATCGAGCATCATTTTGTTCAAAGATTCTTCTTGTCCATTACTCTGGGGGTAGGCCACTGAGATGAAGTGGTGCCTGATGCCATGTTCATTACATAAGCTTTGGATAAATCTACTTTCAAACTACGTGCTCTAATATGTGATAATGGTCATAGGTACTCCAAATGTTATTATGACATTATTATAGATGAGCCTCATCATGTCAGCATCTCGAATGTTGGCTAGTGGTTTTTGCCTCTACCCATTCGGTAATGTAATATGTGATGACTACCTGATACTTGCGATTACCAGGTGCAATAGGTAGTGTTCCCATAATATCTAGCCCCCACTATGAAAACGACTAGAGACTGGTCAAAGATTTCAGCTCAATGGATGTTTGATGCCCCATAAGAGAAAACTTTTTTCACTTCCCACACTTAAGAGTATGTACACTTGAGTCTTTCTATATGGGTGGAAACCAGTAGCCTTCTTTGATTTTTGAAATGTGAGGGTCCTGCCACCTTCGTGACTCCTATAAATATCATCACGAAGCTAGTGGGAGGAATTGATTTGTGCCTTATGGGTGGACGAAATAGAGGTAGGGGACTATAAAGGAATTTTATTTAGAGTTACTTCATGATAAAGATTCAAGCGAGCAACCTTTGATCTCACCTGGTGAGCCAATTTCTTATTGTCCAACAAAACCTCATTCTGTAGATAGGCAATGACCGGTCCATCCAGCTAGGATCCTTTTTTATATAAAGAATATACTTGGCGACCATAATTTTATCAATACTGGGTTGAGCGAGGAACGCTACTTCAATTTTCCTCCTGATATTTGAATCCACGATTGAGCTTACGGATACTAAGGCATCATCATGACTGTTTTTCCACCTAGGGAATTGTTAGATATTAACTTCATCGAATTCTGTGATGAATTCGTGAACTATAGTGAGGTATACTTCCATCCTATCGTCTTTTGCATTGAAATCTCCACTCACTTAGCTGGATACCAGTTTTGAATCGCTGAACATAATAATCCGCTTTGCCCCAGCAATCAGGCCTTGCGTATGCCAGCTACTAGTGATTTGTATTCAAACTCATTATTAGATGGTTCAAATACCGGCCTGATTCCTTGCTCGATGATAGTGTTCTATAGTGTTAGCAGAAAAATACCTACTCATACCCTCTTGGAATTGTAGGCTCCAAGCTTTTAGTCGGTAGGTCCATATCCTGTGAGTTATATGATGAAATCTTCTAAGATATTCCCTTTAAATATTGTCCTTCCCTGAAAGTGTATATCGAACCTTCCAAGCTTGACTGACCACTTTGACAATCACCCGAAGAGGTGGACTTTTCAAACTATATCTTTGAGAGGGAAGTATGTGATCACCGTGACTGAGTGTTATTTAAAATAATGTTTAAGCTTTCTGGAAGAGACTACCAAGGCGTAGGCTAACTTTTCAAGTGGTAAATGACATTGCTTGGCATCCATAATCATCTTATTATCATAGTAAAAAAGATACTTTTTCCCTTTTTTTGCATACCAAAGTCGAGCTAGCTGCGTGGCATGATACTTTAAGGTAGAGGTACATATGATCTCCATCACCAAGGATTGCTATAAAAGGAGGTTTATTGACGTTGAACTTGATCTGATCTAAGGCTTGAATCCATGTGAGGCTCTTGTCCTTCTTAAGGAGATAAAAAAATGGTGGACAATACTCTAAAGACTTTGAGATAAAATGACTAAGTGTTGTGAGTATCCCCAAAAGCTTATGGACACCTTGGAATGTCTTCGATGATTGAACCCTTATGATAGCATCAATTTGGTTTGGATTGAACTCTATCCTTATCTTGCTGACCAAATAACCTAAGAACTTTTGGGACTGGACTCCAAATGAGTATTTAATTACCATGAGCTTCATTCTGATCCTGAGGATCTCAAAGGACTTAGCCAGGTCTTTAATGCTATTTCCCTTGTGTTTCTTGTAACCATAATAATGTGAATATATACCTCTATGATGTTTCCTATCTATTGCTTGAACATCTTAGTGCCTAGCCTCGAGTAGGTATCTTCTCCGTTCTTGATGTCAAATGGCATGATTTTGTAATAGTATAGTCCTACCGGGGTGATGAATGAAGTCTTATCATAGTCGGGGCTGAATAGCATAATTTGGTGTTACCCTGAGTCAGCATCCAAGAATCTCTTGCACTCATGCACAACCATGGCGTCTACCAACTGATCTATCATTGATAGAAGAAAATTATCCTCACGGAATGCTCTATTGAGATTCATGTAATGAATACAGATTTTACAACTATTATTGATATTTCGTACTACCACTAGGTTGGACATCATACTAACTTTGTTCTCCGTCGCTCTACCATTTACGGGACTATTCAATGTTCCTTTTAAGTGATTTCCTTGAAGGTTCTATCCATCTGAAGATAATGTAAAGCAACTCCGAGATCAATTCCGAGCAAATTGTAGGGATCCCATGTGAAAACATCCATGTTGTTCTCTAAAAAGTCGATTAACTTATCTTTCACATTATCGGTAAGAGTTGTTCCTATCAAGAACCTTCTCTGTGGATGTTTGGCATCAAATGAAACCTCCTCTAGGCTTTCAACAACCCTGTCAGAGGGGTGGATCCTAGTACCCTCCACCCCTAGTCGATCATGGCATAGTTTCTATTTAGAGGACATAATCCTATCCTCGGCTTCCTCTGAAGGGGATTTTGGTTCCTTTTTCTTCTCCCTATGGAGGAGAATGGCGGCGATGAAGCATTTCCTTACAATGGCCTAGTCTCCACGACTCTCGACCACACCCAATTTGTTGATACACTTGAGCTTATGGTGGTATGTAGATGGTATAGGATTCATAGCGTGCATCCATCCTTTGCCTAGAATGTCTGTAACGCCCCATGATTTTTTGGACTGAGAAATTAAATTTTGGGGAAAATAAAAATTATTTGAATTCGAGAATTCTAAAATTGGGAATTGAAGTCCAAAAATATGGACATTTCAAAGTATTCCGAATGATGATTTTGAGTGTACCATCGATCCCGGAAGTGTCGAGATAGTCAAAATGACTGTCATTGGGTTTTATTTCGGCTCCGGAATATTTTAAGTCAGTTTGACTCGAATTTGAGTGAATGAGTCATTTAAAGTGTGTATTAGCAATTAAAATTAGGACTTGTGTTTTAGGGATTTAAGAGGCTTACAGGACAAACCTTCTCATTTAGAGAAAGAGAGAAATAGAAAGAAAAGAGGAGAGGAAGAGAGAAAGAAGAAGAAAGGAAGAGAGAGAGGGAAAAAAGCTTGGAGATTTTCGGCCCAATCGCGACATCGAGGACGATCCAACCTCTACAAATCTGAGGCAAGTGTTTAATCTTGCTAAATAAGTCATTTGTGTATTTGATTTCATAACTTGTGGGTTGAAGAAATGGATTTTTGGGTATTAATATCAAAACCTAGATTTTTGGGTTTAATCTTGAAATTAATGTTTAAATATGGACTTAATGGAGTAGAAATGGTGGGGATCAACTTTGGGTTAATTTTTTGACTTAAAATCAGGACTTGATGAAGGTTTGGGAGTTAGAATAAAAATTTTATGTTTTAAAATTCATGGGTTCATTGAAGAAGAAGAACCCTTCAAAATCGGCAGGCCCGAATCGATTTTCCCCTAAGCGAATCGATTCGGTTTAGGGAAATTGGCAGGTCTGCATTGACCGAATCGATTCGGAACCATCCCGAATCGATTCGGTATGTGGCAGAATCCCAAGTCTTTGGACCCGAATCGATTCGCCTTGGAGGCCGAATCGATTCAGAATAGGGCCGAATCGATTCGGGAATAGGGGATTTTGAGGTATTTTCTCCATAGTGATTTCAAACCCTTTTTGGTTGGGTTAATTGATTTGGGGCTTTCTCTTATGAAATAATAGATATATTTTGGAGACTTATAGGGGGTATCTCACTTAGTATGATATTGGGGACTTCTTAGGACAATTTGGGAAAAAATATATCCATGTATGCTCTTGGAGTTGTATATAGAGATTGTGGGGAAACCTTATTGGGATTGAGGATCCTAGTTGTAGATCAAAAGTAAGTATAGATGTGATGTGAGGTTAATAACTCTTAGAAAGAGTTGCGAGGGTATGTTGTGAAATTCTAGGCCAACATTTATGTCGAATCCTTATAAAGATAGGATTTTATTAAGATACAATTTGGGGCCCAATGAAAGAGAGTGGTCACATGCCCTTAGTAATAATAAAATTTAAGAAATAAATCCGTGAGATCTTAGACTAGGGGATTCACAAAATTGATTGAACCGTAGTCGAAATCGAGAGCGATAGGATCATATTACCAACTAGAGTAGAGTGTGTAAATTCTAGTCGGGGTAGATGTTGTTTATCGGTGTGTGATTTACAACGGGTATTTTCCCTAACAAGTGGGATTATTTGATGAAGGTAAGATTGAGCTTGAGGCTTATAGACTATTAGTTATGTGTATACTGATAGTCAAAACGATTACTAGATTCTTTAATGTGCTCTCGGATATGGATGGTATGTGTAGTGATGGTTTCCTACACTAAACTTTGGGTGATAACCCTAATGTTGGATATATATATATATGTCCGTATGTTGTTTGGGAGACTATTCGTCGTAGGAAAAAGGATGAATATGTTTCAAGTGAGGGATTGTATTCACATATCGAGGTAAATTAAATGAGTTTGTGGTGACGGCTTGTATATTGAGGATTATATATATTTATAGCCAAGTGTATATATTTTATACATATGAACGAGAATTAGTTTGTATATATAGATATATGGATATGTGAATATATTTGAATATATATCTATATGGATATGAATATGGATATATTTATGTTGTGGTTATACATGTTATGAATATCTAAACGTTATGTGATGGTTCAATTATATGATTGGATCATATGGATGTATATATATTTTGCATGTGAATGATATATATACTTATGTGGTTAAGCATACCCCGCTCAAGCTATCATTGGGAAGTTTCCGCGCATAGGGTGAGCATCCTGACTAGAAAAGCAGGGTGTGGATATTCCCCAGGTCATAGTCGTCCCGTGTGTTATTATGTGATTTACATTTTTTTTGGGATGAGACGTGGTGGGTATGTTTCGTCTCATTGCCGGTTAGGAGCTATGACCATTTCCCGAGACGTCGTGTGCGTACCACGAGATGGGTGTCGTTTTGTCCCACCATGGTGGCCCCAGTATTGCTACGTGAGTCGGGCACTGGGAAGATAATGGCGTGATGTAGTTTTATCGGTGACATATATAGTCGGGTATATTATGTGGATGGCCATTGTACAACATAAGTGGTATGTACACTTGGCTACGAGAATGGATGATTGCATATATATATATATATATATGGTTATAATAAAATGCCAATATATATATATATATATATATATATATATATATATATATATATATATATATATATATATATATTTATATATCCTATAGATGAAAAGATATGGAATCTTTGTGAAGCACATCTTTGATGATTATGGTGTACTAGATTGATGGGGATTGACGTATCGCATTTAAGGAATATTTCGGTTACCTCATCCCAAGGATATTATTGGAGATTTTTAGTTTTTTTCATATTGTAGTTTAAAATTTAGTAGTTGTAGTAGTATAATATGTTATGTATGGCATTATGGATCTCTAGGATCGACATTGTCAAGGAGTAATGTAACGGGGTGGTTCCTTGTTTGGATTTCGCTTTGCGAGACACCCCACACATGAAACATAGTGCAATGTTGAGATTGAAGAAAAGTTCTGTCAAATATTTATGTGTGGCATGATGGATCTCTAGGATCAACGTTGTCGAGGAGTAGTGTAACGGGGTGGTTCCTTGTTTGGATTTCGCTTTGCGAGACACCCCACGCATGCAACGTAGTACAATGTTGAGATTGGAGAGAAGTTTTGTCAATAATAAATTTGTATGCATGTTAGTTAGAAATTAAATCTTATGATTCAACCCAAATATAAATGAGTAACGTATTAAGAATTATAATTAATTAAATTATAAACCGGAATCCATTAAGCCTAATATGGCATATTTAATTGTAAAAATAATTAAGTGTGTTGAGAAAAAGTGGATTCTTGGGTTTTGATAGGAAGGCAATTCTCGTGGGTATAGGCTGGGCCTATGTTAAGTTATGTTTTCCTTATAAATGGGGGTAATTTAACTAAAATTTGAGGACGCGAATAGGTGTGCGCCGTTAGATGAGAGGTGAGTTGGGAATTCACGAAAGTGCGAATCCACTTTTAATTATGAAATAAGTGCACCGATATTTATTATGCACGGTTAACACACTTGCTAAATATTTTTCACACTCGGGCTCTGACCCGTTTACTTTTCTCTTCTGCCTGTATATATATATACTATTACAGGTGTCCTACTGCATGGATGCCGGATGACCTTCTATCCAGAGTCTTGGGAGCCGTGACAGGTGGGACTCTTGCAGGATGTATCTTGTAGTCGCTTCCTACTTCGGTTAAATTCTAGGTAGGATTCATGTTGTATATCGGGTGCATACCCAAGGGATATTTATAGATGTGTATATTTATTTCATTTCAGTCATTGTATTGGTTGTGACCCGATAACTTATTCGGGTTTACTTCCTTATGGTATATTCAGTTGTAGTTATTTATTTCATTTTATTCTATCATTTGTTTTCTCATAGTTCTTTCATGCATCTTTCTTCCCTTTATTATTAGTGTTAGTTTGTTGTCTGTTGCATATTTTATTTAATTTTAACATCTCGCTTATATGATGTCGGGTAGTTAGTCCTATATTATATAGTACCGACAGTTGATGTTGAGACTAGACCATCTGAAACTCCTGATTTAATGTAGTATAGAGATGGCCACCCGTTATTATTTTAAGCGGGGTGTTACAGATGGTATCAGAGCATCAGGTTCTAGAGTCTTTAGGATCTGTGCGAGTTTTCTGCGTTCCTCTGTTAACGTTCTTGATATAAAGCCCTACTATTAGGATTGTTGTGTTCACTATGTTTGTATTTTTCTGCGAAGTGTATTCACTTGCTCGACGTTCTGATAATAGTTGCTCTCATTTCGTTTCAGAAGTCACCTAGATTATGTCGTCTAGGACAGGACAAGATTAGAGATACAATACCCATAGCATATTTTGGGCACGCTTTAATCGGGGGTATTTGTTCTTCCCCGATTCCGGCAGAGATATTGAGGAGATTTCTAGCAGTAGTTTAAGGTGATTTATCGGTGGTCGAGTAAGAAAGGGAAAAATTTACTCGAATGGTGAATCTTGGACTTAGTAAGGAAAGTCTGAGGAGAGATTAGTGTAGTCCTTGGGAGGTTTAGGTTAAAAAACCCGTCAGCCTTCGCTAGGAAACCTGGTGTTGGTGACTCTTACCGATGTGAGGAAGGTGTAGTTGTCCCAATATCAGGAGTATCGCCTTCTGGGAAGAGGGAGAAAGAATTTGGAGACTCAGTTTCATTGTGTAGGACTGAGGGAGTTTTCGGTAGTCGTAATCTCGTTTTGTCCTTCAAAATGGATAGGAAGGATTTTGAGGAAGATGTTTCTCTTGTGGAGAAATAGGTTTAAGATTAATTATTATCCTGGAAGAAGTAGAGTACCCTGAGTTTAGATTCAAGGACTTGCCTTGAAATGATGTTTTGGGGTGATGAAAAGAATTAGTATGGTTGGGAGGTTTAGAGCTTAATGGATTTATTTTGTGCGGAGAATTTAGCTCATGGTTGTGCTATGTTTTGAGAACTAGGTGGTGGTTAGAAGTAATGTGTTTGTTGAGGCCTTGTGTTCTAAACATAAGGTATTTATTTGGCGTGTCGAAAGACGCGGGATTTATTTATATTATCATATTGTTACATAGGCCTTTGGGCAGTATCTAAAATATGAAAACCTTTGATAAAACCTTATCCCTGGTTCAACTAATCGCAATCCCCGACCTAGTTACACAGTAGTGTATTGGTAGGGTTCCTTGTTTGGATTTCTCTTGCGAGACCTCCCCCGCACGAAGGTAGCTAGCGTCAAGGATTGAGGTGAGTTCAACTATGGGAAATTTTAAACTTTTATATAATTAATATGTTATTATAGATTATATTGGTGGTAGTTATGTTATGATTTGAGGCTAATGGAGCCTGATTATGATTCTACGAGTGGAAACTCGGGTACCGGGTGTGTGGGCGCGCTGGGCAGTAGTTTGTTTTAAAATCTATATGTTTCGACGTGAGAACTAGAAAGGATCGGTATAGTGATCCTGAGGATTGATGTAAGGACTAGACGAGATTGAGGTCCTAGGCATATCTTAAATTTCGGGAAATTCTTGTAAGGGGGGAAGAGTGTAACTCCCCGTGATTTTTGAGACTGAGAAATTAAATTTTTAGGAAAATAAAATTTATTTGAATTCGAGAATTCTAAAATTGGGAATTGAAGTCCAAAAATAGAGGACATTTCAAAGTATTCCGAATGATGATTTAGAGTGTACCATCGATCCCGGAAGGGTGGAGATAGTCAAAATGACTGTCATTGGGTTTTATTTCGGCTCCGGAATATTTTAAGTCAGTTTGACTCGAATTAGAGTGAACGAGTCATTTAAAGTGTGTAGTAACAATTAAAATTGGGACTTCTGTGTTAGGGATTCAAGAGGCTTACGTGACAAGCCATCTCATTTAGAGAAAGAGAGAAATAGAAAGAAAAGAGGAGAGGAAGAGAGAAAGAAGAAGAAAGGAAGAGAGAGAGGGAAAAAAGCTTGGAGATTTTCGGCCGAATCGCGACATCGAGGACGATCCAACCTCTAAAAATCTGAGGCAAGTGTTTAATCTTGCTAAATAAGTCATTTGTGTATTTGATTTCATAATTTGTGGGTTAAAGAAATGGATTTTTGGGTATTAATATCAAAACCTAGTTTTTTGGATTTAATCTTGAAATCAATGTTTAAATATGGATTTAATGGAGTAGAAGTGGTTGGGATCAACTTTGGGTTGATTTATTGGCTTAAAATCAGGACTTAATGAAGGTTTGGGAGTTAGAATAAAAATTTTATGTTTTAAAATTCGTGGGTTCGTTCAAGAAGAAGAACCCTTCAAAATCTGCAGGCCCGAATCGATTTGCCACTAAGCGAATCGATTCGGTTTACTGAATCGATTCGGCCTGTGGTAGAAGCCCAGGTCTTTGGACCCGAATCGATTCGCCTTGCTGGCCGAATCGATTCGGAATAGAGACGAATCAATTTGGGAACAGGGTATTTTGAGGTATTTTCTCCATAGTGATTTTAAACCCTTTTTGGTTGGGTTTATTGATTTGGGGCTTTCTCTTATGAAGTAATAGATATATTTTGGAGACTTATAGGGGGTATCTCACTTAGTATGATATTGGGGACTTCTTAGGAAAATTTGGGAAAAATATATCCATGTATGCTCTTGGAGTTGTATATAGAGATTGGGGGGAAACATTATTGGGATTGAGGATCCTAATTGTAGATCAAAAGTAAGTATAGATGTGATGTGAGGTTAAGAACTCTTAGAGAGAGTTGTGAGGGTATGTTGTGAAATTCTAGGCCAACATTTATGTCGAATTCTTATAAAGATAGGAATTTATTAAGATACAATTTGGGGCCCAATGAAAGAGAGTGGTCGCATGCCCTTAGTAATAATAAAATTTAAGAAATAAATCTGAGAGATCTTAGACTAGGGGAATCACAAAAGTGATTGAACCATAGTTGAAATCGATAGCGATGGGATCATATTACCAACTAGAGTAGAGTGCGTAAATTCTAGTCGGGCTAGATGTTGTTTATCGGTGTGTGATTTAGAACGGGTATTTTCCCGAACAAATGGGATTATTTGATGAAGGTAAGATTGAGCTTGAGGCTTATAGACTATTAGTTATGTGTATACCGATAGTCAAAATGATTACTAGATTCTTTAATGTGCTCTCGGATATGGATGGTATGTGTAGTGATGGTTTCCTACACTAAACTTTGGGTAATAACCCTAATGTTGGATATATATATGCTTGTATGTTGTTTGGGAGACTATTCTTCATAGGAAAAAGGATGAATATGTTTCAAGTGAGGGATTGTATTCACATATCGAGGTAAATTAAATGAGTTTGTGGTGAAGGCTTGTATATTGAGGATTATATATTTATAGCCGAGTGTATATATCTTATACATATGAATGAGAGTTAGTTTGTATATATAGATATATGGATATGTGAATATATTTGAATATATATCTATATGGATATGAATATGGATATATTTATGTTGTGGTTATACATGTTATGTACACTTGGCTATGAGAATGGATGATTGTATATATATATATATATATATATATATGTGGTTAGAATAAAATGCCTATATATATATATATTTATATATCCTATAGATGAAAGGATATGGAATCTTTGTGAAGTACATCTTGGATGATTACAGTATACTAGATTGATAGGGATTGATGTATCGCATTTAAGGAATATTTCGGTTACATCATCCCAAGGATATTATTGGATATTTTTAGTTGTTTTCATATTGTAGTTTAAAATTTAGTAATAGTAGTAGTATAATATGGTATGTATGGCATTATGGATCTCTAGGATCGACATTGTCAAGGAGTAGTGTAACGGGGTGGTTCCTTGTTTGGATTTCTCTTTGCGAGACACTCCACGCATGAAACGTCGTGCAATGTTGAGATTTGAGAAAAGTTCTGTCAAATATTTATGTTAGGCATAATGGATCTCTACGATCAACGTTGTCAAGGAGTAGTGTAACGGGGTGGTTCCTTGTTTGGATTTCGCTTTGCGAGACACCCCACGCATGAAACGTAGTACAATGTTGATACTGGAGAGAAGTTTTGTCAATAATAAATTTGTATGCATGTTAATTAGAAATTAAATCTTATGATTCAACCCAAATATAAATGGGTAATGTATTATGAATTATAATTAATTAAATTATAAACCGGAATCCATTAAGCCTAATATGGCATATTTAATTGTAAAAATAATTAAGTGTGTTGAGAAAGAGTGGATTCTTGGGTTATGATTGGAAGGCAATTCTCGTGGGTATAGGTTGGGCCTATGTTAAGTTAGGTTGTCCTTATAAATGGGGGTAATTTAACTAAAATTTGAGGACGCGAATAGGTGCGTGCTGTTAGATGAGAGGTGAGTTAGGGATTCACGAGAGTGTGAATCCGCTTTTAATTATGAAATTAGTGCACCGATATTTATTATGCACGGTTAACACACTTGCTAAATATTTTTCACACTCGAGCTCTGACCCGTTTACTTTTCTCTCCTGCCTGTATATATATATATACAGGTGTCCTACCGCATGGATGTCGGATGACCTTCTATCCAGAGTCTTGGGAGCAGTGACAGGTGCAGACTGTTGCAGGATGTATCTTGTAGTCGCTTCCTACTTCTTTAAAAATCTAGGTAGGATTCATGTTGTATATCAGGTGCATACCGAAGGGATATTTATAGATGTGTATATTTATTTCATTTCAGTCATTGTATTGGCTGTGACCCGATATGTTATTCGGGTTTACTTCCTTGTGGTATATTCAGCTATAGTTATTTATTTCATTTTATTCTAGCATTTCTTTTCTCATAGTTCTTTCATGCATCTTTCTTCCCTTTATTAGTAGTGTTAGTTTGTTGTCTGTTGCATATTTTATTTAATTTTAACATCTCGCTTATATGATGTCGGGTAGTTAGTCCTATATGATATAGTACCGACAGTTGATGTTGAGACTGGACCATCTGAAACTCCTGATTTAATGTAGTATAGGACTGGCCACCCGTTATTATTTTAAGCGGGGTGTTACAATGTCATGGTACGGTGATTATATATCTACCATCATGAATTCAATCAGTTCTTAAATATTTCCCGCCCTAATCAGAAGGACTATTATCCCTAGTGGCATCCTGATCTTTCCCAAGAAGCCGACCATAGGAACAATGGCCTCCTTTAGGTTGGCTAATTTCAACTTCAGTTTCTAGAAGAGCTCTAGGTACATTACCTCAGGTGAGCTCCCCTGGTCTACTAGGAGTTTTTTGACATCCCAGTTCATAATCCTGAGAGTGGTCACAAGTTCATCGTGATGTGGGGTCCTTACTCTGACCATATCCTCGATGAAGACGATATATTTATTGTAGTTAACATCCTCTGGTCGCCGATACTTGCCAGCCTGTCTCTTTATGTGATCAATTTGGAATGCCTATATAATAGTTGTGACCTTCTCCAGCTCTATTCTAATAGAGTTCCCTTGGATCTACTACATGTTAGATGCTTCGTGGATAATTACGAACTCATGTCATATGTCATCATCGAGGACATTATCCGAATTTTTTATCACCATTACCTGTGACCCTTTCAAATGCCCAGTTTGGGTCAATGCCTCCAAGTGTGACTTCAGTGCTTTACAGTTATCTGTCTTATGGCCGCCCTCCTTATGGAACAAGCATTGCAATGAATTATTCCTCTTTATTAGGTCGATACCCATATTTTTGAACCACTTTATGAACAACTAATCCTTGATCTTGCTCAAGATTTTATAAATTATCTCCTTAAAGACTGTATTAAAAGCCTAGAAAGACTTTGAAGGATCTTCCTTGCTCCCATCCTTTGAGTTGTTCCTTCCTCCACTTTTGCTCCCTTTCTTTAGAGTGTTGATTTTGTCTCCAATTTTGATTGTTTTTATGTGACCATTTCCCTCTAGAGTAGAGTGAACAACGTCCTCAACCTTGGCATATTTTTTAATATGCGCCATGAGGTTGTCAATGGTGTTTTCCTCTTTCATTGTCAGGGACTAGTGCAATAAAGATGTGGTGGGTAGAGAATTATTAAAAGATGTTACAGTAACCTGCTCTGAGTAATAATCCACCACGTTGAATACCTCTCAGTACCATTTTGCATAGTCGTGATGTCTCACTTGTGGTTTCTTCTTCATAGTGAGCAACGAATCCATCCTTTTAGGGTGGGAGCTACTGGTGATAAAAAAAAGCAGTGAAGGCCTCAACGAGGGCCTTGAAGCTCTTTATTGATCTATGTGGAAGCCTCTTAAACTACTTTTGTGCTACACCATGTAGGATAGAAGGGAATATCTAACACATGAGAGTGTCGTTATGGATCCATAGGTTCATATCCTGCCTGTACCGCTGGACATGGTCTATAGAGTTAGTCTTTCCACCATAGATTTTGAATCTGGGAACAGGGAAATTCTTCAAATGATCCTTTTCTTTAATAGCAATTGAAAAAGGGGTTTTCATATAAGTATTAAGAGATTTTATGGATATCTTTTTTGTGGACCTAGCCCTTTGATTGGCTGGATGTTGGTCCATTTATCTTCGGAGTAAGATTATGATATCTTCATTCGGGTGATCATTATCTTTATGATGCCTCTCAAAATGGCCACGCTCTTATTCGTCCTGGTCGCACCTGTAGATCCTCCCTCGACTCCGAGTCTTGTTAACCTGAGGACTAGGATATCGTTTGTGACATTTTATGGTATATTTATTGAGATCTATCTCTCTTATTTTAAGTGTCATTTATAGGCGAGAATTCTCTTCCAGCTAGAGACATATTGCGTCCTCCTATTCTTGAAGCCTGGCTTCATAAGCATCAACCATCCTAGAAATCTGAGTAGACCTAGGTGGTCCATGACTTTCGTCAGAAGGTTGCCTCTCTTAGTGAAACCTCAAATTTTATTATTGGAGAATTTCAAATCGAACCCTAGGAGGTGCTGGGCATTCATGTACGTCCCCAGCTTGTATAAATTACTACTGTGGTGAGACATCGTGTGCTTTTGGATATGTAATTGATTTTGTAGAAAAAAGAATTATTTCCCACAAACGATGCCAATTGTGAGTTCAATAATTACCCCAATAAACAATCCTAATAAGAAAATATGAAAGGAAAGAAATAAAGAATCACACACAACACAAGATGTATGTGGTTCGACAACTTGCCTACATCCACGGAGAGATTACTGTTTCTTATTAGGGTCTCTCAAATAATCAGAGTTATATTCCTTTTGCCCCAAGATAATGGTTTACAATTATAATTTATTGTAACTCAGTGGTTGAATTGTACATGTAATTCATCTAGTGTGTGGATAGATAATAATGTGTCCCTAAATATCTCCCCGAGATTTTTGGAAACGGATTTGAGCCTATCCGTATGTATTTAAACATATGTTAAATACATTTCCAAGAATATTTTATATTTGAATTGGGAAGGGTAGTCCTTATTGCGTATTGGGTTGTTCGGCTTAACACAATGGGCCTAATGTATAAAATCAGTCTCCATAGGACTCCTAGCCTTCAGATAAGCAAAATTCGAAGTGAGGGACGGAATACTCGATGCTTTTAAAATTATTGAGAGCATGAAAGTCACGTGATAAGATGAAATCGATATAAAGAGTGACACATGAATAATATACGGATTTTGGTACAGAGAGAGATAGACTAACACCCACACACGGAGGAGATAAATCTATAGAAGATCTAGCGAGAAGGGATCTTATCACACAGATGAAGTCCCCTTTCTCAAGTGCCATTGAGTATGAGGAACCCTGAAGATTTTTACATCCTTAATGTTCAATATTTATGATGGAAAGATATATGTGGACAACACATTCTAGTACCCTTCTAATCATATCATTAGGTCCCTATCATTTCCTCCTTCACCATAAACCCTATGTCATACTCCGAGTACCGATCTAGAGGCCACTAGGTATTCTCAAGCCCTATTTGATTCTGGTGGCTTTCTCGTCAGAGCGAAAGCTTAAAAATTATTCGAAGGACCCTAAATCCCCTTTCAAACTGTCTACCCCGTGTGTGAATCAACCTTATAATTCCGATGAACAATCCATTTTACTGTCGAAAACCAATCAGAAGGCCACCGAGCACTCCCAGGTCTCGTTTTGACTCTCGTAAACTTTATCGTCAGAGTAAGAGATAAATTAATATTGAAGAGTTTTGATTACCATTTCCAAAGGCCTTCCTTATGTGCAAATCCACCTTACAGTTCGAACGAACGATTCGTTTTGCTGTTGAAAATCGATCTGGAGGCCACGAAGCGCTCCCGGGCCCTATTTTGATTCTGGTCAACTTTTTTATCATAGATAAATACCAATAAATATTCGAAGGGATCTGAATCCCCTTTCTAAGGGTCTTCCCCATACACAAATTGGCGACACGATTCGGACGCACTGTCCAGTTACTCTAGGAAAAACTGATTCAGAGGTCACCAGGAGCTCCCGAACTTCGTTTGACTCTCCTCAACTCTTTAGATAGAACGATACTGAATGAATCTTCAAAGTTCTCTGAAAATCTTTCCAATGGCTGAACCTGTGCATGAATCAGCCTTACGATACGGAAGAACGACCCATTTTACTCTAAAGGGTCATCGGATGCTTCCGATCCCCGTTTAACCAAGTTCAACTCTCCAAATTGAACGAGACTGAATGAATCTTTAAAGGTATCGGAATAACCTTTCCAACAATCTATCTCATGAATGAATCGGCCTTGTGGTTCGGACGAACGATTTGTTTTCCTCCAAAAATTTCCTATCTAAGGGACCATTAGGAACTTCCGAGCCCCATTTGACCATAGCTAGCTCCGGAACTCGGGAGAGGCCCAATTTATTCTTAAATGTCTCTAAATACCCTTTCTAACGGTACCTCCCATGTGTGATTCAGACTTACAAATTGCTTTTTACGACCTTATTTTGGAAAATCTGCATGAGACTGTCGAGTGGAAAACCCATTTCCCTGCATGTCGGTAGTGTGTCTGGGGTTGCCTATTGATAGGCAAGTCAAGCACAACGTCGATCGTCACTCTCTTATCCCTATATAAGGAGAGAATGATCACACTTTTAAATTCACCTCAGAAATATCCCTCTTAGTGATCTCAATAACATTCTCACGAAGTCAGTGTGGTCTCCATATTGAAACATGTCCCCCACCTTCCATTTCCATCATTTTCATACCCAATTAAGGAAATTCATTATCTGTCTTCCTATCGCCTCCATCCACTTACAAGAGAATCCCTTCAACAATCAAGATCAATCTCAAAGGTTCTGAAGAAAGTCCAAACCTTTCCATCTCTCTTTAAATTTCCTTATTTTCGCATTAATTATTTAACTCTTCCTTTATTATTTCATCTTTGTTAGTTCACTCATATTAACATCCCACTTTTTATTAGTAGTATTGGACATACTATATTTTCAATAAAACCCTAGAAACAAAAAAAAATGAGGGTTTGGTGGTAAATTTCAAACGGGATTCCTCACCACATCTTCTTAAATCAAAACATCCTTTTCCTACACATCTAAATAAAATCCCTAGCTATTTTTATGGCATAAACCCCATCCCTGTGTTGATTGCGAACTACGTGAAATTTTTTGTCTTTTTAGGCTACTTAGGCATCTTGAGAAAAACTCGAGATTCGATTCCTCTTTTCCCATTTTTATATTTAATTACACATTATATTTATGAGCCATGCTCGTGTTTTGTCCAATTTATACCATCGTCTTTCTATAAACAATTGGTGACCCAAAAAATGCACACATTATATTTTTTATTATTATTTTGGGAGTTCTCCTATGGATGACCTCACTCCACCTTTCTCCATGATGCGAGTCAAGAAATTCCATTCTCCATTTATACACACACACACACATACACTTCACGGAGTTATTAAGGGGGAATAATAACATATGCCCATGAGAGACCAAAAGGGAGAGATGGGTGTCTAACACCTTCCCATTCCATAACTTAACCCCCGAACCTCTGAACTAATTTGTTTCACAAGCATCAATATGTCTTTGATGTTGTTCTCTTGACGCGGCAACACTTCTTTTGCCTGTTTTATGCAAAATAGGTTGGTGACTCTTTCTCTTTACATCACCCCAAATTAACGAAGACCGAAGCACCCCCCGAAAGGGCACGAGACCTTCTTTCTCCTTCATCGTACGCATGATATTCGACCCCGAAAGGAGGATAGGATGGCCACAGTGGTGACTCCTCTAGGGACATACTTTTTATAAGAGGGATAGACTCTATTCTTACATGAGTGTTATCATTTTTCGTATGTGTGCGTATGCACCTACCTGTATGCTCCCTTTTTCCTCTTTTATTTTTTATAAATATTTACCTCATGATTATATCACTTATCACTCACTTTTCACTTTCACACACTTGTAAATACTATACATATACACCTCACACTAATTATACTTGTATGTAGGATCACTTATATTCACATGTTTCACACACCGCTTAGAATATCCATGCTTAGGTCTCACTAGCACACACCTCCACTTATCACACTTGTATATATTCATACTCACTTGCACATACCACATACCACTTTTAGTTAATCCATGCTTAGTCTCACTACCACACACTCACTTATATATATTCACACATCACTCAATGACATCACCAGTCTATTGTCCATACTTTCGATTAGTGCTTCCATCTTCGAAATGTAATCCAGGGTTTAATTGACCGAGTAATCATTGCCCCACCAACTAATTCTAAATCAAACACCACTCAGAACCCACTTCTAAACCATACAAAATCTATCTTCCTAGATAATGAACCAAAATTCAATCCATCTACCCAAACTTGCCTAGTAAAGCACCCATCATACCAGCATTTTCACCCAAATCGCTCAAAGTTTTCCCATATTTTTTCCTACACCCTACCTGCTACACCGATCAAGCTCAATCATTCCTCACGAGGGTTTATATTATCATTTGTACCCAGTCTGAAGGGAAAAATATGTACTTACCGGATGTTCGAAACCAACTCTTAGCGTCTAGGATGAAATTTCCCTCTGAAATGACCATCGACTGTCAGAATTTTAACATCCTATTCATGGAGACACCACATATTAAGACCCCCTATGTCTCTCATTAGGACCCTATCACTTCCCCTTTTCACTACAAATCCTAGGTCGTACTCTGAGTACCGATGTAGAGGCCATCGAACACTCTCGGGTAACGTTTGACTCTGGTCAACTCTAGTGTCAAAGAGAAATCTCAATGAATCTTTGAAGGGATCTTAATCCCATTCCAATGGTCCTCCCTGTGCACAAATCGACATAATAGTTTGAATGAATGGACCATTTTACTACTAAAATTAGATCTAGAGGCCACTGAGCGCTCTCGGGGCCCGATTTTCCCTAAGTCAACTTCATCATCTGAGTGAAATCACTTTGAAACTTTGAAGGCCACTGAAACCCCTTTTTAATGGTCCACCCCATGCATTAAACAACCTAACCGTTCGGACAAACAATTTTTTTACCTCAAAAATTGATCTGATGACCACTGGGCGCTCTTGGGCTCCATTTGACCATGGTTAACTCTTCAACTCAAATGAGACTAAATGAATCCTCGAAGGGCATTGAAGACCTTTTCCAATGATCTGAAAGGTCATCGGGAGTTTTTGAGCCCAGGTGAACAAAGTCCAACTATTCAAACCGAGAAAAGCTCATTGGAATGTCAAATTACTTCCCACAAACTTTCCAACGGTCTGCCTTACATGCAATTATAACTTACAACAATATCCTGTCCAAAGGACCGAAGAGAACTTTTGAGCCCTGTTTGACCCAAAGTCAACCCTCGAACCCAAGAGCGGCCCAAAGTACTCTTCAATGTATCTGAATTACCTTTCCAATAGTATGACTTGTGAGTGATTTAGATCAATAGATTGCATTCTATGATCATTTTTCCAAACAATTCCGCACGAGACTGCCAATTGGCAAGTCCATTTCTCTGCCTATCGTCAGTGTGCCTAGGGTTACCTACCTAATGATAGGTCTAAGGCAATGTCGATTAGTAATCCCATTACTTTATAAATATATGGCATGACCTCACTCCCAAATAACATCTCAGATCCACCAATATCAGTGATCTCAGTAACATTTTCTTCCAAACAATGAAGTTTCCTTAAGTGAAATTCTTTTCCATCTTATATTCCCATCCTTTTCATACCTAATTTGGAAAAATCTCATTCTCCCACGTCTAAAATTTATTTCAACATTCAAGGGAGCTCATCCAAGATCAAGATCATACTTTAATTCTCCAAAGAAGGACAAAAATTTATCTCTCTCTCTCTCTTTAAATTTCATGTTTTTGCATTAATTATATAAATTCATAATCTAGATTTTACTTTAGTTCATACACATTAACATATCATCCTTTTATTAGTTATATAGCACATACTTTATTTTCAATAAAAAAACCCAAAACAAACAAAAAGAGGGTTACACCTATGAATTCTAATGGGAGTATCCATCACTATTTCTCAAAACTAAAAATGCATTTTCTTAACACACACATATAACAAAATCCCGTTCGAATATATTGGATTAACTCCAATCTTATGCCACATGCAAACTACGTGGACTTTGATGCCTTTAAAGGCTATGTAGGCTTTTCGGGTTAAAATCCGAGACTCGAGTCCAATTTTCCAATTTTGCATTTTTTCCAATTTTCTCATTTTCTCATTCTCATCCTTCTCATCTATACATTATAATTGTGATCCTTATGGGGATTTTATCCAACAAATGTTATCGTTTAATCGTAATGATCAATATCTCAATAAAAGCATATATCGTATTTTCTAGATATTATTTTGGGAGCATTCCTATGGATGACGTCACATACCGTTTTTGTGGTATGAGTTGGGTAATTCCAATATCCATTTATTTATACACGAACACACACTTCATGGAGAAATTAAGGAAAACAGTAACACAAGCCCATGAGAGACCGAAAGGGTGGGATGGGTGCCTAACACCTTCCTATTCCGTAACTTAGCCCCCAGACCTTCGAACTATTGGTTTCGTAAGCATCAGTTTGTCTTTGATGCCACTCTCTCGAGGGGGCGACATGTTCTTTTGATTTTTGTACAAAATAGGTTGGCTACTCCATCTCTTTACATTCACCCCACACCGAAGATGGCCGAAGAACTCTTAGAGAAAGCGGGCACGAGACATTTTTTCTCCCTCCTTTTTCCCCTCCCCGGGAAAAGAGAGAAAGGAGATGATCTGGGATGGCCACAGTGGCGACTCCGCTGGGGACTTCCATTGATAAGAGGGATAGATACTATTTGCATGGGTGTTATTATATTTTGCTTCTGTGCATATGAAAATACATGTATGTTCCCTTTTTACTCCTTTATTGTTTCTTTCACATATATACTTTATGCTTATGTATCTACTTACTCACACACTTGTAGATACTTCCCACGAACACTTCACACTACTTACACATAGGATCACTTATATCCACATATTGCACACAATACTTATAATATCCATGCTGAGGTGTCACTAATACACACCTCCACTTATTACACTTGTTTATATCCAGGCTCACTTATCACACATTATTTGGAGTTAACCATGCTTAGGTTCACTAACACACACTCACTTGTAAATATTCACACATAACTCACTCTCACAAATTCATGCTTTGTATAATCTTCATGCTCCATGATAGATTTACTTTTTATACTTGTACATTATTCCCCATTACTATAAGTGCTCATCATGATAAATAAGATACTCTCTCCATAATATGCTAATCAAGAATCATGCATTTTGCACACTACATCACCAAAGGGCATGGCTATTGATAAAATTTTGTCCCATAACTGGGGGGTCACTGGGTGATCAGCTGGTCCGGTAGGTTGCAGTTAGCCTAAGCGATAAAACTCTCACCTTTCATTGGACAAGTACCTTCGACGTATATCGAATGATTCCACCCGCATCCTACCTCTTGACCAAAGTCATAACGAGAGGTTTTACATCAAGTATATCGAATTCTCTCTCACACATACTATCCCAGTGAGGTATATAGTGAGGCAATCCACTTACACTCAGGTATATCAAATGGCTTGTCCATACGCACCGATTGCCCTCAAAATCAAGATGTATATTGTGGAAATCATGCCAAATGGGGTAACCCTTCCAATTAATCCAACAATTTCATATCCTCATTTAGGTGTCAAACCTAGGACACACATATTTATTTTATCCGTTTCTACCCGAAACTCTACAGAAATGACGGGTTGGCATGTTGCCCAAATTTTCACACAATTTTGTCTTTTTTAAAACACGACCCTCCACATGATCCTGGCAACAAGTTCAACCATGTTTTTACATATTTTTCAAACCTAATTTTCCCAGGCTCGGGTCCCGTCTAGCATATCTTTTTTCATTTAGGTAAACCTAATACAAGTGAGAACATAATAAACATAATAATCATGCTGAAACCCTTTTCTCATTTTTTCTCTCTCTTTGCCAAAAGTGTCAAAAACATTTTTCCTATTTTATCAAAACACCAAAATAATTTTCCCTTCCTTATACCAGAAATATTTTCCCTCGTTTTTTACCTAGAAACATTTTTGTCCTTATCTTTTCCAAAAATGTCAAAAATATTGTCCTCCCTTTTCAAAAATAATAATTTTCCCCTTCTCTTTAAAAAATATATTTGAATCATTCTTCCTTTTCAGGTTAATAGCATGCTCGACCCATGGCCTGACTCCCTATAAGCTTTGATCTTCCGTTAAACTACCACGAGGCTCCGTAAGTTCCCTAACCACTTTTCCTCGAAGTTCAGAATTCATCTTCATCCACTTTCCATGGAGAACGATGACCAAGTACCGAATATGCAGTCAAATTTGATGACGGTCCTAGCCTAACTCACTGCTAAGATTGACAATCTTCAAATAGAGGTTTATGAGATGCAATGAAATCGGGTCCCTATTCTTGAAGAGATCGAGATCCTCCTCCCTCACGCTATGGGTACGCTTCCACCTAAGCTTTTTTAGGTCCTCGAGGAATATCAGAACGCTCCACGTGCCCCTCTTGTTAATGAGCCACCACCATCTCAGCTTCCTATGCCAAATCTTGCCCAGTCAGGGGCTAACATATTCGTGATCAATGATGCGAAGGAGAAATAGTTAAACAATGTCAAGAAAGATGTTAAGACATTGACCAACAAGTTTGACCAAGTAAGAATCTCTGGTAACTACATGAATTACACCCATATGTCTCCCTATCCTAAAGCAAGTGATGATGCTGGAAATAGCACCACCAGGTAAGGTGTTGATAAGCTCAACTAAGTGATAACAATCGCAGCATAGGAGTCTATATATATATATATATATATATATATATATATAGAGAGAGAGAGAGAGAGAGAGAGAGAAGGAGATGAGGAGAAGAGGATGAACACTTGAATGTTAGTGGTTCAGCCAATCTGTCCTACGTCCATTGTGAGTGTGTGTGAGTAATATCACTAAATGAAGGCACTAATTGACATGGATACAATCTCTCATGATTTCTCTCTCTACTATGTAAAATGACAAAGTTTCAGCTAGGGTTGTAATTTTTGATCCCCTTTACAAGGTAGAGGATCATTTATATACATAGTGCTTGGGGGGTGTAATGTACCCCCAAGCATACCATGAGCATGTGCATGAGCATCGAGCCAGTATGAGAGTGACACCTGGATGTACTCAACTAAGTAATGATTACCTCAATATTCCCTCACGCGGAGGGAATGATTAGATTACAACAGATTTGTCCACACTTTCCAAGTTATACATGTGCGTGTGATTACTCGGCTGTCTTCGATTGGTACCAACCTCGGCCTGGAAGAGTACGAGGTTGGTGAAGCCTGGCTATTTCCCAATCTGAGGTTATTCGTGATGATCTCGGCTCAGTAGGTTGTGGAGGTAAAGCAGGTGGAGTTATAATGTCGGCTCGGGCCGAGGTTATGTTGATGTAGCAGGAACCTCAACTGATTCTTAGCCAAGGTTGGTCACGACGATCGAGGTCCTTGCTACCTCGACGTATTCCCAGCCGAGGTTAATGGTCGAGGTATGTGTGATCTCTGATGCTTCTTGTCAATGAGGTGAACATTGACGTCGACTATAGCCGACCTTATGTAGGACGAGAGTGCTGATTGTCAGTCAGGAACCTTTGTTACCTCAGCCCTCTCATACACTGAGGTTGGTGTTTCTGAGTTGTCAGGTACAGTAAGGGCATATCAATCACCCCTAGCCCTTAGTTACCTATGTGAGTAGGTGATTGAGGGGTATTTGCAAGGCAGAGGCCCTTCTTCCTGGTGTGCCAATATCTCCTTGCCAAGTGTCAAGAATTGAAGGGGGTAGCATTCCTGACAATTGTAATGATGTTGATTGTCCTTTAGGCTCCCAAGGTAATGATGGGCTTTGGGAAGCGTGCAATTAGATTTGAGGGTTGAAAACCCATTCCTTTCTCTTTCTTCCTCATTTCCTTTCATTTCTCCCGCCTGAACCTTCTTCACTCTCTCTCTTATAGAGCTCTGCTGCTTCGATTATCATCTTCCTCTCCCCTGTTTCACGATCATTCAGGTATCCTCTCTATCCTTCTTTGGTTATTTTCAGTATTTAATTTTCATTTATTGCATTTTTCGGTCTCGACTTGAGATTATGGTGAGTTTATGAGTTTTTCGAGGATCTATTCTTGACTGTTCTTGGTTAGTTTTCTTTTCAAATAACCATACTTGATCTCTAACTTAGGTTGTGTTATCTTATTTGTTTTTTATTTGAGACCTCTAGTGTAAGGTCTTCTTCATATGCTCAGACCCCTTTATCAACTCTTAGAGGAATTCCCTTCACTTAGGGATAAAACCTTAGATAAGATTAGGCAAATAGAACGAGCCCAAGAAGACGCTAGTAGGGCAGAGGCCTTCCCCCTAAGACCTATCTTTCCACCCCCTCTAAAAGTGATATACCCTGAGCCAGCAGACCCAGTTAAGCCAGAGGACATTCCGTTAGAACCCAGTTTAATGTCTGAGTCTGAGTCGTCCACCTCAGACCCCATGTCTGTGGATTCTTTTCAAGAATCCATGGATTATTCCATCAGGATGGATCAATCCCCTGACCAAGTCTAGGTTTATAGCCGTGCCGCATCTAACAAGAGTTCTAGCACTTCGCAGTCTTCCTCCGATGTCGAAATTGTAGGATCTAGTGTGGTTATTCCCCCAATATTCGATGCTATTCTCTTGTCGGCCGCCTTAGGGGTTGGGTTCTCTCAGAGGTTCCCTGATGGTGCTCCCACCACTACCCAAGCCGACGTTGCCCGAGATGAGGAAGATGGTAGCAAAAGTGATGTCGACACCTCGGAGGCAGCCGAGATAGAGAGCACTGTCAGTGAACTCGACCTCCTAGCTTTCAGGCATTTTTATTCCATAGGTCCTTCCATAAAACTTAGGAGACCTCTGAGGGATGAGAGGGCCTTTGGCGGCCGAGATGGTGAGATATGCTTATATGAGCAGATGTTTAAGTTAGGAATTTGCCTTCCCATTCATCCAATAATTAAGGCCATATTGTCCTATATTAACTTCCCCCCTCCCATATCTCCCCTAATGCCTAGAGGGTGATGATTGGGGATATCATCTTATGGAGGACAGTCCATCATTCAGACCTTCCTGTCAAGGTCTTCACAGGGTTCTACGTGCCTTCCTCTTCTAGGAATCATCCGAGTTGTTACCACTTTCTAGCTCAGAAGTCTACTAAGAAGATGTTGTTGGTTACCCAAACCTCGAACCATAACTGGAAACCACGATACGTATTCGCCTCAAGGGCATGGTAATTTGGTGCATGGGTCCCATCTTCATCTTTAGAGCTGAGAATACCTCTGAGGTGGGGAAAGGTGTCACTGGCTACTAGGGCTGACCCTCGATTAAGCTAAAATAACTTTTAGAAGGTCAAACACCTTCAAGATCAGGGGGATTATGGTCTGTTGGTCAAGTATGAGCCTTTGATGACCCTCTACTACCTTTCTGAGACTGGCCTTGGGGGGAGTCCCCTGACCAAGCTTCGTAAGTTACTTTTTTTTCAACAAGTTAAAACTCTGATTTTGCTATATCTCTGACCGTTTAACTCAGATCTTTTTCTTTTTACAGAGCGTCAGAAAGGAGTCTTAGACGATATCTGGGAAATGGAAGACCCCAGTCTTATAAAGCTAGTGAAGAAAGTAGGTTTAACCACGCCTCATCCTCCTCCTTCTACTTCAAGGGCCGAGACCTCCAAAAAGAGGAAATACAATGACCATGCTCGTGAGGATCAGAGGCAGAAGAAGAAAACCTCCAAGGGAGATCGCGCGATCCCTATCTCCTTTCAGGACTCGTTAGTTGCTCGTCTAGAAAAACTAAAGATCGGTGATAGCCTTATCGGCAAGAGTTTGAATGCCTTGGATTCCATCGGCTCTGTAATGACAAACTCCGATAAGAGGTTTTGTCGATCTCTAGACACCTCTTAGTTGACCGAGTTCGCCCTCCACCGATCTATCCAAGTAAGACTTTTGCTTTTGTTGAGAAACTATAACATCGACTTTGAATCTTACTGTCTCTGGAACTCATGTGTCCTAATACGCTTTACAAGGTCTCCTCACCATGCACCAGTTCGTTGACTGGTCCCTGAGGATGCTCCCTCTAATTGAGAAGGGCAGAGAGGCCCAGAAGAGTGAGGACGCTTTGAATGCTGAAGTGGAGCGTCTGAAGGCCTCCTTAGAGAAGTCCGAAGATAATGTTAAGCATCTGGAGAAGGATATGGACAAGATTAAGAAGGATCATAGCTCTACCCTGAAGACTCAAGCTGACTCTATTCAACACAAGGTCGATGTCACTATGAAGGATGCTCTGGATGACGCCTTAGAGAAGATCTTAGAGGACTACAAAATCTCTGATAAATTCGTCAGCATTGGCTTTGAGTAGCTCGAGAGGGGTGTTAAGGCCACTAGAAAATAGGTTACGATGAAAGATAAGGAATCAGGGGGCCTGTTAACCTCGGACTTCGTTGGCCTGGGCTATGATAATCCTTGATTTTCTCAGGTGTTGCAAGAGGTCGAGTAAGAAGGTGACGCAGCTCCTGCCAAGACTGCTCAACCAGAAGATAAAAGAATTGAATACGTTAACCCTCAGGACGATGGCGTAGAAGTGACCAACATCGGCCAAGGAATTGGGGGCATTTCCACTAACCTTGAGATTGCAGACACTTAAGCGGTATTTTGTGAAGCTCTTATCTGTAATTTTTTGTTTCTGATTTAGACTGATTTGTAACCTCTGACAACACTTTTCTAAAACATCATGGATGACCTGTAATTCTTAACTTCGTGCCATATCAACCTCTGAAGAAGGCTTTGCTTTTCTTGCCAATTTACTGATGTTTAAAAGGTCTAAGGTCATCAATTAAGATGTTACCCCCCATAAATTTTTCACCAAGTTATGATGTTTAAGGTCTGAGGTCATCGACTAAGATGTTACCCTAGTAAATTTTTCACCAAATTAATGATGTTTAAGGTCTGAGGTCATCTAAGTATGATATTCATCTCAGACCTTGTCACCAAGTTATGATTTTTTAAAGTCTGAGGTCATCAACTAAGATGTTACCCTCACAAATTTTTCACCAATTTAATGATGTTTAAGGTCTGAGGTCATCCAAGTACGATATTCATCTCAGACATTGCCACCAAGTTATGATGTTTTAAGGTCTGACGTCATCAACTAAGATGTTACCCTCATAAATTTTTCACCAATTTAATGATGTTTAAGGTCTGAGGTCATCCACTAAGATGTTACCCTCGTAAATTTTTCACCAAATTAATGATGTTTAAGGTCTGAGGTCATCCAAGTATGATATTCATCTCAGACCTTGTCACCAAGTTATAATATTTTAATGTCTGAGGTTATCAACTACGATGTTACCCTCATAAATTTTTCACCAATTTAATGATGTTTGAGGTTTGAGTTCATCCAAGTATGATATTCATCTCAGACCCTATCACCAAGTTATGATGTTTTAAGGTCTGAGGTCATCAACTAAGATGTTACCCTTTTAAATTGTTCACCAATTTAATAATGTTTAAGGTCTGATCTCATCCAAGTATAATATTCACCTTAGACCTTGTCACTAAGTTATGATGTTTTAAGGTCTGAGGTAATCCACTAAGATAATACCCTCATAAATGTTTCACCAAATTAATGATGTTTAAGGTCTGAGGTCATCCACTAAGATGTTACCCTCGTAAATTTTTTACCAAATTAATGATGTTTAACGTCTGAGGTCATCCAAGTATGATATTCATCTCAGACCATGTAACCAAGTAATGATGTTTAAGGTCTGAGTTCATCCAAGTATGATATTTATCTCAGACCTTGTCGCCAAGTTATGATGTTTTAAGGTCTAAGGTCAACCACTAAGATGTTACCCTCGTAAATTTTTTACCAAATTAATGATGTATAAGGTCTAAGGTCATCCAGTAAGATGTTACCCTCACAAATGTTTTACCAAATTAATGATGTTTAAGGTCTGAGGTCATCCAAGTATAATATTCATCTCAGACCCTATCACCAAGTTATGATGTTTTAAGGTCTGAGGTCATCAACTAAGATGTTACCCTCATAAATTTTTTCATTTAAGTATAATGAATCAAGTGTTGACAGAGGAACTGAACTTCTCATTAATAATCTCTTCATAAGATGATACATTTAAATAGGAATCATTGCAACATCATATGTAATACTTTTTCAAATGATTGGCATTCCATGGATTGGAAAAAGGTTCCCCATCTAGGTTTTCCAGTCTGTAGGTCCCAGGTAAAACCTCCTCGATCACTTTGTAAGGGCCATTCCAATTTGGGTGAAGCTTGTTTGCCTTCTACAATGCCTTCTTTAGCACTAGGTCTCCTACGGCTATGGGTCTTGATTTCACCCTTTGATTGTAGAACTTTTATGTTCTTTGGTAATAGGCTTCCTGTCTTATCTCAGCATCTTCCCTTCTCTCCTCGATCAAATCTAGGTCAAGTATTCTCTATTCCTTATTCTTCTCGGGGTCATAGGTCCAGACTCTGTGGGTAGGGAGTCCCACCTCTATTGGAATGAAGGCTTCTGATCCATGTGCTAACATAAGTGGTGTCTCCCCCGTTGGCATCCTAGCCGTTGTTCTGTATGCCCATAACACAGCATAAACCTCTTCATTCCATCTCCCTTTAGTTTCTTCCAGCCTCTTCGTAATCCCATCGAGGATTATTGACACACCCCAACCCAGTTACTTATAATTAAGTTTGAAAGTCAAAGTGAGTCAAACCATGATTAATTTAACCAAGCCATAAACAAGAGTTTTAATTTCAGAGTCATCATTGTAAATCCATATAACTGAAAAAAAAATTACAACATCAGAGTAGTCATACTTATACAAACTTGCTTAAGGATAATTTAACTTAATTACATCATTTACATTTAAACAAATTCATTGTTTCTCCCATTCCTGGCTAACCCAGCCCGACTTCCTAGATTTGGCAGTGACATCGCATTACCTGAAAAATATGAACATAGGAACCATAAGCAAAAATAGCCCAGTGAATGCATCACTACAAAACTACTGCATGAATTTAAATGCAATAAATCATTTCCATATACTTATGTATTAACTTATCCAGCTCATTCATAATGAATGACAAACTTTTTCAAATCATGATTCACATATCCTGTCTAAATAGACAATTCTCCCCCATTCCTGGTCGAGGAGTAACCCCTTGTCATTAATAGACAAATCTCCCCCATTCTTGGTCGAGGAGTAACCCCTCATTTCGGTAAACCTAAATGAACAATTTCATATTCATTTTATTATGATCATACCAACAACACGATACAAATATCTGTTTCCAGTGAGTACACTCACCTTGGTTGACAACTACGTATTCAGGTTTCCTTCTAGTGGAGATGAAATGGGTTGGTTAGACCTTACACTTGTCAATCCAACTAGATCAGTACTGAACCTCAATCATAAATATTATTCAAACATAATTATGTAACTTTCCATGACTATACATCAACAATATTATTCCAATTAAGTCACATTCCATAAAACATAGGTAAAGGCAAAACAATGATATACATGTTGATAAAGTTACGGACATTCAACCGTAGGAAATACCTTATGAGGAATTTATAACAAAGTCAAGTAAACATGAAATTATACTCTTCAATGTATATACACATGAAACATGTACTCAAAGTGCTCTTTGTAAGGACGAAATACAAACATTCATTCAAGGGGTATCCAGTATGGCCTGAAATTATTGTCTTACATACTTAATCATCCTATATTACTAAATTTTGTAAATAAATGGGTCCAACCATATCAATATGAAAACATATATGAATATACTTTCAAATACAAGTGACGGTGTAATTTTTCAATCTTCCTAGAGCAAGTTATGACCATTTCTTTACAACACAAGAAATCTGCCCTACAAGCTCCTCTATTGTTCCTTCAACTTCCAAGAATTTATATAATTTTTCTCCATATAACTTTCCATGATTTTCAACCCATTTTCAGTACACATACTGAATAGCACAGAATTAAAGTTTCATATTTTTGTGACTTCATTTGCTATCTCAAAAGCTTGACTAAACTCAGGGCATACCGAAATAAAGTATAAAAACAGAAACCATGTATCAACTTGAAATCATCATTACGGCCTAACCACAAGGAGATAAATTCTAATTTTCAGATATATTATGAATATATGAGTCTAATTTTATATCCAATTGGAATTTATCAATTCCAGTAAGAACACAAAGAGATATGCAAGTTTGAATACAAGGGGTTTCAATACAAAGCAATTTTTAAGGGTTTATGCATTCAACTTAACTTAAACTTGCATATATTCATACATATTCACCCAAGCATGAAAGGTCAATAAAAAAATAAAGGATTTATATCATATAAATCATAAGTATACGAAAAATAACAAGATTTTCAATTAGGATTACCTTCGGGACGTTTACGTAATTTCTACGGATTTTTCTACACTTTTTGTCCTCACTTCTCTTCCTAAACTTCTACCTTCTCTTTCCTTAAGCTTAAAACCCTTTCATGGCTGATTTTGGCTGAAGGATAAGTCTATTTCAAGGGTATAAGGTCGGCCAAGGCTTCCTCCCAAGCCAACCAATCAGATTAAACCATTTGGTTTAATAAAAAACATAATACCACTTAAAGGGAATGGACAACTTTGCCCTTTGTTCGTAATTTCGGTATAACTCTTTACTCGGACATCCATTTGATGATCCGTTTGTTGTGTTACAACCCTAACTCATATGTCTACAACTATCTAGTTTTCACCACAAGTCATTTATAATGTTATAAAGGTCAAAACTAGTCTCTAACAGGAACCTTTCCACCGAAAACAACAAAAATTGTGTTTGTAAATAATTCGACCTTTCATGATTTATGAAAGTAGGATTATAATAAACATAATCACTTAACATTAGGTATACTAATATCACATTATTCATATGACATAAGATAATCATGATTTAAATATAATTTATCATAATTATATTCAGGTTGTCACAACTCACCCACCTTAGAAAATTTCGTCCCCGAACTTTAATATAAAGGTCACTTACCAAACAATTGGGGATACTATTTCCTCATGATATCCTCCATTTCCCAAGTTGCTTCTTTAACTCCATAGCTCATCCACATAACCTTAACTAAGGAAATAACTTTATTTCTCAATACTTTCTCCTTACGATCAATAATTTCCATTGGCTCCTCGATGTACGACAAGTCTTCCTTCAGTTCAATTTGTTGAATTTTCAACTGATGAGATGGATCCACCAAATACTTACTAAGCATCGATACGTGAAATAGATCATGTAAACGGGATAAATCTGGAGGTAATGCTAATCTATAAGTCAGGGGCCCAATTCTTTCCAACACCTCATATGGTCCAATGTATCTTGGACTTAGTTTCCCCTTTTTGCCAAATCTCATAACGCCTTTCCATGGTGAAATACGCAGGAATACCAAATCTCCCTTCTGAAATTCTAATGGATACTTCCTCTTATCTGCATAAAATTTCTACCTACTTTGTGCTATCTTTATCCGTTCTCGAATAATTTTGATCTTTTCAGTCGTCACATCTATTAATTCAGGACCCAATATTTTCCTTTCACCCACTTCATCCCAACACAAAGGCATTCTACATTTCTTCCCATATAAAGCTTCATAAGGAGCCATACCAATAGTCGAGTGATAACTATTATTATATGAAAATTCCATTAATGGAAAATGATCATCCCAACTACCTTTGAAGTCAAATACACAGGCTCGTAACATGTCTTCTAATATTTGAATCGTCCATTCTGATTACCCATCAGTTTGTGGATGAAACGCAGTGCTGAACTTCAAACTTGTGCCCATGGCATTCTGGAGATGAGGACGTTGGATCTCTATCTGATACTATTGACACTGGTGCCCCATGTAAACGAATAATCTCATCAACGTACATACGTGCATACTTGTCAACATTGTAGGTGGTCTTAACTGGGAGAAAATGAGCTGACTTCGTCAGTCGGTCTACAATCACCCGAATAGAATCATGCCCCTTTGGTGACCGGGGTAATCCTGTAACAAAGTCCATCGTTATATGCTCCCACTTCCATTCCAGAATAGGCAATGACTGTAATAATCCTGCCGGCTTCTGATGCTCCGCCTTTACTTGCTGGCACACTAAACATTTAGCTACGAACTCTGTAATCTCACGTTTAATATTATTCCACCAGTAATACTCTTTCAAATCTCTGTACATTTTGGTACCTCCCGTATGCATAGAGTAAATTAAACTATGTGCCTCTTCTAATATATATTTCTTTAAGGGTGGATTATTAGGTACACAAATCTTACTTTTATAACACAACGATTCATCATTCTTAATTTCAAAGTCACTCTCTTTACCATCCAGGACATCTTGTTTCTTCTTCTCAAGGAATGGATCACTGGTCTGCAAATTTCGTATGCGCTCGGCCAATAAAGGTCTCACTGTGACATGTGCTAATAATCCTCCACTTTTTGAAAACTTCAATTCAATCCCCATCGATGCCAAGTCAAGAATATTTCCAACACGGGAACACTATATGAAACCAAGAATCCCTGATGATTTTCGACTCAAAGCATCTGCTACTACATTGGCCTTCCTAGGATGATGATGAATGTTACAGTCATAGTCTTTAATCAGCTCTATCCAATGCCTCTGTCTCAAATTCAGTTCCTTCTTGTGTAAACAAGTATTTCAAATTTTGATGATCCGTAAATATCTCACAAGTTTCTCCATATAAGTAATGTCGCCACAACTTTAAAGAAAAAACAATGGCCTCTAGCTCCAAATCATGTGTAGGGTAATTTCGTTCATGCGTCTTTAATTGTCTGGAAGCATATGCTATTACCCTCCCATTCTGCATAAGAACACATCCTAAACCCTGAAATGAAGCGTCTGTATAGATCACAAAAGACTCATTCCCACATGGAATAGTAATTATAGGGGCTGAAACCAATCGATTCTTTAATTCTTTAAAACTCCTCTCGCATTCTTCATCCCAGTCAAACTTCACTTCTTTACGAGTCAACTTTGTCAGTGGTAATGATATTATTGAAAATCCCTTAATGAATCTGCGATCGTAACCTGCCAATCCTAGGAAACTCCTAATTTTTGTCACATTCTTAGGACTTTCCCATTCAACGATTGCTTCCACCTTCTTTGGATCAACATAAATCCCATTTCCCGAGACCACGTGCCCTAAAAACACAATTTCATTCAACCAAAACTCACACTTGCTGAATTTAGCAAATAATTTCTTCTCTCTCAAAATCTGTAATACAAGTCTCAAATGCTTCTCATGTTCCTCCATGCTACGCGAGTAAATCAACACATCGTCAATGAATACAATCAAAAAGGAATCAATGAAAGGGTGGAATACCCGATTCATCAAATCCATAAAAACTGCTGGAGCATTAGTCAATCCAAATGGCATCACCAAAAACTCATAGTGCCCATATCGAGTCCGAAAAGCTGTTTTGGAAATATCGCTATCCTTCACTTTCAGTTGGTGGTAACCCGATCTCAAATCAATCTTTGAAAATACTGTGGCCCCCTGTAATTGGTCAAACAAGTCATCGATACGAGGTAGAGCGTACTTATTCCTAATGGTCACCTTATTCAACTGCCGATAATCAATACATAGTCGCATTGTCCCATCTTTCTTTTTCACAAATAACACTGGTGCTCCCCATGGCGAAACACTAGGCCGAATGAAATCTCTGCTTATCAGATCTTGTAATTGCACTTTTAATTATTTCAACTCCGTTGGTTCCATTCTATACGGAGCAAGAGAAATTGGACCAGTACCTAGAATTAATTCAATAGAAAACTCTACTTCCCTATCGGGTGGCAATCCTGGAAATTCTTCTGGGAAGACATCAGAAAACTCTCTAACCACTGGTATATCTTCAACTTTAAGTGCTTCCTTACTAACATCAACCACATACGCTAAATACCCTGTACAACCCTTACTCAATAACTTTCTGCTCTTTATTGCTGAGATAAGACAATTAGGGACAACATTCCTTTCTCCTACCAATTGGAACTCGGGTTCACCAGGTAAATGAAATGTAACTTCTTTGTGAAAACAATCAATGGAATCATGGTATGATTATAACCAATCCATCCCCAATATAATATCAAAATCTCGAATGCCCAACGGTATCAAAGCAACATAGAAATCTCGTTCCCCCATTCGTAAGATACAATCTTTATAAACATGCTCAACCAGAATCACACTTTCCATTGGGGTAGAAATATATAAGGAACAATTGATAAATGAACATGGTCTACCCAAATATGAAACAATATCTAATGCCACAAATGAATGCATAGATCCAGGATCAATGAGTGCATATAAATCTTTGTTCGCAATAGAGAGTTTACCTGTAACCACTTCAGGTGTAGCATGGGCATCTTGCAGCGTCATCGCAAACACTCTTCCTCCTTACTTCGATCCACTTGCTTGTCTTGTACCTCTTCCCCTGGTGGCACTTCCTGGAGAGGATCCTTTATGAGGCCCCACACTACTGACTGAAACTTCTCTTGATAGCATAGGGCAATTCTTTCTCAGATGGCCCTTCTGATGACAGTTGAAACATTTTATACTCTGTAACTTTGGGCAATTTCTTTTTATATGGCCCTATGTACCACAAAAGAAACAAACGTTCGAATCTCCTTGCGCTGAAGCTCCTGAGCCTCTTCCACTACTAGCCTCACCCCTCTGCGAACCACCTCCCATACCTCTACCATGCTGAAGTTTCTGCCCTCCAAGTCTTGAATATTCTGTATCACTACCTTTTTGATAACTTGGATTGAATCTTCTTCTTTTTACACCTCGTTCTCGATTCCTTCTTTCTTCATTCATGTCATTTTCTACCAGCAGGGCTTTATTCACCAAGGCTGAATAATTAACAGTATCTAAAGCCGATAGCCTTGATTTAATAACTAACTCTAGTCCATCGAGAAATCGGCTACACATATCTTCCTCATTCCGTATAAACCTCGAAGAAAAACGAGATAAGGTTGTAAGTTTAGCTTCATATTCTCTAATTGTCATACTCCCCTGATTCAACATGAAATATTCCTTCTCCTTTTGTTTTTGATACATTGGGGGAAAAGATTTGTCATACAAGGCTTTAACAAAAGCATCCCATGAGATCACATTCCCACCTCCTGGAGTAATCAACAAATGTTTCGTGGCATCCCACCAGTACTTAGCTTCTCCTTTCAGCATATACGCCACCAAGGTTACCTGTTGATTTTCAGGCATCCTCATTACCCTAAAGATAAGTTCAATCTCTTTAACCCATACTTCTGCCTCTGCTGGATCAACTGCTCCTTCGAATGAGGGTGGGTTCATCTTAATAAATTTCTCATGTGAAGTACTTCTTTCTTCCCGGTGTATCACCTCCTTAGCCCTAGCCAAGGCTTGTTCCTCCAGTTGCCTGGTCTATTGTTCTTCCATCTGTGCCATAAATCTAGCTTGCTGCTCTGCCATTAGAGTCATAGCACGTGCTTTTTTTTGCATATCTATCAGTTGTTCTGGCTCGGGTTCCACATTTATCTGAACAGGTTGCTCAACCTCCGCTTCTGCTGGAATATTTGAAGCCCCGTCTTCTAATCTCACATTTACATTCCCTCGTTCCATTCTCTTATATCTGAAATGAATCAAAGATATAACAACATGCAGATATACATATCTTTCCTAACATAATCGTTAGTATCAAATAAAATATATTTCTAACATTCACTGCCAAATCTAGATACTTCTCACTCCAAAACCTCTAAAACCTAGGCTCTGATACCAAAAGCTGACACACCCCAACCCAGTCACTTATAATTAAGTTTGAAAGTCAAAGTGAGTCAAACCATGATTAACTTAACCAAGCCATAAACAAGAGTTTTAATTTCAGAGTCATCATTGTAAATCCATATAACTGAAAACTTTTTTACAACATCAGATTAGTCATACTTATACAAACTTTCTTAAGGATAATTTAACTTAATTACATCATTTACATTTAAACAAATTCTTTTTTTCTCCCATTCCTGGCTAACCCAGCCCGACTTCCTAGATTTGGCAGTGACATCGCATTACCTGAAAAATGTGAACATAGGAACCATGAGCAAAAATAGCCCATTGAATGCATCACTACTAAACTACTGCATGAATTTAAATGCAATAAATCATTTCCATATACTTATGTATTAACTTATCTGGCTCATTCATAATGAATGACCAATTTTTTCGAATCATGATTCACATATCCTGTCTAAATAGACAATTCTACCCCATTCCTGGTCGAGGAGTAACCCCTTGTCATTAATAGACAAGTCTCCCCCATTCCTGGTCGAGGAGTAACCCCTCATTTCGGTAAACCGAAATGAACAATTTCATATTGATTTTATTATGATCATACCAACAACACGATACAAAAATCGCATTCCAGTGAGTACACTCACCTTGGTTGACAACTACGTATTCAGGTTTCCTTCTGGTGGAGCTGAACTGGGTTGATTAGACCTTACACCTGTCAATCCAACTAGATCAGTACTGAACCTCAATCATAAATATTATTCAAACATAATTATGTAACTTTCCATGACTATAAATCAACAATATAATTCCAATTAAGTCACATTCCATAAAACATAGGTAAAGGCAAAACAATGATATACATGTTGATAAAGTTACGGACATTCAACCGTAGGAAATACCTTATGAGGAATTTAAAACCAAAGTAAAGTAAACATGAAATTATACTCCTCAATTTATATACACATGAAACATTTACTCAAAGTGCTCTTTGTAAGGACGAAATACAAACATTCATTCAAGGGGTATCCAGTATGGCCTGAAATTATTGTCTTACATACTTAATCATCCTATATTCCTAAATTGTATGAATACAGGGGTCCAACCTTATCAATATGAAAACATATATGAATATAATTTCCAATACAAGTGACGGTGTAATTTTTCAAGCTTCCTAGAGCAAGTTATGACCATTTCTTTACATCAAAAGAAATCTTCCCTACAAGCTCCTCTATTGTTCCTTCAAATTCCAAGAATTTTCATAATTTTTCTCCAGAATAACTTTCCATGATTTTCAACCCTTTTTCATTACACATACTTAATAGCACAGAATTAAAGTTTCATAATTATTTGACTTCATTTGCTATCTCAAAAGATTGACTAAACTCAGGGCATACCGAAATGAAGTATAAAAACAGAAACCATGTACCAACTTGAAATCATCATTGCGGCCTAACCACAAGGAGATAAATTCTAATTTTCAGATATATTATAAATATATGAGTCTAGTTTCATATCCAATTGTAATTTATCAATTCCAGTAAGCACACAGAGAGATATGGAAGTTTGAATACAAGGGGTTTCAATACAAAGCAATTTGTAAGGGTTTATGCATTCAACTTAACTTAAACTTGCATATATTCATACATATGCACCCAAGAATGAAAGTTCAATAAACAAATAAAGGATTTATATCATATAAATCATAAATATATGAAAAATAACAAGATTTGCAATTAGGATTACCTTCGGGATGTTTACGTAATTTCTACGGATTTTTCTACACTTTTTCTCCTCACTTTTCTTCCTAAACATCTACCTTCTCTTTCCTTAAGCTTAAAACCCTTTCATGGCTGATTTTGGCTGAAGGATAAGTCTATTTCAAGGGTATAAGGTCGGTCAAGGCTGCCTCCCAAGCCAACCAATCAGATTAAACCATTTGGTTTAATAAAAGAAAAAATACCACTTAAAGGGAATGGACAACTTTGCCCTTTGTTCGTAATTTTGGTATAACTCTTTACTCGGGCATCCATTTGACGATCTGTTTGTTGTGTTACAACCCCAACTCACATGTATACAACTACCTAGTTTTCACCTCAAGTCATTTATAATGTTATAAAGGTCAAAACTAGTCTCTAACAGGAACCTTTCCACCGAAAACAACAAAATTTGTGTTTGTAAATAATTCGACCTTTCATGATTTATGAAAGTAGGATTATAATAAACATAATCACTTAACATTAGATATACTAATATCACATTATTCATATCACATAAGATAAGCATGATTTAAATATAATTTATCATAATTATATTCGGATTGTCACAATTATTCTGTTCGTGACTTCGGTCTGACCATTTTCCTAAGGTCGACCAGGAGAAGAGAAAAATTGCTTGATCCCAATACTCTTGCAATTTTTTTCTAAGGAAGAATTATTGAACTGGGTTTAGTTATCCGAGATGAGGGTGTTTGGGAGACCATGTCTACATATAATGCTCTTCCAAATAAATTGGAAGGTCTTCTGCTCTGTAATCATGATCATCGGCTCGACCTATGCCCATTTGGAGAAGTAGTCAATAGCCACTATAAAAAACCTGTAATTGTTAGCAGCTCTTGGTAAGGGACCCACCAAGTCAATTCCCCATACTGCGAATGGCCAAGGAGAACTTAATGACGTCATAGGCTGATGAGGTTAATGGGACATAGTGTAGAATCTTTGGCATTTGTCGTACCTCTTCACGTAGGTTGTAGCATCCTTGGCCATGGTCGGCCACCAGTATACTTACGTAATAATCCTCTTGGCCAATGGTCTTCCTCCTATGTGGTTGGATCAGGAACCCTCGTGCACCTCTTGTAGTACGTGGGGGACCTCTGTGGGATGAACACATCTGAGGAGGGTTAACAGAAATTCCTTCTTATATCGGACATCTCTTATTATTGAGAACTTTGCGGCTCTATACCTCAGTTTTCTCCTCTCTAGCTTTGATTCCGGCAGCTCTCCCTTTCTAGTATATTTGATGAGGGGGTTTTTCCATGACCCCCCTAAGTTTAATTTGAGGCAAGGGATGGAAACCTCTTCCTCTTCGATGATTTTCTTAAGCAGGATCTTGACTGGTACCATCTTTTTGATGTCTATTCTCGTTGCTGAAGCCAACCTTTCTAGTGAATCTGTATGGCTGTTGTTTTGTAGAGGTACTCCCTCCATCTTTACCTCTTCGAAACCTTCTAGCATCATTCTTACCCTCTTCAGGTACTTAGCCATCCTTTCATCTTTTCCCTCATAAACTCCAAACACTTGGTTAACAACTAACCTTGAGTCGCTATGAAGTAGGAGTTATCCCACCCTAAGGATCTTTGCCAAGGAGAGGCCTGTTATCATGGGCTCATACTCTGACTCATTATTTGATCCCTTGAAGTTGAACCTTAGTGCATATTCAACATTGGTACCGTCCGGAGCTGAGAGTATCAGCCCTACCTCGCTTTCACTTTCGCAAGAAGACCCATCAACAAAGAGGTTCCAAACATCTTCACTTGACGAGAAGCTCCCCTCCGACAGGGTCCCTTGTTTGAAGAGGTACTTGTCTTCCTCATTATCAGCCACTCTGTTTCTGACTCTATGGCACAACCTCTTTCGATTCTCGGAAGATGTTAATATTTAATCCTTCTGCGATCACTGGATTATTCTCAACTTCTGTTTTTTTTCTATGTGAACTTAGAAATAAAATCTGCAAGTGCCTGCCCTTTAATGTCCACCCTGGGTTGATAAGTAAGGTCATACTCCCTTAACTCAATAGCCCAGGTCATCAACCTACCTGACTTCTCAGGCTTGTGAAGGACTTGCCTAAGTGGGGAGTCCGTGAGGATGACCATAAAGTGGGCTTGAAAATAGGGTTTCATCTTCCTCGAAGCGTGTATCAAAGCGTAGGCCAATTTCTCCATTTCAGGATGGTTTTGTTCAGACCCCTGAAGGGCCTTACTACTGAAGTAAACGGGCCTTTGTACCCCAACGTCTTCCCGTACAATGGACACACTGATAGCTGACTCAAAAAATGCTAAATAAACATATAACTTTTCTCCCACCGTGGGCCGAGATAAGAACAGGGGAGATCCGAGGTAGGACTTGAGTTGACTGAAAGCCTCATCACACTCTTGTCCCATTCGAAGGACTTTCTAAGAACCTTAAAAAATGGAAGACTCTTGTCCGTCTCTCTGTAAACAAATTTGTTGAGTGCAGCTACTCTTCCAATAAGCCTCTGAACGTCCTTGAAAGATCTTGGTGTCTTCATGTCAAGCAAAGCCTTGATCTTCTCGGGGTTCGTCTCTATTCCCCTATGATTGATAATAAATCCAAGAAATTTCCCAGCTCCTACCACGAAGACACACTTCGCGGGATTGAGTTTCATTTTGTACAAGTCTGTAGTATTGAAGGTCTTTTCTAGGTCTGCCACGTGAGTGCAGGCCTTTAAGCTCTTCGTAAACATGTCATCTACATATAGCTCTATAGTCTTGCCAATTTGATTTTCAAACATCTTATTCACAAGATGTTGATACGTTGCCCCTGCATTTTTCAAGTCGAATGACATAACCTTATAGCATATGTCCCCTTATCGGTGATGTAGGATGTCTTTTCTGAGTCTTCATCATCCATGAAGATCTGGTTATAGCCTGAATATGCATCCATGAAGCTCATGAGCTCATTCCCCGCCATCGCATCTACCATCTGATCGATTCGAGGTAAGGGATAAATGTCTTTAGGGTAGGACTTGTTCAGGTCGGTGAAATCTACACACATCCTCTATTTTCTATTGGCTTTGGGCACAATGACTACGTTTGATAACCACTCTGGGTATATAACCTCCCTGATGAATTCTGCCTCTTCTAATTTCCTGACCTCTTCTTTGATGACGTCATACTTCTCCCTAAATTAAACTCTTTGTCTTTGTTTGATTGGCTTTGCACCCTCTGCCACATTAAGTTTGTCGAACATAACCTTCGGGTCGATGCCAGGTATGTCCGCGTGGCTCCAAACGAAGACACTCTGCCTCTTCCTCAAGAAATTAATTATCTCTTCCTTGATTTTTGCTTTTAAGGCCCTGCTGACCTGGACATTTTTTTCCAGTTCGTCCTCATGAAGGACGATTGATTCCACCTCTTTCGCGGCCTCTCCTTTCTTCAACTTCGTTTCATCTCTAAGGTCAAGTGTATTAATGTTATACGTGGTGGTTGCTCTCTCATGGGCCTCTCTCTCTCTTTGCCTGGGTTGAAGTAGCATTACCGTGTTATGGTGTGGTCACCCTACACTTCCCCTACCCCATAGGGGGTCGGGCATTTTAGCATCTGATGGACCGTCGATGGCACGACCTAAAACTCCTTAAGGGTTACTCTTCCTATAATGATGTTATAGGCCGAGAAGACGCTTCCGTCCATAACGATAAAATTGATCTTTCGGGTTAACCTCTTAGGCCACTCATCTACCATTCGCATATCCATCTCATACATTCCCAATGGATGGACTTTTTCATCGCTGAAGCCCATTAATGGATGATGATAGGGTACCAGCCTAGCTCTGCTAAGACCTAGGCCTTTGAAACAAGGCCAGAACATCACATCTGTTGAACTTCCTCCATTTACCATAATTCTTTATACGTCACATCCATGCAATCTTGTTATAATTACCAATGGATCATTATGAGGAGCTAAGATGCCTTTGAAGTCGAGTCAGGAGATCTCGACTATAAGAGTGTCCATATCCACTTTCTTTCTTTTCTGCTTGGTCTCTGAAGACACCGGGTTTACCACCTCTATTTGGCCACTACCTTGGCCTTTTCCACATGAGTTTTTTGGTCAGCCACTTCAGTGCAACCCCCCCGTAAGCCCTCCGCATATACTGCTAACACCGAAGGAGATCATACCAACCCTCTTCACTGGGGCATTGTCATCTTTTGGTGGGAGATCCGGATCGTCTTCATTATCACCATCTGAATAAGCGTCTCTTCTTGCTGGAGTATCGTCATGACATCTTTCGTTTCTCTTCTTCTTGGGGTCATCTCTTCCCCCTTATGAGCCTTGCCATCTACATACCTCCTCAATTTTCCGAATTTCAACATCTTCTCAATCTCATCCTTTAAGGCGAAGGACTTTTCTATAACATGGCTATGGTCTTGATGGACTTCGTACCATAAGTTCTTGTTCCTCTTATGTGGAGGAACCTTCATCTTCTCTGGCCATCTCAGAGACCGTTCATTATTGATCTCATTAAGGATGTGTTCGCAGCTTACCGTTAGAGGGGTATAGCGCGTAAACTTGTCGTCAGATGACCTCTTTTTTTCATCCATCTTTCTTTGGAACTTCCCGCTGCTACCGCCGTTCTCATCCTCATACTTTGTGGCCATGGCCTCTTCAGCGTTCATGACCTTACCTGCAATTGCCAATAACTTTGCCATGGACTTGGGAGGGTCTTCTGCGAGTTTACACAACAACTTCCCTTTTTGGAGACCTCCTATGAGAGAGGTCATAGCTATATTCTCTTCATAATCTTTAACCTTTATTTTCTCTTTGTTGAATCTAGCAATGTAGTCTCTTAGGCTCTCATTCTTCCCTTGTTTGACATATAGCAGATGAGTGGTCTTCTGTTGAGATCATACCCCAAAATAGAAATTGTTGATGAAACGTTCAACCAAGCCCTTCAAGTTCTCTATTGAGTTCTTCGGAAGAGAGATAAACCAGATATGTGCATCTCCCGTCAAAGTTCTGGAGAAGGCCCGACACTTCATCTCATCTGGTATTGAGTAAATGTCCGCCGTGGACTGGTACATCTCAATATGATGTACAGGGTTGGTGCTACCATCATACTTGGGAGACACTGTAGGTGGCTTGAACTTGGCAGGGGTTGGGAAGCTCACTATCTTAGCCACGAATGGACACTACACCAAAACTGGCGATTGGTCACGGCCAAAATCCCTGACCAAAGTTGTGGGTCGCGGACTTGGGCCGTGACCATTTCGGGCATGACAATTTATGTGGGTCGCGGCCCAAGTCCGTGACCAAAAAATGGTCACGGCCGAGAGGGGGTCACGACAGATGGTCGCGGACTTAGGCCGCGACCTATGTCGTGACGGGTCACGGCCCTCATCAGTGACAAATTGGTCGCGGCCAAAGTCCGCGACCCACAACAGAGACAAAAAATTTTAAAAAAAATGGTCGCGGCCCTTATCCGTGACCCACAACCGTGACAAATTGGTCGCGGCCAAAGTTCGCGACTCATTACCGTGACAAAAAAATATTAAAAAAATTGGTCGCGGTCCTAATCCGTGACGCACAACCGTAACAAATTGGATGCGGCCAAAGTCCACGACCCACAACCGTGACAAAAAAAATAAAAATAAATGGTCGCGGCCCAAGTCGGTGACCCACAACCGTGATGAAAAAAATGGTCGCGGACTTTGGTCGCGACCATTTTTATGCGTGACGAAAAAACAAAAATGGTCATGGATAAAGTCCACGACCATATTTAACTATAATTTTAAAAAAATTTATTTTTTTGGTCCAATCCTAAAACTGGGGGTCCTGTGAGTGCACCATCAGTTGCTACGTGTAACGTTTGACGCGTACGAGGTGTTACAAATATTTATTATTGGCAAAACAATAAAAAAAATCACAAATTGCGAATCGAGAGCGTTGTTAATAAACAAATATATATATACAAACTTATAAATATTACACGTCTTAATAATTCACAGACCCAAAAAAAAATCGGGCAGAGTTTCCTCTATTTTCTTGACATTCCAAAACTTGTAAATGTAAAACCTACTTATTATAAAGCCTGGACGGCCATAAAATTCAACAATCAAATTATAAAAGCCTGCACGGCCATAAAACTAAATAATAAAAGCCTCCATCGCTGACAAAATCCTGATTGTCCACAACCTATAAACAATCTTCATGATGTAGACCATTGCCTCCTTCATTTGCTCTGCGTGCAAAAATCATACAAATGATGGGATACATAAAAAAAATATCAGTGACCAAGTAGTTTTACAAAAAAATTAATCAAGCAGAAAAATTGCATATATGAGTTAAAATTATCCCAAACCAAGTAGAAACATGCAAATTACCGTCGTATTGTCAAACCGGGAGTCCCTCGGCTGCGGGGCAGTTCCTACGAGTTACATTGGTCCCGTGGGAGGTGTTGGTACCACCCACGGGGACGTTCGGAGGCTGTTTCGAGTTCTCACCCTCTAACGCCATGTTTTTAAGCCTAAGTCTACAAATATGCAAATTAACGGGTGGATTTTTTTTTTCTGCCTTCTCCAACATCGTAACCAAGGTCAGGGCTATGTCGGGATTACGTGTGTGAAATATATTTTGTATAATGTCATCCCAGTTCTCTGGTAGAGAAAATAAAATACGATCGAACAAGTAATCTTGCTGGATATCAAATCCATGATTTACAAGGTAGTTAAATTGTTCGATCTTTTTATTTCCGTACCTATAAATAGGAGTACCCTCTATATGACGCACACTAATAAAAGAGTTATGTGTGCGGTCTAATTGCAACCTCTCCCACTCTTGTTGACAGTATTTATTACGTGCCTCATTTTTCCTGAGAAAAGTATATGAGCGCATGAATACGAGTCCTGCTATTAAGGTTTAGGTTTGAAAGTTATGAGAGTTTAAACATACATATACACATAAACAATTTGTTCATAATTACACACATAAACATACATATACACATAAATCTATACACAATTTATTTGTTGGCCCAAGTCCGCGACCCACTGGGTATGACAAAAAATGCACATTAATCGCAAGATATGTGATATACTTTTTCATAGGCAAATCAAGACCACACCCAACAAATTTAATAACATATACATTTATCGACACTAGTATCAATTCAATAAATTCAACATAGTATCCAACAACCAATCCAACAATATCTCACTATAGTAATGTGCACATGTGTTTGCGACTCGTATGTAAAAAAAATCATTTAATTATATTTTCTCGAAAAAACAAACAAGACAAGCATATTTTTTCGAAAAAAAATACACACATATACAATCTAGGGTTTATTGACATAATCTATACATACACACGCATACAATCTAGGGTTTATTGACATAATCTATACATACACACACATAATATTTAAGGTTTACTAAACCCTAATATTTTTTTTGACATAAATCTATACATACACACACATACAATCTATACATACACACATACAAACATAAATATACACATACATACACAAAAATTAGGGCTTTAGATAGAAATCACAAAATCCAAATGAATCAATACATACCAACTGAAATCGATTAGCCAAATGCAAATCCAACTGAAATCCAAATGCAAATCCAACTAAAATCCAACCGAAATCGCAGGAGCTCGAAATCGCATGAACCCTAACAGCAAAAGAAGTCGCACGTAATAAATGAGAAGCTGGGAATATTTATTTTTAAGACCAGACTATAGTCATGGCCTAGAGTCGCGACCCGATGTGCGCAACCCATTAATGACCATGAGTCTGGCGATTTCGACCTGGTCACGGCCTAGAGCCGTGACCCATTACTGACTTGGACAATCGTGATTTCAAATTGGTCACGGCCAAGAGCCATGACCCATGCGCGCGACCCTTTACTTACTTACAGGACAATTGCGATTTTGATTTGGTCACGGCTTAGGGTCGTGACCCATAATGCGTGACCCTTTTCCAGCAGCCTTGGTGTTTGAATGATGCATGGTCAAGGTCTATAGCCGTGACCCAGACCAACAAATGGTCACGGCCCTAAGCCATGACCCTTAATGTGTGTCTTTTATGCTTCATCGCGCCCTTTGGTCACGGCCCAAGTCCGTGACCCATCCGCGACCAGGTTGGAGGGAATTTTAGCGCCAAGATGGTCACGACCTGGTCACGGTCCAAGTCCGTGACCCATCCGCGACCAGTTTGGAGGGAATTTTAGCCCCAAGATGGTCACGACCCAAGTTTGTGACCCACTGTGGTTAGGGATTTAGTCCGTGACCACTTTCAGAGCATGGATAATTTAGTGTGGTAATAAAATTGGTCACACCAAATATTGAGTGGGTCACGGCCCAAGTCTGTGACCATCTGGTTGTGGACTTGGTCCGTGACCCACTGGGCGTGACCATTCACAGGATTTGGTGTAGTGGGGGAGCCCTCTGAGAAACCTCTTTATAGTGGAGGTATCATATCTTTTCATCAAGACGTTGGATGGAGTCATTCCATGGCCTTGTAGCCTCGACCTAACCAAGGTTTTCCCCAGCCAGATCCAAGGGTTGGACTGAGGATTCCCCAACCGTAAGACAACGTTAGCTATTTACCTCTTCCTGGTCCCTACCTCGTCCTATATGGGGTCAACCTTGATGAGGCCGACGTTCCCTCTCTTCCCTTTGTGAGCTGGCAGCACTTCTCGACTTGGACAACCTCTCTCTTAGGTCATTTACTAGGCCAAGCCTTTCGAAGGACGATACTCTGCTCAATCTGTCAAGATTTGACCCTCTTTGTTGGGTACCTTCACCTCTTCTGCCTCCACAACCTCGGCTCTACTACCGAATAGGACGCACCGTGTTATTCAAAAACTCATACGGCTCCAAACAATCTTCTGGAACATCTTCTGCCTCCATATCGTCATAATTATCCTCACCTGTCCTCAGGGCAAGGATATCCTTACCTCCCCAGACGCAAACGCCTAGGGTCAGCAATGTCCCTCCTCCTCTGAGGTGTAGGTTAGTTTTTTTATGGTGCTTGGGGTGGTCCCCTGGCTTCAGGATGCAGTTGAGCAGCAGCCAGAGTAATAATCTCCGGTGAGACCCCAGGTGGCTTCAGGATGCAGTTGAGTAGTCGCGGGAGTAATCATCTCCGCTGAGACCCCGGGATACAGTTGTGCAAATTGTTCCTTCATTTCTTACTGCGTTGCAGCCAAAGACTTCAAGGCTGCTGCCACATCATCCATTTCGGACTGGAGTGGTGCCTGACTTTTAACTATGCCCTCCCGCACCAGGTGGTGGAGGAGGTGGTAGAAACTCCGGTGCCATATGTTAAAACAAAAGAGCTTGTGAATAAATGAGATTAATACCTTAAAGGACCACTTACAATGGTGAAACAACTCCCCGCAAGGGGTGAGTCCTGGTTCACCACCAGAGTCTCCGGTGAGGTTAAGCAGAAAAAGAGGAAGAGACAACTTCTCGTTCCCACAAATAGCGCCAAAATGATGATGTTGGAAATATCACCACCAGGTAAGGTGTTGACAAGCTCAAGCAAGTGATAACAATGGCACCACAGGACTATATATATATATATATATATATAGAAGGAGATGAGGAGAAGAGGATGAACACTTGAATGTAAGTGGTTCAGCCAATCTAGCCTACGTCCACTATGAGTGTGTGTGAGTAATATCACTGAATAAAGGCACTAATGGCCATGGATACGATATCTTAAGCTTTCTCTCTCTATTGTGTAAAATGACAGATTTTCAGCTAGGGTTGTAATTTTTGATCCCCTTTATAAGGTAGAGGATTATCTCTCTCTCTCTCTCTCTCTCTCTCTATATATATATATATATATATATATATATATATATATATATATATATATATATATATATATATATATATATATATATATATATAGTGCTTGGGGGGTGTAATGTACCACCAAGCATACAATGAGCATGTGCATGAGCATCGAGCCAGTATGAGAGTGACACCTAGCTGGACTGAACTAAGTAATGATGACCTCAATATTCCCTCACGTGGAGGGAATAATTCTGTTACAACATATTTGTCCACCCTTTCCAAGTTATACATGTGCGTGTGATTACTCGGCTGTCTTCGATTGGTAGCAACCTCGGCCTGGAAGAGTACAAGATTGGTGAAGCCTAGTTTTTGCCTAATCCGAGGTTATTCATGATGATCTCAACTCAGTAGGCTGCAGAGGTAAAGCAGGTGGAGTTATAACGTCGGCGTGGGCCGAGGTTTTGTTGAAGTAGCAAGAACCTTGAATGATTCTTAGCCAAGGTTGGTCACGACGGTCGTGGTCCTTGCTACCTCGGCTTATTCCCGATTGAGGTTGATGGGCAAGGTAGGTGTGATCTCTGATGCTTCCTGTCAATGAAGTGACCATTGAAGTCGGCTATAGCCGACCTTATGTAAGACGAGAGTGTTGATTGTCAGTCAGGAGCCTTTGTTACCTCGGCCCTCTTATACGTCGAGGTTAGTGTCTCTGAGTTGTTAGGTACATTAAGGGCATATCAGCAAGGTTGCCAGAAAATTTCAAGATGCCTAACATCAAGACGTTAGGGGTAAGTGTACCCCCAATTGTTCATCTTAGAATTTACCACTAAGCCATGAATCTCCTAGGTGCCTCCGAGGAAATAATGGCCCAAAAGTTCCAGTAGACATTGAAGGACAACACTCTTTTCTTGTTTCCATCCCTTGAAGAATCTAAGATCCAAATTTAGGAGTATGTTGCCCATAAATTCATGTCAAAGTACAATTATAATGAGGAATTAGAGGTTAGTCATTGTTATTTAAAACTGCTCAAATGGAACTTTGGGGAAAATGTTTAGCAACTTCAAAGTAAGATGGAGAGAGAAAGCAGCAACCATGACCAACCAGCCTTATGAAGAGGAGCAAATCAGTATCATGAAGAATAACTTCTTACCCCATGTCCAAGAGACAATGGGAGGATAGTGGTGCCCTCATTTTCAAGCCCTTCGAAAATCAGGGGTTGAGATCGAAGAAAGTCTTGCCAAGACAAAAGTTGAGCCGAAGAAATTATCCGGAGAGTTCACTCCCAGAAAGTATGAGAAGCCTGCCAATATCGCAATTTCAACCATCAATAACATCTCTCATCCTACCACTTCTGGGCACCAGAAGCCCCCCTAGCTGAGTCAAAAAGGAATATATAGAGATTCATTCTCCCGTCTCCAATGTTAACCAAGCCCTTTTAAGACGAAATCTTATCAATCCATTGGACCCTTGTGGATTACAAAACCCACTTTAAAAAAAATTTAAACATGATGCCCATTATGACTTCCACTAAATTATCGGCAACACCACTGATTAGTGTTTCCATCTTCAAAATGTAATCCATGGTTTGATTGATTGGGGTATCATCGCCCTACCATCGAATACTAAGCAAAAAATTCCTCACAATCCACTCCTAAATCATACAATTCTTATTTTCTAAGAATAAGACTCATAATTTAATCCATCTATTCAGATCGTACCCAGTAAATCAGCCATCATACCCATATATTCCGCTAAACCCTTCAAGTTTTCCCATATTTACTCTTGCACCCTCCCAGTTTTTCCGATCAGGCCCTGTCACTCCATACTAGAGCATGCATTCATTTTCTTACGCATTTCGAAGGGAAATATATGAAATTATCAGCAATATTGAACCATCGTCTAGAGTTCGGGCCAAAATTGCCGTAAAAAATGACCATTGACAACTAGAGATTCAGTATGTTTTTCTTGGAAGCACGTAATTAGGCTCGAGAGTTAGATAATTGGGTAGTACCTAACTATAAAGTCAGCTTAGATGATGTTATCCAAATGATGGAAGACTTATTTCAACGGACTGGTGAAATTTGCAGTATGTTCAAACTACTTGATGCTTTGCAAATATAAGGTCGCCTAGTCCCTTCACTTCTACATCTCCTCGTCGAGTGGGAGGATATATACAAAGAGTCGATTGAAGTTATGGAGTGAATTGACTTTTTATGAAAAGATGACGTCATTAACATCGGATGGGGGGATGAATTCGATAGTTCAGATAAAGAGAAAAACCCATAAAAGACTATCCCAATAGTCACCATATGTGGAATAATATCATTTGAGGAGCTGCTAGGATAAATCAACAATGTCTCTGAACAACTCGAGATAGATAAGGAAATGGGGTTTCTATTTTTCCTTTATTTTATGGACCATATGACTAGATTACGGAGATAGTACCAAGTTCCAAACCCACAATCATTAGTGATTGACAAGGGAAAAGGTGTCAAGAAACTTCTTATGCCAAAAATGACACTCAATGAGATCAATATCCTCGATCAGTTAAAGAAATCCCAATATAACATCACTTTATGGGGGCTCTCTATGTCTTCCCAGCTATACCAAAATGCCTTGATCAAACTACTCATCGGGCCCACCGTCCCTCCATTCACCATGCCAGAAAAAGTAGTGAATCTGGCGAGATCTTTAACCTACAAAAGAATGCTTTCCTTATCCAAAGAAGAAATCCCTAAGATTGGACCAAATAACAACTATACTCTCAAAATCTCTGGTAAATACCGTCCCACTTTTACTTATCGATAATGGATCAACTCTTAATGTTTACTCGTTAAGAACCCTCAATTTCTTAGGACTAAGAGTAAGAAACCTTGCTCCAACCTGTACCATGATGCGCGCTTATGATACTACTCGTCAATAAGGGATGTGATCCATAAAGCTTACAATAGGGGCCCTCCCTATAAAATTTTTTATCGAAATCAAATCATCGACATCCCACCTTATTTTAATATGTTTCTTGGATAACCATGTCTCCATAGTATCAAGGGTGTGTCTTCTTCCCTCCATAAAAAATCGACGTTCTTCGTGAATGGGAAGGTCATCATCATCTTGGGCGACGATGATGACACTGAGAATGAAAGAATTAGGAATTCAGTATTATAGATACAACATGGGGTTAATGATATGGTTTTATCAGGTTTCCGAGTCGGATCGCTTTCCCTCCCAACACGGGACAATTTCAAAGATAGGTTTTGTCTAGAGTATAGCCTCCATGGAAATGTCAATGTTATCCATATGTTAAAAAAAGCACTTCATGCCTGGACTGGGGCTAGAATGACGACAATAAGGAATAATAGACCCATAGTATTGAAGAAAGACTTTCCTCCTTGTGGTTTGGGTTATCAACCATTAGTAGAAGAACTCAGAATGCTCCTCTAACCTTAGCTGAAGATAAGGCTAGAAGGTTCTTTTTGTGACTTTCTCGAACCATGGTATGATTATGTGGGCAAGAGGATAAAACCAGGAATGGAGATATTTTTCCAAGACAACTACTCATGGGTCACAAGTTCCCAACATCACGTGTAACCACTCATTGAGAAAATTATAGCTTCTACTAGAGATTCCGAGGGAAGTGACCTCAAGGATTCATTTAACTTACAAACACTAGGGCTGACACTTTGCATGGTCCACTCAAGTGCTACATTATCGGATCCATCCTGAATGATCAAAGTCGTTGATGCACCTCTCCTCAATTATAATGATATACACGTTTCACCTGCTGAAATACAACCCAACTATGATGTTTATTGCATTTCCTCTTCTTTTGTTCATCCTCCCTATTCTGATATAATCAAGACCTCCTTTGACAAGGTTCTCAATGACATTTTTCCCAATAATGAAATAAACAAAGATTTTAAGTATTTTGTTGTTTATTACTTTAATTTTATTGATAATAATAAAACTCTTGATGATGATAATTTTGCAAATGAACAATTCTTAATATAGCTAAATTAGGTTAATAACAAACAACATAATCATTCTCAAGAGAATGAAGATGAAACTGTTATTATTAATCTCGATTATAGTAGCCAACTACGCGAGATTAGGAGAGGATCCACCCTTTTTGAGAAAGAGCACACGTAACTCGAGGAATTAGTGAAGGAGTTTGTGGATGTCTTTGTGTAGTCCTATGATGGCATGCCCAAAATTGATCCAAATATATATCAACACGAGATTCCAATGCTCCCATAATGCAAACCGATCAAATAGAAAGTGCAAAAGCTTCGCACCAAATGGTCACTCAAAGTTAAGGAATAAGTAGTCAAACAGTTGAACGTGGGCTCCATTCATGTGATCAAATATCACACATGGCTAGCCAGCATCATACCCGTGTCGACATCATGAGGGAATATTTGCATGTGCATTAATTATCGAGATTTGAATAAGGCCTCTCCAAAGGATGATTATCTGCTACCCAATATCGACATGATTGTAGACAACGTGACAAATCACACCCTTAAGTCATTTAGTGATGGTTTTTCTGGATATAACCAGACCAAGATGCACCCAGATAATCAAGAGAAAACCGTATTCATCAGCCCTTGGGGAACCTTTTGTTACACTGTCATGCCATTTGATCTAAAAAAAAACACAAGGGCTACCTACCAGAGGGCTTCCATAACCATCTTGCATGATCTAATACACTGGAAAGGTCGAGGTTTACGTGGATGATATGATTATCAAGTCTAAGACCCAGGAAGGTCATGTTCTTTCTCTACGAAAGTTCTTCAAGTGACTACAGCAATACCAGATACAACCTAACCCATAAAAATGTGCGTTCGGCATTACCAAAGGGAAGCTTTTGGGATTCATGGTTAGTGAGAAAGGGATAGAAGTCAATATTGCAAAACTAAAAGCCATGCTTGAAATACCACCACCCAAAACGGAGAAGGAAGTCTGGGATTCCTTGGAAAATTATAGTATATCTGTCGGTTCATCAGCTAGTCGACTTTTATCTGTGAACCCATCTTCAAACTCCTCAAGAAAGATTCAACTAAGGTTAGAACGAAGCTTAGCAGAAGGCCTTTGACCGAATCAAGAAATATCTAACTCGATCATTGGTACTCACACCACCACAGCCAAGTCTTCCCCTACTCCTATACCTGACCATAACAAACATTATCGCGGGGGTTTTGTTAGCCCAATACCTTGAAGAGTCTCGTAAATAGAGGGGTATTTATTACTCCAATCGAAAGTTGGTCGGGTATGAGGTTAACTACACTACCTTGGAGAATGCGTTTGTCGCCCTTGTCTATGTTACCCAAAAATTACGACACAATATGCTTGCCTTTCCTATTAATCTTGTGTCCCGAATGGATCCTATCAAATACTTGTTCGAAAAACCTTCCCCATCTAGCCGAATGGCCCAATGTTTGATGATACTAACTGAATTTGACATTACATATATCACACAGAAATCCATGAAAGGAAGAGCCACCTCTGACTACCTTGTTGACCACCATATGGAAGAAACCGATGTTTGGATTTGCAAGTTCTTGGATAAAAATATCCTTTGTACCTCTAAAGAAAAAATCTAGTGGCAAATGTTTTTTGATGGAGCCTCTAACAAAAAAAGTATATGGCATTGGGATTCTCCTAATTGCCCGTGATGACTCTCACACTCTCATTGCAATTAAGTTTGTATTTCCTTACAGTAACAACATGACCGAATACAAGGCATGCATGGTAGGCCTTAATGTCTCTCTCAAGAAAGGAATTTGATTCCTAGATGTCTACGGGGCTCACCATCGATCAAATACTCAAAAGATGTAAAGTCAAGGACAAAAAACTCTTACCCTTTCATGCCCACTAGAAAAATTGGCCTCCCAATTCCAAGGCATTCACCTTCCACTACCTGCCCCGAGCAAAGAATAACTTAATCAATACCCTTATTGCCTTAACCTCCATTGTTGACATGCCTAAAGGAATAATAATGCCCCCCTTACCAGTCCAAAACATAGCTAAACCAACCCACTGCTACCATATCAGGCTTATTATAGAAGGAGATCCTGATATGACCGATTATTGGCGCCTCCTCAAGCATGGTAGCTATAGACACCCCATTCTATTACCCACTAACTCTCCTTAGTTCCCTAGTACCTACCTTCACCACTGTAAGCCCAGGTCATGTCCCGAGTACTGACCTGGAGGGCATCGAGCACTCCCCGACTCAGTTTGACCCAAAAGTCAAACTCTTTATCTCGACTGAGACTGAATGAATCTTCGAAGGGCACTGAATACTCTTTCCAACAATCTACCCCGTGCGCAATTCCGACTTACCATGCGAACGAACGATCCATTTGCGTCCGAAACCTAACCTAGAGGCCACCGGGCGCTCCCGAGCTCTATTTGACCTAAGTCAACTCTTCAGCTCAATCGAGATTGAATGATTCTTTAAAGGTCACTGAATACCCTTTCCAACGGTCCATCCCATGCACGATTATGACTTTCCATGCGGACGAACAATCCATTTGACTTCGGGAGGTCACCGAACGCTTCTCGAGCTCGGTTGACCAAAGTCAACTCTCCAAACCGGGTCAAACTCTTTGTAATGTAGAAGTACAACTCCTAAACTTTCCAACAGTTCACCCCGTGCATGATTCGAACTTACCATGCGGACGAGCGATCCGTTTGCGTCCAAATGATTCACCGTCTAATGGATCGACAAATGCTTCCGAGCCATATTTTACCCGAAGTCAACTCCCGAACCCAGGAGCGATCCAAGGACTTTCAAAGGTCTCTAAATTACCTTTCCAATGATATGCCCCGTATGCAATTATGAGAAACGGTTTGCCCTCGGCGGTAGATTTTCCAAAAAAGCCTGAAGTTCACTGCCAAATGGCAAGTTCTAGACATTGCCTATCCGCACCTGCCGATAGGTAGGAACAGGTCTATGCCGACTGGCACTCACCTGGGCCTATAAAAGGAGTCCTTCACCTCATTTTCAAAGGAGGTCCAAATCTGATAAAAATCTCTCTGAACGAATCCCAGAAACCTCTCTCTAAGGCAGCGTGATTTCAAATTCCAAATCCCTTTTTTACTTTCACTTTTCATCATCCTTTTCATCAAATTTGGTGAATTAGCCACTCTCCATCATCATCCAAGTGCAAGGGCTTCTCTCTAACATTCAATATCAAGTTCAAGATCTTCAAGAAGGTCCAACTTTCTCAAACTCTCTCTTAATTCCCTTAAATTACCAATAACTTGTTTTCTTATTTAGCACTTTTATTATCTCATCTCACACATCCTAATATACTTTTTACTTAGTATTATTGTGCATCTTTTATTTTCATAAAACCCAAAAAACAAGAAAAAAAGGGTTTCTCATAAATTCCAAGTAGGGATTCTCACACTTTTTCCACACTTTTCTCATAATCAAAACACTTTTTCTACACACACACAGACAAATAAGAGATTCCCTGTTTAGATTTATGGGATAAACACCACCCCTCATTTTGTATGCGAACTATGTGGACTTTGATGCCTTTATAGGCTACGTAGGCGTCTCAGGGTAACACCCGAGACTCGAGTCCGTTTTCTCACTTTTTCTCTCATTTTCTATCTTCTCTAAATCCATTTTCCTTATATTCTATATACTTGCCCTTAATAACATATTGCTCCATATGCGTTATCGTTCCATTATAACGTTCAACGTAGGGGTAATCGCATAAATCTTATTTTTCTAATACTATTATTATATCTTCCTATGGACGACTCGCTTTATCGTCCCCATGATAAAAGTCGAGGATTCCTACCTCCATTATATATATATACACATGCACACATATCACGGGGGAAAAAAAAGGAAAATAACAAATATTTATGAGAGACTGAAAGGGCAGAATGGGTGCCTAACACCTTCCCAGTTCGTAACTAAGCCTCTGAACCCTTCTCGAATCATCTTGGTTTCGCACGCACCAGTATGACTTTGGATGCCATCCTTCGGGGTGGCTTCCCCTTTTTCTTTTGTCTGTTTTGAGTAAAATAGACTGGCAACTCTGAATCTCTCTACATTTTTACACCACGTCTCAAATGACGTCGGCCGTAGCGCTCCCGAGAGGGATACAAGGGACCCAAAGGATCCTTTCCTCCACGTGCCCTCCCGCACGACGAGGATCGGGGATGGCCATAGTGGCGACTCTGCTAGGGATATGTATTTTTATTTGTGGGCTTGACTCTATTTACATGAATGCTATATTTGCTTATGTTTCCCCCCATATCTGCATGTTCCCCTTTCTCATATGTATACCATGCTTATGCTTATGTTCACACACTAGTTGAAATTTCTCCATGTACACTTCACACCACGTGCACCTAGGATCACATATATCCCCATGTTGCATGCATCACCTATCCATACTTGGTGTACCTTTTGGGGTACTTATACTTTGCTCCCTGTTTGGCATAATCAAGAAAGGCATTCTCATCATAAGATACTCATAAGAGAATCATGCATGATTCACATGACATCACCATAGAGCATTGATATTGACCAAATTTTACCCAGTAACTGGAGGGTCACTTCGTGATGGGCGCTGGTCTGGCAGGTCGCATTTAGCCTAAGCGATATGACTCTCACCTTCCATTGGTCAAGTACCTTCGACGTATATCGAACGGTTCCCCCGCATCGTACCTCTTGATCGAAGTCATGACAGGAGGTATATCGTAGAGAATTTGTTCACGTACATCGAGTATATCGAATTCACTCTCACACGTACCGTCCACACAAGGTATATGGTGAGGTAATTCACGTACACTCAGGTATATCAAATGTCTTGTCCACATGTACCGATTGCCCGCAAGAGAAAGACGTATATCGTGGAAGTCACGCCAAAGGAGGGAACCCATGCCGATTCACCCAACCAACTGCATACCCGTTTATAGGTGTCAAACCTAGGACACGCACTTTAGATTATCGATTTCAACCCGAAACTCTGTCGAAATTCCAGGTCTGCCCGCTACCCAATTTTCACGCATTTTTAAAATGTGACCCTGTCCATGAGCCTGGTTATAAGTCCAAATCGTAGCTTTGTATATATTAAGACCCCCACTTTTCCAGGCTCGGGTCCTGTCCGGCATTGCATTTAGGAGAATTAAATACAAGTGAAAACATAATAATCATAATAATCATGCTGAGTTCCGTCTCCAAAAGCATTTTTCCCTTCATTATCAAAAATCCAAAAACATTTCTCACTTATTTATCAGAAATTCCAAAAACATTTCTCCCTTCTTTATCAAAAATCCAAAAATAGTTCTTCCTTTTTCTCAAAAATAAATCTCATCCTACGCCTTCTCAGGTCGATCACAAGCCCTTGGCCTGGCTCCCTATTGGCTTCGATCTTCAGTAAAATCACCCCGGTGTTTCATCCATTCTTATACTACTTCTTTCGAGTTCGGAATCCATACATCTTCCATGGAGAATACAGATCAAGCACCAGTCATACAGTCGGATCTGACGACAGTCCTAGCTCAGCTCGTGTCCAAGATTAACAACTTCCAAATCGAGGTCCGAGAGATGCAATGAAACCAAGTTCCTATTCCTCAAGAGCCTGAGCCTATCTGGGTTTCGAAAGAATATCAGAACGCTCCACGTTCCCCTCCTGCCAATGGGCCGTCGCCTGCCCATCTTCTAATGCCAAACATTGCCTACCCTATGGCTAACCTGCTTGTGGTCGCTGATCTAAAGGAGGAGGAGTTGAATAAAGTCAAAGAGGATCTCAAGATGCTAACCAAGAAGTTTGACCAAGTCAGGATCTCTGGGAATTACATGGACTACACCCACATGTCTTCTTATCCTAAAGCGAGGTTGCCCGAGAAGTTCAAGATGACAAATATCGAGAAGTTCGGAGGGAGTGGACCCCCAATTGATCATCTTCGTAGTTATCATCGTTTCATGACTCTACTAGGGGATTCTAAAGAGGTGATGGGCTAATTTTTTTATCAAACATTAAAGGATAGTTCCCTCCGATGGTTTTTATCTCTTGAGGAATCTAGAATCCATAGCAGGGAGGATGTAGCCCGATAATTCATGTCGCAGTACAAATACAACGAAGATCTTGAGCTCACCCATCGTGATTTATAGCTGCTCAAACAGAATCCTAGAGAATCAGTCAGTAACTTCATAACTCGGTGGAGGGAGCAAGCAGCTACCATGACTAACCGTCCATCCGAGGAAGAACAGGTCAACATAGTGAAGAAAAACTTCTTGCCCCATGTCCGAGCGATGATGGGAGGATAATACTATCCCCACTTTCGAGCTCTCAGAGAGGCTGGAGTGTAAATCGAGGAAAGCCTAGTTAAAATAGAGGTTGAACCAAAGAAGGTGTCCGGACAATTCACCCCTAGAAAGTATGACAAGCCTGCCAGTGCTACCGTTTCGACCAACAACAACATCTCTCAACCAACCACATCATGGGCACCTGAAAGCCGCCCTACCCCATCCGAAGGGTATACACTGAGCTCCATACTCCCCTCTCCAAAGTTTACCAAGCCCTATTAAGTCAAAACCTCATCAAACCCTTGGATCCCCGTCCATTTCCAAATCAACTCCCAAGAAACTTCAAGGCCGATGCTCATTGCGCCTTTTACCAAACTGTCATCCATACCACCGACCACTGCTTTCATCTCCAGAACGTAATCCAAGATCTCATTGACCGGGGTACCATCGCCCCATCAGCCAATCCTAAGCCAAACACTACTCACAATCCACTTCTGAATCACACCAATGCCATCTTTTTAGAAGAAAACCCAGATTTCGATCCCTCAACTCAAATCACACCCATATACCCAACTTAACCTCTTCAAATTTTCCCATATCTCCTCTTACACCCTACTAGTCTCGCTAATCAGGCACTGTCACTCCTTACCAGAGCGTGCATCGCTGTCCGAAACCATTCTGAAAATGGAAGTATGGAATTCTCAGAGGTGTTAAACCAACTCCTAGAGTTTGGGCTGAAATTACCCTCACAGATGGTCATCGATTGCCAGAAGTTCAGCACACTATTCTTGGAGGCACAGAAATGGGCTCGAGATTCAGATAAGTGGGTGGTACCAACCGACAAAGTCAGCTTAGATGATGTTGTCCAGACTATGGCAAAATTATTCGGGCAAACTAACAGCATTTGCAGTATCACTGGGTTACTTGACACTTTGAAACTACAAGGGTGTTTCGTCCCTTCAATCACACATATCCCCACAGAATGGGAGAATTTGTATGAAGAAGCCATTGAAGTTGTGGAATGCATCGACTTTACAGGGAAAGACAAAATTGTTACCAATGGATGGGGGGAAGAATTCGAAGATTCGAGTGAAGAACAAGCTTCGGGAAGAGCTGGCCCAGTAGTCGACATATGTGGGATGATCTCATTTGAAGAAATCCTCAGAGAAATAAATAGGGTGGAAGAACAACCTGAGATTGACGAGGAAATGGGATTCATGTTCTTTCCTTCTTCAGTAAATCACATGACCAGATTAGGGAGACATTACCAGGTTCCCAGCTCACTACAAGCAAATGACAAAGGGAAGGGAGTTGAAAACCTTCCTATGCGAGAGATGACTATCGAGGAGAGCAAGATCCTCGATCAACTGAATAAGACTCGAGCTAACATCATTCTATGGGGTATTTTCATGTCTTCCCAGCTACACAAAAATGCTTTAATCAAATTACTCACTGGACCCATTGTTCCCCCCTCTACCACACCAGAAGAAGCGGTAACTCTGGTCGGATCCTTGACCTCTACCCGAATGCTATCATTTTCTGAAGAAGAAATACCCAGAATTGGGCCGAATCACAATCAAGCACTCAATATCTCCGTCAAAGTTATGGGAAAGGCCGTGCCACGCTCTCTTGTCGATAAAGGATCCTCCTTAAATGTTTGCCCACTGAGAACCTTCAAGTGTTTAGGCCTGAAAGAAAGCGACCTCGCTCCAACCTCCGTCGTTGTGTATGCTTACAATAATAGCCATCGTGATGTGATGGGGTCCATAAAACTTGCAATAGGGTTGGACCTATAAACCCCACCATTGAATTCCAAGTCATACACATCCCAGCTTGTTTTAACCTGTTGCTCGGACAACCCTGGCTCCACAATATTAAGGGTGTGTCTTCCTCACTCAATCAGAAATTGAAGTTTTTCATCGATGGGCGAGTCATCACCATTTTGGGAAACGACGAAAATGCTGAGGGGGCAAACACCAGCAGTCCAATTCTCGAGATACAACATGGGTTAAATGATATGCTTCTATCAGGATTCCAAGTCCATCCACTCCTACTCCCGACAGGGGACTGTTTCAAAGAAAGGGTTTGTCCATAATATGACCCTCATAGCAATGTCAATGTGATTCAGATGTTCAAAAACATGCACTTCATGCTCGGATTGGGTCTAAGACAAAGGCAGCAGGGGAAACTTGAGCCCATCGAACTAAAGAAAGATTTCCCTCATTGCGGTTTGGGGTATCAACCATCAGAACAAGACCTCAGAATGATCCCCCAATCTCGACCAAAAAGAAGATTAGACTGTATTAGAACTATCTCAGGAGACTCCTTGAATGGACGATTCATCAAAGAAGGCGAAGACTTCCCCTTTTGCGGTTTTCCAGAACCATGGTATGACCACACAGATAAGAAGATGAGGCCGGAAATGGGGATCTTTTTCCAAGATAGCTACCCATGGGCTGAAAGTTTCCCATACCAGGTATAATCGCTCATCAAAAATGCCGAAGAGACTGAGGAAAGCGATTCCAAAGATTCTTTTAACTTACAGATACTTGGGATGACACTCTGCATGGTTCATTCAGACACTACATCAATGGACCCATCCCGTCTGATTAAAGTTGTTGATACTCCTCTCCTCAACTGGCATGCTGCGCCAGTTCTACCTTTTGAAATCTCCCCTGACCCCAATGTTTACCCTATTTCTTCTTCTGTTGTCTATCCTTGCTCAAATGTAACCGAGACCTCTTTTGATGAGGTTCTTAATGCAGTTTTTCCTATCAATTAAATAAATGAAGATTTTGAGTATCATGATGTGCCTTACATTAACTGCTTGAATTCTTATCAAACTTTTGATGATAATGATTTTGCAAACGAAAAATTCTAAACTGATCTAAATAAGGTAAATAATAAATAACATAACCGCGTTCAAGTTAATGAAGAAGAGACTGTTGTTATTAATCTCGGTTCTAGTAGCCAACTGCTCGAGATTAGGATAGGGGCCACCCGTGACAAGCATGAGCGCGCACAACTCGGAGAATTACTGAAGGAGTTCGTAGATGTCTTCGCATGGTCCTATGATGATATGCCCAACATTGATCCTGAAACAGCTCAACACGAGATCCGCACTCTCCCAGATTACAAGCCAGTTAAATAAAAATTGAGAAAACTCCACACCGAATGGTCGCTCAAGGTCAAAGAATATGTGGTCAAACAGTTAAAGGTGGGTTTCATTCGGGTGATCGAATATCCCACATGGCTAGCCAACATTGTACCTGTGCCGAAATCAGGAGGGAAGGTTCGAATGTGTGTGGATTACAAAGATTTGAACAAATCTTCTCCAGAGGATGATTATCCGATACCTAATATCGACATGATCGTGGACAGTACATCCGGTCATTCTCTCAAGTCATTCATCGACGGGTTTGCCGGATATAACCAAATTAAGATACACCCCGACCACCAAGAAAAAACTGCATTCATCACCCCATGGGGAACCTTTTTCTACACCGTCATGCCATTTGGTCTCAGGAATGATAGGGCTACCTACCAAATGGCTACCACAACCATCCTGCACGATCTGATACACAAGGAGGTCGAGGTTTATGTGGATGATATGATTATCAAGTCCAAAACTAGAGAAGGTCATATTCTCTCTTTCTGGAAGTTCTTTAAAAGACTGCGACGGTATCAGATGCGGCTTAATCCACAGAAGTGTGTCTTCGGCATTACAAAGGGAAAACTCTTGGGATTCATGGTCAGAAAAAAGGGGATAGAAGTAGATCCTGTAAAGATGAAGGCCATACTTGAGATGCCACTACCCCGAACAGAGAAAGAAGTTTGAGGTTTTCTTGGGAAATTGCAATATATCAGCCGGTTTATCATCCAGTTAACCTCCATTTGTGAACCGATCTTCAAGCTCCTCCGAAAGGATTTAACCAAGGTTTGGAATGAGGCCTCCCAAGAAGATTTTGAACGAATCAAACAATACCTAGACCAACCTCCAGTGCTCATGCCACCACAGTTTGGTCTCCCTTGGCTCCTATACTTAACCATAACCGACACTGCAGCTCGGTCTTTGCTAGCCCAATACATTGAGGACTCCCATAAAGAAAGAGCCATCTATTATGCCAGTCGCAAATTGGTCGGGTATGAGGTCAACTACACCGATTTTGAAAAGGTATGTGTCATACTTGTCTGGGTCACCCAAAAGTTACGACACTACATGCTCGCCTTCCCCATCAAACTTGTATCCCGAATGGATCCCATCAAATACCTTCTTGAGAAACCCGCCTTATCCATTCGAATGGCCCGATGGTTGATGCTCCTAACCTAGTTCGATATCGTGTACGCCACACTGAAAGCTATTAAAGGAAGATCCATCTCAGACTACCTCACCGATTACCCCATAGACGAAGCAGATGTCCGGATCTCCGAATTCCCAGATGAAAATATCCTCTGCACCACTCAAGACCACCTTCAATGGGAAATGTTCTTTGAATGCGCTGCCAACAAAAAAAGATATGGTATTGGGATACTTCTGATCGCCCCATATGACTCCCACACTCCTATCACCATTAAATTGGATTTCCCTTGCACCAACAACATGAGGGAATATGAGGCATGCACAGTGGGCCTCAAGGTTTCTCTTAAGAAAGGTATTCAATACCTTGATGTCTACGGGGATTCTTCCCTCATCATTAGTCAAGTGCTCAGAAACTGGAAAGTTAAGGACGAAAAGCTCCAACCCTTTCATGCCCGATTAGAAAAGTTAGCCTCCCAATTTTGAGATATCACCTTCTATTACCTACCCCGTGAAAAGAATAACCTAAACGATGTTATTGCCACCTTGGACTCCATGGTCGACATGCCCGAAGGAATAACAATGACCCCCTTCCTAGTTTAAAATCAAGAGAAACCGACCCATTGCTACCATATTGAGCTTGTCTCCACCAAAGATCCCGAACCATCCGATTGTTGGTACTATGATATCTGGTGCCTCCTCAAACATGGTAGGTATTCCAAGGGTTCTAAAAAGAAAGATCGAACAACCCCTCGAAGACTGGCTGCCCGGTACATCATCTGTCATAATTTCGATGGAACATATCTACACTCGATCACAGGGGCTGAGATTGAGAAAACAATGCAGAAAATCCACAGCGGGGAATGCAAACCCCACATGAATGGTCACATGCTCGCCAAGAAGATCATCCGACAGGGCTACTACTGGACCACCATGATCCAGGATTGCATTGCCTATGTCCGGAGGTGCCTCAAATGACAACAATTCTCTAATCTTCAACACTTGCCTCGGTGAGAATTATACAACATGACCTATCCCTGGCCGTTCTCCACCTGGGGTATCGACATAATAGGGAAGGTTACACCAAAGGCTTCAAACAGACATGATTTCATCCTGGTTGCCATTGATTACTTCACCAAATTGGTCAAGGCTGAGTCATACGAGATATTAAATGCCAAGAAAGTGGCTAAATTCCTCAACAAAAATATCATCTGCCGATATGGGGTCCCGCACGAGCTGGTATAAGAAAACAGGTTGCATTTCGAAGCAGAAGTCACATAATTAGTCAACGAGTACGGGATTCATAGACACAAATCTTCTCCCTACCGACCTCAGACCAGTGGTGCAGTTGAAGCCGCCAATAAAAACCTCAAATCCATCATCAGCAAGATGACCTAAAGTTGTAGGGATTGGGCCGATCGGATCCCATATGCCCTCTGGGGCTATCGAACCTCAATCCAAGCCTCCACTCGGGCTACCCCTTACTCCCTCGTCTACGGCATGGAAGCAACCCTACCTATGGAGATGGAAATACCCTCACTACGCATCATGCTCGAAAGCAAAGTTAGTGAAGAAGACTGGTGCCAAAGCTGTCTTGATGAGCTAGCCCTCCTAAATGAAAGAATATTAAAAGATCTTTACCACATATAGGGGTACCATCTCCGAATAGCGCGATCATTCAACAGGAAAGTCAAGGACCGCGGTGTCCAGGAAGGGGATTTATCCCTAAAGGAGATAATAAAACCCATCTAGGACCCTAGAGGGAAATTCAAGCCCAATTGGAGAAGCGCTAATGTTGTGAAGAAAATATTATCTGGCGGTGCCGCCATACTCACTAACCTAGATGGGGCGGAGATGGCTCATCCAGTCAACCTGGACCGTCTCAAGAAATTCTACCCCTAGTCCAAAATCTCGGCGCGCTACGACTCTTCTCATCCCCCTTCTATTCTAAAAAAAAAATCTTCATTTCCCTCTACCTAGAACTACGTGGGCCTGATCCTCTGCAAAAAAAACTATTTTGCAAACAGATAAAAACATTTAAAAAAAAAACAGAGGTACGTAGGCAGCGCATGCTCCTCACATGAGCGCGGCCCTTTCTTTTTCGCAAAATACTATTCTTTTCTTACCTCCAAGAATGGCGATTCATTCTAAAAATATTTGAACAAAAGGATTATGTATGCCTTAGCGATCATTATAGATAATTCAAAATACAAAACTCATCAAAAGGCACAGCTGGGTGATCAGAAACTTGTTTATTTCATTAATAAGAAATTACAGTACGAATTACATAAGAAAAAGGAACGGATACGCCCTTCCCCCTACTACCATAAAAAAGCCAAATAAAATCCCAACATACATTCCCTATTACATAAATAAAATCTCCAAGAGTCCTGCCCACAACTACCAAAGGAGCCTGCACCCTCATCATCTACATCCTGCGGTCCCTAAGTTTCCCCTACCTGAATAGAGTGTCGTAAACATTCCATGGATCGATGAGCCTTAACCATCTTCGAAAAGACCACAACACCCCCTTCCATGGTGTTAGATAAAACAAAACATCTTTGTCGAGTCTCCACTACCAACATCTTGCTGACTACTCTCCTCCACAACCACTTCATATAATCTTTGGGAACATGCCAAACCTTCCCAACAGACTGAGAGGGACGGGTTGACGAACGTCGATCTTCCCATAGAGATCCAAGCAACAGACGCAGGCGCTCAGTCAAATCTTCTACTGGAAAGAAGTTTGAGGTCCAAGGGGGCACAACATGCGCCCAGTCGAATTAGCTCAAAAGTCGCCAAGGTAAGTAAAATGAGGTATATCTGAGACTAACCAACCGCACATATGAATACTCTCTTAGCTCCAGAACAAGATGCAACTGTCCCTACCAAGGCACGGACCAATACAAACCACAAGCCCCATGCTCCACAAGCCAATGCTCCCAGTTCTCAACATCCAAACCAACACGGATGAAGTAGCGCGAAAACAAGTTAGGTACGGATGACAACGGATATTCTGGAGGATTCGACAAGAGGAATCTTTCAGACAACCACATGAACATCATTGCAGGGCTAACCCTCAAAAAGTCAGAACGGCCTTCTCTCCAGCCACCCAGGCCATTCAGGGTCTCCGCCAGTATCATCGTCGCAGGATTACGATGATATGACATCCATGAGGTAATGGCTGCAAGTTATGGGTCCACTTGCACCTCCCCAGTCACCAACAACAATTTTGAAACCAGACTCAGAACAACGGCTCCAGCATAGCCAGCATCACCTACTTTCTGCAAATGCACGGACCACAGCACCGCTGGGAAGGAGATCATTCCTCCAACAACCAATGATCTGGCCGCCGAAGGCAAAATATGAAGAAGCCGACCAACAAATCCCTAGGAGAACGAGAAAATTCGGGCAAAACCGTAGTAACACTGGGATTTACACCCAGTATGGCAGAAAATTCCTCGTAGGTAGGAAAAACTTCTTCCAACCCAAAGCGAAATACATAGTCTTCGGGGTACCAGAATTGTACCGCCGTCGTCAGCACGTTCCACTCAAAAGGCCGATTGCGCCACAAGGAGACTCAATGCATGTTGAAAGCATCGTAGTCGACATTATAAGAGCACATAACTTCCAAGGATTCGATGTAGTTGGAAAACTCAATGCTACTAGAGAGAGCCATCTTGCAAGGCTAAGAAATAGTGGGCAAGTAGATCGGAATGCAAAGGTGTGGTGAAAACACTCCACCCTTACCCCTTTTTATACTTGAAAACCCTTACAAGGGACATAATCCCTACAAAAATCGGAGGGAATCTTACCCCAAAAGGTACTAAAGGCTAAAGAGGGTACCAATCAAAGCTTTGAATTGATGGGCCTGGACTGAACTGCCGATAGGCAGGTCAGGGTGCTTGCCGATCGGCAACCCCCCCATTTTTAGAAATTTCCCTTTTTCCTCTTTTGTCAAATCAGAAAACTCAATAAAAATAAATTGACATTCCCAAAAGAATTTCAAAATCCCTTTTTCTCCTTATAAAATTTCCCCTTTTTTTATTCAAAAACTTTACTTCAAAAAAATTCGAAAAATATTCCTTTTTACGGTCTCAACAACAAAGTAAAAAGCGCATGTGCATGCATTCATCATTAAATAAAAGATAGTAAAAAAACTCCATTGCATTGCATATATTTGTTTTCTGTGTTACATCATTTTGTAGGAAATAGAAAGAAAAAGAAAAAACAACGGGACTCAGCCAGAACCCACATTCTTTCTCTCCCTCTCTCTCTCAAGAGCTTCCACCCCTGCGGCGTGCTCTCTTCCCCCTATGGCGAGATGACGTACCACCACTACCCGAGCCAGAGTCCTCTCCAGACGAGGCAGAAAGCACCAAGCAAGAAGGAACGGGAATCGCGTCCCGAATATAGGCAGTCGCCGAAGATATCCAGTTTATAATGTCCCTCAGCCAAGTGGTCGACACCCGGACTTGCTGAAAGAAAAGGTGAAATCAGTATCAAATAAAAAATTACCAAAATAGAAAAGAAAGAAAGAGAAGAACAGAAATGTATACCGCAGGTCGAAGGACCTCCTCTGTCAAACCCAACTCCTCCGAATCCATCGCATTAGGACAGTGCAGCATAGGCACCATCCCTCCATCAGACCGCCGAATGTTGTATGAAGGGGTATGCAGCCGTACAAAAGGGACCTCCTAGGTCACCGTTTCCGCAGATGCCGACGGACCACCACCACTATGGGAAGATCCCACCTCCCGACTCGAACCCGCCAGAGGGAAGGGCGTCGCATCATATATGTTGGGCACCATCAACCAGCTCGTCAAAAAATCCATATAGTCATACGGTGCAGCCGTATCGGGGTATAGCAAGTAGGACTCGCCAATAATCACCGCGATCCTCTCATCCTCCGACAGCAGTTGCTCCCGCCTCATAGACGTAGGAGGATACGCGGGTGGAACCACCACCTCCTCCTCAGCAATATGATAAACCACCCTCTCCCCGAGGTACCATGAATGGCCGAACTCATGCCCCAGTAAATGCCTTATCCGCATGTTCACTTCGGTCGCCCCCGCATCCTGAATGGTTGTCCCCCATGGGTAAAAGGTCACCTGAAAATCTCTGAGCAAGCATAAATGAGTACAAGATCAGAAGGAGAAAAAATCAAGATTGAAATTGAAAGAGTCTTACCCTACCACTAGTCAGGTCAATCAAGACCTGACGCACCGCCTCCAGGGAAAGAGATCCCTTCGACTGTCGATTGGCCTTATGCCATCGATACAATCGACAGAAGTCCCTAACAGTGTCATCCTTCAAAGCAATCAGTGGGGTATTGCGGCCAATCACCTCATAGAACCACGTATGAATTCACAAGCAAAAAGAGACGCATAAGGAAAATACAAATGCATGAAAGGAAAATGCGAATCCATGAAAAGAAATGCATAAACTGGAGAATACCTCAAGAAGGTACGTGGACCTAGTAAAGGTCTGCCATCAGCACCGACTGAATGCATTCAGAGAAAAATAAAGGGTCACCAAGGTCAAACTCCCCTAATCATAGAAAGGGATGTTCGAAAATATCCTCAAGTATGGTAGAAACCATAAATGAACGATGTCACCGCTCGACGCCACCATAAAACCTCCCAATACTAGCAGAATGAATAACCAGGCCATCTGCCTTGCTTACAGCCCATCCTCCACATCGATCTACATAACCAATAGAATATCCTTTGGCAGTGACAACCGGATAGAATCCCCAAAGACTATCCTCCTACATCACCAAGTTCCGCACGCACTGCCTCCGATCCCAGCCGTAAAGAGTGATCCACCTCTATCTGCTCTCCATCAAAATCCAGCCCCAGCAACTATTGCACATCTATGGGAGTCACAGTCATCTCCTCGAAGCTGAAATGAAAGGTGTGGGTAGTGTCCCACCACCTCTCTCCCAAAGCACACAAGACCGTTGTCGAACGAGGCATCTCATCCAATGCCGATGCCAACCGCCCAAAACCCGCTGATGAGACCACCCAGCGCACCACATGTGGGAGGTGATCCCAGATCTCCTTGAGCCCCGTTGTCCCATTGGCACACATGTTCTTCAAAGAAATAGCAGACTAGCAAAAAGAAAAGTCTCATCAAAAGTCAAGAAAGAAAAATCACCAAAAAGAGAAGAATGCCAAAGGTCGGGTTACTTACATAACTGCCAGGCATAACTCTTAAAGAGCGATGATGCGATGTCTCCCGCAATAAGATCCGCTCATCCGCAGCAGGCTCAAACGCATCAAAGGAGTTCTCACTCCCCAAAGCAAGAGGCGCCCTAGCCCTCCACTACACATTCGTCTAGTCATCAACGGTCAACCACTCCCGGTGGACGGTAGTGCTCACAAAGGCGGCCATTTCTTGAAGATCAAAATGATAGAATGATTTGTCGAAGAATCGCAGAGAGAGATAAAGCAAAAGAAGCTGTGAAAAATGAGGGGATTCGCCCCCTTTATATAGGCACTAACCCCTTGCCTTCCCGAGGTAGCCCAAAAGTCTGTGCCATTGCCGAATGGCACCCTTCATACTATGCCGACTGGGACACCCTTAAAAATTCGTACATAAACTCTCGAAAAATACCAGAAAACCTCAAAAAATCTCCAGAAAATTTCCAAAAATCCTAAGAAGAATTTAAAGCCTTTTTTCCAAGAAAATTTCCCATTACCTCAAGCAGAACCCCTCTTCCCTAGCAGAATCCTCAAAAAACCAAGTGAAAACTCCTCCCGGCAAAGCTCCGGAGGATCCCTAAGGATCACCTGATCACTTCCCCAGTGGAGTTCTCTTTCAGCACCCAAAATAGGTTATCCCCCCTGCGAGGTCTCCTAAAATCTTCCCCAGCTATCAGTTCCCTAGCTCAGATCAAAATCATAAATCTCTTTCTCCAGTAGAATCAAAATTCAATATTTATCCACTCTTGGGTCAGAATTGGCCACGGTTTTGGATCGTCACTTGAGTTAGGTAAGAATTGACCTCGGTCCTCGGTCATCACTACTCTTGGGTTAGAATTGGCCCCGATCTTGGATCGGCACTTGAGTTAAGTTAGAATTGTCCTCAGTCCTTGGTCTTCACCACTCTTGGGTCAGAATTGGCCCCGGTCTTGGATCTTCACCTGAGTTAGGTCAAAATTGACCTCGGTCCTTGGTCGTCACCACTCTTGGGTCAGAATTGTTCCCGATCTTGGATCGTCACCTGAGTTAGGTCAGAATTGACCTCGGTCCTCGGTCATCAGCACTCTTGGGTCAGAATTAGACCCGGTCTTGGATCGTCACCTGAGTTAGGTTAGAATTGACCCCGGTCCTCGGTCGTCACCACTCTTGGGTCAGAATTGGCCCCAGTCTTAGATTATCACCTGAGTTAGGTCAGAATTGACCTCGGACCTCGGTCGTCACCACTCTTAGGTAAGAATTGTCCGCGGTCTTGGATCTTCACCTAAGATAGGTCAGAATTGACCTCGGTCCTCGGTCGTCACCATTCTTGGGTCAGAATTGGCCCCGATGTTAGATCGTCACCTCAGTTAGGTCAGCATTGACCTCGATCCTTGGTCGTCACCATTTTGGGTCAGAATTGGCCCCGATCTTGGATCGTCACCTGAGTTAGGTCAGAATTGACCTCGGTCCTCGGTCGTCACCACTCTTGGGTCAGAATTAGCCCCGGTCTTGGATTATCACTTGAGTTAGGTCAGAATTGACCTTGGTACTAGGTCGTCACCACTCTTGGGTCATAATTGGCCCCGGTCTTGGATCATCACCTGAGTTAGATCAGAATTGATCTCGATCCTTGGTCGTCACCACTCTTGGGTCAGAATTGGCCCCGGTCTTAGATCGTCACCTGAGTTAGGTTAGAATTGACCTCAGTCCTCGGTCGTCACCACTCTTAGGTCAGAATTGGCCGCGGTCTTGGATCTTCACCTGAGTTAGGTCAGAATTGACCTCGATCCTCGGTCGTCACCATTCTTGGGTCAGAATTGGCCCCAGTCTTAGATCGTCACCTGGGTTAGGTCAGAATTGACCTCGATCGTCACCACTCTTGGGTCAGAATTGGCCCCAGTCTTGGATCGTCACCTGAGTTAGGTCACAATTGACCTCGGTCCCCGGTCATCACCATTCTTGGGTCAGAATTAGCCCCCGTCTTGGATTGTCACCTGAGTTAGGTCAGAATTGACCTCGGTCCTCGATCGTCACCACTTTTGGGTCATAATTGGCCCCGATCTTGGATCATCACCTGAGTTAGGTCAAAATTAACCTCGGTCCTCGGTCGTCACCACTCTTGGGTCATAATTGGCCCCGGTCTTGGATGGTCACCTGAGTTAGGTCAGAATTGACCTCGGTCCTTGGTCGCCACCACTCTTAGGTCAAAATTGGCCGCGGTCTCGGATCTTCACTTGAGTTAGATCATAATTGACCTCGGTCCTCGGTCATCACCATTCTTGGGTCAGAATTGGCCCCGATCTTAGATTGTCACCTAAGTTAGGTCAGAATTGACCTCGATCCTCGGTCGTCACCACTCTTAGGTCAAAATTGGCCCCGGTCTTTGATCGTCACCTGAGTTAGGTCAGAATTGACCTCGGTCCTCGCTCGTCACCACTCTTAGGTCAGAATTGGCCGCGGTCTTCAATCTTCACTTGAGTTAGTTCGGAATTGACCTCGGTCGTCACCATTCTCGCGTCAGAATTGGCCCCGATCTTAGATCGTCACATGAGTTAGGTCAGAATTGACCTCGATCCTCGGTCGTCACCACTCTTGGGTCAGAATTGGCCCCGGTCTTGGATCATCACCTGAGTTAGGTAAAAATTGACCTCGGTCCTCGGTTGTCACCACTCTTGGGTCAGAATTAGCCCCGGTCTTGGATTGTCACCTGAGTTAGGTCAGAATTGACCTCGGTCCTAGGTCGTCACCACTCTTGGGTCAGAATTGGCCCCGATCTTGGATCATCACCTGAGTTAGATCAGAAATGACCTCGATCCTCAGTCATCACCACTCATGGGTTAGTATTGGCCCCGGTCTTGGATCTTCACCTGAGTTAGGTCTTAATTGACCTCGGTGATCGGTCGTCACCACTCTTAGGTCAGAATTGGCCGCGGTCTTGGATATTCACCTGAGTTAGGTCAGAATTGACCTCGGTCCTCGATCGTCACCACTCTTGGGTCAAAATTAGTCCCGGTCTTGGATTGTCACCTAAGTTAGGTCAGAATTGACCTCGGTCCTAGGTCGTCACCACTCTTGGGTCAGAATTGGCCCCGGTGTTGGATCATCACCTGAGTTAGATCATAATTGACCTCGGTCCTCGATCTTCACCACTTTTGGGTCAGAATTATCCCCGATCTTAGATTGTCACCTGAGTTAGGTCAGAATTAATCTCGGTCCTCAGTCATCACCACTCTTAGGTCAGAATTGTCCGCGATCTTGGATCTTTACCTGAGTTAGGTCAGAATTGACCTCGGTCCTCGGTCGTCACCATTTTTGGGTTAGAATTGTCCCCGGTCTTGGATCGTCACCTGAGTTAGGTTGGAATGGACCTCGATCCTCGGTCGTCACCACTCTTGGGTCAGAATTGGCCCCGGTCTTGGATCGTCACCTGAGTTAGGTCAGAATTGACCTCAGTCCTCGATCGTCACCACTCTTGGGTAAAAATTAGTCCCGGTCTTGGATTGTCACCTAATTTAGGTCAGAATTAACCTCGGTCCTAGGCGTCACCACTCTTGGGTCAGAATTGGCCCTGTTCTTAGATCATCACCTGACTTAGATCAGAATTGACCTCGGTCCTCGGTTGTCAACACTTTTAGGTCAGAATTGGCCCCGGTCTTAGATCATCACCTGAGTTAGGTCAGAATTGACCTCGATCCTCGCTCGTCACCACTCTTGGGTCAGAATTGGCCCCGGTCTTGGATTGTTACCTGATTTAGGTCAGAATTAACCTCGGTCCTCAGTCGTCACCACTCTTGTGTTAGAATTGGCCTCGGTCTTCGATCGTCACCACTCTTTAGGTCAGAATTTACCTCGGTTATTAGACCTTTACCCTAAGCCAGCAGATTCTTCTTTGACCTACAGAATTGATCATCCCTAGCACACTCCTTAGATCCTCAGAATCGGCCTCGACCCTCTGAATAGGTCATACTCCCTCAAAAGCATCATGTGGTGTATATTCGACGATCATCATTTATTCCAAACTCACCCATCTAGGGGCTCTGTAGACACCCCATTCTGTTACCCCCTAACTCTCCTTTGGTCCCTAGCACCTCCCTTCACCACTGTAAACCCAGGTCATGTCACGAGTACTAACCTAGAGGCCATTTGGCACTCCTCGGCTCAGTTTGACCCAAAATTCAAACTCTTTATCACAACCGAGACTGAATGAGTCTTCGAAGGGCACTGAATACCCTTTCCAACGATCCACCCCGTGCGCGATTCAGACTTACCATGCGAACGAACGATCCGTTTGCGTCCGAAACCTGACGTAGAGGCCACCGGGCGCTCCCGAGCTCTATTTGACCTAAGTCAACTCTTCAGCTCAATCAGGCTAAATAATTCTTCAAAGTTCACTGAATACCCTTTCCAACAGTCCATCACGTGTGCGATTCTGACTTTCCATGCGGACGAACGATCTGTTTGACTTCGGGAGGTCACCGAACGCTTCTCGGGCTCGGTTGACCAAATTCAACTCTCTAAACCGGGTCAAACTCTTTGTAATGTTGAAGTACATGTCCTAAACTTTCCAACGGTTCACCCCGTGCAGGATTCAGACTTACCATGCGGACGAGAGATCCGTTTGCGTCCGAATGATCCCCCGTCCATTGGATGGACAAATGCTTTCGAGCCATATTTGACCCGAAGTCAACTCCCGAACTCAGGAGCGGTTCAAAGTACTTTAAAAGGTCTCTAAATAAACTTTCCAATGGTATGCCCCGTGTGCAATTATGACTAACGGTTTGCCCTCGGAGGTCGATTTTTCAAAAAAGCCTTAAGCGCACTGCCAAATGGCAGGTTCTAGACCCTGCCTCTCGGCACCTGCCGATAGGCAGGAACAGGTCTATGCCGATCGGCACTCACATGGGCCTATAAAAGGAGGCCTTCACCTCATTTGTAAAGGAGGTCCAGATCTGATAAAAATCTCTCTAAACGAATCCCAGAAACCTCTCTCGAAGGTAGCATGATTTCAACTTCCAAATCCCTTTTTTACTTTCACTTTTCATCATCCTTTTCATCAAATTTGGTGAATTAGCCACTCTCGATCATCATCCAAGTGCAAGGGCTTCTCTCCAACATTCAAGATCAAGTTCAAGATCTTCAAGAATGTCTAACTTTCTCAAACTCTCTCTTAAATTCTCAATAACTGGTTTTCTTATTTAGAACTTTTATTATCTAATCTCGCACATCCTAATATACTTTTTATTTAGTATTATTATACATCTTTTATTTTCATAAAACCCAAAAAACAAGAAAAAGAGGGTTTGCTCATAAATTCCAAGTAGGGATTCTCACACTTTTTCCACACTTTTCTCACAATCAAAACACTTTTTCTACACACGCACACACTTACATATAAGAAATTACCCATTTGGATTTATGGGATAACCCCCACCCCTCGTTTTGTATGGGAACTACGTGGACTTTGATGCCTTTATAGGTTACATAGGCGTTTTGGGGTAAAACCCAAGGCTCGAGTCCTTTTTCTCACATTTTCTCTGATTTTCTATCTTCTATAAATCCATTTTCCTTATATTCTATATACTTTCCATTAATAACATATTGGTCCATATGCGTTATCGTTCCATTATAACGTTCAACGTAGGGGTAATCGCGTAAATCTTATTTTTATAATACTATTCTTATATCTTCCTATAGACGACTCGCTTTATCTTTCCAATGATACAAGTCGAGGATTCCTACCTCCATTCTATATATATACACATGCACAGATATCACGAGGGAAACAAAAGGAAAATAACAAATATTCATGAGAGATCGAAAGGGCGGAATGGGTGCTTAACACCTTCCCATTTTCGTAACTAAGCCTCCGAACCCTTCTCGAATCATCTTGGTTTCGCACGCACTAGTATGTCTTTGGATGCCATCCTTCGGGGTGGCTTCCCCTTTTTCTTTTTTCTGTTTCGAGTAAAATAGACTGGAAACTCTGAATCTCTCTGCATTTTTACACCACATCTCAAACGACCTCGGCTGAAGCGCTCCCGAGAGGGACGGGCGGGACCCGAAGGATCCTTTCCTCCACGCGCCCGCCCGCACGACGAGGATCGGGGATGGACACAATAGGTATTCCCAAGATTCTAATAAGAAAGATGTAGCAACCCTTTGCAAACTGGTTGCCCAATAGATTGTCTATGATAAAACATTATTCAAGAGAAACTTTAATAAAATCCATTTACACAGCATCGCAGGGGATGACATTAAAGAGACGATGCAAAAAATCCCCAACGGGGAATCCGAACCCCACATGAATGGCCATGTGCTTTCCAAGAAAATCATTTGACAAGGTTACTAATAGACTATTGTGGTTGAGGATTGTCCCGCCTACGCAGAGATATCTTAAATAGCAAAAGTTTTCTAATCTCCAACCCTCACATCCACGGGAATTTATAACATAACTTTTCCCTGGCCATTTTCCATACAGGGCTGCAGTATCATAGGGAAGGTAACACTCAAAGCCTCAAATGGGCATGAATTCATCTTAGTTTCCAACGATTACTTCACCAAATGGGCTGAAGTCGAGTCATACGTAGTTCTGAATGCCAAAAAGGTGGCCAAGTTCATTAAAAAAAATATCATTTGTCGATATGGGGGCCTGCACAAGCTAGTGTTAGACAACATGTTACATTTTGAGAGAGAAGTCAAAGAGTTGGTCGATGATATGGGATTAATAGTCACAAATATTCACCTTTCTAATACAAGGGTAGAGTTGTCACTCTTGGACGAAAGGAGATAGAAGTATCTATATCATACACAATAGGACCATCGCCGAATATCACAATCATTCAATAAGAGAGTCAAGGATCATGGTTTTCGAGAAGGGAATTTAGCCCTTAAAGAAATCGTAGAGCCCATCTGTGACCTTAGGCGGACATTGAAGCCCAATTGGAGTGGCCACTACATTGTGAATAAGATCCTATTTGGTAGCACTGCTATGCTCAATAATATCGACGTCTAGTCAACCTGGACCATCTCAAGAAATTCTAACCTTAGTTAGAAGTCTTGGCGCTGTATGACTCTTCTCATCTCCTTTTATTCTTAAAAAAATCTTCATTTCCCTCTAGTCAGAACTACGTGGGGTCTGATCCTCCACCTCATAAAAGGTACGCCCCAACAAACTCATCTTACAAACCTATAAATTGGGCGTTTATCCCACTCACCTCATAAAACCACGTCTGCAAAGGTCAAAGGGTCATCAATCAAGGTATTTTATCCAATATATATTATCATTGCATCATGACAATCAGTATCTCGATAAACATATACATTATATTTTCTAGATATTATTTTGGGAATATTCTTATAAATTAACTCACTCTATTGTTTCCATGGTATGACTTGGAAAATTTCGATCTCCATTTATACACACACACACACACTTCATGAAAAAATTAATGAAATCAGTTACACAAGCTCATGAGAGACCGAAAGGGCAGTATTAGTGCCTAACACCTTCCCATTCCACAACTTAGCCCCCGGACCTTCGAACTATTGGTTTCATAACCATAAGTTTGTCTTTGATGCTTTTCCAACAAGGAGGCGACATGTTCTTTTACCTTTTTTGTTCAAAATAGGTTGGTGACTCCATCTCTTTACATTCACCCCACACTGACAATGGTCGAAGCGCTCTTAAAGAAAGTGGGCGCGAGACCTTTTCTCCCTCCTATTTCCTCTCCCTAAGAAGAGAAAGAGAGGAAATAATTCGAGATGGCTATAGTACTTGTTGATGAAAACAGTATGGACGATGTAGTACAAATTATGGTAGAAATGTTTCGATAGACCAATGATATTTACAGCATTTCTGAACTACTCATTTCTTTAAAACTTCAAGGGCGATTGGTCCCATCACTCTTGCACCTCCACGTTGAGTGGGAAGATTAATAGAAAGAAATCATTGAGGTTAAGGAATGCATTGAATTATCTTAGAGGAAAGACATCATTCCACGGGATAGGGGGATAAATTTGATAGCTCAGATGATGAATAGAGTCAGGAAAAAATCTATTTAAGAAACATCATGTGTGGAATGGTATCTTTTAAGGGTATATTAGGAAAAATCAGTAAATTATCCATTCATCCAAAAATATATAAAGATACGGGATTATTGTTATTCCTTGCCTCCGTAAAACATATGACCAGATTAGGAAGACACTACAAAGATTCAAATCCTCATCCATTAAGAACAGATAAGAAAAAAAGAAGTTATCGAGATCCTCGACCATCTCAAGAAGACTCAAGCCAATATTACCTTGTGAGGACTCTTCAAGTCTTTCCAATTACACTAAAATGCTCTAATAAAGATTCTCACTAGGCCCACGGTCCCTCCTTCCACCACTATTGAAGAAGTTGTAAACCTAATTGTATTCTTAACCACCACTAGTCTCCTTTCCTTCTTCGAAGAAGAAATTTTGAAGGTCATCTATGATAATAACTATGACCTCAACATCTCCATTTAAGCAATAATAAAGACAATCCCTCCCTTACTCGTCGATAATGGATCATCCATTAATATTTTCACACTAAGAACCTTCAATTGTTTGCGGTTAAAAGTAAGTGACTTGACTCCTACTTCAGCCGTAGTGCATGCCTGTGATAATACTCGCAGAGAGATGATGGGATCTGTAACACTTATAATAGGGGATGGCCCTTTCAATCTCATTACTGATATTTAAGTTATAGAGATACCCACATGTTTCAACTTGCTGCTTGGTCAACCATAGCTTCATAACATATGTGGGCTATATTCCTACCTTCACCAGAAGTTGAAATTCTTCACCAAGGGCCATGTCATTACCATTTTGGGAGACGATGGTAGTACTAAAAATGTTGGCACAAGAAATTCGATACTACAAATACATCATGGGATGAATGCACTAATAATTCGATACTAGAAATACATCATGGGATGAATGCACTAATAATTCGATACTAGAAATACATCATGGGACGAATGACATACTTCTCTCCAACTTCAGGGTCGATCCACTTCCCCTTTCGTTAGGGGATAATTTGAAAGACCGGATCTGCCTAGACCACAACCTTAACGGTATTGTCAACGTAAGACAAATGTTTAAGAATATGCACTTTATGCTCAGACTGGGGCTGGGGCGACATCAATAAGGGATCCTAGAGCCCATAATCCTAAAAAAGGTCTTTCCCTTTGTATGGACTAGGTTATCAGCCTTAACTAGAAGAACTTAGAATGACCCACTAACCATGATTAAAAAGGAGTTTATAAGATGCTAAGACTGTTTTGAAGGATTTCTTAATTAGGGGATTCATCAAAAGGGGTGAATATTTTCCCTTCTGCGAATTTCCCGAACCGTGGTATGATCATATGAATAATAAGATGAAGTTAGGGATGGAATCTTCTTTTAAAACAACTACTCCTAAGGTGAAGACTACCGGCATAAAGTGCAACCGCCCATTCAGAAAGTTATAGACATTATAGAAGTGTCAGTGGAAAGTTATTCTATAGACTCATGCAATCTGTAGAAACTAGGTATGACACTTTATATGATCCACTCGGGCACTACATCATTGGACTCATCCACTCTAATCAAGGCTGCTGATGAGACTCTCTTCAACTGGAGTTCAATACTAGTCCCACCTGTTAAGATGTAACCATACCTTGTTGTTTACCTTGTCTCTTCATATATTGTTGTTCCTCCTTTTTCTAATAACAATATAATTGAGACCTATTTTGATGAGGTTCTCAATGATGTTTTCCTCGAAAGTGAAATAAATGAGGATTTTGAATATCTTGTTGTGACTGACATTAATTATATTGATATTAATCAAACTCCTGGTTATGATGATTTTACAATTGAAAAATTCTTAACAGGTCTTATTAAGGTTAATAACAAAAAAATTAACAGTGTTAAAATTAATGAGGATGGAACTATTGTTATTAATATTGGATCTAAAAGCTAATAGTGAGAGATTAGGATAGGGTCCATCCTTAATGAGCATGAGCACACGCAATTTGAATAGCTCCTAAAGGATTTTATAGACGTCTTCGCATGGTCTGATGACGATATGCCCAACATCGATCCCAAAATAGCCTAGGATGAGATTCTAACTATCTTAAAACACAAACCGATCAAACAGAAGGTGTGAAAACTCTGTACTGAAGGGTCACTCAAGGTCAAGTAAGAATTAATCATACACTTTAATGTAGGCTTCATCTGGGTGATTGAATATCCCATATGGCTCGCCAAAATATTACCCGTGCTAAAATCTAGAGCAAAAGTCTGCATGTGCATCGAATACCGAGATTTAAATAAAGCACCACCGAAAGATGATTACCCATTACCCAACATCGATATAACTGTGGACAATGTGGCCAGTCACGATCTCAAGTTATTCGTCGATGGGTTCGTTAGATACAATCAAATCAAGATGCACCCTGACCATCAAGAGAAAATTGCCTTCATCACCCCCCAGAGAACCTTTTGCTACACAATTATGCAATATGGGCTCAAGAACACGGGGGCTACCTACCAAAGGGTTACCATAACCATCTTGCATAATCTTATATAGAAGGAGCTCAAAGTCCACATAGAAAAGATGATTATTAAGTCTAAGACTCGGGATGGGCATGTTCCTTCCCTTCGAAAGTTCTTCAAACGACTTCCATGATATCTACCGAATGTGGTTAAACCCACATGAATGTGTTTTTGGTGTCACAAAAGGAAAGCTATTAGGATTTATTATTAGTGAAAAGGGAATTGAAGAAGATCCTACCAAATTGAAAGTCATACTCAAATTCCACCGTCCCAAATGGAAAAGGAAGTACGTGGGTTCTTGGGAAAATTACAATATATGAATACGGGATTCAAAGGCAAAAATCTTCTCCTTATCGACCCCAGATCAACAGTGCTGTCGAAGAAGCCAACAAAAATATCAAAGCCATCATCAGCAAAATGATCGAGAGTTATCAAGATTGGATCGATCGAACCCCTTATAACCTTTGGGGTTACCTCACTTTAGTCAGTACATCTACTGAGAACACCCCTTACTCTATGGTATATGGCATGGAAGTAATCCTACACATTAAGCTAGAAATACCTTCCTTATGCATTATACTCAAAAGTAGAGTCAACAAGGTAGCTTGATATCAGAGCCCCTCTGACGAACTTTCACTCTTGGATGAAAAGAGGATGAAGGATCTATACCACATATAAGGGTACCATCATGAGATAGTGCAATCATTCAAATGAAGATTCAAGGACCATGGTGTCCAGGAAGAAGACTGGGCCCTCAAGGATATCATAGAACCCGTTTGGGACCCAGAGGGAAAGTTAAGCTAAATTAGAGTGGCCCCCACATAGTGAAAAAGATCCTAGGCGTCACCTCTATGCTCACTGACCTTGATAAAGAAGAGATGGCACGTCCAGTTAACCTGGACCGTCTCAAGAACTTCTACCCTTAGTCCAAAATCTCTACGTGCTATAACTCTTTCCATCCCCCTTATATTCTAAAAAAATTCTCCATCCATCTCTACCCAAAAAAACGTGGGGTCCGATCCTCTGAAAAACCTTTTTCTTTCAAAATAGAACTCAGAAAATTTTCAAAACCCCATAGGTATGTAGGGAGCTCATATGCTTAACATTGGCGTGGTCCTCTTCTTTTTTCACAAAATGCTATTATTTTCTTATCTCCGAGAATGACAGTTCATTTTATTATTTTCATGAATAAAATGATTACATATGCCTTAGAGATTAGTATAGATAACTTAAATGTAAAACTCATCAAGAGGCAAATAATATGATTAAAAAATATTTTCTTTCAAATATGGGACTTCAGCACTATTACATGAAATATCAATGAAGGGAGATAAACCAACCACCCTTCTCCGTCCTCCAAACTATTCCAAAACAAACCCAAACAAACTTAATAAAAATATTCCCAGTTCCTAGAAATACAAAAACATACAAAAATATCCCAGTCACATAAAATAATCAAAACTTGACAAAAAACCTATACGCAGCTGCCGGAAGACCTAGCCCCATCATCATCAGCTCCCTGAGGTCCCCAAACTTCTCCTTCTTTATTGTATTCTGAATACACTCTATGGAGTGGTAAGCCCTATCTAGCCTGGAAAAAACCAGTACTCCCCCTCCATGGTGTCAAAAAGGGCAAACCACCTCTGCCTGATCTCCTCCATGAAGATATTTACCATTACTCACTTCCACATACATTTTATATAGTCTCTATACACATGCCAAACCCTGCCTACGGATTGATATGGATGGGTTGACGGTTGATGATTCTCCCACAAACAACGTAACCTCAAATGCATAGACTCTGGAGAAGAAATTGCCAAGAGAAATAAAATGGAGTTTTCCTTAGGCCAACTAACCGAACATACCAATATTACCCAAGTTATAGAACAGGTTACTGCTCTCCCCACCATGGCACAAACCAACAAACGCATCGGGATATGTTCTCCATAAACCAATTAAACCAGTTCTCTATAAATGGGCCAAAATTGATGAGGTGTCGAGTAAAGAAATTTAGCACGGCTGCCAGGGCATACTCAAGAGGAACCTCCAAATGGAATTTCTCAACCAACCACTTGAATAGCATTACCGAGCTCCCCTAAAAAAATCAGAGTGACCTTCCTATCAAGCATCATCACCACCACAAGACTATAGTGGTAAGATATCCACGTTATGAATGCAGCCAACTGAGGGTCCACTATTACACTACCCATCACTAGTAAGATCCTCAAAGTTAGGTTGAAGGAAAAAAATCACGCATGTACTACATCATTGAAATCCCTCAAACACATAATACATGACAGACGAAAGAGGAGATCACCCCCCAGTTACCAATGGTCGGGCTGCCAAACGGTTAATATGGAGCCACTCTGCCAACAAGGCCCGAAGAGAATAAGAAAATTTGATCACAGCCTCTGCTACGCCAGGATTAATTCCCAATATGGTTGAGAACTCATCGTAGGTTGGGTAGACCTCATATAAATTGAAATGGAAAACATGACCTTTAGCATAGCAAAATTGCGCTGTCACCTCTAGCATATTCTATTCAATGGCTTTATTACACCACAATATACCTGGGGAAAGTTGAATGCCTGATAGTCCACATTGTACAAACACATAGTTGCCTGATTTTCAAGGTAGGAAGCAAATTCTGCATGCGTTAGAAGGGACATTTATGGAATAATGAGGCAAACAATAAGAAATAAGAAGAAGGAAGTGGGTGCGAATGGATGAAAAACTTCAACCCTACCCCCATTTTATACACAAAAGTATTGACTAAAGACAAGAGATCTGAAAAGTCCGAATGAATTCCTACCCTCCAAAGTACTCTAAGCTATAGGAAAGTGCAATCAAAGCCTTAGGGTGATTTGACTTGACCCATATGCCGCTAGGAAGGACAAGGGGTATGCCGATCAGTAACACCCTTATTTTAAAAAGTTATATATTTCCTTTTTTGTCAAAATCAAAAACTCAAAAAATAAATCCTTATTTTATGACCCCCCGGGTTATTTCTTCTAAACTTATACATTTGTATCCATCATATCTCATCATAAATCTTTTCCTCGAGTTACTTAATCTCTTTTCTAAATAAATATTCCATTAATTTTTATAGTCTCAACAACAAATTAAAAAGTGCATGTAGAATAAATCACCGAAAAAAGAATGAATAATAAAAATCTTCTTCATATATGTACTTCCATTATATGATTATATTTATTTCGGTAAAAGAAAAATGAAAACAACGGGACTCGGTTCAAATCCACAATCTTTGTCACACACACTCTCTCTCTCTGTCTCTATTAAAACCTCAATCCTTGTGGCAAACATGCTTCCCCCGGTGACGAGCTGTAGAACCTCCACTACCTGAGCTCGATCCCTCATTCGAAGTAGCTATAGTAAGTAGATAAGAAGGAACAAATTCCCTGATATACTTTTTGCCAAGTGGTCGGCACCCGAAAATACTGCAAGTAAAACAACAAGAACAAAAGTCAAATCAATCAGTATGGAGAAAAAAATGAACGAGAATGCACAAAAGTGAAAAATATACCTCATGTTGTAGGACATACCCCGTAAGCCCCATCAACCCTAGATCTGCAGCATTAAGGAGATGAGGTAAGTCAGTGATCTCCTTCTAATCAACCTAAAATTATAGTAAGGCAGAGTGTCATGAATAAGTGGATCATCCTCTGCCGCTATCGCCGCTGATGATGTACCACCCGTGTTGTGATCAGATCCCACCATCCCTCTCGTACCTATGCCCAAAGTCGTAGTAGGTGGAGACTTAGTCATTACTTCATTAATGTAGGAAGGCATCATCCATCTCGTCACAAAATACAAGTAGTCATAGGTCACCGTTGTGTCTATGTCAAGTGAATAAGCCTTGCCGACCATCGCCGCCACCTTAGCCTCAATGGACATCTCCCTCACTCGCCCCACATACATCAGAGTCACTACTGGAGGGACCTTCGCCTCAGAGTCCACTATTTGTAGGACAACCCTCTCTCCTAGGTACTAGGAGTACCCGAACTCATGCACCATCAACCATCGCATCTACACATTCATGCCCGTCACCCTCCTTGTGCTGAAGAACCATCCCCCAGAGGTAAAAGGTCACATGAAATTCTCAAAAAGCTCAATATTCTTGTAAAAATAAATTTCCAAAAAGGATACAAAAGAAGAAAGAAATAACCTGATCGCTCATCAGCATGTTTAGAGCCTGTAGTACCGCTGCTAGGGACAAGGACCGGTTTGACCGCCTGTTGTGAAAATCACATTCTTCTTGTGTTGGCTCAATCTTGAGACAAACAATTTTTATTTATATGCTCTTGCATTTTTTATTTTTATTAAAATCTATTTTTTATATCTTAAATCATATTTTCCAATATTGATTTATTATATAATTTTTTTTTTTAAAAAAACAATTTTTGTATAGTGTACAAATTATTTTCGTAGTCATATAATTTATTTATTTTTTCTTCTGAGAGTTTTGATATTTTTTCTGAATTTAAACTTTATTTTATATTGCAAGTTTTTTTTAATTGATATATAAAATATTTTTTGATTCAGAATATTTTTTTTATTACATAATTTTGTTGTATCATTTGTTTTCAATTGGTATATTTACGAGTGTTTTTTTGTATTAGATGTTAATAGTTTAAACATTATTTCTTTTGGTTAACTTAAACCTTTAAATTCCAAAATAATAATGGCAGCACTTGTTTCTTAAAAAAAAGAGCCGTTATTTTTTTTTTGCCTTTGTTGGTTTTTCCCTTTTTCATTTGGGCTTTATAGTCTTTGGTCTGGGATGAGAGGACTTAGGGTTTCATTTTTCATTTCTCTCTTTTCTCTCTACACAGCCGCCAAAAGCTCTATCTCTCCCTCATTTTTTTTGGCCATCAACATCTCTTTCTCTCTCTCTCTACATATACACACTTGCTTGGTGAGAGTTTGCATTTTTTTAAAAACCCATATTCAGATCTGAGTTCGGTTTTGGTGGTTTCGTTTTGAGATTGGAGGCTTAGTTTTTTCGGTGTGGTGGACTGGTTTCTAGGCGATCTCGGTTTGGGGGTTTCGGCTTTTCGGTGAAACACTTTTTCGGTGACGTCGGCCCGATTTTTTTTACCCTATTTTCGGCGTCCCCTACTTCGACTAGTACGAATTTCTGGCGTTCGACATTGTTCTTTTTCAGTCCAGCGTGATCTTTCTGGCGTGACTGGGATCCGGCATTTTTTTTTTTGTTTGGGGATATTCCGGCGAATCATATTTTTTTTCGGGAGGCTTCCGATTTTGAATCGGATGTGGCTTACAGTTTTTGCACTTTGAGGTAACGTTTTTTTTACACACACACACACACACACACACACACACACATATATATATATATATATATATATATAATAATGCTCTTGTGCGGACCGGACATGTGTCACCTAACGATGCGTCTAGAAATTTTTGCCTAAATTATAGGCACACTCTCTCTCTTTTATGGGCTCACCGCCAGGTGACACATAGCTTGTTTACAAGAAACTAAATGGGTCGGTGAGAAAGCTAGAGAAATAGAAAATACAGGATTTAAATTATATTATACAGGAAAACATAGAAATAAGAACGGAGTTGGAATAATAGTAGATAAAAACTTTAAGGACGATATCGTAACCGTTATTAGGAAAGGTGATAGACTTATACTTGTAAAATTGGTATTAGGTGAAAACATAATTAATATTGTTAGTGCTTATGCACCTCAAGTAGGATTAGATGAGCACACTAAAGTACAATTTTGGGAAAAAATGGATGAACTAATTCAAGAAATACCCCTAGGTGAGAAAATCTATATAGGTGGAGATTTTAATGGCCATGTAGGAGAAGATCGTGTAGGATATGAGATAGTGCATGGCGGACATGGTTTTGGAGATAGGAACGACGAGGGAGAGTCTATCTTAGATTTTGCGATGGCTTATGATTTTGTACTAGTAAATACATGTTTTAAAAAGAGGCTTGAACACTTAATAACTTATAAAAGTGGAACACATAAGAGCCAAATAGATTTTTTCATTACTAGGAAAGGAGACCGATTAACGTGTAAAGATTGTAAGGTTATCCCGGGAGAGAGCTTAACCTCACAACATAGGATAATGGTGTTGGATATAAATATTAAAAATCAATCACGAATGCGAAAAGTGAAGATTAACCCACGAACTAGGTGGTGGAATTTAAAAGGAGAGAAATTAGAACTATTTAAAGATAAAGTATTAAATGAAGCAACATGGAATTGTGAAGAAGAAACTAACATAATGTGGAATAAGATGGCCACATGCATTAGGAAAATATCAAAAGAAATTCTTGGAGAATCAAAAGGCAAAGGGCCACAGTCTAAAGAAACTTGGTGGTGGAATGAAGAAGTACAGAATATAGTAAAAATTAAAAGAGAGTGCTTTAAAACATGGCAAACAAATAGAAATGAAGAGAATTTTGAGAAATATAAATGGGCTAAAAAGGAAGTTAAGAAAGTGGTAAGAGATGCTAAGTTAAAAGCGTATGATGATCTTTATACAAAATTAGGAACACAAGAAGGGGAAAAAAGTATTTATAAGCTTGCTAAACTTAGGGATAGGAAAACAAAAGATTTCAATAACGTTAAGTGCATCAAAAGTGATGATTCGAGAGTCCTAGTCAAAGATGATGAAATTATGGAAAGATGGAAAAACTACTTTGAGAAGTTATTAAATGGAGATAATGGGAGTAGATTAGATATAGAGGAACTTAGGGAGACTCGAGAAGATATATTTTTTCGTAGAATTAGGACAACAGAGGTCAGGATTGCTCTAAAAAAGATGAAAACAGGGAAGGCTTTAGGACTAGATGGTATCCCTATTGAGGTTTGGAAGTGCTTAGGGGAGGATGGAGTATCATGGCTTACCAAATTATTTAATAGAATTTTAATGACTAATAGGATGCCCGATGAATGGAGAAAAAGTATTTTAGTACCTATTTATAAAAATAAAGGGGACATACAAAGTTGTTCAAATTATCGTGGTATTAAGTTAATGAGTCATACAATGAAACTTTGGGAGAGAGTGATTGAATATAGATTGAGATTGAAGACAACAGTATCTGAGAATCAATTTGGGTTTATGCCTGGGAGGTCAACAATGGAAGCAATCTATTTATTGAGGAGATTAATGGAGAGGTATAGAGAGAAAAAGAAGGATCTTCATATGATTTTTATAGATTTGGAGAAGGCGTATGATAGGATACCCAGAGATATAATATGGTGGGTTCTACATAAAAGAGGAGTGACTCGCAGATATATTTACGTGATCAAGGATATGTATGATGGTGCGATGACTACAGTAAGAACATCAGCTGGAGAAAGTAGTGAATTTTCAATTACGGTAGGGCTACACCAAGGTTCAGCATTAAGTCCTTATCTCTTTGCTCTTGTTATGGATGAGTTGACTGGACAAATACAAGATGAGGTGCCATGGTGTATGCTATTTGCAGATGATATTGTTTTAGTCGATGAGACTAAGATGGGGATAAACGCTAGGTTGGAATTGTGGAGAGAAACTTTAGAAACAAGAGGATTTAAAATAAGCAGAACTAAAACAGAATATGTGGAGTGTAATTTTAGTAGTAATAGGAGGACAAATGGAGATGTGGTGAAATTGGAGGGTCAAGAAATACCTAGAAATGATCATTTTCGTTATTTAGGATCGATTATACAAAAAGATGGAGATATTAGTGATGATGTTACGCATAGGATTAGAGCAGGCTGGGTTAAGTGGAGAAGTGCGACCGGCGTTCTGTGTGATAGGCGTATACCTTTGAAGTTAAAAGGAAAATTTTATAGGACGGCCATTAGACCCGCCATGTTATATGGGACAGAGTGTTGGGCAACCAAGAAACAAAATGTGCAGAAAATGAGTGTGGCGGAGATGCGAATGCTAAGATGGATTTGTGGTAAAACTCGAAAGGATAAAATTAAAAATGAACAAATTCGTAAAATGGTGAAAGTAGCTCCTATAGAAGATAAATTGAGAGAAAATCGACTTCGATGGTTTGGACACGTCAAGCGTAGACCAATGGATGCTCCTGTAAGGAAGAGTGATTTAATTAGTATTGATGGTAACCCAAGGGGTAGAGGTAGGCCTAAATTAACTTGGTGGGATATTATAAAAAAGGACATGATATCATGTGGTGTAATCGAAGATATTGCACTGGACAGAATGGAATGGAAAAATAGGATTCATGTAGCTGACCCCAAATAATTGGGAAAAGGCTTTGTTGAGTTGAGTTGAGTATATCGTTATATATACTGTTTTATGCCTACACGCATTTCCTTAAAAAAAAAAAATTGATCCTCATTTTTGTGTTAACTTTTGCTCCTTGAAACATTCTTTTGGGTTGTGAAGATCTTTTTGTGTGGGTGAGTTTGGATCTGTTAATTTTTTTTGTTTTTGAATCCAAACACTTATTGGTTGTTTGCTGTTTAAAACCATAGTTACTTAAAGTCCCTTTTAAAACTTAGTTTGTTTGGTTGTTGTGACTTGAAGTTGCTAGATCTAAACATTATTTTTGTATATAATTTTTTACTGTTTAGTTTTATTTGGGACTAAATATAATTTTTGACAAAAATTAATTTGGAACTGTTTCGGACTAAGTCCTTTTGTTGGGTATTTGTTGTTCGACCTTATTTTACACCCAACTCATTTATTGTGTGTACACCTTTTTGTTTGATTTAGATTATTGAAATTTTGTGTCACACATTTTTTATAAAAATAATATTTTAATCTGAATTAAAATTTATTTGGGTGTTGAGTATTTGTTGTTGGAGCTTATTCTATACCCAACTCATTTAGTGTGTGTACACTTTGTTTATTTGGACTGTGATCTTATTTTTTGGCAAATTTTATTTGATTAAATTTATTTTTTAACTAAAATTTGTTGGGACTGAATTTTAGCAGGATTCTTTGGATGTTTGGTTTGGAGAGTTTATTTACACCCATTTCAGTTCATGTGTACACTTTGTTATCAAGACTTATTTTTGTGTATCACACATTTTTACTTATTATTATATTCTGATTTGATTTATTTTGGGAATAAAGATATTTGATTTTTTACTCTAACTAGTTACACCCCCTAAGTTGAACTTTTGTGTGTTCACTTTATTTAGTTGGGTTTAATTAGTGTGTGGTCTTTATATATTTAAATTTTATTTTAGTTAAACTCATCCTATTTTAGTGAGTCAAGTGCTTCACTCATTATCTCGTACTCACTTGACTTGGGTTGGACCATTTGACTCGTACACTTTTTATTGCCTAAGTTGAATACTTTTTGTTGTATTCTTTTATACTTGGGTTGTGTTTGTGTGTGTATGAGTGTTTGATCCAACTCTTGTCATAGTATTTGTTTATACTAAACTTGGAATTTAATACTTGTAACTTTCTTTTATTTAATTAAGTCCTAATTTGTATGAGCTAAGTGCTACACATACTTATCTTTTGCTCATTTTACTTGGACTTAATATTTTAACATAACATCGGTTTAAATTGATTAATATTATATTTGCTGTTGAGTTCATTTTTATTTTAGTTGCGCGACACAATTGTTGAAATTTTATTTCTTATTTTATTTGTGGTCATTTGCGCTAACTAAATTTGTTTTTAGGATTAATCTTTACTTGAATATTAAATATTAAGGAAGATCTTAGTTGTATCTTGGGACTTAATATTTAAGCATTCTTTTTAGTATTCATTAATTCAATATTGTCTTACCTTTCACTTAGTCACCGATTGGTAATTTGTCTTGACAATTAAAATCGATTTAAACCTTAATTGTTTGGTTTATTTTACTTAACAATATTATTTTGATTGAAAACAAACTTTATTATTATATCTATTTTGCACATCTACACGAGGTCTCGGGTTTGAGTGTGTAGTTGTGTATGGGTCTCACGCTTTCACTACATTGGTTGTTTAGTAATATTCAGTATTGTGGGGTTGTTTAGTTAGTGCCTCGATGTACTGGTTTTGTATTGGACTAATTATTTCATTTACACTCAGTTGCTGAATTCTTTATCTAAGCATTGATTTAGTGTTGCGTGTGTTGTGAGTGAGTGATAGTCTCTATTACTGGGGTGTTATTGGGTTGACCGATTTTCAGTTAAGTTGGGTTGTTTTAGACTAGGCTGGATTGTACGGGTTTGTATTTGCCTTGTTTAAATTCATTGTGGACTTGGAGGACTGTAATCTGTAACTTGTAGTCGGTAATAGTGGACTTGGGTGTGTGTGTTTTCCTGGGACTAGGAACACGGGGTTTACCCCTACGGTGGGCTCCTCAAGAACAAATCTGGTGTCACACTCTACTTTTCCTCATCTCATTCTTAAAGGGAATTATTCTTTACTTCTAGCATCATCACCTTTACTTACTAGTGTGCGTGAGTGTTTTCTCACTTAAAATTTATAATAGATTTTTTTATCAAAGATTTAAAAGATTTGGAGAATTTTTAAATAATCTAATACGCATTAGCAAGTACCCTTCGGTTCATCTAGTTTGACCCTTAGATCTTTTCAAGTGGTATCAGAGCTTCAGGATTCACTTTAATAAGGTTTTTATTCCGCAAAGATCCTGAACTCATTTTAAAATCTATATTTTATATCATTTAAAATATATTTTTTAAATATGGGAAACTTATATGGTGATGCTAATTTTTCTTCTAGAAAATCCCTTTTTGAATGTTTTAGAGAATCGAAGTCTTATTCACAATTTAACATTAAAAGCAAGAATGCAATTTTCCAAGCCATGGGAGCAACCGAAGTTAAAGCTATTTCATCTTGCACTACGTCTTTAGTTTCTTGGGACATTTCACTATCTTCTACCCATTTATCTAGTTTATGCGATGATATCTCTATTTGTGATAGCGATACTAGTTGTGCTAATTTAGTTTCTTTTATCTCGCGTGTTGTCTTTATATCCGAGAACATTAATGATTGTTTATATACTAGTTCTGATGATTCTAATTTTTGTGTAGATAATTCGGATCTCGACAAAGTGATTTTATCTCATAACTCACCTACTCCATGTCACCCTACATTCACATCTTTTATATCTAATGTTGATGATATTTTTAGTGATGTTGATGAATATGAAAATGAAGAAAATTATGTCATTTTGGAAGGGTGCGTGAGTACAAATTGAAGCCCTTATACCTTTGACTCACTTGAGTCTATATTGTATAAGTGCTCATCTAGTTTGGAAATTGTGACAAAATTGTGTCTTCCTAGAAACCAAAGAGCCTCAGAAGTTGGATTGCCTATTCATCTCTCTTTCTTGCTTGGATCAAGAACCTATTGCCAACACTCACACACAGTAGAATTCATTTTTGCATATCATATTGAATAAATTATGTGTGTACATGTGTTGAGTGTGTTTAAATCCCTAAGTTTGATTTTTAATAATTTTTTGGGATTTTTTAAACAATTTTTAAACCATGTTTTATTAATTAAAACTTGATTTATAAGTTTTGGGGTCAATCTCTTAATATTAATTGTTGTGTATTATGGCCTAATGTTACCTTGGGTAGAATCCAAAAGCGGCAGAGACTTCAGGGTATACTTTGTAATTAGTTTGGACGCGCGTTTTATATCCCTTAACTGGCCAACACATATTGCCCTCTGATTGGTTAGAAGTGTGTTTCTTTACTAAGACAATAGACGCGTGTGTTATCAGCCATTGGATCATTTCTTATCAATGGTTTGCATGTTGCCTTGATGAATCCCCGTGTAACTTTTTAAGCCAATCAGCGTTCGTTTAAGCACCTCCTTGTGTGAGCCCTTAGATTAAAGTCAATTTAAATTAACTCGATCTTAGCCCTTGGTTTTGATCAGATATCTCGAACCTTCTCCTCCCACTATAAAAAGGACCCTTCCCTCAGACTTCAAAGACGTTTGCCATTTGCATTCTTCTGAGAGAATAGAGAGAGAAGAGAGAAGAGAGAAACCAGAGACAGAAGAAAGTTAGAAACCCTAACTTCGTCCAAATCCTCTTCAAACCTAACCCAAACATTAATTCAAAACACCATAACCAAAAACACTATCCTGAGTGTTCTTGAGTGTTTGAGAGTTTGAGTTGAGTTATTTTTGTTGTTGTAACCTTGTGTTCGTGAGATCTTGCTTCCAACTTAGACTTGTACTTAGATCTAGTTTCTAATTTCATAGAAATCTCAGATCTGAGTTATTCATGTTACATTACACTTAGTTCTGTTTTATTTCTCATCTTGAGAAATATATTGTTGATTATTTTCTCTAAAATGTTTTCTTACTTTGAAATCAATAATAAATGCTTTATGTTTCTTGTTCTTGTAAAACTAAACGTTTGACCTAGTTTGGAATCTCACTTGGGGGTTTTCAACCTCAATTTTTTTTTTTAAATTCTGAGATTGATTAAGACCTTGTCTGTCTTCCTAGAAAGGTATCCATGGATTCTGGGAATGATTTAAAGGTCAAATAAGGTTCAAAGTTTTCTAAGAAGAAAGAAAAAGAAAAGATCACAGCATATAGTGTTATTGTAATTTGTTAGGATTGTTTGTACTTAATAAGTGTGTGTGTGTGTGCATGCATGTGTTAGAAAGCACCTCCACAAATACTTACACCCTACAACAGGAAAGTGTTGGTGATAAGATCTTGTGAACAAAAGTCGACGTAAAGTGCTGGAACAAATCAGAAGTTGACAAACTGAGAGAACTACATCTACAATCAGAACTGCAGAGAAGTGTAAGGACACCAGAGGGTACATTCCTAAACTTATATAGGTATGAGTTGTTTGCATGTTAGTTATATAGTTTGTAACTCATATAGTTGTTTTAGTGAATTTTTCATTTTACTCCGTAGAGGGAGTCGTGGATGTTTCCTCAATTGGTGAGGTTTTACCACGTAAAAAATTGCGAACAGAAGCCTTCTACATTTTCTCATCTCATTCTTGGTTGTGTTGTGTTTAAAACTTGTTTAAATTATCTTTTAAACTTGTTGCCCAAATCTTGAATAAGATCGCATACATACTGTTTTATTAAACACTTCTTGTGATTAATCATTTTTGATTTAAGAAAAGAGTTTCTTCAAAAAACAACTCGGAGTTACTTTAATAGTTTATTTTTAATAAACGGCTTTAGTAACGCATTTTTTCAATTGGTATCAGAGCTTGGTAAAACTGCTTTTAAAGAGATCGTGTGTTTCTGAAATTGTTTTCTGAAAATCAAATATGGACAAGAAAAATGAAAGATTTCGTAACTTGACCAGACCTCCAATCTTTGATGGAACCAATTTTGCTTACTGGAAAGTAAGGATGATTGCTTTCATTCAAGGAACCTTAGGAGATGATGTCTGGGACATTGTTGAAAATGGTTATACTTTTTCTACTAAACCAGCCAACGAAGGAAGTAATGAGATGGTTAAGAAAGCTCTAAGTGAGTTCACTCAAGAAGAGAAACAAGTTTCTCGAAATAATAATAAAGGAAAGAATGCTATATTTATGTCTATAAATGAACATGAGTTCAAAAGAATATCATCATGTACTACTTCTAAGGAAGCTTGGGACACCTTAGTCACTACTCATGAAGGAGACACTAGAGTTAAGGCTGCTAAAACACAAATGCTTATTCAGCAATATAACTCCTTAATTATGTCTGAGACCGAATCATTTGATGACTTCTATATGAACCTGACTGATATTGTGACCAAACTGCATGCTAATGGGATAACCTATGATAGACAAGAAATTGTATCTAAAATTCTGAGATCATTACCACAGAAGTTTGATAACAAAAGATATGCTATTGAGGAAACGTGTGATATAAATCTCACTCCTGAATTACTCTGTAGTAAATTAAGAACTGTGGAAATGGAACTGGAATTTAAGAAACAATTAACCCAATCCCATAGGAAACAAACCAGTTCCAATCTAAGCTTCTCTTCTAAATTGATTAATCCTGAGTTTAATACTTCCCATGATGAATCTGATGAGGACTGCGATATAGAGAGTTTGGACAATCAGATTGCCTTAATGGCAAAACAGTTCAAGAAAATCATTAAGTTTAGAAACAAAGTGGCAAATAAACAAGGGAAGTCAAATTATCCAACTCCTTCTAGTCACAGACCTCATGAGAAAAACAATGACAAAAATCATAAGGACTCTCACGCTAGACTTAATAGAGACCTTAAGAAGACTGAATGCTATAGATGTGGTAAACTGGGGCACATTGCACAAGACTGTAGAGTTAATTTGAACACTCAAAATAAACACACTAGAGCTAACATCTGCAAAACATGGGATGATTCAAGTGACTCTGAAAATGAGGAACCTGAGTCATCAGATGCTTTTGATCCTTGCATATCTTTCTTTGCCAAGATTATTTATAATGATGACATGCCTATGTTTGTTAATGAGGATGAACCAAATAACTCTATGACTGATACTTCGAATGTGGTTATTACTGGTTTAGATGCTTTGATTACTGAGAATGTTGCATGTTCTACCTCGGGGTGTGTGAGTCAAAGGGATGGCGATAATGATGATGTCAATGGGTGTGTGAGTTTAACAAATGAATCGTTAGGGGTCACTCCACACACCACACTTAGTGACTCGGACAATGAAGATCTCCCAGATATTCACACACTTTACACTAAGACTCTCAAGAAAAGTGATAGACTAGAAAAGACTGTTAAAGATCTTACCAAAAAATTAGAAGATCTAAGCCTGATGGTTAAACTGAATGCTGAAGAGTACACTACCCAATGTTTAACTCATAAAAGTGAAATTAAAGTTTTTGATGAAAAACTAAAAAAATTGACTAAAATAAATGAAATTCTGGAGAAAAGTACAAAGGGACATTGTTAGAGTTGGAACAAACCAAAGAAAAGACAACAACTGTTTTCAAAAAATTTACAAAATTTGAAAATAATTCTAACTGTTTTGATGAATTTGTTGCTGAATCTAGAACCAATTCTGATGATCGAACTGGTATAGGATTTTGTACCAATTTGAAAACACAAACTAAATATTTTGAACCTATCAAGTTTGTGTCAGGAGGTAAAAGACCTATTGAAACATGCCCAGACTTTCATTCTCTAAAAACTGAGTTTGATTCAAAAAATAAAAGTTTTAATATTGGGGAATCAAGTTGCTCTAAACATGAAAGTTCACCTAAGGCTAAATACGTCTTTCCTTCTATTAGGAAGAGTGAGTCTGCATTCAAGACTGTCACACCTAGGAATAGAGTTCAGCCTCAAAACTCTATAAAACCTTTGTTTATAGACTTTCCTAAGGAGACCCCCATCTTGATCAATCTTTATTGCTCCTACTGTTACATATATGGTCACTCTTTCGACGGTTGCCATGCTAGGAGACTTGTTAAACCTATCTATAATCCTCGTACTTACCAGAACTTTAACTATACTAGGAGGAGTCGAAACAATTATATACTTCCTAGACAGCCAGATAAAAACTCGAACTATAGAAAGAGAAAGACCAAACCTAAAAGAACATTTCCTATAAGGAATCCTAAGAACTTTCCTAAACCAAATGTTCAAGTCTTTCACAAAATTCAAAATCATGCGCAAAATATTTTTTAGCAAAAATCTAATGCTCGCAAATTTTATCAGTTGAGAGCTAATAAGCGCAAGATGAGAACTAGAGCAATTTGGATTAGAAAAGATGATCTATTACCTCGGATGAAATGTAATATTGTGGTTACTGCTTTAAAATCCGAACACACATCATCGGGTTGGTATTTAGACTCTGGATGTTCTAAGCACATGACTGGAGATGAATCTAAACTTTTAAACAAAACCACATTTGCTGGTGGTAAAGTCATTTTTGGTGATGGAGTTTCATCTCAAATCATAGGCAAAGGAACTCTCCAAGAAGATGGGCTTCCTATTCTTAAAGATGTTCTTCTAGTTAAAGGTCTAAAGGCCAACTAACTTAGTATTTTCCAATTTTGTGACTCAAACCATACTATTACCTTTTCAAAGAACAATTGCAAGATTTTAAATGAAAAAGGTGAATGCATAATTACTGGATTCAGAACTCCTGACAACTTCTACACTGTCAAGAATAATTATGAAATTTGTAATGTTGCCAGAATGGATGACAACGAGATATGGCATAACAGAATGGGTCACATAAATTACGATAATCTTAGTAAATTGTCTACTCACGACATAGCAAGAGGAATCCCAAAAATTAAACCCATTCATAATATTGCTTGTGGTTCCTGTCAAGAAGGTAAAATTTTTAAGGCCCCTCATAAGAAAGTCAAAGATATTCTCACCTCTAATCCCTTAGAACTCATCCATATGGACCTAATGGGTCCTTCACAAACTGTTAGCCTTTGTGGACACAGTTATATCTTAGTTATGGTTGATGACTTCACCAGGTTTACTTGGGTAGCCTTTTTAAAACAAAAGTCTGACACTTTTCAAACCTTCCTAAAAATTCTTCTTAGGATTGAAAATGAAAAGGACACGTAAGTAAATAGAATCTGTAGTGATAGAGGTGGTGAATTCAAAGACTCTGTCATTATGGAATACTGTGACTATAATGGTCACAAACACGAGTTCAGTGCTCCTAAGACTCCTCAAAAAAATGGAATCGCCGAGAGGAAGAATCGTACCTTGCAAGAGATGGCACGTGTCATGTTACATGCCAAGAATTTACCTAAATATTTTTGGGTAGAATCTATTCGTACTGCGTGTCACATCATTAATAGGATCTATCTTAGAAAGAATTCCAAACAAACCCCTTATGAACTTTGGTACAATAAGAAGTCTAATCTCAAATACCTTAGAACCTTTGGCAGTACTTGTTATGTATGTAAAGATAGGGAACACTTATCTAAATTTGAGAGCCGGGGAGATAAAGCCATATTTCTAGGATACTCGCCTAATAGTAAAGCTTATCGAGTGTATAATCTTTGCACTAAAACCATGATGGAATCCATAAATGAAATTGTTAGTGACACTACTGTAGAAAGCAAGACTAGTGAATTACCTATTGAAGAAGAGTCTTCAAATATTTTAGAAAATGACCCTTTTGAAATAGATAATTCATTACCTATTGAGACACCTGAAGTACCTAACAGGGTTTCTAAAGATCATCCCATAAACAACATAGTTGGCAACCCTAGTGAGCCAGAGTGTACAAGATCCCAACTTAGAAATTATGCACATTATGCATGTTTTGTTTCCCTTGTGGAACCAAAGAATGTCAATGAGGCATTGAATGACTCTCACTGGATTTCTGCTATGCAAGATGAACTTTTACAATTTGTCATTCATGATGTATGGTATCTTGTTCCACGCCCTGATCACAAAAAGGTTGTTGGTACTCGTTGGATTTTCAAAAATAAAACTGATGAAAATGGGATAATAATTAGAAATAAAGCTAGATTAGTTGCTCAAGGATACTCCCAAATATAACGAATTGATTTTAACGAGACCTTTTCTCCTGTTACTCGTTTAAAATCAGTTCGTCTGCTTTTTCGTTATAGCTTGTCACATGCGTTTTACATTGTATCAAATGGATGTCAAATCTGCGTTCCTTAATGGAATACTAGCTGAGGAAACCTATGTAGAACAACCTAAAGGGTTCATTGACCCTAAATATCCAAATCATGTATTTCGTCTGAAAAAGGCTTTATATGGCCTTAAACAAGCTCCTAGAGCTTGGTATGAGCGTCTTTCCAGTTTTCTTTTAGATAAAGGTTTCAAAAGAGGTGGAAATGACCAAACCCTATTTGTCAAACATTTTTACAAACACATTACTATTGCACAAGTATATGTAGACGATATTATATTTGGATCAACTTCTTCCTCAGAAGTAAAATCCTTTTCTGAATTATGAGTAAGGAATTTCAGATGTCCCTTATGGGGGAGTTGCAGTTCTTCGTAGGTATCCAAGTCAAACAAAATCCAGAAGGACTATTTGTTTCGCAATCTATGTACGCTTTAGAGATCATTAAGAAATTTGGCCTTGAGAGTGCTAAAAATGCTAAAACGCCCATGAGTACTACGCTAAAACTTTTTAAAGATGAAAATGGAACATCTGTAGATCCTACTCTGTATCGTAGTATGATAGGAACTTTACTATACCTTACTGCCTCGCGTCCTGATATTATGTATGCTGTGTGTGTATGTGCTCGATATCAAAACAACCCTAAAGAGAGCCACTTGAATACTGTTAAATGTATCATTAAATATGTAAATGGCACTCTAAATCTAGGACTTTGGTACACTAATGACACACCAAGCACTATAATTGGGTACACTGATGCTGACTGAGCTGGGTGTACTGATGATAGTAAAAGCACTTCAGGAGCATGTTATTATATAGGTAATAACTTGGTAGGATGGAGTAGTAAAAAACAAAACTGCACATCACTCTCGACTACTGAATCTGAATACATAGCCGTTGGTAGCTGTTGTGCTCAATTAATGTGGCTTAAACAAATGCTAAGTGATTATGGTATTCAAGAAAACCAATTGCATCTCTATTGTCATAATCAAAGTGCGATTAATATTTCTAAGAATCCTGTTCAACACTCACGAACAAAGCATATTAAAATAAGACATCATTTTATACGTGAATTGGTTGAATCTAAGGAATTAGAAATCAATTATCTTCCTACTGATCTACAACTCGCAGATATGTTTACTAAACCTCTAGATTATAATAGATTCATTTCATTACGTAAATCTATTGGTATGGTTTGTGCTGAGTATTTCCTTTGTTGCTTGTCCAAGTTTTTCCCTTTGTCCATTTGAGACAAAATGGGGGAGAAATTTGAGTCTATTCATCTCTTACATATACTAAACAGCTTGATCTTAGTAATTCATTGCAGGTATTCCTTTTTTTACAGTTACTCTCAACAGTTGTAATAGGGTATTCAAAGTACTTAGTTGAGTTATGTATTTTTGATTTCTAGGTATTGGGTAGATAGAATTTTGATAGGAATAAGTTTTTCATTTTTTTTGTTGCCCTACGAGTCCAAGATGACTCAAAGGAGATTTTGTCTCATATTTCCAAAGGGGGAGATTGAAGCCCTTATACCTTTGACTCACTTGAGTCAATATTGTATAAGTGCTCATCTAGTTTGGAAATTGTGACAAAATTGTGTCTTCCTAGAAACCAAAGAGCCTCAGAAGTTGGATTGCCTATTCATCTCTCTTTCTTGCTTTGATCAAGAACCTATTGCCAACACTCACACACAGTAGAATTCATTTTTGCATATCATATTGAATAAATTATGTGTGTACATGTGTTGAGTGTGTTTAAATCCCTAAGTTTGATTTTTAATAATATTTTGGGATTTTTTAAACAATTTTTAAACCATGTTTTATTAATTAAAACTTGATTTATAAGTTTTGGGGTCAATCTCTTAATATTAATTGTTGTGTATTATGGCCTAATGTTACCTTGGGTAGAATCCAAAAGCGGCAGAGACTTCAGGGTATACTTTGTAATTAGTTTGGACGCGCGTTTTATATCCCTTAACTGGCCAACACATATTGCCCTCTGATTGGTTAGAAGTGTGTTTCTTTACTAAGACAATAGACGCGTGTGTTATCAGCCATTGGATCATTTCTTATCAATGGTTTGCATGTTGCCTTGATGAATCCCCGTGTAACTTTTTAAGCCAATCAGCGTTCGTTTAAGCACCGCCTTGTGTGAGCCCTTAGATTAAAGTCAATTTAAATTAACTCGATCTTAGCCCTTGGTTTTAATCAGATATCTCGAACCTTCTCCTCCCACTATAAAAAGGACCCTTCCCTCAGACTTCAAAGACGTTTGCCATTTGCATTCTTCTGAGAGAATAGAGAGAGAAGAGAGAAGAGAGAAACCAGAGACAGAAGAAAGTTAGAAACCCTAACTTCGTCCAAATCCTCTTCAAACCTAACCCAAACATTAATTCAAAACACCATAACAAAAAACACTATCCTGAGTGTTCTTGAGTGTTTGAGAGTTTGAGTTGAGTTATTTTTGTTGTTGTAACCTTGTGTTCGTGAGATCTTGCTTCCAACTTAGACTTGTACTTAGATCTAGTTTCTAATTTCATAGAAATCTCAGATCTGAGTTATTCATGTTACATTACACTTAGTTCTGTTTTATTTCTCATCTTGAGAAATATATTGTTGATTATTTTCTCTAAAACGTTTTCTTACTTTGAAATCAATAATAAATGCTTTATGTTTCTTGTTCTTGTAAAACTAAACGTTTGACCTAGTTTGGAATCTCACTTGGGGCTTTTCAATCTCAATTTTTTTTTTTAAATTCTGAGATTGATTAAGACCTTGTCTGTCTTCCTAGAAAGGTATCCATGGATTCTGGGAATGATTTAAAGGTCAAATAAGGTTCAAAGTTTTCTAAGAAGAAAGAAAAAGAAAAGATCACAGCATATAGTGTTATTGTAATTTGTTAGGATTGTTTGTACTTAATAAGTGTGTGTGTGTGTGTGCATGCATGTGTTAGAAAGCACCTCCACAAATACTTACACCCTACAACACGAAAGTGTTGGTAATAAGATCTTGTGAACAAAAGTCGACGTAAAGTGCTGGAACAAATCAGAAGTTGACAAACTGAGAGAACTACATCTACAATCATAACTGCGGAGTAGTTTAAGGACACCAGAGGGTACATTCCTAAACTTATATAGGTCTGAGTTGTTTGCATGTTAGTTATATAGTTTGTAACTCATATATTTGTTTTAGTGGATTTTTTATTTTACTCCGTAGAGGGAGTCATGGATGTTTCCTCAATTGGTGAGGTTTTACCACGTAAAAAATTGTGAACAGAAGCCTTCTACATTTTCTCATCTCATTCTTGGTTGTGCTGTGTTTAAAACTTGTTTAAATTATCTTTTAAACTTGTTGCCCAAATCTTGAATAAGATCTCGTACATACTGTTTTATTAAACACTTCTTGTGATTAATCCTTTTTGATTTAAGAAAAGAGTTTCTTCAAAAAATAACTCGGAGTTACTTAAATAGTTTATTTTCAATAAACGGCTTTAGTAACGCATTTTTTCACAAATTTAGAGGATTGTGTGAGTAATAAATCTTTTAAGAACACGATTGAGGATTACAATGATTTAGGTCAAATTAATTCTAGTTTAATGGCTAAAAATGTCATTTTAAGCGATTAAATCAAGTTAATAACCCAAGAATCTGTTTTTCGTATTGATGAACTCAAAAATGATGTTTCATTTTTAGAGAAAAGGATTGTCATGTTAACCGAACTTAATCATTCTCTTGAAACTAAAAACAAGGAAGTTTTGTGTAAATTTGATGAATCTCACATCGAACTAAAGGCCATTTTGATTAAATTTGATGAATGTAAAAAGGAACTAGAAGTCACTTTGAAAAAGTTAAAGAGTTATTGGAATGCCGGTGATGCCGTCAAAACTATTAATGAAAATGCGTGCTATGATCCAACGAACTCTTATTCAGATTTTGTTCCTACTAAAGGGCTTGGTTTTGAAGGCAAAGAATTTATTGTTACCAATTTTATAAATTCTAGGGAACAATTTCCGGATTCAAATGAAATTAAGTTGTCTTATAAACATTTTGAAAATGAGGGTTGTTCTTCAAGTGGTAAATCTGTTCTTAAATGTGATTTTTGCCATAAAATTGGGCATTTAGAAAAGTTTTGTTTTAAGAAATTAGGGGAGAATAGTTTTGATTTAGGCAAAGTTAGGAAGAATCAAAAAGTTGGAATTAATCAATTTGTCAAACCTACTTTTCAGTGTAGATTTTTCCATAAGAATGGTCATTTAGAAAAAAATTGTTTTAAGAAATTAGGACAAAATAAATTTGATTTAGGCAAATTTAGGCAAATTCAAAATATTGGGAATTTCAAAACTGCAAAGCCTTCTCTTAAATGTTATTTTTGCTCTAAAAATGGACATATTGAAAAATTATGCTATAAAAGAGATGATCAGAATAATGTCGATATAGGCATATTTAGAAAAACTGAAAATAAGTGAAATGTTAAAACTGTCAAACCTATGCTGAAATGCAGTTTTTGTTCTAAAATTAGTCATATTGAAAAGTTTTGTTTTCAAAAATCAATGCAAAAACAAGCTGTTTCACACAAAAATAAGCATTTTGATAGAAATAAACATGCTGAAAAAAATTTGTTTTTAGGTGTAACTTTTGTTCTAAAATGGGTCATTTAGAGCAGTTTTTTCATGAAAAACATAATTTAAAGCCAAATAGACATCCTGATTTTAGAAAACTGTCCACCAAGTCTTGTAATAATGTTAAATGTGTTGATAACAAGACTTTTTGGTGCGACTTTTGTTCCAAATCTGGACATTTAGAACAATTTTGTTTTGAGCGTTTGAATTTAACTAGAAAATCTGCATATGATAAAAATGTGAGATTTCATAATAATGTTAAATCCAATGATAGGCCTGTGTTTAAATGTAGTTTTTATCTTCAAACGGGCCATTTAGGACAATTTTGTCATATGCGTTTAAGTTGACAACAAAATGGTGTTAAAAATTTGTCCAAGATCCATTTAAAGTCTAATGTTATTAAGAATTGTTCTCAAACTAATGCTAATTTTGCCCCATTTAAGACGGTTACTCCTAATGTCAAATCAAAGTGGGTTAAGAAAGATGATTTAGGATATACTAAAATTTCAAACTAGTTTCTTGTAGTTTGTTTTAGTTTGTTTGTTAGTACTTTTATTTGCGTATTTATGTCGTACTAACTTTTGTTTTGTAGGATTCTTCCCTACCCTTTGTCCCTTTGAGACAAACAGGGGGAGAATTAGAGACTCTTTTGGTATTATTTTTTTTTTACAATTTTTTGAGTCTTTTGGATTTCTTGTTGTTAGTTGAGTTATATTCTCCTCTATATTTTAGGAATGTTTGTGTTTAGTTGAGTTATGTAATCTTTTGTTTTTTTGTTTTTAGAACTCATGTGTATAGTCGAGTTATGTAATTTGTGTCATTCTATATTTTTGAGTCTCAGTTTTGTTTGCCTCAAAATTGGCCAAAGGGGGAGATTGAAAATCTCATTCTTCTTGTGTTGGCTCAATCTTGAGACAAACAATTTTTATTTATATGCTCTTGCATTTTTTATTTTTATTAAAATCTATTTTTTAAATCTTAAATCATATTTTCCTATATTGACTTATTATATAAATTATTTTTTTGAGAAAAATTAGTTTTTTGTAGTGTACAAATTATTTTGGAAGTCATAATTTATTTATTTTTTCTTGTGAGAGTTTTGATATTTTTCTGAATTTAAAGTTTATTTTATATTGCAAGTTTTTTTTCTTTTTTTTTACTTGATATATAAAATATTTTTTGATTCAAAATTTTTTTTTGGTACATAATTTTGTTGTATCATTTGTTTTGAATTGGTATTTTTACGAGTGTTTTTTTGGGATTAGATGTTAATAGTTTAAACATTATTTCTTTTGTTTAACTTAAACCTTTAAATTCCAAAATAATAATGGCAGCATTTGTTTCTTAAAAAAAAGGACCCGTTTTTTTTTTTTTTAGCTTTTGTTGGTTTTGCCCTTTTTCATTTGGGCTTTATAGTCTTTGGTCTGGGATGAGAGGACTTAGGGTTTCATTTTTCATTTCTCTCTTTTCTCTCTACACAGCCGCCGAAAGCTGTCTCTCTCTCCCCCTCATTTTTTTTGGCCACCAACATCTCTTCGTCTCTCTCTCTACATATACACACTTGTTTGGTGAGAGTTTGCAATTTTTTTAAAACCCATATTCAGATCTGAGTTCGGTTTTGGTGGTTTCGTTTTGAGATTGGTGGTTTAGTTTTTCCGGTGTAGTGGACTGGTTTCCAGGCAATCTCGGTTTGGGGGTTTCGGCTTTCCGGTGAAACACTTTTCCGGTGACGTCAACGCGATTTTTTTACCCTATTTCCGGCGTCCCCTGCTTCGACTGGGACGAATTTCTGGCGGCCGACTTTGTTCTTTTTCAATCCGGCGTGGTCTTTCCGTCGAGACTGGGATCCGGCGTTTTCTTTGTTTGGGTCTATTTCGACGAATCATATTTTTTCCGAGAGGCTTCCGATTTTGGAGCGGGTGTGGCTTACAGTTTTGGCTCTTTGAGGTTACGTTTTTTTTACACATATATATATCATTATATATACCGTTTTATGCTTACATGTATTTCCTTAAAAAAAATGATTCATATTATATTTTGTGTTGAGTTAATTTTTATTTCAGTTGCGCGACACAGTTGTTGAATTTTATTTCCTATTTTATTTGTGGTCATTTGCGCCAACTAAATTTATTTTTAGGATTAATATTTAATATTAAATATTAAGGAAGACCTTACTTGTGTCTTGGGACTTAATATTTAAGCATTCTTTTTAGTATTGATTAATTTAATATTGTCTTACCTTTCACTTAGTCACTGATTGGTAATTTGTCTTGATAATTAAGATAGATTTAAACCTTGGTTGTTTGGTCTATTTTACTTAATAATATTATTTTATTATTTTTATTGAAAACAAACTTTATTATGATTATATATATTTTGCACATCTACACGAGGTCTCAGGTTTGTGTGTGTAGTTGTGTGTGGGTCTCACGCTTTCACTACATTGGTTGTTTAGTAAGATTCAGTATTGTGGGGTTGTTTAGTTAGTGCCTGGTTGTACTGGTTTTGTATTGAACTAACTATTTCATTTAAACTGGGTTGCTAAATTCTTTATCTAAACATTGATTTAGTGTTGCGTGTATTGTGAGTGAGTTATAGTCTCTATTACCGGGGTGTTATTGGGTTGACTGATTTTCAGTCAAGTTGAGTTATTTTAGACTAGGCTGAAATGTACGGGTTTGTATTTGCCTTGTTTAAATTCATTGTGGACTTGGAAGACTGTAATTTGTAACTTGTAGTCAGTAATAGTGGACTTGGGTGTGTGTGTTGTCCTGGGACTAGGGACACGGAATTTACCACTACGGTGGGTTCCTCGAGAACAAATCTTGTGTCACACTCTACTTTTCCTCATCTCATTCTTAAAGGGAATTATTCTTTACTTCTAGCATCATCACCATTTACTTACTAGTGTGTGTGAGTGTTTTCTCACTTAAAATTTATAATAGATTTTTTTCATCAAAGATTTAAAAGAGTTGAAGAATTTTTAAATAACCTAATACGTATTAGCAAGTACCCTTTGGTTCTTTCTAGTGTGACCCTTAGATCTTTTCATGTTGGACTTCTGCCATCGATATATTCGATAGAAGTCCTCCAAGTCCTCGTATTTTAGGTCTATCAGCCTAGGATTAAGCCCGATCAACTCACAGAACCACGTTTGCAGAAAGGACAAGAACATGAAAATAAGAAACTAAAAGAAAATACAAGGAATTACATAAAAAGAAACACGGAAGAATTACCTTCGAAAGGTACGTGGCCCACGTCAAAGTCTGTCGGCAGCACCAGCTGAATGCATTCAAAGAAGAGTAAAGGCTTTCCAAGTTAGGCTTGCCCAGTCATAGAGCGGTACACTATAAAAGATCCTAAAAATGGAAAGAATCAGAGATGGAAGACGCCGCCACTTGTCGCCACTAGGAAACAACCCAACAGAAGAAAAATAAACAATCAAGCCATCTGCCTCACGTCACCCGTTAGTCTCATCAATTCTCCTACACAAGAGAGCCTCCCTAAGAGAGGAAATGTTAATAGAATTTTAAGAAGCTATCCTACCTACATCCCCAAACGTCGCATGAATCGCCTTCGGCGTCAACCTCGCCGTACAGTCAGCTCTATCTGCATACCCTTGCAATCTATCCCCAGCAGCTACTGAATGTCGATAGGAGTAATGGTTATCTCTCCAAAGCCCAAGTGAAAAGTGTGGGTAGTGTCCCACCACCTATCTCATAATGAGCATAAAACCGTAGTAGAACGCGACGTATCGTCTAGAGCCTATGCCAGGCAACCAAAGCCACCAGAAGTAACACCCAACGCACCATCGTCGAAAGATTTTCCCATATATACTTAAACCACGTCGTCCCCCTGGAATGTGTGCTCGAAGGGTCAATGTCAGTCTTCCAAAACCAAAAAGTAAAACCTTTTCATCAACAGAAGAAAATAAAGAAATAAAGAAAAAGAAAAAAGAATGTCAAATGTCACCATACTTACATAGCCATTAGGGTTCCACACCCTGTACGAGCGATGGTGTGAGGTCTCATACATAAGAAAACGATCCTCGTCTATTGGCTCAAACAAGTCAAAAGCATTCAAATTACCCAAAGTAATGGGCACCCTAGCTCGCCACTCTAGGCTCTCCCAGTAATCAACACTCAACCACTCCACATTATATGACTCACTTGAAGAACTCATCATTTGATGTCTCGAAGAAAGAATGACTTAGAAATGGATTTTAAAGAGAAGAAGTAGAAGATTCAGATGTAGAAATATGTGAAAATGAGGAGGGATCTCCCACGTTTATAGGAGTCTAAACGGCATGTCGATCGATAGACCCCCCGCCCATACAGCAACCCCTACAGCATACCGATCCGCATACCGTACGAAATTTTGTACAAAAAATGCCAAAAAAATCCAAAAATTCTACGAAAAATTCCTAAAAATTCCAAACAAGTATTAGAATATTTATTCACCAAAGAATACCGTTTAATCTCCCAAAATCCCTAGTCGGATTTGTAAGGCCCTAAAACATGATTATGAATGTTAATTACATGATTTATTATAAGTTATAAGTTGGTGATGTGTGTTACATATGTTAATTATCATGTTCAGGGAGTGCATACTCATGTGATATATGTGTTGCTTATGTTAAATGATAATCGAGCTTATGATCGGCGGTAACATATGTAGATCATTTGATTAGTTATATGGTTAAATTCATCATAAAAATATGCAAATAATACATTATTATGATTATAAAAGTAAACTAGAGTGTTGGTGCGAAAGTGGAGATGTTTGGTCGCCAAATGTGAAAGTTATGAAATTTTGAGTAAAATATTACTCGTCTGTTCGAGCACAAATTAGACGTATGAATTTTATGATTTTGGGAAAGCTCTAAATATGAAAGTTGTAGATGTATAAGTTATCTACGTGTAGACACAAAGAGGGAGTAAACCGTGGTTCGTAATAGTGAATTGTGGTAATTTTACAATGAGGGATAAATCCGTGATTAATGGAATTGTCTGATTGGACCTTCCGTCCAACCAGTCACGCGTTACCACTACCCCTATTGCTATGGTACAACTTTAAAATTTATTTCTGATCCTAAAACATATTTATAGCACCTTCCTCATAAGTAACAACAAGTTTAGAATCATTTTCCTAAGGAGAAAGAGAGGAAGTTTAAGGAACAAAAATCTTCGAAATATTACCATAAATCAAGGAGATCTAATAACGTAATCAATTCTTTATTTAAAGTTGGTCACATGGATTAGTTATACACTTGGTATGTTTTTTTTTCTAATTTGGATAAATATTTTAATGATACCCATATTGCCAAAATGTGTTAAAACAAGGATGGCTTAAGAACATACGTAAGAACGCGTGTTAGGATCGTAAATGTTAACTTTAAAAATCCTAGATTTGAATCATTTTCTTGTGGAGATTTTGATTTAGGAAATTCATCTATAATATGTGTGTAAGTACCAAAACATGTTTAGTATGTGTTTCCATGATTGATAACCTAGGTTGATGTTATGTATGCTTAAAAATGTTGAGTTATGCTTTAATATTCTATTTCGATCTACTTGTACTAAAAATAGTATAAATCATGGAATACTTATTAAAATCGAGTGATTCTAGATGGATATTAAAATATACCCCTATAATTATAACATATCAAAAAAATTTGTTAAAATACCAAGAAATGAATCTTGGGTGATAATTTGAAGTTCTGGTATAAAATCTTGTGTCACGACCCGCCTAAAATAATAACGGGTGGCTAGCCCTATACTATATTAAATCAGGAGTTTCAGATGGTCCAGTCTCAACATCAACTGTCGGTACTATATAATATAGGATTAACTACCCGAAATCACATAAACGGGAAAAGAAAATTAAAGAAAAACGTGCAACGAACAACAAACTAACACTATAACACCACCAACCAGAAAAAAGATGCATGATAGGACTAAGATAAATGAAATTCTAGAAAATAAAATGAACTAAATAACTACAACCGAATGTACTACACAAAGAAGACCCGAATAAGCTGTCGGGTCACAGCCAATACAATAACTGAAATGGAATAAATATAAACATGTATATAAATATCCCTTGGGTACAAACCCGATATACAACATGAATCCAACCTAGAATTTTAAAGAAGTAGGAAGAGGCTATATGAAACATCCCGCAACAGTCCGCACCTATCACGGCTCCCAAGACTCTGGATAGAAAGTCATCCGGCATCCATGCGGTAGGATACCTGAGGTAATATATATATATATACAAGGAGGAGAGAAAAGTAAACGGATCAGAGCCCCGAATGTGAAAATATTTAGCAAGTGTGTTAACCGTGCATAATAATTATCGGTGCACTTTATCTCATAATTAAAGTGAGACCGCTCTCTCGTGGAACCCCAACTCACCTCTCATCTAAAGGCGCGCACCTATTCGCGTCCTCAAGTTTTAGTTAAATTACCCCATAGTTATTAGGACAACCTAACTTATCATAGGCCTAGCCCATACCCACGAGAGCTACTTTCCTAATATACCCCAAGAATCCACCCCCTCTTTCTAAACACAATTAAGTATTTATTTCAATCATATGTGCCTTATTAGGCTTAGTGCATTCCGGTCTAAACTTTAACCAATTACAGTTTAATAAGATTACCCAATACGAAATTGGGTTGAGACATAGAATTTAAATTCTAATTAATAAGCATGAAAAATTATTATTGACACAACTTCCCTCCAATTTCAACGCTGCTCTGCGTTTCGTGCGTGGGGTGTCTCGCAAAGCGAAATCCAAATAAGGAACCACCCCGTTACACTACTCCATGTCAACGTCGATCCAGGGGATCCATCATGCCACACATAAATACCGACAGAACTTCTCTCTACTCTCAACAATGTACTACATTTCGTGCGTGGGGAGTCTCGCAAAGCGAAATCCAAACAAGGAACCGCCCCGTTACACTACTCTTTGACAATGTCGATCATAGAGATCCATAATGCCGTGCATACCATAACTGACAGAACTTTTCCCCAATTTCAATACTGCACTGCGTTTCATGCGTGGGGTGTCTCGCAAAGCGAAATCCAAACAAGGAACCACCCCGTTACACTACTCCATATCAGTGTCGATCCTAGAGATCAATAATGCCATATATACAATATAATACTATTACTACAACTAACATCTCCAATCATATCCTTGGGATGATGTAACCGAAATATTCTTTATATGCGATACATCAACCCCCATCAATCTAGTACACGATAATCATCTAAGATGTACTCTACAAAGATTCAATATCCTTTCATCTAGGATATATAAATATATATATATAGGTATTTTATTCTCACCATATATATATACATACCAACATCTATACCCATGACCAAGTGTACATACCGTATATGATGTACAAAGGTCATGCAAATATAATACCCAGCTATATATAGCGCCGATAAAACTGCATCAATGCTATCATCTTCCCAGAGTCCGGCTCACGTAACAACTGGGGACCACCTGGTGGGGATCAACGACACCCACCTTGTGGTAACTCACACACACGATGTCCCGGGAAGCGGTCATAGTTCCAACCGGCAATGAGACGAAACATACCCACCACGTCTCATCCCAAAATATATATCTATATCGTATAATAAGACAAGGGACGACTATGACCTGGAGAATATCCACACCCTGCTCTATATGCCAGGATGCTCACCCTCTGCGCGAAAACTTCCCAATGATAGCATGAGCGGGGTATGCTTAACCACATAAGTATATATATCACTCACATACGCAATATACATACATCCATATGATCCCATCATATGATCCAATATAATAAACCATCATATACGGTTTAAATATCCATACCATGTATGTCCACGACATAAATATATCCATATATTCACATTCATACATAGATATATGTACATATATTCCACATCACTATATCAATATATATTCAAACTAATTCTCGTTCATATGTATAAGATATATAAACCCGGCTATATGTATACATAATCCTCAATATACAAGCCGTCACCACAATTTCCATTAAATGTACATCGATAAGTGAATACAATCCCTCACTTGAAACATATTCAATCATTTTTCCTAAGATGAATAGTCTCCGAAAACCATATGTATATATCTATATATATATATTCAACATTAGGATTATCACCCAAGAGTTTGTGTAGGAATCCATCATTACACATTTCATCCATATTCAAAAGTACATAATTACCTTAGTACTATTTAACCATAGGCACACACACGTGACTTAATAGTCTAAATCCTCAATTTATTCCAACCTCATTTCAAGTATTGGAATCTCAATGGTCATATCCCCATAATTACGTGTAAACTATCCTAACTATAATTTATGCTACTGCTTATTCTAGTCGATAGTACGATCCCAAGACGTTCCCAAAGTCACCTATGGTTCGAATAAATCTCGGTAACCCTTACTCCTATAGAGTTATCAATTGTTCCTTAGCCTAAACATTTCTAAGGATATAAGACCCCTCACTCTTTAAAGAGTATGCGACCACTCTCTTCCAAATGGCCCCAATCTGTAACTTAACAATATCCTATCCTTATAAGGATTTGACATAAATATCGGCCTAGAAATTTCACAACATACATGGATATTTCTTATCCAATGATTCCAAGAAGTTCCCACTATTAGATACTAAGTGAGAGACCCCCTATAAGTCACCAAAAGATATCTCTTACTTTATAAGAGAGAACCCCAAATCAACAAACCCAACCAAAAAGGGCTAGAAGTCATCTTAGGAAACCCATAAAACAGCTCATTAAGGAAGCCCCTAAGAATAAACTCCAAAAGAAAAAGGGGGAGAAGAAATCCAAGTTTTGGGATAAAAACAGGGGACCGGTCAACCGGTCCCATACCCCCGGTCGACCGCGGGTCCAAATTTTGCCTACGAAGAAATGCAGTAGGCTTTTCCTTAAGGCGCGATCGACCGGTCCCCAGGCCGCGGTCGACCGGCCATACCAGTTAAGCTGGCCTCTTTCCCTATTTCAGCAAACCCAAGAAATTAATACCCAAATATCATCACTAAGTCCCCAAATCTTTAACCCAATAATGTTATTAACAAGAAAACCCATCCTACATCTCATCCCAACCATTTATATGTGATTAAAACATAGAATAACATTGATTTCAAGATTTAAACCCAGAAATCTAGGTTTTGGTATTATACCCAAAAATCCATTTCTTTACCCCACAAATTATGAAATGAAATACACAAATAGCTATTTAGCAAGATTAAACACTTGCCTCAGATTTTTAGAGGTTGGATCGTCCTCGATGTCGCGGTTTTGGGTTGGAATCTCCAAGCTTTCTTCCTCTCTCTCTTCTTTGCTTCTTCTTTCCTTCTCTTTCTCCCTCTAGGGCTTTTCTCTCTTTTCTCTCAAATGAGAAGTGGCTTAATCCGTAAGCCTCCAAATCTTTTAAAACAAAATCCCAACTTTAAATGTTAATACACACTTTAAATGACTCGTTTACTCCAATTCAAGTCAAAATAGCTCAAAAACATTCTGGAGCCGAAATAAGACCCAATGACAGTCATTTTGACTATCTCGACCCTTCCGGGATCGATGGTACCCACAAAAATATCATCCGGAATACTTTAAAATATTCTCTATTTTTGGGTCTCAATTCCCAAATTTTGAAATTCTCCAATTTAATTAAATTTTATTTTCCCAAAATTTAATCTCTCACTCTCCAAAAATCGAGGGTTGTTACACTCTTCCCCCCTTACAAAAATTTTGTCCGCGAAATTTAAGACATGCCTAGGACCTCAATATCATCTAGTCCTCACATCAATCCTTAGGATCACTATACCGATCCTTCCTGGTTCTCATGTCGAACCATATAGATTTAAAGCAACTACTACCCAGGGCGCCCATACACCCCGTATCCGAGCTTCCACTCGAAAAATTATGATCAAGCTCCAATAGCCTCAAGTCATAATATAACCCTCAGCAATATGATCTATTACAACATACTAAATATATAAAAGTTTAAAATTTCCCAATGGTAGAACTCTCCTAAATTCCTGACACTAGCCACCTTCGTGCGGGGGAGGTCTCGCAAGCGAAATCCAAACAAGGAACCCTCCCAATACACTACTGTGTAGCTAGGTTGGGGATTGAGATTAGTTGAACCAGGGTTAAGGTTTTATATAAAAAAAAAATTTCTTTCATAATTTAGATATTGCCCGAGGGCCTAAACAACAATACAATATAAATATATTCCGCGCCTTACGACATGCCAAACAAGCGCATTATGTTTAAAACACAAGGCTTCAATAAATACAATATGGCTAACCTATATCTAGTTCTCAAAACTAGCACAACTATGAGCTAAACTATCCGCTCCACATAAATCTACCAAACTCTGAACCTCTCAGTTATGAATAGGTGTATCATCTCCAAAGATGCCATATAAAGGCCACACTTGCTCACTTCCTCCTCTAGGAAAATTCCATACACCCTAGCGGTATAGCGACTAGCTACTCATCACCCCTCACACACGACGTTCCCAATATCGCACAAGCGTAACTTAAACCCAAAGAAAGTTATTATACCTTACATTTTCGTAACTCAAGGGTTTCCCCTTGTCCTAGAATCTCAACTCAAGGTCCTCAACTTCTTCTAGGACAATCATTATCCCTAAGCCTATTTTTTCACAAGAGAAACATCTTCCTCAGAATCCTTCCTAACCATATTGAAGGGCAAGGCGCGATTGCAACTGCCGAAAACTCCCTCCGTCCTACACAACGAAACTGAGTCTCCAAAGGCATTCTCCATCATCTTAGAAGGCGATACTCCTGATATTGGGATAACTACACTAACCTCACCTCGGTAAGAGTCACCAACATTAGGTTTCCTAACTAAGGTTAATAGATTCTAAATCTAAACCTCCCAAGGACTACACTACATGCCTCTCCTCGGACTTTCCGTACTGAGACCAAGATTCGCCAATCGATTAAATTTTCCTTTCTTACTCGACTGCCGATAAATCATCTCGAACCACTGTTAGAAATCTCCTCAATAACTCCTCCGGAACCGGGGAAAACAAATACCCCCGATCAAAGGGTGCCCAAAACATGATATTGGTATGGTACTTCTAATCTTATCCTTTCCTAACCGACAAAATCTAGACGACGTCTGAAACGAAACAAGATCAACTGTTATCAGAACGCCAATCAAGTGAATATACTTTACAGAAGAAAACAACGCGGTGAACACAACAGTCCTATTTATAGGGCTTTATGTTAAGAACATTAACGGAAGAATCCATAACTCGCACAGATCCTAAGGACTCTATAACCTGATGCTCTGATACCATCTGTCACAACCCGCCTAGAATAATAACGGGTGGCCAGCCCTATACTATATTAAATCAGGAGTTTCAGATGGTCCAGTCTCAACATCAACTGTCGGTACTATATAATATAGGATTAACTACCCGAAATCACATAAATGGGAAAAGAAAATTAAAGAAAAACATGCAACGAACAACAAACTAACACTATAACACCACCAACCATAAAAAAGATGCATGATAGGACTAAGATAAATAAAATGAACTAAATAACTACAACCGAATGTACTACACAAAGAAGACCCGAATAAGTTGTCGGGTCACAGCCAATACAATAACTGAAATGGAATAAATATAAACATGTATATAAATATACCTTGGGTACAAACCCGATATACAACATGAATCCTACCTAAAATTTTAAAGAAGTAGGAAACGGCTACATGAAACATCCCGCAACAGTCCGCACCTGTCACGGATCCCAAGACTCTGGATAAAATGTCATCCGGCATCCATGCGGTAGGATACCTGAGGTAATATATATATATTTATATATATATATATATATATATATATATATATACAAGGAGGAGAGAAAAGTAAACGGGTCAGAGCCCCGAATGTGAAAATATTTAGCAAGTGTGTTAATCGTGCATAATAATTATCGGTTCACTTTATCTCATAATTAAAGTGAGACCGCTCTCTCGTGGAACCCCAACTCACCTCTCATAATTAAGGATATAAGACCCCTCACTCTTTAAAGAGTATGCGACCACTCTCTTCCAAATGGTCCCAATCTGTAACTTAACAATATCCTATGCTTATAAGGATTTGACATAAATATCGGCCTACAAATTTCACAACATACATGGATATTTCTTATCCAATGATTCCAAGAAGTTCCCACTATTAGATACTAAGTGAGAGACCCCCTATAAGTCACCAAAAGATATCTCTTACTTTATAAGAGAGAACCCCAAATCAACAAACCCAACCAAAAAGGGCTAGAAGTCATCTTAGGAAACCCATAAAACAACCCATTAAGGAAGCCCCTAAGAATAAACTCCAAAAGAAAAAGGGGGAGAAGAAATCCAAGTTTTGGGCTAAAAACAGGGGACCGGTCGACCGGTCCCATACCCCCGATCGACCGCCGGTCCAAATTTTGCCTACGAAGAAATGCAGTAGGCTTTTCCTTAAGGCGCGGTCGACCGGTCCCCAGACCGCGGTCGACCGGCCATACCAGTTAAGCTGGACGCTTTCCCTATTTCAGCAAACCCATGAAATGAATACCCAAATATCATCACTAAGTCCCCAAATCTTTAACCCAATAATGTTATTAATAAGAAAACCCATCCTACATCTCATCCCAACCATTTATATGTGATGAAACCATAGAATAACATTGATTTCGAGATTTAAACCCAAAACTCTAGGTTTTGGTATTATACCCAAAAATCCATTTCTTTACCCCACAAATTATGAAATGAAATACACAAATAGCTATTTATCAAGATTAAACACTTGCCTCAGATTTTTAGAGGTTGGATCGTCCTCGATGTCGCGGTTTTGGGTTGGAATCTCCAAGCTTTCTTCCTCTCTCTCTTCTTTTCTTCTTCTTTCCTTCTCTTTCTCCCTCTAGGGCTTTTATCTCTTTTCTCTCAAATGAGAAGTGGCTTAATCCGTATGCCTCCAAATCTTTTAAAACAAAATCCAAACTTTAAATGTTAATACACACTTTAAATGACTCGTTTACTCCAATTCAAGTCAAAATAGCTCAAAAACATTCCGGAGCCGAAATAAGACCCAATGACAGTCATTTTGACTATCTCGAGCCTTTCGGGATCGATGGCACCCGCAAAAATATCATCCGGAATACTTTAAAATATTCTCTATTTTTGGGCCTCAATTCCCAAATTTTGAAATTCTCCAATTTAATTAAATTTTTATTTTCCCAAAATTTAATTTCTCAGTCTCCAAAAATCGAGGGTTGTTACATCTTGTAAGTATACAAGTCTCCGATCGAGTCTTAATGTAGTGTTGGATCAATTATAGACAAAAACATTTGAGTCATAGGATAGTGTTCAAGTGTATCCATCCAAGCCTATGACGTATTAGTTGAAGACGTAGCGGCCAAGATTATAAAGTTTCATCATATGTTGGGTTTAGTGTGCCTCGTTTCTACGTCAACATCATTGGTTTCAATGCTCTTAAGGTATGAATGCATTTTATATATATATAGGAGCTTGGAAATTCATTGGGTGCATTTTATAAATTTTATAAATAATTCTAACGACTTTTTTTACTCAGAAAATATTTTTTATAACTTTTCATAAAAAGTTTTGGGCTTACAAATAATATTTTATTTTTCTGATACGTCGGTCGAACGAGACTTCTAACTAGATTTCTTTTTTCACACCGGAACATCGTTAGTAAAGCCGTTAGAACGAAAAGGTCGTTCGAATGAGTTTGGCAGGAATAATTTTTTGGGCGTTTTTGGCAGTTTTCTCCATGTTCCCACTACCTTTTTCCCACTACTTTTTGACCGATTTATCAAGTGCGTAAACTAACTTTTTCAATCTAACTTTTTCAAATTCTAATAGATTTTTTGAGAGAAAAACTTTCAAGAAAAAGTTCAATGTTTTATGTTTGATTGTTATGGATTAATTTCACCAAAAACACATACACACCCAATAGTTGTTTATTCCAAGTTCCTTAATATATATATCCGTGCTTGGAGTGTTTGGCACCGGGTTTTTCTCTACACCTCAAAGAAGAGAAGTTTGGGTTTACTTATACATCCCAGAAAGTAGAAGTTTGTTTGATGTGACATACCCACTTGGAGAAAGGCTCCTTGTTCGGGTGGTGGTGACCAGAAAAAGTTCAATCGGTGGATTTCGAGACTGCGGTGGACCTCTGTGGTTATTCTTTAGGCAGAGGTGTGTACAAGAAGAGTGTCTGGGATTGGATGAAGTCAAGTTGGGTGTTGTAAGTCTTTTTGCCTTGTACTTATAAAACCGTACTTACTGGATTTGAGTCTAGGTACGTCAGAGGTTTTTTTTCCCGTTATGGATTTTTCCTCGTACATCGCGGCGTAGTGGTTTATTTATTTTATCTTTTGCAAATTCACATTAGATTCATGCTTAGGTAAAAGATAAAATTAGTATATTTAATTTGGTTCTAATTACATTTGGGTAAACATTAATTTAATTCAAGTCAATAATTTTATTGGATAAAATTTGGTTTGGCCTAAATTTGCAAAATTGGATTAATTATTTTGTTAGGCAAATTTCTAGGACTTGGGTTGAATTAATTACGTTTAAGTGAAAAATATATTTCTTGTTTAATTTCATTTCACTTTGAGTTTTATTTAATTTTAATTTGTTAGAAATTAAAATTTGTTGTGTTGAGCCATCTCTCTTCCACATTTAAAGGAAATTCTTTTTCTAGAATTTAAAATTGGGTGTCCTAGAATTTTCAAATTGGAATCAGAGCAAGATCGCTAAATTGTTGCGTTTAAGATTCTTTTAAATATTTATGACTAAAATGGAATTTTTTCCATTTCCAAAATTTCCTATTTTCAATAATTTTAGTTACGCATATTGGAATGCACATATACGTTCGGCACTTAGGTCTCTAGATGAGAGGGTTTGGTTGTCAGACTTTAACGGGTGGTCCCCACCTACATATTTAGTTGAAAACGATCATGTTCCCAAACCCACTGATAGATGGAGTGAGAATGAATTTAGACTTGCAAACTTTAATTCCCGTGATTTAAATGTTTTGTTTAGAGGTCACACAGGATGAATTCTGACGCATTATGATGTGTAAACCCGCTAAAGAAGCTTGGAATATCTTACAACTCACTCATGAAGGAACTAGTGTCGTAAAAGCTTCTAAACTCTAAAACCTCACCACTTAATTTGAAACCATCAAAATGATTGAAAAAGAAACATTTGATGAATTTTATGCTAAAATTTCCGATATAGTTAATTCATCTTTTAATTTGGGAGAGAAAATACCCAACAGCCGAGTAGTAAAGAAAATTTTAGGGTCCTTACCCGATAGATTTATTCCTATGGTGACAGTATTAAATGATTTACGCACTTTCGCCTCTACGAAATTAAAAGAGTTTGTAGGTGATTTACACACCTATAAACTCAACATGTTTCCCTCTAAAACTGAAAAGAAAATAGATAAAGGCATTGATTTGAAATCCCTAAAGGAGTAAAAACAAGTAGTAGAGAGTGAAAGTGAGAGTGACTCGGAAGATATGGCTATGTTTTCTAGGAAGTTTCAAAAATTTCTTCAATTTAACAAAGATAAATTTAAAAATGATTTTAAGAAATTTGAAAATTCTAAGCATGACAAAGCCGAGAAGATCCCTAAAACTTTTAATGAAAATTTAAATAGGGACGAGTCAAATAGGTGTTATGGTTGTGAAGGGTATGGCCTTAGGGAAAAAGAGTGCCCCACTAACCTAAGGAGATAGGGTAAGAAACCAATTTCCTACAATGAAATCCTTAGTGATAGTGATAAGGAAGAGGGACCCAATTCCCCCACTAAGCCCAACTTTGTGGCTTTTATGGCAATTCATGTGAGTGAAAGTGAGCACTCCTTTATTGATGAAATTTTAACACATGACACTTTCAAGGCCTTTAGGTGTGAATCCCAAAGAAATGATGATTGTGAGAGTGGAGAAGAAAGAGAGAGTGAAAGTGATGAGGAGGATGATGTGAGTGAACTTCAATTTTCTTTTCAAGAATTATATGAAGAATCTATTAAATTAAAAAGAACAAATTTAAAGTTAGAAGCTAGTTTGAAAGAGCGTGTCGAGGTCATTAATGAGAGTGTTTTCATGGAAGAACTTAGGACGCGTAAGAGAGCTCTTCGTGAGAAGCTTTAATATGTAAAAGGTGAGACATATAGCCTTAAAGGTTTAACGGAATCCTTGAAAAATGAGCTTCTTGAGTTTCAAGAGAGAAATGTTTAATTAGAGACTAACATTTTAGACTTAGAAAATAAATTAAAAGACTCTAGTAAAGTCAAATTTGATTTGGAGTGTCGTTCGAAGAAATTAGATAAAATTTTAAGAACGATTCAAATAAAAAATGACACTTGTGGTTTAGGCTTCGATACTTGTAAAGAGTCAACTCTTACAGACAAAACCATTTGTTTTGGAGAATCCTCTAGGAACAATGTTTTAGATCATTCCTTAGGAAAGTCTTTTCGCCACGTCTTTAAGTGCTCACATTGTGGTCGAAAAGGTCATCTTAGGAAGTTTGGCCTTGATCTTAAATGAGGTCCTAGAAAATCCCTACGTAAGGTAACCGAGGTAGCCAAGATTCCAATACCCCGAGATCGCCATTCATCATTAATTTGTGTTAGGAGATCCGACTTGGTAACTTTACAAAATAGGATTTTTGATTCTCATTTACTTTCACATGCTTCCTCCCTTGCAAAATCTAAAGGTTAAATGTGTTAGTTGTTTGCATACTCTAGCTTTTGTAGTTCATGCTAAATTATCATGGTAATTGTACGCTTCTTAATCACTGTTATACTCTATACTTCATGCTTTATCACATGCTGGAATTATGATTGTTGTTTATCTTTTGTATTATAGTTCTTTCATTTTAGTTTGCATTAAATAAAAAATATAAAAAGATTTTTGTTTATCATTTGTGTTTCACCGTTTAGTCATTTAGGCTTAATGAAAAATACAAATGATTTGTGTTTATCTTTTGACTAAATATTTTTCTCTGTTTGGTTAAAAAATGTCAAAAACTCTTAAAGATTATTGTTATGTGTGTATTTTATTTTGACACACTCTATGTGGCATATACTTGTGTTTGAATCCCTTCTTTTTCGCTTCCATGGGGCTAGAACTTTTGGTTTAGATTGTCAATACTTAAATTGTGCTTTACCATGCTTACATGGAGTAGATGGATTGTTTGTTGTTATAATGGATTCTATTTTTATATGCCTCAATTCACACATGCACGAGCTCACTTGAAATTATAACTTCATATGTCTATTTGAGCTTTGTGAGGTGTTCTCCTACCAATCTTGTCATCTACATGTTATGTAACCTAGGAGGACTAGTGCATGTTAATATCTGTTGCATGCGATAATTGAGCGATAAAACATTACATATATGATATGTGCACGGGGATGGGATCCGAAAGGAAATATCATCCTTAAGCCACCGTTTGTTTGGACCTAAAAGAAATATGTGGTCCAAAGGCCTAAAAGAATAATGACATTAAAAGAAAATATTTTCCAAGGCCTATTTTATTTAGTTGATTTATTCATTCAAAAGATTAAAATAACATTCTTAAATTCAGGGAGTTTGGATGGTATATCAACGGTTTGCACAATGTCCGTTTATCCTAGTTATACTTTTAATGTCATGACTCTATTGGTTTGTAGAATCATCAAAATTCTAGGCTTGTATGCATTGTATATGTTTGTTCATTGAGTTCAATTTATATTGTCACGTGAGGTTACATTCAAATGTGATAAAGTTTGCAATCAAAGGAGAACTCCGTGAACATATTTTAAATGATTGGGTCTAAATTTAATTCTTACTAGTTCACACCCCTACACTTCCGTTTTCATATGACACATTTTTGCCATATGAGTGTGAAAAGATTATTCTATTATGTGTTATGTGCGGTAGCTATATCTATATATATGTGCGTGTGTGTGAGTGATATTCATTATGTCTACATATATATGGTATTTTTTCTTTGCCTTGCTTTCTAGTCCATCTACGCTTCAAATTCATAATTTGTATCTATCATGTTGCATATTGTTGTTGATATCACATGCTTAGTATCTCATGTATCACATTGATATAATTTTTTTGCATCTTTGTTGGTATTTGTTATTCTTTGTATGGATTAGATTCAATTTTGTTGCCCATATGCTTTCATGCACTTGTCACTCTAAGATTCATCGTGCTTAAACTCATTTTATCATGTGTCTATTCCTAAACAAAAACGGGGAGAATAATAGGGGAAGAAATGGTATCTAATCCTATTGTAATCGCATCTTAGTTTTGGGGATTTATCTTAGGTGGAGACGTCTTTCTAAGTAGGTCATTTATTTGATAAAGGGGAGAATTAATTTAGGGGGAGTATTTATTTGACATGCATTTAATATTCTTGATATTCCCTACGTGTTTGATAGTTTGCTTAAATGTGCAGAAATTCTTCTAAATGTCTACTTTCATCAACAAAGATAATGATCCTTGGGTTTTTGAGTCAAGCTATGTAATTTTTATTTGTGGTGGGATATTTTTTTAAGTCTAATAGAGCTTGACGGCCCTTTAGGATTTTTGTTCGGTTCTTGTCCCGGAATAACCAAAGGGAGAGATTTGTAAGGACACAAGTCTTCGATTGAGTCTTAATGTAGTGTTGGTTCAATTCCGGACAAAAATATTTGAGTCATAGGATAGTGTTCAAGTGTATCCATTGTAATACCCCGTATTTTTGACGATTTAAATAATTATGTAATTAATTATTATTATGGGAATAAATATGCAATTAATTATTGTTGTTGGATTAATTAAATTAAAATGTGAGAAATTAATTTGTTATTAATCCAAATTAAAATAATTATTAACTAGCGTGCCAATGGTTAATACTTATTGTTGTGAACTACTAAATATTACTGTGTGATATGTAATATGGAATTATGATATTTGATAAATTGTCGAAAGTGAGAAATACGGCTGTTTGGTAATTTAAGTCTGTCACGCGTGTGAGTCGTGTCGAGACTAATTGAATGGAATAAAAAGAAAATTTAATTTTATTAACTTGTATGGTCATTTCGAGTGTGCCGTTGAGTTCGGCAGGGTTGAGATAGTCAGAAAACACTACCCGGGTATTTTATTTGGACTCCGAAAGATTTTAGGCCAAACCGGCACCCCGTAGGGGTAGTTTTGTAATTTGGATTTTTAGGATAATTAAATGGACAAAAAATAAGAGTAATTATATCAGCCAAGGAAATTCCATTAGGGTTAAGAGGTGACAGGAAGTTAGAACGGCCACGAAAGGTGTGAGGGAAAACCCAATTCCAAGAGAGAAGGCTCATTTGGCATCACCTTGCACAACCGTGACCACCAACGCGTAGATCGAGAAGAGAGGAACGCGTATGTACCAACAGCACCAACGGATCAGACCGTCATATTCAAGGCAAGTGTTTATTACTTGCTTTCTTTTAGCAATAATCATGCTCATGTTAGTATAGGTGGAATTAATCATGATTTATATGTTAATTGGGTGAAAATTAGAGATTTAAATTATGATTAAGGATTGGTTTAATTAGTGGATGAATTTCCTTCATGTATGTAGAGGATTAATTACGAAATTTGATTATATATTGATGAACGAATCTGGGTTGATTGGGTTCTTTAATTGGAATTTTCAAAACTAGGGTTCATATGAATTAATTTGGGGATTTTATATATTTATGATGATTTATGACGAATTAATGATCCTAGGAGGTTAGGAATGATTTATAACCTGTTAGGTGTTGATGGGTATTGATGATGACTTGTTGGTAATCGAACCTTAGAGGTTTTTAGGTTTAAAAATTGAGGAAAAACACTGAGATTTAGTGAAGAAGACGAACATTGCAATCTCGGGCGCAGTCGCGCGAAGTGGTTCAAACGAGATGGGGATCTCGCGCAAAGTGGTTTAAACGACATATCATTCTGGTTCGAACGACATGTCAAAGTGGTTCAAATGACATGCCATTCTGGTTCGAATGACATGCATTCTTGTTCGAAAGACAGGCATTCTGGTTCAAACCACATGTCATTCTGGTTCAAACCACAGGGTGAATTTCTCAGAATTTTCTTATGGCCCAATTTGGAGTTTATTGTTTTATTGGAGCGAGAGAAACTACCAAATATTAAATTCAAATAAGAAGGAATTTTAGGAAAAGTATATGGGAATTAATACTTTAATTATTTCGATATAGAGAGAATGTATCTTGGAGATTACGAGAGAGATAGTAATCTAATTATTTATACTATACGTAGTAATGAGGTTAAAATACGTATGGGTAGTATATATGTAGGTTGGAGAAAATACCTAAAAATTATAATAGGATGTGTGTATGCCTATTATGTGATATTATTATTTAGAGCACTAATGGGTGATAACCCGGGGGTGCAAGAACTTTATAGTTAAGAGCACTAATGAGTGATAACTCGGAGGTGCAGAAACTCTAATATTAAGTGTACTAATGGGTGATAACCCGGGGGTACAAAGATGATTATTGTTTAGCGCACTAATGGGTGATAACTCGGGGGTACTGGATTAATATTGATAGGTGCATTAATGTGTACTATCCCGAGGATGAAATATTTTATTGTTAGGTTCACTAATGGGTGATAACCCGGGGGTGCTGAATTATTATTGTTAGGTGCAATAATGGTTGCTAACCCGGGGATGCATAATTTACAAGATATGTGCACTAATGGGGCTTAGCCGGGGGTGCAGGATTAGTATATATATATATATATATATATATATATATATATATATATATGGACCTATGAATATTGTTACTGTGTGAAATTTGATTTGGTAATAATAATAATTATTACATTGCACCAAGCGGTCCTAACCTAAGGGTGCAGGATTAGTGTGTATATATAGGGATGATGAGACTATATATATGTATGAGTGTACTTGGGTAATTTTCTACTTTACGAGACTAGTAGATAAAATGAAAATGAGGAGCATAATAATCTTAGTGAATAAAAGATTTAACCATTCAAATGGTGAATAATGAAATTCAGTATGTGAGATAAACTATTTGAATAGCATATTGTATGGGCGATACGGGAATACTACTAGTGAGTATAGTTAGTATTAGTATGTTTTATGCCTAGTTAGACTGGGAGGTATAACTAGGGGGAGATTAGATGTACGTTAGGCGTGCACAATAGAAGAGAGGTGAGAAACTCATGTGAGAGTTCGATAACTAACATGCGTATAAGACTTGTTTTAAGAACCAGTTTTCAATACTTGCTAAATCATTTTTACACATCAGGCTCTGACCCGTTTCTTGTATCTCTTCTCTCTTTTGCTATATATATGTATTATATCAGGTGCTCAGCCACAGGAGTATCAGATTTAGAGATTTTGATTGCTTGACGTGTTGCAGCTGTTGTGGAAGCTGTAGGTCCTTGTAGTAGATGAATCTATCCTTTCCATTCAGTTTCATCTAGACTTCTTACTTAGGGCATATGTCGCCCACTTTTAGTTCTTCTATCAGAGATATCGTATTCAGTATATTGTATGGTTTGGAGTTTTGAACTGGGAGGTTTTATCCAGTCTTATTTATTTCAATACTTGATTCATGTTCAGTATTTATTTACATTCCTATGTGTGGTGAATGGTTTATATTTTAAGATGGAAAGAAATGGATTTACTTGGTTTTATTAAAATTGGAAATGTTTTGATACCTAGCTTAATTTTATATTAGGTGATTAATATGTTAAAAAGTTTTTCGACAGTGATGCTGAGAATGAACAAACTGAATATCCTGTTTTAAATTGGTAAAGGACTGATCACCCTATATTTAATTGTACGGGGTGTCACAGGTGGTATGAGAGCATCAGGTTCTAGTGTCCATAGGATATATGCGGCTTATTACGTTTAAGCATACCGTTCTTTGATGTAGAGCCTTATGATAGGATTGTTGTGTCCCCTTACGTATGCGACTTACGTTCTTCTGCTACGAATCATAATGGAGGTTACTCATTATACGAAATTCCGTGTGATTTAAACCCCGAACATTTTAGAACGACCAGCGAGGGCCGTAAGAAGAACTGCGGGAGGAGAAGCTCAACAGAAGACATAGAGCAATCGGGTAAGAGTGATCGGGACGAATTACTTAAGTAAGAAATAGTAAAATTATCACTCGGGAACTGTGGGTTCCCAGGACACAATCATAGATAATGGTGGGGTGAATTCAGGACCACATAGCATAGTCGATAAAGGGGAAATCAGAGGGAATCCTTTGAAAATCCATCGGTGAAGATGCGGCAAAAGAAAATGTGAAAGTGTAAAAGACCAACAGAGATAGAAAATTCAAAGGAAATTGTGTAGAGTGGGGCGTGACGGCACTCATAATTAAATTTGTTTTTAAAAGCTATAGCTCTTAGGAGCAACATGTAGTGATTAGAGGCAATCACCATATATGAAGAACTGTGTTTGAAATTTAGAAAGAAATTTGGGTACGATTTGACTGTGAAGTCTTCCATTCGGTGTGGTAACAAAATGTGAGTAAAATTTTGATGTTTAGCAAAATGTGTAAGATAGAAACCGACCGTGAGAGAAAGGTTAAATTTCATGATGAACTTCGTGCCTAGTAGAAGGGTATAAAATTATCCAAAGGGTTTATAGTTGATCAAGGAATCGTGAGTAGAATACCAATATGGATGAGAAATCTAGCTAAGATGACTAATGTTGATGTCATCAAAGTTATACGGTTGCTAGTGATGGCAGTCCTTCCAAGAGAAGGGAGTAAAGAGGGTTAACGAACCTGCTGAAGAGAAGAAACATAATTTGACGGTGTTAGTGAAACCCCACGTGAGAGTATACCCAATAGGGAACTCGATTAGATGATTTTAAATGATTAGCTTCAAAAGGATGATGAAGTCCCAGTCAGGCTGTAGAGGCCAACCATAGTTCCGAATAGCTAGCGTAGCCAAAGGGACAATGGAAGAATAATAGTGAGTTGAGACTGTCGGTCCGAGAGAAGGACATTCCCAAAATGGTCAGTGGGACCAACGACGTGGAAATAGTTCATGAAGTTTTCCTTTTGTGAAGGAAGTAGGACTACAAGTGTTGAATGTGTCCACAATTGAGAAGTGAGACCAAAGAGATTAGAAATGGTAAACCGTGCCAGTTAAGCATAATGACTGGAGGAATGAGATTTCCAGCGAAGGAATTCAGGGTCAAGAGAATTAGGCCCAGAAAATTTATAACTCGAGAATGATGGGTTCAGGTTGGACTAACAGAGTCCTCGTTAATAGTAGCATACAATATGTCAGAGTCTATGGGACCCGGGATGTAAATGGGAGTTTTATAAAGCTATAATTGAGGCCTGAAGAGTTTGGGCCAACGTTTTAATAATATGCGTGAAATCCACAAGCTAGAATAAATTGTCCATGGTGAGAGGGGACAACTATAGGATGAAATCCTAAGAGGTATGACAATTGCAGATGTTCATGGGTCGTGATGGCAGCCACGTGCTAAGACCCTGTGATTTAGCGAGACTGGTGAGGTTTTGTTTTTTCTTGTGAGTAAAGTATAGATTCTAGTGACGTGGGTGTGCCAAAATTTTTATGTAAATTGGAAACCCTAAACTTAGCGTGCAGGTCGAGTTTAGTGGGAACATTAGTTTTAACAGTCTTGTTACAAATGTATTTCTCGTTGTTAGCAGGCCATTTTGTTGATTGCTCGTGAGGGAACCGGGCGGGCCCTAAGAATATGTTTTGTTGTTATAATTTACTACTGCATTGAGTCAGCTTTAGAAGAGTTTATTATGGTAATGTGTAGTGATTAATTACAGTATGGTTAAACGATAGTAAAAATGTAGTGTTATGGCTGTCGTGTCTGATACTCCGGGAGGAGTGATCTTAATTTTGTGTGGCGCCACCTGAAATAGGGTTGGGCCCAGATATGAGTATATATATGAAACTTTCATGGTATTATAGACCTCAGCGAGTATAGTGTCCAATTATATGTGATTCCCGAGCATAGGAATTTATTTGTCTGTTAAGACTTAGAATACATTGTGTTCTTATCGAGCAGCGAAATATAGCTCGTTATATATCTATAGCTCCAAGTACTTGGGATAGTGAGGGTGCCATGCTTCATGTTACCTTTTAAGGACATGATAGTGGACGAGTAAACTTTTATGTCACAATACGTAGATTGTGGGAAAGTACATAGTAGGTACTGAAGGCCTTACGAACCTCAACAACCGACTAGGTTAGATAGTAGTGTATCGGGGGGTTCCTTGTTTGGATTTTTCTTTGCGAGACATCCCACGCATGAAACTAGCGAACGTCGGGAGTTGGAGAGAAGTTTGGTTGATAGTACATAAGTTTTGTATGTTGGTTATTGTACCTATAGGAGGATATAATTGAGAGTTAATAATTCATTTATAACTTAAGGCCAATAGAGTCGCCTAGTCTCAGTATCATTCTTAATAGAGCAATGATTCCAGTGAAGGATTGAGTAAGTTATGGTTAGTGGGGCGGTTGAGTGCACTACTACCACATCAGCATACCGAGTGTGAAAGAATTGAGGTAAGAAAATTTGATGTCTTTTTTATAATGATGCTTGAGGTATAGGGTGTATGGGAGCCCTAAGGGATTGAATCAGGTAGTGGATTGTGATTAGCATGTGAATTCGATAACATATAGTCGGGTAAGCCGGAGCTTATTCATGACGTTTTGGCAGAGACTTACGTTTCAAGATAAATTGAAATTTATTCAAGAAAGACAAGATGTGTCAGAATACAAACAACAGTGGTAATGGGTTTAGTGTAGATTAATGTTCAAAGTTAGTCTGTAGTGGGTCAGCTAACTGTTAGAAAAAGGGCGGACAATTCGAAACAGGTAGGGTCTTCTTCCACTCGAGAATGGAAGAGTATCCCCAAGGATCTTCTCATGTAGCTGAGATTGGGAGATTATAGGTACTAAGATGCGATTGAGTACGACCTATTACCCACAGAGGGATGGGAAGGACAAGCGGTCTAATCAAATGCGGGAGAGAAAATTTTATGTGAACCTTGAGATCTTAGGGGAGGACGGGAGTAGTACCTTCCACTGGTGGAGTTTGTGTCCAAATGACTCCTATAAATTCACGTTCGGGTAGACTGCCAGTAGAAGTATGGCATAGTAAACTTTTTGTTGTCCTACTTGATAGTTAAAGGTGGAGGACCAGTTATAATTACAAATGTCGAAGAAGAAGCGATATTATCATATATATTGTCTGTGAAATATATATTTCACAGCGAATTTACTTGTAAGCATGACACGAGATGAAGTCGTATGTATATGAAAAGAGGATATATCTACTAAGGTGTAAATAGTAGAAGGCTAGATAGTGAATATCTAAAATAATGTAGAAGTAGTGAAACTTAAGCAGAAAGGCTTGGGCAAGAGCCTATATGACAGGGTAACCTGGAGTTTAAATCAAACACATGTGAAGTGTTCATTATTAAGGGTATTCGATAGCGTACTATATGGGTGGTACGGAGTGGCTCATTTGTGAGCGTCGGGATGCGATGCGCAATATTTTTACAACATTGTCTGTACCTCCTATACTTTTTCCGAATTTCGGGACGAAATTCCATTGTAAGGAGGGAAGTATGTAATACCCCGTATTTTTGACGATTTAAATAATTATGTAATTAATTATTATTATTATGGGAATAAATATGCAATTAATTATTATTGTTGGATTAATTAAATTAAAATGTGAGAAATTAATTTGTTATTAATCCGGATTAAAATAATTATTAACCAACGTGCCAAGGGTTAATACTTATTGTTTTGAACTACTGAATATTACCGTGTGATATGTAATATGGAATTACGATATTTGCTAAATTGTCGTAAGTGAGAAATACGGCAGTTTGGTAATTTAATTATGTCACGCGTGTGAGTCGTGTCGAGACTAATTGAATTGAATAAAAAGAGAAATTATTTTTATTAACTCATATGGTCATTTCGAGTGTGTCGTTGAGTCCGGGAGGGTTGATATAGTCAGAAAACACTACCCGGGTATTTTATTTGGACTCCGAAAGATTTTAGGTCAAACCGGCACCCCATAGGGGTAGTTTTGTAATTTAGATTTTTGGAATAATTAAATGGACAAAAAATAAGAGTAATTATATCGTCCAAGGAAAGTCCATTAGGGTTAAGAGGTGACAGGAAGTTAGAACGGCCATGGAAGGTGTGAGGGAAAACCAAATTCTAAGAGAGAAGGCTCATTTGGCATCACCTTGCACAACCGTGACCACCAACGCGTAGATCCTAAAGAGAGGAACGCATATGTACCAACACCATCAATGGATCAGACTGTCATATTCGAGGAACGTGTTTATTACTTGCTTTCTTTTAGCAAAAATCATGCTCATGTTAGTATAGGTGGAATTAATCATGATTTATATGTTAATTGGGTGAAAATTGGAGATTTAAATTATGATTAAGGATTAGTTTAATTAGTGGTTGAATTTCCTTCATGTATGTAGAGGATTAATTACGGAATTTGAGTATATATTGATGAACGAATCTGGGTTGATTGGGTTCTTTAATTGGAATTTTGGAAACTAGGGTTCATATGAATTAATTTGGGGATTTTATATATTTATGATGATTTATGACGAATTAATGATCCTAGGAGGTTAGGAATGATTTATGACCTATTAGGTGTTGATGGGTATTGATGATGAGTTGTTGGGAATCGAATCTTAGAGGTTTTTAGGTTTAAAAATCGGGGAAAAACGTTGACATCTGGTGAAAAAGACGAACAGTGCAATCTCGCGTGAAGTCGCACGAAGTGGTTCAAACAAGATGGTAATCTTGCACGAAGTGGTTCAAATGACATATCATTCCGGTTCGAATGACATGTCAAAGTGGTTCAAATGACAACTCATTCTGGTTCGAACGACATGCATTCTAGTTCGAACGACATGCATTCTGGTTCAAACCACATGTCACTCTAGCTCAAACCACGGGGTGAATTTCTGGGAATTTTCTTAGAGCCCACTTTTGAGTTTATTGGTTTATTGGAGTGAGAGAAACTACCAAATAGTAAATTCAAATAAGAAGGAATTTTAGGAAAAGTATATGGGAATTAATACTTTAATTATTTCGGTATAGAGAGAATGTACCTTGGAGATTACAAGAGATATAGTAATCTAATTATTTATATTATACGTAGTAATGAGGTTAAAATACGTATGGGGAGTATATATGTAGGTTGGAGAAAATACCTATAAATTATAATAGGATGTGTGTATGTCTATTATGTGATACTATTGTTAAGAGCACTAATGGGTGATAACCGGAGGGTGCAAGAACTTTATAGTTAAGAGCACTAATGAGTGATAACTCAGGGGTGTAGAAACTCTATTATTAAGTGTGCTAATGGGTGATAACCCGAGGGTACAAAGATGATTATTGTTTAGCGCACTAATGGGTCATAACTCGGGGGTGCTGGATTAATATTGATAGGTGCATTAATGGGTGATATCCCGGGGATGCAATATCCTATTGTTAGGCGCACTAATGGGTGAAAACCCGGGGGTGCTGAATTATTATTGTTAGGTGCATTAATGGGTGCTAATCCGGGGATGCATAATTTCCAGGATATGTACACTAATGGGGCTTAGCCGGGATGCAGGATTAGTATATATATGTATATATATATATATATATATATATATATATATATATATATATATATATATATATATGTATGTATGGACTTGTGAATATTGCTACTGTGTGAAATTACTAGACTTGGTAATAATTATTATTATTACATTGCACCAAGCGGTCCTAACCTAAGGGTGCAGGATTAGTGTATATATATAGGGATGATGACACTATATATATGTATGAGTGTACTTGGGTAATTTTGTACTTTATGAGACTAGTAGATAAAATGAAAATGAGGAGCATAATAATCTTAGTGAATAAAAGATTTAACCATTCAAACGGTGAATAATGAAATTCAGTATGTGAGATAAACTATCTGAATAGCGAATTGTATGGGCGATACAGGAATACTACTAGTAAGTATAGTTAGTCTTAGTATGGTTTCTGACTAGTTAGACTGGGAGGTATAACTAGGGGGAGATTAGATGTACGTTAGTCGTGCACAATAGACGAGAGGTGACAAACTCATGTGAGAGTTCGATAACTAATATGCGTATAAGACTTGTTTTAAGAACCAGTTTTAAATACTTGCTAAATCATTTTTACACATTGGGCTCTGACCCGTTTCTTGTATCTCTTATCTTTTTTGCTATATATATGTATTATATTAGGTGCTCAGCCACAGGAGCATCAGATTTAGAGATTTGGATTCCTTGACGTGCTGCAGCTGTTGTGGAAGTTGTAGGTCCTTGTAGTAGACGAATCTATCCTTTCCATTCAGTTTCATCTAGACTTCTTATTTAGGGCATATGTCGCCCGCTTCTAGTTCTTTCATCAGAGATATTGTATTCAGTTTATTGTATGGTGTGGAGTTTTGAACTGGGAGGTTTTATCCAGTCTTATTTATTTCAGTACTTAATTCATGTTCAGTATTTATTTACATTCCTATGTGTGGTGAATGGTTTATATTTTAAGATGGAAATAAATGGATTTACTTGGTTTTATTAAAATTGGAAATGTTTTGATACCTAGTTTAATTTTATATTAGGTGATTAATATGTTAAAAACTTTTTCGACAGTGATGCTGAGAATGAACCAACTAAATATCCTGTTTTAAATTGGTAGAGGACTGATCACCCAACATTTAATTGGGCGGGGTGTCACATCCATCGATGCCTATGACGTGTTAGTTTAAGACGTAGCCGCAAGATTATAAAGCTTCATCATATGCTGGGTTTGGTGTACCTCGTTTCTACGTCAACAACATTGGCTCCAATGCTCTTAAGGTATGAATGCATTATATATATATATATATAGGAGCTTGGAAAATTATTGGGTGTATTTTATAATTTTATAAATAATTTTAACGACTTTCTTTTACTCAGAAAATATTTTTTAGAATTTTTCATAAAAAGTTTTGGGCTTACAAAGAATATTTTATTTTTTGACACGTCGTTTGAATGAGACTTCTAACGAGATTTCTTTTTTCGCACTGAAACATCGTTAGTAAAGTCGTTCGAATGAAAAAGTCGTTCGAACGAGTTTGGCGGGTACAGTCTTTTTGCATTTTTGGCAGTTTTCTCCATTTTGCCACTACCTTTTCCCCACTACTTTTTGACAGAATTATCAAGTGCGTAAACCAACTTTTTCAATCTAACTTTTTCACATTCTAAGAGACTTTTTTAGAGAAAAACTTTGTCCATGTTTTGTGTTTGATTTTCATGGATTAATTTCACCAAAAACACATACACACCCAATAGTTGTTTATTCTAAGTTCCTTAATATTTATATCCTTGCTTGGAGTGTTTGGCACCGGGTTTTTCTCTACACCTCAAAGAAGAAAAGTTTGGGTTTACTTATACATTCCACAAAGTAGAAGTTTGTTTGATGTGACATACCCACTTGGAGAAAGGCTCCTTGTTCGGGTGGCGGTGACCAGAAAAAGTTCAATCGGTGGATTTCGAGACCGCGGTGGACCTCCGTGGTTATTCTTTAGGTAGAGGTGTGTACAAGAAGAAGTGTCGGGGATTGGACGAAGTCAAGTTTGGTGTTGTAAGTCTTTTTGCCTTGTACTTATAAAACCGTACTTACTGGATTTGAGGCTAGGGACGCCGGAGGTTTTTTCCCGTTGTGGGTTTTTTCTCGTACATCGCATCATAGTAGTTTGTTTATTTTATCTTTTGAAAGTTCACATTAGATGCATGCTTAGGTAAAAGATAAAATTGGTATATTTAATTTGGTGCTAATTCCATATGGGTAAACATTAATTTAATTCAAGTCATTAATTTTATTGGACAAAATTTGGTTTGGCCTAAATTTACAAATTTGGATTAATTATTTTGTTAGGCAAATTTCTAGGACTTGGGTTAAATTAATTACGTTTAAGTGAAAAATGTATTTCTTGTTTAATTTAGTTTCACTTTGAGTTTTGTTTAATTTTAATTTGAAAGAAATTAAAATTTGTTGTGTTGAGCCATCTCTCTTCCGCATTTAAAGGCAATTCTTTTTGTAGGATTTAAAATTGTGCGTCCTATCATTTTCAAATCTGCCCCAAAGGAGTAAGTGTGCATACCAAGTGTTTGACGTTTTGCTCGACATAGAAAATGAATTCTAAAAATTATGAAACATTAATTTTGTATTATTCAATATGTTTATTGATATTGGGTGAAGTATCATGCAAAGTTATGATGTATCCTAGAAGTTGTATGTGCATAACCTTGTCAAAAAAATTCGTAATTTAATTTCGTTAATTGTGTTAAAACCCCAATGCATAGGGTGTTATATAAGTGTGAAGTATCATATTTATTTCCTCTTTAGTTATTTCTGATTAACCAAATGACGATATGTATTATGAGAGGTTGTTTGTAAGTTAAAGGAAGCTTCGGAATCACTTTCCTCAGTCTCTTCGGTATCTTTGATGAGCGGTTGTACTCGGTGTTGGAAACTTTCGACCTATGGGTAGCTATCTTGGAAAAAGATCTCCATTCTACGCTTCATTTTCTTGTCTGTGTAGTCATACCATGGTTCTGGAAAATCGCAAAAGGGGAAGTCTTCACCTTCTTTGATGAATTGTCCATTCAAGGAGTCTCTTGGGATAGTTTGGATGCAGTCTAATATTATCTTTGGTCAAGACTGGTGGATTATTCTGAGCTCTTGTTCTGATGGTTGATACCCCAAGCCATAAGAAGGGAAAGCTTTCTTCAGTTCGATGGGCTCAAGTATCCCTTGTTGTCTTTGCCCTAGCCCCAGTCCGGGAATGGAGTGTCTGTTTCTGAACATCTGAATCACATTGACATTTCCATGAGGGTCATATTCTAGACAAACCCTTTCTTTGAAACCATCCCCTGTCGAGAGTAGGAGTGGCTCAACTCGGAATACTGATAGGATCATATCATTTGACTCGTGCTGTATCTCAAGGATTAGACTGCTGGTGCTTGCACCCTCGACATTTTTCGAATCCTATCGTTGAATACTCTGGAACCAGGGTCATCCGAGCAACAGGTTGAAACAAGATGGGATGTCTATGACTTGGAATTCAACGATAGGATTAATAGGGCCAACCCCTATTACAAGTTTTATGGATCCCATTGCCTATCGGTGGGTATTATCGTAGGCACGTACAGTGGCGGAGGTTGGAGCGAGGTCCCTTTCTTTCAAGCCTAAACACTTAAAGGTTATTAGTTGGCAAACATTCAAGGCGGATCCGTTATCGACAAGAGAGAGTGGCACGGCCTTCCCCATAACGTCGATGGAGATGTTGAGTGCATGATTGTGATTTGGCCCAATTCTGTGGATTTCTTCTTCAGAAAATGATAGCATTCAGGTAGAGGTCAAGGATTCAAATAAATTTATCGCTTCTTCTGGTGTGGTAGAAGGAGTAACTGTGGGTCCAGTGAGCAGCTTGATTAAAGCATTTTTGTGCAGCTGGGAAGACATAAAAAGCCCCCATTGAGGATATTAACTTGAGTTTTCTTCATTTGATCGTGGATCTTGCTCTCCTCAATGGCCATCTCTAGCATAGGAAGCTTTTCAATGACCTTCTCTTTGTCATTTTTCGGTGGTGAGCTTGGAACCTAGTAATGTTTCCCTGATCTGGTCATGTAATTTACTAAAGAAGGGAAAAACATGAATCCCATTTCCTCATCAATCTCAGGTTGTTCTGCCACCCTATTTATTTCTCTGAGGAGTTATTTAAATGATATCATCCCACATATGTCGGCTACTGGATCGGTTCTTCCTGAAGCTTGTTCTGCACTTGAATCTTCGAATTCTACCCCCCATCCGGTGGCAACAATTTTGTCTTTCCATGTAAAGTCAATGCATTCCACAACTTCAACGGCTTCTTCATACAGGTCTTACCATTCTGTGGAAATATATATGGTTGAAGGGACCAAGTGCCCTTGTAGATTCAAAATGTCATATAACCCGGTGATACTATAAATGCTGTTGGTTTGCCCGACTAATTCTGCCATAATCTGGATAACATCATCTAGGCTGACTTCACCGGTTGGTACCGCCCACTTGTCTGAATCTAGGGCCCATTTCCTTGCTTCTAAGAACATTGTACTGAACCTTTGTCAATTGATGACCATCTGTGAGGGAAATTTCATCCCGAACTCTAGGAGTTGGTTTAACACCTCTGACAATTCCATATTTCCATTTTTAGAACGGGTACGGACGGTGATGCATTCTATGGTAAGGAGTGATAGTGTTTAATCAGCGAGGCTAGTAGGGTGTAGGAGGAAATATGGGCAAATTAGAAGTGGTTTAGGAGAGTATATGGGTGTGATTTGAGATGAGGGATTGAAATCTGGGTTTTCTTCTAAGAAGATGGCATTGGCATGATTTGGGACTGGATTATGAGTAGTGTTTGGCTTAGGATTGGCTGGCGGGGCGATGGTACCCCGGTCAACGAGATCTTGGATTATGTTTTGGAGGTGAAAGCATTGGTCGGTGGTATCGACATCAGTTTGGTGAAAGGTGCAATAAGCATCGGTCTTGAAGTTTCTTGGGAGTGGATTTAGCAATGGACGAGGATCCAAGGTTTGATGAGGTTTCGGCTTAATAGGGCTTGGTAAACTTTAGAGAGGGGAACATGAAGCTCAGTGTATTCCATTCGAATGGGGCAGGGTGACTTTTTGGTGCCCATGATGTGGTTGGTTGAGAGATGTTGTTGATGGTTGACACTATAGCACTGGCAAGCTTATCATACTTTTTAGTGGTGAACTATCCAGACACATTCTTCGATTCAACCTTTGTTTTAATAAGGCTATCCTCAATTTCTACTCCCTCTTCTCTGAGATCTCGAAAGTGGGGATAGTATTGTCCTCCCATCATCACTCGGACATGGGGCAAGAAGTTCTTCTTCACTATATTAACATGTTCTTCCTCAGATGGCCGATTGGTCATGGTAGCTGCCTGCTCCCTCCACCGGGTTATGAAGTTACTGACTGATTCCCCAGGGTTCTGTTTGAGCAGCTCTAAATCACGACGGGTGACCTCAAGCACTTCGTTGTATTTATACTGCGATATGAATTCTTGGCCTACATCCTCCCAGCTACGGATTCTGGATTCCTCGAGAGACAAAAACCATCGGAGGGCACTATCCTTCAAAGTTTGCTGAAATAATTGGGTCATCACTTCTTCAGAAGCCTCTAGTAGAGTCATGGAACGATGATAACTGCAAAGATGAACAATCGGGGGTCCACTCCCTCCGAACTTGTCAATATTTCGCATCTTGAACTTCTCGGGTAACCTCGCTTTAGGATTAGGAGATATGTGGGTGTAGTCTATGTAATTCCCCGAGATTCTGACTTGGTCGAACTTCTTGGTGAGCATCTTGAGATCCTCTTTGACTTTATTCAACTCCTCCTCTTTTGGATCAACGACCATAGGCAGGTTAGCCACAGGCTGGGCAATGTTTGGCATCGAAAATTGGGCAGGCAGTGGCCCATTGGCAGGAGGGGCACATGGAGCATGCTGATATTCTTTAGAAACCCAAATAGGCTCGGGTGGAACCATAGCACGAGGTAATAGCGCCTCGGACTCTTGAGGAATAGGAAACTAGTTTCGTTGCATCTCTCAGACCTCAGTTTGGAGGTTGTCCATCTTGGACACGAGCTGAGCTAGGATTTCTATCAGATCCGCCTGTATGGTTGGTACTTGATCTATATTCTCCATGGAAAGTGGATGTAAGTGGGACTTGAAAGAATTAGTAGAGGAACGGACGAAACTCTGGGGTGATTTGATAGAAAACCAAAGCCAATAGGGAGCCAGGCCAAGGGCTTGCGATTGACCTGAGAAGGCGTAGAATAGGATTTATTTTTGAGAAAAAGAGAAGAAACTATTTTTGGATTTTTGATAAAGAAGGGAGAATTGTTTTTGGAGATGGAACTCAGCATGATTATTATGATTATTATGTTCTCACTTGTATTTAATTCTCCTAAATGCAATATCGGACTGGACCCGAGCCTGGAAATGTGGGGTTTTTAATATATGCGAAGCTATGGCTGGACTTGTAACCAGGCTCATGGACAGGGTCCCATTTTAAAAATACCTAAAAATTTGGGCGGCAGGCCAACTCGAAATTTCGGCAGAGTTTCGGGTTGAAACCGACAATCTAAAGTGCGTGTCCTAGGTTTGACACCTATATGTGGGTATGCAGTTGGTTGGGTGAATCAGAATGGGTTCCCCCTTTGGCGTGACTTTCACGATATACGACTTGCTCTTGCGACCAATCAGTACGTGTGGATAAGCCATTTGATATACCTGAGTGTACGTGAATTGCCTCACTATATACCTCGTGAGAACGGTACGTGTGAGAGCGAATTCGATATACTCGGTGTACGTGAATGAATTCCCTGCGATATACCTCCCGTCATGACTTCGGTCAAGTGGTACGATGCGGGGGAACCGTTCGATATACGTCGAAGGTACTTGTCTAATGGAAGGTGAGAGTCATGTCGCTTAGGCTAACTGCGCCCTGGCCGACCAGCTCCCATCACGAAGTGACCCTCTAGTTACTGGGTAAAATTTGGTCAATAACAATTCTCTTTGGTGATGTCGTGTGAATCATGCATGATTCTCTTATTAGTATCTTATGAGAATGCCTTTCTTGATTATGCCAAACAGGGAGAAAAGTGAAAGTACCAATGGTACACCAAGTATGGATGGGTCGATGCGTGCAACATGTGGATATATGTGATCCTAGGTGCACGTGGTGTGAAGTGTACACGAAGAATTTTCTACAAGTGTGTGAACAGAAGAATAAGCATGGGATACAAATGGAAAAGGGGAACATGCAGATATAGGGGAAATATAAACAAATATAACATCCATGTAAATAGAGTCAAGCCCTCAAAACATACATATCCCCAGCAGAGTCGCCACTGTGGCCACCTCCGATCCTCGTCGTGAGCGAGCGCGTGAAGGAGGATCCTCGGGTCCCGCGAGTCCCTCTCGGGAGCGCTTTGGCCTGCGTCGTTTGAGATGAGGTGTAAAAATGTAAAGATATTTAGAGTCGCCAGTCTATTTTACTCAAAACAAACAAAAGAAAAAAAGGGAAAGCCATCTCGAAGGAAGGCATCCAAAGACATACTAGTGCGTACGAAACCAAAATGATTCGAGAAGGGTTCGAAGGCTAAGTTATGAAATGGGAAGGTGTTAGGCACCCATTCAGCCCTTCCGGTCTCTCATGGATGTTTGCTATTTCCCCTTTTTATTTTCCCCGTGATATGTGTGCATGTGTATATATATAGTGGAGATAGGAATCCTCGACTTGTATCATGGGAGAGATAAAGCGAGTCATCTGTAGGAAGGTATAAAAATAATATTAGAAAATAAGATTTACGCAATTACTCTTACGTTGATCGTTATAATGGAACGATAACGCATATGGAGTGATACGTCACTAAGAACAAGTATATAGAATATAAGAAAATTGATTTTAGAGAAGATAAAAAATGAGAGAGAAAGTGAGAATACGACTCGAGTCTCGAGTTTTACCCCGAGACGCCTACGTAGCCTATAAAGGCATCAAAGTCCACATAGTTCGCATACAAAACGAGGGGTGGGGTTTATTCCATAAATCCAAATGGGGGATCTCTTATTTTTGAGTGTGTGTGTGTGTAGAAAAAGTGTTTTAGTTGTGAGAAAAGTATGAGAATCCCTATTTGGAATTTATGAGCAAACCCTCTTTTTCTTGTTTTTAGGGTTTTATTTATATGAAAATAAGAGATGTGCAATAATACTAAATAAAAAGTATATTAGGATGTGTGATATGAGATAATAAAGGTGTTAGGTAATAAAATAAGTTATTGCGAATTTAAGAGAATTTGAAGAGAAAGTTGAGAAAGTTGGACCTTCTTGAAGATCTCGAGCTTGATCTTGAATGTTTGGAGAGCAGCCCTTGAACTTGGATGATGATGGATAGTGGATAATTCACTAAGTTTGATGAAAAGGATGGTGAAAAGTGGAACTTAGAAAGGGATTTGAATGTTAAAATCGCACTGTCTTCGAGAGACGTTTTTGGGATTCGCTGAGAGCGATTTTTATCAGATCTGGGCTCCTCTAGCAAATGAGGTGAAGGCCTCCTTTTATAGGCCCACCTCACTATCGATCGGCATAGAGCTGGTCCTTCCTGTCGGCACTTGTTGATAGGCAGGGTCTGGAACCTGCCTTTTGGCAGTGTGTTTCAGGCCTTTTCGGAAAATTAGCTGGAGAGGGCAAACCGTTGGTCAGAATTGCGCACTGGGTGAACCGTTGGAGAGGTAACTCAGAGACCTCTGAAAGTCCCTTGGACCTCTCTCGGGTTCGGGAGTTGACTTTGGGTCAAATATAGCTCGGAAACGTTTGTCGGTCCATTGGACGGGGAATCATTTGGACGCAAATGGATCGTTCGTCCGCATGGTAAGTCGGAATTGCTCAAGGGATGGACCGTTGGAAAGGGATTTCAGTGCCCTTCGAAGATTCATTCAGCCTTGGTAGAGGTGAAGAGTGACTTTTTGGTCAAACGGAGCCTGGGAGTGCCCAATGGCTTATAGGTCAGTACTCGGGGTATGACATGGGTTTGTAGTGATGAAGGGAGGTACTAGGGACCTAAGGAGAGTTAGGGGTAACAGAATGGGGTGTCTACACGCACTGTAGATGAGAGGTAAGGTTTTATCTCATGTGAGTATGATCGGTGATTTAATTATGAAATTAATAAAAAATAAGTTATCGATTTAAAATAATTAATTACTTGCAAAATATTTTCAACTTTTTGAGATTTGACTTGTGAGCAAATTATTTTTCTTTCTTTATTTTTAAAACCCTAGGTGTGCAGTAGCATCGGTCGAGACCACGAGGATAGATCATTTCTTGTCATTGCAGTTGTTTTGGAAGCTACAATATTTCACTTTGTTATCCCATCCATTTCTATCTAGATAGGATCTTTACCATTCTAGTATTTTCATTTTGGGCGTGTTGCCCATAGTTAGAAAGAAGTTTATTTATTTCAGAGAGATATTTTAGTGTCCTGTCTTTATCAGCTTGACTAAGTTGGATTATTACTATTTGGTGACCGATGGTTTATTCCACTATTCTAAAAAACCCGCCTAGGCTCCACCTAGGCACGCCTAGGCTTGAGGCTTGGGAGAAACACCCCGCCTTAAGATTTTGATGCCTTATGCTTGGTAAAACCCTTAAGGCATACTTTTTCTCTAACAACAACAATGCTTTAGTGAAACGATATTGCCTTTTAAATATTGTTTTACAAACCGGACCATTATCTCATCCAAAATAATCAAATAATATTTTTATTTGCAAATATTCAGACATTTTTTATGATATGTACAATTTTAGTATTTTAATAGCCTTGTTATGGTTAAAAAATATTAAAATATATTAAAAATGCCTTTTCACGCCTTTTTACCCCTAGGCCCGCCTATGCTTCTAAGGCTTAAGGCTTGGCCTCCACACCTCGATCACGCCCCGTGTTTTTTAGAACCTTGGTTTATTTGGTTCATTATTATTGTTTATTTATGCATGTGATTTATCTGTTCTTGTTAGCCGTACGGTTTTATTTGTATTATATATATATTTTCATGTTGGGATAGTGATTCTAAGAATGAAACCATATTGAGATTCCTATTTTATTTCAGTAGAGGATTGGCCACCCAGTATTAAAATAGGTGAGTTGTCACACAATAGCACAACAATAATCGTGGTAACCGCTATCACGATAAGTGTTGATCCTTTGGTCAGCACCAATATTGAGCTCTCATCCAATCAACCAAGTATGTAACTGATATGTCCTGGTTTCACTCAAATCTCATAACCACTTTAATGAAGAATTCGAATATGCTCTAATTCCTCAAAGGGACCAGGCTTACTATTCAACTATCCATTCTCAAACCTCAAACAGTTGGTTCCCTATATTTGGTGCCACTGAACATGTCACTTCAGATTTGATCAATCTAACTATGTCTAATGGTTATAATGGCTCTGACTCTGTGAAAATTAAAACTGGTTCAAGTTTGATTATTCAAAATATTGGCCATTCTACTATTTACACTCACATATCTCGATACAAGACAAATGACATTTTACATGTTTGTTTATTTTGCTAAAAATATTTTTCTGTCAACAATATTCACTACACCAAAAATAGGAATCTGGCACAGTTTAAAACTGTGCCAGATCAAATCTGGCACGGTTTTGAACTATGCCAGAATCAGGTGTTAAAAAATAGCAAGTTTTTTCTAGCACGGCTCAAAAGTGTGCCAAATTTGACTAAACAAGAACACTTCTGGCACACTTTTAAACCGTACCAGAATTTGATATTTCAGGCACACTTTTGGCACAGTTTTGAGCTGTGCCAGATTGAGCACATTTTGATAAACTTTTTGCACAGTTCAAAACTGTGCCAAAATTTGATACACTTTTGGCACGGTTTTGAACTATGCCAAGTTTTTGGATAAAGAAAAAAATAATTATTTGAAAATAAGAAAATTCACAAATTACAAATCTCGAAAGTTGTTGATAAACTAATGTGCATACAAATTTCAAAATATTAAAAGTCTTTAGTAGTTCACAAACCAAAAAAGAAATTGGGCATAGTTTTCTCTATTTTCTGGACATTCTAAAACCTGCTAATATAAAGCCTATGTAACATAAAGCCCGCACGGCCACAAAATATAACAATAAACTTACAAAAGCCCGCAGACCAGAAAAGTTAATAAAAAAATTACAAAAGCCTGCACGGTCATAACACAAAGAAGCAGAATCATGAATAAACCCCTTTGTTGTAAATCATTGAGTTCTCCGTGTGTTCCACGTTAATAAATGCAAAAGATAAAATGTTATCCTGAAAAAAAAATGGATAAAAAAGAAAAGATATTAGTAACCAAGTAATTTATAAAAAAATTACTGAAGCTAAAAAATTACATATAGGAGTTGCAATTAGTATTATATTCTAAAATTGGAAATCTTACGCAAGTTATGACTACCTGATCAGTTCCTACGAGTTACAATGGTCCCATGCGAGGTGTTCGTGCCTCTTACGAGACCCTTTGGGGGCTGGTTTGGATTTTCACCCTTTAAGGGCTTGTTTTTAAGCTTAATCGATATATTTTGAAATTATCGTCATATTCTCTAACCGAGAGGCTCATAACTACGCTTTTCGTTCGTACAAGTTACATTGGTCCTGTGCGAGGTGTTCGTGCCTATTACGGGACCGTTTGGGGGTTGGATTGAGTTTTCACCCTTTAAGGGCTTGTTTGTAAGCTTAATCGATATCTTTTGAAATTATCATCATATTCTCAAATCGGCAGACCGCGACTAAGCAGTCAGTTCGTACAAGTTACATTGGTCCCGTGCGAGGTCTTTGTGCCTCTTACAGGACCGTTTGGGGTCCTTTAAGGGCTTTTTTTTAAGCTTAATCGATATATTTGGAAATTATCTTCATATTCTCAAATCGGGAGACCCGCGACTACACAGTCAGTTCGTACAAGTTACATTGGTCCCGTACGAGGTGTTTGTGCCTCTTATGGGACCATTTGTGGGTTGATTAGAGTTTTCACCCTTTAAGGGCTTATTTTTAAGCTTAATCGATATATTTGAAAATTATTGTCATATTCTCAAACCGGGAGACTCGCGACTACGCAGTCAGTTCGTACATGTTACATTAGTCCCATGCGAGGTGTTCATGCCTCTTACGGGACCGTTTGGGGGTTGATTTCAGTTTTCACCTTTTAAGGGCTTCTTTTTAAGATTAATCGATATATTTGGAAATTATCGTCATATTCTCAAACCGGGAGACCCGCGACTACGCGGTCAGTTCGTACAAGTTACATTAGTCCCGTGCGAGGTGTTCGTGCCTCTTACGGGACCTTTGGGGGATGGTTTTCATTATCACCCTTTAAGCTCTTGTTTTTAAGATTAATCGATGTATTTTGAAATTATAGTCATATTCTCAAACTGAGAGTCCTGTGACTACACTGTCAGTTCCTACAAGTTACATTGGTCCCGTACGAGGTGTTCGTGCCTCTTACGGGACCGTTTGGGGGGTGGTTTGAGTTTTCTCCCTTTAAGGGCTTGTTTTTAAGCTTAATTGACATATTTTGAAATTATCATCATATTCTCAAACCGAGAGACCCGCGACAACGCGGTCAATTCGTACAAGTTACATTGGTCCCTTGCGAGGTGTTCGTGCCTCTTATGGGACCGTTTGGGGGTTGGTTTGAGTTTTCACCCTTTAAGGGATTATTTTTAAGCTTAATCGATATATTTTGAAATTATCATCATATTCTCATACTGGGAGTCCCGCGACTATGCAAAAAGTTCATACAAGTTACATTGGTCCCGGGCGAGGTGCTCGTGCCTCTTACGGGACCGTTTGGGGGCTGGTCTGGATTTTCACCCTTTAAGCGCTTGTTTTAAGCTTAATCGATAAATTTTGAAATTACCATCATATTCTCAAACCGAGAGGCTCGTGACTACACAGTCACTTCGTACAAGTTACATTGGTCTCGTGCGAGGTGTTCGTGCCGTTTACAGGACCGTTTGGGGGTTGGTTTGAGTTTTCACCCTTTAAGGGCTTATTTTTAAGATTAATTGATATATTTTGAAATTATTGTCATATTCTCAAACTGGTAGACCCACGACTACGCGGTCAGTTTGTACAAGTTACATTTGTCCCGTGCGAGGTGTCCGTGCCTTTATCGGGAACGTTTGGGGGTTGGCTTGAGTTTTCACCTTTTAAGGGCTTATTTTTAAGCTTAATCGATATATTTTGAAATTATCATCATATTTCAAACCGGAAGGCCCGCGACTATGCGATCAGTTCGTACAAGTTACATTGGTCCCGTGCGAGGTGTTCGTGCCTCTTACGGGACCGTTTGGGGGCGGGTTTGGATTTTCACCCTTTAAGCGCTTGTTTTTAAGCTTAATCGATACATTTTGAAATTATTGTCATATTCTCAAATCGAGAGGCCTGTAACTACATTGTCAGTTCGAACAAGTTACATTGGTCTCATGCGAGGTGTTCGTGCCTCTTACGGGACTGTTTGGGCTTTGGTTTGAGTTTTTACCTTTTAAGGGCTTGTTTTTAAGCTTAATCGATTTATTTTGAAATCACTGTAAAAAAAGTACTTTTTAATACTAGACCTTTTGAGACGGCTAAAATTTGAGTCCCCAAAATTACCTTTTGAGATGGATAAAATTAACCGTCTTAAAAACTAATAGTTTTTAAGACCCCTTTGGTTAACCGTCCCAAAAAATATACCTAATGAGACGATAAATTAATAGCCGTCTCAAAAGGTACACCTTATGAGACGGCTAAACAAACCCGTCCCAAATAATATATCTAATAAGACCGCAAATTAATAGCTGTCTCAAAAGGTACACCTTATGAAACGGCTAAACTAATTTGATTTCCCTCTAACCAATTTTATGTCTCCCGCTTCAAGTTTTCTATTACCCTTCGCCAGAAAAAATAAAACAGAAAAGAAACATCAACAAAAACACAGTCCGCCCCACCTTACGCCACCCCACCCCGAATTCTTTCCAAACCGATAAATTCACCCTTAGCCCTAGCGTCCATTATAGCCTCACTCGCCCTCAACCTCACTCCCCTCAGCCCTCACTATCCCTAGCCTCTCCCTCGCTAACCCTAGCCCTAGAATTCAACCTCGCAGCTGGATAAGTTCATGAGATAGAGTAAGTCATATTAATCTTTCTTTGTTCTGTTGTGATTATGGTGGTGTAGATGGATAGCTAGGTAAGGTTCTAAAAAATGGGGTTTTATGGTTAAAGAATTCAAATTAATTTTTGTTATCTATTGAGTATAAATTTTCTTATTTGGTTGTTGTTAAAATGAAAGGAAGGGTAGTTGAAAAGTAATTGGTTGGTTATTGGAATAGTTGGAGTTTTTCTTTATAGTAGAAATTATTTATAATGAGATGATTGTATTTTTTTTCTAGCTTATATCATAATTATGTTCTTTCAATGGCAATCATATATTTTTCATTGATGGGTATTTGACAGGGTTCATCGGCGCTTAAATATTTGATCTAGTCCCGAGCATTCAAGTTATAGTATCGTCGAATTGATACGGATAGAAGGTAATTAAAATTCTTGGTTATTGCTTAATATCATTAATTTTTTTACTGGATTGATTTGTAGTGGTGATAGGAGGTTGAGGGTGAACCAATTGAAAACCCGGATTGTCAATTGGTTGTTCTAGTTTAGTTTTAAGATGAAATTATGATAATATTTGTATACTTGTTTGTATGAATTTTAGTTAGAATTATTGATATGTTTGTTTGTATTACTTAATTCATGTCATTTGCAAGTAGTTTATGCCATTAATTTTAATTACTATTCGATTATGATATTATTTTGTGATATATGTGATAGAAAAATAGGATTCATGTAGTCGACCCCAAATAATTGGGAAAAGGCTTTAATGAGTTGAGTATAGGTGTTGGACCCAATTAATTAAAATATGCATCACCGTGAAAAAATCGGCAATGTTATCCAACATCATATCAAATGCTAAATCTTAACATTCAAGTCACTAATTGTTGGGACACAAACTCCAACATATGAGTTGGTACCCGAAAGTAATAAATAAAAAGACAAGCATTAATTAAAATTGTAGTTTGAACAAAAAATTAATACAACCCAAAAAGTAACGGCACGATCTTTAAACAATCTAAAAAGATAAACTTTATATTTCACGATCTGAGTGGCACGAAATGAGGCACGGACACCCCAAGATGCACAAAAGTGACCTAAGGAAAGTGATCGTGTCCTCACTGGACTCCCGGTCCGCAATTGACTACTATACGATTGTTTTAGAAATAAAAATAGGATTTAGGACTCGAAAACTCATAATAGTAATCGAGTGGCCTAAAAAGAGGCGCAAATACCCTAAGAGGTACCAAAGTATGGTACCTCATCATTTTTGGATTACTCTCAGATCTCAAATCATTTGGCATTCGTGGATGGTTGTGTCAGTATGGTGCTTTGTTATCGATTATTTTAAGTTACTTTTCGTGACTGTTTTTCCCACTGATATCTTTTCAACTCCAAGGGGTTAGTCCAATGTCACATATTTCACCACTAAAAGGGGATGTAGCATGATCAAACATTGTGAACCCTAAGGGGAAAATGACACGCTTAATCTAAAGATTACTTGGTTCCCAGATATTTTAGGTGTGGCATTGTCCTTAAGAGAAGATAGGTGGGGTTATCATCAGTGATGATTCATCACTCCACCCTATGTTCTAGGCTTTAGTCATATCCCTCTGGACGTTTCAACCAATTGCTTATGATTTTTCTATATTGAAATTTGTCGATCAAGAACAGACTTATTCAAATGAAATTTATGATTAAAATGTTGCACAGCTTGAGTGTGTAGGCTGATATTTGATCCCCAAAACTAAAACTCAAATAAGGTGAATGGTGAAAATGTTGCGCAGTTTGAGTGCACAGACTCATAATTGATCCCCAAAACTAAAAAATTAAGACAGACAAATCCATAGCCTTTATAGAAATGGCTTTCACCAGGGGAAGCATTCAATTTTGTCTAGGAAACTGAATGAAAACTTTCTGAACCTGGTCTTCTCATAGTTGACTTACCTCATATTTATTTAAATTGCATTATAGATATTTCATGACCCTATATGATGGATTGTGTCTTAGAGATTTTATCATTTTGATTGGATGCTTAATCAATACATTTTCTAGATCGATTATTACATTTGATTTGAAATTATACCTATATCCTTATTCGTTTTTATGTAAAAAAAAATTACTTGAGATTACAAAGATTTGTATATTTTGGTATGATTTCTGTTAGTGTTAGTTATGTTAAGAAAATAAATGGCTATCTTTTAGGTATAGACATTCATCTGTTTGATATTGTGAGGTTCCACATGTCCCACACAGCGACACACTACTCCAACTATGATTGGACCATTGTGTTATATCATAAAAAATAGTTGGTTTCTCCTGCATATGTATAAATGTTTATCTTCATCTGTATAATTATTGGTGGAAAATCATGACATTGTTTCAATTCTATATTCACCCCAGTAATCAATTTTTCTAAGAACGGGAAACAGGAAGTCATAACTTACTAAGGAAATCAAAGAGAGTAAGCAACAATTAAACAAACTTGAAATAAAAAATTCCTTATTTTCACTTGTCTTATCTAAGTCAATTTATTAGTTCAACTCTACTGGTGCGCTTCTCTTGAATACATGAAAATAAATCTTTACCAAGTTCACAAAAACTATATCATGAGCTATTGTCATTGTTGAATAAGGCAGAAGCAAAATTCGTAATCTGTCTTCAAGAATTTGTGGAGCTTTGGCCTTTTTCATATTGGTTAAGGGGATTTGGTTTAGCATTTTTATTTGGTGGTGGTGGTGGTATAGTTTGTTGTCTTGTAATAGGTGGAGAATCGTGGACAAGTAATAGTAATGAAGCCAGTGGCAGACACTATTTAGTGTGGTGGTAGGAAAAGTGTGCTACTAGTTATTGTTTTGTGTTATACATAGTGCTTTTGGTTAATGATCTATTCTAGTTTAATGGTGGGGTTTTATCAATGAATGTTTCATTTTAAGGGTGTTGAGTAATGGCTACGATTGGTACAATGATGATGGCTAAAATAAAATGCAACTACTTACATTAACTATGCTAAAGCAAGATGCAACTACTCGCGCTACATCTAATAACGCTAAAGCAAATGCAACTAATCACACTATATCTAATAACGCTAAAACAAATGCAACACGTTGAAGATGCAATTGAGGAGAATATTTGATTTATGAATGTCATACTTCTTACATCATCTTGTTTTTCTAATATCATATCCTTAATTTATGAATGTCATACATATTTCCGTCTTGGTTATATGAATAGAACATTTGGCATTGGTTCGGAACAAGTGTTTAGTACTTAATTTTTTCAATGTTTTTGTTTTTACAATGGCAAGGTCATTAATATGTCTAGGTGATTTTACAGTGGCAGGGTCATAAATATTGCTAGATGTTGTTCAATTATCTTATTGGCTTACTACTAAAGTATAAAAATATTTGGGTTTTTTAATTGTAGAAACTCAAACTAACCCTCTAATATTATCGAATTTCAATTTCAACCAAAGACAACCAGAAAAATAGATACTTTTATATATGTGGACACATATAACTCACATATATTATTATGAGCGTGTCGAGACTATTGGATTAAACTGATGGATTTGTCTTTTGAGAGTACTTCCAAGTTTCCTTCTTTGAATTGGTATACTAGATGGTATATGTTAAAGTTCATTTGAATTGGTATACTAGATGCTATATATATCACATATTCACCTCTCTAATCAGATGCAGACTGACATTGCAGTAGGAAATCATATGCCCACTTGAACACATGCATAGCATAGGGTATGAGTTGATGTACTAAATTTCGAGTAACCATAATCTCAAGAAATCCTCTTCGTGGAAGTATATATATATATATATATATAATCTCAAGAAATCCTCTTCGAGTAATCATAATCTAACTGTGTAAGGCATATATGCCTTGTTGATTCTGTTAGTATGTTAGCCAGTAGTCTGGTCAGGTATATTACCTTCTTAATTTTCTGGTGAGGAGGTTGTTGGAAATGCTCGTATATATATCTGAAGGGGGTGTTGAATTACATATGAATGAAATCATTAACTTATTTTCCAAGTTAGTCCCCGTTTCGGTGAAATAGAGAAGGGGATAGCTTTATTATATACATTACAACAATAAATAATCTTATATTCTTTGTTGTTTGATTCATACTTGTTAACTTAGTTTTGTTTGTGTTAGAATTTGTGTTATCTAACCATATTAGTGTTCTACAGTTTAGTCTTAGTATTTGGTCAGTCATACTAGAATTCGCATGTCAGGGTCATCCTCTACTACACCTTTTGGCATCTTAACTGAGCGACCAACTAATTGAAAGACTATCTTATGTGTATCATATGTTAATCTTTTTTTGGCCAGAAACTCTTTCAGATAATCCTTCATAAAATAAAACACCTTACAATCTCATGTACGGTCTAACCAAAATTCGAATCAAGAAAATAAAGATAATAGGTTGCAAATAATTTGAAAGGGAAAACAATAAAATTAAAGACATCTTATAGAGGCTAAAACTAAAGAGGGAGGGGAATTTATCCCTCAACTGCTGTCAAAAAATTGTTTGTCAACAAAATGTGAGTATCTTCAACTAGGATTAAACAGCAGCAGCCTTATTCATCCCACCTTGACGACAAAATACCTGTTGCTTATTACTTCTGACTTGGACACCACCGAGCTTAATGGTCCCAAATTTGCTAAATACTTCCTCAAGTTGTGTCAGAGTCGCGTTCAAAGACAAATTCTGTATATGTATGGAGTGATCTTCAACTTCTTCATGTGCATTGCTTCTTTTCGGAGCACTATCAACAGTAGGAGCTGATGCTTCTGGTTCAGGAGAAGGCTTCACATAACCAAGTGTCGGTTGAGAAGAAGCTTTGGTAGGGGTCCACCTCACAATATTGGTTGTAACATACACTAGACCAGATGCAGGAGAAGCCTGATTTAACTTCACAATTGAAGCATAAGATTTCTCCTCCTGGGTTGCAGAGGGATCTCAACTGACAACTGCATTGATTTCATTCTGAACTTATTTAGCCGGGGGGGGGGGGGGGTCATCAACAACCTTCTTCAAGTACTGATCTTTCATCACTATCTGGGGGGTTTTAAACTTCTTCACCATAATGTACATCCTTAGACTTGGGTAGTTGTGGGATCAAATGTGTGATTATCAGGAACATGAGCTGACTCTGGTTCAGATTTTAAGGGAGCCGTTAGCTCATTGTCATTGATACCATTATTAACAGATGCAGTTGTTGTCTCCAATTGTTCACCTTTTTTAACATATCTGAAAACATCATTTATAACAAAGTATCCCATTCCTTGGGGAGCTAGAAAAAATGTTTCTATAAACTTTCTTCTAATGTTTTTCGTTCCGATTAAGCATCCTATCACTAAAACAATAAACCCTCCCTGGTAAGACTCCTGCGTATCTGTTGTTTTTATCTTCGCCTTGTAGTTCCTGTAACCCAATGACTGGATCCTCTCATTGATTACCGACATTGATGTTACCAAAGCCATCATGCCTTCCGAATATGGTCGACATAACACACTTGATTCGTGGTAAAATTTATAAACCAATTCCGGAGATTGGTGAAGAATATGGTAATACTGTTCCACAAAGGCATGCCCAACAACTTGGGCACTAGGAAGCGCAGCAACATTACTTGTTGCATGCGTTGCCATTTGGTTCGATTTGAGTTTTGGAAAAAGGAGAGGTGCAACATAAGTTAATAATTTTAGTTTCATATGCAATTGAAACTTATAAATACAAAGTAGTAAATATTCACAACTTTGTAAAGGTTGGGAATCAATGTTTCTTCCATTTACTATGGACCTTTTATCGTGTTATCTATTAGGGGAACTGTTATACAATTCTCAAGCATAGTGTATCAGTCCTATAAACATATGTTAGGCATTAGTAATGGTGATTATGGAAGAAGGGGAATAAAATCCTAATGAGAAGGGGGGAAAATGTACCAAATAGCCCTTTGTTTTTACCTTTGCTGATGCAAGAAGTAAACAATGAATTAAAATTGGTTCGTTTGACATAGGCAATAATAACTCATATACAGTAAGGAATATTGATTTTTGAAAAAGAACTATCCCATAATGAATCACTGACTAAAGTTTTGATTCAATTTGAAAAACTAACTATCTCCAATACCAATATTGTCCCCTACTTAATTTCCATCCCGCTTACCTATAGTATGCTATACTCTACTTCTTCCTGTGAAGTACGAACACTTCTCCGGAGGTGGGGGACTGTAAACCCAAGGGAACCACATTCTAAAGGTGAGGGACTGCAGACCTAAGGGAAAAAGCCATGTACTGGACACTAACACGTTTAAATGTTAGGGACTACCAACTAAAGGCCGTAGAAAATAATCAACATTCAACAACTCTAAACTCCTAATAGACTTAATTTTAGACTCAGAAAAAATAAACGACAACTTAGTTATGTTCAGAGTGGGATTATACCAAAAAACTCTCTTAATTTACCTCTTTATCTTTTATCTTTTCAAGATTGTCCTAGCTACCAAGTTAACGTAACATTATATGTATGATGTAAAAGCAAAATCGATGATCATTCAATATATTTGGTAGGTTTTAGCTTTGATTTTTATGTGCTTCTTTATAGCATTAGTTGTGTTTACGAGATCTAATGTGTGAAAGAAACAAGTTCAGTTCTACGTGTGTTTGATTTTAGTTCAATTTTTTGTTTCTTTCGAATTAGATATCATAGTTTATTGCTTTGGTATATATTCAAATTTATTCATTGATTGAATGGTACATAAATTGAATGGTTTCTTGGACCAACTTTTATCTCCATTGAAATCAAGGTAAATTCAGGTTTTTCTACTCACAAAGAGATTGATGTAACTCCTTTGTTCGTAGATTAGCTTTAGACTGTCACAACTTTTAGTCAAATTTAACTGAATTCTGTATTATAAAAACAATATTCTAAAACCGAAAACTACTCTTATCCTTATTAGCTACAATGTGTACTCAAAGAATTACCTTAAATTTACTTCAAAACTGAAGTTTGTCGGAAATATTTTGCTGAAAATCGAGGTGCAAATCCTAAATTTGTGAAATACCACAAAGTTTATTTTGTTTTGATAAATTTGTCAACAATCTCTCTCTCTGAAACGAAATAGAGCGGTATGCCTACCAATGAAAACTACCGTCGTTCGTCAAAGATATATGTTTAATTGGTTAGATTCACTAATTTTGATGTATTTTATTTGATAGACAATGCTTGAAAGACGCTGATGAGTGGGATGTTCGACATCAGCAAGACATTGAAGATCGAGATGATCAACATCAACATGAGTTCGAAGAATTAAAAATTAGCAACCAACAAGTTCTACTACAAATGCAGACTGATATGAGGAGTGAAATGCAAAGTTTATTTCTTAGAATTGCCTCACACCATCCTTCCAGAATCTCAACGACTCGTACCGACTAGGTAATAATACATCTTTATTATTATGAAATTGATGTAGATCATACTATTTAAAATGGAAAATTATCCATTTTAAAGTTACATGTTAGTTTGTTGTGGCAATTTTAATGTTTAAATCAATATTAAGAAACAAAGGAGACTGTCGATTTTTTCTAAAAATAATAGTAGTTAGATATTTTATTTTAAAATTTATATTGTTTGTGGTGACAATATACTATATTGATTCATTGAACCTTCTATTGTTATTGAGTGGGATATTAATTTTGACGTAATTGACACTATTTTATTTTTTTGCAGGTGACAACTTTTGTAGAACCTGCAATGCTAATGAGTGATTTTGGAGGTCGTACAATTTAAGATTGCAGGATTACTTTAATAAAAGAATTTCGTGTTTTGGAGTATAAGAATTTAATGTATTTTTGTTGTCAAGTTGAATATTTGAACTTAGTGTTATAATTTTTATTTTGATGAATATTTAGAGACGCTTGTAAGAACTACTATTGTTGAATGAAAATGATTCGTTGTATTGGTTGAAAATCATCATATATATATTATATTTTTTGATCATTTTATGATGCTTTAATAAATTTTCTCAAATTTAATTCAATTCTATATTAAAATTTAGCGATAGATTTTATTCTCCCTAATATATTGGCGCAAAAAATTTATGATATCTTCACCTCTTTTGGGATGGTTAAAACTTCCCCAAAAATACATTAAACACGGTTTTCTTGTCGTCTCAAAAAGTTCTTGTAAAATAGTAACCTTTTGACACGGATTAATTCCCATCTCAAAAGCACTCTTTTAGGACAGTTCTCTTGCCGTCTCAAAAGGGTCATATAAAATGATGAGCTTTTGAGACGGATCTGCTCCCGTCTTAAAAAATTCTTTTGAGACGTCTATGGCATCACAAAAAGTATTTATAACCCCCTATCAAAAAGACCCCCCATAGCTGTCCCGAATACCGTCTCAAAAAGTATTTGAGACGGATAAACCATATTTTGGGACTATTAAGCCACCGTCTCAGAAGCTACTTTTTGTAGTGAATTATTGTCATATTCTCGAACCGAGAGACCCACGACTACGCGGTCAGTTCGTACATGTTACATTGGTCCTGTGCGAGGTGTTCATGCCACTTACGGGACCGTTTGGGGGTTGGTTTGAGTTTTAACCCTTTAAGGGCCTATTTTTAAGCTTAATTGATATATTTTGAAATTATCGTTATATTCTCAAAACGGGAGACCCGTGACTATGCGGTCTGTCCGTACAAGTTACATTATTCCCGTGCGAGGTGTTCGTGCCTCTCACGGGATCGTTTCGGGGCTGGTTTAGATTTTTACCCTTTAAGCGCTAGTTTTTAATCTTAATCGGTATATTTTGAAATTGTCATCATATTCTCAAATCGAGAGGCCCGTGACTACACGGTTAGTTCGTACAAGTTAAATTGCTCCCGTGCGAGGTGTTCGTGCGTCTTACGGGACCGTTTAGGAGTTGGTTTCAGTTATCACCCTTTAAGGGCTTATTTTTAAGCTTAATCGATATACTTTGAAATTTTCGTCATATTCTCAAACCGGTAGACCCATGACTACGCGGTCAGTTTGTACAAGTTACATTGGTCCCGTGCAAGGTGTTCGTGCCTCTTACGGGACCGTTTGGGGTTTGGTTTGAGTTTTCACCCTTTAAGGGCTCCTTTTTTAAGCTTAATCGATATATTTTGAAATTATTGTCACATTCTCAAACTGGGAGACCCGCAACTACGCGATCAGTTCGTACAAGTTACATTGGTCTCGTGCGAGGTGTTCGTGCCTCTTACGGGACTGTTGGGGGGCTAATTTGGATTTTCACCCTTTAAGCGCTTGTTTTTAAGCTTAAACGATATATTTTGAAATTATCGTTATATTCTCAAATCGAGAGGCCCGTGACTACACTGTGAGTTCAAAAAAGTTACATTAGTCCCGTACGAGGTGTTCGTGCCTATTACGGGACCGTTAGGGTTGGTTTGAGTTTTCACCCTTTAAGGGCTTATTTTTAAGCTTAATCAATATATTTTGAAATTATAGTCATATTCTCAAACCGAAAGATCCACGACTTGTCGATCAGTTCGTACAAGTTACATTGGTCCCGTGTGAGGTGTTCGTGCCTCTTACGGGACCGGTTGGGGGTTGGTTTGAGTTTTCACCCTTTAAGGGCTTGTTTTTAAGCTTAATTGATAAATTTTGAAATTATTGTCATATTCTCAAACTGAGAGGCCCGTCACTACACTGTCAATTCGTACAAGTTATATTGGTTCAGTGCGAGGTGTTCGTGCCTCTAACGGGACCGTTTGGGGGTTGGTTTGAGTTTTGACCCTTTAAGGGATTATTTTTAAGCTTAATCGATATATTTTGAAATTATCGTCATATTCTCAGATCGGGAGACCCGCGATTACGCAGTCAGTTGGTACAAGTTACATTGGTCCCATACGAGCTCTTGGTGCCTCTTACGGGGGAAAGTTTGGGTTTTCACCTATTAAGGGCTTATTTTTAATCTTAATCGATATATTTTGAAATTATCTTCATATTCTCAAACTGGGAGACCCGTGACAAGGTGGTCAGTTCGTACAAGTTACATTGGTCCCGTGCGAGGTTCGTGCCTCTTACACAATCGTTTGGGGGACTCGTTTGGATTTTCACCGTTTACGCGCTTGTTTTTAAGATTAATCGATATATTTTGAAATTATTGTCATATTCTCAAACTGAGAGGCCCGTGACTACACTATTAGTTCATACAAGTTACATTAGTCTCATGCGAGGTGTTCGTGCCTCTAACCGTATTGTTTGGGGGTTGGTTTGAGTTTTCACCCTTTAAGGGCCTATTTTTAAGATTAATCGATATATTTTGAAATTATCTTTATATTCTCAAATCGGGAGACCCGCGATAACGTGGTCAGTTCGTACAAGTTACATCGGTCCCGTGCGAGGTGTTTGTGCCTCTTACGGAACCGTTTGGGGGCTGGTTTGAGTTTTCACCCTTAAAGGGCTTGCTTTTAAGCTTAATCGATATATTTTGAAATTATCTTCATATTATCAAATCGGGAGACCCGTGACTACGTGGTCAGTTCGTACAAGTTACATTGGTCCCGTGCGAGCCATTCGTGCCTCTTACGGGACCGTTTGGGGACTTATTTGAGTTCTCACCCTTTAAGCGCTTGTTTTTAAGCTTAATAGATATATTTTGAAATTATCATCATATTCTCAAACTGGGAGACCCGAAACGACGTGGTCAGTTCTTACAAGTTACATTGGTCCCGTGCGAGGTGTCCGTGCCTCTAACGGGACCGTTTGGGGGCTGGTTTGGATTTTCACCCTTTAAGCGCTTGTTTTGAAGCTTAATCGATATATTTTGAAATTATCATCATATTCTCAAACTGAGAGGCCCCTGACTACGTGGTCAGTTCGTATAAGTTATATTAGTCCCGTGTGAGGTGTTTGCGCCACTTACAAGACCGTTTTGGGGCTGGTTTGGGTTTTCACCCTTTAAGCGCTTGTTTTTAAGCTTAATCGATATATTTTGAAATTATCGTCATATTCTTAAACCGAGAGGCCCGTGACTACGTTGTTAGTTCGTACAAGTTATATTGGTCTGGTGCGAGGTGTTCGTGTCTCTTATGTTACCGTTTGGGGGTTGGTTTGAGTTTTCACACTTTAAGGGCTTGTATTTAACCTTAATCGATATATTTTGAAATTATCGTTATATTCTAAAACCAGGAGACCTGCGACTACGCGATCAGTTCGTACAAGTTACGTTGGTCCCGTGCGAAGTGGTAGTGCCTCTTATGGGACCGTTTGGGGGAAAGTTTGGGTTTTCACCCTTTAAGGGCTGGTTTTTAAGGTTAATCGATATATTTTGAAATTATCTTCATATTCCAAAATCGGAAGACCCACGACAACGTGGCCAGTTCGTACAAGTTACATTGGTCCCGTGCGAGGTGTCTGTGCCTCTTATTGGACTGTTTGGGGGCTGGTTTAAGTTTTCACCCTTTAGGCTCATGTTTTTAAGCTTAATCGATATATTTTGAAATTATCATCATATTCTCAAATCGGGAGACCCGTGGCTACGTGGTCAGTTCATACAAGTTACATTGGTCCCGTGCGAGGTGTCCGTGCCTCTAACGGGATCATTTGGGGGTTGGTTTGGGTTGTCACCCCTTATTTTTAATCTTAATCGGTTTATTTTGAAATTATCTTCATATTCTCGAACCAATAGGCCTGTGACTACACTGTCAGTTCGTACAAGTTACATTGGTCCCGTGCGAGGTTTTCGAGCCTCTGACGGGATCGTTTGGGGGTTGGTTTGAGTTTTCACCCTTTAAGGACCTATTTTTAAGCTTAATCGGTATAGTTTGAAAATATCATCATATTCTCAAACTGGGAGACCCGCGACTACAAGGTCAGTTCGTACAAGTTATATTTGTCCCATGCGAGGTGTTCGTGCCTCTTATGGGACCGTTTGGGGGTTGGATTGAGTTTTCCCCCTTTAAGGGCTTGTTTTTAAACTTAATCGATATATTTTGAAATTATCGTCATATTCTCAAACTGGGAGACCCGCGACTACGTGGTCAGTTCGTACAAGTTACATTGGTCCCGTGCGAGGTGTTCGTGCCTCTTACGGGACTGTTTGGGGGATGGTTAGGATTTTCACCCTTTAAGTGCATGTTTTTAAGCTTAATCGATATATTTTGAAATTATAATCATATTCTCAATCTGAGAAGCTTGTGACTTCACTGTCAGTTTGTACAAGTTACATTGGTCCCGTACGAGGTGTACGTGCCTCTTACGGGACCGTTTGGGTGTTAGTTTGAGTTTTCACCCTTAAAGGCCTTGTTTTTAAGCTTAATCGATTTATTTTGAAATTATCTTCATATTCTCAAACCGGGAGACCCGCGACTACGTGGTCAGTTCGAACAAGTTACATTGGTCCCGTGCGAGATGTTCGTGCCTCTTAGGTGACCGTTTGGGGGCTGCTTTGAGTTTTCACCCTATAAGCGCTTGTTTTTAAGCTTAATCGATATATTTTGAAATTATCGTCATATTCTCAAATCGAGAGGCCATGAATACACTGTCAGTTCGTACAAGTTACATTGGTCCGGTGTGAGGTGTTCGTGCCTCTTATGGGACCGTTTGGGGGCTGGTTTGGATTTTCACCCTTTAAGCGCTTATTTTTTAGCTTAATCGATATATTTTTAAATTATCGTCATATTCTCAAACCAAGAGGCCCGTGACTATGCGGTCTATTCGTATAAGTTACATTAGTCCCGTGCGAGGTGTTCGTGCCTCTTATGGTACCGTTTAGGGGCTAGTTTAGGTTTTCACCCTTTAAGCGCTTATTTTTAAGCACTTATTTTTAAGCTTAATCGATATATGTTGAAATTATTGTCATATTCTCAAACCGAGAGGCCCGTGACTACACTATCATTTCGTACAAGTTACATTGGTCATGTGCGAGGTCTTCATGCCTCTTACGCGATTGTTTGGGGGTTGGTTTGAGTTTTGACCCTTTAAGGGCTTATTTTTAAGCTTAATCGATATATTTTAAAATTATCGTCAAATTCTCAAACCGAGAGACCCGCGACTACGCTGTCAATTCATACAAGTTACATTGGTCCGGTTCGAGGTGTTGGTGCCTTTTACGGTACTGTTTGGGGGCTGGTTTGGGTTTTCACCCTTTAAGCAATTGTTTTTAAGCCTAATCGATATATTTTGAAATTATCATCATAAACCCAAATCGGGAGACCCGTGACTATGCGGTCAGTTCGTACAAGTCACAATGGTCCCGTGCGAGGTGTTCGTGCCTCTTACGGGGCTCTTTGGGGGATGGTTTGGGTTTTCACCCTTTAAGGGCTTGTTTTTATGCTTAATCGATATATTTTGAAATTATCGTCATATTCTTAAACTAAGAGGCCCGTGACTACATTGTCAGTTCGTACAAGTTACATTAGTCCCGTGCGAGGTGTTTGTGCCTCTTACGGGCCGTTTGGGGGCTGGTTTGGATTTTCACCCTTTAAGGACTTGTTTTTAAGCTTAATCGATATACTTTTAAATTATCATCATATTCTCAAACCGGGAGACTTGTGACTACGCGGTTATTTCGTACAAGTTACATTGGTCCCGTGCGAGGTGTTCGTGCCTCTTACGTGGCCGTTTGGGGGCTGGTTTGAGTTTTCACCCTTTAAGGGATTGTTTTTAAGCTTAACTGATATATTTTAAAATTATCGTCATATTCTCAAATCGAGAGGCCTGTGACTACGCTGTCAGTTTGTACAAGTTACATTGGTCCCGTGCGAGGTGTTTGTGCCTCTTACGGGCCGTTTGGGGGTTGGTTTGGGTTTTTACCCTTTAAGGGCTTGTTTTTAAGCGTAATCGATATATTTTCAAATTATCATCATATTCTCAAACCAGGAGACCCGTGACTACCCAGTTAGTTCCTACTAGTTACATTGGTCCCGTACGAGGTGTTCGTGCCTCTTACGCCGTTTGGGGGTTGGTTTGGGTTTTCACCCTTTAAGGGCTTATTTTTAAGCTTAATCGATATATTTTGAAATTATCGTCATATTCTCAAACCGAGAGATTCGCGACTACGCGGTCAGTTCGTACAAGTTACATTAGTCCCGTGCGAGGTGTTCATGCCTCTTACAGGGCCGTTTGGGGGTTGGTTTGGGTTTTCACCCTCAAACGGCTTGTTTTTAATCAATTTAGAACGTTTTATTAATTTTAGAAAATTTTGACATAGTTTCATTTGTTTATTCAGTAAATCCAACATGTTTTAATATTTAAAATAAACTCAACAGCAGTAGCAAATTCCAAAACCCAACCACCAGCAAATCCCTTCCACCAATTTAACTAAATAAGCTCATAAAGTAAGCCATTTTAGGTTTGGCTACTTGTTGTCGCTATTTCAAACCATTTTTCTATTTAATGGTACTGCAAATTTTAAGGGAATTTGAGACTTTGAGACTAACCAGATTTTATTTGTATTTTGATAGCCACACGATGAACTCTTCGCGCCATAACTTTTCGAAAATATCCCATTTTGGTCCAACAATGCCTGCAAATTCTCAAATCTTCTATTCTGAGCGGCATTTAGTTGTTCATGAGACGATATCTTATCTTTCAAGTTTCTCAGCTCTTCATTATGAGACCGAGACTGTGCTATGACTGTTGAAGTGTCAGAAGACTTATATTAGAATATTTGTCTTATAAAATACAAAAAGGATAAAAGGGGGAAAGGTGGAAAGAACTGAAACATACATGTGTATCCTTGCACTTATCATTCATCAAATCACCCTTTCTCTTACTCCAATGAGATGTCTTGAAGAATTCCACGATGCTAAGTTTCACATCAGTTTCATGCTCTTGAATTCAAAATCAATGCATGAAATAATATAACCATACTAACTGAAGAGGCGGGTAAAACATGTCTAATATGCACAATGTCAAGAATATTACTGTGACACATAAATTGAAATCAAATTTAGCGAAGGTAAAATCAACTTGATAACTATATAACAAATTACAAATTAATAAATGCATTATATGTATTGGCATCATGGCTACAAATGATTATGATCTGGATGCATGATTCCAAGGCAAATGTGCACGCACACATGATTCAAGAACAAAGAAATGAGAAACACCAGGAAGTCAAGAAAACTTAAAGCATAAACTTTCTTTCCTAGGATAATTCAAAAAAGTGAGCATAATAATGGATAATTTACTCAGCCATAATAAGGCCAAAACTACTACCATGACACAATGAGAAACAAAGGTGAGATTGGTACACAAATTAAAGACAGAGGTATGACACAAATTAAAACAAAGGTGAGATTGCCCTTATCATTCTCCCACAAAGTTAATTTAGGTCTATTTATTTCTTTAGCGTAATTTAGGTCTACTTTTTCCCCCTAGCATTGCCAAAATATTAAATAGTACTCTTTATTTATCCAATACATAAAAAGAATATGTATTCCACATAGGTAGTAGTTAACTGAACTTGAACCTGTGAGCCTCATATAGATTACAATCAGTTCACTCATTTATGCAGTTCATTGGAAGCAATCGATTCTGCAAGAAATGGTCAATTAAATACTTGTAAGACATAGAATTGTAAATGATGCCCAAAAATTAGCATTAGATAATTTTAAAAACTTTGTTATTTAAGTTAAATATAGTAGTAGAGTGTTAATAACATTACCTGAAAAAATACTAGAGTGTAAACAAACTTACCTAAATAAAGATCCGGAGATCCGGTCTTTAGAAGAAATCTACTTTTGAACATATTTGGACATAGCAGGAAGTAGATTTATCAAAAATTCAATATGAAACCATTAACTAAGTAAATAATTGCAAATACAATAAACGCATAAATTTACTGCTAAATCACAAAAAACGCACACTACTAACAAGTCAAACAATTCAATTTGGACCTATCAGTTTACACCTATGATACTAAAAACACATAGATCTGCAAAAATCAGCACAAATCTAATAACGTTTCCATTTTAAATCAAACAAAAAAGGCTACATAAGATTGGTAACTGCAAATAAAGAAAATAAATGTCAAAATAACCTATATAGGTACACTAACTTCGATCCGTGAATATCGATCTTTCCACACAAATTCAGATATGTGAATACCGAAAATAATAATAAATCAGATATTAGTATTTCATAACACCTGATTAAGGTTAGAGGGTTGTGTGAGTCTTGCTACGAAGATGCGTGGCTCACGGCCTTGGCATTCGTTCAAAGAGATCCATCTCCGTCAAATCAAGACTCTTCTCTTCCGAATCTGTATCTCTAAATCATCCTCCAATCTTAATTTCATTTCATTTAACAACCAATTATTGATTAAACATTTGATTATTTGAATAAAATGTAACAAACTGTTATAGGGTCATCATATACAATAGTAGATCATACGTACGATGCGGTGGTGGTAGGTGAAAGCAGTGCCGGCCTCAAAGCGGTAATAGGGCTATCTGAGCATGGATTTAAAAAAGCTTGTATTACTAAGCTCTTGTCAACTCGTTCACACACAGTTGCCGCTCAGGTACGCTTTTATTTTTCCCGGTGCCTATATCCTAACCCAAGTCAACAAACCCACTACCGTCGGCTTGACCCGAAAATCGGATCCATCTCAGTCCCACCTCCGGTTAGTTACAACAAAATTCGAACCTAAAATCTCCCATTCTCGAACCCATTTTCGATCTCCACCAAACCGTTTAAACCTAGTTGCTACCTCCTGACCCGCGAAACCCATACCTGGGAAGCCCTTATTCTATATAAAAGACACAACATATATATATATATATAACATAAATTCCTTAAATATGTATATCTTTATATATATAGCACAAAAAATATAAAATAAACCAACTCGGCACAGAAAATATACCTTCGGAATGTTGTAACAGAGGTCCGAAAACCCAAAACGAGCAAAATCACTGCTTTTTCCCTTCGATTTTGTGAAACGGCTAGGGTTTGTAGGTTTTTTGCCTTTGGTTTTGGGGAAACAAAGACAGTCCTCTATATGTATTTTTCCGCGAAACCCATACAGTTACCTCTATCTGTATTTTACCGCACAGGTACCCAGGTGGGTGGATGGTCGAGGATGGTGGAGGATGGCGACGTATAGGGACTGACCTAAAAAATTAAGGGGCTAATTTCTTGAGCGTATGAGAGGGAGAGAGAGAGAGAGAGATAGTGGGGGCCTGAGCGGGAGAGAGCGGGAGGCTAAAAAAATAAGGGGTCTAATTTTTTTTTGATTATTTATATTTTAGTGAAGTGTACTTAATTTTGACACACTTTTAAAGAGTGTCAAATTTTGACACTGTTTTAAAGTGTGCCAGATTGTCATTAAACTGTGCCAGATTTTGGCACAGTTTTAAGCCGTGCCAGAATTTGGACATCAATAGGTGCCATATTATTATTTTTGGTGTAGTGCTTACTAAGGATAACAATTGCTTATTTGAATTTTATTCATCTCATTTCTTTATCAAGGACATTCGCACAGGGATCATCTTGATTCAAGGGTCGAGCATAGATGGACTTCATGAGTTGCAGACTAATAATGCACATATAGTAGGAAATAAACAAGAACTTCTTCAGGAATACCCAGATCAATGGCATTGACACTATGGAAATCCATTGTTTCACATTACTCATCGTATTTTTTAGAAGCTTGGCATGCATTTATCTTCCAGTAATGAGAGACCGTTGTCAAGAGTCACTCTCTTCCTTTTCCTCTAACATATACTTCGATAAATGAACCACTTTATTAAATTTATTCCAATGTATGAAGGCCTTCTCCTATTTGTTTGTTTAGTGGAAATAAATAATATGTGCATTTTATGGGTGCTTTCAGTAAATTCACCTGGATTTTCCCATTGTTCGCAAATGTGATGTCTTAAATTCCTTCATTCATTTCAAAAAGCATGTTGAAACCTTGTTTAACAAAATAATTAAACTCCTCCAATATGATTGGGGTGGTAAATATTTCTCAATTTCTTCCTTTTTTTCATCTTTTGGTACTGGACATCGCCTCTCATGTCCACACAAACATCAACAAAATGGTGCAGATGAATAGAAACATCGTTAGATTGTTGAAATGGGACTCTCTTTGATAGCTCATCCATCAATACCCATGCATTTTTAGGATTTTGCATCCGATACGATTGTCTACCTAATAAAACGACTACTGTCTCTAGTCACAAAATATATTTTTCCATAGGACAAATTATTCGGAACATATTTGACCATCCCTTTTTGAAGGTCTTCGGTTCTTGTTGCTACCCCTACCTTCGTCCATAATGATCTCGCAAATTGAATTTTCATTTGACATGATATATCTTCCTTGGCTACAACCCTAACCATCATGATTACAGATCCAATGGTCCACAAAATAGTCACCTTTATATTTGTCGCAATGTTGTCATTGATGAATCTCAGTTTTGTTTTCAACTAGCTTGTGCACGCCATCAATGTCGTTTCCATAAACTGTACTAATTACACCACCCCAAATTTTTCCAAGGTATTCATCATCAAATGCCTCACCTTCCACCATTTATCCCCCTCCACATACCCTATCGTCCAGTTAACTAACATCCACTATTATTCCACATTTCAGTACCACGCCACTTCCTCCTCCACCTGCTACCAACACTTCAGATCCCTCTCACCCTTTGGTCACCCATACTTATGATAGCACTCACAAACCAAAGGTGATCAATGTTTCCATTAGGTACCCTTTACCATCCTATTATCTTGTCACTACTATTGATTACCAAGTACCTAATTCAATCATGACAATTTTCAAGAACCCACTATGGTGTACCACAATAGATAATGAATTCAATGCACTAATAAAAAAGGTCACTTGGACCCTTGGTCCTCCTCAGTCTAATTCTAACATAGATGGTTGTAAATGGATATTTTGCATCAAATAACAGGCAAACAGCACCATTGAAAGCTACAAATAATGCCTTGGTGCCAAATCCTTTAATCAATAAGAAGGTGTTGATTACCATGAGACCTTCAACCCCATAATCAATCCCATTAGCATTCGTACCATTCTAATATTAACAGTGGGACATAATTGGTATGTACAACACCTTGTTGTCCATAATGCCTTCTTGCATTGTCACTTACAAGAAGAAGTTTACATGAAATAACCTCTAGGTTTTTTAGAATCTAGATTTTTGAATCATATTTGTTATCTGTTTGAAGCAATCCCCTCGTGCACAGTTTTCTCATTCCATCACTTTTCTCACTACTATTTATTTCTCACCTTCCATGAGAGACACGTCCTTTTCTTCCCTCTCTGGTATGGTGATTTATATGATGATTTATGTATATGACTTGATTATCATTGGTTACTCCAACTCAGTAATTAGCTCTCTTAATCATCAACTCGACACTGAGTTTGTAATTGAAGATCTGGGTCGATTAAATATTTTCTTGGGTATTGAAGCTCTACATTCCTCTGCTGGTCTTCATATCACCCAACGTCAATACATTGCGAAACTTCTCAAACGAAAATTTATGGACAGTGTCAAACCTTTGAGTAACCCACTTTCACCCACCACCAAACTTCACCAATCTGACGGTGAACTTTTCTCTAATGCAAACTTGTATAGTAGCATTGTGGGATCACTCCAATACGCCACAATCACTCATAAAGATATTTCATTTTTAGTTAGTCATGTTTGTCAATACATGCACACACCACAATTAACCACCAGACAACTTTTAACGGTAACATATGATGTTTGAAGTCCACTATTGATCTTAGTCTACCACTTCAGCCCTCCAAGAACATTACTCCCCTGCATACTCCTATGTCGATTGAGCAGGCTATCCCGATGATCACAAATCAACCAGTGTCAATGCAATTTTTCTTCGACCCAATCCCATCTCTTGGTTATCAAGTAAGCAATGTTTGGTAGCACGCTCCAAAACTGAATTCGAGCATCGTGCTCTTTCTGATGCTACAACCAAACTTACGTGGATTCAATCTCTTTAAGTAACTTCACATCTCTCCACCTAAATGTCCAATCCTTTTCTATGACAATACTAGTGCTACTTACCCCAGGGTAAGCCCCTGTGACACCCCGCCTAATTAAATACCGGGCAATCACTCCTTTATTAAATTAAATCAAGGTAAACAGTTGGTTCATTCTCAGCATCACTGTCGATAAAAATAACTTTTCCAATTTAAAACCCTAAATAATTAAGCTAAGTGTCAAAACATTTTCCATACAAAACTTTCCAAATTTTAATTAAAGAAAAAGGTTTATTGTAATTTAAAACAACATTTCTACAATAAAGAATCACACCACAATAAACCAAATAACATAATACATTCGTCAATCGAATGTCAACAAATGGAACTAAAACCACAAATCCATCCTGAATAAATCCCATAGGACAATACTGGAAATAAAAGAAATACAAAATCCCAACAACAAATGAAATGATGAAAAGGGCGACACGTGCCCAATAAATGAGAATAATAGGAGTGGAGTCAATAACAGAAGCCGTCTACTCAAGTGACCTGCAACTCCCACCTAAGCTGCAGCTCGTCCTTCTCAAGGGATCCTAAGCAAGACGCCCCTTGTGGCTGGGCACCTGAAAATATACATATATATATACAAGAGAGAGAGAGAGGGAGGAAAAGAAACGGGTCAGAGCCTGAAAGTGTGTTTGATTTTAAAATACATTAAGCAAGTATTTAAATTGATACAGGCCAATGCAAATCATATTAGTTCGACACTCTCTCGAGAAATTCTCACATCTCTTCTAATGTGCACGCCTATCGTACTAACCTTCCCAAATAATTTACTTTATCTTAACTTACTCATAAGTTTTCAAAACCGAATGATGACAATGTTTTAAAAAGGTACTTCAATTTGTAGCACTACTCTCGTTTTAGCTTCATTAAATTATAAAGTTTCCCAGTGTCTTCTCATACTTTCACAAAACAAGTATTTAATAATTTGAGTCAACAACAATTTCTACTTATCAAATCACAGTAGACAGTTTAAAGTTTATAACCTCATATATATATTAACTACTCGTATAATATATATATATATAACAGCACCCCAACTAAACTATGGTGTGGGCATACTCTGCTATCCAATCCCCGTATCGCTCACACAAAGGGAAATACAAGTTCGGAATCACTCTCGAACTGTATTAACATATACAAAACAGCGTTGAGGCGAAGTATATATTCCAAGTCCAAGAGGTCAGTACATACCCACACGTCTCTTAGGACCGTCCGACTATCAATCTGATAGCCCGTACCTAGGATCTCTAACTTCTAGGGTACGAATCAATATCCCCCATAAAGCAACACAGGATAAGATCGTCCCAACGCGGTAACCTCAGGGATAGCAAGTAGCACGGGTACGTTTTTCACATGTATATAATATATAAACACACAATCATATAAATATACCCATTCATCATATTAATATAGGTTCCTCCCGTTACCCATAGTCACAACATTTATCCTTAATTTCCCATTATTATGATTACGTATAAGGTTTCGTCTCTAACCTTAACTTGAAGGGTTTTCTCACTAGTTACGTGACACTCGTGGATTCTATACATCCAAGTAGCAAAATCAGTAGGTAAACGTCTATTCTCTATCATAATTATTTGACGTAATCTCTCACTTGAATTACATAGTTTCCTCGTCCTTTAAATAATTGTCCCTAAAATACAAGTATCATCTCATAATAAAGTTCTCAACACTTAATCATATGCCCTACTGGTCTCTCCTATATCCCAAAACATTTTATTCATAAGGCCCAAAAGCTATTTCACGATGAATCATGTTCAATTAATTAAACAAGGGGAAATAAGAGTCTTCCAGGAAGGGTCGATCGATCGAGGTCTGGGGCTCGATCAATCGAACCTTCGATCGATCGACGCTCTAGGCTCGATCGATCGATCAAGTAGGTCTGCGAAATCCTACAGAAGTGCAGTTACGGGTTTTACCAAAATTCTTCACCCAAATCAATATTTTCCAACACTAATCGTCCCAAAACTCCTACTACAAACATAATAACATATTTCCAGTTGTTTTTAATGTTAAGCATGCGTATATCCATCATTAAACATGGTTAAACAACCCAAAATCTCATTTAAACATCAAGAACCCTAATGTTTTCTTAACTTTTGTTCTAATCAGTTTTCTCCAGAATTTCCTTCTAACATATCATCAAAAATTCGTGGGTTAATCATCTACTTTACATAATATTTCCAGAATATGGTTATAATGTTTTCTACATGCAAATCCCTACCAAAATTGGGGTTTTCTTCCATTGATTACACTCCTAATCGTTCCTACACTAATATGAATATTGCACCAACGAAAATACGCAAGTTAAACACTTGCCTGGGATTTCAGAGGTCTGGTTTCCTGCTGATATTGGTGTGGTTGCGTTCTCCTCCTCGCGATCTACGCGTTGGTGGTGACGGTGGTGCAAATGGTGGTGTTTTTGGCCTTTAATCACCTTGAGAGCTCTCTCCTCTCTACTCCAATGGCCGTTCTAGGGTTCTGAATGTTCTAACCCTAAAAGGCTGACTTAAATGGCTGCTAAGGATGGCTGAAATTCGTGGGTTTAATTACCCTATTTTGTAAAATGACCAAAATGCCCTCCCGGGTCACTAATTAAGCCTAAAAACATCTCGAGACCCAAACTAAACCCCCGGGTACACTTTTCTGACTATATCGACCCTTCCGGACGCGTTGGAGCACTCAAAATGACCATATGAACAACTTATAAAATATTCACTTTTATATCTCGATAATTAGTCCCAACGCGACACGGGCGCGTCCCGACTAAAATTCTCAAAATTGTTATTTCATTCACTCGTGACTTGTAATATAACCCATATCATATATTAATATGCTCATTAGTAATATTCGACAATTTTATATAATTACTAACTCTCGCCACGTTAATAATTATAACATAATTAATTTCCGGATTCTTATTAAATAATTCACTCTCATTAAATTTAATAAAACCCCCAAATTAATATAGCATAAAAATACGGGGTATTACATACTTCCCCCCTAATAACGGAATTTCGTCTCGAAATTCGAAAAATAAGGCATACCTGATAAGAACAAATCTGGATATCTCTCGCGCATATCTGCCTCATGCTCCCAAGTGGATTCCTCCACATTATTGTGTTCCCACTGGACCCGCACAAGTGGAACTATCTTCGACCTCAATCTCCTCTCACTATAGTCTAGGATAGCCACCGGTCTCTCCTCGTAGGAGCTATCAGGTTGTAAGTCGACCTCCTCTATCGCGATGTGAGTATGGGCCATATCATCTCGAAGGTATCGTCTCAACGACGAGATGTGAAATACATCGTGAATGCGATGTAAATGTTCCGGCAGTCCCAATCTATATGCAACTGGCCCAATCCTCTCTATGATGGGAAATGGTCCTAGGTACCTCGGACCCAACTTTCCCTTCTTCCCGAACCTCATCACTCCTTTCACGGGAGACACACGCAGTAACACTTGGCCCCCCACATTAAACTCCCTGAAGAACCGTTTCGCATCGGCATAGCTCTTCTGTCTGTCCTGGGCTACTCGAATGAGACCCCTGATCATCTCAATTCTCGCGGAGGTCTCCTGAATCACCTCTGGTCCTAGCAACTTGTCATCCCCCACCTCAAGCCAACAAGTTGGGGAACGACAAGGCCTGCCATATAAAGCCTCAAATGGAGCCATACCAATCCTGAACTGATAAGAGTTATTATAAGCAAACTCTACCAGTGGAAGGTGTGGCTCCCAACCACCTCCAAAATCGAGAACACACATGCGTAGCATATCCTCTAACATCTGATTAGTACGCTCTATCTGCCCATCTGTCTGTGGGTGATAAGCTGAACTCAACCTCAACTCAGTAACCATAGCCTCCTGAAAGCTTTCCCAAAAATGCGACACGAAAATCTTGTCTCTATCGGACACAATATTCAGGGGCACCCCGTGTAATCTGACAATCTCAGCGATGAACAACTGAGCATACTGACCCGTGGTATAATCTGTCTGCACCGGTAGAAAATGATCCACCTTGGTCAGACGGTCTACAATCACCCAGATAGAATCGTGGCCCCTTTGTGATGTAGGCAACCCTGTAATGAAGTCCATGGAAATACTCTCCCACTTCCACGCGGGTACTTCCAATGGCTGAAGCAATCCTGACGGTTTCTGGTGGTCCACCTTAACCAGCTGGCAGGTAGAACACTTGGCCACAAACTCAACAATGTCTTTCTTCATCCCGCTCCACCAGTATTGTCGCCTCATATCCTGGTACATCTTATCGCCTCCCGGATGTACTGCAAATCGGAACCCATGAGAATGAGTCATCACTTCATGACGTAACTCTGCTCCTTCTGGAACCACCAATCTCCCATTAAACCACAAGCCTCCATCAGAACTAACAGAATAGGACTCAGCACCCTCGGCTAGAAGTCGCACAATCTGCTCCTGGCAAAACGGATCTGTGGTCTGTGCCTGTATCACCCTCGTAACAATTTCGGGTGTGACTGACATGACGGATATGAACGAACGGGCTACTACGTACTGGTGACCCAACTCCTTCCACTTTGCTTTCCAAACGTCGGCTACATCGTCTACCGGTCTACGGCTCAATGCATCAGCAACTACATTGGCTTTCCCTGGATGGTACTGTATGTCAAACTGGTAGTCTTTCACAAACTCTAACCACCTGCGCTGATGCATATTCAGCTCTCGCTGAGTGAACAGGTACTGCAGTGACTTATGGTCTGTGAACAAACAGAATTTCTCTCCTAATAGATAGTGCCTCCAAATTCTCAATGCAAATACAACCACTGCTAACTCCAGGTCGTGGGTGGGGTAATTCTTCTCATGTGTCTTAAGCTTGCGGGAAGCAAAAGATATAGCCTTCTCCTCCTGCTGGAGTACTCCTCCAAGTCCCCGTAAAGACGCATCAGTGTAAACCAGGTACTCCACACCCGGTTTCGGTAAGGCAAGGACTGGTGCTGAAGTAAGCTTGTCTTTCAGCTCATCGAAAGCTAATTGACAAGCATCATCCCAAACATACGATATCCCTTTGCGAGTCAAATTCATCAACGGACTCGCTATCTTGGAGAATCCCCAAATAAATCTCATGTAGTATCCGGCTAACCCCAAGAAACTACGTACCTTTGTCGGTGTCGTGGGCTGTCCCCACTCCCTCACTGCCGATACCTTACTCGGGTCAACTGCTATCCCTTGCTCAGAAACAACATGGCCCAAGAACTGTACCTCTCGCAACCAGAATCCACACTTCTCGTACTTAGCATACAACTGATGCTCTCGCAGAGTCTGAAGAACCTGCCTCAAGTGCTCGGCATGCTCCTCCTCGGAATGGGAATATATCAGGATGTCATCTATGAAGACAATGACAAACTGATCCAAGAACTCTCTGAACACTCGATTCATTAAGTCCATGAATACGGCTGGAGCATTAGTGAGGCCAAACGGCATCACTCTGAACTCGTAAGACCCATATCTCGTCAAGAATGCAGTCTTTGAAACATCCTGCTCCCTAATACGTAGCTGATGGTACCCCGACCTCAGATCTATCTTCGAAAAGAAATTCACTCCCCTTAACTGGTCGAACAGATCATCGATTCGAGGCAACGGATACTTATTCCGTATCGTGACCTTGTTCAATTCCCGGTAGTCCACACACAACCTCAGTGAACCATCTCTCTTCTTCACAAACAAAACTGGAGCGCCCCAAGGTGAGGTACTTCTACGAATGAAGCCCTGACCTAACAGTTGCTCGATCTGATCTCATAGCTCTCGCATCTCTGCCGGAGCCATACGATATGGTGCGCGTGTTATAGGTCTCGTATCTGGCAATAAGTCTATAACAAAGTCTATCTCTCGACTGGGGGGTAGGCCTGGTATTTCCTGAAACACATCGGAATATTCCCTAATAACTGGGATCGAATCCAAAGGGATCACAACCTCCTTAGAGGTATCCTCCTCTATGTAATACAAATGAGCGGTCGAGACTCCCTCTGGGCGAGGCATCGCCACTACAAACATCTCCTGCCCCGGAATGGCAAAAACAATGCTCCCACCGAAGCAATCAATCATGGCTCTATAAGCTGCGAGCCAATCCATACCGATAATCACATCGTGCTCATGCATGTCTAAAACTAACATGTCTGCAGGTAATACCAGACTACCGATCTCTATCCCCACTCCTCGGCATATAAAGAAAATAAGTGACCCACTCCCCAATGGTGAGTCTACACACGTCACTGTGCTCTCTGATGTGGCTAATAACCCTAAGGCCTTCGCAAAATGCGTAGCTATAAAACAATGCGTGGCCCCCGTATCAAATAAAACCCGACCCATAGTACCATGGATAGGAAACGTACCCTCAATCGCGGGTGGTGCCTGTGGAGCTGCTGCCTGGTGGACGTTATAGACACGTCCATACTGTAACTGCCCCCGCTGCACTAGAGCTGCTGGGATGGATAGTAGGGCTGGCGCTTGGGCTGGAGCTGGAAGGGCAGGTGGAAAAAGTGGCCTCTGTGGCTCATTACGGGCTCCCTGCTGCTGTGGGGCCCTATCGCCTTCTAGGAAATCCTGACGCTTATGGTCATGCTTGCCTCACACAAAACACCGGCCTCTGAAATTACCTCCCCTCTGTCCCTGCTGACCACGGCCCTGCTGGTCGTTACCTCCACGCCATTAGCCCTGTTGGCCCTGATGTGCACGCTGTTGGCCCTGCTAGCCCTGTTGCTGACCCTGCTGATTAGGCTGGCCCTGCCTATAACCCCCATTTCCCTGCCTGGGATCACCCGAACGGAATCGCTTAGCAGGGTCCCCCTGATGGGAACTCTGCTCGTGCTGACGAGTCTGTTCATGAGATGGTGCTCCACCGGCACCGTTACCCCCGGTCCTGCCCTGCTGGCTGGACTCTCCTGCTCTCTTGCTTCCTTAAAGGTGGAAGCGGTGATCCTGGCAATGTAGTAATGCTGCATTGAGTACATCAGTGAACGTACTCAGGGATAAGTTCCCAATAAGGTGCTGACGGATCCTCCAAGCTAACCCTTCGACAAACAACAAAATCTTCTTGCTCTCACTAGGTGCCTCATCTGGCACAATGGTGAGAAGTCTCGTGAACTCCTCCTCATACTCTGCTACAGTAAGATTATCTTGCTTCAGATTTAGTAGTTTCCGCCTCATCTCAGTCTGCACTGCAGGTGGAAAATACTTGCTGTCAAACCGCTCCCAGAACATCTGAATAGGGATCGTGTCCCTCTCCTCCAAAGTAGTAGTGTACTCCCACCACTGCAATACGGCTCCCACCAGCTTAAAGGAAGCCAATAACTGCTTTTGTACCTCGGTGCACTCATACATGCGAAGATGTCGTTAGATGTCTTTCTTCCATTGGCTAACCGTGACAATGTCGGGGCTACCAGAGAACTCAGGGGGATGTGCTTTCTGAAAAGCATCCCGAACCCTCTCCCATGCAGATGGAAGCTGTGCTGGTACTGGCGCCACTGCCTGAACCTGGGGTGGACCCTGCTGAATCACCGCTATCGCGGCATTCACCACCTGAGCAACTATGGCGGCTACTTCATTAGCATTCATTGTGCCTGGTGCCGGAGCTGCTGGTTGCTCGGCCTGGGCACGCCTATCTCTCGGAGCACGTCTCGGAGGCATCTGAAAAGTGATCAAAATTTATCAGTCTACAGTTATCATCGATACTCAAATAGCTGAAGACTTAAACGTAAAAGTAGGAATACAACAATCCTAAAAATAGGGCTCTATAGCAAAAACGTTAAGCTGAAAGCGAAATAAGCCGTACAGATCCTATGGACACTAGAACCTGATGCTCTGATACCACCTGTGACACCCCGCCTAATTAAATACCGGGCGATCACTCCTTTATTAAAATAAATCAAGGTAAACAGTTGGTTCATTCTCAGCATCACTGTCGATAAAAATAACTTTTCCAATTTAACACCCTAAATAATTAAGCTAAGTGTCAAAACATTTTCCATACAAAACTTTCCAAATTTTAATTAAAGAAAAAGGTTTATTTTAATTTAAAACAACATTTCTACAATAAAGAATCACACCACAATAAACCAAATAACATAATACATTCGTCAATCGAATGTCAACAAATGGAACTAAAACCACAAATCCATCCTGAATAAATCCCATAGGACAATACTGGAAATAAAAGAAATACAAAATCCCAACAACAAATGAAATGATGAAAAGGGCGACACGTGCCCAATAAATGAGAATAATAGGAGTGGAGTCAATAACAGAAGCCGTCTACTCAAGTGACCTGCAACTCCCACCTAAGCTGCAGCTCGTCCTTCTCAAGGGATCCCAAGAAAGACGCCCCTGTGGCTGGGCACCTGAAAATATACATATATATATACAAGAGAGAGAGAGAGAGAGGAAAAGAAACGGGTCAGAGCCCAAAAGTTTGTTTGATTTTAAAATACGTTAAGCACGTATTTAAATTGATACAGGCCAATGCAAATCATATTAGTTCGACACTCTCTTGAGAAATTCTCACCTCTCTTCTAATGTGCACGCCTATCGTACTAACCTTCCCAAATAATTTAGTTTATCTTAACTTACTCATAAGTTTTCAAAACCGAATGATGACAATGTTTTAAAAAGGTACTTCAATTTGTAGCACTACTCTCGTTTTAGCTTCATTAAATTATAAAGTTTCCCAGTGTCTTCTCATACTTTCACAAAACAAGTATTTAATAATTTGAGTCAACAACAATTTCTACTTATCAAATCACAGTAGACAGTTTAAAGTTTATAACCTCATATATATATTAACTACTCGTATAATATATATATATAACAGCACCCCAACTAAACTATGGTGCGGGCATACTCTGCTATCCAATCCCCGTATCGCTCACACAAAGGGAAATACAAGTTCGGAATCACTCTCGAACTGTATTAACATATACAAAACAGCGTTGAGGCAAAGTATAGATTCCAAGTCCAAGAGGTCAGTACATACCCACACGTCTCTTAGGACCGTCCGACTATCAATCTGATAGCCCGTACCTAGGATCTCTAACTTCTAGGGTACGAATCAATATCCCCCATAAATCAACACAGGATAAGATCGTCCCAGCGCGGTAACCTCAGGGATAGCAAGTAGCGCGGGTACGTTTTTCACATGTATATAATATATGAACACACAATCATATAAATATACCCATTCATCATATTAATATAGGTTCCTCCCGTTACCCATAGTCACAACATTTATCCTTAATTTCCCATTATTATGATTATGTATAACGTTTCGTCTCTAACCTTAACTTGAAGGGTTTTCTCACTAGTTACGTGACACTCGTGGATTCTATCCATCCAAGTAGCAAAATCAGTAGGTAAACGTCTATTCTCTATCATAAGTATTTGACGTAATCTCTCACTTGAATTATATAGTTTCATCGTCCTTTAAATAATTGTCCCTAAAATACAAGTATCATCTCATAATAAAGTTCTCAACACTTAATCATATGCCCTACTGGTCTCTCCTATATCCCAAAACATTTTATTCATAAGGCCCAAAAGCTATTTCACGATGAATCATGTTCAATTAATTAAACAAGTGGAAATAAGAGTCTGCCAGGAAGGGTCGATCGATCGAGGTCTGGGGCTCGATCGATCGAAGCTCTAGGCTCGATCGATCGATCAAGCAGGTCTGCGAAATCCTGCAGAAGTGCAGTTACGGGTTTTACCAAAATTCTTCACCCAAATCAATATTTTCCAACACTAATCGTCCCAAAACTCCTACTACAAACATAATAACATATTTCCAGATGTTTTTAACGTTAAGCATTCGTGTATCCGTCATTAAACAAGGTTAAACAACCCAAAATCTCATTTAAACATCAAGAACCCTAATGTTTTCTTAACTTTTGTTCTAATCAGTTTTCTCCAGAATTTCCTTCTAACATATCATCAAAAATTCGTGGGTTAATCATCTACTTTACATAATATTTCCAGAATATGGTTATAATGTTTTCTACATGCAAATCCCTACCAAAATTGGGGTTTTCTTCCATTGATTACACTCCTAATCATTCCTACACTATTATGAATATTGCACCACCGATAATACGCAAGTTAAACACTTGCCTGGGATTTCAGAGGTCTGGTTTCCTGCTGATATTGGTGTGGTTGCGTTCTCCTCCTCGCGATCTACGCGTTGGTGGTGACGGTGGTGCAAATGGTGGTGTTTTTGGCCTTAAATCACCTTGAGAGCTCTCTCCTCTCTACTCCAATGGCCGTTCTAGGGTTCTGAATGTTCTAACCCTAAAAGGCTGACTTAAATGGCTGCTAAGGATGGCTGAAATTCGTAGGTTTAATTACCATATTTTGTAAAATGACCAAAATGCCCACCCGGGTCACTAATTAAGCCTAAAAACATCCCGAGACCCAAACTAAACCCCCGGGTACACTTTTCTGACTCTCTCGACCCTTCCGGACGCGTTGGCGCACTCAAAATGACCATATGAACAACTTATAAAATATTCACTTTTATATCTTAATAATTAGTCCCGACCCGACACGGGCGCGTCCCGACTAAAATTCTCAAAATTATTATTTCATTCACTCGTGACTTATAATATAACCCATATCATATATTACTATGCTCATTAGTAATATTCGACAATTTTATATAATTACTAACTCTCGTCACGTTAATAATTATAACATAATTAATTTTCGGATTCTTATTAAATAATTCACTCTCATTAAATTTAATAAAACCCCCAAATTAATATAGCATAAAAATACGGGGTATTACAGCCCCATCTTTTATAATCGTATGAAACATGTTGAGATTTCCTTTTATTGTTGGTGATAAAGTTTTGAAATAAGAACTTGAAGTGCACCACATCTCCACAAAAGATTAAACTGCTGATGTGTTCACCAAACCACTTTCCATTCCTTGGTTCACTATTTTTCGAGACAAGCTAAGCCTTCAACTAGTGTTGTATAGCTTGCGGGGGCGTGTTAATACTCCTGATTGATAAACATCTCCAACAGCATTAAACAAGTATTATGGATATTGTTTCAAATATCCACAATAATAGGAACAACCTCAATAATTTCAGTAGAATTAATATAAGGAACTCACCATACCTTTACCACATGTACTTCATGTTTATCATTATGTTTCTCTACAAGTCTATTTAAAAAACTCATATAATCAGTATAACACTGAGAAAAATATACATATTCTTAGTCCTTCATAAATTGGTACCAAGGCCTAGCTTGCAAAATAGGGTCGTTTGATATGGCTTCCAATAATAGGTACAATATTAAAAAGTTTAATGAAGAAAAAACAACTTTAACACGTGGCGAGTCGATCTTATAAACATCTTAGTCAAAGAAGGTTTCATTAAATCACTAAGTTGTATTTAAACATCATAATGAAAGCCTAACTCAATGAAGAAGTCATCCGAATAATATCGATTGAGAGTCTTGTTCGATGGTCAGATTATGTTAACCGAAGGAGATTAAGCATAACGTGATGATAAAAATACCAGCAAAGGAGAAATTGTACAATCTTATGATGCTCTATTTAAAGGGGTCTCTAATAAATCATGTCAATTTTAGGAAGAAGTTCTACTATTTTGGCAAAACCAATTTTTTATAAGTAAATCAATCATATATATATATATAAAGGCTAATGGGGCGAAATTGTATACAAAATATATACACAATAAAATGACCCAAAGTAACCAAACCGCATCCCCACTAGAACATGACTCCGACTCAACTCTTCGTAGATTCGTCGTGATGTTTATGAACAAGGAAAGTGATGGGTGGTGACTTTTCTTATTCCATATCAGAAGCGAACAAAAAAAATATAAAGAATTGTCCATGGACCTAAAGCCTCTTTATCAAAAAATAGCCTATTCCTCTCCTGCAAAATCATTCAAAGAATACAATGTGGGATAGATTTTCACACTTTCATCTCAAGCCCCCATCACCTCACTAATCATTTGTAGTATCACCCAATGAACATGGAATAGGAATGAGAAAGCGTTTCATATCCCCTTCATCACCGATCAATGCAGAAGAAAATGGTTTATCGTCGCTTCCACCTCTTTACAAAGAAACACTGACTCTCCATCCATCTCCCCCTCCTTTGTAATCCCTCTATCATTAGTATATCCTGCCGAGTAGCCATCTGTATAAAGAAAAAAAACTTTAGGAGGTGCCTTCGATTTCTAGACTTTTTTCCATGAAAAGAAGCAAGACCAAGTCCGTCTCATCACTGATTAATTGTTCTTAATCATGAAAAGTCCATCCTTAATGTTCCCCCATCTTAATGCATCATCTTTACCTATCGTAGTCTACGTCGTAACCAACTAATATAAAAAGGCATGTGCCTCCTCAAGTTTCCAGTCACGAAGTCCCCTTCTTAATTTCATATACCACACCATTCAATCCCTAACCCTCACTATCTGATCCGCTACCAACCCCTCCTTATCCTTTCTTAAATAGAATATTCGAGAGAAAATATCCTACACGATGTCATCATCCCCCTATTTATCCTTCTAAATTCTAAGTTTCTTTCCATTCCCTAGCTGAAAGGATGTGAACAGTAAAAATTCATCCCATACTTGAAATATATGCTTACATATCCCCACCTCATTAGCAAAAGTGTCCCACTCTAGGACCCCACATATAATTTGAGGTCCCACTCCAGTACACCACCGCTTTCCTCGATAACTTATTCACCTTTCTATTAAATCCACACATTTATTTTCCTATTAAGACCTTTTTTAAAAACTTTAGACTCGTCATACCTACACCCCCCCCCCCCCCCCCCCATTGAGTGGTTTGCACACATCCTCCCAACTCACTAAGCTATATATGAAACATTATTCACTCCCTCTCCATAAAAAATTATTTACCATTTTCTCCAAAATTTTACCCACTGAGCCCACAACGGAATGATCTTCATAATATAGGTTGGAAGAATCAATAATAGGTTTTTTATCAACATCAACCTCTCCACTTTTAAAGAAAATTATTCTTCCATCCTTCCAACCTCCTTTTAACCCTCTCCAGAATTGGATCCCAAATCGATTTAAACTTAAACTTGGCCCCTAAAGGAAGGCCCATATATAAAAAGGGGAGTGGACCGACCCTGCGACTTAACATCATAGCCAAATAAGCCAAGTTCTTTACTCCCCTAACCTATATCATCTCACATTTCCCCACATTAATATGGAAACCCGGCATGTCCTCAAAGGACGACATCATCAGCCTCAATAATCTCACTTTCTCCTTAGCCGCATCACAAAATATAATAGTTTCATCAACGAACATTGAATGAGAACCCCTAACTAACTAAGCATTATGCTTTCAAATTAGGAAACCACTAATCTACCTTTCCTTAACCATCCGACCAATCATTCGAGGAAGAGCCTCCATAACCAAAATAAAGAGGAACGTGATAGCGGGTCCCCTTGGAAAAGCCCTCTAAAACTTAAGAAAATCCTACTGAGACCCCATTTACAAAATTTGAGAATTGGACAGTAGAAATACAACTCTTCACCCACCTGCACCATCTCCCCCCTAAACCCCATCCTTTGTAAAAGATATCAAAGAAACCCCCAATTCACATGATCATATGCCTTCTCAATGTCTAGCTTACAGATAATACCCCGGTCACCACTTCTCATTTTCGACCCAACACACTCATTTTCCACCAGAAGCGCATAGTGAGAGAAACCCCCAATTTTTCCAATGTTCAAATGGTGTAAGGATAAATTTGAAGATCAAAATGAAAATAAAATAAATATTCTACAGAGTGAGATATATTGGCGAAGATTCTCCTCGAATAATACATCAAAAATATTTCCTTATACTCCCTGACAAAATGGTTTGGAAGAAAGAAAGAATAAAACACTTACTAATATAATTAATTATATGTTAATTAATTCAAAATTGCCAAACACTTTGTGGGTAAAGGCACTTCTTATAGTTTATTATTTACATGATAGAATTGCATAAATGAAATAACATATTTACCCATTCGAAGTATGGAAGAATTGAAAGCCTAGTGTAAATTACCTTAGAGTATGGGGATATATATATTTTTTTAGAATTCATGAGTCAAAAACTTCAATGATAAACCCACGAGGAATTAAAAGTGTTTCTAAAGGATATGCAAAATATTCTAAGACTTATAAGTTGTGGAATTTAATTGGGAGTTCATCACATAATCAAGTTGTTAATAATTTCTCAGTCATATTCGATGGTGTGTTAATGTTTATGAATTTTTATTTGAAAACATTCAATATTATTTGGCAATATGTTTTGCATCAACATATCTTTGAAGGATTTTGAGCTTATTTGTCCAAATTGATCAATATGGATTAGTTTTAACATTATACTTGATGATATGAAATTAACTAATTTATATCGTAGCCATTTATTATTGACTTAATCTCTTATGCAAGTCTCTAGTTTATTTAATTTTCATATTATAACTGGCTAGAATGTTTTGTAAACATCAAAATCATTAATATATATCAATGTAAAGTATTCATTTATTATGGGTGTTTATATACTAATTTATGTTTATATATAAGTCTAATTTTTATATAATGAAACATTTTGGTGTTCACTTGGGTGTCGTATTATGTGGTTTTAAACACTAGACATGTTCATCCATATCATGCATGTTTTGGTTGTACATATGTCCATATATGATATTGAATGATAAACTATTAATATTTTATGATATTGCATATATATTATTTTTATTCAATCGTAGTAATACGGTAGCCCACGTGTCCATTTATAGTTACTGAACCAACCTTAAGAGGTGATATGTTTTCAGTGGGAAAACATAAGACATCCTCATATACCATACTTTCTTCAATTAATATACCACCTAATTAATTGTATGCAAATATAAAAAAGAATTATTCAGTTCATTATTTATGGAGTATATAATGGCCTTCCATATGTAGACCTATATTTTGATTAAAGAACATAAATAGTCACTTTGTATACACTAGTTAGCGCACATGTGTATTGCATGAGTGACATTGTGTTATAAAATAAAGGAATCATTTTAAAAGGTTCATTACATAAACGATAGTAGTTGCTAGTAATATTAGTAAATTTACAAATTTATCAAATATATGGAGATAGGGATTAAAATAGATTGAAAAATTGAGAGATTTTACTTTTTCGAGATTTATGGAAGTTCAAAAATAAACTTTGGTTATTGATATTATGTTGGTTGTTCTTTTTCAGTGTTACAAGCCTCCTCACATTCTTCATATAAATCTCAACATAGAAAGAACACACACAAATATTTTTTATGTTTTGATTTATTTGTTCCTGTAAAAGTAGTGACTTTCGTTGAATGGCAAAAACAAAAAAAAAAATAGGTTTTTGAAAATAGGTTTAGGAGTTAGATTGGGGAAGAAGATGAAGTGGGGAAAAAGAAAAGAATTTTTGTCCAAATGAAAATGAGGGCTTAAAGTCAAATTACAGAGGAAAACTATTTTTTTAACGGAGTAGTAACACGGTCAAAGTTTAGGGGGTTTCTAATTTTTGAACTTTAGAGGGAGGGTTATGTCAAAATATGACATTATTATTGGTGTTTAAGTAAGAACTTTATTTGGAAAAGATTCAAAAATATAAAAATGTGAGATTTTATCTTAAATGGATAGTATTAAGCTACAATGGTCAGTCACTTCAAAAAATATTAGTATATAATAAATTATTTGAAATAGATAAAAATACATAAAAACATAATTAGTATTTTTGGAAAGTTACGATTTTAAATCTCCATTTATGAGATATCCTTACAACCTCAAAAGATTCCTAAACACCTCATTCTAAACACCCTAAAAATGCAGACCAAATAATAAAAATCAAATGATGAACATCTTAAATTTGAAAGAGTCTTAAAATGATAATTATCCATAGACTGACTCCTTATAATAAACAAAAATTAAACCACAAACCATCATTGCTACACCACTCAAATCACAAACTACTACCTCCACAACAACCAGACGTAACCCTGTAGAAATAGCTAAAGACCATCACAATTATAAAATAAAATAAATATAGAAAGAAAAATAAGATTGATGGCTTAGAGGGAGAGAGAAAGAAGTGACAGGTCATGAGAGTGAATAGAGAGGTTCTAAAAGTGAAAAGGATATAGATAGACATCAGTTTATTAAAGGTTGCTTTGTAGGTATTTCAATTAATAATGGTTTAAATACAACAATTTTTAAGAGGTAAAAATGTTCAAGAGTGACACATTTCATTTAAGACACATTTTAAGTTAGTCTAGATTACTTATTTATTTATGTCTTAAATCAATATAATATTTACATTACGAATGAGTTGATAGTCGCCACAGTAACCTAATTAGAATAATTGTGAAAATTAAATTTAAGAATAAAGGTTGTAATAATAACTTGTGATGCTTATAAATGTAAAGATATTAATGGAATATATTGAATTTATTTCTTCTAGCAAGATTATTCCCACATGGAATCAATTTGTGTGATTGAATAAACATTAAGGGTCACATATATTATCTAACTCTGTGGTGATAAGTTGTGTACATGTAACTAAATAACATTTTTAAAGTACCCAATAAATTGATATATACAAATACAACTGCATCATAATTAGTATGTTATGGTGGATACTAAAGGAAAACCGCACTTATATACGGTATGTATATTATAAATTTATGATTAGGCATAAATTCTTCCTAATTTATCCCTTGATTTAGATACTTTTGAACCTCGAACAACGTAATTGAGTTGGATTTATCTCATAACTGTGCTACTGACTGATCCTAATGAGTACACCGAGTTTCTGGTATTTTGTAGTGATTTTGTAGGCATTTGATGTCAAGAAACGAAAGAAGGAAATCGGTAGAATCAAGAAAGCAAGAAGGAAATGTCTCAAGGGTAAAAGCGTAATTTCTACACCGAATTCGGATGAGGTACCTAAAGAGAAGTCGAAGACATCTCATTCGCGAGCGCAAAGGAAGAAACGACACCCCAATCGGAATCTCGGAACAAAAGTTATGAGCAGTCAAAGAGGAGCCAGAAAGTCAAATATCCGGACCGGTCCGCCTTGCCAAACTTCAGAGGACCCCGGATCGCATGCAAATCGAAGGAGGCAAAAATAAAAAGAATCGGTCTGCCCCAAAATAAAAAGAATCGATCTGCCTTGGGGGCAGACCGGTCCGCCTAAGACCCGGATCGGTCCGGTCTTCGAGATCTGAAAATTTTCCCTTCCTAAAAAGACTCCTAGTGTGCAGCTGACTTCCGATATTGTTGTAGGGTATAAAAGACTTGATTTAGTATTGTTATGGACACGAAGAATTAGTACGTTTTACCTCCTCTTTTTCAGAAACCCTAGCTTTGTTAACATTTTCAGATTTATTTCAAGGATTGAAGAATTTATTCAGTGATTTCTGTGAGTATATGTTTCTTTCATTGTTTCACTTAGTGCTTGTATAATATTAGTGATTAATTGTTAATTCTAATTCTTTTCTGCATCTAATTATTATTTTTCTTAGAGTAACTATGAGTTCCTGCACATTAATCCTTGTTTCCGTCTTTTTCAACATGTTAAGCTAGATTTCCTAAGGTCGGGATGCATGAACCTAGCCTGATGCGTTAGTGCGTGTGTATAAAATGAATCCGCTGAATTTAATGATTGACCTTGATCGTATTGCATAAGTTTCACAACGATTGTAGATCTTTGTATCTCGTTTGCCTCCGGGTGCTCGTGATGATTTAGAGTGCAATTCGAATGCTACTATCACGATACCGATTTACTCATCCTCAGATTAAGTATGACGCGGCCTTGAACCTCGTATACTTAATGCTTGGGAGTAATAAATTTTGGGTCAAATCAATCAGATAAATTCAAGATTAGTATTATATCCACACTACACTAAGGTTGGAGGATTGTATTCCCGTCCTATTCTTCTTATCATTTAAAACAAAAAGTGTCAAATCATCCTTCATTCATAATTTAGGTAAGTTAGTGTAGTTGCATTTTTTTTATAATTTCATATTTGCATTTAGTTATAATCATTCCCAAAATCAAATCATTTTCCCTTTATTTTTAGAGTCAAGGTTAGGATTCCTCCGTCTTTCCCGTCGTCACAACTTCGTTGTCCTTTTTCCCTGAGGATCGATACCCAACTTGTCGGATTATTACTTGAGCGACAGGCTTACACTAGAACCTAGAGTGAACGCATTTCTGAGAAACATTTTCAATTGCGTCAAGTTTTTGGCGCCGTTGCCGAGGAATTAGGTAGACTTAGGATTAGATTGAGTCAATCCAAGGCTTTGACCAAAAATTCCAAAAATCCAAAAACATATAAAAAAATAAAAGCACAAAAAGATTCACCATCATCTCTCCTAAGCTTTAATGCAAAATTCTTAAACCACTCCCACACCCCATAATACTCCAACCAACATTCACGAAAATTCAATTGTTGAGTATAATCCTGATAGTCTCCACACTCCAAAGGCCCCACAGTTCTGGATCCCACCTCTCACACCGTCGCACTCAATCACCAATAACACTCCCTTCCCCTTATTAGGACACACTTAGAGCACGCCCAGTGAGAACACCAAGTCGATAACTGAAGGAGAGATGTCACAACACGACAGTGCACCCGCCGATGAGGAAGAACCCCCATACCGTCCGATTAGATAATTCTTATATCCCGAGCGTACTGTCACTCCGGGATGCATTATACTCCCGTATAATGCCGGGTAATTCCATTTCAAAATTGGGATGATCCATATGCTACCGCATTACCACGGTATGGATTCTGAAAAGCCATACCTCCATATTAGGGAATTTGAGGACGTGTGTGATACTCTAAATGATCAAACCTGCACACAAGAGGTAATCCGCCTCAAAATCTTCCCTTTATCGCTCAAAGATAAAGCTAAGGCCTGGCTATGGTCTTTACCTCCAAGCTCGATTCCATCCTGGAATGAGCTATAGTCGAAATTTCTCAAGAAATTCGTCCCACCACATCGAACAATCTCCATAAAGGCTCAAATTCTGGCATTCAGACAGGATGAACATGAGTCAATTCATTGATGTTATGAACTTTTCAACGAGTTAGTTGCTTCATGCCCCCATCATGGATTTGATTCAGCGCAAGTCATCTCTTTTATCTATAACGGTTTGAATCTTAACTCCAAATAACTTGTTGAAACAGTAGGAAGTGGGTCGTTTATCGATTTAGATGCCCAGGATGCTGAGCTTCACTTGAGGTATGTCGCCGAGACTACCCAATCCTGGGACACTTCTGATCCCAACACTCAAAATCGAAATAGACAAGCGACCACTACTCCGTCAGCATCCGGCCTATACCATGTAGATAAGAATTCTATGACGGTTAGCCGATTAAAGACTCTTGAGATAGGATTTCGAGATCTGTGCGAGGTATATGGAAAAGGATCAGCTGGATCCATGCTAAACCCAGTCGTAAAGGTGTGTGCTATTTGTGAGGCTGTACATTCAACTGAAGAATGCCCGATGATACCCGCTTACAAAGCAATGCTTCAAGAGCAAGTTAGTGGTATAGGAGGTTTTAAGGGTAATTTCGGTACCCCGCACGGGAATTCATAAAACCCTTCTTGGAAAAATCATCCCGGTTTTAGCTATGGGCAACAACATTCCGCAATGAACCCTCCTTCGCATGTTTCCCCTCCTCCACCACAACACTTTCAACAAGCTCCACACATGCAAGGACATGTGCAAGCACCGCCACCTCAAGGAAATTATATTCCATCACAGCGGAGAACTCTCGAGGATACCATGAATCAATTCATCACAAGCCAGACTGCAACCAATGCCAAATATGATCGTCGGATTGGCGACATAAATGCGAATCTGTCTAAAATACAATCCTCATTGAGTGTTCAAGAGAAGGGCAAGTTTTCTGCCCAAGGCCAACGACCCCCCCAAGGTCAACCTAGCGTTAGCTCCACCTCCACTGAACATCACGAGCAATGTCAAGCTGTAAAAACTCTTTGTAGTGGGAGATTTGTTGATTTATCACCTCCCCCACCCGACACAACGAAAGCCAAGGAGATTTCGCCCGGCACGAAAGAGGCCGAAGATGTCCCCTTGAATGAGAGTGACCAAGAAGCTGCTAGTGGGCCAGAGGTAGTAGTGAAACCGCCTTCCGTAGCACCGTTTCCTCAAAGGTTGATTCCCTCCCACAGAGGAAACCCACGTGATGACATGCTAGAAGTGCTAAATCAAGTCAAGCTTAATTTACCTTTCCTTGAGGCCATTAAGAAAATTCCAACATATGTCAAAGTTATCAAAGACCTATTGACGGTTAGAAGAAAGATGAAAGTGAAGAAGAACGTCTTTCTAGCACAAAATGTGAGCTCCATCCTACTAAATGAACTCCCGCCTAAGTTCAAAGATCCCGGTGCACCCACCATATCCTGCATTATTGGGGAGAATAAAATTGAAAAAGCCTTACTTGACTTGGGAGCAAGCGTAAATATACTCCCTAACTCCATTTATAGGCAACTTGACTTGGGCGACCTCAAGCCCACGAAGGTCACTCTCCAATTAGCGGATCGAACAGTGAAGATCCCATGAGGTATAGTCGAGGATGTGATCGTTCAAGTTGACACTTTCTACTTTTCGATGGATTTTGTCATTTGGGACACGGAGCCCTCCTTCCACTCGAGTAATCATGTTCCCATCATCCTTGGGCACCATTTCCTAGCTACGGCTAACGCAATCATCAATACTAGGAATGGGCGAATGCAACTCACATTTGGGAACATGACCTTGGATACCGACATCTTCCATATAGCCCAAAATGCAGGGGAGGAAGACGATCTTCACGCGATGAGCCTCATAGATGAGATAGTAGAAGAGTACTTTGAGGATAATTACTGTGGCGATGCTTTAGAATCCTGTTTAGCGGTAGACACGAGAGTGAGGGGACATACACCGCCTTCGAGAGGGAGGTTGAAGAGTTGAACGAGCTACTCGATGAGAGTAAGTCGGACGAGGACGTGAGAGAGGCTAATTGGGTTTCGAGATTCGAGGAATTACCTCCGAGGGATACACACATGGTTCCTTCAAGTTAAAGAAACTTTCCTCCTATATTAAATATGCATATCTAGGAGAGGATGAGACATTTCCTGTTGTTATCTCCTCTAGCCTAAATAAAGGGCAGGAGGGTAAATTATTGAAAATTCTGAGGAAGCACCAAAGTGCTTTTGGTTGGTGCATAGATGATTTGAAGGGGATAAGTCCTTTAATTTGCACTCATAAGATCCATCTCGAAGAGGATGTCAAACCTTCTAGAGAAATGCAAAGAAGACTGAATCCCAACATGAAAGAAGTTGTGAGAACCGAAATAATCAAATTGTTGGATGCCGGGATCATCTACCCAATCTCGGATAGCAAGTGGGTAAGCCCTATTCAAGTCATCCCAAAGAAGTCGGGTATGACTGTGATTGAGAATGCCAAGGGAGAGTTAGTTCCCCAACGTACCACCACCGGGTGGCGCGTTTGCATTGATTACCGAAAACTCAATGCGGGAACCAGGAAAGACCATTTCCCCTTGCCATTTATTGATCAAATGCTTGAAAGAGTAGCGGGCCACCCTTATTATTGTTTCCTTGATGGTTATTCCGGGTATAACCAAATTGAGGTAGATGTACTTGACCAGGAGAAGACGACCTTCACTTTCCCTTTTGGTACGTTTGCCTACAAACGTATGCCATTTGGCTTGTGTAATGCACCCGCGACCTTTCAAAGGTGCATGTTGAGTTTATTTAGCGACATGGTCGAGAGAGGACTCAAAGTGTTCATGGACGATTTCAGCGTTTTTGGCACCTCTTTCGATCATTGTCTAGAAAAACTGGAAAAAGTACTTACCCGATGCGTGGAAAAGAACTTAGTGTTGAATTGGGAGAAGTGTCATTTTATGGTCACCGAGGGAATAGTTCTTGGACACATTGTATCATCCAACAGAATAGAAGTTGATAGGGCAAAGATAGATGTCGTAGCTGACCTTCCCCCATCGAAATTGCTGAAAGACGTGCGCTCCTTTTTGGGTCACGCGAGGTTTTATCGAAGGTTCATTAAGGACTTTAGCGCCATCGCTAGACCCTTAAGCAACTTACTCATGAAGGACTCCCCATTTGAGTGGACTAAAGCATGCCAAAGTTCTTTTGACAAATTGAAGAACATGCTTGTGTCCGCCCCCATTATGCAAGTTCCGGATTGGTCCTTACCATTCGAACTTATGTGTGATGCCAGCGATTACGCGATCGGGGCTGCTTTGGGACAACGCCAAGATAAGCAAGCTCATGTCATCTACTACGCCAGCCGGACTCTTATCGGACCTCAACTCAACTACTCTACCACGGAGAAGGAGTTGCTAGCGGTAGTCTTTGCCCTCGATAAGTTCTGGTCCTATCTCATTGGTTCTCCTATTACTGTTTTCACCAACCACGCGGCTTTGAAATATCTACTTGCAAAGAAAGACGCCAAACCGCACCTCATAAGGCGGATCCTACTCCTACAAGAGTTCAATCTCTCCATCAAAGATAAGAAAGGAGTAGAAAATGTCGTTGCCGACCATTTATCTCGGCTTTCGTCCGACGTACCTAGTGATCTCGTACCCATAGACGAACATTTTCCGGATGAGCAGCTTTTCACTACCTCTTTATATCCCTGGTTTGCGGACATAGTGAACTATCTTGTCACGGGAGACGTCCCTCCTGACTGGACACCGCAAGATAAGAAGAGGTTTCTTACCTGGTCGCGCATGTTTTTTTACGATGATCCATTCCTTTTTAAATACTGTGCAGACCAAATCATCTGACGATGTGTACCAGATGACGAAATCCCAAAAGTCATCCAATTTTGTCATTCGGAAGCTTGTGGAGGTTATTTTTTGACGAAAAAGATGACCGCTAAAATCCTGCAATGCGGCCTCTATTGGCCCATAATATTTTGGGATGTGAACGATGCTTGCAAATCATGCAATAAGTGTCAACGGATGGGAGCCACTACTCGATGAGACATGATGCCTCTTACCCATATACTCATCATTGAGATATTCGACTATTGGGGTATTGACTTCATGGGTACTTTCCCTCAATCCTTTGGTTTCCTATACATCCTCGTCGTGGTAGACTACGTTTCTAAATGGGTGGAAGCTATAGCTACCAAGACTAATGACAACAAAGTGGTGATAAAGTTCCTACAGGAACACATACTTTCTCTCTTCGGTGCACCGAAAGCAATAATTAGCGATAATTGTACTCACTTTTTCAATAGGTCATTCAAGAAGCTTATGAGAAAGTATGGTGTCGTTCACAAGGTTGGAACGACATATCAACCACAAACGAATGGACAAGCCGAGCTAGCAAATCGGGAAATCAAGAACATTCTTGAAAATACCGTCAATCCTACCCGGAAAGATTGGTCCCTTAGATTGAACAATTCGCTATGGGACACCGTACCGCATACAATAATCAACTTGGCATGTCCCCTTTCCGCTTTGTGTATGGAAAACCTTGCCATCTTCCTGTTGAGCTAGAACACAAGGCGTATTGGGCGATTAATCAATTGAATTATGCCATGGACAAGGCCGGTGAAGCCCGAAAGCTTCAATTGAATGAGTTAGAAGAACTACGTAATGATGCATATGAGAATGCCAAAATTTTTGAAAGAGAGGATGAAACTCGCTCATGATAGCATCATTCGACGAAAAGAGTTTCTCCCCGGGCAAAAATTTCTCCTCTACAACTCTTGGCTTCACCTCTTCCCAAGCAAGTTGCGAGCCCATTCATCGTGAATAATGTTTTCCCCCACGGAGATGTTGAACTAGACGATTTAAAAGGGGGAAATACATTCAAAGTGAATGGACAATGCCTAAAGCCATATCTAGAGGCATGTGCAGAAGAAGTCGACACCGTCTGGTTGTCGGACCCCGTTTACGGGGTTAAGTGAGCTGTTGAAGTGAGGTCGTCGCACCCCCGATGCGTATGGGGTGAGAGACGTGTGTGTTTTGAGAGTCGTTAGGACTAGGTGTCGTTCGGGAGAAGCATTCGTGTGTTTTGGGAATTCTGTGTCAAATGGTGTTGACCAGTGAAATTGAGAGGGTCCTAGTTCAATTAGATCGAGAGGATATCGGGAACGTGATAATTTTTGAAGAAGAGAGCTGGAAACCGAAGTAAAAGAAGTCCAGCCCAAAAACCCTGGGCGGACGGGTTCCTTTTTCAGGCGGACCGGTCCGACCCCGGACCGGTTCCTTTTATTTTTAAAGGAACCGGTCCGCCTGTCGAGGGTTTGAAAAGATAAAGGGTCGGACTGGTCCGCCCCTACCCCGGACCGGTCCGCCTTCTGCAGACCTGCCTCCTCCTCTTCCCAAGATTCACCCCCTTTCCCCCCAATCCCATTCATTCCTTCCAATCCGTTTTTCCTCTTCCCAAACCCAACCTTTCCCTCCCAAATTCATCCCATTTTCCCTCCAAAACCAACCCCTCCCCTCCCCTTTCCACTATAAATACACCTCCAATCCTCCCTTTCTCCTCACACCTTCAACACAAATACTCTCTTCTTACTCTCTAGTTTTTCAAGCAACTACCTCCCTCCTATTTCCATGGCCCCCCGTGTTGCCCCCACCAAATAAGACTCCACCGTGATCCACCCCTCCGGTCACGGCAAATACCGCTCCCGCCAAGAGGAGCGATGGTGCGCTCAATACTTCGGTTTGGGCAGCAAACTCCATATGGAGCGCGCGGTCCAATGGGAAGCTCTGCCCAACTCCGTCACCACCCTTTTCATGGCCCGGGGTTGGTGCCGTTTCCTCAACCAACCTCACGACGCGGTTTGGGCAACCGAAGTCCGCTCATTCTATGGTACACTCGTCCGGATGGGCCAATTCGAGCCCGAAGCTTTCGTGGATGGTACTCCCGAACCCTTTTCCTTGGCCCGTCTCATGGCCAAGTTGGCCGAGTTTGATGTCCCGGATGTCCAAGAATTTACTTATCCCCAAAATGTCCCCCGGTCGACAAGAACATTATCATGGCCCGCATTGCACTGAACGTGTCTTGGGTGGGGCAAACCGTCGCCGCTGGACGCCTCAACGAGAAGGCGGGCCTTACATTTTAGATTGTGTGCGCCAACCTATTGCAAACGTCCAATGACTCTGCCATGCGGCCTCGGCAAGTTACCCTCACATATCATCTCTTCGACCCCCAAACTTCCATCCATTGGGCCGCACCTTATACGCGGACATCATTAACACGTCCTTGGATGAGAAGGGCGTCGCCCCCCTTCCTTATGCCCGCTTAATCACGTCCATCCTTAAGGATGCTGGCATAGAGGCGCCGAGCGACCATACGCGCCTCCCCGATCCTTTCGGACAAGGGACCCGCACCAAAAGCGCCAAACAGCTAGACGTCCTCCGGGCTAGGCGGGGTGATGATGTCGAAGAGGAGGTTGCCTCGAGCGACAACGAGGAAGACGTAGGGGCAGCTTGTGAGGACGTTGAGATGGGGTATCTCGGTCCGGACGAAGAGTCGGTAGACGAGGAGGACGACCCAGATTTCGAGTGGGAGGGCACGGACCTATCCGCGCGTATGTCGGCGCTTGAGACCAACTTCAACACCTTTCAGACCAACTACGAGCACGACATGAGCATCGTTCTCCGCTTCCAAGCGAACATCTATCGGCGTATAGGGGATCCTAATGAGCCACTACCTTCCTACTACCAGAACCCTTATGACCCCAACGCGCCCGGTTCCTCCCATCCCCCACCCCGGTGAAGCTTTATATGGTGTTGGCAGCTTTTTCCTTACTTTTCCCTGTTCACAGTTGTATGCGACCCTGCACATGTAACACAGTCTTGTTGTAATAAAAACTGCATTTTCTTCATTTGTTTGTTTTATTTTTTCGCACTTTCTATTCGCTTTGAGTTAGATTTTAGTCTTTTTTTCTTGAGGACAATGCAAAAGTCTAAGTTAGGGGGGGTCACAAGTGCGTATTTCTAAAACTTCACAAATTTTCCAAAATGCCCAAAAATTTCAAAAAAAAATTTCAAAAAAAAATCATAAAATTTTGAAAAACCCAAAAATATTTTTGTTCAAAATAAATAAAAATTGGAATTCAAATTTTTCAAAAATATCATTAAAAGTCGAATTGAAGTCTCAAGTGGTAAAATTCAACGTACACAAAGCCAAAATTGACCAAAGATGGAAATTGAGCGAACATTGACGACTTAACGAATAAATGTGGAGATTAACAAACCCGGTGAGATTCGAGCCTATCACTTTTTGCGAGTTTTTAAATCAATCCGAGTTAATTGTTAACTCAAAGTTCTTTTCAGCGCCTAAAAAGTTGTCAAGGATCTCAATCCTTTCATTTTGATCGGTTTTGAAAAATGAGTGTAATATTGCTTTGAAAAAACGTGTCAAATTGATCTCTAAACTTAAATTCATCTTGAAGCGCATATGGTAACGAAATTGGAATTTTGGGCAATGAAGTAGGCCCTCGTTTGTCACCCAAAAATATTGGCCAGAAAAGTAGCGAAAAATTACCCCTTTTGTAACCCAATTTAAGCCAAACAAATTATCCCTTTCGTTTGATAACCCCAAAAAAAACCCAAATAGCCGGAATTGTGAAAAATGAGAAAATTCAGAATTTAAGTCCGGAAAGTGCATAAAAAGGGGCAAGAAATAAATAAATATGCTCAACAAAAATAAAATTAAAAAAAAAAGAAAAAAAAACAAAATTGACCAATAGCCCGGAAAAAGCACAAGTGGACATCATTAATGACTTTTTCAATTCCAACCTTCCCGACAGTTGTCATTTTACCCCATATACCTCAAAACCCGAAAAAGTCCTAACCGAGTCTAAATTGCGAAGTTGGTTACCGCGTGGAGAGCTAATACACCAAAATATAATAAAGGAGATTAAGTGCGCGAAATAAAAGCAATGTTCCCGTTTTTAAAACCGTAATCCTTTGATGAGGTCCTTTGACTACAAAATTTTAGTCTTTCTAACCGTATGCGTGATTTTGCTTCCATTACATTTACTCTTTATATCACGCATACCAAGAGAATAACCATAATCCGAGAGATTCATTTGTGAGAGCATTTCGTGAGATATTGAAATCAAAATGAATTTTCGGAGAAGTAACGTAATGATCAATCGGTGAAAATTAGCGGTTATACTTATGGCTACGCACACACACACCACGATTTGAGACTTGTAAATATGACTTGATGATGACTATTTTCTGGAAAAGTTTGAATTGCACAATTTTTGCATATTTTGAATTCTCTTTGAGTCGAATTTTGTGGGTATATTCTCTGCAAACCCTCACGAGACAACACTCGTCCTACTAGGGTAACCTAGGGGCTCAACGGCTTGTTGCATACGCTAAATGCAATCTCTTGCCCGCGAAAAAGGTATTTTATCCTAATAAAATGTTTTTTTAAAGAGTTGAGCCACGCTACGATTCTTTTACATTTCTCGGGACGCGCAAAGCTCTAAGTTAGGGGGGTTTGATTAGGCATAAATTCTTCCTAATTTATCCCTTGATTTAGCTACTTTTAGCACCTCGAACAACGTAATTGAGTTGGATTTATCTCATAATTGTGCTACTGACTGATCCTAATGAGTACACCGAGTTTCTGGTATTTTGTAGTGATTTTGCAGGTATTTGATGTCAAGAAACGAAAGAAGGAAATCGGTAGAATCAAGAAAGCAATAAGGAAATGTCTCAAGGGCAAAAGCGTAATTTATACATCGAATTCGGATGAGGTACTTAAAGAGAAGTCGAAGACATCTCATTCGCGAGCGCAAAGGAAGAAACGACACCCCAATCGGAATCCCGGAACAAAAGTTATGAGCAGTCAAAGAGGAGCCAGAAAGTCAAATATCCGGACCGGTTCGCCCCTACCCCGGACCGGTCCGCATTGCCAAACTCCAGAGGACCCCGGATCGCATGCAAACCGAAGGAGGCAAAAATAAAAAGAACCGGTCCGCCCCAAAATAAAAAGAACCGATCTGCCTTGGGGGCAGACCGGTCCGGTCTTCGAGATCTGAAAATTTTCTCTTCCTAAAAAGACTCCTAGTGTGCAGCTGACTTCCGATATTGTTGTAGGGTATAAAAGACCCGATTTAGTATTGTTATGGACACGAAGAATTAGTAGGTTTTACCTCTTCTTTTTCAGAAACCCTAGCTTAGTTAACATTTTCAGATTTATTTCAAGGATTGAAGAATTTATTCAGTGATTTCTGTGAGTATATGTTTCTTTCATTGTTTCACTTAGTGCTTGGATAACATTAGTGATTAATTGTTAATTATAATTCTTTTCTGCATCTAATTATTATTTTTCTTAGAGTAACTATGAGTTCCTGCACATTAATCCTTGTTTCCGTCTTTTTCAACATGTTAGGCTAGATTTCCCAAGGTCGGGATGCATGAACCCAGCCTGATGCGTTAGTGCGTGTGTAAAAAATTAATCCGCTGAATTTAATGATTGACCTTGATCGTATTGCGTAAGTTGCACAACGATTGTAGATCTTTATATCTCGTTTGCCTCCGGGTACTCGTGATGATTTAGAGTGCAATTCGAATGCTACTATCGCGATACCGATTTACTCATCCTCAGATTAAGTATGACGCGGGCTTGAACCTCGTATACGTAATGCTTGGGAGTACTAAATTCCGGGTCAAATCAACCAGATAAATTCAAGATTAGTATTATATCCGCACTACACTAAGGTTGGAGGATTGTATTCCCGTCCTATTCTTCTCATCATTTAAAACAAAAAGTGTCAAATCATCCTTCATTCATAATTTAGGTAAGTTAGTGTAGTTGCATTTTTTTTATAATTTCATATTTGCATTTAGTTATAATCATTCCCAAAATCAAATCATTTTCCCTTTATTTTTAGAGTCAAGGTTAGGATTCCTCCGTCTTTTCCGTCGTCACAACTTCGTTGTCCTTTTTCCCTGAGGATCGATACCCGACTTGTCGGATTATTACTTGAGCGACAGGATTACACTTGAGCCTAGAGTGAACGCATTTCTGAGACACATTTTCAGTCGCGTCAATTTATTAGCGCATGTCTTGTTAACTCATATCTATAACGTGGTGAGTTATTTATCTCATTATTTTTTCCATGATTGTATCCCATTTTTCTCTTAAATTCCATCTTTCATTTGTTTTAATATTTTTTATACTAACTTCTTAAAATGAAGTGGAGAACGTAAGTTTTAATTGACGGTGCTAGATATTTAAGTGTAAATTTTATTTGATAAATCCGACTATTGACGATGAAAGAAGTGTGCGACGCTCTGTACAAAGTTTGTGAGGAATTGAAAATAATGAGCATTATATCGATGAAAATTATTGTTCCACACAAAGTAAACTCATTTCGAATTATAATTGTTGATGTTATGAATTAGTACGGAGGTTGAAACAATAAATTATGAATAACAACTTGAAAAGATTATGAATAAACAAGATAACAGAGAAATTATGTATAACACATGAATGTAAATAAATCAAATTAAGAGATGAGGTTGGGGATAAAACACAAGAATATATGTTGTTAAATTAATTGGTCTACATCCACGTAAGGGAAGGATTTGTTTTCACTAATGAAGGCGACAACCCGGTATTGACATAATTTACACAACCTCTCTCCATCTCCCTCCCGTTCTCTCCAAAATAATAACATATTAATAGAGGGATTATTTTTCAAAGCAAAAAAAGTTAAAATCCCCTTCACTCCCTTAAGACACTAAGAAAAAACATGTGAATGAATTGAAGATAAATCAAGTCAAATCTCGAGGGCCTCATTTTTAGAAGAACAAATAAAAAATGATAATATGCTTCAAATTTAGGAGACTCTTAACAATGACATTCGAAGGTGAATGCAAATCAATTTCCCAAAAAGCTTCATTAATTGGAAGCCTGAGTAGAATAAACTTCCACATAAACATCGTTATTTTAGTGGGCAAATATAAGGTAACCAAATACAAGATAAGAACAAAAGAAGTACCTCTATGATGTCTAATAATATGCTGGAGAATTGAAGGAAAAATTATTATACACTTTAGGTTTCCACATATTCCTCTTAAATTAAAACAATTATTCTCCACATCCTCTCGACATTGAATCATCATTTTCCACTCTTTAGAAACAGTTCTTTAGACTCAATAGAGGTACGTTTATTACTACTTTTTTTTTTATAAATCCACACCATAATGAATTACAAGTTATGAAGTTACCACTTCTTCATGGACAAAGCATGATATATCCTCTATTATTTTGCAACTTATATCCCCCTCCTTCATTGGCAGACATAATTCATTCCATGACACTTATTGATTACTTTTAATTTCTTCTTTGGTTTGCTAAAAGAAGTTTGTTATTTTTTAATTGGCTCAAAATGGATTTAGGAGGAGATAGCACCCAAAAAATATGAAGTGTTTTTTGTTAGTAAAATTTAATGATATTACCAAAGGACAAATCCCAAAAGAAAATACAACCTAAGGGCAGCCCAAAAGGCCCCCAGCCCCATTCCCAGAACAAACCAAATAATTACAACAAAAAATCCAATTCTCGAAACCCAAACAAAACAAAAAATAAAAATTAAACTTTGAACACATGTCATCAAAACACAACACTAAACTCTAAACAACTAAACAAAACACACTTGTTCTACACGCGTCTACAAACCAAGCAAACAAGCCATGCACTAACTTTGAAATAGCAAAACCACACTCAAAACTATCTGCCAAAACAATCAACTCTCACGGAGAAACCGAACAGACGAAAGAGAGTCTAGAGAGAAGTCTTCCATCTCTAGACCTCAAAAACCAAACCAAACCTACTATCAACTCAGCCAGGCTATCAATTAGGACAAAACCAACAAACCTCACAGTAGTGAAATCTAGAAAGACAGAAAAATAACTTCAAATCTACCTTGAAACTTTAATCTTCAAAAACTAAAACATTCCCTAGAGAAGATAACTAGCCGCAGAGATCCAAGAGTACATCGATAAGATTCAGCTCAGAGAACACACCCAAAGAAGATACCAACTATAAAATTACCAAACAAACTACCTATCTCTACATGCAGACCAAAATCGAGATCCATAAGCAAAACCAGGAATAGAGAAGAGCCCGACCCATGGGACTACAAGATCGAGAAGAACAAAAACCTAAAACCTCCAAAAATAAGATGGGAAGCACATGCAAGGCGAGACCAAACCACAACAACCATCTAAAATCCAACAGAAGAATGATTCCACCGATCTTTTCAAACAAGAAAACGTAAGACATGAACAAACTCCAAACTGATTTCCTTCAAATGTTCTTTAATTTATACCTAAGGACATTATAATCTCCCAATTTTCTTGATTCCTTTTGAGTTTTTCTCATTTAGAAGTAGCATCTTGAATCAGGCTCACAATATTTGAAATAACTTTTTGACTATATTCAAATTTATTTGTAAAAATTCTAAAATTTCTCTCCTTCCATATACTATAGACAAAAATATAAATAGGCATCTTCATAATATTTGTCTTGAAATCAACACCTTTGTGGCTCGAATGTTAAATTTCCGCCTTTAAACATTTACTATTAATCAAATTGTTGCATAGCTTTAAAATCTTCCCCAAACATGTTTAGAATAATGGCAATCAAAAAATAAATGTTGGATATTTTTCACACCACTATTACACAAAACGCATTCATCATTCTCAGTGATCCCCCAGGTTTTTAATTTGTCCCTAGTTCTAAGACTGTCTTTGAATATCCACCACAAAAGGAAAGCATATCTAGGGATCCTTTTTTTGAACCAGATAACATTATACCACTCCACCTTATTTCTTCTATCTCTAATGATATTATAAGTATCTTTAAAATTGTAACTACCATTTGTAGACACATTCAATAGGATTCAGTCATCTTGACCAATTAAAGGTTTAATTTGGTTATTAGCAAGAATACTAAGAGCCTTAGAGAATGGAAAAGGGAAAACCCAATTATTACCTTCAATGAATTCTGCAGCTTTAGCTCACATATTAGTGACAGCATCATAAATGATTATATTCCCCAAAAACCTCACATAATGACCCCAGTTCATACCAATCATCCACCTAGAATAAAGTATTTAAACCAGTTACAATCTTATACTTTATAAGTTTTCTGGCCTCTCCTCTTATCTTACAAATTTTCCTCCAAGTACAAGAACATTCATTATTAACTTTTATCTTCCATAGACTTTCCTGCTTTAACATTACACTATGAATCCATTTGACCCATAAGGAATCCTTTTTCCTAGCAATATCTCATATATGTCTCATAATACAAGATTTATTCCAAGAATTTAAATCTTTAGTATCCAATACCCGTTCATCAATAGGCATACACATGTCCTTCCAGTCCACTTTTACTCCATACTTATTCAAATCTATACCACTCCAAATAAATCTTCTAAACATACTATTAATCTCCTTGATAACGCCTTTTGGCAGAACAAAAATATTTATCCGGCATATTTGAATTTGAATACTCTTGAGAGATAACTAATTGTACTCTCCTAGCATAACAAAAACACCTACTAGTCCATCTTTTAATCTTCATTAACAAATTATCCACAAGATTCTTACAATTTTTAATATAGTATAGTTTAACGGGACCTAAGTATTTAACTAGTAAATTTCCCACTCTTATTCCCATCATATCCCCTAGCCTCTTCTACATCACTTCATCATGTTAATCAATACTGTTTTGACAATCATAATACCGGATATAAACTATATTGTTACATCACGTTTAGAAACAGTTTTGTCATGAATCCAGGATGTTTAATCTTCATGTAATCACAAAATCGTAATTTCTTTATAACTATCATTAAAACTGACATTTGTCCATCGCAATTGATTGGAATAAGATGACTTAAATGCTCATATCAAAGCTTCTTTTGAATCCCTTCTTGAATAGCCCAGAATTGCTCTCTTATGTGCCCGGAATATTTGTGAGAAAATACGAATAATAAGAATTTCGAATTTTCTCTCCCTCCTTAGAAACAGTATGTATTGAGATGACTCTAGATGGTGTAGAGGTCTCTATTTATAAGGGGAAGAGGGCCGGAATCCTAGTGGAGGTGGGACTCTTTCAAGTCTCTCACTAATGCCACTAACCATCATGTGACTAACGGATAAGGTTTACCCAAATCTTTTAATATCTTTATTTATCACATTCCTAATTAATTATCTGACATTTATTAAAACCACATAAATGGGAAATTCGAAATTTAATACAATTGAAATTAAATAATTAATTTCCACACTTAACATTAATTTTCAACACATCAATCCCAGTAAAGAAAATTTCACACTTAAATTTACTAGGACCTCAACGAGAAATACTCTGAAATTCCTTCAAAGCCTCATCGGCCACTTTAAGATAATTATAATCATCTACTAATATGACTTCTAAAGATCGAAAAACTAAATTAATTAAAATGGTCTTCCAACCTACTGATATGAGTTTGGAACTCCAACCCTGAACTTTGGATCTTATTTTTTCTAATAATTCTAAATAGTAGATGGCCTTGGTTCTTATTACAAATATGAGACAACCAAAATATTTCATGAGGAAAATTTTAAAAGGGAAACCATTAACCTGTGCAATTAAAATCTTTCTACAAATTGGGCATTGTGAAGAAACTTAGTATCCATTATAAGATTTATTAACTAGCAGAACTGAAGCATCTTCATATTCTTGAAGAAATTTCATAAGTCCCTCTAAAGATTTCCTAACTCCATTATGAAATACAAGGATAAGTTTCTAACCATTGCGCTCCTTGATGGCATGGAGAAATGAATAATTTTCTTGTCAAGACTCAATTTATTTTAACCTTTATTGAGGAATTCAATAGATGTGATAAAAAAAGGCACGGGATACGAAATCCCCCTGCCTAATTCTTCTAAATGGTTTGAGTAATTCCACTACATACCCATTTATAAGTAATGAAAAATAACATTTAGATACAAGTCTCTAGACCATATCAATCCGAATCTCATACAATCCAAAATATTAAAAAAAACTTTAAAAAGGTAATTTTTATAATATATATATATATATATATTATCTGGCTACTTCCGGTGACAAAACATTTAAGTTTGCTCAGTCTTTCAAGTCAGATAGAATTGATACGATTGAGTGAGGTGCGATCATTATTTTAAATGGACCTTTGATGATTGAAGATCATTCAAGTTGCTCAACAAAAGACTTTAATTGTTACGCATACTTCAAACAAAGAATATATCCTTTTTTTAGTGATTATGAATTTTCTTAAGGCTTAACACTGTTGGTTTTGGCTCTCCTATTTTTTCAGTTTTGGTTTATTTACAAATTTGCCATTTTGGCTCAAATCTATAAATACAAGTGTTATTTCTAGGTTTTGGGTGAGGACAAGAGTGGGCGTATTTGAGAGCTAATAAAAGGCAAAGAGAGATAGAGAGCTAATTTGAGGGGTGAGTTCTTGTGAGGTTGTGAGTGACTTTCTAAGAGACATAAATTGTGTGTGTGTGTGTATAACCTTTGGGTTCCTCCATTTATCTATAGAAAGAAGAAATCCTCCTTGGTGGATGTAGCCTAAATTTGGGTGAACCACGGTATATCGTTGTTGTTTTTCTTTAATGATTTCTTGTATGTTCTTATTGTCTCTTCATTGATGCTTGGTTGAATTAATTGGGAGTTTGCACACTAGTTCATTTTGGGAACAAGGTCTTAGGTGTTTTCCGCACACCAAGTGTTTAATAAAATTTTTGAGTGAGTTTTAGCGTCTTGGTCGCTAGAGATAGTCTTAATTTAGCGCAACAAGTGGTATCAGAGCTTTGGTTGCATTATTTGCCCAGTTATTTGGCTCATGGTTGAATCAATTTTGGAAATTTTGGGATAGCTTTTATTTTTATTCCAAATGACGGAAAATGTGGAGAGTACTCGAGAATCAACGTCTACGAGCGGAGGCTCTAAGAGATGGGATCCGAGTTATGGATCTAGTGGCTCAATGAAGACGGACATGAAGGCTTTTGATGAGAAGACCAATTTTGGGTTATGACAAAGACGAATGCAAGGCGTTCTTATCCAACAGAGGGGCAATTAGCATTGTTGGGGTAGAGGGATGACCGGTAGGCATGACCGATGCCGATTGGATTGATATTGCTCAAAGAGCAGCTTCGTGCATTGAGATGCGTATCACAGATGATGTGTTGAATAACGTGATAGCTGAGACCACGGCTAAAGGCATGTGGGATAAGCTAGAAGAGATTTATTTGGGAAAGTCGTTGTCAAATAAATTGTTCCTCAAGAAGAAACTCGTCAAGCTCGAGATGAAGGAGGGTGAGGATATGATGAAGCATATCAAATTTTTTAATGCCTTGATAAATGACTTGAATTGGATAGATGTTCAATTCATTGATGAGGATCAAGCATTGTTGTTGCTTGCATCAGTACCCGATTCATACGAGCATTTTGTGACCACTCTCATGTTTCGGAAGTCTACGCTCTGGTGCAACGAGGTTGTGCAAGATATTCAATCTCATGTCACGATGAGAAAGAAGTAAGGTGAAGGTGACGGGTATTCCCATAATGAAGGCCTTACAGCGAGAGACAGGGGTAGACAAAATGGAAGGAGGAACACCAACCGGGGATTTAATGACGGTAGTAGGTCTGAATCGAGGGGTGTTGGTGGTAAAGGGCCGAAATGCTACAAGTGTCGGGAATGGGGTCATATGATCCGAGAATGTTCTTTGTGGAACGACAAGGTTAAGGGAAAGGTTGATTCCGAGAGGTCAACGGCAGCGAGTGCGAATTATGAAGATGAACTTGGAGAACTTCTCATAATCTCAAAGGTTAACTCTCTTTTCCAAGATGATTGGATATTAGAATTGGGATCGTCAGATCACGTTTGCTCTAAGAAGGAATATTTTGAGACTTTTTATGAAAAATGGAAAAGGTTCCATGTCTTTGGCTAACGGCGAGAAGGCTGCCGTTGTGGGTGTCGAGATAGTGAAAATCAAGATGTTCGATGGGGTGGAGCGCACTTTGGGTGGTGTGGCCTATGTCCCAAAGTTGCGAAAGAATTTGATATCCATTAGCCGTTTGGATTCCAAAGGTTGTTGGGTGTTGGTGGCGGGTGGATTCTTGAAAGTCACACGCGGTTGTATGGTCCTAGCGAGGGGAGAGGAGAGGAGAGAGAGGGGTTGTATCGTCTAAATCAGACTTCGAGGAAGACGGGGAAGCGGTGTGCACAAGTGATCTAACGTTCGAGGCATGTCTCGTTTATGAACAAAACGGAGACATTGGGTGCTAGCTTTCCGAGAGTAGACGTTAGTGATGGGAGAATACCTACTAGTGGAGGGGATGGATCGAAGTCTCCCTCCGGGGCCAACGAGTGATGTTGACTCGGTTTAGTTGCACACATGCATTGGCTGATTGGAATCGAGGAGGTGTAGGATCGTGATGGATTCGAGGTGTGTGTAGCTAGTTCAAAGAGGGCCGATGAGTTATTATTTGCGAGCATTGGCAAACGAGAGTTTTTTGTGACGAAGACTTGGTACATCTTTCGAGGGTGAGATTTGGAGGGTATGAGAGGTGAGAAATTTTCCCTCTCATCCGTGGTTATTTCTCAAGGTGGAAGATGGTGTTGATGTGTTTGAATGTTTCGTGTAAAGAATGTGTATGCTATATATATTGTGTGGGGGTGTACTCACCGGGTTACATAAGGAGAGAGCTTCACCGTATGGTTACATGGGAAGCCTTCAGGGGAGTTCTTAGTTTAGAACTTGGTTCCTCGGTGGATGGAGTCATTTGGAGTCTTTGAGTGAAGACTCACGGTATCTCATTTCATGGTTGAAGTTTGAGGTGGCTTAGCGTCGGGTGGAGCGTATTGGCTTGTTAGATGTCGGGATAATCTTCGAGCGGATTTGATGTTTGCATTCCGAGTTCGGTTGGATCGTGAGGATCGCCTGGGGGAATAACATTAGCTTGGTAGATGGTGGGACAGCCTTCAAGCGGGTTCAATTTCAGCATTCTAGAGATTGGTTGGATCGCCAGGATCGCCAAGGTGGAGTTTGTTGGTTTTGGCTCTCCTATTTTTTCAGTTTTGATTTATTTAGAATTTTGTCATTTTGGCTCAAATCTATAAATACAAGTGTTATTTCTAGGTTTTGGGAGAGGACAAGAGTGGGCATATTTGAGAGCTAATCAAAGGCAAAGAGAGATAGAGAGTTAATTTGAGGGGTGAGTTCTTGTGAGGTTGTGAGTGACTTTCTAAGAGAGATAAAGTGTGTGTGTGTGTGTGTCTGTGTGTGTGTGTGTGTAACCTTTGGGTTCCTCCATTTATCTATAGAAAGAAGAAATCCTCCTTGGTGGATGTAGCCCAAATTTGGGTGAACCACGGTATATCATTGTTGTTTTGCTTTGATGATTACTTGTATGTTCTTATTGTCTCTTCATTGATGATTGGTTGAATTGATTGAGAGTTTGCACATTAGTTCATTTTGGGAACAAGGTCTTGGGTGTTCTCCGCACACTTAGTGTTTGATAGAATTCTCGAGTGAGTTTTATCGTCTTTGTCACTAGAGATAGTCTTGCTTTAGCGCAACAAACACACACTTGCACATTTTTCAAAATATTTTTTTAATGGTTGAACAAGTTATTTTTTACTCAGATGTGTTGTGTTGTCCGAATAGGAAATCACCACACTTGACATTATGTGATTTGAAGTTTTTTACAACATGTTGCATCAAACCATTTGCACATCCTAGTATTATGCCCGTGCACATGATCCTATTCACACGGCCATCATTTGGTCCCAAGTGCACAATTATTCATTGAGGACAACATTTCCTAACTTTATATGTAGGGAAAAAAATCAACTCTTTGCATAAAGAAGCAAACTTTTGTCAATTTCTATAAATGGGTAATTTTCCCTCCAATTTTATATGATTTGAAAATGTCATAACTCAAACACATATCTAAGAATATTTTTGAGGTTGAGAGTATTTTACTTTTCTTATCTATTTCCAATTTCACTTATTCCGTACAAAATTGAGAGAACTTAAATCTATACTTGATTTATGCTTTTGAGAGTGTTTTGATTCAGATTCACATTAGCCAGTTACAATTCATAATTTACTTTGAATTTTTATGGTAAACACACTCATAGATCTAAAAGAGGAGGCCCTTTGATTCATTAAAGGATCTAAAGTGAGAAGTTGATTTGAATGAGGAGAGTGGAGTTCCTCATTTTCATCATGGATCTCGTTGTTGATTTTTATCATCTGCAGGGGACAGTTGCAAGGTCCGCATATAACTACACCAAAGTGCTTGTATGAGAGGTATTTTTTTGCCTTATGTAAAATATCTTTTCAAGTAGAAATGAAAATTGGAGTGGGTCGAGGTTTTTTACCCCTTGGGGGGTGGGGGGCGGTTCTCATAAATATTGTCTTTTGGATGATTGAGATTAGTTTCTATTCAAATGCACACATTTGATTACATGCGTCACTTAGATCACCCTTGAATCTAGTGAATTGGATCAAAATTAAATTAGGATTGTTTGATATACTTTTTTATCTTGATTTCCCTAATCAACTTATTGTGGGAGTTAATCAAGGCATTTTTCATATGAATTAGTTGAATCGTGTGTTTCAAAATTTTCATTTTCAAACAAAATCATTGAATTTCAAAAATTGACTATGAGATGCGGTCAAAACTATTCACTCCTAGGTTTGTTATACGTTAAACACTTGAATTTATAACACACATCCTTAAACTTTAAGAAGAAAATGGCAAGAACGTCTATAATATGCTTTAGCCACATCTAATTTAAAACTCACACTATCCCCTCTAACTTTAGATATTATATCTTGTTACATCTATTAAGATAAATGAATATTATCCATTATGACCCTTGCTTTGACAAAGCTCAACTGTTAGGGAGATATTATCTTTGGAAGAATATAACTCATCATTTTTGCTAATATTTAAAAATGATACTGTTCATGAAAGTGAAAAGTCCAATAACCCTAAAATAACTAAAGTACAGGGGAGATTAACTATTGGGAATTAACACCAGCAAGGTATTGGACTAGATTTCAGGCGGAGTACCCCTATCAAAAAAACTATGAATGGTTGTAACCATATCATCTTTAATAATATCCTCACATGAGGTAAAAAATACCCTAAAGAATTTCATTTCTAGTTTTGGGGGGACATTATGGTGTTCTACAATCACTTCCTTAGCGCCCCCCCCCCCCCCCCCCCCTCTCTCTTCCACTTTATGCTACTGTAAAGGATTGTCAAGTTTAGCCCTTAGATTTAAAATTGATGATGCTAAAATTTGGATGACTTTACTTCACCTAGTATAAAATATGTGTGAGTTGTATTTATGAAATAAAAGAAAACAATCAAATTTTGACACAAATGTTTAACATGGTTCAGCCTGAGGGGTTGGACCTAAGTCCACTGTTGGAATGCTCTTTTTCTTTCTTTGTACTGATATGGGGCCAAAATGCCAAATTACAAGTGCCTACAGGCTTTCATGGAGGCTCTCTTAGAATTTTTCAGAGATTAAACACATCTTGTTCCAGAGGTTGGGGAATTAAAAGTAGAGGGAGAGAGAGAGGGAGAGAGAGAGAGAGAATATAATTATGTAGTCAAATTAACCTCAATTATTAACCTACCTTTCCTTAGTGAAGTATTGAGTATTTTTATATCCATGGAGCTTAATCTAGGAAGGATGCTTTAATTATGCTAATTGGGAGGCATTTATAGTCACCCACGCAGAGGAAATGCTAAAGACATTAATGCTTACCTCATCCCAAGACATGCCAAATCCATTAATGCTTACCTTCTTTGAGAATGTGTCAGAGAAATTTAATGCTCACCTTCTTCGCGAACCTATCATGTATTAATTTTGCAACCTCGGTGTTATACACTCAGTATTTAAGGCCATGGACAAATGACCATGGATACCTTTGCTGAGTTGATCCAGTCATCTGCAGGTAATGGTCGTGTGCATGACTTGGTCATGAGAAGAAGTTGGTCATGTATAGGGGTGGGTTATGCATAAGACATGGTAACATGCTTGACATGGTCACGTACAAAGGTTGGTCATGCCTAGGGCATGATTACGTGCTTGACATGGTCACACGAAATATATGGTCATGTATGTCATGCACAGAATATGGAAATGCACAAAACATGGTTATGTACATAGATAGGCCAGGCACAAGACATGTACTTGGTTTTTTCTTCCTTTTTGAGTCATTTTTATCGAGCGAGGGACCCACACTCATTGAAAAATCATGTCTCCAGTTTGTGTGGTATTCATTCATATGGAGAGGGGACCACGAATGCTGATTTATACGATGGATACATACATGTATTAGCGGTCTCATGTTTTTAACTCATGTAAGGCTCAAACATATTCACATGGGTTGTATATGGCGGCCTTGGATCCATGAGGAAAAGCGGGCTAGTTACAAATTCCATTCTATTTGGACCCTTGAGGTGGACTGGGCCTTGACCAAGTTAAGTACCAATATATAAACGTTACCCCCCAATTTTCATAAGATGACTTTGATCGCATTGAAATTTAATATAAAGGCAGCATTAAGTGGGAGTATTTGAACATTGTCAATTGAAGGAACAACCTATAAAATTTGCTAAAATATAAAAAAATAGAATTAAAATAATATCTTAGTCTAAGGACAATTTATCTATGGAAAGAGTTCAAGGATAAACAAAACATAGTCCATGAAAAATTTGTGTAATGACTGAGTAAAAAATAATATTCCAAGTGAAATTTACCAAAGGACTTAGTAAAAATAATCTGAGAACGACTGATTAAAAAAATAGTTTTGAGAACAAAGTAAAAAAATAGTAGATGTTAATGTCTGAGGACTAAGTAAAAAAATAGTTCTGGGACAATTTTTTTTTTAAGAAACTAGAACTTTATTTATAAAGAGAGAAATAGCCTCTCCCAAGGCCTTTACAAAGCAATTGAGAACCAAATAAATTCCTATACATCGTTAGATACTTTTCTTAAATAAGTATAACTAATGATATCAAGTCTAATTGCACCTTTAATATTTTTAGAAAGGTCTAGAAGTGCAGAGAAATAAGATTTAACTTGAGATTGCAGGACATATTTGGATAGAACATCAGCAGTGGAGTTGGATTCTCTGAAATAATGAGTAACTTTGATATCAAAGCTCTTGATTAAATCTTGAATTTGAAGATCGAATTCTTTGATCCTCCATGGAATTTTGAGCTTGTTATTTATGCAACTAAATATAAGTTTAGAATCATATTCCACTATTAGATTTGTCCATCTCTAAGAAATACAGTGCTCCAAACTCTCTTTGATTGCCCTTACTTCTGCCAAATTGTTAGAACCACTTTCTCCATAACTTGCATATGCCCAGATTAAAGCTCCAGAGTCTCTCAATATAGCTCCCATGACCATTTTGCATAGAGGATCACATGCACCATTTGTATTTAGTTTATAGGTCTGATGCTTGGGTCTTGCCCATGAAACTGGTAGAAAAGTAGGATGCACCCTATTTTTACATTGTATTTGAAGACTTTTAAAAGCCTCAATACTTCTATGAGATGAGGGGGGATTGAGCCGAAAAGAAGAAGCAATATCATGAGATCTATGAATAATATTCTGAATTATATCAGCAAGAAGCACTTTAGCATTGTCAAATCTGGATTTGTTTTGAGATAACAAAATCTCCGATAGATACTGCAGAATATAATTTTGCATAACCATTTTAGAAGTAAGTCATAACTTAAATGCAGCCACCAAGTCATGACCTTGGAATTTTAATTCCCTAGAGGGTGAATCCCTAGCATTGATTAAAAGAAGTTCCAAATTTGTGAGGCAATAGGACCATAGAAGAAAAGATGAGGAATGGATTCTTCTTAATTAGAACAGCAATGACATCCAGAGGCTATCGGAATACCAACTGATTTCATATTTTGATCTAAAGCCACTGCATTATGCACCACTCTCCAGGCAAAAGCAGACAGTCTCAACTTAGTATTCCTAACTACCTCAACAGCTGAAGAAAAAGAACAGCTGAAGAAAAAGAAAAGTCACCTGATATGGAAGGAGTCAAAATCCATTCATCCATCACTTTAATTGAATTCTCTTCCAAAGTTCCCCACATTTTACTAATTCTTCTAGCAATAAGAGACCCTTGAGAAATTGGCATATTTGGGTATTTATTCCTCATAAAGATTGACCATATAGAAGAACCCTTTTTATATTCCCAAGCTATTTTAATATTGCTTGCAAGAACTATAGAATCTAGAGATCTTATGCCTAAAACTCCTTCATCTTTTAGAAAACATATGTCCTCCCATTTCACCCAGTGATGCTTCTTCCCATTCTCTTTATTTATTCCCCACAAAAAAAAGAATAGAGTTTATCAAGTAATCTCAAGAATTTTTTGGGAGGAGATAAAGAAAAAAGTAATATAAAGAGGCATAGACCTCAAAACTGACTGCAGAAGAATAATTTTACCACCAAGAGACAGAAACTTGTTCTTCCAGCTCTGAACTTTTGTTGTAATTCCTTTCAAAAGAGAATCAAACATAGAAGCTTTCAATCTTCCTTTAAAAAGAGGAGCCCCCAGATATTTGATTGGGACAGACCCATGAGAGAATTTTTTAATTTCATCTATAGAGTGAACTGATTTAGGAGAACTTTAGATCCGGTAAAAAACTGACTATTATCCACACTAATGAGTTGGTCTGACTGTGATTCATAAGAGGATAGAAATGACATTAAATTCTTAAGAATATTTTTGGAACCATTTGTAAATAAAATAAGATCACCTGCAAAATAAAGATGACTTATTAAATAACATCCTTTAGGGTGAGAAAAGGGTTTTATAGTTCCTTGAGAAGTCGAAATTTGCAATCCTCTAGAGAGAGTTTCAGCAGCTAGAATAAAGAGACTAGGAGACATAATGCCTCTAGTTGGGTGAAAATGGCCATATAAGCTCCCATTAATAATCACTGAAAACCAGGAGGTAGATATATCCTTCTCCATATCATATAAATAAAAATTTCATTAAAACCAAAAGCTCTAAGAGTTTGGATAACGAACATCCAAGAAACTCTATCATAAGCTTTGAGCGTGTCCAACTTGAAAATGGCATTTCCCCTTTAAATTTTCTATCCAATAATTGAATCATCTCCCGTCGAAGAAAAATATTATGCAAAATGCCTCTGCTTTTCAAAAATCCTATTTGGTAAGGGGAAATCAGCGTAGGAAGGTATAAGCTCAACCTAGAATTGATGATTTTTGAAATAATTTTGTTAGAGAAATTGCATAGACTAATTGGTTTGTAGTCTTTGCAATATTTTGGATTTGGAGATTTGGGGATGAGGCAAATCAAAGAGATGTTTTAGGATTTTGGGATTTCCCTCCCTACAAAGAAGGATTGAATGGCTTGAATGAGGTCAACTTTGAAAACATCCCAACATTTGATAAATAAATGGCCATTAAATCCATCAATAGCAGCTGCACTACTTTGATTCAGACCTTTTATAGCTGCCAATATCTCATCTTCCTTTGGGCTCTTTATTAATTTTCTATTCATCTCTGAATTTATAAGCTTTAGAATATACTGAACAAATGTATTACTGCTACACTGACTTGTAGAAAAAAGAGATTCAAAATAAGAGAGAAAATTATTAGCAATATCCTATTGCGAGGATAGGATATTGCCATCCTCCACCTTAATAAAATGAATCCATTGGGCTCTTCTTTGTTGATTAGCCTGATTATGGTAAAACTTAGTATTTCTATAACCCTCTGATATCCACTTACATTTAGCCTTTTGATACCAAAAACTTTCTTCATTATCTAGAGCAAAGTTTAACACTGCTTGTATTTTGGACAAAGTGCTTCTATTGGAAGGGAAAGGATTATCTTCAAATCTTCTTTCAGCTTGAATAACATTGTCTTCTAGGTCTTGAATATGCCCGAACAGTTCAGGGACAACGTCTAAGGACTGAGTAGAAAAAATGGTCTAAGGACAATGTCTGAGGATTGAGTACAAATTTAAAAATAATTTAAAGTCTAAATTTCCATTGGTGAACGGCGTAACCTTCTAAAATTTTTCAAGAGGTGCATAGTGGGGGACTCACATTCATACCCCATTCCAAAACTTGCATGAGTGTAAATTTAACCATGATGAGTAATATGTCCCACTTTGAATCTTAGTTTGCTTAATTGTTTTTATGGAGGATGTGCTGATATCTATTTTCAATTAGGACCACAAAGGGACCCATGTTTTTATCAATCTTAAAAGGCCCCATGTTTTATTCCTATTGACTAATATAGGAGGTGTGTGTTGAGGGTTCCATGTCTATGTAAACAAGCCCCATGTACCTCATTTGGGAGAAATCAAGTTAGAGATAACTCATATGGGTACCCAATTTAATCAATCCTTACTTTAAAATTTTCAAAAACCTACCTGAGGTTTTCTTTCCTCAACCCGACCACCCGCTTTCTTTAATGGTCAAACTTCACTAACAATGATGGAAACAATTTATTCCCCTTTCTCTCTATTCGTTTTGAATAGGCAAGCCAATAAAAACAATAAAATTTTGTCTTCTTTTGTCTACTATACGCACCATTCCCATGGATCTGAAACTCTATTTTCTTTAACAAAAAAACACATTTCTTTTATGTTATGTCAAAATTAATTTGACTTGGCTTCTTTGGTTATCACGGGCCATACCTCATGGAAGTTGACGTTGCCTACATTCTTTGTGTTCTTCCTTTATATATATATATATATATATATATATATATATATATATATATATATATATTATAAATAAAATATTCTAGGTCCCCCTCAGTCTCTCCTTAGATCCCTAGAACCTCCCCAATTCACCACAAACCCTAGGTCATACTCCGAGTACGGACATAAAAGTCACTGGGTGCCCCTGAGCCCCTTTTGAGTTCGATCAACTTCATTGTCAGAGAAAATGCTCAACGAATCTTCTAAGGGATCTGAATCCCTTTTCCAAATGGTCCAGCCCGTGCGCAAATTAGTAAAACGGTTCGAACGAACGCTCCATTTTACTACCTAAAATCGATTTAGAGGACACCGGGAGCTCTCGAGCCCTGATTTAACCCCAATAAATGCCAACGTCAAAGTGAAATCTCAATGGATCATCAAAGGGCACTAAAACACCTTCCAATGGTCTGCCTCATGTGCAAAATGACATAATCTTTCAGACATACGATCCGTTTTCCCTCGAAAATTGATCTGGTGGCCACCCGTCCCGGACTCCATTTAACCAAAGCTAACTCTTCAGCTCGAACTAGACTGAATGAATCTTCGCAAGGCACTGAATACCATTTCTAAAGGTCTACCTCATGCACAAATCATCCCTACGGTACGAACAAATGATCCATTTTACTCCAAAATGTCACCGAGCGCTTTCAGGCCTCGTTTGACCAAAGTCGACTCTCTAAACTGATCAAAGCTCTTTGGAATGTTGAAGTACCTAGCACAAATTTTCCAAGGGTATGCCTCGTGCACGATTTGGACTTATGGTTTGGACGAATGATCCATCATCGTTCAATTATCTTCCGTCTAAAGGACCGACGGGAGCTTTTGAACCTCGTTTGACCCAAAGTCAAGTCTCGAACGGGGATAGGCATAAAGATTGTTAAAGATGTATGAATTACCTTTCTGACGACTTTCCTTGTGTATGATTTTGACTTACAAATTGCGTTTTATGATCATTTTTTGTAAAATTTGTACAAGACTGTCAATTGGCAGGTCCAATCCCTAGCCTATCGATAGTGTGTCTTGGGCTACGTGCCAATTGGAAGGGAAAGGGATATGCCGATTGTCAATCCCCTACCCTATATAAGGATAGCATGATATCACTATGAAAAAGATCCCAAATCAATCAATATGAGTGATCTCAGCAACATTCTTCTGTAATCAGCAAAGCTTCCTTGTGTGAAATTTCTTTCCAGCTTTCATTCCCATACACAATTTAACAAAAATCTCCTTCTCTCTCATCCAACATTCATCTTAACTTTCAAGGAAGCTCATCAAGTATCAAATTCAAGCCTCAAGTCTCCAAAGAAGGTTCAAACATCCCTCTCTCTCTTTAAATTTCTTTATTTTTGCATTAGTTATATAAATTTTTATTTTAGGTTTTACTTTAGATCTTACAGATTACTACCTCATCCTTTATTAGTTATATTGCACACAATTTATTTTCTATAAAAAAAATCCTAAATAAAGAAAAAAGGGTTACATCTATAAATTCTGACGGGATCATTCAACACATTTTCTCAAAACTAAAAATATTTTTTCTACACACACATAATAAACTCCTATTTGAATCTATGGGATAAATCCCGCATTTGTGTTGCATGCGAACTACATGGACTTTAATGCCTTTATAGGCTCTGTAGGCGTCTCGGTCTAAAACCCAAGACACCATTTTCATCTTTTTATATTATTCATATATATTATACTTTTAATTCATACTTGCGTCTTATCCAACACATACTATCGTTTTATCATAATGATCAATATCTCGATAAGCACACACATTATATTTTCAATTATTATTTTGAGAACATTCCTATGGATGACCTCACTCCACCTTTGCCATGATGTGAGTCGAGCGATTTCAATCTCCACATATATACACACACACACACACTCCATAAAGAAATTAAGGAAAATAGCAAAATAAGCCCATGAGAGATCGAAAGGGAGAGATGGATGACTAACATCTTCCCATTCCTTAACTTGTCCCTCGAAACTATGATTTATTGGTTTCGAAAGACTCAGTTTGTATTTGATGTCGCTCTCTCGAGGCGACGATATGTTCTTTTGCCTGTTTTGTGCAAAATCGAATGGAGACTCTATATCTTAACTTCACCCCAAAAATTGACGACAGACGAAGCACCCCACGATGTAGCAAGGGGCATGGGACCTTTATCTCCCCCTCTTTTCCCTCTGAAAGCACCCCGGGGAAGAGGTAGGAAGATTTCACGGGATGGCGACAATGGCGACCCTGCTAGGGACAACCAACTTAAGAGAGTTAGACTCTGTTGCATGGGTGTTATCATTTTTTGCTTGTGTGGGTTGGCACCTACCTATATGTTCCCTTTTTATCCTTTATTTATTCTTATATATATCTACCTCATCTTCATATCATCCCTCACTCACGTTTCACTTCACACACTTATAAATAATCTCCATGCACGCCTCATACTACTTACACTTGTATATATTCTCACTTATATCCACATGTTGAACACACCACTTAGAATATCCATGCTTATGTGTCACTATCACACACCTCTACTTATCATACTTGTATATATCCATGCTCACTCGCACTTACCAGACACCACTTGTAGTTGATCCATGCTTAGGTGCATTACCACACACTTGCTTATATATATTCACACATCACTTGCCCTCACATATTCATGCCTAGTATAATCTCCATGCTAGATTTACTTTCCCTAATACTTGTACATTCTTATTAGTATAGTCATTATGCCAAATAAAATACTCTCTCCATAATATATTAATCAAGAATCATGTATTTTGCACAATACATCACAAAAAACATATCTATTGACTAAAATTTTATCCCGTAATAAGGGGTCACTTTATGATAGGCACTGGTCTAGCAGGTCTCAGTTAGCTTAAGCAATATGACTCTCACCTTCCATTGTCCAATTACCTTCGACGTATATCGAACAATTCTCCCTGCATCGTACCTCTTGACCGAAGTCATGACGGGAGGTATATAACAAGGAACTCATTCACATGGATCGAGTATATCTAATTTTCTCTCACACGTACTATTCCCACAATGTATATAGTGAGGCACTCACGTACACTCAAGTATATCAAATGGCTTGTCCGCAATTACCGATTGCCCTAAAAAATAAGATGTATCTTGTGGAAGTCACGCCAAAGGGGGGAACCTTTCCACTAACCCAATAATGTCATACCTTCGTACAGGCGTCAAACCTAGGTCACTTGTATTTAGTTTTCCAGTTACTACTCAAAACTCTGCCTAAATTCCTTGTTGACATGTCACCCAAATTTTCACGCGATTTCATCTTTTTTCAAAATGGGACCGTGTCCATGAGCCTATAAACAAGTCAAATCATATTTTACATATTTTTCATACCCAAATTTTCCCAGACTCGGGTCCTGTTCGGCATTTATTTTTCCATTTAGGTAAACCTAATACAAGTGAGAACATAATAATAATCATGCTAAGACTCTTGTCTCGCTTTTCCTCCATCCTTACCAAAAGTGTCAAAAACTCTTTTCTTCTATTTTATCAAAATTGTAAGGACACAAATTTCCAATTGAGTTTTAATGTAGTGTTGGCTCAATTTTGGACAAAAATATTTGTGTTATAGGATAGTATTGAGTGAGTATTCTCCAAGCCTAAGACATGCAAGAGTTGTAGACGTAGCGGCCAAGTCTTATAAAACTTCATCATTGTCGAATTTCAAGTGCTATGTTTCTACGTCATTAACATCATATTCCATAGTCTCCAGAAGGTATGAATGCATTTCTATATATATATATAGGGAGACTTGGAATATGTTTATAAAGGGTGTACTTTTATTTTAAACTGATGTTTATTTTCAGAAGGTTTCTTTAAAACTTTACAATAAAGTTTCTGTGCTAAAAAATCGAATTTTAAGCTTTCTGGGATTTCATTCGAAATTGTCGTTCGAACGAGTTTGTCGTTCGAAAGATGTTTTGCCAACGACTTGCCACTGGAACTTCGTTAGAAAGTTCGTTTGAACGAAATGTCATTCGAACGAAAATGTCGTTCGAACGAGATTTCGGCGGGAACAGTTTTTGGTAGTTTTTTTGGCACTTTCCCACTACTTTATTCCATTACTCTTTCACAAAATTTAATGACTTCGGGACCATATTTTTTTCAAGAACTTTTTCCATCTCCTAGAGAGGTTTTGTGAGCTTAATTCTTTCATATAAAGTTCCCTTGGTGTTTGTTACTCAAATTGATTTATTCAAAGAACAAAACCAAGTTTACACCCAATTATTTGTTTTAATCCAAGTTTCTATATATATATATATATATCTTTCTTGGAGAGTTTGTTTGGAATCGGATTTATCTCTACCATAAAAGAGAGTTTGAGTTTTCTTCTACATCCCTCAAAGAAGAAGTCTCGTTGTTTTTCTGCGGTATGTGTGGTTGACGATTGTTCCTAAAGCCTCATTGGAGAATTCCAAAGTTCCGGTGGAGTCCGGGATTGTCAACTAAGAGGAAGTTGGTACAAGAAGACGCATTAAGGGCTTGAATGGAGTCGAGTCGAGTTGAGTAAGTCATTTATCTTATACTTGTAAAAATAACATACTTAGTGGACTTAAGGCTAGGGTCGTCCGAGGTTTTTCCCGTTGTGGGCTTTCCTCATACATCGCGGCGTAGTGTGACTGGTTTACTTTTATCTTGTAAAATAACTTAGAACACATGCTTAGGATAATTCAAGATAAAATTTGATTTAATTGTCACACTTATAAATTGGTGTTGTTTTAATTTGGATAAATATTGATTTAATTCAAGTCATTATTTAATTTGTTAAAATTGGTTTGGCCTATTTTCGTAATATTGAAAATATGACTTAGAAAAATTTCTAGGACTTGGGATAAACTGGTTTAAGTGAAAAATGTATTTGTTGTCTAATTTAATTTCACTTTGAATTTTTTCAATTTTAATTTGAAAGAAATTAAAATTTAGTGTTTGTGTGTGTTTATTTGAACCATCTAGCTTCCGCATCTAAAAAGGAAATTACTATTTGGTAAAAGTTTGTAAATTTGGGGTCCAAAAAAAATACCAAAAAATATTTTTTCTCCTCTTTTATCAAAATACCAAAAAACAATTGTCCTCCCCTTTTCCAAAAAATTTCAAAACCATTTTCCTCTTTTCCAATAAAATATTTTTCCTTTTATCTTTCAAAAATAAATTCGAATCATGTTTCCCTCTCAGGTCGATTGCATACCCGGCCACTCCCTACTAGTTTCGATCTTTCGTCGAATTGCTCCAAAGCTTCATCGGTTCTCCCACTACTTTCTTCTAGTCTGAAATCCACCTTCAACAACTCTCTATAGAGAAGGCAGACAAATATCGAATGTCTATCCCGATTTGATGACGATCCTAGTCCAACTTACCATCAAGATTGACAACCTTCAAATTGAGTTTCATGAGATGCAGTAATACATGGTCTGTATCCCCAAAGAGCCCGAGGTCCTCTTCACTCACACTATGGGTCCGCCCTTAACTGAGCCTACTTGGTTCCCGATAGAATATCAGCATGCTCCATGTGCCCCTCCAGCTAATGGGCTGCCACCATCCCATGTTCCTATGCCGAATCTTGCCCAACCAGGGGCTAACCTACTAGTTCCTATTGATCCGAAGGAATAAGAGTTGAACAAGTCCAAAGAGGACCTTAAGCTGTTGATCAAGAATTTTGAACAAGTCTAAATCTCGAGGAACTAAATGGATTACACCCATATGTCTCTATACCATAAAGCATGGCTACTGAAAAAATTCAATATGCCCAACATTGAGAAGTTCGAGGGCAGCGGGGACCCAATTCTTCATCCATGAAGTTACCACCGATCCATGACTCTCCTAGATACCTTCGAGGACATAGTAGCACTCTTCATTAGTTCTTATCCCTCAAGGAATCTCGAATTCACAGCTAGAAGGATGTTGCCCGTGAATTCATGTCGTCATACAAGTAGAACGAGGAATTGGAGGTTACACGCCATGATTTAGAACTTCTCAAGTAGAATCTCAGAGAAACTATAATAAATTTAATATTAAAGTGGAGGGAGAAAGCGACTACCATGACCAATCGATATTTCAAAAATGAGCAAGTTAGTATTATGAAGAAAAACTCATTACCCCATGTTCGAGCGACGATGGGAGGACAGTATTACCCACATTTCTGAGACCTCCGAAAAGTAGGGTTGGATATTGAAGAAAATCTTGTCAAGATAGAAGCGGAGCCAAAGAAAGTATCCGAACAATTTACTCTAAAAAAATATGAGAAGCCTTCTATAGTCTCGACCATCAACAACATCTCACAACCTACTACCTATTGCGCATCGAAAAGTCATTCCAACCCATTCAGAAAAGAGTACACCGATCTTTATGCTTCCCTCTCTAAAGTCTACCAAGCCCTATTGAGCTGAAATTCATCAAGTCATTGGACACTCATTAATTACCAAACCCAATTCCCAAAAATTTCAAACCTGACGCCAATTTTGATTTCCATCAAAATATCGGCTATACCATAAATCAGTACTTCCATATCCAGAATGTAATCCAAGGTCTAATTGATCGAGCTTTTATCGCCCCACCAGCCAATACTAAGTCAAACACTACTCACAATCCACTTCCAAATCATGAAAATGTTATATTCCTAGAAAATTATCCAAAATTTGGCCCATCTATCCAGATTGAACCCAATAAATCAGCCATTATATTCGTATTTTAACATAAGCCCCTTAAAGTTTTCCCATATTTTCTCCTACACCTTACATGTTTTGTCGATCAGGCCCTATCTCTTCTCACAAGGGCAAGCTTTGTCGTTTGTAGTCGGTCCGTAGGGAAGGATATGAAATTGCTAGTAGTATTGAACCAGCTCCTAGAATTTGGTGTAAAATTTCACTTCAAAATAACCATTGACTGCCAGAAGTTTAGCAGACTGTTCGTGGAATCCCAAAAGTGGGCTCGAGAGTCAAATAATTGGGTGGTATCCATTGACAAAGTCAGTTTGGACACTGCAGTTCCGATCATTAAAGAATTATTCTGACATGCCAATGGGGTTTATAGTATATCCGAGTTACTTAATGCTTCGTAACTACAAGGGAAATTGGTCCCTTCACTTTTGCATCTCCTTGTTGAGTGGGAGGATTTGTATAAAAAAATCTGTTGAAGTTGTAGAATGCATTAACCTCTCTTGGAAGAATGACATCGTTGCCACCGAATGTGGGGATGAATTTGATAGTTCAGATGAAGAGACAAGTCAGGAAAAGGCTAACCTAGTGGTCATTGTATGTGGGATGATATCGTTTAAAGATCTTCTAGGGGAGATCAACAAAGTGAATGAACAACTCAAGATATCTAAAGAACAGGGTCTCGGTTCTTCCTCTCTTTCGTAAACCAAATGATATGATCTAGGAGGCACTATTAGAGTTTGAACCCTCAATCACAATGACGGATAAAGGAAAGATGGTCATCGAGGATATCAAGATCCTCGACTAGTTGAAGAAAATTCAGGTTAACATCACCTTATAGGGACTCTTTATGTCTTCCCATCTACACCAAAATGCCTTGATAAAATGACTCACCGATCCCACAATCCCTCTTTCTGCCACTCCGGAAGAAGGCGTGAACTTGGTCGGGTCCTTAATCTCTACTAGAATACTTTCCTTCTCTAAAGAAGAAATCCTAAAGTTTGTTCCTAATCACAAATATGCCCTTAACATCTCTGCTGAAGTTATAAGGAAGACAGTCCCACTTTCACTCATTGACTATGGATCAACACTTAATTTTTTCCTATTAAGAATCTTCAACTGCTTGGGTTTGAAAGTAAGCAACCTTGCTCCAACTTCCATCACGGTGCGTGCTTATGACAATACTCATAAAGAGGTGATGGGATCCATAAATCTTACAATAGGGGGTGACCCTATAAATCCCATTACTAAGTTCCAAGTCATAGACATACCGGCCTATTTTAATCTTTTCCCATTTGACCATGGCTTCACGGCATCAAGGGGATGTAACACCCCACCTAATTAAATACCGTGTGATCAGTCCTTTATTAAATTAAAATCAAGGTGAACGGTTGGTTCATTCTCAGCATCACTGTCGCAAAATAATATTTTTCCAATTTGAACACCCTAAATAATTGAGCTAAGTGTCAAAATAATTTACGGTCTCATTTTACCTTTATTAAATACCAATATGAAAATCTTTTTAATACCCAACAGTTAAGAATCACATACATACTAAGGATAACAATTAAAACACAAGAATTGAACCATCTAGATAAACCAAACCACGTTTAAGAACTATAATTGTAATCATCCTGACAAGAGTTAACTCCCGAAGAGTACTGAATACTGGAAATATAAATAAACATAAATCTCTGACAATTCCAAACGGAATAGGAAATCAGTCGACACATGCCCTAACTATAAAGAACTAAAGTAAGAACTAAATCAATGAAGAGGTCGTCTAAAGAAAAGGCATGCAAGTTCCACATAAGCTACAGCACGTCCAATCCAAAGAACCTATGCAAGACGCCCCTATTACTGGGCACCTGTAATACATACATATATATACAAGAGACAAAGAAATGACATAAAACGGGTCAGAGCCCGAGTGTAAAACAGTTTAAAAATAATTTAGCAAGTGTTTAAAATGCTTACTCGCTAATATAACCACCATGTTAGTGCGCGACACTCTATTGAGAATTCTCACCTCTCATCTAGTGTGCACGCCTGCCGTACTACTGATCACATAAGTCTATCTAACTTATCCTCCCATAATTTTTTATCCCGAGAAGGACTAAGGCCATAATATTTAGTTTTACAAAATCATTCTCTTCCATAATCTTACGTTTCTTAAAACCACTTAGTTACCATTACAAAATTTACGAACACATGTTATAAAGATGAAGCATTTATTCATTACTTAACTTCTTTCCATATATAAAGTTTCCATATATATATATACTATCGGCACCCCACATAAATTTATGGTGTTGGCATACTCTACTATGAAGTCCCCGTTTCACTCATACTAAGGGAAATACTAGTTCGAAATCACTCTCGAACTGTATTAACACAATACACATACAAATGGAGGCGAAGCATAGTTTCAAGTCACTAAAAGGTCAGCACATACCCCTCACGTCTCTTAAGACCGTCTGACTATCATTGTCAGATAGCCGGTACCAAGGAATCCTGTGTTCTAGGGTATGAGTCAATATCCCCCATAAAGGTCCAATCGAGATAAGACTATCCCGGTGCGACAACCTCCGTGATAGCAAGTAGCACGATTATGATTTTTACACAGATACATAATATATGCACAGTCACACATTCATATATATATATATATATATATATATATATATATATATATATATATATATATATATATATATTCACATTTTTCAAATTAGGTGCGCCCACGACCCATAATTATTATTATCCGTTCTTAGCACAAATTACTCAATTATCTCGCATAACGGATTTATCTCTTTTATTCTCATTTGTAATTTATTTCATACTTACTTCCCATCTCTCGAAGTATTCTCTCTCACTAAGTATAATTTCAACAGGTATACCCTCACTTACCTTCTAGTCTAAATCTTTCACGAGTCTCAATCTTTTAGTAAACGTACGCATACTTTCCAATGTATGAATAACTCTCCATTAACCCATAATTTCATCTCATATTAATTTCACTCAATGGAGCCTACTTCAATCCTATTGGTCATCTTCATAACCTATTATACTCCAAAAATAATAATCAAGGGTTCCTACGTATCTGAACCGGATTCAACAAAAAGGAGGAAAATATGCACTTTTCCAGGAGGGATCCATCGATCAAGGAATGGGGTCGATTGATAGGTCGTCGATCGATCGATGCCCTTGGTCAATCGATCGATCAAGCAATTCTTGCCCAGTTTGTCGCAAATTTCAACCTAGGGGTTCAATCATTCTAATCCCTCCAAACCTCTATAATTTCATCCCAAACTCCCAACCAAGTTATCCAAATGTATAAGCAATGTATATAAACAACTTCTAACGTAACAACATCAACAAATCCTCAACGAATCAATCAAAAAGGGGTTTAATCCCATATTTATTTATAAAACCAAATTTTGCATGAATAATCACAAACCTCTATTTTAATCCATATTTTCTTCCCAAATATCATAATAAATTCGGGGTAATCCTCTACATATGATCACGATTTCAGACTATATGGATTCTCCCTACAACACATATAAATTCTCTTCCAAAACATATAATTATTCACTTAAAACATATGATTTTCATTCCTAGACTAACATGAAAGGAATACCAACTAGAAGTCAGCAAGATAGATACTTGACTGGGATTCAAGGGTCTCATTTGTTGATGAAAAATATATGGTTGCATTCCTCGTCGTTCGATCTACGTTTTGGTGGTGGTGGAGATGCAATCGGGTGAGTTCTAGGCCTTGGATTGCTTGGAAAACTCTTCACCTTCTTCTCTAATCTCTTCACCCTCTTCTCTAATGGTGGGCTTAGGTTTTGTGTTTGTTAACCCTAAGAGACAACTCCAAATGGATAATATATACTAAGAAAATTCGTGGGTTTAATTACCAAAAAATACAAAATGTCTTTCATGCCCTCCCGGGATGTCAATTAAGCCTAAAAACGCCCCAAGACCCAAACTAAATCCCTGGGTACACTTTTTTGACTATCTCGATCCTTCCAGACACTTTGGCGCACTCAAAATGACCATATGAGTTACTTATAATTAATTCACTATATAATAATAATTTAGTCCTGACACGACACAAGCGCGTCCCGACTTAAAGTTTCATAATTGTCATTTTATTCACTCGTGACAATATTAATAAAATCAATCTCATATATTATGTTACTCATCCAGTAATATTCAACAAATTCCCAGTAATTACTAACTCTCCTCACGCTAGTAAATGTTTAAAATAAAATTCCTGATTAAGATTAAATTAATATCTCAATTAAATTCAATAAATCCTTAATAATTAAAAGTCATAAAAATACGGGGTATTATATACTTTCCCCCTAATGACGGAATTTCGTTCGGAAATTCAGAAACTAAGGCATACCTGGTAAAAATAGATCTAGATACTTTATAAATACTCAAAAGGGACTTTCGGGTAAGGCGAATTCCTATAGTCCTCCCCGCCTCACAATAAGCTTATTTATCACTTTCATTACTATCAGTTATAGAGTCACACTTTACTGACGGCACTTCACATTGTGCTCCAATCTGTTGCTATTCGCACAAGACGAGCCTACACATCATTGGCCCCCATTGCCTTAATATTATTGGGAGGCCTCACCTCACTACGTAACAATTACTCGTATTTATCTAAACGAAAAGCTCCTTTTATTAGAGAAACCATGCCAACATTTGACCACTCTTGTCAGTTCTTTGAATCTCGATTTTCGACAACGTAACTCTTACGACATCAAAAGTCACCTAAAACAGTCGTGGTAATTCCACCATAGTCATCAGACTTTAACTCGGCCGATCAAAAAAAATCTTGATTATCCACTCTACCAGTTCCACTTTGTTACGTCGTTCACACAAACATATATTCCACGCGTTTATCCCCACATCTCTTCAAGTCGAACGATTTAAGCAACAGCTAACCAGGATGCCCGCACACCTTATAAATTGTGCATACTAGTGTAAGCATCACCTATGTTTCACACATAACACCCAATTATCTGTTTCCCTTTGTAACACAACGTGGTTACACCACTTGGGTACTCTCAAACCTCTTTTTATCATTCCACCCTTCGAATGGGGGATTGAACAAAACTTTCAATGTTTTCGTACCACACAACTGGCTCCACTGGCCTTAAATCTTCACTTAAGTTTAACTTACAATCAATATTACCGGCCCATATGACAACCGAGGTACTAAACTCATGGACTAATGACCAAACATATCTCTACTTCCATCCTTAAGCTAAGTTTCATACATGGGATGTCTCGCAAATAGAAATACAAATAAGGAACCCCCTCGATACACTAATACCTAGCATAGTCGATTATCGAAATCCGTTGGGTCCTCCGTCCATAACCTATACTTTTGTATTCAGTGTTTTAATAGAAAAAATACATCTCCTCCTGCAATTGTACTGAAACAAATAACTTTTTACTAATTTCACTCTTGCTCAGTATTGGTGGTAATCACATTCCATAACCTCGTACGTATACAATCGGGACTCTCAAAATCCCATTCCCAGACATGTGAATATAAGTCTTGACTTTCATATTTCAAAAAGGATAAATATAACAATGCACTCATCCTACCACTAAGTTCTGAGCGCTACATACAATAATGAGTTAAATCTTTTCCCTTAACGGTAAACCCAATACACACTGAATTATAATAACAAAGTCCCTAAACACCTTGAGATTAAATGTTTTTGTACTACTATACCCTTCGAAGTCACTATAATATATATAAAATGAGTGTGAGCCCTACCCTTTATCATGTGAGGTTTTGTCAGAACAAAACATACTGTACTAAGGCAGCAACCCCAATAGCCTTGCAATCAGAGCCCACTATTGTTTTAACCATTTTTATAAAACCATAATTAGTATAATATCGTACTCGCATATCACATCACTAATACGAGAAATCTCAATAAAGAATATAAATCACTAACAGTGCACCCATTTGTCCTCCATATGCCCAAGCCTTTGAATATATTACCTTCGTTGGGTAACACATACAATTCCCGCATTTCTAAAACTTCTACTGATGACTCTCCTAAATTTTCCATTTGACCCTCTTCCAAGCGTACTACGTTAGGTGGGTCTAATTTGTCTTCTCTTTTGACTATAGCAACATTTGAAAATCGTAGGTTATGTCCTAGTTGTCTTTACAGTTCTAGCCTCTCGTGCCATAATAGGGGTGACCTCGATTACGGTCATCATCCTCGAATATGATTCACAACCTCACTAAGCCCTACCTCCCTTTACTCGCCCAGCGGCCTTCATCTTCCATACTTCATTGTTCGAACACTCCTGAATGTAAATGAGAATCACTGATATATACGTGATAGAAGGAGAAGGAAATCTTACTAAAGAAATCAACAATCCTAAACATAGGGCTCTATATCAAAGAAAGCTACGTTGGAAGCATAATAAGCCGCACAGATCCTAAACGGCATTAGAACCTGATGCTCTGATACGACCTGTAACACCCCGCCTAATTAAATACCGAGTGATTAGTCCTTTATTAAATTAAAATCAAGATAAACGGTTGGTTCATTCTCAGCATCACTGTCGCAAAATAATATTTTTTCAATTTGAACACCCTAAATAATTAAGCTAAGTGTCAAAATAATTTAAAGTCTCATTTTTTCTTTATTAAATATCAATATGAAAACCTTTTTAATACCCAATACTTAAGAATCACATACATATTAAGGATGGAAATTAACACACAAGAATTGAACCATCTAGATAAACCAAATCAGGTTTAAAAACTATAAATGTAATCATCGGGACAAGAGTTAACTCCCTAAGAGTACTGAATACTGGAAATATAAACAAACAAAAATCTCTGACAACTCCAAACGGAATAGAAAATCGGGCAACACATGCCCTAACTATAAAGAACTAAAGTAATAACTGAAACAATGAAGAGGTTGTCTAAAGCACAGGCCTGCAACTTCCACATAAGCTACAACACATCCAATCCAAAGAACCTATGCAAGACGCCCCTATGACTCGGCACCTGTAATACATACATGTATATACAAGAGAGAAACAAATGACAAAAAACGGGTCAGATTCCGAGAGTAAAACAGTTTAAAAGTAGTTTAGCAAGTATTTAGAGATATTCCAAGGCCTTCTATGGTCGTTAAAATCATCCAGTTGGTTTGGATAATTTCCTAAGGGTTTACCATGGTTATATGTGACCATATAATTGTATTAACAACCATGTCTGGCTGTAGCACTCTTATCACAGTCATGTGTGGTCATGGAAATCATACAATGTATTTAAAATAATTTTCAAAGGCATTTGTACGGTTTTCTTTAGCCGTGAATGAAACACCACGGTTATGTTGCACCATGTGGAGATATTTAACGGTCTTCTATGGCCGTTAAAATCATCCACTAGGTTTGAATAATTTCCTAAGGGTATAACATGGTTATGTGTAACCGTATAATTCCATTAACGATAACGTGTGGCTGTATCACTCTTATCACGGTGATGTGTGGTCATGGAAATCATACAGTGTATTTAAAACAATTTTCAAAGGCATTTGTACGATTTTCTTTAGCCGTGAATGAAACACCATGATTATGTGTGGTCGTGTGGAGATATTTCACGATCTTCTATGGTCGTTAAAATCATCCACTGGGTTTGGAAAATTTTCTAAGGGTTTACCACGATTATGTGTGACTGTATAATTTCATTAATGGTCATGTGTGGTCATAGCACTCTTACTACGGTGATGTGTGGTCGTGGAAATCATAGAGTGTATTCAAAATAATTTTCAAATGCATTTATACAGTTTTCTTTAGCAGTGAATGAAACACCACGGGTATGTGTGGACATGTGGATATATTCCACGGTCTTCTATGGCCGTTAAAATCATCCAGTGGGTTTGGATAATTTTCTAAGCGTTTACCACGGTTTTCTATGGCCGTGGAAACTATGCAGTGAAATCATCCAATGAAACCATTTTCTAATTAATCAAACAAAGCATAAATTGCCGGCTTGATGAAGCACTCTCTCATGATAGTATGGCTCGACAATGTCATATCATATGAGAATATAGTTGGAACACGATATCTCCTGGAATGGAAAGGCATCAACATTTTCTTTACATGGATTCCATACAACCTACATTTTGAATCATCACGTAAGTAATCAGTAACTTCATTATAAACATATCGAGTAAGTAAACCTTAGTAGTGATACTCACGTCATGAACTTTTAAATCATCCAACGGCTCCCTCATAGCAAGTAATTTCTCTTTCTAGTCACCAAAAACCCTTCGCGCCTTCCACCTACAAATCTAGGGGTCGGTGGTGGTATAATTAGACTTACAAACACTACGCTTTAGATCGTAGTGATCTTGTATCCATGCCTACGTATCCATAAAGCTTAAGTTAGAAAAGGAAAATATATTAGGATAAAGTATATATATATACACACACACACACACACATTACCACTAGAAGAGGGAGATATCCAACGACTTCCTGTACGTCTACCCTGGACGCTATCACCAATTAGCGGTATAGGTGGGATGAGAGATCACCTCCCTAGTTCTTGTCCTTTACTTCCCCCATGTTCTTCAATGATTGAATGTAATATATCGGGACTCAGGTCCCTGACTTGTCTGTAAAAAGAAGGCACCCTATCATGAATAGAACATAGGCTTGAGCACATCGATCGATGTGTTTACCCTTTGCCTTCTCACCCTTTGCCTTTACCAAAAACCTAGCCTAGCATGGTATTATAAATATTTATTAAAAACACATTAACATGCATGAAATAATAATCAAAGTGCTGGAAATAAAGGTTACTAATATTAAAGAATACGAACATGCAAGCAGAAATCCAATCTTGAAGAAAAATTAGAAAAACTCTTGAATTTAAGGTACAAAATATGTAAATTATTCTCCTCAATGTTTCTCCATGATTAGGAGATTTTACATGAATGAAATCTATCTTACAAGAGTCATAATATGAGTATATAAAAGTCTTGGGTCGTTTAGAAGAGTCACCAAAGCATAAAACTCTTTTGGCTAAAAGATAAGGACAAAATAAAAATGCCGCTTCTAGTAATTTGTCACACTTTAAAAGCGTGAGTAAAGTTTGTAATGAATCTTGAGCATGACTAATTAGCGAACCGGTTTGGTTCTGGTCCATCGGTTCGGTTCGACCTTGATAGTTTTGCCTTGGGTTTGTTTTTCAACTTCAAATGGCCATAACTTATTCACCGTTGCTCGGATTGGAGTGCCGTTTTTTCAATATTCTTGTAATTTCAAGATCTTCAACTTTCTAGTTGTCCCCACCTCAGTACTAAGGTTGTAAAATTATGAAAATATCCTTGAACTCCCCATTTCTTGTTTATCTTTCACCATTTCGCGTTCTCTTTTATATTAACTTGCATGAAATACCTATAAAACATATAAGAGATACACAAAACATGAAATACTTGTCAAAAAGGGTTAGTAGCACCAATATGAGACAAAACCAAGTCAATTACAATACACGAGATCATAAAAATAACAAAATTAAGGGGATAAATGTGAATAATTCATGCCCGATCAAATCCCCCTAACTTAGAACTTTGCTCGTCCCGAGAAAATGTAAAAGAATGATAGTATGAGTTAAGGACCCTTTTGTTGGGATATAATACCTTTTTTGCGGGTAAGCGATTGCATTTAGCGTCTGCAACAAGCCGTTAAACCCCTAAGCTACCTTAGTAGGACGAGTGGTGTCTCGTAAGGTTTTGTAGTGAATATACCCACAAAAAAAAATTTCATCTCAAAGAAAAAATCAAAATACCTAAAAATTGTACAATTTAAACCTTTCTAAAAATAGTCACTATGAATTTATATTCACAAGTCTCAATTTGTAGTGTGTGTGTGTGTGAAGCCAGAAATTTAACCGCTAATTTCCACCGATTGATCATTACTTTACTTTCCAAAAATTCGTTTTGATTTCAAAATCTCATGGGATGCTCTCACAAAAGAATCACTCGGATTGTGGCTATTTCTCTCAGTATGCGTAATTTATAAGAGTAAATGTAATGAAATGCAAATTCACGCACACAAATTTGAAAGACGAAAATTTTATGGGTGAAAATATCTCTTCATTGGAACAAGGTTATTGAAAAATGGAAAATATCGTCTCATATTCACACCAATTAATCTCTTTTATTATCTTTTTCGTGTCTTAGCTCTCCACGCGGTAATTAAGTTCGCAATTCGGACTCGATTATGACTTTTTCTGGTTTTAAGGTGTATTTGGTAATATTGGAATGGTTGGATGGTTCAAAATTAGAAAATCTTCTTATTATTTCCTTTAGTGCTTTTTTCTGGATTTTGCTCATTTTTTAATCTTTCTTTTTCTTCTATTTTTCACACTTTTGTTTTCTTGCTATTTTTGTTGAGAACTCTTCTATTTTTCTTGCCCCTTTTTTTATACACTTTTCGGACTTTATTTGATGAATATTTGATTTTCACAATTTCGGGTCAATTGGGTTTTTTCAGGTTGTCAAACGAAAAGGAAACATTTTAATCCCCTCAAACCGAATTGCATAAAGGTTAATTTTTCACGATTTTTTTTTACCAATCTTTTTTGGGTGACAAACGAGGGTCTGCTTCATTGTCCAAATTGCTAGTTACATTACCATATGCGTCTGGAGATTAATTAAGTTTAGAGATATTTTACTGCGCTTTTCAAGACAACATCTCACACGATTCCCATAACCGATCAAAATAAAGGAATTAAGATCTTCAACAACGTTTTAAACGCTGAAATGAACTTTGAGTTAACCATTAACTCAGATTGATTTAATTACTCAAAAAAAACGAAAGGCTTGAAATCTCACCGGGTTAATTAATCTCCACACTTATTCGTAAAGTCGGCAATATTCGCTCAATTTCCATCTTTGGTCAATTTCGGCTTAGTGCATTTGGATTTTTACATTTTGAGACTTCAAACAAAATTTTGTGACATTTTTGAAAAATTTAAATTCCAATCTTTATTTATTTTGATGAAAAATATTTTTGTCTTTTTCAAAATTTTCAATTTTTTTGGATTTTTTTTACATTTTAAAAATTTGTGAAGTTTTCAAAAGACGCACTTGCCACCCCACCCCCCCTAACTTAGACTTTAGCATTGTCCTCAATCAAAGGGACTAAAATCTAAAGAAGAAAAAGAATAAGTGCGAAAATAAAATGAACAAATATTAAAATGGGAGAAGACACTATATATGACTCAAACACAAGACTAAAAAATACAACAAAAATCACCCCATACGCGTCGGGGGTGCGACTACATCTCTCTCAAAACCTACTCAACCCCGTGTACGGGGGTCCTCCAAATCATAAATCAAAAGTATGAAGAACAAGAAGTAGACCCAATAGAACAAGTATACATATGGAGGCACATAATGAATGCGGTGAGTGAAGTTATCGATATGCACCGCCACATCAAAACATAAATGTTAAGACTGGAAGATTTTATCATGTTGAAATTTTAACTGACACGTCAAGCCTAGATTTTCCTCTAACTCGAGAATGTATAAATTGGGATTCAAATAGGACAACACTCTATTTATGTCCTCAATTTCGTCCAAGAACTCCGATGAAATGAGTGAATGTGGTGAAAAGTGACAATGCGGCATGACAAACCATGCGTCACCGGATGGAAACACTGGAATTATTTTCTCAATCGCGTCACTAATAGACAAACCATCACATTTCAGCATACTTTCGGGTGCACATTCATAACGAAGAAATTTAACTATCATGTCATTCGAGTCTCTCTCATCTAGGTGACTAAATGAGTCCAATAACAATTGGACTTCAAGGGTGAGGTCCTCATCCACCGGGCCAAATTCTTTCTCAAATTCTCCAGGACTTATATCTAAAGGTAATTCGGTTGTGTCACTATCCTGTGGGGTGTTCTCAAAACTCACATTTGTTTTCTAATTGTTTTTTGAATTTTTTGATTTTATGATTTTTTTTTTGCCTTTTTGAGATTTTGAGTCAATTATTTTATTAAATCGACCTAACCTAAAAGTCTACCTAGATACTCGGCAACGGCTCCAAAAACTTGACGCGATTTAAAATGTGTCTCTAGTGCGTGCTTATATCGGTTCAAGACCAAACCGGTCGCGTAAGTAATAACCCAATAAGAGGGGGTTGAATCCTCAGGGAATAAGACGAACGCTCGTGACAAAAAAGGGTAGAAATACTATTCCTAAGGTTGCTCTAAAAGAAACAAAAGAAAAATGATTTTGATTTGTTAATGCAAATCAATTGAACTAAAAATAAAACTACGCATGTAAGACTAAAGTAGTTAAGAACTAAGTAAAATGAATGAGAAAATAGGTTGGAATATAATACCCAAAACCCTAATATGTTTACCGGATATAAATAAGTCGTAAATTTATAATTGATTAAACCCAGTCTTTATTGATCTCAATAATTACATATATGAGGGTACAAGCCCGTATCATACATAATCAAGAGTAAGAATAAAGCAGTGTCGACATAGCTAACACGCGCTTCTCACTCTTAAACACCCCGATTACCTAGGGCAAACAAGGTTAAAAGACCTATAATGATTGTGACAACCAATGATCCCCATTGTGATCTCTACATTCACATAACCTATCGATTTGCTCGACTGGTTGTCATACCCTGCTATGGACAAAGTACTTTGCACAACCCTTGTCTCAAAAATATTGCAGGAGTAGAATGATATCATAGACATAATATTGATATATGTGCCCCCATCCATCAAGACACGGTTAAAGCTACACCCATTCACGCTCTCCATCACATAAAGTGGTCTATTATGAGGATATCTGACCAACCGATTTGCCTCCGATAAAGTGACCTCTAAAGGGAACTTTACTAACTTTGCCATTGGCCCTTTCCATCGCAAGTTTGGGGCCATGTTTTTCTTCGTGATCTCCAAGATTGCTCGAGTGACTTCTAATCGAGAATATTCTAGAAGTCCAACCTACTCAAAAACCAACTGAACTATTGTGATCTTGCTACCACAACACATTACACCCAAGGATCAGCCTATTCTTTTTCAAGCTCGTAAACCTCCTCCACATCTCTGTACATCGATATGTTGTTTGGTATCACCACATTCACTCCCCCCAAAGAGAAAGCCTTCATTTGTCTGCTCAAATCGTCAATTGGACTCCACTTATCTTCTATTTCTTCCTCTATCATCAAGCAGGACATTTGGGATAAGTCACTCTTCCAGAGAATCCATGAAATCCTCCTCCTAGAATTTTTTCTCCATCATTAGACCTTCTGCCTCTTCATCAAAAGCACTGGCCATGTTTTCCTCGTGTGTCGACAGAGGATTATTGTTGACATTGGCTTGTTGTAGCTCGATATCCCCCCTTTTGACGTGTCTATCTATTATCTTCTTGAGAGCAAAATTCTTGCTCGTAGGATGTCCCACCTTGTTGTGCACTACGTAAAACTTTGGGCCCTCTCGATCTTCTCGAGTGACGGGTCTCGTATCGGCCACAATAGGCTAACACATGTTATCTCGAATCATGAGATCATAAGTTTCTATAGCCTGTTCCACCAAACAAGGCAGCTCCGGGGGTCATTTTTATCGAACTTCCTCTTATTTCCCCTTCCCTTCTAGCTATCATTTCCTTCCTCATGCTTTTCGCCTTCGTCATTGGCATAGTTCACCTGAGGTGGTAGTCCTCTCCTCGAGCAACCTAATGACTTTAGTAACAGACTTGGCAAAGCTAGTGAGGGTGTTGGGAGTGGCTTCAAAACCAAGGCTATGTTCCTCACAAATTTAAGGAATAAAGCAAAGTTACCCTCCCATGTCTCATTTATCAAATGCCATATATATCCGGGCAACAACCCTTCCGCACAGACCTACAAGAGTTTAGCCTCTCGCGTCTCTTCCCTCATGTCTAGGGAGAGTTTACTAAATCTCCTGATGTAGGTCACCACATCCTCGTCAGGCTTGTGTTTCTCTCGATCCAGTTGTGTAAAGGTGAATTCATCCTCAGCCAAGAAGAATTTTTGTACAAATTGAACATGAAGATCTTCCCATGTGGCCACACTACCTGGAGCCAAGTGGGAATACAACATGTAAGCTTTCTCAGTTAGAGACTTATAAAATTCTCTCAATGTCAGCCTCTTATAATTGCAGTGGACCCCAAGGTTCTCCACAAACCTTTAAATGTGCTCCTTGGGATTCCCCCATTTTCCTATATACTTCTCAAAAATAGTAGGAATATACCCCACTAGGTATGGTTAGTTAAAATCATCATACACCGAGGAAGTTTCTCCTCCTTCCTTTAAGGCCACTATCACCTTCAAAAGCTCATTTTTCATCTCTTCCATCGTTGGTGGAGAAAAGTTGTGTTGTGCATGGGTCATCGTCATCGGATTCACTACTGGTGGCACAATCTGTGTGCCACTGCCCGACTCAGTTGTTGTTGGCACAGTCATATTAGATGTTCCCCCTACGATGAAAGGAGCATTCAAAGGTGCCGTTGGTGGGGCCGTATTGTTCATAGTTGCCTGAGCCACTCCCCATGAGATAAATGGAGCCTATAAGGTCACTAATGGGGTTACGAAAAAACTAGGCCCGATTGGAGCCCCTAACATTGCTTGAGTTGATTGAGTCTTGATGAACTCAGCGAACAAGCTCATCAGCCCTGCCATCTGTGCAGGTCCTGCATCGGTCGTCCCACTATCGGTAGGCACAATAGTCTCCATTCGCCCCACATTTTCGATATCCGTCATATTGGTGCGTTCTCTCTGTCTTCACGCTATATAGTGCCAATGTCAATGTTTCTCGCCACATCATTTTTAACGATCTATCAAAAGAGAATACCTCCCATCAGAGTCACCAAATGTAGGATGTAGTTCTTGAGATTATGTTAATATAAAGGGAGGCATAACACCTTATCAAGATGGTAATTATGTCCTCATAATAGTTAATGAGAATAACAAATGGTAGCCTGAACCCAACACATTCCACACACAAAACTTATGTATTAAATATATTCCTTTGATATAAATGTTACAATAATCAAACGATAATAATTAGTAAGAGAACTCCCACATTTAACTTGATCGGAGGGAGTGAGCACATGCACCTTTAAGGCTATAAAGGCAAGGAAGTAACCTCAAACACAAATGCAATAAATGAAGTGGATCTCTTAATAAATGTTTTCACAATTAAACTCTTTTGTATGGGAATATTTCTACAGTAATTCTATGCTAGAAAATAGTGATTCCCACCATAGTGTAATGTTTAGAGGTATTTATAGAACAGAGAGAATCCTAACAGGGGCCGTCTTGTAATTAATACATTTTTATCCCTTGTTGGCGTCAACAGGCCTCTACACATAATACCAAAGATATTGCATCAAATGAGGTAGATATGATATTTTTTGCGGGAACACTATTTAGACTCTCAGAGCTATGGACGTCTTGTAAAAAACGTGATGTTCCATCTATGAACGTGCCAACCTAAGAATATCTCGACTTGAGTACTATTTTATCGAGTTCCTGAATATCAAACATGCTGATGTCAAAGAGTTGGTAAATAGTGATTTGCAAAGGGTATGATGTCACATCACTCAAAAAGGTAGTTCATCGAAGGAAATGTTGCTCGAGATACAAGTCACTCGATTAACTTGAAATTTGAATGTGATCGCGACACTGGTCAAAAGTAGTTCATCAAATAAAAGGTTGCTCGAGATACAAATCACTTGAGCAACTTTGTAATATCCCTTTGAATGAAACAAGTTCATTTTTGAATAACTATTTAGGACTGGATCCCCTCGAGTGGGTTCCCATAGATAGTGCCTCGAGGTACTACTAAGTCAAGTTGTGTATAAACCAAGGTTTTGCCTAGGTGCCTTAAAGGTGCCTTAAAGGGGTTGGTCCATTCCAACAGCACCTTATGCCCAATCCTCTAAACTAAATCCCTATGAGATTCCCAGCATGAGGTTATTCAGTAAAGCATGTACGCTCTCCCATGCAATACCAGACATGGTCCCTTACGGATACTGATCAACCTCAAGATTTTGACAAAGTAAACTTTACATAATTTCGAGAGAACAAAAGTATAAGTACATCAAAAGTTCCTATTATAATTTTGTGTTTTTATAGTATTTTAGTCCTGATATTGATCTTTAAGTGATGTCTTTCGATTATCTTCATCTTTATGCGAGCGACCATCCCTAATCCTTCTTATGCAACGTTAATTATTTTTAATCAACTTTAAGTCTGGACCTCCCTTGACAGAAACAAAAGAAAGGGAAAAATATAAAGGTCAACTGCCGAGCAAATCTACACCTTCTCTTTGCCAACTCCAACTCCAACTTAGTCGGTAGAAGGAATGGCTAGAGTGACTTTCTTTGTGGATGGGATGACTTACTCAACAACATTCTTAAGTTAGTCGGCTGAAGACTCAACTAAAAAAGGAGACTCCCTATAACCTACATCTTCTTCAACTTTATCGTCCATGTTGGGGAAAGCCAAGCTGATATCTTTGAAGATTTTAGAGTCTTCTACTGTGTCGACCTCCTTCAGTGCAGCTTACCAACCATCCTTGAAATTTTTCTTCTTTGCATACTTAATTTGAGTAGAGGCAACAATGATAGCTTTATCCCATCCTTTATTGAAGTAATTTCCCTTAGCCTTCTTCATTTTGTCCTTCCCAGTAATTAGGCCCTTTGTCAGCTCAGCCACTTGCTTTTGAGCTTCAATAGCCTCATCCTCACCCTTCTATCGAGCTTCCTCGACAGCTTTTATTTTGTTCTCCCAAGTCTTTTTTCCAGTCTCCAATGCTTGTTGGGCGTCAAGCAATGACTTCTTGAGACCAATAAATGCCTCCTTAACATCGATTGAAGAATAACGAAGAGCATCATACTTCTCCAACATCTAGATAAAATTAACTAATAAATACAAAGAAGAAATGCTAAGTCAGTTCAAGAAGTCAAAGACAAAGTACAACGTATGAAGGAGTAAAAATACAAGGGAAGGATTCTCACCATAGGAAGGCTTTGATCAGCCCTTTCAGAGATTTTAAGCCGAGAAATAGATAAGAAGACCCCGGTTCTCTAGAAGAGTACTAGACTTAATTAATTTCCTGGCCAAGCTAGGACCTATGGCTATAGAGGAGCCAACACCAGACGGAGTAACGCCGACCAAGCTCTGTTGGTCAGCACTATTAACTTTTTTAACCTGCTTATCAGTAGGACCTCTCCTCAGTCGTCTTAGAAGAGATTCATCATCCTTATTGGCTGGGGGCTTAGACAACATCATTTTTCTTATTTGACACACCACTATCAACGCGCTTAGTGGTTCTAATAACAGCAGCATCCCAAAGGAGATTGGGAAAATTCCTTTTTCTCATGCTCACTTAAAAGATGAAGGTTTGAATCAAAAGAGGAGGAGGATCCAATAACAGGTTCACCACCAATAAATGTAGTGACAGATGAAGTGGACACATGTTCTTTGTTCAAATCAATCACAATGGACGGCACTGTAGTTATTGGACGAGCTACAAAAGATGTGATTGAGCTCTTGTACTTCAACATATATGAAGTCGACCTAGTATGCTCCTCGACAATTTTTTGATGAATGCCATAAAGAAACTTAAGAGCGTCAAGTTTAATGTTACCCTCCTCAGGACACTTTCTCTTCTTCTCAACTGTAATCAAACAAATAAAATATATTAGATTACATATTAGCAGGTGCTTCATCGGCATGGACATATAAAATATATTATAACCTATACCATGACCCTCTTAAGGGCATCTTGGTCCATTGTATACTTCACCCCCCTTTAAGCGGTACATATTGCCAATTTTTGGAAATAACACCGGGATCGAAGTAGTCCTTATTGGAGTCAAGTAAATTGACAATTAGAGCTCTATTAACAGGCCTAGTCTTCAAATAGTATGTAATGTCACTAGTGACCCATTTGTAATATAACATGATTTGAGGGATACCAATATGGATCCCATGGATTTGTTTAAGCATATGGAAACCATTAACTATTCTCCAAATGTTGGGGGTTACTCTAGCACGTACAATATCAAAGTATTGAAAAAATTCTAAACAAAAATGATTTGGTGGAAAAGAGAAGCCACATTCAGCTATGAGTAAGGAAGGAATTCATGACCTTCAGACAAAGAGAAACTATCTACAGGGGGATTAGGGAACTCTAAGTCTACCCAGTATGGTATATTCCATTCCTTTCTAATCTTATCTAGAGAGATAACAATATAAACCATGATTCAATATGAAAAGAAGAAAGTATAAGGATTCTTACAAAAACTTAAGCAATCAGTAAGAACTAGATGACAAGAAGAATGATCACACGAAAGCTTAAGAATTTGCAGCAAAAACTTAGATGGTTTGAGGTAAGAGAAAACTAAAAATTTACTGCCTTTTATAGATTGCCTCGAAAAACGGTGAACGTAATGATTAAAGTGAAACGCCGATTGAAATTACGGCAACAACAAAAAAGATGTATTTACCCTGAGACGGCTCGCTAAAGTTCAGAATATTTACAAAAATTCCATCAGCAAAACATGTTACTAGCAATACGAATAAAATTTTACAAGTGTGGGGAGTCACCAACCGACCAAGCATCAGGAATATAGCCCGAGCTACTACCAGAATTAGATGTTTCATACTTTCAAGCAAGCATCAAGCATGGAACATTGGGGGCTTCTGTTGATACCAAAAATTACCCACCTACATGGACCAATTAAAGATGAACACGTATCATCCAACATGGAAAGAATCCTAGTCAGTAAGATATAAACTCGCCGACCAAGACCTGGGAGGCCAACCAACATGCAGAATGTCAACCAACAGTGAGAAGACTGAATAACTTGATCAGCAAATAGAGAAGTGCATCATGGACGTTATGTACTGGTGTAAATGCTTAATTTCTAAAAGCATTCCACATCTCTATCCCCTTACAAGACTATAAATACATTGTAATCCCTTCATCAGAGGGAGGTTCAAGCCATTCAAAAGTACGAAAGGCAAAACAGAATATAAGGCAAAAAGAAACACAGTGAACGTAAGATTTCCCTTATAGCTGAACCACTTTAAAACCCTTTTTGTCTCTATCTTATTTACATATATTATCTGTGATTAAATAATTATACATAGTCTAGTTTTTTTACAGAAGAAAGTACTTTAGTATACTAATGAAAACAAACATAAAATTCTAGTAAGATATATTAAATTTTATTTCAATATGCAAAGGTCAAAAACTTTATCAAGAAATCATATTTAATTACTGAAACTATTAAATTCTTTTTACTGATTTTATTATCAAACTCATTCCACTCTTCCGAGATTATATTAGAATTACACACTTTACAGTTCTATTGATCTGGGGCGTACATTTGAAATAAAGGGTCCATATTTGGATACATCACCCACTACTCATATGTCGAATATGCTAACATTTAAAGAAACAAAGTCCATTTTGAAATAAAATTATATTTCATAAATTTGAACAATTTTCTTTCACACCATCTGAAAATTGATTTTTAATAGCATTATAACATTGAAAAGTACCAATTTTGTTTTTCATATTTCACACCCTAGTACTTTTTGTTTTGGTACCATGGGGGTGTCTGGGGCAGCATGCGCACACCTCGACTAATCTTAAGGGCTATATGCACTCGCTCCTCAACATGTATAACATTTAAGTCACAGACTTTTATAGAGGTGGGTAATCATGCGGTACCCACACTCAGACCCTAATTACGGTACGACCAATGCCTGAAGTTAAGTCCTACTAACCAACTATGCGTTCTTCCTGAGAAGTTGTCCCCAAGACTCAAACCAGCGATCACTAGAAACTTGTCTGCAACTCAAGTAGTTTAGCTAGCCTTAGGGGTTACACCTTACTACTTGTTTAACTCAAAATCATAAAAACATAATGTTTAGGAATACCAATCCAAATAGTTTAAAGTTTAAAAATAATAATAGAAAGTGTCATAAGCCTGCATACATTGAGTAGTTAAGTAGAATATGAAATTGACTTATTTAACAAGGACTATAATGGGTACCCAAGAGTAAATAATTAAATTGGCTTACAAATAGAATCTAAAAATCCCAAATTATAATCATGTAAATTTTTTATTTCCATTTAATAGTAGGTAACTACAATAAATAATTATATTTACATTCCAATATAATTATTTCGGAATTAATCAAATAAAGAGGCCTTGTTTGTAAGGTTGGATAACACATATGATTCCCCGCATAAAGCATATAAAATTTGCTTGGAGAAATTTAATTCGCCACTAATCAATTTTCATTAACATCTAATTTATTTATTCATTGATTTCAAACATAACTTACTTGATAATACACAGGATTATAGAATCCACTGATCGGGTTTACTGGTAGAACACAAACCTATAAGTTTATTAAGTGGGTATCATAATTCAAAATATCTAGCAGATGCGGTTTCCTTTGGAATATGATCTCAAACTTATTCACATAATGACTGCCCAATTTGCGTAAATTTAGATCCAATAAATTGAATCATATTGTAATAATTAAAGCAATACTTATGTGAACATTCCAATTCTCATAATCCTCAAAATTAATAATGTATTCATCCTTCAGAAACACTGTGAGATGGTGAAAGTCTAATTTAGTTAACACCTAGAGTTAAATCTCACCTATGGTCATGTTTAATACATTCCTTCTGTATTGTTACAATTCTCTTGGACCATCAGACAAGTTTCTGAGCCATCATATAAGGTCCCGTGGTTAAGATAAAATATTAAAATTGTAAACGTAACTTTGCCCATAGGATGTCAAGTCCTTATCTAGGCTATGAAATGTTCAATTTTACACGAACCAGAATTCTGATCTTCTCTCGTCAGGCCGAACCCAAGTCACCCTAGAATTCATACTAAATGCAATTCACCTACACTCTTATAATATATTTAAAACAAGTATATGACATTCTGATAAATGTGATTCTTATATCAAAATGAATCAGACACACCTTTATTAAAAATAAACATCATAAATATTGTTTTAGAAATAAAACCCCAATAGAAAGACGATAGCCAGAAGTCGTAGTAGGTTAAAACTTACTAAAGATTGGGATCTTGGAATAATAAATTTTGATTTGGAGTGTATTGAGCGGGTGGATAAATGAGCATTTATGTGGGCGCGTTTGGGGGGGGGGGGTGCAAGGGGAGATGGGGAGTGAGAGTATTTGGTGAGACACTTTTTATTATTTTTACAAATATCATTTTACTGATGGGTATTTTACATATAACTCTCGTTTGAATAAATTTTAGATTATGTACTTTTAGGACTTAAAATAATATTGATTATGGGTATAGGATAACAAATATTTCGTTTCCATTTTTAGTTCCTATTTTTGAATTAAAGGGACACGTGGCATGCTATGATTGATTGAGGTTTTATGAAAATGGGTCCGCGTCAGTGGCTTTATTCAAAAATAGGGACTAAAACTATAAATAAAATGTTTATTGTCCTATTTCCTAAATACATATTACAATAGGTCATAAATTTACAAAGCCCCAATAAATTTTTATTGCATCTTATTCCAAAAAAATGGGTATTTGACATAAAAACCATTCTATAATCAACTCTTTGCTATAATATGGGAAACTAATACAAACATCGAAAATCTTGTAACTTCTGATTTACAAATCAATTTTTCGCCAAATTACTAATTTTGAAATATGCTCACTGAGATTTGTCAAATAAGATACATGAACACTAAATTTTCAGAGAAAAATATTATCATATAATATAATTTACTACGTTAATAAATATTAATTACAGAAGACTAAATAATTACTCTAATAGCAGAAGAAAATGAAGAAGTCAGCGAAGAAGAATGTGACTTAATTGCATTTAAAAATTTGCTATTAGAACAATACACACAAAAAATATATATTTAGTTTTGTAGTAAAAAAAATTACTATCGAAATACAAAACGAGAAGAAGCAATTACACCACTACTGAATATTTACTATCAAATCTAAAAATACAATTAACATTAATATAAGAGTAAAACTGTAGTGATCTAATGGCCTTGGTTATCGATGGTGGTGGAATCATCTCTCTGGCCATGTTTCTCTATTTCTCTCTTTGTTGAGTTGTTTATCTCAAAGTAAATATTTACTACAAGAGTGTGTATTTACAAATTGAAATGCAAAACGAGAAGAAGACTTACATTAGTAGTAATATTTACTGTCAGGATAGTAATTATAGTAAATATATACTCTCAAAGCAAACATGCAATGGTTCTATGGCCATATATATATATACATGTACGCCTCTCCTTTGTGTTTTCTCGCTCTTCGGTATCCACTCCATTATTCTATCTCGATTGGTTGAATATGATATTTATTTGGATTGTGTGAATATGATTTTTACCTTTGTTTCCCTCTCTTTCATTCTCACTTCCTCTTTAATCTCAATTTATTGATGATGATTTTCTATTGACAATGGTGTTTCTCCCCCCAAGATGTTTGGTTGGGATGTGGTTTGGTTATTTTTTTAATAAAGAAGTCGTTGTGTATCTATGAGCAGTGTGACAATCAAATCGTTGGGTTTATTGAAGTAGGCACCGAGAAGATGGGTGATTTAATATCTGATTATTATTGTCATTATATGCATAGAAAATATAAAAATAGGACATATATAATGTTTGACTATTGTTAGATAAATTATGTGTGCCTTTATGTTTTCATCAAATTAAAATATAAAGTGAAATTATTTTGGAGGAATGAAATATTCACCGATAGAAAACTTACAAATGAAAAAGATGAAATTAGTCAAGTCGAACGTTGGGCACTTTCTCTCCTTGAAACAAATTTTGTGCCCGCTAATGTTACTTAAGACTGAAATTAATAACTGTGTGCCTCTCGGAATAAAATGATCTTCAACACACGCAAGAAGCCCTACAATGTGGGTGTCTCATGAACCGATAATATTTGATACTTGATCCGACTTGATTAAGAATAAAAAGTATTGGGAAAAATATTTTTTCCCTTAAATACATCAAGAAATCGTGTATATTTAAAGACAATAATGTGTTGTTTCACAAAAAGACGTGTTTTTTGTAAACACTCATTTTATGGACATTTCTCATGAACAACCATAATTTAAAGTGAACAGTCGTAACCTCTAGCGATGATTATGATGAATAGATGCAACATATAGCGAACAATCACTATTTTGATTGACTATTTAGAAAAATCATCTCGGGAAATTAAATAATTTTTTTAATAATTTCATAAAAAAATGGTGCTCTTTGAAACCAAAATTTTCATTTATCATATATTCGTTCTTCAAGAAATGAATATATCACATAACTTTCTCAGTTTTGGTCTTTGAAACCAGCAATTAATTTGGTCAAAATTAGTGTAAAAAGACAATTTTTCCAACAATAAGTCAATAGGTCTTATACAAGAAAAATAATTGTGCAAATAGAACTCAAATATACTATCAAAAGTTACAAAAGGCAAGTCACAAGATATTTAAATGCCCTCTACAACAATTATGTATATATATACACACCAAGTTTACATACCGAATTTTTTAAAGTAGTAAAAATAAATTATTTTTAGTTGAATTTTATGCGTTATTTAAACATTTTAAGGAATCCATATAAAAAAATCCGCTCAAAATAACTTTTTTTGCTATTTTAAAAAAATCGGTCGAACTTTCACAGCTTTTAAATCACTTTAAAAGGTGTGAAAGTTTGACCGATTTTTTGAAAATAGCAAAAAAGTTATTTTGAGTTGTTTTTTTTATATGGATCCCTTGAAATGTTTAAATATCATATAAAAAAATTCTACTCAAAAAATATTTTTTAATATTTTATTAAAATAGGTTTGCGCCAGCAAGTATGTAAAAGAGTTGCTCTCTCTCTCTCTCTCTCTCTCTGCATATATATATATATATATATATATATTGGTTCTGTGGGGACTGTTCAGGACATGTGTAATTAATGCTCTTGTGCAGTCTATACCACATTTTAACAGTGCAGAGTGGACACGTGTCGCATGTCTATACCACATTTTAACAATGCAGAGTGGACATTTGTCACCTGACGGCGAAAGACTCACTCTCTCTCTTTTCTGGATGCACCGCTAAGTGACACATGTCTTGAACAGTCCCCACAGAACCAATATATATATATATATATATATATATATAGAGAGAGAGAGAGAGAGAGAGAGAGAGAGACTCCTGCACACTAAGTTTACACATCATTTGTTTAAAATAGTAAAAAAATATTTTTTGCGCAGATTTTTTTTATGTGATATTTAAACATTTCAAAGGATCCATATAAAAAAATTCAGCTCAATTTTTTTTTTTTTTACTATTTTTAAAAAATTGGTCAAACTTTCGTTGTTTTTAAGTACTTTAAACACTGCGAATATTTGACCGATTTTTTAAAAATAGCAAAAAAAAAAAATTGAACTGATTTTTCTTATATGAGTCGTTTGTATTGTTTAAATATCACATAAAAAAATAAGCTCAAAAATATTTTTTTAATATTTAAAAAAAATTGGTGTGCCTCAACACATGTGCAAACTTAGTGTGCACACGAACCTCTCTCTCTCTCTCTCTCTCTATATATATATATATAATTGAGCTCAAAATAAAATAAATAATTATTTTTTCTTTTATATTGGGTATAAATTGTTAGCGTATGCGCTCTTAAAAAAGCATCATCAATGCAATTACATTCATAAATGTATAAGTTACTTTCATAGATGAATTCTTTTCCAGCAACTTGGTAGTGTTTGGACGGTGAATAAATGCTTTGCGAGGAATCTTGATTTTGTACTTTATGTTTTATATTATTAAAATCTCTACAGCTTTGTGTGTACATTATATGTGAACAGTTATTTTTGTCTATTAACTCTTGACACTGTCACAAGAAAATGTAACGAAATCAACTTAACACATAGTAACCAAATCAGTTTGTTATGCCTTATGCCGAAATCTTAATAACGTATTGTTGGCCATAATGTGACCTCAACTTTGGTGCAGGTCCATCCTAAAATTGAAAATGTTTTGTGCAAAAATTAATTTAAGATCCTTTTAAAAAACTATGTACAAAGTTATTAAATATTTAAAATGTACCCTCAAAAAATTAAATTTATTTTTTAGAGGGTTATTTTAGTTGGATGAGATTTTTGGATAGTTGAATTATTTTTTGTACAAATTATTTTTGAATAGTTAAAAAAATAAGCCCTAAAAATTAAATTTATTTTAAAAATTGATATTTTTAATATACATAAAATAATTTTGAACCCCTATAATATATATGTATAAGTGTATAGTGTAAAATAAATTTTGTCACATTGTCCATTTGACACATGATGAGAACTGCCATACCTTAGAGAATTATAGATCAGAAGGAAGAATAAAAAACAAAATAGGTTGCACACAACTTATATATAAGAGAATAAACTAAATACACAAGGTCGTAGTGAACACATTTAAGTGAACTGTTAAAACTATTCGATGTTTATTAATGCGTTAGGTAGTAGGTGTTATGTCATGTATCTGAAGCAGCTGAAACATACGCAAAGTGAGGAAGATATGAGTCTCCTCCATATCTGGTCAAAGTGTGTTTTGTGTGTGAAATTCAACAATCAACAATCGTCATCGGTCCAAGTGGCTGGTCCAACATAATAGACGGGTGACCACCGCCCGTATCAAATTGGATTCGCCTACTAGTCGGTTAGTACAGAGTCCAAATTTAGTATTTCAACTATTAAGGGACTGACAGGGTGGGGAATGTGAGGTCACCAAAACCCTCCTGAATACAGGTTAATAAATATAAGCTCTAATAATATCTCGCATTATAGGTTACGGTCTTCCTGTCATAGTTCCGTAGATCAATTAAATGGTATGTTCTTCCACTTTCGGCCAATGATGGGTCCCAACCAAATCGTGCTATAGGGGGTACTTATTTTCAATTTCTTCGTTACTAATTGATTTTAAAAATGGATTATTTAGATTTTGGGTATAAAAGCTTTCGGGATTTGGCATTGACATATCTAGTTCTCAAAATTGGGGATTATTCCTTTATTTTATTTTTATTTTTATTTTAAAATTTGAAATTGTAGTACTCATCTCTCCCACTCTCTCGCGTACTGACTATTACATATACAACGATATTGTTATATCTAAAATATGTCAATCAATGATTAAGGGACACGTGGTATGAAATGTCACACATGCACATCAAGATATACTCGAGGATAAGTTAAAGTTCAGTTTTCTAATTAAGAATCAAATATATTAATGTGATAGCAGATTTTAGCAAATACAGTCTAAGTCTTCTAAACATGTATATCAAATTATTACCAATTTTAATCTTGTATGATTTAATTTTAAAGTTTGCATAGTCATGTAATTAAACATCAAGCACAATCACACAGGAGAAGACGACGTATGAGAAAAAAACAATCGAAAAAAACCTCAGATGGCTAGGCGTTAATTTTTTTTCTTTTTGATCCAATGCAAATGAAATCTTCACATGTCCGTTTATAGCCATTGTGCAGTCTAGCGTTAGCCTCACAACAACTCCATGCCTCGGACTCCTCCTGTAGAGGGGTGTTGTAATTTTACAATATTTTTTTAGAAGGAACCCCGCTAATATCTCCTTCCAATTTCAAAGATATTCTGAGAAGGAACCCCTGCAACCTCGCCTTTCAGTTCCAAAGTTATTTTAAGCGAGGAACTCCTCCAATATCTCCTTCCAATTTCAAAGATATTTTGAGAAGGAAACCCTCCAACACATCCTTCCAGTTCAAAAGATGTTATGGGTGAGAGACCCCTCCCCCACCTCCTTGCAGTTCAAAAGTTATTTTGGGTGAGGGACCCCTCCCTCACCTCCTTCCAGTTCTAGAGTTTTTTTTGGGCGAAGGACCCCTCCCTCACCTCCTTCCATTTCCAAAGTTATTTTGGGCTAGTGATCCCTCCCTCACCTCCTTTCAGTTTCGAAGTTTTTTTGGGCGAGGGATCCCTCCCCCACCTCCTTTTAGTTCAATTGATATTTTGGGCGAGGGACCCCTCCCCCGTTTCCTTCCAAATTCAATATGTTACAGCATGGGCGAGGGACCCCCTCCCCCACCTCCTTTTAATTCCCAAAATGATATAGTTAGGGTGAGAGATTGTCCCTTGCCAAGACCAATTGAAATGATACATAGGCGAGGGAGTCCACAAATGACAGACCCCTCTGCCAAGACCAACTAAAATGTAAAAATCTAGTGAGGAAGTCCACAGTAAGAGACCTCTCTAGAAAATATTCAAATAGTAATTGTTTTGCAGCAAGAGGGTACAAGAAGTGACCCAAGGAACTAAAAAGGTCAGGATGAGGGGATCTAGGATGAACAACCCCTCATTATGAAAAATTTATTCTTTTATGGAACAAAAGTTCTAATGTTCACTTTTTTATATAGGTAGCCTAGTTGAGTAGGCGGGTCTCAAACAGGATGGTTGGGATATCCTAGGAGTTTTAACTTGGTGGCTGAGGAACAAGGTTTGTTGAGCAAGCTCAATCACTTTGCATTTTAAGATAGAGAGAATACTAGTAGAGATACCCTAGGAGTCACTCAATTCCACAACTAACACTTAGACACAACTGAGATGAGTAGCTAAAGGGCTTCTTTTAAGAAATTATCTTTTTTACAAAATGATTTTAGAAGAAGGTCTTAAGTTTACAAAGTTTGTGCAACAAGCTACCGTTTCAAAAGATATTTACCAAATCAGATATATTATCTCCATTATGAGACATATTTTCTTTTTGACTTTAGTTCACAATAGCTGTCGTCTGTCAGAGGGGACATACGGCTGCAGACCTAGTAGGGACAAAAGGTACATTAGAGTCCCTGTCCCTCTAAGCTTTCTTTCTAATTTTTAATTCGCCAAAGACCCAAATCATCCATAGCATTCACCTACAAATAGGACCAATTGTGAAGTCAAATCAAATATCAGAAACTCAAGTCATACCAATAAAAATCACACCAGACTACCTAGTATTCTCTCCCTGCTCTCTCTCTCTTGTTATGTTCCTATTTCTTTACCCCCACCTTGACAACCATCATTCTCAGGAGATCCTTTTGAGCAAAGTTATTATTATTGCTGTAAAATTCATCTTTTTGCAAGAGGTGGTTCTAGCTTTGGTTCCATTTTCATAAAAAAAAGGAAGGTTTTATGAGGTGCCGCTCTAAAAAATCTTAAAGATCTTAGAGGCAGAGTTCATTGAAGTGGGTCACGCCTCACCTGTTTCAGTATCTTACCAGACCCCAGTCACACTACCCTCTTACATTTGGCGACTCCACTGGGGAGATATCCTCACTTTCATGGACGAAGAAGGTTTTAACGCTTCTAAGCATTTGATTTTTTAAGACATTCCACCTGGGAATGGGGCTCATAGTGATTAGACCACCCAAAAGGAGGTGGTAACCGGAGCTAAATTCCTTAATCCTCAAGGAGGGCAGACCAGTACAACAACATCAGCTCCTTTGGCAGGTATGAATCTAGTGAGAATTTTTTTTTAGTTTTTGAAAGAAAATAATGTAGATTTGGCAAGCTTAATCCAAAGTTGTGCAACACCAGCCGCAACCCCCTCTAGAGAGGTACCACTACAGTAGTAGCAATAGTAGAGGTGGATCCACCATCAAAGGTGATGCCGGAGCAAGTTGTGACACTGTTTAGTCCACCAGCAATAAAGAATGTGGGTTTGGAGGAATCTTCCTCCAATGTTTTTACAACATAGGTAGTGAAGAAACTACTCTCTTCCTCTCAGAGGGAAACTTCTCATCTATATGAGAAGTCGCAGAATCCCTGCCCATAAAGTGTGAATGAGAAGCCATACCCAGAGGGGTATGTTCTACCAAAATTTATCAAATTCAATGGCAAAGGACAAAATCCAAGGGAGCATGTGAAAAGATTTATGGAGTACATAGGGGTGCATGGGTGTTAGACGGAGTTCTCCAAGGCCCTCGTGGGGAAGGCCTACATGTGGTATTCCCACTTGTTGCCTGATGACAATGGTGATAATAATGGAAATCAATGTGTTTGTAAGCTCAAACTAGTGATAACAATGGCAGTACAAGAGTATACTAAATATAAGAGATTGAGGTGAGGAGAAGAGTATGAACACTTGACTGGTACCAACATCGGCCTGGATGAGTACGAGGTTGGTGAAGTACGACCCTTGTTTTGTCTGAGATCAATGTTCCATGAAGACCTCGGCTAGGATGGTCAGCCGAGGTTGGATATGAGGTGCAATGTCGGTCAGGGCCGATGATGACATGATGCTTGTTGATTGAGCTGCGAGGCTTTGCTGACCTCGGTTGATAAAGGGCCGAGGTAGATGTACAAGGTAGCTGTAACATTGGCTATGGCTGACCCCGCGGATGCTGAGTTCTCAGCCTCAAGCTGACCTCGGTTACTTCCAAGCAGAGACAATGTTAGGACGTCGGCGGTGGCCGACCCATGTAGAAAGATGCTGTTGATAGGTATCCTTAGGCTTCCATTACCTCGGCTCCAATCCAGGCCGAGGTTGAGGTCTCTGGTCTGGCAGGTATACTTTGGGCATATCAATCACCCCTAGCCCTTAGTTACCTGTGTGATCAGGTTCCTAAGGGGTATGTTTGTCCGAGGTTGAATTTATTTAGGTGTTAATACTTTCTTGACAAGTGTCAGCTACTGAAGTAGACAGCGTGCCTGATAAGTGTGATGATGTTGGTTGTCTTTTGGGCTCCCAAGGCAATGATGGGCCTTGGGACGTGTTCACTCACACTTAAGGGTTTAAAACCAATTTTTCTTCTCTTTCTTCCTCATTCCTCTCTTTCTCCTGATTTGGTTGTCTCTGCAACTGTCTCTCTCTACAAGGGTTTGGCTGCTTCGTTGTTGGGATTTTTGTGTTTCTTTAAATCTCCTTCATTTTACAACTCTTCAGGTATCATCTATACCTTACTCTTCCATTTTTAGCCCCTTTTATTCTTGTCTCTTCACTTTTCGGCGAGAGTTTTGAGTTTTTTGGCGACTGCTTACGTTTTTCGGTGGCACTAGTTCTTATTGTTCTTGGTTATTTTTTTTAAGGTTAATAGTTTGATCCTTAAGAAAGTTGAGTCAAGTTGTTTGTTCCTGGTTTAATTTCCTAAGTTTGAGGTCGTCCTCCTATGTTCAGACCTCTTTATCAGCTTTTAGAAGAATTCCCATCTCTTAGGGAGAAGACTTTAGAGAAGATTAGGCAAATAGAGTGAGCCCAAGAGGAATCTCGTAGGGCTGAGACCTTCCCCCTCAGACCTATCTTTCCACCCCCTCTGAAGGTCATATACCCTGAGCCCTATGTGCCTGCAGAGGTCCTAGTAGAACCCATACCTATGTCTGAGTCTGAGTCTTCAACCTCAGACCCTATGTCTATGGATTCTTTTCAAGAAGCCATGGATTGTTCCATCAGGATGGATCATGCCCCTGATCAAGCCGAGGTTTCTAGCCGGGCCTCTTCTAACAAGAGTTCTAGCACCTCGCATTCTTCCTCTGATGTTGAAATTATAGGACCCAGTGTGGCTGTTCCACTAATCCTAGATGTTATTCCCTTATCAACCGCCACAGGGGTTGAGTTTTCTCAGAGGTTCCCTGGTGGTAATCCCTCGTCCACTCCAGCCGACGTTGAAAAAGATGAGGATGATGATAGCGAGAGCGATATTGACACCTCAAAGGCAGCCGAGATTGAGAGCACTGTCAGCGAGATCGACCTTCTAGCCTTCAGACATTTGTACTCTATAAGTCCCTCCATAAAACTTAGGAGACCGCTGAGGGACGAGAGGGCCTTCGGCGGTCGAGACAGTGAGATCTGCCTATATGAGGAGATGTTCAAGTTGGGATTTTGTCTTCCCATATACCCAATTATTAGGGCTATATTATCCTATATTAACTTAGCCCCTTCCCAGCTGTCCCACAATGCTTGGAGGGTGATAATTGGAGCATAAATCAGAAACCTTAAATGAATTCTTAAGAATCCTTCTGAAAATTGAGAATGAGACGGATACCTAAGTATGTCGTATTAGAAGTGATAGGGGTGGAGAGTTTAAGGACTCTAGAATTTCTGAGTATTGTATAGCTAATGGCTATAAACATGAGTTTAGCGCTCCGAAAACCCCACAACAGAATGGTATAGCTGAACGTAAGAATAGGACTTTACAAGAAATGGCTAGGGTTATGCTACATGCTAAAAATCTCCCTAAATATTTTTGGGTAGAAGCTGTCCAAATCACGTGTCACATTATCAATCGTATCTACCTTAGAAAAAATTCCAAAGAAACATCTTATGAGTTATGGTTTCACAAAAAGCCTAATTTGAAATATTTTAAAGCCTTCGGTAGTATCTGCAAAGATAGAGAGCGTTTTTCAAAATTTGATACCCGATGAGAAAAGGAAATTTTTGTTGTTTATTTTCAAAATAGTAGGGCTTTGCATGTTTTCAATAATAGAACTAAAACTATTATGGAATCAATTAATGTAATTGTAGATGACACAAGTGTTAGGAGTAGTGACAGTCAACCAGTAACATTTAATGAGGACAATCCTGTTTTACCCCTTAATCCTCAAGATGATACTAATTCACTGCCACCTGAGGATCTCTCTGCACCCACCTGGGTTTCTAAAGATCATCCTATTGAAACCATTATTGGTAATCCTTCAGAACCAGTTCGAACTAGATCCCAACTTCATTAAGTGGCACAATATTCTTGTTTTGTTTCCCTTGAGGAACCTAAAAATGTTAATGATGCCTTTAATGTATCATTTTGGATAAATGCTATGCAAGAAGAGCTAATCCAATTTAAGAGTCACGATGTTTGGAATCTGGTTCCCAGACCTATGGATTCGAAGGTTATTGGCACAAGATGAATTTTTAAAAATAAAACTGATGAAAATGGGGAGTCCATTAGAAATAAAGCTAGGTTGGTTGCGCAAGGCTACTCTCAGATTGAGGGAATTGATTTTGACGAAACCTTTGCACCTTCTACACGTCTAGAATCAGTTCATCTCCTTCTAGTAATTTCATGTTATATGCAGTTCAAGTTAGTCCAAATGGATGTTAAATCCGCTTTTCTAAATGGAATTTTAACTGAAGAAGTTTACGTAGAATAACCTAACGGATTTTTTGATCCTGCACACCTAGACCACGTCTTTAAGCTAAAGAAAGCTTTATACGTTTTGAAATAAGCTCCTAGAGCTTGGTATGAGAGATTATCGACCTTCTTAGTGTCTCACAATTTTGTCCATGGCAAAAATGATCAAACATTATTTGTTAGAAAGGAAAATCAACATGTCTTAACTGCACAAGTATATGTGGACGATATTATTTTCGGTTCCACCTGTCCTACACAAGTAGAGAATTTTTCTGATATCATGCATACCGAATTTCAGATGTCTCTAATGGGTGAACTACAATATTTTTCGGATTTACAATTAAAACAATGTAGTGATGGTCTTTTATTTCTCAATCCAAGTATGCTACCGACTTAGTTAAAAAATTCGGCTTAGAAAATTCTAAAACTTCTAGAACCCCCATGAGTACTTCAACTAAACTATCTAAGGACGATAATGGGAAAAATTTTGATCCCACTCTTTATAGAAGTATGATAGGGAGTTTGCTATATCTTACCGCTTCTCGACCTGATATATCTTTTGTTGTGTGTATCTGTGCTAGATATCAAAGTAACCCTAAAGAGTCTCACTTATTAAGTGTGAAAAAGATTGTTAAATATGTTAAAGGTACTCTAAAACTTGGTATTTGGTACACAAAAGATACAACTAGTTCTATTATTGGATATACCGATGCCGACTGGGCCGGCTGTTCTGATGACAGTAAGAGCACTTCTGTGCTTGCTACTATATATGCAATAATCTTATTGGTTGGTCGTGTAAGAAACAAAATTGCATTTCATTATCTAGTGCCGAATCAGAATATATAGCAGCTGGTAGTTGTTATGCTCAATTACTATAGATTAGACAAATGCTTAGTGATCATGGTCTCACAGAAAAATAATTAACCATGTTCTGTGATAATCAAAGTGCTATAAACATTTCCAAAAATCCTATTTTGCACTCACGAACTAAGTACATTAAGATTAGGCATCACTTTATCCGTGACCTTGTCGAATCCAAAGACCTCATTTATGAATATCAGAACACTCAATAATAGCTCGCAAATCTCTTTACAAAACCATTAGATAACATTTGTTTTGAGTATTTGCATACTGCTATAGGTATGATTACTCTCAATTAATCTCTATTTTTATTTATTTATACCCCTTGTATATTTGAGAAAAATTGAGGGAGAAGATATTGAGTATTGTTTAGCGTTTTTATCATCTATTCCTATTCTAACTAAACTAATATGCCAAATATAGTGTTTATCCTTTTACAGGCATTTCAGACATTTTACCCCTTTGTTCATGTTGTTTATACTTTGTAGGGTATTGGTCTGTATGTAGTTGAGTAATGTATTTTTTTTTACCTTATTTTCGATTCTAGTTAGAATTTTTGTATAGGACACATAGGATTTCTTTTTTACCCAAGAGTACAGAATACTCAAGAGAATTTTATCTCTAATATCCAAAGGGGGAGATTGAGAATACACTATATATTGATTCACTTGAGTCTGCATATATAGGAGTTCTAACTAGTTTGGATATATAGACAAAATACGTTAGTATAGTTTGAGAACTCCATCTCCTCAAAGGTACATGCTACAAGAAGAAATTCAGTCCAAGAGAATCTTGAGAGGGAAGTCAATTCTAACCCTAAAACCACAAATAGGACACTTGCACAGCATCCTACATATTTCATATGTGCTTGAATGGGTTATCATCACTTGAAATCATTTTAAATCAATTTATTTCCAAACAAATCATTTTATATAATTTTAAACATTTCTTAAATGATTTTTGAATTAATTAAAAATTGGTTTTAAAAGTTTTATGGGTTAAAATTGGATTTAAGAAAATTATTTTTTTATGTTGATTGTTTGCTTGGGTAGAATCTAAAAGCACTAGAGACTTTGAGGGATTCTTTGTATTTAGTTTCATATGCGCGTCTCATCTTAATGCTGTGCATACACGTGTTGGTTTCGAAGCGGTTGGATTTGCGTTTTCTTATACTCACATTTTGCATATTCAATCTCAGCCCTTGGATTGTTTTAATCAATGTACTGCATGCGATCGTTTTCATTCCTTGTGATCCCAGGCTTAACCAATGAGTGACCTTATAACCCACCTCTTGAGTTAAACCATTAGATCAAAGTCAAACCAGTTAGACTTTATCTCAGCCGTTAGATTGAGGCTGAGGTTCTCGATCCTTCTTCTCTTAGTATAAAAGGAGACCAAGCTTCAGAATTTTGACACTTTTTCTCATTCGTCAAACTAGAGAAAAAAGAGAGAATAGAGAGAAGGGACAAGAGAGAAGAAAAGAGAGAGAGAGAGAGAGGAAACCCTAGTTTCTTCGTGAAATCCAAACCTCTGTGAGATTTATCCCTAACCAAACACCAAAACCTAAAAGTCCCATACATTAGAAAACCCACCTATTAAGAGTTAGATCTTTATAGGGTTTCTGTGTTGTTGGTTTTGTGTTATTTTTTTGAAGACCTCTTCAAAATACATTGATTCTCTCTACGAAAGATTTAAGTTTCATTATTGAAACTAAGTCTTTCTAAATGAGAAAATATCATGTTTATAGTTTTCTGGTTCAGTTTTTAGATCTGTTGTCTTAGATCTATTTTGTTTCAACAAGTTTTTGAAATAAAAGACTTATGTTTTTAAAAATAAGATTCTAAATCAAGTGAGTTGTGTGTTTCTGAGTTTTATTTTATATTTTATGAAATACTAGTGTTCAAATATAAAAGAAGCACAAAAGAACTCGTACTAAAGTTTTTAAGAGTACAAATTTGAAAATAAGTTTTATATATCAAAACTTGTTTGACCAATCCTTGCATGTTCAGTATGAATCTGATTTGTTAAAGTACACTTCTAGTCTAGTTGGATCTACAATTGGAGGTTTCCAATTTTAAAAATATTTTCAAAACCCAGAAATTGTATAAGACCTTGAACCGTCTTCCGAGAAAGGTATCCTTGAGATATGTGGTTATATTAAAGATTATGAAGTCTTTGCTTGAGAAATCAAGATTCAGAAATAACTTTCATGTTAGAACAATTGTAATTTGTCAGGGAAGTTTTTATAAATCTTGAAAGGGTGAGTTGAATGTTTGCATGTAGTAACAAATCACAAACACTATCTCACACGAATACTTAGGCACTGTGGTTCTGTTTAAGAATATTGTACCTGAAAGAGTTACTAGAATCTTAATCCAAAGAGAAGGAAATCAAGGAAAAGATAAAAAAGCAGCAAAAAAAGGATCAAGTTCCAAGTCAGAATACCTTTGGAGTGGAGAATCTCGTGTAGGCACATTGTGAACTTAATTTAGGATCTTTGTGGTTTACTCAAATGTTGTAACCTGATTTTTATTCTAGTGGATTTTTTGTTTTGTGTCGTAGAAGGCACCGTGAATGTTTCCCTTGTTTAAGGGTTTTACCATGTTAAAATTTCTGTGTCTATTTCTCTGAATGTTCTTAATTTTTATAGTGATTGGTACTGCATGGCAAAGATAGTAGATGTTTATTAAAAAATAAAACTTAAGGTAATCAACTATCGAATTTAATCCATACATTCAGAAAAAGATTTTACAACACATCTTGTGTTTTTCGAAAAGAGTTTTGCCTAATAAGTTTGTTCGGAGTTTACTCAACTTATAACTATTTGTTATTAATCTAGTAAACAAAAGGCTTTTAGTATTAAGGATTTTTTTTCAGATATGTGACATAAAACTAAACCTATGTATTTTGACCAACGAAATAAGACAATATATATATAACACTCAGTTGAAAATTTTTCCTTACAAATCTCCCTCTTTGGTTATTCAGGTACAAAATATGAGACAAAATGAAAATTACTAAGCCGGATCGTCAAGCCACCTATGTCCATCTAAAAACCCAAAAAAATGGACACGGACAACCTAACAACTACGTAGCAGCCAATATTCCTTTGTATAGCTTATAATGCAATCATGGAGGAAGAAACCTACAAACATGAAACAAAAAATACTTGCGATGAATAGGAGAATAAAAAATATAATAAAATCAAAGTAAGAAACTCCCCCATACATACCAAAACTTTATCCCCTTTTTGTCCGGAAAAGAAAAAGGGATAGAGAAAACACCCTACAAACAATATCACATATACACACATATACACAAATGGATTTCACAAGTATCATAAAGAGATAAAACTAGGGAAACATGTGAAAAAGTGAATAAAGATGTCCATATAGATGGTAACATATGAAGATAAAATAAAGTAAGGACATATGAAAAGTGTTACGCAATAATATGTATAAACAAAGAGAATATGGAACAAAATAACAATAATATAATGATGAATCCAAATGAAGTATACAATAATAGAGTATCCAAACGAGTACATGAGAGAATAACAAGTAATAATACAAGTATAACTCTCTATCTCAAACACTACAAAAATTCTCTCTCTCACCAACTATAAAAAACTAACACAACCACATCATGCTCTACACAGAAACTCTCGGCACATAATCAACCATCAAATGGAGGATGATCATCAACTGCATCAGAAGGCTCCTGGCCCACTCCAGATGCGCTAGCTCCACTGCGCTGCTCATAATGCCACATCTCCTCTAAATGATCTATCAGCAACGTCTTCATTAACATCCGATTCTCACCCTCTCCGGAAAGCTGCATAAGAAAACCGAACTAAAATCTCTAAGACTTTTCCAACTCAGCGTCATACCTCTGCAGGAATGGGCACATGTGGTGTAGAAAACCAGTGGAAGAATATCGGGCATCAAAATCCTCTCCTCCTCGGGTTGAGGGAATGTAGCATTAAGAGGCCGAGGAATTCCTAGAATAGAGGTAATAGTGTCAGAGGTAACGACTCGAATAAGGTGGCTGTTATGTCTACTATTTATAAATAACAATGGTACATAATTATGAATTATATAATAATTACAGAATTAAAAACAGAATTACAGAAATAAAACAATTACTTGAATTTGCAGAAATAATAAAAAGAATTAAAGATAAATTCGAGCCCTGTTATGAACAGTTTCCTTGAGACAATTTATTCTCTCCAATGTGCTCCGAGGTTGATGAATATTGTCTCCCAAGATAGAACGGATTTTCCAATTAATTATGTAGCACGACAATAATTAATTGCAGCGAACTCAAATTCTGTGTTCCATACTCAACAACAATGCAACAGATGCTATGCAGAAAAAGAATTTTCTGAAGTGAATATGACAGGAAATTTCAGGAAGGAAAATGGCAGCAATTCTGGAGGAGGGAAAATTTTCTTATTTAAAAACGGAGGGGGCATCTGTATTTATAGTAAAGTAGGTGACGGTTGACAAATAACAACCAAAACAGTTAAAAGAAATTAACTGTTGACTGTTGGCAATAACTGCCAACAGTTTATTAATTAATTAATTAATTTCGTAATTAATTAATAATTAAAGCCCAGAAAGTTAAATAAAATTCGGCCCAAAAATGTAGGAGATTTTTACAAGCCCAAGCCCGAGCCCGAGCCGAACCGAGCCTAGCCGGACGGACGGACGCGCGCGCGCGTGGATTTTTGACCGAAAGTCAACCCGTCCATAGCTTAGGTCATCTCCCCTTCAAAGAGTTGGGATACCCCCAAGGCATCCAAGCCTTAGTCCATACTTGGGGTGTTATTAACTCATCAAATTTCCACTACTCTTCCAATGTGGGACAAAAGTTAAAACACTCAATTCATTAACTTTCATTGCTTTGTGAGTCACTTTGGGGACATATTTATCATTCATAACTTATTGAAATTTGACATATGAATATACTACGTTAATCTCCTTGCGGAGGTGAACGCGTTCGTATATGGTCCCACAATTTTCGTTGTGTGGGTCCCACCTAAATTTGAGCTCAAAGTTGCTCAAAATTCTGTCCAGAAAATTCTGGACAACTTTCTTAAAACCCATAAAGTCCAATTTTTCCAACAATCCCCCACATGAATGATATATCGCTATAAATAAAACAAAATAGATGCTAATGCAGATGCAGACCCAAGTTGAGTAAAACTGAAGACTTATTGCATCAGGAGAAGTAGCCTAGTGGCCTTGAACTTTCCTTAGTGATATACTATCGAATTTACTTGGTTAATCAGTAGACTTCACGTCCTTAAACCGTCAACCGTTTTTGTAAACCTAGACAATAGTATTCACACAATAATTCTTCAACACAGTTGGTTCTCACGTTTGTGTTCATTTTGGCCGTGAACACCACTTGGTTCCGCAAGTATTTTAGAGAATATGCCTTTCATTATTCTCATAGAAGTGGCCCCCTTCTTACTCACGTAGGTGACTTCCATAAAGAGTATTCTGCAATACCCCACTTAGACGTACTAAGATATAGATGTCATTAAAAGCATAACTTATCCTGATTTCGCGGCAGATATGCACTGTCTCATCTTTGGAATGGATAGGATTAAATATCCTCCAGTACTTACTGAATACAATGTAGTTCGGTTTGCCCATTAAATCTAGATCTTGGGATCTCCAGTCAGCTAGGTTGGGTTGCCACTATATTGATTTTTATTTATTTATAGGCTTTAGACCCATTCCTCTCGATGATCTTTCAACTTGCTCTCGGTTTAAACCTTTCGTTAGTGGATCCGATATATCATCTTTTGACTTTACATAGTCAATTGAGATAATTCTGTTTGAGAGAAGTTGTCTAACGGTATTGTGTCGACGACGAATATGTCGTGACTTTCCGTTATACATGTGATTTTGTGCCCTTCCAATCGCTGATTGTCTATCGCAATGTATACATATTGCGGGCACAGGTTTAGACCAATTTGGAACATCCTCTAAGAAATTTCGAAGCCATTCAGCTTCTTCTCCAGCTTTGTCTAGTGCAATGAATTCAGATTCCATTGTCGATCTAGCAATGCACGTTTGTTTTGAGGATTTCCAAGATACGGCTGCACCTCCGAGGGTAAACACATACCCACTCGTAGACTTAGAGTCTTTTGTATCAGATATTCAATTTGCATCGCAATGTCCTTCAAGAACAACTGGATATTTTGAGTAATGCAATCCATAGTTTTGAGTATATTTTAAATAACCCAAAACTCTCAATATTGCTTTCTAGTGATCTCTTCCTGGATTACTTGTAAATCGACTTAGCTTACTTATTGAGTATGCTATGTCCGGTCGCGTACAGTTCATGGTATACATTAAACTGCCGATAATTAGAGAATATTCTAGTTGAGATATGCTTTCACCATTATTTCTTGCTAGATGTAAATTTACATCTACAGGTGTCTTGGCAGGTGTGACACCCCGACTAATTAAATACCGGGTAGCTACTCCTTTATTAAATTAATTCAAAATGCCAAGTTGGTCCAGTTGATAGCATCACTGTCGAAAACATTTTTTTTATGATTACTAGCCACCTAGTATTTAAAAAGTAAGTGCCAAATTTTAATTAAAGTCCGATTAACATGCAATAAGTGTAATAAAGAATAATAACACCATTCACCATAAAGAAGTAAATGGAATGAACATCACATAACGTAAATAAAGTCTGGAGGATAAACTCCTCACTACAATCCCATAACTGAAATAAGTAAACCGAAAACTAAAACAGTACATGCCAAAGTCTGAAACTGAAATGGAAATGTAACTCTAATAGAAATGGGCAACATGCCCTACAACTGATAGATAATGAATCTGGAATCCAAGTGATAGAGGCGTCTATAAGCAAATCCCTGTAGCTTCCACAAACAGCTACAGCTCGTCACCTGAATGAATGTCCTATGCATGGTGTCCTTGTGGCTGGGCACCTAAAATGGTTTTACAAAGAAAAAGATTTGAAAAGCAAACGGGTCAGAGCCTGAATGTGGAGTTATATTTTAAAAACCTGCAAGTGCTTTAAAAACATTTAAAACATTAAATGCAAAGTACATGTTAGGACGTGCACTCACATGATATTCTCACCTCTCGTCTAACTGTGAACTCCTAACGTAAGTACCCATCTATACGACACAACCCACTAGATAAGTGACATTATCTCTAGCTAGACTATCATAGGTCATACCCATATTACTCGGTTCTATTAACATTATAACGCTCGTGATTAAGTAGGGGTTTAACGTAAACTCAGATGCTCAAATGCAATATATATATATCACTATCATTTAACTCGTTATCTTTCTCGAAGAAATACCGTAATTATATTCACAACATTAACATGAAGGTTCCCATTAGTTAAGTGTATATTATTCACATCATAAATATACAATATAAGCACCCCGAGAACTAAGCTGCGGTGCACACATACTCTACTATCCATCCCGGTACATCACGTACATAAGGATTACATATTCCGAATCTCTCAAGAATAGTTCACAGATAACAACATCACAAACAATGGAGGCGAACATAGTCACATCACATGGGTCACGCACATACCTACGCTCCCACGATCAGCGGACTTATTAATATCCCAATAAGTCTTTCTATGACCTATGTTCATCAAGGTAACCAGTCTAAATCCGGGCAACACAAGGATTAGAGGGCCCTAAGCGAACGCAAACCTCCCGTGATTGCAAGTATGGTAGGTATGTCATACACACAATTCATATACCAATACTAAGTAAACACACATCTTAGTAATCCCGTAGTTTAATCGTAGTACACATCGCTTTCTCGTACTAACTTATAATTATCGCAATTTATACTATTTCGGTTTATCATCATACGCGCCATAATCTATTCTCACGTCGTAGTAGACACTCACGTCTCAACCCAAACGGTTCATTGAATTAAATCTCTCGTATATAAATTTACTCCTCGTAATAACCCAAAAGTCCCAAATCTATCCTTACATCATCAAATGAAGGTTATCTATATCCTCGAACAAGTTTACGGGACTCCAAAAATCAACACAGTCCAAAAAGGCCCAAACTGTCAACTCGTTAGAAGTCTCGTTCGAACGAGACTGTTCGAACGAGATCCCTCTGTCAACTCGTTAGAAGTCTCGTTCGAACGAGACTGTTCGAACGAGATTCCAGTTCTTTCGAACAAACTGTCCCTTCTAACGAGATCTCGTTCGAACGAAGTTATCGAACGAGGCTCCCTTTCGTTAGAACGACTGGTCAATTCGTTAGAAGCTCGTTCGAACGAGTTCGTTCGAACGACCTGGGTAGGGGCTTCTAATGACCTGCCAGTTTCGTCCCAGATTTTCTTAGTTACGTTTCTCACCATTTTTAATACCTCAAGTCTTCTCCAAAGTTCGTTCTAACAATGTTTTAAGTCCTCTAATCATACTAAAACATGCTTAGGTCATAAACTAACATCTTTTAAGGCATTAATGCATCCTAAACATCATTAAATCACAAGATTTTATACTTGTCCCCAATTTTATCAAGAACATGAACCCTAGATTTTATATCATCATCAAATCCGAGAATTTAATCCGTTTTAATTTCTTCTAATCACAATTATCATGAGAATAATCATCTACCTATCATTCTACATGCAATTCTCTTCAAAATATTCAAGTTCTAAACTCCAAACTACATGGGTTTTCATATTTCACCAAGAACAAACACAAAATTCGAATTTTTCTAACATGGAAAGAACATTCATTGAAATTAAATGGAATTAAGTCACTTGCCTTGGTTGTCTCTGAGTTTGGTGTAGGTTTGATAGAGTTTTTCTGCAGAATTCCCTCTCTCCAAGCTTCTTCTCCAATGGTGGCTTAAGGTGGCTAGGGTTTGATTTGGGAAACTTAGAAAACTCTCTTAATAACCTACGTAGCCTTCTAGGTTAATATGGTTTGGTTAATGGGCTTAGTGGGTTAAATCCACATCAGATTAAAACTCCCAATTTTCGTTACTTTTAATTCCTCAAAATGTAAAATTACCAAAATACCCTTTAAGTTGCCGGTATGGCCTAAAAATACGCCGAGACCCAAACTACACCCCCGGCTAGTGTTTTCTGACTATCTCGACCCTTTCGGACGCGTTGGCGCACTCAAAACGACCATACGGTTTATAGATTTTAAATTCACTTTTTATAATCAAAATATTACACCGTGACGCGGCGGTCCCACGCGTCTCAACAAAATTTCTAGAATGCCGTATATAAATCTCACGACAAATTTCATAATTCCAATTACATATGTCAAAACATGTATGCACATAATCAAATACCAACTCGCATCTCGTTAGTATTTATAACCCGGATTAATTTCCAATTAATACGCATTTAATTAATTAATCCCAAAAATAAATATAGCCAAAAGTACGGGGTATTACATACTTCCCCCCTAATAACAGAATTTCGTCCCGAAATTCGAAACTAGAAAGTACCTGCTAAAAATAATTCTGGATAACGTTCGCGCATCTCATCCTCGCGCTCCCATGTGGACTCCTCGACATTGTGATGTCGCCACTGAACACGCACTAACGGAACTATCTTTGACCGCAGTTTCCTCTCGCTTCGGTCCAAATAGCAATCGGCCCCTCCTCGTAGGAGCTATCAGGCTGGAGATCGATGTCCTCCACAACAATGTGAGAATGAGCCAAATTATCTCTAAGGTATTTCCTCAGCGAGGAAATATGGAACACATCGTGAATCCGATGCAAATGCTCCGGTAACCCAAGTCTATACGCAACCGGTCCGATCCGCTCCATAATAGGAAACGGCCCCACATACCTTGGTGCCAACTTCCCCTTCTTCCCGAAATGCATAATCCCCTTCATAGGAGATACCCTGAGCAAAACCTGGTCCCCTACTTGGAACTCCCTGAAGAATCTCTTCGCATCAGTATAACTCTTCTGCCTGTCTTGAGCTACCCGAATGCGACTCCGAATCAACTCAATCCTTGCCGAAGTATCCTTAATCACTTCCGGCCCAAGCAGTTTGTTGTCCCCCACCTCTAACCAACATGCTGGGGAACGACAAGGCCTACCGTACAACGCCTCAAACGGAGCCATGCCAATAGTGAACTGATAGGAGTTGTTGTAAGCAAACTCCACCAGTGGAAGGTACTGCTACCATCCACCCCCAAAGTCAATAATGCATATGCGTAGCATGTCCTCCAACATCTGGTTTGTGCGCTCAGTCTGCCCATCAGTCTGTGTATGATAAGCCGTACTCAACCGCAATTCCGTGCCCATGGCCTCCTGGAAACTCTCCCAAAACCTCGAAACAAATATCTTGTCTCTGTCAGACACGATATTTAGGGGCACACCGTGAAGTCTCACAATCTCTGAAATGAAGAGCTGGGCATACTGTCCCGCAGTGTAGTCAGTCCTCAAGGGTAAAAAGTGAGCGACCTTGGACAACCTGTCCACAATTACCCAAACGGAGTCATGACCCCTCTGTGACGTAGGCAACCCCGTGATAAAGTCCATGGATATGCTCTCCCACATCCACACCGGGACCTCCAATGGCTGTAGCAATCCTGCCGGTTTCTGATGGTCCACTTTTACAAGCTGACAAGTGGCGCATTTCGAAACAAACTCAGCGATATCTTTCTTCATACCGCTCCACCAATACTGGCATCTCATGTCTTGGTACATTTTGTCCCCTCCGGGATGTACCGCGAACCGTGAGCCGTGCGACTCTGCCATCACGTCGTGTCGCAATTCCTCCCCTTCCGGAACTACCAATCTCCCATTGAAGCGCAATCCCCCGTCTGAGCTAACGGTATAGGACTCGGCTCCCTCTGCTAGTAACCGAACTATCTGCTCCTGACAGAACGAGTCATTGGCCTGTGCCCGTACTACCTTCGTGACAATCTGCAGTGTAACGGTCATCACAGACATGAAAGATCGGGCCACTACATCCTGGTGTCCCAATTCCTTCCACTTAGCCTTCCACACCTCTGCCACCTCGTCTGCTGGCCTACGGCTCAACGCGTCTGCTACCACGTTAGCCTTACCTGGGTGATACTAGATGTCGAACTGGTAGTCCTTCACAAACTCAAGCCACCTATGCTGCCGCATATTCAATTCCTTCTGCGTGAACAGGCACTGTAGGGACTTGTGGTCCGTGAACAGTTGGAACTTTTCCCCCAAAAGATAGTGCCTCCAAATCCGTAGGGCAAATACCACTGCCGTCAACTCCAAATCATGCGTGGGGTAATTCTTCTCATGAGGCTTAAGCTTACGGGAAACATAAGATATGGCCTATCTCTCCTGCTGTAATACACCCCCAGTCCTTCCAAAGACGCATCGGTGTAAACCAAATACTCCACTCCCGGTCTCGGCAATGCTAACACAGGTGCTGAGGTCAATTTGTCCTTAAATTCATCGAATGCCAACTGACAGGCATCACTCCAGATGTATGGCACACCCTTACGAGTCAGATGTGTCAAAGGACCTTCTATCTCTGAGAAGCCCCGAATAAACCTCCTGTAGTATCCTGCTAGTCCCAAGAAACTACGAATCTCAGTCGGTGTCGTGGGCTGTCCCCACTCCCTCACCGCTGATACTTTCCCCGGATCAACAAATATTCCCCGGTCAGAAATGATATGTCCCAAAAACTGGACTTCCTTCAGCCAAAACCCGCACTTCTCATATTTTGCATACAACTCGTTCTGACGAAGTGTCTGCAAAACCTGCCTCAAATGCTCGGCGTGCTCCTCCTCTGTCTGGGAGTAAACCAGAATATCATCAATGAAGACAATGACAAACTGGTTTAGGAAATCCCTGAACACTCTGTTCATCAAGTCCATAAACACTGCTGGAGCGTTGGTCAAACCGAAAGGCATAACCCGAAACTCGTAAGAACCATATCTCGATAAGAACGCAGTCTTCGAGACATCCTCCTCCCTGATACGCAACTGATGGTATCCCGATCTCAAGTCAATCTTCGAGAAGAAAGAAGCTCCTCTCAACTGGTCGAATAAGTCATCGATTCGAGGCAACGGATACTTATTCCGTATCGTGACCTTATTCAACTCTCGGTAGTCCACACACAATCTTAGTGAACCGTCCTTCTTCTTCACAAACAAAACCGGAGCGCCCCAAGGTGAGGTACTCCTGCGAATAAAGCCCTGGCCTAACAGCTGCTCTATCTAATCCCGTAACTCCCTCATCTCAGCTGGAGCCATACGGTACGGTGCGCGTGCTATAGGTCTCGTACCCGGTAGCAAATCTATAACAAAGTCTATCTATCGACTGGGGGGTAAGCCTGGTATCTCTTGAAACACATCCGAATACTCCCTGACTACTGGGATAGAATCTAAAGGAATCACTACCTCCTTAGAGGTATCCTCCTCAATGTAATATAGATGGGCGGTCGATCCTCCCTCTGGGCGAGGCATCGCCACTACAAACATATCTTGCCCCGGAATGGCAAAAACAATGCTCCCGCTGAAGCAATCAATCATGGCCCTATAAGCTACGAGCCAATCCATACCGATAATCACATCGTGAACATGCATATCTAATACTAACATGTCTGCAGGTAATACCAAACCACCAATCTCTACCCCCACTCCCCGGCATATAAAGAAAATAAGTGACCCACTCCCCAATGGTGAGTCGACACACGTCACTGTGCTCTCTGCCGTAGCTAACAATCCTAATGCTTTCGCGAAGTGTGTAGCTATAAAACAGTGTGTAGCACCCGTATCAAATAATACCCGACCCATAGTGCCATGGATAGGAAACGTACCCTCAATCGTGGGCGGTGCCTGTGGAACTGCAGCCTGGTGGACGTTGTAGACGCATCCATACTGTAGCTGCCCCTACTGAGCTGGGACTGCTGGAATGGGTGGCAATGCTGCCATCTGTGGCGGTGCGGGGAGAGCGGTGGGAAACATAGGCCTTTGTGGCTCCTAGCGAGCACCCTGCTGCTGCTACTGTGGGGCCCTGCCCCTATCAGGACAATCCTGTCGCTTATGGCCAGTCTTGCCACAAACAAAACACTTCCCTGGGAAGTTCCCTCCTCTCTGTCCCCGGCCCTGGTGGCAGTTACCGTTCCTCCCTTGGCCCTGCTGGCCCTGGTGAAACTGCAGCCCATTCTGCCCCTGTTGGCCCTGATGGCCGTTTGGACCCTGATGGCCCTGACGGAAACCTCCCTATCCCTGTCTGTAGTTCCCTGACCGGAACCTCTTATTATCCCCCTGTTGGGAGCCCTGCTCATTCTGTCTTTGCCCCTGACCAGATTGTGCCCCGCTGACACCATGTCCTCCAGTCCTGCCCTGATGGCTAGACTCCCCCGACCTCTTGGCCTCGGCCATATGAAAACGGTGGTCCTGGAAATGTAACAATGCAGCGTTAACCACATCATAATAGGTGGCCAACGATAGGTTCCCTAGCAGATGCTGACGGATCCTCCAAGTCAACCCGTCCGTGAACTTCTCAATCTTCTTCTTCTCTGTTGGTATCTCATCTGGAACGATATTCAACAGATTCGTGAACTGGGCCTCATACTCGGCCACGGTCTTACCTTCCTGCTTCAGACTCATCAATCTCCTCCTCATTCCGTATGAACAGCTGATGTAAAGTACTTGTGGTCGAACCGCACCCAGAACTCCTGAATCGTGAGAGTATCCCTCTCCTCCATGGTGGTAATAGACTCCCACCACTGTAGCGTAGATCCAACTAGCTTGAAAGTATCTAGAACCTGCTTTTGAACATCCGTACACTCATACATCCGTAAGTGCCTCTGCATATCCTTCCTCCATTGGCTCGAGACTACCACATCTGAGCTACCTGCAAACTCTGGCGGATGCGCTTTCTGAAAAGCGTCACGTACACGCTCCCAAGCAGACGGGAATGCATTAACCTGTAATGGCACGGCAACCGGCGCCTGAGGTGGTGCCTGCTGAACAACGACAATGGCGGCATTTTACCGCTTGAGCTACTATAGCTGCAACCTCAGCGACGTTCATCATGCCCTGAACTGGAGCGGGCTGGGGTTCGGGCGTTGCATCCCTGGGAACTCGTCGTGCACGTCGTGGAGGCATCTGAAATAAGAACAAAGTTTATAAGTTCGCTGTTTATAAACTTAAGATAGCTGAAGAACAAAGCATACACAAAAAGAGTACAACAGTCCTAAAATATAGGGCTCTATATCAAAGAAACGTAGCGGAAACATAATAAGCCGTCAGATCCTAAAGGACACTAGAACCTGATGCTCTGATACCACCTGTGACACCCCGACTAATTAAATACCGGGTAGCTACTCCTTTATTAAATTAATTCAAAATGCCAAGTTGGTCCAGTTGATAGCATCACTGTCGAAAACATTTTTTTTATGATTACTAGCCACCTAGTATTTAAAAAGTAAGTGCCAAATTTTAATTAAAGTCCGATTAACATGCAACAAGTGTAATAAAGAATAATAACACCATTCACCATAAAGAAGTAAATAGAATGAACATCACATAACGTAAATAAAGTCTGGAGGAAAAACTCCTCACTACAATCCCATAACTGAAATAAGTAAACCGAAAACTAAAACAGTACATGCCAAAGTCTGAAACTGAAATGGAAATGTAACTCTAATAGAAATGGGCAACATGCCCTACAACTGATAGATAATGAATCTGGAATCTAAGTGATAGAGGCGTCTATAAGAAAATCCCTGTAGCTTCCACAAACAGCTACAGCTCGTCACCTGAATGAATGTCCTATGCATGGTGTCCTTGTGGCTGGGCACCTAAAATGGTTTTACAAAGAAAAAGATTTGAAAAGCAAACGGGTCAGAGCCTGAATGTGGAGTTATATTTTAAAAACCTGCAAGTGCTTTTAAAAACATTTAAAACATTAAATGCAAAGTACATGTTAGGACGTGCACTCACATGATATTCTCACCTCTCGTCTAACTGTGCACTCCTAACGTAAGTACCCATCTATACGACACAACCCACTAGTTAAGTGACATCATCTCTAGCTAGACTATCATAGGTCCTACCCATATTACTCGGTTCTATTAACATTATAACGCTCATGATTAAGTAGGGGTTTAACGTAAACTCAGATGCTCAAATGCAATATATATATCACTATCAGTTAACTCGTTATCTTTCTCGAAGCAATACCGTAATTATATTCACAACATTAACATGAAGGTTCCCATTAATTAAGTGTATATTATTCACATCATAAATATACAATATAAGCACCCCGAGAACTAAGCTGCGGTGCACACATACTCTGCTATCCATCCCGGTACATCACGTACATAAGGATTACATATTTCGAATGTCTCAGGAATAGTTCACAGATAACAACATCACAAACAATGGAGGCGAACACAGTCACATCACATGGGTCACGCACATACCTACGCTCCCACGATCAGCGGACTTATTAATATCCCAATAAGTCTTTCTATGACCTATGTTCATCAAGGTAACCAGTCTAAATCCGGGCAACACAAGGATTAGAGGGCCCTAAGAGAACGCAAACCTCCCGTGATTGCAAGTATGGTAGGTATGTCATACACACAATTCATATACCAATACTAAGTAAACACACATCTTAGTAATCCCGTAGTTTAATCGTAGAACATATCGCTTTCTCGTACTAACTTATAATTATCGCAATTTATACTATTCCGGTTTATCATCATACGCGCCATAATCTATTCTCACGTCGTAGTAGACACTCACGTCTCAACCCAAACGGTTCATTGAATTAAATCTCTCGTATATAAATTTACTCCTCGTAATAACCCAAAAGTCCCAAATCTATCCTTACATCATCAAAGGAAGGTTATCTATATCCTCGAACAAGTTTACGGGACTCCAAAAATCAACACAGTCCAAAAAGGCCCAAACTGTCAACTCGTGAGAAGTCTCGTTCGAACGAGACTATTCGAACGAGATCCCTCTGTCAACTCGTTAGAAGTCTTGTTCGAACGAGACTGTTCGAACGAGATTCCAGTTCGTTCGAACGAACTGTCCCTTCTAACGAGATTTCGTTCGAACGAAGTTATCGAACGAGGCTCCCTTTTATTAGAACGACTGGTCAATTCGTTAGAAGCTCGTTCGAACGAGTTCGTTCGAACGACCTGGGTAAGGGCTTCTAACGACCTGCCAGTTTCGTCCCAGATTTTCTTAGTTACGTTTCTCACCATTTTTAATACCTCAAGTCTTCTCCAAAGTTCGTTCTAACAATGTTTTAAGTCCTCTAATCATACTAAAACATGCTTAGGTCATAAACTAACATCTTTTAAGGCATTAATGCATCCTAAACATCATCAAATCACAAGATTTTATACTTGTCCCCAATTTTATCAAGAACATGAACCCTAGATTTTATATCATCATCAAATCCGAGAATTTAATCCGTTTTAATTTCTTCTAATCACAATTAGCATGAGAATAATCATCTACCTATCATTCTACATGCAATTCTCTTCAAAATATTCAAGTTCTAAACTCCAAACTACATGGGTTTTCATATTTCACCAAGAACAAACACAAAATTCGAATTTTTCTAACATGGAAAGAACATTCATTGAAATTAAATGGAATTAAGTCACTTGCCTTGGTTGTCTCTGAGTTTGGTGTAGGTTTGATAGAGTTTTTCTGCAGAATTCCCTCTCTCCAAGCTTCTTCTCCAATGGTGGCTTAAGGTGGCTAGGGTTTGATTTGGGAAACTTAGAAAACTCTTCTAATAATTACGTAGCCTTCTAGGTTAATATGGTTTGGTTAATGGGATTAGTGGGTTAAATCCACATCAGATTAAAACTCCCAATTTTCGTCACTTTTAATTCCTCAAAATGTAAAATTACCAAAATACCCTTTAAGTTGCCGGTATGGCCTAAAAATACCCCGAGACCCAAACTACACCCCCGGCTAGTGTTTTCTGACTATCTCGACCCTTCCGGATGCGTTGGCGCACTCAAAACGATCATATGATTTATAGATTTTAAATTCACTTTTTATAATCAAAATATTACACCGTGACGCGGCGGTCCCACGCGTCTCAACAAAATTTCTAAAATGCCGTATATAAATTTCACGACAAATTTCATAATTCCAATTACATATGTCAAAACATGTATGCACATAATCAAATACCAACTCGAATCTCGTTAGTATTTATAACCCGGATTAATTTCCAATTAATACGCATTTAATTAATTAATCTCAAAAATAAATATATCCAAAAGTACGGGGTATTACAGCAGGACTAATATCATACTTCTTGAATTTTTCAAGTACTTTCTCAATGTAATGAGATTGAGATAATATAAGTCCATCCGATGTTCTAGAAATTTTAATTCCTAATATAACATCGGCGATTCCCATATCTTTCATGTCGAATCTACTACTCAACATTTGTTTTGTAGTTTTGACAATTTCCAAGTTACTACCCATGATAAGCATATCATCAATATAGAGGCATACAATGACATATCCATTTTGAATGTGTTTAAAGTAAACACATTTATCGCATTCATTAATTTTGAAGCCATTTGATAAGATTGCATTATCAAATTTTTCATGCCATTGCTTAGGTGCTTGTTTTAATCCATATAGTGATTTAACAAGCTTGCATACTTTTCCTTCTTGTCCGGGAGCTTTGAACCCTTCAGGTTGCTCCATATAAATTTCCTCATCTAGTTCACCGTTTAAGAATGCAGTTTTTACATCCATTTGATGTATTTTAAGTCCATTAATAGCAGCTATTGGTATTAACATCCGAATGGACGTTATTCTTGTTACCGGTGAATATGTGTCGAAGTAATCCAACCCTTCCTTTTGCCTATAGCCTTTAGCTACAAGTCTAGCTTTATATTTATCAATTGATCCATCGGCCTTCAATTTCTTTTTGAAGATCCATTTATAACCTAACGGTTTTGAACCTGGTGGAAGATCCACTAGTTCCCATGTATGATTTTGTAATATGGATTCAATTTCACTATTAATTGCTTCTTTCCAATTGGAAGCATCGGGTAAGGATATAGCTTCTTTATACGATTGAGGTCCATTTTCTAACAAATATGTTAGAAAATCCGGACCAAAAGAAGTCGAGGTTTTTGCTCTTTTACTACGTCTTGGTTCATCCTCTATTGATTCAATAGGTTGATGAGTACCACTCGTAGTAGCTTGATTTGTCCTTTTAGGAGGACCAGATTCTCGAGTCATGTTATACGGGAATTCATTTTCAAAAAATGAAGCATCCCTCGATTCAATAACCGTATTTACATGAATGTTCGAAATCTCAGATTTACAAACTAGAAATCGATATGCACTGCTATTAGTAGCATAACCGATGAATACACAATCCACGGTTTTTGGCCCTATTCTTACCTTTTTAGGTTTAGGAACCATCACTTTAGCTAAGCACCCCCACACTCGTAAATATTTATAGGAAGGTCTTCGACCTTTCCATAATTCATAAGGTGTCTTGTGAGTCTTTTTGTGAGGTACTTTATTGAAAATGTAATTAGCAGAAAGTAAGGCTTCCCCCCACAAATTTTGTGGAGCTCCTGAACTTAATAACATTGAGTTCATCATTTCTTTCAAAGTACGGTTTTTGCGTTCAGCAACACCATTCGATTGAGGAGAATAAGGAGCGGTTGTTTGATGAATAATCCCATTTTCAGAACAAAATTCCTCAAATGGATATTCATGTTCACCTCCTCTATCACTTCTAATAGCCTTTATCGTTTTGCTTAATTGATTCTCAACTTCATTCTTATATTGTTTAAATGCATTAATAACCTCATCTTTATTATGTAACAAATATACATAGCAATATTTTGTGCAATAGTCAATAAAAGTAATAAAATACTTTTTCCCACCTCTAGTTTGAACAAATTTTAAATCACAAATATCGGTGTGAATTAAATCTAAAGGTTCAGTTATCCTTTCAATAGAATGGAAAGGTAATCTAGCTAATTTAGATTCCACACAAATTTCACATTTATGATTTTTATCAATATTGAATTTTGGCAAAAATTCCAAGTTAATTAATCTACGCAATGTATCAAAATTAACATGTCCCAATCTAGCATGCCAAATATTAGATGACTCAATCAAGTAAAAAGAACTAGCAACTTCATTCATTGAAACAGAAGTTTTTGGGGTTACAGTAAGAACATTGAGTTTAAAGAGCCCCTCATTTAGGTAGCCCTTTCCTACATACATGTCATTTTTAGACCACACAAAGCGATCCGACACAAACACAAACTTGAAACCATTCTTAGTAAGAAGAGATCCAGAAATCATATTCTTTCGGATATCAGGCACGTGAAGAACATTGTTGAGAGTAAGTTCCTTTCCAGAAGTCATTTTCAAAGCAATCTTTCCTTGTCCCACCACCTTAGAAGTGGAAGAATTTCCCATAAAAATGTTCTCCTCATTTTCCAAAGGCTTATAGGTGAAGAACATCCATTTGTTTGCACAAATGTGTCGTGTGGCTCCAGTGTCCACCCACCATTCCTTGGTATTTCCAACCAAGTTACATTCAGAGACAACGGCAGAAAGATTCATATCCGCCAAATCATTGGTGATATTCTCACCCTCAGTCACATTTGCTTGAGAGTTATTTTTATTTTGCTTCTTAGGCTTACGACACTCACTTGAGCGGTGTCCCGGTTTACCACAATTGTAGCATTTTCCTTTGAACTTTTTCTTGTTATGTTTGGAAGTGCCTTCCCCATCATACTTTCGTTTGTTCTTCTTAGGACCTTCAGCGACATGGACCTTTGTTTCCATCGGATTCTTCCCACTTTTCTTTTGAGACTCACGGTTGTCTTCTTCGATTCTTAGCCGGACCACCAACTCCTCCACATTCACCTCCTTACGCTTGTGCTTGAGATAGTTTTTGAACAAAGTCCAAGAAGGTGGCAACTTTTCAACAATTGCAGCAACTTGGAAAGTTTCACTAATTGACATTCCTTCAGCATGAATGTCGTGGAGGATCACTTGGAGTTCTTGTACTTGCGAGATTACAGATTTAGAATCAACCATTTTGAAGTCCAGAAAACGCCCCACGATAAATTTCTTCATCCCAGCATCTTCAGTTTTATACTTCTTTTCCAAAGAATTCCATAATTCCTTAGAAGTTTGGATAGTGCAATAGACATGGTACAAAGTCTTGTCCAAGTAGGCCAAAATATAATTTCGGCATAGGTAGTCCGAATGCTTCCAAGCATCGACATCATCAACCTTTTCAGCGTCATCTCCCTCTTGAATAGAGGGGCAATCTTCATATACAAACCTGCCCAGTTGGCAGGTAGTGAGATAGAAGTACATTTGTCCTTGCCAACGTTTGAAGTCAGCCCCAATGAACTTTTCCGGTTTCTCCCCGTGTGGCATAGATACGGGTGCAGTCACATTTGTGTTGGTGACAATCAGTTTCGTAGGAGTAGTGTTCGTACTTTGTGATTCCATTTCTGTTACAAAAACAGAATTTTTATCAATGATAAAATTCATATATAATGAATTAATCAAAACAGAATACAAAATTCTGTGCACCAATTTCCTCCAAATATAATTCACAATAAATGAATTCCAAAAGAATTCAAATAACAATTCAGAAAAAAGTGTAATATAAACAGAATTCCGTACAAAACAGAATAAAATTATAAAATCTGTGTCACACTAATTTTTAATAATAAAAAGAATTCCGTACAAAACAGAATTATAATTTAAGAAAAAAAATATAGATAAGCAGATTTTAACAAGAGTACACAAATAGAATTTATTTTCTAAACAGAATATAAAAATAGTATAGAAATTAATTTCTATATCAAAATTGTTTTACTAATTTCTACAATAAATCAGTAAATTAATTCATTTTATTCTGAAAAAACAGATTTATTTCCAACAAATAAATTTCTGTAATAAAAAAAAATTCTGTACACTAAAAACAATATAACCAAATAAATTGTCTTAAGATTGTTATGTCTACTATTTATAAATAACAATTATACAGAATTATGAATTATTAAATAATTATAGAATTAAAAAAAGAATTACAGAAATAAAACACTTACTTGAATTTGCAGAAATAATGAAAAGAATTAAAGATAAATCCGAGCCCTGTTATGAACAGTTTTCTTAAGACAATTTATTCCCTCCAATGTGCTCCAAGGTTGATGAATATTGTCTCCCAAGATAGAACGGATTTTCCAATTAATTATGTAGCACGACAATAATTAATTGCACCGAACTCAAATTCTGTGTTCCATACTCAACAACAATGCAACAGATGCTATGCAGAAAAAGAATTTTCTGAAGATAATATGACAGGAAATTTCAGGAAGGAAAATGGCAGCAATTCTGGAGGCGGGAAAATTTTCTTATTTAAAAACGGAGGGAGGCATCTGTATTTATAGTAAAGTAGGCGACGGTTGGCAAATAACTGTCAAAACAGTTAAATGAAATTAACTGTTGACTGTTGGCAATAACTGCCAACAATTTATTAATTAATTAATTAATTTCGTAATTAATTAATAATTAAAGCCCAGAAAGTTAAATAAAATTCGGCCCAAAAATGTAGGAGATTTTCCCAAGCCCGAGCCCGAGCCCAAGCCCAAGCTGAGCCGGACGGACGCGCGCGCGCGCGCGTGTGGACTTTTGACCGAAAGTCAACCCGTGCATAGCTTAGGTCATCTCCCCTTCAAAGAGTTGGGATACCCCCAAGGCATCCAAGCCTTAGTCCATACTTGGGGTGTTATTAACTCATCAAATTTCCACTACTCTTCCAATGTGGGACAAGAGTTAAAACACACCCAATTCATTAACTTTCATTGCTTTGTGAGTCACTTTGGGGACATATTTATCATTCATAACTTAGTGAAATTGGACATATGAATATACTACGTTAATCTCCTTGCGGAGGTGAACGCGTTCGTTTATGGTCCCATAATTTTCGTAGTGTGGGTCCCACCTAAATTTGAGCTCAAAGTTGCTCAAAATTCTGTCCAGAAAATTCTGGACAGCTTTCTTAAAACCCATTTAAGTCCAATTTTTCCAACAGTGACACCCGCTCCCAGACAATAAACCTAAAGTGAAAGCTTAGTCAATAATAGTGCCCATAGTATATAATACTCGACCATCTAAGGGGCGTGTAGGGAGGATGAAAAATAGCAGTATTTTTCAAACGAGGAGGACGGTTCTCCTCAGGAGCCTCGTTGTGAGAAGAACGATGCTTCCGGCCTCCTGCCAAAAGAAAATAATGGAATGGCAATAGGAAAGGTAAGGGAAAAGGAAAGGGATCCGACAGATGAAAAACACACCCACGAACTACGAACCTATCTCCGATCAAAATCCAACTAACCACAAATAATATCCCAACAATCAACAAGCGATTAAGAATGCTATAATGATTTAAGGCAAAAAAAATAAAAGAACACAATTGAGATATCCCCATTTTATTAAAAAAATTAAGAAATTAAAATGGACCGAAAATGGAGATAAAGCATATATGAGGGAGGCAAAGAAAAAAAATTGGAATTTAATTTTTGAAAGATAAATGAAATAAAGGTGATAAATGCCTCCCCCCCCCCCAAAAAAAAAATATAAAATAAAAATGAAAAGATATATATATATATATATATATATATATATATATATATATATATATATATATATATATATATATATAGACACACACACACACACACACATAAAACAAATTGAATTATTAGACCATGTATACACAGAAATCTATATATATACGAGAAGAAGAATACACACATATATACCTTACAAGTATAAAAAAATGATGAAAAAAAACTTACCCCAAGAAATGTAACCCTGGGCAATAGGAGGAGACCACACGATGAAGATAAGCTATGCGAGGATGTGAAAAACACACAAAAGTTGTAAGGGCTCGGTCGTTACTTGACACAAAGAGGGGATAATGAGAATATAAAGGAAAAATAGTTGACACAAAAACCAAAAATTCATTTTTTTGACTGAAAAAGAAATTCGTTCGAACAAAATTGAAGAATTGTTAGAAGGAAACCAAAGTTCGTTCGAACAAAGGGTGAATGCCATTAGAATCAAATGGGTATCAAACGAGTAAGGATCTGGAAATAAGAAGAACCATCTTAGATAGCCATTGGAAGTTCGTTCCAATAAGCTAACATCTAGTTCAAATAAGATGGATAACCCATGCAAACATAAAAAAAATTAGGAAAAAAAACAAATACCAAAAAAATTACAAAACAAATAAAGAATTAAAAAGAACAAATAAACAAAAAAGAATTTCTCATGGTGACGTAAGAAAAACGTTAGAAACGTGGAAATCAAATCTTTAGGCATGATCCTAAATCACGGGAGAATCAATTAATAAATATGCGATAGTGAACGATGGAAAATGGACAAATCAAAATACTCAAGTGCTCCAATCAACCTTAGTGAAAGTTGTGTTATAATTCATATGAGGATGTCGTACTTATGCATCTATGCTGAGAACTTTATGATTTGTAACCCAACATAGTCATTAAGGAAAGATGAAATATGATTAGAGTTGTGAAAACCTATTGATATTCAATTAAACTCCCTCATACATTCATTCCTTTCATTTGAATTTATCATTATATGAAGAGTGAAGTATTTCCCTTTTTTTTTGTTTTTGATGTAGGATGCACTCTAAAATTGGCCCTTAATAACGAAATCTTTTGTTTTTACAAATGGGCTCTTGACCATGGTGGCTTTTTATGCAAAGAAGATATTTCTCCAATCACAACTCGAGCCATTGCACACACGTACTCATGATAGACATAACATACTCGCACGTAATGGTTTTTACATGCCAAATAATCCCGAAAGAACTATATGGAAATGATAGTATTGGGAACAAAATATATCACATAGGCATGTAACAAAACACCAGATCTCGAGAGAGACTATGAAATGTGTGTGCATGAAAGGTGATGATAAGATACCAACATAGAGGATAAAGTTACATAAGAACATCGTTGTAGACACCCCATTCTAGTACCCCCTAACCTCTCCTTAGGTACCTATCACCTCCCTTCATCATTACAAAACTAAGTCATACCTCGGGTACTGACCTAGAGGCCATCGGGCACTCCCAGGATCCATTTGACCAAAAGTAAAACTCCTTAAAGGGAACTGAAACTCCTTTCCAATGGTCCATCCCGTGCGTGATTCTGACTTACGGTGCGGGCGAACAACCCGTTCTCCCCCGAAACTTGATCAGGAGGCCATCGAACGCTCCCAGGCTCCATTTGACCAAAGTCAACTCTTTAGCACGACCAAGACTGAATGAATCTTCAAAGTGAACTGAAACCCCTTTCTAATGGTCTGCCCCATGCGCGATTCTGACTTACAGTACGGACGAACGATCTGTTTTACTCCGAAAGGTCACCGAATGCTTCCAGGCCCCGATTGACCAAAGTCAACTCCCTAAACTGAGTCAGTCTCTTTGGAATGTCAAAGTACATCTCCTAACCTATCCAACGGTCCATCCTGTGCTCGATTCTGACTTACCATGCGGACGAACGATCCGTTTGCGTTCGATGATTCCCCGTCCAAAGGATCGATGAACTCTTCCGATCCACATTTGATCCAAATTCAACTCCCAAACCTGGTAGAAGTCTAAAAAATTTCAAAAGTCTCTGAAGTACCTTTCCAACGGTTTGCCTCGTGCACGATTCATATCAACGGTTTGCGTTTTACGACCGATTTTCTGAATGAACCTGAAAGAGACTGTCAAACGGTAGGTTCCAAACCCTGCCTATCAGCAGTGTGCCTAAACACACCTACCTATTGGCAAGACCAGGGATATGTCGATCGACAATGCACTGGGCCTGTAAAAAGTAGGGCCTGACCTTATTGCAAAAGGGACCCAAGATCTGAGATCCGTCACTCTCAGCGAGCTCAGAAAACTCCTCTAGAAGTCAGCGTGATGTCCACATACAAATCCTTTTCCAAACTTCACTTTTCATCATACTTTTCATAAAACTTAGTGAATTAACCACCCTTCATCATCACCCAAGTGCAAGGGTTGCTCTCCAACATCCAAGATCAAGCTCAAGATCTCCAAGAAGGTCCAACCTTTTCAACTCTCTCTTTAAATTCTCCTAAATTCACATTAATTTATTTTATTACTTAGCACTTTTATTCGCTCATCTCACATATCCTAATATGATTTTTTACCTAGTATTATTGCACATCTCTTATTTTCATATAAATAAAACCCAAAAAATAAGAAAAAGTGGGTTTACTCATAAATTCCAAACAGGAATTCTCACACTTTTCTCACAACTAAAACACTTTTTTTACATACACACACATATAAAAAAGTCCCTGGTTGGATTTATGGGATAAATCCCACCCCTCATTATGCATACGAACTACGTGGATTTTGATGCCTCTATAGGCTACGTAGGCGTCTCAGGGGTAAAATCCGAGACTTGAGTCATTTTCCTATTTTTCTATATTCTTTAAACTTAACTCTCTTAAAATATCTCTCTATATATTTGTTCTTGATGGCGTATTTTTCCGTATGCCTTATCGTTCCCTTATAATGATCAACTCTAGGATAATCGCGTAAATCCTATTTTCTCATATTACTTTCAGGATCATTCCTATGGATGACTCTCTTTATCTCTTCCATGATACAAGTCGATGATTACTATCTCAATTATATATACACATGAACACATATCACGGGGAAAAAAAGGAAAAATAGCAATAACCCATGAGAGACCATAAGGGCGGAATAGGTGCCTAGCACCTTCCCATTTCGTAACTTAGCCTCCGGACCCTTTTTGAATCATTTTGGTTTCTTATGTATCAGTATGCCTTTGGATGCTGTATTTTGGGACGACTCCCTTTTCTTTTGTCTGTTTTGAGTAAAATAGACTGGCGACTCCATCTCTCTAAATTTTTCACCTCATCACCGACGCCGGCCGAAGAGCTCCCGAGAGGGATGCGAGGGACCAAGATCCTCTCGACATTGAAGAAACCCCTCTTCTTCGTCCCTCCCGCCGTGAGGATCGGGGATGGACACAGTGGCGACTCCGTTGGGGACACTTACTTTTAGGGATAGACTCTATTTACATGGGTGTTATGTGTGCATGAAAGCTATACTTGAGATTCCACCTCCCCGAACGGAAAAAGAAGTCTGAGGTTTCCTTAGGAAATTCCAATACATCAGCTGGTTCATCAGTCAACTAACCTCCATCTGCGAACCTATTTTCAAACTCCTTCGAAAGGATTCAACTAAGGTTTTGAACGAGGACGACGGAGAATCTTTTGACCGAATCAAAATATATCTGACCCAACCTCCTGTACTCATGCCACCACAACCTGGTCTCCCCTTGCTCCTATACCTAACCATAACCGACACTGCAACTGGGGCTTTGCTAGCCCAATACCTTAAAGATTCCTGCAAAGAAAGAGCCATCTATTACGCCAGTGATAAATTGGTTGGGTACGAAGTTAACTACACTGCTTTGGAAAAAGCATGCATCACGCTTGTCTGGATCACCCAAAAGTTACGACACTACAAGCTCTCATTCCCCATCAAACCTGTATCCCAAATGGACCCTATAAACTACCTGCTTGAGAAACCTGCCTTATCTAGTCGAATGGCCTGATGGTTGATGATCCTAGCCAAGTTTGATGTCGTATACGTCACACAGAAAGCCATGAAAGGAAGAACCATCTTTTACTACCTCACTGATTACCCCAGGGAAGAAGCTGATATCCGGATCTCAGAATTCCCAAATAAAAACATCCTTTGCGCTGCTCAAGATGACCTACGATGGCAAATGTTCTTTGACGGCACTGCCAACAAAAAGGGATATGTCATTGGGATACTTTTGATCGCCCTAGATGACTCCCACACTCCGATCGCCATCAAGTTGGATTTCCTCTTCACCAATAACATGACTGAATACGAGGCGTGTACGGTAGGCCTCAAAGTTTCTCTTAAGAAAGGTATTCATTGCCTAGATGTCAACGGGGTTTCTGCCCTCATCATCGATCAAGTTCTCAGAAAATGAAAAGTCAAGGACGAGAAACTCCAACCCTCCCATGCCCATTTAGAAGAACTAGCCTCCCAATTCTAAGATATCACCTTCCACTACTTACCTCGAGCAAAGAATAACCTAGTCGATTCCCTTGCTACCATAGCCTCCATGGTCGACATGTCTGAAGGAATAACAATGGCCCCTTCCTGGTCCAAAAACAAGACAAACTAACCCATTGCTACCATATTGAGATCATCACCAAAGAAGACCCCGAGCTAGCCAATTACTAGTACTATGATATCTGGCACCTCCTCAAGTACGGTAGGTATCCCGAGGGCTCCAACAAGAAAGACTGGGCAACCCTTCGAAGACTGGCCACCCAATACATCATCTTTCATAAAGCTCTGTTTAAGAGAAACTTCGATGGAACCCATCTACACTGCATCGCAGGGGAAGATATTGAAGAGGTAATCCACAACGGGGAATGCGAGCCCCACATCAACGGTTACATGCTTGCGAAGAAGATCATATGACAAGGATACTACTAGACTACCATGATCCAGGATTGCACCTCCTATGTCCGGAGATGCCTAAAATGCCAACAGTTTTCTAACCTTCAACACTTGCCTCCACGATAATTATACAACATGACTTTTCCCTGGCCATTCTCCACCTGGGGTATCGACATCATAGGGAGAGTTACACCCAAGGCTTCCAACGAGCATAATTTCTTCCTAATCTCCATTGATTACTTCACCAAATGGGTAAAAGATGAGTCATACGCAGTTTTGAACTCCAAGAAAGTGGCGAAATTCATCAAGAAAAACACCATATGCCGATATGGGGTCCCGCAAGAGCTAGTGTCAGATAACGGGTTGCACTTCGAGGTAGAAGTCACCGAAGTGGTCAACGAGTATGGGATTCAGAAACACAAATCTTCTCCCTACCAACCTCAGACCAATGGTGCAGTCGAGGTGGCTCATCATTAGTAAGATGAGCGAAAGCTATCAAGATTGGGCCGACCAAATCCCTTACGCCATCTGGGGTTACCAAACCTCAATTTGAACCTCTATTGGGGCTACCCCTTACTCTCTAGTCTATGGAATGTAAGCATTCCTACCCGTGGAGCTGGAAATACCCTCGTTGCGCGTCATGCTTGAAAGAAAGGTCAGCGAAGAAGACTGGTACCAAATCCGTCTTGACAAGTTGACCCTCCTAGATGAAAGGAGATTGAAATCTCTATACCAAATACAAGGTTTCCATCGCCTTTTAGCGCGATCATTCAATAAGAGAGTCAAGGATTGTGGTGTCTGAGAGGAGGATCTAGCCCTCAAAGAAATAGTAGAGACCATCTGGGACCCCAGAGGGAAATTTAAGCCCAATTAGAGCAGCCCATACATTGTGAAGAAGATCTTGTCCGACGGTGCCGCCATGCTCACCGACTTAGATGGAGAAGAGATGGCTCGTCTAGTCAACCTAAGCCATCTCAAGAATTTTACCCCTAGTCCGAAATATCGGCGCGCTACGACTCTTCTCATCTCCCTTCTATTCAAAAAAAAATTCTCCATTTCCCTCAATCCAGAACTACGTGGGCCTGATCCTCTGCAAAAGCCATTTTCAAAAAAATTAAAACCTTTAAAAACCCCCCAGAGGTACATAGGCAGCTCATACATCTTACATAAGCATGACTCTTTCTTCTTCACAAAAAACTTTTCTTTTTTATCTCTGAGAACGACAGTTCATTCTAACATATACTTGAACAAAAGGATTATGCATGCCTTAGCGATCCGTATAGATAATTCAGAAATACAAAATTCATCAAAAGGCACGATTGGATGATAAAAAACTTGTTTATTTCATTAATAGGAGATTACAGTGCAATTACATATGAAAAGTAACGGATAACTCCCTTCCCCCTACCTTCTTAGAAAGCCAAATTCCCAAATTTAATCCCCATTACAAAAATAAGCTCTCCAAGAGCCCTACCTATAGTTACCAGAGGAGCTCGCTCCATCATTATCTATATCCTGGGGTCCCCAAGCTTCCTCGACATGAATGGAGTTCCGCGGATTCTCTATGGACCGATAAGCTTGAACCAACCTCGAAAAAACTACAGCACCTCACTCCATGGTATCGGATAAGACAATACACCTTTGTCCGGTTTCCACTTCCAAAATCTTGCTAACTACTCTTCTCCATAACCACTTCATATAATCCCCAGGGATGCACCAAAATCTCCTAACAGATTGATAAGGACGGGACGATGGACACCGACTCTCCCACAAAGAGCCAAGTTGCATGCACAGACGCCCTATCAGATAATCTACCAAAAAGAAATCTAGTGTCCGAGGTGGCATGACCTGCTCCCAACCAAATTGGCGCAGAAGCCACCAAGGGAAATAGAAAGAGGTCTGTCTGAGACCAACCAGTCGGACATACGGGTATTCCCTCAGCTCCAGAATAGGAAGCAACTGTCCCCACTAAGGCACTGACTAGTACAAATTTATAGCCCTATGCTCCACAAACCAGTTCTCCCAACTCTCGATATCCAGACCAACACTGATGAAATGGCGCGAAAAGAAGTTTGGTACAGTCGAGAAAGGATATTTCTGAGGAGTCACTAGCCGGGATATTTCAGACAACCACATGAATAGATTCACAGGGAAACCCCTCAGAAAGTTAGAATGATCTTCTTACCAGGCATCCGGGCCATTCAGAGTCTCCGCCAGTATCACCGCCGCAGGATTATGATGGTAAGACATCCATGAAGTAATAAATGCAAGTTGTGGGTCCATCAGGAACTCCCCGGTCACCAGCAGCAATTTTGAAACCAAACCCAGAACGATGGCTCCGGCATATCCAGCATCACCAACCTCCTGCAAATGCAAAGACCGCAGCAGCACCGGAAGAAAAATCCTTCCTCTAGTAACTAAGGATCTACCCACCGAGGGCAACACGCAGAGAAGTCTAGCCAATAACTCCCTGGGAGATCAAGAAAATTCAGGCATAGCAGTCGCCACACTAGGATTTACCCCCAACATGGCAGTAAATTCTTCATAAGTCGGACAAACTTCTTCCAAGATAAAGCAAAATACATGGTCTTCGGGGTACCATAATTGTACCGCCTCCATCAGCATATTCCATTCTATGGGACGATTACGCCATAATGAAACTCGACGCATGTTAAAAGCATCATAGGCAACGTTGTAGGAGAACATCGCCTCCAAAGTCTCAAGGTAGTTGGAAAACTCAACACTACCAGGGAGAGCCATCTCACAGAACAAGAAAGTAGGAATGTGAAGGTGTGATGAAAACACTCCACCCTTGCCCCTTTTTTATACTTGAAAACCCACACACAAATATATAATTCCTACAAAAATGGGAGGAAATCCTTCCCCACAAGGAACCAAAGGTTGAAGAGGGTACAATGAAAGCTTTGATTTATTAGACTGGACTGACCTGCCGATAGGCAGGACAAGGTGCTTGCCGATCGACATCCTCCTATTTTTAGAAATTTTCCTTTTCCCTCTTTTGGAAAAATCAGAAAACTGAATAAAAATAAATTGATATTCGAACAGAATTTCAAAAATCCCCTTTCCATCTTTATATAAATTCTCATTTTAAATAAAACTTTCCTTCAAATCCCAAAAATATTTCTTTTTACAGTCTCAGCAGCAAAGTAAAAAGCGCATGTGCATGCATTCATTCATCATTAATAGAAGATAATCAAAAAACTTAATTGCATTGCATAGATATTTCTCTGTGTTACATCAATCTTGCAGGAAATAAAGAAAAGCAGAAAAATAACGGAACTCAGCCCGAACTCACATTCTCTCTCTCTCCCAGTTACCCTTCCCCCTCTCTCTCCTAAGAGCTTCCACCCCTGCGACGCACTCTCTTTCCCCTGCGGCGAGATGACGCACCACCGCTACCCGAACCAGACTCCTCCCCACATGAGGCAGACGACACCAAGAAAGAAGGAACAAGAACCGCGTCCTGAATATGGGCAGTCGCAAAAGATATCCAGTCCCTGATGTCCCACAACCAAGTGGTGGATACCCGGACTTGCTGCAAGAAAAGGCAAAATTACTATCAAGTAGAAAATATCAAAAGAAACAAAAAGGAAGGGAAAAAGAACAACATAAAGATATACCAAAGGATGAAGAACCTCCTCTGCCAAGCCCAACTCCTCTAGATCCATTGCATAAGGACGATGCAACATAGGCACCATCCCTCCATTAGCCCATTGAATGTTGTATGAAGGGGTATGTTACCGCATAAAGGGGACCTTCGAAGTTGTTGCCGCCACAAATGTCAACAGACCGCCACCGCTGTGGGAAGACCCCACTGGCCGACTCGAACCCACAGGAGGGAAGGGAAGTGCATCATATATGATGGACTCCACCAGCCAACTCGTCAAAAACTCCATATAATCATATAGCACAGTCGTATCGGTGTACAGCAGATCGGACTCGCCAATCATCACCGAGATCCTCGCATCCTTCGGCAGCAACCGCTCCTGTCTCATAGACATAGGAGGCCTCGCAAGTGGCACCACCACCTCTTCCTCAGCAATCTATCGAACCACCCTTTCCCTGAGATACCAAGAGTGGCCAAACTCATGCGCCAGCAAATTCCTCATCTGTGGATTCACTCCAGTCAACTCCGTGTCCTGAATGGTCGTCCCCCAAGGGTAAAAAGTCACCTGAAAAATCCCCAGTAAAATATAAGGAAATATGGAATCATAGGACACAAAGGTCTTAGACTGAAGAAAGGAAAAGTCTTACCCTATCACTAGTCAGGCCATCAAGACCTGACGCACCGCCTCCAGAGAGAGAGACCTCCTCGACTACCGATTGGTCTTCCGCCATCGATATAACCGACAAAAGTCCCCAATGGTCTCGTCCTTCAAAGCGATCAGCTAGGTATTACACCCAGTCACCTCATAGAACCACGTCTGCCAATGATAAAAATCCACAGTAAAAAAAGATGCATAAGGAAAATGTGAATGCATGAAAGGAAAATGCAAAAATTAAAGAATACCTCAAGAAGATACATGGCTCCAGTGAAAGACTATCGGTAGCACCGGCTGAATGCATCCAGATAAAAATAAACGGTCGCCAAAAGTCAGGCTCCCCCATTCATAGAGAGGGATGTTCGAAAACATCCTCAAGTATGGTAAAAAATATAAGTGGACGACCTCGCCGCTCGCTTCCACAAAAAAAAAACAGCACCAGTAAAATAAATAACCAGGCCATCTGCCTCACCTGCAACTCGTCCTCCGTATCAATCACCCTGCCCAGCAAAACATCCCTCAGCAGGAACAGCCGGATAAAATACACAGATACTATCCTTCCCACATCACCAAGCGCCGCCCGCACCGCCTCCAGCCTCACCCACAAAGAGCGATCTTACTCTATCTGCTCTCCATAGAAATCCAGCCCCAGCAGCTGCTTCACATCTATAGGGGTCACAGTCATCTCCCCAAAACCAAAATGGAAGGTGTGGGTAGTGTCCCACCACCTCTCCCCCAGGGAGCATAAGACCACCGTAGAACGAGGCATCTCATCAAGCACAGATGCCAGCCTCCCAAAGCCTGCTGACGATACTACCCAACGCACCATAAGTGGAAGATGCTCCCAAACATCCTTAAGCCCCGTCGTCCGGGCACGCATAGTTGACAAAGAAACATCATACTGCCAAAAGAAAAAACCTTGTCAAAATCCAAAATAAAAAAGTAAAACCACAAAAAAGGAATGCCAAAAGTCATCTTATACTTACATAACCACCAGGGTTCACCACCCTCGAAGAGCGATGGCACGATGGATCCCGCAGTAAATCCGGCTCATCTGCAACTGACTCAAATGCATCAAAAGAGTTCTCACTCTCCAAAGCAAGAGGCGCCCTGGAACTCCACTCCACATTTTCCCAGTCGTCAATAGCCAACCACTCTTTGTGTACCACAGTTCTCACAAAAGGGACATTTTTTTGAGATCAGAATGCGAGAACGATTCACAGAAGAAAATCGCAGAAAGAAAGAAGGCAAGAAGATATGAAAAATGAGGGAAATCCTCCCCTTTTTATAGGATGCCAAGGGCCATGCCGATCGGCACTAACCCCAAACCTACCGATCGGTACTTCCCCTTTACCTTCTCGAGGTAGTCCAAAAGTCCATGCCACTGTCGAATGGCACCCTCTACACCATGATGACCAGCACCCCCCTTAAATTTTCATACAGAAACTCCCAAAAAATACCAGAAAACCCTGAAAAATCCTCAGATAATTCCTAAAAATCCTGTAAAGGATTTAGAACATTTTCACCAAGAAAATTTTGCACTCCCTCAAACGGAACCCCTATTTCCCTAGTGGAACTCTCGAAAGCCAAGTAAATCTCCTCCCGGCAACGTCCCCGGAGGACCCCAAAGGCATCCCAAACTTCAGTATCATCTTCTATTCAAAGGTCTCAAATTTCTCCGAGAAATACGTCCAAACCCTGGACCACCTAATCACTTCCCCAATGGAAATTACAACATCAAATTGGTTGTTCCCCCTATAAAGTCTCCAAAAGATACGAGGATTTCCCCAGCAATCATCTCCCCAACTCAAATCAAAATCACGAGGTAATTTTATCGATAGAGTTTCGCCAGAACATCTCAATTTAAGCCCTCAGAATTTGCTTCGACCCGCAGAATTGGTTCTCTCAACTTAAGCCCTCAGAATTGGCTTCGACCCTCATAATTGGTCATCCCCATCACTAAGCCCTCGGAATTGTCTTCAACACACAGAATTGTTCATCTCAACTTAAGCCCTCAGAATTGGCTTCGACTCGCAGAATCGATCATCATCATCCCTAAGCCCTCAGAATTGGCTTCAACCCGCAGAATTGGTCATTTCAACTTAAGCACTCAGAATTGGCTTCGCCCCGTAAAATTGGTCATCTTAATTTAAGCCCCCAGAATTGGCTTCGACCCGTAAAATTGGTCATCTCAATTTAAGCCCCCAGAATTGGCTTCGACCCGCAGATTTGGTCATCTCAACTTAAGACCTCAGAATTGGTTTCGACCTGCAAAATTGGTCATCTCAACTTAAGCCCTTAAAATTGGCTTCGACCCGCAGAATCGGCCACCCTCATCTTCAAGCCCCAGAATTGGCTTCGACCCGCAGAATCGGTCACCCTCATCTTCAAGCCCCCAGAATTGGCTTCGACCCGCAGAATCGATTACCCTCATTTTTAAGCCCTCAGAATCGGCCTTAACCCTCTGAATCGGTCATCTTCATCCTTAGGTCCTTAGAATCAGCCTCGACCATTTGGTTATCCTCTTTCAAAGACACCCCATTATAGCACCCCCTAACCTCTCCTTAGGTCCCTAGCACCTCCCTTTATCACTACAAACCTAAGTCATACCTCAGGTACTGACCTAGAGGCCATTGAGCACCCTTAGGCTCCATTTGACCAAAAGTCAAACTCTTCAGCTCCACCGAGACTGAATTAATCTTCAAAGGGCACCAAAACTCCTTTCCAACGGTCCATCCTGTGCACGATTCTGACTTACGGTGCAGACGAATGACTCATTCTCCCTCGAAACTTGATTAGGAGGCCATCGGACGCTCCTAGGCTCCGTTTGACCAAAGTCAACTCTTCAGCTCAACTGATACTGAATCAATCTTTAAAGGTAACTGAAACCCCTTTCCAACGATCCATTTTACTTTGAAAAGTCACCGAATGCTTCCAGGACCCGTTGACCAAAGTCAATTCCACAAACCGAGTCTGTCTCTTTGGAATTTCGAAGTACATCTCCTTACCTTTTCAAAGGTCCACCCCGTACGCGATTCTGACTTACCATGCGGACGAACGATCCGTTTGCGTCTGACGATTCCCCGTACAAAGGATCGATGAATGCTTTCGAGCCATATTTGACCCAAAGTGAACTCTCGGACTCGGGAGCAGTCCAAATACTTTCTAAGGTCACTAAAGTACCTTTCCAATGATTTGCCCCGTGCATGATTCGAATCAACAATTTGCGCTCTATGACCGATTTTTCGAATGAACCTGAAAGAGACTGTCAAATGGCAAGTTCCAAACCTCGCCTATCGACAGTGTGCCTAAACACACCTGCCGATTGGCAGGACTAGGGATATGCCGATCGACAATGCCCTGGGACTGTAAAAAGGAGATCCTGACCTCATTGTGAAAGGGACCCAAGATCTAAGATCCATCACTCTCAGCGAGCTCAGAAAACCCCTCTCTAAGTCAGTGTGATTTCCACATCCAAATCATTTTCCAACCTTCACTTTTCATCATCCTTTTCATAAAACTTGGTGAATTAACCACCCTTCATCATCACCCAAGTGCAAAGGCTTCTCTCTAACATCCAAGATCAAGCTCAAGATCTCCAAGAAGGTCCAATCTTTTCAACTCTCTCTTTAAATTCTCCTAAATTCGCATTAATTTGTTTTATAACTTATAACTTTTATTCTCTCATATCACATATCCTATTACATTTTTTTACCTAGTATTATTGCACATCTCTTATTTTCATATAAATATAACCTAAGAAAAAAAGAAAAAGAGGGTTTACTCATAAATTCCAAACGGGAATTCTCACACTTTTCTCACAATAAAAACACTTTTTTTTACACACACACACACATATAAGAAAATTTTTCGATTGGATTTATGGGATAAATCCCACCCCTCATTATGCTTATGAACAACGTGGACTTTGATGCCTCTATAGGTTATGTAGGCATCTCGGGGTAAAATCCAAGACTTGAGTCATTTTCCTACTTTTTTCCTATTTTTTTCTATATTCTTTAAACTTAACTCTCTTAAACTCTCTCTATATATATATACTAGCGGAATGCCCATGCCTGAAGGCACGGCAAAATTTTTTACAGCACGCAATCTTAAAACGACAAAAATTTCCAAACTACATAATTGCAAACTGCAAAATTCTCATTCCCTAACAAAGGAAAGTGTACTTTTTTTTAAAAAATTGTCTTAATCTCCTTTGTTTATAGAACTATCCACCCTGAATATCAAATAATAAATAGTTCAACAGCATTCAAATAATTTAAATTCATTAAAAATACTCACATATAACATGAAATATATAATATCATCAATAGAATTCACATTGTGCCTCAAATTATTAAAGTGTTAACTTAAAAAAAAAAAGAACAACCGCCTTTATTTATTAGAATTGAAAGTATTAAACCGTGTATAATTTAAGTTAAAAAGTATATTTTAAAACAAAAATAATTTAGAAAAAGCAAAATCATAAAAAAGCGAAATATTTCAAAGTACGTAAAAAGGCAAAAAAAATCAAAATCTGAAACAACAAAACGACAAAAAAAAAACTTTTTTTAATAAAAGTTATTTTTCAATCCGTTGTAGTATGCATATTATTTAATTTGGTCAGGTTCTTTTTTGCTTAATTTTTATTTTTTATACCAATTTTTGTCGAGAAGTTCTACTGGAACGAAATTTTTGACCTAATTTTTTGAAATTCCACTGACGTGAACTCCATAAATCAGTTAGTAGCAAGCAAACACATTATTAGGTCGTAAATAAAAAATTCAATTACTATAAGATTTTTGAGTTTGAGAAAAAAATATTACTTTCTATAAAGCATTGTGGTTCAAACAGCTCGTCTCCATGCTTGTACGACTAAATATATAAATATTACTTTCTATAAAGCAAAAAAACATGTAGTTTTTAAATAAAAAAAACATTTAAAATACTTTTAGTTACTGTACACTTTAAAAAAACATTAAAATAGTGATTTTGTTGTCTTCTTTAACTTCTCTTTTGTTCTTTCACACCGGAGGGCACACTTCAAAAATATGAAAGAGGCAAGTACTTTACCTACAAACACCCGTATTATTTGTGCATTACCAATATACAGTACCCTAAGAGATTCCTAAGCACCTGTGCACTTTATTCCTATTCATTTGGAATCATAGTTACCTTTGGATATGTGCCAGTCAATTCCTATCAAGTCCTCTCTTAATTCCAATAAGCCTCACTGGATGCACGATATTTTTTACATTCATGTTAAAAGTTAATTTTTGATTTTTTTTTAAATAAAAGAATAGGGGGGGGGGGGGGGGGGGGGCGTGCCCATGGTGTATATATATAAATAAGGACCCAATGTAGCATTAAAGGCAAAAAAGAGACAATACCACCTACATTTGTTAGGCGTGGGAAGAAGCTACTGCCATAGCTCCCTTTAGTTTTAAAAAATTATTTTTTATTACAAAAAATATGTTTAACTAAGAAAAGTGCAATTTATTTATTATTTTAACAAACTGTTTTTCACCTTTTTAATAAAAATCTGGGTTTCACAAAACTGAAATTTTTTGGTTCCCCCATCAAAACCGTGTAATTTAAAAAACAATTGTCCATAATATGCTTTCTTTATAGGATTACCAAACCTCCTTAACAAATAACAAATATTCCAATAACATTCAAAGAGTCAAAATTCATCCATTCGTACCCTAACCCAGAAAACAATAATCAAATATGTTAATAATCTCTACAACAAACCAATAAAAAAATCCTATGAAGGCATGGGTTCCAAGAAATTTTCAAACATGTCTGCTGCCAAATACATGGCCATCCATCCCATTAGCTGTCTAAAAATTATTACAAACATAAATTATTACAAACCTTATAAAGAACAACTTGAACTAGGCAACTTGAAGTAAACCAAATTTAAACTACCAAAAATCATTTGAAGAGCTTCATCCAAGAGGTACCTGTGAGAAGGTTTTTACCTAACCAAGCCCAAAAGTATAACATTAAACTGAAATAAAAATCATTTATAATAAGCAAATGAAAAAAATACAGAAGCACAATGATTTGGGAGTGAAAGATTTGAACAAATAAAGAAGCACAATAAAAATACTTTTAACTTTAGTAACCTCAGCACATGTTACGTACCTTGAACACCGGATTAATGGCATTTCCCCATCAAACATTTTTTTTCATGCCATTTAAAAAAAAACGCTTTTATCACCTCAAAAAAATCTGAAACAAAATCACCTAAAGACATTTTTTTTAACACCTGAAATAAAAAATAACACGCGCATAAGAACAGATCTAGACAGTTTGCCAAATTGATGTTATGGATAACCACACAATTTTATCACACGCGCATCAGATTTTATCCTTGAAAACTTGTACCGATCATTATAGAACATATAAATATAAAAAAAGTGAATACTCCATAAATCAAACTACAAAATAGCCATTAGTATCAACAACACCAAAACGTGAAAAAATAGTTATGAGATCTTAAAATGCTAAAACAAATGAACACAAGAAGTGAGTAAATGGAGAGATAACAAAGAATACATTTTGTGCTAAACCCATGTATGGGATCTGCAAAAGAGAGTAGTATTTTAACAGTCAATACCTGATGTTATGAGATCTGCAAAAAAAATTATGATTGGCTGCTTTAACCCTCAAGATGATGTGAGGTTTTCCTTATACTTCCTGATCCTAATACAACAGATCAAAGGACGACAATGGGACAAACCTTGAAGCAAGCCACGGTTTACCCAGATTGTGGATATTTTTTCGGTTGGTGTCTGTTCGGAAAAGTTTGGCCGACCACGGTTTACCCAATATGGTCGGTGTCTGTGTCTGTTCTCCATTTTTTCGGCCGGTGTCTGTTCTCCATTTTGATTTGCGTTCTCGACTTATGAGATTTGAGATTTTTGTTGAAAAAAATCGTATAGCAAAGAATAATCCAAATAAAGGTAGTTAAAAACCCAAAAAACCCACTCAGATACACAAACATTAAATACCCAATGCTAAATCGAACCCATCTATATAATCACATAAGATGGAAGAATGGGTGAAAAAACTCACCATTAACGAATAAAATCCACTTTGATGTTGTCTTCACCAAGCTTTGATGAAGATCAATTTCTACCATCATTGTACCTGTAAAATTGGTGGGTTATCAGATTGGGAGAAAACCCATTAGTAGTTCGAGATTACATCAGATGAAATGAAAAATAGAACTCCAAAAAATACGTTTTAACCCCTTACAACTTCAGAAAACCCAAAACCCCCAAAAAAATTAACACCGGAAAAATCCTTACTTGAAATCCAAAACAATTCATTGTGATGGCACTGATTTTGATCGTGGAGACCGAGTAAAAACATAAATCCCTGCTTCCCCCATACCTCAGATTCTATGTTTTTTTACAGATTCATCATGTAAAAAAAAAGCAAAAACTCTTCCTCAACCTCACGCCGGGATTTTGGTGGAGATGGTGGATGAAAGCTTTGGTAGAGTTTTTTTTTTGTAGATCTCGCCGGTAATTAATTTTCGGACGGGCCCTTGTGGTTTTTGGTAGAGATGGAGTATGAAATCATTGGGAGAGAGAGAAAGGGAAGTCATCGGATAAGAGAGTTAGGAGGCCGGGATAATACCCTTTTACCCTTGGTTTTGAATTTTGAAAATTTGGGGAAATAAAGTTGTGTGTTCTAAAAGAGGGGGAAACCAATTATGTAAGGGGTAAAAATGGTATTAGGGGTATTTTAATTTCAACCCTCCATTTTTTGCATTGTTGGTGTAATCCTGGCCTCTGATTAAGTTATCAACTTATAGAATAGTAACCAAATTTTTACTCCTTATTATATAGATTTTTTCTTGATGATGTATTATTTCGTATGCGTTATCATTCCCTTATAATGATCAACACTAGGATAATCGTGTAAATCCTATTTTCTAGTATTAGTTTCAGGAACATTCCTATGGATGACTCGCTTTATCTCTTTCATGATACAAGTCGATGATTCCTATCTCCAATATATATGCACATGCACACATATCACGGGGAAATAAAGAAAAATAACAATAACCCATGAGAGATAGTAAGGGTGTAATGGGTGCCTAATACATTCCCATTTCGTAACTTAGCCTCCGGACCCTTTTTAAATCATTTTGGTTTCGTATGTATCAGTATGTCTTTGGATGCTGTCTTTCAGGATTATTCCCTTTTCTTTTATCTGTTTTGAGTAAAGTAGACTAGCAACTCCATCTCTCTACATTTTCATCTGATCACCGACGTCGGCCGAAGCTCTCCAGAGTGGGATGCGCGGGACCAAGATCCTCTCGACATTGAAGACACCTCTCTTCTTCGTCCCTCCAGTCGTGAGGATCGGGGATGGCCACAATGGCTATACGCAAAAGACATACTTATGCACTTTAGAATATTAACCAAATCTAGTACACCATGATTGGTCAAGTCGAAATGATGTGAAGGAATGTTTCAAAAAATCATGATCACACCACAAAAACACAAAAAACAGAAAAATCTTTCTGAATTTTTTTATAATAGGAAAGAATCAACTTTTTTTTTGTATTTTTCGTATGTTATGTATAATATAGTTTTTAGGAGATAAAGGGCAACAATAAAATTCCACCATAAACAAGATGAACACCCGAACTCTATCTATGGAAAGAACACCAATTGATTTCCTAAGATTTTAAACCTAAGGGCATCTAATGGTTTAGTCAAAAGATCGATGAATTGAAGTTTGGTGGTAATAAATCTTAGGGATACGATTTTCTCTTAAATAAGACCAAGAATGAAATGCTCACAGATCCTAATATGCTTTCTCGTTGAATGTTGGAACGGATTACGAGAAAGATGAATGTCACTAGTATTATCACGAAAAATATTCATGGTGCCTTGGTCGATCCCATAGTATCCCAACATTAGTTTTACCAACAATAACTCCCGAAGGCTATGTGTTCGGCCTCCATCGTGGAAAAAGAGATTGAGTTTTATTTTTTGATCAACCACGAAACTAGATCACTTCCGAAAAAAAACAACCACCTGGGGTGCTTTTATAACCATCTACATCCACAACCCAATCGGTATCAGAGTAAGACAATATACAATTATTGGTATTAAAATAAATCCATACCCCAAATCTAAAGTGCCACTCATGTATTTAATAATGCTTTTAAAAGCATGCAAGTGAGAGTCGTTTGGGGATACCTGATCACAAGCACGCATACCGATGCTAAAAGAAATATTGGGATGACTAGCGATTAGGTAAATAAGGATACCTATCATGATTTTAAAAAGGGTTTTCTTGACATCGTATCTCGATAAGTCTTTATTAAGGTTATTCATAGAACTCATGTGTGTATGTGAGTGCCTAGTAGTGTGTAAACCAAACTTCTTCACTAGATATCTCTTAAACTTAACATGGAAATGAAAACCTCATCCTATAGTTGACGGACCTAAAGATCTAAAAAGTAAGTAAGCTCACCTACCATACTCATCTCGAATTCACTCATCATTTCCTCCGCAAAATGATGAGCATAACGATCACAAGTGAAAGTCGAAGACAATGTAATATACATAGATTGTGGAACCAAATATCCCCATTCTCTATGTGAATAAAAAGTTTCATATCAATTCCTAATTTCTTGAAGCCACGATCCAAGAGGAAGGACATAAGTCTCTTATACCAAGCTCGAGGAGTTTCTTTAACCCATATAGGGATTTCTTGAGATAAAAGACATTATTGGGGAATTTTAGATTTGCAAATCCTTTAGGTTATTCCACAAAGTCCTATTCCTATAGAATTCCATTGAGTAAATCACTCTTGCACCCATTTGATTCAAATTGAACTTTAGATGACATGTTATGGCTATCAAAAGACGTACAAACTCTAGCCTAGCAATAAGACCGAATATCTCGTGAAAGTCAACACCCTCAATTTGGGCGTAACCTTGAGCAACCAACCTAGCCTTATTACAAATAATGATACCATTCTCATCCATATTATTTTTATAGACCCATTTGGTACCAACGACGTTTGTGTCACTAGGTTGGGGACTAATTCCGAGACATCATTCTTTTTCAATTTAAGCAACTCTTCCTGCATTGCACTAATCCAATGCTCTTCTTTGATTGATTCCTTAAAATTCTTGGGCTCTATTTTAGAGGTATATCAAAAATGGCTAACCTCATTTTTTAATTGAGAACGAGTCTTGACTCTTCGATTGAGAAATGTGTATAATGTTATGTGGGGTGAAAAATGCATATAAGTTTGAAGAGTTAACTCATTGGGTCCACATCATGAAAAATATGGGTGTTAATCTTTCTGAGGAGTAAAATTAAAAGAAAGGAAAAAAAATAAAGATAGACAGAATATGAGTGATGCATCGAATCATGACTTACTATGAAATAGTGAATACACATGTCAATGAGACTGCTGAAAAGTAAAAAAAATGAGTATATATATATATATATATATCTGTGTGTGTGTGATTAAAATGACATATATGTAGTCTCACTTGATACTGATTAAAATGATGATTAAAATAAAGTGATAACTAAATAAAAAATTAACTACTAGATTAAGAATTTATAAGAATAAAAATAAAGTGAAATAATTAAATGAGGACTAGAAATCGTAAAATAATTTTGGAATGCATATATTGCCGAAATCGACGTCAAAATCTGCATAATTCAAGTGAGGAATAATTCGAGTGGGGTCGAACCCATAATCCAAAATTAGAGTTTCTCTTTCTAGTTTATAAAAAAATATGCACAAATGGTGTAAGTGTGATAAAGTGAGAAAAACTATAATTTGAACTTTATAGGATAATCCCTCGATTTGGGTTTTGAATTTATGAAAATATGTTTCGAGATATATAAATAGTAAAAAGTATGATTAGTAATTGGGGAAATTAAGAATTAACTAGAAAATGTTCTAAAAGTTATGAAATATGTAAAATGATATTGAGTTAGCAAAGTCCAACGGAGACGGTTTAGACATTATAAGTTGTTTGAATTCTAATATTTGGAGGTTTGGAAATATGATGTTGGATGGTGGTGGAGTGGCATCAAGTGGTGTAAAGTAGTGGCGCGAGTTGTGATCTAAGGGAATGTAAGAGAATGTTTTTGGGAATGATGAAATACATTTGTCCCAAGAATTATGAGGATAAAGGATCTGGAATGGTCCTTAAATAGGTAACCTTAAATAATCAGAATGACCAACCTGCCCCTAGGGGTGTGTCAGAAGACATAGGATTTTATCCCGCCTGCTAGAAAGGGCACCATATTTAGCGGCCAAATAATGTTTCTCTTGCCAATAAGCAGGGGTAAAGTGTGACTATAAGCAGGCTGAAATGGATTTTTTAGTAAAATGGTCATACAATGCGAATCATAAGTCTGATTCATTTGCAGTCGGGAGCCTAAGAAAAGAGGATTCAGATCTTTATTAAACTACTATGATATACTGTTAGTTATAAGATTTTTCCAAAACTAAAAGAATCTCAAAAAACATCCAATCGTTCTTTAGTTTGGGTTTTTCTACAAAAACGATCATAAAACCCGACCCCTAAGTTTGATTCGTGCTCGGTCGAGAAAGAGAGCTAAGATCTCTATGAATGCAAGTTGAGAAAATATTGGGTCCAAGAGTTTAAAAAATTCAAATGGACCTAAAAAAGTATCCACTTGTTATCCATTTAAGGGTTTTTTGTACAACAGTTGTAAAATGTGAACCATAATGTAATACCCCGTATTTCTGCATAGTTAAAATTATGAAGGAAAATACGTTTTAATTAAATTACGTAATTAGAGTAATTTAATGTGATGTAATGACAATTATGATTATTAAGTATGTAATTAATCATTATGGATATTAGACATTAATTGGGAGTTAGATACTGATTAAAATGACTATTAAAATTTACTAAGTGTGAATAGTAGATATTGAAAGTTGATATGTACGACCTAGCGATTTATATGGACATACCTGAGTTTATCTCAACCGAGTGTCGTGCATGGAAAAAATTGAAGGTGAGATAAGGAACATATTTTTAAGAGACTTAAAAGATAATTTAGATTAAACAGATGATTCCGAAAGGGTCAAATTAGTCAAAATTGTGTACTCGGGGATACTAGTTGAGTGCTGGGTCATTTTTGGGCTAAACTGGGACCATACGAGGGCATTTTGGTCTCTTAACATTTAAGAGTGAGGAGACCTACGAATTTAGGAACCCTAAGTCAGATTAAAGAGTTGGAGGCTAGGGTTTGAGAGAGAAATATACACCATAGCCATTAAAGAAAAGAGAGAAGCAAATTCCTAAGGCAAAAGAAAGAAGTAGGATTAATTCGAAGGAGAATTTCACCACCAACTTGATGGAAAGAAGGATTGAAGGATAAAGATCATCAATCATCAACAACAATCACGAAATTAGACCCTACTGAACATAAGGCAAGTGGTTATTTGCAAAATAAATTGAGTTATAATACCCATATGTAAGTTTTATGAAGAACATGATTTTATGATATTTTTGGAAGCAAACACTTGAATATGTTACATGTTTGATAAAGATTTCATATAGAACATTTTAGATATCCAAATAATATGATATCATAGAAGACTTGATGATTAAATTGAATTAAAAATCTGGACTCATGGGTGAAAATATGGAAAGATTGAATTTTTAGGGTTCTTGAATAATAGGAAGATTTTTAGTTAATCTAGACAAAATTTGTAATGATTATGTTGTTTTAGATCGTCAGTAATCATCCCAGGGTATGTAGGATTGATTAGAAATCGTTAGTTACAAGTGTGGTAAATTATCATGGGAGATCGATAAACAAAAATGGTGTAACCCGCATGAAGAAGACGATCTGGGTCTGTCACTGCTCGCTCGATCGATCGATCGAACCTTGAATGTCGATCGATCGACTCGATCGATCAACCATATCCCATCGATCGATCGATCTATGCTGTATTTTAGAGAACTTTGTGGACACATGTATTTTCAATTACCGTTACTTAATGGGAACCTTAGTGATGTTATTTTACCTATGTAGGGACTTAATGAATACGAGTAGGGGTACCGTGAGATTCCTTCATAAATGATTGAGTGTAAAAATTTGGAGAAATGGACCGATGGGAAGTAGCCGATTGAGTCGTGTATCAGGAATGCAAGAATTTAGTTACGGAAAGAGTGAGAGTAAATTCCGAAAATATACCAATAGGTTAAAGATAGATTAACTACTGAATTAAGAGAGGGGTAACTAGTACCCTTAGAGTTGCGTGAATACTCGAATAAATGCGATAGTGAAATAAATCGTAAATTAGTAAGTACGGTGAATATAAGTAAAATATATTTTGCACGGACATGATTTGATAGGTCGTGTGTGTACCTACTAAATTGTATGAACTTTTGGGTTAAGAGAATTATACCTAAATTGATTATGTTAGGGTCGATGAGATATTCCGAACTAACATAAAAATTTTATATGTTTGGGGTCGATGTAAAATGCCGAACCAAACCTTAAAACTGGTGTCACGATGAAAGAGTCCCTAAACTGAATATGTGTGTATATATATAAATAGTTGGTATCGATGGATCATTCCGAACCAACTCTCACTTGGGGTCGATGAATAATTCCTAACCAAGGGTCCTTTATGTGTATTAAAAGGGAATATTAGTGATAACTAATATTTACTACATATTGTGTGATAAAATGTATTCCATATGCATAATCTACTGGTTTAAGATAGTATATAATAAGATGGATTGATAATCTCTTAGTAATAATTAAGTAGTGTGAAATAATTATTATAAGAATAAGAATAACATGAGGTAAGTAAGTTATCTACGTTTGTAGCATATGAGATAGGGAACATTAAAATGCTGCGAGTATGTTATGGGGACTTAACGAAAGGATACATGCAGTGGGGTATTCTGGTCTAGTTAATTTGAGTAATATAACTAGGTGAACTAAGTACCAATGTTAGGCGTGCACTATAGAAGAGAGGGGAGGAAGCTCAAAAGACAGTGTGAAGTCTTCCTATGTGTAATCAATAACTCATAATTGTGATAAATACTTGCTAAATATTTTTAAATGTTTTGAGTACTAACTCTTGCTATGTAAAAACCTTTTTAAAAACCTTTTTAAAAACCTTTTAGGTTCCCAGCCACAAGGACACCCAGCATGATTTCATTCCAGGAATTTGGGAGCTGCAGCACGTGTGGATGTTGCAGGGATTGTTTAGACATTTTTCCCTTTTAAAATGTAGTGCAGGATCTCAGTTTTTAGTACTCTCAAATGGGACATGTTGTCCAAGCTTTATTTTCACGGTTATTTAAATTTTGGATTCTCGAGTTAGTTTTTGGGCCATGGTTTTCGGCAAGACTTTATTTTATTCAGTTGTTATGCGAATTGGTTTAGTACTACTTGAATTGTATTGTTCCGCATGAATTGTTTATTCTGTTTAAGGAAGATAAAATTTAACACTTGCTTAATTTCACTTAGGTGGTTAGTAATTAAAAAGCTTTCGTCAGTGATGCTAAGAATGAACCATTTGAGAAACCTATTTTAAATTAAATTAAGGCTTGATCACCTAAGGTTTAATTAGGCAGGGTGTCACAGATGGTATCAAGGCATCAGGTTCTAGTATCCATAGGATCTGTATGGCTTACTAAGTTTCAGCATAACGTTTGGTTGTATTAGAGCCCTACTAATAGGACCGTTGATTCATTTTTCGCTTTTGGGATATCGTACATCTACTTTTAAAATTTTGTGTAAAATGTGTACTTATACAATTTGATCTAATTTCAGATGCCACTGAGGAGACAGCGAATGGATAGGGCTGAAGCCATGGATGAGGTGAGGGAGGCTCATCAAGAGCCACAGGTGCCACTGCCACCACCCCCACCTAAGTTAATTTCCACTACTCAGGTTGCAGTGATAGTGGCACAGGCAGTCGAGACAGCGATGAGGGCCATGGCAGCCCGTTTTCCTCAGCCCCCAGTACCACCTCCCGTGGCCCTAGTAGTTCAGGCCTCAGCAGGGCCATTTACTTGGCAGCGAGTCAGAGAGACATTTCAGAAAGGACATCCACCCGAGTTCTAGGGTAGTACTGATGTAGTGGAGGCGTGCAACTGTTAGAAAAATATCCATCACCACTTGCGCATGCTAGAGTGAACCGAGGTACATAAATCAATTCTAGCTACTTTTCGCCTATCGGGAGCGGCCTTGCAGTGGTGGGAGTCAGTTACCACCACAGAGGAAAGGGACACAATGGATATTTATGAGTTTTGGGTGCGGTTTGATCGCAAGTACTTTCCTCTAGCAGTAAAGTCAAAGATGAGGAGGAAATTTAGTGAGGTGGTTCAGGGTGATCGCTCGGTTGCTGATTATGAGGAAGAGTTCACCCGTTTGGCTAACTTTGTGCCAAACGAGGTGAGCGATGTGGAGGGAAAGAAGTCAAAATTTATGGATGGTTTGACCTGGAGAATCAGGCAACACTTAATTGGTAATCCAACGCTGGTAACTTACACAAATGTCGTCAATGCTGCTCTACTAAACTGTCAGGACCATCGCTTTCATACGAAGGGAAACAAGAGAGGTGAGCCTAGCCAACTGGGCAAAGGGGATGGAAGTAGTGGCAGCAGCACACCGCATAAGCAAACAGTGGTCCAGCTAGGGCAGGACTCCCGGCAGGGGAACTCTGCCAAGAAGTTTAGGCATGGGAGACATCGCTTTGACAGATAGGGTCAGCAGGGTCCCCACCAGCCAATTCCTCAGGGACGATAGGGCCAAGGGAACCAAGGAGAAGGATATTAAGGCCAAGGTCCATAGGGACAACAGGGCCAACAGGGCCAAAGACATAAGCAGTTTCAGGGCCAGTGCTACACTTATGGCCAGCAGGGTCACAAGAGTAGAAATTGTCCACAGCAAGACAGGGCACAACAACAGAGTGCCCAACAGGGGCAACAGGCTCCGTTAGCCCCAGCAATAACACAGCCCCGCAGCCAGGTCAGTTGCACTACGGGCGTGTGTTCAACATCCGTGACATTCCGTTCCATCTAGCACCTCCAGCACCGTCGGCAGTCGTGAATACGTTTTCTATCCATGGACTAGAGGGTAGTATTTTGTTTGATACGAGGGCGACACATTCTTTTATTTCCACTAGATTTGCATGGGCAGTCGGCCTCTTAGCGACAGTCGACACTCATCTTATGTGCGTGGAGTCACCGATGGGTTGTGGGTCCCTTATACACTCGATTTGTAAGGATGTGGACATTATGGTTGGGATATTGAGTCTAGCGGAAGACCTTCTAGTGCTGGATATGGAGGGTTATGACGTCATCCTACGCATGGATTGGTTGGCATTTTATAGGGCAATGGTAGATTGCTATGAACGGACTATAGTGTTCTCCATTCCGGGACATGAGATGTTCCTTGTGGTGATGCCTCTCCCCGAGGGAGGATCGCGCACTCATTTATATTATATTGAGGAGGAGACCTCACATGGGGTGGTTTCTTCTCTAGACTCAATCCCAGTTGTGAGGGATTTCGAGGACGTTTTTCAGGAGATACCAGGGTTACCACCCAGTAGGAAGATCGAGTTCATTATTGACCTAGCGCCGGGAACGAGACCGATTGTAAAAGCACCGTATCGCATGGATCCTTCGGAGATGCGAGAGATGAGGGAGAAGATTCAACAACTTTTAGGACAGGGTTTCATTCGGCGGAGTACATCGCCGTGGGGTACGCCGATTTTATTTATAAAGAAAATGGATGGTTCACTTCGTCTGTGTGTAGATTACAGGGAACTGAACAAGGTGACGATACGTAATAAGTATCCGTTACCTAGGATTGACGACTTGTTTGATCAGTTGAGAGGGGATGCGTGCTTCTCAAAGATCGATTTGAGGTCGGGTTATCACCAATTGTGCATTCGAGAAGAAGATTTACCTAAGACCGCTTTCCTGTCACGGTACAGGTCATACGAGTTAAGGGAAATGCCATTTGGACTCACTAACGCGCTTGCAGTATTCATGGATCTCATGAACAGAGTATTCAGGGAGTTTTTGGATCAGTTTTTGATCGTATTCATAGACGACATTCTGATTTACTCTCGCACGAAGGAGGAACACACCGACCATTTACGAATGGTTCTACAGACATTACGGAACCATTAGCTGTACGCCAAATTTGGGAAGTGTGGATTTTGGCTTCGGCAGGTTCAGTTTCTAGGCCACATTGTATTCGACAGAGGCATCGCTGTTGACCCGAGTAAAGTATCGGCGGTGAGGGAGTGGGGACAGCACAACACCGACCGAAATTCGTAGCCTTTTGGGGTGGTCGGATATTATCGTCGCTTCATCAAAGGGTTCTAAAATATTGTCGATCCTTTGACGAACATAACTGGAAAGTGAGTGCCCTTTGTATGGAGTGACTGCTATTAGTTAGCGTTTGATGAGCTAAAGTACAAATTGACATCAGCACCCGTTCTTGCCTTGCCTAGGAGCGGAATGGAGTACCGACTCTATACTGATGCATCCTTACAGGGGATTAGGGGTGTGTTGCAGCAGGAAGAGAGAGCTATAGCTTATTCGTCCCGAAAGCTAAAGCAACATGAGAAGAATTACCCCACCCATGACCTCGAGTTAGCAGCGGTCGTCTTTGCATTGAGGATATGGAGACACTATCTTCTGGGTGAACAGTTCACTCTATTCACGGATCATAAGTCACTTCAATATCTTTTCACACAGAAAGATCTAAACATGTGGCAAATGAGGTGGCTTGAATTCGTGAAGGACTACCATTTTGATATACAATATCATCCTGGTAAGGCTAACGTGGTGGCAGATGCGTTAAGCAGAAGACCTACTGGAGAGTTGGTAGAAATTTGGAAGGCGAAGTGGAGTGAACTTCGACACGAGGATGAGATAACTAGAGCATACATGGCACTGTTAGCTATCAATCCGGAGAGTGTTATGTGGGTAGTGAGGGCACAGTCCGAGGACCCATTTTGTCAGGGTAGAGTACGACAGTTACTAGACGAGGGGGCAGAGTCATACTCAACGGTTTAATGGGAGACTGATAGTACTCGAGGATGATGATTTGAGGCATGCCGTAATGACGAAGTTGCACGAGTCAAAGTTTTCAATAAATCCAGGTGGGGAAAAAATGTACCAGGATATGCGACGACTATGTTGGTGGTCAGGTATGAAACGAGACATTGCAGAGTTTGTCTCAAGGTGTGGTACATGTCAGCTTGTAAAAGTTGACCATCAGAGACCTTCAGGGATGCTGCAACCACTGAAGATTCTCGTGTGAAAGTGGGAGAGTATCTCGATGGATTTTATTACTAGGTTACCAACGTCGCAGAAGGTTCACCATTTCATATGGGTGATAGTGGATCGGATGACTAAGGTAGCTCATTTCTTATTGGTTCGTACGGATTATGATACGATGCGGTATGCGCAGCTATTCATTTCAGAGATCGTTAAGCTGCACGGAGTTCCTATTAATATTGTGTCTGACAGAGATAAAATATTTGTGTCACATTTCTGGCAGATCTTTCAGGAGGCCATGGGCATCGACTTACGGTTGAGTACGGTGTAGCAATGAGGTTCGAAAAGAAGGGGAAGTTAGCACCGAGGTATGTGGGACCATTTCCTATTATTGAGAGGGTGGGACCGGTAGCTTACAGATTGGGACTCCCCGAATATCTTCAGCGAATACATGATGTATTCCATGTGGCATCGCTGAAGAAATACAAGAGGAGCAAGAGAGCCTTCTGGCACATTCCACTTGAGGAGATCGACTTGCAGCCAGATGTCTCATATGAGGAAAGATCCGTGGCTATTCTGGATTATAGTGAGGGTAAACTACGATCCAAGGTGGTACCCTTAGTGCGAGTATAGTGGGGACATCACAATGTGGATGAGTCTACTTGGGAGCGGGAGGAGAATATGCGAGAACAGTATCCAGAATTATTCACCGCAGGTATTTTCTAAATTTTGAGGAAAAAATTCCTTTTTAAGGGGGGAAGTATGTAATACCCCGTATTTCTGCATAGTTAAAATTATGAAGGAAAATACGTTTTAATTAAATTACGTAAGTAGAGGAATTTAATGTGATGTAATGGCAGTTATGATTATTAAGTAATTAATTAATCATTATGGCTATTAGACATTAATTGAGAGTTAGATACTGATTAAAATAACGATTAAAATTTACTAAGTGTGAATAGTAAATATTGAAAGTTGATATGTACGACCTAGCGATTTATATGGACGTACCTGAGTTTATCTCAACCGAGTGTGGCGCGTAGACGAAATTGAAGGTGAGATAAGAAACATATTTTGAAGAGACTCAAAAGATAATTTAGATTCCACAGAAGATTTCGAAAGGGTCGAATTAGTCAAAATAGTGTACCTCGGGGTACTAGTTGAGTGCCGAGTCATTTTTGGGCTAAATCGGGACCATACGAGGTCATACTGGTCTCTTTACATTTAAGAGTGAGGAGACCTACGAATTTAGGAACCCTAAGTCAGATTAAAAGAGTTGGAGGCTAGGGTTTGAGAGAGAAATATACACCATAGCCATTAGAGAGAAGAGATAAGCAAATTTCTAAGGAAAAAGAAAGAAGTAGGAAGAATTCAAAGGAGAATTTCACCACCAACTTGTTGGAAAGAAGGATTGAAGGATAAAGATCATCAATCATCAACAATAATCATGAAATCAGACCCTACTGAATATAAGGCAAGTGGTTATTTGCAAAATAAATTGAGTTATAATACCCATATGTAAGTTTTATGAAGAATATGATTTTTATGATATTTTTGGAAGTAAACACTTGAATATGTTATATGTTTGATAGAGATTTCATGTAGAACATTTTAGATCTCCAGATAATATTTTATCATAGAAGACTTGATGATTAAATCGAATTAAAAATGTGGACTCATGGGTGAAAATATGGAAAGATTGTATTTTTAGGGTTCTTGAATAATAGGAAGATTTTTAGTTAATCTGGACGAAATTTGTAATGATTATGTTTTTTTAGATCGTTAGTAATCATCCCAGGGTATGTAGGAATGATTAGAAATCGTTAGTTACAAGTGTGGTAAATTATCATAGGAGATGGATAAACAAAAATGGTGTAACCCACATGAAGAAGACGATCTGGGTCTGTCACTGCTCAATCGATCGACCATATCCCATTGATCGATCGATCCATGCTGTATTTTAGAGAACTTTGTGGATAAATGTCTTTTCAATTACCGTTACTTATGGGAACCTTAGTGATGCTATTTTACCTATGTAGGGACTTAATGAATACCAGTAGGGGTACCGTGAGATTTCTTCATAAATGATTAAGTGTAAAAATTTGGAGAAATGGAGCGATGGGAAGTAGCTGATTGAGTCGTGTATCGGGAATGCGAGAATTTAGTTACGGAAAGAGTGAGAGTAAATTTAAAAAATATACCAGTAGGTTAAAGATAGCTTAACTACTGAATTAAGAGAGGGGTAACTAGAACCCTTAGAGTTGCGTGAATACTCGAATAAATGCGATAGTGAAATAAATCGTAAATTAGTAGGTACGGTGAATATAAGTCAAATATATTTCGTATGGACATGATTTGATAGGTCGGGTGTGTACCTACTAAATTATATGAACTTTGGGGTTAAGAGAATTATACCTAAATTAATTATGTTAGGGTCGATGAGATATTCCGAACTAACATAAAATTTCTATATGTTTGGGGTCAATGTAAAATGCCGAACCAAACCTTAAAATTGGTATCGCGATGAAAGAGTCCCGAAGCAGAATATGTGTATATATATAAATAGTTGGGGTCGATGGATCATTCCGAACCAACTCTCACTTAGGGTCGATGAATCATTCCGAACCAAGGGTCCTTTATATGTATTAAAAGGGAATATTAGTGATAACTAATATTTACTACTTGTGGTGTGATAAAATGTATTCCATATGCATAATCAACTGGTGTAATATAGTAGATAATAAGATGTATTGATAATATCTTAGTAATAATTAAGTAGTGTGAAATAATTATTATAAGAATAAGAATAACATGAGGTAAGTAAGTTATCTACGTTTGTAGCATATGAGATAGGGAACATTAAAATCTTGCGAGTATGTTATGGGGACTTAACAAAGGGATACATGCAGTGGGGTATTCTGGTCTAGTTAATTTGATTAGTATAACTAGGTGAACTAAGTACCAACATTAGGCGTGTACTATAGAAGAGGGGGGAGGAAGCTCAAAAGAGTATGTGAAGTCTTCCTATGTGTAATCAATAACTCATAATTGTGATAACTACTTGCTAAATATTTTTAAATGTTTTGAGTACTAACTCTTGCTATGTAAAAACCTTTTAGTTGCCCAGCCACTGGGACACCCAGCATGATTTCATTCCAGGGATTTAGGAGATGCAACACGTGTGGATGTTGCAGGGATTGTTTAGACGTTTCCTCTTTTAAGATCTAGTGCAGGATCTCAGTTTTTAGTACTCTCAAATGGGACATGTTGTCCAATATTTATTTTCACGGTTATTTAAATTTTGGATTCTTGAGTCAGTTTTTGGGTTGTGATTTTCGGAAAGGCTTTATTTTATTCAGTTGTTATGCGAATTGGTTTAGTACTGCTTTAATTGTATTGTTCCGCATGAATTGTTTATTCTGTTAAAGGAAGATAAAATTTGACACTTGCTTAATTTCACTTATGTGGTTAGTAATTAAAAAGCTTTCATCAGTGATGCTAAGAATGAACCATTTAAGAAACCTATTTTAAATTAAATTAAGGCTTGATCACCCTAGGTTTAATTAGGCGGGGTGTCACACATAAGTCCAATCCGCACATGATAAAAACAATCCAAAAGAGTATTACGAGATTTATGAAATTGTGTTGAGATAATACCAGGTTCGATACTTGAAAATGGTCAACCATATCTCAAAAAACACCGAATCATTCTCCATGTAGGAACTGAAGGAGAACCAGGGTTCCAAGGGACTTTGTTTGGACGCTACATAGGTGTATTTGGGTTATTAGAATTGGGTGTATATATAAATGAAATATAAATAAGTTTATCCCTTCAAGCTCTTTTAAATTCTATTTTGAGGGGGTTTGTGGGATAATTTTGTAGCGTATATGATGGTGATGGGGTGGTGGATAAAGGTGAGGCAAGGGTGATGTAAGGGAAATGGAGGGAATGTGGTGAAAATGATATGTAATAAATTTAAAAAAAGTTACCGCACTTGAATCAAGGCTGAGGTCCCTCTCAAATGAGGTTAGGATTTCCTTAAATAGGAAACCCCTTAATGGATAAAAGGACAAGATTATTTCAAGGTACATGTTAGATGGTAGGGCCTCTGACTTTCTTGTCGATGGCATACTAAGACTTACTGGCCAAGGGATCCTCCACCTGCTAGTAAGACGTTGAGATGCCACGTCTAAAGGCAGGAAAAATGGGTTTTTAGTCATAACACATGAACGATAAGTGTGATTGACACATGTCTAGTATTTTTGGAACGAGGATTGAGAGATCTACAATTGTGTGTTGAGAGACTCTTAGTTTTGAGAGTTAATAAAAATGAAATGGGACCTATAGAGTGTACAATTATTCTCTAGTTAGGGTTTGAAAGAAGATCGAGGGTCCAGGACTAGACCTTTGGGAAGCTGTAGGGGTGTTATAATGGGGTTTCTACACACCTCATCTATCATTTAATCATAGACGATAACTCTATATAATCAATAATCGAATAAAACAAATCATCATATCATGATGTAAAGTAAATATATAATAATTTATATATTTAACCTTACCAAAAAGACTTTATTTGAAACAAGATATATAGACATGTATAAACATAAAGAGAATGGGCTTTTGGGAGAGGAAGAAAGATTTACTAAACAAAAGAGGATTTGTAAATATTATGGTTTTGGTCAGGGTGGTAGGTAAACAATACGTGCATGTGAATATATTTTTGGACACCATACTGTGGTGGTGGCACCAAGGGCGGAGCTAGGATTGTTCAACAGGCTGGGCTAAAAAAATTAGTGATTTGTGCAAGAGTTAATGACAAAGTACGGGATTTGCATGTGGGATCCCCCAGCTAATTTTTTAAGGTTATTTTTGAATTTTTTTACCAAATAATTACTCTAGTATTTAATAACTAATGTCATTCAATAGTATGAGTTGCCCGTGCCTGAAGGCACGCTAATAACTTTGAAAAGCATAAAATTTGTTTATTTAATAGTGTTGAATCTTGTTTATAGAGCTATAAACCTCATTTAAGAAAAAAATAGTCCAACAACAATACTATTAGTCTGTCCTGAACCTCGTGATAATTGTAAACTACTATAAAATACAAATAATTACAAAAAAATTAAAAAAAAAAGAGCATAATTTCCTTTATTAATAGAACAATTCACAACAATGCAAATAATATTACATGGACTATGCATATACAACATCATAACCATCAAATACTATCAAAAAATATTAAAACACCAATGTGTAGAAATTTTAGAAATTTTGGATAAAGTATCCTTTGTTTATAAGACTTTTGTATTGTATGTTACAGTATTGTATGCTTTCATTGTAAGCCTCTGGAGAAAGGCTTTTTTCTCCTCGTATTAATTAAAGTGAGCTCCTATTCTCTTCTTTAAAAAAATAAAAAATAAACATTATGTGTTTAATCAATTCATGACAATAATACAATTACATAAGTTATTCTAGACAACTTACTGCTAGTTTAAGGAAAAAACAACACATTTGTTTATGAATAACTACAAATAAAAAAATTGATTGCCATATATTTTTCTCTTTTAAATTAATCAATGAAAATGACAAATTTGATTATATACTCTCAGCATTCAAGTACATATACTGTGGAAAAGCTTCAATATTTTCCATCTTCTATATTAGTTCAATAACGTCAAGACTATCTTTTACAATGTTGAAAATCTACTATATAAATATATTTAAAGCATAACATTTGATTCGTTATTACTGAATGCGGACTCTTGCTCCCCACGACGATGATTTAGATTCACAAAGAGAGAATATAAACCAATATTTTTAGAAACATAAAATCAAGAATACATAATCCACATGTTAATCAATAACATATCATGATCATGTGATAATTTATTATTATAATTTAACTAAAATCTAAACAATAAGGGAAGTTTGGCAGTGGTGGATTGAAATTTGGTATAATAGTACACACAAACCCTTATATTTGGTATAATAGTTCATATTCTAAGTATGAACTGCTCAGTTCACATTCTAGCAGGAATAACGGTTCATGTAGCAGCAGTTCATATTCTAAGTTAACTGTAGTCGCCCCTTGCGACCTGGCATACCCAGCCGCTGCAAAACCAAAACATTTAACATTATAAGTAACTACATCAATTTCAAACAATAATTAAAAAGATGAAAAATAGAAGCATCACCATCAGTGTCGAGAAGAAGAAGGTACTTCCAAAGATGCACTTCCACTTATTTCTCTAGGAGGCTTCTTCCAATGATTGTTTATTGTTGAAAATCAAGTGTTCAGAAACAGAGTATGAAAAACAACTGAAACTTTTAGACACAACACTACCTATAATGCACTTAAAATTTTAGCAAAATTGTGATTAGTTTGCTGTATTTAGCTGCTGAGAAGCGCAAGCTGGATTTTTGTGTAAAACATTATCAACCACTCTGTAATGTACTCATTATGGCTTGTGTTGATTCCGAGCAAAAAAGGTTTGTAAAATAAATAGGATTAATGGTTTCTTCAGTTAATGAATCACAATAACCTTCCAAAAAAAAATTTAGAAACTCATCAACAAAATTATTGTGACCACCACAATCTATTAAGGATAAAAACAAACTTACTCTTTGTTGTGATTTTCAAAACACAGACTACAAATTCTAATATGAACAATAGGAAATGTGGGGGAGTGAAAAGGTAGACGGATTCAAGGAACACACATGATATCCTTGAACTATTAATGCAAAAGAGCACTCCTCACCGTAACTCTTCGTGATGCTGAAACCAAGTGTTGTACTTCTTATTGTATCTCCAAGATTTCTTTTCCAACTTTTTTGCAGCCAGATATTGCTAATAAGTATTTTATTAATGTTAAAAAGCAAAGAAAAGGGTATCGGTTCCAAAATTATCAGCTCCAAGTCTTTCCTAGAAGGCAGGATTATTCACAATCTGATCAAATATATTCATACAAAACATATTATATAGATGTGACACAACCACACAATCTGATCACTTCAAGAAGCTCCTCAAATGCTCCTCAAATTTGTATATTTTTTTGTTCATTAGAAATATTATCGTCAATTCATATTTCCCAATCAAAATTCACAAATTTTGAGGTATCATTTTTTCAGTTTTAACCTCCAAACTTTATTAACGCATAGATTACATCAACTAACTTTGAGATTGTACGCCTTAGGTAATGTTGACTTCCATGATATTTTATCGTAATAGAAAACTGGACCCATAATGTAAAATCCATGGCCAAATTAATTTCTTAGATGCACTAGTGCAATTGTAAGAATATGAAAGAATGGGGATTGATAAAATGTGGTCAAATGCCATATTTTAATTAAGCTAAAATATAAAAACGTGAATATATAGATAAGACACGAAAAAAACTGATTGACTTATATATAACACATGACTTCTAAAAGAACACCATATCTGCTATGGAACACATGATAGCTAAAATCTCAATGTCCAAAAAGAGCCATGGAACTACAACTTAAAATGAAGTCACTAATAAAGTATTTGATGTATACATTACCTTTAACTTTTTCTATGAACCACCATAGTATTCACATGCTTACGCCAAGAAAAAATGGACTAATAACTGCAATGGTTATAACTGCTTGTTTGGATATTCTGATTTCTCCTCTTACAAATGAAAATAAATATGCGAGTAAATAAATTAAGGCGACTAAAATTTTAGGAAGAAGGGTACAAATACAATTGCTTAGTTTAAGTTTCACAAAGACTTTATATGTACTCTTTTTAGGAGTATAGCAGATATGATGTTCTTTTAGCAGAACGGTATAAATACAATTGCTCAGTTAAAATTTTACCTATATCAGGCTAATTATTAAATCCCCTAAAATATCCTATTAAATAATTCCCTCTAATCGAATGCATGAGGCCTTATATTCACTATTGGATATGAAAAGGACTGTCACTGTTGTCCTGCATCACTATGAGATGAAATGTCTTGATTAAGTATCATTGGATATCAAAACCAAATATAGAGACTACTACAAAAACCTTGCCCAATAATTGGATATCCACACCAAAAAAGTACCATATCAATAAAACTATGGACTTACCATATCAGCTTACCTCATCACAGACTGAACATTCACACAATTGTTTACTGACTAATAGATCTATTATATAGAGTGATAAATCTACATGAACTAATAAATCTAAAAGTGCGGAGTATACTGACTCATGTGTTCTTTTTTCTCCTCATAAGAGCATCACCATAAATAGTTGTGAATATGCATAGTAAGATAATATGAAGTTACCCCTGTTTGATCATGAAAGATTCCTTTGAATCTTCAGCATCATAAAAGTTTCCTTTGAATCTTTACATGGGATATCACGACAAGAAGATAACATTGTAGCCCCAACTTTTGACTCACTTGTCAACAGTTCTGCTGACCTAGACTTATGAAGACTTATGAAGCAAAGGAGCAGGCATGTTCTGCTTCTTTGTCTTCGTCGTAGCCAACAAAACCGATGAATCCTTTCCCTCAAGATAAATTGAAACTATCTTAGAGTTTGTTAACCTAGAGTATTTGTAGGAGCTGAGATTCTAGAGATTGTTCCTCTCTTTGCTGAAACGAACACTCGCGGTTCCATTGCCAAATTCTTTGTCCAAAAAGGAGTTTTTCCTTTTCCATATCTCCCAAATAAATGGCGCTTGATATATGAGTTAGGGTTTAGGTCGTCGACTCGCAATTCAATTTTTTTCAGTAAATTTTGACCAATATATAATACCTGATGATAAAGTGTTATAATACCTGATGAGAAACTGAGAATATCTAAAGAATATCATAACTCACCCAAGAGGAAACCATTATATTGCCTAAACCTCAATTACATCTCTGCAAATATAAGCTAATGTTTAGAACCAACAGATTGTATGGGCTTGAGAGTGAAAGAGAGATTTTTTTGTTGCCGGATTGAGATTATAGTTTGTGAAATAAAGGCCATTTTCTATGTGTTTGGTTTGTAAAGAGAGGAGATAGGTTGGGGATCTGAAGTGATATGGGAGATTGGGAAATTATAGTGAAAATACACTTCTCTATGCCTCTTGAGCCTCCCGTTTTATAATTTCAAAGCATTAGGGCTAAACCAAAAAAACAGTTGTTCTCATTCGTGACATACTAAAGTTATCAACATATGACATAACTGGAAAAGCACTTGGGAGTGGAAGTTTTATTCTCACAAATCCTGAGTATTATTTACAAACACTTGATTTTAACAGATGCCGACTCCACTTTCCATCAAATTAAAAAATCTACTCGTAAGTTTATGATTGAAACGGGAACTTGGGTTCTTTGTTAAATAATTTTTAAGCATGGAAGTTTGAACGGTGAAGATGAACCTGTCAAGGAATCCAAGTAGAATAATTTGTGGGGTAGTTGGTTGATCCGCAACATCAGCAGTAGAAAAAGCACATGTTACCTATTGAAGAATTTGTTCCTTGGATTTGCATCTATCCTAGGTCGATCCACAAATGGTGATGATGCAAATGCCTTGGTGTTATATGCTTTACCTTGAGATCCTTACACGCATTACCTCCTAACTCCAGGTTTTCTGCAGTCAGACACTTCACAATATAGAGGCCGCATATACAGTAGCAACAAATAAAATCAACTTATCAGTCCCAATAAGTTCATGCTAATCGTAAAACAACTTGTTAACCCCCATGTTATTAGTGATATAACCTAACTCATAGCCGGAGGAAGCAGATAGCCACCCACAACAACAATATGGCATGTAAGAATGATGATTAAGTAGGCCAAGAGGTTAGTAACAATCCCAAAGTTGCTAGTGTCGTCATCAACCATGCTTCTCTTGCATCAGGAGCCTATGTAGATCAAAAATGAAAAACATAAAACACTAAAATGAAAAACATATATTAAAAAGACAAATCAAATAAACAACAACTATCCATACTCAAGCAGACAAAATCATTTGAACACTGATACTAACCTAAGAAATTCAAAATTATAAACAATGTGGGAATGTTGTAGTAATACAAACAATCAGTGAACACATACAGAAATTAAAAGTATAAATAATGAGGTAAATGCCCCATAATAACCTTTAAAAAAGAAACAAATGAAAAAACAATCAACATGAAGCCCCGAAACATATAAAATCGTGACATGTTAAGATATTTGATACGCCCTATTGAGACAATCAATTATGGTTCTCTAATATCAGAGAGTCTTGGGCAAACATTACACGGAATAATGCCATGTGTATTCAGTTGGAGACTCTTTTCCCAAGACTCTAATTTTGATATTGGGAAACGACTACACAGTTATCACATGTACATCAATGTTCTACATAGTTATCACAGGTACATCAACATGTACTCTCTAACTGATATTTGGCAGTATTTAATATCAGTTATTAGACATGGTACATCATTTCGTGTAATTTTGATGTGTTAATAATGAAAGATCACAACGACAATTATTATTAAAGGACAATTGTCATTAGAGGACCATAATAGATACATCATCAGATCATAACATGTAGAAAATTGTTAATGATGAAAGAGCATAACAGGTACATCATACAATGAGTTTGAGCCTCCATCATAACTGATATTAGAGAGCCATATTTGTATTTAGTTTTGATTTGTAGTCCTCAATTTGTCTAGTCTGCAATAAATTTGCCAAGTTGTAATCAATGCACTTACATAAACAATATAAGTTCCATTTGATTAGAGATGACTGGATGGTGACTGTAATAATATAATAACAATATATTTACTAAATAACAATATAGCTCAATCTGCTAAAAGAAGTGAAATATAATAACTAAAAATAAGTTCGAATAAACAATATAAGTTACCTTCATTAGTTTATTAGATTAGATGCAATAATAGTGACCAATGTCTGCAACGACAATAATGTGATTATCATAAACAAATGTATCATAAACAATAATAGTGACCAATGTCTGCAATATATGCCTTCATGTAAAGTATAAGTAAAACAATAATATGATTATCATGCACAAATTTAAAAGTGAAAAAAGTAAACCTCAATAGTGACCAATGTAGAATTCTTATATTCATTAATCTCTCCTCCATCACTATAGTATGCCCATTCTGTAAAAAAAACTAAGGTATTCCAGCATTAAAATCAGACTACCTAATAGTGAGGGGTGTTACATAGTTTTTCACACTAAAAAATTCCAACTCTTCGGTGATCAAGAATTGTATATCCTCACCGAATTTTAGACTTCAAACAGGAGATTTAGGCGTTAATTCTCGTTCCACTGAAAATAAACCATGTGCCCACACGAAATGAATGCAAATCTTCGGCTCCTCATAAGGAAGACTATGCACAACTCTCCATCTGGAATGTCTCATGTTTCTTCCTCTCCAACACTCTGAGTGTTGGCTTCGTTAGCAGCAACGTTTTTTTGGTGGGTGCGTCTTTGTTGTCTCCAATTTTTCCACTATTCCAGTTTCTAAAAGAAGTGAAATTGAAATCATGCTTCTAAAAAGTGATATGTGGTAATCAGGGGATGGAAACCCTTCTAGCGTGACTCTTTTTCATCCGACCGTAGATTCACATAAAAAGAAAATATAATTCATTTCAAACGATAAATGTTCCTCCAAAAGAAGAGAGCATTGGTGGAAAAATCAACTTGTAAATGGTTTTGCAAAGGACTGCCTAACAGCTTCAGCATACGTCCTATGTTGATAGGTTAAGATCGATTCCAGCAAGTCCCAAAGTGATGTCAATTCCAGCATACGTGAAATTGATACAAAGAAATCCTAGCATGGGTTAAAAAAAAGGTACCGACAGAGATACTCGTTTGGGAATTATGTCAAACACCTAGCATGGGTCATACACTGTTGTAAATCAGTCCTCACACAATTGGTCATGTGTGTTGCATTTACTTGCATTTCATCTGCATTTGTAGCCATTTTCTAAAGTTCTATTTCAATATGGCAAATATTTTCCATTAAAAATAGTATTTATTATTTATGATACAAAGAAATTCATTGGAAAAGGCTTAAAAAACACCAAGTAAGAATAGAAAATTTTCCATAGACATTTCTTCAAAGACTTACCATACAACTTTGGGCTGGACAATAGAGAAATGTCAGTAAGTACCTTAACAAATGAAAATGTTCTAGTAGATAGGTTAACCATCAAACAATTATCAATAAATGTATATCACCAAATGATCCTTTTGAGATAAGAACCCCACCAAAAATGATCAATTCATTAAAAAATGAAATGAATTAAATGATTCTCAAGAACACAACATCATAAAAGCTCAACCTTTATAAGAATAATATGTAGTACCACTGATTAATCATTTTAATTTAAGTGTTAACTTTACCCATAATTCATGTTGACATAAAATAGGGCCTAAAAAATAACTAAAAACGTATATGCTATTAAATGTGAATACACTGTTCAAATGGCCAATATATATATATATATATATATATATATATATATATATATATATATATATATATATATATATGAGAGAGTTAAAAACACCATAAACACAATCTGGAGAGACAACTAATATAAAAAAAATTAAAGCTAAACAGAGAGAAACGAAGATATACCTCAGATCTGATGTGCAAAAAGTCATTTACATCTGCATATAAATAATAATTACAGCAAAATACGAAGAATATTTTTAGTTACACAAAATCGAACTAAAAATACATAAAATCGAGCCAAAACACATCCATATAAAAGCTTAGAACAAATTGAAGGTGTGGAAAATATTACCTATAGGAGCATGTGTGAGAGATAGAGGTGGATGAGTGTGAGGTGGCAAATAAGGGAGATGCGTACATGAGGGAGAGGCGCGAGGTAGGGTTTGGGTGAATCGGGAGAGAGGAGATGTGGGATGGAGGGTTTGAACGTGGTTTGTGTGGTTGGAGAGTGTGAGAGAGAGTTTGACTTGGGCAAGTTTACTACTTTACCCCTGATTTTGAATTTTGAAGAGAAGGGCAAACAAATTAGAATGTGTGAAAAGAGGGGGAATTCAAATTTGTAGGGGCAAATTAGGAAGTGCTGAAAAAAATCATAAAGATGACATCATGAGACAAACTTGTGACATACATAAGTTTCCTACTTTATTTTATATATATATATATATACACACACACACACACACACACAAATATTCATCAATCTAATATATTATTGAAATAGAAAATTGCATGGCTACATGCTCTTAAAATAATTACAAAAAATTTACCCTAATAATATAAAATCAAAATTAGTTAGGTGTAATCTTTTTCGACACCATATTTATGAAATTAGTTTCACATTGTATTCATAATATAAAATTTGTATATCAAATTCACAATCATTCATAAAATTAGAATAAAAAAATCATTCATGAAAACTAATGAAGGATATACAACAAATCGCTTAGATAAAATATGTAAAATTGGTTTTTAATGTCTAAGATTAGATTCTAAGAACTACAAAAAAAACATTTATAAATGGTGTTGATGTAAAAAATTAGATTACTCTAATTATTTAATCACAGATAAATAAATGAGACAAAGAATTTTAAAGTGGTTCAGCCTTATATGAATGGCCTACGTCCACTGTTATGTTATTGCTGAGTGTTTGAGAATTCTCGATTATAAGTTCTATCAAGAAATTACTGTCCCCTTGAATGAGGGTCATACAAGATATTTATAGCCCTTAGGCTGTACATGAAAGGGTGATACATTAAATGATATACATATGAAAGGGTAATTCATTTAATGCTATTCAAGCGTGTGCGTCAAGATGATAAGCATTCAATGAATAGTTGAACTGTTGATTATCTGGCAATAAATGATGTGGCCGAGGTGCAGCTGCTGTGGTCGAGATGCAGCTCGGACCGCCTTATTTGCTCGTCGTTCAGGAGTTCCTCGGAGTGTTGGAGTTCCTCGGAGCATTGGAGTTCCTCGGAGTATCCTTGTTTCTCGGGGCAAACGTGACTTGGCCGGGGAAATGAACTTCCTCGTTGTTATTGTGCCACGTAGATTGACATGTGTCTTCTTGTTATTCGTCCATATCAGCATACTAATTTTGGTATCAACAAAAGCCCCCAATGTTTCATATTTCGAACTTTGAGGAGTATGGAACATTCTTTCTCGGTATATGGCAATATTTAATGACGTTACTGGATTTTAGGAGCATTTTCTTCGTATTTGAATTTCCTTCCAAATTCGCAGAATTCGCCTTTTTTCATTTTTATAAGCGCTTCGATCTTCGTGCACTTTTTGTCCTTTTAGCCGCCGGTAGCGTAATAGTTTCCTTTTTGTAATCATTTCTTTCGCCGTTTCCCAAGGCAAAGTATTTAAGCTTCAGAGGCAATCCCATCATCTTCTACCTTTTTCAATTTCTGCTTTCGAGTTTTCTATAGTTTTTCTCTCTCTTGTGCGTTCATCCCTTTCTTCGTTTGTTTGTCAACAGATCTCCTTTTTCCTGTAATATTTTCTTCCTTTTTCTTCATTTCTTTTTATTCACCATGGTTTATATTATCGAATCTCTTGAGAAATTCCGTTCTGACTTTTCTATTCCTTCTTCGGTAACTTTGGAGAATCTTTCTGAACCTTCAAATTATTTTAATTTGGCTGAGGGACATTGGTTCCCTAGCCTCTTTATTGCTGAATGTGGATTTTCTTTTCCACCAAACCCTTTGTGTTTAGATTTCTGTCAGTATTTCGATGTTGTCCCTGCAAAAATAGCCCCCAACATATGGAGAATAGTTAATGGGGTGTATAGGTTAAATCAAACTCATGGAACTCGTATAGGAATTCCCGAGATTATGTACTGTTATAGATGGGTTGTTTTAGACAATGTTTTTTATTTAAAAACAAGATTTTTGAATAGGGCCTTAGTAGTCAACCTCCCTGATGCAAATAGGGATTATTTTGAACATGGGGTAGTTATAAAAAATTGGCAACATGCCCCTTTGGTTGGTGACGAAGTATATGAAGGTCCGAAATGCCCTCCATATGGCAATGGGATAGGTTATTTTCATTTTATTTTATTTATGAAATTATGATTTCATTGTGTTTGACAAAATGTATGACTGATATTTCACTATGTATTTATTTGCAGTTGATAGTAAGAGAAAAACTCCAAAAGAATCAGAAGTAAATATTAAACATTTGAAACATATATGGAATTTGCATCGAAGAGTTGCAGACGAGCACATCAGGTCTGCTTCATATTTGTTGCAGTATAGGAGTTATACTACATCCTTTACTGCTCGTCCTGTGGTCAGTACCAGTGAACCAGCATCAATTCCTGAGGACTCTTCTCCAGAATCTCACATTCCTTTAAGTCAGAAGATGGGAAAAAGAAGAGTTCCTGATATCTTCGAAGAGACTTCTTCTGGTGGAGATGGAAAACGAAACAAGAAGTACGTCCCAAAGGGGATAAAGAAAGTAGATGCCGCCCCTTCTGTTGCTCCTCAGAAGGCTGCCGAGAAGCCCCCAGTGGCTTCTAACAAGAAGGATGTACCAGCCGGAGTGATCTCCCCAACCAAAAGTTCCTCTTTGGTTGAAACTGTTGAAGTGCCACTGAGGAGATTGAAGAAATCCTCCTCGGTCAGTTTTTCTGAAACCATTCCTCAGCTCCAAGCTTGTGGAGCTGGTGTTCCAACCATTATTCCCCCGAGTTCTACAATGAGCTCGGTAAAGACTTGGACTATTCCTGAAGTCCAAGGAATTGAGGAGAACATGTCTAGGGATATGATGACATCCCTAACTACTCGTCACATTGCTTCAGTAAGTTTCTCTTATCTTGAATTTTTCTTTCTATCAATCAATATATGTATCTCGGCACTGATTTATCATTATCTTCTTCTTTTTCTAGCTGGTGAGTTGCTTTAACACCATAGTGAAGAAATATTAAGCACTCAAAACTTCTAGCTCCTCGTCTGAAGTGGAGGATGCTTTTCTGGGTTTGGCCCAGTCTTTGAAGGATTCCCGTCAAAAATATGACGAGGATAAGGGTGAATGGGAGAAGAAGTTGGCTGCATCTGAGGCAGAAAAGGTGCAGGTGGGAAACAAAGTAAAAGACTTGGAGAGAGAGAATAAGAAATATGCCGAGAAACTCACAAACTTTGGGGAGCTTAAAAATAAGTTGAAATCGGCTGAGGAAGAGCTAACCCTTCTGCGAGAAGTAAATCGCCAGAAGGAGGAGGTGGAGGCCAAGTTGAAAGCCTCCGAGGATCTTCTATCCGAGAAGCTCTCCTCGGAGAAAATGAAAAGGAAAGTGGCTGTAAAGAAATATTTTCGTACCGGTTGGGATAAAGGATGGGACAGGGGGTAGCAGCAATGATGACCCAGGTCAAGTATGGGAGTTTGAAGTACTTACGAGATGGTTGGGTTACTGCCCTACAAGAATTGAAAGTTAGCGAAGACTCTGAGCTATTTCAATAGCATCTTCCTGGCCGTCCTCTTAGAATTGAAGATGAGGAAGAAGACGAAGCTGCATCCGAGGAGTCTTCAATGACAGTGGGTGATCAAGTCCTTGCTTCCCAACCTATTCAGATAGTTACCGAGGAGATTTCATCTTTGCCTGCTCCTCTTGAACAAGTTCCAACTCCAGCGGACCAAATTATTGTTCCCACCGAGCAACCGAGCTCCTCATCCCAGCCTCCCGAGAAAGTCTTGGGAGACAAGGAAAAGGTGTGAAGTTGTTCGATATTCTCTTTCTATTTTTCTTCTTTTTCAAGTGTAACCCACGTCTTTGTAACTTTGCCTTATGATCTAATAAAATTTGAGTTCTTTTCTTCCATATGATTGTCTCTTTTCTATCTGCACTCTGTCTTGATCTTCTTTTTGATGATTTCTTTTTCTTTCTCTGTTAGTTTCTGGCCAGGATGGATTTGCTGTCTGCTAATGACACAAAGTTGATGCAACAATGTCATGAATATTATAAGGCTGGTCACACAAACCTAAGTGCATCAGAAGTTACCGACATCCTTGGTCATGATGCTTCAGAGCAATCAGTCGAAGCTTATCGGTACCTGAAGTACTTACTTGATCGATCTGTGGACAATAACGTGGCTTACTATGAAATGATCGAGGAGCTTCAATATACTTTAGAAGATCTTCAGACTCAGTACAAGGAATCAACTTCCCTTTTGCACGAGGGGTATGAAAAGAGGTATCAATAGCTTTCTGCCGAGAGAGGCTACAAAAAGATCCTTGTTGGGTATGATGTTAGGGAGAGAACCCTAAGGGGTGAAGTTGAAGCATGTTGACAGATTGTCGAGCTGCTGGAGCAAGAGAATAACAATTTGCAGAAAGAGCTAGCACAGTATAAGTCTGCAGCTTCTTCTTCAATAGCTGTAATCCCAGTGAGTGGCGAGGGATTTTCATTTTTAGAGGTTGAGAATGCCAAATTAAGGAAAGAATTGGATACCTAGAGAAGGTCGGGTGCCTCTACTGCAACTCGGGGACGAGGAAGAGGTTCTCATGGACGAGGAAGAGCTGCTCAGAATGTTATCGAGGAACCAAGTTCTCGACCTGCTCGGGGAGGATCAAGAGCTCTTAGTCGTAATGTTGAAGAAGCTCGTACTCGATCAACATTGGAAACTCAAGCGTTCCAATTGAATGAAAAAGATCGAGCTTTGTCTGAAATGTCCAAGAAAATCCAAACTCTGGAGGATCAACTTGCTTCGACAAAGTCTGCTCTGGATAATAAGGATGTTTTTGCTAGAAACCTTTATGAGTAGTTAGAGAGAATAACTTTCCAATTCCATAAACAACCTCGTGAGTTCTGGATGTCAGGCTACAATGAGGCCCTTTGTCTCTTGGATGCTCCCATTGAAAATGCCAATAATGAAGGTTATAAACAGGGATGGTTGAACGACCTGGGTGTATTAAAACTAGAGCAGGGCCATTATTTATGGGATTACCATGCTCCTAGGCTGCTCGATCTACCAAATCCACCATTCAATCTTGATATGAGTTGGATCCCTGCTCAGGCCATCCCTCGTCGTCTGATCTCCCAATATCTTGGTGACTATGCCCTTCATTCGTAGGTTGAATTATCTCGTCCGAAGCATTTACTGGATACACCTTCGATAATGAACGTGAGAATGCTACGAGATCTTAACTTCATTAATTCTCCCCTTTGCTTGGAAGATCCTCCTGCTGGCGAGGAGCCTATTTCAAAAGCTGAAGGAAAAAAGCCAATAGAATAGGAAATTCTGATGTAATGATTAGTACACAATTTAATATCAGTGTAATAAACTTGTGTAATTCATTTTGACTTTAATGAAAGAATTTCATTTTTGTTTGCAAATTTGTATTACTCTTGTATTTGTCAAACACTTTATATTTGTACTTGTATAACAATATTGTGTGGTTCATCGACCAACTTAGTAAAAAATTACAAGTATTAGTAATGTTGCTCAATGACTTAATAATAAAGTAATGAGTATAAAATGTTTAAAATTATGTCCAACCAACCAAGGTTGTTAAATCGTGCTCGTCGACCAATTATGGTTAGTGAGAGTTTATTCCCGACTAACCATTCTTGGTAAATTTTTGTCTTTTTCATAAAATGTGTCCGACCAATCAAGGTCGATAAATTCTCCTCGTCGACCAACTAGAATTAGTGGGTTTTTATCCCCGACCAACCATACTTGGTTCAGTTTGGAATATTTTGTTCTTCGAGGAAATTTTTGTAATAATCTTACCTCCCGACCAACAGAAGTTGGTATTTGAGAGCATATCTTGCTTCCTAGCCAAACACGTTGGCATTTTTAGGAATGTTGTTCTCGCTCTTTTAGCAACCGGAGTTGGTCTGAGTTCGAACTATCATGTCCACTTGCCCTTTTACCAAAATAGGTCTGAGCCAGTGTCAGCCTCCTAACCAAAGGAGTATGGTGTGTTCTCGTCCTTTTACCAACCGGAGTTGGTCTGGGTTCGAACTATCGTGTCCACTGACTCTTTTACCAACTATCATGTCCACTGACTCTTTTACTAACCGGAGTTGGTCTGAGCTAGTGTACGCCTCCTAACCAAAGGAGTATAGTTTTTTCTCGCCCTTTTACCAACCGGAGTTGATCTGGGTTTGAACTATCATGTCCACTAACTCTTTTACCAACCGGAGTTGGTCTGAGCTAGTGTACGCCTCCTAACCAAAGGAGTATAGTTTGTTCTCGCCCTTTTACCAATCAGAGTTGATCTGGGTTTGAACTATCATGTTGCTTTTATTGCTGAACAACATATTGTTGCACACTAGTATTCCCCGAAAAACTTTCAATAAAAGAAAGAAGATGGTTCAAACATCATCGTTTTATTCATATTGATGGAACTGCTTTACATTATACAGCACTGATAATACTTGCGTAGGTGTTCAGCATTCCATGCATTCTTAAATTCCTCTCCTTTTTCTGGTCGAACAACTTCTGTAACTCGATAAGGTCCATGCTAATTTGCCTCCAACTTATTGTGCTTCTGAATGACCTTCTATAGCACGTAATCTACTTCTTTTAAGTCGCATTTCTTCACCTTCTTGTTGTAGAACAGGGCTGTTCGTTGTTGATAAGCAACATTCCTAATGGCTGACTCTTCTCTAACCTCCTCGAGCATGTTCAAATCTAATATCCTCATCAAGTCGCTGACTGGGGAATTGAAATTCAGCACTCTGTGTGTTGGAAGACCCAACTCGGCAGGTATTACATCCTCACTTCCAAATGCTAGCATATATGATGATTCTCGAGTTGCTGCTCGGGGGGTTGTTCGGTAAGCCCATAATACCGATTGTAGCTCATTAATCCAGTTAGCTTTAGCCTTACTTATCCTCTTCTTCAAACCATTTAGTAATGTTCTGTTCGTCACTTTAGTCTTTCCATTGCTTTAAGGATGGCCTGGTGCTAACGAATCTTCAAAATGTTTGACTGATGACAATAAGCGGCAAACTCCTCGTTATCGAATTGTGTTCCATGGTCTGTGATGAAAGCATGAGGGAGACCATATCGGCAGATTATGTTCTTCCAAACGAACTGGTATACCTTCTTGTATGTCATATCAATCAGAGGCTCAACTTCTACCCACTTAGTAAAATAATCCACTGCGACGACGAGGTACTTGAATCTTCCTCGAGTCGTTGGCAGTGGTCCAACCAAATCCATTCCCCACATGGCAAATGTCCAAGGGGAAGTTATGGGTGTCAATAATGCTTGTGGAGTTCATTGAATGGAGGAAAAACGTTGGCATTTATCACATCTCTTAGCATAGGCTATACAATCAGCCCTCATCGTTGGCCAATAATATCCCTGCATCATCACTCTTTGTAAAAGTGTTAGACCTGCTACATGTGCTCCATAAGACCCTTCATGGATCTCTTCAATCAATTCCTTCACCTCGGAGGGATGTACAAATCTCTGCAAACCTACCATAATTCCTCGTCTATACAAAACACCATTAGTGAGTACATACCGAGCAGCTTTAAGCTTCAATTTCTTTGCAGAGAGCTTATCCTTCGGCAATTCTCCCTCCTCAATATATGCCCTGATGGGATCCATCCAAGATGGTCCTGAATCAAGGGTAATAACATTCATTGTCAAGTCTTCATCTATGCTTTGGCTTTCTAATACTTCAATTGGTATCGCTCTTCGTAGCTCGGTACGAGTAGCTGATGCTAGTCGGGCCAGTGCGTCTGCTTGTGTATTTTCCAGTCTTGGTATTCTGATCAACTGAATGGCATCAAATTCTGCCAATAATTCCATCACCTTTGCATGATACCTGACCATTAATTCTCCTTTAATAGCATATATTCCTATCATCTGATTCACAATTAATTGACAATCACTGAATACCATCACTTGTTGCGCTTCCATAATCTTTGCTAAATTAAGACCTGCTATCATCGCCTTATATTCAGCCTCATTATTGGAAGCTTTTAATTGGAATCGAAGGGCGTATTCCACATCGATCTCGTCTGGAGTGCTCAGAACTATTCCTACGCCACATCCTGCAGTGAAAGATGAGCCATCTACATATAACCTCCATATAGGTAACTCGTCTTCAAATTTCTTATCTGACAAAGTTCCTCGGTGAAATATTTGTTGTTTCCTTTCATCCTCCCCTGATATTTCTCGCTCCTCGTCGATCATCTCTTCTCGTCCTTTTACCAACCGAAGTTGGTCTGGGCTCGAATTTGATGATCCTTCAATATCCACAAGACCTTTTACCAACCGGAGTTGGTCTGGGCTTGTGTTTGATGATCCTGTAACATCCACAGGTTGATCAGCGAGCAACTTTTGTTCCTCGGGGGTATCAGGATATGTAAACTCTGCGATAAAATCTGCTACAGCCTGCCCTTTTAATGATGATTTGGGTTCATACACAATATCATATTCTCCGAGCTCTATTGCCCAGTACATCAGTCTCCCTGATTTTTTTGGCTTATGAAGGGCTTGTCTTAATGGCATGTCAGTATATACGACGATGGTATGGGCCTGGAAATATGGCCTCATTCTTCTACTTTTCCATCTTTGGGTACCTGACCTCTACACCTCGGAAAGCCTTACTTGTGTAATAAATTGATTTCTGGACTCCATTTTCCAATCTGATCAATGCCGAGCTGACTGCATTCTCTGATACTGCCAGGTATAAGTACAACTTTTCTCTCATTACTGGCCTGGATAACAGTGGAGGTGCTCCCAAATATTTTTTCAAGTCTTGAAAGGCTTTATCACATTCATCATTCCACTCGAAAGTTTTTCGAAGTTTTTTGAAGAATGGGAGGCATCTATCAGTTTCTCGGGATACAAATCTGTTGAGCGCTGCAACTCGTCCTGTAAGACTCTGTACCTCTTTCTTCGTCGTTGGAGATCGCAACCCTAAAAGAGCTTTGATCTTTTCTGGATTCGCCTCAATGCCTCGTTGGTTGACGATGTACCCGAGGAACATTCCTTCTCGTACTCCAAATGTGCACTTCGTCGGGTTGAGCTTCATCTAGTATTTATCCAGTTGATCAAAGGTCTGGCCTAAGTCAACTAGATGATCAGCAGCTTTCTTGCTCTTTGTCAGCATATCATCGACATAGACTTCCATATTGCAACTGATTTGTTCGGCAAAAACCTTGTTCATCAGCCGCTGGTATGTCGCTCCTGCATTTTTCAAACCAAAAAGGTATAACATTATAACAATAAGTTCCCCTAGGGGTAATAAAAGAAGTGCTTTCCCTGTCTTCAGGTTTCATTTTGATCTGGTTGTAGCCAAAGTAAGCGTTCATGAAGCTGAGCAGCTCGTGTCCCGAGGTAGCATCCACTAGTTGATCAATTCTGGGCAATGGAAAGTGATCCTTTGGGCATGCCTTGTTGAGATCGGTGAAATCAACACACATTCTCCATTTATTGTTTTTCTTCTTTACCATCACCACATTTGCTAACCAGTCTGGATATTTCACATCTTCAATGAATTGGGCTTTTCGGAGCTTCTCGACCTCCTCTTGTATAGCTTGATTCTTCTCGGGACTAAATAATCTTCTTCTCTGCTTTACAGGTTTGATCTCCTTATTCTCATTAAGCTCATGACATAAGAAGTTCAGATCTATTCCTGGCATGTCTTCATGACTCCATGCAAAAGTTTTCTTTCTGTTTCTCAAAAAAGTTATCAACTCCTGTTTTATTGAAACATCCAACGATGAACCTATCTGGGTTACTCGTTCAGGGTGCTCGTCGTCCAGAATAACATTTTCTGTAGATTCCACCACCTGTCCTTTTACAAGTTGGGATTCATCTCTGGGATCAAGTGTTTCAATTTCTGTACCTTCCTCCACCTGGTAGGTAGTAGTCTTTTTCCTTGACTCTTCAAGCTCCTCTTGCTCGGCAGACGAATAATAGCATTCCCTACCTACTTTTTGATCACCTTTCACAACTCCTACTCCGAAATTTGAAGAATTTCCTTCTTCATATCCTATTCCCTTTCTTTCTTGATACCCTTTCTCCTTATATCCTAAAACAGGATCTAGAAACAGTTTTCCCATTCTTCCTGAATTGTCCTCGAGTGTGACTTTAACTTCACGAGAGGACTCGAGATCTTTTTCAAGTTGGACTATTTTAGTTTTTAGAGATGTTCTAATTTCATGAGACTCATTAAGTTCTTTGTTAGCACTTTCTAAGGAGATAATCAAGTCACATTTTTCTTTGCCAATCACGATAAGTTTTTCAGAAAGAGATATTTTAATAGCCTCGAGTTGACTGACTAAGGCCTCCTTCTCCTTCAGGCCTTTCAACTCTTTTTCTAAAGTTAAAACTTTCAAGGTTAATCTTTTGTTGACTTTTTACATGCGAAGAGATTCATTGTAGAGTTCGGAATAGGCAGTTTGTAGTTCACTCTCATCTATATCACTATCACTCTCTTTTTCATCACTACTAGTAGAATGAGAAGAAACCACCTCTAGATTATGTTCAGAATTGTCAACATTAAGGTTTGACTCACACGAATTACTAGCAAGGTTCGCCATAAAGGCAGTGAAGTTATTTCTAGGCGAGTTAGAGTCATCAGAGTCTTCAGACTCATTATCACTGTCGCTTAAAGTAGCATTGTAAACGGCTTTCTCTTTGTCTTGTCTTTTAAGTTTTGTGGGGCACTCGAAAGCTCTATGACCACGTCCCTCACATTCAAAACATCTTTCCAAATCATCCTTCTTAAAGTTGTCTTTATTGAACTTCTTTGTATCCTGATTAGTGAACTTTTTATTTCCTCCTTTGTTTTTATTCTCAAATTTAGGTTTTTCAAATTTGGAGTTTTGTTTTTTAAACTTGAGAAATTTTTTAAACTTTTTGGCAAATAAGGCTATATCATCAGAATCAAAGTCAGACTCATCAGAATCAGACACATCAACTTTCTTAACTTTTAAATCTACTCCTTTATCTTTCCCTTTGTTATCTTTAGGAAACATATCAAGTTCATACGTTTGCAGATCACCAACAAGTTCTTCAAGTTTTAAGGTATTTAGGTTTCCTAAAGAATTAAGTACAGTGACTTTGGGAATGAAACGCTTAGGAAGACATCTAAGTATTTTCTTAACCACACGATTTTCAGGTATTCTTTCACCTAAGTTAAAGCAAGAGTTGACTATGTCACATAAACGAGCATAGAACTCATCAAAAGTTTCAGTTTCTTTCATGGTGATAGTTTCAAATTGAGTAGTTAAGTTTTGAAGTTTTGATGCTTTAACAACACTCGTTCCCTCATGAGTAACTTGGAGAATGTTCCAAGCTTCCTTTGATGTTTCGCACATCATTATACGACGAAATTCATCGGGAGACACGGCACCAAATAAGGCATTTAATCCTTTTGAGCTAAAGTTACACCATTTTAAATCTTCCTCGCTCCACTGTTCAACAGGAGTCAAAATACGTTCATCATTAATAACCATTGTAGGAGGGGACCATCCTCTTTCAATAGTGACCCAAACACGTTCATCAATAGATTTAAGAGAGGATTTCATACGTGCTTTCCAATAGGTATAATTTGATCCATCAAATATAGGTAGTCTATTCGACGAAAAACTATCCATATAACCTCCAGGATTCATCTAAATCACTTATAGAAACAAGCTCTGATACCAATTTGAAGTTGCAGGGTTATATGGTCTTAGTTTAATTCGTAGAATACACACACACACTTAATCCAATTTTATTATTTCTATGAAAGATGTATTCTTCTAACTCAATTTTAAATTTAGTTTCACAAATTTGCAAGAACAAATTCCAATTAAATTCATTTTATCCTAAGCATGCATCTAGGTGATATGATAAAATGAAAGTGCGAAAATCCCAACCACAACACGCCGGTGTACGAGGAAAACCCAAATGGGAAAAACCTCGGACGGCTGGGCCTAGACAAAATCCACTACAACAAAAGGTTTTACAAGAGACTCAAAAGACTTACAGACATTGACTCACTCAAGACATGCTTATGCCGTCCTCGACCTCTGAAGTTGTAGTCCGCGAAACTCCAACGCGTTGCTCAACACTCCTCGTGTTGCGGTATCCACCGAAGCCCAAAACCACCGTCTCCTCAAAGCTTGAATGCAGAGATCCATCGCAATCTTGCTTGTTGAATATGAATTGATGAAGGGGTTTTGATTTGAAAAATTGATAAAAATGTTGGAGAGATTTTTTATCAAAAAGGTTGGAAGTTATGTAAAGAGTTCACTTTGAAAAATGATCTTCCTTAAGTTATAAAACTGAATTTTTGTCCATTAGAAAATAACTGAAAAAGTAGTGGGAAAAAAAAACAGTTGTAGGAAAAAACTGCATTAAAAAATATGTTTAAAAAATCAATTCTGGCGAAACTCATTCGAACGAGTTCGTTCGAACGACATGTCGTTCGAACGACTTATCTAACGGCGTGCCAGTTTCGGATGGTTAGATGTCGTTAGAAATCTCGTTTGAACGAGGTCGTTCGAACGACATTTCTAACGAACTACTAACGAGGCACCACTTCGTTAGAACCAGGTCGTTCGAACGACATGGGTTAAACTTCGAACGAGAATCTGATTTTTGCCCAAAATTTTCCAATTTAATTCAAGGACTTTTTCAAAATTAATATAGCTTATATATGAACATTTGCTTATTTGAAATTTCTTGATTAGTCAAAATACTCTAACTTATAAAATTGTATTTAGGTCATATACCTTCGTAGGATAAATAGCACGACATGAATATTGATGATGCGTGAACTTTGAATGCGATGCTTGAATCCTTGTGTTGAATGATCGTTGATGCAGTATGACCCAAAAATGTTTTGTCCAACGGAATTAAGCCAATATAACAAATGACTCGATTGAAAATTTGTCCTTACAAATTTCTTCAGGACTTCCCACGAAGACTTATTACTCTTGGAATGCTTGTCACCACCATTGCCCTTATACTCTTTCTTCTTAGATTTTTCTCCTTCCTCTTTGGTCTCTTTATCCATATTCTTCTTCGCAGCCATAGCCTCCTCGGCATTCATGATTTTGGCCGCTTTTGCCATCAACTCTGACATAGTTGTAGGTGGATCTTTGGCCAAAGTGTAATACAACTTGTTAGGCAATAACCCACTCATCAAGGCGGTGATTGCTATCTTTTCTTCATAATCTATGACTTCCAGCTTCTCGTTATTGAAACGAGTTATGTAATCTCTAGTACTCTCACTAGATTTTTGTCTAACACTTAACAAGTGTGCTACTCGTTTTACTGGCTTTGCTCCAAAACAGAAATTACCGATGAACAACTCGGCTAATTGAAAGAAAGTTGAAATCTTACCCCGAGGAAGATTGTTGTACCATATCTGAGTAGATCCAGTAAGAGTTCCTGAGAATGCTCTGCATCTCATCTCGTCAGGGACGGTATAGATGTCGGCAACAGCTTGATATTGCTCTATGTGAAGAACATGATCTGTCTTTCCATCATATTTGGGGGTTACTACGGGTGCTTTAAACTTTGATGGTGTAGGAAAATCCACAATAGCCTTGACAAAAGGTGTCCTTTGAACTAAAAGTTCGCTGTAGGGGATTCTTCGCCTTAGCTATTTCTCCCAATCTATCCTCCAACCGTTAAATGGAACCTTTCCACGCATCATTTCCTTCCTCGGGTCTATTAGTTCGAGCAATTGATTGTTCTGAAGTGGCTTCTTGACATCTATCTTGACGAGCAACTGGTCGTGATTGCGCTGATCCTTCTCTTAGATCTGATGGTTGTCAAAAACTCCTCGACATGGTCTTAGGTGGACTCCTATTTCTCCTAGGGCCTAACCGGCTGAAAGGAGATACCCTGCTCAACCTTTCCAAGGCACCGGGTCTCTCTAGAGAGAGAGTGATACGTTGCTCAGTATCTATAGCCCTTATTGATGAAGTTCGCCCCGGTTGATAGGAGAAATCATCAGATTCCTCGTTACGATACGCATCTGTACGTCTGGAATGTGCAGGTGCAGGTGCCCCGAATGTGCAGGTGCACCGCCATGAAGGGTTTGTATGAGTTGCCGCATTGTATCTTGCATGGCGGTTTGTCCTTGAGCCAGATTCGTCATAATTCCAGCCAGATCTGGAGATGCAGAAGGATTTGGAAGATTTCCAGCATTTCCAGCGTTTCGATTGATAGATTCCGGATATCTGCCATTGATGATGAATGATTTTTGGTGAAAAACGATAATAACAATCGATTCCCACAGACGGCGCCAATCTGTTGATGTAAAAAATTAGATTACTCTAATTATTTAATCACAGATAAATAAATGAGACAAAGAATTTTAAAGTGGTTCAGCCTTATATGAATGGCCTACGTCCACTGTTATGTTATTGCTGAGTGTTTGAGAATTCTCGATTATAAGTTCTATCAAGAAATTACCGTCCCCTTGAATGAGGGTCATACAAGATATTTATAGCCCTTAGCCTGTACATGAAAGGGTGATACATTAAATGATATGCATATGAAATGGTAATTCATTTAATGCTATTCAAGCGTGTGCGTCAAGATGATAAGCATTCAATGAATAGTTGAACTGTTGATTATCTGGCAATAAATGTTGTGGCCGAGGTGCAGCTGCTGTGGTCGAGATGCAGCTCGGACCGCCTTAGTTGCTCGTCGTTCAGGAGTTCCTCGGAGTGTTGGAGTTCCTCGGAGCGTTGGAGTTTCTCGGAGTATCCTTATTGCTCGGAGCAAACATGACTTGGTCGGGGAAATGAACTTCCTCGTTGTTATTGTGCCACGTAGATTGACATGTGTCTTCTTGTTATTCGTGCATATCAGTATACTAATTTTGGTATCAACAAATGGTAAAAACCATGCAACCGGACATTTATGTCTTCAAAAAATGGGAAGAGTTAAAAGAGATAGATGGCTAGAATAGATATGTAAAAGTAAGAGAATTAAGAGAAGTGTGAGGGTGAGGATGTGCGGTGCTGAAACAAGAATGAAACACTGGCTTAGAACTTTTTGATGGGTTTTAGGCTTAATTGAGTGGATTGAGATAATGAGATATCAAGGCATTTTTTACCTAGGTTTTAATTTGAAATGTTACAATAGCTAAGACATTTTTATGTTGGGAGGGGTGGGCTACAGCCCTGGTCTGCCCACCCCTAGATCCGCCCTTGGGTGGCACCTATAGCCTCCATTGAATTAATATTTTTGGGGACAATAGTAAAAGTTAGGGATAACACCACTTCGTAATCATAAAATATAAAAAGTAACCACAAGACAATTAAAATCAAACAAACATACAAAGGGAGAACACATATGTACGCAGTTTAACAAATTTCCTGCATCCATGCGGGGCGGGGGGAGATATATTAATTAATATTTCTTGGGTATAATTTGACGAAGGTTTGAGGCTCTGAAATTTACGAGTTCCCATTTATGGGTTCATCATAATATTTAAATCCATTCACTCATAGAGTTCTCATAAAGGTGACTCTTTCCTATCACTTATTTGTTGGGTATTAATGAGCACATTTGGATTTGTTTATACTTATTTGTGAATATCCTTTATAATCGAGTTGTATCTTTAAGAAATGTGTATTAAATCTCGTGGTGATTTTAATCAACTTCTATGCACGAGTTCCAGGACTGTTGGGTCCCCACACAGCTGCTAAATGACAATTCCAAATCCCACACTAACCTAAGTTATTTTTGTGCCCTCGAGCATTTCTATTCAATGGCCACAATAATGAAGCCTTATTAGTAGTTGTTTGGTGGAGTAGAGACACATTGATTGTGCGTGTTACGTAAAGATTCACTCTATCTTTAGTGTTTACTTAATTAGGTTATTATTTAATTTTGTTGCACTTTCTATTTTAAAAATTTGTCTTTGTGGGATACTTAAGAATTTTTTGTACTTTAAGTTAATTTGAATTTATGGACATTTAATTGATTATGATGTTGGGAATGTATTGTTTTAATTTTAATAAGTTGGTGTTTGATTATAATGACATTAATATTGTGCTTATAAGCTTTGTAATTATCTTGTTTACAAAATTGAGACTTGAGTTTATATTTACATATATTCACTTTTGATATTTGGATTATGGAATATTGACCCGATGTTATTCTAATTAAATATTTAATTATTCATAAATTGAAGTGTGTCAATTATTCAAAAGAAGAATTATTGTTGATATAGAACTTCAAATGCATGTATATGTCGCTTCTAACTGGTAGCTTCATCGCCTTATAGTAAATGTAAGAATTATTTATTTCAAGTCGACTCTATAAATTAGTTGTTATGATAGTTAGGTAGTATTGATGATTAGTTTAGTTTTGTACATGAATGGTGAAGAAGATGGTGGTCTAATGAGATTTCACGCAATGTAATGATGGTTGGAAAGTTCCTATAAGAAATGAATATAAATAAAAGAACATTTTAAACAATGAGGATAATATAGGAAAGTTCCAATTGGGAGCGTTTAATTTTTGATAAAATAACTTCTATTAATTAAAGAAGCTATAAATAACTAGGGTTAATTTAACCATTGCCTCAGTGGTGATAAATGTAATTTACCTAATAAGTTTTTTCATTGTGCCACAAATTATTTACTCCCTCCTTTATTAAAGTAACAATGGAAAATTTCTAGAAAAGATAATTTAATTTATGCAAGGGCCATCCGTTAATCTATATTATACCACTAATACAATAGTATTAGAGGTATAAATGAAATTAATGGTTTTCCATTGTAATGTATTGATTTTAAAAATCTTCTCTCCCAAAATAAGTTCATTCAAAAGACAAACCAACGGTTGTACAAGTTGTTGACAGAATCACATGGTTTTCTTATATTTTGTCTCTCCATCTCCTGGGTATAAATTATATAACCCAAATGAATCATATATACAACCGACTATTCGCCTACTTCCTATTATATCTCCCCTCATTAGAATGGTTTCAATGCTATTAAAAATGCCCCCTTAGTCTTCCATCTCTACACATTCAATAGAAAAAAAGGGAATATGTAAGGGTGTCTTTGAACTGTATATATTTGGGACAATTAATCGTCCAAATTGTGTTGTCATTTTTAGGTACTCCTCTCCTCTCTCATACTCTTCTAGCTTTCATTATTTTCCCATTATGTGACCTCAATTTATAGGGAAATTATGTGTTTAAATAATGAGATATAAATTGTGTGATTGAATTTTGCATACCACGTGTTTGTTGTTAGTACTCTATGATTTTTAGTGATAAACTATAAGTTATGATTTAAAAAAATATTAGTATTTATTTTAATTAAACTTGAGCAATTGTGTCTTAAATTATGTTCTTATGTATTGAAATAATGGCAATGTAAATTGTGTGTTTGAATGTTGCCTACTACATATTTGTTGTTTTTACTCTTTGATTTTTAGTGACAAACTCTATGCTTCTATTTTGAGCAAATAATCATGAGTTATGGTGGTGCAAAAAGTACAAATCGCATGACCCATTGTTTATATCAAACATTTTTTATTTGATTCTATGAAAATAAAATTTCATCACCAGAATCTAACTGAACGAGTAATGTACGTTCTTTATTAACATTGACGACATTAATTTATCTTTTAGTTTATTTACTTGAATTTTATAAACGCAAAAACATATATATATATATATATACACACACACCAACAAGAGCAGCTCCCATCACATCTCCATATTGTAGTAACTACATACATGATATCAACTTTCATTATCTCACTTAGATCCCTTTTCATATCTGAGCATGAGAATCAATCTGGCTTTTACATTAAATTTGACCCAATTATATGAGTTTGACATAACCTATATATTTTCCCTACTAGTAGTGTCATTATACACGATGGCCAAAAAATATGCACCCCATAATCTCTGTCATTGCAAGGATGTACGCAAGATTTGTATAAACTTTTTAGAGGGTCACTACAAAAATTGGAAAAGTTTCAAATTTTAGTACTATGTTCTTCAAAATAACGGTGTGCTTATAATACTCATCAAATTACGAGATCAATACATACATGCTACTGTAAAACAATATTATAATTGGAACTAAGGAGTAAAAATATATTTTTTCCCAAAGTGTTAGTCTTATTTTGCTTCTAATAATGAAAAATACGCATTATATATTAACTGATCCCAGATAATTACAAAATCCCATGTCGAATTTATTAGTATGCATGAGAAAGAACTAAATAAATTAAGTCTCAATATGTATATAATTGCCTCCTCCAAACTATAAATATGAATCGAATTTTGATATAGGCTATTATATTTTATTATGAATTATTAAATTCAGTACATGTTATATATGTATTTCCACGTTCTTTATTTTTTCATCTATTTACATTTAATGGTATATTATTTTTTCCCCACATTAATTCATATATATTTTGTGTTCAGTGATTTTGTGTGGAACATAGTGTTGTTGGCCACTTAACCATCATTGAGAACAAGGTAATGTCCATTCCCCTAAAATTTTGTTTATTGTTATTTTTTTAAAAATAGTAAAAGTAAACTTTCGTATTGACATTTGTATGATAACTCTTTGTTTTGATTATCTGTGATTTATTAAGATTAAATATTTGCATCTATTTTGAGGTTGAGTTGCAAAATAAACAAGTTGTTTGATTTGAATGGATATTTCTAAATACTAATAAATTTATTCGTCAATAACGTGTATTAACTGTACGGAACTCTAACAGTATGATCCTTCAAATTTTTGAAAATATTTTTACTCATTCATATTTTTAGTCATTCATAGTGATTGTGTGTCACTTCATCATGTTTTTAAGAATAACTAGTTTTTTTCTATTTGGAGGTTCATTTGTTAACTATACAAAACTATTACTAGAGGACGATTCAATTTTTCATTGTAATTCTTCTCATTTATAGTGAATTTATCTCCATTCAGTAGTACCATATAAAAACAAACTTCATTTGCATCATTTTGAGATGGATTTTCAAATTGAAAAAGTTTTTAAGTTGTGTTTTTCTTTAAATGAATATACCTAAATACTTATAATTTTAGTAATCGATAGTCCGTGTTAACTATACAGGTCTTTCATTGGACAATGACTGAATTTTTCAAAAACCGTTTCTACTCATTTATAGTGAATCAATATCAAATCAACATGAGCGTTTGAAAACAAACTTCATTTGGGTCATTTTATGGTTGATTTGAAAAGTAAAAAAATTATTTGCGTTTTATTTTTCTATTTTGTTTAAAAATTTATTTGGAGCACGATTTAATTTTTTAAAACTCTTTTTGCTCTTTTGTAGTGATTGAGAGTGCATAAACACAAACTTCATTTGGTTCATTTTCAAATGATATCCTCTTATCATTCACGCGTTTAACCTAAGGCATTTGACTTATTCTTTTAGAAACAAATATGTGATCGAAAGAAACCTACACACATGATTAGAGCGTGTATTCTACTCATGCATCATTTTGTTAGTCGCGCACTAATTTTATATATCAGTACTGTTATATAAATCTTTAGCAGTATATTGGATCCTTAAGATATTGACCACCTTCCTTTTTGAACTATGAATTTGGACAATAATAGTGGAAGACGAACTTTAAGGAAGTTGTTGACCTCGAAAGTATATTTTAATAGCAGATAATGCATAATATTTACTAATGGTACAACATGCTTTGTAAAATGATCCTGTAACACCATCTTTACACGGTATTGAATCCTCACGTAGGTCAGTTACTATTTGAAATACATCTTCTTCATAACAAAATTTGTGTAATATCTATTTTCTATCTCCAAAGATTTTGTGATACCCCACCTATTTTAATCACGACTGATCAATCATTTATCAAAATAAATCAGGATTCTCAAATGGTTCATTCTTAACATCATTGTCGAAAACCATTTAATTCCTAATAAACTATTACGCCCAGTGTCGAATTTTAAACTTTCTAATATTTTTAACTAAAACACACAATAAATCATCCACAAAATTAATATATACAACTACTAAAATAAATAAATAATAATCGATAAATGTTGGTAAAGCATTTATACAACCATATCGAATAGGCATAAACGAAAATGCGATAAATAAATAAATGACAAGAATTAGGTAACATACCTGAATATAACTCATAATACCACCTATCTATATCACACATATGGAAGCGTCTAAAACAATTCTTTCCAACATCTACAGTTGCTGCGACAACATCTAACTCGAAGAAATTTTCATCCAGGCATCCCTGTGTTTGGACACCTAAAAGGTTTTTAAAATACTTGATAACGGGTCAGAGCCCAAAACGTTTTGAAAATATTTATAAGTGTTTAAAATACTTTAATATTTAAAATACGATATTCTTCATATTTAAACTAGTGTCACACTCACATGAGATACCCCTCACCTCTCATCTAACAGTGCGCACCTAACACATGTATTTTAAACACCCTAGTTACGCTACCCCGCCTAACTAGCACCTCACCAAACTTCTAAACATCCATACGCTATCTCATGTGGTAAGTACCCAAAAATTATACATTTTATAACCCAAATAGACGTATTTTAGTTGATAATTCTCGGCAATTTTGGTCTGATGCGTGTTATTATTTATTTTATAGGGCAAATGCATCTTGCGGATTCAAAGGCTCTAAATCAAGGCAGATGCGCAGTTAAAAGGAGCTAAACCTATCCCCGTACCTTAAGCCTAGCCCAGACCCTTTATATCTTGTCCCAAAACCATCTCCCAAGTCCCGTGTATGTTTGGTTTGTCCCCTTTTATTTATTTTATTTTATTTTCAATTTATTTTTGTTTTTTATTACTTTTTAATTTTAGTCTTTATTTTTAGTTTTGCTAGATTTTATATTTTTAGGACTTTAGGTTTTATTTTTACTTCTTTTGTAGTTTTTATTTTTATTTTATTGTATAGATTAGGAATATAATTTTTAACAGATTTTATTTATTTTTAGAGGATTTATTTTTTTATGTTTTATTTTTGTGTGTCGAGTATTTGGTTCTTTACTTTCTTTTATTTTTATTTGCTTTTAGTTTTTAGTTACTTTCTTTTTTATGTTTTATCTTATTTTTTTATGTTTTATTTTTATTTGCATTTAGGTTCTCGTACGCTCTCTTGAGTTTACTCACTCCTCATCTATTGTGCACACCTAACGTTCGCCACTTAGCCTACCTAGCCATGTCTCCCAAATTAACTAGGACTAAGTAATCATCTGAACTTACTAATACTTAAGTTCTTGTATCACCCACACAGTACGTCCATTTCATTAACATCTCACGAAGGTTAATTAATACTCAAGTAACATTTCACCTATGTTATGTTTCAAAACTTCTTATTTAGTTTCACTACTAAATTCCTACAATTAACACAATTTCTATCTTCCCACTTTTGTGATTAAGTTTCACTACTTAAATTACTAAATAGATATTCTCTATCTAATGTTATGTTTCGTAATTAAGTTTCACTACTTAACTTACTAGTTTGCTATGTATCTTTAAATACATAATATATGTCAATCTACGAACACAGAAGTAGAATATCATCAAGTATATATTTCACACACAATATATACTAAATATCAGCAATTACTATTTTGTCCTTTTTACACACGTAAAGGACTCTTGGTTCGGAATGATTCATCGACCCCAAGTAAGAATTGGTTCGGAATGATACATCGACCCCAATTATTTATATACACAAATTCTGGCTCGGACTCTTTCATCACGCCACCAGTTCAAAGGTTTGGTTCGGCATTTTACATCGACTCCAAACATATAATAACCCTATGTTAGTTCAGAATATCTCATCGACCCTAACATAGCTAATTTAGTTATGATTTTCTCGACCTAAAAGATTATACAATTCGGTAGGTACACGCCCGACCTATTAATTATGTTAGTACGTAATACTTTAATCTCTTATATCTAACGTACAATATTCGCTTTACAATTTATCTCATTAATCGCATTTATTTGAGTATTCACACAACTCTAAAGGTCCTAGTTACCCCTCACATATAATTTCAGTAGTTATTACTTACCCTAATGGTCTATTACTTGAATTGACTTACCTCGCCTCGTAACTCAATTCCAAATTTCCTGACGCTCTACTAAATCGGATTATTCTCGTCGGTCCAAAATTCAACTCGTACACCTAATGGCCTTATCGGACCTCCACAATATACCTACTGGTCTTATTCTCACTCCCATATAAGTATAATATAATCCTAGGATACCCATTCGTTCCCAGAAATCAAAGAAACTTTAAACACGAAGAATTAGGGAAAACAACTTACGTCGATCGATCGACTACTGGTCTCGATCGATCGATCGACATTTAAGATTGATCAATCGATCGATCTGGGACAGACGCAGATCGTCTTCTTCGTTAACCTCTCCCTCCATTAACAAATCTTTAAACTTCATTATGGTCCTCCAAACTTCGACCCAATGATCCTAACATATTTTCACATATACTACGACAATTTCTAACATTCCAAATATATCAAAACCTCAATTCCTTTAGAGAAAAAGTGAATTAAACCCATAATTTCTTAAAACCCTAGTTATGGTGTTCTTCCCATATATTCATTCAAAACCCAGATTTTATTCCGAATTACTCATCAAGTATACTCTGAATATTAATCCTGTACATATGTTAAACCATTCTACATGCGAGTCCTATCCCAACATGTATAATCATCATTATTCTCCTATCAAGGTATTGATTCAACAAAAACTATTCAAAAACCCTACACATGGGTATTATAACTTTATAATTTTTGCAATAAACAACTTGCCTTGATAGAGGTTTCTGATTTTGTGATTGTTGATGATGTTTGATTGGTTTTCTTCTTCAATCCTCCTTTCCAACAAGTTTGTGGTGAAAATCTCCCTTGAATTCTTCCCAATTCTTCCTTTTGCCTTGAGAATTGTTTCTCTCTTATCTCTCGTGGCTATGGTGTGTTTTCATGGGTTTTCTAACCGTGACCCCTCTTTCATACGGCTGATAAAAGGCTCTCAAATTCGTAGGTCTCCTTACCATCTCATGTTAAAAGACTAAAACGCCCCCGAACGGTCTCGGTTTAGTCCAAAATTACCCCGAGATTCAACTAGTAGCCCCGGGCATACTATTTTAACTAATTTGACCCTTCCGGGCTCATCTGTGACCTTTAAATTATCATTTGAGTTACTCAAAAAATATTACTCGTTCTCACCCCAACACGGTCTACACGCGTTAAGTAACTATTTACCACTCACACTAAGTAAATATAATGAGGCAATATAAATCGGTATCTATCTCTTAATTAATATTCCATAATTACAATTTTTAATAAATCTTATTAAATTACTCCTCTTACGTAATTTAAATTAAGCCGTATTTTCTCATTTAATTCTTAAATTTAATTAAATAGAATATTCAGAAATACGGGGTATTACCTACTTCCCCCCTTACAAAGGAATTTCGTCCTCAAAATTAGGATAAGGCTGGTATTAAGACTAAGGACCTTAAACATCACTGCATCCTCTAATACCCAAAATCAAATCATATCATCCTAACGGTAGCCCCAAGTACATGCCTTGCTTCATTATAAACTCTTATCGCATGTTACCCATGCTGCATATATCATAATTAAGTCTCACTACATAATTTCTCCATAGATTTTTCCCAATCTAACGTTAGCTCTTGAAATTAAGTTTCTCTTTACTTAATTTACCCTTTTGATGTATATCTCTATATATAACATCTATGTGTCTACTATCACTCATAAGTAGAATATTATAAGGTATATATTTCACACATAATTTATACTATAAGGAAAATTGCTCCGGCAAAAACATCAGCCCCAATAATCCTATCATTTACATTGGTCCGAAAATCCCTCGACCCCTAGGTAAATGTAATGCATATGTTGGTTCAGACCTTCCGTCGATACCAATATTTATCATCGATTTGGTTCAAAAAATCATCGACCCCAATACAGAATTTAAGCATTCTTATTATCGCACATAAGTAGGAAAATCATAAGGTATATATATCTCACACATAACATATACTATCAACACTTAATTTATGATCACCCCCCCTTTATAACACATATGGGGTTATTGTCTCGGAATCACTTCTCGAGCACCAATATATATATATATATATATATATCATCGCACATGAGTAGACAATTTGTGAGCCATATATTTCACACTTTATATATTCTAACATGTCATACCCTAATAAAATGTCCTCATATCATGCGTTAAGGACTAAGAGTTCGAAATGTCTCCTCGAACCACCCTCAAAGTACATATAAGTTCATAATAGGTACCCAAGAACCTAAACCTTATGTACAGTCCATATAGTCACCCACACTACCTATAAAATATGCTCGTACGGTTATACATTCAATCTATGAATTGATCGGTGGTTTCTTCTAAAATTACACTATCGTTAGGACTTAGTATCTTCCTTTCTCACAATAATTGGGTTATAGGCGACAGAGCATACCCAAAATAAAACGTTATCTCCATTCCTCCCTGACCATCTCTCATAGGGTGGGATTTTATGATTTTATCCTGATTCACCTCAATATAGAGAGGCACCTTGCACTTGTGCACTCTACCTTTTTAACGACATATTAGTCCATCACGGTCAACCCATTTCGCTAACCCAACGAATTGTTGACTTAGTTATGATGTTCACAGTCCATCCATAAATTATAAGTCTGCCTACGCATTCCATCACTGGAAACGTAGGTTCACCACTAAATTTTGATTGCTCATTTCGAGACCGTCTTTCCCTATCAACTAGTGGTTCGTCTGGAGACAATATCACTATATCTCTTTCGCAACACCGCTTCCCAGTTACGACATCTTTCCTCAAGTGGTACTCTATTCCCTTTTCTTTCCGGGTATTTTATACTTTATAATCTATGCGCTCTTCATAATTGGCGCACTTTTAGGGTTGGTTACCTTATAAGAATCAACATTTTAGTAACGCGTAAGTCACTCTCAACACTCAGCAAAGTAGCACCTTGTGTTACTTCTTCACAACAGTTAGGTCTCCCATATCAAGAGATAACCTTTTAACGACATCCCACAGACTCTTATCTTAGGGGGTGTACTGGTTCTCTCAGCACATATAAACTTAGATCATTGTCTATCTCCCATGAAGCTCAATCCATTTCATCGATACAAGTTGCCTCATAACTTCCCCATCGACGCACTTATCAAATATAATTTTTCTGCATCCCTCTATTTCGGATGACTAAGAAAGACAATTAACTAGGGCGCCCATACACCCTTTTCTCCGTGCACATTTGCAAAAACATTGCAAACGTCGCACTCGTAATATGCTTTTCCTCAACTCTAGCCTTGTCTTCATGGCGTGACTACAATTTTGTGGGTATTCTCAATCCCCTATAGACCAAAAATCAAATTCTCGCCCACAAAGTCCCACATATCCCTTCATGGTGAAATAAGCCTTTCAGTGTTTCTACACAACACTACCAGTTCTAATGATGCCCTAGTATCTAACAACGTCTCTTCTCCTTATGTGCATAGAAATTTAGTCGCATCCCCTTTCGCAACCGAACTTAAATAAGGGACTTCTCTCCATGCATTCTTACTGAGCATTATTAGAACAACACATAGTCGAGATACTCAAATTCCATTCCTCAACAATATGTGTGAGCATACTCAAATATCTCTAAAGGAGTCAAGTGGCACTGCACTTATACTATCACTAAGTCCTTAGCACTAATCATAACAACGAGCTCGATATCTCCGCTCATTGGTCATACGATATACCTTGAATCACATCATTAAAGTCCCTATACACCGGGATGAATAACTATGAGACATCCCTAATCTCTGAAGTCTCCAACATACTGATGAATAATGGGAGCTCGACCGTCTTTCAGTTGAGGCATCATCAAGTACCTCATTCACTTGAGGCTAAAACTCATGTACTTTCTTGCCCATCGCACTGGTGGTTCAAATGGTTCTCGAACATAATACGCTTGTCCTTACGGAAATGAAAAACTTATCAAAGTTATTATTCCCTAAAATAACTTTGGACATGGTTAACATGCGTGGTCTTACGTCCCACATAAGACATATGGTCATAAGCCCCCTTATTCTAGGCCACACCGACTGGTTTAGGGTATTCCTCCTCTCGGGCTTGGCATCCTTGATTTTTTTAACACTATCATCATGGTTCCCTTAGTTTCACTGACCAAGGAACGCACTATTAGACTTAACAGTCCCGACTTAGAATCAAATCAATGAATCCCTTAGTGGGTTTCCACTTATGGCTTGCACTAGCCCCATTACATTCAGTCCTACTCTTTGACTAAATCCTTAAACTCTTTTAGCTCTGCCAACCTAGGAGCATTTACCTCAACCTTGTAAGAAGCACCATACTCTCTTCATACACATAAGTCGTCCAAGAAGAGTTTTACCAAAATTGTGAACGGCAACTCGAGAGTCCATTCTTTCAAGGGTTCTTTTTCCCTTGTACCTATCTCATCGGGTACAAGTTCACTTCAACAGATAAATTTCTTTCTCACAGTTGACCTCTACCAGGCTTTCATGTGATGGGTTCAAAAATTTCCATTCACTTCGCTTCTGAACCATTATTGAAGGAATTTGTGGTTAAACTATACGTAAGGTCCCTCGGTCCGGATGTGGTGCCTAGTACCCCCACCGCATTGCCTTAACCAAAAATCTTTACCTAAATTTTCACTTCTGGGTATTCCTACTCTATCCTAAATACCAAGACCTCTAGGCATTCAACTTCCATGGATCAACATGCATAGTCGCCGTTTTATCACATTTTCACGATCCGTTCTCATTAAAAATCCCCCAGACCTCCTCCCACTATCACTGCATTGGGCGGGTCTAGACTAGCATCCCCCTTTGCCATCGTGACACTTGGAAAATGCCTACTATGCCTTAACAGCCCTTACAACATCTAATTATAATTTCACACTAGGAGTGACCTCGACAACGGTCATCTCTCCTATGATTACCATCATTGAACTCTCCTTGCTTCATACCGAGCTCCTCCCTCCTGCAGTCCTTCCAAAGCCAATGTTGGTCCTACCTCCATGTTCGACGTACCATATCCAATCGAACTCGTATATATAACACTACATCTACTAAATAGCAGGAGAACGTAAACTACGTACGTAGAGGAGTACAACAATCCTAAGATAGGTCTCTATATCAATCAAACGATACGCTGAAAATGTAGTAAGCCGTACAGATCCTATGGACACTTGAACCTGATGCTCTGACACCATCTGTGACACCCCGACTAATTAAACATCGGGTGATCAGGCCTTTATTAAATTAAAAGATGTTTCTCAAATGGTTCATTCTTAGCATCACTATCGAAAACTTTTTAATTAGTAATCCCCTAAGTAAAAATTAGACCGGTGCCAAATTTTATCTTTCTTAAAACAGATAAATCAGCCATGCGGAACAAAGTATAAAAATAACCATGTACTATAACCCAATCAACAAAGTGTAAGTACAAAAGAATAAGAGTAATACCGAGTAAACCATCGGCTAAAATTCCAAAATAATAGTAGAACCACCACTAGTCTGAAACTAAGCATCCGAGACTGATACCGAACCACAAGTCCATACAAAGAATAGTGTGAGATCCTGCACTAGATCTGGATGAGAGATATCTTCTAATCAAAATCCTGTAAGCATCCCTTGTACTACAGCTTCGAGTCCCTGGAATGAAATCATCATGCATGGCGTCCTTGTGGCTGGACACCTAAAAGGTTTTGAAAATATTTTATAGCAAGAGTTAGTACTCAAAACATTTTGAAAATATTTAACAAGCGTCTATCACAATATAAAATGCGGTTATTGATTACACATGATAGGTTCTCGTACGCTCTCTTGATTTTACTCACTCCTCATCTATTGTGCACACCTAACGTTCTCCACTTAGCCTACCTAGCCATGTCTCCCAAATTTACTAGGACTAAGTAATCATCTGAACTTACTAATACTTAAGTTCTCGTATCGCCCACATAGTACGTCCATTTCATTAACATCTCACAAAGGTTAATTAATACTTAAGTAACATTTCACCTATGTTATGTTCCAAAACTTCTTATTTAGTTTCATTACTAAATTCCTACAATTAACAAAATTTCTAACTTCCCACTTTTGTAATTACGTTTCACTACTTAAATTACTAAATAGATATTCTCTATCTAATGTTACGTTTCGTAATTAAGTTTCACTACTTAACTTACCAGTTTCCTATGTATCCTAAATACATAATATATGTCAATCTACTAAAACAGAAGTAGAATATCATCAAGTATATATTTCACACATTATATACAAAATATCAGTCATTACTATTTTGTCCTTTTTACACACGTAAAAGACTCTTGGTTCGAAATGATTCATCGACCCAAGTAAGAATTGGTTCGGAATGATACATCGACCCCAATTATTTATATACACAAATTCTGGCTCGGACTCTTTCATCACGCCACCAGTTCAAAGGTTTGGTTCGGCATTTTACATCGACCCCAAACATATAATAACCCTATGCTAGTTCGAAATATCTCATCGACCCTAACATAGTTAATTTAGTTATACTTCTCTCGACCTAAAAGATTATACAATTCAGTACGTACACTCTCGACCTATTAATTATGTTCGTACGTAATATTTTAATCTCTTATATCTACCATACAATATTCGCTTTACGATTTATCTCATTAATCACATTTATTTGAGTATTCACACAACTCTAAGGGTCCTAGTTACCCCTCACATATAATTGCAGTAGTTATTACTTACCCTACTGGTATATTACTTGAATTGACTTACCTCTCCTCGTAACTCAATTACAAATTTCCCGATGCTCTACTAAATCGGATTATTCTCGTCGGTCCAAAATCCAAGTCCTACACCCAATGGCCTTATCGGACCTCCAAAATATACCTACTGGTCTTATTCTCACTCCCATATAAGTATACTATAATCCTAGGATACCCATTCGTTCCCAGAAATCAAAGAAACTTTAAACACGAAGAATTCGGGAAAATAACTTACGTCGATCGATCGACTACTGGGCTCGATCGATCGACCTAGTCGATCGATCGGCATTCAAGATCGACCTAGTCGATCGATCGGCATTCAAGATCGATCGAACAGGGACAGACGCAGATCGTCTTCTTCGTTAACCTCTCCCTCCATTAACAAATCTCTAAACTGCATTATGGTCCACCAAACTTGGACCCAATGATACTAACATATTTCCACATATACTAGGACAATTTCTAACGTTCCAAATATATCAAAACCTCAATTCCTTTAGAGAAAAAGTGAATTAAACCCATAATTTCTTAAAACCCTAGTTATGGTGTTCTTCCCATATATTTATTCAAAACCCAGATTTTATTCATAATTACTCATCAAGTATACTCTGAATATTAATCCTCTACATATGTTAAATCATTCTACATGCGATTCCTATCCCCAACATGTATAATTATCAGTATTCTCCTATCAAGGTATTGATTCAACAAAAACTATTCAAAAACCCTACACATGGGTATTATAACTTTATAATTTTTACAATAAACAACTTGCCTTGATAGAGGTTTCTGATTTTGTGATTTTTGATGATGTTTGATTAGTTTTCTTCTTCAATCCTCCTTTCCAACAAGTTTGTGGTGAAAATTCCCCTTGAATTCTTCCCAATTCCTCCTTTTGCCTTGAGAATTGTTTCTCTCTTATCTCTCATGGCTATGGTGTGTTTTCATGGGTTTTCTAACCCTAACTCCTCTTTCATATGGATGATAAAAGGCTCTCAAATTCGTAGGTCTCCTTGCCATCTCATGTTAAAAGACTAAAACGCCCCCGAACGGTCTCGGTTTAGTCCAAAATTACCTCGAGATTCAACTAGTACCCCCGGGTATACTATTTTGACTAATTTGACCCTTCCGGACTCATCTGTGACCTCTAAATTATCATTTGAGTCACTTAAAAAATATTACTCGTTCTCACCCTAACACGGTCTACACGCGTTAAGTAACTATTTACCACTCGCACTAAGTAAATATAATGAGGCAATATAAATCAGTATCTATCTCTTGATTAATATTCCATAATTACAATTTTTAATAAATCTTATTAAATTACTCCTCTTACGTAATTTAAATTAAGCCGTATTTTCTCATTTAATTCTCCAATTTAATTAACTAGAATATTCAGAAATACGAGGTATTACACCCAATTAAAGGAGAGAGAAGAGTTAGGCTAGAGAGCGAAATATATAGAGAAACACCATTTTTATTTTTTTAGTAGTTTATTTTTTTAGATTATAGAAAGAATTCAATAAATTGAGTGTTTGTAATTAATTGAGATGATGGAAGAATTGAAGAATTAATGCAATTGAAGGAAATTTTGGTTTGATTACTCCTCTCTAATTTTTATTTTATGCTCTTATTTGATTCTGGTTTTTTATTGGATGATGATTATGGAGGGCTAATCATTCCATTCAAGGGATGAATTGAAACCCTCATAAATCCAATTTGATTTAATAGTCAATTCTAATTTTTTAGTTTCCTTTGATTAATAAATTTAATTCCTACTTATTTTCACACCGAGAAATGGAAAATCATCCTCGAGAAAGGATTGAAAATTGTATTATCATTTGATCATTTGATGCAAACTAGAGATAGGCTTATCATTTGATTTAAATGTTGGTATAATTTTCATCTACTCTTGTTTTTATTTTGTCTAATTAAAATTAGTATGATCAATCGATCCTAGCGAGTGATTCATTTAATTGATTTTAATTCATTTAGAGTAGTGCTTATGGGGATTACACTTACTTTTCCAAAAAAAATATTCAATTAATTCATTAGTGTAATAAGAATTAGCTTTTGAATTAAATGAATATTTTGAAAATTGATGAAATTAAAATAGTGCAAGTTAGATTAATTTGTGTGAATTGATAGTGGATTTTTCATCCCTTGAATATTTTTCTCTCATTTAGTTACATCTCACTCATTTTTATCACACACTTGTTTATATTTTTCACATTTTACTTTTAGTTTGATTACCCCTTTTTGTTTAGTTTAGTCTTATTTCACGTTCATCTCAAAAATTGTTTTATTATTTGAAAAAGTTAAAAACAATAGAAAATGGAAAAAGAGAATAATAAACAAATGAATTGCACGCCTCTTTTATATGTTTCACCCTTAGATTTGGATTGATACCTCATTTGCCACTACACTTTAGTTTATTATATTTTGTAGGTATTTGAGATTTTTTATTAGAGAAACCTTTCAACAATGACGAAATATACACTGAAAAAGCATTTTTATCATCTTGCCCCACGTATATAATAATTTAAGCATTCGCACGAGCTTATGCATTAATTTCTCAATTATAATTTTTATCCGTTCACAATAAATAACTTTCACTAGTTATAATACACAATTCACATTTTGTTGTCATTAATCCCGCATATAATTTTCTCATCTTTATATACATATATCACATTTTTATTTTTGTATTTTCAATCTCCCCGATGCCACAATTTATTTCTCACTTTATCCTTTATTTTGTATGTGTGTGTGTGTGTATATATATATATATATATATACAATATACAATATACTATACACATCAAGTATATCCATACTTATATATCACACATCATATAAGTATAACGACTATCCCTCAGAGCTATAAGTTAATGGATGCAGTTGTAATACCCCAAGATTTTTGGACAACAAATTAATTATTTTCGGGAGAGATAAATGTTATTTTAATTGGAGAATTATTAAAATTGGCATTGAGGTCAAAATTTGAGGATGTTAGAAAGTAATCCGAATGATGATTCTGAGTGTGCGGTTGATTCCGGAAGGGTCGAGGTAGTCGAAATGACTGTACTTGGGTCTTATTTGGGTTTCGAAATATTTTTTAGTTCGTTTGACTTGAATTGGAGTAACTGAGTCATTTAAAGTGTGTATTATCATTTAAAGTTGGGTATCTTGGATTTAAGGCTTAAAAGACTACGTGAGAAGTCATTCTCACTTAAGAGAAAGAGAAAAGCCCTAGAGAGAGAGAGAGAGAAGAGGAAAGGAAGAAGAGAAAGAGAAGAAAAGCTTGGAGATTCTAGCAATTCCGTGATTTCGAGGAAGATTCAACCTCTATAACTTAGAGGCAAGTGATTAAACTTGCTAAATAATTCTTGTGCATATTTTATTTCATGATTTGTGGATAAAATTGTGGATTTTGGTATTAAAATGTCAAAACCTAGATTTTAGGTAAATCTTGCATTTGAGGTGTGTATATGGATTTGAGGGTATAAAATTTGTTGGGTTGGGTTATGTGATGAATTTTAATGTTATATATATGATTGGGTTGAAGAGTAATGGTAAGAAGTTGATAAATTTGATTTTTGGGATTATTGGCTTTGATGAAAAATAGCCATTTTCGTAGCTTCTGAACAGGCCGAATCGATTCAGCCCCCAACCCAAATTGATTCTGAATGTTCCAGCTTTCAAGGTCTGAGTGACCGAATCGATTCAAACCCAAAGCAAAATCGATTCGGCCTAAGACAATTGCCCTGGTCTTTTGGCCCGAATCAATTCGCATTAAAGGGCGAATCGATTCGCTGGGCCGAATCGATTCGGATTAGGCCTGAATCGATTCGAAAACAGGGCAGTTTTGGGTGAGGTTTTTCTAGAGCGAGTTTCATCCCGTTTCGTTTGAGTTTATCAATTGGTAACCTCTGGATGACTTATGAGAAGTATGTTTTGGAGAATTTTAGGGAGTTTCTCCTTATGATAAATTGTTGGGGTCATATTGACTTATTTCGAGAGAATTCCGATTGGAGATTATCGTATCGACTAGTGGGGAAGCCCACTATTATTGAGATTTTGATTTGGAGATAATTATGGGTCTATAAGAGAGAGGTAGGATGCACTTACTGATATTAGATTTTTGGATTGAATCACAAATGTGATAACGTTAAGGGTTCATATGATTGATTGAACCATAATATGGATTGGGGATGATGATTGTTGATTGATGTAAATTCGGATATAGAGAATACCCTTAACGCTATTTGAATTGGGAGATTTATCATATAATAGAAGCGATGGGCGAGCTTCAAGTGAGAGATCGTATCGTGTATATAAAGTCAGAAAGTGTGCGAGTTAGCAACGGTTAGTATATCGAGATAAAGAAATATACTTATATAAATGAAATTAATTCATTTACGCATACGAGCATAATAAGAGTATGCATATTTATATGGCGTGAATTATTTATACCTTGTGTGATGGTATACATTTATATGATGTGATGGTATATGTATATCTAGTGTGTATGATATATATATATATATATATATATATATATATATATATATATATATATATATATATATATATATATTTATGTGAAGCATACCCCCTCTATGCTATCATGGGAAGTTGTGAGATGTGGGTGAGGCCCCTGGCTTGAGGAGCAGGGATCGTATAGTCCTCTAGTCATAGCGTCCATTATTATTGTGTGACTTTTGATAGGGGTGAGACGTGGTTGGTATGTTTCGTCTCACTTTCGGGGAGGAACAATGACCGCTACATTGTGATTTTATTTTTACTAAGGCGGTGTGAAATTCCGACCGTTGGTACCCAGGATGATACGTGAGTGATTCCCTGATAGATGATAGCATTGAGAACCTGCGTCCTCGAGTTATAGCTCGCTGGGATGGTTATTATTATACTTATGTGAATATTATATTATTTGTATATGTTTATGAGCTATGATATATATGTCTCTAATGTAAAGAGACATAAGAATAATGATTGAATCTCATTTTGGGAGATTTTATCCAGACTAAATTGTGATGAATATACTAAAGTGAATATGAAACGTATATATTAAAATGAGTATAAATTACGTTGGGTACCGAGGGCATAATGGACCCCAACGACCAACATTGTCAAGGAGTAGTGTATCGGGGGGGTTCCTTATTTGTATTTCGCTTGCGAGATGTCCCACGCACGAAACGCAGTACAATGTTGGGTGTGGGGAGAAGTTTACTCCTTAGTACTCAGATTTATATATTAGTATATCTCGATAATCGACAGTGTCAAGGAGTAGTGTATCGGGGGGGGGGGGGGGGGTTCCTTGTTTAGATTTCTCTTTGCGAGACGTCCCACGCACGAAACGCAATTCACTGTTTAGAGTTGGGAATAGTTTAATTATTTATATTAATGTAGTAATTGGGGTTATATGTGCCACACATTGAGGGAATAATGAATCTCGATAATGAATATTGTCAAGGATAGTATATCGAGGGGCTTCCTTGTTTGGATTTCACTTGCGAGACATCCCAAGCACGAAACACAATGCAGTATTTAGAAGTGGGAGAAGTTTAGTCCTTAGCATTCGATGCTATTAACTCATTTATGTCAATGTCTATAATATGAGAAATTCTAGCAAGAGAATACGTATGTGATTATTTATATGTTTAGTAAGTGACGCACATTTGGGGGATTATGGTAGAATTGGAAGTGGATTGTTAAGTTTTAGATGGTGGTTTAAATGATTATAAATTTTGGCTGTAGGTTAGATTATTTTCCCCCAGATAGTGTTGAGAAGATATTTGAGGATCATGTGCATACGTTTAGGTGCGCGCTTTAGTTGAGAGGTGAGTTTGATTTTATGGAGAGTGCGACTCCACTTTAATCATGTTATAGTGCATTTATAATTATTATGCATTTTAATGCACTTGCTAAAACTTTTTTCACACCTCATGCCCTGACCCGTTTATATTTTTCCTTTTGCTATATATATTATATAATCTTAGGTGTTCCTCCACAAGAGCACCATCGATGTTTCCTATCCATTATATGTGTGGAGCTGTAGAAGTTGCGGACTGTTGCGGAATTTTGAGATAGCCGATTCTTACCTTTTGTATATGTAGATTAGGATTCAGTCTATATATCGGGTTTACACCCAAAAGTTGTAGTAGTAGAATTTTCTTTTATATTTATTTTCTCAGACTGTTGTATTGTCTGTGACCCGATAGCTTATTTGGGTATTTCCTTTTTGTATATATGGTTGTACTCTTCTCTTTTTATAGCATGTGTGTGTTCTTTATCATATTCTGTAGTTTTCATATTGTTGGTTGGTTATCACCTTTTATGTTTTAAAAAAATTATCACCCTCCTTTTGTAGTATTGGGTAGTTAGTCGTGTTTATTTTAGTATCGTCAGTAGATGTTGAGAATGATCCACTTGAGATTCCTAATTATTTTAGTATAGCGTTGGCCGCCCATTATTATTTTAAGAGGGGTGTCAGAGGTGGTATGAGAGCATCATGTTCTAGTGTATTTAGGATGTGTGTGGGATTTCTGCGATCTTTCGTGAGCGTTCTTGATGTAGAGCCCTATTATTAGGATTGTTGTCTTCACGCGTCTATATTTTCTTTTGCGATGAGAAAACATTTGAATGGCGTTCTGATACACTTGTTCTTGTTTCAGATGCCACCCAAGAGAGTTCGTCCAAGTAGGGAAAATAAAGGGGAAGAGAATATGGAAGCCCAAATGCCTCAAGGGACTATGACCACGGCCGAAGCTGCCAATATTGTGGCACAAGTAGTAACTACTGCATTTTTGTGATTTTACATCAACCTGCAATTCAAGAAACCCAAGCCCACTCAGGGTTGTCTACGTGGGAGAGAGTGCGGGAAGATTTTTGGAAGGGGCATCCTCCAGAGTTTTCATAGGGATCTGATGTGATGGCTGCAAATCGATGGAGGAATAGGATAGAGAGGCACGTTTGCATGGTTTAATGTAGCGAGGTGCAGATGCAATTTCTCTCCACCTTTAAGTTAACGGGAGCCTCTCTCCAGTGGTGGGAGTCAATCACCAAATTGGAACAGAGAGATACATTGCCAATAACAGAATTTTGGGAGCTTTTTAACCAAATTTATTTTCCTTTCGCGCTCTAAAAGGAAATGAGGACGAAATTATTGGATGTGTTTCAAGGTGATCGAATGGTGGCCGAGTACGAAGAAGAATTTACTCGATTGGCAAATTCAATACCTGATGACGTAAACACAGAGGATAAGTGAATAGAAAGATTTGTTGGAGGTTTAGATTGGTGAATTTGGCAGCATTTGTTAGGAAACCCAGTGTTAGTGACTTTCACCGAGGTAGTGAATGAGACACTGTTACAGTGTCATGAATATCGTCTTCATTCGCAAGGGGTAAGAACTTTAGAGACTCGGGTTCATCAAGTAGGTCTGGTGAAGAGAATGCCACTAATACCAGAGGGTATAAGCAGGATTACAGAGGGTCGCAACAACATTTTGTTCCTTAGGATGAGCAGAGAGGATTTGCGGGTAGATGTTTCTTTGGTAAAGAATTAGGCCATAGGAAGAGAGATTGTCCTGAAAGAGGTAGATGACCCCGTTTTGAGGAAGTTTTGAATGTGAAACCCTTAAAGTAGGTTCGAGGTCATTTTAGGCTGGGGGACTTTGAGTGAGAACCCATCGATGAAGAGATGCAGTCGGACTAGAGAGGTATGGTGCACATTGTTTACCTTTGTGATTAGGATTATGCTTTATGAGGCTTTGGGAGTATCGTAGGTAAGATTGAAATGAGTGGTTAGTGTTATAACCATAATATGTATGGAATGACCCGGAAGGGATGTAATACCCCGTATTTATTATGCTATATTAATTTGGGTATTTATTAATATTAATGTGAATTATTTATTTAATAAAATCGGAAAATTAATTATGTTATAATTATTAACGTGACGAGAGTTAGTAATTATGGGAAATTTGTTGAATATTACTAATTAGCAAAGTAATATATATTATTGGTTATATTGAAGGTCACGAGTGAATAAAATGACAATTATGGAAATTTGAGTCGGGACGCGCCCGTGTCGCGTCGGGACTAATTATTGATAAATAAAAGTGAATATTTCATAAGTTGTTTGTATGGTCATTTTGAGTGCGCCAACGCGTCCGAAAGGGTCGAGATAGTCAGAAAAGTATACCCGGGGGTTTGATTTGGGTCTCGGGGTGTTTTTAGACTTAATTAGTACCCCAGAAGGGCATTTTAGTCATTTTGTATTTTTGGGTAATTAAACCAACGAAAATTAAAGGGGCTATATCAGATGTTTAGGTTATCTCCAAGGGTTAGATAACTCAAAAAACTATAACGGCCATTGGAGAGGAGAGGAGAGAGATCTCAAGGCATTCCAAGGCTCAAAACTCACCCGTTTGCACCGCCGCCACCGCCAAAGCGTAGATCGCGAGACGGGGAACGCAACCACACCAATTTCGGCACCAAACCAGACTTCTGAAAATCCCAGGCAAGTGTTTATCTTGCTTATTTCATTGAAGAATTTTTCATATTAGTTTAGGAATGATTAGGATGAATTGTATGGAAGAAAAACCAAATTTGAGATAGGAAATTGCATGTAGTGATGACTTAAATGATATTCTGGAAACCTTTTGTGATGTAGAGGATTAAACCACAAAATTTTGATGTTGTATAAGAAGGAACCACGAAATTTTGATGTTGTATAAGAAGGAAACCTTAGAGCCAATCAGAATAAAGGAGAAAAATCGAGCTTCAGGACCCCCGAACCGGTTCGCATGTTCCTCGAACCGGTTCGCCCTTGGGTTCGCGAATGTTTGCTCGTCTCGGGTGCTTTTTCTTCCATTCAACACTTAAAAATTTTTCTTGATTTCTTTCCTTTCTTCCTTGGATTTTTCTTCAACTTCAACGGGTCATAACTCATCAACCGTAGCTCGGATTTGGGTACCGTTTCTTCCAGTGTTCTCGTTGTTCCGAGCTCTTCAACTTTCCAGTTGACTCATCCTTTGGGATCTGGCTGCAGAATTACCAAAATGCCCTTGAACTTGCCTTCTTTGCCTTTCTTTCATTATCTCTCTTTCTCTTTTGTGCTGCTTGCATAATTAACCTGTAAAACCAATAAGAGAAGCACGAAACACGAAATACTTCCCAACGAAGATTAGTAGCATAAATGTGCGTTAAATCCATATGGGTTACATCACTCGGGTTCACAAATGCATTGAAATTAGGGGAATAAATATACAATATTTATTTCCAATCACGTAGTAAGTTGGAAAAACCCTTCGAATTAAAGTTAGAAACGAACCATTATAGTTGATATATAATAATAGGAAAATAAGGATAAATGTTGTGAATGTGGGTTATGGGATAAACCTAAATTGATATAATAAAAGTGGTATATTTATATGATTGTGTATGCATATATTATATACCTGAGAAAATCATGCCCATGCTACTTGCTATCCCTGAGGTTGCCGCGCTGGGACGATCTTATCCCGTGTTGCCTTATGGGGGATATTGACTCGTACCCTAGGAGATAGATATCCTTCGTACATGCTATCGAATTGATAGTTCAGACGGTCCTAAGAGACGCGGGTATGTGCCATACTCTTAGAGACTTGGAATCTATGCTTCGCCTCAATATTGTTTGTGTATGTGTTAATACAATTTGAGAGTGATTCCGAATTTGTATTCCCCTTAGTGCGAGTGATACGGGGATCGGATAGTAGAGTATGCCCGTACCAAAATTTTTATTTGGGGTGATGTTATATTATATATATATTATACGAGTATTTAATATATATATGAAATTCTGGAATTTGGAACTGCCTACTGTGATATGGTAAGTAGGACATGGTTGATGACTCATATTGTAAATACTTGTTTTGAGAAAGAATGATATGACACTGGAAATCTTTATAAGTTAATAAAGTTAAAAGGAAGATTTTGGATACTAATTGAAATATTATTTTCAAACAATTGTATCGTTAAATTTTAAACCTTGAGAGTCACCTAAGATAAGTTAAATCCTTGGGGAAAGATAGTGTGATATATGATGAGATAAACCATTGGGAAGGTTAGTGCGATAGGAGTGCACATTAGAAGAGAGGTGAGAATTTCTGAAGAGAGTGTCGCACTAATATGTTGTAGCATTGGCCTGTATCAATTTAAATACTTGCTAAACGAATTTTTAAATCATATACACTATCGGGCTCTGACCCGTTTCTATTTCTCCTTCTCTCTTGTATATATATGTATATATTACAGGTGCCCAGCCACAGGGGCGTCTTCCTTAGGATCCCTTGGAAGGAACGTGCTGCAGCTTAGGTGGGAGTTGCAGGCCACTTGATTAGACGATTTCATTTACTTGATTCCACTTCTATCATTCTCAGTTATTGGGGCATGTGTCGCCCTTTCCACTATTTAGCTGTTTTATTGGGACAATTGGATTTTAGTTATTTCTAGTACTGTTACTTTGGGATTTATTCAGCATGCATGTTTTACTTTAAGTTTTAAATACTGGGATTTAGTTGTTGAATGTTTAAATTAATTGGATTAGATGTTCCAGGATTATTGTGGTGTGATTTTTTAAATATTAAATTGTTGTAGATAATTAAATATTTATTTTCAAAATAAAATTTGGAAAGAAATGTTTAAAATTGGTTTTGACACTTAGCTTAATTAAATAGGGTGTTAAATTTGGAAAAGTTATTTTGACGACAGTGATGCTAAGAATGAACCAACTGTTCACCTTGATTTTAATTTAATAAAGGAGTGATCGACCGGTATTTAATTAGGCGGGGTGTCACAGGTGGTATCAGAGCATCAGGTTCTAGTGTCCATAGGATCTCTACGGCTTATTTTCGCTTTCAGCTTAACGTTTTTGCTATAGAGCCCTATTTTTAGGGTTGTTGTATTTTTGCTTTTACGTTACGTCTTCAGCTATTTGAGATTTGATAATGACTGGAGACTAATAAACTTCTTCACGTTTCAGATGCCTCCGAGATGTGCACCGAAGGATAGGCGTGCCCAGGCCGAGCAGCCCGCAGCTCCGGCACAAGGCACTATGAATGCTAATGAAGTAGCTGCCATTATTGCTCAGGCGGTGAAGGCCGCGCTAGCGGTGGTTCAGCAGGCTCCACCCCAGATTCAGGCAGTTGCACCAGTACCAGCACAGCTTCCATCTGCATGGGAGAGGGTTAGGGATGCTTTTCAGAAGGTACATCCCCCTGAGTTCTCTGGTAGCTCAGATATCGTCACAGTCAGCCAATGGAAGAAAGACATCCATCGGCATCTTCGTATGTATGAGTGCATCGATGTGCAAAGGAAATTATTGGCTTCCTTTAAGCTGGTGGGGGCCGCTTTGCAGTGGTGGGAGTCCACTAACACCTTGGAGGATTGGGACACGATCCCTATTCAGTCGTTCTGGGAGCGGTTTGACCGCAAGTACTTTCCACCTGCCGTGCAGACTGAGATGAGGCAGAAATTACTGAATTTGAAACAGGTGAACTCTACCGTCGCTGAGTATAAGGAGGAGTTCACGAGACTTCTCACCATCGTTCCAGATGAGGCACCTACTGAGGGTAAGAAGATAATGTTGTTTGTGGTCGGGTTAGCTTGGAGGATCCGCCAGCACCTTATAGGGAATTTATCTCTACGTACTTTCACTGATGTACTCAATGTTGCGTTACTACATTGCCAGGATCACCGCTTCCATCTGCAGGGAAGCAGGAGAGCAGGAGAGTCCATCCAGCAGGGCAGGACCGGGGGTAGTAATGCTAGTGGGGCACCATCTCATGGACAGACTCGTCAGCATGAGCAGAGTTCCCATCAGGGGGACCCTACAAAGCGATTCCGTTTAGGTGATTCCAAGCAGGGATTTGGGGGTTACAGGCAGGGTCAGCAGGGCCAGCCTAATCAGCAGGGCCAACAAGGCCAACACCGACAGCAGGGCCAACAACTTGTTCATTAGGGCCAACAGGGCCAGTGACATAATGGTAATGGCTAGTAGGGACGTGGTCAGCAGGGTCAGAGGGGAGGCAACTTCAAAGGCTGATGCTTTGGGTGTGGTAAGCACGGCCATAGGAGCCAGTATTGTTCGGAGGGAGATAGGGCCCCACAGCAGCAGGGTGCCCGTAATGAGCCACAGAGACCACTTTTTCCACCTGCCCTCCCACTCCAGCCCAGGTGCCAGCCCTACCAGCAGTTCCAGCAACTCCAGTGCAGCAGGGGCAGTTACAGTACGGACGTGTCTATAACGTCCACCAGGCAGCATCTCCACAGGCACCACCCGCGATTAAGGGTATGTTTCCTATCCATGGTACTATGGGTCGGGTTTTTTTTAATACTGGGGCGACGCATTATTTTATAGCTACGCATTTTGCGAAGGCCTTAGGGTTGTTAGCCACAGCAGAGAGCACAGTGATGTGTGTAGACTCACCATTGGGGAGTGGGTCGCTTATCTTCTTTATATACCGGGGAGTGGGGGTAGATATTGGTAGTTTGGTATTACCTGCAGACATGTTAGTCTTAGATATGCATGAGCATGAAGTTATTATCGGTATGGATTGGCTCATTGCTTATAGAGCCATGATTTATTGCTTCGGTGGGAGCATTATTTTTGCCATTCCGGGGCAAGAGATGTTTGTAGTGGCGATGCCTCGCCCAGAGGGAGGCTCGACCGCTCATTTGTATTATATAGAGAAGGATACCTCTAAGGAGGTTGTGATTCCGTTAGACTCAATTCTATTTGTTCGTGAGTATTCCGATGTGTTTCAGGAGATAAGAGGCCTACCCCCCATTCAAGAGATAGACTTTGTCATAGATTTATTGCCAGATACGAGACCTATAGCACGCGCTCCATACCGTATGGCTCCGGCGGAGATGAGAGAGTTACGAGATCAGATAGAGCAGCTGTTAGGTCAGGGATTCATTCGCAGGAGTACCTCACCTTGGGTCACTCCAGTCTTGTTTGTGAAGAAGATAAATGGTTCACTGAGGTTATGTGTGGACTACCGGGAGTTGAAAAGGGTCACGATACATAATAAGTATCCATTGCCTCGAATCGATCATATGTTCGAACAGATGAGGGGAGCAACTTTCTTTTCGAAGATAAACCTGAGGTCGGGGTACCATCAGCTACGTATTAAAGAGCAGGACATTTCAAAGACTGCCTTCTTGACGAGATATGGGTCTTACGAGTTCAGAGTGATGCCATTTGGTCTCACAAATGCTCCAGCCGTATTCATGGACTTAATGAACCGAGTATTCAGAGAATTCTTGGATCAGTTTGTCATCATCTTCATAGATGACATTTTGATATATTCACACTTCGAGGAGGAGCATGCTGAGCACTTGAGGCAGGTTCTTCAGACTTTACGAGAGCACCAGTCGTATGCTAAGTACGAGAAGTGTGGATTCTGGTTGCGAGAGGTACAGTTCTTGGGGCATGTTGTTTCTAAACGAGGGATAGTAGTTGACCCGAGTAAAGTGTCAGCGGCAAGGAAGCGGGGACAGCCCACGACACCGACGGAAGTGCGTAGTTTCTTGGGGTTAGCCGGATACTACAGGAGATTCATTCGAGGATTCTCCAAAATAGCGGGTCTATTGACGAACCTGACTCGCAAAGGGGTACCATATGTTTGGGATGATGCTTGTCAATTGTCTTTCGACGAGCTGAAAGATAAGCTTACTTCAGCACCAGTCCTTGCTTTACCGAAGCCGGGTGTGGAGTACCTGGTTTACACCGATGCCTCTTTATGGGGACTTGGGGGAGTACTTCAGCAGGAAGAGAAGGCTATAGCTTTTGCCTCCCGCAAGCTTCAGCCGCATGAGAAGAATTACCCCACCCACGACCTAGAGTTAGCAGCGGTCGTCTTTGCATTGAGGATATGGAGACACTATTTATTGGGGGAGAAGTTCCGTTTGTTCACAGAGCACAAATCACTGCAGTACTTGTTCACTCAGCGAGAGCTGAATATGCATCAGCACAAATGGTTAGAGTTTGTGAAGGACTATCAGTTCGACATACAGTATCATCCGGGGAAAGCCAACGTAGTTGCTGATACGTTGAGCCGTAGATCGATAAATGATGTAGCGAACATCTGGAAAGCGAAGTGGAAAGAGTTGGGTCACCTGGACGCAGTAGCTTGCTCCTTCATATCTGTTATAACAGTTACACTCGAAATTGTTACGAGGGTGATACAAGCCCAAACCACAGACCCGTTTTGCCAGGAGCAGATTGTACGACTTTTAGCCGAGAGTGCTGAGTCCTATTCTGTTAGTTCTGATGGGGGTTTGAGGTTTATTGGGAGGTTAGTGGTTCCAGAAGGGGAAGAATTGCGTCATGCAGTGATGACCCAATCTCACGGGTCCCGATTTATGGTACATCCTGGAGGAGATAAGATGTACCAGGATATGAGGAGGCAATACTGGTGGAGTGGGATGAAGAAAAACATTGCTGAGTTCGTGTCCAAGTGTTCTACCTGCCAGCTGGTGAAGGTGGACCATCAGAAACCGTCAGGGTTGCTTCATCCATTGGAAGTACCTGCGTGGAAGTGGGAGAGTATTTCCATGGATTTTATTACAGGGTTACCTACATCACAGCGGGGCCACGACTCCATCTGGGTAATAGTAGACCGCTTGACCACGGTGGCTCATTTTATGCCGGTGCGGATAGATTATACCACGGGTCAGTATGATCAGTTGTTCATTTATTAGATTGTCAGATCACATGGGGTGCCCCTGAATATTGTGTCAGATAGAGACAAGATTTTTGTGTCACGTTTCTGGGAAAGCTTTCAGGAGGCTATGGGTACTGAGTTGAGGTTGAGTTCAGCTTGTCACCCACAGACAGATGGAAAGACAGAGCGTACTAATAAGATGTTAGAGGATATGCTACGTATGTGTGTTCTTGATTTTGGAGGAGGTTGGGAGCCACATCTTCCACTGGTAGAGTATGCTTATAATAACTCTTATCAGTTTACGATTGGCATGGCTCCATTTGAGGCTTTGTATGACAGGCCTTGTCGTTCTCCAACTTGTTGGCTCGAGGTGGGGGATAACAAGTTGCTAGGACCAGAGGTAATTCAGGAAACCTCCGCGAGGATTGAGATGATTAGGAGTCGCATTCGAGTAGCCCAGGATAGGCAGAAGAGCTACGCAGATGCGAAATGGTTCTTCCGGGAGTTTAATGTGGGGGACCAAGTGTTACTGTGTGTATCTCCTATGAAAGGAGTGATGAGGTTCGGGAAGAAAGGAAAATTGGCCCCGAGGTACGTGGGACCATTTTCCATTATCGAGAGGATTGGGCCGGTAGCATACAGACTAGGACTACCAGAGCATTTACATCGCATTCACGATGTATTCCACATCTCGTCGTTGAGACGGTATCTTCAGGATGATATGGCCCATACTCACATCGCGATAGATGAGATAGACTTACAGCCTGACAACTCTTACGAGGGGAGACCGGTGACTATCCTAGACTATAGTGAGAGGAGATTGAGGTCGAAGATAGTTCCACTTGTACGGGTCCAGTGGGAGCATCATAACGTGGAAGAATCCACTTGGGAGCGTGAGGCCGATATGCGCGAGAGATATCCAGATTTGTTCTTACCACGTATGCCTTATTTTTCGAATTTCGGGACGAAATTCCGTTATTAGGGGGGAAGTATGTAATACCCCGTATTTTTTATGCTATATTAATTTGGGGATTTATTAATATTAATGTGAATTATTTATTTAATAAAATCCGGAAATTAATTATGTTATAATTATTAACGTGACGAGAGTTAGTAATTATGGGAAATTTGTTGAATATTACTAATGAGCAAAGTAATATATATTATTGGTTATATTGAAGGTCACGAGTGAATAAAATGACAATTTTGGAAATTTGAGTCGAGACGCGCCCGTGTCGCGTCGGGACTAATTATTGATAAATAAAAGTGAATATTTCATAAGTTGTTCGTATGGTCGTTTTGAGTGCGCCAACGCATCCGACAGGGTCGAGATAGTCAGAAAAGTATATCCGGGGGTTTAATTTTGGTCTTGGGGCATTTTTAGACTTAATTAGTACCCCGGGAGGGGATTTTAGTCATTTTGTATTTTTGGGTGATTAAACCCACGAAAATTAAAGGGGCTATATTAGATGTTTAGGTTATCTCCTAAGTTTAGATAACTCAAAACACTAGAACGGCCATTGGAGAGGAGAGGAGAGAGCTCTCAAGGCATTCCAAGGCTCAAAACTCACCCGTTTGCACCGCCGCCACCGTCAAAGCGTCGATTGCGAGACGGGGAACGCAACCACACCAATTTTGGCACCAAACCAGACTTCTAAAAATCCCAGGTAAGTTTTTATCTTTCTTATTTCGTTGATGCATCTTTCATATTAGTTTAGGAATGATTAGGATGAATTGTATGGAAGAAAAACCAAATTTGAGATAGGAAATTGCATGTAGTGATGACTTAAATGATATTCTAGAAACCTTTTGTGATGTAGAGGATTAAACCATGAAATTTTGATGTTGTATAAGAAGGAACCACGAAATTTTGATGTTGTATAAGAAGGAAACCTTAGAGCCAATCAGAATAAAGGAGAAAAATCGAGCTTCAGGACCCCCGAACCGGTTCGCATGTTCCTCGAACCGGTTCGCCCCTCAAACCGGTTCGCCCTTGGGTTCACGAATGTTTGCTGGTCTGGGGTGCTTTTTCTTCCATTCAACACTTAGAAATTTTTCTTGTTTTCTTTCCTTTCTTCCTTGGATTTTTCTTCAACTTCAACGGGTCATAACTCATCAACCGTAGCTCGGATTTGGGTTCCGTTTCTTCCAGTGTTCTCGTTGTTCCGATATCTTCAACTTTCCAGTTGACTCCTCCTTTGGGATCTGGTTGCAGAATTACCAAAATGCCCTTGAACTTGGCTTCTTAGCTTTTCTTTCATTGTCTCGCTTTCTCTTTTGTGCTTCTTGCATAATTAACCTGTAAAACCAATAAGAGAAGCATGAAACACGAAATACTTGCCAACGAAGATTAGTAGCATAAATGTGCGTTAAATCCATATGGGTTACATCACTCGGGTTCACAAATGCACTGAAATGAGGGGAATAAATATACAATATTTATGTCCAATCACGTAGTAAGTTGGAAAAACCCTTCGAATTAAAGTTAGAAACGAACCATTATACTTGATATATAATAATAGGAAAATAAGGATAAATGTTGTGAATGTGGGTTATGGGATAAATATAAATTGATATAATAAAAGTGGTATATTTATATGATTGTGTATGCATATATTATATATTTGTGAAAATAATGCCCACACTACTTGCTATCCCTGAGGTTGCCGCGCTGGGACGATCTTATCCTGTGTTGCCTTATAGGGGATATTGACTCGTACCCTAGGAGATAGATATCCTTGGTACAGACTATTGAATTGATAGTTCAGACGGTCCTAAGAGACGCGGGTATGTTCCATCCTCTTAGAGACTTGGAATCTATGCTTCGCCTCAATATTGTTTGTGTATGTGTTAATACAATTCGAGAGTGATTCCGAATTTGTATTCCCCTTAGTGCGAGTGATACGGGGATTGGATAGTAGAGTATTCCCGTACCAAAGTTTTTATTTGGGGTGCTGTTATATTATATATATATATTATACGAGTATTTAATATATATATATATATATATATATGAAATTCTAGAATTTGGAACTACCTACTGTGATATGGTAAGTAGGACATGGTTGATGACTCATATTGTAAATACTTGTTTTGAGAAAGTATGATATGACACTGGAAAACTTTATAAGTTAATAAAGTTAAAACGAAGATTTTGGATACTAATTGAAATATTCTTTTCAAACAATTGTATCGTTAAATTTTAAACCTTGAGAGTCACCCAAGATAAGTTAAATCCTTGGGGAAAGATAGTGTGCTATATGATGAGATAAAACATTGGGAAGGTTAGTGCGATAGGAGTGCACATTAGAAGAGAGGTGAGAATTTCTCAAGAGAGTGTCGCACTAATATGTTGTTGCATTGGCCTGTATCAATTTAAATACTTGCTAAACGAATTTTTAAATCATATACACTATCGGGCTCTGACCCGTTTCTATTTATCCTTCTCTCTTGTATATATATGTATATATTACAGGTGCCGAGCCACAGGGGCGTCTTGCTTAGGATCCCTTGGAAGGAACGTGCTACAGCTTAGGTGGGAGTTGCAGGCCACTTGATTAGACAATTTCATTTACTTGATTCCACTTCTATCATTCTCAGTTATTGGGGCATGTGCCGCCCTTTCCACTATTTAGCTGTTTTATTGGGACAATTGTATTTCAGTTATTTCTAGTACTGTTACTTTGGGATTTATTCAGCATGCATGTTTTACTTTAAGTTTTAAATACTGGGATTTAGTTGTTGAATGTTTACATTAATTGGATTATATGTTCCAGGATTATTGTGGTGTGATTCTTTAAATATTAAATTGTTGTAGATAATTAAATATTTATTTTCAAAATAAAATTTGGAAAGAAATGTTTAAACTTGGTTTTGACACTTAGCTTAATTAAATAGGGTGTTAAATTTGGAAAATTTATTTTTACGACAGTGATGCTAAGAATGAACCAACTGTTCACCTTGATTTTAATTTAATAAAGGAGTGATTGGCCGGTATTTAATTAGGCGGGGTGTCACAAGGGAGTATTGAGCAAGTAAGGCTCTTATATGATTATCTTTTGAGAGAATAGATTCTCATGTGTTATGCAAGTAGAGAGCTATGATTTTGTTTTAAACGTAGGATTTGTTGTAACGTGTTGAGTTGTAATGGTAAAGATATTGTTTTATGGTTGTGCTAGACTTTTATATTTGTTACATTCCAGCTATGGAAGAGCCTAGTGTATGTGAATATTTTATTATGATATAAGATATTATTGTTACTGAAATGATTCAGAATTTAGTGGATTATTGTTGAGTGAGGGATTTAGCTCATAATTATGATAGTTTTGAGAACTGTATGTTAGTAAGAATATGATAATTATTATAACCTTGTGTCTTGGGCATAAGGTATTCAATATGAATGTAGAATAACATAAACTATTTTCAAAATTAAATTTTACATAGGCCTTCGGGGAAATATAAAAAATTATTTACACAATTTTTTTTAAAAGTCTAGTCCTGATCTAACTAACTCTCAATCCCCGACTGAGCTACATAGTAGTGTATTGGGAGGGTTCCTTGTTTGGATTTCACTTGCGAGACCTCCCCTGCATGAAAGTAGCAAATGTCAGAAATTGAGAGGAGTTAAATCTTTGGACATTTCAAATTTTTTCTTCGATAATTAGTATGATTTAATTTATTTCGAGTTATTGAACAGTTTTGAAGGCTAAGTGATGCCGAGTTATGTTTATACGAGTAAAGCTCGAATATAGCGTGTATGGGCGCCTAGTTGGCAGATTTAATTTTATAAATTAAAATGTTTCGCCGTGAGAAGAAGAAGGAATAGATATAGGGTTGGTTGGGATAAGTGTCGTAGACACTAGTTGAGATTTGGAGTATTAGGCTAAGCTTAATTTTGAGGGCGAAATTCTTGTATGTGGGGACGTCTGTAATACCCCAAAATTTTTGGACAATAAATTAATTATTTCGGGAGAGATAAATATTATTTTGATTGGAGAATTATTAAATTGGCACTAACGTCAAAATTTGATGATGTTAGAAAGTAATTCGAATGATGATTCTGTGTGTGCGGTTGACTCCGGAAGGGTCGAGATAGTCGAAATGACTGTACTTGGGTCTTATTTGGGTTCTGAAATATTTTTTTTAGTTTGTTTCACTCGAATTAGAGTAACCAAGTCATTTAAAGTGTGTATTATCATTTAAAGTTGGGTATCTTGGATTTAAGGCTTAAAATCCTACATGAGAAGTCATTATCACTTAAGAGAAAGAGAAAAGCCCTAGAGAGAGAGAGAGAGAGAGATAGAGAGAGAGAGAGAGAGAGAGAGAGAAGAGGAAATGAAGAAGAGAAAGAGAAGAAAATCTTGGAGATTCCGGCATTTTCGTGATTTCGAGGAAGATTCAATCTCTATAACTTAGAGGCAAGTGATTAAACTTGCTAAATAATTCTTGTGCATATTTGATTTCATTATTTGTGGATAAAATTGTGGATTTGGGGTTTAAAATGTTAAAACCTAGATTTTGGGTAAATCTTACATTTGAGGCGTGTATATGGATTTGAGGGTATAAAATTTGTTGGTTTGGGTTATGTGATGAATTTTAATGTTATATATATGATTGGGTTGAAGAGAAATGGTTAGAAGTTGATAAATTTGATTTTGGGGATTTTTGGTTTTGATGAAAAATAGCCATGTCTTAGCTTCTGAACAGGCCGAATCGATTCGGCCCCCAACCCGAATCGATTCAGAATGTTCCCACTTTCAAGGTCTGAGTGACCGAATCGATTCGGACCCAAAGCCGAATCGATTCGACCTAAGACAGTTACCTAGGTCTTTTGGCCCGAATCGATTCGCATTGAAGGGTGAATCGATTCGCTAGGCCGAATTGATTCGGATTGGACCCGAATCGATTTGATAACAGGGCAGTTTTGGGTGACGTTTTTCTAAAGCGAGTTTCATACCGTTTTATTTGAGTTTATCGATTGGGAACCTCTATATGACTTATGAGAAGTATATTTTGGAGACTTTTAGGCATTTTCCCTTGTGAGAAATTGTTGGGGTCATATTGACTTGTTTCGAGAGAATACCGATTGGAGATTATCGTATCGACTAGTGGGGAAGCCCACTATTATTGAGATTTTGATTTGGAGATAATTATGGGTCTATAAGAGAGAGGTAGGATGCACTTACTGATATTGGATTTTTGGATTGAATCACAAATGTGATAACGTTAATGGTTCATATGATTGATTGAACCATAATATGGATTGAGGATGATGATTGTGGATTGATGTAAATTCGGATGTAGAGAATATCCTTAACGCTATTTGAATTGGGAGATTTATCATATAATAGAAGCGATGGGTGAGATTCAAGTGAGAGATCGTATCGTGTATATAAAGTGGGAAAGTGTGCGAGTTAGCAACGGTTAGTATATCGAGAGAAAGAAATATACTTATATAAATGAAATTAATTCTTTTATGTATACGAGCGTAATAATTGTATGCATATTTATATGGCGTGAATTATTTATACCTTGTGTGATGGTATACATTTATATGATGTGATGGTATATGTATATCTAGTGCGTATGATATATATATATATATATATATATATATATATATATATATATATAGAGAGAGAGAGAGAGAGAGGCAGGCTCCTGTGCACACGAAGTTTGCACATTACCTTTTTAAAGTAGTAAAAAAAATATTTTTGAGTTGATTTTTTTTGTGTGATATTTAAACATTTCAAGGAACCCATATAAAAAAAATCAGCTCAAAAAAACTTTTTTTGCTAGTTTTAAAAAATCGGTCAAACTTTCTATGCTTTTAAGCCCTTTAAAAACTGCGAAAGTTTGACCGATTTTTTAAAAATAGCAAAAAAAGTTTTTTTCATCTAATTTTTTTTTATGTGAGTCCGTTGAAATGTTAAAATATCACATAAAAAAATTGGTGTGCGCCAGCACTCAAAAATATTTTTTTTACTACTTTAAAAAAGTAATGTGCAAACTTAGTGTGCACAGGAGTCAGCCTCTCTCTCTCTCTCTCTCTCTCTCTCTCTCTCTCTCTATATATATATATATATATATATATATATATATATATATATATATATATATATATATAGTTATATATATATATATATATATAGTTATGTGAAGCATACCCCCTATATGCTATCATGGGAAGTTGCGCGATGTGGGTGAGGCCCCTGGCTTGAGGAGTAGGGAGCGTATAGTCCCCTCGTCATAGCGTCCATTATTATTATGACTTTTATTAGGGGTGAGACGTGGTGGGTATGTTTCATCTCACTTTCGGGGAGGAACTATGACCGCTTCCCATACGTTGTGATTTTGTTTTAACTAAGGCAATGTGAGATTCTGACCGTTGGTACCCAGGATGATACATGAGCGATTCCCTGGTAGATGATAGCATTGAGAACCCGCGTCCTCGAGTTATAGCTCGCTGGGATGGTGATTATTATACTTGTGTGAATAGTATATTATTTGTATATGATTATGAGCTATCATAAATCTGTATCTAATGTAAAGAGACATAAGAATATTTATTGAATCTCATTCTGGGAGATTTTATTCGGACTAAATTGTGATGAATATATTAAAGTGAATACTAAACGTATATATCAAAATGAGTATATATTACGTTGGGTACCGAGGACATAATGGACCCCAACGACCAACATTGTCAAGGAGTACTATATCGGGGGGGTTCCTTATTTGGATTTTGCTTGCGAGACATCCCACGCACTAAACGCAGTACAATGTTGGGAGTGGGGAGAAGTTTAGTCCTTACTACTCAGATTTATATATTAGTATATCTCGGCAATTGACAATGCCAAGGAGTAGTGTATCGAGGAGTTTTCTTGTTTGGATTTCGCTTTGCGAGACATCCCACGCACGAAATGGAGTGCAGTATTGAGAGTTGGGAATAGTTTAATTATTTATATTAATGTAGTAACTGGGATTGTATGTGTCACAGATTGAAGGCATAATGAATCTCGATAATAAATACTGTCAAGAAGTAGTGTATCGGGGGGTTCCTTGTTTGGATTTCTCTTGCGAGACGTCCCACGCACGAAACACAGTGCAGTATTGAGAATTAGGAGAAGTTTAGTCCTTAGCATTTGATGTTATTAACTCATTTGTGTCAATATCTAGAATATGAGAAATTCTAGCAAAAGAATACGTATATGATTATTTATATGCTTAGTAAGTGACGCACATTTGGGGGATTATGGTAGAATTGGAAGTGGATGGATAAGTTTTAAATGGTGGTTTAAATGATTATAAATTTTGTGTGTAGGTTAGATTATTTTTCCCCTAGATAGTGTTGAGAAGATATTTGAGGATCATGTGCATACGTTTAGGTGCGCGCTTTAGTTGAGATGTGTGTTGGTTTTTTATGGTGAGTGCGACTCCACTTTAATCATGTTATAGTGCATTTATAAATATTATGCATTTTAATGCACTTGCTAAAAATGTTTTCACACCTCGGGACCTGACCCGTTTATAGTTTTCCTTTTGCTATATATATTGTATTATCTTAGGTGTTCCTCCGGAAGAACGCCATCAATGTTTCCTATCCAGTGTATGCATGGAGCTGTAGGAGTTGCGGACTGTTGCGGAATTTTGAGATAGCTGATTCCTACCTTTTTTATATCTAGATTAGGATTCAGTCTATATATCGGGCTTACACCCAAGAGTTGTAGTAGTATCATTTTCTTTTTATATTTATTTTCTCAGATTGTTGTATTGTCTGTGACCCGACAACTTATTCGGGTATTTCCTTTTTGTATATATGGTTGTACTCTTATCTTTTTATAGCATGTGTGTGTTATTCATCATATTCTTTAGTTGTAATGTTGTTGGTTGGTTATTACCTTGTATTTTTTTTTTAAATTTGGCACCCTCTTTTTGTAGTATTGGATAGTTAGCTGTGTTTATTTTAGTATCGTCAGTTGATGCTGAAAATGATCCACTTGAGATTCCTGATTATTTTAGTATAGGTCTGGCCACCCATTATTTTAAGCAGGGTGTCACAGAAGTCTCTAGAATGCTATCATCTTTCAGGGAATACATTCATCATCCTGGGTATCACTGGTCGGGATCTCACACTGACTTCCTAAAAAATAACACAAATGTATGGTAAGAGGCCATAGTTCCACACCTGAAAGTGAGACGAATCATACCCAAGATGTCTCACCCATGATAAAGTGCCACACTGCATAAAAATAGGACTCTATGACCTGGGGACTATACTCTTCCTACATTCACTAGCCAAGGGATTCTCCCACATCGCGCAACTTTCCATGATAGCACTAAAGGGGTATGTTACATACAAATATATCATTCACACACAAATATATTTATAATCATATCATATATACTCTCTCTCTCTCTCTCTATATATATATATATATATATATATATATATATATACATATATCATCAAATCTGGCTATCCCAACCTATCTCACTGGCATTAGCCTATAATCCCGAATATACCAATTCGTATTAATTCATAAGTGTACACACAACTTATTTTAATCCCATAAGTATTCCTTCACTTACGATACAATTATCGCAAAAATATACTCCCGAATATTAGCTTATCACGTCTAGCTAGTATTCTAGTTTCATCCTACTCACACATTCGGATTTCGCTCACATATCATCATCACATACATTATACACGCATAAATGTATATATATCCGTCGAAATTTTTTTCTCAAGTGTCATTCATCCCAAACACTCTTCAAATTCATAACCTGAATCTTATTCCCGCTAACCTGAGATTTATATACCACTCATAAATCTTTTAGGGGCCCTCACCCTCTATTTTGGGTACCCTATTATTTATCTCCAGAAGGAATTCTTATCGAATCCTTTTAGTCAAAGAAAAATATCCGAAAATTAAGTGCCATAACAAAACTGAACCTATGGACATAAAACAAATTGATCCAGTTCTGACATAACGAACCGAACTGATAGCCCAAAAAATGAACCAGTCTGGTGACCCAAAAACGAACCAAACCGATAACCAATAAAATGAACCGATCTGCAGATCTAATTAGTTTGGGAGTTCAACTTCTTCTCAAACTCTAAAATTTATGGTTTTTACCGTCACCAACAATTATTATAAACATCTACACACTTAGATATACCCAACAGACTAATTTATTTTTGGGATTCATCAAGTTAATTAATATTTTAAACCCTAACATAATTAAAAAATAGTTTTTATTCAACCCTTCCAATTTCTCACCAGAAATTAGACCATTAACATGGATTTTAACCCAGATTTCATGTGGAGTTGTTATTACCTCAATTTACATGAAATCCTTTCAAAACCCATTTTGATTCAAGAATCCCAAACCCAAAATGCATATTATTTTCACCAACTATAATATGAACAATAAACACACATAAATAATTAAAGCAAGTTAAACACTTGCCTCGTTGGATAAATCTGAGGACCTTGTGCCGGGATCCGTCGGAGCTTGGCCTGAGTCTTCATCCTTCTCCCGTTATTTCCTTTCTCTTCTTTCTTTCCTTTCTCTCTTTATCTCATGACTTATAAGAGATAAATAAGGGTTATCCCCTTGTTAAACCCAAAATTGACTCATATACACAAACGCGAGTCCATACTAGTCCAAAAAGTCCCCAGAACCTAAACACTAACCCCAAGTAATCTATTTTGACTATTTAAGTGTATCCGAGACTAATCGTGCACTCGGAATTCCCATACGAGTCACTTATCAAAAACTCACATTTTTAAATCCAATAGAACTCCACACGTATTTTTCAAATAAAATATTATTACTTGTCACTTTTCCCAAGCGCGACATGATATAAAATAATCCAACTTCATTTAATTATTCTCATAAGTAAATACATCACACATCAATATTAATATATCACTTGCCAATTAATATTTAACCCGCACTTCAAATTCTCTTTAACTTAAATTTCTCAAATCATTAAATTACTCCCACTTATGTAATTTATATATCCTTAAAAGTATGGGGTATTACAGATTTTCAATTTATTATATCTATTATTCAATCATTTTACAATTTTCTACCAACTTAATGGTTATTTCATCGTAATTTTGCCTAAATATTTTGAAACAAAACAATATGTTTCAATTAGCATAAATGACTCTACTATGCTGTCGTTGCGGCTTTCTGCAATATATCTCCCCCCCCCCCCCCACGTCTATTGAGGAGACATGTCATATCGAAACATGTAGTCTACCCATGTTTGACAAATTTACCAACCCTACTAATGTTACTAATTCTTCTCTAAAAAGGTATGAAATGTCTTTTTTGGTTTATCTGCTGCCCAATTCATTCTATATCTGTTAAGTTCGAAAAACTTATTACTCATGATTTGTCATCGGTTCTATTACTCAATAGTTTTATAATTTTGTTCCTGCTTAATGGTTATTTCATTGTATTCTGGCATCAATATTTTGAAACAAAAATATATGTTTCAATAAACATAAACCACACTATTATGTTGTTGTTGCGTCTGTTGACAATATATCTGCTCTTACGTCTGTTGAGGAGGCCTGTCATATCGACGCATGTAGTCTAAGATTTACTAACCCTTCTACCATGTTGATTGATATGTACATGATACCTTACATGGCTTTTGTACTACTGAAATGGAAGCGCGTTTACGTCCACTGAAATGTTTGTTGCTCAGATAAATACATTACACACAAACTTTTAAATATTTATTCATCTTTCATAAATACAAATCGTCGGTCTAATTTGCATTGAAACAAAAATCCATTAAGCAGTAGAGGTGTTCTTTATATCTATAATGGACAATTATTAATACACATATATAACATATTAACTATGAAACAATAAAATAAACGATATATCATCCAAATTGTAATAATATATTCATAACATATTGAGTAAAGATTGGTTTATTTAAAAAATTTAGTTAAATTACTATTTTCATTCAATCCTTATTCGCTTCCACAATGTCTGGATTTGATTTCTTTGGATGCAAAGTGCTCTTAACTGAAAATGCATCATCTTCTATTATGTAGTTAAATCTTTCTAATGATGATAAACCAATCCCTTTAGTTTATGAATGTTTCCATTATTCAATTCATTATAACATTTGGGAATCATGTTGTCGGGTTGACCCTTGAAAAATGAAACTATCGGAAGAATTTTAGCATATATCTCAAATAGGGCGGGGAAAAACTTACCTTCATTATAGTTGGTCAAATCACGCTTACACATATATTTTACAATCATAACATGGGAATACTGCTATTTAAATAGGGGATTTCCTCCAATTTGAGTGGCATGTAATTAAATAATAGTTCTGCTATAAGGGAATAAGAAATTTATGACGATTAACGGGTGTAACCTTGCATATTTTCATACACATCAAGTTATAGTTTTCACTCACATTGAACTTGGCTGCTACCCTATCATAAAATTTGACACAATATTAATGTTAGATAGTTAGTTTAAATAGTGGAATCATACACTTGTTGATAGGTGATTCAGTATGACGTATGTGTCATTCAAAATGCACTGTTTACAACTTTTATCATTATTCAATTCATTACGATTTGTGTGATAATTTTTGTATAGTCTCAGCTGGATAATACAACTTCTAAATTACTTTCAACACTGTAATTTATAATACTATATGACTTTGCTTGAAAACGCTTTCAATTGATCACAACATTTTAGAATTACACTTATACAATGCATATATTTTTAATATTAAGATACTTGAACGACTTCAGATCCTATCTTATACATTTTTATAGTTCATTCATCAGAGCATACATTTTGAACAATAACATACAACCTTAATTTTAGATAACAGATCATAGAATTTATTAGTTTCTTTAGTCGTAGCGATTCTTACGTTAGCACATTATTAAACTAATGTTCACTTTTAAGACTTTAAAAAATAATACATTCCTTACACTATCAATAATATAAGATATTAAACTGTTATAATTTGACTTTGATCATTTATATCTAAGTCTCGTGTGATTAATCATTTTTTATTGCATCCAAGCACAAAATAATAAGAATTTCATATGTAACACTTAAACATATGCCTATTAATTTCCTTATCACGTTCATTAGTAAGGTCGGGTAAATGACTACACAAGTCGACTTTATTAATTAGTGGACAAGTCTACTTTCTCATGTTGTATGACTTTGAGTCTTGCAATTTCTCTTTATAGTTGTCTATTGATGTGACTCATACAATACATTTTAAATATTTTCATACATCACTGATTTCAGATAAGACACGTTCGAATAAATATTCTTTAATAAATATCTCATCCATATATTCTTTAACTTTTGTATTTTAGTCAATATCAAACATATAAATGTTTAAGTCTTCAAAATTCAATTGTTATTACTAACGATTTCTTTCCATCCTCAAGGTAATGCAGGATGACAATCAAAATGTTGTTGCTCTAAAGACAGATAAATACGAATTTGAAGCTTTGCATATTACTCAAACAAGCTCTCATTCTTCGGAACTTTCAAATAGCGATGAGGGAAACAACATAAGACCTTCAAAGAGAATCGAATGTTCTAAGCATAATTAAAAATATTAATTTACATTCAAAACCTACATTTGTGGCTTATATTACTTTATAAATATTCTATAACTATTTACAATATCTTTCATTAATTACAGGGGCAAAGGAATACAAATCAATGATTGATGGAGATAAAAAGTTATGGATTGCTGAAGAATTTTTCTCTATTTCATAATACTCCCATTGTCGTTTTTATTTACTGCCAAAGATGTTTTATCAACTCAACAAAAAATGAGTTATGTGTTCTATTTAATTAAATATATTGAATATCATCTTTTCCTTAAGCATTTACTATTCTAATATGCTAATTTATCCCTTATGTCAATTTTTTACTTAATTTCTCAATGACAATATACCTATATTTTGTTCTACACATTTACACCCACGCATCGTGCGGGATACATACTAGTAGGGTCATAATAGTAGTAACTTAGGTTTATACCCAGCCTAGATAACTGCATTATCATTCTCAACGCCTACCCTTAAATTTGTAGAGCTCGCCTCCTCTCCGACTGTTTCCTCATCTCCTTCAAGGAGGTCCGCAAAAATCAATCCCACATATCGTCATTCCTCTTACATGACCTGAAGAATGTGCCCCTTTCATGAATTCATACTACAAATAATGTACTCACACACCCATGCACGTGTGTACTTTTTCAACTAATTTCAAGTAAATGAATAGTGTACCAGATAGGACACTGGATTTCTCTTCCCATTTCATCAAGTTATGTAGCATTCGTCATCTAATGATTAATTAAACGAGGAACCAATTATTGTCATTGATAAATATTTGATGTTATACATCCAAAATTTATGTTATAGTTTAGCACACCTTCTAATAATTTTTTAAAAGAATAGTTAAATTATAAAAATAGAGTGTCTTGTCAATAAGTCCATGATTTCTTTAATAATTAACTATCCTTCATGAAATTTTACTGATACATATTGTTGAGGGGTTACCTCCTCCCGCCCCCCAACACGCACGCGCGCACACACACACACACACACACACACACACACACACACACACACACATATATATATATATATATATATATATATATATATATATATATATATATATATATATATATACAGAAAGTCTCCTGTAAGGACTCCTTATGGTGCAGACCCCGGTACATACCATTTTTTTAAAATAGTAAAAAAATGAATTTTTTGATGAAACTTCATGGATATGATCTTCATGGTGAGAAGATCATCTCCAATTTTTTTCGTCAAAAAATTCAATAAAAAAACCGTTGAGATGAGGTGATATGTAAAAAAATAGTATAAATACGCATTTTCAACCGTTGAAATGTTGGGTCGGCGCCAGCCACTTTATTGATTGAATTTTTTGGTGAAACTTCATGGATATGATCTTCTCACTATCGAGATCATATCGATGAAGTTTCATCAAAAAATTCAATCAAAAAGTGGGTGAGATGATCGCCAACATTTCAACGGTTGAAAATGCGTATTTATACTATTTTTTTACATATCACCTCATCTCAACGGTTTTTTTTATTGAATATTTCGACGAAAAAAATTGGAGATGATCTTCTCACCATGAAGATCATATCCATGAAGTTTCATCAAAAAATTCATTTTTTTACTATTTTAAAAAAATGGTATGTACCGGGGTCTGCACCATAAGGAGTCGTTACATGAGAGGGCCTCTATATATATATATATATATATATATATATAAATTTCAAATTGACTTATGTTATAAAGTATATAATTTTAAAATTTTGCAAGGAAAGTTGGAGGTGAATGTGAAATTTTAGACAAAATTACCTATATTTCATGCTTATATTTTAAAAATCTCGCCGAACTTAACAAATACTTCCTATGATAGAAATTCATAGCACTACTTATTTTAGGCCTATCCCAATTCAATAGTTTTCTTTCAAGGAAAAAAAAGGAAAAAACAGAAATATATGTATATAAAATCTAAATGAGATTATAGTATTTTAATTCAAACAATACTCATGAGAGAACAGTAATTCAAGTGCATACAAATTTGAAAAATATAATTTGTCGTAAAATGTTTGACTTTGAAACAACAACTATTAATTTGGGATGAAAGGAGTAGAAAAATCTCGTGTTCATCCAACTTATATTAAGACAAATATTTAATTTATTATTTGCACAAAATTATAGATGATAAGAAGAAATTCCATTAAGATATTATTTTGAGGAAATTATTGAAAAATGATTTGGAGCAAGGAATTAATTAACCCAAAATTTTCATATACAGAAAAATACAAAACTTTTCCCAAAATTTAACTGCCCCATTTAACAAATAATCAACAAAATTGTATGCTGAGCTTTATGCCTTTTACCTTTCACGTGGGATTAGGAATAGCTATGACTTGGATTAGTCAAATCATGAAAAATAACATATCTAATTTATTGGGGTAATTGTTTAGCTTTTGAAATTTTTCTTTGTAAATTTGTACATCGTATGTTGTCTCTACATTTATTTTCTAATTGAAAACATAGGTGGTAGTGAGTTTTTTTTTCAAGTTTAAGCCTCCTTATTGGGGGGGAGGGGGGGGGGGGGGGGGGGGACTCAAATGCATAACCCTTTCTAGCCAAGGGTCCTACGGTAACCATCAAGTCAAGACCCTTTGGTTGGGTGGCTATGAGTTGTGTAGCTATATTTACGATCGAAAACACAATCAAATTGGTTGAAGTCAAATGTTCGTCACTACAGGTGTGAATACAATACGTCATGGTCATGATGGGTCTTCATTTGAGCATTTTATTAGTTTGTAACCTCGGTTGTATTTTCCTTCTTATTCATCCTTATCCGCCCACCCACTTTGAAACCACCATTTCTTGCATTTGTATTAGACAATAGTCATCAAAATTATAAAACGTTATCACTTGCCCATGAGTTTATTTTTCATATGTTCTTCATGAGAAGATATACACGAGTTTGTCATTCTACGAAGTAGAAGAAGATTTTGTATTTTTCTGTTAATTGAAATTTTGTATATATTGCGAGAGACTTGTTTTGAATTGGACAAAAATTAACCGATAAAAATAGGGGTCACATTACGAAAAATCTCTTTATGTTTTTTAATTAAAAATTAGTACCCTTTTTATTTTGCTTCGAAAATTCATTCATAGTATAAAATACTCATAAATACGTTTTCTCCTCTTATTTTTATCTTTAAGAAAAGTCATCAAAGAAATAGAGAGGGACTTCTTAAAAAATAAGATGGATTAACTGCATAATCTACTTAGCCCTTAAGGATGAAACATTAATTGATCCTATAAAAACAATTTAATTTTGAATTAATTATGTACTTATACAAAAAATTTTACACTTTTATCCACTTTAGTCACTATTTTTTTGGCAGGAATAATAGTGAATTTTCATGTTGTTTTTAGAAACTTAACACTGTTAATTAATCACTAATGGTTTGTTGACATGACATCCTAGTGTACCAAAAAATAAAAATATGTGATGTGGCTGTAAGGGACGAAAAATACCAAATTTTTAAATTCGAAAGCGATGGTTCACCAAATATTCCAATTTTTAATAATTTCTTTTAGGAATTAAATTTTCACTTCGTAAGCATAACCACAACTTCAATTCAAGTTCGAAATTATGTAAGAAAATCTAACACATGAATTTTTCCAAAATATTAAAACCGACTTTAATTAAATAACACTAAAAACAACCCAATTTAAATTAGCACCAAGTTAATGATACCCGGTGGCAAACCAACGATCTCAAAGCATGTATATGTTGAAATTTGGATCAAATAAACACTTGGGTGTGAAACTTGTATTTTGTTTGAAAGTTAATATATTAAAGATTAACAAAACAAAAGGGACTTTTGGATAAGCGTTTATGCTCTAAAAAATGTAGAAAAAGTCTCTAAAAAGTCTACCAAAATAGTTCATTTGCATACTCTATAAAATAGGTGGGAAAAGATATGGAGTAGTGGGAGGTTAATTAAAAATAGCTAAAATTATCCGATCGTTTGAACGAGAATCTAGTGTCGTTCGAACGAGAAAACAGGGTCGTTCGAATGACATATCGAACGAGAAAATAGTAGCTCCAAAAATGAAGGTTTGTTCGAACGATAATTTAGTAACTCCAAGGAGGAAAGTCATTAGATAGTTCGTTCGAACGACCTGGGAATCTCATTTGAACGAGAACATCCAAACGACATTATCAAAGGACTTTTTAGAAAATGTAATTTTTTCTTACAAAATAGAAAAGTCATTCTTAAAAAATGTATACACAATAAAGGACACCCAATAAAAATGTCCAAGTCTTTATATAAGATTTGCATTCATACCTGATAGACCTTGGAAATATGAATAATGAAAGATGAAAAGTAGATGATGCTAAAAAAGGCACAAAACACTGCATATGATGTTATCTTTATTAGACTTATACACTACGTTTTCAACTCAAACGTTATAGGCTTGAAAGGTCACAAACTTCTATCCTATAAATGAAACAGTTTGTCCGAAATTAAGCCAACACTAACAAGTTGACTTAATTAGAATTTTTCCTTACAAATCTCCCCCTTTGGAAGTTTCGGGACAAAACCAAAATAAAAACCCTATGAGTCGTCAATCTCATCTAAAACGCACAATCCCACCCAAAAATAAAAATACAAACGCTTGACCGACGCATGCTAAGAAGCTTTTCTTGCTTTAAAATTTTCCGCAACGATGAAAACCTGGACACTTAAACACACCAACAAACGCATAGGTAATCTAACACAAAAATTGCATAATTAAATCCTCCCCCTTTGTCTAACGATGTCTACCCAAGAATAGACGTCTCTCCCTAAGATAGGTGTTTCCAATAATTAAAAGAGTTAGATATTATTTCTCCCCCTTTTTATTCAGGAATTGACAAAGATTAAGATGCAAAAAATAACTCATTTTTCCCTGATTAATTCAATACTTCCCATAAATGACCCAAAGGAAACACATTATGGAAAAAAACAAGTATATCATTCGATGGTGTATAGCGAAAAAAAATCATGGCAATTCAAGAACAACTAATCCATGTAAGGAACAATATATACTATGACACCCCGCTTAAAATAATAACGGGTGGCCAGCCCTATACTACATTTAATCAGGAATCTGAGATGGATCATTCTCATCATCTACTGACTATACTAAAATAAATATGGCTAACTACCCAAAACTATAAAAAGTGGATGCCAAAATTTTAAAACATACATTAAACATCCTCCCAATAACAAAATGACTATAACATGAATAAAAAGGTACATGCTCAATATGATGAAAGGACATACTCTATTAATACATCGTAAATACATACAAGAAAATATATCCGAATAAGCTGTCGGGTCACAGACAATACAGCAACCAAAGGGAAGAAATATAAAATGCTATAAATAACTCTTGGGTATAAACCTGATATACAAATGAATCCTATCTAGATTTATAAAGAAGTAGGAAACGGCTATAATACAAATCCCGAAGCAGTCTGCATCTATCACGGCTCTAAGAACACCGGATGGAAAAAGCTTCATTGGCGTCCTTGTGGTGGGACTCAAGTAATAAAAAATATATACATAGCAAAGGAAAAATAGAAACGGGTCAGGGCCCGAGGTGTGAAAACGTTTGTAGCAAGTGTATTAACAATGCATAATAACTATAAATGCAATATATCATAATTATAGTGGAGTCGCACTCTCGTGGAACCCCGAACGCACCCCTCAACTAAAGCGCGCTCCTAAATGTATACCCTTGAACATTAAATATTCTACCCGACACATTTTAGGGACAATCTACCTAATTATTCCCATAGCCTAAACCAAAGTAACTCACCATCCGAACATAACCCATAATCCTTTCCATTCTAATAACTTATAAATATATACACACCTATATATATATATAGCTTACTAGGCTCTATCGTCTATAATTAATACCTTAATCCAATTATTAGTATTAGCACATGTGACACCCCCCTTAAAATCATAACGGGTGGCCAACCCTATACTACATTAAATCAGGAATCTCAGATGGCTCTTTCTCAGCATCAACAAACTATACTAAAATAGATAAGGCTAACTACCCAAAACTATAAAAGCCGATACTAAAATTTAAATAAAAAAATACAACTGAATTCAAACAACCAATGAGAATGACTATTAACATGAAATAAGAATATACATGCTCAACATGAAGAAAGGACATACTCTCAATACATCATAAGTACATACAAAAATATATACCCGAATAAGTTGTCAGGTCATAGACAGTACAAAATCCATACGGAAGAAATATGAAACGCTACATATAACTTTTGGGTGTAAACTCGATATACAAAATGAATCCTATCAAGATTTATAAGGGAATATAAATCGACTATAATCTAAATCCCGCCACAGTCAGCAATAGATACGGCTCCCAAGACTCTAGAAATAAAATCATCTGGTATCCATGCGGTGGGACACCTATATATATATATATATATATATCAAAAGAGAAATATAAACGGGTCAGTGCCCGATGTGTAAAAATATTTAGCAAGTGTGTTAACCGTGCATAATAAATATAAATTCACTATTTCATAATTAGAGTGGAGTCGCACTCTCGTGAAACCCCAAACTCACGTCTCATCTACAACGTGCACCAAATCGTGTCCTCGAACCTTAATTAAGTTACCCCACCCACTTAAGGACAACTTACCTGACCATACGCACGGCCTATACCCACATGACTTGCCCTCTTACATAACGGAAAAACCCTTTTCATTCTAACCCCACAAAAACATATACACACAAATATATATACCTTACTCGGCTTTACTATTACTTATTATTTTCTTAAACAAATTATTAGTCGTAGCACAACACATATTACCATTTGGTCTCAATATGAGAGTTCATTATCTAAATATCATACATTCTAGTACTAAAAGCATAACTTCTCTCCACTCCCAACATTGCACTATATTTCGTGCATGGGGCATCTCGCAAAGAGAAATCCAAACAAGAAACCCCCCTGATACACTACTCCTTGACAATGTTTATCGCAGGGATCCATTATGTCCACACAAAACCTACTACTGCAACTACCTAATTATAGAGTACCATCTAAAAACCTGATTAGAATCTTTATTAAATCCTTGGGTCGATATAACCACAATTGTCTCTAAGTACGATCCTTCGACCACAGTGAACTAGTACACCAAAATCACCCAAGATGTACATCATAGAATCTTCATATCCTCTTCACCTATATATATATATATATATATATATATAAGAAATTATTCATTCTAATAATTACGTATACATAACACACATAATGTACACTCTGCAATACACATAGCATAAACGGTTACAGGATACCAAAATACTGCACCATGCTATAATCTTCGAGGAATTACTCACTTTCTCCTGGAGTCACCACCTATCGGACTATTATCACACCGTCATGGAGACAAAATCAATCATAACGTATGGGAAGCGTTCATAGTTCCTAACCGGCAAGTGAGAACAACTCATACCCAAGACTTCTCACCCCTAAAAATATAAAATCACACAAATAATAATGGACGACTATAACCTGGGGAATATCCACACCCTCCTCCTCAAGCCAGGGGCTCACCCTCATCGCGCAACTTCCCATGATATCATGTGCCGGGTATGTTTCACACCATAAGTATATATATCCTTCACACTATATATATACATCCATATGATAACATCATATAATCAAACCATCACACACGTTATAAATATTCATGCCATAAGTACACACATATATACATATCTATACATATATATACATATATACATATCATCTCTCGTCCGTATGTGTAAAATTTATAAACTCGACAATAAGTGTACATAATCCTCAATATACTAGCCTTCGTTCCAAGTGTATTGACTTAATTTGTTATATATATACGATCCCTCACTTGAAGCATATTCTTCCATTACCCCTATGATATGAATAGTTTTCCAATATATCCAACATTAAGATTATCAACCCAAATTATAATGTATGTGACGATCAATACACATCCCATCTATATCTGAAAGCACATCAATATATCTAGTAATAATTTTGACTATTGGTATACACCTTAATAATAGTCTCCAAGCCTCAAGCTTAATTTTAAATTCAGTTTATGATCCCCTCACATATTGGAATCCCCATTGTTACTCCCACACAAATATATAGTAACTTCCTAACTAGGTTTAGAACACAACCTAATCTAGTTGACAGTACAATCCCATCGTTCTCAATTCGGTCAACAGTTCAATTGCTCCTATGAACCCTTAACATCGAACGTACTTATCCATCATCATACCCATACCATCTATGACCGGATGCGTACTAATATACGATAATCATTTCGGATATAGCATAAACACAACCTAATAGTCGGTAATCTACGAGCTCAATACCAATTCATTTCTTATAACCCCATCATTCTCGGAACATCTATTATTGATTGCACATAAATGGGTAATAACTATATCGGCTAAAAGTACACACATAACAATTCTATTCAGTAATCATCAAAAGTATATACCGCAATACCACTTTACTTCAAACGCACATAAGCAAAAAGGGACCATCTCTATACTTGTAAACTATTTCATGATAGCCCACCAACATCATATTACCATAATCCGCCTATCATTCAGTCCCACAATCATTTCCTTACTAAAAGAGGCATCATACCCTCATAATCCATTTTTAACATAGATTCAAAAGCCCCTATTCCTCCTAAGGCACAAATTCCTTAATACTATATCATAACCATCTATAATAAGTCCACTAAGAAGGCCTCTGATATTACAACTCAAAAGAAAAGGGGTAAAAGAAATTCCAATTCTTGAACTAAAAACAGGGGACCGATCGACAGGTCCCAGACCCCCGATCGACTGAGGGTCTAATTTTTTCCCTACGACGAATGCAGTAGGCTTTTCCCTTGAGACGTGGTCGATCAGTTCCCTGGCCGCGGTCGACTGGACATACCAGATGTCTTGACCTTTTTCCATTTTTGGATGAACCCTAACTCTCCAAACACCCAATTTTATCCACTTCCAACCATTTATCTTCCACCCAATTAGGTTTCTAACATCAAAACTCATATAGAAACCAACCCCACTCATTATACAACCTCAAATCCATGCATACACATCAAATGCAAGATAAAATACCCAGAACTAGGTTTTGACATTATTACCCAAAATCCAATTCTTTCATCCACAATTTAAGAAATAAATACACAAATGAATTATTTAGCAAGATTAAACAATTGCCTCAAAATTGTAGAGGTTGAATCATCCCTGAAATCGCGTGTTAGCCGGAGCCTCCAAGCTTTCTCCTCTCTCTTTCTTCTTCTTTCTCTTTTTTTTTCTTTCTTCTTCTTTCTAGGGATTTTCTCTCTCTCTCCCTCTCTCGAAATCTCAAGACTGATATTTTAATCTCCCAAAGGCTTTATAAGCCTAATTTCCCAAACACCCAACTTAAGTTATAATACACACTTTAAATGACTCCTTTACTCCAATTCAAATCAAACTAACTTAAAAATATTTCGGACTCTAAATAAAACCCAAGGATAATCATTTCGACTATCTCGACCTATCTGGAATCAATGGCGCACTCAGAATCATCATCCAGAATACTTTATAATGTCCTCAATTTTTTTTGGACCCCACTTTCCAAATGTTAAAATTCCCCAATTTAAATATAATTTATTTCTCTCAAAAATTTAATTTCTTAGTCCCAAAGTCACGGGGTATTACATACTCCCGCCTTACAAGAATTTCGCCCACGAAATTTAGGTTATTCCTTGGACTTCGAATCTTATGTACTCCTTACATCTATCCGCAACATTGTTATACCTATTTCCCCCACTTCTCACATCGAATCATATAGACTTTAGAAATCAAACTAGCTACCCAGGGCGCCCATACACCCTGTACCCGAGATCAACTCGTAAAACCATAACCCGACTTCACTAGCCTCAAGTCGTTATATAACTCTCAATAAATCTATCTGTAGCAGCATATTCAGTATATTTAAAAGTTTGAAATTCCCAATGGTTGAACTCTTTTCAATTCCTAAAATTTTCTACCTTCGTGCGGGGGAGGTCTCGCAAGCGAAATCCAAACAAGGAACCCTCCCAATACACCACTATGTAGCTATGTCGAGGATTGAGATCGGTTGAACCAGGGTTAAGGTTTTATAAAAGGTTTTCAAATTATAGATATTGCCTGAAGGACTATATAGCAATGTAATATAAAATAATTCCATGTCTTTCGACACGCCAAAAAAACACCTTATGTTCAAGAAAAAAGGCCTCAACAAATACAATACTCCTACTAACAACTAGTCCTCTAAACTAGCGCAACCCTGAGCTAAATTCCGTGCTTGTAATACCCCGTACTTTTGGTGATATTTATTTATGGGATTAATTGAATTAAATGCGTATTAATTGGAAATTAATCCGGATAAAAATACTAATGAGATGCGAGTTGGTATTTGATATTAATGAGTATATATGGCTATATATGAATATTGAACTATGAAACTTGTCGTGAGATTGAAATACGGCAATTTGGGAATTTTGTTGAGACGCGTGTGACAGTCGCGTCAGGTATATATTTATTTTAATTAAAAAGTGAATTTTATTTTTATCACCCGTATGGTCATTTTGAGTGCACCAACGAGTCCGGAAGGGTCGAAATAGTCAGAAAACACTAGCCGGGGGTTAAGTTTAGGTCCCGGGGCATTATTGGGCCATACCGGTAACTTATAAGGGCATTTTGGTAATTTCGGATATTGGGTAATTAAAACCCACGAAAATTAGAGTTAAAAATCTGACTTAGTCTTAACCCACTAAGCCATCTCCAACTCCAATTTAGGTAGTGGGGCTACGGGAGAAGTTAGAAACTTTAAAACTTGGCAAAAACCAACCCAACCTCCATTATCACCTTGAGAAGAACTTGTAGAGAGAGAGAGGAAGAGGAGAATTCTGTAGAGAGAGAAAGAGGACAGATTCAACCTTTAATATTCAACCTCAAAATCAGAGATTCAAATAAGGCAAGTGGTTTAATTTCGTTATTTTGCAAAGAATGTTTCTTCCATGTGTAGGAATTGATAAAATCTTATTGTTCTTGGGAGTTAATGAAAAACCCATCTTTAATTGGAAGTAAAATTACATTTTTGATGAGGAATTGCATGTAGATTTGTATTTAGATGATTACTCTGATGATATTATAATTTGGATAAAACAAAAACGGATTTGATAAGGTTCATTGATGATTTATAAATTTTAGGGTTCATGTTCATGTAATTTGGGGGTTAAATGAAGGGATTTGATGATGTTGGCCCTATATAAACGTTTAGTTATGATCTATGAATGTTTAGTACAACTTAGGAACCTTAAATTGATGTTGGAACGATGTTTAGAGGATATTAGAGATGTAGAAAAATGTGAATAACGAGTAGAGGAATTTCTGAGCTTGAATCTGGCCACTCGTTAGAAGACCTGCCCAGGTCGTTCGAACGAGCTTCTAACGAGTTGACAGTTTGGGTTCTAATGAGAGGGATGTTCGTTCGAAGACTTTCGTTCGAACGAGATCTCGTTAGAAGGCCCAGTTCGTTCGAACGAAATCTCGTTCGAACAGCGTCGTTCGAACGAGACTTCGAACGAGTTGACAGTTTAGGCTTTTTAGCCTGTTTTGATCCCGAGTGTCCCGTAACCTTGTGTTTACATAGATATAAGCTTACCTTGATGATTAATTGTTACATTTGGGATGTTTGGGATATAATGAGGAGCCAAACCTAGAAGTGTAGTTTGAACCTAAGGGAAAAATATGAAGTAGGATGTGAGTGTCTATTACATTGCGAGAACTATTGACGGTCTAATTTATTATATTAACCGGGAACATATAAATTGTGTAGTATTATATGTCGGTACGAGAATGAGAAGTGTACCTCCAATATATTATGGTAATTACTAAGAGGTGTGCATACTTAGTATATGTATTGATTTTATATGTATGACATACCTACCATACTTGCTATCACGGCAGGTTTACGTTCGCTTAGGGCCTTCTAATCCCTGCGTTGCTCGGATTTAGATTGGTTACCTCGATGAACATAGGTCAGAGAAGGACTTATTGGGATGTTAATAAGTCTGCTGATCGTGGGAGCGCAGGTATGTGCATGACCCATGTGATGTGACTGTGTTCGCCTCCATTATTTGTGATGTTGTTATCTGAGAACGATTTCCTGAGAGATTCGGAATGCATGATCCTTATGTACGTGATGTACCGGGATGGATAGCAGAGTATGTGTGCACCGCATCTTAGTATCGGGGTGCTTGTATTGTATATTTATGATGTGAATAATATACACTTAATTAATGGGAACTTTCATGTGATATTGTGTATAAATATGGAAACGTTTTGAGAAAACATAACGGGTTAACCGATAATGAATTGTATTACTAATTAAGAATCTGAGTTTTAATAAAGCCCTCTATTATTTTGATAACGCCAGAATGTAAAATGGAAATCGAGTAGTAAGGGGTAGAACTTATTACGGTTTGGGTTAGATAGGTATGATACTTAGATGGGTATGGTACGTTAGGAGTGCACATGTAGTTGAGAGGTGAGAATTTCATGTGAGTGCACGTCCTAACATGTATTTTGCATTTAATGTTTTAATGTTATTAAAACACTTGTTGTTTTTAAAATGATTTCCACTTTCGGGCTCTGACCCATTTGCTTTCAAATCTATTTTTGTAAAAACCATTTTAGGTGCCCAGCCACAAGGACACCATGCTTAGGATTCTCATTCAGGTGATGAGTTGTAGCTGTTTGTGGAAGTTACAGGACTTTGCTTGTAGACGCTTCATCTATCTTGACTCGATATTCTTCAGTTATCAGTTGTAGGGTATGTCGCCCATTTCTTTTAGAGACATTTCATTTATTTCAGTTATTCAGACTTCTGGCATATAATTATTCAGGATTCAGACTTGTCGTATTATTTTTCAGTTGTGGGATTGCTGTGAGGAGTTTTCCTCCGGATTTATATTTATGTTGTTGGTTATTCATTACTTCATTATAGTGAATGGTTGTTATTCTTTCATTATTCTTTTACTGCATGTTAATCAGACTTAACTTAAAATTTGGCACTTACTTTTTAAATACTAGGTGGTTAGTAATTATTAAAATGTTTTCGACAGTGATGTTATTAACTGAACCAACTTGGCATTTTGAATTAATTTAATAAAGGAGTAGCTACCCGATATTTAATTAGTCGGGGTGTCACAGGTGGTATCAGAGCATCAGGTTCTAGTGTCCTTTAGGATCTGTACGGCTTATTATGTTTTCCGCTGAGCTTTCTTTGATATAGATCCCTATATTTTAGGACTGTTGTATTCCTTTTTGTATATGCTAGTTCTTCAGCTATTTCAAGTTTATAACTGCAAACTTATAAACTTTATTCTTGTTTCAGAATGCCTCCACGACGTGCACAACGGGTTCCCAGGGATGCAACGCCAGAACCACAGCCTGTACTAGTTCAGGGCACGATGAATGTTGCCGAGGTTGCAGCCATTGTGGCCCAGGCTGTAAATGACGCACTAGCAGTAGTTCAGCAGGCACCACCTTAGGAGCCGATAGCCACGCCAGTTCAGACACATGCATTCCCGTCTGCTTGGGAACGTGTACGTGATGCTTTTCATAAAGCACACCCTCCGGAGTTCACAGGTAGCTCCGATGTGGTAGTTTCGAGTCAGTGGAGGAAGGACATCCAGCGACACCTGAGGATGTATGAGTGCACAGATGTCCAGAAGCATATACTAGCTACCTTTAAGCTAGTAGGGTCTGCACTGCAGTGGTGGGATTCTATTACCACAGTGGAGGAGAGAGATACTCTCACTATTCAGGAGTTTTGGGTGCGGTTTGACCGCAAGTACTTTCCGTCGGCTGTTCACACAGAGATGAGGAGGAAGTTGATGATCCTCAAGCAGGCGGGTAAGACTGTGGCCGAGTATGAGGCCGAATTCACTGATCTTCTGAACATTGTTCCGGATGAGATACCGACGGAGGAGAAGAAGATACAGAAATTTACGGACGGGTTGACATGGAGGATTCATCAGCACTTGTTAGGGAACCTCTCGTTAGCCACTTATTCTCATGTGGTTAATGATGCATTGCTCCATTGCCAGGATCACCGCTTTCACATGACTGAGGGCAAGCGATCAGGAGAGTCTAGCCATCAGGGCAGGACTGGAGGAAATGGTGTCAGTGGGGCACAATCTATTCAGGGACAGAGGCAGGGTGATCAGGGTACCCAGCAGGGGGATCACAAGAGGTTCAGGTCAGGAAATTTTAGGCACGGATAGGGAGGTTTCCGGGAGGGCCATCAGGGTCCGAACGACCATCAGCACCAGCAGGGTCAGAATGGTCAACAGCAGTTTCAGGAGGGCCAGCAGGGCCAGTGGAGGAACGGTAACGGCCACCAGGGCCGGGGGCAGCAGGGACAGAGAGGGGGGAACTTTCCGGGGAAGTGTTTTGTTTGTGGCAAGACTGGACATAAACGCCAGGACTGTCCTGATAGGGGCAGGGCCCCGCAGCAGCAGCAGGGTGCTCGACAGGAGCCACAGAGGCCACTTATTCCACCAGCCCTCCCAGCTCCAGCCCAGGTGCCAGCTCTTCCATCCATTCCAGCAGTTCCTGTGCAGCAGGGACAGTTACAGTATGGACGTGTCTATAACGTCCACCAGGCAGTAGCTCCGCAGGCACCACCCGCTATTGAGGGTATGTTTCCTATCCATGGTACTATGGGTCGGGTTTTGTTTGATACGGGGGAAACACATTTCTTTATAGCTACACATTTTACGAAAGCCTTAGGGTTGTTAGCCACAGCAGAGAGAACAGTGACGTGTGTAGACTCACCATTGGGGAGTGGGTCACTTATTTTCTTTATATGCCGGGGAGTAGGGGTAGAGATTGGTAGTCTGGTATTACCTGCAGATATGTTGGTATTAGATATGCATGTTCACGATGTGATTATCGGTATGGATTGGCTCGCTGATTATAGAGCCATGATTGATTGCCTCGGTGGGAGCATTATTTTTGCTATTCAGGGGCAAGAGATGTTTGTAGTGGCGATGCCTCGCCCAGAGGGAGATTCGACCGCTCATTTGTATTATTTAGAGGAGGAGACCTCTAAGGAGGTGGTGATACCACTTGATTCGATTCCGATTGTTAGAGAGTTTGCCGATGTATTTCAAGATATACCTAGATTACCCCCCAGTCGAGAGATAGACTTTGCCATAGATTTATTACCAGATACGAGACCTATAGCACGCGCATCGTACCGTATGGCTCCAGCTGAGATGAGGGAGTTACGGGATCAGATTAAGCAGTTGTTGGGTCAGGGGTTTATACGGAGGAGTACTTCGCCGTGGGGTGCCCCTGTGTTGTTTGTGAAGAAGAGAGATGGTTCACTAAGATTGTGTGTGGACTACCGGGAGTTGAACAAGGTCATGATACGGAATAAGTATTCGTTGCCTCGAATCGATGATCTATTCGACTAGCTGAGAGGAGTTTCTTTCTTCTCAAAGATTGATTTGAGATCGGGATACCATCAGTTGCGTATCAAGGAGGAGGATGTCTCGAAGACTGCGTTCTTATCGAGATATGGGTCTTACGAGTTTCGGGTTATGCCTTTTGGTTTGACCAATGCTCCAGCCGTGTTTATGGACTTGATGAATAGAGTGTTCAGAGATTTCCTAGGTCAGTTTGTCATTGTCTTCATTGATGATATTCTGGTTTACTCCCAGACAGAGGAGGATCACGCCGAGCATTTGAGGCAAGTTTTGCAGACACTATGTCAGAACGAGTTGTATGCCAAATATGAGAAATGCGGGTTTTGGATGAAGGAGGTCCAGTTTTTGGGACACATTATTTCCGACCGGGGAATATCTGTTGATCCGGGGAAGGTATCCGCGGTGAGGGAGTGGGGACAGCCCACGACACCGACAGAGATTCGTAGTTTCTTGGGCCTAGCAGGATACTATAGGAGGTTCATTCGGGGATTCTCAAAGATAGCAGGTCCTTTGACACATTTGACTCGTAAGGGTGTGCCATTCATCTGGAGTGATGCCTGTCAGTTGGCATTCGATGAATTGAAGGATAAGTTGACCTCAGCACCTGTGTTAGCATTGTCGAGATCGGGAGTTGAGTATTTAGTTTACACTGATGCATCCTTGCAAGGACTTGGAGGTGTATTGCAGCAGGAGAGTCAGGCCATTGCTTATGCATCCCGTAAGCTAAAGCCTCACGAGAAGAATTACCCCATTCATGACCTGGAGTTTGCGGCAGTTGTATTTGCCCTTCGTATTTGGAGACATTACCTTTTGGGGGAGAAGTTTCGATTGTTCATGGACCACAAGTCCCTACAGTACCTATTCACGCAGAAGGAGTTGAATATGCGGCAACGGAGGTGGCTTGAGTTCGTGATGGATAATCAGTTCGATATCCAATACCACCCGGGGAAGGCTAACGTAGTAGCAGACGCGTTGAGCCGCATACCTGTTGATGAGGTGGCAGGGGTGTGGAAGGCAAAGTGGAAAGAATTGGGACACCAGGATGCAGTGGCCCGATCATTCATGTCGGTAATGACTGTTACACCGCAGATTGTCGCGAAAGTGGTAAAGGCACAAGCAGATGACTCGTTCTGTCAGGAGCTGATAGTTTGATTACTAGAAGAGTGAGATGAATCCTATACCGTTAGCTCAGACGGAGGATTACGCTTCAATGGGAGATTGGTAGTTCCGAAAGGGGAGGAATTGCGGCACGAGGTGATGGACGAGTCGCACGGCTCACGGTTCGCGGTACATCCCGGTGGGGACAAAATGTACCAAGACATGAGACGTCAGTATTGGTGGAGCGGAATGAAGAGAGATATTGCCGAGTTTGTTTCTAAATGCACCACTTGTTAGTTAGTAAAAGTGGATCATCAGAGACCGGCAGGACTGCTACAGCCGTTGGAGGTCCCGATGTGGATGTGGGAGAGCATATCCATGGAATTTATCACGGGGTTGCCTACGTCACAGAGAGGTCACGACTCCATTTGGGTAATTGTGGATAGGTTGACCAAAGTCGCTCATTTTCTACCCGTAAGGACGGATTACACTACGGGACAGTATGTCCAGCTCTTTATTTCAGAGATTGTGAGACTTCACGGTGTGCCCCTAAATATCGTGTCTGACCGAGACAAGATATTTGTTTCACATTTTTGGGAGAGTTTTCAGGAGACCATGGGCACGGAATTGCGATTGAGTATGGCATATCACCCACAGACCAATGGGTAGACCGAGCGTACGAACCAGATGTTGGAGGACATGCTACGTATGTGCATCATTGATTTCGGGGATGGATGGGAGCAGTGTCTTCCACTGGTAGAGTTTGCTTACAACAACTCCTACCAGTTCACCATTGGCATGACTCCATTTGAGGCGTTGTACGGTAGACCTTGTCGTTCCCCAGCATGTTGGTTGGAGGTGGGGGACAACAAAATACTTGGGCCGGAGGTGATTCAAGAAACTTCGACAAGGATAGAACTGATACGGAGTCGCATTCGGGTAGCTCAGACAGGCAGAAGAGCTATGCTGATGCGAAAAGGTTCTTCAAAGAGTTCCAAGTGGGGGACCAAGTTTTGCTCAGAGTATCTCCTATGAAGGGGATTATACGTTTCGGGAAGAAAGGGAAGTTGGCACCGAGATATGTGGGACCATTTCCTATTATTGAGCGGATTGGACCGGTTGCGTATAGACTTGGATTACCAGAGCATTTGCATCGGATTCACGATGTGTTTCATATTTCCTCGCTAAGGAAATACCTTAGAGACGATTTGGCTCATTCTCATATTGCTTTGGAGGACATCGATCTCCAGCCTGATACCTCCTACGAGGAGGGACCGATTGCTATTTTGGACCGAAGTGAGCGGAAACTGCGGTCAAAGATAGTTCCGTTAGTACGTGTCCAGTGGCGACATCATAATGTCGAGGAGTCCACATGGGAGCGCGGGGATGAGATGCGCGAACGTTATCCAGAGTTGTTCTTACCAGGTACTTTCTAGTTCCGAATTTCGGGACGAAATTCTGTTATTAGGGGGGAAGTATGTAATACCCCGTACTTTTGGTGATATTTATTTATGGGATTAATTGAATTAAATGTGTCAAATAATTGGAAATTAATCCGGATAAAAATACTAGCGAGATGCGAGTTGGTATTTGATATTAATGAGTATATATGGCTATATATGAATATTGAACTATGAAACTTGTCGTGAGATTGAAATACGGCAATTTGGGAATTTTGTTGAGACTCGTGTGACAGTCGCGTCAGGTATATATTTAGTTTAATTAAAAAGTGAATTTTATTTTTATCACCTGTATGGTCATTTTGAGTGCGCCAACGAGTCCGGAAGGGTCGAAATCGTCAGAAAACACTAGCAGGGGGTTAAGTTTAGGTCCCGGGGCATTATTGGGCCATACCGGTATCTTATAAGGGCATTTTGGTAATTTCGGATATTGGGTAATTAAAACCCACGAAAATTAGAGTTAAAAATATGACTTAGTCTTAACCCACTAAGCCATCTCCAACTCCAATTTAGGTAGTGGGGCTACGGGAGAAGTTAGAAACTTTAAAACTTGGCAAAAACCAACCCAACCTCCATTATCACCTTGAGAAGAACTTGTAGAGAGAGAGAGAAAGAGGAGAATTCTGCAGAGAGAGAAAGAGGACAAATTCAACCTTCAATATTCAACCTCAAAATCAGAGATTCAAATAAGGCAAGTGGTTTAATTTCGTTATTTTGCAAAGAATGTTTCTTCCATGTGTAGGAATTGATAAAATCTTATTGTTCTTGGGAGTTAATGAAAAACCCATCTTTAATTGGAAGTAAAATTACATTTTTGATGAGGAATTGCATGTAGATTTGTATTTAGATGATTACTCTGATGATATTATAATTTGGATAAAACAAAAACGGATTTGATTAGGCTCATTGATGATTTATAAATTTTAGGGTTCATGTTCATGTAATTTGGGGGTTAAATGATGGGATTTGATGATTTGATGATGTTGGCCCTATATAAACGTTTAGTTATGATCTATGAATGTTTAGTAAGAATTAGGAACCTTAAATTGATGTTGGAACGATGTTTAGAGGAGATTAGAGATGTAGAAAAATGTGAATAACGAGTAAAGGAATTTCTGGGCTTGAATCTGGCCACTCGTTAGAAGACCTGCCCAGGTCGTTCGAACGAGCTCGTTCGAACGAGCTTCTAAAGAGTTGACAGTTTGGGTTCTAACGAGAGGGATGTTCATTCGAAGACTTTAGTTCGAACGAGATCTCGTTAGAAGGCCCAGTTCGTTCGAACGAACTCTCGTTCAAACAGTCTCGTTCGAACGAGACTTCGAACGAGTTGACAGTTTAGGCTTTTTAGCCTATTTTGATCCTGAGTGTCCCGTAACCTTGTGTATACGTTGAGATAACCTTCCCTTGATGATTAATTGTTACATTTGGGATGTTTGGGATATAATGAGGAGCCAAACCTAGAAGTGTAGTTTGAACCTAAGGGAAAAATATGAAGTAGGACGTGAGTGTCTATTACGTTGCGAGAACTACTGACGGTTGAATTTATTATATTTACCGGGAACATATAAATTGTGTAGTATTATATGTCAGTACGAGAATGAGAATTGTACCTCCAATATATTACGGTAATTACTAAGAGGTGTGCATACTTAGTATATGTATTGATTTTATGTGTATGACATACCTACCATACTTCCTATCACGGGAGGTTTACGTTCGCTTAGGGCCTTCTAATCCTTGTGTTGCCCGGATTTAGATTGGTTACCTCGATGAACATAGGTCAGAGAAGGACTTATTGGGATGTTAATAAGTCTGCTGATCATGGGAGCGCAGGTATGTGCGTGACCCATGTGATGTGACTGTGTTTGCCTCCATTATTTGTGATGTTGTTATCTGAGAACGATTTCCTGAGAGATTCGGAATGCGTGATCCTTATGTACGTGATGTACCGAGATGGATAGCAGAGTATGTGTGCACCGCAGCTTAGTCTCGGGGTGCTTGTATTGTATATTTATGATGTGAATAACATACACTTAATTAATGGGAACTTTCATGTGATATTGTGTATAAATATGGAAACGTTTTGAGAAAACATAACGGGTTAACCGATAATGAATTGTATTACTAATTGAGAATCTGAGTTTAAATAAAGCCCTCTATTATTTTGATAACGCTAGAATGTAAAATGGAAATCGAGTAGTAAGGGGTAGAACTTATTACGGTTTGGGTTAGATAGGTATGATACTTAGATGGGTATGGTACGTTAGGAGTGCACATGTAGTCGAGAGGTGAGAATTTCATGTGAGTGCACGTCCTAACATGTATTTTGCATTTAATGTTTTAATGTTATTAAAACACTTGCTGTTTTTAAAATGATTTCCACTTTCGGGCTCTGACCCATTTACTTTCAAATCTATTTTTGTAAAAACCATTTTAGGTGCCCAGCCACAAGGACACCATGCTTAGGATTCTCATTCAGGTGACGAGTTGTAGCTGTTTGTGGAAGTTACAGGACTTTGCTTGTAGACGCTTCATCTATCTTGACTCGATATTCTTCAGTTATCAGTTGTAGGGCATGTCGCCCATTTCTTTTAGAGACATTTCATTTATTTCAGTTATTCTGACTTCTGGCATGTAATTTTTCAGGATTCAGACTTGTCGTATTATTTTTCTGTTGTGGGATTGCTGTGAGGAGTTTTCCTCCGGATTTATATTTATGTTTTTGGTTATTCATTACTTCATTATAGTTAATGGTTGTTATTCTTTCATTATTCTTTTACTGCATGTTAATCGGACTTAACTTAAAATTTGGCACTTACTTTTTAAATACTAGGTGGTTAGTAATTGTTAAAATGTTTTCGACAGTGATGCTATTAACTGAACCAACATGGAATTTTGAATTAATTTAATAAAGGAGTAGCTACCCGGTATTTAATTAGTCGGGGTGTCACAGTGCTCAACAATGAGTCTTTTAAACTCTGAACCTCCTTAGTTATATATATAAGTCCCTTTACATCACATCAAAACATTTCCGCAAGATAAATCCTTCCCTCATTGGAATACCGCAGTTACATGCCGTAGCGTATCTATAAAATAATAACATCATAACCACTACTCAACAAACCTTAACAGTCCAAACTTCTGGAAATCAATGGCATAACTCTCTACTAGCTCATCGCGAGATGATCTATTATCACAAAAGATGCCATACAAAGGCAGTACTTTCTCACTTCTTCCTCCAAGGAAAGTCCGTACACACTATGGATATAGCGGCTAACCACTCGTTATACCTTACACGCGATGCTCCAATTGCCATATAAATCATGACCTAAACCCAAAGAAAGGTATTCTACCTTATACTTCTATATTCCAATTTCTTTACTTCATCCATGAATCCCTGCTCAAAGTCCTCTACCCCTGTCTAGGACAATCTTTCTTCCTAAAGCCTATTTCTCCAAAAGAGAAACATCTTCCCTAAAATCCTTCCTAATCATCTTGAAGGACAAAATTCTATTGCGACCCCTGACAACTCCTTCAGTGATACTCAATGAACTAACATCTCAAAATTTCTTACTCCCTTCTTAAACGAAGACGACACTCCTAAAAATGGGACAACACCACATACTTTTCACCGGTAAGAGTCAACAACACTAGGTTTCCTAACAAATATTGATTAGTTTCTCAATCTAAACATCCCAAGGACTTCACAATTCACTTATCCACATCCCTTACCTTATCGATCACCGAATTCTCCATTCGAGTCAATTCTTCTTCTTTCTCGACCACCGTCAAATCACCGCTGGAAATCTCCTCCTTATCTCCGCCTGAGTCGGGGAAAGAAAATACCTCCAGCCAAAGCGTACCCAAAATCTATTATGGGTATTACATCTCTCATCTTGACTCTTCCTGAACGACTTATTATTAGTGATATCTGAGACGAGGGCAACTGCGTCAGAACGTCCTTCAATTGAGTATACCTCTCAGAAGGAAATAGACGTAGTGAACACAACAATCTTAATAGTAGGGCTCTACATCAAGAACGCTTCCGGAGGAACGCTGAAAACCCACACAGATCCTAAAGACACTAGAACCTGATGCTCTGATACCATCTATGACACCCCGCTTAAATAATAACGGGTGTCCAACCCTATACTACATTAAATCAGGAATCTCAGATGTCTCATTCTCATCATCAACAAACTATACTAAAATAGATAATGCTAACTACCCGAAACTATAAAAGAGGATGCCAAAATTTAAATAAAAATATACAATGGAATTCAAACCAACAATGAGAATGACTATTAACATGAATTAAGAATATACATGCTCAACATGAAGAAGGGACTTACTCCCAATACATCATAAGTACATACAAAAATATATAACCGAATAACTTGTCTGGTCACAGACAGTACAACATCCATACGAAAGAAATATAAAACACTACATATAAATTTTGGGTGTAAACCCGATATACAAAATGAATCCTATCTAGATTTACAAGGGAATAGAAATAGACTACAATCTAAATCCCGCCACAGTCAAAAACTAGTGCGGCTCCCAAGACTCTGGAAAGAAAAGCATCTGATATCCATGTGGTGGGACACCTATAGTAACAGTATATATATATATATATATATATATATATATATATATATATATATATATATATATATATATATATATATATATATATATATATATATATATATATGTAGCAAAAGGGAAATATAAACGGGTCAGAGCCCAATGGGTAAAAATGTTTACCAAGTGTGTTAACCGTGCATAATAAATATAAATTCACTATTTTATAATTAGAGTGGAGTCGCACTCTCGTGAAACCCCAAACTCATCTCTCATCTACAGCGTACGCCTAATCGTGTCCTGGAACCTTAATTAAGTTACCCCACCCACTTAAGGACAACTTACCTGACCATACGCACGGCCTATACCCACATGACTTGCCCTCTTACATAACCGAAAAACCCTTTTCATTCTATCCCCGCATAAACATATACACACAAATATATATACCTTACTCGGCTTTATTATTTCTTATTATTTGCTTAAACAAATTATTTGTCTTAGCATGACACATATTACCATTTTGTTTCAATATCAGAGTTCATTCTCTAAATAACATACATTTTAGTACTAAAAGCATAATTTCTCTCCAATCCCAACATTGCACTATGTTTTGTGCTTGGGGCGTCTCGCAAAGAGAAATCCAAACAAGGAACCCCCCCCCCCCCCCCCCCCGATACACTACTCCTTGACAATGTTGATCGTAGGGATCCATTATGTCCACACAAATCCTACTACTGCAACTACCTAATTATAGAGTACTATCTAAAACATAATTAGAATCTTTATTAAATCCTTGGGTCGATATAACCGTAATTGTCTCTAAGTACGATCCTTCGACCCCAGTGAACTAGTACACCAAAATTACCCAAGATGTACATCATAGAATCTTCATATCATCTTCACCTATATATATATATAAGCAATTATTCATTCCTATAACCACGTATACATAACACACATAATGTAAACTTTGAAATACACATAGCATAAACGGTTATAGGATACCAAAATACTGCACCATGCTATAATCTTCCAGGAATTGCTCACTTTCTCTCGGGGTCACCACCTATCGAACTATTATCACACCTCCATGGCGTCAAAATCAATCATAACGTATGGGAAGCTGTCATAGTTCCTAACCGGCAAGTGAAAACGACTCATACCCAAGACTTGTCACCCCTAAAAATATAAAATCACACAAATAATAATGGACGACTATGACTTGTGGAATATCCACACCCTGCTCCTCAAGCCAGGGGTTCACCCTCATCGCACAACTTCCCATGATAGCATGTGCCGAGTATGATTCACACCATTAGTATATATATCATTCACCCTATATATGTACATCTATATGATCACATCATATAATCAAACCATCACACACGGTATAAATATTCACGCCATAAGTACACATATATATACATATCTATAGATTTATATACATATATACATACCATCTCTCGTTCGTATGTATAAAATTTATAAACTCGGCCATAAGTGTACATAATCCTCAATATACTAGCCGTTGTTCCAAGCGTATTAACTTAATTCGTTATATAAATACAATCCCTCACTTGAAGCATATTCATCCATTATCCCTATGATATGAATAGTCTTCAAATATATCCAACATTTAGATTATCAACCCAAAGTTTAATGTATGTGACGATCACTACACATCCCATCTAATTCTGAAAACACACCGATATATCTAGTAATAATTTCGACTATTGGTATACACCTAACTAATAGTCTGCAAGCCTCAAGCTTAACTTTATATTCATTTTATGATCCCCTCACATATTGCAATCCCCATTGTTACTCCCACACAAATATATAGTAACCTACCTACTAGGTTTAGAACACAACCTATTCTAGTTGATAGTACGATCCCATCATTATCAATTCGATCTACGGTTCAATTGCTCCTATGAAACCTTAACATTGAACGTACTTATCCATTATCATATACATACCAACTATTACGAGATGCATACCAATATACGATAATCATTCCGGCTATAGTATAAACACAACCTAATAGTCGGTAATCTACGAGCTAAATCCCAATTCATTTCTTATAACCCCATCATTCTCGGAACATCTATTATTGATTGCACATAAATGGGTAATAACTATATCGGCTAGAAGTACACACATAACAATTCTATTCGGTAATCATCAAAAGCATATACCGCAATACTACTTGACTTCAAACGCACAGAAGAAAAAAGGGACCATCTCTATACTTGTAAACTATTTCATGATAGCCCACCACCATCATATATACCATAATCTGCCTATCATTCAGTCCCATAATCATTTCCTTACTAAAAGAGGCATCATACCCTCATAATCCATTTTTAACATAGGTTCAAAATCCCCTATTCCTCCGAAGGCACAAATCCCTTAATACTATATCATAACCCTCTATAATAAGTCCACTAAAAAGGCCTCTAAGATTAAACCCCAAAAGAAAAGGGGTAGAAGAAATTACCATTCTTGAGCTAAAAATAGGGGAGCGATCGACCGATCCCAAACCCCCGGTCGACTGCGGGTCTAATTTTTGCCCTACGAAGTACCCAGTAGGCTTTTCCCTTGAGGTGAGGTCGATCGGTCCCCTGGACGCGGTCGACCGGCCATACGAGATGTCTTGCCCTTTTTCCATTTTTGGATGAACCCTAACTCTCCAAACACCCAATTTTATCTACTTCCAACCATTTATCTTCCACCCAATTAGGTTTCTAACATCTAAACTCATATAGAAACCAACCCCACTCATTATACAACCTCAAATCCATGCATAAACATCAAATGCAAGATAAAATACCCAAAACTAGGTTTTGACATTAATACCCAAAATCCAATTCTTTCATCCACAATTTATGAAGTAAAATACACAAATGAATTATTCAGAAAAATTAAACACTTGCCTCAAAATTGTAGAGGTTGAATCATCCCCGAAATTGCGTGTTAGCCGGAGCCTCCAAGTTTTCTCCTCTCTCGTTCTTCCTTTCTTCTTCTTTATTTCTCTCTTTCTTTATTTGTTTTTCTTTCTAGGGCTTTTCTCTCTCTCTCTCTCTCCCTCAAGAATGAGATTTTAATCTCCTAAAGGCTTTATAAGCCTAATTTCCCAAAACAACCAACTTAAGTTATAATACACACTTTAGTTGACTCGTTTACTCCAATTCGAGTCAAACTAACTTGAAAATATTCCGGACCCGAAATAAAACCCAAGGACAGTCGTTTCAACTATCTCGACCTAGCCGGAATCAATGGCGCAATAAGAATCATCATCTGAAATAATTTATAATGTCCTCAATTTTTTTGTACCTCACTTTCCAAATTTTAAAATTCTCCAATTTAAATAAATTTTATTTCTCTCAAAAATTTAATTTCTCAGCCCCAAATTCACGGGGTATTACAACATGTCATACATTATCTTTAGTTTTCATCTAAAGAATTTATTCTCCAAACAACATACCTCCGAGTGCTAAGGACAAAATTTATCACCATTCCCAACATTGCACTAAGTTTTGTGCATTGGGGCGTCTCGCAAAGCAAAATCCAAACAAGGAACCCCCCGATACCCTACTCTTTGACAATGGTGATCATTGAGATCCATTGTGCTCTCAACCCACAGCCTATAACTCCAGCTATTTACTGGGAACAACTATCTTCAAGTATATATGTAAAATAACACCTAGAATCCTTAGGGTCTAAATAACAATATCATAGTTATATAAGCATGATCCTTCAACCCTAACAAGCATGTACACCTAATACAGAAAATGTACATCTTAAAATGCTAATATCACATTCTCCGTTAAGGAAAATATATATCATTACCTTAGTTACATAATACAATACTATAACCATGCACACATAACACACAAGGTACGCATTTTGAAACACTCATACCAATATACGGTTATAGGATACAAATCTACTGAACGATGCTATCTTCTTCTAGGAATTACTCTTTTTATCCCGGGTTACCATCCATCGAATTATTATCACACCGCCATGGTAATAAAAACAAAACACAATGTATGGGAGGCGGTCATAGTTCCGAACCGGAAGTGAGAATGAATCATACCCAAGACTTATCACCCCAAAATGAAATCACACAATAAATATATCATTCACAGCATATATGCATACATATGATCACATCATATTTACAAACCATCACATACGGTATATACATTCACGCCATATACAAGCACATATAAATACATCTATATATATACGTACAAACTGATTCAAATATGTATGTATAAAGGTACTAAAATCGGGTACATGTAGATAATTCTCTCTATACTAACTAACATCGTAATTCATACCTACCCAATTCATTTCCTTACAATCCTTCACTTTCAACTTACCCATCCATCATACTTATTTTGTGAATAATCTCCCAATATATCCTACATTAAGGATACTATCTCCTAATTTAACTCACATATCAATCATTAAATAAATACCATCTATATCTGAATGCATACCAGTAGCCCTTAATCATTTCGACTATAAGTATAAATAGAACCTAATAGTCAGTAACCTACGATCTCCATCCTAATTCATTTAAAACCCCATCATACATCGGAACATATATCATTAATTGTGAATAAATGTATAATAACTATCTCAGCTATAAGTACACATATAATTATTCTAGTCAATAATATACTAAAACATATATCGTGATACCACTTGACTTCGAAATCACATAAGTAAAAAGGGACTATATCTACGACTTATAACTAGGAGAGCCCACCGCAATGATAATAATATAATCTGCCTATCTTTTGTCCCAAAAGGAAGGCGGTAAAAGAAAATCCCATTCTTGGGCTAAAAACAGAGGACCGATCGACCGGGCCTTGACCCCCGGTCGACTGCGGTTCCAAATTTCATCTTACGAAGAAAGCAGTAGGATTTTCCTTTGAGGCACGATCGATCGGCCCTGGCCGCGATCGATCGACCATACCAGATATTTTGTCATTTCCCCTTTACGGATGAACCCTAACTATCCAAACTCCAAAATTTATCCACTTTCAACCATTAATCTTCCACTCAATTAGGTTTCTAACATCAAAACTCATATGAAAATCAACCCCACTCATTATACAACCTCAAATTCATTCACAAACATCAATCTATAATATTTAACCTATAAAATCTTGGTTTTAATATATATACCCAAAATCCTATTCTTTTGTCCACAAATTATGAAATAAAATGCACAAATGAATTATTTAGCAAGATTAAACACTTGCCTCGAAGTTGTAGGGGTTGAATTGTCCTCGAGATCGTGTATTGTCCGAAAATTTCCAAGACTCTCCTATATTTTCTTCTTTCCTCTTCTGTCTCCCTCTAGGGCTTTCTTTCCTTCTTTCTTAATCTCAAAAATGAGATTTTCAATCTCCTATAGGCTTTATAAGCCTAATATCCAAGATACCCACTTGAAATGGTAATACACACTTTAAATGACTCGTTTACTCCAATTCGAGTCAAACTAACTTTAAAATATTTCAAAACTAAAATAAAACCCAAGGACAGTTAGTTTGACTATCTTAACCCATCTGGTATCAACTGCGCACTCATAATCGTCATTCGAACTATTTTATAATATCCTCTAGTTTTGACGTCACTTGCCAAATTTTAAAATTCTTCAATTTAAATATAAACTAATTTCTCCCAAATAAATTAAATTCTATGTCCCCAAAGTCGTGGGGTCTTACAGACTTCCCCCTTACAAAAATTTCATCCTCGAAATTTAGATCAGCCTAGGACTCTGAACCTCAACTAGTTCTACGTCTACCCTCCGGATCACTATACTTATCTCTCCCACTCCTCAAAACGAATCGCTTTAATTATTAAAATCAAATTTGCTAACCAGGGCGCCCGTATACCCCATACCCGAGCTTAATTCGTAAAAACATACCCCGACTCCACTAGCCTCAAATCATAACACAACTCTCAACAGATTAATTAATAATAGCGTACTAAGTATATAAAATTATAAAATTTCCACTTGTTGAACTCTTCTAAATTCCTTATATTCGCTACTTTCATGCGGGGGAGGCGTCGCAAGAGAAATCCAAAAAAGGAACCCTACCAATACACTACTATGTAGCTATGTTAGGAATTGAGATCATTTGTACCAGGATTAAGGTTTTGTAAAAGATTTTCGAATCATATATAAGGCCCGAAGGCTTATATAATATCATATAAAATAATTCCATGTGTTTGGACACACCAAACAAACACCTTATGTTCAAGACACAAGGCCTCAACAAATACAATACTCCTACCCAAAACTAGTCCTCAAAACTTATACATCTATGAGCTAAATTCCCCGCTCAATAATGATATGTTAAACTCTGAACCTCCTTAGTGATATTGTAGACACCCCATGCTGTTACCCCCTAAACACTCCTTAGGTACCTAGAACCTCCCTTCATCACTATAAACCCAGGTCATACCCCAGGTATTGAATGAATCTTCGAAGGGAACTGAAACCCCTTTCCAACGGTCCATCCCATGCACAATTCTGACTCACCATGCGGACGAATGACCTATTTTCCCTCGAAACTCAATCAGGAGACCATTGGGAGATCCCGGGATCTGTTTGACCTAGGTCAACTCTTCAACTTGACCGAGACTAAATGAATATTTGAAGGGCACTAAAACCACTTTCCAATGGTCCATCCCGTGTATGATTCTGACTTACGATACAAACGAACGGTCCGTTTTACTCCGAAAAGTCAACGAATACTTACAGGGCTCGGTTGACCGAAGTTAACTCCTTGAACCAGATCAAACCCTTTGGAATGTCGAAGTACATCTCCTAACCTTTCCAACAGTCTACCCCGTGCGTGATTCGGACTTACCATGCGGATGAACAATCCGTCTGCATCCGACGATTCCCCGTCCAATGGACCGACGAATGCTTTCGAGCCATATTTGACCCAAAGTCAACTCCTAAACATAGAACGGTCCAAAGGACTTTTTAAGGTCTCTGAATTTACTTTTCCAATGGTCCACCCCGTGCATAATTCTGATCAAGGGTTTGAATTCTACGACCGATTTTCAGAAAAGGCCAGAAAGACACTACCAAACGGCAAGTCCCAGACCCTTCCTATCGGTAGTGCCTAAACGCACCTGTCGATTGGTAGGAACACGGCTATGCTGATCGGCAATGCCCTGGGCCTATAAAAAGGAGGCCTGACCTCACTTGCAAAGAGAGCCCAGATCTGATAGATATAACTCTCAGTAAATCCAGAAAACCTCTCTCGAAGTTAGCGTGATTTCCACACTCAAATCCCTTCCCAACCTTCACTTTTCATCATCCTTCTCATCAAACTTGGTGAATTCACTACCCTCCATCATCATCCAAGCCTAAGGGTTTCTCTCCAACATTCAAGATCAAGCTCAAGATCTTCAAGAAGGTCCAATTTTCTCAACTCTCCCCTTAAATTGTCATAAATTCGCAATAACTTGTTTTATTACTTATCACTTTCATTATCTCATCTCACACATCCTAATATAATTTTTATTTAGTATTATTGTACATATCTTATTTTCATATAAATAAAAATCCAAAAAAAATAAGGAAAAGAGGGTTTGCTCATAAATTCCAAACGGGAATTCTCATACTTTTCTTACACTTTTCTCACAACTCAAACACTTTTTCTACACACACACACACACAAATAAGAGAATCCCCCGATTGGATTTATGGGATAAACCCCACCCCTCATTTTGCATGCGAACTACGTGGACTTTGATGCCTCTATACGCTACGTAGGCATCTCGGGGTAAAACTCGTGACTCGAGTCCTATTTTTCTTTTTCTCTCATTTTCTATTTTCTCTAAACTCCACTCTCTTATATTATATATATATATATATATATATATATATATATATATATATATATATATATATATATATATATATATATATATATATATTTGTTCTTAGTGGCGTATTATTCCACATGCGTTATCGTTCAATCATAATGGTCAATGTAAGGATAATCGCGTTAATCCTATTTTCTACTATTTTTATACCTTCCTATGGATGACTCGCTTTACCTCTTCCATGGTGCAAGTCGATGATTCCTATCTCCACTATATATACACATGTACACATATCACGGGGAAAATAAAGGAAAATAACAAAAACCCATGAGAGACCGAAAGGGCGGAATGGGTGCCTAAAATCTTCCCATTTCGTAACTTAGCCTCCGAACCCTTTTCAAATCATTTTGGTTTCGTATGCATCAGTATGTCTTTGGATGCTATCCTTCGGGATGGCCCCCGTTCTTTTGTCTGTTTCGAGTAAAATAGACTGGCGACTCTATCTCTCTACATTTTTCACCTCACCCAAATGATGCCGACCGAAGCGCTCCCGAGAGGGACGCGCGGGACCTAGGATCCTCCCTCACGCCACCCGCCTGTCGCGAGGATCCAGGGATGGCCACAGTGGCGACTCCGCTGGGGAAATCTTTCTTTTGAGGGCTAGACTCTATTTACATGGGTGTTATGTTTGTTTATATTTTCCCCCTATTTGCATGGTACCCTTTATTACTCATGTGTACCCCATGCTTATGCTTCTATTCACACACTTGTAGAAAATTCTCCATATACACTTCGCACCATGTGCACCTAGGGTCACATATATCCATATGTTGCCGCATCATCCATCCATACATGGTGAACCATTGGTACTTGTACTTTGCTCCCTGTTTCGCATAATCGAAAAAGACATTCTCAAAAGATACTAATAAGAGAATTATGCATAATTCACACGACATCACCAAAGAGCTTTGTGATTGACAGTAACTGGAGGGTCACTTCGTGATGGGCGCTGGTTCGGAAGGGCGTAGTTAGCCTAAGACATATGACTCTCACCTTCCATTGGCCAAGTACCTTCGATGTATATCGAACGATTCACCCGCATCGTACCGCTTTACTGACGTCATGACGGGAGGTAAATCATAGGGAACTCGTTCACATACATCGAGTATATCGAGTTCACTCTCACACGTACCATCCCCACGAGGTATATGGTGAGTAAATTCACATACACTCAGGTATATCAAATGGCTTATCCATACGTATCGATTTCCCGTAAGAGCAAGACGCATATCATGGAAGTCACGGCAATGGGGGGAACCCTTTCCGATTCACCCAACCAACTGCATACGCGCATATAGGTGTCAAGCCTAGGAGACATATATAAGATTTTCGGTTTCAACCTGAACTCTGTCGAAATTCCAGGTCGGCCTACAGCCCGAATTTTACGCATTTTTAAAACAGGACGCTGTCCGTAAGCCTGGTCACAAGTCCAGCCATAGCTTTTCATATATTATAAACCCAATTTTTCCAGGCCCGGGTAGCGTTCGGCATTTCATTTTCCATTTAGGAGAATTAATACAAGTGAAAACATAATAATTGTAATAATCATGCTGAGACCGTCTCTCCTTTCTTTGTCAAAAAAATCCTCTCTTTATCAAAAAGCTAAAAATATTTTGTCTTCCAATCTCAAAAAAGAAAAAAAAGAAAAAAAGTGTCAAAAATAGTTTCTCCTCTTTTTCTCAAAACAAATCCCATTTTGCGCCTTCTCAGGTCGATTGCAAGCCCTTGGCCTGGATCCTTATTGGCTTCAGTCTTCAGTCAAGTCACCTCGGAGCTCTGTCCATTCCCCTGTTACTTCTTTCGAGTCCGATATCCATATGCTTTCCATGGAGAACACAGATCTAGAACTCGTTGTGCAGCCGGATCTGACGGCAGTCCTAGCTTAGCTTATATCCAAGATTAATAACCTCCAAACTGAGGTCCGAGAGATGCAACAAAACCAGGTTCCCATTCCTTAAGAACTCGAGGCCATATTCCCTCGTGCTATAGATCCACCAGAGCCCATATGGGTTCCAGAAGAGTGTGAGCATGCTCCACGTGCCCCTCCTGTTAATGGGCCGCCTCCTGCCTAGCTTCCTATGCCTAACCTTGCTTAGCATGGGCCTAACTAGCCTATGATAATTGATCCGAAAGAGGAGGAATTAAACAAGGTCAAAGAGGACCTCAAGATGCTCACCAAGAAGTTTGACCAAGCAGAATCTCAGGAAATTACATGGACTACACCCACATGTCTCCTTATCCTAATGCGAGGTTATCCTAGAAGTTCAAGATACCGAATATCGAGAAATTAGGAGGAGGTAGACCCCCGATTATTCATCTTCGAAGTTATCACCGTTCCATGACTCTACTAGGGTATTCAGAAGAAGTGATGGCCCAATTATTTCAGCAGACTTTGAAGGATTACGCCCTCCGATGGTTTTTGTCTCTCGAAGAGTCTAGAATTCATAGATGGGATGATGTAGCCCGAGAATTCATGTCGCAGTACAAATACAATGAAGAGATTAAGGTCACCTTTCGTGATTTAGAGCTGCTCAAACAGAACCGTGGGGAATCAGATAGTAACTTCATAGCCTGATGGAGGGAAAAAGCTGTAACCATGACCAATCGGCATTTCGAGGAAGAACAAGTCAGTATAGTGAAGAACTTCTTACCCCATGTCTAAGGAACCATGGGAGAACAATACTATCCCCACTTTCGAGCTCTCAAAGAAGCAGGAGAAGAAATCAAGGAAGGTCTTGACAAAATAAAAGTCAAACCAAAGAAGGTGTTCGGACAGTTCACCCCTAGAAAATATGACAATCCTGCCAGTGCTAAGTCTCAACATTCAACAACATCTCTCAACCAACCACATTATGGGGGCCAGAAAGCCGTCCTGTCCTAGTCCGAAAGGAATACACCGAGCTCCATGCTCCCCTCTATAAAGTTTATCAAGCCTTGTTAAGCCAAAACCTTATCAAACCTTTGGATCCCCGTCCATTACCAAATCCACTCCCAAAAAACTTCAAGGCAGATGCCCATTACGCCTTTCACCAAACTTTTGGCCATACCACCGACCAATACTTTCACCTCCGAAACATATTCCAAGGTCTAATTGATCGGGGTACCATCGTCCCACCAACCAATCCTAAGCCAAACACTACTCACAACCCACTTCCAAATCATGCCAATGCTATCTTTCTAGAAGAGAACCCAGAATTCGATCCCTCAACTCAAATCACACCCATATACTTTCCTAAACCTCTCCAAATTTGCCCATATTTCCTCCTACACCCTACTAGCCTCGCTGATCAGGCAGTGTCACTCCTTACCAGAGCATGCATCGCTGTCTGTACCCATTTTAAAAATAGAAGTATGGAATCATCAAAATTCTTAAACCAACTCCTAGAGTTCGGGATGAAATTTCCTTCAAAGATGACCATTTATTGCCAGAGTTCAGTACACTGTTCTTAGAAGCACGAAAATGGTCCCGAGAGTCAGATAGTTGGGTAGTACCAACCGATGAAGTCAGCCTGGATGATGTCGTCCAGATCATGGTAGAATTATTCAGGAAAACTAACAACATTTGTAGTATGACCGAGTTACTTAATACTCTGAAGATACAGGGGCACCTGGTCCCTTTACCCTTACATATCCCCACAGAATGGGATGTCCTGTATGAAGAAGTCGTTGAAGCTGTGGAATGCATCGACTTTACATGGAAAGACAGAATTATCGCCACCGAATGGGGGGGAGAATTCAGAGATTCGAATGAAGAACAAGCTTTCGAGAAAACTGTCCCGGTAGCCGACATGTGTGGAATGATATCATTAGAAGAACTCCTCGGAGAAATAAACAAGGTGGAAAAACAACCCAAGATCAACGAGGAAACGGGATTCATGTTTTTCCCTTCTTTAGTAAATCATATAACTAGATCAGGGAGGCATTACCAGATCCCAAACTCACTACCAGCCAATAAAAAAGGGAAGGGCGTTGAAAACCTTCCTATGCTAAATATGACCCTCGAGGAGAGCAAGATCCTCGATCAACTGAAGAAAACTCAAGCTAACTTCAATCTATAGGGGCTTTTCATGTCCTATCAACTACATAGAAATGCTTTGATCAAGTTGCTTACTAGACTCAAAGTTCCTCCTTCTACCACACCAGAAGAAGTGGTAAATTTGGCAGGATCCTTGACCTCTACCCAAATGCTATCCTTTTCCGAAGAAGAAATCCCTAAGATTGGGATAAACCACAATCATGCACTCAACATCTCTGTCGAAGTTATGGGGAAGGTGGTACCACTCTCTCTTGTCGATAATGGATCCGCCTTGAATGTCTGCCCACTGAGAACCTTTAAATGTTTGGGCCTGAAAGAAAGCGACCTCGCTCCAACCTACTAGCCATGACCCTAATTCTCTTTATTGAACCATCTATCATCATGATAGCTTGTTTAACTGCAATCTAAGTGAAGAAAGTCACCTACATGACTCCCACACTCCCATCGCAATCAAGTTGGATTTCCCTTGCACCAAAAACATGATTGAATACAAGGCATGCACAGTAGGCCTCAAAGTTGATCTTGAGAAAGATATTCAATGCCTAGACGTCTACGGGGATTCTTCCCTCATCATCGGTCAAGTGCTCAGAAAATGGAGAGTTAAGGATGAGAAACTACAACCCTTCCATGCCCACTTAGAAGAGCCAGCCTCCTAATTCTAAGATATAACCTTCCATTACCTACCTCGAGCAAAGAATAACCTAGCCGATTCTCTCACTACGTTGTCCTCCATGGTCAACATGCTCGAAGGAATAACTATAACCCCTTTCCTAGTTCAAAAGCAATACAAACCAACCCACTGTTACCACAATGAGCTCGTCACTATAGAAGATCCCGAGCTAGCCAATTGTTGGCACTATGATATGTGGCACCTCCTCAAGCATGGTAGGTATCCCGAGGGTTCCAACAAGAAAGATCGAGTAACCCTTTTAAGACTCGTCGCCCAGTTCATCATCTGTCATAAAGCACTTATCAAATGGAACTTTGATGGAACTCATTTGCACTGCATCACAGGGGTTGACATTGGAAACGTAATGCAAAAGATCCATAGTGGGGAATGAGGACCCCACATGAACGGTCACAGGCTTCCTAATAAGATCATCCGATAAGGATACTACTGGACCACCATGACCTAGGATTGGACTGCCTATGTACGGAGATGCCTCAATGCCAACAATTCCCCAACCTTCAGCATTTGCCTCCTCGTGAATTATACAACATGACCTCTCCCTGGTCATTCTCCACCTGGCATCAACATCATAGGGAAGGTTACACCGAAGCCTTCAAATGGGCATGAGTTCATCCTAGTTGCCACTGATTACTTCACCAAATGGGTCGAAGCAGAGTCATACACAGCGTTGAATGCCAAGAAAGTGGCCAAATTAATCAAGAAAAACATCATCTGTCGGTATGGGGTCCCGCATGAGCTAGTATCAGATAACGGGTTGCATTTCCAGGAAGAAGTCATAGAGGTGGTCAACGAGTATGGGATTCAGAGACAAAAATCTTCTCCCTATCGACCTCAGACCAACGGTGCAGTTGAAGCTGCGAACAAGAACCTCAATGCCATCATCAGCAAGATGAACGAAAGCTATCGAGATTGGGTCGACGGGATCTCGTACACCCTCTAGGGCTATCAAAACTCAGTTCAAACCTCTACTGGGGCTACCCCTTACTCTCTGGTTTATGGTATGGAAGTAGTCCTACTCGTGGAGCTCGAAATACCCTCGTTGCGCGCCATGCTTGAAAGCAATGTTAGAGAAGAAGACTGGTGCCAAAGCCATCTTGACGAGCTGACCCTCTTAGACGAAAGGGGATTAAAATCACTATACCATATACAAGGGTACCATCATCGAATAGTGCGTTCATTCAAAAAGAGAGTTAAGGATCACGGTGTCTGATAAGAGGACCTAGCCCTCAAAGAAATCATATAACCCTTCTGGGACCCCAGAGGGAAATTCAAGCCCAGTTGGAGAAGCCCCTACATTATCAAAAAGATCTTGTCCGATGGTGCTGCCATGCTTACCAACTTAGATGGGGAAGAGATGGCTCATCCAATCAACCTAGATCGTCTCAAGAAGTTCTACCCCTAGTCTGAAATCTCAGCGTGCTACGACTCTTCTCGTCTCCCTTTTATTCTAAAAAAAACTTTTCATTTCCCCCCGCCCAGAACTACGTGGGCCTGATGCTCTACAAATAACCATTTTCAAACAAAGTATAAAATTTCAACACCCTAGAGGTACGTAGGCAGCTCATACACCTTATATGAGCACGACCCTTTCTTTTTCACAAAATACTATTCTTTTCTTACCTCCGAGAATGAAAGTTCATTCTAATATATATTTGAACAAAAGGATTATTTATGCCTTGGCGATCGGTATAGATAATTCAAACAACACAAAATTCATCGAAAGGCACAGCTGGATGATCAGAAACTTGTTTATTTCATTAATAAGAAATTACGGTACAGATTACATAAGAAAAGGAACGGATAACTCCCTTCCCCCTACCCTCCTAAAAAAGCCAAATAAAATCCCCACATTAATTCCCCATTACTAAATAAACCATCCTACCCATAGTTATCATAGGAGTCCGCTCTGTCATCATCATCTGCATCCTATGGTCCCAAGTTTCCCCTACCTGAACAGAGTGTCGCAGACACTCCATGGACCGATAAGCTCGAACCAGCTTCGAAAAACCATAACACCTCCTTCCATGGTGTTAAAATAGATAAGCCACTTTTGTACAGTCTCCACTGCCAACATCTTGCTAACTACTCTCCTCCACAACCACTTTATATAATCCCCAGGGATATGCCAAACTCTCCCAACAAACTGAGAGGGACGGGTCAACGGACGCCGACTCTCCCACAAAGAGCCAAGCCGTAGGCGCAGACGCTCGATCAAATCCTCTACCGGAAAAGAATTTAGTGTCCGAAGTGGCATGAATTGTGCCCAGCCAAATTGTCATAAAGGCCGCCAAGGGGAATAAAAAGAGGTCTGGCTCCGAACAACCAGCCGCACATACGGGTATTCTCCTAGCTCTAGAACAGGCAGTAACTGTCCCCAACAAGGCACTGACCAGTATAGATTCTGAGCCCGATGCTCTATAACCTAATTCTCCCAGCTCTCAATATCCAGGCCAACACTGAAGAAGTGACGCGAAAAGAAGTTGGGTACAGCCAACAAAGGATATTCTGGAAGAGTCACAAGGTGGAGTCTTCCAGACAACCACATGAACAGCATCACGGGGCTACCCAGTAAAAAGTCAGAACGACCTTCTCACTAGGCATCCAGACCGTTTAGGGTCTCCGCTAGTATCAGTGTAGCATGATTGCGACAATATGACATCCATGAAGTAATGGATACAAGTTGCGGATCCACCAGCAGTTCCCTAGTCACCAGTAGCAATTTTGAAACCAGACCTAGAGCAACGGCTCCAACATAGCCAGCATCACCTACTTCTCGCAAATGCACGGACTGCAACACCAGCGGGAGGGTGATTATTCCTCCAGCAACCATTGATCTAGTCGCTAAAGGAAAAATACGAAGAAGCTCAGCCAGCAAATCCCTGGGAGAGCGGGAAAATTCGGGTAAAGCCACAACAACACTGGGATTTATCCCCAGCATGGCAGAAAATTCCTCGTAGATAGGACAAACTTCATCCAACCCAAAGCAGAATACATGGTCTTTGAGGTACCAAAACTGTACCACCACCATCAGCATGTTCCACTCAATGGATCGATTGCGCCACGAAGAGACTCGACGCATGTTAAAAGCATCATAGTCGACATTATAAGAGCACATCACTTCCAAAACTTCGAGGTAGTTAGAAAACTCAATGCTACCAGGGAGAGCCATCTTGAAAGACTAAGAGATAGTAGGCAAGTAAGTAACAATGTCAAGGTGTGATGAAAACACTCCACCTCTACCCCTTTTTATACTTTGGAACCCTCACAAAAGACATAACCCCTGCAAAAATCAGAGGTAATCCTACCCGACAAGGTATAAGAAGTTGAATTATAAGAAGCTGAAGAGGGCACTAATCAAAATCTTTAATTGATGGGAGCGGACTTGACTGTCGATAGGCATGGCAAGGGGCTTGTCGATCCGTAACCCCCCATTTTTGGAAATTTTCTTTTTTTTCCTTCTTTATCAAAATTAGAAAAATGCAATAAAATTAAATTGAGATTCGCAACAGAATTTCAAAAATCCTCTTCCACCCCTATATAATTTCTCATTTTTAAAACCTTCCTTCAAATCCCCAAAATATCTCTTTTACGGTCTCAGCAGTAAAGTAAAATCGCATATGCATGCATTCACTCATTCATCATTAATAAAAGATAATAAAAAAATCCCATTGCATTGCATATATATATATATATTCTTTTGTGTTACATCAAATTTTTCAGGAAATAAAAGAAAAGAAAAAAATCAACGGGACTCATCCCGAACCCGCATTTTCTCTCTCTCTCTCTCTCACCTAACCTTCACCCTTCTCTCTAAGAGCCTCCACCCCTGCGACGCGCTCTCTTTCCCCTACGGCGAGATGACGCACCACCCCTACGGGAGCCAGAATCCTCCTCGGACGAAGCAGACGACACCAAGCAAGAAGGAATCGGGATCGCATCTCGAATATGGGCAGTCGCCGAAAATATCTAGTCTCTGATGTCCTTCAGCCAAGTGGTCGACACATGGACTTGCTGCAAGAAGAAGGAAAAATCAGTATCAAATAGGGATCAAAACAGAAAAGGAACCAAAAAGAGGAAGAAGGTATACCGCAGGACGAAGAACCTCATCTGTGAAACCCAGCTACTCCGGATCCATCGCATGAGGACGGTGCAACATAAGAACCATCCCTCCATCATCCCTCCAAATTTTGTACAAATGGGTATGCAATAGCACGAAGGGGACCTCTAAATTCTCCACCGCCGCAGACGTCGACGGAACACCGCCGCAGTGGGAAGACCCCACCGCTTGACTCGAACCCGCAGGGGGGAAAGGAAAGGCATTGTATATACTGGGCTCCATCAACCAGCTCTTCACAAAGTCCATATAATCATACGGCGCAGCCGCATCAGTATACAACAGGTAGGACTCGCCGATCATCTCCATGATCCTCGCATCCTTCGGCAACAACCGCTCCCGCCTCATAGACATAAGAGGCTGCGCAGGTGGCACCACCACCTCCTCCTCTGCAATCTGTCGAACCACCTGATCCTCGAGATACCAAGAATGGCCTAACTCATGCACCAGCAAATGCCTCATCTAAGTATTCACCCCGGTCGCTCCCGTATCCTGAATGGTTATCCCCAAAGGGTTAAAAGTCACCTGAAAATCCCCAGTAGGCATAAGTCAATACAGAATGAGAATGTGCAAAAATCAAGACTAAAAAGAAAGAGTCTTACCCTACCACTGGTCAGGTCATTCAAGACCAGACGCACCGCCTCCAGAGAGAAAGATCCCTTCGACTGCCGATTGACCTTGCGCCATCGATACAATCGACAGAAGTCCCCAACAGTCTCATCCTTAAAGGCAATCAGCTAGGTATTGTACCCAATCACCTCATAGAACCACGTCTGCCAAAGATAGGAATTCACAATAAAAAAGAGACGCATAAGGAAAATGCGAATGCATGAAAGGAAAATGCACAAAATTAAAGGATACCTCGAGGAGATACGTGGCTCAAGTAAAAGTTTGTCGGTAGCACCGGCTGAATGCATCCAAAGAAAAATAGAGGGTCGCCAAAGTTAGACTCCCCCAATAATAGAGTGGGATGTTCGAAAACATCATCAAATACGGCAAGAACCACAAATGGACAACGTCGCCACTCGACGCCACCATGAAACCTCCCAGCACCGGCAAAATGAATAACCGGGCCATTTACCACACCTGAAGCCCATCCTCCACATAAACCACCCTACTCATCAAGACATCCTTCAGCAAGGAAAACCGGATGAAATCCCCATAAACTATCCTCCCTACATCACCAAGCGTCGCCCTCACCACCTCCGACCTCACCCTCAGAGAGAGATCCACCTCTATCTGCTCCCAATTATAATCCAGCCCCAACAACTGCTGCACGTCTATGGGAGTCATGGTCATCTCCCCAAAATTAAAATGGAAGGTGTGGGTAGTATTCCACCATCTCTGCCCTAAAGTGCATAAGATCTCTGTCAACTGAGGTATCTCATCCAGCACAGATGCCAACCTCCTAAAACTCGTTGATGATACCACCCAACGCACCACAGGTGGAAGATGATCCCAGATGTCCTTAAGCCCCGTCATCCCATGGGCACGCATGTTCCTTAAAGAGATATGAGATTGTCAAAAGAATAAACCCTTTCAAAATTCAAGAAGGAATGAAAAATCAAGAAGTCCAAAGTTAGGTTGCTTACATAACCGTCGGGGCTCACCACCTTAATGCGAAGGCTCCCGTAGAAAATTCCATTCATCTGCAACCATCTCGAATGTGTCAAAGTATTTCTTGCTCCCCAAAGCAAGAGGGCCCCTGTCCCTCCACTCCACGTTCGCCCTGTCATCAACAGTCAACCATTCCCTATACGCTGCAGTGCTCACAAAGGCAACCATTTCTAAGAGATCAGAACGCTAGAATGATTTGCAGAGGAAAATCATAGGAAAAAAAGCAAGAATCAGTCCGTGCCACTGTTGAATGGCACCCTCTGAACCATGTCGACTGACAATCCCTTTAAATTTCGCACAAAAATTCCCAGAAAATACGAGACAGCTCTGAAAAATTCTTATAAAATTCCTAAAAATCCCAGGAAGGATTTAGAACATTTTCACCAAGAAACATTCTCACTCCCTCAAGCGGAAACCCTATTTTCCCAGCGGAACTCTCAAAAATCAAGTAAAACTCCTCCCGACAACATCCCCGGAGGAGCTCTAAAGATCAACCCCTATGCCCCAAAGACCTCAATTTTCCCCAAGTAATACATCCAAACCTTGGGCCACCTAAATCTCCCTAGTGGAATTTTGGCTTTTACTTCAAAGGATGCAAAAAATTTCCCCAGCAGTCAGCTCCCCAACCCAAAACAAAACCACAAGATAAATCTCCCCGGTAGAGTTCTCCAAGAACATCTCTACATAAGCCCGCAAAATTGGATTCGACCCACAGAATTAGTCATCTCTACTTAAGCCCACAGAATTGTCTTTGAGCCACAGAATTGGACATCTCTACTTAAGCCCACAAAATTGGCTTCGACCCGCAGAATTGGTCATCTCTATTTAAGACCGCAGAATTGGCTTCGACCCACAAAATTAGTCATCTCTACTTAAGCCCGCAGAATTGGCTTTGACCCACAAAATTGGCCATCTCTACTTAAGCCCGCAGAATTCGCTTTGACCCACAGAATTGGTCATCTCTACTTAAGCCTGCAAAATTGGCTTCGACCCACAGAATTGGTCATCTCAATTTAAGCCCGCAGAATTGGCTTCGACACGCAGAATTGGTCATCTCATACTTATGCCCACACAATTGGCTTCGACCCACAAGATTGATCATCCCTACATAATCCCGTAGAATTGGCTTCGACCCATAGAATTTGTCATCTCAACTTAAGCCCGCAGAATTGGTCATCCCACCTTAAGCCCTCATAATTGACTTCGACCCGCAGAATCAGTCATCTCATACATAAGCTCGCAGAATTGGCTTTGACCCATAGAATTAGTCATCTCTACTTAAGCCCGGAGAATTGGCTTCGACCCGCAGAATTGGTCATCTCAACTTCAGTGTACAAAATTGGCTTCTACCCACTGAATTGGTTATCCCCAGCACACACTGTAGGTCCTCGAAATCAACCTCGACCATCTGAATTGGTCATCCTCGCTCCCTGAGGTCCTCAGAATCGGCCTCAACCTTCGGAATTAGTCATCCTCCCTTAAAAGCATCATGCGGTGTCTATTCGAAGGCTATCGTTTGTTCCAAACTCACCCGTTGAGGAGCTCTATAGATGCCCCATTCTTTTACCCCCTAAACTCTCCTTAGGTCCCTAGCACCTCCCTTCATTACTACAAACCCAGGTCATACTCTGAGTATTAACCTAGAAGAAATCGAGCACTCCAAGGCTCCGTTTAACCAAAAGTCAAAGTCTTTAATTCGACCGAGACTGAACGAATATTAGAAGGTCACTGAAACCCCTTTCCAACGGTCCATCCCGTGCACGATTCTAACTTACCATGCGGACGAACGACTTATTTTCCTCCAAAACTTAATCAGGAGGCCACCGGGTGCCCCCGGGCTCCGTTTGACCTAGGTAAACTCTTCAACTTGACCGAGACTGAATGAATCTTCAAATGGCACTAAAATACCTTTCCAACGGTCCGTCCCGTGCATAAATCTTACTTACGGTACGAATGAACGATTCATTTTACTCCGAAACGTCACCGAATGTTTCCACGGCTCGGTTGACCGAAGTCAACTCCCTGAACCGGACCAAACCCTTTGGAATGTCAAATTACATCTCCTAATCTATACAATGGTCCACCTCGTGCATAATTTGTACATACCATGCAGATGAATGATCCGTCTGCGTCCGACGATTCCCCGTCCAATGGACCGAAAAATGCTTCCGTGCCATATTTGACCCAAAGTCAACTCCTGAACCCGGGAGCGGACCAAAGGACTTTCAAAGGTATCTAAATTTCCTTTCCAACGATCTACATCGTGTACAATTATAATCAATGGTTTGCGTTCTGTGGCCGATTTTCCGAAAAGGCCTGAAAGACATTGCCAAACGGCAGGTCCCAGACCCTGCCTATCGTCAGTGTGCCTAAACGCGCCTGTCGATTTGCAGGAATAGGGCTATACTAATTGACAATGCCCTGGGCATATAAAAATGAGGCATGATCTCACTTGCAAGGAGAGCCCAGATCTGATAGATATCACTCTCAGCAAATGTAGAAAAACTCTCTCGAAGTCAGCGTGATTTCCACACCCAAATACCGTCCCAACCTTCACTATTCATCAAACTTGGTGAATTCACTATCCTCCATCATCATCCAAGTCTAAGGGCTACTCTCCAACATTCAACATCAAGCTCAAGATCTTCAAGAAGGTCCAATTTTCTCAACTCTCTCCTTAAATTCTCATAAATTCGCCATAACTTGTTTTATTACTTAGCACTTTCATTATCTCATCTCACACATCCTAATATACTTTTTATTTAGTATTATTTCACATCTCTTATTTCATATAAATAAAAACCCAAAAAAAAGAGGGTTTGATCATAAATTCCAAACGGGAATTCTCATACTTTTCTCACACTTTTCTCATAACTCACACACACAAATAAGAGAATCCCCCGGTTGGATTTATGGAATAAACCCCACCCCTCGTTTTGCATGCGAACTACGTGGACTTTGATGCCTCTATAGGCTACGTAGGCGTCTCGGGGTAAAATCTGAGACTCGAGTCCTATTTTTACTTTTTATCTCATTTCTTATTTTTTCTAAACTCCACTCTCTTATATTATATATATACATACATATATTTGTTCTTAGTGGCATATTATTCCACATGCGTTATCGTTCCATCATAACGGTCAATGTAAGGATAATCGCATAAATCCTATTTTCTAATATTTTTATACCATCCTACGGATGACTCGCTTTACCTCTTTCATGGCGCAAGTCGATGATTCATATCTCCACTATATATACACATGCACACACATCACGGGGAAAATAAAGGAAAATAACAAAAACCAATGAGAGACCGAAAGGGCGGAATGGGTGCCTAACACCTTTCGATTTTGTAACTTAGCCTTCGAGCCCTTTTCGAATCATTTTGGTTTCGTATGCATTAGTATGTATTTGGATGCTGTCCTTCGGGATGGCTCCCTTTCTTTTGTCTGTTTTGAGTAAAATAGATTGGCAACTCTATCTCTCTACATTTTTCACCTCACCCAAATGATGCAGGCCCAAGCACTCCCGAGAGGGACGCGCGGGACCTAGGATCCTCCCTCGTGCCACCCGCTCGTCCAGAGGATTCGGGTATGGCCAAAGATACAAATCCTTTACATCACATCAAAGCATTTCCGCAATATAAGTCCTTCCACAACTGGAATGCTACAAATACCTGCACCTAGCCTAACTATAAAACGATAACCTCATAGCCAATACTCAACAAACCTTCACAGTTCACACTTTCGAAAATAAAAAGCACAACTCTCTGCTAGCTCATCGCAAAACGGTATATTCTCCCAAAAGATACCATCCAAATGTTACAAATTCTCAATCCTACCTCCAAGGAAAATTCTACACACATTTTGGTTATAGCGGCTAATCACTCAATCAACCTCACATGTGACGCTCCCAATACCGCGTAACATGACCTAAACCCAAAGGCAGGTAGTCTACATTATACCTCCATATTCAAACTACTTCACTTCATCCATGGGTCCCAGTTCAACGTCCTCTACTTTTTTTCCCAGGACAATCCTTCATACTAAGGCCTATTTCTCCATAAGAGAAACATCTTCCCGAAAATCCTTCCTAACCATCATGAAGGACAAAGAGCTATTGTGACCCCCGACAATCCTGTTGTGGCAAAGATCTTGCTCTGCTGGTATCAACTCCTTCAGTCCTACTCGATGAGCCGGACTCCCCAAATTTCTTACTCCCTTCTTAAATGAAGACGATACTCCTAACAATGTGACAACGCCACACATACCTCGCATCGGTAAAAGTCAGCAACAACGGGTTCCCTCTCAAATGCTGACGAATTTGCCAATCTAAACCTCCTAAAGACTTCACTATTCTCTTCTTCTCCATATGTACCTCATTGGGCGCAAAGTTCACCAATTGAGTAGATTATTCTTCGTACTCAACCACCATTAAAATCAACTTGAGTCACATCCAGTAAACCTCTTCCTCATCAATTAACTCTGGCATCACTGCCTCAAAAGGCATATGAGCAAAAAGAAAAGGACCACCATAATTGGCATCAATTGTTCTCGATTCCTCATTTCCATTTGAATCGAAGAAAGAAAATTCTTCCTGTCAAAGCGTACCCAAAATCTGTTATGGGCATTGCATCTCTGCACTGAACCCTCCAAAGGTGCCTTTGTACATCCTGCTTCCACCGATTTGCAACTATTGCATCAGCTCCCTCCGAAGAGCCTGAAGGATGACCTTTCCTAAAGGCCTCTAGTACTATTTCCCATGCAGATGGTCCTGGGTGGTCTTGAGCCATTGAAACTATAGAATGGCATGCCACTACAAAAATTGTGGCACTTACTATTCGTGCCATAAAATTAGCATCTTCAGCTGCAGTAACTATCCCTATGGGCATTTTGGGTTCCCTGTTCCCATCCTCTTTGCTTGTCCCTTCCTGGACGACTTATTCTCGGTGACATCTGAGATGATAACAACTGTGTCAGAACATCGTTCAAGTGAGTACACCTCGCAGAAGAAAATAGACATAGTGAATACAACAATCCTAATAGTAGGGCTCTACATCAAGAATGCTAACGGAAGAATGCATAGAACCCACACAGATCCTAAAGACACTAGAACCTGAGGCTCTGATACCATCTGTGACACCCCGCTTAAAATAATAATGGGTGGTCAGCCTATACTACATTAAATCAGGAATCTCAGATGGATCATTCTCATCATCTACTGACGATACTAAAATCAATATGGCTAACTACCTAAAACTATAAAAAGTGGATGCCAAAATTTTGAAACATACATTAAACATCCAGCCAATAACAAAATGACTATAACATGAATAAAAAGGTACAAGCTCAAAATGATGAAAGGACGTACTCTATTAATACATCGTAAGTACATTCAAGAAAATATACCCGAATAAGTTGTCGGGTCATAGACAATACAACAACCAAAGGGAAGAAATATAAAATGCTACAAATAACTCTTGGGTATAAACCTGATATACAAATGAATCCTATCTAGATTTATAAATAAGTAGGAAATGTCTACAATACAAATACTGCAACAGTTCGCATATGTCACGGCTCCGAGAACACCGAATGGAAAAAGCTTCATTGGCGTCCTTGCGGTGGAACTCCTGTAATACACAATATATATATATATATATATATATATATATATATATAGCAAAAGAGAAATAGAAATGGGTCAGGGCCCGAGGTGTGAAAACTTTTGTAGCAAGTGTATTAACAATGCATAATAATTATAAATGCAATATATCATAATTATAGTGGACTCGCACTCTCGTGGAACCCCGAACTCACCCATCAACTAAAGCGCGCTCCTAAACATATACCCTTCAACACTAAATATTCTACCTGAAACATTTTAGGGACAATCTACCTAATTATTTCCGTAGCCTAAACCCGCATAACCCACCATCTTAACATAACCCAAAACCCTTTCCATTCTAATAACTTATAAATATATACACACCTATATATATATATATAGCTTACTATGCTTTATCGGCTATAATTAATAGCTTAATCCCATTATTAGTCTTAGCACGTCATACATTATCTTTAGTTTTCATCTAAAGAATTTATTCTCCAAACAACATACCGACATTGCAATACGTTTCGTGCATGGGGCGTTTCGCAAAGCAAAATCCAAACAAGGAACCCCCCCCCACCCCCCCCCCCACCCGCTCGATACACTACTCCTTGACAATTTCGATTTTTGAGATCCATTGTGCCCTCAACACATAACCTATAACTCCAGCTATTTACTTGGAACAACTATCTTCAAGTATATATGTAAAATAACACCTAGAATCCTTAGGGTCTATATAACAATATCATAGTTATACAAGCACGATCCTTCAACCCTAACAAGCATGTACACCTAATACAGAAAATGTACATCTTAAAATGCTAATATCACATTCTCCCCTAAGGAAAATATATATCATTACCTTAGTTACATAATACAATCATATAACCATGCACACATACCACATAAGGTATGCATTTTGAAACACTCATACCAATATACGGTTATATGATACAAATCTATTGCACGATGCTATCATCTTCCAAGAATTACTATCTTCATCCCGGGTTACCCTCCACAGGATTATTATCACACCGCTATGGTAATAAAAATAAAACACAACGTATAGGAAGCGTCCATAGTTTTGAACCATAACTGAGAACGAATCATTCCCAAGACTTCTCACCCCAAAATGAAATCACACAATAAATAATGGATGACTATGACCTGCGGACAATACGCACCCTTCTCCTCAAGCCAGGGGCCTCACCCACATCGCGTAACCTCGCATAATAGCATGTGCTGGGTATGCCCACATAATAAGTATATATACATCATTCACAGCATATATACATACATATGATCACATCATATATACAAACCATCACATACGGTATATACATTCACGTAAAATACACACACATATAAATACATCTATATATACATACAAATTTATTCCAATACATATGTATAAAGGTACTAAAATCGGGTACGTGTAGATAATACTCTCTATACTAACTAACGCTGTAATGCATACCTACCCAATTCATTTCTTTACAATCCTTCACTTGAAACTCACCCATCCATCATACTTATTTTGTGAATAATTTCCCAATATATCCTACATTAAGGATACTATCTCGGAATTTAATGCACATATCAATCATCATACAAATACCATCCATATCCGGATGCATACCAGTAGCCCTTAATCATTCTGGCTATAAGAATAAACAGAACCTAATGGTTGGTAACCTACGATCTCCATCTTAATTCATTTATAACCCCGTCATACATCGGAACATCTATCATTAATTGTTCATAAATGTATAATAGTTATCTCAGTTGTAAGTACACACATAACTATTCTAGACAGTAATATACAAAAACATATACCATTATCACTTGACTTCAAAAGCACATAAGTAAAAAGGGATTATCTCTAGGACTTATAACTAGGTTATGATAGCCCACCGCAATGATACTAATATAAACCGCCAATCTTTCTGTCCCACAATCGTTTCCTCACTAAAAGAGGCATCATACTTTCATAATCCATCTCTAAAACAATTCCAAATGCCGCCTAATCCTCCTAATGTGAAAATCTCTTGACATAATAACCTAAACCTCTATAATACATCCACAAAGAAGGTCATGAAGTTTTAAACCCAAAAGGAAGGCGGTAAAAGAAAATCCCATTCTTGGGCTAAAAATAGAGGACCGGTCGATCGGCCCTTGACCCCCGACCGACCGTAGTTCCAAATTTCACCTTACGAAGAAAGAAGTTGGCTTTTCCTTTGAGGCACGGTCTACCAGCCCCTAGCCACGATTGACCGTCCATACCAGATATTCGGCCATTTCACCTTTACAGACAACCCCTAACTATCCAAACACCCAAATTTATCCACTTCCAACCACTAATCTTCCACCCAATTAGGTTTCCAACACCAAAACTCATATAAAAATCAACCCTACTCATTACACAACCTCAAATTCATTCACAAACATCAATCTATAAGATTTAACCTTTAAAATCTAGGTTTTAATATATATACCCAAAATCCTATTCTTTTGTCCAAAAATTATGAAATAAAATACACAAATAAATTACTTAGCAAGAGTAAACACTTGCCTCGAAGTTGTATAGGTTGAATCGTCCTTGAGATCGCGTATTGGTCAGAAATTTCCAAGCTCCTCCTCTCTCTTCTTCTTTCCTCTTCTCTCTCTATCTCTAGGGCTTTCTCTCCCTCTCTTTTAATCTCAAAAATAAGATTTTCAATCTCCCAAAGGCTTTATAAGCCTAATATCCAAGATACCCACTTTAAATGGTAATACACACTTTAAATGACTCGTTTAGTCCAATTCGAGTCAAACTAACTTTAAAATATTTCGTAACCGAAATAAAACTCAAGGACAGCCATTTTGACTATCTCAACCCATCCGGAATCAACTACGCACTCAGAATCGTCGTCTGAACTACTTTATAACATCCTCTAGTTTTGACCTCCCTTGCCAAATTTTAAAATTCTTCAATTTAAATAAACTTATTTCTCCCAAATAAATTAAATTCTCAATCCCCAAAATCAAGGGGTGTTACATATACTAACAATGATGCGATAGATAAATGATATCAACTATAATGAACTAAAACAATCATGGGATATCAATAAAAAGTCGCAACAAGATAGATATTGATATGAACACATATCATACAAGGATTATATGTAAAATCAAAGACTCAAAAAAATTAATACCATATATATAAATAAGCATAAATTATCCATAAAGCATAAGCACACATATACATAGGTATAAACACCACACAAGACACTCAATACAATAAACTTTCCATACTCATATGGCATAAATGTGTTAAAATAAACATGTGGTAAACGGAGTGAAGGGGTGTGAACAGACAAAAGAATTATAACCGAGTCAATTAAACATGTTCAAGGGGTTGTATTTGATTGCAAAACTTTATCATACTTAGTTTTAGCCTCATGTGACAAGATAAATATAACTCAAAGAACAAATAAGCACAATGCACACAAGTCTAGAATCTTGATGATTATACAAATCAATAACACCATGACAAAATTGTGTAACTAGGATTCATTATCATTGTGCAAACCCGTTGATATTTCCATCCAAACTCCCTTATTAATAATAATTATTTTATTTTCTTTTGAATGACCATGTCAAACTAAACTACATTGGCCTCAACTAATTTTTATAATTCCACACTTTTTTTGGCACCTCTTTAATGGTGGATTTTCATGCAAAGTCATCTTAACTTTCGTAGCCCAATTCCATTGCTAAATAAAACTTTACCGAATAAATATTTATCTATTTTTCTCAATTCGGGCAACGGTTCTTACATCCACAAATGTCCCATAGTCAAAACAATATGTAGATGACAAAATTGATAGGATAACATCTCACTTAGATTAAATATACATGTGAAGTTAAAGTTTAAAAGAGCTTGTGCATGTGTGTGAGGAGGCATATAAAAAGAGAATCTATTAAAAAAATCAAAGTCAAACTACTCCATGCAATCATGATAAAGAACATTTTAAAAATTGAAATTCATAATCAAAAGTTCTAGCCACATGGAAGTGGAGTGATATATGATTAAAACACAAGGATTTGCTACATAAAATTTGTAAAGCTAAAATACACAAAAAAAAATCAAAAAATATTTTTTAAGTTTTTTCAATTTTTTAAACAAACAGGAAGACAACTAAAAAGACAAACAAAATATTTTTGTATTTTTCATAAGACACAATAAATGATAAAATAAAAATACAAAAGGTACACATGTCATAATTCTAGCAAAACATATATGATGAAGCATGGACTAAAAAGTGACAAACAAATATACAACTACAAAAATATATCATGAAGTACAAAAGCTAGTGTATGTAAAACAAAGCTAACACAATCAACCATTAGATTTAAAAAGGGAGGAATCATGTGAAAGGAAATAAGAATCATAAAGTTTATCATGTAAAGCCTCCAAATATGATCTCTTAACCCACATAGATGTAACTTGACGCTCTCGAGTTTTGGTGACCTTGGTGACTTTACTCTTGGACTTCCTAGGACAATTTCTAAGGTCAAAACAAAACCTCCTAAGGTGACCCTTCCTACCATAATATGTGCAAGTGAAAATACGGTGAGAAGTATTACCTATGGATTGACCTTTTCTAGTGTTCCTAGACGATTCTCGTAAAAACATGGTTTTATCTTTATTAGTGTAAGAATTATGAGTATAAAAAAAATATCACACATATCATCTTTGATTTGGACGGTGCCTAAGATTTTATCAAAATTCTCCGACCTACACTCCAAATTAAATTTGACCCGACCTGAGTATCTTAGTATATCTTCAAGTTTAACTATCCTAGACTCAAGTAAACTTCTCAACTGTTCAAACTCAAGAAGCTCTTTCTTCATAGCCTCCATTAAACCTCTAAGGATATCTCTTTTACATTCAACATACTCTATCTTCTCATGAAGATTTATCTCACGTGACATAATATCTTCAATTAAACCATTTCATCACTACCTACAACACATTCTCTCATTCTAGCTTCCAACTTCAAGTTTGCCCTTTTTAATTTTAACAATTTTGCATACAACTCACGAAAGGCAACTTGGAGTTCATTCTCCTCATCTTCTTCTTCATTCTCACTCTTTAATCTACTATATTTACCATCACACCCATGGGATTCACAAACAATAGCCTTGAAAGTGTCATGCATTAAGTTATCATCAAGGAAATAATTTTTACTATCACTCGCATGGCTAGCCATGAATACTGTAAAATTACGCTCAATGGGGGAATCAAGACATTTTTTCGGTTCACTATCACCAAGGGTGGCATTATATGAAATCGGTTTCTTTTCCTCCTTCCTTAGTTTAGTTGGACATTCGAATTCCTTATTACCACACCCTTCACAACAAAAACATATATTCGACTCTTCCCTATTAAGATCATCATTATAATTTTTAAGGAGTTTCTCGGCTTTGTTATTATTAGACTTCTCAAATTTCTTATAATCATCTTAAGATTATCTTTATTAAACTTAAGAAATTTTTTAAACTTCCTAGCAAACATAGACATATCATCGGATTCGATGTCAAACTCATTATTTGAAATAGGTTTTTCCTCCTTCCAAACATTCAAAGGCATGCCCTTATCTTTCTTCTTCACATCTTTGGAGGTAAACATGTCAAGTTCATAGATTTGTAAGTCACCTACAAGCTCTTCAACTTTCGTAGAGTTTAAAATTCCTAAAGAATTTAACACTATCACATTTGAATTAAATATTTCCGGTAATGACCTCAAAATCTTAGTTATAACACATTTGTCGGGTATCTTTTCTCCCAAATTAAAAGACGAATTCACAATATCGGACAATCTAGCATAAAACTCATCAACAGTCTCACTTTTAAACATCTTAATGGTTTTAAATTGAGTGGTGAAGTTTTGGGGTTTAAAATATTTAACGGCACTAGTACCTTAATAGGTTAGTTGTACTGCGTCACAAAGCTTCCTTATATATTTCACACATTACAATCCGGCGGAACTCCTACGGTGTGACCGTATTAAAAAGAGCATTTAAACCTCCAGAATTGAAATTTTCTAGCTTAAGCTCATCCCCACTCCATATTTCAACTGGTTTAGGAACATGAACTTCTCATTTTAGACACATTGGTGGGGACCATCCTCTAACAACCTTTTGTCAAACTCCTCCATCTAACGATTTAAGTGACAACCTCATACGCACTTTCCAAAAGAGATGGTTCACCAAATATTCCAATTTTCAATAATTAATTTTTCACTTCTTAAACACAACTACAAATTCAATTCAAGTTCTAAATTATGCAAAACAACCTAAATACCAAAATATTAAAATCAACTTGAATTAAATTACACTAAAAATTACCCAATTTAAATTAGCAGCAAATTACACAATTTTTTTTATCAAACCGATTTTTATCTTTATAAACCTAAGCATGAATCTAGGTGATAAATTACAAGATAAAATTAAACACAACCAAAATGTCATGATGTACGAGGAAAACCCATAATGGAAAAAATCTCGAATGACCCAGCCACAAGTCAACTAAGTACGGAATTACAAAGGACACGACAAAATACTTACACAAGACTCGACACCCTCACAAGCCTTGACGCTCTTTATTCCTCCACCTCCACCTAGTTGACAACTGTGAAATTCACCTTCATCTTGGAATCCATCGATGGGGAAAATCTACCATCATTACACAGAGTCCACTACATGTACACCACGAACCATGAACATCAAATCCACCGTAAGAAACTGTCTCTTTAGGGTAGAAAAAGATATTCGGTGCTAAACCAATGATCTCAAAGCATGTATATATTGAAACTTGGATCAAATAAACATTTAGTTGTAAACTTGTGTTTTGTTTGAAAGTTAATACATTAACGATTAACAAAACAAAATGGACTTTTGAATTAGTGTTTATGCTCTAAAAAATGTGGAAAAAGCCCATCAAATGTCTACCAAAATAGTTCATTCGTGTACTATATAAAAAAGATGGGAAAAGAAATGTACTAGTCGGAGGTTAATTAAAAACTACTGAAAAATTGCTAAAATTCTCCGATCGCTCGAATGAGAAACCGGTGTCATTCGAACGAGAAAACAGGGTCGTTCGGTTAACATATCGAATGAGAAAGCAGTAGCTCCAAAAACAAAGGTTCATTCGAATGACAATTCAGTAAGTCCAAAGAGAAAAATCATTAGATACCCTATTTGAATGACCTGAGAATCTCGTTCAAACGAGGTCATTCAAACGAGGTCGTTCAAACGATATTATCAAACAACTTTTTAGAAAACCTAAATTTTTCTTAAAAAATGGAAAATTCATTCTAAAGAAAATGTTTACACAATAAAGGACACCTAATAAAAATATCTAAGTCTCTATATAACCTGTGGATTCATACCTGAGAGACATTGGAAAAGTGAAATATGAAAAGTTGATGACGCTAAACAAGGCACAAAACATGGCATATGATGTGATCTTCATTAGACTTGGCCTCTACGTTTTCAACTTAAACGTCATACACTTGAAATGTCTATCCTATGACTCAAATAGTTTTGTCCGGAATTAACCCAACACTTACAAATTGACTCAATTGGAAATTTCCCTTACAATGGCATCCTAGTGCTACAAAAAATGACCAGTTGTTTTGATGATGGAATAGGCGAAGAAAGGGGTCTCTAAACTTCTCTCCCTAGTGTTCTCTAATGATGAAAAGTCAGATAACCCGAGAAGTCATTATTTTTTATAAATAGTGAGGAGGCAAATTAGTTATGAGGTTTCGATCGGGATAGGTCCTCTGAGATTGTTATCATAAAGGTTTAATTAAAGTAGGCATTTAAGAGAGGATATTTCCAGTGGGATTTCGAAAAAAAAAAAAAGAAGTTGTCGAGGAGATAAACAATCATAATAGAAAATATTTTGAGTTTTTCCATTTTATTTCTCCGTTCCAAGGATTTTTGTTCAAAGTCTATGAAGAAATGTTCACTGAGAAGCCAAGGTTCAACGGACAAGCATGGAGATATTGATGGAGATTGATGACTATTACTTGTTATTAGAGTATAGCCGTGGTTTGAGGATTTCGACAGTTTGAGGATTCTAATGAATAAAATTGTTTGATTGTTTGACAGTTGAGATAGTGGCAATATGGTAAGTTATGTTTGAATTGGGTTTAGTGTTGTTTTCATTGAGTTTAATTAAAACTGTTTGAATTCGGACATTTTATATTCTTACTTGGAATAAATGTCACATCACATTTGTTTATTTTTACAAGTTTTTTGTAACATTTGCATGCCACATCAACAAACTATCAGTTATTAATTAAGGGTGTTATGTTTCTGAATGTTCAGTGTTAAATCTACCCTAAAAAATGTTCAATAACTAAAGTGGAAAATGGGAAAAGTTCGTTACATAAATACATGGGAAAAGTTCTTCATACTTGATAGAATCCCAAGACCATTTTGTTTCATTAATGAATGTACTTATCATCATTCATTCATGGACATTGTAAAAATTGCTTGGTTAATGCCCTGATCAGATGACACAATGAAGATTTTTGCCTTGAAACTCAAGCATCTGAAACATTCCCTCAAATCTTGGAACCATTTAACCTTCAAAAAAATTGATACAAGTTTTTATGAATTATAGGACAGTCTATTGACCAAAGAACATCGATTTAATCTTCACCCCAATGCCTTTAACATAAATGAATCGAGTAAAGCGCTAGCGGTATATCGTTTGAAGCTAAAAAATGAGGAGCCTTTCTGGAGACAAAAAATAAGTTTCAAATGGAAAGAAGTGGGAGACTGTATTACTAAGTTTTTTTACCTTTTGGTGAATCATAAACAAATTATAAACACATTACAAAAAATGATGGCAACTGAGTTGTCACAGTTTCTGAAATGGAACATGATATTTGCAACCACTTCAAGATAATTCTGGGAGATTATTTAACTTTGGCCTCTAATGAAGAAATTTTTTCTTGCATCCCAAAGTTGATAAACGAAGAAATTAATGACATGGTGAATATACCAAGTGAGGAAGAAATCAAGGGAGTGATCTTTTCTATAAATAAAGAAGGTGCACTAGGCCTAGATGGCTTTAATGGTGTTTTTCGATTAATAGGCTTGGGACATTATTAAGGCAAATCTTATAGAAGCTTTCCAATCCTTCTTCCTCAGATGGAACATTATTCTAAGTTAGTCTGCCACAACAATTATCCTCATTTCAAAAATTCAAAATCCAATAGATGTTCAGACTTGTAGCCTATAAGTTTGTGCAACTTCTCCAACTAAGTCCTTACCAAAATTCATTGCCAACCGTTTAATAGATATCCTTCCTAATATTATATCTTTATCTTAAATGGGGTTTATCAGAGGACGTGATATCACTGAAAATATTCCTTTATCCCAAGAAATGATGAATTTGTTTAATAAAAAATGTTGGGTGATAATGTGGTCTATAAATTAGACATGTCTAAGGAATATAATTTTCTCTTATGGCACTTTCTTTTTAAAACCCTTCCATCATTTAGTTTTTTTGAACTAATCATAGATTGGATTTAGAGGTTTATTTTATGTAGCTGGTATTTGGTCTCTATTAATGGCAAGCTTTGTGATTTTTTCCAATCAAAAAGAGGAGTTCGATAAAGGGATCCTCTCTCTCTCTTACAGTTTTCGTGATCGCATCTGAAGTGTAACCGAGTGTCGTTCATCAACAAATGGAAAAGGGAGATATCAATCATTTTGATCATCCTCTTACATGCCCAATCATTTCATCCTTGTCATTTACTGATGATATTATGATTTTTGCTACGAGCAATAAGAAGAGTACTAGAAATCTTCTCCACTTTCTCAAAAATACAAGAGCAACACGGGCCAGATCATTAATCAATCCAAAAGATTCTTTTTTATGCCGAACAACACCTCCAGTAGTAAGATACAAGAGATGAATCAATTGACACGTTTCTCATATAAAAACCTCAATTTAGATATCTCGATGTTCTGTTATATTAAGGAAGAAAGGAAAGCATTAATTTCCAATCTTTAGCGGAAGACATTAAAAAATGAAAGGCAGTTTGGGATTCCGAATCTCTCTCTCTCTGGAAGGAAGAAATATCCTCATAAAGAATGTGGCACAGTATATGCCTTTTAATTACTTAGCTACCATTGACCCGTCCATCACGACCCTTAAAGACATCAACAATGCCTTTGGAAATTTTACGTGGTGTTCCAATGAAGGTAAATTCAAAAAATACTGGATTAAATGGGATACAATTTTTCTTCCTAAAAATTAAGGAGGTCCTGGTATTAGATCACTTTAAGATGTGTGCAGGGCTTATACATGTAAATCAAGGAATTATTTTTGTAATAAAGATAGTTTATGGTCTAAATTCATGACAGTTAAATACAAAAAAACTTCAAAACCATAAATTTAGAGGCACACCATCCTATTCCATCCATACTTTCAAAAGAATGCAAACGTACTTTAACACTTACAAAGACTTGGAGTTTTATGATAATTTCACTCTTAAGATTGCATGGGAACTCATTAGGAAAACAGATTGTATTCAACTATCTTTCTCGTCCATTTGGGACAACCATATTTTCCATTAAGTATCCATTTTTATTTGGAGACTTTTATATGATAGTCTACCCCTAGATGAGAAAATTAAGAAATTAAAATATCCCTTCCCTCAAAATGTAGATGTTGTGAGAACCCCAAAGAGGAAAATAAGGATCATTTATTTGCTAATGATGAAATAGCAAAAGAAGTTTTGTGTTTTTTCTATAAAAGGATGGGGCTAAAGTTTACTTTCTATATCGTGAAAGGTGAGCTAATGAATTGGTGGTTATGCACGGGGGGAAAATCAATCAAGGCAACCCTTTGTATTATGATCACTTATTTCATATGTTGGAAAATTTGGTGTGCCAGTAATAAAATGGAGTTTTACAACATTGTGATGAATGCTCGAAACATCATAGGATTGGTCTACGATGACATTGAGTTTGCCTTTAAAGATAAATGTTCCAAATCTACTCCATGATCCTTTTATGAAGACTTGTTTAACGAATTACATATCTCTTATGTTTAACATGTTTTTAGGATTGGATTATAAGTTTATTTTATTCATATATTGGTTCCATCATGTAATGCCACCTTGAGAGGAATTTTCTCTCAAATCATTACTAAATTCTCTTTTATTTAGAAAAAAACTGGAATGTGATCACTCAAATATGAAAAATAGCATTTTTGGAAATAGTAAAACGTAAAGGATATTACAAAAATATGAGCGATACTAATAAATGCAATAGAACAAAATATATGAGTAGAAAATCCTAACTGTGTGAATGAGATGATATTATATGAAGGTAAACTAAAGGAAGTTGGAAAGGAAAGGATTTGAATCCCAATGACTTAAGGATGCCCGCATGGCTAAAAATGGAATCAAAGTCCATGTAATTCCATCACGGCACAAAATTAGAAGTTAATGTCCATTATTAATTTGATTAATGTATTCAAATATCCCAAAAGTGAAGCCAAACTCTTATTAGCATCAATAAAGTGTTGTTTCAAGGGAATAAATATTGTTGGGGCATTAAGTGTGGTTGTAATCAATGTTGTCAAGAACCCATCGGTTGAAATGAATTTTATTACCAAGGCATATAGGCTTGGCAAAATTTTAGTTGTGGGTACCTAGTCCATTTATCTTGGCCCAGAGAAGTCGCCAGACTAAGCCCTATCAAGAATGGGGAGAGTCCAGACCAAACTCCAATATCTCATAGATAGTTAAGTCAGCAGCGACCCATTAAACCCCTAAAATATATCAGGAGATATTCTAGAGATTATGGGCCAACATGGAGGTGCCCAACACCCCCACTCACCGAAGTCTACATGTATATATTGTACCCCTGGCCCGGGGCAAAGGGTATGTAATAAAAAACACTCCCCTGAAGAAAATAAAAATACAAACTGAGATCACCACTGTGGACGTCGGCCATTTGCCGAACCACGTATATCTTGTGTCGTGTGAGATTGTGACCATTCTAATTCCTGTTCTTTACTTTTTCTGGTGATTTGATTTACTTATAATTTGTGTTGAGATTTATTGTCACCACAATTGGCGTCGTCTATGGGAAGTGATTGTTCTCACTTTAAGAAATCCTTCGCCCATAAGAACCTAGAATGTATGGTCACGGCAGCAATGCCCCTCAAGCGGGAGATATTCAAGAGCAACATGTCCCTCATATTGATAGATCTGAAGTTCGACCCTCAAACCTAAGGTCTCACCCAGAATGACAAGCCTCAGAAGAAAGCCCGAGACCAGCTAGGTTTACACAGGTATCTAGGCTGATCGACGCTTATAAGGCCAGAATCCAAGAGCAGGAGGAGGCTACTCACAAGCAGGAAGCCAAAAATGCTCGCCTCAAAAGGAGACTATAGAAAATTGAGAGAGAACTCCATCATAATACGAGGCCGCGTCACTACTGAACTACTAACCCTCGGGCGAGAAGATCTCGTAGCCTAGGAGGAAGCCCAAGGCATGGATCTCAAAGAATTAAGGGACACGAGTCAGATAACGACTGGTTCGAGCAACAACAAGCAGCCCATCATTACAGGAGCCCAAGCCGAAGGAGCGATGACATACAAAACTTGGTCTAGAGAGAGATGGACCAACACTCAGCACATCGGGGTGCCAAATTAACTAGAGAGCTAGCCAGGAAAGCTCTCAGGACCAGATGAAATCCTCTTTCTCAAGGTAAATAGAGGAACAGGAAGCCCATAAGAAGTTCACAATGCTCGGGTTTAAGATCTACGATGGAAAGACTGATCTTATCGACCATGTCAGGCAGTACAGGCATTTCATGACCCTTTCGAACCATAAGGACGCATTGATATGCCAAATTTTCCCGCCGAGCTTGCACGACATGACCCAACTAAATGTGATTAAAAAAACTCCAGCATAGATCCCTAGCAGAGCTCGGGTCCCTAGCAGAGCTCTTCATAGCTCGCTTTATTACTAGAAGCTCCCATCCGAAGAGGATGGATTATTTATTGACAATAAAGAAAAATCCCCAGGAGAACCTCAGAGACTACACAAAGAGATATTGGGAGTCGTTTAATGAGGTCGAGGACTGCTCGGAGCAGGTCGTTGTTGCATCTTTTAAAATAGGCCTACCCAGTTCCCGCCTTTTGCACTAGTCCCTCACTAAGAAGGAGGCCACAACCATCGATGACTTGATGGCTCGTATTAAAAAATATGCCAAAGTTGAAGATGTGACCCATCTCAACACAAGGGAAAATGGTCGCGTAAAGTTTGTCGGCAAGGGAAGAGACAAGACTGAGAATCAAAAGAAAGAGAGTAAGAATGGGGGAAAGAATGGCCCTAAGAATGGAAGCAAGAGTGACGCCACAAAGGCATTTCAAGCAGTAAACACAGTTTTCAGAGAACCAATCTGCAAGATTTTGGCGAAGATCAAGGATGAACCATTCATTAAGTGGCCTAGGAAAATGGGTGGAGACCCTTAAAAGAGGAACAACGCACTAAGATGTGCTTTCCACACAGAGGGCGGGCATAAAACCGAACACTGCAAAGCCCTCAAATCTCACCTTGAAGAGTTAGCTCAAGATGGACACTTGAGCGAATTCATGGAGAAAAAGGCAAAGAAAGTGGATGCCAATAGAGATGAAAGGCCTGATAACATGCTCGAGGAAGACATCGGCCATGAGTTCGCAGTAATTTATGGGGCGTCCGTCCTCAAACAGATTAAAGGAAATACGACTCGAATGGAAGTAAAAAAACTCACAGTAGTAATGCAAGATTTTCAAATTGATCCAGCCAAGATGCAAGCTAGTAAGCGTCGGCGAGAAGAAGATGTCAACTACAATAAGCATATTGTGTTCAAAGATGAGGACCTAGTGGGAGTAAGAACCCTACATCACGACGCGCTGATTATTACACTCCGGATTTCTAACTACGACGTCGGCAAGTTGCTCATCGACCAGTGTAGCTCATCCAATGTAATGTATCTCGACATATTTAGGAAGTTGAAACTAAGTTTCGCCGACCTAAAGGAAGCCACCGATCCTCTAGTTGGCTTCAGTGGAAAAGTAACCATCCCCTAGGGAAAGATTTTCCTGCCAGTAAGCGGAGGAAATATTTTGAAAATGATCAAATTTTTCATGCTTGATATTGATTCGCCCTACCAAGTGATCCTCGGCAGAGGATGGCTGTACGTGATGTCCCCACTACCTACCATCAGAAGCTCAAATGTGTGACTGAACGAGGATTGGTGGAGATACAAGGAGACCAGGCGAGATGGATAGGAAGTTCTTTATAGCAATCGTTCGCCCCAAACCAGAGAACAAGATTCAAGAAGTTATAATAAAGAAAGAAGAGAAGGAGAGGCTAATTCCCTCCAAATAGGAACTACGGTATGAGAGACCAGGAGTGGAGGAGACTAGGCTCCTCCCCTCTGAGAGAGTCATCAAGGACCTGGAGGAAGTCACAACCAGTAGCATTTCAGATAAAAGGAAGTTCTTAATCGGAACCTCACTCACCGATCGCAAAAAGAGGGAGTTGGTCACCCTACTTTGAAGTAACCTAGATGTCTTTGCATGAGAGCCTTACGAGCTGCCCGGTATCGACCCTAACATCACTTGTCATCGACTGCACGTTAATCCATCTTTTAAACTAATAGCACAGAAACATCATCGAACTCCTACAAAAACACCAACACGGTAGAGAAGGAAGTTGTCAAACTGCTGGACGAAGGATCTATACGGGAAGTCCAATTCCTCAAATGGCTATCTAACCTAGTATTTGTCCCTAAGAGCAAAGAAAAGTGGAGAGTCTACATTAATTTCACCGATCTTAATAAGGCATTCCCTAAAGAAAGCTTCCCCCTCTCAGAGATTGATCAGCTGGTGGATGCCACGGTAGCACACAAAAGGATGAGCTTCTTGGATGCATACTCCGAGTATCACCATATCCCTCTACACAAGCCAAATCAAGACAAAACATCCATTATAACCACAATTGGGTTACATTGCTACAAGGTTATGCCCTTTGGGCTTAAGAATGAAGGAGCAACTTACCAGCGGTTGGTCACCAAGATGTTCAAAGACCAAATGGGAAGCACTATGGAAGTCTACATCGATGACATGCTCATCAAGAGCAAGCTCAAATATGACCACCTCTCTAACCTATCAATAACCTTTGAAATCCTTAGGAAGTAACGAATGAATCTCAACGCAAGTAAGTGTTCCTTCGGTGTCCAGTCTGTAAAATTCCTTAGGTACTTGGTCAGCAAGAGACGTATTGAAGTAAACCCAGACCAAATTGATGCCATCAATAGAGTGAAGCCCCCCCCCGAACAATAAGATACGTGCATAAGATCATGGGGATGCTCACTTCCCTAAATCAGTTCATCTCAAAGTCTTCCGAAAGGTTCCAATCGTTCTTTTAGTCATTAAAGAGAATCAAAGATGTGGAGTGGAACGAGGATTGATCGAGGGCATTAGAGGGGATCAAAGCTTACCTCTGCAAACCTCCCTTGCTCGTAATCCATCAAGAAAATGATTCTCTATACGTTTACCTTACAATATCTAGTCATGCTGTAAGTTATGTACTGGTATGCAAAAAAACGGGGATACGGCACCCAGTCTATTATGCCAACAAGACTCTTTTGGATGCCGAACAGTGATACCTACCACTAAAAAAAATCACCTTTGCATTAGTGGTAGCCTCAATGAAATTAAAACACTACTTTGAAGCCCACTCCATCACCGTACTTACCTCCCACCCTCTTAAACCAATCCTGAGAAAAGCATACCTTTCAGGTAGACTATCAAAGTGGTCAGTCGAGCTTCGGTGATTTGACATTCAGCTCCATCTGATGAATTGCATCAAAGGGAAGGTCCTCGCTGAGTTTATAGGATAATAGCCTTGCGACCAGCCCTAGACTATTCATCAAAGTGATGTTCCCCCAGCATCAGGCGTCTAGAGACTATTCGTTGATGGAGCCTCCAATTCTAAAGGGGCGGGAGTAGGCATAGTGCTGATTACCTTGAAGATGCAATACTTGAGCAAGGAATCAGGCTTGGATTTGAAGCCTCCAACAATGAAGCAGAGTATGAGGCACTAATCGTGGGCCTACAAAAGGCGCGAACGCTTAGAGAAAAGTGACTCCATGTGTTTTATGACTCACAGTTGGTCTCCAACCAGATAAGTGGCTATTTCAACACAAGAGATGAGAGGATGGTAGCCTATCTCGCCACTGTAAAAGCATTGATGGCTAATTTTGAACACATCGGCGTCCAGCAATTTCCCAGAGGACAGAACAGCTATGTTGATGCCCTAGTAGCCTTAACCTCAGTGATCAACTCTGACTTAAAGAGGACAATTCAAATTAATTTCCTTACCCAACCAAGTATCAAGGAGATCAACGAGCTTCCAAGCATAGGGCATGTTGTCGAGATTGAGACAACCCCTAGTTTGATGGACCTCATAAGGGATTATTTGAAGGATGGTAAACTACGAACAGATAAGAAGGCCGCCCATCAGATAAGAGTCAAAGTTTCTCGCTTTCACATATCTCCTGAGGGCAAGATATACAAGAGATCTTTCACTAGCCCTTACCTCCATTGCATTCATCCAAAAGACATCGAGCAAAGCCTGCATGAACACCATGAGGGAATATATGGGAGTCACATTGGGGGCAGGTTGCTATCTTTTCGAGCAATGAAGAAGGGTACTGGTGACCGTATATGTAGAAAGACACTAGAATCTATGCTCGAAAGTGAAAAAAGTGTCAAATCCACGCACCTATGGTTCACCATCCAACTAGTGACCTGTAATCTTTTACTAGCCCATGTCCCTTCGCCTAATGGGGTATAGACATTGTGGGCCCTCTACCAAATGGAGATGGTAATCATAAATACCTATTGACCGTAACCGACTACTTCAATAAATGGATAGAGGCAGAGCTATTGGCAAACATCAAAGACGCAGACATGATAAGATTTATATGGAGGAACGTTGTCACTCGCTTTAGGGTCCCCAGGACTATCATCACTGATAATGGAACCCAGTTCGAGATCAACCTCTTTCAGGGTTTTTACAGTGACCACGAGATCAGACATTTCTTCAGCCATGTGGCATACCCTCAGAGCAATGCACAGGCTGAGGCTTCTGATAAAATAGTGATTGATGGATTAAAAATGCATTTAGAGATAGCCAAGGGAGCATGGGTAATCGAAGTACCCCATATCCTATGGGATTATCACACCACCCCAAGGCGAGTAATTAGAGAGACATCATTTCCACTTACGTATGGGATGGAGGTAATTATCCCCTTGGAAACTGGCCTCCCTACCATAAGGTCCACTCTGAACGACCAAGGCCAGAACGATGGGGCATTGCTCACTGAACTTGACCTAGCTGAGGAGGGAAGGGAATTGGCTCTAGTTAAACTAGCAGCCTACCAGCAATAACTAGCAAAGCACTATAAAAAAAAAAGGTCAATTCAAGAGCATTCCAGGTTAGGGAATACGCCCTAAGGAAAGTTCTTGACAGCGCTATAAAACCATCGGATGGAAAGCTAGGACCAAACTGGGAGGGGCCATTCAAGGTGATAAAAGAAGAACTACAAGGAGCCTATCACTTAGCAACGCTGGCAGGCAGGGTGATACTTAGATCTTGGAATGAAACAAATATGAAGAAATTCTACTTCTAGTTTTCTTTTTTCATTTTGAACTCAATGTTGAATTCAATTCATCTCTGATTAATAAGATTTGTTTGGAAATAACATTTAATGAAATGTTAGTTTTTCTCAACTACATTATAATACATGCAGCATTTTTAAGTTACATGCTCCCCTCTTAACATGTAAAACTACGATCACGAGAAACTTATTAAAGCGGGGTCGATGTGTAACGACCCTCCTCGGGCATTCGTCAATTAACACGAATGACCTCCTAGCTTTCCCCTAGCAATATATAAAGCCCAATAGGGGACCCTTAGGCAATATAGCTAACCCGGGTTAGTCACCAACATTGTCTGGCTAAAAAATTATGCTCGGGTAGAATATCCGATACCAGGTGTATCCTCGCCATTGCCTCACTCAGACCTAAGGAAGTGTGATGACATAACCTAAAAGGTAAATTAAGGGAGAACGGTACACTGAAAGCATACTGGACTGGGGGGATACTCAATCGGGAACTAAATCTGCCTAAGTCATATCTAGTCTGTTGGAAGAGCCCAAGATAACTAAATGAGAGACTAAGAGAGTAAGAAATAACACATGTTTAGTAGGCAAATCACCCAAAACATAAATATTTTATTACATCATTACATGTACAAAGAGTTAGTCAACTACTCAACCTCTTAAACCATTATCTGGATGAGGACTGAATTCCTCCTCAACTTCATCTGAACTGAGTTCTAGGAGTTGTCTTGGGATTGCATCTATAGGAACCCATCGATCATCCTTTCTGAATGGGTTCGGCATCAAATTTCAAGGAGAGATCTCATGATTATACTAGAGAACAGAGTTTCGTGGAACTTTCAACTCCCTGAGGGCACTCAACCACCCTCTTATAAAGGTTAACTCCTCAATCTCCTTCAACTTAGTTGGAGCATCAGTCCAACCCTGGTCGTAGCCATTAGCCCACGCCTGTCGAGGATCTTTATTGAACAAGTGCCTCAGTAGGGTGACATCTCTTTAAAGACCAGCGGCTATCATCTACGCCCTTTGAACATCCTTCCGTAATTCGGCAATATCCCTGGCTGAACCACTATCACCAGTCCCAGCTCACTGACTAGTCGATAAAGAGGAACCACATAAAACTTAAGGGGCAATGCTCGATGCATTCTCCCAAAGGTGCGAGACTTCCCTCCTTAAAGCATCATTCTCATGTTGAAGGATCTCTCCAACTTGATTGGTCTCAAAAGCATCCATAAGCTTAGCCTTCAAAGCATCCATTTCTTCTTGAACGGAAGCACCGCCCTCCTCCATCTCCTCAAGCCTATCTTTCATCTTCGTAACAAGCTCTGATTGGTTTTTATAATCTTAATTCCTCAATCTAAGAGATTTTAAGATTCTTACAAAGGTATGGAGAACTCGATCACTCACGGCACCAAGAATTTTACCTAGGCGAGAGGTAGCATAATATATTCCTCAATATTGATAAGCTATAAACCATGCAAGTGTCGAGAATAAATAAATTAATACATGAAAGGGAATATAACTTCATTTCATTAAATCAAAAATAGTTCAAATGCATCATCATAAAAAAAAGAGAACAACAGAAATGCAAAAAATATAAAGGCCCCTAAGAAGACTAGCTGGCAACCTCGATCTCCTCCAAAGATGCTGGATGCTTCACCTTATCTGCAGGAACCTCATGTACACCTCCCTCAGCTGGAACAACCACTATTTCTTGATCAAGGGGAGCATCAGTGGTAGTGGTTGGAATAGCTGAAGCATCTTCATTGGCAGTAGGAGGAGGCACGCCCTCTACAACAGGTTTCGTTCTAGGATCGTGCTCGTCAAAGAGAGGAGAATCAATATTCACCTCAGTTGCGAGCAAAGCCCTATCCCAACATTTTTTAAAGTTGAAATAGCTGATGTAATCGATCCGAGCCTCGGCATCCTCATATGCTATCAGCCACCCAGCATTATAAGAGCTCTCCTTAATGGTGGCAGCCTCAGACTCCAGCTTTTTTGCCTTCACGGCGAGCTCTTTATTCTCCTCAACCACCACTAGCTTGCTCGTGCAGACCAAGTCATAAGACTGCCTCAGCTCCTCTATGTCCTTGGACATTGCCTCTTTTTCTTTTTTGGCTTCAGCCAAGGCAAGGTCAGAAGACTTCTAATCAACACTGGCAGTCTTTAGGCTCGCCTCTAGCTCAGCATTTTTCCTCGCTAGCTCGTCGCGACTACGATAGAGGATGGTGAAATCATACACAAACTGCAGAGAGTAAAGAAGTAAAGAAGTAAAAATAAACTTACCAAGGCTAGACCCTGACACGCCTTTAGGGAAAACAGGTCTATACTTAACAACCTCTGGCAATCAACTGGCAGAACTTCTCTCTCGAGCACCGCCAGATCTAGTTAAGGGGTAAGAGCAACGAAATCCCCCTCAGCTGGGGCAGACACGGGCACTAACGAATGCCCCATCTTTGTCCTCACTTCTTTTATCCTCCTTTCTTCTTCTCTTTCCTTCTTCTCCCTCTCGACCCTCTTCCTCTCTTTTTATTTCTATCTCTCACCAATACCTCCTCCTTCTTCTTCCTCTCCCTTTCATGAGCCATAGTCTGTTAGCCTGTGGCAGTATCCCCACTCCCAGACTTTTGCTTCTTCAGCCTGCAAGTAAGAGCAACATTGTCCTCATCATCATCCTGGATTAAATTCTTCCTAGGAGGATCCATAGTCTCTTCACTAGAGCTATCTGAATCCTCTGATCTCTCTGAGCTCTCTAAACCCTCCTCCGAACTGGAAGGTCTCTCGCCACTTGAACTCTCCTCACTATAATAACCCTCAACTCCACCTCTATCAGCCCCCGCGCTTCCTTCATCGGAGCTTCTCTCCTCCTCGCCTAATTGGATTGTCTCAGCAGCGACCTCTTCTATGATATCTACCTGAGGAATACTATCAATAGGTCGGGCAATATTGTTGGACCCAATGTTATTGTACTCTAAAAGGAACACAGATGATCGTAGATGCTCGCCACAGCTAAATATTCCCTGATCTTCCAAGTTTTCATTAGCTCAGCAGCTCAAATTTCATGGAGTGCAAGTTCCGAGTTCTTTGTCTTCGCAGAAAAAGGAAACAAGGAAAATATGAGAAATAAAGTACACTAGTAGAGATTCAATGAATAGAACAAATAATATATCTACCTATGTACTCCTCCCCGTAAAAGGGAATCATAGGTCCCCTGTACCTCATTCCCCCAGTTTGGGGAGGGAACTGGCAGTTCCTGGCAATGAACTCTTCTTTCCAATAGTCCTTATGGGAATCAGGTAGATTAACTACCAACACCCTATCAGGACTCCTATATTTTGGATAAAGGAGACCAAAACTTGTTCGAGAAAAGGTATAGTAATAACAGATTTCAGCAAGAACTAAATTGTTTCCATAAAGTTGATTGATCTTATAACCACCGTTGATAATTTTCTAAACATTAGGAGAACATTGGGCAGGAACTATGTAAAAGTAACTAAAGAAGTGAAAAAACAAACGATATGGGGGAAAGGTTAGACCCCCTGAGACAACAGGAGAACATGAATCTAATGCCTATTCTCAAATCTTGAACATTAAGAAGAACAGCGGCACATTCGATGTCCACCCAATTGGGGATATTTTAGAATTTCCTAAACTCCTCTACTGATCTATTACCTATTCTTGCCATAAATAAACCCTAGCAGTGATAGAAAATAAATCTTAATAGAAAAGAGAGAAGAAGAGGTTTGGAAAACTTACGAAGTGAAAATCAGCTTGAGACAACACAAGTCCACAAGCAAGCAAGGAAGATAGAAAGATAAGGAAGGGCTTGAAGACGAAAGGAGAGACCTGGAAGTGTGAAAACGCAGTAGGAAGCAAAATATATCTTGAGAATGCAAAAATTTGTGAAGAGGCATCAGAAATGGCTTCCTCAAACAGTTTTAAACCCTCTCAGTGATGACGCACGAAGAAGGAGGTGAATATGCTTCCTAAATCTACTAGGGAAAGACGTTTCGATCCCCAAAGCATCGTGCAATTAACAAAAATTCCATCAGAGCTATTATTTAAAATTATTGCGCCCAAATTGTGAGCCAAAAAATTTTGGGGCAATTGTGGTTACCTCGTCCATTTATCCTGGCCCAGAGAAGTAGCCAGACTAATACCTATCAAGAACAGGGAGAGTTTGTCCCAAACTCCAAAGTCTCATAGATGGTTAAGTCAGCAGCGACCCATTAAACCCCTAAAATCTCTCAGGAGATATTCTAGGGATTATGGGCCAACGTGGAGGTGACCAACACCCCCACTCTCTGAAGTCTGCATGTATATATTTTATCCCTACCCCAAGGCAAAGGGTATGTAATAAAAAACACTCCCCTGGAGAAAAGAAAAATATAAACTGAGAGCACCACCGTTGACGTAGGCCATTTGCCGAACCACATATATCTTGTGTCGTTTGTGATTGTGACCATTCTAATTCGTGTTCTTTATTTTTTTTAGTGATTACACTTACTTATAATTTGTGTTGAGATTTATTATCACCACAGTAGGTATCCGCCCCCTTCTTTTGTCCAAGCTTCTAAGCCCGGCTAATAGCTTGCGTTTTAACTGATGGATTCCACAAATTGGGAATGTGCTTGTTTTATCGAGAAAATTAGTATTGAATAAGGGTGCTCGTTGTTTTATTAGGAATATCAAAAGAGTGGTACTCTATATCATTCCAGAAAAACTTTAAAGGTACTCACATAAACCTGAAACTAAAATAGTGATCAGTCTTTTTAAATTTTAATTTTCTTAATAAAATAATCACATTCCCAATTTGTGAAATCCATCGATTGAAACCTAAGCTATTAGTCGGGTTTACAGGCCTAGCCAAAAGAATTTTGTGTATAGCTAGAATTTCGCAAAGCCTATAATCTCGAATAATAACCTGAGTTTCAACTGACAGATTCCGCACAACATTAATTATAACCATTCTTGATGCCTCACCAAGATAAATCCTTTATTAACAACACTTTATTGATGCTAGTAAGATTTTGGCTTCACTATTAGGATCAGTGAAGACATTAATCAAATTGCCAATAACTTTAACTTTTTATCATCCTATCGTGTCGTGTTATCATGACGGTTATAGAAGAATTACCAATCCTGAACCAGTATCTTAATAAGTCACAATAGAAGAAAATTCTTGAATGGGTTATTATAATGGATCGTGTCATACATACATACATGGTTTAAGAAAATAATATTAAAATAATGTATTAAAACTCAATCATCGTCAAATTTTATGTCGTGTCATTCACTCATAAACGGGTTGTCCTAACGAGTTATGTCATACATACATACACAAATGTAAATCAATCCAAGGGTTTAATTCCAAGTTTTATTCATATATATGATACAAATAGGGTTTCATATATGGGTTAAGTAAATAACATTGAAATACTGTATCCAAACTCAATCTTCGTCTAAATTAAGTAAACGATCCTTCAAATTAGGGTTGGCATTAAGACCAAACTGAAACTCTTTAGGGGGCTTCAATTTGTCTGCTTGAGTAGTCAAAACCTTTGGTGAAATCATAACAACGGACCAATTGTAGTTGTTTATGCACATTAAGTAGAATACATTCTTCAAGTTATGAAAGGCTCAATAAAAAGGCTCGTTGACCAACTGATCTTTGCTCTCCATTTAAGATAAATCTACCATGACAAGTTTTCTTGAAGCATTAAATTTACAATCATTAGTAGTTTCCTCCATCTTCACCCAATCAAAATAAAAGACGGTTCCATTAAAATCTAAGTGATCTAGTTCCAGGATTTGTTGGACAATATAGTAATTCAACACCATATCCTTTTTATTTTAATTGCTTTTGATAGCCAGACAATACGTCAAGGGAGAAATTGAAATTATGTTGTTTTGCCTCAATAGTTTTTCCTCGTATGGGTATGATACGATCAAAATTATTAGCGCGGAATTTTTTAAACTCCTTTCCATAAATATTGAGATATTTGGCTAGGCGTGTAAGCCTTGAAGAGACATCGCCTTTTTTTAATTTATTAATGGGTTTTTGTTAGGGTATGTTTTACTAGACATGCATAAGAAATCTCAATAAAAGAGGTGACAATTACCTCTTTTGATACCCATGCCCTACAATCATTCATTGCGTCCGTTAAACATTTTCACTTATAATTTCGATTGATTTCTCTCACATATTTCCTATACATGTTCATAATATTGTAAAATTTAGATGGTAATATAGACAATACAAATAACTAAACAAAAATAAGTTATATATCTATGATCGTACTCTCTCTAATCTTTAACTTCATATTGTGATTGAAAGACATAATTATTTGCTTACTCGAATTGCATATTGGTGGGTCTCACCTCTTTAGAGTTTTTGAAAGTCAATTCATCCTAAAACTCGTGAAATTCCTCAATAAGTCATTCACGATGAGAATTGAACTTTAAAAGCCTTTATTCTAGCATATGTTCCCGAGCGTATAACGATGATTATTTTATTATGTACTCTCTTAAAATTAACCCTCCAACACGCCGTGTATTCTTAACTTAGTCCTTAAAGGTTTTCATCAAATGCTTGAAAAAATACTTGAGGAATATAATGCGACAAAGTCGGATAAACTGACATGTGCCCAATTGTCAGATAAATGATCATGACTTACAGATAAGATAAAAATAGAGGATCCCATCAGCGAATATCTTGGGCATGGATCTGTTCAATCAAATCAAAATACATCTTAATGTCCCAGAGAGCTACATGACTCATTCTCTTTATGTCCTCTATAAATGTGATATTTGATGACTCACACTTGAAGAGGAAATTCTTGACTGGAAGCTCAATTATTGATCATGAAAAAGAAGAATTAGTCTTTATGCTTAAATGGAATCAAGATGAATTTTCTTGGAAGTCATATTATATATTTGGAATTCATCCCTAAGTCATTTGCCAACGAATTCATATGGTCCTGGTAGTCTTACCGATCGTATAAAAGGCACATCGAGAAGACCCAAAAAAGGTAAAGAACATAGAAAAAAAGTGGATAAACTTCTGGAGGCAAGGTCCATTAAAGTTGTAGGGGGCTTGGAGATAATCCTGAGATTAGAGATAATCCCCCAGCTAATACAACAGACTCGACGAAATAAGGCAACGAGGCAGCTCAAGCGAGGCAGTTCAGCGAGGTGGCTCAAGCAAGGCGGTTCAACGAGGTATCTCAAGTGAGGTAGCTCAGTGTGGAAACTCAAGTGAGGCATCTCAGTGTGGCAGTACAAGTGAGGCAGCTCAGTGTGGATACCCAGGGAGATCTTCCAGCGAATTAACTGGCCGAGAGGGCTCATCTTTTAGATTTGTTGTCTCTTAGCCATGTTGTATCTTTTTATATTGGCTACAAGATATAACGATTGTAATGATGTAATAATTATAGCATTATTCAGTACTTGCGAGAGACCAGGCATGGCAGGGCCTGGGAGAGCTTTCATGATTTATCAGGAGACCTCGATGTGGGAACTTTAGAGGGACTTGGTTTGGAGGATTGGGAAGTGAGGAAGCATTGGGGCTTATCCTGACCACCTTAGATACACTTGGTAAAACACCGAAAGATCTTTGATCATGGAATCTTAGGCGGAGCAATCTTGAGTTCCATCATACGTTGAGTTGTGAACTAAACATCCCACTACTTAATGTCACATCTACTTTAGGTGATGTCACTAGCCAGCTAAGCAATGTCAAATATGCAATTGAGTAAACCACAGTGTTATTTGGGGCTGTCAGACAGTTGGTGAGCCACCTCTATGATGACAGTATCCTGACAAATAGTGGTGAGGCAAAAGGAGTGTCTTGGCATTTAATGGATATGACGTGGAGCTGAGTAGTCCATCAGGCATTTAATATTTATGACATAAAGTATGAGGGATGTCTTTCACAGCTAAAAAGACAGAGGCACCTCGAGAGTGGTGTAGAGGGATATTTATGGGCCTCAACCACTTCTAAGGGAGGGATGAGGGTTTTTTATAGTTACATCTAAAGAGTATTAGAGAGAAAAGATATCAGAGATAAGTAATTGCAAACCAAATATTTTACTCACCCACCATTGTCATTTATTAAGAAGCTTTTAATAGCCGAATAGAGATCTTTGAGGGTTGGTTGGTATGTTTGGATGCCTGCCAAGGTGTATCTAGGATGCTTACTCCTCTCTCCCTCTGACTGAGTTCTTTCTGAGTTTACTTTATCGTTGTTTAGGTTATACACGAGTGCATTGTGAGTCCAATCTATGTGTTGATCAAATACAATATTGCGTGTTTATTTGTGTCCATTGAAGAGTTTCTAGATTATCATTTTATCACCATACTTATAGGGGTTACACCTTAACTAATATTACCATACTCCTAGGCTACAAGGGGACTACCCTCTTACATTTGGCGACTTCGCAGGGGATATATTCTTCTAGAAGTATGGCTCAGGCTAATGTTAATCGTGATATAGACTTTGATGCTATTCAACGCCAAGGAGAGAAATTTGTGAGAGATCTTGAGGAATGTAGGGATGGGGTCCCTAGAGATGGGGTCCCTTGGTTAAATGTGCCTCTAGATCAAATGGCGACAGGCGTCCTAGGGATAACACAAGCTTCCACTAGCACTGAGATGGGGCAAGCTTAAGTGGCCCTCCTCATGAGTAAGTTTTATGACTTTTTATAGACTCTTGTTGCTTCAACGGTGTTGGGGGGATTTGATGCCAGTTCCTTCGTGACTCCAATGGTAGCTCTAATAGCCCTGACAAGTGCATCTCGAATGTGAATTGCCCCATTGAACACAGTACCCAATCCTATTCCAATGGTGGGTGCCCTAGGTATGACAAGAGTTCCACCTGTTGGGGTTAATCCAAGTGCAACGACTATCCTACCAGTAGTCCCACTGGCTATTCCCCTAACGATCGAGAAGACACCAATGTCCTCTTTGGAAGAGATATGGAGAAATAAATGCTAAAGATGAGAGTAGTTTCCTCGTAATCAGCTGATGAGGTGGCATTAATGTATGATGATTTTCGTATGCCCAATCCTCGAGAATACAATGATGAGCCCTACCCTAAGGACTAAATTCCTCCCATCTTAGAAAAAATACACTAGGAAGGCGGGGAAATCTGAAGGAGCACATTAAACACTTCATCGAACACTTGGGAGCTCATTGTAATAATAAGAATCTCGGGTTAAGGGTGTTCTCCAAATCCTTGACTGATAAAGCCTATACCTGGTACTCCTATTTGGCACCGAAAAGCATTTCAAAGTGGGAAGACATACACGCGCTATTTGTCCAAAAGTTCTTTTTGACAGAAGATGAGTTTATGTTTACTCTGTTAGGCAGGGAGAAGCAACAACCGGGGGAAGACGTGGTGGAATATGTGCAAAGATTCATAGAGAGGTCACTCGATGTGAGGGAGGAGGCCAAATAGTCCAAATTGTTGTAGCTTTGTTCTATAGGTTTGCTCCCGGAATATATCTGTCACCTCATTAATGAAACATGCGAAGGAACTCTCGCAGAATTTCTGAAAGCAGTAAGAAATATATTATTTATGGTTTGGTCAAACCCCTTCATAGTACCGGGGTTATTCAGGTAGCTAATATAACTCGTTGAAATACATGTCCAGCCCCCACGGGTAGGGTACGTCTATGGAGGTGAATAGGCTAAGTAGCCAAAGAAAGATAAAAGAGAAAGTTTGAAAGAGATAGAAAAGAACTACCACCACTGCCTTGCAATGTTGAAGAGGATGTTAGTTGATACAACACCATGGTCCAAGGAGGAACGGTGTACTAACCAGAGGGAATTTCTATCGTGGATCCATATGCAGCAACGAGAGTTGATCCCAAGTATTATGAAATCCATTGAAAGGTGGTTCACCCAGTGGAGACTTATTTCACGCTTAGGAAAATCATCATTAAACACATGAAGATGGGGAATTTACAGATCCCTCAAGAAAATGTAAACGTTAACCCCCTATCGCCACATGGGTCAAATCTGGTGGTTTCCTATGATGAGGAGGTCGAACGAGAAGCAAGGGAACTGGAGTTCCAACGGGAAGACTATGAAGACGCTTTGGAAGATTGTACAAGGGGCATGGCCACTGTGGTCATAGCCTATGATGAAGCAAGTGTGAAGGATGCGGAGGAGGTATATAACCTGGAAGGGGAAGAAGTGGGCCCAAGTTTAGAGTACTGAGTTGTTTCGCAGTCGCCCAAGTTCTCATAGTTCTATGACCAAGTGGGGATACCGAAGGAAAACCCTTTGGAGATAATGCAAGAAATTTTAGATATCACAAGGAATAATGCAGTACCCTTATTAAGATGGAAGGGGACCATAGCTAGGCTAGTGAGAAAGTTCTTGTCTGAAGTAACTTTTAATGATACTGACAGGGCTGTGAGATTCCCACACAATAGGGCCCTGTACGTGAAGGCAAGCATCAACGGGGTAAGATTTACAAGGGCCTTAATGGATGATGGATAAAAAATCAACATCATGCCTATCAGTTCCTTTCGGATAACCAACATTTCGAAGAAAAGATTAATACTAATGCATGTGGTGATTTCTAGCTAAGATAATAAATTGTCCAAGTTTATTGAATATGTGAATGTGGTGATTGTGATGGGGAACCTTACCTCGCATATCAAGTTCCATGTGATTGAAAGTGGCACTTCGTACCACCTACTGATAGGGAGGGTATAAATGCACAACCCGGGTCTACTCCCTTCGATGTATCACCAATGCGCAAAGGTAAATATTAAAGGGGCTGAGATTATTATACGTGCCACGAAAAATACTTTCACCGCCAAAAAATCTCATTTGTTTGATGCAGCTTTCTAAATAGAGCTGGAAGAAGATTTCAGGGTCCTGAGAAGAAGAATGTAAGGTGAAAGGGTTCCTTCTATCAGAGAAAGGATGGGGCTTTTGAACGGTCAAAGTAGCGAAGGGACAAAAGGAAAAGTAGTAGCTGAAGAAATTCACTTTGCTGCGACCAAGAGGCAGAATCTCTCGAAGAAACTCAGGGATCGAATGAGGCCTAGGATGGATCCAATGGAATATCAAGTCCAATGGCAGAGCGTGCTAAGAAAATATATGGGAGACAGAATGGCAGAAGCTTCGAGGGAAAGGAAGAGAAAATCGATTATAATGACGAGAATACAGAACAAAAAGAAGTTCACAAAGGATGGGAGAGTTATGTACCTCCTCTCAGGGTATGAGCGGGCAGTTGAAGGAGCTGATCAGGGTAGTCATGAAGAGGCTGACCCGATATATGATTTTTCTTGGTGGACTAGTAGAGGAAATGTATAGTTATTGACAACTCAAATATACAAGCGTTTGTGGAGGACGTAGCCGAATAACCAAACTACACGATGTATCGCCCAAGGCCCCAGGTATAAGAGTTGGAACAATTGAACCTAGGTGAAGAGGGAGACGATGTAAGGCCAATTTTCATTTTGAAGGACCTCGGTACGAAGAAAATAGGGGACTTGATAAATTTTATTCGAGAGTTTTAATATATATTCGTGTGGAAATACACAGATATGGATGGGATAGACGAAGGGGTGAGTTGCCATAAGCTAAAAGTTATGCATTCATATATACCGATGAAGCAAGCCACAAGAACTTAAAAATCGGAGCTGGATTTAAAGATTAAGGAGAAGGTCCAATGATTGCTAGAAGCGAGATTTATTGAGCTGATACAACACCCACTTTGTCTATCAAGCATCGTCCTAGTAGGAAAGAAGGGCAAGAACCAGATAAGGATCTGTGTGGACTTTAAAGATCTGAACAGAGCCTACCCAAAAGATGAGTTCTGTAAGGACACAATTCTCCAATTAAGTCTTAATGTAGTTTTGGCTCAATTTCGGACAAAAAAATTTATGTCATAGGATAGTGTTCAAGGGTTCCTTTCAAGCCTATGATATGTTTTGATTGAAGACGTAGCGGTAAAGAGTATAAAGCTTCATCAAATGCCGAGTTTATGTGCCTCGTTTCTACGTCATCACAGTGGTTCCATGCTCCGAAGGTATGAATGAATTTTATATATAAATAGGATCTTGGAACATGTTTATTGGGTGTTAGGTTTAATTAAAACTGTGTTTTGTTTTCAGAAAGAATTAATTAAAACTTTAAATAAAGTTTATAAAGTTTTATGGGTTAAAAATAAGAATTTCTAAACTTTCTGGAAGTTCGTTCGATATGTCGTTCGAATGAATTTTTCGTTCGAACCAGATGTCGTTCGAACGAGTTTGCCAACGAGTCCCCATTTGAGCTACTCGAACATCGTTCGAAATGTCGTTCGAACGAGATGGCTGTTCAAATGAGATTTCCAACGAGTTTCTAACGAGTTCACACTGGAACTTCATTAGAAGCCTCGTTCGAACGAGACTTTGTTCGAATGAAAATGTCGTTCGAACGAGATGTCAGGCGGGAAAACTTTTTGGCAGTTTTTAGCAGTTTTACCCCACTAACTTTTTACTGAATATCTATGTGCGAGAATCCAACTTTTTCTTTTAACTTTTTCATACCATACTAACTCCTAGAGAGAGTTGTGAGAGTTCATATTTTACAAGAAAAGGTTCAAGTTTTGAGTGTTAATTTTCAAAGAGAAAATCATTTACCACTCTAGTTTTCACCCATTGTTTTGTTTATCCAAGTTCATATATATACATCTTTCTTGGTGTTTGGCACCGGGTTTGTCTCTACACCGAATTGAAGAGATTGTTTGGGTTTTCTTCTAAATCCCTCAAAGAAGAAGAATTGTTTAGCTGCGGCTTTCTCACATGGGGAAAGGCACCATGTGTGGTTGACGATGTACCTATTGTCTGATCGGTGAGTCCGAGATCGCGGTGGAGCTCCGTGGTTATCCGCTAGGAAGAGGTGGATACAAGAAGACGCGTCAAGGATTGAGAGGGTTCGAGTTGAGGAAGTAAGTCATCTATCTTGTACATGTAAATTCCATACTTAGTGGATTTGAGGCTAGGGTCGTCCGAGGTTTTTTTTTCATTGTGGGCTTTTCCTCGTACATCGCGGCGTAGTGTGGTTGATTTACTTTTATCTTGCATAATCACCTAGAATGCATGCTTAGGATAATTCAAGATAAAATTGGTTTTAATTATCACACTTAATTTAATTTTGTGCTAAATTAAATTTGGGTAATGTTTATTTAATTCAAGTCTATTACTAAAATTTGTTTGGCCTAATTTGGAAATATTGATAATTATGACTTAGGCAAATTCTAGGACTTGGATTAATTAATTGTGATTAAGTGAAAATGTTTTTAATGGATTAATCTAATTTCATTTGGTTTATTTTGAATTTGAATTAAATTAAAATTTGGTAATTTGTTGTTTTTATTGAACCATCAAATAACGCTTCCGCACATCTATTTCATAAAAAGGAAATATAATTTTTAAAGATCGGGGGCTTTCAAGTTCCCTCTACCCTCTATTGATAGCTTGATTGATGCGACGACGAGTCATGAAATGTATAGTTTCATGGATGGGTATGTGGGATACAACCAGATCAAGATGGATTGAGCTGATGCAAAGAAGACGACATTCAGGACCCCATTAGGCAACTTCATGTACAAGGTGATGCCCTTCAAGTTAAAGAATGTCGGGGCAACATATCAAAGGATAATTATGGCCATTTTCTATTATCTCTTTCACAAGGTTTTAGAATTCTATGTGGATGATTTGCTCACCAAGTCAAAGAAGGAAGAATCCCATCTAGTCGACCTCAGGAAGGTGTTAATTCCCCAAATGGCACTAGTCTTCAAGAAAAATAATGGAAAGTGGAGAGTCTGCATAGAATTCAACGATATCAATAAAAAAATGTCCCAAAGGTAACATTCCTTTATCTAAGATCTACTAATTAGTCGACGCTGTAACCAGCCACGAACAAATGAGTTTCTTGAATGCGTATTTACTCTACTGTAAAATTCCTATGTTTGCACCATTACAAATCTTATCTTATACTACAACACAGTCATGCCATTTAGGATTAAGAACTCATGAGTAACTTATAAATGGGTGGTAACTAATATGTTCAAGCAAAAAGTGGGAAACACTATGGAGGTCCATATAGACGATATGCTCATGAAGAGAAAGTATAAAAACGACCACTTACAGGACATGTAACAGATGTTTAAGGTCGTCAGGTACTATATGATGAAACTCAATGCTACTAAATGTTCCTTTGGAGTAAAATCAGAGAAGTTCCTAGGCTACATGGTCATCTAAAGGGGGATCGAATAATACCCCGATCAATTTGAAGAAATCAATAATGTTTAGTCCCCAAAGAAAGTTAGGGATAATCAAAAGTTTACCGTAATGCTCGAATCACTTAACTGCTTCATCTCCAAATCCTTTGAGAAATACCAACCATAATTTTAATTCTTAAAGAAAGAGAAGGGCCTTACTTGTAATAAAGAATGCTCAACAGAACTTGATGAAATCAAGTCCTATCTAGCCAACCACATCTTCTTACAGTTCTAAATTCTGGAGATTGATTTTATTCATATCTCGAGGTGTCCGACTACATAATTAGCTCAGCGTTGATGTGTGAAAAGGATGGGCACCAAGGCCTGATCTACTATGCTAGTAAGATGCTACTGAATGATTAGAAATTATACTTTCCACAAGAAAAGATAGATTACTCTATATTATTTCTTTATGTTAGTTAAAGAACTATTTTGATTCCCACTCAGTCACAGTCATCACCTTTTTCACTAAAGACAGTCCTCGGGGTGGTCGATCTATCTATATGGATGTAAAAATGGTCGATATATACGGGAAGGTTTGACATACACTATTAACTAAGGACTATTATAAAAGGGAATGTGTTAGAATATTTCATCATTGAGTTCACTAGGGGTAATATCCCAATGATAGGGAACTCACTAGTGAAACAGCTAATAAAGAGTTCGATCAACTCAATAAGTGGATGCTCTATGCTGGTGGGGCCTCTAACTAAAGACGGTAGGGAGTAGGAATTATCCTGATTTCTCTAGAACAAACCATAATTGAGCAAGGGATCAGATTAGGATTTGAATAATCTAATAATGAGGTCGAATATGAAGCTCTCATCACCGAATTGAAGAAAACCTTATCTCTTGGTGCAAGTTGCCTTAATGTCTTTTATGAATCGAGACTGGTATCTAATAAAGTATGAGGAGGATATAACGTTGGAGAATCAAATATGTCAGCATACTTATGGTATCTAGGATTAGCCACTCAGTTCAAGAAGATTAATATTCAATAGTCATGCGGATGTGTTGGCCACCCTGGGCTAGGCTGTTGATTCTAACCTCAAAAGAATAATTAAGGTGGAATACCATTCCCAACTTAGCATACTGAGAGCAAAGGTCATTAAAAAATCTCAGGCCATCTAAAAGGCTATTTGTTGGATGGACCCAAGTGTGACATATCTAAAAAATGATTTTTACTAGATAAAAAGGAGTAGGCCCATCAGATCATCAGGATATAAGTTGCTCGGTGCTGCTTGTCGCCTGAAGGAAAACTTTACACGAAATATTTCATATGCCCATACCTCTAATATGTTCACCCAAATGACTTTGATAGAGTTATTTACGAAATGCATGATGGGATATGTGGAAGTCACGTCGAGGGAAGATCTTTGGCAGTCAGATCTATCCAAGAGGGTTATTAGTGGACTTATATTCAGAAAGATGAAATCTCCTAAGTGAAAAGGTGTAAGAAATTCCAAGAGCTCTCTCATATGATTCACTACACATCTAGTGACCTAAATTTATTGACAAGTTCGTTGACCTTTTCTCAATGAGGACTGGATATTATAGGTCCCATACCTATAGCAATAGGGAATCGAAAGTATCTCCTAGTTGGTACATGCTATTTCACCAAGTGAATAGAAGTTGAACCTTTTGCAAACATAAGGGGCACCGATGTGATCGTATTTATCTATAAAAAACATCATCACCCAGTTTAGCATGCCGATAACGATCATCACCGATAATGGGGTGAAATTTAAAATTGGAAAATTTTAGGACTACTACAATAGACAAAACATTAAGCACCGCTACAGTTCTATAGCTTATAATAAAAAAATGAATAGGTTGAGGCTTCCATCAAAACGGTGCTCGATGGGATAAAAAAGAGGCTAGAAAAAGCCAAAGTCACTTGGGGGGATGAGCTTTCACATGTCCTCTGGGCATATGTAACAACACATAGGAGGTCAATCGACAAAACACCCTTCACCTTAGCTTATGGAATATAAGCCATAATTCACTAAGGTTGACTTACCGACTATGTAAACATTTATTACCGATCAAAGTTGTAATGAAGAAATCATAAGGACTAGAATTGACCTAGTGGAGGAAGAGAGAGAACACACTTTGATCAAATTGTCTTCTTACCAACAACAGTTGGACAAGAAATACAACATATGTGTCATTCTAGAAAGTTCTAGTTTGGAGATTACATCCTCAAAAAAATGATGTGTAATGAGAAGAAGTCATTAGATGTCAAGTTAGGTCCCAATTGTGAGGGACCCTTCAAGATTATCATAGACGACCTCTAAGGAGCCAAGCATTTATAAATAATTGGGCATGGATATTCTTAGGGCCTGGAGTGCGGCCAATCTTAGAAAATTTCTTTTTTTCTTTGTTCAAATTTCAAAGGCCTATTTATCGAGTAATTTAAATTTCAATTAATGTAATTATCTTTTTTATTGTTCCAAATGGTAGATTAACCTTGTTTGTTTTTAAAAAAAATCATTATAAATTTGTTCAAGTTTGTCTGATCAAGTTCTTATCGTCAATTTCAAAACCCGATCAAGATCTAATTGACATTTTGAAATCCTCAGTAAGATTACCAGAATCAATCCTCAAGGTTACACGTTATCATCACTAACAAACATGAAAACATCAAGAATTTCCTAGGAATGAAAAAAGCCTACGTTGGATCCATAGGAACTAAGTGTCCTGACTTTGGTTAGCTAAAATCCTAAATGGGAGTATGTCCCTACGATGAGGTACATATTCTCTATAGTTTTTCTTAGGCCTAAGATTGTGTGATGACACTTTCTAAAACGTAAGGAAAACAATAAAAACATGATCGGGATAAAACATGGGAAAATGTAAAACATGAAATTAATTTCATGATTTCATTCACATACAAAAAAATTTACGAAGTTCCTCAATTGGAACATTACAAAAAAGATAAATAAATATCTTACACCATTACTTCGTCTTTGGTGCTCCAGTTTGGCAATCACTCTAGCATGACAGCCATCATTATTTGGGTTAGGATGGAACTCATCATCAGTATCATAGTCAATACGGTATTTCTTCATCAATTAGATTCGGATGGCATTGGTTGGGATCTGATACTCCTCATTCCTAAGTAGAGGGAGCTGAGTATAGGGATAATCTAACCTATACCAACGCCAGAATTGGAAGTCCTTAGGCAGTTACATGACCTCCAGGGCATTTAGACACCAATGCTTGTCAGCAACATGTCGAGCATCATCCAAATGCGTCAAGGAATCTATCCAACCTTCATCATATCCCAACGCCTATACTTTATGAGGGATGGGGAGGAGTTGGTACCTCGGCCTCATTATTTTACAATAAATATTATTCACTACACCAAAATGGGCAAATTGTCACCTTTCAGCCGGCCAGCCTTGTCAAGGTCATTGACCGTGACAAAAAAACACCCGTTTTATGTCACGGTCATTGACCTTGACACGACCGTGACAACGAATTGTCACTGTCATTGACCGTGACAAGCCCGTGACAAATTGAATTGTCACGGGATTGTCACGGTCAATGACCTTGACATGACCATGACAACTTTTCCAGCAAAAACCCTTTCCCCCTTCTTTTTTCCCTCCCACCGTTCCCTCCCTCTCTCTCTCTCTCTCTCTCTTCCATTTATATATATATATTTGTCTGTATAGTTATGTGTGTGTGTGTATATATATGTGTGTATGTGTGTGCGTGTGTGGGGGGTGGGGCAGGGTGGGGCGGGGTGGGGTAGGGTGGGGGTGGAGGGGGGCAGGGGGTGGGGCGGGGTGGGGCAGGGTGGGGGAGGGGGTGGTGGAGGGGGCAGGGGGTGGGGTGGGGTGGGGCAGGGTGGGGGAGGGGGTGGTGAAGGGGTGGCAGGGGGTGGGGCGGGGTGGGGCAGGGTGGGGGAGGGGGTGGTGGAGGGGGCAGGGGGTGGGGTGGGGTGGGGTGGGGTGCGGTGTGTGTGTGTGTGTGTGTGTGGTGTGTTTTGGGGGAAGGGGGGAGGGGGTGGTGGAGGGGGCCAGGGGGTGGGGCGGGGTGGGGCAGGGTGGGGGAGGGGGTGGTGTCATTTTTCATAATTTTAGCATTAGTAAACATAGGATAAAAATATCTGATTAATTCCTAGGTTAAATTAAATTAAATTAATTTTAGTGCTTAAATATTATTAAATGGTTTTGAATTTTTTAAATATTATTAAATGGTTTTGTAGTGTAGTGGATTCCACCATATTCTGTTATGTCTTCTTTACTAACTAGAATCTTGTTGCAGATAGGATTCCCTTTAGGGTCTTATGTCTTGAATTAATCTGAGGGGGTGGGGGTGGGGGTGGGTGGGGTTTTAAATATTATTTACATTCAAAATAAATAATTGATAATAGTTGGATAATAATTGGATAATAATTGTTTTTATACCTATAGAACAGCTTAGATAGTGTGTGTGTGTGTGTGTGTGTGTGTGTATGTGGTCAATACATGAATTTATTTTTGTATTTGAATTATCCCATGAATTTATTTTTGTATTTGAATTATCCCATGAATTTATTTTTGTATTTGAATTAACCCATTATATGAAACATACTTGAAATTAAATATAGTGCGCATAGATACTAGCATTCTAGTTCTTATGCGTACGCATTCAATAACCCTTAGACCCGGTCATTGACCTTGACAAGGTGAATTTGTCAAGGTCAATGACCTTGACAAATGGGCAGATTTGGTGTGAGAATATTCTTGGCCACCTGATCTACTTTGTGGGCTTTCATAGCCTTGTTGAGCTCCTCCGTCAAACTATTTTTGTGCCTCTCCAATAGTTCAGCAATAACTACAATATTTTTTACTTCGTCCCTCAGTGAAGCAACCTTTCTAACCCACTCTCCATAGGCACGTGTCATTTTTTGAAGTGCCTTTCTAATAGACACAAATGTTGCCTGAGCTCAACTAAAAGCTTCCCGATAAAGTATAAAATATAGATATTCACTTCCTCAGTATATTTTTAACAATGCCAAGTTATTATCAGACTATAAAGATAAAAAAAAGTCATTAATAAATAAGAGAAAAAATAATATCACTCACGAGTAGTCAATAGTTGGGCAAGTAATGGCAAGGAAAAAAAAAAGGTTTTCCCTAAAATTCAAAGGATGGGGCACGACCTTATATTATATTTATCGAAGAAAGAAAATATAAAAAACACAAAAATGTAAGTTAAATCTAACTAGCTCGGCCTTTCTTCTTCTTCACCTACTCTTGATTGGTTGGACCTTTATTCATTTTAGCAACCTATTTCTCACTCCCAGACCCTTAATTTTCCCCACCACTGCCATAGGCCTCTCCCTCTTCCTCATCTTTTAGTAGGGAGCCTATAAGGATAAATTTCAAACTAAGTCAATTTATTTGTAATTGGATTAATTTCAGATAAAACATTTTGAGCCATTGGTTAGGGTTAGTGTTTTCCCTTCAAGCCTTTGACATGTTTAGATGAAGACATAGTGGCAAAGCTTCAAAAGAATAATTTCATCATGCCTTGATTCATGTTCGTTTCCGTCTTTACGCTCTAAGGATCTCTAAGGTCTGAATGCATATTTATTTTGAGCCTTGGATATTTTATAATATATTGTTAGATTTTATCACATATTTTAAATTCTTTTAAAAGAATTTTTGGAAAAATTTTCTATTTGGTTATAACGACTTGAAATGACATTCGAACAGGTTTCTATTTGTAGTTAGAATGAGATTCCTTCTTTCAAACGAGATCTGGAATGTCGCCTTTTGGGTAAGCTCTTGAATGTCATTCGAAGTTTAATTGAAATATGTTTGAATAAGAATGGATACTTCGATCCAGGATCGATCCCCACATGCCTTGACGGATTTTTAAATTTTTTTCTTATGTGGGTGGACTCTTGCATTACATTGTGAAGGAATGGTTGAAGATTGAAAATGTGTCAAGGCTTGTGGGGATCGAGTCGTTATCAAAATGAATTGGGTGCCTTCGAGGTTTTTCCCATTTTGAGTTGTGCAATTGGTTTATTTATTTTATCTACTAACACATAGATGCATGTTTTAGGTTAAAAAGATAAAAGTGGATAAATTTATTTATCTCTACAAGTTGATTTAAAATTGGTGAACAAATTTTTATTTGGGTAATCTATTTTAAAGGCTTGATCTTTAAAATTAAAAATTGAATTTTCTTTTACAATACCATTCTTGCCTACACACACCGTATGGGGGGAGTTTAGCGCTTAGAAATTAGTATCAAAGCTAGAACACTAAGCTATCGTGTTTAGATCATGTACAGTTAGGTATGAATTTTGGTGGTTTAATGGTATTATAACCCCTTTGTTTGGTGGGTCTAGCTACGCATACTGAAAACTCTGTATAAAATCAAAACATAAATCTATAGATTTGCGGGTTTGGTTAACATTAGTTAAAGGGTGGTCTCCACTTGCCACTAGAGAATATGAAGCGATTCGTTAAAAACCCGTAGAATCATACAACGAGGCTGAACATAGGTTTGCAAATTTTAATTCTTAAGGTTTAAATGCTTTATGTTATTCTGTCACCCCAGAGGAGTTCCATCATATTATGACTTTCAAACGTCAAAAGAGGAATAGGACGTACTCCAACTCACCCATGAAGGAACTAGTGCTGTGAAGGCTTCCAAACCTCAAAACTACACCACTCATTTTGAAACGATTAAGATGTTGGAGAGTGATATCTTTGATGAGTTCTACGCCAGACTATCCGACGTAGTTATCTTGCCTTTTAACTTTGGAGAAAAGATACTCTATAACTGAGTAATCAAGAAAATATTGAAGTCTTTAATTGAAATATTTAATCTAAAAGTGATCATTTTAAATTCTTTGGTTACTTTAGACTCTACAAAACTTGAAGAGTTTGTAGGTTACTTATAAACTTATGAGCCTGACATGTTTACCACCAAGACTAAAAATAAGAGAGATAAAGGCATTGCTTTGAAAACTCGAAAGGAGGAAACTCGTGTTTCAGATGATGAGTCTGACATCGAGTCTAAGGATTTATCCTTGATAGCTAAAAAATTTAAGAAATTTCACAAATTTCAAAAGCAATCAAAAGATGAAATAAGGTTTGAGAAAAACATGCATAATAAGTACAATCACTTCCCTAAGAACTGTAATGATAACTTTAAGATGGATTAGTGGGAAAGATGTTTTGGTTGTGGTGGATATGGCCATAAGGTAGTCGAGTTCTCTACTAAACTAAGGAAGGAGGTCAAGAAATCAAAGGTGTATAATGCCACCCTTAGTGATAGTGATCCGAAATACGGATTCATTTCCCCCGTTGAGTGAAACTTTACTGCATTCATGGCTAGTCATGTGAGCCTTGATGAGAAATCTAACATTAGAGATATTCATATACATAAAACTTTTGAGTGCAATGTTTTTGTATTCTAAATGAGTGATGGTACAAAGAGTGGGGGGTCAAAGTGAGGATGAGGAAGAAGAGGTGGAGAGTGAACTCTAAGTTTCCTTATGTGAGTTGTATATGGAAGAGTTAAAAGTGAAGAAGGATAACTTAAAGTTCCAGGCTAAGTTCAGTGAGGATGTCGTAAAGAATAATTATAGCATTTTAATTAAGTATCTTAAAGCACGTGAGAGCAATATTTAAGACAATCTAGAGTCTGTTGAGGGTGAGAGAGATAGTCTTCTTGTTTTGATGGAGGATATGCAGAAAGGGCTTATTGAGTTTGAGGATTCTAGGTATTTACTCGAGTCGGGGATAGTTGAACTTGAAAAGAGATTGAGAGATTCAAGTCGTGTCAAATTTGATTTAGAATCTAGGTCGAAAAAGTCGGATAAAATGTTAAGCACCATCCAAATCAAAGATGACAAGTGTGGAACTAGCTTTGATGATCATAATTTTTCCACTACCCAAGCTAAGACCATGTGTTTGAGAGAGTCGACTGGGAATGTTAATAAAGATCAACCATTATGTAACACCACTTTCCATGTTTACACTTGCACTCATTGCGATAGGAATAATCACCTTAGGAAGTTTTTCTATGATTTTAAAAATGGTCCTAGAAAGTCTAAGACTAGAGTCACCAAGGTTCCCAAAACCCAAGAGTGTTATGTTACACTTATGTGGATTAGGAAATAGGATTTGGAGGCTTTAGATATTATACTTATTGATTCTCATTTGCTTGCACATGATACTTCCCATGCTATATTTAGTGGTTAATTGTGTTCACATGTTAGTCATACTCTAGTTTATGCTTCATGATATATGTTTTGTTAGTGTTATAAAATGTGTATTTTTTTGTATTTAAATTTTTTCATTTACGAGTCATATTGAAAAATACAAAAAGATTTTGTTTGTCTTTTGACTTAGTATTTGTTTTCAAATTAGTATTGTCTTTTGAAATTTTTTATAAATTTCAAAACATTTTTTGTGTTTGTATATTTTAATTTTACACATTTTGTGTGGCATATTAGTGTGTTTAAATCTAATTCATTCCATACTAACCACGTGATTTTGTCATTTGATTATGATTTTTAATACTTAGATTGTTTTTAATCATGATTGCATGGATTTGTTTTGAACTTGATTTTCCTAATGGATTCAACTTTGTATATGCCTCCACACACACATGCACAAGGTTTTTGAACATTAACTTCACATGTATATTCGAGCTATATGAGATGTTCTCCTATCAATTTTTTCATCTATATATTTTGGGACTATGGGAGATTTGTGCATGTAAGAATCATTTCCCGTGAGATTGTTTAATTGTATTAAAAAATATGAGGATGCACAGGAGAGGTCTACAAAAGAAATAAATCTCCTTTGAGTGAAAGCCATTGTTGACAAGAGCCTAATGAAAAGATTAAAGGCAATAAAAATAGAATAATTGTCAATGCTAACATGTTTAGTTTGTTTAATTTTGAGAAGTGGTAGCTTGAAAAGAATTGAGAGAAAATAAAATATGATATATGTTTATCTTTTGAGGGTATTTAGTTGAAGATCAACGGGTTTGCATAATGAATTTGAGTTATGCTTCCTTTGTCATGACACTATTGAATTGTAGAATCATCAATACTCTAGGCTTGTGTGCATTATGATTGTTTGTTTATATATTTCACTTCATCTTGTCACTCAAGGCTAAATCTTAGTTTGATAAATTTTTGTGGTAAAATAAAACTACATGAACATATTTGAGTAGTTGGGTCATAATTTATTTGTGTCTAGTTCACACCCATTCATTCCATTCCACATGTTTAGACACACTTATACTATTCTAGTGTGTAAAGCTTATGTGTTTTGTGTCAAGTTTTTATGGTTGTATATACCTATATATATGTGCCAGTATTTCACTGGTATATTTTGCATATAGTATATATCGTTTTTTTTTTGTCTTTGCGATTGGAATTTAGTCCATGTTTTCCACATGCTTTATCCTAGAGTTTTATTTGGCATGTTATATGATCATATTGATATCTCTCATTATGCCCATTAAAATTCCGTTTCTCATATTAGTATTTTCAAAATTGGTACCATACATCATTCCTTCTTCATAGGGATATCTATTTGCATCGATATTGATATATGTTTTTATTATTATTTTTATTATTTGAGCTTGAGTTTTCAAGTTGTGTTTTTTCTCACTTTACATTATTGCATGATTTTATTCCATCCTCCCTAATTCAAAACTGGTATCTCATGTTCACACATTTAGGGGGAGGGGTAGATTTAGTTATGGGGAAGAAATAGTTTATGCTTTCTTGATTTGTCTATTCCTGAACAAAAAGTGGAATAAATGGTATCTTTTCTTTCATAATTAGGATATCTTTATCTTGGGTGAGACGTCTTACCTAGGTTGAGATTCTTTTAAACATTGTTAGAAATTAATTCTTATGCAGATTTTATATTTGTTATATTCTCTTTGCATTTTAATATGTTTTAAGTGTTCGAATTTACAACATGCAGCAGCATTTTCAAAAGAGCAAAGCTACTCAAGTTTTTTTGTCTGTCGAATGTTTTTATTTTTTCCTTTTTAGGGTTAGGATTGAGTCTTTTTAGAGAGCTTGACCACCCATAGGGTTTATTGGTTTGGTTTTGTCCTAGAATAGTCAAAGGGGGAGATTTGTAAGGACAAATTTTTAATTAAGTCAATTTGTTTGTGATTGTCTTAATTTCAGACAAAAAATTTTGAATTATAGGTTAGGGTTGGTATTTTTCCTTCAATCCTTTGACATGTTTTGATGAAGACTTAGTGGAAAAGCATCAAAGAATTATTTTATCGTGTCATGTTTCATGCTCATTTTCGTCTTCATGTTCGAAGGATCTCTTAAGTATGAATACGTATTTATTTTGAGCCTTGGATATTTCATTATTGGGTGTTAGATTTTATAAAATCTTTTTAAAAGCCTTTTTTGAATTTTTTTTTGTTTTGTTAAAATGACTTGAAATGTCGTTCGAACAAGTTTTCATTGGTCGTTAGAACAAGATTCTTTCGTTCAAACGAGGTCTAGAATGTCGCCTCTTGTGTACGCTCTGGATTATCATTTGAAGTTTCATTGGAAAATGTTTGACCAATATTGGGTGCTTCATTCGAATGAGAAGTCAGTTTGTTCGAACAAGTATGCATTTTTTATTTTTTAAAACATATACTTCCAAATCTTTAATTACTATCTTTTTGCAACAACTTTTCCTATAAATAGAGATGGGGGATTAGACTTTTAAGAGAGAATATAGAGATTTATTTTTGTAATAAAATTCTTTCAAATATTATTAAAGAGCCCTCATTTTCACCCAATAAGTTTAGGATCCAAGTTTCATCTTACATGTGCTTTAAAAGATCCAGATTTTGGGCACCAAACATTGTTTGTCTACATCTTGTATTGAGAACCTATTTCGTGCGGTGGACTCCGTACTTCGTTTATGGTGTTGCAATGAAGAAGCGGTGGATTCCGTTTTCCTATTAGTAAACTTTTATTGAGCCTGGATTACTGGATACCTAGTCGTGCGTGGACTCGTGCATTATGGAAGCTTGCATGAGTGGACTCCCGTGTTGCATTATGGATGAGCGGTTGAAAATTAAAGACGTATCAAGGCTTGTGATAATCAATTTGTTGAGTAAGTCATTTTTCATCTTGTGTAATACCGTATCATAGTGAATTGTTTGGCTGGGCCATTCATAGTTTTTATCATTTTAGGTTTTCCTCGTACATCGGCGTGTTGTGTGATTGGTTTACTTATTTTATCTAATAGGACCTAGATGCATGTTTTAGGTTAAAAATAATAATATTGGGTAAAATGATTTATATATACAACTCTATTTAAAATTAGTGAACAAGGTTTTATTAGGTTTTGATCTTTAAAATTAAAAAAAAAAATTTACTTCCAATCCCTTCTTGCCTAAGCACACACCGTATAGGGGAAATTTTCACGCTTACAAATTGTGTCATGCTTTCCACAAAGCTCAGACTCAAAGAGGACCTAAGTCTTTGACAAAAATGAATCCCAACCTTTCTTAAAGATGGACATATGGATCAAAGATAGTTCCTTATTGTCTTGACCAAATGTGTCGCCTAACCCTTAGTCATAAGACTTCTCCTTGGCTGCTAAAGCCTCTACAGGATCCAAGAATTCTCATCAATGTCCTTCTTTAAATAAAGATTCTCAGACTTTAGCTTCGCCATCTCCATCTCATAGACCTTTTGGTGGACTTAGATGCCTCCTGATACTTCGTCAAAGCGCGCTCTAGGTCGTCTTAGCCTTGTCCTCGTCGTCCCTTTTGTCACAGATATCAACAAAGTTCACCATGAACTATGAGTAAGTAGACAATAAAAAATTAGTACTCTAGAAAATGGATTATGTTTAAAATACGACCAAAGTAAAAAGGCTTACCAGATATAATGCTTGGGTGTCATGAAAAACCATTGAGTCGACGGTCATCTTACCGACCTTCTCCTTAACCATCTCCAAAATGGATCCCTTCAGAACATTAAAGGACAACTCAAGGATTTTGGCCACATAAAATATTTGGTGATCGTTCTCCTTGATATGGGAATATACCTGCTTAGTGGGAACAATATCAATGGCAGGACGACTAGCACCAATCATGCCCATTTACTGAGCCTAAATTCTTAGGAGAATTCTGTAAATTAATGAGGTCGGAAGGACCTCTAATTTCCTTCCTTTTGAAATCTTGGTATTTTAGGGAAGTGGGGAGGTCATACTTATCCAACAAGGTGTTAATCATTCTCCTTTGAGAGATATTTTCTTTTGAGGTGGCAGAGAGCATAACAGGGATCGAGGAAACATCTACACACTCCAAATTGGAAAAGGTTGACACACCCGAAGACCATTCACTACTTGAAGGGACTGGGATATCAATAATTGTGTCCACATATCTAGAAATGAAAGATATGGTGGTATTGGTGTAGTCAAGCAGTAAGTATGCCGATCTGGGATGCTCACCACCAGGAGCCAAAGGATTCCTCAAGTCCCAAACTTTAACTAGTTTGGCAAAAGTCAACGTGAGAAGTGTAGGGACCCTTTTTTTTATATCTGAAACTTGGTTTGGGGGAAAAGTGATACCACTCTCTACAATGGACTGCGTGTGAAAAATCTTTGGGTTCTTCAACACGCTCAATCATAACCCAGTCAGAGATAGTGAATATGTTCCTAAACTCTCATCTGGAATTCTTACTCACCGGTTAAATCATTTTTCTAAACTCAAAAGGAAAAATGATGGAATAATGCATAGAATAAAATAGATAAAAACAATGTTTTGAAGAAAATTACAAAGGAATGAAAAATGAGAGGAAAAGAAACTTAAAGTTGCCAAGAAGAATATAAAGGATCAACAACAGTCTTCGAATAAGTGCAAAAGTGGATGTACAAAATGGCGGTAAGAGAATTCATTAAACGATTTGGTTCAACTTCCGAGGTAGTTCATCATTTAAAAATGAAACCCTAGGTGATGACTAATAAATGCACCTAACCTTTTGATTTCTTTAGTATATGGATTACTAGCGTACTCCGGCAATGCTGGGGATAATTATGAGCGTGACTTTAAAATTAACGAACATAATAAATGAATTTTCAACTAAAAAAATCACAATGATTAATACACTTCAACTTCATATTTTATAGTCAATCAACCATCACTTTCGACTAGTATTGAAGTCATCCAGCTATCAAACTTCTAACCCATTCAGTCTGTAAAGATTTAGGGGAAATTATGGGGAAATTATACTACTAAGTTTGATAAAGTGACATGTGTTTGATAGATTAGATGAACTATCATATCTTGAAGATAAGAACAAAAGAGGACCCAATCCGTGAGTATATCAGGCTTGGATCTGTTTGATCAAATGACAACTACATCCGAAGGTCCAAGAGCCCTAAATGACTCATTCTCTTTCTTTTCTCTATAAATGTAACCCTTATCCCTCGTAAAAGGGACCTGTAATTCCTGTTATTATGAATTAATCAATACAAAAAGAGATAAATAACCTGTGGACATAGGTACATTTCGAACCATGCATATTATGTGTTGTGTGATTTTCTTTTACTATCTTGTTCAACTTTATTTTCTTGTCATTAATCTACGTAGGAATTTACCACCTACAAATACATCCAATGATACTTGATAGGTCCACACAATAACACCTCATCATGTAGAGGAACAATCAAATGGACATTAATGTCAAAGAATGACGGAGGAAAATATTTATCTAAGACACAAGTCTCCTCGACTAAAGTTACTTTTGCATCCGTAATGTACTTTTGCATCCAGAATGTACTTTTTGTCTTAGAGAAAAATATTTCTCTAAGACAAGTCACCTCGTCTAATTTATATAACTACCCTAAGGAGATTCTGGTGCTCGAAAAAGAAATGCCCAAACAATAAAGGGATTAATTGGATGATGATGTGCTAGTCATAAGACTTGCACTATTTCAGATAATTTATTTGATAGTTTACAACCCTATCAAAAATACCAAAATAACTGGTTGGAATCTTTAAGTTGAACAATGTGTCTAGAATGATCTTTTTTCTCATTAGTAGAGAAAGTGAAATCACCCGGGGAATAAAATTTCTTCTTGTTGTAGTATCATTTTTTAACCAAATTTTATATATTCATCAACTTTAGATCACATCGCACCTTCTCTTCATTTTAGAATGAGATCCACCAAAATATGTTCCTATCATATGTTCTGCACAATTATTCTCTGTGTTCATCACATCAATTATATACTTTATATGGTGCTCTTTACAATACAATAAGTTAAATAACATTGACTGTGTAAACCATGCCTTTATTTTGCTAGTATCTTTCAAATCCTCCTTAGATCTTCCCTATTAGCCTGCACACTAAGGATGTTTTATTATACACTGGTTTCATTTCACAATCTTCACTATCAACTAAATTTTCCTTGTCATATATACCCTATTATACTACATAAATGCATCTTGCTCACCCAAGTGGTGAACATGCATACCCTCCTATCCACCAATATTTTAGCCTCATGTTCTTTGCAAAGAATTACTGTGTATAGGTGCTCCCAGAATCATAGAAATGATCTTGCACTACCCAATGAACCAGGTATTGGCCAAGTTCCTCATTTAATACTCCTCAATATAATCACCGTGCGTGGATGATTATGATGCTAGGAAAAGGGTGTAGTAGGTGTCTGAGATGGCAATATTATATGAGGCATTTGGGAGGGAAACCTTCAGGTGTGTGAGAGTGGAAAGGTTGAGGTATGAATTAAGATTTATTAGGTTGTTGACTAAGTAGTTGGAACAATCCATTGATTTCATTCACCAATTATCCCAATGTATTATTAACAGAAATCGTGTCCTTCTTAAGATTTGATACTTCCTCTTTCATAGTCCCCATTTCTTTAACCTAGTTCAACTTGTGACTCCTCACTAAAGAGATATCGTCTAATATGGGTGCATTGTGCAGTAATTTGGTCTTCATCATCATTGACCCCACACCTATTGTCCTCCCCCTTTTACCCTATCCAAGTACCTTGGAAATGGAATCTGAGTTAAGGTCATAAGGGTTGCACTCTGATTGACTGATCCTTACGCCTTTTATCATTTCTTGTGGTATGATAATATATTTGGGACTATAATTTCAATATTATTTTATTACATCATGTATATTATCATTAAATTCAAACTCACCAGAGTCAGGGAGATTTTGTCTATGAATTTTGTTAGTATATTTATCTCGTCGGGCATGAAAATATAAGTTAACCCAAATAGGGTCAATACCTTATGAGATAGTCCCCTTGGTTTTATCCACATATCCATCCTTCAAATCATCATATTATTTGAAACCAAGTTTATGGACATCAACTTTATTTGCCCTGTTCTCTTTATTTTTCTCCCTCTAGGCAAGTTTTTCCTCCCTAAACTTTTTCTCTAAGAAGTCATTCCATTAGCTAATGGGTAGATCAAAATTTTACAGAACATTGTCTTTCAACGTCAAAACATCACTTATGGAGGTTCTTCTAGCATGTATTTAATTGTCCACCTACTTGGAAAAGAGCAACTATCTTCAAACTAGGTAGGAGTGTACATTTTTTGTAGAGTTGATCCCATAAGTCATCCTATGTCATGATCAACATTCTTCCAATTGTAAATCTTGACGATGCCCGTGTTCATCTTTTCAAGAGTCTAACAACAGGCTTAAAAACTCTAGAGGGAAGTTTTTTTACCACTAGGATTCCCGATAGAGGAAAACCCAATGCACTTATTATCTTGTGATTGGGATTCATCGGTAATGGGAGTTGGGGAAGTTGGATTAAAATGGGTATATAGATTTCGATGACTCGAAGATAGTCCAGATGGATTAGTAGAATGAACCTTTGGTAGAGTAGAGTATTGAGAACCCATAAGTGTCGATAATTCAGGTCGTGGATTAGGAGAAAATAGATCTGGGGGAGGATTGTTGTTATTGAACTGATTATCTATCTTCACGTTCGACATTTCCTACAAATAAATAAATAAAATATTATCTAAGAATGTATGATGATCATGTTTAAGACTATATATATATATAATAATAAAATGTATGTATATACCTCAGCAAGATCTCTTAAAACATACACGGTGAGTTTGATTTCCATCCATATGGTATTATTTTTAAATATTTGTGAAGAAACGCACACGGCCAACTAAGCGGAAGCATATTTGTCGCATAAATGTTCATGATAGGAACTCGAAATCCTTTCTTCTTCATTTTTTTTGCAATATCATAATTAGCGTGCATATATTGTTAAACATCACAAGCTCACATTAAATGCGCCCTAGTAAAACCAGTTTTTATGTTGTCCATATGTAACCTCTCAGCTTTCCATTAAAAGTAATTACCACCATGATTCGTTTTTTCTTAAGAAGACACATAAATGGAGGGGTGTGAATATGACCAATATTTTATAATGTGAAAGAGAAGATGAAAAAGGTATCCAAAATTTCACCACATATGGGACAACATACATATACTAGAAGTAAAGCCTCCAATTAATCCTTAAAATACTATGAGTCCACCAAGTAATTAATGCTTTCTAATTAATCAATCAAACACAACAAGTCCAATTTTAGTTTAATTAATCCAAGAATTAAGTGTCCACCAATGGGCAATCCTTTTCATCAATTTGTGTTCACCCAAATAGCAACCACTTAAGGAAAGGGTGAACACGATCACAACAGTTAACCAAGAAGATATATGCAGTAAGAAGATATAAAATAATACACGAACTCTCAGTGAAATGAAGGATCATCCTTCAAGTGAAGATATTCTTCATCGGCACAATATTAACATCACCTAATTAATATTTTCCATTTGATCAATCATACACAGCAAGTCCAATTTTAGTTCAATTTTTATTAAATTAATTATAATATTACTATGTGGCCACCAATGTGCAAGCCCTTCACCCAATTTGTGTTCACCCAAATAGCAACCACTTAAGGATGGCGTTAACATAGTCACAATTATTCACTAATACGATATATGCAGTAACACAGTATAAAACAATAGATGAAATCTAAATGAAATAAAGGATCACCCTTCAAGTAAAGATATCCATCATCCGCACAATATCAACATCAACTAATTGATGTTTTCCAATTAATCAATCCAACACAAAATGTTCAATTTTAATTCGTTAATCCTAAAATTACATTGTGTCCACCAATGTGCAAGCTTTTCCACCAATTTGTGTTCACCCATATAGCAACCACTTAAGGAAGGAGTGAACACGATCACAACAGTCAACATATTTTACATGACAAAAAAGATAAGTAAATTTTCCTGAATAAATAAAACAACTAGAATAAGTTGAGATTCAATAATTTTTCTCCAATTGCATGCTTACAAGGAACGAGAATAAAATATGTGAACATATTATTAAATTAGAACTAAACTCCGCAATTTTTTCGTTCATATTCCTAACATACATAACTATATACATAAACAATTGAAATAACAATTATTAACGTTTTAAAAACATAAAAATAGACACTGCACTTGTTTTGTTTATATTCCCAACATACACAACCATATACATTACTAATTGAAATAATAACTGTTCAAATATTTAAAAACATAATTTTATATTCATAAACATAAACTCTCCAATTCTTGTGTTCATATCCCCAACATACATAAACATATACATAAATAATTATAATAACAACTATTAACATTTTAAGAAACATATACATAAATGATGCTATTGTTTTGTTCATATTCCAAACATATACACCATATACATAAAAATGTTCATATTTCAAGCTTACACAACCAATTTTTTAACATTTTTAAAAATAAAAAATTTCCATATTATTTTTAGAAATAACTTTTCCCTAACATTTTCCCTACTTGAATAAATTTTGAAAATGTTTAGGGTTAAATCCTTGAAATCCTAAAAAAGTAAAATGTTTAGGGGTATTTTTTTCCCTAACCCTACTGGCTCCACATACACACACATACATAAATATGCATATACATACATATAAATATACACAAGCATAAACATATATATATATATATATATATATATATATATATGTGTGTGTGTGTGTGTGTGTGTGTGTATGTATGTACACATATACATGTACATATATATAGAGAGATAGAGTGACCTAGGTGAGAGAGAAGAAGATTGGTGGCGGAAGCTGCTAATGTTACACAAGAACGAGAGAGAAGAGGATCATCAATCGGTAGTGGTGGTGGTGGAAGTTGATGGTTACCTAAGTTGAGTGAGAAAGTTCATTGGTAGCATAGAGAGAGGAAGAGAGAGAGTAAATAATGGGGGAAATGAGAATAAAACTCATTAGGTACCTAAAAAGGCATCATGGGTAAAGACCGTGATCGGATCCGTGATCATTTTGAATTAAATTAACTAGTTACGGTCAAACACTGTGATCACGGTCTAAAATCGTGACCCTCTTTACGAGACTAGTCTAAATTTAAACGATGTCAGTATTGAGGGTCACAGTTATGAATTGTGATCATATTTCACACGTATTGGTCATGGTCTTTAGTTAGTGGTGATGTCTATGGATGTTTACCTATTACGTGACCAACTTGGCCCTTTTCCCACCATAAGGGTCACGGTTGGTTCCAACTTTTTTACTGTGACAATGAAGGTCACGATTTTAGAGCATGAATAACTTGTGGTGTATATCACTCCTAGGTGGGATCATAGACATGGTTTCCGTTAGGAATCCATGGTTGTGGTTTTAGACTGTAACCATTTTTTATTTTTTATGAACAGTATTTTCTAATGATGATTGTTGGTCAAGTAATTACTAATTTCCTTACGGTTCAAGTTATTCTTTAATAAGATGGATTTTTTATTTTGTTTGTTGAACATTTTTTCTTATAATTTCCAAAAACCATTTTCCAAATACTAGTTTTAATTTGAATTATTTTATTTTTTTAAACATATATAAAAGCCTAGGATCTATCACAATCACTCTTCAACCTTCTCTAACTATATTATGGAAGGATCTTTTATACTCCATAAAGGGTTATACTCGAAACGAGGCTTATTGTAGGGAATATGAAAGTCAATGCTTAACAGTAGAGGGAGATGATCCAATGGAGAATTAAATAACTGTCTAACATTTGAATTTGGAAACTTTGTTAAGTAGTTCAAAATTTCTAAGCATCTATCAAGCCTCTCCCTTATATGTCTCTCTAGATAAATATTATTTTTCCATGTAAAATGTGATCTTGAAAACCCTAGGTCTGGCATATTAAAAAGAGTGCAAAATAAACTAGATCTTTTAATTGCAATAGTCTATAAGATACATGATTAGTCGTGAATATTGAATTTAATATCGTTTATTATTAATTCTAGCATCCTTGTGTTTGTTAATTCCTATATATAAGATATTTTATTGGATAACCTTTTCTAAATGTTAATATATTTTTCAAGTTTTATTTGTGCTTTTATAGGTATTAGGGATGAATAGGATGATGTTGGATGCATTTCGAGAAAATTTCGTCATAAAATGCAACTTCAGGAGAATTTTCATAATTTTGTACTTTTGAATTTGGATTTTGGTATGTCAAGGTTGAGTATCTCTTTAAATTATATCTGCGTCTCCCCCAATCGCGTGTCATTCTCAGTCCGAATGATCAAGTTATGGTTATTTTCATAAAATAATCTAAAAATGACAGGAATTGAGGAGCCCCAAACTACCGATCGATCGATGGGTGTGAGTCCATAGTCCCCAACATTTTAGTTTTTTTTCTTTATTTTTCATTTTCTTTTCTAATTAACCATAAGTATAAAGTTATTTTTTTATTTTAAGGATTAATTTTTCATTATTTGGCCTATTGGCTTTGGAGTTTCTCTCTCCTAGGGTATCTATTATTAATGGATATTGTTACTATCAATCATCTTCCTCCTTTATTAAATCCCTTCTTAGCTTGATTTAAATGCCTTGTAAATTAGACGTTTTTCAAATATAATTAATTGGTTTGTTTTTATTCATCTCTTTCTTTCATTCATTCCATTGTAATGGTTAACTTTAAAATGCTTTGTAGTTAATTAAATTGGGTTGAGATTCATAAACCCTTATTTTTCTATGGTATGATGTTTGGAAAGTGTTGATGGGTTGAATGTGTGTTGAAACATCACCTTAGAATTTTAGTAGATGATATCATGTATCTTTTATATTTAACTCATTTGCGTGTAATTTCAACCATATAGTGCAATTAAAGTTTAGGTTTTTGCATTGAAGTGGTAAACCATATATATATATATATATATATATATATATATATATATATATATATATATATATATCACATGCACATGAAAAGTTGAAAAAGATCAAGAAACTTACCCAAGAACCTAGAAACTCGTAATTGGATCCTTAAAGTGTGATCTCCTAACTCCAAAAAGGCAAATCATAAGGTTGGAATGAAGAACAAGTGAGTAAAAATAGGTCTGAAGGTTCTAGTCTACTGTAACATAAGCTTTAAGTGTTTATAGGTCGAAAAAAGACACTTTGTGGAGATGAATGTCTTTTTTAAACCCTAGCCATCATCTAAACCAAAAGAGCCCTCATTCGAACTAGGTGTCATTTAAACTAGGTAGACCCTCATTCGAACCAGAGTAGCACATACTTCTCCCAAAACTAAATATTCAAAAAAACTAAAAACACGGGTGGCACCACGTATGGAATGATTTTAAATATCGAATCCTACATGTGTAACCTAAGGGAATGGAAATGGTCTAAAGAACCTGAAAACATAGGGAATCCCATCCCACATTTACATGATCCTTACAATCAACCTGGTTGAACAATCCATGACACGATTTAACCATATTAAAATTGGTTAAGTTATTTTGGATTGACATCGAAAGAGACATAAAACTAACCACGTATGTCAAAAAGCACAATAAGGTCATAACAAAACCACATACTAGAAGAAAGTGTGCAAGCCTGTTGATCTTCGACTTATATCACCCTCAATATGTTCTTCCACATTTTTTTCTTTTTTATTCTTTTGATAGATTACTCATTCAGAACTATTTTATTATTTATTTTCTCTTTATTTCACAAATATTGAAATTTTAAGTCTTTTGGCAATGGTAGCTATCACCCTCTTTAGGTAACTCTTACCAATGCTTCTCTCCTCAATTTTTTTTAAATTAACTAGCAAGAAATGGTTCTTACAATTACATGTGAAGAATGTAGCAAAGAATATATGACCGAACTAAGCGAAAATATGTGGCATGAAATATTTTCGAATTAAGATTGGTGGTGCATCCTATCATAATTTTTGTCAACTATGTGCGATATCGGAAAGAATACGGCATCATTACAGTAGGTTGTTTGTATGAGAACTTAAAAGATAATGATTAGGTTAAGTCTACAATAAGCTCACGTTATGGATGAAAATTTTAAAAACCTAGAAAAGGGAAAATATGTTACATGATGTCATTATAATATCTACTATCATCGAATTCATAAATACCCAAAAAATCACAAAAATGAAAATATTTTTGGCTTTTTATTATATTTTAAAACAAAACAAATTTTGTTTGTTTTTTCTAAAAGTTTTTTTAAAAAATCTTTATATAGTTTTTGAATAAAATATCGAAGCCAAAGATATGATACAACCTAGGTTTAAATAAAAGGATATAAGTGTGACAAACGGAATCACAATCTAGAGATGATACAAATAACTCACTTAGACGGGTCAGATGGACGATTATCGCCACCCTCATCAACTACTCCAGACACCTTTTTCTTCTTCCTATTTATTCTTTTCTTCTTATCATGAGTACTAGGGAGGTGGCTTTTCATCCTTTTTCTTTCTCCCACAAGCAATTGTGATGTTCGAAACATGTTTTTAGAGTTTGTAAAAGTATCCATTCAAACATGGAGGAACACACCCACTTTGTGCAAGCCGACAACAATAATCTATAAGGTGGAGCTTTCTTTTGATATAGATTTTCATCTAAGGAGAAATTATCAGAAGAGGGAAAGGAGGTGAATTATTTGGGACTTTGACAAACGCAATATCTTTCTTTGGCTTAAACTCTCTCACACCATCATAGCCAAAACTCATTTTACCCATCGAGGATTGAAATAGTACATGGAGAATCATCCCAAGCTTCTTTAAAAATAATTTTAATTCAACCTTCACCTTCATAGAATTTATAGTCTTTATTGAGCTTCTCATATTGTGCCTCTAACACACCATGTGCATGTGACTCAAGGAGAACCATCTTCAAGGTAGGGACTTTATAAGAAAAGAGTTTAATCTTTTTCTACCACTCTTTCAACTTCTCTATGAGAGTACCTTCATCATTTTTTAAGATAATCATTTGTGCCTTAACCTCATTAAAAGAAGATATCTCACCCTCATATAAACCAATATTCTCAGTAAGCTTGTCATTCGCTTTCTCCATTCCTCGACTCAACTCAATGAATTCATTAAACTTTAATTAAAGTTAATGTACAGTCTTGTCAACAAAACTCTTTTCCTCTACCATTTCGTCACCATTAGTATCGTCTCAACATTAGTTTTCTCAACCTTATCTTCAATAAGGGAATTTTAAGGATCAACAATATCCTTGATGGTGGTATACGAAATGAAGTTAGGTTCCACGGGGGACTCATCATCCGAGTCGATGTCTCTATCACTAAAAGTTGCCTTTATTGCCTTATTTTCATTACTTATCCTCTTTAGCCTAGTAAGCCCATCACGTGCTAAATTCCCAATACCTTAATAGTCAAAGCACCTTTTAGAGTCATCATCATATTTCTCTTCTTTTTTGAAACTTACGATCTCGTCTATAAAAATATTTTTCTGCCTTGTTGGATTTATTATGGGGATTTAACCCATTTAGTCCCTTAAAAAATATTAATACATGATTATTCCAAACCTTTTATTTTGTTCCAAAACGTCCCTTACCACAAAAAAACACTCAAAACAAGGACACATATAAACCCATTTTCCCACCTCCCTCCACCCCCTCCCCTCACTCCACTACTCTAACTATGGAGATCCGACGACCCCTACCGGAGCTCTGTTGAGCACCACCGGAGATTCGATGAGACTGTGAGAGATTTGGTAAGGACTGGTGAAGTTCCAACAATGGGGAGGTGGGGTAGTGGTGGGGAGAAGTGTGGGGTTTGCCGCTAGTGCGGACCTTTAAAAATAAAATAATAGGAAGTAGTCACCGGAGCTTCGGTGGGGGTCACCGGAGATCCGACGAGGGTTATTGAAGATCTGATAGTGGGGATGGGGGTGGATTGTAACAACCCAAGATTTTTGGGACAAAAATTTAATTATTAAATATTAATTTAATTGGAGATTAAGTAAATTGGCATTTGAGGTCAAAATTTGGAGTTGTTAGAAAGTGATTCGGATGACGAATCTGAGTGTGCCATTGTTTCCGGAAGGGTCGAACAGTCAAAATGACTGTACTTGGGGTCTATTTGGGTTCCAAAATATTTTAAGTTCGTTTGGCTCGAATTAAAGTTACCGAGTAATTTAAAGTGTGTATTATCATTTAAAGTTATGTATTTTGGGAGATAAGTCTTATTAAGCCTACGGGAGATCAAATCCCCTTAGAAAGAAAGAGAGAAATAGAGAGAATAGGGAAAGAAGAAGAAAAAGAGGAGAAAAGTGGGATTCTCGGCCATTACGCGATCTCGAGGAGGATTCAGACCCTACAAACTTGAGGCAAGTGATTAAACTTGCTAAATAATTATTGTGTATCATTTATTTCATGATTTGTGGATTTAAATTGTGATTTTTGGGTTGAATATTTAAAACCTAGATTTTGGGAAAATCTTAGATTTGTTGGGTATATATGGATTTGAGGATAGAAATTAGTTGGGCTGAGTTATATTATGTATTTTGAGGTTATATATATATATGTTTGGGTTGAAGGGACATGAAGAGAAGTTGATAAAAATGATTTTTGGGATTTTTAGCTTTGAGAAAAAAATAGCCATTTTCGTGCCTTCTAATAGACCGAATCGATTCGGCCCCTTACCGAATCGATTCGTAAAGTTGTAGGTGCCCAGGTCTGAGTGACCGAATCGATTCACCCCCAACCCGAATCGATTCGGCCTGAGACAGAAGCCCAGATCTTTGGACCCGAATCGATTCGCCATGGAGGTCGAATCGATTCGGATTGGGCCCAAATCGATTCGGAAACAGGGAAGTTTTGGGGATATTTTTCTAGGGTGAGTTTCATCCCATTTCAGTTGAGGTTATCGATTAGGAAGCTCTATATGGGTTATGAGAAGTTTGTTTTGGAGACTTTTATGGAGTTTCCCTTATAAGAAATTATTGGAGTCATATTAATTTAGTTCGAGAGAATACCGATTGGAGAGTATTGTACCGACTAGTGGGGAAGCCCACTACCATTGAGAATTCTATTTGGGGATAATTATGGAATTATATGAACGAGTGAGCATGCGCTTAGTGATATTGGATTTTAGAATCAAATCCCAAAAGGGGATAACTTTAAAGGTTCATATGATCAATTGAACCGTATTTTGGATTGAAAATTATAAATGCTGATTGATGTGTATACAAACATAGAAAATATCCTTAATGCTAATTAACTTGGAAGATGTTTCACATAAATGTGAAATGCTGATCGAAGTGCATTAGGATATAGAGAATATCCTCAACGTGAATAGAATTGAGAGACGATTCATCTAAATAGAAGTGAGGTGTGAACTTCAAACGAGAAATAGTATAGTGTATACTAAGTGGGGAAGTTATGTGAGTTATTGACGAATAGTATATCGAGAGTAAAATATACTAAATAATGATATTATTTCATTTACGCCTAAGAGCGTAATAAGAGTATGTAAACAGTGGGATATAAATACCTTATGCGATGGTATATAGTTATATGGTGTGATGATGTATGTATATCTTATGGGAATGATATATATATATATATATATATATATATATATATATATATATATATATATATATATATATATAAGTGAAGCAAACCCCCTCCTTGCTATCATTGGGAAGTTGCGCGATGAGGGTGAGCACCCTTGCTCGATGAGCAGAGTGTGGATATTCCCCAGGCCATAGCGTCCATTTATTATTGTATGATTTTTATTAGGGGTGAGACGTGGTGGGTATGTTTCGTCTCATTGGCGGGGAGGAACTATGGCCGCTTCCCGTACATTTTGATTGGTTGTTCTACCATGGCGGTGTGATAATAGTCCGATATAAGGTAACCTGGGATAAAATGAGTAAATCCTGGAAGATGATAACATTGAGAACCTACCTCCTCGAGTTATAGCTCATTTGGATGGTTGTCATTACGCTGGTGTGCTTAGTACATTGGGTATTGAGGGCATAATGGACCTCAACGACCAATATTGCCAAGGAGTAGTGTATCGGGGGGTTCCATGTTTGGATTTCGCTTGCGAGACGTCCCACGCACGAAACGCAGTGCAGTGTTGGGAGTGAGGATAAGTTAGTCCTTAATGCTCATATTTATATATTAGTATATCTCGACGATCGACAGTGCCAAGGAGTAGTGTATCGGGGGGTTCCTTGTTTGGATTTCGCTTACGAGACGTCCCACGCACGAAACGCCGTGCACTATTGAGAATTGAGAATAATTAATTAATTGATTAATCTGTTATAAAATAAAAAGAGAATTTGGGTTATACGCGTCATGCATTGTGGGCATAATGAATCTTGATAATCAATACTGCCAAGGAGAAGTGTATCGAGGGGGTTTCATATTTGGATTTCGCTTGCGAGACGTCCCACGCACGAAATGCAGTGCAGTATTGAGAATCGGGAGAAGTTTAGTACTTAGCAGTTGGATGCTAATAACTCATATATATATATATATATATATATATATATATATATATTAATGGCATAACTAGAATATGAGAAATTCTAGTAAAGAAATCTTTATGTAAACTTTATCTGTTAAGTAAGTGAACGAATAATTCAGATCGATAATATTAGAAATTTAAGGATTAAGGTTAGGTGGAATTTTGATGAGTATCAATTGGGATTTATATTACCTTGCCTAGATAGATTTGGGAACTTATTTGGAGATCATGTGCATATGTTTAGTGAGCGCTTTAGTTGAGGGGTGAGTTGAATTTTATGGAGTGCGACTCCACCTTAATCGTGTCATAATGCATTTATAATTATTATTCATTTTAATACACTTGCTATAAAATGTTTTCACACCTCGGGCTCTGACCCGTTTATATTTTCTATTGCTTGTATATATTATATATATTTTATTATTCTAGGTGTTCCTCTGCAAGAAAGCCATTGATGTTTATCTATCCAATGAATTCGTGGAGCTATGGCAGTAGCGGACTGTTGCGGCATTTTGTTATAGTCGATTCCTATCTTATGTGTATCTAGATTAGGATTCAGTTTGTGTGTCGGGTTTATACCCAAGTGTGACAACCCGTAATCCGAAATAAGGGGTGGCCAGCCGGGTACTCCAACATAACGGAATCATGGATGGAAATCATTCTCAACATCACAATAATAAAATAAGTATATGGGAAAACCACCCAATAATTCAGAAAACGGGTTGCCAAAAATTGTTTTATCAAAGGCTAAATTAAGAAAGTAATTTAAGCAACCCAATCTCTTAAAGAAAGTGGAATCCAAAAATAACATATATTACATCCATAACGAATAGACAATAAAAAGACCGAATATGCTGTCGGTCAACAGGTACATACAATGAATTACAACAGTTTAATAGTTACATAAATACATTCATTAAACAATTACAAATTTGGGCCACACGCCCAACTGAAAGACCCGATCATATCTAGAATACAAAAATGAAGGCGTCTAACAAAACATCCTGTAATATCCGCAAAATCTTACAGCTCCTCGAAAGTATTGGAGTGTGAATATCAACACAGGCGCCCTTGCGGCGGAGCACCTGAGCGGACACAATAACATACACAATATGGAAAATGAACGGGTCAGGGCCCGATTTTTATATGATTCCCAGATGAATAAGAAGCATGATAGATATGAACAGTTAATCATGAATGATGAAGATGAGAATCTAAAACCTAATCACCAAGCATAATAAAGCAGTTTAAATGTTATGTCTTTTATTAAATTATGCAAGAGAATATAATTAGATAATCATAAATTTAAAAGCCTCCATCATTATTTAACACTATTTTCCAATTTCATTCCTTAACAGGAATATAATACCATCATTTATTCTTATGGCATTAACATATCTCAAGTCCCACTTGATTTAGAATGGTCATATTCATATACATATAACGATTCTAAGACCGCCCCTCCGAGTTTCCCCACTGGGCGCGCCCCTAAATGACTATAATCTTCCAGGGCCCATCAAACAAGACAACCTGTGTACCTAACGCACGTCGGGAAGTGGCCATATATCTGCGAGTGAGTCATAACCACACCTGGAATTACCTCACTAGCGCATAATGAAAACATATAACAACCCTGCATATGGCCGAGGACTATAGTCTCCCTGCATTCACTAGCCAGGGGCCATCACCTCATGCGCGAACTTCCCTTATCATAGCATTTAGAGAGGTGTGTTTAAGTAAATTAGCATTTACCATTTAAATCTCAATTTCATTTCCATTATTCATATTCGTTTCATTTTATCTGAAACCATAATCATTGAATATTCTCATTTATATTCATCATATTTAAATCCCGAATTATTCTCCAAGTAGTCACCATATTTCTACAAGTCCCCAAGGTTTTATGTACCTCAATTGGGCCCCGAGAATCTCCAAATATGATCTTTCTACTCCTAGAACCCAACTAAATAACTAAGGTAAAAGAAATATGTATTATAAAGTATACTCTAACCTCAATTTGTACACCTCCGAAATAAGCCCCATTTAACCCACTCCTATTGTAAGGTAATGACCCAACTCAACTAAAACTCTAGGACTCTAAGTTTACTTCATTCAAGAAGGTTCCTAGGCCCTACACCTAAAGAAAAAGGATGAAAATTGAGTTGAAAAATAACTCAAAACTGCAGGAACCGAATCGATTCGCCCTAGCGAATCGATTCGCACTGAAAGAGAATCGATTCGGGTGACAAACCCAACTTTCTGTAAATGACGAATCGATTCGGCCTTAACCCGAATCGATTCGGGCACCAGACCTGGAAAACTGCCCCTAAGCGAATCTATTTTCCCAGGGGCCGAATCGATTCGCCCCTGCGAATTTTCCAAGTTTGGCTATGGAGTCTTGGACTCCTAAATTCACCCAACACCAATCTACCCAAACCAAGATCATTTATTGACACCAACTGATTATAAATGCATCCAACAACATTGATCTACACCAATAAATATCCAAATCACTTCCAAAGATTCAAAACCCATAAATCCCATAAAAATCCTAACTTTGATAAACCATAATTAATACATAACTATCAATACTAATTATCCATCTTAAATCACATAATAGCAAGTAGAAAACTTACCTTCGGGTTCCAATCTCAGATTTGAGGAAGATGAATGCAAGATCAATCTCTAAATCTTCAATCTCTCTCTTTCTCTCCAAAGTTCTCTTATTCTCTCTCTCTCTCTCTCTAGGTTAAAAACTTCACTTAAGGGAAATAAAATGCCTAGCAAGACTAAATCGGGGTATTAGTCTAAAATCTCCAAACTTAAGTGGTTAATACCACATTAAAATGATTCCCAATACGCAATATACTAAAACCAGTCAAAAGTGCCCAAAATATCTAAATACAATATGGCATACATTTTGACTATCTCGCACCTCCCGGAAATAACTACACCCTCCAAATTATCATTTAGAGATTTTATAACTCATTTCAAGTTTCGGTTCCTTTTAAACCATAATTGTCATTTAAATCTCATGACACTTTAAAACACAACATAGTGATATTTACTTACATATACAGTAAATATGAAACATTTCAGTAAATATTAACTTTAACTTCTTCAATTAATATTTACTCTATATCCCAACATTTTATATATAATTACCTCACATAGTAAATAAATATAAAATAGGTTCTCAAAAGAGAGGGTTGTTACATACTCCCCCCCCCCCCCTTATGAGGGAATTTTGCCCCCAAAATTCAGGCATACCTTGAATAAAGAGATGCGGATACTTTTCCCGCATATCATCTTCTCGTTCCCATGTTGATTCCTTTACATTGTGATGACTCCATTGGACTCTCACCAAGGGTACCACTTGTGATCTCAACCTACGTTCCCCATGCTCTAAAATAGCAACCGGTTGTTCTTCATATGAAATTTCGGGTTGCAAGTCAATATCCTCGAAAGGAATATGCCAAAGGGCACCTTCGCACCTTTTATACTTCTTCAAAGAAGAGACATGGAACACATCATGGATTTGTTGTAGAGGTTCCGGTAAGGCAAGTTGATACGCCACTGGACCCACCCTAGCAATAACGGGAAAAGGTCCAACAAAACGCGGCGCAGGCTTCCCTTTCTTTCTGAAACGCTTGATACCTTTCATTGGTGACACTCGCACCAAGACTTGGTCCCCAATATCCAACTCCATGAGTCTCCTATTTGCATCGGCATAACTCTTTTGGCAGTCTTGAGCTATCTGAATGTGATTCCGAATGATTTCAATCTTAGAAGAAGTATCCCGAATCATTTCAGGTCCAAGGAATTTATTATTCCCTACTTCTAACCAATACGTGGGTGATCTACAAGGCCGGCCATAAAGTGCTTCATAGGGCACCATTCCAATAGTAAATTGGTATGAGTTGTTATAAGCAAATTCGACCAAAGGGAGATATTGTTCCCAACGACCCTTGAAATAAAGCATACACATACGAAGCATATCCTCCAACATTTGGTTTACTCGTTCGGTCTGGCCATCTATTTGAGGATGATAAGAAGTGCTTAACTTCAATTCGGTCCCCATAGCCTCTTGGAAACTTTGCCAAAAGTGAGAAACAAAGATTTTGACTCGGTCGAAAACTATATTTAAAGGAACCCCATGGAGTCTTACAACCTCCGCGATGAATAATCGGGCATAGCGAGTAGTGTCATAATCGGTACGCACGGGTAGGAAGTGTGCCAACTTAGTCAAGCGGTCGAAAAATCACCCAAATTGAATCACAACCGCTTTGTGACCTTGGCAAGCCTGTAATAAAGTCCATACCGGAATCTCCAACGATTGCAACAAACCTATTGATCGCTGATGATTTATCTTGACAAACTGACAAGTAGTGCATTGAGATACGAACTCAGAAATATCTCGCTTCATGCTTGGCCACCAATACTGACGGCGCATATCTTGATACATCTTGTCCCCACCAGGATGTACCGTAAATTTAAAACCGTGAGATTCTGCCATCACCGCCCGTCTCAAATCCCCCTCCTCTGGGTTAATATGTATTACATGGAAGCGTAGTCCACCCTCTGAACTTATCGAGTAGGATTCCGCTCCCTCAGACAACAATCAACGTATATGGTCTGGGCAACCCGTTTCCCTTCCTTGGGCTTCTATAACCCTTGCCACAATAGTAGGAGTAACGGTCATCACTGACATGAACGCCCTAGCGACCGCATCCTCGTGACTGAGCTCTTTCCACTTAGCTTTCCATACATCATCTAACTCTCCTTCGGGCCTTCTATTCAAAGCATCCGCTACCACATTCGCCTTTCCAGGATGATAGTGGATGTCAAATTGATAGTCTTTCACAAACTCCAACCATCGGTGCTGTCACATATTTAAATCTTTCTGTGAAAATAAATATTGCAGCGACTTATGGTCCGTGAAAACACTAAATTTCTCCCCTAGGAGATAATGCCTCCAAATCTTCAAGGAAAAGACAACTGCGGCCAATTCTAAGTCATGCACCGGGTAATTTCTTTCATGGGGCTTTAGTTTGCGAGAAGCATAAGCAATAGCCCGTCGCTCTTGCTGAAGTACACCACCCAATACCTATAGAGATACATCAGTAAAGACTAGGTATTCCACCCCCGGCACTGGCAATGCAAGGACTGGAGCCAAAGTCAATCTATTCTTGATCTCATCAAAAGCAGCTTGGCAAGAATTATCCCAAACAAATCTCACCCCTTTCCGAGTCAGATTTATCAAAGGGATAGCGATATTTGAGAAACCCTTGATATACCGATGGTAATAACCCACCAAACCCAGAAAACTACGGACCTCGGTAGGTGTCGTGGGCTAACCCCACTCCCTCACCGCAACCACCTTGCTTGGATCCACCGAAATACCCTGGGAAGTCACAATATGCCCCAGAAATTGTACCTCTTGTAACCAAAAACCCCATTTCTCGAACTTAGCATATAATTGGTGATCCCTCAACTTTTGCACGACCAACCTCAAATGAGTAGCATGATCCGATTCTGTTCGAGAATAGACTAGGATGTCATCGATGAAGACAATAACAAAATGGTCCAGTAAGTCTCGAAATACCCTATTCATGAGATCCATAAATACGACGGGGACATTGGTTAGTCCAAAAGGCATAACCAAAAATTCATAGGACCCATACCTCGTCAGAAAAGCGGTCTTGGATACATCTCGCTCCCGTATCCGCAACTGGTGATACCCGTCCTCAAGTCTATCTTAGAGAAGTACAACGCTCCCCTAAGTTGATCAAATAAATCATCAATACGAGGAAAAGGGTATTTATTTTGGATGGTGATCTTATTCAATTCTCTGTAGTCAACACATAACCGGAGAGAACCGTCCCTTTTCTTCACAAACAACACCGGAGCACCCCATGGCGACGTACTATGCCTAATGAATCCCTGCTCCAACAACTGCTGAATTTGATCTCTCAACTCCCTCATCTCAGTGGGAGCTATACGATATGGAGCTTTCACAATCGGTCTCGTCCCAGGCGCTAAATCGATTACAAACTCAATCTCCCGGCTCGGAGGCAAACTCGGTATTTCCCAAAAAACATCTACAAAATCTCTAACAACCGGAATAGAATTCAAGGGAACAACTAAATCCATAGAAGTCTCTTCCGAAATATAATACAAATAAGTACTAGTACCTCCTTCTAAACGAGGCATAACCACCAAGAACATTTCTTGTCCCGGAACGGCGAAGAAAATACTCTTCCCGTAACAATTAACTATTGCATGATACTTGACAAGACAATCCATGCCCAAAATCACATCATACCCGACCATGTCTAGGACGAGAAAATCGGCCTCAAAGCACAAATTACCAAGTGTAATTCCTATTTGTTTATAAACAAGGAAAATGAGTGAACCATCACCCATAGAGGACTCAACGCCAGTGAAAGTACTCTCAGTAGATTTTATCAACTCTGTGGCCTGAGCAAAACTTCTAGAAATGAATGAATGCGTTGCACCCGTGTCAAACAAGGCGGAGCAGGAGGATGCGTAGCATCCTGGATATGATAAACTCTCCCATACTGTAGCTGACCCTACTGTGGAGGTGCAACTAGATTTGGTGCTGGTGGAAGAAACTGAACATATGGTTGCTGAGGGACTCTAGGAGGCTGGCCCCCAACCAACTGAGGACACTCCTTCTTGTAATGACCCGCCTCCCCATATTGGAAGCACTTTCCCAACATATTCTCCGAAATATGTCCCCGTTTGTTTCTAAACTGGTTAAAACCTTGGCCCGGATGGCCCCTACCTCCTTGACCACCCCGACCTGTTTGTTGTTGCGGGGTACCCTGATCGTTCCTATTATTACTGCCACCCGAATTCAACCCACCAAAGCGTTGTCTTTTTTATAAGTCCCCTTGCTGAGGATCCCTTTCTTTCTGCTTATTAACCGCAGATTGGGACGACGAAAAATCTCCTCCTCCATTCCCACTACCTCCAGGCTTTCCCGCTTGCCCCACTACGGTAGATTTCTTGCTACTCTGCATGTACAACCGATGTTCTTGGCAATGGAGCAATGTTGCATTCATTACATCACCAAAATTTTGCAAGGCTGGATTACCCAGTAAATGTTGTCGGATTATCCAGTTCAAACCTCCCATAAACTTTGAAACCTTCCTCTCTTCCAGAGTCACCTCAAAACTTGCCAACCGAGTGAACTCCTCTTCATATTCGGAAACGAACCGCTCTCCCTGTACCACATCCTGAAGTCTCCTTCTCATCACCCTTTGAACTGCGAGAGGAAAATACTTTTGGTCAAACAAGACCCAGAAATCAGTGATCGTCATGGTATCCCTTTGTTCTGGTGTAGTCATCGACTCCCACCAGTGTAACACGGCCCCAATAATCTTGAAAGTAGCAAGGACTTGTTTCTTCTCCTCACTACATTCCACCATTCATAGATGCTGTTGCATATCCTTCTTCCATTGGTTTGCTCGAATAACATCATAACCTCCGTCAAATTTCGGGGGATGGCCCTTTAAAAAGGACTCTCTAACTCTCTCCCACGAAGAAGGTCACGTAGGAGCTTGTGCATCATGTGCTCGTTGTTGAGCTTGTGGCATTTGCTGAGCCACTGCAGTCATAGCAGCATTGACCACTTGAGCCATAATGTTTACTACATCAGCAGCATTAATTGTTCCTTTTGGCGGCGGCGGAGTACCAACATCCTCTTCTACAACCCTATTACGTCTCGCTGGGCGACCTCTCTTAGGCGGCATCTGAGATGAAGGAATAATAGAGTTAGAATACTATTCAAAACAATCTATACTGCATAAGATCGCAAATATAAGCAACAAAGCAGTCATAACATTAGGCCCTATATCAAATAACGCTACGGTAGAACGTGACAAGTCCGCATAGATCCTAAAGACTCTAGAACTTGATGCTCTGATACCATCTGTGACAACCCGCAATCCGAAATAAAAGGTGGCCAGCCCGGTACTCCAACATAACGGAATCATGGATGGAAATCATTCTCAGCATCATAATAATAAAATAAGTATACGGGAAAACCACCCAATAATTCAGAAAACGGGTTGCCAAAAATTGTTTTATCAAAGGTTAAATTAAGAAAGTAATTTAAGCAAACCAATCTCTAAAACAAAGTGGAATCCCAAAATAACATATATTACATCCATAACGACTATACAATAAAAAGACCGAATATGCTGTCGGTCAACAGGTACATACAATGTATTACAACAGTTTCATAGTTACATAAATGCATTCATTAAACAATTACAAAGTTTGGGCCACACGCCCGAGTGAAAGACCCGATCATATCTAGAATACAAAAATGAAGGCGTCTAACAAAACATCTTGTAACATCCGCAAAATCTTACAGCTCCTCGAAAGTATTGGAGTGTGAATATCAACATGGGCGCCCTTGCGGTGGAGCACCTGAGCGGATACAATAACATACACAACATGGAAAAAGAACAGGTCAGGGCCCGGTTTTTATATGATTCCCAGATGAATAAGAAGCATGATAGATATGACCAGTTAATCATTAATGATGAAGATGAGAATCTAACAACCTAATCACCAAGCATAATAAATCAGTTTAAATGATATGTCTTTTATTAAATTATGCAAGAGAATATAATTAGATAATCATAAATTTAAAAGCCTCCATCATTATTTACCACTATTTTCCAATTTCCATTCCTTAACAGGAATATAATACCATCATTTATTCTTATGGCATTAACATATCTCAAGTCCCACTTGATTTAGAATGGTCATATTCATATACGTATAACGATTCTAATACCACCCCTCCGAGTTTCCCCACTGGGCGCACCCCTAAATGACTATCATCTTCCAGGGCCCATCAAACAAGACAACCTGGGTACCTAACGCACGTCGGGAAGTGGCCATATGTCTGCGAGTGAGTCATAACCACACCCGGAATTACCTCACTAACGCAGAATAAAAACATATAACAACCCCGCATATGGCCGAGGACTATAGTCTCCCAGCATTCACTAGCCAGGGGACATCACCTCATGCGCGAGCTTCCCTTATGATAGCATTTAGAGAGGTGTGTTTAAGTAAATTAGCATTTACCATTTAAATCTCAATTTCATTTCCATTATTCATATTTGTTTCATTTTATCCGAAACCATAATCATTGAATATTCTCATTAATATTCATCATATTTAAATCCCGAATTATTCTCCAAGTAGTCACCATATTTCTACAAGCCCCCAAGGTTTTATGTACCTTAATTGGGCCCCGAGAATTTCAAAATATGGGCTTGCTACTCCTAGAACCCAACTAAATAACTAAGGGAAAAAAAATACTCTAACCTCAATTTGTACACCTTTGGAATAAGCCCCATTTAACCCACTCCTATTGTAAGGTAATGACCCAACTCAACTAAAAATCTAGGACTCTAAGTTTACTTCATTCAAGAAGGTTCCTAGGACCTAAACTTAAAGAAAAAGGATGAAAATTGAGTAAAAAAAAAATAATTCAAAACTGCAGGAACCGAATCGATTCACCCCTGGGGCCGAATCGATTCGCCCTAGCGAATCGATTCGGGTGACAAACCCAACTTTCTATAAATGCCGAATCGATTATGCCTTAACCCGAATCGATTCGGGTACCAAACCTGGAAAACTGCCCCTAAGCGAATCGATTCGCCCCTGCGAATTTGCCAAGTTTGGCTATGGAGTCTTGGAGTCCTAAATTCACCCAACACCAATCTTCCCAAACCAAGATTATTTATTGCCACCAACTGATTATAAATGCATCCAACAACATTGATCTACACCAATAAATATCCAAATCACTTCCAAAGAATCAAAACCCATAAATCCCATAAAAACCCTAACTTTGATAAACCATAATTAATACATAACTATCAATACTAATTATCCATCTTAAATCACATAATAGCAAGTAGAAAACATGCCTTGGGGTTCCAATCTCATATTTGAGGAAGATAAATGCAAGATCAATCTTCAATCTCTCTTTTTCTCTCCAAAGTTCTCTTCTTCTCTCTAGGTTAACAATTTCACTTAAGGGAAATAATATGCCTAGCAAGACTAAATTGGGGCATTAGTCTAAAGTCTCCAAACTTAAGTGGTTAATACCACATTAAAATGATTCCCAATACGCAATATACTAAAACCAGTTAAAAGTTCCCAAAACATCAAAATACAATATGGCACACATTTTGACTTTCTCGCACCTCCGGGAACTAACTACACCCTCCAAATTATCATTTGGAGATTTTATAACTCATTTCAAGTTTCGGTTTCCTTTTAAACCATAATTGTCATTTAAATCTCATGACACTTTAAAACACAACATAGTGATATTTACTTACATATACAGTAAATATGCAACATTTCAGTAAATATTAACTTTAACTTATTCAATTAATACTTACTCTATATCCCAACATTTTATATATAATTACTTCACATAGTTAATAAATATAAAATAGGTTCTCAAAAGATAGGGTTGTTACACCAAGTGTAGTGGAGTAGCACTTTTATATTTTCTTTCTCATATTATTATACTGTCTGTGACCCGACAGCATATTCGGGTATTTTACTTGGTACAATGTGTGGTACTCTTTTATATTATTCGAGCATGTGTGTGCCTCTTATCATATTTAGAGTTATGTTGTTGGTTAGTTGTTGCATGTTTGGTTGTAATTAAAATGTTTTAATTTTTTTTTTTACACCCTCTTTTTGTATTAATGGGTTGTTAGCCGAGTTTATTTTAGAACCGTCAGTAGATGCTGAGAATGATCCACTTGAGATTCCTGATTATTTTAGTATCAGGCTGGCCACCCGTTATTATTCTAAGCGGGGTGTCACATGGAGGTGGGGAAGGAGTGTCACTAGCACAGAACTTTAAAAATAAGAGAATATTGGATAAATGGGTGTTTGAGGGACTAAATGGGTTAAGATAAAAATAGGTGTCTTTTTTACAAAATATTTATTTATGTTGGAGACTATACAGTAATTGGCCCTTTTATTTTTCTCTACTTCTTTTCTAATAAATGTAAATTTTTAGGGTTGGATTTGAGAAATTTATTAATTTTTTAGTCAATAAGACAATGTAGACCTCATTATCATCGGAATCATGATTTGATATTGAAGATAACTCTTTTGTGCCTTCAACATAATGCCCTTCTCTATCTTGGGCAGTGAAAAATTGTATAACTCGATTCAAATTAACCTTATGACCTACTCTAACTTCAGGAAACATGTACGTCCTACAATATTTATGGCTAAGACATGGGGAAGGAATCTAAGTGGTAGTGACCTAAGGATTTTTCAATGACCCTAGAGTCCAAAATCTTCAATCCTAGATAAAAATTAGAGTTCACAAAGTCAGAGAGTTTTCCATACAACTCAATGTAAGTCTCATTCTTTTGCATCTTCAACAACTCAAACCACATGGAGAGATGTTACTGTGAGTTTTTGAATGTCCCACGTCTCTTTCGGCGTAGTACATGTTGATATCCGAATTAACACTAATTGGTTGCTTAATACAAAATGGCATTAAGGCCCTCAAGTTGTAGTTAGCTACCCTGTATTCGTCCTCAGACCAAGATTCTTCAAGTTTAAGGACAACGGTTTCTCTTATCAAGGTTAGTGGACATATCCACCCCATAATTATGTCTAACACAACCCTCTTATCTTGGGATATCAAGAAAATATCATACGCGTTTTTCAATATGCATAGTTACTAGCATATAACACATGTGATCGTGTAACATACTGACCCTCACTAGACATACCCCCAGATGCATGCTTAACACCAGCTATAATACGAGCTTGAAATTGACAAATTATGCACCTTAATTAATTAATTAACAATTAGAAACATATTAAATACCCTTTTTAATTCGAAAAAATAATAATTTACCGAATAAATTATTTTTTTAGTCCAAAATTCATATAGTAGGTGATTCTTCAGCAGAAGAAAATATAGAATAGCAATCATACAAAGCACACATGATTTAAAGTAGGAACCTCTACAGGAAAAATTACTATCGCACCCAACCCACACAAACTCCACTAGTACTAGTTTTTTTGAATTCATGACTTATTAAGGACTCAAAAATGACTTACCTATACAATAACGGTGACTTTCATTATTTCTCCCCCTTGTGTTCCCATCATATGCATTTACCATTCCAAGTGATGGCCACTGCAATCTAGGAAAAATGCGACATAGCCTACAAGGACTTAGTATCCACCGATCTCTGCTGGTGAATAATGCCCACACATAATCCTATTTATTGAACTTCATGGATGAAGAAGATTACTATGACAACCCGCTCACCAAAATAAGGGGTGGCCAGCCCAATACTCCAATATAACGGAATCATGGATGGAATCATTCTCAGCATCATAACAAAAATATAGAGTATCCAGGATAACCACCCAATATTTCAGAAAACGGGTTGCCAAAAATTTTGATTTGAAAGTAAATAAATGAAAACAAACAACCCAATTCCTGAAAGATAAGGGAAACACCAAGACATATATAAATAATACAACAAGAATGCGATAAAAAGACCGAATAGGTAACCGGTCACTAAACTGATACACCAACAATACACAAGTACAATAAGTTACTTATTACATTTCATTATACATTTACCAAAGCTTGGGCCTCTCGCCCGAATAAAAGACTTGATCTTAACTAGAATAAAAAAATGAAAACGTCTATACCAAGTGTATCCCGTAATACCCGCAATGCATCACGGCTTGTCGAAAACATTGGAATAGGAATTCAAATCAGGCATCCTTGCGGCGGAGTACCTGAGCAGAGACAAGATGAATATGCAACAAGAATTGTAACCAGGTCAGGGCCCGGTTCTATATGATTACCAGATGAATAAAGAGTATGACAGTTATGGATGATAAATCGTGAAGAAAGAGAAATAAGAAGCAACCTATACAATTTAAAACATAAGCTAAGCAAGAACAAAAATAAGAAGCATTAAACTAAAAACTTCATCAAATGTGCCAATCATTTCATATATCTTTTTCCTTAGCAGGAAGTATATATTTATAATCACAATCTTTTGCTCTTTAAGGAGATTTTATCTCAATTTTACCTTTTGTAAAAATCCTTTCCTTATCAGGAAAATAATCATTTTCAAATGCTCTTTGTGGCATTTACATGTGCTCTTTGTGGCACTCCGTTATGCTCTTATGGCATATCAAATACATCAAGTCCCACTTGATTATGAACTGTTATAATTATATACATATAACGAATTCTAAGACCGCCCGTACGGGTTTCCCCACTCTGCGCGCCCCTAAATGACCATCATCTTCCAGGGCCTATCATTAGACAACCTGGGCACCTATATCGCAAGACGTCGGGAAGCGGCCATGAGCCTGCGGGGTAGTCAAGACCACACCCGGAATCTCCTACCCATCGCAAAAAAATATACAACAATAAGCGCTCCCATGTCCTAGGACTATATCCACCCTGCATTCATTAGCCAGGGGGCTTCACCTCGCGTGCGGACTTCCCTTATGATGTCATTTAGAGAGGTGTGTCTAAGCCATTTTATTTATCATATCGAAAATCAAGTAAACCATTATTTACCGGTTTCATGATTAAGTAAATTATCATTTACAAATATCAATACCATTTCCATTTCATTTCCATCCCACGTATATGTTTCATTTTATTCGAAACCCTTTCTATTTATATTGTAAATAATCTAACTTACCATCCATAGTCATACGATAGCTTATATCAACACTACAACCTCAAAGGAGTAAATAAACTCTTCATTATCTCCAAGCATTCTAGGAGGTTATTTTAGAACCCCAAGGTTATCATCTTTCGAAGGAATGAAATGACTTTCAATTTATTCTCCAAACTCACCTTTATGGGGTTATTATGAACCACCAAGGTTAACATAGTTCAATCGAACTTTTAAAATCTCCCAACATTCTTTTGAGGTGGTAATATAAACCATCAAAACTAGTATAGCTTAATTAAGCTCCTAAGGTCTCCCGTACATAACACTACATCTCCTAGTTTTATAATAATTAACTAGAAGAAAAGAATGCCTTATCATTAATAGGCCTAACCCCGGAAAAATCCCCACATAACCCATTCCTAATGTAGGGTAGACATCTAACTCATCTCACACTCTAGGACTCTAAGTTTACTTCATTCAAGAAGGTTCCTAGTCCCTATATTTAAAGAAAAGGATTGAAATTGAGTTATAAAATTAACTCAAAAACAGCAGGAAAACGAATCGATTCACCCGAAAAGCGAATCGGTTTGGACTGCTAAACCAACATTCTGCAATTGGCCGAATCAATTCGGTCCTAACCCGAATCGATTCGGGTTATGCAGACCTGCCAATTTCCCCTTAGCGAATCGATTCGCCCAAAGGGCCGAATCTATTCGGACCTGCAAATCTGCCAAAAATGGCTACGAAGGGTTATGAACCCTAAATCCTCCAAACTTCAAATCTCTTCCTTTACATACACATCCAGCAATAAAAATCTACCCCAAACTAATCTACATGATTATTAATCATCAAAACCCACAATTTCTTCAACATAATCAAGACTAGGGTTTAAATCCCACAAATTCTACAATTAAGCCATAAATGTAAATACACAACTATCATACAATTTATGCACCTTAAATCACATATTAGCAAGTAGAAAACTTGCCTTAGGGTTGATGTCTCAGATTTATTTGGAGAAGAAGCAATCCCAAATCCTCCATCTTCAATCTCTCTCTCATTTCTCCATTTCTCTTCTTCTTCATTCTCTCCTTGTCTCTCTATATGTTCAAATCATAAAATGGGGAAAATAATAAGGGATTTTAGAAGACTAAAATCGTGGCTTAGGTTAAAACTCCCAACTTAAATGGTTAACACCATATTAAAATGACTCGCAAATACGCATATAAGCTAAAACCAGGTAAAAGTGCCTGAAACACGAAAATACAATATGGCACTTATTTTGATTGTCTCGCACCTTCCGAGACTAACTACACCCTCTAAACTGGCATCCGGAAATTTTATAAATTATTTCGAGTTCCAAAATAATTTAAACTAAAAGGCCATTTAAAATACATGACACTACAGACATGCAACCTGATGTTATTTACTTTCACATGCAGTAAATATGCATCAATCTAGTAAATATTAACTTTCAATTCATTAAATTAATATTTACTCCAGTCCCCACATTTTATATAATTACCTTATGCGGTAAAATCAGTATAAAATGAGCCTCCCAAAATCGAGGGTTGTTACATACTCCCCCCCTTAAGAGGGAATTTTGCCCCCAAAATTCGGGCATACCCAAATCTGATAAGGGTATACTATTCTAAACTAGGATTCTACCATCCTAAACAAACTCCTCGTTATTGCAACGTCCCAAATGGACTCAGACTAAGGTCGACCCTGTCGATCTCAGTCAATCATCTTTTGTTCTCTAGTCTAGCAGCACAAGGCGCTCTTCACTAACCATCGATTCTAGCTTCCTACAGCGGAACACGATGCCCACATGACTCGGCACAATTAGCCTAAACTTCAGAATTATGTAACATCACACCTCGGGGCACCCATACCGACTCTAAGTGGCTTAGCCCCCAATGCTACTCAGCTATCCCCCGCATCGACGTATCTCATCAAGGCGTAAGGCTTAAAAGCCAAATCTCTAAAGAAATGTTCCGAGACCACTCCAAGTCCAAGGAACATATTACCCATTGGTTCCATCCAACGAGTATACGAATTACTAAACCGACCACGCTAGGCCACTCACGAAACCATGCCTTAGGAAATGGTCCATAAGACCACTCCAAAACCTAATGGTTGCACGAAAATCTCCATCCATACCATTACTGCTCCCATCTGCTATGTATACTAAGGCGCACGTTCGTAATATGCCTTTCGGCATAAGTTAATTTCCTCCCTTTCATCCATCCACTTTAGGGTGGTAGGATATACGCCATTTCCATACGATTCCCATTACTTCGCGGAAACTTTTACTAAACCTTCGACACGAATATCTAGTCTCGGTCCACCCTATTATAATAGGCACCCCCCATGGATTTACTATTCCTCCATCGAGAACGGGGCATACTCTTCTACAAGTAGTCCGTCCATAATGGCCGGGAATGCAACAGTCTGATCAAACGATTAACCATTTTCTCAAATGGGATCATGACCAGTTCGATGCCGGTAGTCCCATGTAGACGTCTATGAATATCCTTCTTCGTTCCACCACTACTCTTCTTCGCACGAGTAGGTGAAATTGTAAATCACAAATCGAAACGCTCTCGCTATAGAGTCTTCTGAGTCATACTCACTCTACTTGGCCTTCCCTGCCATTACCATTATCTCTGACGAGTTCTCTACTCGACACGTCCACTAGCCCAATCGCATTTCCTTAGCGAATGAGAAAATATCCAATCACTAGTTCTTCTGAACTCCGAGCACCAACTCGATTTCTCCCACAACATATAGCAACAACTTGTTGCCTACGGGAAGGACCAAATTTCCTGCCCAGGAAATAGTGCCTTATCTATTTAAGGTGATCACTGCCACGATGAATCTTAATTCAAGCATAGGATATTACTTTCCACAAGTTTAAGCTTGTGAGACGCATAAACAATAGGTCTATGTTCCATTATTATTACTCCCCAATCCTGGCAGAAACTTACTCATTAAACTCACTCTCGAGCTTACAATCATGGCTCAGGAGTGAGGATCCACCCGTCCTTATTAACTCTCCGGAAATGAAGTTACCAACGTAACATTATCTCTAAGAAATGCCTCATCTCCTTCGGCCGAACCTACCAAACCTCTAGAGACCCCATAATCTCGTTCCTAAGGGATCTAATCTCTTATAGAGTTAACCCACAACTTATTCGTGGTCAACTCCCTAACGCTTGCCTAAACTAACACCACCTAACCTCAAGGTCTTACATCCTAAAAATCCTAGGGTCTATCTATATATATCCTACCTAAATCGTAAGCATATAATAAAAAAGACATCCCTAATGCCCAAGACCTTACTCAACTTCCGACATTCGCTCGGGCTCATGCGTGGGACGTCTCGCCGAAGCGAAATCCAGACAAGGAACCCTCTCGTTACACTACTACCTCACATTGTCGATCATTAAGATGTGACGGTCTAAGACACATGATCGGGATCGGTACAATTCTAATTTACAATTCTCCTAATAAGATTCTACTTCTAGACTTTACCTTAGCATTCTATATATGAAATAAGAGAAAGGAAATATGGCATCTCTCCACTCCCAACGTCGTTAAGGTTCACGCGTGGAGTGTCCCGCAAAAATGGAATCCAAACGAGGAACCCCTCCTCTGCATTACTACTTAACTTTGTTGGTCGTGGAGATAAGTCATAGCATCCACACACAATGCAAGTAAACAATAGAACACTCAAACCAAGTAACACATATGACACATATACATTTAGAATATCATCACTCATTTCCAAACAAGTGAAGAGAAGATAGAACTTCCATACCAAGGAAGTCATATAATTACCCTTCTATAATAGCGTAAATACTACTACAAGCTCAATATACCCACCCGAGTCTATCGTAAGCACAATACTACTAAATCTTATCCTAAGGAATATACACTACCCACCTATAAGGTAGAATTCCCTCCACAATTTGCCAAGCACTCCGGGTCAATACTAATGGTTCTCAGACTCCATATTCGAGCCTTACACATACCAACATTATCTCCACCAACTCCCCAACCAGGCACTTTACTCTTGCCCTCGCTCTCCACTCAACGAAGTTTAAAATGAGTGGTTCTACACTCCACATCATAGCCGTTATTTCGACTCTGACTGACAATAATTGCCCATGCAGTCCCTCTTACTTTCTCAGTAAAAGAGGACACGCTCTTGGCCTCCTCTTCCTCAGTTTAATGAAACTTCCCCAGGTGGGTGTCCACCGATGGGGTTTCACGATTTTTACTCCATCAGAAGTGTTAACAACACCTATTTTGGAGCCTAACACTTCATGGTGCATGATCTCGTCTCCCTAACCGTACAACACCTTATTCGCCATTGGTCTGTAACCGAACATTTTGTGAACATTCGAGAATCCACCTTCTCCTCAGTCCAATTATCCCAGAGAAACTCGCCATTGCAAGTATCCACCTGGCTTCTCTATGGGCCAAACTTCTGGCACCCACGAATATAGTGACCACATTTTCACCACCTCAACACTTCTTCTATGGGTGAAGGATTTTCCTCCATTCTACTACAGGGCACTTCTCCACTTCAATATAACATCGCGTGAATTCTCAAGTTTAGTACCACTTCCTACTTCTAGCGGTACTTGGGAAACTACATCAACTGAAATTTGCAGTCGTAATAGCAAGACAAGAAAGTGCTACAAAAAGGGAGCGGCCTCTAAAGCGGTCCTCATCCCAGACCACAACTTACAGTTCTCCATAAACCTTCCCATAACGCCCTTCTTCTATCGACCTATTATTCTCACATGAATACGCAAAAGATTTTATAGATTCTACCTCATGGTAGAAGAACGAGATCTCATAAGAGAAATCAACGATCTTAATCCTAAGGCTTTACATCAAATCAAGAGCAACCCTGAAAACTTAAGGCGTCCACACAGATTCCTAAGGACTCTAGAACCTGATGCTCTGATACCATCTGTGACAACCCGCTCACCAAAATAAGGGGTGGCCAGCCCAATACTCCAATATAACGGAATCATGGATGGAATCATTCTCAGCATCATAACAAAAATATAGAGTATCCAGGATAACCACCCAATATTTCAGAAGACGGGTTGCCAAAAATTTTGATTTGAAAGTAAATAAATGAAAACAAACAACCCAATTCCTGAAAGATAAGGGAAACCCCAAGACATATATAAATAATACAACAAGAATGCGATAAAAAGACAGAATAGGTAACCGGTCACTAAACTGATACACCAACAATACACAAGTACAATAAGTTACTTATTACATTTCATTAGACATTTACCAAAGCTTGGGCCTCTCGCCCGAATAAAAGACTTGATCTTAACTAGAATAAAAAAATGAAAACGTCTATACCAAGTGTATCCCATAATACCCGCAATGCATCACGGCTCGTCGAAAACATTGGAATAGGAATTCAAATCAGGCATCCTTGCGGCGGAGTACCTGAGCAGAGACAAGATGAATATGCAACAAGAATTGTAACCAGGTCAGGGCCCGGTTCTATATGATTACCAGATGAATAAAGAGTATGACAGTTATGGATGATAAATCGTGAAGAAAGAGAAATAAGAAGCAACCTATACAATTTAAAACATAAGCTAAGCAAGAACAAAAATAAGAAGCATTAAACTAAAAACTTCATCAAATGTGCCAATCATTTCATATATCTTTTTCCTTAGCAGGAAGTATATATTTATAATCACAATCTTTTGCTCTTTAAGGAGATTTTATCTCAATTTTACCTTTTGTAAAAATCCTTTCCTTATCAGGAAAATAATCATTTTCAAATGTTCTTTGTGGCATTTACATGTGCTCTTTGTGGCACTCCGTTATGCTCTTATGGCATATCAAATACATCAAGTCCCACTTGATTATGAACTGTTATAATTATATACATATAACGAATTCTAAGACCGCCCGTCCGGGTTTCCCCATTGTGCGCGCCCCTAAATGACCATCATCTTCCAGGGCCTATCATTAGACAACCTGGGCACCTATATCGCAAGACGTCGGGAAGCGGCCATGAGCCTGCGGGGTAATCAAGACCACACCCGGAATCTCCTACCCATCGCCGAAAAATATACAACAATAAGCGCTCCCATGGCCTAGGACTATATCCACCCTGCATTCATTAGCCAGGGGGCTTCACCTCGCGTGCGGACTTCCCTTATGATGTCATTTAGAGAGGTGTGTTTAAGCCATTTTATTTATCATATCGAAAATCAAGTAAATCATTATTTACCGGTTTCATGATTAAGTAAATTATCATTTACAAATATCAATACCATTTCCATTTCATTTCCATCCCACGTATATGTTTCATTTTATTCGAAACCCTTTCTATTTATTTTGTAAATAATCTAACTTACCATCCATAGTCATACGATAGCTTATATCAACACTACAACCTCAAGGGAGTAAATAAACTCTTCATTATCTCCAAGCATTCTAGGAGGTTATTTTAGAACCCCAAGGTTATCATCTTTCGAAGGAATGAAATGACTTTCAATTTATTCTCCAAACTCACCTTTATGGCGTTATTATGAACCACCAAGGTTAACATAGTTCAATCGAACTTTTAAAATCTCCCAACATTCTTTTGAGGTGGTAATATAAACCATCAAAACTAGTATAGCTTAATTAAGCTCCTAAGGTCTCCCGTACATAACACTACATCTCCTAGTTTTATAATAATTAACTAGAAGAAAAGAATGCCTTATCATTAATAGGCCTAACCCCGAAAAAATCCCCACATAACCCATTCCTAATGTAGGGTAGACATCTAACTCATCTCACACTCTAGGACTCTAAGTTTACTTCATTCAAGAAGGTTCTTAGTCCCTATATTTAAAGAAAAGGATTGAAATTGAGTTATAAAATTAACTCAAAAATAGCAGGAAAACGAATTGATTCGCCCAAGGGCCGAATCGATTCGCCCTAGCGAATCGATTCGTAGCGAATCGATTCGCCCGAAAAGCGAATCGGTTCGGACTGCTAAACCAACATTCTGCAATTGGCCGAATCGATTCGGTCCTAACCCGAATCGATTCGGGTTATGCAGACCTGCCAATTTCCCCTTAGCGAATCGATTCGCCCAAAGGGCCGAATCGATTCGGACCTGCAAATCTGCCAAAAATGGCTACGAAGGGTTATGCACCCTAAATCCTCCAAACTTTAAATCTCTTCCTTTACATACACATCCAACAACAAAAATCTACCCCAAACTAATCTACATGATTATTAATCATCAAAACCCACAATTTCTTCAACATAATCAAGACTAGGGTTTAAATCCCACAAATTCTACAATTAAGACATAAATGTAAGTACACAACTATCATACAATTTATGCACCTTAAATCACATATTAGCAAGTAGAAAACTTGCCTTAGGGTTGATGTCTCAGATTTATTTGGAGAAGAAGCAATCCCAAATCCTCCATCTTCAATCTCTCTCTCATTTCTCCATTTCTCTTCTTCTTCATCCTCTCCTTGTCTCTCTCTATGTTCAAGACATAAAATGGGGAAAATAATAAGGGATTTTAGAAGACTAAAATCGTGTCTTAGGTTAAAACTCCCAACTTAAATGGTTAACACCACATTAAAATGACTCGCAAATACGCATATAAGCTAAAACCAGGTAAAAGTGCCCGAAACACGAAAATACAATATGGCACTTATTTTGACTGTCTCGCACCTCCCGAGACTAACTACACCCTCTAAACTGGCGTCCGGAAATTTTATAAATTATTTCGAGTTCCAAAATAATTTAAACTAAAAGGCCATTTAAAATACATGACACTACAGACATGCAACCTGATGTTATTTACTTTCACATGCAGTAAATAAGCATCAATCTAGTAAATATTAACTTTCAATTCATTAAATTAATATTTACTCCAGTCCCCACATTTTATATAATTACCTTATTCGGTAAAATTAGTATAAAATGAGCCTCCCAGAATCGAGGGTTGTTACAATTACCAAATAATTTTAAACCTAGAGTCTAATTTAGTTGCAGTGAGTTGACAAGATCTTTTAAAAAATATTTAGATTCTTTGTAAAACCAAATTATGATTTTGAGAAAACTCGATTCCGTCAAGTGAAAAATGTGTTTAAATAGTTTTTTATTAAATGAGATTCTATCAAACACTTTTTTTTTTAGAAAACCCCTCGTTCAAACTAGGGAGTCATTATTCGAACGAGAGCTTTCGATTGATATAACAATTGTCGAGGGTAATTTTTGGTGAACAGTAAGACCTCGTTTGAAGAAGTCTTTGATTGAGGTTTCCTCATTTGAAGGATGACTTCGATTGAGAACTTATTGTCTTAAAAATAGGATCTTCTTTGATGCCATTTCGGTCAAGGGAGACCTTGTTCTAAAGAGGTCCCTAAACTAAGGCAATTAAAAACACTTAATAAAAAACATTTGTAAATATTTTTTGAAAGTGGTTTTCATGAAATTATTGTCATGTCGCTTCCAAGAAATTAAAATACACCAATAGCAATTGAAAAAATTTAGAAAAATGTTATCTTTAGCAAATATTTGTTATACAATGTAGTTGCTCAATTTGATCTGATAAGCTCATTCATGGTGCATTTGTCTATTGTCTTCATGTGATGTAACATTACAACTCAATAGACTCGATACAAATATACAAAAACTCAAAGGTTTATTCTGGAATAAAGCCAACATAAAACTAAAACCTATAAGGAGTGTAGAAAAATGTCCTTACAATGCTAAAGCTTAATCAAATTAATGAATAAATTATTAATATTATATTATTCTTAAGAAGGGGTTTACATATAGTATCACAGTCAAAGTTTAAGATCTCGTGATTTTTCTTTATAGATAATTGCCTATAATGAAACGAGATGACATAATTAAAACATCATGAAAATGTCGCTAAAAGTCTCAGTCATACATTTATTCTGATATCATCATAGGCAAATATCAATACATGAAAATCATGAGATGCTAAACTGTATTTCTTATACCACATGTAAAACCATTCTAAAGAAAAACATAATATTAATCGAGAATTCACTAATTTGATTTTAACCTTAGCATTTAATTATTTTTATATAAAAAGATCTTTGAATCATCTTAATAATTATTCAAGCATACCCTTCATCACTTTGACAAAAAATAGTAATTTTGAAACATTTGGATTTCTTCCTCTTGTCCAATAACTTTTGGTGTATATTATTGATGGAATATAATCCACTATATATATGGAGAGAGAGAAAGAGAGAGATAGAGAGAGATGAGTCAATTTTTTAGTTAGATATATATTCTACAATCCATGGCATTAGAGTTTAATTAGGAAACTAATCCACCATCATTATCATTAATATTTTTATGAGTTATCTAAAGGAATTGTTTGTCAATTTTATAAAATACCACAAGTACACGGACTATTATAGAATAGCGAGTGTAAGTACGGGTCAAACCCACGGAGATTTATCAATTTTAACTTTTTAAAGAATTGCAATTGTCCATCTAGACGAAATGGGATAGAGAATAATTATGAACTACACTAAATAAAAGCAACTATGATACATGAGAGTAACACAAGATATTTGTAATCAATTAGGAAATAATTAGGATTCGAGGTCCATTTATCACGTAACTAATATTGCACACTAATTTAATGTTGTCATTCCCTTTTCATAACTCAAATTAAACCGACTCTCGTCGCGTTTAATTTGGAAAATATGATGGTTATGATCATAATATTTTTAACGTCTCTAATAGACGGCTAAAATCCCTGTTCCCTTAGAAAATACAGGTTTTAAAATTCGCAAATGTATTTAAGCATGGACTATCAAAACAATCAAAGTTAAAGCATAATCCATACAAAATTACTATTTTCAAATCTCAAAACTTGATTTGACAAAACAATCTTGAAAGTTTTAAAACACACTCTCGTGTCGCTTTAAAATGAATACCGAATCTTTAATAATAATTAAAACAAGTAGGGAATAAACAACGATAAAATTAACGTGATAATATTAGCTAACTATGATAAACTTCACCCTACTCCTAATATAAGAATCAAGCTACATAGTGAAAGAGAAATTGCAAGAATGAGTAGAGATCTTTATTAATAAACCAAACTTATAGATAGTTCTCTCACAACAATCTTCAATTCTCTTAAAAAATGATAAAAACTTTCCCCTCAAATTGATTGTAACCACTCAAAGTTTCTCCCCAAAATCCTCCACGAAATTCCTCTCTAATTGTCTACGAAATTATGGGCCCAAGGGTCCTTTTTATAGGACAAGTGGTGAGGTATTTGAGTTATGGTGGGACTCTTTCTAATTGTCCGGATGGTGTTTGTAGATATCTCTTCACGTCTTTAATCTTTGAATCGTGATAAGGGACGAAATTTCCCCCCACTCAAAAACTCTTCATAAGTGTAAAAATAATTTTTTTCGAACGACCGTAAAAATCAGCTTTTTCGCTCCTTTTTTGAATTGATCATCAATTTGCACAAAATTCCATCATTACCTGCAAAAATTTCACTAGCCAACGTTTTCACAAATTTGCACGAGAATATTATAAAATTATCGAAGTGCCCATTTTAGACTTAAAAATTTCATTTTCAATATAAATTCAATCATTCATGCATTTTTTTCTCTTTTTAATAAAATAGTCCTAAGAACTTATTAATACACTAAAATGAGACTAACAAAGTAAAAATTTGGGTATAAAATATACAAAATAATGCACTCATCAGGAATCCTTATCAAATCTGAATTTTTAGATGTACCGCATTAAGTAAGACACTTATAGTTAATTAAATAACTAATTCTAAATTAACTTAATTTCAAAATTAAACAATTTAATAAATAAAGTCTACCTTTGGTGATTATATTATTCCTTTCAATTATTCTTGTACATGATCAATTATCATTTCCTAGCGTAATTGTTGGTATTTCTTCTCCATATTCTTCTTTGCTATTTACTTCATCTTTAGAATTCGAATCTTCCATGTCATCATCATTTACCCATTATTGGAAGTAAATATTTTGTGTATTTGTTGTTAACTTATCTTTATATGATACATTTTGTTTATTTTTTAAAATTGATCTACTAGACTTTCCTTTGTGTCATATTCTTTTGTCTTTAGATGGCATTTCTGGAGAGCTTTTTGTTAGTTTTTTGGTCGATTTGATGTGCTTTAGGTAGCAGATGATGTTTAGGTAACGTATGTATCACTTCAATATCTTGCGTATCTATCTCTATAGTTTTTTTACTAAGTTCTTTCTATAAGAGGGTTAACAAGGGGTTATCAAAGCCAAAATTTGTTACTTTAAGGTTAAGGTGTAAACATAATCAAAAGGTATGTAATTAACAATTTTATATGGGTATATAAATCTAACACATGTATATCCAATTATACATTTTATTTGTTCTTTAATCATATAAAAAGTTATGTATGATATATTTAACATTAGGATATTAAATCAATTTGATTATCATATATTATGCAAACTAAAAGATAAAAAAAAAACATAAATAGATTCTATTTAGAATTAAAAAATTAAAGGTCATACCTTGATCCATATTTGTTTGAGAGGAAGAAATTGGAAATCTTATCCTTCACTTCAATATGAAGTCATCACTTTAATAATTAAAGTTATTGGTGTTATACTCCATATGAATCCATAATCATCATTTAGATTATTGGAGTTTTGGGTTTTTACTCCTTTAACCTAATTTCATTGATATTGCAATTTTGTAGTGTATGATTGATGGATATCAGTCATTTATTTATAGGTAGGAAGAGGAGTCAATCTCCAAAAGTCACTCAATCTGAACCATCCATCAAGGTAGATACCCAAGAGGTTTTTACTCTTAGTATTTTGAGTACCCTTTCATTAACCAAAGTGAGTTTTAACATTAATATAATTGTGAAACACATTAAGGAGAATTATTATTTAAAACAATTCTAATATTCTCCCACTTGATTTATAATTATCATAAGTTGTGCAATAATATTTTAATGTTTTTCACAAACACCTATATTAAATAAAACATCAATGTCAGTCATAGCGGTTCCATACTAATTCAAAAGTATGGTCCCACTTGATTCATAATTATCATAGGTCTATAATAAAGGTTATCATATTGGTCCAATAATATCTTATAAAAGACTATTTATGTCAAATTTATCAATTTACATGCACATAAACTTATATTAAAAGACAAAACTTTAATTAATATCAAATATAGTGTCAAAATTAACTACAAAACAATCCACAACACTAGTACTTAATTGTCTACACTCAAAACTTGTATCTTAAGCATGCTTAATGAATGTCCTTTGGTGATAGCCCTTTTATTAGTACATATATTATATTAACACGTGTACAAATGTGTTGAACTGACACTTGTTATATCTAAACTTATTCTTCGACAAATAGGTATTGTAATTTAATGGGCTTAACTTCCTTAAAATACCTATCAATTCTTTATAAATAATGCAGCGGCAATAAAATATTTCAACGACTTAGTAATAGTGTCAATAACTCCTAGTCCTGAAATGAAATTTGGTAGCCATAATTCATTCGCTATATCCTCAAAGCATGCTACAAACTCAATTTTCATATTCGATAAAATAATAATGTATTATTTCGCACTCTTTTATAATTTTGGCTATTAAGGAAAAATAAAGACACGTAATAAAGACTGAGATAAATACATCCATAAGTTATTAAAATTTTATATTCAATAACTCATCATCTTTAAATCTTTATAAGTGTGATCATATGTTGTTTTAAATATCTCATTCCTTAATATTCTAGAAATATTTTATTTCCCTAATATATCTTTAATTAGTAATGTGCAGAGAAGTCCAAAATATATAAACTTACTCCCAATGACCTCAACGTATATATATATATATCTGTGTGTGTGTGTGTGTGTGTGTGTGTGTGTGTGTGTGTGTGTGCGTTTGCGTGTGTAAAGGATTCTTAAAATACCATTGGTGGGAAACTAACATAAGTTTACATAGTGATTTTACAACATATATAGTTATTTTCTTAAACTCGCATACGTTTCAAACTAAATGCAAGTCTTAAAACAAAAGGAGCCACTAAAGCTATAAGAATTTCACATTTTAAGATATAGGTGAAAATATATATTTACACTCTTTCCTTATTAATAATGAAAACTTTTACCATAAGTCTAGATTTATGTCGTTGATTATCACCAGGGTTGTTTTTTAGTCTTAAAGACGCATTTACACTCGACTCTATTGTGCCAATCAGATAATTCAACACCATCCAAAACTCTAATTTGTTAATTAATGGAATTTTAATTTTGTTAAAACTTGTTAAGACAAAATTGAATATTTCTTACTCCCCTGTTAAATTCACATTCTTGTGATAAATCTCATAATCATTCATAATAGAAAACTCATTTAAGAGATTCTTAAAACTACTCATATTCACCGACCAAAAGAACAATTACTTTGGATGTTAAGGGTATGATATGAGTATCTTAACTTCTTTTGTAATCACATTAGGTTATTTAATACTCCCACTAATTCCACCATTCTTTAAAGAATTTCACATTTCGATTTCAATAGTAAATAGTATTCCCTCTTGAAAGTGTAGAGACATTATTCTAAAACTCCATTCTTTTAGTGGATTATAAATCCGTTCATGTACCAGACATTTCTAATCATGCAGGCATGTCAAATTGATAAGTAAAGTAGAATTTATATAATACATTTTTAACCATATATATTCATTTTCATGTGAATAACTCTTATGGAGACATTGACATTGTTGGGTTTGGATTGTTGTTTTATAATGACATGATCTATTTATAGGTCCACTATCCAAGGACTATAATCTCCCACTTGGGCCACATAGATCGTTCTAAAATTGTAAAACCTTAAGAGCTCAAACGTGAGTATCAAGATTCATAAGTAATAACCCAAAGACAATCTAATCTATTAAATCATCGAAGTAAGTCTAGATTTAAAAGAGTCTGATATTCAATTATGCCACAATATTGAAAAGCTACTTTTAAGTTCAACATTATTATATAGGATCATAATCATTTTTCTTGTAAAAGGTTATCAAAAACATAATTGTACAAACCACCTATGAGAATACCATAATTAAGAAAAATACATTCTCATATAAACTAAAAAAAACTTTTGTATACTCAAGATAATTCCTCACCGTCAAAATTAAAAAAAAAATTAAAGGCCATCAAGGGGTTTTTTAAATTAATAAATAATAATATAAGAAAAGGAATCAAAGAATTTATGGTTTGTCTTGTAAGCATCCTCGTATCGATTTACAACTATTTTTCGTAGCACTCTAGTTTTGAAAAATAAAACGAATTATTACCATTCCTATCGAACGACACATTATAATTCACACGATATAGCTTAAAATTTATATGTTACATAATTGTTACTCAAATTATAATCTCTAACATTATGAGATTTTGCATAAACTTTATGCCTAACCCATTTAAGAATTCTTCAAATTTTTAATTGAGTGTCACGCACTAATTTAATCATTAATAATGTGTTTCTTAAGTAAAACAGAATTATAACGAGTGGGCACTTTTGAGTAAAACTTAATTTATTCACTTCATTTTATGAAGCAGTCTCGAGAGCATTAAAATGGATAAAACCAGAAAATTTAGAGAAATAAAATGATATACAATTAATGAGATAAACACCTCACTACATTAATATTATGAGTTGATAACACGTGCATTAATAATATTCTATAAATGTGAGCTTTCTTTCGTAATAACTTTAAATATTTATATATGACTTTATTTGATACCATGTTATGTAATTTAGATGAAAATGTTATCTAGGATAACTTTTCACCACCTAATTGCATAATTCCTTAATATTTATTTCATTCACTCAAAATCAATTTCCTTTGGAAAATTATCTTGCTTGCATAATAAACAAAATATACCATACTAATTTCTTTATATATATAATCATGATGAGTTATTACTACCAGTTTTATCTTTAAATTTAATATTCACAATCATTCTAGCTGGTCACTTTGGTTACTAGGAAACTATTCACTATACGAATATTACATTATTTAATGGAGTGTATTATGATTTCAATAAATATTTTCAAAAGGCATAAACGGACAGTGTGCTTATAAACTAAGTAAGGACATGAACGCTTTGGAGCAAATGATATCAACCTTAATAAATAAACATGTTGTCGATTAATCATCATAAAACTATTAATAATCCGAACACTTGTAACAACCCGTCCTTTTTGGAGACGATTAAATTCCATAATTAAATATAAATTGGCAATTTGGAGAATTTCTCGAAATAGTGATTTTTGGGATTTTCGAGGATTTAATAATTTTCGAAGGATGTTATAAATTATTTTGGGACTATATAGGTCGAAATAATTTAATTATATGTCGCCGTGGAGTATTGCGACAAAAGAGGTAAGATTTTGAGTAGAAAACCCCCATTTATTTATTTTGGGTTGGAATAGTGATTTGCGGTCAAATACCTCGGATGGGAATTTCGACTGCGCCATAATTCTCGGAATGTCCAAGATAGTCGGAAAAGAGTGTTCGATTGTCGAAAATGAGTTTCGGGTAATTTTAAAGGTAAAAGTAACTCGTAATTGGGTAAACGAGTCGTTTTTGGGTTTTAAGGGTTAAAACCCCTTTTCTTCCTATTTAAAGAGGGAGAAGGGAAGAGAATAGAGAGAAAAGAGAAAGAAAGGAAAGAAGAGAGAGAGGAGGAGAGAAAAGAGGAGAGAAATGGAGATTCGGGCCAAACTCCGCCGGATTCGACTCGAGGTCGTCGGATTTTATCCACGAGGCAAGTGTTTACTTGCTTTATTTATCTTTTTGCATAAATATCTCATACCGTAGTTTGGTATAAACAAACCCTAATGGTTTTGGGGTGGGTTATCGTGAATAAAACGGGTTTTTGGGAGTTAAAACAATTAAACCCCAATAATATTTCAATTTTGTGGAACTAGGGTTTTAATCCAAATTAATTGGTGATTCCGGGTTCTAGGATGTTTAGAACCCGTGTTATAAGTGTATTTGTAGTTGGTTGAGGTTGTAGGACGTTGGGTGAGGCGATAAAAGCTTGGGAGAAGCTTTAATGGCGGAAATCATCTCGGAGGTGACGATGAATAGTAACCCTTCACCTTTGGGGGCATTTTTTGCCAGGAAAAGAATTGATTTAGCTTTCGGTCAAAACACGAAAGTTGTAGATCTTTTCGATACGGTCGCGTGGGTACCAACTGCGTATTTTTCTGATTTTTCTACGATTTGATATGATTTTTACAAGATGACAGCTCCGGGTTGAAAGTACCAACTCGGAAATCAAATCGGGAATTGGAAAAATAAAGGCTAGAAATTATTGTGTAGATGTTTGGGATGATTTTTGGTGTAGAGTAGAAACCATGAAAATGAATTTGGATTGATTTTTGGGTATTTTGGAGTTTGAGAAATCGCCCAAACTGTGACCCTCGAACAGGCCGAATCGATTCGCCTAAGGGGAATTGGGTTTCTGCAATGGGCCGAATCGATTCGGGTACAGACCTGTTTGCAGAATACTTTCCGAATCGATTCGGATTGGGAACCGAATCGATTCGCCCACCCGAATCGATTCGCTAAAGGGGCGAATCGATTCGCTTAGGTCAGAATTTCTAAGTTTTCTCCCTTTAAGAGTATGGGGAGTTGAATTACCATTTGGGATTTTTATGGGGATTCCTAAATAAGAGTTTTGAGGATAAATAAACCTTTAAGAGATGATTGAGGTAATTAGTATTGAACAAAGTAAGAAATACTTTGGATTTAGAATCATGCAACTATCAATGCATGATTATGATTCTCGGAGGGAATCTTTGGGATTATTATCATCGTTAGATGCTATAGGCCACTATGGCCGTTTATATATATATTCTAGGAAGAATATGTAGGATATATATATACTGTGTGTTTTAGGTATATATATATATATATATATATATATATATATGATGATGGAAATGATTTTGAAAATATATAAATGAATATTTTCAAAATGGAAAAATAAATGTTTTTCATAATTAATAAAATATGGATTACACACCTCTCTAAATCGCTATCATAAGGGAAGTTGCGTTCGTATGGTGAAGCCCCCTGGCTAATGATGCAGGGTGGATATAGTCCTAGGCCATGGGAGCGCTTATGGTTGTATATTTTCTGCGGGGGTAGGGAGATTCCGGGTGTGGTCTTGGCTACCACGCAGGCTCATGGCCGCTTCCCGACGTGTTTCGATATAGGATCCCAGGTTGTCTTGGAGGCCCTGGAAGATGATAGCCATTTAGGGGCGCGCACAGTGGAGAAATCCGGACGTGCGGTCTTAGAACGCGTTTATTAAAGCAGTTCATAGTAATGGATTTGCTTTAATTACATTTCCTGGATATAGGAAGGGAAATGGGTTATATATAAATTGGTTTCGGTAACACTTCCCGGATGGAAGAAGGGATGTGGAAGCATATGTTTTGATCAAAGCATTTTTATGATAATGAAAATGTCTTTGAATACATTTCCTGAGTATAAAAAGGGAAATGGGATATTTTGATAAGGAAAAGCATTTTATGATAATAAAACTGGCTTTTAAAAGGTATATGATTTATTAAAACAATTCATGATAATGAATTGGCTTTTAAATACATTTCCTGGATATGAGAAGGGAAATGGAAGTTTTTGAAATGAAAAGGATAAGTATTTATAAATACTTTATATATCAAGAAATCCTCAGTCCGGGAGATATTTATATTATCCGGAAGTATATTGTAGATGTATGTATATGTATAAACTGGGTGCCGAGGGTCTAATGAATCCCGACGATCGACCGTGCCGCATAGTAGTGTATCGGGGGGGTTCCTTGTTTGGATTTCGCTTTGCGAGACACCCCACGCACGAATATGGCACAGTGTTGAGACTGGGGAGAAGTTTAATCCTTAGTGCTCTTATGTTATTAAATGTTATGGTATATATATTATATATCTTTCTGTACTAAGGGACTGGCGGATCTCAAAGATCGACCTTGCTGCATAGTAGTGTATCGGGGGGGTTCCTTGTTTGGATTTCGCTTCGCGAGACACCCCACGCACGAACATGGCATAGCGTCGAGATTAAAGTGAAGTTTAGCCCTTAGTACATCTGTATGACTATCTAGGGTAGATAGTGGTTGGGTGATAGACTAGTTTAGCAGGGTAGCTTGACTAGAATGTTCTAGATAGATGCGCCAGGAGTGCACTATTAGCGGAGAGGTGAGGGGTATCTCATGGGAGTGCGATACCAAACTTAAATATGAGATAAAACTATTTTTCTAAAAATAAAGCATTTATGCACTTGCAAAATATTTTCTAAACATTCGGGGCTCTAACCCGTTTGTCTACTTTTCCTTTCTTGTTATATTACATATATACATAGGTGTCCAGACACAGGGACGCCTGGATGGAAATTCTTTCGAGTCAGACGTCTGCTGCGGCAGCTGTGGATGCTTGCAGGTTATCGGTAGACGTTTCCTTCCTTGTACTCTAGATAGGAGATATTGTATAAACATTCGAGCCAATGGCTCAATTGCATTTATTTATTCTTTCAGTACAGCATTCGATATGGTTGTATATTTGGACCGAGTGTTCGGTTATTTTTGTTTCTTTCTTTTTCATTTCAGTTCATTACGCATTTAATTGTGAATGTTTTAATTTGTGCGCTAAAAAGAGTAGTTAGATAAAAGTTTTTAACGGCCACCTAATATGATATTAGTAATTGATTGGATTTTCGACAGTGATGCTAAGAATGATCCATATGAAACTCCTGTTTTAATTTAATATTGGAGTGATCGCCCGGTATCTTATTAGGCGGGTTGTTACAGATGGTATCAGAGCATCAGGTTCTAGTGTCTTTAGGAATCTGTACGGACGTACTACGCTTTCAGCGTTGCTCTCGATTTGTATAGAGCCTCAGGAATAGGATTGTTGATTTCTATTGCGAGATTTCGTTCTCCTGCCATATTATGAGATTATAGAAATCTTTTACGCGCTCGTTTGAGAATCGTGTGCGGAGCTTGAATGGTAGCAGGAGGTGAGGCTTAGCTGGAGCAGCTGGTAGAAGGTTGGGATGAGGACCATAGTATAGGTCACTCTCCTTATGGTAATTGTTAAGGATTTTGGCGGCGACTACTAAATAATGGTAGTAAGGATTACCGCAGTACTGCTAAGGTAGAGAGTGGTACTAAAATCGAATTCCTCATTGAAATTGAGGGTTCGAAAGGAACCTTGCGGATAGTTTTAATCGTGAGTCCCCATGATTTAGCCGGAATGAGAAGGATGTATATTTGGAGTGACTAGATAAAGTCGCGGTATTAGTTAGCCCTAGACTCGTGTGTGTAATTTGAGTTATGGCGGTCACGATAACATAATATCATGTGTGTTTATGTGTTTTTCCGCGATAGCAAAATTCTATTTTTCTTCGTTCGCCATAGAGGCGGGTGATTATATTTTATATATATACGTATACGGTATATGGTGTAACGGAGCGATAGCAGGCTAATGATGGCAAGTCTATCATGTCCGCAATTCCTGGAGGGAACATATTGTTATTGTGGTGTCTCACCTTTATACAGGTTGAGTACACCTTTGTTATATTGGACTTATGGAACCTCGATGAGCAGAGGCTTCCTTATTTTGGATGGTATATGTGGAAACCTTATAGATATAATTTAAGGCCCACAGAATCGTTGTTGAGCGATAAGATTTAGCTCAGTATTGGTTCGCGCAACGACTTAGGAATGAGTGCGAGCGCAGGGAGGTATAACTCTTAGTTAGAGATAGGAGTTCAGATCACCTTTTGTTGGATTAGGGGATAGGGTTATCCCGGTTGCATGTTGAAATGACTGAACTCCACAACCAACGAAGTCAAGGGTTAATGTGTGGAGGGGTTCCTTGTTTGGATTTCGCTTTGCGAGACACTCCACACATGACTCTTAACGGCGTCGGGAGTGGGGAGCTGTTATGGGATGCAAGGATGTTGATTTTGTGGAAAGGTCTTATAGTGTGGATGAACCACTATAGGCTATGAGCCATATGATGTTGATATACTTATGGAGATATTGTGCTATGGAAAAGCACTAAAGTGGTCCCCTCGCCACAAGTGGGTGGTTGAGGTTGGACTTAGAGAAATTTATTTGAGGACAATAGTCAGGCCTTAATGAAAAGGCAAGTTTTGAGGAGCTACATTTTGGGTACTATGTTCGTGACACTTTTTACAGAAAGTGGGCACTTCGATTGATTAGGTTTCCTTATGTATGGGCGGAAGGATAAGATAGTAGGAATGCGTTCATAGGATAGCCTTGTAGGATTTAGGACGTCCCGCTTCTGTGCCTTGGGTCGTTATATCTCGATGACCGACTACGCGAGGGAGTAGTGTAACGGGAGGGTTCCTTATTTGGATTTCGCCTTGGCGAGACGTCCCACGCATGAAACCAAGCACTTGTCGGGAGTTGGGAGAGGCCTTGGGCACTAGGGACATACTTAGGATTATATTAGTTCGTGTAGGTAGAGTAACGCTTAGATCGTAGCATTTCTAGGATATAGGTTCGCTAGTATTAGCAGTGCCGAGGTTAGGAGTATTGAGATGCGCGGGTTCGGAGGACCCATAGGTGAGTATTACACCGAGGAAAGGAGACCCTTACTGGGAGAGAGTGGTGCGTGTCAGACGTTCGTAATGTTTGTGCTGATATGCACAAGTTAGAAAGGTGGATGGGCACCTTGGTAAGGTAGATTGATGTACCGCCTAGCTAAGATAGGAGTAGTACACAAGATTAAAATCCGTGCCAAGAGGCATTTTAGAGGATGGGTATTGAGTGACGTATTGGATTTACCTTATGATTGCGGTAGCCGCACAGTGTATGGTTCGGAACCATTAGGTTAGTATTTTTCCTTGAGGTTTTAGGATTTGTAGTAATCCTCGTTAGAGGGTGTAGGTTACATCTGAATTTCGAGGACGAAATTCCGTTATAAGGGGGGAGTGTAACAACCCGTCCTTTTTGGAGACGATTAAATTCCATAATTAAATATAAATTGGCAATTTGGAGAATTTCTCGAAATAGTGATTTTTGGGATTTTTGAGGATTTAATAATTTTCGAAGGATGTTATAAATTATTTTGGGACTATATAGGTCGAAATAATTTAATTATATGTCGCCGTGGAGTATTGCGACAAAAGAGGTAAGATTTTGAGTAGAAAACCCGCATTTACTTATTTTGGGTTGGAATAGTGATTTGCGGTCAAATACCTCGGATGGGAATTTCGACTGCGCCATAATTCTCAGAATGTCCGAGATAGTCGGAAAAGAGTGTCCGATTGTCGAAAATGAGTTTCGGGTAATTTTAAAGGTAAAAGTAACTCGTAATTGGGTAAACGAGTCGTTTTTGGGTTTTAAGGGTTAAAACCCCTTTTCTTCCTATTTAAAGAGGGAGAAGGGAAGAGAATAGAGAGAAAAGAGAAAGAAAGGAAAGAAGAGAGAGAGGAGGAGAGAAAAGAGGAGAGAAATGGAGATTCGGGCCAAACTCCGCCGGATTCGACTCGAGGTCGTCGGATTTTATCCACGAGGCAAGTGTTTACTTGCTTTATTTATCTTTTTGCATAAATATCTCATACCGTAGTTTGGTATAAACAAACCCTAATGGTTTTGGGGTGGGTTATCGTGAATAAAACGGGTTTTTGGGAGTTAAAACAATTAAACCCCAATAATATTTCAATTTTGTGGAACTAGGGTTTTAATCCAAAGTAATTGGTGATTCCGGGTTCTAGGATGTTTAGAACCCGTGTTATAAGTGTATTTGTAGTTGGTTGAGGTTGTAGGACGTTGGGTGAGGCGATAAAAGCTTGGGAGAAGCTTTAATGGCGGAAATCATCTCGGAGGTGACGATAAATAGTAACCCTTCACCTTTGGGGGCATTTTTTGCCAGGAAAAGAATTGATTTAGCTTTCAGTCAAAACACGAAAGTTGTAGATCTTTTCGATACGGTTACGTGGGCGCCAACCGCGTATTTTTCTGAGTTTTCTACGATTTGATATGATTTTTACAAGATGACAGCTCCGGGTTGAAAGTACCAACTCGGAAATCAAATCGGGAATTGGAAAAATAAAGGCTAGAAATTATTGTGTAGATGTTTGGGATGATTTTTGGTGTAGAGTAGAAACCATGAAAATGAATTTCGATTGATTTTTGGGTATTTTGGAGTTTGAGAAATCGCCCAAACTGTGACCCTAGAACAGGCCGAATCGATTCGGGTACAGGCCGAATCGATTCGCCTAAGGGGAATTGGGTTTCTACAATGGGCCGAATCGATTCGGGTACAGACCGAATCGATTCTCCATTTACAGACCTGTTTGCAGAATACTTTCCGAATCGATTCGGATTGGGAACCGAATCGATTCGCCCACCCGAATCGATTCGCTAAAGGGGCGAATCGATTCGCTTAGGTCAGAATTTCTAAGTTTTCTCCCTTTAAGAGTATGGGGAGTTGAATTACCATTTGGGATTTTTATGGGGATTCCTAAATAAGAGTTTTGAGGATAAATAAACCTTTAAGAGATGATTGAGGTAATTAGTATTGAACAAAGTAAGAAATACTTTGGATTTAGAATCATGCAACTATCAATGCATGATTATGATTCTCGGAGGGAATCTTTGGGATTATTATCATCGTTAGATGCTATAGGCCACTATGGCCGTTTATATATATATTCTAGGAAGAATATGTAGGATATATATATACTGTGTGTTTTAGGTATATATATATATATATATATATATATATATATGATGATGGAAATGATTTTGAAAATATATAAATGAATATTTTCAAAATGGAAAAATAAATGTTTTTCATAATTAATAAAATATGGATTACACACCTCTCTAAATCGCTATCATAAGGGAAGTTGCGTTCGTATGGTGAAGCCCCCTGGCTAATGATGCAGGGTGGATATAGTCCTAGGCCATGGGAGCGCTTATGGTTGTATATTTTCTGCGGGGGTAGGGAGATTCCGGGTGTGGTCTTGGCTACCACACAGGCTCATGGCCGCTTCCCGACGTGTTTCGATATAGGATCCCAGGTTGTCTTGGAGGCCCTGGAAGATGATAGCCATTTAGGGGCCCGCACAGTGGAGAAATCCGGACGTGCGGTCTTAGAACGCGTTTATTAAAGCAGTTCATAATAATGGATTTGCTTTAATTACATTTCCTGGATATAGGAAGGGAAATGGGTTATATATAAATTGGCTTCGGTAACACTTCCCGGATGGAAGAAGGGATGTGGAAGCATATGTTTTGATCAAAGCATTTTTATGATAATGAAAATGTCTTTGAATACATTTCCTGAGTATAAAAAGGGAAATGGGATATTTTGATAAGGAAAAGCATTTTATGATAATAAAACTGGCTTTTAAAAGGTATATGATTTATTAAAACAATTCATGATAATGAATTGGCTTTTAAATATATTTCCTGGATATGAGAAGGGAAATGGAAGTTTTTGAAATGAAAAGGATAAGTATTTATAAATACTTTATATATCAAGAAATCCTCAGTCCGGGAGATATTTATATTATCCGGAAGTATATTGTAGATGTATGTATATGTATAAACTGGGTGCCGAGGGTCTAATGAATCCCGACGATCGACCGTGCCGCATAGTAGTGTATCGGGGGGGTTCCTTGTTTGGATTTCGCTTTGCGAGACACCCCACGCACGAATATGGCACAGTGTTGAGACTGGGAAGAAGTTTAATCCTTAGTGCTCTTATATTATTAAATGTTATGGTATATATATTATATATCTTTCTGTACTAAGGGACTGGCGGATCTCAAAGATCGACCTTGCTGCATAGTAGTGTATCGGGGGGGTTCCTTGTTTGGATTTCGCTTCGCGAGACACCCCACGCACGAACATGGCATAGCGTCGAGATTAAAGTGAAGTTTAGCCCTTAGTACATCTGTATGACTATCTAGGGTAGATAGTGGTTGGGTGATAGACTAGTTTAGCAGGGTAGCTTGACTAGAATGTTCTAGATAGATGCGCTAGGAGTGCACTATTAGCGGAGAGGTGAGGGGTATCTCATGGGAGTGCGATACCAAACTTAAATATGAGATAAAACTATTTTTCTAAAAATAAAGCATTTATGCACTTGCAAAATATTTTCTAAACATTCGGGGCTCTAACCCGTTTGTCTACTTTTCCTTTCTTGTTATATTACATATATACATAGGTGTCCAGACACAGGGACGCCTGGATGGAAATTCTTTCGAGTCAGACGTCTGCTGCGGCAGCTGTGGATGCTTGCAGGTTATCGGTAGACGTTTCCTTCCTTGTACTCTAGATAGGAGATATTGTATAAACATTCGAGCCAATGGCTCAATTGCATTTATTTATTCTTTCAGTACAACATTCGATATGGTTGTATATTTGGACCGAGTGTTCGGTTATTTTAGTTCCTTTCTTTTTCATTTCAGTTCATTACGCATTTAATTGTGAATGTTTTAATTTGTGCGCTAAAAAGAGTAGTTAGATAAAAGTTTTTAACGGCCACCTAATAGGATATTAGTAATTAATTGGATTTTCGACAGTGATACTAAGAATGATCCATATGAAACTCCTGTTTTAATTTAATATTGGAGTGATCGCCCGGTATCTTATTAGGCGGGTTGTTACAACACTCAAAACCAAATTTGAATTCTTTGGTGGAACCAAAACATAGTATTTGAATATTATCATAACATTCGTCATTTAGAGTTTATTAGAATATACCACTTTGGTAGAATCGTAACGTAATCGTGATATATATACTGGAATGAAAACCTTAAGACACACTTAGAATATTTCATTGCTCATATTAGACATAATAATCATATACAGATTAATCTAATGTTAATAATTTGGGAGAAATTTTGAGCACTGAATAAAACTTCACCTGAATATTAGTTTTAAGGAAAAATTAAAACCCTTTGAGGTTAAGTTGATGCAAAAGAAAATTAATGATTAATGTTCATTAAATTATAGTAATTGTCCATTTGGGCAATCTTACAATGAACAAGTCACATCATTATTGCATCAACAATAAGCATTCATAATTATATTTAGAACTAAGGACAGCCAATTTTTATACACGATAATTTAATATTTGCAATTATAAACTATGGAATTTTGGTGGACACCTAATCTAATCTAATATAATATAAATATTAATGTTAAAATCTTAAATGTAATTATAATAGTCATAACTATTTTTGGTGTATACAAAAAATATTGCATAATATGAATATTATGACAACGAGATAAGGTTCGACAATTAATGTAGTTATTAAAATAGATAAAATGGACCAATCCAAAATTTTCAATAACGAAAAAATTTGAGTAATCATTACAAAAGTGTTAAGAAAACTCTTAAACTAATCTCTAATAAGGAGAATTTAAAAACAATTTAGAAAAAGAAATAGTTGTCGACTTTATTACCAAATATGACAAATTTAAGGTTTTTAAGAGCTTAAACATGCTCAAATAGCCAAAACAACATTCATCACCAAAATGATGAGTTTTGATCATTAGGCCATTTCAAATTGACATAAGAATTTCATTAAATTCTGAGTAAGCCAACAATTTTAATTTCAATCATTTCTTATTAGAGGCATAAGAAAACTATCACTGAAAACGTCCCAAAATTTCAAATTTATAGTTTTATAAAATAAGTAGATTTAAAGACATAATTAAATTGCCACAAAAGAAAATCACAATAAGGTAACTAAATCCAATTTTAATTTGGTTATAAAAAATTTAGAACCCAATAATCTCATCTTATGAAATTTTCTTTTATGCGATTATAGGGATATACCAATTAATTCATTTGGTTGTATTTACATAGATTATAAATTGGTTTATTCTTTATTGCACTTTAAATATTTATGTCATAGAATGTGCAATAAAATTTATTTTAATGAAACATACATGCATATACATAGTGTAAAACAGTATTTCACATAATATACATGCACACACATATTACATATTGTAAGTAAAAATCAATGCTGCCAAAAAATATTATACGCAAAACTTAATGGATAATCAAGGGTCCAAATTTAAATGCATACACAATAATCTATTATTTGTATTTATAGATTAAGGAACTTTGATGTATTCATAATCTAACATCATATAAATATCAGTGTCAAAATATTAATTCATAAGTATATTAGGAGCTTTGGGCAACCAAATATAGATTATACACAATAATCTAATTTATTGGATATATTTTGTTGAACCCATAATCATACATCTAATATTTAAAATTTTATATTGAAACTTTTGGTCAATACCAAATCATACATAAAATGAATATTAGAACAACCATTTAATAATAATAAAACATATATGTAGTGATTTATACCATAAAATATGGAAAAGTAATTTCTTTTTTCAAAAATAGAAAACTTTGCGTTATCACTATAGTAACATAAAAAATCTCTTCAAGATCACTCTCCAATTCGTAGAATAATAATATCATTTTTTAGGCGAGAGTTATTAGAGTTGACATTATTACCGAAAATAGCAAAAACCTTTTTTAGGGTCTAAACGATGTCAAACCGCCGAGACAGTGTGGTGCCCATTTTTTATAATGTCTTTTGTTTATTTCGATGTTTTCAGGTAATCATGTGAATTTTGTAAAATTCCGAGCAAACAAAAAACAATACGTCACTAAAAAATTTGGTAATTCATTTTTTTCCCGAATTCATTTTGTAGGCAAAAACTCTTAATGGACAATCATGAAATAATAAATCTAAGCTCCCGTACCACATGTAAACATAGTTAAAAGAACATTAAATTAACAACTTTATATGAATCTATAAATCTAACACATGAATATCCATTTATACATGTTATTTGTTTTTTAATCGTACAAAACGTTATGTATAATATATTTAACGTTATGATCTTAAATCAATATGATTATTACATATTGTGTAAACTAAAAGAGAAAAAAACATAATTTGAATTTATTTAGAAGTAAAATATCAAGAGTCATACCTTGATCCAAATTTGTTTTAGAGGAAAAAGTTAAAAATATTATTCTTCACTTGAATATGAAATCATATTTATGATGATTGAAGTTGTTGGTGTTATACTCCATATAAATTCGTAATAATCAATTAGATATTGGAGTTTTGGTGTTTCTCTCTCTTAACCTAATTTCATTGATGTTGTAATTAAGGGTGTGCGCGAATCTGAATAGACCGATTGGACCGAAAAAATCGAACCGGGCCGAACCCACTTTTATAGTTTTTGTTTTTAATTCGGTCCTAATTCGATCTAAAAATATATATGCCCGCATAATTTAGGTCGGTCTCGGTCTTAGATCGTAAATATTGGGTTTGGACCGGACCGGACCGGGCCTCTTTTATTTGCCCGTGCCAGAAGCCACGATGTAAAATTTTTATAAGTGTACGTCGTTGATTGAACCATATGTCGTATTTACATACATACAGACAAACACCGTGTTTATGTACATATATACATACATCGTGGTATCAATCTTTCATGTTAAAATAATAACAACAAAATAATGATCAACCCAATTTAATTTCATTACAAATAAGTTAAAATACATGCATACACCATGGTATGAAGCTTTTATGCTAAAATAAGGAAGGACGAACACTTCTAAAAAACAACGTTGACTAAAACTTGTAATCATATATTTTTTTGTAATATACATAAATGTGTACACGATTTAGAAAATTTGGGCAAAGTTACCTCTATTTATCAGACTATCCACCTATTTAAGAAACCAAAACTACTCGTCTATACAAATAGTTCATCTCGGACATTATATAAACCAAATCATTATTTGCAACTTTACCTACAAAATGATGATAAAAAATACTTAAAGACATTAATAAATTTTCAATGTAATCAAAAACATAAATCGTCGATCGATCAAACAGCTCGTGGTACATTTGTAAGGGGGCGACATAGGGCTCAAAGCTAAATAGGGTCTCAAACTCAGAAATCTAATTGACACATTCTCCTCTCGTATTTGTCATAATCTGAATTTTTCGATGACATTATTTTACCATTTGTCGATGCAATCCCATAGGAGGACATCGGGGTGTACATTGCAGACAAGGACGGTCCCAATTTTGACACCATTCTTACATCAATTCCAATAGAAGTAATACTGAGAAAGAAGAGATTGCTTGCCAACCCTTCGATAAAGCAGACAATGTTATTCCCATAATATGCTCAAGTAGGAGATGCTTTCCATCAAATTATGAGTGGGCTTTCTCGAAATATGCCTCATGATAAGAGTGTATATTTGAAGCTAGGTGATAAGATGTTAAACTAGACAGCTGGCCCAGTGGGTGACCATAAATCGTGGTAGCAGATTATATAATATGGAATCACAGCTAATGTGGCCATGTTGGCTGCAATTTCCACACATGATGTCAAGAAATGAAAAATATTGACCCCATTTTCATGGGGTGGGGGCACCTAAAATGAAGCAAAACAAATTATCAGGATTGACCAATATGAAAGAACTCCCAAAACATCCACAACCATGCTAATTAGAATACTAAATCTTCTCTAGCTAATGTAAGAAACATCAAATTTGAGAAAGAACTAGCAGTAATCTAACTAATGTAATCAAAGACCTATATGCGAATATCTTCGGTGTCCATGAGATGGGATGAGCAGTTGTTGTAAGAGAAGCCTACACTGACTGGTGTTTAGAGGAATAACAGGTGTGCGATGGTGTTCCATGAGAACTTCTTCATGTATGAGGAGTGCGTGACTGTGTGATAATTGATTAAATTCACAATTTTGTAATTTGGCACACTTATTTAATTAGTGTCTATTTTTAAACTAAATTAATCCATCCCCTAAATATGCATCTACAAGTGCGTGTGTCAACCCATAAATAAATAAAGCATGTGACACAAATATTCAGGAAAAATCCCCGAAGGGCAAAACCTTTTATTTCACTATAACTTGTAAGAAAACGGCTTACATGGATTACAATGAAATAAGTACGGCATACGAAATACCCGTAGGTATCGGTTCTGATGTCTCGGCTGGAACTTTCCCTTTCCAGGAGGGCAGCAATGAAGAAGAAAAATGGCTTCTCCACAAGAGTGAACTTTATAAGGTATCCCTCCTCAATAGCACGCAGCTGTCGGTTGTAGAGCTCACCCCACAAAGTATGAACAAATAACAAAATATGTTCTTGGGTTCCACAAAATAACTCACATAAAAGTAATTGGGATTTGTTGTGAATTGTAAACAAAACAAAAATTATTTGAACCCTTAAATGAGAGAAGAAGCCATTCTTCCAAATAAATGTTATCGGTAGTTATGGCAGATAAACCAAACAAAAGTTTCTAAGGGTTTAAAAACTCTTCTCTGCGTCAAAATTAAAGCCTGACAACCTTTTTATAACAAGATTGAGTCGATCAAAGAGATAGCAGCGTGTTAGCCAAAAAGTGATCTCGTTCGAACGACATAGATATCTCGTTCAAACGAGATGTCTATGTCGTTTGAATGACATAAGAAGGTTGTTCGAACGAGATTCCACGCGTGCCCCTAGAAAATTTCGATACGAACGCGTGGCCGCCAGTTTCGTATTTTCTGATTTTTTATGAATTAGTTATGATTTTTCTATGGAAAGGAGTCCGAGAACAAAATCTTTAGAAAAATATTTGATAAAAATATCGCAACACTTTAATATGAAATGTAAATGAAACTTTAAACATTATGTTACCAAGTGTCATATTGTTGGGCTTGAATGTTGAAGACCACTTGTAATTCGGATTCGTCTTTTGTAAATGAAAACTTCTTCAATTCTTCGATGACTTGTAGCGGTATACGACATAATTAATTGTAACGGACTTATTAAAAATATGTCCTTACAAATCTCCCCCTATGTCTATGCCCGTACATACATAAAAATATCCGAATTATCTAATACCAAAATGCCTATACAAATCTACCCTCCCATGAATCCCAAAACTAAAAAGGTAAAATTTGCAAGTTCTCAAATTTTTCTTCAACATCAACACTCTTAAAGCTTTTCTCATCAGGCAACATCATGATCTTCAATCTTTGTACCAACACACATGACAAAAAGAAAAACCTTCGTGACGCATCGAGTTTGAAATGATATAAGAATAAAGCATTAATAATCAAATCTCCCCCATAATGCAAAAACTCCCCCATAACAGATAATTTTTTCTCCCCCTTTTTATGATGTCCCCAAATAGACAGATAAGAAGAAAAAAAATCAAAACATGGAGTGTCACGACAAAATGCATAGCAAACAAAGATCAAGCTATGCGCATGCAAAGGTATGTCCCCAAAAATTTCACAAACTATTTTTGGATTTTTCAATTTTTTTTTATACAAAAAAAATCACACCATGGATTTAAACTCAAACAACCAAGTCATGGAAATGAAATGAATGGGTGTGAACACATTCGATAGGTAAATCAACTCAAGCAATCATATCTGCACGATGAATACGTGTACCCCTAACGAATGAACATCAAAAGAATCCTTAGGTGTAAAAATTTGTTGAATTTAGATGACATCGTCTTATGCAAATCAACAAATCAAAGTCAAATGATTTCCACACCAATGACGTCCAAAAATTTTTTAGTGCATTTTCAAGAATTTCAAGGACGTGCAAACCCGTTATAAAATCTCCAACCAAACACCCTCACATATATTTTCTTTTAGAGGTGAATAAACTAAATTCTCAAACTTTGGAGAATTGGTGCAAAAACCTAAATGGCCCATAATTTGGCATGAATTTCTTTTTATTGCCTTATAATTTTTTCGGGCTCCTTTATACCTCTTTGGACCCCGGATAATAAAATTCCTCCATTTTTTAGGTCCAATTTAACGGTGGCTAAATATTCGCAAAGGCAAAATGAACCTTTCGAAGCCCTTCCCCGTTTTCAAACAAAACACACAAACTCACAAAACCTTTTTTTTATGCACAATTTCCTTATCAAATTTTATCGCGCTTGGTTCGTTTTAAGGACAGGATTGAAGTGAAAACACCTAACCAACATGTGATAAGACAAGAACAATAATCAAACAAATTCGTGCATGTGTGCAATAAAGGAAACATGAGTCAAATATGTAGGAAGTAACACTTAATTACATCTTAATGATTCCAAACATTATAAAGCACATGGATGAATTGATCTATTGTCTCAAAACACTATCAAATAGTCACATGAAAAAAATGGAATGATGTTGTGACTCGATCATCCTAAGTGTCCATCCATAAAAGGTGCAAACAAAATACAAAAATATTTTTGGATTTTTTTTTAAAAAATTTTATCAAAATAAAATCTTTTTGTATTTTTCAAAACAAAAAAAATATACAAAAAGTACATGTCATTACACTAGCAAATATATATCATGAAATCACAACTAGTGTATGACAAACATGCGAACACAATCATCTATATGATATGGCAAGAGAAGAATCATGTGCAAGCAAACGAGAATCAACTATTCTAAAATCTAGCGTATCCAAAAGTGATTTCCTAACCCAAATAGATGTGAAACGTCGTGTAGGGGATTTGGGAACCACGGGAACACTAGACATAAACTTCCTAGGACATTTTCCAAGATCAAAATAAAAATGCCTAAGGTGACCTTTCTTACCACAATATGAACATGTGTAAACGGGTGGGACGACACCTATGGGTTGACCTTTTCTAATATCCTTGTAATTAGTTGACCCTCTAAAACAAATAATGGTTTTGGCTTTAGCATTAGAAGCATGAGAACACGATGAGCCATTACCATCACTATCAAACCTACTTGAGTCTGTTAAATTATTTTTTAATTTCAAAATTTTTTACTCAAGCAAAGAATTAGACTCTTCCAAATTAAGGGACGCCTTTTTCAAGTTTTCAATAATTCCAAAAAGCGTATCTCTCTCTCCCTTAATTAAAGCAAATTTTTCCCTAAGAGTCTCTTCACGTGCCACAAACTCATTGACTAAAATATTTTTATCATCTTTGGCACAAACACAAACCATCGAATTTTTAAGGTTCTCCAATTCCTTTTCTAAAAATAAGACCTTCTCATCACTCTCCTTCTTGGACAATTTTAAAGCAACAAAATCATGGTCCAAGGAAACAAATTTTTCACGATAAAAATCTCTTTGATTTTGAACCGTTTGCAAAAGTTCCATTGTGGATTTAAAACGAGAATTTTCTTTTTCCAAAACTTTAATTCTTTTGCAAAGATTCAAATTTAAAAGTTTTAAATTTTCAACATGTTCGTGAATTTTTTCAAAAATAGGCTCCTCATTAAATGGGCGTTTCATTGAAAAATTGCGATATTTCACAAAACTGATTTTAAAAAAATCAATATCACACAAATTTTGTGAAAAATAGGAATACACAATAAATTAGTGCAACCCGCTCTGATACCAATTTAGGAGTGCGTGACTGTGTGATAATTGATTAATTCACAATTTTCTAATTTGGCACACTTATTTAATTAGTGTCTATTTTTAAACCAAATTAATCCATCCCCTAAATATGCATCTACAAGTGCTTGTGTCAACCCATAAATAAATAAAGCATGTGACACAAATATTCAGAAAAAATCCTCGAATGGCAAAACCTTTTATTTCACTATAATTTGTAAGAAAACGACTTACACGGATTACAATGAAATAAGTGCGACATACGAAATACCCGCAGGTGTCGGTTCTGATGTCTCGGTTAGAACTTTCCCTTTCCAGGAGGACAACAATGAAGAAGAAAAACGGCTTCTCCACAATAGTGAACTTTATAAGGTCTCCCTCCACAATAGCACGCAGATGTCGGTTGTAGAGCTCACCCCACAAAGTATGAACAAATAACAAAATATGTTCTTGGGTTTCACAAAACAACTCACATAAAAGTAATTGGGATTTGTTGTGAATTGTAAACAAAACAAAAATTATTTGAACCCTTAAATGAGAGAAGAAACCATTCTGCCAAATAAATGTTATCGAGAGTTATGGCAGATAAACCAAAAAAAAGTTTCTAAGGGTTTAAAAACTCTTCTCTGCGTCAAAATCAAGGCCTGACAACCTTTTTATAACAAGATTGAGTCGGTCAAAGAGATAGCAGCGTGTCAGCCAAAAAGTGATCTCGTTCGAACAACATAGCTATCTCGTTCAAACGAGATTTCTATGTCATTTGAATGACATAATAAGGTCGTTCGAACGAGATTCCACGCGAGCCCCTAGAAAATTTCGATACGAACGCGTGGCCGCCAGTTTCGTATTTTCTGATTTTTTAATGAATTAGTTATGATTTTTCTACGGAAAGGAGTCCGAGAACAAAATCTTTAGAAAAATATTTGATAAAAATATCCCAACACTTTAATATGAAATGTAAATGAAACTTTAAACATTATGTTACCAAGTGTCATATTGTTGGGCTTGAATGTTGAAGACCACTTGTAATTCGGATTCGTCTTTTGTAGATGAAAACTTCTTCAATTCTTCGATGACTTGTAGCGGTATACGGCATAATTAATTGTGACGGACTTATTAAAAATATGTCCTTACAATGTATAATCCGGAGGATATCTTATTTATTCTAAATGGCCCTATTAGACATAGAATTAAGGGATTAGACATAAAATCCTGAGTCGATTCAGTGAGACAGTAGAAAAGATAATGAAAGAATTTGATGACCTCACGAAAAGCATTGTTCCTAGCCTTCCAAAGTTTTGAACAAATCTTAATATGTGAGAATTTAACAAAAACTTCATAAAGCTATGTTGAGATTTGTTCGACAACCAATAAATGGTCCTACAATTCAGCGAAGAGAAGGTTAAGTTTATATCAAACATTTTGATGAAGAAATTCCCATTTTTCCTTAGTATAAGAGCATTGAAGAAATCCAGACACCTGATCATAGTGTGAAGATCCGCTCCTTGACAGTTTTCTTCCTTTTTCACAATAAAATAAACCTTTTGTATTTATAATGTAGGAGATCTTCCATGAGTCGCAAGTCATCTTACATTCCAAACCATTGACCACACGAACACCTTCCATAGTCACACACATCGCAGAACATTCATCGAGGTCTGATTATAAATAAAGTAATGATAAATAATATCATTAACTACAAAACACAGTTGAGAAAATGATAAATAATATAAAGTTTTGATTATAAATCAAGTAACACAAAATATTCAAACTTTAAATGCAAGTTTATTATTCAACGGAGATTTAATGACAAGTATAATAGTAATTTATTATAGTGCCGAGGTAGGCTCCTATACTGATGATATTCCCAGATGATTTGCATAACTTCCCAAAGTTGTGTATTTACATATGGTCAATACATAATCAAAATCAGAAAATTAGTCCTACTTTTAGTAGACGAAACACCCATTATTTCATTAAATCACTGCATATTCCATTACATGTAATTATAAACCTCAAACTTCAATGCAAACAAATAGCACCGAAATTAAATAAAACGGATGTTGATACCAAAATTAGTATGCTGATATAGACGAATCACAAGAAGACACATGTCGATCTACATGGAACAATAGCAACGAGGAAATCTATTCTCCCGACCAAGTCAGACTCACTCCGAGAAACAAGTATAATCCGAGGAACTCCAACGCTCCGAGGAACTCTTGAACGATGAGCAACTAAGGCGGTTCGAGCTGCATCTCGACCACAGCATTGATCGCCAAATAATCAACAGTTCAACTATTCATTGAATGCTTATCATCTTGACGCACATGTTTGAAGAGCATTAAATGAATTACCCTTTCATATGTATATCATTTAATGTAACACCCTTTAATGTACAGCCTAAAGGCTATAAATACCTTGTATCACCCTTATTCAGGGGGACCGGAATTTCTTGATAGCACTTGTAATTGAGAATTCCCAAACACTCAGCAATAACATAACAGTGGATGTAGGCCATTCAAATAAGGCTGAACCACTTTAAAATCTTTTGTCTCATTTATTTATCTGTGATTGAATAATTAGAGTAATCTAATTTTTTACATCAACAGATTGGCGCCGTCTGTGGGAAACGACTATTGTTATCGTTTTTTTCACCAAGAATTATTTATCATCAATGGCAGACAACCCAGAATCTAGCAATCGAAACACTGGAAATGCTGGAAATCCTCCAAATCCCTCTACACCGCCAGATCTGGCTGGAATTATGACGAATCTGGCTCAAGGACAAACCGCCATACAAGAAACAATGCGTCAACTCATACAAACCCTTCATGGCGGTGCACCTACGCATTCAGGATAACGAAGTGGTCAGAGATAAAACTATTTACTTTCTTCACGATCCAGGCGTACTGAGTCATATCGTAATGAGGAATCTAATGATTTCTCTTATCAACCTGGGAGAACTTCGTCAATACGGGCTACAGATACTGATCAACGTATCACTCTCTCCCCAAAAAGACCCAGCGCCTTGGAAAGACTGAGCAGAGCGTCTCCTTTCAGCTGATTAGACCCTAGAAGGAATAGGAGTCCACCTAAGACTATGTCGAGGAGTTTTCGACAACCATCAGATTTAAGAGAAGGATCAGCACAATCACGACCAGTTGCTCGTCAAGATAGAGCTCAGGAGGCTACTTCAGAACAATCAATTGCTCGAACTAATAGGCCCGAGGAGGGAAATGATGCGTGGAAAGGTTCCATTCAGCGGTTGGAGGATAGATTGGGAGAAATGGCTAAGGCAAAGAATCCCCTATAACGAACTTTTGTTCGAGGGACACCTTTTGTACAGGACATTGTGGATTTTCCTACACCGTCGAAATTTAAAGTGCCCGTGGTGACCCCCAAGTATGATGGAAAGACAGATCCTGTTCTACACATAGAGCAATATCAGGCTGCTACCGACATCTATGTTGTACCCGACGAGATGAGATGTAGAGCATTCTCTGGAACTCTTACTGGATCTGCCCAAATATGGTACAACAGTCTTCCTCGGGGAAAGATTTCAACTTTCTTTCAGTTGGCCGAGTTGTTCATTGGCAATTTCTGTTTTGGGGCAAAACCAGTAAAACGAGTATCACACTTATTAAGTGTTAGACGAAAATCTGGCGAAAGTACTAGAGATTACATAACTCGTTTCAATAACGAGAAGCTAGAAGTCATAGATTATGAAGAAAAGCCAGTAATCACCGCCTTGATGAGTGGGTTGTTGCCTAACAAGTTGTACTACACTTTGGCCAAAGATCCACCTACAACTATGTCAGAGTTGATGGCAAAAGTGGCCAAAATCATGAATGCCGAGGAGGATATGGCTGCGAAGAAGAACATGGATAAAGAAACCAAGGTGGAAGTCGACAAATCTAAGAAGAAAGAGCATAAGGGCAATGGCAGTGATAGGCATTCCAAGAGTAATAAAACATCATGGAAAGTCTTGAAGAAATTCGATAATTATACTCCTTTGAAAATGGGTATTAAGCATGTCTTGGAAGAAATCAAGAATAGCGAGGAGGTAAAGTGGCCGAAGAAATTGAGGTCAGACCCTGATACGAGGAACAGGGATAAATATTACGAGTTTCATAAGGATCATGGTCATATGACCAAAAATTGCATAGCTCTTCAGAACGAGATTGAAACACTCATCCGAAGAGGAAAACTAGCAAAGTATGTTGATCGGGGAGGGGAAAGAAGAAATAATGATCGAACTAGAGAGAGGTCTAGATCTCCTCGTCGAACAGAGGAGAAAAAGAAGAGAAATCATGAAGATGATCCAGATGATGACCCTGATCTTCCCAAGAAACCGAGGCAGCCGGAACGAGAGGTATTTTCCATACGTTTTGGTTCATTTGATTATAATGTTATTACAGGAGGAGATGCAGGAGGAGGAGACCTTACTGCAGAAAGAAAGGCTTACCTCGGAGAGGCCCAAGCTTGCTCGTACATTCAGCGAATAAATTTGGCCAAGGAGGATCGTCCGAGGAAGGTAAACAAAGAGAAGCTGGTCATTGGGTTTTCAAAAAATGACCTGGAAGGTGTTCTTTACCCTCACGACGACCCTTTGGTGATCAAAATGAGGATGGAATAAGTAATGATTTCAAGGGTGCTGGTAGACAATGGTAGTTCGGCAGACATCATGTACTATTCATGCTTTGACAGTTTAAATTTGAAATTATCTCAATTGGAACCTTATCACAGACCTCTTCTGGGTTTTGTGAGCGAGAAAGTTTTTCCACTTAGGACGATCAAGTTGGATATATTCATTGGAACTTGGACTGCTTGTCGAATAGAGAGAATACGTTTCTTTGTGATGGATAAGATTGTGCAGTCAGCTTACAACATCATCATGGGAAGAGTTGGTTTGAAGAAGTTCGAAGCAGTCCCATCTACAGTACATCAGTGATTAAAATTCCCAACGAATTTTGGAGTAGGAGTTGTGAAAGGTGATCAAAAAGTAGCTCGGGAATGCTATTATTCATCTGCCGAGCAATAGGAAATTGAAGAGTCAAGAAAAAAGACTACTACCTACCAGGTGGATGAAGGTACAGAAATCGAAACACTCGATCCTAGAGATGAATCCCAACTTGTAAAAGGACAGGTGGTGGAATCTACAGAAAATGTTATTCTAGATGACGAGCACCCTGAACGAGTAACCCATATAGGTTCGTCGTTGGATGCCTCGATAAAATAGGAATTGATAACTTTCTTGAGAAACAGGAAGAAAACTTTTGCATGGAGTCATGAAGACATGCCAGGAATAGATCCAAACTTCTTATGTCATGAGCTCAATGTGAATAAGGAGATCAAACCTGTAAAGCAGAGAAGAAGAGTATTTAGTCCCAAGAAAAATCAAGCTATACAAGAGGAGGTCGACAAGCTCCAGAAAGCTCAATTCATTGAAGATGTGAAATATCCAGACTGGTTAGCCAACGTGGTGATGGTAAAGAAGAAGAACAATAAATGGAGAATGTCTGTTGATTTCACCGATCTCAATAAGGCATGCCCAAAAGATCACTTTCCAATGCCCAGAATTGACCAACTAGTGGACGCTACCTCGGGACACGAGCTGCTCAGCTTCATGGATGCTTACTCTGGTTACAACCAGATCAAAATGAAACCTGAAGACAGGGAAAGAACTTCTTTTATTACCCCTAGGGGAACTTATTGTTATAATGTTATGCCTTTTGGTTTGAAAAATGCAGGAGCGACATACCAGCGGCTGATGAATAAGGTTTTTGCCGAACAAATCAGTTGCAATATGGAGGTCTATGTCGACGATATGCTGACAAAGAGCAAGAAATTTGTTGATCATCTAGTTGATTTAGGTCAGACCTTCGATCAACTGGATAAATATCAAATGAAGCTCAACCCGACGAAGAGCACCTTTGGAGTACGAGAAGGAATGTTCCTCGGGTACATCGTCAACCAACGAGGCATTGAGGCAAATCCAACAAAGATCAAAGCTCTTTTAGGGTTGCGATCTCCAACGACGAAGAAAGAGGTGCAGAGTCTTACAGGACGAGTTGCAGCGCTCAACAGATTTGTATCCCGGGCAACTGATAGATGCCTCCCATTCTTCAAAACACTTCAAAAAACTTTCGAGTGGAATGATGAATGTGAAAAAGCCTTTCAAGACTTGAAGAAATATTTGGGAGCACCTCCACTGTTGTCCAGACCAATAATGGGAGAAAAGTTGTACTTATACCTGGCAGTATCAGAGAATGCAGTCAGCTCGGCATTGATCAGATTGGAGAATGGAGTCCAGAAGCCAATTTATTACACAAGTAAGGCTTTCCGAGGTGCAGAGATCAGGTACCCAAAGCTAGAAAAATTTGCATTGGCATTAATTGAAGCAAGTAGAAGAATGAGGCCTTATTTCCAGGCCCATACCATCGTCGTGTATACCGACATGCCACTAAGACAAGCCCTTCATAAGCCAGAAAAATCAGGGAGACTGATGTACTGGGCAATAGAACTCGGTGAATATGATATTGTGTATGAACCCAGATCATCATTAAAAGGGCAAGCTGTAGGAGATTTTATAGCAGAGTTCACTTATCCTGATGCCCCCGAGGAACAAAAGATGCTCGCTGACGAACCTGTGGATGTTACAGGATCAACAGACATAAGTCCAGACCAACCCCAGTTGGTAAAAGGACTTGTGGATGTAGAGAGATCATCAAATTCAAACCCAAACCAACTCCGATTGGTAAAAGGGCGGGAAGAGATGGTCGACGATGAGCAAAAATTACCAGGGGAGGATGAAAGAAAACAGTAGATATTTCACCGAGGAACTCTGTCAGATAAGAAACTTGAAGACGAGTTACCTACATGGAGATTATATGTAGATGGATCATCTTGCACAACGGGTTGTGGAGTAGGGATTGTTTTGAAAACCCCAGACGAGATTGACATAGAATATGCCTTGCGATTCCAATTCAAAGCCTCTAATGATGAGGCTGAGTATGAAGCCTTGATAGCAGGTTTTAATTTAGCTAAGCTTATGGAAGCGCAACAAGTGATGGTATTCAGTGATTCTCAATTAATTGTGAATCAGATAATGGGAACATATGCAGTTAAAGGAGAATTAATGGTCAAGTATCATGCAAAGGCGATGGAGTTGTTGGCAGAATTTGATGCCATTCAGTTGATCAGAATACCAAGAATGGAGAACGCACAAGCAGACGCATTGGCACGACTAGCATCAGCTACTCGTACCGAGCTGCAAAGAACGATACCAATTGAAGTATTAGAAGCTCGGAGCATATATGAAGACCTGACGATGAATGTTATTACCCTTGATTTTGGACCATCTTGGATGGATCCCATCAGGACATATATTGAGGAGGGAGAATTTCCGGAGGATAAGATCGCTGCCAAGAAATTGAAGTTTAAAGCTGCTCGGTATGTACTAACTAATGGTGTTTTGTATAGACGAGGAATTATGGCAGGTTTACAAAGATGTGTGCATCCCTCCGAGGTGAAGGAATTGATTGAAGAGATCCATGAAGGGTCATGTGGAGCCCATGTAGCAGGTCGAACACTTTTGCAAAGGGTGATGACACAAGGATACTACTGGCCAACGATGAGGGCTGATTGTATAGCCTATGCTAAGAGATGTGATAAATGCCAACATTTTTCCTCCATCCGACGAACTCCACAAGCATTGTTGACACCCATAACTTCCCCTTGGCCTTTCTCCATGTGGGGAATGGATTTGGTTGGACCACTGCCAACGACCCGAGGAAGATTCAGGTACCTCGTCGTCGCAGTGGATTATTTTACTAAGTGGGTAGAAGCTGAGCCTCTGATTGATATGACATACGAGAAGGTGTACCAATTCGTTTGGAAGAACATCATCTGCCGATATGGTCTCCCTCATGCCTTCATCACAGACCATGGAACACAATTTGATAACGAGGAGTTTGCCGCCTATTGTCATCAGTCAAACATTTTGAAGGTTCATTCAGCAACAGGCCATCCTCAAAGCAATGGGCAGACTGAAGTGACGAACAAAACAATACGAAATGGTTTGAAGAAGAGGCTAAGTGAGGCTAAAGATAATTGGATTAATAAGCTACAGTCAGTATTGTGGGCTTACCGAACAACTCCCCGAGCAGCAACTGGAGAATCACCATATATGCTGGCATTTGGAAGTGAGGCTGTAATACCTGCCGAGTTGGGTATTCCAACACACAGAGTACTAAATTTCAATTCCCCAGTCAGAGACTTGATGAGGAGATTAGATTTGGACATGCTCGAGGAAGTTAGAGAAGAGGTAGCCATTAGGAATGCTGCTTATCAACAGCGAACAGCCCTATTCTACAACAAGAGGGTGAAAAAAGGCGACTTAAAATAAAGAGACTATGTGCTAAAGAAGGTCATTCAGAAGCACAATAAATTGGAAGCAAACTGGCATGGACCTTACCGAGTTACAGAAGTTGTTCGACCAGGAACTTACCGCATAGCAACTCTAGAAGGAGAGGAGTTTAAGAATGCATGGAATGTTGAACACCTACGCAAGTATTATCAGTGATGTAAAATGTAAAGCAGTTCCATCAATATGAATAAAACGATGATGTTTCTCTATATTCTCTCTTTTTATCGAAAATTTTTCGGGGAATACTAGTGTACAACACTACGCTGTTCAGCAACACTAATAGTTCAAACCCACGACCAACTCCGGTTGGTAAAAGGGCGAGAACGAACTATACTCCTTTGGTTAGGAGGCGTACACTAGCGTGACCAACTCAGGTTGGTAAAAGATCTAGTGGACATGATATTTCGAACTCAGACCAACTCCGGTTGGTAAAAGGGTGAGAACAAACTATACTCCTTTGGTTAGGAGGCGTACACTAGCGTGACCAACTCAGGTTGGTAAAAGATCTAGTGAACATGATAGTTCAAACCCACGACCAACTCCGGTTGGTAAAAGGGCGAGAAAAAAATATACTCCTTTGGTTAGGAGGCGTACACTAGTGTGACCAACTCAGGTTGATAAAAGAGCTAGTGGACATGATAGTTCGAACTCAGACCAACTCCGGTTGGTAAAAGAGCGAGAACACAAGATGATAAACGAAAGGCCAATCTCGGTTGGTTAAGAAATAAAATATGCTCTCAAATGCCAACTTATGTTGGTCGGGAAGTAGTTTATTACATAAAAGTTCCTCGAAGAACAAATATTCCAAACTGAACCAAGTATAGTTGGTCGGGGATAAAAATCCACTAACGGTAGTTGGTCGACGAGGAAAAATCATCGACCTTGGTTGGTCGGGCACATTTTATGAAAAAGACAAAAATTTACCAAGTATAGCTAGTCGGGGATAAAAACTCTCACTAACTATAATTGGTCGACGAGCACAATTTAACAACCTTGGTTGGTTAGAAAAATTTTAAACATTTTTACTCATTACTTTGTTATTAAGTGATCGAGCAACATTACTGGTACTTGTAACTTTTTATTACTAAGTCGGTCGATGAACCACACAATATTGTTATGAAAGCACAAATATAAAGTGTTTAACAAGCACAAGACAATAGCAATACATATTTGCAAACAGAAAATGAAAGTCTTTCATTAAAATTCAAAACGAATTACAAATTACATATGTGTACTAACTATTACATTGAGATCCCTACTCTATTGGTTTCTTTCCCTTAGCTTTTGAAACAGGCTCCTCACCAGCAGGAGGATCTTCCAGGTAAAGAGGAGAATTAATGAAGTTAATATCTCGGAGCATCCTGACGTTCATTACTGAAGGAGTGTCCAATAGATGCTCGGGACGAGATACTTCGATCTGAGAGTGAAGATTATAGTCACCAAGGTATTTTGCAATTAATCTTCGAGGAACGGCACGAGCTGGGATCCATTCCATGTCTAAGTTCTACGGTGGCACTGGCAAGTCAAGAACCCTGGGATCATAATAATCCCACAGGTAGTGCCCATGTTCGAGCTTCAACACACCCAAGGCATTCAGCCAACCTTGATTGTAGCCCTCATTATTGGCATTCTGGATACGATCATCTAAATGGAATAAATCTTCGTTGTATCCAGCCATCCAAAACTCCCTGGGCTGCTTATTAAATTGAAATGTCAACCTTGCAATCTTCTCGTTAAGACTTTAGATGAAAAGTTCATTAGTCTTCAATACTGAGTCCTTTGAAGAAATCTGTTGTTCCAGTTCTCTAACCTTCTTGGACAGATCAGATAAAGCTTGGTTCTTAGCCATTAATTGGAATGCTTGGTTTTCCAACGTTGATCGAGTACGAGCCTCTTCAACATTACGACTAAGAGCTCTTGATCCTCCCCGAGCAGGTCGAGAACTTGGTTCCTCGACCACGAGAACCTCTTCCTCGACCACGAGAACCTCTTCCTCGTCCCCGAGTAGAAGTAGAAGTACCAGATCTTCTCAAGGTATCCAACTCTTGCCTTAATTTAGCATTCTCAACCTCTAGAAAGGAAAATCCCTCGTCAGTCACTGGGATTACAGCTGTCGAAGAAGATGCTGCAGACTTATACTGTGCCAGCTCTTTCTGCAAATTGTTATTTTCTTGCTCTAGCAGCTCGGCAATCTATCTACAAGCTTCAACTTCACCCCTTAGGGTTCTCTCCCTGATATCGTACCCAGTAAGGATCTTTTTGTGGCATGTCTCGGCAGAAAGTTGTTGATATCTCTTTTAATACCCCTCGTATAAAAGGGCATTTGATTCTTTGTATTGAGCCTGAAGATCTTCTAAAGTATATTGAATCTCCTCGATCATGTCATAGTAAGCCACGTTATTGGCCACAGCTCGATCAAGTAAAACCTTTAGGTACTGATAGGCCTCAACTCCCTGCTCGGAAGCATCATGACCAAGGATGTCAGCAACTTCTGATACACTCAATTCTGTGTGACCAGCCTTATAATATTCATGGCATTGCTGCATCAACTTTTTATCAATGGAAGATAATAATTCCATTCTAGCCACAAACTAGTAAAGAAGAGAAGGCAAGAGTTAATAAAAGAAGAAGACAAAAACATCAACAACGCAGAGGAACAAAAAAAGGTAATTTTATTACATCATCAAAATGAGTACAGCGTTCAGAATACATAGTACAAGTAAAAGAAAAATAGAAAGAGAATACCGAACAACTTCACACCTTTTCCTTATCTCCCAAGACTTTCTTGGGAGGCTGGGACGAGGAGTTTGGTTGCTCGGTGGGAACAATGAGTTGATTGGCAGAAGTTGAGACTTGTTCAGAAGGAGCAGGCAAAGACGAGATCTCCTCGGTGGCTGTCTGATTGAGTTGTGGAGCAAGGACTTGATCACCTACTATCATTGAAGACTCCTCGGAAGCAGCTTCATCTTCTTCCTCATCTTCAATCACAGGAGGAGGGCCAGGAAGATGTTGCTGGAATAGTTCAGAGTCCTCACTAACCTTCAGTTCCTGCAGGGCAGCAACCCAACCATCTCGGAAGTATTTCAAACTCCCATACTTGATCTGGGTCATCATTGCTACTACCCCCCTATCCCATCCTTTATCCCAACCGGTGCGGAAAGATTTTTTCACAGACACCTTTCTTTTCATTTTCTCCGAGGAGAGCTTCTCGGATAGAAGATCCTCGGAGGCTTTCAACTTGGCCTCCACCTCCTCCTTCTGGAGATTTACTTCTCGCAGAAGGGTTAGCTCTTCCTCAGACGACTTTAACTTGTTTTCAAGCTCCCCAAAGTTTTTGAGCTTCTCGACATATTTCTTATTCTCTCTCTCCAAGTCTTTTATTTTGTTTCCCAACTGCACCTTCTCTGCCTCAGATGCAGCCATCTTCTTCTCCCATTCCCCTCTATCCTCATCGTATTTTTGACGGGATTCCTTCAAAGATTGGGCTAAGCCCTGTAAAGCATCCTCTACTCCAGATGAGGATCTAGAAGCCTTGATTGCTTCATCTTTCTTCACTATGGTGTTAAAACAACTCACCAGCTGAAAAAGAAGGTAATGATAAATCAGTGCCGAGATACATGTATTGATGAAAAGAAAGAAAAATTCAGGATAAGAGAAACTTACTGAGGCAATATGACGAGTAGCTAGGGATGTCAGCATATCCCTAGACATGTTTTCCTCGATTCCTTGGACTTCAGGAATGGTCCAAGTCTTTACCGAGCTCATTGCAGAACTCGGGGGAATAATGGTTGGAACACCAGCTCCGCTAGCTTGGAGCTGGAGAATGGCTTCAGAAAAACTGACCGAGGAGGATTTCTTCAGTCTCCTCAGTGCCTTTTCAACAACCTCAACCAAAGAAGAAATTTTAGTTGGAGAGATGGTGATTACTTCCATAGGTGCATCCTTCTGCACAGGAGCCACTGGGGGCTTCTCGGCAACCTTCTGAGGAGCAACAGAAGGGGCAGCATCCACTTTCTTTGTCCCCTTTGGGACATCAACCTTGTTTCTCTTTTCATCTCCAGCAGAGGAGGTCTCCTTGAAGATAGCAGGAACTATTCTTTTGCCCATCTTTTGACTCAGAGGAATGTGAGAGTCTGGTGAAGAATCTTCAAAAGCTGGCAACGGTTCACTAATGCTAACCACAGGACGAGCAATAAAGGAGGAAGTATAGCTCCTGTACTGCAGCAAGTATGAAGCAGACCTGACGTGCTCATTTGCAACCTTCTGATGCAAACTCCAGATATGTTTCATGTGCTTTATATTAACTTCTGATTCTTTAGGAGTTTTTCTCTTGCTGTCAACTGCAAACAGAAACATATTGAAATGTCAATCATACATTTTTTCAAACATAATGAAATCATAATTTCATAAATGAAATAAAATGAAAATAACCTATCCCATTGCCATATGGATGCAATTTGGGACCCTCATATACTGCATCTCCAACCAATGGGGCATGTTGCCAATTTTTTATAACTACCCCAGGTTCAAAATAATCCCTATTTGCATCAGGGATATTGACTACTAAAGCCCTATTCAAAAATCTAGTTTTTAGATAATAAACATTATCTAAAATAGCCCATCTATAACAGTACATAATCTCAGGAATTCCTATACGAGTTCCATGAGTTTGATTTAACCTATACACCCCATTAACTATTCTCCATGTGTTGGGGGCTATTTTTGCAGGGACGACATCGAAATATTGACAGAACTCTAAGCACAGAGGGTTTGGTGGAAAAGAAAATCCACATTCAGCAATAAAGAGACTGGGGAACCAGTGTCCCTCAGCCAAACGAAAATAATCTAAAGGCTCAGAAAGATTTTCCAAGGTCACCCAAGATGGAATGAAAAAGTCAGAACGGAATTTCTCAAGAGATTCAATAATATAAACCATGGTGAATAAAAGAAATGAAGAAGAAGGAAGAATATCTTACAGGAAAAAGGGAGATCTGTTGACAACGAACGAAAACAAGGATGAACGCACAAGAGAAAGAAAGGCTATGGAAAACTCGAAAGCAGAAAATTGGGAAAGGTAGAAGACGGTATGATTGCCTAAGAAGTTTAAATACTTTGCCTTAGGAAACGGCGAAAGAAATGATTACAAAAAGGAAAATATTACGTTACCGGCGGCTAAAAGGACAAAAAGTGCACGAAGATCGAAGCGCTTATAAAAATGCAAAAAGGTGGATTCTGCGAATTTGGAAGGAAATTCAAATACGAAGAAAATGCTCCTAAAACCCAGGAAGGTCATTTAATATTGCCATATACCGAGAAAGAATGTTCCATACTCCTCAAAGTTCGAAATATGAAACATTGGGGGCTTCTGTTGATACCAAAATTAGTATGCTGATATAGACGAATCACAAGAAGACACATGTCGATCTACATGGCACAATAGCAATGAGGAAATCTATTCTCCCGACCAAGTCAGACTCACTCCGAGCAACAAGTATAATCCGAGGAACTCCAACGCTCCGAGGAACTCTTGAACGACGAGCAACTAAGGCGGTTCGAGCTGCATCTCGACCACAGCATTGATCGCCAAATAATCAACAGCTCAACTATTCATTGAATGCTTATCATCTTGACGCACACGTTTGAAGAGCATTAAATGAATTACCCTTTCATATGTGTATCATTTAATGTAACACCCTTTTATGTACAGCCTAAAGGCTATAAATACCTTGTATCACCCTTATTCAGGGGGACCGGAATTTCTTGATAGCACTTGTAATCGAGAATTCCCAAACACTCAGCAATAACATAACAGTGGATGTAGGCCATTCAAATAAGGCTGAACCACTTTAAAATCTTTTGTCTCATTTATTTATCTGTGATTGAATAATTAGAGTAATCTAATTTTTTACATCAACAATGGAACCTATAATAAGATGTTCCTAAACCTTTGTAGGTTGAGAGAGAGTAACATAATTGGTATTAGATGGCGAATTGCAATAACAGTTTGTAGGTTTGTTGATCTAGTAAAAATGGTCACTTATGTTTATTACTATTTACGCTTGAATATCCAAAAACAAATGAGAAGAAACACATGAGATGTATCTAAACTTCGTAGTAGAGGATTCTGAAATCCTTTTCACATTTTTTATTGGCCATAATCTGTAGTAAAAAATAAATAGCATAGAAAAAATAAGATAAAAATTTCATTCTTGTACTTCTAATACACAAAAACGGATTCATAATTTGTTTTATAAAAATAAAATGTTGCTAAATAGTTTTAGGTTAGTGTTTCTTATGTGATGTTAGTAGTTAGCGGGCAAATCATATAAGTAGCTGGTACCGCCGGTGGCTTTGGAGGCAACTCCTTATTATCCGTTGCCGCCCATTTTCCTTCTCAAATAGTAGGTGCAGTGGGTGGTACCTTGGAAATTGCTGAAGTGACGCCAATGCAGCAAAACACATGCTTGGGGGGCCTATCTTCCTGCTCCAGATGGATCTTCTTCCAGAGCCAAACTGAAAATCCCCATACAATCATAAGTAAAAGTCAGGAGTGAAAGGAACTCAATATGATCCAACTTCTATCAGACATATGGAGTCCATATTCTGAAATATTTCCCATATGTTTCTTCTGCACAATCTGAAATAGCAAATATAAGATAAATTTAAAATTAAAAAATTAAAAAAATCTGCTTCATTATTTTAATCTTTTTTATGGATAAGATATTTGGGTTTCTCTTCTCAAAAAGTATCTATATCATCCTTATCATATATTACTATTTAAGCAAAAGTTCCATCACCGTTCAATTTAGTTTAATGTCTGTAAGTAACACATGATGACTTCAAATCTCTATTTGTAACAAATATTTACATCATAGACTAAAGAAGAAAAATATTGTGTTTGTACAAATTTCAGAATTTGATCAAATATGTTCATACACAACATATTGTATAGATTCTCATACATAACAATCTGATCAATCATTGTAATTCTCTTTAAGAGTTTTGATTCTTATAATTCTTTTTTTTTCTTTCTATTTTATTGAGTCCAAACTTTTCTTTATTTGGTTCCTTGCAAAATTATTTTATAAAACCCCCATAAGAAAGTTTCAAAACTCTCAAATTTACGACTGCCATGTATCCATTGTTACCTTTAAAAAGAATTGGACACTTGACATTGCTTATCGTACACTTATCGGAGTGTATTAGATATAATCCGTATCGGATGTGTGTAAAGATCCCTCAATTGAGCATATATGCTTCATAGCTAATATGCACAGTAATCATTACCCATTCTTTGTAACCTGTGTAGATATGCAGACCTTCTTGCTACGATCATTTGAGAGAAAAACATACACCACAAATTAATATATAACATTATTATACAATTTTCAATATAACACACCAAATGTGATCAATCTAAATCAACATTTTTATTATATTTTTATGGCGTTTTGTGCACTAGAATCATCAAATCCTGTTAGATCTTACCAAACTTTAATAAACACTTTGATTGCTTTGTTTTATTTGATTATAACTAAAATAATCTATTTTTATAATAGAAAATGCGAAGAAAACTCATAAGCCTCAATACAATAAGAGAAGAAGAGTATTACCTGCCATTTAACTAAAGTTATCATATTGGGCATTTTGTGTGCCTGTAGAGTATTGCCTGCTAAAGATAAATAGGAAATTTGATAACCAAAACATGAAAAATCTAGTTCTACGACGCAAAAAAAAAACAAATAAATGGAAACCTAAAACCCACACATGTAGAGATCTAAGTGTATTTTCTCCTTCGTTAGCACCTAAGATGTAAAACCATAAATTCAATATCATATCTCTGAATCTCAATAAAACCCCGGACAACTTATCAAAACCACACAAATATAAACATAAATGGAAACCACATAGATATATACATAAATGGAACAATAAAATCAAATTGAAAATAAATAATAAGAAAACCCTGATTTGAGGCATTTGATCAAACACCATGTAAGACTTTTATCAAACACCCTACATTCAAAATTTTATGTATACCTTAGCAGGGTATACATAAAAAAATAACCACCTTGTATAACAAAAAAAACACATGTATGAACTTAAAAAAAATGCCTGTATGAACATGGAAAAAAAACTATATGAAACAATGAGCCATGAGCCAGGACTTTTGCAATAACAAAAATGAAATAAAACAAACATTATTGTTTCAAAAAAAAATTAGTAGAGATGTTTTTTCCAAAGAAACCCAAAAAGGGAGAGCCAAAAAACTACCTTGGGAGAGATTGTTGTTTATCGCTGCAGTTCGTTAAACATTGTTGTTTATCGATCTTACCAGAAAGGACGATTCTATAACACCCCGCCCGCCCGAGGAGAGCGGAGCGGAGCGCTACTGCGATAAAACTAACCAAATCCACAATATGAACAAGGCATAGATCATTTAAATTCCATAATATACAAAAATAGAATCCACTAATCTCAAACCTTCAAATTAAATACAGCAATTGTCTCTCGAAATATTACAACTATCTATAACGAAATAAAATAAATCGCCATTGCTCTATACAATAAAAACAAAATACTATCTTCTCATCTTGTATTCTCGAATATTCTTCCCAAAATATCCAAGCTAAAATCAATCTCCAATAAGTCCAAAGCGCCAAAAATCAGTGCTAATCTTCCACTAAAAGAAAATATGGGGAAGTACACAATACGACAGGAAAGATGCTCAACAAATATTAGCGATGAATAAAACGTAACAATACGAGTACGAATATTCAAATCAAATGCAAATATCACAAGAATTTTTATCAATATAATTTCTCAACAACACATTAACCAAGTCACCAGACCTCACTATACCATGCCATAATTTATCAAGTATCCGAAACAAGAATCTTGGCGGATGCCCAACCTCTGTGTCATATTAAAATCTCATGACAACATTCCCATCACAAATATCATACCACTTGAATCAAAATTAGATTCCAAGAATAATTTTCAGATTCCAAATGAATTTTGCAATTCAAATATGAGTTTAATAATCACATGAAATCAAAGGAAATAACACTCACGAGATTTAAGGAACATATTGTGTAAAACCCCATACCTCAAACCACAAAAGCAACCAAATATGAATCTGCCCAAACTCAAATTACACCATAAAAATCTGTCCACAAAGATCATCTCCAAGCTCCACATCAAAACAACCCCAAGAACATCTCCAAAAACTAGGGTTGAATACATAATTATAAAGGGGCTAAGTGTATATAAAAAGAAGAGGAATGAAAATATGTTTGCTACATATTTTTGTACCAAGAGTTAGTTCTCAAATGGTCACCCACGAACTCATTTTATAAGGCAAAAAGAATAGAGTTTAAAACAAAATAAAACTCTTAAAAATACTTGTTGCGCACAAAATCTGCTGAGGTCGATCGATCGACCCCCTGGCATCGATCGATTGATCGCCCAGTTATTTTAGTTCTGCCACCTTAAAAAACTTTACAAGGGATAAACATTAAAAATCCATTAAAAATCCGTTTTAACTCCAATTTCGAAACGAATTGAAAATCTCGTCTTTAAAAATAATTCTCAACATTTTTTAGCAAAAAAATTAATTTTATCAAAAACTTTTTTTTCCTCTATTTTCAAAAATTAATTAAAATACCCCAAAAATACGCAGGTTGTTACACTTCCCCACTAACAATTGAATTTCACCCTCGAAATTCGTCGAAACACTACAATATAAACAAGGTATAGATCATCTAAATCCCACAATATACAAAAAGAGAATCCGCTAATCTCAAACCTTGAAATTAAATACAACAGTTATCTCTCGAAATAAAATAACTATCTATCGGGAAATAAAATAAATCGTCAGTGCTCTATACAATAAAAAAAATACAATCTTCTCATCTTGTATTCTCGAATATTCTTCCCAAAACATCCAAGCTAAAATCAATCTCCAATAAGTCCAAAGCGCCAAAAATCCGTGCAAACCTTCCACTAAAAGAAAATATGGGGAAGTACACAGTACGGCAGAAAACATGCTCAACAAATATTAGCAGTGAATAAAGCGTAACAATACAAGTACGAATATTCAAATCAAATGCAAATATCAAAAGAATTTTTATCAATATAATTTCTCAACAACACATTAACCAAGTTACCAGGCCTCACCATACCGCGCCATAGTTTATCACGTAGCCGAAACAGGAATCTTGGCGGGTGCCCAACCTCTGTGCCATATTAAAATCTCATGACAACATGTCCATCACAAATATAATACCACATAAATCAAAATTAGATTCCAAGAATAATTTTCAGATTCCAAATGAATTTAGCAATTTAAATATGACTTCAATAATCACATGAAATCAAAGGGAATCGCACTTGTGAGATTTAAGGAGCATATTGTGTAAAATACCATACCTCAAACCACCAAAAAGAACCAAACATGAATCTGCCCAGAAACTCTGATTACACCATAAAAATTAGTCCACAAATCATATCCAAGCTCCACATCAAAATAGCCCTAAGAACACCTCCAAAAACTAGGGTTGAATACATAATTATAAAGGGGCTAAGTGTATATAAAAAGAAGGGGTATGAAAATATGTTTGTTGCATATTTTTATGTCAAAAGTTGGTTCTCAAATGGTCACCCACGACCTCATTTTATAAGGCAAAAAGAATAGAGTTTAAACCAAAACAAAACTCTTAAAAATACTTGTTGGGCACAAAATCTTCTGGGGTCGATCGATCGATCGCCCAGTTATTTCAGTTCTACCGCCTTAAAAAAAATTTACAAGGGATAAACTTTAAAAATCCATTAAAAATCCGTTTTAACTCCGATTTCAAAACCAATTGAAAATATCGTCTTTAAAAATAATTCTCAACATTTTTTAGTAAGAAAAATAATTTTATCGAAAATTTTATTTTCCTCTATTTTCCAAAAATTAATTAAAATACCCCAAAAATGCGCGGGTTGTTACAGATGCCAGATAATATGGACCTCAATAGCTATAGTGTATCAATGCAAGATTATGTCGTTGCCAAAGGGAGAGAGGGACCGAGAAGGTAAAGTGAGAGAAAAAGAATAAGATGTGGGTACGGAGAGGGTATAGTGAGGGTAAGAGAGAGAATTGGTGGAAAGAAATACTCTTTTACCCTTAGGTATGAATTTTGAAGAAAAGGGGGAAACAAATTTGAGTGGAGGAAAAGAGGGGGAATTCAAATGATAGAGGGGTAAATTAGGTAGTGCAGGACAAATGTATCTTATGACATATACAAACTCTCTTTATGACATCACATGAATAGTGTTGATTATATATATATATATATATAATTGAATAACTCACACAGACACACACAAACACGAACCCAACAACATAGCCTAATTTCTCCCAAACCCATCATCTCTTTTCCTCTCTCTCTCTCTCTCTCTCTCTCTCTCTCTCTCTACACCTATTTTCTTTGGTAGTAAACTCATACAGAGATATATTTCCCACCTAAGCTTTTTCTTCGATTTCATCACAGTAATAGCAAAGGTTCTTCTCTCTTCTTGCTTGCATTTTTGGTTGGCTCTGATTTTTTTATGTATTGCATTTTGGGTCAATTGGTGATAATGTTGGTATATGTAGTGTGAAGTTGTGGATCTTTAGTAGCAGTGGCATTCCATGGCTCAAGTTTATTGATTTCTTCTTTTGAATTAAGTTCTATTTTTTTTTAATTTCATTATTTAAGTTTTGTAGCTCTCCAATTCAGCCTTGGAATTATTGTACATCTATGTATTAGTTTAGACTTAGAGATATTGTTAGTTATCTTATATATTTTTTACATCATCAACATGTGTGTATGTAAATCCACACACACACGCACACACACACACACACACACAGAGATATATATATATATATATATATATATATATATATATATATATATATATATATAAGTCACAACGGTGTTTTCACTATTCATAAGATGAGATGACACTTCACAGTTCAGATCGAAGCCAACAAAGCAACGATCCAGTGGTTGAGATTAAAATATCCCTTTTACCATTTTTGTCCCTTAAATATTCGAGTTCCCCCTCTTTTTTAACCCTCCATTTCCTTTCTTTCTCTTACCCAAAATTCAAATACATGGATGAAATAGGAAATTACAACTTTGGAACCTTTTTACACTACCGATTACACTACTCTGTCTCTATCAATCGAATAACTCTACCTTCATTTGTTCTTTAGTCGGAAGAAGTCTCTCTCTTTCTCTCTCAATCGGAACAAGTTTCCCTCCCGATAGGATTTTTTTTGTTTAACATGTAATGTGTTTATCAGTGGGATTAGGTTTATTAATGGAGATTTTTTTTGTTCAGCGGGTTTAGGTTTATCAATGGGGATTAATTATTATTGATTCATTTTTTTCCCTAATTCGTTACTTTGTAAAAGTTTATACAGATATCCGATGGTGTTTTTCATGGGTGTTATAGGTAAGTTTTTCACAGGTGCTATAGGTAAAGCTTTTGGGTGTTTTCGTGTAAAGATATTTTGAAACTATTTTTAGTTTTTGATTTATGGTAATTATGAATTTATCTTTGAATTCAAATCTTTCATTCACAATTCTAAGTGACTTCTAAAATTTATTAACTTTGGGTTATAAGTTTGTGATATTATTTCGTAAAAGTTTATATTTCAATTTTTTTGCAGGATATTGAAGAAAAATGGATTTAAATGAAATTAGTAAGTGGACTTTTATGGATTATTAAGTAGACATTTCATATTCCTTTACAATGTTAACTATGCCTTGAATTCAACCACATTTTAAGGTAACCAAGGTAATTTATATTCGACAATTATTTGTTTTTTGAACAGTTGATGATTTGGTTTTCATACCATAGAAGCTAAAGATGATTTGGTTCATAAATTTAGTTTGAATTTGTTTTTAGAGTTGTAGAGATGCGAGGATATACATGTTTAAAAATAGTCACTTTTAGAATCCAAAATGTCCAATTTAGGGTTTTTGTTCTAGATTTAGTTTTTTTTGCATAATTTTTTTTGATATTTTTATAGAGAAAACTTAAGGTACATGAGGCATTTTGAGAACCACCTAACGTAAAAACCTCATTTTGAAATTTTGAGGGGCACATGAGAAATCAACTGCTTAATTGGGGTTGTGGGTTCTTGCATTGAAAAATGTTGGAGAAGCATGTTTGAACTAATGTTGCGACATCAAATGGTAAGTTTGTATTGTCGCGACAATGTTGAGTATCATCTATTGTAGTTTACTGAGTCATTTGTTCTAATTGGGTATGAGTTTCAATCATATGTTTTATTTTTGTTTCACCCGCTTCTAAATTATATATTGGTACTGAATTCAGTAATCCTCACTCACCATCAAAGGTCCCGTGTAATTCTTGATCTAGAAATTGTTATTAATTTTGGTAATACAATTGACTGTAAATAATTTTGTTTCTTATTTGGTCCCAAACGTCTCTTTGTAAACTACGGAGAGTAGCATTATATTGGAACATGTGTTTATGTCGCAACTTCTATCCGGGAATGAAAATTGGTACACTTCCTTTAGAATTATAGTTGACATGGGTAGGTATTTCTATCGAGCTTATTATCATCATTTTTTAACTCATATATGTTTTCTATTTTTGTCGGTTTCAGGTTTGCTAGGGAGACATCATTTGGACGTAGGCATTTGGGGTTCTAAAGCAAGTCGTCGATTATTCTGTGGTGTGTATCTTTTGATAGTTCCACACTTCAGTTGCTGAATTATAATTTTTAAAATATATCAGTAGATCACTTGAAGAGACTTCAAAGTTATGGTTGGAATAAGTCCTATAATGTGGGTAATTGTAGCACTGCCCTACACGCAAGTGTTGTGGGGAACAATTTGACCATCACTCTCCGTGGAGTTTTGGTTCTCCTTACACCCAATTTTGTTATTTAGGAGTTTAAATTAAAGGTGCGATTCTATTTCCGGATCTAACTAACAATAGATCGCCTCTCTCTTTTAAGTCCATCAATGGATGGGTGTATCCACATCGTAAGGGTTAGTTCCAATAACAAATCTCCTATCTTGGTAAATTTATGTATGTTGCAAAAAGTTTTCAAGTCTTTGTGTGATTATCACGCAAAGAGAAGAAAGGGTTGGTGTGGTTCCATGGTTGGAATCGCTTATCTTTACTTCCTCTTTTAAAGCATTATCACGCAACTTCTGCTCGAAAATCATGTCAGTTGACAATGAGAAAGAGTTTAGGGGAAACCATTTTCTGCTTCTCTTTCTTTCTATATAATTATCATCATCTTCTTTCTTTCACTATAATTATCATTTTGTGCTTCTCTTGAAATCATGGGTAGCTAATTTTCTCTTGGTTTGTATTTTTGTTTCTTTCATTTTTAAATCCAAAGTTACAATTCACGAGTGAGTTATTCGACTGTAGAGCTTTTATATTATTCCAGTTTTTGTATTCATGCTATGCTTGCGAGTATGTTCATACATAAATTACGGCGAATGGAATTTATAGAAATATAACTCTGTCAACATTTCATTGCATAAACTCTACCATGATATTTGATTACTGGGTTTTTGTATTAGTGGATTATTCTCAATTCATCAAGCCTTTGTTTATTAACTTTGCAAAAGACTATTCTCCAAAATATTGTTCATTTTGAATTAGGTATAGCATTACATCTTTTTGTTGCCAAAAATATAACGGATAGGTAGTAGACATAAGAGAAGAAAGTATTGGAGCCAAATGGGAACATGGATAGGATGTACTATTCAACTTGGCCATAGACTAGTCAATGATGCAGATGTTTTTTTATGGAATAACATGTCAAGTAGTTTCTTATATTGTTTGATTACCTTTTTAGATCTTTTCGACTATTCAATGATTGAGATGTTTTTTGTGTCGTCTACTATTTGCCATTGATGGGCCAAGAAGTTACTATTGTGTGTTTTCCCTTAATGTTACATAAATGGTGATGGAAAGCTTAAAATTAGATTATTGATGATGTTCCTCAACCTGGGACTCCAGCCTATGTTGTCAAGGCATTTTTACATGTTATTGAACCATTCGATTTTGAGACGGACTTGAGGTATCACACACAAGGTCAAGCATTTTTCCAATCGGTGTTTGACCATTGAGCTATAGTTCCCTGGGATCCCCTTGACAATACCATAGTCCAACGACCACTGGAGCCTGCCCCAATTCAGCACTTGGCTCGCGAGTTCATAGTGAAGACAAGGCAGTGAAATGGAATGAGTGAAGAGGTGAGCATTAACAAGTTCTTCGATGAGGTTATGGCGGTGGAGCTAGCCCAACAAGTTGCTGATCTTCACCTGAAAATTATCTAAGCGTCAACACGATAATACACATATTTCATATTTTTATGAGTCACTTGAGTTTTTGACCAGTGATAAAACTATTCACTGTTGCTTTGCATAAGATTCATTTCTTCCTAGTTTTTATTCCTGCATTATAAAAATTTACCTTTTTAGGTTATAAAATATTTTTTCTTTCAAAACACATGGTACTCCATGGGTCCTCGCTTTATTCCGATACAAATGGAAGTACATATTCCTGATATATAGAACTCTGTTAATTATTGCATTCATTTTTAATTTTGGTTTTATGACATAGAGATACAGAGGTGAATGGGTCTAGATATAAGCATAGACACCCGAATGCCGAATGGGTCGGTAGAATGGGTTAGTAGAAGCATCTGAGCAGATGTCTTAGTCTTAAGCTACAATTATTATAATGTGAAGGGGAGATTGAGTTCGTAGTGATGGTTTGTCTTATCTATACTATTTCCATGTGATTTATGTATATTTTTTATTAGTATTTAGAAACAATCCATTCATTTTCAAATTCACTTTATACACGACACTATTTAAATGAATGCAAGTATTTTTTTCATAGGAACCAGGTATTACACGTACACTTGGGAACATCTCATCATCGCACACTATTTAATAAATGATCCCCTCACCTTTGTGTTTATAAAGGTGGAATTTGTTGGCCCGTGTGACAGTACCTCCAAGACGACCGGTTAACCCCTGGATTCAAGTAACGAGGTTCCCGCTACATTTGTAGGGACATGAATATTTTAAAGTGATTGGAGAGAAGTTAGGATTATATCTCAATGGATAATGCAACTCTTACTGAAGAAGAAGTGCAGTGGAATTTTAGTATTTTGTTAAATAGAGATGAGGAATGTAATATTATTTCGATCCTTATGGAGATCAGATTTATCCTTAGAAAAGGATGCAGTGGGGAAGTTCAGTAAGTTGGTGGTATATTTTTGGAACATTTGGATATCTAGAAATGACTTGGTTTTTAATAGTTTAAGCCCAGATCTGTGAAGGTTTGTGTAAAAAATTTAGATGGTAGGAGGTCCTTTAAGTACATATCCACTATTACTGGCAACATATTGAAAGGCAAGCTCACAAATTTAAGTGGGGTTAGCGTCAAAGTGTTGTTTGTTTGGCTCAACATTGTGGAGGTTATTTAGCTTCAATGATGTGCAAGTGATCTGATTGATTTGTTAGTGGGTTATACTTGCAAGTAGTGAGTTCTACAAAACAAATTGCTAACACATCATATTTGTTTATTAACTATATACGCCAAATAGCTGATTAATCTTTGATGCTATAATCATTTTGACAAAGCTAGAGTACCTTGATACGTTAAGTAGCTCTTTGGATGAGATTTGGATAATGAGAAGTTGATATGAGACGAAAAAAATGTTGGTTTGGTTTGGAGTATGTTCACTATATAATATGGATAGTATAAATTGTGTATACATTGTATGGATAGTATACATTGTGTCCATATAAAATCTTTACAATATGCATATTAATTTTTTACAGTACACATGTAGAGAAGTACATAATGTATCTGCATAAACTAAGTTTTGATAGTACATACATCATACATCGAATAGTTACAATGTAGACTTCGGGTACACTCACTGCTCTCACATCAGATTAAGTTTTGACAATATATTATACTTTCGATGATTTGATTGTTTATTTGTTTCGAGCCGAATATGTGTGCCTTGATCAGAAGTTATATGGCAATCACAAGTTTTATGGCATTGGAAAAGGGGACGAAGCCAATGTATGGTTGTCATAATTGGAAAATTTTAGTAATAAAGTTTTCAATATTTACAATTATATAGTGTAACGTCAGTTGGTTTGATTTCGATATAGATTTGGATGCTATTATATATTTAACTAACATGAAGAATCCTCAATTCATGTAAAATTATTATTTATTATTCTTTTTACTTTTATCCTCTTTTTTAAAGAGAACTAAAATCTCTTCTACAAACAAATCCAAATATCCTCACATAAATGTTAAATGGTTTTGTTTTTTGTGTTGAATTAGGAACTCGAAAAGTTGGCGGCCACCATTGATGTCCTATCTTCTCCGGTAGGAGCATTAACCGTATCACTTACAAGGACACAAACAAGGTATGTTTTTGTCCCTGATGAAGACAAATTGTTGGGTGTCAACTCTTTTAAGGACACAAACAAGGTATGGCGATATGGCTATATGGGGGTTCCATTTGTTGATTTTTCTTTTATGGTCACTTGCATATTGTTTTCATGTTATGGTTTCGGATTGATTCGCAACTTTTTATGATACAATATATGGCAATAAGTGGTTTTGAGTTTCATTGTGTACACAGCTTGCAAAATTTAGCTCAGAATGTTCTATAAACTTATCGTTTTAGTTTTGCTTATGAACTTATAAGTTTATTGCATAATCAATAGTTAAGTCGTTTTCTCTTCTTAGTTATTCTTTAATTTTATAACCATATAATTTTTTTCTTGATTCCACTCCTCTATATCAATCTATGTTTTGTCAATTTTTAAGCATATGTTTCTCTCAGAATGATAAATGTTAGGTCATGGAATTCCATATAAGGATAGACATTGCTTCAACTCACCCTCTTTTGAAAAATAAGAATGGTTAATGAGCTAATTAATGACCCAAATCTTTGTGTCTTAAAGTGAGTAGAAATCTGAAATCTGGTAAACTAACACATGGTATGAACAGCTAAATTAAATTAGAACTTCAAAGTTCAGGATGGGAAGACACTGTTGTATATTAAATGATGTGTTTGCGCTTTTCGTTCTACTTTCAAAACCTACATTCATGTGTTTAGGTACTACTATCAATATTGTCCGTCCAGATTTAGATATACTATTGTTCTATCTAAAAAGAATAAATATCTTATTGTCATTGATCTTAAATAGTTGACTAAAATATTCATTGTCAATAAATGCATCTGCCCAGTTTTATGAGATATGTAAACTTGAATTATAAAATATTTATTTTTTTACAGCAAAAAAAACATCGTGAATAAGTCCTGGTAATGTATTGAAGTCTTCTCAGATACTCGATGAGACATAATGATGCCTTTTAGACCTTTAGTTTTATTGTTACTAACTAAGCTTAATACAAGCCTTGAGTTTTCCATTATGTAGTTTACTAATGGTTTATCTCTTCAGAGCTTGTGAATGATGATTTTGGGCAATAGAAAAAAAAAGCTCGCAGGCAAGTTTGTACTCTGTTCAGTTATAATGCTGAAGTTTCATTATTTTTCAACTTCTATTTTTCATCTTTTGCAAAGTGTATACACCTCTTCCAGCTGTGAGGATGTGTGAATGTCAGGTCGGGGATGGAATTGTCTACGGCGGATGAGGTTTCATCGGTTCCAAGATAAGTAAGGACCAAAGAATCCAATATGACAACATCCTTTAATCGTAGTAAGGAGGGAGTTGTGTGAATCAAATTTTTGATCCATATGCATATGCTTACTTTTATGGGGTTAATCATATGGGTACGCATTTTCTATTTTCAAATTTATTTATTTCAGGTCAGAATGCATATGCATATGCATACTTTTATGGGGTTAATCATTCTTCTACTTGAACATCTCTATATTTTTGTGTTATGATGTGTTAGATTTTTTTCATTTCAAACATTTGTTTTTTACCACTTAATTACTACTTGAGTTTTGATTTCCTTGAAACATTCCTCTATTTTGAACAATTGATCTAAGGGATAGTTACCAAATTATTATTCAGAATGCTCTTACTAGGTTCCAAGAGATGTCTTAGTCTTAGGTAAGCATTGATTTAGTAGCTATTTCATGGATAAGATTATTGCCAGCAGTAAAATCAAGCTTTTTTTATTTGATTTGAACTCGGTTTTTTCATTTAGTTTTTTTTTTCTTTTGTTCTAGATAAGTAGTTTAGAATCAAGCCTCATTTATTTGGGTTATTTAGGTTCGAAATTCCGTTTTTTGTTGTTATTCAGTGATGGAGGGTTTAATTTTTGGATTTGTAGATTTTTTTTTATCACCAGGTGTCTGTATTACCAAGCAATGTCTATGTTTAAGTATATAAAGGTAAGGATGTGTTTGTTGCATGTGTATCAAAATTGGCTCATGTAAAGGTAAGGATGTGTTTGTTTAGTAGTATGTATGTATACTGATTCCTTCTGTTATTTTATTAAATTTTAATTACAGATTGTTATTAAGTCTTCCAATGTTTACCCCAAAGATGTTGAAGCACCACGATGTGGAGTGGATGATATGACGAAGCTGGCATATTTGCATGAACACGGAGTTTTGCATAATTTAAAATCTAGATATGATATCAATGAAATATATGTAAGTTCCTCTTCTTTCTTTCTCATAATGGAAATTATTTTTGACAACATATGTTTGGTTATTTCCTAGACATCTAAATTATTTTATATTTATTGGAGAGTTAATGTACAGTGGCTCTCCAAATTTTGGTATATGCCCTTTTGAAAACAATGAAGTTCAAGTTTCCAACAACAATTTATCTTGCGGTCCTTGAGACAGAGAATGTGTGTTTTGGGGAAAATGAAGTTCAAGTTGCCAGGAATAGAGCAGTCAGTAGAAGGTTTGTTTAGGGGGAATGGGACTCAACGTCCGGTTGCCTAGGCATTGCCCACTGCCATGTTAATAATCTCTCCTCTTCATAACACAGGATAAGACAGGACAAGACATGAGTCTATACAAGAAGATGGTATGATGTATTGGATTTATGGATAGATAGAATCGTCAGATAATTTCATTGAACCTATCAATTTGTGCGGGGACCATTCCATCTCACGACGTGTTAACTTTCAGCCGCCACAACCAAGCTATGTGCTGAACCAAACTCCAGCACTAATTTCTTAACCCGTGCTTCTAAATTAACTTAGTTTTATAAATTTGTTTATACATGTTTATTTGTGTGTTTCTATACATATTTGTTATTTGTTTCTGTACATATTTGTTTATTTGTTTCTGTACATATTTGTGTGCGTACATGTTTATTTGTTTGTATAATTATATTGAATATGAACCAACTAATTATTTTGTTATTTACGTTGTAGATTTATATGAATTGGAAATATGCAAAGTTACAACCTGAATTTAGGAACCGGTTCAGCGTTAAAGAGGCACGGACAAATGTCCGTTTCTGACTCAGTTCAGCATTATAAATGGTTAATCGAAATGATTCAGTTCAACATGATTCAGTTAAGCATTACCTGAGTTCTTTGAAATGATTAATTATAACAATTTTTGTTGGTACTTGGACTCCTTAAGACAATTATATTGTTTTTCTTATAAAATATTTATTCTGGTGCCATTCATACTTTTATCTATTCAATTTTTGTAAGTCTTATGTTTTGAAATAAGGATTTCAATCGGTTCAGATCAGTGGTCGAGAGATTGATGTTGTGTAAGGATTCCTCACGTGGATGGTCAGATTCTAGTATGCCAAGTTGACACAGTTTCACGGTGCAGGCCAGTGTAGCAGTAATGCCGTTGTATAGAAGTAATATGCCAAGCTATAGAAGCAAAGCCAAGTTTCACGGCGCAGGCCGCTGTAGCAGTAATGTCGTACGATCATTCTTTTAGGTTTGTATTAAATCAATCTAATTTTCTTATAGGCTACTTGAATTACTTTTCTCTTAATTTTTTAGGAGTTTGGACAAATGGAGCGGAAGAGAGGAAGATTCTAAATTGATTTATGAGATTAGGATAAAAACCTCTGCCACCAAACAAGGTAATATCTATGTTATAATGTTGTGATTTTTGTTTTCTTTGAAATTCGGGTAGCAAACCATTGCGATCCACATAATACATTGGTGCAGGTATATATTATCGCGAGCATGGGGTGTGCATTGGGCCCCAAACCGGACACGATGCATACACATCGGGGATGTCTTAAACCCCAACACTAGACATCATTGAACATGTGGTGTTGAGATTATTTAGTTATATTTTTCGGGATTTCGTGTCGACACGTTTTTGGATTGCGTACATTTATTTGAGTTCATTTGTAATGACTTTATAAGGTAAATGTTAAATATAGTTCCCTGTTTTATGTGTATGTTCTTGGGATTGAATATTGTTGTTGGAGTTTTTTATTGCTTAAATATGGTGGATAATCCTATAAACAAAGGAGGTTCTGCCCAAATTTTCTAAGTTGTTTACACATTTTTGTTGTAAACTAGAAGCGGACGACTTATATTAGTATTTAATGACTATTATATTATTTATATGAAGGCCTGGACGGACTAAAATATATTATTATTATTGGAGTATTTTTTATTTTCTAAATGTGGTGAATAGCTCGATAGTAAAATTTGCCCAAATTTTAAAAAATGTTTAAATATTTTTGTTGTAAGAAGAATTTACTTAAATTGTATGTATGTATGCAAAAAACTTTCAAAAATTGACTTAAATTGTATGTATGTATGTATGTATGTAAAAAAAACTCAAAAATTTTCCATTTTTTAAAAACTAATAGGTTCTTACAATAGTTTTTTTAAAAAATCGTTTATTTCTTGCGAACTAAATACAACGTATGGTCCAATGTACGATGTACACTTTCGAAAATTTGCGTCGGGCCTTCAGGCACGGGCATACCCTAGTCTCTCTCTCTCTCTCTCTCTCTCTCTCTCTCTCTCTCTATATATATATATATATATATATATATATATATATATATATATATGCAACTTACGAATTTAACTTGGAGACGGATTTTTGTGTATTTTTTAAAAATAGCAAACAATCAAATTTCAACTTGATTTTTTTTCTGTGGTATTTAAACATTTCAAAGGACCCCTGTAAAAAAAATCAGCTCAAAATAAAATGTTTTACTGTTTTTAAAAAATCGGTCAAACATATGTCAGTATTAAAGAGCTTTAAAAAGTGACGTATGTTTGACCGATTTTTTAAAAATAGCAAAACAATTCATTTTGAGCTGATTTTTTTTATAGAGGTCCCTTGGAATGTTTAAATAGCACAGAAAAAAATCAAGTCGTGCAAGCTTTTTTTACAATTTTTAAAAAATACGAAAAAATCCGTCCGCAAGTTGCGTCCGCATTTGAGCCGATCTGTATATATATATATATATATATATATATATATATATATATATATATATATCAAGATGAATTAAGTGCAATGAGTTGTCAATAACTGGGAACAACACCTTTGGACTTTCAGTGCAAGATAAACAAGAAGACGAATTGCTGTTTAGCATGTTGTTGTTGTTTTTCAATAAAAAAATGTGTTATTTTATTTGGGTATGGACTGAACACGGGCCGCTTGAAAACCGAATAGGACCGAGAGCAATTATTTTTGTCCGGTTTCGATCCATAATTTTTTAGGATCAATTGATGCGATCAAGTTCTAAAAATACCTCAAAATCAGATTGGACTGGACCGCGAACACCACTAGTTGTAATTTTAGTGTCTAATTGATGAATATCAATCACTTATTTATTGATAGGGAGGAGATTTAATCTTCAAAAGTCACTCAATCTAAACCGTCCATCAAAATAGATACTAAAGAGTCTTTTTGACTCTTAGTAATTAGAGTACTTTTTTATTAACCAAAGTGATTTTTATTATTAATATAATTATTTAATATATTATGAAAAATTATTATTTCAAATAATTATAACACGAACATTACAATTTTGTAAGAAATGATTCATAATTCAAGATGACTTCAAACATCAGCTTCAAATTTGCTATTAAGACACTATAGCGTTGTTAGTGATTCTTATATCCATATGATGGCAGAAAGGAAGATATCGAACCGAAAAGGGGCATTTCAATAAATAAATAAAAAATTAGAATTGAAGTGCTGATTTTGAGCAAAATCGGAATAGTTTCTAGCGCTGAAGATTAGTTTAAGGCATATATTATAACCCACCCAAGGTTCTAAAAAACGCGGGGCGTGATCGAGGCGTGGAGGCCAAGCCTTAAGCCTTAGAAGCCTAGGCGGGCCTTGGCGTAAAAAGGCGTGAAAAGACGTTTAGGCCTTTTTAATATATTTTAATATTTTTTAACCATAACAAGGCTATTAAAATACTAAAATTGTACATATCATAAAAATATGTCTGAATATTTGTAAATAAAAATACTATTTGATTATTTTGGATGAGATAATGGTCCGGTTTGCAAAAAAATCTTTAAAAGGGGATATCGTTTCACTAAATCATTGTTGTTTTTAGAGAAAAAGTACACCTTAAGGGTTTTACCAAGCATAAGGCGTCAAAATCTTAAGGCGGGGCGTTTCTCCCAAGCCTCAAGCCTAGGCGGGTTTTTTAGAACAGTGAACCCACCAAAATGATTATAAATCCTAATGTTAGGGTATTTATATAATAGAATAATTAGTAATACCTTACTCGAAGGTAGACAGCGAGTGACCCATAAACTCGAAATGGATCAGAATTTAGTGCAATTTCTCCTTAGATATACTTGTCTAAACAAGTGTTAATGCCCGAAACTTTTCGGTGGACTCGCGGTGATTATAGAGGTTGCCCAAACTTGTTTCGAACTTATTCTAATTTGACAGCAACGGATTTACTTTGATGTACGGATGTGTGCAAAGACATAGAGAAAGAAGTCATATATAAATTATTGTTTAACCTAAAAGCATGCAATTATTTTCTTCCTTGATGTACTTGTTTTTTTTCGGCGTCTATAAAATCATTCTTAAGAACACCATAATATTAATTACGAACGCATTATTATAATTAAACTTTAGCATACAATTGTTCTTAATAAAAGGATCTTGAATCTTCGTGTTTTCACAAAATATGTCTAAAAGATAGAAAATAAGACTTACCTTGATCAAGGATCAATCTTGATTAATTGCTCCATCAATCTATCTTCTTGAAAAAAATACACTCTAATGGAATCTCGGAGTTTCTCTCCCACCTCAAAAATAATGTGTTATGAGATAACCCGAGATAGTGTAAGGCTCCTCTATTTATAAGGGGAAGAGGGCAGGAATCCTAGTCAATGTGGGACTCTTTTTCAAGTCTCCCACTAATGCCACTAACCATCATGTGACTAACGGATAAGATTGACCCAATCTTCTAATATTCGCATTTATCACGTTCCTAATTAATTATCTAATATTTATCAAGACCACATAATTGGAAAATTCATAAATTCGGAATTTTATATAATTGAAATTAAATAATTAATTTCGACACTGAATATTAATTTCCAACAGTCTCCCACTTGGTCTTAATAATCCTCATAATTAAATTAGGTACCATAAGGTGCACAATAACTGATAAATATAGTTTGCTTAAATCAAATAATTCACGGATGCGAGTCATGGCGGTTCCATGCTATTCAAGAGCATGGTTCCTTCTATGTACCACAACACCAATGTTTCATTCAACTACGCCTTTAATATTGGGTATCATAATGGCCTCATAATGTCCTTTTGAAAAAGGACTATTTCTGTCAACAATAATTCATAATCATATGCATGCATTCACAAAAGACAGAAATAATTGAAATCAGAAACACTTTTATTGAGTTCAAGTAATAGTGTCAAACAACTAAACCAAATAGCAATCATAATTTTACTAATCGAGATCCATCTCTTTAACACGTTCCATAATGTCTTTTGGAGATAGTCCTTTCGTAATAGGATCTGCTATGTTATCACTCGTACTCATGTGATCAATTGACACTCTTTGTTTCTGAATTTCTTCTTTAACTGATAGGTATTTCATTCAACGTCCTTAGTTACTTTAGGAATACCTAACATTTCTTCATAAAGAAGATTGCAGCGACATTATCATAATATTTCAGCGACTTGATAATACTGTCGATAACTCCAAGTCCCGAAATGATGTCACACTGCCACAATACATAAGTTGTAGCATCAAGCATGCTACAAACTCAGCTTTTACAATAGTTAATGGATGGATTGTGTTGCACTCCTTCATTATATTGGTTGATAAACCAAAGCAAATATTCTTAAGCAAGAGTGAACTTCATACCATCCGTACAAATAGTAAATCTGAGTCACAATAATTGTTCATATTTAAATGAACACATACATCATAAATGTGAGCATATAGTCCTTTAAGTATTTTATTACTTCATACACAACTTTTAAACCCATAAGATTATTTTCATTCTCTGCTTTCTAAATATGTTCTTGAATATAGAGAAAATATATAAACTTACTCCCACTGATCTTAAGGTGTATACGTCATGTGGGAAACTGATGTTTATAAAATGATCTCCTAAACATATACGCATGGTTTATAAGACTTCAAAAAGTAATTTTCACATCCACTTCATGTAACTCTCAATCATAATGAGCTACTAATGTTATAGGAATTCCGTGTCCTTACATATAATTGAGAAGGTTCATTTATAACATTTTCTTCATTAATAGTGAAATATTTTACTACAATTTGTCTTTATCTCGTTTAACTACTGTTAGTGTCGCGTTTGCTCTTGATGACCCCCTTATATCCGACTTTAGTGCATCAATTACATAATTCAACCAGATTCAACCTTAGTTGTAGTCCATTAGTTTCACTTCTTATGACTTTTGAAAATAAAACCATGTCATTATTTATCCCTACGCCAAATTCATGTTCATGCAGATACACCACATAATCATCGAGGATAGTAGACCTTTTAGGATCTTCGTAATACTATTCCTTATGATTTTATCTACATTTCTCTCATGGTGACAATACTATCATTTAGTGGTTGATCATTTATTTGTTTTTTCATTGTTTAGACAATCTAACAACTAAAAGAACAAGGATTCAATAAGCTTATCGGTAATGGGATAAGTACCCTACCTTCCTTTATAACCATATTTCATGATTTTCTACTACCACTAATTTCACATTTCATAATGAATTTGATTTTAATGCAATAAATACGTGTCAGTGACAATTATATGATCTATGTAGGTTCACTTTAAGGAAGGTTTCTCATAATCTCCCACTTGGATCACATAGGTCATCCTTATATTAGATATCGTAATACCTTAAAAGCACAACTCGACTATCAAAATTTGTAAGAGACATTACAAAAATCTTGTCCACGAAAATTATGAAAAAGAATCTAGATTTAATTTGGCACAAGATTTAAAGAGTTTCATCAATAACGCTATGATTATGATGCAGGATCAAACAAATATTTAAAGAACTATGTCCAAACTTTATTTTGTACAAAACATCAAAAGGAATATCATAACCCTTGAAAAAAATATACATCAAAAGATTCTTTAGAACATATCCCTCACGATCAAGTCTATACAAACATTTTTCAAAAAAAAAATTGAGGGTTTATGAAAACAAATGGCGATTTGATTCCCCAAGAACAAAAGAAAAGAATCTTATTAGCATTTCTAGTTTGTTTTGTAAGAAATCCTTGCATCAAAAGTAAATGCTTTCTATAACACAGTAAGTATAACTTGAAACTCTACTGAGATGAAAAAATCGTTTCAAATCATAAAAGATACATATTATCTTTATCATTATTAGTCCGATTGTGCAATGTGTAAACAAACTTAATTTGTTTAACCAAATTAAATATGAAATTTTTAGAGAAACAAAATGGGATACAATAATATGTGATAAGATAATGAGATAAATTTCTCACTTCATTAATTCTTTGATTTAACTACACACACATCGATTACATGATAATAAATTAAGTGCATAATCGTGAGTTTTCTTCAGTAGTAACTGTGAAATATCGATTATATGATAATTGTAGATTACTTTATTGGGTATAATGTTATTTCATTATATTGTACACGATATTTGTGCACAACTTATTTTCACATACTATAATAATGTATGTGATCTATGATGTTCATTTAATCACTCAAAATTGATTCCCTATAAGGAATAACCTTGCTTGAAGAAATAAACACAATATACCCCATTAATATCTTTACAATTATAAGCATCATGAGTTAGTACTACCATCATCTTTACATTTAATATTTATTGCTATTCTAGTTGGGTCACTGTAGTGACTACCAAACATTTCATAATATGAATATTACATTACGTAAAGACTTACATACACAAGTCAATAAATTTTTCACTTATTTTCATTAAATATCGCATGATCAATAAACTAAATTATTCATGTTTATGGTTTTCATAAACTTAATTGGTGATATGATAGTGAAAGAAACTATGGCATCTGCGTTTGACGACCATTATTACCTTCCCAAAATATATATCACCACTAACATTTTGTTCAATTATTGTAATCACAATAAATGAATAAACAATAATTTGTATGCAACATCATACAGTATCACCATCCTAGCATTCAATATCATACATGGACCCGTAGGCAACCAAAATATGCATGATATTAATGCATTATTCCAATATTTATATCTTCTGGAATGGAGCACTTTAATGAACACCAAACCTTATATTTTATAAATATTAGAGATACGCATACATGTTCAAAATACCCGTAATACATGAATAATTATATTATTGTCTATTCCCTAACTTGAAATTCACGAAAAATTAGACATAATGTGAAAATCAATTAGACAAAGAGTTTACATGAGCTATTACACAAATAATAGTAAATGGAAGACATAAATCATTTACTTTCGCTTCATCACTTATGTATGAGTAACAAATCAGAAATATTGACCCAAATCATTCATGGTCATACTAATGCACAATACGGTTATAATCACAATTATCATAGTAGTGGCATATGTAAATATGACTTTTTAACATTGATGACAATTATTTAACATTTACAAAAATTCAAATGTTTATTTGATTCAAATTTCAGCATATGTTGCGCTTCAATTTAACCTTATAAGAAACATTAGGATAATCTGAAATGACTACAAGTATAGTATCTTCACATATAATTTTAGTCTATATTTGGCATTTGATTAAACTGAATGAATACCTACTTATGAGTCTCAAAATTTGCAAGTCATGCATTCAAATATGCATGTATGCAATGAATAAATCTAGTATTCACACATATGAATTGTATCCTGTGTTTGGCATTTAATTCAACTTAATGGGAGTACTAGCCTTAAAATAAACAATAATTTTGATTTTCAACTACATGAATTGTTGGCCTGTGTTTGGCATGAGACTCATTAAAATACGAATATCATAATATTAAACAATATGAATCATTGGTCTGTGTTTGGTACGAGACTCGTCAAAATATGAATATTAACAATAACGCAAGTTTAATGTCTTACCATATGAAATATGTTGGCATGTGTTTCGCACGTATATTCAACTAAAAAATGATCATTTTAGCAAGGTTTTATCACAGTTCTAAATAAACCATACATGAAACATGGAAAAACTTAAATTTTTCCAACAAAATGAATTAACATCATGAAACTATAGGAAATTACTCCAGAATCTCAAATATTCGACGAAATTCAAAAATATTTTTTTTGGAAGTCAGAAACATTATTTATGCAAAATCAATCCCCCAAAAATATTATACTCAAAACTTAATGTATAATTAATGGTCCAAATATAGATGCATACGTAATAATCAAATATTTACAATTATAGATTAAGAAACTTTCATGTCTTCCCCATCCAACACCATATAAATATTATTGTCTAAATATCAATTCATAATACATTAGGACCTTTGGGCTACCAAATATAGATTATGCACAATAACATAATATATCGAAATGTTATGGTCAAACACATTATCATACATCTAATATTCAAAATTTTATATTGAACTCTTTCATCAATACCAAATACTACATAACATGAATATTAAAACAACCATGAACATAAAAAAGAAAAAAGAAAAAAAGCTCCCGTGGTGAAAAAAAATACATAATATTCGGAAAAAATCGTAATTTTTGCCAAAAATAGAAAATTTGAGTTAGCACCATAGGGATGTAGATAATTACTCCAGCATCTCAAAACAATTTGCGGAATTCAAAAATTAATTTTCTGCAGTGAGATACTGACGTTAACATTATTACCAAAAACGGCAAAAACGCAATTATAAGAGTCTTAACGACGTCAAAACGCAAAAGTAAGGTGGTGCCCATTGTACACAATGAGTTTTGTTTATTTCGACGTTTACAGTCGACCATGTCAGTTTCGTAAAATTCCGAGCAAGTTTTGACCTTTCAATATTACCAGTGAGTATTGGCAACAGAAGAAAAACGTCACAGAAAATCTTAGACACACTTTAAGAGCAGATTTAATGACAGAAATAAGACGTCGCAGAAGGTCTCAGGCACAAAAGCAATTTAATGACATAAATAAAAATGTCGCAGAAAGTCTCAGGGACATATTTCATTATAGACGAACATTAATAAGGAAAATCATGAGATCTTAAACTTTAGCTCTGATACCACATATAAAACCATTCTTAAGAACACCCTAATATTAATCACGAACACATTAATATGATTAAACTTTAGCATACAATTGTTCTTAATAAAAGGATCTTGGATCTTCATGTTTTCACAAAATACATCTAAAAGATAGAAAATAAGACTTACCTTGATCAAGGATCAATCTTGATTAATTGCTCCATCAATATACCTTCTTGGAAAAAATACACTCTAATGGAATCTCGGAGTTTCTCTCCCACCTCAGAAATAGTGTGTTATGAGATAACCCCAGATGGTGTAGGGCTCCTCTCTATTTATAAGGGGAAGAGGGCCGGAATCCTAGTCAAGGTGAAACTCTTTTTCAAGTCTCCCACTAATGCCACTAATCATCATGTGACTAACGGATAAGATTGACTCAACCTTCTAATATTCGTATTTATCACGTTCCTAATTAATTATCTGATATTTATCAAAATTACATAATTAAAAAATTCATAAATTCAAAATTTAATATAATTAAAATTAAATAATTAATTTTGACACTAAATATTAATTTCCAATAACCTCCTCTAAACATAGAGAAATGAGCTGAAGTATCAGTCGTACTCTTTAAAGTGGGTAGTAAGCAAGAAAAAGCAAATACCCTAGACTCTTTATACTTTGCTTTGCATAATGCTCTTAAATCTCTTTTTCAGTTCAAAGTATACAACTTTTATATTTTTTTTCATTTTTTTGTTTTTTTTGTTGCTTACTCGCTCATCTAGAGGTGGGAACAAGACTTTAAATATACTAATATAAATGGTAAGCGAGGAAAGCAAATGCCAGGAAAAGGATACATGAAAAAAGAAAGTTGCATGTTTTTAAATGGGAAAAAGGAGTCTAGAACATTATGCCGGAGTAATTAAACTAGCAGGAGCTGGGATAAGTTGAGTGAGACTCTCAATCATGAAGCCAAAAGTTTCAAGTATCATCAATCAATAAGGAAATGATTTTTCCCACATACTTATTGGAACTTCATTGATTTGTCAAACTACTATATCTTTCGGTTCATAAATGAATTGTTTATAAGTTAGCTACTGACATTATATGTCTTCACACACCACATTTGACCTACAAAGTAGCCTAATACTTAGTCAACAAAAGTGTCTACACCATTGGATGCTTTTGCTACTGATTGGCTTATTATATTAACTCTCATTTCAAAGTCCAACTCCAAAAATTCCAATTATGGTTCTATAGTTTTTAATTTTTCATTATTTTTTTTGTGTGGATAGACGGTTACAGTTGTAGGATCTTATTACAGAAATAAGTCCATATAGATGTTTTCGCACGTGCGAAGAAGTAAACGGTTTTTCTTCCTTCGATAATCGATACCAAAGGTCAATAAAACATTATTAAGCTTCACTGAATAATAATCTGACGAAAATATGAGAAATAAATCAGTATAGAAACAATAGAAGTCATATATAGCCTTACTGAAAAATATATATTTACTGGAGAAGATTAGCTTCACTAACCAAATAATACCCTATTAAACAAAATGGACTCGACTGCATAAACACCTATCATCTCCAATGTCATAAAATGCGTTAAATATATCAAACATAACTTTAATTAATAATACAAATTAGAAAATAAAACAATTGCAGTCCAACCAGACTAGCTTCACTAACCCAATAATACCCTATTAAACAAAATTGACTCAATTGCATAAACATCTAACCTCTCCAATTCATAAAATTAATGCTCAAAATATATCAAACTTAACCTTAAATAATAATACAAATAACAAAATAAAGCAATTGCAGTCCGTACACAATCTCATATTCATGTAAAACCTTGTTCTCTGATCAAGCTAAACTATCATTTAACATATTTAGTTGATGTGATGGTGTGTTTATATTTTAAAATAATATAAATTAAAGGGTTAAGTACACTTTGACCCCTCGAATTTTTCCTTTATTTTCACTTCACCACCCATACTTTTATTTTCTACACTGAACCCTCTGAATTTTTTTTTGAAATGATCAAATTACCCGAAACCCAAACAATATTATGTTTAAATGAAAAATTGATCATCGGTGTTTCACATGGGGATATTTTTCTACGAAAATACCCTCATTGTCATGCACACGACTAATTTTTCATAATTTGATCATTTTTAAAAAGTTTTGAAAATTTAGTATAGAAAATAAAAGCATGGGTGTTGAAGTGAAAAGAAAAGCAAACTTCAAGAAATCAAAGTGTAACTAACCCTAAAAGAAAATTAAAAGTGAATGAAAAAACATAAAAATTTATAATTTAGGCTGGAAAAGAGATTCAAAAACTGCTAGCGTATAATAGTAAGAACATGAAAACTCATGAACGAAAACTAAATGACATGCTATTGTGAATAAACAGACTGGGTGGCACCAACTATTACACTTTGTTATGAGTGCATATGTCCCTCACCAAAATTTTAGGCATTTCTTGGAATTTTCCAAAATTTTAGGTTGGCTTTTTGTTGACATTGACCGAATGAAATAGTACTGAAAAACAATTCATCGGACACGTAATCAGTTTTTTTATTAGATGATGCTATTTGCACTCTTGTACTTCATGTGTTTCAAATTAGTAAGATTTAGTAAATATGCAATTAAGCATTTTTGAATTTTTAAGGACTCTAAAACTATAATACCTTGAATTTAAATTGAAACATGTGAAGGATTGTTTGTAATGGTCTTTTTATATTCTTTCATTAGCAATACACAAGTCTAATATTTCCTGATTTTATTTTTGAAAAATATTGTGAGTTAAGAATCATTATTTAAAAGGTTATTTGGGTTTGATATGGATTAATTATTTTCATATGGGAGTTAGCACCCATTAAAAAATGAATTCATAATTGACGTCGAAATTTTAACAAAAATCGTCAATTGGCTAAGATTAATTGCTTTTAGTGTTGTCAATTACTATTATACCCTTATTTAAAAAAACTTGACATTATACCAAAATAAACTCTCTCTCTCTCTTGTGATATCTCGTCTAATATAATACCGAGTGATCAGTCATATATCAAATTAAAACAGGAATCTCATTTGGTTCATTCTTAGCATCACTCTCGAAAACTTTTTAAAACTTATTAACCACCTAGTATTCAAAAAGTTAGTGTCAAATTTTATCTTTATTAATTCAAGATAAAATAAGTGTGGAATTAAAATAAAGCATCCAATGCTGATAGAATCCATCATCACATAGAATAATAAAAGCCTTACCGAATAAACCATTGGCTAAAACCAAAACCAACCAAACTAACAGAGAGTAATAAATCCCATACAATCTGAAAAGAAACTAAAGAAGACTGTGGGCGATATGCTCGAAATAAACTGCTATGAATCCCTACACTAGGAATAGAAAAAATAGATGCCTCTATCTAAATCCTACAACATCCACATATGCTGCAGCTGCGAATTCCTAGAATGAAGTCATACCTGATGTCCTTGTGGCTGGACACCTAAAAGGTTTTGAAAATATTTTATAGCAAGGGTTAGAACCTAAAATATTTTGAAAATATTTAGCAAGTGATTAAATTGTAGCAATTTAAAATGCATGAATGCGCTTCATATTTAAGTTAGTGTCACACTCTCTTGAGGACATACTCACCCCTCAACTAATGTGCACATCTAACGCTTTATTTATAACTCACATATTTATCTATCCCGTAACTAGCTCTTATCATAACTTTTTCCTTACACACTACTCTACCCCGAGTATGTTAATGGATGATTTATAAGTTATTTATCACCTTAACTTAATTAACCATCTTCCTTGAAAGCCATATAACGTTCATTAGTTATTTGAATCATACAATTTTTCACATGTATTAAATTACCCGTACATAATTATTTATCCCATTATAGACGTAAAATCATATTACAGCATCTACACATATGTTGATTATATATATATATATATATATATATATATATATATATATATATATATATATATATATATATATATATATATATATATATATATAACCCATATTGTTGATACCAAAATTAGTATGCTGATATAGACGAATCACAAGAAGACACGTGTCGATCTACGTGGCACAATAGCAACGAGGAAATCTACTTCCCCAACCAAGTAAGACTCACTCCGAGGAACTCCAACACTCCGAGGAACTCCAACGCTCCGAGGAACTCTTGAACGACGAGCAACTAAAGGCACTTCGAGCTGCATCTCGACGGTTGCCAGATAATCAATAGTTCAACTATTCATTGAATGCTAATCATCTTGACGCATACACTTGAGGAGCATTAAATGAATTACCCCTTCATATGTATATCATTTAATGTATCACCCTTTCATGTACAGCCTAAGGGCTATAAATACCTTGTATCACCCTCATTCAAGGGGACCGAAATTTCTTGATAGAACTTATAATCGAGAATTCCCAAACACTCAGCAATAACATAACAGTGGACGTATGCCATTCATATAAGGCTGAACCACTTTAAAAATATTTTGTCTCATTTATTTATCTGTGATTGAATTATTAGAGTAATCTAATTTTTTACATCAACAGATTGGCGCCGTCTGTGGGAAACGACTGCTGTTATCGTTTTTCACCAAAAATCATTCATCATCAATTGCAGATAATCCAGAATCCAGCAATTGAAACGCTGGAAATGCTGGAAATTCTCCAAATCCCTCCGCACCTCCAGATCTGGCTGGAATTATGACGAATTTGGCTCAAGGACAAACCGCCATGCAAGAGACGATGCGGTAACTCATACAAACCCTTCATGGCGGTGCACCTACACATTCGGGATAGCGAAGTGGTCAAAGGCAAACCTATTTACTTTCTTCACGATCCAGGCATACAGATGCGTATCGTAATGAAGAATCTGATGATTTCTCTTATCAACCTGGGCGAACTTCATCAATACGCGTTACAGATACTGAGCAACGTATCACTCTCTCTCCAGAGAGACCCAGTGCTTTGGAAAGACTGAGTAGGGTGTCTCCTTTCAGTTGATTAGGCCCTAGGAGGAATAGGAGTCCACCTAAGACCATGTCAAGGAGTTTTTGACAACCATCAGATCTAAAGGAAGGATCAGCACAATCACGACCAGTTGCTCATCAAGATAGATCTCAGGAGGCCACATCAGAACAATCGATTGCTCGAACCAACAAACCCGAGGAAGAAAATGATGCTTGGAAAGGATCCATTCAGCGGTTGGTGGATAGATTGGGAGAAATGGCTAAGGCAAAGAACCCCTTACAACGAACTTTCGTTCAAGGGAAACCTTTTGTCCAGGCCATTGTGGATTTTCCTACCCCGTCAAAGTTTAAAGCCCCTGTGGTAACCCCCAAATATGATGGAAAGACAGATCATGTTCTTCATATAGAGCAATATCAAGCTTCTGCTGACATCTATGATGTCCCCGACGAGATGAGATGCAGAGCATTCTCAGGAACTCTTACTAGATCTGCCCAAATATGGTACAACAATCTTCTTCGGGGTAAGATTTCAACTTTCTTTCAGTTAGCCGAGTTGTTCATTGGCAATTTCTATTTTGGAGCAAAGCCAGTAAAAAGAGTAGCACACTTGTTAAGTGTTAGAGAAAAATCTGGTGAGAGTACTAGAGATTACATAACTCGTTTCAATAACGAGAAACTGGAAGTCATAGATTATGAAGAAAAGACAGCAATCACCGCGTTGATGAGTGGGTTGTTACCTAACAAGTTGTATTACACTTTGGCCAAAGATCCACCTACAACTATGTCAGAGTTGATGGCAGAAGCGTCCAAAATCATGAATGTCGAGGAGGCTATGGTTGCGAAGAAGAATATGGATAAAGAGACCAAGGTGGAAGTCGACAAATCTAAGAAGAAAAAGCATAAGGGCAATGGCGGTGACAAGTATTCCAAGAATAATAAGACGTCATGGGAAGTCCTGAAGAAATTCGATAATTATACTCCTTTGAAAATGGGTATTAATCATGTCTTGGAAGAAATCAAGAATAGCGAGGAGGTAAAGTGGCCAAAGAAACTGAGGTCAGACCCTGATACGAGGAATAGGGATAAATATTGCGAGTTCCATAAGGATCATGGCCATATGACCAAAAATTGCATAGCTCTTCAGAACGAGATTGAAACACTCATTCGAAGAGGGAAACTAGCAAAGTATGTTGATCGTGGAGGTGAAAGAAGAAATAATGACCGAACTAGAGAGAGGTCTAGATCTCCTCGTCGAGCAGAGGAGAAGAAGAAGAGGGATCATGAAGATGATGCAGAGGATGATCCCGATCTTCCCAAGAAACCAAAGCAGCCAGAACGAGAGGTATTTTCCATACGCTTTTGAACATTTGACTGTAATGTTATTACAGGTGGAGATGCAGGAGGAGGAGATCCTACTGCAAAAAGAAAATCTTACCTCGGTGAGGCTCAGGCTTGCTCATACATTCAACGGATAAATTTGGCTGAAGAGGATCGCCCGAGGAAGGTAAACAAAGAGAAGCTGGTCATTGGCTTTTCAAAAAATGACCTGGCAGGTGTTCTTTACCCTCATGACGACCCTTTGGTGATCAAAACAAGGATGAAAGAAGTAGTGATTTCAAGGGTTCTGGTAGATAATGGTAGTTCGGCAGACATCATGTACTACTCATGCTTTGACAGTCTAAATTTTAAATTATCTCAATTGGAACCTTATCACAGACCCCTTCTGGGTTTTGTTGGCGAGAAAGTTTTTCCACTTGGGACGATCAAGTTGGATATATTCATTGGAACTTGGCCAGCTTGTCGAACAGAGAGAATACGCTTCTTTGTGATGGATAAGAATGTGCAGTCAGCTTACAACATCATCATGGGAAGAGTTGGTTTGAAGAAGTTTGAAGCAGTCCCATCTACAGTACATCAGTGCTTAAAATTCCCAACAAAGTTCGGAGTAGGAGTTGTGAAAGGTGATCAAAAAATAGCTCGAGAATGCTATTATTCATCTGCCGAGCAAGAGGAACTTGAAGAGTTAAGGAAAAAGACTACTACCTACCAGGTGGATGAAGGTACAAAAATTGAAACACTCGATCCTAGAGATGAATCCCAACTTGTAAAAGGACAGGTGGTGGAATCTACAGAAAATGTTATTCTGGACGACGAGCATCCTGAACGAGTAACCCAGATAGGTTCGTCGTTGGATGTTTCAATAAAACAGGAGTTGATAACTTTTTTGAGAAACAGGAAGAAAACTTTTGTGTGGAGTCATGAAGACATGCCAGGAATAGATCCAAACTTCTTATGTCATGAGCTCAATGCGAATAAGGAGATCAATCCTGTAAAGCAGAGAAAAAGAGTATTTAGTCCCGAGAAGAATCAAACTATACAAGAAGAGGTCGAGAAACTCCAGAAAGCCCAATTCATTGAAGATGTGAAATATCTAGACTGGTTAGCAAATGTGATGATGGTAAAGAAGAAAAATAATAAATGGAGAATATGTGTTGATTTCACCGATCTCAACAAGGCATGCCCAAATGATCACTTTCCATTGCCCAGAATTGATCAACTAGTAGATGCTACCTCGGGACACGAGCTGCTCAGCTTCATGGATGCTTACTCTGGTTACAACCAGATCAAAATGAAACCTGAAGACAGGGAAAGAACTTCTTTTATTACCCCTAGGGGAACTTATTGTTATAATGTTATGCCTTTTGGTTTGAAAAATGCAGGAGCGACATACCAGCGGCTGATGAATAAGGTTTTTGCCGAACAAATCAGTTGCAATATGGAGGTCTATGTCGACGATATGCTGACAAAGAGCAAGAAATTTGTTGATCATCTAGTTGATTTAGGTCAGACCTTCGATCAACTGGATAAATATCAAATGAAGCTCAACCCGACGAAGAGCACCTTTGGAGTACGAGAAGGAATGTTCCTCGAGTACATCGTCAACCAACGAGGCATTGAGGCGAATCCAGAAAAGATCAAAGCTCTTTTAGGGTTGCGATCTCCAACGACGAAGAACGAGGTGCAGAGTCTTACAGGACGAGTTGCAGCGCTCAACATATTTGTATCTCGAGCAACGGATAGATGCCTTCCATTCTTCAAAACACTTCGAAAAACTTTCGAGTGGAATGATGAATGTGAAAAAGCCTTTCAAGACTTGAAAAAATATTTGGGAGCACCTCCACTGTTGTCCAGACCAGTAATGGGAGAAAAGTTGTACTTGTACCTGGAAATATCAGAGAATGCAATTAGCTCGGCATTGATCAGATTGGAGAATGGAGTCCAGAAGCCAATTTATTACACCAGTAAGGCTTTCCGAGGTGCAGAGATCAGATACCCAAAGCTGGAAAAATTGGCACTGGCATTAATTGAAGCAAGTAGAAGAATGAGGCCATATTTTCAGGCCCATACCATCGTCGTGTATACCAACATGCCATTAAGACAAGCCCTTCATAAGCCAGAAAAATCAGGGAGACTGATGTACTAGGCAATAGAGCTCGGTGAATATGATATTGTGTATGAACCTAGATCATCATTAAAAGGGCAAGCTGTAGCAGAGTTTACATATCCTGATACCCCCGAGGAACAAAAGTTGCTCGCTGACCAACCTGTGGATGTTACAGGATCAACGGACATAAGTCCAGATCAACTCCGGTTAGTAAAAGGGCTTGTATATGTAGAAAGATCATCAAATTAAAACCCAGACCAACTCCGGTTGGTAAAAGGGCGAGAAGAGATGGTCGACGAAGAGCGAAAAATACCAGGGGAGGATGAAAGGAAATAGCAGATATTTCACCGAGGAACTCTGTCAGATAAGAAATTTGAAGACGAGTTACCTACATGGAGATTATATGTAGATGGGTCATCTTGCACAACAGGTTGTGGGGCAAGGATTATTTTGAAAACCCCAGACGAGATGGACATAGAATACGCCCTGCGATTCCAATTCAAAGCCTCCAATAATGAGGCTGAGTATAAGGCCATGATAGCAGGTCTTAATTTAAAAAAGATTATAGAAGTGCAACAAGTGATGGTATTCAGTGATTCTCAACTAATTGTGAATCAGATGATGGGAATATATGCAGTTAAAGGAGAATTAATGGTCAAGTATCATGCAAAGGTGATGGAGTTATTGGCAGAATTTGATGCCATTCAGTTGATCAGAATACCAAGAATAGAAAATGCACAAGCAGACGCACTGGCCCGACTAGCATCAGCTACTCGTACCGAGCTGCGAAGAACAATACCAATTGAAGTGTTAGAAAGTCGAAGCATAGATGAAGACCTGACGATGAATATTATTACTCTTGATTTAGGACCATCTTGGATGGATCCCATCAGGGCATATATTGAGGAAGGAAAATTACCGGAGGATAAGCTCGCTGCCAAGAAATTGAAGTATAAAGTTGCTCGTTATGTACTAATTAATGGTGTTTTGTATAGACGAGGAATTATGGTAGGTTTGCAAAGATGTGTACATCCCTCCGAGGTGAAAGAATTGATTGAAGAGATCCATGAAGGGTCCTGTGGAGCCCATGTAGCAAGACGGACACTTTTGCAAAGAGTGATGACGCAGGCGTATTACTGGCCAACGATGAGGGCTGATTGTATAGCCTATGCCAAGAAATGTGATAAGTGCCAACGTTTTTCCTCCATCCGACGAACTCCACAAGCATTGTTGGCACCCATAACTTCTCCTTGGACATTTGCCATGTGGGGAATTGATTTGGTTGGACCACCGCCAACAACCCGAGGAAGATTCAAGTACCTCGTCGTTGCAGTGGATTATTTTACTAAGTGGGTAGAAGCTGAGCCACTTATTGATATGACATACGAGAAGGTATACCAGCTTGTTTGGAAGAACATAATCTGTCGATATGGTCTCCCTCATGCCTTCATCACTGACCATGGAACGCAATTTGATAACAAGGAGTTTGCCGCCTATTGTCACCAGTCAAACATTTTGAAGATTCATTCAGCACCAGGCCATCCTCAAAGCAATGGACAGACTGAAGTGACGAACAGAACATTACTAAATGGTTTGAAGAAGAGGCTAAGTGAGGCTAAGGCTAATTGGATTAATGAGCTACTGTCAGTATTATGGGCTTACCGAACAACTCCCCGAGCAGCAATTGGAGAATCACCATATATGCTGGTGTTTGGAAGTGAGGCTGTAATACCTGCCGAGTTGGGTCTTCCAACACACAAAGTGCTGAATTTCAATTCCCCAGTCAGCGACTTAATGAGAAGATTGGATTTGGATATGCTCGAGGAGGTTAGAGAAGAGGCAGCCATTAGGAATGCTGCTTACCAACAACGAACAGCTCTGTTCTACAACAATAGGGTGAAGAAATGCGACTTAAAAGAAGGAGATTACGTGCTAAAGAAGGTCATTCAGAAGCACAATAAGTTGGAAGAAAATTGGCATGGACCTTACCGAGTTACAGAAGTTGTTCGACCAGGAACTTACCGAATAGCGACTCTAGAAGGAGAGGAATTTAAGAATGCATGGAATGCTGAACACCTACGCAAGTATTATCAGTGATGTAAAATGTAAAGCAGTTCCATCAATATGAATAAAACGATGATGTTTAGCCATCCTCTTTCTTTTATTGAAATTTTTCGGGGAATACTAGTGTGCAACACTACGCTGCTCAGCAAGAAAAGCAACACCGATAGTTCAAACCCAGATCAACTCCGATTGGTAAAAGGGTGAGAACAAACTATACTCCTTTGGTTAGGAGGCGTACACTAGCTCAGACCAACTCCGATTGGTAAAAGAGTTAGTGGGCATAATAGTTTGAACCCAGACCAACTCCGGTTGGTAAAAGGGCAAGAACACCCCATACTCCTTTGGTTAGGAGGCGTACATTAGCTCAGACCAACTCCGATTGGTAAAAGAGTTAGTGGACATGATAGTTTGAACTCAGACCAACTCCGGTTGGTAAAAGAGCGAGAACACGAGACTCCTAAAAATGCCAACGTGTTTGGTTAGGAAACAAGATATGCTCTCAAATACCAACTTATGTTGGTCGGGAGGTAAGTTTATTACATAAAAGTTCCTCGAAGAATAAAATATTTCAAACTGAATCAAGTATGGTTGGTCGGAGATAAAAATCCACCAACTGTAGTTGGTCGACGAGGAGAAAATATTTTAAACAGTACCAGTAGAGCTGGTCGGGGATAAAAACCCATCAACTATAATTGGTCGACGAGCACAATTTAACAACCTTGGTTGGTTGGAAGAAATTTTTAAACATTTTTATACTCATTACTTTATTATTAAGTGATCGAGCAACATTTCAGATACTTGTAACTTTTTGTTATTAAGTTAGTCGATGAACCACACAATATTGTTATGCAAGCACAAATATAAAGTGTTTGACAAGCACAAGATAATAGCAATACAGATTTGCAAATAGAAAATGAAAGTCTTTCATTAAAATTCAAAACAAATTACAAGTTACATATGTGTACTAACTATTACATTGAGATCCCTACTCTATTGGTTTCTTTCCCTCTGCTTTTGAAATAGGTTCCTCGCTAGCAGGCGGATTATTTAAAGTCTGAGGAGAGTTAATGAAGTTCAAGTCCTTCAGCATCCTAACATTCATCACAGAAGGTCGATCTAGAAGATGCGCAGGACGAGATACCTCAAACTGAGAATGCAAGCTATAGTCGCCAAGATACTTCGCAAGTAAGCTCCGAGGAATGGCACGAGCTGGGATCCATTCCATGTCCAAATTGAATGGTGGCACAGGCAAGTCAAGCAATCCGGGCTCATAGTAGTCCCACAAATAATGTCCCTGATCGAGTTTCAACACACATAAGGCATTCAGCCAGCCTTGTTTGTAGCCCTCATTATTGGCATTCTGGATATGAGCATCTAAATGGAATAGTGCCTCGTTGTATCCAGCCATCCAAAATTCTCTGGGCTGTTTATGGAATTGAAATGTTAACCTCTCAAGCTTCTCATGAAGACTCTGGATGAAAAGTTTATTAGTCTCCAACTCTGATTCCTTTGAAGAGATTTGTAGTTCCAATTCTCTAACTTTCTTGGACATGTCAGACAAAGCTTGGTTCTTAGCCATTAATTGAAATGCTTAATTTTCCAACGTTGATCGAGTACGAGCTTCTTCAACAGTACGACTAAGAGCTCTTGATCCTCCCCGAGCAGGTCGAGAACTTGGTTCCTCGGCAACATTTTGAGCAACTCTTCCTCGACCACGAGAACCTCTTCCTCGCCCCCGAGTAGCAGTAGAAGTACCAGATCTTCTTAAGGTGTCCAACTCTTGCCTTAATTTGGCATTCTCAACCTCTAAGAAGGAAAATCCCTCATCAGTCACTGGGATCACAGATGTTGAAGAGGAAGCTGCAGACTTCAATTGTGCTAGCTCTTTCTATAAATTGTTATTTTCTTGCTCTAGCAGCTCGGTAATCTGTCTACAAGCTTCAACTTCACCCTTTAGGGTTCTCTCCCTGACATCGTAGCCAATAAATATCTTGTCATAACCTATTTCAGCACTAAGTTGTTTGAGTTTCTTCTCATAACCTTCGTGCAAAAGAGCTGAAGACTCTTTATATTGCTGCTGAAGTTCATCGAGAGTACCTTGCAAGTCTTCAATCATTTCGTAATAAGCCACATTGTTGGCTACAGCACGATCAAGAAGAAATTTCAAGTATTGATATGCTTCCACTGCTTGGTCTGAAGCATCATGACCAAGGATATCAGCAATTTCTGATGCACTCAGTTCAGTATGGCCAACTTTAAAATATTCATGGCATTGCTGCATCATTTTTGTATCATTGGCAGACAGCAATTCCATTCTAGCCATAAACTAATAAAGAAGAGAAGGCAAGAGTTAATAAAAAAGCAGACAGAGCATCAACAATGTAGAGGAACAAAAAAGGTAATTTTATTACATCATCAAAAGGAGTACAGCATTCAGAATATAGAGTACAAGTAAAAGAAAAACAAAAAGAGAATACCGAACAACTTCACACCTTTTCCTTGTCTCCCAAGACTTTCTCGGGAGGCTGGGACGAGGAGCTTGGTTGCTCGGTGGGAACAATGAGTTGGTTAGAGGAAGTTGGGACTTGTTCAGGAGGACCAGGCAAAGACGAAATATCCTCGATGGCTGTCTGATTGGGCTGTGGAGTAAGGACTTGATCACCCACTGTCATTGAAGACTCCTCGGATGTAGCTTCGTCTTCATCCTCATCTTCAATTCTAGGAGGAGGACCGGGAAGATGTTGTTGAAATAGCTTAGAGTCCTCGCTCACCTTAAATTCTTGCAGGGCAGCAACCCAACCATCTCGGAATTATTTTAAACTCCCATACTACACCTGGGTCATCATTGCTGCTACCCCCGTGTCCCATCCTTTATCCCAACCGGTGCGAAAAGATTTTTTCACAGCCACTTTTCTCTTCATTTTCTCCGAGGAGAGATTCTCGGATAGAAGATCCACGGAGGCTTTCAACTTGGCCTCCACATCCTCCTTCTGGCGATTTACTTCTCGGAGAAGGGATAGCTCTTCCTCAGCCGACTTCAACTTATTTTCAAGCTCTCCAAAGTTTATGAGCTTCTCGGCATATTTTTTATTCTCTCTCTCCAAGTCTTTCACCTTATTTCTCAACTGCACTTTCTCCGCCTCGGATGCAGCCAACTTCTTCTCCCATTCGCCCATATCCTCGTCATACTTTTGACGAGAATCCTTCAAAGATTGGGCCAAACCCTGAAAGCATCCTCTACTCCAGACGAGGAGCTATAAGCCTTGATCGTTTCATCTTTCTTCACTATGGTGTTAAAGCAACTCACCAGCTGAAAAAGAAGGTAATGATAAGTCAGTGCCGAGATACATATATTGACTGAAAGAAAAAATCAGGATAAGAGAAACTTACTGAAGCAATGTGACGAGTAGCTAGGGATGTCAGCATATTTCTAGACATGTTTTCTTCAATCCCTTGGACTTCAGGAATAGTCAAAGTCTTTACCGAGCTCATTGCAGAACTCGAGGGAATAATAGTTGGAACTCCAGCTCCACTAGCTTGGAGCTGGGAAATGGTTTCAGAAAAACTGACCGAGGAGGATTTCTTTAGTCTCCTCGGTGGCACTCCAATAGTTTCAACCAAAGAAGAGCTTTTGGTTGGGGAAATGGTGATCACTTCCACAAGTGCATCCTTCTTACTAGGAGCCACTGGGGGCTTCTCAGCAGCCTTCTGAAAAGCAGCAGAAGGGGCAGCATCTACTTTCTTTGTCCCCTTTGGGACATCATTCTTGCTTCTCTTTCCATCTCCAGCAGAGTAAGTCTCCTCGAAGATAGCAGGAACTCTTCTTTTGGCCATTTTCTGACTTAGAGGAATGTGAGATTCTGGTGAAGAATCCTCAGAAGCTGGCAATGGTTCACTAATGCTGACCACAGGATGAGCAGTAAAGGATGATGTATAGCTCCTGTACTGCAACAAGTATGAAGCAGACCTGACGTGCTAGTCTGCAACTTTCTGATGCAAACTCCAGATATGTTTCAAATGCTTTATATTAACTTCTGATTCTTTGGGAGTTTTTCTCTTGCTATCAACTGCACACAAAAACATATTGAAATGTCAATCATGCATTTTATCAAACATAATGAAATCATAATTTCAGAAATAAAATAAGATGAAAATAACCTATCCCATTGCCATATGGAGGGCATTTGGGACCTTTATATACTTCGTCTCCAACCAAAGGGGCATGTTGCCAATTTTTGATAACTACCCCATGTTCAAAATAATCCCTATTAGCATCAGGGAGATTGACTACTAAAGCTCTATTCAAAAATCTAGTTTTTAAATAATAAAAATTGTCTAGAACAGCCCATCTATAACAGTACATAATCTCAGGAATTCCTATACGAGTTCCATGAGTTTGATTTAACCTATGTACTCCATTAACTATCCTCCATATGTTGGGGGCTACTTTTATAGGGACAACATCGAAATATTGACAGAACTCTAAGCATAAAGGGTTTGGTGGAAAAGAAAGTCCACATTCAGCAATAAATAGGCTAGGGAACCAGTGTCCCTCAGCCAAACGAAAGTAATCTAAAGGCTCAGAAAGATCCTCCAGAGTTACCCAAGATGGAATGGAAAAATTAGAACGGAATTTCTCAAGAGATTCGATAATATAAACCATGGTTAATAAAAGAAATGAAGAAGAAGGAAGAAGATCTTACAGGAAAAAGGGAGATCTGTTGACAACGAACGAAGACAAGGATGAACGCACAAGAGAAAGAAAGACTATGGAAAACTCGAAATCAGAAATTGGAAAAAGGTAGAAGACGGTGATATTGTCTATGAAGTTTAAATACTTTGTCTTGGGAAATGGCGAAAGAAATGATTACAAAAAGGAAGCTATTACGCCACCGGCGACTAAAAGGACGAAAAGTGCACGAAGATCGAAGCGCTTATAAAAATGCAAAAAGGCAGATTCTGCGAATTTGGAAGGAAATTCAAATACGAAGAAAATGCTCCCAAAACCCAGGAAGGTCATTTAATATTGCCATATACCGAGAAATAATGTTCCATATTCCTCAAAGTTTGAAATATGAAACATTGGGGGCTTCTGTTGATACCAAAATTAGTATGCTGATATAGACGAATCACAAGAAGACACGTGTCGATCTACGTGGCACAATAGCAATGAGGAAACCTACTTCCCCAACCAAGTCAGATTCACTCCGAGGAACTCCAACACTCCGAGGAACTCCAACGCTCCGAGGAACTCTTGAACGACGAGCAAGTAAAGGCGCTTCGAGCTGCATCTCGACGGTTGCCAGATAATCAACAGTTCAACTATTCATTTAATGCTAATCATCTTGACGCATACGCTTGAGGAGCATTAAATTAATTACCCTTTCATATGTATATCATTTAATGTATCACCCTTTCATGTACAGCCTAAGGGCTATAAATACCTTGTATCACCCTCATTCAAGGGGACCGGAATTTCTTGATAGAACTTATAATCGAGAATTCCCAAACACTAAGCAATAACATAATAGTGGGCGTAGGCCATTCATATAAGGCTTAACCACTTTAAAAATAGTTTTCCTCATTTATTTATCTGTGATTGAATTATTAGAGTAATCTAATTTTTTACATCAACACATATATCATTAATACAATTCACTTCATGTATTTAATTACCCGTATATAATTATTTATCCTTTAATATATGTAGAACCATATTACAACATTTACACATATGTTGAATATATATATATAACCCATCCTCCCGAGTAATACCTCTTTGGATGTATTCTTTAAAGTGTTATCATACTAGGTTTGCTCACTTAACCTAGTTACCCCAAGTCGGAATCGTTCACGAACTTAGCAAAAATAAAAACGTTGTTGAGGCGATCATATTTTCTTCCTAAAAGTGAGATAAGCCATGTACTCATATAACGGACGCTATGACCTAGGGATATACCCTATCTTCTTCTCAAGTCAGGGAATTCACCCATATCACGCAACCTCCCTTGATAGCACTAGAGCATATAAATTTAATAAATATCTAGTCACTGATATTTAATAGCACACACAATATATATACACTATCAACACACCTATACATATAATAATTGGTTCCCTACTTTATAGTGTACAAGATCTGTAGCACTAGCCTAAAATATTCCGGAGTCTATGATCCGACTCTAATTTAATTAATTTATACGTTAATTAATATAATACTTTTCCGAGTCTATGGTCCGACTCTAAAATAATTAATTTCCTCATTAATTAATTTATTACCTTCCTGAGTTTATAGTCTGACTCTAAATTAATCTATTCCTCTCAATAGTTAATTAAATGCCTTGGCGTCACTCAACCAATATACCCGAACTCGTTCACTTGGCCCGTAATTTAATACTTATGAATTTATTTCCCAAAATTCCTCCCATAACATTTCACACCCTTATGTTCATTTAACATCCTTAATATCATCTTCAACAAGTCTTAGGTACTAAGAATTTCTTTAATTTTTACTAACTAAATACCCTTAAAGGTCCCCCAACAATTATGGCCTATATATTAAAAACAAGCGTAACTGTCAAAATCCCTGAGCAGTCAATCGATTGACTCTAAGGCTCGATCGATCGATCGAACAACTCATCTTCTCCAATCCTCTGTTTCAGCCACTCACAGAATACTAAGGTTTTAAATTCTCAATTTACCACCTCAAAGAGACATTCTAATTATATCTTTTCAATTAGAACAGGTTATAATCATTTCCTAACCAAATTAGCATCATCGATTTTTAAGAATCTACTTCCAATCCACAAATGAGTTTTCTACGCTCTCATCATATCTGTAATCCCGAAATCAAATCCCAAATTCGAATTCATTCATCTTTACTACTGGGTTCTGCTCTAGTTATAATTCCAAAAACATTGAATACTTTTATAACATCAATTGAATCATTAATCAGACAATATGTTCAATTTCTTGAAAATCCAATTAAATGCCATAACCCACCCAAAAACGGATTTGGATTTACTCTTACCATAATATGAATTGATTATCATAAACTTATAATCACAGCAAGTTAACCACTTGCCTCAATTGTTTGTAGAGTCTGATCCTCTGGAGTTAATGATGACTTGTTTGAAGAACACCTCATTTGTTCTTCCTTTTTGGCTCCCAATAGTTCTTCCTTTTTTCTCATCTACGTTATCAGATTTCTCCCAATTGTGTTATGGCTGATCACAACTCCTAAACTTAGGTTTTAATCACTAAATCTCGTTTTTTGGCTTATGGACTTAATTAAAATAGCCCAAGTACCCTCGTGTGGGCCCGGTCATGCCTAAAAATACCCCGTGACCCATTTACCACCCCGGGTACACTTTTTCGACTATCTCTGCCCATCCGGACTCAACCATGCACTCAGAATTGATGTTCGAATTAATTTATAAAAATCCTTATCTCACACCTAACTTAGTCTGTACCCGACTCCCGACTGAGATAAATAAATGTCACATCACTAATACTCGTTATGACGTAAATAAAATTATTACTATTCACTTATTAATTTAAATCCCATAAATATTAACCATATATTCTCCCGGTAAATATTTAAATGAATATTAACATAATTAATTCAATTAACTTACGACACACAAGTAACCATCTCTCTATCTATCTATCTATCTATCTATCTCTCTCTCTCTCTCTCTCTCTATCTATATATATATATATATATATATATATATATATATATATATATATATATATATATATATATCGGAGCATGACCCTGCCCAATTTTCTCTAATCTCCTTCACCACCCCATCGAAAATCGTCCATCATTACCCATCACCTATCTAAAAAACCCCATGCCTTCCAATCTCACTCTCGTCTCTTATATCTTAGATTTGCAAACGCACTTGCACAAGGATATATATATATATATATATAGTTGTTGAACTCATATATGTGGTTTCGATCTTTATATTCCTTCTTATATTTCCATTTAAATGCAAGAAATAAATATGTGATGTACATAGATTTATTATCATTAGCTCCTAATGTAAGGGATATATTGGCGTGAGAGAGGGTTGTTGTGTGCATAAATGTGTGTGATTATCTTTAGAGAGAGATAGAGAGAGAATTATGGAGTAGATTATAGAAGAATAAAGAAAAACTACGGAAACACTTAGAAAAAAATTCCCTGCTCTCTCATGGCCACCACCCCAAACCCTACCTCATCAAATCGTAAACCTCCTGACTCCCTAACCCTCCTAACCCTTGGAATAGATCCTTTGTAGATGTTCTCAAAGGATCTACACCCTCCCATGCGATCAAAATCCTCCCCTTGCAAAAATATAAAGGTGAACATGTCATTATATTTTCAAAAGACCAAATATCAGTACTAGCTTCTCCTTTCAAACATGCTATCGTGGCAAAATTCTATCAGGCTAAGCCTTCTATGGACTTTATTCGTAAAAACTTCGAATCTTTTGGATTGAAATCTGCTTTTGAGATTGTCTTAATGGACCATAACTATATCATAATCAAACTTCATTGTGAGGAGGATTTCATAAGACTTTGGATAAAGGATCTATGATTTGTAGGCAGGAGTCTCATGCATACGTTCAAAATGGATTCCATCTTCTAGTGTTGATCAAGAAAGTCCCATAATATCTGCATGGATTAATTTCTCATACCTTCAATTCACCTATTGTCCAAAGAAGCACTTTTCTCGATTTCTCGGGTGTGGGAAAGCCATTAAAGCTCAATAACCCTACTCTTAATTGTTCTAGGCTAAGTGTTGCTAGAGTTTGTATAGAAATGAATCTCCTTAAGCCTCATTCAAATAGGGTTTAGATTGGATGTGAAGACTATGGGTTCTGGCAGCCTATTGAACATGATCCTACTCCAAACTATTATACTAGTTGCCAAAGACTGGACACATCATTGAAGATTACAAGACTGGGAGAAATTCAAGGAAAGATGAGAATCAAAAGAACTTGAAGAATGGAGACAACAATAAAGAGTTAATTGGTCCAGTGAAGGAAGGTGCAGTAAAGAATAATATTGTGTACAAGGTTGAATAAAAACCTACTAATAATTTGGAAAGGATAGTCCTCAATGTTAATAAAAAAAGGTATTGTCAAAACAAATATTGAAGAAGGAGAAATTTCCAATGCCAATAATATTCAACCACTACCTATTGTCAGACAGGATCCCTCATCATCCAAACATCATGGGTATAAAGACCTTACTAGTGAAGAAAAAGAAGATTTTGAAGAAGATGAAGTATCTATAGTAGAAGGAAGAGTCAACATCATTGATAAAGCATCTGAGATGGAGGACTTAGATACCTGCTATGGGATTAGTGAATCCAAGAAAGAAAAATTTAGGAGACATAAAATTTTTAAAGGAACATCATCAGACTCTAAAGAATTAGATTTAAAATTCACAAACATAGAAGATCTCAAACTCTTTTCAATTCTGGTGAATAGTAAACTCAAAGCCCTCAACAAGAGGAAAGAAGACTTGATCCAAAAAAAGAAATCTATGCAGGCCAACCCTATGGGAAGTAAGAAACTTTCATCAAAGAAACAAACTAAGCAATGTATATCCCCTTCCTCTAGAAGATTTACCAGGTTTACTCAAGTTTCAAAGACCCCAAGTTTTTAATGAATAATATCCTTATTTGGAAGATACGAGGAGCATGTAATAACCTACAAGAAGAAGAATGAAACATATTTGTAAGTCTCATAAATTTTATACATTAGTTATTCTAAAGCCAATGATAGATGGTGAAAGAATTGAATACCTTAGGAGCCTATTAAACTTTGAGGAGTGTCTTACTAGTAGTTCAAAATATAATGTGGTGATTTTGGAGGCATTGAGTTAGGTGTAATTCCATTTCTGATAGAGGGCAGTCTATTTTCTTCTTGATGGGGCATCTTTTAGTTCCTTTTAAAGTAGGGATTGGGGTTATTTACGCTATATGTAACAGGTTGGAAAGAAATTGTCTGTGGGAATTCATTCACTAAACATCTTAAGACCACTATAATATTCCTATTTTGTTTTGGGGAGACTTTAATATTTTTTTTCCTGATGAAAGAGTAGGAAGGAATGAGATTGATTTGGGAGTAGCTAATGATTTTCAAAATTATATTCAAAATAGTTCTCTCTAAGACATGGGGTATATTGGATAAAAATTCACTTGGGCCAAGTCTTACAATGATTTAATGATTCTTGAAAGACTCGATAGAAATCTCATTAACCAACTGTGGATAGATTCCTTTCCTCAATCTCACCTCCAACACCTAAATAGAAATTTCTCTAACCACTCTCCTTTATTGATTTATATTCTTAGTCCCTCATACAAATCTAAAAAATAATTCAAATTTTTGAACTTCTATTATTCTTATGACACTTACCCTTCTACTGTTTTCGTTTCCTGCTCCAAACCTACTTCATAAAGGCCTATGGCAATGTTTGCTTTTAAAAATAAAAGATTGAGAGTTGGTCTCATAAATTGGAATAAATCAAAAGTTAAAGACCTCTTTCAAGAAGTTCAAGATTTAGAAGATAAGTTTCTTATAGAAGGAAAAATACTTGAAGATAATCCAAGCCTTAAAAATAGAAGTGATGTGTTCAAGACTCAAGCAGACCTAAATTTTTCCCTTTCAATGAGGAAAAACTTTAGTTTCAAAAATCCAAGTGCTAGTGGATATATGAAGATGATTGGAACACAAAGTTATACCATTCCCAAGTCAACTAAAATATAATAAAGCAATGGATCCATTTTATAAATTATGAAGATGGAAGAGTTTTTTAAACTCAAGAAAATATTGTTAACTTCTTTGCTTCTTATTTTAATGATATTTTCACTGTAGGTAGCTCTAGTAGAAATCATCTCATTCAATTCATTCTAAGTTGGTCAATTCAGAATTGAATCAAGCTCTAACAAAGGTTCTTGGAGAATAAGATATGGGGAGTTCCATTTCAGAGCTTAATGCAAACAGTGGTGCTGCTGTATATGGTTTCAATTGTTTCTTCTTTACCTCTTGTTGGAATATTATCAGAGTAGACCTAATTCACGCAATCCAATCTTTCTTTGTGGGAGAAGTTATTCCAAAATCCTATAATGGTACTTGAATTCTCCTTATCTCCAAATCCTAAAAGTTGTAAAGATTTCAAGCCTATAAGTCTTTATATCTTCTCTTATAAAGTCTTATCCAAGCTTATTAATTTCGGGTTGAGCTCTATCTGTCCATCTTTGATCTCCCCTTTCCAAACTGGTTTTGTGAAAGGCAGAGGTATACTCCATAACACTTTTCTTAGTCAAGAGATGATGCAACTTCTAGACAGGAAAACTGAAGGGAGTAAATTTATTCTAAAGCTTGATATGGACAAGGCATATGATAGAGTGTCTTGGCTATTCCTAATCCAATCTCTTAGATCTTTTGGCTTTAATAAGACCTTTATAGACATGATCACTAAGTAGAGCTTTTGGCTCTTTCTCCTAGTTTATTTATTCTGGCAGCTGAATCACTAAGTAGAGGTTTACATGGCTTATCTACTCAAGGAATTATCAAGTCTTTCTCTCATCCTAGAAGGTGCAATATTTTTAGTCATCTTAGTTTTTCTGATGACTTAATAATATTCATAAATGGTTCCAAGAATATCTTGAAGAAATTAAGGGAATTTTTATCCTCCTACGAAGCCCAGTCAGGCCAATTAATCAGTGGGGAAAAAAGATACTTCTATACTAGTTTAAAATGGCCCCCCAATAACTATTTATATAATAACTAGTGTGACTAAATTAAAAAATGATCAGGAGTCATCAAATATCTAGGAGTCCTTTTTTCATAGGTCGAATGAGAGTTGTTATGTTTAACCATCTAGTGTGAGGCTTAGTCGGAAAAAAAATCAGTTGGAAGAGGAAATTTCTATCTTTTAGAGGAAGAATTTATCTAATGCAATCAGTTCTGAGATCAATGCCAATTTAATTTTTCTTTGCCATTTCTCCTCCTAAAAATACAATCAAGCTGATTGATAAACTTTGTTGCTCTTTTTGTCGGGTTTTAATAAAGAAAATGGGAAGAAACACCATTGGGTCAATTAGCATGATATATGTTTCCCAAAATCAGAAGGTGTTTTAGGTATCAGATCATTAGATTCTATATCTTTGGCAACCAACCTTAAGATTTCTTGGGAATATAGACAAGGCTCATCCTTATGGTCTATTTTTATGAAGAAAAAATACCCATTTATGCCAATCATTCAAGGATCAATAACTTCTAGAAGGATTAGAAAGCTGTGGGACAAATTCGTTGAAAATTATACAGAAATTAGGGGCAAATGTCACTAGACTGCTTCAAACTCAGGGGAATTCTCCTTTTCATCCGCAGTCAATCTAACTCGAGAAGTCAAGCTTCAGCCAGCTTCTTTCAAATTTAAATGGGATTCTAAAATTCCTCATAACATCTTTGCCTTTTCTTGGAAAGTATTGCTCTATGTTGTTCCTTTAGACTCCAACATAAAATCAGTGGGGGTTCCTATGGCTTCTAAATTCTCATGTTGCTCAAAATCATAAGAATCATTAGACTATCTCTTTTATGGTCCTATACCTTCCTATATATGGACCATCTTTGAATCTGAACTTGGTATTTCTTGCCTTATCTCTTCTTCTTCAAAGATTATCTCTTGGTGGTTGAATTTAGTTTAGATCCAGGTCTTAAATGGATTTGCAAACTTACTTTCTGCTATATCCTATGGGAAATATGGCTCATTAGGAATAGAGCAAAATTTGAAAACCCCAAAATGTTTATTCTTCCATAATTCTGAGTATCCAAAAAAGAATCAAGAATTCCATTTCATCTTATGGCATAATCCTTTATTCTTCCAATAGATGTAAATAATCTGTATTATCTGTTAACATTGCTTCCTTTCCACTTGATACTCCTTTATTCTCCTTGATTTCTTGGTCAAAACGGGATCCTAATCTCCTAAAACTCAATATAGATGGTGCTTGTGATGCTAATGGTAAAATTGGCTTGGGGGAAATTCTTAGAGACTCTAAAGATAACTTAATTTGGGATTATTATTAGTATAAAGCCAATGGAACAAATAATATGGTAGAGGCTATGGCAATAAAAGAAAGCTTGGCTCATTGTATTCTTCAAGGATAGACCAATCTAGAGGTAGAATCAGACTCTTCTTTATTAATGAAATTCATCAATGACAATCTCAAAATCCCATGGATAATAAAAGATCTAGTCCTTCAAATCCAATACCTTATTAAGGAGCTTAACATTAAAGTATCTCACTGCTTAGAGAATCAAACTACTCTGCATATTAGCTATTCAAGCATGGACTTCTCTCTCAAGAATCAAAATCTCTCAATCCTTTGCTTGATATGCCTAGGAATATTAAATGTGCTATCATTATAGATAGAATAAATTTTCCTTATTTGAGTAAAATTTCTCATAGAAATAGAAAATCTTAAGCTCTAAGTGAAGCTTTTTCTCTCAATTCAATAAATTCATATTTTCTTTTAAAAAAATATGCATTTGTGATTATTTGGAGAAATTGCAAAGTTATGGTTGATTTTTTTCTTGGGAAGTGGATGAAAAAAATGCATCCTAAATATGCAAAATATATATATAGTAGGGTATGCCCGTGCCTGAACGCACAGTGAAAATTTTCAAAAAGTACATAATCCCTAAGCGGCGAAAAATCCCAAAGTGCGTAATTGAAAACCCAAAAATATTTCGTTCCCCAACAAAATAAAGTCATGTATAATGTAAATAATAAATGTTTTATATATTATAACTATAAATAATTTAGAAATTTTAGGCAAATGTCCCTCTGTTTGTACAACTATCCACCCTATTAAAGAAAAAAATTACTCGAATAATACATTTGGTCGGACTAATAAATACATCCATTTAATGAAAGGCATAATATATCAACTAAATTAGATCGCACACTTAAACTAATAAAGATAGTTATAATCTAAAACAACTGCCAAAGCACATTAAATTTGCACTATAATTAATAACAACCAAAATCTATAACAACAATACTCGTTTATTTTAACATTCCAACAAAATTGTAGTCAAAATAAATATACAATATTTAAGCCAAAAAATTTATATTACAATGCAAATAGTGTAAATAATTTTAAAAAAATTGGGCATAATTTCCTTTGTTTATAGGACTATTCACCCTATTTAAAAAATAAAAAATACTCATAGTTCTATCAAACACTAAAATAAAACTAATGAACACCCCCCTTAGATTTATAACTGTGAGAATATTTGAGGTTCAATTACCATTGTCAGTTCCAACATCAAAATGGGAAAACCACTAAATTACTTTTACTAAGTCCAACCTTTTATGTTATATACCTTCTACTAAATTACCTTTATGGTTCACCTACACCTTTATCGCACTAAGCTTGGACTATAATTGTTTGATTATTATCCCCTCTTCTACTTCTACTTGATGTGTCCACTCATGTAGATGGTAGCCCTTGATTATTATCCCCTTTTCTACTTCTACTCGATGTGTCCACTCACATAGTTGAGGTTCATAACCACCTAAAAAAGTATGCAACACAATTGAGAACTTTGAAATGCAATTTTAGATGTCAAATGAAAAAAATCATATTATATCATTTTAAATAAGCCAAAGAACAAATAATGAAAGAACCGCAACTTCATATTATTCCACAACTATTTAAGGAATCATTCAAACTTATTATATCATTTCAAATAAGATAAAGAACAAATAATGATCACTAAATCCCAAAATAAGCAAAAAAAAAGGAGGAGAAAAAAGCTAGAATAGCTCAAAGTTACCAAAGATATAATCTCTGGAATTCAAGGGGGATAGATAATCTCCCATTTTTATCTCATAGGCCTGACTTCATGTGTATAACAGAGCTTAAAGTGGGTTTATGATATATTTCTCAATCTTATTTGAATTCTATTAGTATGTTTCATTTGTCAACTAATAATAGAGGATCTTTCCTTCCGAATATTTACTCGCTAAACTTTTACTTCAAATACACCTGCTTGTGTTCAAAAAATGAGTTATATACACTTTTTTATGCGACCAATGCAATTCACATGCATACACAAAATTCCAAAATTACATTAGAAAACATATCATATTTTGCAATACAACAAAATCAAAATTTATAACGTACTCGGGCACATATTCATAAAGCAAAAATCGTGTAAAGCCTAATACGAAACTTTGGAAGGTTTTAAATGTGAGTGAGACATCTGACCCCTAGTCCTTTCTTCGAGTAGCATTGTCTTCAAAGTAACCTCCTTTAAATCTGGAGGCAATTATAAAGATGGCTCTGATATGTCAAGATCTCGGGATGGGTGTCATGATGTCCATTATCGTACTGGACTATAGCATGACTCCACCATGAAGGGTTACCACAATCACTTTCGGACTGCGCATTCCCACTTTCCAATAAGAAATAATGACTTTTTATTAAATTATCCAACGTGAGCTCATCAAACCGTTCCTTTTGTAATAGCTGTGCGCTGAGCTCAAGCGTGAGCCTCTTACGCTGCCTTGAGTTTGAAGATGTACGACTTGAGACTCCAGTTGTCTGGTTTTGATCCGAGCATTCTCTCCCATTTGGTGGGACCTCTGATCTGCTACTCCTATCCAGAATCTGTACTATACACTTGTCCTTTGTGATGGAGCGATCGCCACTGTTTGGCGAGGCAAAAGAACAACACACTTATCTTATACCTTAGACTCATGGCTATTCACGCCTACTAATTTGGATAGGCACATTAAACTGGAGAAACATACAGTTTCAGCACAAATTTAGCAATTACATGATCCATACCTTATTATATGGATATGAATCAAACCGATACAACAAAGTTGACATAAATCAAAACCGGCATAAAATCGAAAGAGGAATATACCTATAAACACTTGTTTATATATAGAAACAGACATACCTACTAGATTTTGTAGTGCAATTTCTTTAACTATGCCCCAATTATGTTTTCTTCTTCGCTCTTCGGTGCCTTCTTGATATTGATTCGATGGTCAGGCACTTTGACTATGGAGATTTGCTCAGGGGATGCCCGTTGTTTTCTGGTATTTCTTTAATTTTTTTGCCATTTGCGATGTGTATAAAATTTTGTAAGACATTGTTCCATATAGTAACAGTTATAAAAAAAAATCCTCTGTAAACATGCATTCCAACATGTGATGTTCAAAGAATTACAAACAAAATAAGGATGAGGGAAACATTAAAAAGAAATAAAACAATAAACACATTGTTCCATACCTTTATCACCTTGATGATCTAATTTGATTAGGTGCTAACAGTTTCTCCTCTTTCCATATAGTAATAGTTATAAAAAAATAGAATAAGCATGTTGTACATCGAAATAAGTATGTTGCAGATCAGAAGCTATTAGTATCAAAGGCTACTGCAATGTGCATAAAGACGTATTAAACAATTAGAGTAATAAAGACATGTATGGATAATTGTAGATTTCATAATTCTACAACCATATATAAAAAAAATGCAATCCATTTTGAGTAATAGCACATAAACAGAGACATTTGATCCGATATTAATCAGCAGCAGTATGGATAATACCATTTACAGTAGTAGTAGTGACAGTGCAATTCCTCTCCTACTCCAACATCAATAGAAGCAGCAACTATTCGATCCGATATTTGGAACTCCTCTCCTACTCCAACAACAACGATCGAAAAATATAAATATGTATAAAGCAATACATAATTTTAAACAAGAGATAGTTAAACGTACATAAAAAAATTGATTATAAGATAACTTCTGGATATATGTTAGTAGTTGAACTCCCTAAATCAGTGGGAAGCAGGATAGATATAGAGTTAGCACTCGTGCGATGTGATAATGTAACATACAATTGACCATGATTGAAGACCTGAGTGCGCAAGTCAATCCCAACATACTTGACAAACTGGCCTTGCGATTTGTTCATTGTCATGGCGTAGACCAACTTGATTAGAAATTGATAATGAATCATCTTAATTGGCATTTCTGCAGAGGAAGGTGTTATAGAGACTCTAGGAATGAAAACTAATGTGCCAAATTTTTCATGAGTAAGGATTTGCGCCTGAATAATAAGCTTGGAACATTTTGTAACTATCAAGTGGGTGCCATTAAAGAGGCCATCCTTCGGGGCACGTAGCAACATTATTAGGCTTCTAACTTTCAAGTCCAATTTTAACAGCGATAACCCCGATGGGTTAAGGGCATTTAGAAACTCATTTGGGAACTAGTTACTTATGCTAGGATTAGTTTCATCAGGGCATAATTTATCGACAGCAAAGTATGTAACAATTTTACCGGGGAAAATACCGAGTGCGGTTGTATTTATGGCATTCACATCGTCATTGCAAGCCGAAAGAATTGTTCTTTCATTGAGGAAGGTACAAGTAATAGTTCCCTCCACGTGCAACAATGGGTATACAGCACCCATTAAATCCTCAACGCTTTTACAATGGCGCAGCGTTGAAGGCATAACACAGTTTCCTCTAGGCTAGTCCCAATTTGGAGGGAAAAGGGAAGTAAGTAAAAAATAATATATATATATATAAATATATATATATATGCGACTGTATTTATGGAATTCACATCATCATTGCAAGCCGAAAGAATTGTTCTTTCATTGAGGAAGGTAAAAGTAATAGTTCCCTCCACGTACAACAACGGGTATATAGACCCCATTAAATCCTCAACGCTTTTATAATGGCGTAGTATCGAAGGCATAAAACAGTTTCCTCTGGGCTAGTCCCAACCTGGAGGAAAAATGGAAGTAAGTAAAAAATAATATATATATATATATATATATATATATATATAGAGAGAGAGAGAGAGAGAGAGAGAGAGAGGATCACAAGTGGACCAAAAGAATGGACTTTTTAATGGACTTAACAAAAAATATTTAACCCTTTTCATTTTAATTCTTATAGTTTAATTGGTCCGCGCTAGCGGCACCCGAGACCCACTTTCACTCCTACCCACTACCCACCCACCCCTACCCACTACCCACCCCCCATCTGCCATCAAATGGGTACAGCAGGTGTGTTGTAAAGCAGCAGGTGTTCTGTACAGCAGCAGGTGTGCTGTTTGGATTTGGGTGGGTGGGGGGGTAGGGGTGAAAGTGCGTCTCGGGTGCCGCTGGCGCGGACCAATTAAACTATAAGAATTAAAATTAAAGGGTTATTAGTGTTTTTTGTTAAGTCCATTAAAAAGCTCATTCTTTTGGTCTACTTGTGATCCTCTCTCTCTCTCTCTCTCTCTCTCTCTCTATATATATATATATATATATATATATATATATATATATATATATATATATTGTATGTAAATTGCAATGTCAAAATGATTATTATAAAATATTATACCTCGGTTAAGAAGTTCAAAAATTGCAAAGTTTCAACTTCGGTATTATTGAGGCGCATGTTGGAGTTTAAGGTTAGAATATGTATATCTTTCCATAGCACGGACCGCCTTAAAGAGGCGGCAACGATTTCTTCTCGAACGACTTTAAGGATTATGGGCAATATTTGATGGAAATCACCATGGAACACCACTGTGATTCCCCTGAAGGGTATTTTATTATTACATATATCTTGTAATGACCGATCAACCGCCTCAACATAGAACCGATGTTGCATTGGAACTTCACCCCAGATTATGAGCTTCTCTAGATTGAACAACTCTGGTTGAATCGACTGCTTTGCAAACCCATATTTATAATTTTCAAGAATATCGAGAGGAATAGAAAACATCAAATGAACAGTTCAACCGTCGAACAATAATAAGGAAGCAATACCAGAAGATGCAACGGTAATCACTATAGGTACGAGACCCAAAAAATCGTAGAAATTATGTTATACAAAAAAGGCTTACCCGTTCCGTCCCCACCATTCAAAAAGAAAGTTGTTCCATTACCCTCAAACACAGAATTAGTTATTTCTTTAAAAGCAATTTGCTGCCCTGGATTAAGATGATCAATGTTACCTTGCACAATTGAGTGGTTTGTATCAACTTGAAGCTGGCGATGCTCCCATATTAGTCAATTTTCTCCAGAGGTACTCCAATTTCTGATAAGGAGTGGCATCGGAGGAAAGTCAGACAAACTCTTGACTGACTCATGTAGTAATTCCTTTAGCAGATACAAACCGTAGTCTTTTACTTCCGATTTCATTGGACATAGAATAGAGAATAAGATACGAAGCTTGTGCGCTACGTCATCACATATATCCAATGCAAACTGATCCCATGGCAAACCTGTAATACCCCGTACTTTTGGTTATATTTATTTTTTGGGATTAATTAATTAAATGAGAATTAATTGGGAATTAATCCGGGTAAAATACTAGCGAGTTGTGATTTGGTATTTAACTATATTGAGTATATATGATGTTATATGAATGTTGAAATATGAAATTTGTCGTGAGATTGATATACGGCAATTTGGTCATTTTATTGGGACGCGTGTGACAGTCGCGTCAGGATATAATTATTTTATTTATAATAGTGAATTTAAATTCTATTAACCGTATGGTCGTTTTGAGTGCTCCAACGCGTCCGGAAGGGTCGAGATAGTCAGAAAACACTAGCCGGGGGTGTAGTTTGGGTCCCGGGGTATTTTTAGGCCATACCGGTAATATAAAGGGTATTTTGGTAATTTCATATTTTTAGGAATTAAAAATGATGAAAATTAGAGAAGTAAATCTGATGTGGGTTTGACCCACTAAGCCACTAACCAACCCATGTTAACCCAATAGGTTACGTAGGTTATTAGAATTAGGTTCTATTACTTTCCATAAACAAACCCTAGCCACCATAGCCATTGGAGAAGAAAGCTTAGAGAGGGAGAGAAGGAGAAGGAATTCTGCAGAAAATCTTTACAAAATCAACACCAAATTCAGAGACAATCGAGGCAAGTGATTTAATTTCTTTTAATTCCGAGAATTTTTCTTCCATGTTAGATAATTTGAAGATTTACAATTGTTCTTGGAAGATAAATAAAAACCCATGTTAATTGGACTTAGAACTTGAATATTGAGGACAAATTGCATGTAGAATCACATAGAGATGATTATTCTGGTATTAATATATGTTGGATGTAACAAAAACGGATCTAGAATGGACTAATTGATGATTTCAAATTCTAGGGTTTATGTTCTTGAATAATTGGGGGAAAAGTGTAGAGATTTATAAATTGATTGATGTTAGGATGAATTAATCCTTTAAAACGTGTTAGGATGTGACTATAGTATATTTAAGATTGATTAGAGACCTTAAAACAATCGTTGGGACTAATTTTAGAGGAGATTTGAGGAGTAGAAATGGTGAAAAACGAGATTGGGAAAAATCTGGGCCGAAACTGGTCCCTCATTAGAAGACCTTCCCAGGTCGTTCGAACGAGCTCGTTCGAATGAGCTTCTAACGAGTTGACCAGTCGCTTCTAACGAAAGGGAACTTTGTTCGAACGAGATCTCGTTAGAAGGTACAGTTCGTTCGAACGAACTGGAATCTCGTTCGAACAGCCTCGTTCGAACGAGACTTCTAACGAGCTGGCAGTTTAGGCCTTTTTGGCCTGTTTTGATTTTGGGAGTCTCGTAAACTTGTTCGAGGGTAGAGATAACATTCCTTTGATTATGTATTAATAGATTTGGGACTTTTGGGTTATTATGAGGAGTAAATTATATACGAGTGATTTAAATCAATGGACCGTTTGCGTTGAGACGTGAGTGTCTACTACGACGTGAGAATAAATTATGGCGTGTATGATTATAAATCGGAATCGTATAAGGTGTGTAAATTATATATTGGTACTAGAATGAGAATAGTACTACGATAAACTACGGGATTACTAAGACGTGTGTTTACTTAGTATTAGTATATGATTTGTGTGTATGACATACCTACCATACTTGCTATCACGGGAGGTTTGCGTTCGCTTAGGGCCCTCTAATCCTTGTGTTGCCCGGATTTAGACTGGTTACCTCGATGAACATAGGTCAGAGAAAGACTTATTGGGATGTTAGTAAGTCCGCTGATCGTGGGAGCGTAGGTATGTGCGTGACCCATGTGATGTGACTGTGTTCGCCTCCACTATTTGTGATTTGTGTTATCTGAACTATTCCTGAGAGATTCGGAATATGTGATCCTTATGTACGTGATGTACCGGGATGGATAGCAGAGTATGTGTGCACCGCAGCTTAGTCTCGGGGTGCTTATATTGTATATTTATGTTGTGGAAATATACGCTTAATAAACTGGGAACTTTTATATAGTATTGTGTGTAACTATGGAATAACATAGAGGGTTAATTGATAACGAGCTGTATTACTCTTGTATGAGAACCTGAATTTACGTTAAGCACCTATTTAAATTGAGATCGTTATCATGGTAATGGAACCGAGTAATAAGGGTAGGACCTATGACAGTCTAGCTAGATATGATGTTACTTAGCTAGTGGGTTGTGTCGTCTTAGATGGGTACTTACGTTAGGAGTGCACAGTTAGACGAGAGGTAAGAATATCAGGTGAGTGCACGTCCTAACATGTACTTTGCATTTAATGTTTTAAATGTTTTTAAAGCACTTGCAGGTTTTTAAAATATCTCCACATTCGGGCTCTGACCCGTTTGCTTTCAAATCTATTTTTCTTGTAAAACCACTTTAGGTGCCCAGCCACTAGGACACCATGCATAGGGTACTCATTCAGGTGACGAGCTGTAGATGTTTGTGGAAGCTACAGGGAATTGCTTTTAGACGCTTCTATCATTTGGATTCCGTATTCAGTATTCTATCAGTTGTAGGGCATGTTGCCCATTTCTATTAGAGACACCTTTCCATTACAGTTTTTCAGACTTTGGCATGTATTGTTTCAGTATTCAGTTTAGTTATTTCAATTGTGGTTTTGTAGTGAGGAGTTTTCCTCCAGACTTTATTTACATTATGTGATGGTTATTCTAATTACTTCTTTATGGTGAATGGTGTTATTATTCTTCATTACACTTATTGCATGTTAATCAGACTTAAATTAAAATTTGGCAACTTACTTTTTAAATACTAGGTGGTTAGTAATCATTAAAATATTTTCGACAGTGATGCTATTAACTGGACCAACTTGACATTTTGAATTAATTTAATAAAGGAGTAGCTACCCGGTATTTAATTAGTCGGGGTATCACAAAACCTGGATTTAAAGGGATACACTGGGTGAGTAAAACGTAAAATAGCCGTCAGAGTTGATAACCTATCCGCATTACCTCCACCTCTTATAAACATTGCACCCATTCATCATCATCTTCTAAAATCCCTATTACCACACACATGGACTTGAAATAATCGTGTATAACATTATTGACAGTCTGTAAGCACTCAAAAAAATACTGCCCTTTAACAACGGTTAGTAGTAATCGCAAATAAAACCTTTTTCCCGAGTTTGGGTTGGTACGATACATCCTATCAATTACAAAACCCCTATTTTTTTATATGAGAGTCCAAGTCTTTGAATTCTTATTCCAAACATAGTGTTGGGGAAACTCTTCATAAGTATATGCACGCACGTCTTGATTAGATGCTTAATATACAAAAAATGTCGTTAAAGAACTTTGTTGAACTCAAGCCCTGTGCACAATTTCATCAATCGACTCACTTGGATTGTAAATAACATGATGCATACCCAGGAGGTGAAGTTCCAATCGTGTAACAAAAGGTTTCTCTTCATGCATTGGATTACCCAATATTCACCAAGTAGCTTCATGTGGTCCAATATACCTAGCATCTAAGTATTTTTGGATCTCATCTACACCTCATAAAACCATAGTGGTTCTAGCTTATCCCTTGTAAATTTAGTTGTGTATGTACTTGACGCATCGGATCCCGGTGCAAACTTCAATATTGATATGGCAATTGAACATTCGACTAAGATATGGATTGTATGGAACAACATCTCGATGATCAATTTTTTTCCTATTTACAAGAGTAAACACCAAACCATCATTACGACACTGATAAATTATATACCCATCTTTATCCATAGTGGTGGACTCTTTGAAATCCCTATGATATTTATTCATACATCTACTATTTTCCATGCAGGGAGCTTGAGGAGACTGTGAACCACACGGCCCATGAACCATACAACCCAAAATAGTTTCAAAAAGTGTCAGATCATCATCCATGATTGGAAATTCAGCACATACTATATTATTGACTGGGCATATGTTTTAACCTTACTCGAACCATCAAGAAATAATAAAGCATGCATGTGAGGTAAACCTAGACTTGAAATTCAATTATGATGACGTTCGCCACTTTTCTGCCATATATATGTATATTCTCATTCTCCTTTATGAATGCCTTCTATTTAAGTTCAAACACACGTGCAACCAATTCGGGACAAAGCAAGGGATTCTGATGAGGCATCAATTCCTTTGTAATTTCTGGCCACTTTGGATTTGCATTCATTGTGAGAAAAACATCGGGATGCTGGTAGAAACGTGCGATGGCCATCGAATCTTCATAAATCTCAAACATATGTCTCACACTACCAGTGAAAGGCGATGGCAGAATCATCCGTTTACCAATCTGATCTGGTTGTAACCCATTCAACATACTATCACTAAGTTCTTTGTATAACTCCACCCGAAGTTTTCCTTGATTTAATCTGTAATAAGTTAGACAGTTTTGCTCGGTAGAAGCCCATGCATCAACAATGAACTCCTGGAACAATTTACCCCCTTTAAAGAGGGTGGAGTACTCAAAAGCATGTTGAAACAAATGATAACCATAATAATTCAATTGAGTTAAAAGCTTAGTATGTTCAGTCGAACATTTCACATCCCATAACTTCATCTTTGAGCGCCAACCAAGTTCCCCGTAAGGGAACAATAAGACGTAATGCAAAGTTAAATACGCAGGGTGACACTCGTTAATTTGCATTAATTGATTACCTCATTTGAGCCTAACAATAATATCTTGCATACCACTAACATTGGATCCATCCACAGGTAAAATAATAGCAATTTCATCAGATGATGGTAAATTATATGTGTAACGGTCCTTTGCACAAGTATAATGAAGGTAAGCCGTTAACTCATGGCCTATCCTATTTCAGTGATCCAAAATAGCATATTCCTCATGATATTTCATCATGAATGCATTATTCTCCAACAAATATTATTGTAGTGTATTGAGGACATCCCTCTTCAAATGAGGATTTCTGTAGTGGTGAATATTTAAAGCTACATCTGGATCGTAAATGTACAATTGAGCGTAAGTTGCATCATGTTCGTGACCAACATCGGGTAATAAGGATCCAGGATGATAACGAAGCTTGGTGTGAATCATAAAACTCGATGGACCCCTGCCATGGAGGACCCGATCATCTATCTGGAAACCTAAACACGTAAATGCATTGGCAGCATTATACTCTCATATATTAGTGCAAAAAGATCTAGACTGATCATCATCACCCTCAAATAGAAGCTTAATTTCAGGTAGGGGTTGAATGAGGGAAGGTAAAAAAAATTGGCCATGCCAACAACACTTCCCAAACAGCGGTCTTATTTTCTAGGACCCCGACATCCTTTCATCCATCCAGTGTAATGCACTATAGTGAGGGAATATTACATTCATAGGTCCCAAATCATGTCTTCCCGACACATCATAAGCATGACATCGTGCCCTGCTACTGGGTTCATTTGGGAAGGAGGGTCTCCCTGACCTAAAATGGAGGAAAATAGTATTTGTTAAACATAGGTAAGATATGCAAAAAATAACCAACTACTAAAATAAAGAAGAGAGTAAGTAAATGTACCTAAATGTCGATCGTATATTATTTCCCAGAGGGGGAGTATCTGAATTAAAAGTGGTATCTCGATTAGACGACTCTTATTGTATAACCCTTGGAGATGAAATCACATCCGTCGTTAGTATGTTAAAATCGAAATCTAAGTTCAGATTACGCGGCTAAACCAAAGAGGCAAATTGAACCGGGTCATCAGAATGTTGATTAGGGGTGAGGTTACGTAGCTGATATCCGTAAGTATTTTTTATATGGGGGTGAGATTACACAGAGGGCAACATTGTGGTGTAGGGGTGCTCAGCAACGGAGAAGTTTTTGGACGGGAAACACAGGCGGCATTCTGAGATCGTTCCCATTCACGTCGGTGTCTCTGACCCAAGATACGGGTGAAAGTAGGTGGAATTTCCTGCTACGTTATAGATAGTTAGTAAATGAAGACGAAAGATAATGAAAGTAGAATAATAATAAATATGTAAATGGAAGAAACATCACACCGTAGGCACATTTAAGGTGGAAGTGTGTCTTTCGACATATGAAGTTGAACATACCTACGGATACAATGAATAAAAAATGAAAACTCAAAATTACAGTGGTTATATGGTAAAAAATGAAATTAAGTGCAAAATAAAAAAAAATCGCACCGAGTCAAGGTTGCCCATAAGTCTCTGTGGAATGTCCATAAGAATATTTGATATGGGGGTCTGGTTTTGCAGAGGGACACATTGCAGCGTAGGGGTGCTTAGAAACGGATAATTTGTCTCAACGCGACTTGATGTAGGTCGGGAAACACTGCCTTCATTTTGTGACAGTTCTTGTTCACGACGGCGTCTTTGAGCCAATATGCGAGCAGAAGTAGGTGGAAATTCCTGATAATTTATAAATAGTTAGGAAATTAAGTCTAAATATAATCAAAGTTTTATGATGTGAAAATTTAATTTCATTACAGAAGAAAGAAGAACTGAACCGAGTAAGTGGGGTCATTCTCTTTCCTTTTCCCCTTTCCGTTATCCAAAAATTTCTCTCTGTGTTTTCTCTTCTGAAAATAATATATATATATATATATACATATATATATATATATATATATATTAGTATTGTAGATTGCCTAGTTGTGTAAGAAAATTAAAAAAAGTCTAAAGTTACTTATGTACGAATGATGTCTAATTCAGATACATCACGGATCACAACACCCGTGTTTCTTCTACGAAAGAGTTCGAGCTGTTTAGAAAGGGTTATCTGATTCATGTCCACTCAATGCTAATAGACTACAAAATAATTAAATATAACAAATGATAAAGTTATTAAGAACTAACCTTGTAAATAGCAGCTTCAAAACCTCCACCCAATGGTAATAGCCAACAAATAAATCAAGTCCACTGCACCTAAAAATAAATCAAAATCCAAGCATTGTAAACCTAAAATCATTTGAAACCATTGTAAACCTAAAATATATTAAACCAAAAATTGAAAACCATTCAAAACTTACCAAATAGAATCGGCGCAATGAGGAGAGAGGGGCGGTGGTGGCTAGGGAAGAGGGGCGGTAGCGAGGGTGTCTAAATTAACCTTGTAAATATCAGCTTCAAAATCAAGTCCAACACTCCACCTAAAAATAAATGAAAATCCAAATGAATATTACAATGCCAAATCCAGGAAGATCCCCATTTGGAAAAGTAAGATTATAAACACACAGTTTGGGCTATTTCCAAATGGCCCCTAACTTACTTTTTGTTGCAAATTACCCCCAAACTACCCACACGGGTTTTTAAGGAAAAATGTAATAGATTATCAAGAAACCCAAGATATAAAAAAAAACATATCACAAAGATTCAGATCTAACAAAAACCATCAAGGCCTTTAAACAACCAATCTTATAATACAAATAACAAAAATCACATAAAATAGAAACAATATAATAGAAATAACTAAACAACTCATTTGACCCCTAAACTATCTAGGTTGTTCCTAAATAGCCCCTATTCATTTTATGGTTGTAAACTAGTCCCCAAACTTTCCAAACCGTTATAATAGATATTTCAAGGCAAAATGTAGCAGATTCTCAAGAAACCAACACTATAAAAATATGGCAAAACCCATTAAAACCTTTAAATTGCAGATCTTATCCAACTATCAAGCATGAGATTATTTCAATAAATAACTAAAATCCATAAAAAATAATGAGAAAATAATGAAGATAAAGTATATATGAACTGGAAAAAATTACCCACGGGGTTTGTGGTTCTCTTTGGTGTGGAAATATATTTTTCTCGGAACCCATTATCACCTTTCTCTTTTTCTCTTTTTCTCTTAAAAGTCTAACACCTGAATCCTAATAGAAATACCATATTAGCTAAATAAAATTCAAATGAAAACAAAAATACCAAATGATTAGAAGAAAACTCACTAAGCGAAAATCCTAATGTGAAATCAAAACAAAACAGTAAACTAGGCCTTGAAGTAATATACCTTTCGTACAAAGTCAGTTTGGAAGCAAGAAGAGGTTTGAGAGGTTGTAAATGGGAGAGTGTGTGGATGTTTTGGAGAGAGAAACAGAGGTAGTAAGTTTTTAAGGGGATAGTAAGTGAAAGATGGGACATTTGGGAGGCTCGAGGCAGACTGGGCATTTGAACTGGGCGAGAGTGTGGGTTTGTTTGGTGAGGTTATATCTGATTTTTCCATGTCACAAAGTTAAAGTTGTGATGTGGCACAACCTCAGACCCTTGGATTGCCCTAAAAAATTCGATCTCACCCATTAATTCGTTGGCACTATTCAAACACCCATCTCCCATATATATATATATATAGAGAGAGAGAGAGAGAGAGTATTGATTTTCTCTCTCTAGAATTTATAGAACTACTTTTATAATTTTAGATTATTTTAGATTAGCCATGGGATTTTATAAATTTATTTTTTGATTTATTTTTTTGGAACCAACCCTTTTTTATCTTTTTGTTGCAATTCTAGAAGCCATGTCAAAATTGTTGAATTTTTAAAATCATTAGAATTTTTTTTATCTTTTTTGTAACTTTTGACTATTTATTTTGATTACTTTATGTTTATTCAGCCTTAGAGCTTCAGCAATAGTGTGCGTGCACACAAATATACACAAAATATATATATATATATATATATATATATATATATATATATTAAGGATGAAGGTATTGTAGGGGTTTTAAAATATTAAAGATATGGATTTGGACTTATAAAAGGAATAGCAAGACCCCACTTTCAATGAAATAAGACCCTGTAAAAAACTAAGGTCAAGATATGCCTACACATGATCATGAGAAGGTCAATGAATGAACCCATAAACTAAGACATGCAAAAATTTACACAAAGCCAAATATGCAAATCTCCACTAAGAGAGTTCAAAAGTTCAAGAAGACATTAAGGGTAGACACACAAAAATCTTCAAAAATACTTAGGCTGTTATATGTTGATTTATATTTTAATTATACAATGTCAATATTATAAAATCCATATGTATTTGAAAAATGAATTTGATTGTATTTGAATATATGCTATTAACTTTTTTTATTTGTTCTAGCCTACTAAATATATGCTATTAACTTTTTTTATTTGTTCTAGCCTACTCCTAAGGGGTGGGTTGTCGATATGTAGCTACACAGGATGTTGAGTTGGACTTCGGGCTGGATATATCTCTACAACTACCACCGCATCAAAAAGAATGGGTCTATCACCTCATCCATGAGGAATCAAACCTGAGACCAATAATTCTCAAGGTAATTTTTCTAATTTTGATTACTCATAAATATCCATTATTGTTTTTTGAGTTGTGAATTAAAATGATCACATCAATGTCATTTGTGCGTAGAAAATATGAACTTCACTATGGAATATCATGTCCATATGTCTCATATTGATTAATTTAATCCCCTCATATATTGTCTAATTCCTTAAATGATAAAAAAAAATGTATTTTAACAATGTATATTTGAATTATTAGATCAAAATGTAGAGGAAAGATAAAAAACGTGTGCTAGTAGACTTTCATGATTTATATTAGTAGTTTAAAACACGTTGTAACACCACAAGGGGCCCTACTAAAGCAAAATAAAATGCATCAAATGTAAAACCATTTGACAATGTCCATCGTCAAAATAAATATTTGGAGAAGCATAAAATGAATAAATATATTTTCTATTCTCATTAATATAAAATGCCATTTATAATTGTCTTTGCTTTTAAACGAATAAAATAAAAAGATATTTACTCGTCCCTTTATCCCAAATCTGATTATGTCTTATCTGTAATACCCCATAAAATTTATAAATAGATTGATCAATTCTAAGTCTTTTGTGAGAAATAAATCCAAATCTGGAGTGAAATATCAATTATATAATGTCCATCTCTGAATACTAGTACAACATATATAATCTCTGACTCGAAAAGAAATTCTACAAAATACAAGAGCATGTACATTAATATAAAATGAATACATATAAGTAAAGAAGATACATTGCTCGACTTTTACATCCTATAAATGATGAATAGATAGTTACTAGAGATGCTCCTTAAACAAACAACCCAAGTCTATGGCAGAAACAGTGGCCTAAAACATGTGAAAAATGGATTAAACAATAACGTTAACAGGAAGTTTATGATGAATATGAATATAAAAATTTGAGCTACAATAATAATTACATATATTTATCCCATAATAAGTAGATTTTACGTTATTTAATTTAACCAACCCAAACAACTTTAAAATATAACATGTGGCTCCACTCCCAAACCCATTTGTGCCACATGTAATATATGTTCTTTTCTAAATTCAAAATACTTTATTTTCTCGTTCTTAAGTTAACCTCTTGAATTAAGAATCATTTATTTTGGGGTAATTTCTTAACTTAAGAGCATCTCGTTAACTGATAAAAAATATCAATAATAGTCTTTAGTTAGCAATGTAAAGGGTGTCTCTAGTCTACCAGTCCAAACAATCTCATGCCACTAATATAGTATACATGTGTCTAGTATATTCATTAAATTGTTCCCGAGTCATAAATTTACAGTTGTAGATCGCTAGTATAATAAACTGATACAACCAACTCAAACACCTAAATATAGAATCACATAAACCAGAAGAAAAATAGAATTTACGTCTAACATCCACATAAGTACGATCCTGGACATGTACAAGTAAATGGGCTACACCCGTGTCCACAAATAAAAATATGAAGGCCTATCTTTATCGCTTTCAGGGGTCACTCGTGCATACAAGGAATAGTTATAGGACATCCCAACCCTTTAACTTGAAAACGTCATCAGCATAGGGTAAATCACTATGCCTTCACACCAAATGTACAGTCCCCCATACCCAAGACTGCATGAGAGGATCATCCTATTTGTTTAACTCGGGAGAAGGGGACTTTAAGAACATATGATCGGGGTAAAAAGGACCTAGGCAGAGCCAGTCACATCACCAGAAAATACTACACATGGTCAACGTCATATGCGCCCCCATTTACTTTATCCTACTACATCCCCAATGAGAACACACCCCACCTTGGTTTGATTGCACATAAATCAAGCAAGTAAGCATAACCCTATGCTAGCCGGTTAAAAAGAAAGTACAAACCCTACACATCCAGGTCATATAAACAGATAAAATGCCTATTCAATTCGGTTACACATAAAGTCTCTTTTATTATTAGTTAAAATGCATGTTAACTATTATCGATTATATAGGATATTGAGCAAGGCTCCTATCACGAGTATTATGCACTCTCAAAGGATGTAACATTAATATCTCATTTCCGGACTTGAAATCCAAGGTCCCTAAATTAGGTATTAGTCCCTACCTAATCTTCCTATAACAATTTGAATCACCCTCTACCCTACTCTATGCGTCACAATCGTAATATCACCATTTGTAAGGTTTATTAGAGATCTTAAAGGTGTTCGGGATGCAAGACGTAAAGTTTGGGTGTTTTGGGGAAAGTTTTGACATATTCTTCATTTTTAATGGAAATTGGGTCATTTCATACTCCAATATTTGTATGTTCACAATACCAATATATAAAGCATTAAGTTATCATTATGTGGATTCTAACCAAATGAAGAAGTTATGGACGTTTCATTGTGCTAAGTGCCAGATCCCGAATATATTCGGCTAAGAACTGAATTGATTTGGCCCTTGTAATTTCTAACTTTGCACCAACATGCTAGTGACGGCCTAACTCAAGCCTGTAAACAACAATAACAACAACAACCCATCTCCTTCATATATAATCATCATAAGACAACAAATAACGTATTTTTACAAAGTTTAGATGATTATAACTCGTTTTAATGATCAAATTTCATATTTCATTAATAAAACACTAGTTTTATTTTTTTCATAAGGACGGGTTAATTAGCCAATGATTTATCATCAATTAATCCAGTAACATTAGGGATTTTATAGGTATTAACTATTAGAATGCAAATCTAATGTTTTCAATTTCATCTAATGCAGGTTTATAGATTGATTTAAGGGTTTCTCATTAAAATGACACTAGTTCGTTAACATAAGATTATGTTTGAATTATGTAGTTAATCTTCTTATAAAATTAAGATATAATTTGAATAATAACGGATTTAATTCATTAAACTCATATTTCAATGAATTACTACCATTATAACACCAACTTAATTAAATTCCTAATCAAATTAAATTTGTCGACCGATTAATTGAGTAATCCTCCTAAAATTCCCCAAATCTCTTCAACACATGCATTCATCCTCTCCTTCGATCTCTATGGTTTTATCTCTAGCCTCAAATGTGTTTTAGGTTTAGTCGAATGACTTCTTAAGTTGGCTTCCCACGAAATTAGCTTAGGCCTCTTATGGACCTTAACCCAATGAGTTCAAATAACACTCCAAATAGCCTAAAAATCTACCTAAGACATATACTAACTCAATATACTTAAAACTCGTTGTTTTAAGTAAGAAATGGACATTCTACGCATTCTATATGCCAACTTTAAATATTACACAAATTAACTAATTAATTATCTTGACAAACTACTACATTAGCCAATACGAGTCCAAACATCAATTGTGTATACATTAAATAGTTAAGAGAGGAATGACATTATAAGAAACTACTTCACTTTCGGTGGGATTGGACAAAGAGAAAATAATACAAATAAGACAACCCCTAATACCTAGTCCCTCACAATTCCATAATCACTCATAATACTATATCGCTTCCCATTATTTGGTTAGTCTATTATCATATATTAAATCCGATTTCATCTATGAACTATACAACACATATAAAACATAAATAGTGGCATCCTATATCACATAAGCAAAAATATAACAAATATCACCATTTAAATTATACACCAAAAATACGGGGGCATTACAACATCAATAATAAACCAACTGCTACCCATAAAAAGTTTGTAATGTATATAAAAACTATGGGAGTATGAGAGGAAAAATTAATATGCTTGTATAAATTCTCCAAGTGAACTACACATACTCCTGCATCCACATATGTAAGAGTGTATGAATATGAACACTCAACTATCATCCCAAACTAAATATCACATTCTAGGATCTCACCTTGTGCCACTACACATATCAAAGTCCTCCGTATATTAAAATCATCATCGCACATCCCTCAGTTCGGTGTGAACTCTCGATCACCCTCATGTCAATTATCCTCCCAACACTCCATGCCCTCATAACTAATACAGCCACAATCATAAGGAACATAAGAGTACTCCCTTCATTGTCCAACCATAATGGCTTCATAACCCATAAAAATAGTTTCATATCCTAAGGTACTATGGCATTGTTCAAAGCGACGGGAGATAAAAAAAAATTCTCAAAAGCACACCTCGTTCAACGGGTAGTTTGTGTAATACCTCACTCTACCACCACTGATATTATCATTAATTTAATTATGACTCAAAACGGTATGGGGTTTTATTCCAAATCACATCCACAAACTCGTGTCAACAAGGATTAGAATCCTGACAAGTTGTGTCATAAATCACATGCCTTATCAATGGAGTTGAAATGGCCTTGGTGTTAGAAGAGTGAAAACATACCTATGTGAACCACTACTTTCTCTCACCCATGAGATATGGGATGTAACTCTCTAGTTATCAAATCGACCATGGAAAAAGTTTCTTACAATCCACCCCCTTAGAGAGCCCAATGTCCTCGTTGGGATAAAATGAACCATCACACAACATGTTATGTATTAGCTCTGATACCGTTATGTAATACCCCACTCTACCATCATCGATATTGTCCCTAATTTAACCATCAATCACAGCATTTTGGGGTTTTATTCTAGCTAATATCCATAAACTAGTGCCAACATAGTTTAAACTCCTAACTTGTGGTGTCATAAACCACTTGCCTTACAAGTGGAGATTGAATGCCTCAGTGTTAGATGTGTGAAGATACATATGTACACCATTACATTCCCTCATCATGTAATGTAGGATGTAACTCTCAAACTTCTAAATCAACCATGGAACCAGTTTGTTATAGTTTGGCTAAGGGATCCTTGCGCATCCTTCAATAACAATATCAATATCAATTTCTCAATATAATATCTTTATCAAGATTACGTTTATACAGTTAGGTATTATTATTCTACCCAATTTTTACAACCTAATAATTAGGATTTTTCTTAACTACTCAACATGAAAAAATGATTATATAAACATATGTATAACAAGTTTGTAAAGAATTTCAGCCTTACGCATTGTTGAAAAAATATCCATAAGATATTCTTGAAAGCTCCAAAAATTACAAAACTAGAGCCTGGACACTCCTAATTAAATTATATATGATATTTAGTTAGCATGGAAGTCAGATTCACAAATATATCATGCCGAAAATAGCATGAATGTGACGGTTTCATTTAAAAAATAACACCTCTTTTACTCCTTTCATCGTCCTCTCTAACCCTTGAATTTGTATAAATATCCTTATGCTTCATATTCCTTGTGTTCTATCTTCTTATCTAATGTCATATCCTCCTATATCCTTCTGTCAAGATCTAAGTGTTGTAATATAACATATTTATAATAAGAGGTAACTAACTACGGTTTTTAATATATTAATCTAATTTTTCTCATATGACCCCGCACTATGGTATTAAAATGGGCTCCAACTACATATATATATATATATATATATATATATATATATATATATATATATATATATATATATATATATCCACTAGTAACTTGCCAAAAGGGCTTCATAACACATGGGAACTTATTTTTGTTATTTTTAGTGTATTTATCTCACTTGCAAATCCCCCAATTAAGTCCTCGCCAAAATTATATTAATTAATCATAATAAAAATCCCACTACATAAATTAAACATAATTCACTCCCAACTTGCCAACCAAATTCCTGAACTATCACAAATACCCCCCAAGATTTTAAATTCTAATCAAACCTTATACCCAAAAAATTATAATCTCAATCTAAGGAAAAAAAAAACTTATCTAATTTATAATTCTCTTAATCCAGTAATGTCCAAATAAATAAGCCACTTAACCAAATATGTTGATCCATAATATAATGAAAATAATAAAACTCAATCCATATATCTTAAGTACAATATAAAATCCAAATACATGTGAATAAATCTCACTTGTATCTTTTCAAAAGCAACGAGTATTACAGTCTTTCCACTAACAAAAAGAGTTTCATCCTCAAAATTCACTATATCCTTATTTTCCTAAATGTTGTAGAATGAATCAGGATAATCACACAATAGAAAACTCAATAAACCAATAACATAAATGTCACAAGAAATCACATAACCTAAGCTCTGATACCACTTATAACACCCATAGGGTAAAAGTCATCTAATTTAAAACCATTTAACAACGCCTAGTGTCTAAATAAACATTTACGGATGAATAAATGAAATATGTATTCTCATTAATCTCAAAAAGTCCTTTATAATTTTTTACAATAAAAATATGCAATGCTTTTAAAAGAATAAAATACAGAGAAATATACTCGTCCCTATAACCCAAATCCGAATACGCGCATCGACAATAAACCATTACTCATACAAAACCCATAATGCATATATAAATTTGGGGGGTATGAGCTGGAAAATCAGTACGCTTGTATAAATGATCCAAGTTAATTACACATATTCATGTGTGCACATATTTATGAGTGTATTCATATGAACACTCAACTATCATCCCAATATAATTATCACATCCTAGGATCTCACCACGTTCCACTACACATCCTAAAGACCCCCATAAAATACAATTCTATGCGCACTTCCCTCAGTATGGTATGGACTCTTGATCACCCTCTTGTCAATTATCCTCCCTATACTCCATGACAACATAACCAATAAAATCATAATTATAAGCCACAATATAGTACTCCATCATCGTCATACCATAGTGTCTTAACAACCCATAACCAAATGACTTATTAGCCCAAGGTACCATGGCATGGCTCACAAGATAAGATACAAGGAAATAACCCAATAGCATACCCCGTTAAATGAGTGATTTTGATAAGGGATGCCTATGCATCCTCTAATAACAATACCAATATCAATGTCTCAATATAACATCTTTATCAAGATTACATTTTCACTAATTAGTTATTACTATTCTACTCAATTTATAAAACCCAACATACACTACACCAAATCTGTCGAATTGTCATGGTCATTGACCTTGACAAGTTGGACTTGTCAAGGTCAATAACCGTGACAATTCTGGGGGTGACAAATTTTTTTGTCACAAACTTGTCACAGTCATTGACCGTGACAAGTTTGTTAGAATTATCATGGTCATGTCATGGGCCTTGATCGTGACAAGCTTTGTCACAGTTAAGGACCGTGACAACACTGTGACGGTGTTTAAAAAAAATTCATAATCAATGATCGTGACAAGTCCGTGACAACTTCCTTTGTCAAGGACTTGTCACGGTCAATGATCGTGACAATTCTGGGCAGAATTGAAAAAAAATCTGTTGGGCAGTATGGGCACTACCACTGCCCAGCAGTATATATGTACCTGTTATAGCAACGTTGTACCTGTTCAAACATTATATATCTAGATAAAATAGAGATAGTGAAAATATACATTCAAAATAGAAATAATCCCGTACCTGTTCAAAACTTTGGCATTCTCCACAAAGTACCTCAACTGTTCAACTCCATTGTTCGACCCCAATCCTATAATTTCGATTGTCTTTAGGTGTGATCTCAAATAATCAGGTACATACCATTCCAGTCACGATGTCTCGATTTGTTTACAACAAAATTAAAAACCCTAATATAAGAAGAAACAACATCACCATCAATTATCTCAAATCTACAAACTATTTAGCTGGAAATGATGTTATGAACCCTTGACGTACATCAAAGATAAGAACCTCTAGAAGAGGAGAACTTTTGAGAAAATTCAGCACCAATTTCCAGTTCCAGTTCCACCATAAGAATCAGCCACTGCAAGACACTGCACAAGAGTGTAGTGCCACCCAACAAGCAAATATTCATAAAAATCGAAATTGAAATTTAAATATTCATATAATATAAATATAAATACATTACCTGTAGTGCAACCCAAACACTTAACTTGAACTCATATGCCACCTCCTTCCAACTAATGTACCCAGGACAATCGTGTCAAATATAATTCCCTTCATATCTGAACACTAAGAATTGCAATAATCCTATGGAGTTATGCTCTGCAAATTCCTTCCGACCGTTGTGTAGCCAAACATCACTCGTTGAAGTTGTCAATTCCACTTTCCATATTTTTCCATGTTTTACTAGAGGTTCAAAGTGGTGGGGTATGGAAAGTGTAATTGACAACTTCAACTGATGATGTTTGGCTACACAACGGTTGGAAGGAATTTGCATAGCATCACTCCATAGGATTATGGCATTTCTTAGTGTTCGGATATGAAGGATAGACGAAGAGATTCAGTCTCCTCTCCACAAATAGGACACCCCAAATAACTATGTACAAATCACCTATTAAAGGTAAGAAGCGTATATTCATGGATTAGTATAAACAAAACTTAAATTTCAAATTCAAATTCAATTTATAATAGAAAATTCCTCCAAAAGTAACAACTTTAAGCCACTAAGAATATTATACAGAAATTACGCACTCCCAAACTATCCAAACACATTGGAATATTTCGGTACAAATTGGAATATTTATTACAAATTTAAAAATTATTTAAAATTCGGATTATCATAAAAAATGGATTGATATTCGGTAGGAGTAGCCAAGTCATCCACACTACTATTTAGACATTATGGCGCGTGTTGGACAATTGGCCACCGCTCGTTGTTGATATACTCTGAGTAAAACACTTGGTTAACCTTTTGAAATGAACAAACAAACGGATCATCTCTCAAGTGATCATTTCTCTTCAACTTGGACAAGCCAACCATGATCAAATTGGTGACAGGATCAACTTTACAATCATTTTTATCCTCAACTCTTACCCAGTCACAGTTAAATACAACCTCTTTGAAGCTTATATAATCCAATTCAAATATATTTCGGGTTACACCATAGTAAGTCATTTCAGCTTCAACGAGGTTTCTATCTTTTGCGCTCGCTCGAAAGAAAGTAAGAGCCTTGTATTAAATGCCCGAGTGTTATACATTTGTACTTTCCTCGCACAATTTAGCGCCAAAAATGTAACCGTTCAATCGATAGTTTTTGTACTCTTATGCCACGAACAAGGGTTCAATGGCTAGATGAGCAAGCCTTGATGTCGCATCACCCGTCTTTAAGAGCTGAGAATATAGATAAATTAATTATATTAGTTGTAAAATTTAGTGTAATGTAACGTTATATAACAGCCATTTTCATTATAATTACCTCTTGTGTCAACCACAGCCTAAATTCGTTGTCTGATTGTACCATTATTTTTCGTCTTTTATTGTTCTCACAGGCTTCATATTTTCTGCATATTAAAAAATTAATCATGTATAAAATAATCCAAAATAATGTTAAACATTATAATAATCGAAACTTACTTTTTCCATTCTTCGACATCTTCATGTGTGTCAAATAGATAACGAGCTACTTGTTCATGTTGCAAACTCGTTAATTTCACTCGTTTTCTCATCACATGACCACCATCATCGACGAACTCATCAGTGTCATCAGCGCTAGTCGAGTCAGGAATATATTCCCGAGTATATATTGATGACTTCACGGTTATGTATTCCTCTACAATTGATCCTTCAATGTATCGCGTATTCTTAACGTAATCTTTAAAAACTTTCATCAATCTTTCAAATGGATACATCCACTGATATCTAACTGGACCACAAAGAAGTGTCTCGTAGCATAAGTGTACCAATAAGTGAACACTTATGTCAAAGAATGCGGGAGGAAAGTACTTCTCTAATACACAAATTGCTTCGTCACCGCCAATTTTGCGGCCACTATGTGTTCTCGATTGACTACCTTCTCACACAAGAGTGAGAAGGTAATACTAATTTGCAAAATAACCCTCCGCAAATCCTTGTTCTTGGAGAAACGGTGCTTAAATAATAGAGTAACCAATTGCATGATCACATGTCAATCGTGGGACTTACACTTATGTAAATCATGAGTAGCATAATTCACAATCCTTTGCAAGTTGGACGAAAAAGTAGATGGGGCCTTCAAATTATATATTGTGTCTAAAAGCACCTTCCTTTGCCCACTCGTCAAAGTAAACGCACCAGGGGGAATTATTGTCCTTCCCCTACTATCTTCTTTCAACCATAGTTGTGGCCTAAGTTTCAACGATTTAAGGTCTTTTCGTGCATTTTCTCCATCCTTCGAATGACTCCCCCCAAGGAAAGTGCCCACAACCCATTCTATTTGTCTCACCCATCCATTCTTTGTATTTCTGATATCCCATCACAGCTACCACAACTAATCACCTATTACAGGTACGAAGCATATATTCACGGATTAGTATAAACAAAACTTAGATTTATAGTATGTTTCATTTAATTATGTCTTATTTATATTCAAATTCAATTTATAATAGAAATTTCTATTTCCTCCATCTCCTCTAAACGGTGAGTGGTCCTATCCCATTCAAGATCGCATTTTTCTGTAATTTACTTGACATCTCATGCACATTGTTACAATTTGAAAAAAAATGGCAGCATATCCCCGTAGTTCTCCAAGTACACGACGTAGATTGGCTAGTGTGAGTGTTATTTCAATTGATCAATTAAAATAACAGTCACACTTGTCAATCTAGTATGTACCCAGAGAACATTAGGATAATACTACAGAACTTCCTCCAAAAGTAACAACTTTAATCCACTAAGAATATTATACAGAAATTATGCAGTCCCAAACTGTCCAAACGGGACAATTCAAGAGATCTCATTACAGGGATAATGACTCTCGAACGGGTCTAAGGTCTATTGAATGCATACACATAAGAACTAGAAGGCTAGTATCTTTTCGCACTATATGTAATTTCAAGTATGTTTCATTTAATTATCATACTATATTGTTCTATATACAAAGTAATTTTGAAAAAAAGTTGAAAAATCCCACCCCCATATGGACAATAATCCAGTGGTCATGCCACTTTTAAAATTAACCAACCCAACATCGATCCAGTATAATCCAACAGCAATGTCAATAACAAAGGTGTATCCCGTACTCCTTCTAATTCTTCTACTCAATTAATTATTTTCATTAATTAAACTAACAATTAAAGTATACAATTATTAATTTACTAATTTACAATGAGGGCAATACTACTTTCATAATTAATCATATATTAATTTACTAATTTACAATGAGGGACAATCAATCAATTCATTTACAAGGGACATTACGCACAAACACGCACACTACACACACATATACACACGCGCGCACATACCCACCCACCCATCCCTTCCCCCTCCCCCCCTGCCCCACCACACGAACACACACACACACATACACATATATATAAATGGAATAGAGAGAGAGAGAGAGCAGCATAGAGAGAGAGAGAGAGAGAGAAAGAGAGAAGGAGGGAAGAACGACGGGGGAAAAAAGAGGGGGAAAGGTTTTTTTTACTGTGACATTTATCATGGTCGTGTCACGGTCATTGACCGTGACAATATTATAAGGATTGTCACGATCATTGATCGTGACAAGTCGTTGTCACAGATGTGACACCCCGACTAATTAAATACCGGGTAGCTACTCCTTTATTAAATTAATTCAAAATGCCAAGTTGGTTCAGTTAATAGCATCACTATCGAAAACATTTTAATAATTACTAACCACCTAGTATTTAAAAGTAAGTGCCAAATTTTAAGTTAAGTCAGATTAACAAGCAGTAAAAGAATAATGGAAGAGTCAACATAATCCATTCACCGTACGAAGTAATGAAATAACCAACAATAATACTAAGAAATCCAGAGGAAAACTCCTCACAATAATCCCAACAAATGGAAATAATACTACCAGTCTGAATCCTGAATAATTACATGCCAAAAGTCTGAATAACTGAAATAAATGCAAAGTCTCTAAAAGAAATGGGCGACATGCCCTACAACTGATAACTGATGAATATCGAGTCAAGATCGATGAAGCGTCTACAAGCAAAGTCCTGTAACTTCCACAAACAGCTACAGCTCGTCACCTGAATGAGAATCCTATGCATGGTGTCCTTGTGGCTGGGCACCTAAAATGGTTTTTACAAAAATAGATTTGAAAGCAAATGGGTCAGAGCCCGAAAGTGGAAAACATTTTGAAAACAGCAAGTGTTTTAATAACATTAAAACATTAAATGCAAAATACATGTTAGGACGTGCACTCACATGAAATTCTCACCTCTCGACTACATGTGCACTCCTAACGTACATTACCCATCTAAATGACACATATATCTAACCAAAACGTAATAAGTTCTACCTCTTACAACTCGATTCCCATATTACATTCTAACGTTACCAAAGAATAGAGGGCTTTACTTAAACTCAGATTCTCAATATGTAATACATTTCACTATTGATTAACCCGTTATGTTTTCTCAAAACAATACTATAATTTTATTCACAATCTTAACATGAAAGTTCCCATTAATTAAGTGTATATTATTCACGTCATAAATATACAATACAAGCACCCCGAGACTAGCTGCGGTGCACATATACTCTGCTATCCATCCCGGTACATCACGTACATAAGGATCACATATTCCGAATCTCTCAGGAATAGTTCACAGATAACAACATCACAAATAATTGAGGCGAACACAGTCACATCACATGGGTCACGCACATACCTGCGCTCCCACGATCAGCAGACTTATTAACATCCCAATAAGTCCTTCTCTGACCTATGTTCATCGAGGTAACCAGTCTAAATTCGGGCAACACAAGGATTAGAGGGCCCTAAGTGAACGCAAACCTCCCGTGATAGCAAGTATGGTAGGTATGTCATACACATAAAATCAATACATATATACTAAGTATGCACACGTCTTAGTAATCACCATAATATATTGGTACATATCTCTTCTCGTATTGACATATAATACTACACCATTTATATGTTCCCGGTTAATATAATTAATTAGGCCGTCAATAGCTCACATCTTAATAGACACTCACGTCCTACTTCACATTTTTCCTTAGGTTCAAACTACACTTCTAGGTTTGACTCCTCATAATATCCCAAACATCCCAAATATATCAATTACTCATCAAGGAAAGGCTATCTCTACCTATACACAAGGTTACGGGGCACTCGGGATCAAAACAGGCTAAATAGCCTAAACTGTCAACTCGTTCGAAGTCTCGTTCGAACGAGGCTGTTCGAACGAGACTTCGTTCGAATGAACTTAGTCTTCTAACGAGATCTCGTTCGAACGAAGAGGAGTTTCTAACGAGATCTCGTTCGAACGACCTTATCGAACGAACTTCACCCTCGTTAGAAGTCAATGGTCAACTCGTTAGAAGCTCGTTCGAACTAGCTCGTTCGAACGACCTGGGCAGGTCTTCTAAGGAGTGGCCAGTTTCAAGACCAGAATTCCTTATTTCATTTTTTTCCTCTTTTCTTCACTTCTAATCTTCTCTAAACATTAGTCCAACAATATATCAAGGTTCCTAATCGTCTTTAAACATACATAGGTCACCTACTAATGCTTTTGTGGGGATTAAATCATTATAACCATCATCCAAATATCAAATCTCTACATATTTTTCCCCAATTTCAAACACATGAACCCTAGAATATATAAGTCATCTAGAAGTCTAATTAAATCCATTTTTGGTTTCATACTTATTGTAATATCATCAGAATAATCATCAACTACAAATCTACATGCAATTTCCTCATCAAGAATGTAATTTCTATTTCCAATTTAATGGGTTTTCCCTTAACTCCCAAGAACAAATAAGATTTTTAATAATTCCTACACATGGAAGAAACATTCTCTATAAAAACGAAATTAAATCACTTGCCTTAATGGTAACCCTGGATTTGATGACGAATTTGATGAAGTATAATCTCTCTCTCTGCAGAATCCTTCTATCTCTCCCTCTACAAGCTCTTCTCTAATGGTGGCTATGGAGGCTAGGGTTTTGTCTTAGGAACAACTTTCAATAACCTCCGTAGTCTATTTGGGTATTAGTGGGCTTAGTGGGTTAATGCCTAATCAGATATTAATTCCCAATTTTCGTAGCTTTTAATTCCTCAAAATTCAAAATTACCAAACTACCCTTATACGTTGCCGGTATGGCCTAAAAATGCCTCGGGACCCAAACCAAACCCCGGCTAGTGTTTTCTGACTATTTCGACCCTTCCGGACGCGTTGGTGCACTCAAAACGACCATACGGATAATAAAAATAAAATTCACTTTTTTTTATTATCATAGTCATATACCATGACGCGACTGTCACACGCGTCTCAACAAAATTTCCAAATTGTCGTATTTCAGTCTCACGACAAATTTCATAATTCTAAATTCATATATAATCATATATGCACATATAATCAAATACCAACTCGCATCTCGCTAGTATTTTTAATCCGGATTAATTTCCAATTAATACGCATTTAATTAAATTAATCCCATAAAATAAATATCACAAAAATACGGGGTGTTACATACTCCCCCCCTAATAACTGAATTTCGTCCCAAAATTCGGAACTAGAAAGTACCTGGTAAGAACAACTCTGGATAACGTTCGCGCATCTCATCCTCGCGCTCCCATGTGGACTCCTCGACATTATGATGTCGCCACTGAACACGCACTAACGGAACGATCTTTGACCGCAGTTTCCGCTCACTTCGGTCCAAAATAGCAATCGGCCCCTCCTCGTAGGAGCTATCAGGCTGGAGGTTGATGTCCTCCAAAGCAATGTGAGAATGAGCCAAATCGTCTCTAAGATATTTCCTTAGCGAGGAAATATGAAATACATCGTGAATCCGATGCAAATGCTCCGATAATCCAAGCCTATACGCAACCGGTCCAATCCGCTCAATAATAGGAAATGGTCCCACATATCTCGGTGCCAACTTCCCTTTCTTCCCGAAACGCATAATCCCCTTCATAGGAGATACCCTGAGCAAAACCTGGTCCCCCACTTGAAACTCTCTGAAGAACCTCTTCGCATCAGCATAGCTCTTCTGCCGATCCTGAGCTATCCGAATGCGACTCCCAAACAATTCTATCCTCGCCGAAGTATCCTGAATCACTTCCGACCCAAGTAGTTTGTTGTCCCCCACCTCCAACCAACATGCTGGGGAAAGACAAGGTCTACCATACAACGCCTCAAATGGAGCCATGCCAATGGTGAACTGATAGGAGTTGTTGTAAGCAAACTCTACCAGTGGAAGATACTGCTCCCATCCACCCCCGAAATCAATGATACTCATACGTAGCATGTCCTCCAACATCTGGTTTGTACGCTCCGTTTGCCCATCGGTCTGCGGGTGGTACGCCGTACTCAACCGCAATTCCGTGCCCATGGCCTCTTAAAAACACTCCCAAAATCGTGAAACAAATATCTTGTCTCGGTCAGACACGATATTTAAGGGCACACCGTGAAGTCTCACTATCTCTGTAATAAAGAGCTGGGCATACTGTCCCGCAGTGTAGTCTGTCCTTACGGGTAGGAAATGAGAGACTTTGGTCAGCCTGTCCACAATTACCCAAATGGAGTCGTGACCTCTCTGTGACGTAGGCAATCCCGTAATAAAGTCCATGGATATGCTCTCCCACATCCACATCGGGACCTCCAACGGCTGTAACAGTCCTGCCGGTCTCTGATGATCCACTTTTACAAGCTGACAAGTGGCGCATTTAGAAATAAACTCGGCAATATCTCTCTTCATCCCGCTCCACCAATACTGACGTCTCATGTCTTGGTACATTTTGTCCCCACCGGGATGTATCGCGAATCGTGAGCTGTGCGACTCTGCCATCACCTCGTGCCGTAATTTCTCCCCTTCCGGGACTACCAATCTCCCATTGAAGCGTAATCCCCCGTCTGAGCTAACGGTATAGGATTCGACTCCCTCTCCTAGTAATCGAACTATCAGCTCTTGACAGAACGAGTCATCTGCTTGTGCCTTTACCACTCTCGTGACAATCTGCGGCGTAACAGTCATTACCGACATGAATGATTGGGCCACTGCATCCTGGTGTCCCAATTCTTTCCACTTAGCCTTCCACACTTCTGCCACTTCATCTGCTGGCCTACGGCTCAATGCGTCTGCCACCACGTTAGCCTTCCCCGGGTGATACTGGATATCAAACTAGTAGTCCTTCACAAACTCAAGCCACCTTTGTTGCCGCATATTCAACTCCTTCTGCGTGAATAGGTACTGTAGGGATTTGTGGTTTGTGAACAACCGAAACTTCTCTCCCAAAAGATAATGTCTCCATATCCGAAGGGAAAATACAACTGCCGCCAACTCCAAGTCATGAGTGGGGTAATTCTTCTCGTGAGGCTTTTGCTTACGGGAAGCATAAGCTATTGCCTGGCTCTCCTGCTATAATACTCCTCCTAGTCCTTGCAAGGATGCATCGGTATAGACTAAATACTCAACTCCCAGTCTCGACAATGCTAACACAGGTGCTGAGGTCAACTTATCCTTCAATTCATCGAATGCCAACTGGCAGGCATCACTCCAGATGAATGGCACACCCTTACGAGTCAGATGTGTCAAAGGACCTTCTATCTTCGAGAATCCCCGAATGAACCTCCTGTAGTATCCTGCTAGGCCCAAGAAACTACGAATCTCTGTCGGTGTCGTGGGCTGTCCCCACTCCCTCACCGCGGATACCTTCCTCGGATCAACAGATATTCCTCAAATGCTCGGCGTGCTCCTCCTTTGTCTGGGAGTAAACCAGAATATCATCGATGAAGACAATGACAAACTGATCTAGGAAATCCCTGAACACTCTATTCATCAAGTCCATAAACACTGCTGGAGCGTTGGTCAGACCAAAAGGCATAACCCGAAATTCGTAAGAACCATTTCTCGACAAGAATGCAGTCTTCGAGACATCCTCCTCCCTGATTCACAACTGATGGTATCCCGATCTCAAATCAATCTTTGAGAAGAAAGAAGCTCCTCTCAACTGGTCGAATAAGTCATCGGTTCAAGGCAACGGATACTTACTCCGTATCGTGACCTTATTCAACTCTCGGTAGTCCACACACAATCTCAGTGAACCATCTCTCTTCTTCACGAACAACACAGGGGCACCCCACGGTGAATTACTCCTCCGAATAAACCCCTGTCCCAACAACTGCTCAATCTGATCCCGTAACTCCCTCATCTCATCTGGAGCCATACGGTACGGTGCGCGTCCTATAGGTCTCGTACCTGGAAATAAGTCTATAACAAAGTCTATCTCTCGACTAGGGGGTAGGCCTGGTATCTCCTAAAACACATCAGAATACTCCCTGACAACTGCGATCGAATCTAAAGGAATCACAATCTCCTTAGAGGTATCCTCCTCTAGGTAATAAAAATGAGCGGTCGAGCCTCCCTCTGGGCGAGGCATCGCCACTACAAACATCTCTTGCCCCGGAATGGAAAAAATAATGCTCCCACCGAAGAAATCAATCATGGCTCTATAATCAGTGAGCCAATCCATACCAATAATCACATCGTGAACATGCATATCTAATACCAACATATCTGCAGGTAATACCAGACTACCAATCTCTACCCCTACTACTCGACATATAAAGAAAATAAGTGACCCACTCCCTAATGGTGAATCTACACACGTCACTATGCTCTCTGCCGTCGTTAACAACCCTAAGGCTTTCACAAAATGTGTAGCTATAAAGCAATATGTTGCCCCCGTATCAAACAAAATCCGACCCATAGTACCATGGATAGGAAACATACCCTCAATCGCGGGTGGTGCCTGCGGAGCTGCTGCCTGGTGGACGTTATAGACACGTCCATACTGTAACTGTCCCTGCTGCACAGGGACTGCTGGAATGGCTGGAAGAGCTGGCACCTGGGCTGGAGCTGGGAGGGCTGGCAGAAAAAGTGGCCTATGTGGCTCATGTCGATCACCCTGCTGCTGCTGCGGGGCCCTGCCCCTATCAGGACAGTCCAGGCGTTTATGGCCAGTCTTGCCACAAACAAAACACTTCCCCAGGAAGCTCCCCCCTCTCTGTCCCTGCTGCCCCCGGCCCTAGTGGCCGTTACCATTCCTCCACTGGCCCTGCTGGCCTTGCTGAAACTGCTGTTGACCATACTGACCCTGCTGGTGTTGATGGTCGTTCGGACCCTTATGGCCCTACCGGAAACCTCCCTGTCCGTGCCTGAAGTTTCCTGTCCTGAACCCCTTGTGATCCCCCTGCTGATTACCCTGATCACCCTGCCTCTACCCCTGAACAGATTGTGCCCCACTGGCACCATTTCCTCCAGTCCTGCCCTGATGGCTAGACTCTCCCGATCGTTTGCCCTCAGCCATGTGAAAGCGGTGATCCTGGCAATGGAGCAATGCAGCATTAACCACATCAGAATAAGTGGCTAACGAGAGGTTCCCTAACAAGTGCTGACGAATCCTCCATGTCAACCCGTCCGTGAATTTCTGTATCTTCTTCTCCTCCGTCGGTATCTCATCCGGAACAATGTTCAGAAGATCAGTAAATTCGGCCTCATACTCGGCCACAATATTACCCTCTTGCTTGAGGCTCATCAACTTTCTTCTCATTTTCGTGTGAACAGCCGACGGAAAGTACTTGCGGTCAAACCGCACCCAGAATTCCTGAATAGTGAGAGTATCCCTCTCCTCTACGGTGGTAATAGACTCCCACCACTGCAGTGCTGACCCCACTAGCTTAAAAGTAGCTAGTATCTGCTTCTGTACATCTGTGCACTCATACATCCTCAAGTGTCGCTGTATATCCTTCCTCCACTGACTCGAAACTACCACATCAGAGCTACCTGCGAACTCCGGAGGGTGTGCTTTCTGAAAAGCATCACGTACACGTTCCCAAGCAGACGGGAATGCATGAGCCTGAACTGGCACGGCTATCGGCGCCTGAGGTGGTGCCTGCTGAACTACAGCTATTGCGGCATTTACCGCCTGAGCCACAATGGCTGCAACCTCGGTGGCATTCATCGTGCCCTAAGCAGGTTGCGGGCTATGGTTCTGGCATCGCATCCCTGGGAACCCTTCGTGCACGTCGTGGAGGCATCTGAAATAAGAATGAAGTTTATAAGTTCGCAGTTATAAACTTAAAATAACTCAAGAACGTAGCATATACAAAAGAATACAACAGTCCTAAAGTATAGGGCTCTACATCAAAGGAAGCTCAACGGAAACATAATAAGCCGTTCAGATCCTAAAGGACACTAGAACCTGATGCTCTGATACCACCTGTGACACCCCGACTAATTAAATACCGGGTATCTACTCCTTTAGTAAATTAATTCAAAATGCCAAGTTGGTTCAGTTAATAGCATCACTGTCGAAAACATTTTAATAATTACTAACCACCTAGTATTTAAAAGTAAGTGCCAAATTTTAAGTTAAGTCTGATTAACAAGCAGTAAACGAATAATGGAAGAGTCAACATAATCCATTCACCATACGAAGTAATGAAATAACCAACAATAATACTAAGAAATCCGGAGGAAAACTCCTCACAATAATCCCAACAAATGGAAATAATACTACCCGTCTGAATCCTGAATAATTACATGCCAAAAGTCTGAATAACTGAAATAAATGCAAAGTATCTAAAAGAAATGGGCGACATGCCCTACAACTGATAACTGATGAATATCGAGTCAAAATCGATGAAGAGTCTACAAGCAAAGTCCTGTAACTTCCACAAACAGCTACAGCTCGTCACCTGAATGAGAATCCTATGCATGGTGTCCTTATGGCTGGGCACCTAAAATGGTTTTTACAAAAATAGATTTGAAAGCAAATGGGTCAGAGCCTGAAAGTGGAAAACATTTTGAAAACAGCAAGTGTTTTAATAACATTAAAACATTAAATGCAAAATACATGTTAGGACGTGCACTCACATGAAATTCTCACCTCTCGACTACATGTGCACTCCTAACGTACATTACCCATCTAAATGACACATATATCTAACCAAAACGTAATAAGTTCTACCTCTTACTACTCGATTCCCATATTACATTCTAACGTTACCAAAGAATATAGGGCTTTACTTAAACTCAGATTCTCAATATGTAATACATTTCACTATTGATTAACCCGTTATGTTTTCTCAAAACAATACTATAATTTTATTCACAATCTTAACATGAAAGTTCCCATTAATTAAGTGTATATTATTCACGTCATAAATATACAATACAAGCACCCTGAGACTAGCTGCGGTGCACACATACTCTGCTATCCATCCCGGTACATCACGTACATAAGGATCACATATTCCGAATCTCTCAGGAATAGTTCACAGATAACAACATCACAAATAATGGAGGCGAACACAGTCACATCACATGGGTCACGCACATACCTGCGCTCCCACGATCAGCAGACTTATTAACATCCCAATAAGTCCTTCTCTGACCTATGTTCATCGAGGTAACCAGTCAAAATCCGGGCAACACAAGGATTAGAGGGCCCTAAGTGAACGCAAACCTCCCGTGATAGCAAGTATGGTAGGTATGTCATACACATAAAATCAATACATATATACTAAGTATGCACACGTCTTAGTAATCACCATAATATATTGATACATATCTCTTCTCGTACTGACATATAATACTACACCATTTATATGTTCCCGATTAATATAATTAATTAGGCCGTCAATAGCTCATATCGTAATAGACACTCACGTCCTACTTCACATTTTCCCTTAGGTTCAAACTACACTTCTAGGTTTGACTCCTCATAATATCCCAAACATCCCAAATATATCAATTACTCATCAAGGAAATGCTATCTCTACCTATACACAAGGTTACGGGGCACTCGGGATCAAAACAGGCTAAAAAGCCTAAACTGTCAACTCGTTCGAAGTCTCGTTCGAACGAGGCTGTTCGAACGAGACTTCGTTCGAACGAACTGAGTCTTCTAACGAGATTTCGTTCGAACGAAGAGGGCTTTCTAACGAGATCTCGTTTGAACGATCTTATCGAACGAACTTCACCCTCGTTAGAAGTCAATGGTCAACTCGTTAGAAGCTCGTTCGAACGAGCTCGTTCGAATGACCTGGGCAGGTCTTCTAACGAGTGGCCAGTTTCAAGCCCAGAATTCCTTATTTCGTTTTTTTCCTCTTTTCTTCACTTCTAATCTTCTCTAAACATTAGTCCAACAATATATCAAGGTTGCTAATCGTCTCTAAACATACATAGGTCACCTACTAATTCTTTTGTGGGGATTAAATCATTATAACCATCATCCAAATATCAAATCTCTACATATTTTTCCCCAATTTCAAACACATGAACCCTAGAATATATAAGCCATCTAGAAGTCTAATTAAATCCGTTTTTGGTTTCATACTAATTGTAATATCCTCAGAATAATCATCAACTACAAATCTACATGCAATTTCCTCATCAAGAATGTAATTTCTATTTCCAATTTAATGGGTTTTCCCTTAACTCCCAAGAACATATCAGATTTTTAACAATTCCTACACATGGAAGAAACATTCTCTATAAAAACGAAATTAAATCACTTGCCTTAATGGTAACTCTGGATTTGATGACGAATTTGAGGAAGTATAATCTCTCTCTCTGCAGAATCCTTCTATCTCTCCCTCTACAAGCTCTTCTCTAATGGTGGCTATGGAGGCTAGGGTTTTGTCTTAGGAACAACTTTCAATAACCTCCGTAGTCTATTTGGGTATTAGTGGGCTTAGTGGGTTAATGCCTAATCAGATATTAATTCCCAATTTTCGTAGCTTTTAATTCCTCAAAATTCAAAATTACCAAACTACCCTTATACGTTGCCGGTATGGCCTAAAAATGCCTCGGGACCCAAACCAAACCCCCGGCTAGTGTTTTCTGACTATTTCGACCCTTTCAGACGCGTTGGTGCACTCAAAACGACCATACGGATAATAAAAATAAAATTCACTTTTTTTTATTATCATAATCATATACCATGACGCGACTGTCACACGCGTCTCAACAAAATTTCCAAATTGCCGTATTTCAGTCTCACGACAAATTTCATAATTCTAAATTCATATATAATCATATATGCACATATAATCAAATACCAACTCGCATCCCGCTAGTATTTTTAATCCGGATTAATTTCCAATTAATACGCATTTAATTAAATTAATCCCATAAAATAAATATCACAAAAATACGGGGTGTTACATACTCCCCCCCTAATAACTGAATTTCGTCTCGAAATTCAGAACTAGAAAGTACCTGGTAAGAACAACTCTGGATAACGTTCGTGCATCTCATCCTCGCGCTCCCATGTGGACTCCTCGACATTATGATGTCGCCACTTAACACGCACTAACGGAACGATCTTTGACCGCAGTTTTCGCTCACTTCGGTCCAAAATAACAATCAGCCCCTCCTCGTAGGAGCTATCAGGCTGGAGGTTGGTGTCCTCCAAAGCAATGTGAGAATGATCCAAATCGTCTCTAAGATATTTCCTTAGCGAGGAAATATGAAATACATCGTGAATCCGATGCAAATGCTCCGATAATCCAAGCCTATACGCAACCGGTCCAATCCGCTCAATAATAGGAAATGGTCCCACATATCTCGGTGCCAACTTCCCTTTCTTCCCGTAACGCGTAATCTCCTTCATAGGAGATACCCTGAGCAAAACCTGGTCCCCCACTTGAAACTCTCTGAAGAACCTCTTCGCATCAGCATAGCTCTTCTGCCGATCCTGAGCTATCCGAATGCGACTCCCAATCAATTCTATCCTCACCGAAGTATCCTAAATCACTTTCGGCCCAAGTAGTTTGTTGTCCCCCACCTCCAACCAACATGCTGGGGAACGACAAGGTCTACCATACAACGCCTCAAATGGAGCCATGCCAATGGTGAACTGATAGGAGTTGTTGTAAGCAAACTCTACCAGTGGAAGATACTTCTCCCATCCACCCCCGAAATCAATGATACTCATACGTAGCATGTCCTCCAACATCTGGTTTCTACGCTCCGTTTGCCCATTGGTCTGCGGGTGGTACGCCGTACTCAACCGCAATTCCGTGCCCATGGCCTCTTAAAAACTCTCCCAAAATCGTGAAACAAACATCTTGTCTCGGTCAGACACGATATTTAAGGGAACACCGTGAAGTCTCACTATCTCTGCAATAAAGAGCTGGGCATACTGTCCCGCAGTGTAGTCTGTCCTTACGGGTAGGAAATGAGAGACTTTGGTCAGCCTGTCCACAATTACCCAAATGGAGTCGTGACCTCTCTGTGACGTAAGCAATCCCGTAATAAAGTCCATGGATATGCTCTCCCACATCCACATCGGGACCTCCAACGGCTGTAACAGTCCTGCCGGTCTCTGATGATCCACTTTTACAAGCTGACAAGTGGCGCATTTAGAAATAAACTCGGCCATATCTCTCTTCATCCCGCTCCACCAATACTGACGTCTCATGTCTTGGTACATTTTGTCCCCACCGGGATGTACCGCGAATCGTGAGCCGTGCGACTCTGCCATCACCTCGTGCCGTAATTTCTCCCTTTCGGGACTACCAATCTCCCATTGAAGCGCAATCCCCCGTCTGAGCTAACGGTATAGGATTCGTCTCCCTCTGCTAGTAATCGAACTATCAGCTCCTGACAGAACGAGTCATCTGCTTGTGCCTTTACCACTCTCGTGGCAATCTGCGGCGTAACAGTCATTACCGACATGAATGATTGGGCCACTGCATCCTGGTGTCCCAATTCTTTCCACTTGGCCTTCCACACTTCTGCCACTTCATTTGCCGACCTACGGCTCAACGCGTCTGCCACCACGTTAGCCTTCCCCGGGTGATACTGGATATCAAACTGGTAGTCCTTCACAAACTCAAGCCACCTTCGCTGCCGCATATTCAACTCCTTCTGCGTGAATAGGTACTGTAGGGATTTGTGGTCTGTGAACAACCAAAACTTCTCTCCAAAAAGATAATGTCTCCATATCCGAAGGGCAAATACAACTGCCGCCAACTCCAAGTCATGAGTGGGGTAATTCTTCTCGTGAGGCTTTAGCTTATGGGAAGCATAAGCTATTGCCTGGCTCTCCTGCTGTAATACTCCTCCTAGTCCTTGCAAGGATGCATCGGTATAGACTAAATACTCAACTCTCGGTCTCGGCAATGCTAACACAGGTGCTGAGGTCAACTTATCCTTTAATTCATCGAATGACAACTGACAGGCATCACTCCAGATGAATGGCACACCCTTACGAGTCAGATGTGTCAAAGGACCTGCTATCTTCAAGAATCCCCGAATAAACCTCCTGCAGTATCCTGCTAGGCCCAAGAAACTACGAATCTCTGTCGGTGTCGTGGGCTGTCCCCGCTCCCTCACCGCGGATACCTTCCCCGGATCAACAGATATTCCCTGGTCGGAAATAATATGTCCCAAAAACTGGACCTCCTTCAGCCAAAACCCGCATTTCTCATACTTTGCATACAACTCGTTCTGACGTAATGTCTGCAAAACTTGCCTCAAATTCTCGGCGTGCTCCTCCTCTGTCTGGGAGTAAACCAGAATATCATCGATGAAGACAATGACAAACTCATCTAGGAAATCCCTGAACACTCTATTCATCAAGTCCATAAACACTGCTGGAGCGTTGGTCAGACCAAAAGGCATAACCCGAAATTCGTAAAAACCATATCTCGACAAGAACGCAGTCTTCGAGCGATCTCGACAAGAACCAGATCTCGTTCGAACCATCTTATCGAACGAACTTCACCCTCGTTAGAAGTCAATGGTCAACTCGTTAGAAGCTCATTCGAACGAGCTCGTTCGAACGACCTGGGCAGGTCTTCTAACGAGTGGCCAGTTTCAAGCCCAGAATTCCTTATTTCGTTTTTTTCCTCTTTTCTTCACTTCTAATCTTCTCTAAACATTAGTCCAACAATATATCAAGGTTCCTAATCATCTCTAAACATACATAGGTCACGTACTAATGCTTTTGTGGGGATTAAATCATTATAACCATCATCCAAATATCAAGTCTCTACATATTTTTCCCCAATTTCAAACACATGAACCCTAGAATATATAAGTCATCTAGAAGTCTAATTAAATCCGTTTTTGGTTTCATACTAATTGTAATATCATCAGAATAATCATCAACTACAAATCTACATGCAATTTCCTCATCAAGAATGTAATTTCTATTTCCAATTTAATGGGTTTTCCCTTAACTCCCAAGAACAAATCAGATTTTTAACAATTCCTACAGATGGAAGAAACATTCTCTATAAAAACGAAATTAAATCACTTGCCTTAATGGTAACTCTGGATTTGATGACGAATTTGATGAAGTATACCCTCTCTCTCTGCAGAATCCTTCTATCTCTCCCTCTACAAGCTCTTCTCTAATGGTGGCTATGGAGGTTAGGGTTTTGTCTTAGGAACAACTTTCAATAACCTCCGTAGTCTATTTGGGTATTAGTGGGCTTAGTGGTTTAATGCCTAATCAAATATTAATTCCCAATTTTCGTAGCTTTTAATTCCTCAAAATTCAAAATTACCAAACTACCCTTATACGTTGCCGATATGGCCTAAAAATGCCCCGGGACCCAAACCAAACCCCCTGCTAGTGTTTTCTGACTATTTCGACCCTTCCGGACGCGTTGGTGCACTCAAAATGACCATACGGATAATAGAAATAAAATTCACTTTTTTTATCATAATCATATAACATGACGCGACTGTCACACGCATCTCAACAAAATTTCCAAATTGTCGTATTTCAGTCTCACGACAAATTTCATAATTCTAAATTCATATATAATCATATATGCACATATAATCAAATACCAAATTGCATCTCGCTAGTATTTTTAATCTGGATTAATTTCCAATTAATACGCATTTAATTAAATTAATCCCATAAAATAAATATCACAAAAATACGGGGTGTTACAACAGACTTGTCACGGTTAATGATCATGACAAAAAACGTGTGTTGTTTTGTCACGATCACTGACCGTGACAAGGCTAGCCGCTGGAAGGGTGCCAATTTACCCATTTTGGTGTAGTGATATGCATAAAATTATACGATTTTTTCCAACTACAATACATGAAAATTATATCGTAAAAGCATATGTGCAACAATTATGATATTTACATACAAGTATAACATATAAAGATGCAACTCCTAACATGGAATATAAGTATATAAATGAGGATGAATACATGTATCACATAAAATAACCGCAGGGAGGACAAACACATGCCTCAATTCGCAAAATCATCAAACAAATTTGTAAATAAATTCTAGCTCTGCACACTCTTAGGAAAATGTTAATAAGATATTCATGAAATTGCTGAATATTGCAAAACCATTGCTCATAATATTTTTAAAAGTGTAAAGTACACAGTTGTCTACTCGTCCTTATATCCCAAATTTGAATACGCTACATTAAGAATACTCATACAAAATCTCTAATGCATATATAAATTAGGAGTTTCAGTGGAAAACTTAGAAGGCTCGTATAAATGCTACAAGTGAACTACACATCCTCATGCATTCACATTTGTATAAGTGTATGCGTATGAACATTCAAATATTATCCCAAGATAAATATCATATCCTAGTATCTCACTACGTGCCACTACACATCCCAAAGTCCGCCATATATTAAAATCCCCATCGCACTCGTAAGATGTAAACTCTCGATCATCCTCTTGTAAATTATCCTCCAAACACTCCACTATCCCAAAACAAATACAATCACAATCACAATGCACAATAGACAACTCTCCTCATCTTCCTGCCATAATGCTTATGGATCCTCCAATATCAATAAAAATAACAATATTAATATCTAAATTTAATAACTTTATCAAGATCGTATTTTCACAAACCAGGTATTATTATTCCATCCAAATTCTATAACCCAACATATGTATAAAATCATCAAATAATGATTTTTCCCAACTACTAGGTATGGAAACAAGATCACATAAACATGTGTGCAATGTGGATGATATTTACATAAAAGTATAATATATAAATATGCAACACCTAGAAAGGTATATATGTATAAATACAAGGATGAATACCTGTATCACATAAAATAACTAGGGGAGGACAAACACCTACCTCAATTCACAAAATAATTCGACAAATATGTAAGAAATTTCAACCTTGCGCACTATTGGGAAAATATTCATAAGATATTTATGAAAGCTCCGAATAATAAGAAACTAGAGCCCACGTGTTCATAATTTAATTATCTAGGATATAATTGGCATGATAATAAGATTTTGAAATATACCATGCCAAAAATAACTTGAAAGTTAAGGGTTGATTTTAAAAAACATTAGCACCTATTTTACTCCTTCCATCTTCCTCTCTAACCTTTAATTTTTTAGAAATAACCTTGTAATTAATATTCTATGTGTTTTATCTCTTATTTAATGTTATTTAGCCTTCCATAATGTTATATTAAACATTTAATGTTGTAAAACTATATATTTATACTAAGAGGTTATGAATTAGGGTTTTTAAAATACTAATCTCATTTTTCTCCCATGGACCTCCTCTAAGGGATTCAAATGGGCTTCAAATACATATATTTAGCCCCTAGTAACTAGCCCAGAGGTGTCAATAATCCATGAGAACTATTTTTTGTTATTTTGAGTGTGATTTATCCGTTAACAAGTCCCTAAATTAAGTCATCGCCGATATTATCTTAATCAATCATAATAAAAATCAAACTATATGAATTAAATACAAATCACTCCAAACTTGCCAATGAAATTCTTAAAATATCACAATTTTCACCTAAGATTTTCAATCATAATCCAACCTTAGATCGAAACGTATTCAAATCTCAACTAAGGTACCAAAAATAACTTATCTAATTTGATAATCCTCTTAATCCAATCATTTCCAAAAAAAATAATTCACGTACCTAAATATGTTGATCCATAATGTAATTCAAACAATTAAACTCCATCAATATATCTTAAGTCCAATATAAAATCCAAAAGTTATGAATTAAGCTCACATATATTTTTCCAAAAATAAAGGGTATTTCACATATATGCAAATACATATTTTTTAGAAATCTTAATTTTTTAGTTAACGTGACCTGCAGACGTTTCATGCGAATATCGGTGAGATTCTTATTATTTGCTCATAATGGCATTCTTGTGAGATTCTTGAAAAATGGGTGGCAATACCATCCCCTTTAACTCGATAATTAATGGAAATACCACCATCATATACGAAAATGAGCCTAATTGAAATTTTCATAAGTGAAGATTGTAATTGATTATATTCCAATTAGTTTGTGATAATATTCTTAAATTGGATTGTATTTTTATCCAATTACTAAGCTATATATGTATAATGATTATGAAAATGTCTTCATTCTTAAATTATTAGCCTTTTGTCAATCGTGGAATTCATGCGACAACTAATAGTTCTTTATGTGTGCAATTTATGATATTATTTGAGACTAAACTCATTCTTGAAACATGACTTGTGCAATAGAATCTCACAAATGTTATCCCATATATTGATATAAAACAATTGACTATTTTATCTTGTAATGATTTATGTTCAATAGATCACTACTTATCTTCCATGTTGACTTATTTGAATTTGAGGTCTTATTTTCTTTTTTCCATATTTGATTCATTAAATCTATTCATGACCTTTAGGCTCCATAAATCCCTATGAACTTGTTTTCCTTAAAAAGAGGGTGGTAAATTACGCATAGTTTCACATCTATCCATTTTCATCAATCATATCTTTTATGGATGGTGACTTTTTGATGTTAGAATGGCTCAATTTAGAGATTTAGTGGTATATCTTACATACATTAGTACTCGTACTTGGGTTAATTCACTTAACATTGCATCAAAATTTATAAATTATGACTTGATCATTTCAATTCCACTAAAATGAGCTCCAATATGACATGAATTATAGTTATAAACACGCCATTCTGTTACCCCCTCCCCCCATACACTTCCATATGTCCAAGCACTATCCCTTTGATCCTCTAACCCCTAGTCATCCCTCAAACCTTAATCGAAGATCAAAGGATGCATATTGAACTCCATTTGACTTTGGTTGGCTCTCAAACTCAAGAGTATCTCAATAAACTTTCATAAGGATCTGAATCCCCTTTCGAACGATCCACACTGTGCGTGAATTGAATTCATGATTTTCATTAAGCACCCCTTTCACCTAAAAAGTCACTGGATAATTTCCAAGCTCCGTTTGACTTTGGTAAAATCTGGGACCTGAGTGTATCTCAACGTACTTTCATACAATTTTGAATTAACTTTTCTACAATCCCTGTTATGTGTGAATCGAACCTATGGTTCGCATTTTGTTTCCTTCTTACTCCGAAATAGTAGAAGTAGGGCATCGGAGGCTCCTCAGGTACTATTTGATTTTGTTCAACTCTTAGGCTTGGTAGTTTCTCAACTTGTTTTCATAAATCTCTACATCCTCATTCCAATGATCCTAGTCGTGCTTGAATAGGACATAAAATTTGTATTTTATGGACATTTATTCGGGAAATCCATTTTTGACTGCCTATAGGAACCCTTCAACCCCTACCTATTAGCAAGCGTTACTGTACTTGGTCATTAAGTCTGGTAGGCCTGCCGATCGACATCAGCCGACTTTTTAGGGACAACTTAGTCTTTTGTCCCCATTAGGGTTTCTTATTTAAGGGAACCTTGCCCTCATTGTTAAAGACCCTTTCGCCTCAAAATTAGTGCAACAGATCATTTAGTACATCATTTTCTAAACATTCTGCCAATATTACATTACATCACTCACACTGTAGACACCATGTTTTACAAGTCCCAAAATTTCACTTCATTCCGAATGGCTCTAGGAATTTACTAGAGAACATTAATATCATAAGTGCAATATGTACTTTTTATGTTTTTAAGACTCTTATGAAAATAAAAGGTCTTCCCAAGTGCTAAGCAGCCAAAGGCTAGTCTAGATTCACATTTTCCAAGTAAATTTAACCCAACAAAACTTATGCATCTAGGGTTGTCCTAATTTAGTAAATTGTACATTTTTCAATTATCTTTAAAATGGTTTTGAGTGTGTGCAAATCATATATCTGAGTTAAAAGATATGCTCAAAATACGATATTGCTACAAAGCTGGCACGATGTTAGGTTACATGACCGATCGGGATAGAGCAAGCTTGATCGATCGGTCATGCCCTCAAAATGGCTAGACAATTGGTTAAAAACACTGCTAACTTCCCTTGTAAATAGAGTACAAAGTCCCCATACCTTACACACTATTCCTCCAAACATTATAGGTGATTTTAGATAGATAAAGGGACTGTAACTCTCCCAAAAATGTTCTCATGAGGGAAAGACCCTAAAGATATCAAGAATTTATAGAGAAGCTCTAGAGAACTTCCTAAATGTTGTAGTTAATCCTTCCTGAAGATAGAGTCAAAGTTTTATCGGTACAAAAGGCAAGATCTATCCCTCTATAGTGGTATATCCGACTCATATTTAAAAGTTAGTGGCCAACCACATTGAAAACATGTTTGAGACGTGAAGCTTTGTCGGCAAAAACACTCATATCTACCTATTTACGGGTAATTTTCTATACTTCTTTATGGACAGCTAAGGGGTGGTGTTATGCTGAAACAGAACTCATTATCTTCATTTTCCACTTTTTCTTTTTCTTTTTCTCCATTTATGGGTAATATATAGAGGTCATGTTCGAATTATGTTGTCTTTAATTCCACCTACTGTGGATACATAGGCGTAATAGGGGGCCCACCCCTAAAGCTAGAGTCAGATTTTATACATGTTTCTACTCTTTATTTCTACAAATACATAAAAAAAGTCTTCAAAACCATGAAATTATTTTATGTAGGTTAGAGGATCACTATATTCGGGGATTTTACCTACTATTTTGTCCTTAATGTTGGAAGTCTCTACACTCTTTATCCATTAAAGTGGTTTTATGAGTGAACCCATTTCATACAATTATCTTTCATGAACATGAAATTCTTTACATTTTCATATCCAAACTTATTTCACCTTCAAAAAACTTTGCGACATCAAAGAGAGTTGAGATCTCTCACATTGAACCTTTATAAGAGGTAGATTCGTTATTTACTCCTTTAAAAGTTACATAGAATTTAAATCTCTCTGTGTGGGTACGTAGGATCACTCAAAATGTCGTTCAATTAAACAAGTCCAAATTTTTACATGTTTATATTGATACTAATTTATTTTCATAAATATCGAAAGCCCAAATAACTGTCTTTAAGATCATGAAATACAAAAAATAGTATATTAGAGGATCACTTGATCCGGGGATCTCATCTTTTGTTTATATCTTATCTCCCTTTTTTCATCAAAATAATTTCATTTATCATACTTATTTACATCAAATCGTTCCAATCGAAGGCGAACCCTTTTCATACATTTTAAAGATGTAAACCATTTTCATCTTAAAACTATTCAAGATATCAATGGGAATTTGAGAAGTCCAACATCAAGCCAAAGTAAGAGGTAGAAACTGTTAAGGACACTTCACGAACTATCTGGATTTTGAATTTCTCTGTGCAAGTACGTAGGGTCACTCGAACTATCATTTTAGAAAATAAGTCTGACTTTGTACATATTTACCCTTTATCTATATTATCTATACACATGTCCCACACTACACTACACGTTCTAGATACATACTCAATATTATCACTTTACCATTTCATTTACAGTATAACAAGTTGATATAAATGACATATCTATATTTGAGACCGAAATGGCATAGGGGGTGCATAAACCTTTCAAATTTGTAACCGATTCCTCGAACCTTTTACTCTCTAGTTAACATGCCGAAAACTTGCCATCACTAGGTATCTGCGAAGGTCTGCCCTCTCTTTTGTCTGTTTTGGGTAAATTAGACTAGATACTCCATTCATTTTAAAGAGAGCAAGGCGATGACCATACGTTATCGCCAATGACCCTTGTCCTCCATATTCCTTCCTTAAAGGATGCGCACAGGTATGAGGGGTAGGAGAGAGGCACGCCGCCTTGTGTATGGGTTATCATAATGGAGACTCCACAAGGGACATTTTTTTAGTGGAATGAACTCATTTTAATGTAGATACATATTTACTTTAGAATGTTATCCCTATATATTTTATTCTTTACTACTTGTTCATAAATACATGACTAGGTAAAAAAAATAACTGGTATTGCATGCTCTCGTAAGGATAGGGTTGCACCCTACGCATCCCTTGAACCTTTTTGTTACATTTATGCCAAGATATATAATAATCTCAAGCGAAAATGGATCTTGCCAAAAAAATAAAAGACTTTCCAAAAGATGCACACTATTTCCCTGCATAACATCTGCATATCACTCCATACAGCATTATCCATGGAGACTTAGTGATAGGACTTTGGTCTAAACGACGCAGGTCCCTAGCTATATCTTCCACTCTTCTTGTCCTCATACCCTTAGTTCATATAGAGTGGTATATTCTCGGTGAACATCACTCATATACCTTGAGTATATCGAGTCCACTCTCTAATGTATTGTCTAAATGAAGTATATCGGGAGGCTCGATTCACGTACATTCAAGTATATCAAAATGAATCTCTCACACGTACCCTCATGGTGTATCATGAGGGGTTATATATAAATAAGGGAACCTTTAGCCTCTCAGAAATCCTTCATAACCTGGTGCAGTGAAACTCTAGGATATAACCAAATAAATAAGCTAAAAGATTCTCCAAACGGTGAAGTCTCCAAAAAATAATTTTGTATCCCGCAAGAAAGTATCCTAATATAGGAAGTGACTCCAGGATTCAAAAAATCCACTCACTTCTTAAAACTCCAAACCAGGGGTTGCAAATTAAGTGAGGAGTACCGCCAAAAAGGGATCACCACCCAAGCTTACCCAAAACAAAACAAAATAACAAATAATAAAAAGACATAATTTTTTATTAACCTCCTAATTTCATTATTTCTCCCCTCTAGTCATATATGTTTCCTCATGTCTAAATGATTTACCTCTCCATCATGAGTCATAAAAAACCTATCTTGGAGAATATGAGACAATCGATTCTCTCATTTACCATGTCCCACCCACCATTAAGTGTAGTTTTCCTCAAACGCAGGGCATACTCATGTGGATCTTGGCCTCCTAAGTCAAATGAGTTCAAACCTCAAGTAAAACCTTTGGCTGATATGACCTACTACTGGTCTCATGTATCTACGACATCCATCCTTTCATATCGATACTAAATCATTAAAACGTTCAAGATGTCTTATTTTGAATGGGTGCTCCTACATCCCATTTCGAGTTGTGCATCCATGTCTTAAAGACCTTAGGGGATTGGGAAATATATAATGATCCAAATATTCATCAATACCTCAGGGGATGGGGAAAGGTTATTGTCTTTGGATGATGGTTATAACCTATTCAAGGAATGACAATTAATTTTCTCAATTCATCAATACAGAGAATTGGTAAACCCAATGCTTTTTCAAAAAGCAGATAGTAATGCCAACTATTTTCAAAGGTATCTAATGTCCACATTCATTGAGAAAGAGCTTCCCTCACTCTGATTATCATACATTTTTATCATAATCACTTAAAAACTCTTTATAATTTCCTCGTAGTTCAAATGACTCCTCATGAGTTGTATAATCCATCATTTCATCTATCAAATCATCATCCAGCCTCAATAATTTGAGATATTATCATCTTTACTGTTCATCCATTATCAGAGAATTCGTCTATTCAAAGGAAGTTACATCTTCGCTTTGTATGAGAAAATCATATGACCATTTGGAAAACGAAAATAACTTTTTTCCTCTACCAACCTGTTATGCATCAAATAATATATGTAGCCTTATCCAAAGGGCTTGATGTTTTACCTCTTTTGTACGGGATTTCGTATGCCTATTCTGGTTTAAGGACTCCTTAGTCCCCTTTTATAATCAAATTATTATCTCCCACTTATTCTCAGGGATAGTTAGCTCTCAAGGGCTCATCACCCTATTTGGTCCTCTCATACTCTCAAACCATCAATCCTACCCACCGAACTCTTAACTAGTGAGAATCTTATAAGCCGTTCATACCAAACATAAAGGATTATCATAAGGTGATGATTTTTCAACCATTCTTTCCTCTAGAGGAATTTTTCTTCCTTTACAGGCGTGTTATTAGCCTTATTAGGCCATACTTCTTTGAAGAACATCAACCCTACCTCTATAAACACGTTCTCAGCTTTACAGGCCTATCAACCTTACCTCTCTCGGTCACACACTCGCCTTCAAGGCTCATCAAACTTGCCTCCATAGTCATGCTCTCGCTTACATATGTCGATTATACTTTCCTCCCTAGTCACACTCTCGTCTTGATAGGCTCATCAAAGTTATCACCGTATGCACTCTCTCCTACATAGACTTATCAAATTTACCTCCATATGCACACTCTCACCTTCACATTCCTATCCAACTTACCTTAATAAGTAAATTCCATCCTTCTTAGGTCCATCAACCTTTCCTCCATAATCAAAATCTGCCCTTCGTTGGCCAAAAAAACTTTCCTTCATAGGCATACTCTCATGTTTACAGTACCATCAACTTTTCCTCCGTCGGCACATTCTCACCTCTATAAGATCATCAAACTTTTACTCCATAGGCTCGTCAAATCTTTCCTCAATAAGCATGTTCTCTCCTTTAGAGGCCAATATCCTTGCCTCCATTGGCACATTCTTTCCATTACAAGTTCATAAGTCTCGCCTCCATAAGCACAATATGTCCTACAAGGACCAATTAAACTTTCCTACATATATACATTCTTACCTCCATAATCTCATCAAACTTTATCCTTTATAGGCCCATCTACCTTATCTCCATAGTCACACTCCCCTCTCATAGGAATGATAATCTTGTGTATATACCAATATGAGAATTATTAGTTCATTGTAATGTAACTTGGATTGGCAAAAAAGACATATTCCTTTTTTAAAAAAGAAAAATAATCCTTGCGTACAAAAAGAAGTAACTTTTCCAAGTCAAGTCACCTATTTAAGGTGTACTTTATGTTGATAACTAAAATTATGGTTTTTGAATTTCCATTAATTATTCTGTATTTTATCTGATGCATTAGAGCTTGAGTGAAAAGGGATAATTAAAAAAATCAAAAATCTCATCTTTCCACCCAAAATAAAGATCAAAATAATTTTCTTCCAAGCCTAACTGCCCAAGAATTTCACTTAAAATGGCCATAGTTGTCTTAGTATCAAAGCTAGCTTGAGCTTACATTTCCGCCAATTCTATTACAAGCATGATTTACCCTTTTAAATATATGGTCAATCCACCATACGTATTATAGGGTGTTAATTTCACTAAAAAAACATACGAAGAAAAAAGTCCCTTTGCAATGAAAACCTGAGAGGGGAGGACTAGGAAAAAATTAGGAAAAATTAAAAAATTAAATTAATGAGATTGCCTATGACACTTGTTTTGTAATCAATCTATATTTTGCTTTTTTTCCCCTCATTTGAGGCCAACACATTGTCTGAGGCATCCTTCAGTGGTATGTCTTCCTCACTTAAATTAGATGGTCATTTGAACACCTTATGTCAAACCCATCTTTCAATATATACCCCATTCATTTTATTTACGTTTTGAATCACAATGCCACCTGTTTGAAAAAAAGTAATGATGAAAAAGTCAAGATTATCTGCTATTGAGTTCGAACACCGATAATGGAATCAGTCTCATTCAAAACATGTTATATCTATAAAAAGGGATGTTTTAGGTCATGGACATGTAGATTATGATCTAGGATTGGCTATCCCCATTTTCATTATAAAACCCTTGTGATAATGTTCAAGAAATGACAAGAAGAATGCCTCAATAGGTTGGTGATCTCAATATCCCATGACTATGAAAATGCACAATATAGTGCTAATGTATCTCTAAGGGGTGGACTAAAACGAAGGAAAAGAAAAAGAAAAATAGCATGCTAAGTCGACTTTTCCTTAACCAAGGCAATTTGACCAAAAGATTGGGTGTAAAAATATCAAAAGGAAAACAATATCCTCCGGGAGAACATTAATGGGCCAACAAAAAAGTGAGAACGAAGCATTATCATCAAAGAAATCATTGAGGTGCACCGTGAGTGCCATTTTAAGTATGCAATAAATGTAACAATTCCTATCATTTCATGAACTTCTCTTTGACCATGAGACCAATCATGGTCTCTTATCATAAGATTTTAGAATCTTTGAGCCAAAACTTATACTTTGTTGAGTGATTAAACCTTACAAATCAGAGAATTTTGTGGTCAATCCATAACCATTACTTACCCATATAAACTCAAATACCCTCTGGATATGAAATATATTTTGACTTATTCCCCTTATGTGATATGTAAGTAGCCCATTTATCATTCCATTATGACCGCAAGATAAAGACCATTTACTATTTTACACCATTGATCCAAAGGCAATCCTATGATTGGAACTATTATGTTTATGAAAAATAAAAATAATTAGGACAACACAAACTATGAGAATCCTAATCCAATGCAAGAGTCTCCAATCTTGGAAGGAAATTTCAATGTCCATCATTTCATGTTTTCACCCATTCTTACTTGAGAGTTATACAGCTAAATAAAAAATCCACTCATCTCTTCACAGTCAAACACGAAGTCATTCTTCGAGAGTGAGAGTCGACCTCACATTCTATTTGAACTCAGTGGTCAGTGCTCAAATTTATCTCCACAAAAAAAAGAATAAAAAATGAAAAAACTATTCATAAGAGCAAACCTCCTATGACATATACACCAGCCTTAATTGTCGATCTAATCTGCAAAGTGGTTAGATGATTAATCTCTCTTGATTTTCCATACCATTACCCATATCCGAGGAACCTTTTGAGATATGTCAATCACTTGAATGCTTATACTTATACATCCTTATCAACTCACCATGATTAAATCAATTTTCCATGATTGGGCTTAATAACTAAGGAATTAACGCTCAAATGGATAGAAAGATATTCTTGAAATTCAATAACATATAAGTCATAAACAATATCTTCTAAAAAGAAAAATGTTTTGAAATTGACTGATTCAATCAAAATTACTTAGAGCCTATAAAACTCTTTATTTTGTTCCAGCATAGGATATCATGATGACTGTGTCTCCGCCTTTTGAAAATACCCCATATTTATTGGCTTAATTTCGAGGCAAATAATATTTGAACCCCACTCCAATGGACTCTGCCTCCAAGATCTTTAAGGTCTCAAGAGAAACTCAGTATGAAGAGCTTCTATTTTTTGTAAAGATGGATTAAAGCCCATGGACCTCCTTCTACAAATATGAAAATTCGCAGATAATAATTATAACTTGGAAAAGAAGAACCTCCTGAGAATGATGGTTATAATAATGGGAGTGAAGAGACAAGAATTCCATACTTAGAAAGAGAGCAAGGAGAGAATACTAGGTCACACTGTGTGATTTTGACAGAGTATCGGCTTAACTTGAGTTTTCTCTATGACTTGACCTTAACAAAGGGTGTTATTTAAAGATACAAGCTAGGGCTAACATGGCCTTTCTGGGCACTAAAAATGAGAGGAAACTTTTAAGGACAAGGTATGAAAAGTACCGTTTGTCCTTATATTGTCTTTAGTAGCCTGTCCCACTCTGACTGGCGACATCTGGTGCAACCAAGGTAAAAAAGAATATATGTCTTATAATGGAAACAAAACATATGATTTGGTAAATATATTTTTGAACGGTTACTTGCAACTCAAACTTTCGTAACTTGAGAGTGGCTTTTAAGGCCACCTCCTCTAAAATTATTTATAAAAGTTATTTCTTTATGAGCAGCCATAGGACTAGACACTGCAGTTATGACTAAGTGTTGGTTCTGTAAGTTTTTGAGCGACTCCTAGGGATCTCTCTACTAGTATTCTCTCCATCTTAAGGTGCTAAGTGGCTAAGTCTTACTTAATAAACCGTGTCTCTTAGCCACCAAGACAAAACTCTTAAAAGATCTCAACAGGCCTATTTAAGTCCTGCTTGCTCAACTAGGCTACATGTACAAATAAATAAGCATTAGCACTTGTGAGCAAATAATAACTTAGTTTGTGGCGAGGTGCCACCTCTGGTGTCTTAGACACCCTCACTACAAGATAGTATTTAGTTTTGAGTTTTGAGTTTTGAGTATTTTTCAAGACAGTATTTGGCAGAGGGGTCCCTCGATGCGGACTCCCTCGTCCAAATAACATGTCAGCTCGCAGTGGCAGAGGGATCCATCGTCTATGGAATCCCTTGCCTAAATAACATTTATGTTGGCAATGGCAGGGGGTCTGGCACCTATGGATTCCTTCGCCTATATAACACTTCAGCTGGGAATGGTAAAGGGGTCCCTCGCCTAAATAACATTTCATTTGGCAGTGGCAAAGGGGTCCCTCACCTGTGAACTCCCGCATTTCAGCTGGCAGTGGTAGAGGGGTTCCTCACCTGTGGACTCCCTTGCTCAAATGACATTTTAGATGGTTATGGCAGAGGTGTCCCTCTCTCGTGGACTCCCTTGTCTTATTTATATTTTCACTTACATTGGTAAGCAGGGTCCCTCGCTTGAGGAATCCCTCAACCAAGTGGTATTTTCAAATTGTGGAGCAATACCCTTCTACATTAGTCCCCTCATGAAAAGTCTTTTATGTTGGGCAAACCAAAAGGCTTTGTACTCCATAATTGCATTCTTCGATTTTGAGGGAGCCTAGGGCTCCTTCATCATTAATTATAGGATCACTAAATGCTCCGCCATTTCAAATTAAGTTTTAGGGTCTCGGGGTTCCATGTGTCACTATGGGAACTAACGCCCCATCATTTTGGTAAAAAGGTTGTTAGTCTTTTGTCCTTCCCACACACCTTTCAACTTTCATATAAAAGCCTTCTTTAAAATTTTATCCCCTTCACTTTTATTATTTCAAAACAAAAGACGCAAAGAAAAATAAACCACTTAGTTAAAAAAAATGATCCTTTATAGCTTTTGTTTCAATTTTTCTTAGAAACCCTATTTAGTGGCTTCATGCTCACATGCCACTTATACCGGTGTCACCACCACCATGAACGAGTTTCTCATTAGTTTTTTTCCAATTTTAGTCACCATTACTACTGTGGTGGCCACCGGCGTTACCACCATTTCCCCCACTGACTTAAGCGATTCATCTTCTAGGGTGGCCACTACTGAGGGTTCCTCACTTGGGACAAGTGATGTTAGGGTTGCTTCATCTATACAATTTGAGATTGGGGGTCCCTTATTTGGGATGATTGCTACTCAAGGTTCTTCTTTGGGAATGACTACTAGTGAGGGATCCTCACTAAAACCAACTGTTACTAGAGTTCCCTCATTTGGGATCATTGCTACTGAAGGTTCCTTTTGGGGAATGACTATTGGTGAGGGTTCCCCGCTGAAAGTAATTTTCACCAAATTTTCCTCATTGGGAACATCTGCTACTGAGGGTTCCTCGCCTGGACCAAATGTTAGTGATGGCTCCTCATTTCGGGCTACTGCTGCCGGGTGCTCATCGACCATTAACCCCTTCTTGCAATCTTATAAGGATTACTTCGCACTCGCGAACACAAAGATTTTGGCCTTTACTCACGTCCACCCTATTTTGGAGAGAATGGTTTCTTCATGTCTTCCCTCACCAAGTTTGAAGAATATTTTATTTCTAAAATATGCGAGTAACCCTATGATGGTTTGATTAAAACATATGATTTAATAAATTCTTCTACGTGATTATATCCTTAGGGATAGGTTTGATCTAGGTGACTTTCCTCATTCCAACATAGAACTCAAGATTGTTGCAGGGGCTTTAGAAGAGTGGGACTCTTGAGTTGACCATATTCTTGTTGTCCCTTCATATAAGGCTATACTCAAGGGACTTGGTCTTGTCACAATAATTGATAGTTTGAAATCTTGTAGGGTGGCCAAGCATGGTTCTACTTTTAACTTGTTGGCTTCCTGCTGGAGTAGAAATTCTTACACTTTTGTTGCAGGTTAGGGCGAAGTTACTAATACTATGGAGGATATCTATGAGTTGCTCTCCCTTCCTTACTTAGGGGACATATTTTCACTGACGGCTGTGAGGGACCCATTGAAGAAGAGATGGTATGAGAACTTCATTCAGCTATTTCCGAGTGTTTTAAGTATGTGTCCATCAACATAACACGTATCACCAAACATTCCTTCACTAAATGGCAACAATATTGGTTTAGAGATGTCGAGCAGCTCCTTAAGGGAGAATCTTCTAGCAGAACCCTCAAGAGTCAGGATGCTCCTAAGATCAACTCTCCTTCACACTTATTCGCTTTCTTGGTTACCTTCCTTAGCAGATTTTTACTTCTACGGAGACCAGAGGATTCCCCTTACGATCTCCTTTTAAGATTAGCAGTGAGGTTGGCACGAGGGAGGGTTGTTCCCCTCCCTGCCTTGACACTTAGGTATCTTTATACTTAGTTAGATCATGACCATGTTGATGTTGAATGATCTTATGGTTGCTATGACGTTACCAACTTTACCAACACCTTTATTTTGATGGCTTCCATATTTAAGAGATTTCCAAACTTTGGCCCCGAAGTGAAGGTGTGTCATAATAATGCTGCCCGTATCACTAGGTTGCACAAAAAAGTCCCCTAAAAATCCTCTTAGGTTCATGATTGACAATGTGGATGAGTTCTTCTTTCTCTGATACTACAAAGGAGTTGGTGGCACCTTTTCCTGAACATCTTTGCCAGGCAATTGGGGTACGTTCTACTAACTTTCTAATGCAGCATGAGTCTCCACCTACCCAGATATCTATGTTATGATGATGTTATTGCCTGGCATCCTGCCTTCCTTAATAGAGTTGGGCCAAGGTGTGGAGTTCTACCATTCATAGAGAGTGGTAAGGAAATTTGGTTATGATCAGGTTGTTCGTAACCCTTCTTATCCTTTAAGCATTACTCCTTCTGAGCTATACCTTGAGTCTTATAGAAACTTCACCACCCGGGGTATGTTGCGCAGGGTGAGTCACTTGGGAGGGCTATATATGCCTCCTCGCGATCATTTACCTTATTTCACACACTTCTTCCTCTTGTTCTGGTAGAGGCAGGTTCTTTTTATTCAGAATTGTGTGGAAGAGGTTCTTTATAAGATCGTTCATACCAAGTATGGAACTACTAAGTTTCTAATCAAATAAACTCAGACGAAAATTTGGAACCATGGTACCACCCTAAAGACACCCCTAGAGAAGATCACTCCTATCTCAGTGAAGACACTCTTTGATGAGTCTATTTATTCAAAGAAACCTGAGACATAGTCTCCTAAACCCAAATGCAAATCTAAGGGCAAGGGAAGGCAAAAGTCCCCTACTGCTTCCAAAATGAAGTATCCTGACACAGATGTGTCGAATTTCATATTTGCCACTACTTTTTCTCTCATTATCCTCCTTTGACCTTTAACAACTGGGGCTATCAAGAAAAATAAAGTGGTTGATAATGATATTGTTTCTTCTTTTGTGTCGAATCAGGGGTCAAACATCGATGACTTTGGAGAAGAAAAGACTTATAGGATTGTTCGGGAGCATAGTTATGAGGCTCTTGGTCTTTATTCTTTGGATCCACTCTTTGATGAGTCGCAAAAGGTACTATACTCTAATCTCGTTTACTTAGTGAAACTGGATGTTATAGAATTTCATATGCTAGTTCCCTTTCTCACTCATTTGAAGAGGAACTAGTTGACTATGGAAGCACTCCTTCCTATGATGATAATAGTTCTTCTTCAAATGATGCGGATGTCATGGGATTTTATGGTGAAAGCACTATTGACACTTGTGCTTTGTTATTAGTTTCGAGGGAGTCTTCTAGTGAAGACCATATGACATATTCTCCATCTTAGACCAACCCTACTTCCGAATGCCTTCCATATGGACAGGCTGATCGCCATGATATTGTAAGTTCTTTTCTAAACTTTCGTTACTTGTCTTTTTATTTATATAGTCCTTTTTTCAATCATTGATTTATTTAATAACTCTTCCTTATGATTTTTTACAGACTACTTTTGCTGAGATGAGCAATACATCAACTTCCCCACTTGTTCGTGCTCCTTTGCCACGAGAGATGAACTCCATGCTTGTTTCCTCCTTAAGCCTTGCAAGAGACGTTTGTTGTTACATTTCTTTTAGCATCTTTTTCTTTTCATCCTCTTTTACTTTTTCCTTCCTTACCGCAACTTAATTTTGTTTGCCTTTTTACAGTCGCCATAAATATACCCACTATTACCAAGGCCTCTTATGTGACCTCACGTTCCATAAGGTATTTCACTGGTTTGTTAGGTTTTCTGGTTTTATCGTTTTTTCGCAAAATTATTTCTCATGCCTTTTCTTTTCTTTATACTTGCAGAGGACTGTGTCATTAGGTCACATTACTCCACCTCCTCCTATTCTAGCACGAGGCTCTCCTAGAGTTAGACCTCCTGCTCCTTTATTCTCAAAGGTATTATTACTCCTTTAGCATTATAATCTTGCCTATGATATTCACCCTTATGTGCTTTACTTACTTCAAGCTTGTCCTTTTTATTTCCCCAAGGCCCCGTACTCCTTAGCCCATTTACATCTGAAGGGATTCTTACTTTTTTGGGATTATTGTTCTAAGATTATCACCTTTAGGGAGGATTCATGTCCCTCGGGTCCATATTTCTATGGACAACAGGCCCTTGGTTAAGTCTAATTATTATGGGTCAGTGTTCACTGGGGCCTCCACCATTGGGCCTATAATAGCCTGCTTCTTCTCTTTAGGCACTTACATATTTTTTATTTAATGTTACAAATCTTCTTTTCTTTCTTATACGGAAATTTCCAACACTTTTATAATGAGCAAGTTACCACTATGGTCCTTACTGCGACAGTAGTCACCTTTCGGCCTTCTTCTTTAGTGAGGGCTCAGGTATTCTGTTATCTCTCTGCCTTTGACCTTATCGCATAGGTTGTCAACTTTCTAACTCATATTGGTTCTTTGTTTCCTTAAAATTCAATTGGTTAAAACTACTACATTATGTTTACCTTCTATTGACGCTTCTCTAGCATTCCTTACTGCGATTGAGTTATTTGATGTCGCTGCTTCTAATAAGTTCCCTACTATAGTTCCTCTTTTGATAATTACTTTGATTTTAAACCTCTACATCCTCTTCACACTTTTCTTTTCTATGAGGTAAGTGGTTTACTAACACTTGCCTTCTTTTCTTCATTTATAGGTTATCCTTGCAGAGGCCTGTCGTTCTGCAGGACTTACTTCCCTTCCTATAGAGGTGATTCCTTAGGTGCCACTTTAATTCTTTGCATTAAGTTTCTTCACAATAGTAACCTTTTTACTGAATATTTTTTTATTTGTTCATTAGGCTAGCATTATTGGGCGTTCACCCATAGGCTCTGCTGCGAATTCTGTGGAGGTGACTCCTTAGGTATTTTTTTTACATGTATTAGCGCTTTTCAGTCAATATATTTTTTGAAACTTCAAAAACTCTTTAAGAATTTCTAACACACTTGTAGTTTCAGTCCCTCTATCTGTGGGATTTATATCTTGGTTCTCAGGTTAGCACTGCGGTGACCTCTACATTTGTGGCACCCTCAGCTAGCATTTCGAAGCAGGTACCATTGGTAAGATTTTCTATTGGGTTCCTTCTATGTCGCAAGTGCTCCACACTTATTTTGGTAACCATTACCCACTTTTTACTTCTCAGGTTAGTGCTGCAACTATTCCTATTTTTGCGGAACACTTGGTTAGCTCCTCCGGCAAGACTATTTTGGAGAGTGTTTAACTCTTTATACTTTGGGACATGCTTTTCTGTGCAAGCATTTGCTAATACCCACGTATTTCTTTGTTTTCAGGTTTAGCATAGCTAGTGATCCGATAACTATGGAGCACTTGATGGAGGCAGCTACGAGTCAGGTATTATACTATCATACCATTTTCTCCTTTATTCCATTCTTTTCATCCTACCTTTTTACTATTGAATTATTTCCAAATACCTACATGTTTCTTTATTTTCAGGTCATCATATCTAGTGCTCCGATAGCTGTGGATCATCTGTAGGGGTGTCTATGAGTCAGGTATTATACTAACATACCCTTTTCGCCTTTTTACCTCCCTTCTCTTCTTGGTTATTTTCAAGTCAGTGAGGCGGTTGTTCTTGAGTCTGCGAAACGAGTGGAGAGTGCTATACTGCGCACTCCTCGGGTATTTAATTGTTATAACCGAGTGACTCTTAACTGTGAGTTTTGTGTTCTTCTTCTTTCTATCCATTATGAAAAATATCATGCTAATATATATATACACTAGTCTGGCACTCTACACCCCGTGAGTTCTTGTTGTCATGGTGACAGCATACTCACCCCTCTAAGTTTTTAGGTAAGTTTTCTATCGTAGTCCCTTAAGGAATCTGAGTATAGTTGTCTTTTGTTTTCTTTATTCTCTTGACTTAGCATACTCGTACCATCTTTTTATTTTTCAACAACCCACTAGTGAGCCCGTTGAGGCAGCTGAAGGAGGAGGTCAGAGATCTGAGGCCACTTCCTCAGATTTTTGTGCTAATTCCATATAGGAGTCCCAACTCCTTCCCTCGAAGGTGGAATGTCGCCATGCTGGTGATGATGATGCGATGGAGGCTCCTGCGATGTTCATGAGAAGATTTTGATGTGAGTAGTGGCCTAAGCATTTCAGGTCCCATGAGGGAGAGACCCTAGACTTGATTTTGGAGCACCACCTCGCGACATTCATTTCTCAGAGTGTGCTTCATATTGATAGACTTACGATGTTAAACTTAAAGGTTCTCTCCAACCACGTTTATGATTTCTTAGCCACCCATCCATCTGGATGATCTGTGCTTTTACTTTTCTATTCTTGGAGGCTCTTCGGGATCTATAGCACTTATACCACTTTCAATTAGACTGGCTTGATATTACGATCTTCCAATGTTCTGTTCAGGAATATGGTGAGGCTTCACACAACTAGGAAGTCCAAGAGCAATGGCAGGTTGAGGCTACCCAGATTCGGGTTCATATAGAGCTACTTTAGGCCAAGTTGTCCAAACTTGAGGCAGGTGAGCAGGAGGATGAGATCAAGCTAGCTATACTAGAGGATGAATTTGTGAAGGAGGCGGTTCACTAATATGCTGACACCCTTTCTAGGGAAGATTTAATTTTTGTTATTTCTATTGGATAGGATGCCTCTCCTTTTTTAGCATGTATCTTTTGCCTTGTATTTTCTTTTCTCCTTCATATGTAAAGTATTGATCATTTACTAATGGAAACACAATTTGCTTCTAGTGTATTTCTAATATTATTTGCCTTTACCTAAACTTTTGGCATCTGTTTACCATGACTTGCTCTAATTTTCTGGGAGCACTTGGTCTGTTTGAACTGCCCTGTATACTGTGGGATACTTGTATAAGTCTGAGCAAGTTACACTTTTTAGCGCTGCCCCGTGTGACCGTGTGGTACTTTGCTATGCACATTCATGATTTAGGGAATAACTGGGAGAAGGGGTAAGCGTTTTTCCTTCCCCTAAACTTAGAATAAAATTTTACAAATGTACGTAAAGAAAATGACTATTTCCTTTTGCTAAAAAAAATGCCCCTGGTCCGCGTGGTCCTCGTTCGACACTTTTCTTAGGAACCTTTTAATCTTAGAAAAATAAAAAGTTTAGAGAGAGTGGTAGACCTCTTTCTCCACATTTTCTGAGGACTGGTCAAATAACATTTTTTCTTGTGAACAAAAATTAAAACTTGTTCTCTAAACTATAAATTTGTTATGAAAGAATAATAATAATAATAATAATAATAATAATAATAATAATAATAATAATAATAATAATAATAATAATAATAATGTATATTATATTTTTTCATTACTACTAGGAGAACAACCTCCTATTGATCTGTTATGTTTGTAAGGACTTAAATTAATCTACTTTTCCATTGTGATGCATGTATTCCCAAGTATAATGAGGAAAATTCTCTTTGTCATGGACCCTCTTCTAGTCTAGTAGAGAGTATTACTATTCTTACTTTTTTTAGAAAAACAAGGTTGTTATGCTGTACCTACCTCTTATAGAAGGTAAATAAACAATGTGAGAGTCATTGTGTAATGATAAAAAAATAGCTACTATTCATTTCTTTCATATCGTATAATGTTTAGAAGACTTTGCTCTACCAACTTTAAAAAAAAAAACTTTCCTTGCATTAGAGCAGGACACTCAGACTTTTCAAAAGAAATGAACCATAACAAAAAAACTAGACATAATACTTTTTTGGCTACTTATAGTTAATATATTGAATAAGTCACTCTGGGGCTCTAATATCTGCCAATACCCTGGCTTGCCCACTCTTCTCACCACGAAGGGGCCTTCGCATTTGGGTTTGAACTTTTACGCTAACATATTGCGGAGATGGTGGGTGGACGTGTGTAGGACCAAGTCCCTACTTGAAATTCCTTGGTCTTGACCAAGTTATCGTGAGCCCTAGACAGCTGCTGGGTGTAGACCTTGAAGTTCTCCTTTGCCTTATCTTTGTGCTCGGCTGGTGCCTCCAGCTTCACATGTCGAGGGTGTGGTATGAGGATGTTACTTAGAGAAACTCTAGCTGAGGACACTACCAATTCCATCGACAAGACTGCTTCGGTCCCATATACTAGGGAGAATGGAGTAAACCCTATTGGTTTTCTTTTTGAAGTACGGTAGGCCCATTGCTCCATGGGTAGCTTATCATCCCATGCCCCTGGCATAACCTCAAACATTTTTTTCAATAAGTTTATCAAAGTTTTATGTGTGGAAGCTGCTTGGCCATTTCCCTTTGGTTAGGAAATAGTTGAGCTATTGTGCACGATTGTGTATTTATCAGTGAGGAGTGACATCTACTTGCATACAAATTGCTTCCCATTGTATGTGAGGATCACCTGGGGTATACCAAACCTGCATATGATATACTCCTTTATAAATTAGTTTACCATTTGGGCAGTTACTCTCCTTAGCGGAATTGCCTCTGCCCACTTGGTGTAAAATTCTATAGCAACGATAATGAAGGCTTTGCCATGAGAGGTCGGGCTAATCTTTCCCACCAGATCAAATTACTAAATGTGGTAGAGGTAGGGAGCTCCAAAGCTTTGTAGACTGACTGATGTGAAATGCATTATATTGCCATGTACTTGGGATACTCTACATTTCTTCACATAACTAATGGAGTCAGCTTCTATGGTTGGCCAGTAGTACACCAACGTCATCAATTGATTGTATAATTTAGCACCACCATGTCGGAGGGCTCACGAGCATCCTTGAGCACTCTCTCTACATCCTCTTTAGCTATGAACTTCAATGCCTTCTCATTGTAACCTTTTCCGTAGAGTTCTTCCTCCACTATATAGAAGTGGGCTACTCTCTTTTTGAGATAAATCTCATCTGCTCACTCGGCTGACAACTAACCATCTTTCAAATATGTTATGTAAGGTTGCCTATAATCCTTAAATGCTTCTATGAAGATATCTTCACCAAGTTAATCAAATTCGTTTTGGAAATTTAGACAACCTTGCTATAGACGAGAAGCCTTTATGCCCATGGGGGGATAGTAGCATCCCCCCCCCCCCCCCGGCTCAACTAGCGATAAAAAGGAATATCAGTATCCCCATAATTCTTCTCATGCATTATTGTTAACCTATTTCTAGCTTTTTCTTCTTCTACACACCTTGATAAGAATCCCCGGGGCTCTTATTATAAGCATTCCTTGAACAGGTGGTAGTTGTCAAGCTCTAACATCTTCATCTTTCTTTCTCTAGTTTCTAATTACTTTACCACCGGGTAGATACAATCTTTCGATTCATCACTTTAACATAGAGACTTCATCGTGGTAGGTACCATCCTCCATCGTAAAGTGTTGGTTGCTTTTGGTTCATCCATGTCCAATTTCTAAGCTATCGTAGCCATCGCGTCTAGGTGCTTATTCATCATTCATGCATATCTCTCAATGGTTATTCTCAAGAACTGTCTTAGTAGCCTCTAGGTGATGGATCTATATGGTGTTAGATTGGCATGATTAAGAGTAAACTCCCATTAACTTGTTTTACTACCGAGTTAGAGTCCCCCGTATACATAGTACTCTATTGTCATTTTTGCAGCGCCTCCAACAATCCTAGAATGAGAGATTCGTACTCAGCCTCATTGTTTGAACACTTGAAATCCGTCTTGAAAGAGAGAGTGGTCTTCTCTTTTCCATTCTATAGGATAAGACTTGAACCCCGTGTTCCTTGTGCAAAAAAACCATCAAATTCCATCTTCCACTCCTCCATCTCCTCCGCTAAACATTCTTGGAAATTTTCTCTTGGTAGCTCTTCATTGCGAGGCTCAAAATTTTGGCTTGGGAAGTGGGCTAACTAATCTACCACTACCTGTCTCTTGAAAGATTTTGACACCACGCACTTCAAATCGTATTCTGATAGAATTGAGAGCAACTATGTTCCTCTTCCTACCAAGATCGTTTGTGCTAAGAGATACTTCATAGGGTAATAATTGGTGATAGTGTGAACTGTAAAAGTCAACAAGTAGTGTCTCAACATTTGGGTTACAAAGATGAAGGTAAGACCATGTCTCTCAACATTGATACATCTAGATTATGTGCTTAAGATCACCCTTGAAAAATAGCACACCGGCCTCTCTACCCCTTCCTTATCTTGAGCAAATAATGTTCCTATAAACCTCTCTATTGAGGTGAGGTAGAGTAGCAGTGGTGCTTTGGCTTCCGACGGTATCATCATAGATGGGGATGCCAACATTTCTTCAAAGGCTTTCTTTTGATCTTCTCCCCGGATGCACTTAGCTTTTTCTTTCATCAAGGGGTAAATGGGTGGGTCACTTCTGCCAGCGTTAATATAAATCTTATTGGGTAGGCTACCTTTCCTATGAAACTCTTGAGTTATCATTGACTCTTTGGCGACGACATCATCAAAATGGCCTTCCTCTTTTCCTCATCGACCTGCAGCCCCTGCTAATTTACTATAAATCCCAAAAAGATTCTTACAGTGACCCCAAAGGCACACTTCAAGTGATTCATTCTCATCTTGTACCTGTAGCATCTTTCAAACACCTACCTGAGGTATTAGATATGCTTGCTTTCTTTTCTTTTACTTCACCACCAGGTCAACCACATAGAACTCCAATATGTCATGAAATAAGTGATGGAAGATGGCCATCATAGTCTACTGGTAGGTGTTCCTGCATTCTTCAACTCAAATGGCATGACTATGTAGTTAAAATTTCCCAACGGCATGCGGAAGGCAGTCTCTTCGAGTCCACCAGATCCATCTTGATCTAATTGTATCCGATATACTCGTCCATGAAACTATAAATTTCATGACATGCGACAACTTCTAATTGATTGTCTATACTTGGCAAGGGAAACTCATCTTTAGGGCATTCCCGATTCAAGTTGCAAAAGTCAATACAAATCCTAATTTGGCTTTTATCTTTCTTCGCTACAGGCAAAATGCCAAAAAGCCACACAGGGTGTCGGATGGGTTTGATGAGCCATGCTGCCAATAATTTCTTAAATTTTTCTTTCATCTTAAGGTCTAGATCATCCTTGTATGTGCAAGTGGCTTGTCTAACTGGGAAATAATTAGGAAGAACGTTTAATGTATGAGAACTCACGTCTGGGTCTATCCTAGTAATTTTAGTGAATTTCTAATAAAACACATCCATGAATCCCTTGAGCAGGCAGATGAGTTCTTCCATCTACTTTGAGTTCAAACCTTTGGATATTAGAATGGGTCTACTCTCACCCCCTTCCATTCCTAAATTAATTTCCCCCGGCTCTTGGAACTGTTCTATTGGACCGTGTTACATGCATTCAGGCGCCTCCTCGGGTTCCTCTACATGCTTTATTATATGAGACTCATCCAACACAAAACACTTTGGTGCGGGTTGGCTCTCTCATCCCAGAATACTATCCGTACAGACCATTATAAGTGGTATATAACCTTTTCATCCGGTATGACCACCTTCTTGCATGTTTGAGGGGGATTAGCTACCTCATCTACCTTCTTCTTTCCCCTTGCCTTGTAGGTGATCGCTCTCTATCCCAAAAGATCATGAATAGACATCCTTGGTTGAACACCTCCTGTAACCACTTGCATCCCCTCTGGTTTTCTTAACGATCTCCTTCTCTCTTCATTGAGCTCGGTATAAAATGCTTCATCTACCACATGGGTGTCCTCAAAATAAATTGGTTTTTGCATTGCTTTTATTAGGATCCCAATACCTCGAACATTGGCTTTAGCACATTAATGATATGTGGGCGGCACTATGAGGTGAGTGTGCATCCACACTCGCCCTATGAGTAGCTAGTAGCTTGTATTGGAGGTAATGACATGAAATTTAATATGGGAAGTGATGTTCCCTAGCTTGATACCCACATTCAAGTATCCAATAGATTGCATGCCAGCATTATCAAATCCTGAAATCACCAAGGCATGGGCATTATCTTTTCTTAAGGGATCTCTGTCTCATACAATATGCTGATCGACATGATGTTGATGGACTCTCTTCCATCCATTAGTGCATTGGGGAAATAAATACCATTGATCATGGATGTCATATAGAGTGGGCGATTGTGAAAATATGACACTTGTATATCTTCTTCATTAAATACCACTTCAAAACTGTATCTTTTAATCAACCGCCCAACAGGTTCCTACCAGTTTAGCAAAGGGTCCTCTCTCTACTACACTGACTCCAAAATCCTTCTTATAATGACCACTCGGGTATCATACTTCACTCCTATCTAATCGAATAACCATATGAACTTAGGACTCCTTGCTATGGATTCGCACTCAGATTTCAGATTTAACTCATAAGTTTGAGCATTGCAAAAATATTATGCCTCAAATGTTTCCTCCTTCGTTTAGAGTAAGGATAGCATATACCTTGCCTCCTAGGGATTTCACTTTATCACCCCCCTCACATTCAACCTCCTTTTGATTAGGATTGAAGAACCATTCCTCATCCATCCTTTCATTTTCAGCTCTTTATTCTCTATTAAGCACCAGTCCTTCCAGTTCTTTACATATCTTATCATTATCTTCCCATTCCTTCAAGTCATGAGTTATTGCTTCATCATATGCTATCACTATATTGGTAGTTCCATAGTTATGTGCTTAAAATGGGTTCCCATTAACATCTACAGAAGGTATCTGCAAAGTACCACTAGCCACCTGCTCGCCAACGATCCTCCATAGGTAAAAAAAAAGTCTTTGGTGGCGTCCTGCACTCTCTGATGCAACTCAAAAAATTTGGAATTTGCCTTATTTAATTTTATTGGGTCTTCCCAATTTAGGTGGGGGGGGAACTTCTACCCCCTCTCGCACCAAAGTACGATAACATTCCATCGCCTCTACCACGCTATAAGGCAGCAGTAATGGGACATCATCTCCTAACTCCATCTTACTTATTGGGCTACAGTCTTTGAACCTTGGGCCTCCCTTCTTGCCCTTTGAACCCCTATCTACGTAGTTAACCTCTTGCCTCTTGGAGACTTAAACCTTCCTAAGTTCAAAGGCACTTGTGTTCTCCAACTTGAGTGTCTAGGCTTGATAATCATAGCTATGCTGATGAGAGCTCAGGTGAATTCTCTAAAAATCCCATCTCTAGTTTTAATGACCAAATAGGTTTTGTCTTCTTTCAAAAGTCCCTCGACACATATTTGTAGTAGCCTTGCCTCAGCTACATCTTCATGGACGTCAAGTGCCCTCTCGTAAAAACATTTGATATATTGCATCAGCTCTTCACCAGGTTTCTACACTTCATGAGCCAGGTGTCTCAATGTGAACTAGTCTTCTAACATGAATTTTTTTTGAAGGAACTGCATGTGCATTTCCTCCCATGTTGGGATGTTGTTGGGCGCCAGGTGGGAGTACAACGTGTACGCCTTCCCCATGAGGATCTTGGAGAACTCCCGTAATTTTAAGTTCTTGTCAGTCCCATGCATTCCTAGGTATTCCACAAATATTTTCACGTGTTCTCTTGGGTTTTCTCCTTTTCCATTGAATTTATGAATTTTAATGGAACATACCCCTCTCGATATGGTTTCTTCTTAACACTTTCTTGGTAGGGGTTCTGTAACTCCTCATACAAATGTGAAGTTTCCCTCTGACAAGAAAATAGCTTCTTCACTTCCTCTATGGTAATATCCTTAGAGGAATACTCCTCCAAACCCACATTATTTGTTGTTGGTGAACTCAATAGTGTTGCTGCTTGCCCTGGCACCACCTTTTGTGGCGAATCCACCTCTGGTGTTGTTGTTGCTGTCGCAGTTACCCCTCCAAAGGGGGTTGTTGTTGGTGTTACACAACTTTCGCTCAAACTTGCCAAATCCACGTTATTTTTCATTAGAAACTCAAAAAAACATGCCCATTAAATTCATACCTGTCAATAGAGCACCTACTGCTGCACTAGTCTGTCCTCCTTAAGGAGCAAGTGCTCTAGATCCGATCACTACCAGCTCCCCTTGGGTGGTCTGGTCACTTTGAACTCCATTTCCAGCTGGAGTGACTTCAAAAATCAGTTGCATAAAAATATTATAACCTTATTTGTCCATGGTAATGAGGATAACTCCTCAGCGGTGTCGCTAAATATAGGAGGGTAGTGTGACTGGGATTGATAAGAAATGGAACGGGTGAGGTGTGACCCACTCCAATGGACTCTTCCTCCAAGGTCTTCAAGGTCTCAAGAGAAGCTGAGTCTAAAGAGCTTCTATTTTTGGTAAAAATGGAGTAAATGATATGGACCTCCCTTTGCAAATATGAAACTTCAGAGATAATAATGATAACTTGGAGAAGAAGAACCTCTAGAAAATTATGGTTGTAATAGTGGGTGGGAAGAGACAAGCACTCTACGCTTAGAGAGAGAGAGAGAGAGAAGGGAGAGAATACTAGGTAGCCTGGTGTGAGTTTGATAGAGTAACGGCTTAACTTGAGTTTCTGATAATGACAAGATCTTGCCCAAGGGTCTTATTTATAAATACAAGCTAGTTCTGACATGGCTTTTTTGGGCGCCAAAAATGAGAGGAAAGTTTGAAGGACAAGGTCTGAAATGTTCCTTTTGTCCTTATATTATCTGCAGTCGCCTATCCCTCTCGGAGATATGACATTTGGTGCAATAAAGGTCAAAAGGCAAATATGTCTCCTAATGGATACAAAACATATGATTTGGTAAATATCTTTTTAAACGATAACTTTCATCTCAAAATTTTGTAAACTTGAGAGTGGCCTTTAGGGTTACCTCCTCTAAATCATTTGTAAAAGTTATTTCTTTATGAGCTGCCACGTGCCTACTCACTGCAGTTATGACTAAGTATTGGTTGGGTAAGTGCTTGAACAACTCCTAGGGGTCTCTTTACTAGTATTCTCTATATATTAAAGTGTTGAGTGGTTAAGTCTTGCTCAACAAACCTTATCTCTCAGACATCAAGCTAAAACTCCCAAAAGATCTTAACTGGCCTATTTGAGCCCTGCCTGCTCAACTAGGCTACCTGTACAAGTAAATAAACATAGTAGTTGTGAACAAATAATAACATAATTTATGGAGAGGGACCCCCTCTGGTTGTAAGGACACAAATTTCCAATTGAGTCCTTTGTAGTTTTGTCTCAATTCCGGACAAAAACGTTTGAGTCATAGGATAGAGTTATTGACCATCCTTCAAGCCTATGACATGCTAAAGTTGAAGACGTAGAGACCAAGTTTAAAGCTTCATCAAAATGCCGAGTTTAGTGTGCCTCGTTTCTACGTCATCAGCATGGTTCCATTGCTCCTAAGGTATGAATGCATTTTAATATACATATAGGAGCTTGGAACAATTTATATTGGGTGTCTTTTGTTTTTAAAACTGTTGTTTATTTTCAGAAAGATTTTATTAAAACTTTAAATTAAAGTATATAAAGTTTCTGGGCTAAAAATAGAATTTTATACTTTTTGGTTTTTCGTTCGATATTGTCGTTCGAACGAGTTTGTTGTTCGAACAGGAATGTCGTTCGAACGAGTTTGCCAATGAGTTCCCTCATTGACCACGGGAATGTCGTTCGAAGTATCGTTCGAACGAGAATGATGTTCAAAAGAGATTTCTAACGATATTTCTAACGAGTTCACACTGGAACTTCGTTAGAAGGCTCGTTCGAATGAGACTTCGTTCGAACGAAATGTCGTTCGAAGGAGTTTTGGCGGGAATAGTTTATTTGTCAGTTTGAGCAGTTTTTTCCCACTTTCCCACTTCTTTTCCCACCAACTTTTTGGGCGGACTTAATATGTGCGGGAACCAACTTTTTCAAATTAACTTTTTCACATCCTACAACCTCCAAGAGAGAGTTTGAGAGCAAAAATCAAAGTACAAAAAGTTCATTGTTTAAAGTGTTAATTCTTTCAAGAAAATCCTTAAAACACTTTTGTTTACACCCATAGTTTGTTTATCCAAGTTCCTTTATATATATATACATTGCTTGGAGTTTTGGCACCGGTTTTTCTCTAACACGTTGAAGAGAAGTTTGGGTTTGCTTCTACATCCCACAAAGAAGAAGTTTGTTTTGTTGCGGCATTCTCACATGGTGAAAGGCACCATGTGTGGTTAATGGTGTACATATTGTCTCATTAGTGGATTCCAAGATTCTGGTGGAGCTCCAAGGTTGTCGACTAGGCGGAGGTGTTTATAACGAGACGCGTCAAGGCTTGAAAGGGGTCGTGTCGTGGAAGTACGTCATCTGTCTTGTAATTGTAAAACCATACTTAGTGGACTTAAGGCTAGGTTTGTCCGAGGTTTTTTACCTACATCACGGCATAGTGATTCATTATTTATTTTATCTTTCGCAATACTCACCTAGAACGCATGTTTAGCTAAAAAGATAAAATTTGGTTTAATCACTACTTAATTAAATTGGTGCTAATTTGAAATTGGGTAATGTTTAAGCTAATTTAATTCAAGTCGTCACTTTATTTGATAAAATTTGGTTTGGCCTAATTTGGAAATATTGAAAATATGACTTAAGAAAATTTCTAGGACTTAGGTTCAATTAAGTTGGTTTAAGTGAAATTAAAATTGTGTGTGTGTTTAATCTTATTTCACTTGGTTTAATTTTAATTTGAAAAGAAATTAAAATTTGTTGTTTAATTGAATCATCTTACGCTTCCGCATATCTATATAAGGAAATTACTCTTTTTGAAGTAAAAAGATTTCAAAATTGGGGGCCTACTCCTCTTCAAATTGGTATCAGAGCCGAATTGCTAATTTATCATGTCAAAGATCCATTTTTCAGCTTCTATATTTTTTTGTGCTCCTTGTATTTTTAGGTGGTTCAATTTTTACTCACTCTCAATTTTATTTGTATCTCTCGATGGGACGCCTTAATGATAATTTGTCCATTTCTAATGATAATAATTTTTTTTCTATTCGAGAGAAATTTAATGAGCTTAATAAATGTAATGAAAAATTAAGATAATTAAATTTGAGATTTGCAAAAAGAATTAAATTTCTTGAAAATGAAAATTCTTGTTTTAGAACTAAAGTTGAGTTTTTTCAAATCTCCCTAACTCAAAAAGATATTTTTCGTGAAAATCTCATGGACATAAATTACAATTATAATATTTTAGAAATGTCCAAGAAAGAGAGTGATAGTCGAGAAAAGACTCTTAGGGACATATTTGCTCACATTGGGGGGGAGAGTGATAACCTTCTAGGTGTAATTGAAAATTTAAAGAAGGAGTCCCATAAATTTGAGGAGTCTAATTTATTACTTGAGTCCGAAATTTTTAAAATGAAAAATGATTTACAAGACTCGAGTAGTTGTACTAATGGTTCTAGCACATCTTGTTTAAATGCTTCTGTTGCTAAAGCTAAAATATTTTTTTGTTTTAGAGGGTCAACTTTATCCAGGGACTTTAGAAAAGGTCACACCATAGGTATCATTCCCCATGTTTTCACATGCTTGCATTGTGGTAGGAAAGGTCACCTTAGGTCATTTGGTTTTGATCTTAAAAGAAGTCCTAGGAATTCTATGTCTACCATTTCATTAATTTTCAAATCCCATCATTTTAAATATACATCTATATGGGTTCGGAAATTATTTTTAGACGCACTAGATATTAGATTTGTTGATTCTTATTTGCTTTCACATAAAACCTCCCGTGCAAAATCTAAAGGTTGAATGTGTTAGTTTTGTTTGCATACTCTAGCTGATAGTAAAATTACCTCCGGTGCCTGCTTTTACTTAGGACGTAACCTTGTTTCTTGATCCTCCAAAAAGAAAAATAATGTCTCGATTTCATCTATCGAAGTCGGGTACATAGTTGCTGGTAGTTGTTGTACTCAGCTTTTTTGGATGGAACAAATCCTAACTGCTTATGGTTAAAATGAAACTGCTACCCTAATTCTTTGTGATAATCAAAGTGCTACCATATAAAAATGAAACTGATACCATATAAAAATGAGAGAGCATTTTATTCGTGAATTAGTTAAGAAAAAGAAAATAATTATTGAATATATTATTATTAAAGATAAATTATTTGATTTATATACAGTACCTTTAGACAATCACAGATTTAAAACACTTCGCGCGTCTGTTGGTGTTTGTGCCTTTTGAAGTTAATCCCTTTTTTGGTTTTTTTATTAGTACTTTGATCTGCATTTCTTTTTGTACTAACTTTATTTATAGGTTTCTTCGCTGCCCTTGGTCCCTTTGAGACAAACAGGGGGAAAATTTTAAGACTTTTATGCCCATGTTATTTCTTTGAGTTTGTTTTATTTATTTTGAGTCGTATAGTACACATGTTGTTAGTTGAGTTATGTACTCTCCTTTTCTAGGACATATGTTGTTAGTCGAGTTATGTACACTTTTATTATAGGACTCTTGTGTATAGTTGAGTTATGTAACTGCTTGTTTGATTTTGCTTTTGTTCGAGTCTTAGTTTAGTTTGTTTCAAAATTGGCCATAGGGGGAGATTGAAAATAGCCTTTTTTTTATTTGCTCAATTTCAAGGCGAGTTATTTTTTAATCCCTTTATGGTCATGAAATTTATTCTTGGCTAAAAAGTGTTTTTATATTTTTTTAAAACCCAAAATAATTTTTTTAATATGAATTAATATTTACACTATATTGGTATTTATACCTTTTATACGTATTTATCTCAAAAAAAATTATTTTATCAGTTATGAGTTTTGATATAATTCTAAAAAATTTAAATATCCTTTAATATATTTTTATATTTTTTTATCTGGATTTTAAAATGATAAAAACAAGCTTTAATTAAGCATTTTTATTGGTTTAGTTAAAAGTTTTTATCAAATATTAAAACGGAGGTGTTTTAAATTGATTGGGTTTCATTTTGGTTTAATTCGAGGTTTGTTGACTTGGCCAATCTGTGTGCTGCATGGGTCTCACGAGATTTCATCTCACGTGGACTTGATTAGTTCTGCTTGATCGGTGATTTTTGTCTGTTGGTTCACTGTTTTGTCCCATACGTCTTTACAACTGTTCCCCTTAGTTTTCTTTGGCTATTTGGGCATGTAGACTTGGTTTTACTATTCCTTTTATATCCCCAACCGTCCAAGGTTTATTATTTATTACCCTTTTTATTTGTTGTTATTCGCGAGTTGCCCGGGTTGGTTTCTAGATCTTTATTCTTTACGTATAAATAAAAGGGCTTGGATGTTTGAAAATTTGAAGAGATTATTTTGAAAACCCATCCAAAATGCTGCCAACATTTTATTTGATTTCTATGTCTCTCTATATTCCCAGATCTGAGATTTTTTTTAGTGTTCTTCATTTCCCCCCTAATATCTAAAAACACTTTCAGATCTTGAGTGTATGAGCTTTGCTCCTGAGAGTTGTATTCTCCAAAAATCTCTATTAGTCTAGAGTTGTGTTTGAGCTACGAATTCAAAGCTTATTTTGAAGCTTATTAAATGTAGAAGGGGGTTGCTTTGGTTGGTTGTGTTGTTGATGTATGATTGTCTTGCTTATTCAGACTTCTATTTGTTTTGGCCTAAATTAGGTATTTTTAAATCCTTTATATATATATATATATATATATATATATATATATATATATATATATATATATATATATATATATATATATATATATATATTTCAATTTATGATTTGTGACCCATGCATGTCTTCATTTTGACCAAATAACTTTGATCCAAAATCTTTTACTCTACCTCTCACATGTTTCTGCTAAAACTTGTTTTATCTAAACTAATTTTTATTTGAACCTGATTTAATTCATTTAAAATGAGTTTTAAACTTGTGTGATAGGTTATGTTTGCTTCGGTATTATGTTTTGATTTTAAAATAAATTTCTCTCTCAAATTTATTATAGTTTTTTTCAGTTTAAGATATTATACATGTTGATTTGTCTCCTGAACTTGTATGAGTAAAATAAATTTTTGAAAGCCTAAACCTATTTTTGTTGCTTAAGAATAGATTTGCATGAAATCGTGTTGATTACCTTTTATTAATTGATTTGTTTAAATAAATCTGACTCTATAGTGTTTGTTTGAGGATAGTAGTTTGGAACTTCTTTTGACATTTTTTTGACTGTGTGTTCACGCTGTCGTTGTATTAAAACTAATTTTTAAGTTAAACTTAACACATACTCAATTTACTTTGGGGTTTAAGTATTACTGTTAATAACAACCATCTAAAAGAAGACCTTGTATGTGTCCTATGATATAGAGGTTACAATCTTTTTATGTTTTAATTAAACCAAACTCATTATCTTATTATTTTGTTTTTGTGAAACTTCCGTGGTACTCTAGTGTTGGGTGTGTAATTGTGTGTGTGTTTCTATGTTGTCATTACCTTGGCTGTTTAGTCAATATTAGTTATTGTGGGGTTGTTTCGTTTGTGGCTTTGTGTACTTGTTTGTATTGGCCAAACTATTTCATTTACACTTTTATTTCTGTAATATGTACTTAAACATTAGTATTTAGTGAACTTGGGTGTGTGAGTGGTCCTGGAACTAAGGGACCCGGGGTTTTCAACTTAGTTGGTTTTCTCGTGTTCAAATACTACATAATTTCCACTTCACCTCATCCCATTCTATTTTCTTTCTTTTGGACTAAAACGACATCACACCAACTAATTAATATTTGTGCGTGCATGTGCGTGTATCTCAACCATTGAAATTTATATAATGTGTTTATCAAAGAGTTAAAAGAGTTTTATAATATCTTAATGCTTTTGTGTACTAGATTATTTCACCTTTATAGTGACTCCTCAACATAAGGCATACGAGTCACCTTTTTTATCTTCTTCAAGCATACGACCTTCAGGTCACCGCCCATCTCAATAAGGGAATCAACTCCATAATTAAGCATCGGATTCCAACATAGAATACCATGAAAAGCCTAAAAAAGAACCTGGGCAAAACTCTTCTTCTTCCTAACATAATAGAAATCTTTTTATCCATATATGAGATATCCAGAGATTGTAGTCTAGTCGCATTCTAATTGTGTGATAATTCCAACTGTCTTTAACGATCGGACTTTCCCCATTAATTCAACCAATAAATCACTGCTCTCCACAATTAATCCCTCAATAAATTTCAAAAATTAAAATGGAAATAAAAAAAATTCTTCTCCTCCTGAATAAATTTCAAAAATCCAAATTCAATCATTTCAATTCCAATAAATTAAAATCAATCCCTCAATAAATTGCAAAAATTAAAATTCAAATCCAAAAAACCCTTCTCCTCTTCACTCAATTTTAAAACTCAAAATTCAATCATTTCCAAAATTCCAAATCAACTCCAAAATTACTTCTCATCCTCAACAAATTTTAAAAATTTTAATTCAATTTTTTATATAATTCCTAAAATAAAAAATTCAAAAATTCATTACTCATTTCCTAAAATCAATCAAATTCTCGAAATTCATTATCCCTTTCCTCGAAAATCAAATTCAAAAATTTGTTGTCCCCTTCAATAAAATTCAAATATCAAAATTCATTAGCCTCCTCAATTAAATCCAAATTCAATTCCATTACCTACTTAGTAAATTTTAAACAAATAAACATACTTATCAATATTAAATGTTAAAAATTCCTTATTTGAGACCAACACTCTTCCTCCTTGAACCCCGTATCACACAGATAATTTTCTATTCAGCTTGGCATGTCTTCAAGTACGATGTCTCATGGGAACGGTTTCCAATCAGCTTGGTGTGTCTTTCAACATCCATCTAATGGAGATAGTTTTCAAATCAGTTTAGTGTATCTTCAAACACCCAGTCTCATGCGAATAGTTTTTAATCATATTGGTGTGTCTTTAAACACCCCATCACATGAGGATAATTTTTAATCGCCATGATTTTTGTAAAAACACCTCATCTCATGGAGATGAATTTTATCACCACGGTGTTTCACAAAACACCTTGTATCATGCACATAGTTTCATATCAGTCTTGTTTTTCGTCAAATACTCAGTCTCGTGCGAACTATTTTCAATCGATTTTTTTATTTCATCATAACAACCTTCTCATGTTAACAGTTTTTCAATTAATCTGGTGTTTCACCTCTCATGCAGATTGTTTCTAAGCAATATGGTGTTTTTATTAAAACACCCCATCTAATGCGGACATTTTTTAATTCTTAGTGTGTCTTCAAATACCCCATCTTATGCAGATATTTTTCAAACACGCTTATTGTATTTTCAAAAAACTTGTCCCATGCCGACGATTTTCAATCAATCTGGTGTTTCATTAAACACCCTGTCTCGTGAAGACATTTTTCAATTGATATGGTGTTTTTATCAAAACACCCTATCTCATGCAGACAGTTTTCAAATCATCTTGGTGTGTCTTTAAACACCTTGTCTCATGCATATGGTTTTCCATCATTCTCGGGGTTTTGTCAAAACACCTCGTCTCATGCAGACGTTTTTCATCAATTGGGTGTTTCAAAAAACATCTCGTCTCATTTGGATGATATCTATCACCACGGTGCTTCATAAAAACACCTCGTATCACACGAATGGTTTCCACCAATTTGGTGTTTTATGAAAACATCTCATCTCATGTGGATGATTTCTATCACCACGGTATTTCATTAAAACACCTCATGTCATATAGACGATTTTAAAGCAGTCTGGTGTTTCCTCAAACACCCATTCTATGCTGATAATTTTCAATCAAACCTTTGTTTTGTCAAAATGATCATCTCATGATGGCGATTTTAATAAGTCGATTGTTTCATAAAAACACCTCATCTCATGCGAAATTTTTCTATTACCATAGTGTTTTGTAAAAACACCTTGTCTCATGCGAATGATTTCAATCACCTGATATTTTTCTAAATCACCTCCTCTTATGCAGGTGATTTTAATTAGCCCGTTGTTCCATAAAACAGCGTGTCTCATGTGGACAATTTATATTACCATGGTGTTTCAGAAAACACCTCGCCTCATGTGGGTGATTTTAATCACTCCAATGTTTCATATAAACACTTCGTCTTATGCGAGTGATTTCTATCACCACAGTGTTTCATAAATATAGCTCGTCTCATGCGGACGATTTCAATCAACGCATTATTTCGTTAAACCACTTTGTCTAATGCGGAATTACTGTGGTATATCCTAACGCAATACCGTCTCGTGTTAATGTTATCGTGGGGTATGATAATACACCATTGTCTCACGTGTACGTTAAATGTTGCCCCTGTGTGGTGAGGTAATAACACCATCCCATATGCTACTTTAAATAATGAGCATGCTATCTCACAAATAAGATGTCTAAATGAATGTCGTACTCTTTCACTACGAATCGACTCATCTAAATGAGTCTTAGATCATTTCTTTAAATTACGTGTTGTTGCACGATGATTTGACTCATCACAAATGCGTCACTTTCTTATTTATTTTATGCTTGCACGAAGACCACGACTCATTCCTAAAATGATACTTTCAATCATTTTTACGATATTGTGCTCTCGCATGATGACTTGGCTCATCCAAATGGGTCCTTTTCTTTTATTTTTCTTTTGTGCTCTCATATGATGAATTAATTCATTGAAATTACTCATACATTTCTTGTGTACTTTTGTGCTCTCTCAAAGTGACCTGGCTCATCACAAATATGTCAAATTATTCATTCCACGATCAGGTGATCTTATAGGATAGCCTCAACTCATTCCCAAAATTCCTTTCAATCACTTCTATAATATCGTTCTCTCGCATGATGACTTAACTCATCTAAATGAGTCATTTTATTTTTCGATGCTTTCGTCTTCGCATATGATGACTTGACTCATTAGAACATATCCTACATTTCTTCAATAGTTCGATATTGTCACATAATTACTTGACTCATCAGAATTAGTCATGCACTTCTCCCCCACTTATCATGTGCTCTTGCATGATGACTCGACTCACCAAGATAAGTCTTCATGCCACAAGTTATACTCCTCAAAAGGTTCGCATTCAACACATTTTTTTCCAAAATAAACCAAAACTCATAAATATTTTCACAAAGGTTCCAAAGAACTAAAACAACCCATAAAAATACCAAAAAGAATCAAAACAATCTAGAGTGGGCCCAAACCCCCAGTGTAAAACACATTTGAACGATCGATTAAGACCACATAGTACCCATGATTGATCGTTCAATTTCCCCAGAGCCAATTAAAAAACCACTTTTCCAAAGTACATCAAATTTAAATTCATTCTTTCACCAAAAATCATCAAAATCAAATTCGTTCTTTTCTCAAATTGAAATTCAAATTCATTCCCCTCTTAAAACCATCAAATTCATGTTCCTAAATATTTGGTGTATCAATAAACACCTTGTCCCCAGTGGATACCTTCATAAGGATTTGGTGTATTGAATTCAAATTTAAAATCAAATGCAAATTCATTCCCCTCTTGAAAGCATCAAATTCACTTTTCTAATGTTTTGGTGTATCGACAAACACCTTGTACTAAGAGGATGCTTTACAAAATGATTTGGTGTATCGACAAACATCTTGTCCTAAAAATACACTTTTCAAACAATTTAATGTTTCACCATGACCCATGCGGATGACAAACATCAATAATAAAGCAACGTGGCATCGTCCCTTGTAGATATTACCAGACAAGAATTTGAATCGTTCGCGATAATCAGAGCAACTCTCCAAAAAGATGAGTAATCCAAAAACACCTGATTATAGGAAAATGGAATTTCCATTGGTATCAAGATGGTTGGCTATCGTTCCAATAGCGTTCATCCAAAATGAACTCCACTATTGCGGGGTTCTGTAAACAACCTGTTTCACAACTCCCAAAATTTCACTTCAATAAGGAAGGCTCTTGGAATTTACTAGAGACCTATGGGTGAAATATAGTTTCAAAAACCTTCGTATATATGTAGGTTTGATGTTTTTAAGAATCTTCCAAAGAGAAAAATTCATCCTAAGCTCCAAGAAACTAAAGTCTAGTCCAAATTCATGATTTTAACACAATAACTCACTTCCAAGCAAACTTAACCCAACATAACTTAAGAATTAGGAGTTTCTCCTATTAAGGTAATTATACATCTTACAAATACCTTTCCAACATTTCTGACCGTTCATAAATCGTAGGTCCGAGTCAAAATATATGCTCAAAATATGAAACTGCTACAAAGCTAGCATGATTTGAAGGTACATGACCAATCGAACACAAGCGCATTTGACTGATCTATCATGCCCTAAAAATGGCTGACCATTGGTCAAAAGCACACCCAACTTCTCCTATAAATAGGTACAAATGGTCCATACCTTACACACCATTCCTCTCAACTTTAGAGGTGATTTTAGAGAGATAAAGGTCCTAGAACTCTCCCAAAAGAGTTTTAGTGAGGGAAAGAATTTAGGCTCTATAAAAGAGACTAGATCTCCTAAAACTTTGTAGCTAAGCCTTGGCAAACTTTTTAAAAGTTGTATCTAGGCCTTCCTGAAGATAGAGTCAAAGTTTTATCATCATAAAAGGCAATATCTACCACTCTACAATGGTATATATGGGTAGATATGAGGATTCTACCAAATAGTTTGTTCTAAATGTTGGATGTATCTACACTCTGTAACACCCCGCCTACTAAAATACTGGGTGGCCAACCCGTGATCAAAATAAAACATTGGTCTCATATGTCTCATTCTTAGCATCACTGTCGAAAACATTTTTAAAAGTTACTAACCATCTAGATATTCAAATAGACCGGTGACAAATTTTAACTTTCATTAATTAACAACATGAATAAAAAAATCAAATAATAATTAAACTATCCACACACACTGATAATTGAATCCAACACAGGTAAATAATATGAATAAAGAAGATCGAATCAACTATCGGTTCAATAATAAAATCCAAAAATAAACTCAAATAATATAATGGATACACAAAGTCTAATGAATAAATAGAAATTATAAATCTGATGGTGACATGCCCAAATGAATACTGAATAAAGTTCCTTCACTAGGAATAAATAAACGAAGCGCATATAACAAAGTGCTGCAACTTTCACACGAGCTGCAGCTACGTATCCCTAGATAGAATCCTTAAGCTGGGAGTCCCTCTGGAAGGACACCTAAAAGGATTTGGAAAATATTTTGACACGGACAAAGACCAAGTAAAACATTTTAAAAATATTTAGCAAGCATTTAAATTGTAATAATTAAATATGCATGCACACTCTTAATATTTAATCTAGTGTCGCACTCTCTTGAGGTATAACTCACCCCTCATCTAATGTGCACACCTAAAGCTTGTTATCTAACCTTCCTAATTAGGCTACCCCACCTAACTAGTCGTATCACACCTCTTTCTACCGAACTACTCTAACCCAAGTACTCTTACTTTGATTATTAAGTTATCTACTCATTAGCTTATTAATCGCATCCATTACATTAAATCATATAACGTTCACACTAGTTATATAAGAAAATCCCCTTTTAAATCATATAGCTTTCACACTAGTTATATAAAAAATCACTTTCTACATCATATAACTTTCACACTAGTTATGTAAGAAATACATTCACACTTATGTATTAATCATGTATATAATTATCTACTCGTATTATATATGTACTAGTATGATACAACATTCACACACATGTCTCATATAATAACCATCCATTCCGGAGTAATAACTCACCGGATGCTTTCTCTAAGATGCTATCATGTTCCAGGTATGCTCACTCTAACCCCGCTACCTCAAGTCAGAATAGCTCACACCGAACTTGGGTAAAAATATCACAAACGTAGTGTAGGCGGTCATATTCCCCCCGAAAGTGAAACCGAATAATACCCAAAGCGTCTCACCTAGAAAAATAAATCAGGTAATAAAATATTAGGCGATATGACCTGGGGACTATACTCTCCCTCCTCCTCAAGCTAAAGGATTCCCCCACATCATCCAACCTCCTATGATAGCACAATAGGGATATGCTTTGACAAAAATATCAATCACACCGATATATATAATTCATACAAATATGTATATACTATCACACTAACCATATACATATATTTAATAAATGCCTGGTTAACCCGTGCCTAACCCCTGCAACACTAGCCCAAAATACCCAAGTCTATATCCCGACTTCTAATTTAATTAATCACATATTAATTATTTTGTTATTTAAGTAGTGTCACCCAACTACAATACCCAGATTCACTCAATCGATCCGCATCTTCACCCCTTAGATTTTTTTACCCAAAAACCCACTATTAAGTTTAACACCCCTCGTTAAATTTAATATTCAAAAATTTATTATATATATCTATAATAAATTAAACCGGATACCCCATGCCTAACTCCTATAGAACTAGCCTGAGAAAATTAAATCCCCGGCCCTTAATTTAATTAATTTCACCTCAATTAATTTTATCCAAGTGGTGACACTCAACCGTAATGCTCGGACTCCCTAACTTGGTCCGTATTTTAACCTTTTGAATTTATTTTACCCAAAACCTATTTTTTAAATTGGCACTCTATCTAGATAAAACATATCTTAATATCCACCTCCCAAGGCCCTAAGTATGAGAGAACAAAGAATTTTGCTTCATTTATCTCTACAGTCCCCAAAATTTCTCAGGACAATATAAGGAAAAAGAAGGAACTGGGCGGGATTTCGCAGCATCGTTCGAACAATGCCCGAGGTCATTCGAACGACCTGCAGGGTTTTTGACTCCTTCATCTTCCTCACGTCACTGCTACCATTAACGAACCTTCAAGGTGTAACTTCAACCCAGCACCATATTTGATAACCCCCAATAATTAATACGATTTCTAACAGTTTAAATTCGTCAAGTATATCATCATCCATCATCAATTTTCAATTTAAAAAAATAATCAACGAGTTGGGTTTTTACGCTTTGTTAAATCCTCTACCTTGATTCAACTACATAATCCTCAACCCAACAAACCTAGCATTTGTATGTCTAATCTAAACATGATTCAAATAAAAATTTATCCCAATTAATCTTTAATTTCATATTCAATCTACATAATATCCTCAAATCCCCAAAACCCATTTCATATGATAGCCCACTCCTAAAAACGAATTTCTTTTTCACACCCATTATGATATGAATCAAAATACTGCAAGTAAATTGAAAGCAAGTTTAAATATTTGTCAGAATAAATTCATAGGGTCTAATTTCCTTTGATATAGACGAATATTTGACGAAGAACACACCCCTCTTCTTGATTCGGCTCCCAAAAGCTTCCGCCCTCTTTTATCCTCTACAAAATTAGGGTTTTCTTTTTGAGTTGTGTCTTCCACAGACTCACTAATGTAGGTTTTACATTGTTAATCCCAAAATTAAGACTGTGGGCCAAATCCAAATGACCCGAACACCCCCGTGTGAGCCCGGTTTTGCCTAAAAAGTGCCCCGAGATCCAATTACTATCCTCGGGTACCCTTTTCCAACTATCTCGACCATTTCAGAATCAACCGTGCACTCAGAATCGTCATTCGAGTCACTTTACTAAAATCTCCAACCTTAATCTCAGATGATGACACGTGTGAATTTTAAAATTAACCCGAATTAATTAAATCTTATTTTACCAAAATAATTAAATCCTCCAGATTAATTAAATCCTTTATCACCAAATTAATTAAATTTTATGCCCTCGAAAATATGGGGTATTACATACTTCCCCCCTTACAAAGTAATTTCATCCTCGAAATTAAGATAACTATAGTACTCTGAGCCTCGAATACTTCCTACTCACATGCCTCTAAGATCACTACACATATTTCTACCCCTTCAAATCGCGAATTATATTAAAATTAAATTAATTACCCAAGTCGCCCAGACACCCTATACCTATGCTCATCCGAACGAATGTTACCCGAATCCACTTTCCTTAACTCGTAATATAACTTTTAACTCACAGTTATAATTACATATATGTATAATAACCAAGGTACCAACCCATGTCCTAATGACGACACATCTCCCCACTTCCAATGTTGCGCTAAGTTTCTTGTGCGGGATGTCTCGCAAAGCGAAATCCAAATAAGGAACCCCCCTGATAAACTACTACCTAACATTGATGGTCATTAAGATTCATTAGGCCCTCGGTCCATCGCATGTACCCCCAAATTCTCGTCTCCTGACATAAAATTATACCCATCCACTCTCATGTTACAAAAGACATCATACAATACGGCGCTCCTTATTATCACTAGTTTCTTAGCTCGAATCAATCACGAGCTATATTTCCCCGCACAATAATAAACCTATCCACCTTGAATTCCATCAGTAACTATCCCTACTCACCGGGATCAAATACAACAATACAAATATTTTCTTATAAGTCTATTATGCAAAACACTATAACATATATACACGTGTATATAGGCTAGAACCTCTTTCAGGTGATAACTAGCAGAAGTAAATCATATCTCAGAACAACGAAGACAAAGTCTTACTATACGAGTTGATAAAATTAAAAAAATGTGAAAATTGTAATTATATGTTTGATATTAATTGCATGATTTGAATTATATCATATGCATGATTTGTTTAAATGGGGGAATGTAGACACCCCATCCTTATACCCCCTAACCTCTCCTTAGGTCCCTAGCACCTCCTTTCATCATTGCAAACCCAAGTCATACCCCCGGGTACTGACCTAAAGGCCATCGGGCACTCCTAGGCTCCGTTTGATCAAAAGTAAAACTCTTCAGCTCGAATGATACTAAATGAATCTTCTAAGGTCACTGAATCCCCTTTCCAATGGTCCGTCCTGTGGGCAATTCCGACTTATGATGAGGACGAACGACCAGATTTCCCCCGAAACTCGATCAAGAGGTCACCAGACGCTCCGAGGCTCCATTCGACCAAAGTTAACTTTTCAGATCGATTGAGACTGAATGAATCTTCTAATGGCACTGAAACCCCTTTCCAACGGTCCACCCCGTTTGCAATTTTGACTTATAGTGCAAACAAATGATCCATTTTACTCCGAAAGATCACCAAACGCTTCCAGGCCCCGATTGACCAAAGTCAACTCCCCAAACTGGGTCAAACTCTTTGGAATGTCGAAGTACATCTCCTCACCTTTCCAACGGTCCACCCCGTGCGTGATTCTGACTTATCATGCGGACGAACGATCCGTTTGAGTCCGACAATTCTCTGTCCAAAGGACCAACGAACGCTTTCGAGCCAAATTTGACCCAAAGTCAACTCCTGGACCCGGGAGCAGTACAAAATACTTTCGAAGGTCTCTGAATTACCTTTTCAACAGTTCACCCCGTGCACAATTCGGATCAATGGTTTGCACTCTACGACCGATTTTCTGAAGGAACCTGAAAGAGACTGCCAAACAGCAGGTTCCAAACCCTGCCTATTAGCAGTGTGCCTAAACACACATGTCGATTGGCAGGACCAGGGCTATGCCGATCAGAAATGCCCTGGGCCTATAAAAAGGAGGGACTAACCTCATTTCAAAGAGGAGAAAATCATAGATCTATTACTCTCAGCAAGATCAGAAAACCCCTCTCGAAGTTAGTGTGATTTCCACATCCAAATCCCTTTTTAACCTTCACCTTTCATCACCTTTTTTATCAATCTTGGTGAATTAAGTACCCTCCATCATCATCCAAGTGAAAGGGCTTCTCTCCAACATCCAAGATCAATCTCAAGATCTCCAAGAAGGTCCAACTCTTTCAACTCTCTCTTTAAATTCTCCTAAGTTCGCATTAACTTGTTTTATTACTTAGCACTTTTATTCTCTTATCTCACATATCTTAATATACTTTTTATCTAGTATTATTGCACATCTCTTATTTTCATATAAATAAAACCCAAAAAATAAGAAAAATCGAATTTGCTCATAAATTCCAAATAGGAATTCTCACACTTTTCTCACAACTAAAACATTTTTTTACACACACACACACATATAAGAGAAGTCCCCGATTGGATTTATGGGATAAATCCCACCCCTCATTTTTTCATGCTAACTACGTGGACTTTGATGCCTCTATAGGCTACGTAGGCATCTCGGGGTAAAACCTGTGACTCGAGTTTTATTCCTACTTTTCTCTCATTTTTTATTTTCTCTATATTCTTTAAACTCGATTCTCTTAAATTCTATATATACATATATTTGTTCTTAGTGGCGTATTATTCCATATGCATTATTGTTCTGTTATAACTATCAACGCGAGGATAATTGCGCAAATCCTATTTTCTAATATTATTCTTAGGAACATTCCTATGGATGACTCGCTTTATCTCTTCCATGATACAAGTCGATGATTCTTATCTCCACTACGTATACACATGCACACATATCATGGGGAAATAAAGTAAAATAACAACAACCCATGAGAGACCATAAGGGTGGAATGGTTGCCTAACACCTTCCCATTTCGTAACTTAGCCTCCGGACCCTTTTTCGGCTCATTTTGGTTTTGTATGTATCAGTATGTCTTTGGATGCTGTCCTTCGGGATGGCTCCCTTTTTCTTTTGTCTGTTTTGAGTAAAATAGACTGGCGATTCCATATCTCTACATTTTTCACCTTATCAATGATGCCGATCGAAGCGCTCCCGAGAGGGATGCGCGGGACCAAAGGGATCCTCTCCCATCGCGAGGATCGGGGATGGCCACAGTGGCGACTCCACTAGGGACACTCATTTTGAGGGCTACACTCTATTTACATGGGTGTTTTATTTTATTATATATTCCCCTATTTGCATGTTCCCCTTTTACTACTCATGTGTACCGCATGCTTATGATTCTATTCACACACTTATAATAAATTCTTCATGTACACTTCACACCACGTGCACCTAGGATCACATATATCCCCATGTTGCACGCATCACCCATACTTGGCATACCATTAGTACTCATACTTGGCTCCCTGTTGGGCATGATCAAGAAAGATACTCTCATCATAAGATACTAATAAGAGAATCGTGCATGATTCACACAATAACACCAAAGAGCATTATGATTGACCAAATTTTTGTCCAATAACTAGAGGGTCACTTCGTGATGGGCGCTGCTCCAGTAGGGCACAGTTAGCCTAAGAGATATGACTCTCACCTTCCATTGGCCAAGTACCTTCAACGTATATCGAACGGTTCCCCCGCATCATACCGCTTGATCAAAGTCATGACGGGAGGTATATCGCAGGGAATTAGTTCACGTACGCCGAGTATATCGAATTCGCTCTCACACGTATCATCCCCACGAGGTATATGGTGAGACAATGCATGTACACTCAGGTATATCAAATGGTTTGTCCACACGTACCGATTGCCCTCAAAAAGCAAAACATATATCGTGGAAGCCATGCCCAAGGGGGGAACCCTTTTTGATTCACCCAAGCAACTGCATACCCGCATATAGGTGTCTAGCCTAGGACACACATATTAGATTGTTGGTTTCGACCCGAAACTCTGCCCAAATTCCGAGTCGGACTGCCGCCCAAATTTTCGCGCATCTTTAAAATGGGACCCTACCCGTGAGCCTGGTTACAAGTCCAGTCAGAGCTTTGCATATGTTACAAACCCAACTTTTCCATGATCGGGTCCCGTCCAGCATTTCATTTTGCATTTAGGAGAATTTAATACAAATGAGAACATAATAATAATAATAATAATAATAATAATAATAATAATAATAATAATAATAATAATAATAATAATAATAATAATAATAATAATAATAATAATAATAATAATAATGTTGAGACCCGTCTTCCAAAAACATTTTTTCCTTCTTTATCAAAAATCCAAAAATATTGTTTCCTTTCTTTATCAAAAATCCAAAAACATTTCTCTCTTCTTTATCAAAAATATTTTGCCCTTCGATCTCAAAAAAGAAACAAAAAATGTCAAAAATATTTTCTTTCTTTTTCTCAAAATAAATCCCATTTTGCGCCTTCTCAGGTCGATCGCACGCCCTTGGTCTGGCTCCTTAATGGCTTCGTTCTGCAGTAAAATTACCCTGGAGCTCCGTCTGTTCCCCTGCTACTTCTTTCGAGTCCGTTATCCATCCATTTTCCACAAAGAACACATATCAAGTACCAGTTGTGCAGCCAGATCTAACGACAGTCTTAGCTCAGCTCGTGTCCAAGATCAACAACCTTCAGACTGAGGTCCAAGAGATGCAACGAAACCAGGTTCCTATTCCTCAAGAGCCTGAGGCCTTATTCCCTCATGCTATGGGTCCACCCGAGCCTATCTGGGTTCTCGAAGAATATCAGCATGCCCCGTGTCCCTCCTGTTAATGGGTCGCCACCTGCCCAGCTTCCTATGACAAACCTTACCTAGCCTGGGGCTAACTTGCCTGCGATCGTTGATCCAAAAGAGTAAGAATTGAACAAGGTCAAAGAAGATCTAAAGATGCTAACTAAGAAGTTCGACCAAGTCCGAATCTCCGGAAATTACATGGACTACACCCACATGTCTCCTTATCCTAAGGCAAGGTTACCCGAGAAGTTCAAGATGCCGAATATCGAGAAATTCGAAGGAAGTGGACCCCCTGATTGTTCATCTTCGCAGTTATCACCATTCTATGACCCTCCTAGGGGCTTCTGAAGAAGTGATGGCCCAATTGTTTCAGCAAACTCTGAAGGATAGCGCTCTCCGATGGTTTTTGTCTCTTGAGAAGTCCAGAATTCGTAGTTGGGAGGATGTAGCCCGAGAATTCATGTTGCAGTACAAATATAACGAAGAGCTTGAGGTCACCCGTCGTGATTTAGAGCAGCTCAAACAGAACTCTGGGGAATCAATCAGTAACTTCATAGCCCGATGGAGGGAAAAGGCAGTCACTATGACCAATCGGCTATTCGAGGAAGAACAAGTCAACATAATGAAGAAGAACTTCTTGCCTCATGTTCAAGCGGCCATGGGAGGACAATACTATCCCCACTTTCTAGCTCTCAGAGAGGCAGGAGTAGAAATCAAGGAATGTCTTTCTAAAATAGAGGTTGAACCAAAGAAGGTGTCCGGACAGTTCACCCCCAGAAAATATGACAAACCTGTCAATGTCGTAGTCTCAACCATTAATAACATCTCTCAACTGACCACTTCGTGGGCATCAGAGAGCCGCCATGTCCAAGTCCAAAAGGAATACACCGAGCTCCATGCTCCCCTCTCCAAAGTTTATCTAGCCCTGTTAAGCCAAAACCTTATCAAACCCTTGGACCCCCGTCCATTGCCAAACCCACTTCCAAGAAACTTCAAGGCAGATGCCCATTGCTCCTTTCACCAAACCGCTGGTCATACCACCGATCAATGCTTTCACCTCCGAAACATAATTCAAGGTTTAATTGACCAGGGTACCATTGCCCCACCAGCCAATCCTAAGACAAACACTACTCACAACCCACTCCCAAATCATACCAATGCTATCTTCCTAGAAATGAACCCAGAATTTGATCCCTCAACTGAAATCACACCCATACACTATCCCTAACCTCTCCAAACTTGCCCATATTTCCACCTACACCCTGTTAGCCTCACTGATCAGGCACTGTCACTCCTTACCAGAGCATACATCACTGTCCGTGCCCGTTCCAAAAATGGAGGTATGGAATTATCATAAGCGTTAAACCAACTCCTAGAGTTTGGGCTGAAATTGCCCTCACAGATGATCATTGATTGCCAAAGGTTCAGTACATTGTTCTTGGAAGCATGGAAATGGGCCCGAGAGTCAGATAATTGGGTGGTACCAACCGATGAAGTCAGCCTAGATGATGTTGCCCGGATCATGGCGGGATTATTCAGGTAAAACAACAATATCTAAAGTATGACCGAGTTACTTGATACTCTGAAGTTACAAGGATGCCTGGTCCCTTCACCCTTACATATCCCCACAGAATGGGAAGACCGGCATGAAGAAGCCATTACAGTTATGGAATGCATTGACTTTTCATGGAAATATATAATTGTTGCCACCGGATGGGGGGAAGAATTTGAAAATTCAAGTGAAGAGCAAGCTTCAGAGAAAACTGGCCCGGTAGTTGACATGTGTGGGAGGATATCATTTGAAGAACTCCTCAGAGAAATAAACAAGATGGAAGAACAACCCGAGATTGATGAAGAAATAGGGTTCATGTTCTTCCCTTCTTTAGTAAATCATATAACCATATCAGGGAGGCATTACCAGATCCCAAGCTCACTACCCGTAAATGACAATGGGAAGGGCGTTGAAAATCTTCCTATGCCAGAGATGACACTCGAAGAGAGCAAGATCCTCGATCAACTAAAGAAAACTCAAGCTAAAATCATTTTATAGGGGCTTTTCATGTCTTCTCAGCTGCACTGATACCAAGGATGAGTACCGAATGAAACTCAACCCCACCAATTGTGTTCTTGACGTGGGAACAGGTAAATTCTTGGCTTTTATTATGAATCAATGGGGGATTGAGTCCAACCCCGAGAAGATTAAAGATCCAATGGAGATGAAGTCTCTAAAGTCTATAAAAGATGTTCAGAGGTTAACTGGACGAGTAGCGGCATTGTGTAGATTTATGTCGAGAGCAACAGACAAGTGTCTACCATTTTTTAAAGTGGTAAGAAAGGCCTTCGAGTGGAATGAAGAGTGTGAGAGAGAATTTTAAGAATTGAAGGCCTATTTTGGCTCGCCACTTTTGTTATCTCAGCTTGTTCAAGGTGAAAGGTTATACCTGTATCTAGTGTGTCAGAGTCGGCCATCAGTGCAGCAATTATCAAAGATGAGGATGGTGTGCAAAAGCCAGTATAATTCAATAGTAAATCCCTCCAGGGGGCCGAGAAAAGATATCCTAAGATGGAGAAGCTGGCCAATGATTTAATTTAAGCCTCGAGAAAAATGAAATCACATTTTCAGGCACATACTATGGTCGTCCTCACCAACTCTCCTCTCAGATAGGTCATCCATAAACTTGAGAAATTGGGTAGGTTGATGGCATGGTCGATAGAGTTGGGAGACTTTGAAATTATCTATCATTCTAGAACAACCATTAAAGGGCAGGCTTTGTAATATTTTTTACCAAGTTCACTTGGGATGAGGCCGACAGTGAAGAGTTGACCAACCCAATACCAGAGCTAGAAAAAGCAAGTGAAATCTCGACTTAAGCCAAGACGAGCATGACAGGGGGTAGAGTGATGAAAAATGAAGAAGAGAAATACATTTTTAAATATGGGACCCTAGAGGAGGGTACTTTTTCTAATGAAGATACAGTTTGGAATATGTTTATTGACGGCTCTTCGTGCGAAGCGAGAAATAGAGCAAGCTTGATCTTGTCAAACCCAGATGGGAATGACGTCGAATATGTTCTGAGATTCAGTTTCAAGGCTTCTAACAATGAGTTAGATGTATGAGTCTCTTATGGTAGGACTTACCCTCACCAAAGCATCAAATTTCAGCCAGCTCTTGGTCCATAATGACTCCAAACTGGTGATGAATCAGATACTGGGAGCATATGAGGCCAAGGATGATAAAATGGCAAAATACCTAGTAAGGGTAAAGGCATTACTGAAAAATTACAAGGAGGTGAAGCTAAAAAGGATCCCACGACTAGACAATAGCCGAGTCGATGCCTTAGCGATATTAGCCTCCGCCACCAGGACAGAGATCAAAAGGATGGTGCCAGTGGAGATCTTACATCATCCAACCATTGAAGAAGAGGATAACACAGTAGAGTTTTACCATAACCTAAACTTGGGAGTTTCATGGATGGACTCCATCATCCGATACATCAGAGACGGGGAGCCACCTGATTCAAAGGATGAGAGGAGGAAATTAAGATATAACGCGAAGAAGTTCTCCATAATAGGAGATGTTCTATATAAGAAGGGGTTCCTTCTTCCCCTACTCCGATGTGACCACCCGTCTGAGGTGGAGTATATCTTGAAGGATGTGCATGAGGGGTCTTTCTTCATCCATTTAGGAGGAAGATCATTGGCAAAGAGAATTGTCACCCAGGGGTACTGATGGTCGACCTTTGCCAAGGATGCAGCCAATTACGTGACGAAATGTGATAAGTTCCAAATGTTCGCCAACATACCTCATCAACCTAACCAACCTCTGACTTCTATCACTTCCCCTAAGTCATTTGTAGTTTGGGGAATTAACTTGGTAGGACCATTTCCAAGGGATGCAGGTAGCTACTAATATCTGATAGTAGCTATCGATTATTTTTATAAGTGGGTAGAGTCTGACGCAATGATCACCATAATAGAGGGGAACACCTTCTAATTTATTTAGAATAATATTATTTGCATATATGGCTTGCAGATATGGCTTGCCAAACACTTTGATCTCATACAATGGGAAGCATTTTAAAAATATATCCCTGGAGAAGTATTGTGAAAGGGTCGACATTAAACAATTCTTTTCAACTCCTGGCTGACATTAAGCCAATGGACAAATCGAGGTGACGAATAGAATAATCCTTGATGGGTTCAAGAAAAATTTAGAGGATGCCAAAGAACGATGGACAGAATAGGTACAATCTATAGGATAACAAAGAGAACACCAACAGGGGACGCCTCGTTAATGTTGGCCTATGGTTCAGAGGTCGTGGTGCCAACAAAGATTGGTCTTCCAACTCACAGAGTCCAGACATATGACCTAGAGGAGAATACTACAGAGCGTAGACGGGACCTAGACCTAATAGAATAAAAGAGAGAGGATGCCGAGGTTAAGAAAGTTGCCTATCAATAGAGAACAATAAAATTTTATAATAAAAGAGTGAAGGCCCGGCCATTGTCAATAGGAGACCTAGTTTTAAAGAAAACTTGAAAAAATACCAATAAACTCCATCCTAACTAGCATGGTCCCTACCGGGTGACAGAAGAGGTGGTTCTAGGAACATATCGGCTTGAGAACTTGGTAGGAGATCCATTTTCCAAACCTTGGAATGCTGACCACCTAAAAAAGTATTATTAGTAGGACTTTATATAAATTTATTCTATCAAAGTAGTATTGTAGGAAAGGAAAAGTTATGAATGAAAAATTTCCCCAAGTGTTCTCTCATATTTTGTTGTATGAGTAGTTCAGATTGTATGTACCATTACATCATAAGCTATAGAACATTACTAGTGGTGACGTAGCTTTACCTCGCTCTCAATGACATGACAGTTCGGACGGGGATAACCTCGTCCATGGACTCTCAATAACACCGAGAAGAGGGATACTATCTTAACATCATTAATTTGGTGGAACACTCTCTCGGCCAAGACGACAGTGTATGGACAAGGTATCTCTCATCCGTACACTCTCAAAATGATGAGAGGGAACTTGATATAACACCATAATTTGGTGAATTCAAATTCAAAAATCACTTTACTATGGTTTATTTTAACATCATTAATTTGGTGGAACACTCTCTTGGCTGAGACGTTACCATATGGACGAGGTACCTCTCGTCCACACACTCTCAAAATGACGAGAGGAGACTTGTGATATAACACCATAATTCGATGAATTCAAATTAAAAAATTAGTCATTTAGTTTTATTTATCTCGTCTAAGGACGAGATGATGTGCAAAAAGATGGAAAACTGGTGATCTCAAGCTACAAGCCATTTGAGCATGGTTACTTGTTAAACATCGGTAGAATTCACACATACAAACATATAAAGATATCTTAAGTAAGAGATACAATTATATCCATTCATACATTAAAATATAACAGTAAGCAACACAAGCATTTCCATTCAAAAGTGATATTTAAGTGTTCATAAAGAAAAGTTAAAAAACCAAATCAAAAATCACAAGTGTTTTTAAAGTGTTACATTAGAAGGGGCATTAGGCAACAAGTGGCTACCATATAAATCAAAAGACTTAAGATCTAGGAGTGGGGGGTTCGCCTCATTTGCATTCGGAGTCCCAGTCTTAGTAGGAGTCGATCCATCCCCTGTAGCATTGCTCTTGGCCTCAGCATCATCGGTCGCTTCAGTCTCCTCCACGAGGTCAACCATCTGAGTCGTCGATTCCGAATGTGCCTCCCTTTTAACTTGGCTCAGAGCAATCATGGCTAACGGGTCATCCAGGTTGATAGCTTCAAGTTGTTCAGACAGATGGGTGTAGACACCTCATTCTGTTACCCCCTAACTCTCCTTAGGTCCCTAGTACCTCCACTCATCACCGCAAACCCAGGTCATGTCCCGAGCACTGACCTGGAAGCCATCGGGCACCCCCCGGCTCAATTTGACCAAAAATCAAACTCTTCGTCTCGAACGAGACTCAATGAATCATCGAAGGGCACTGAATACCCTTTCCAACGGTCCGTCCCGTGCGCAATTCCGACTTACCATGCGAACGAACGATCCATTTGCATCTGAAACCCCAACCTAGAGGCCACCGGGCGCTCCTGAGCGCTGTTGACCTAAGTCAACCCTTCATCTCGATCGAGGCTTAATGAATCATCGAAGGGCACTGAATACCCTTTTCAACGGTCCATCCCGTGCACAATTTCAACTTTCCATGCGGACGAACGATCCGTTTGACTCCGAAAGGTCACCGAATGCTTCTCGGGCCCGTTTGACCAAAGTCAACTTCCCAAACCGGGCCAAACTCTTTGGAATGTCGAAGTACATCTCCTAACATTTCGAATGGTCTGCCCCGTGCATGATTCGGACTTACTATGCCGACGAACGATCCATTGCTTCCGAATAATTCCCCGTCCAAGGGACCAATAAATTCTTCTGAGCCATATTTGACCCAAAGTCAACTCCTGAACTCGGGAGCAGTCCAAAGGACTTTCGAAGGTCTCTGAAATACCTTTCCAACGGTATGCCCCGTACGTGATTCTGACCAACGGTTTGACCTCGGCAGCCAATTTTCCAAAAAAACCTAAGGCGCACTGCCAAATGGCAGGTCCCAGACCCTGCCTATCGGCACCTGCCGATAGGTAGTGCCATGGCAATGCCGATCGGAATACCCCTAGGCCTATAAAAGGAGTCCTTGGCTTCATTTGCAAGGGGAGCTCAGATGAGAAGCAAATCACTCTCAGCAAACCCCCAGAAACCTCTCTCGAAGGCAGCGTGATTTCAACTTCCAAATCCCTTTTTCACTTCCACTTTTCATCATCCCTTTCATCAAACTTGATGAATTAACCACTCCCCATCATCATCCAAGTGCAAGGGCTGCTTTTCAACATTCAATATCATGCTCAAGGTCTCCAAGAAGGTCCAACTTTCTCAAACTCTCTCCTAAATTCTCTTAAATTTGCAATAGCTTGTTTTCTTACTTAGCACTTTTATTATCTCATCTCACACACCATAAATACACTTTTTATCTAGTATTATTGCACATCTCCTATTTTCATATAAATAAAAACCCAAAAAAACAAGAAAAAGAGGGTTTGCTCATAAATTCCAAGTAGGGATGCTCACACTTTTTCCACACTTTTCTCACAGCTAAAAACTTTTTCTACACACACACTTACAAATAAGAGATTTCTCCATTTGGATCTATGGGTTAAACCCCACCCCTCACTTTACATGCGAACTACGTGGACTTTGATGCCTTTATAGGCTACGTAGGCGTCTCGGGGTAAAACCCGATACTCGAGTCCTTTTTTCACTTTTCTCTTATTTTTTATCTTCTCTTTATCTCATTTTCCATTATATTCTATATACTTGTTCTTAGTAACGTATTATTCCATATGCGTTATCGCTCCCTTATAACGATCAACGTAGGGGTAATCACGTAAATCTTATTTTCTACACTAATCTCACATTCATACGGATGACTCGCTTTGTCTTTTCCATAATACAAGTCGAGGATTCCTACCTCCATTCTATATATACACATGCACACATATCACGGGGGGAAATATAAAGGAAAATAGCAAATATTCATGAGAGACCGAAAGGGTGGAATGGGTGCCTAACACCTTCCCATTTCGTAACTAAGCCTTCGAACCCTTCTCGAATCATTTTGGTTTTGCACGCACCAGTATGTCTTTGGATGCCATCCTTCGGGGTCGCTTCCCCTTTTTCTTTTGTCTGTTTTGAGTAAAATAGACTGGTGACTCTAAATCTCTCTACATTTTCACACCACATAAATCGACGTCGGCCGAAACGCTCTCTCGAGAGGGGACGCGCGGGACCCGAAGGATCCTTTCTCCCTCTGCGGCGGGGATCGGGGATGGCCACAGTGGCGACTCCGCTGGAGAAGTGTATTATATTTTTAGGGCTTGACTCTATTTACATGAATGCTATATTTTATGTTTCCCCCCCCCCCCCCCCTACCTGCATGTCCCCCTTTCTCACATGTGTATCCCATGCTTATGCTTATATTCACACACTTGTAGAAAATTCTCCATGTACACTTCACACCACGTGCACCTAGGATCACATGTATATCCCCATGTTGCACGCATCACCCATCCATACTTGGTGTACCTTTTGGGTACTTGTACTTGGGTCCCTGTTTTTGGCATAATCAAGAAAGGCATTCTTATCATAAGATACTAATAAGAGAATCATGCATGATTCACACGATATCACCAAAGGGCATTGCTACTGACCAAATTTTACCCAGTAACTGGAGGGTCACTTCGTGATGGGCGCTGGTCCGGCAGGTCGCAGTCAGCCTAAGTGATATGACTCTCACCTTCCATTGGCCAAGTACCTTCGACGTATATCGAACGGTTACCCCGCATCGTACCGCTTGACCGAAGTCATGACGGGAGGTATATCGCAGGGAATTCGTTCACGTACGCCGAGTATATCGAATTCTCTCTCACACGCACCGTCCCCACGAGGTATATGGTGAGGCAATTCACTTACACTCAGGTATATCAAATGGCTTGTCCACACGTACCGATTGCCCACAAGAGCAAGACGTATATCGTGGAAGTCACGCCAAAGGGGGGAACCCATGCCGATTCACCCAACCAACTGCATACCCGCATATAGGTGTCAAACCTAGGACACGCACTTTAGATTGCTGGTTTCAACCGGAAACTCTGCCAAAATTTTAGGTCGGCCTGCCGCCCAATTTTCGCGCATTTTTTAAAATGGGACCCTGTTTGCGAGCCTGGTTACAAGTCCAAACGTAGCTTTGCATATATTAAGACCCCCACTTTTCCAGGTTCAGGTCCCGTCCGGCATTACATTTAGGAGAATTAAATACTAGTGAGAATATAATAATCATAATAATCATGTTGAGTTCCGTCTCCAAAAACATTTCTCCCTTCTTTATCAAAAATCCAAAAACATTTATTCCTTCTTTATTAAAAATCCAAAAACATTTCTCCCTTCTTTATCAAAAATCCAAAAACATTTATTCCTTCTTTATTAAAAATCCAAAAATATTTCTCCCTTTTTATCAAAAATCCAAAAATAGTTTCTTCCCTTTTTTCTCCAAAAATAATTTCATCCTACGCCTTCTCAGGTCAATCGCACGCCCTTGGCCTAGCTCCTTATTGGCTTCGGTCTTCAGTCAAATCACCTCGGAGTTTCATCCGCTCCTCTACTACTTCTTCTGAGTCCGGAATTCATCCATCTTCCATGGAGAATGCGGATCAAGCACCGATCATACAACCAGACTTGCCGACAGTACTAGCTCAGCTCGTGGCCAAGATTGACAACCTCCAAGCTGAGGTCCGAGAAATGCAATGAAATCAAGTCCCTATTCCTCAAGAGCCTGAGGCCTTGTTCCCTCATTCTATGGGTCCACCCGAGCCCATTTGGATCCCGAAGGAATATCAGCACGCTCCACGTGCCCCTCCGGCTAATGGGTCGCCGCCTACCTAGCTTTCAATGCCAAACATTGCCCAGCTTGTGGCTAACCTGCATGTGGTCGCAGATCCAAAGGAGGAGGAGTTGAATAAAGTAAAAAAAGATCTTAAGATGCTCACTAAGAAGTTCGACCAAGTCCGAAAATCTGGGAATTACATGGACTACACCCATATGTCTCCTTATCCTAAAGCAAGGTTACCCGAGAAGTTCAAGATGCCAAATATCGAGAAGTTCGGGGGGAGTGGTCCCCCAATTATTCATCTTCGCAGTTATCATCATTCCATGACTCTACTAGGGGCTTCTGAAGAAGTAATGGCCCAATTGTTCCAGCAAACTTTGAAGGACATCGCCCTCCGATGGTTTTTATCTCTTGAGGAATCCAGAATCCGTAGCTGGGAGGATGTAGCCCGAGAATTCATGTCGCAGTACAAATACAACGAAGAGCTCGAGGTCACCCGCCGTGATTTAGAGCTGCTCAAACAAAACTCTGGAGAATCCGTCACTAACTTTATACCCCGATGGAGGGAAAAAGCAGCTACCATGACCAATCGGCCATCTGAAGAAGAACAAGTCAGCATAGTGAAGAAAAATTTCTTGCCCCATGTCCAAATAACCATGGGAGGACAGTACTACCCCCACTTTCGAGCTCTCAGAGAAGCAGGAGTAGAAATCGAGGAAAGTCTTGCCAAACTAGAAGTTGAACCGAAGAAGATGTCCAGACAGTTCACCCCTAGAAAGTATGACAAGCTTCCCAATGCTACAGTCTCAACCATCAACAACATCTCTCAACCAACCACATCCTGGGCACTAAAAAGTCGCCCTGCCCCCATCCGAAGGGAATACAATGAGCTCCATGCTCCCCTCTCCAAAGTTTACCAAGCCCTGTTAAGCCGAAACCTTATAAAACCCTTGGATCCCATCCATTACCCAATCCACTTCCCAAAAATTTCAAGACCGATGCTCATTGTGCCATTCACCAAACAGATGGCCATACGACCGACCAATGCTTTCGCCTTCGAAACATAATCCAAGATCTCATTGACCGGGGTACCATCGCCCCACCAGCCAATCCTAAACCAAACACTACTCATAACCCACTCCCAAATCACACCAATGCCATCTTCTTAGAAGAAAACCCGAATTTCGATCTGTCAACCCAAATCACACCCTTATACCCTCCTAAACCTCTTCAACTTTTCCCATATTTCCTCCTACACCCTACCAACCCCGCTGGTCAGGCACTGTCACTCCTTACTAGAGCGTGCATCACTGTCCGGGCCTGTTCTGAAAGTGGAGGTATGGAATTATCAGAGGTATTGAATCAACTTCTAGAGTTCGGGCTAAAATTTCCCTCACGGATGATTATCGATTGCCAGAGGTTCAGCGCGCTATTTTTGGAAGCACGAAAATGGGCCCGAGAATCAGATAGGTGGGTGGTACCAACCGATGAAGTCAGCTTAGAAGATGTTATCCAGGTCATGGAGAAAGCATTTAGGCAAACCAATAACATTTGCAGTATCACCGAGTTACTTGACACTTTGAAGCTACAAGGGCGCCTGATCCCTTCACCCTTACACATCCCCACAGAATAGGAAGACCTATATGAGGAAGCCATTGAAGTTGTGGAATGCATTGATTTTACGAGGGAAAATAGAATTGTTACCACCGGATGGGGAGAAGAATTCGAAGATTCAAATGAAGAAAAAGCTTCAGGAGGAACTGGCCCAATAGCAGACATATGTGGGATGATATCATTTGAAGAACTCCTCGGAGAAATAGATAGGGTGGCAGAACAACCTGAGATTGACAAGGAAACTGGATTTAAGTTTTTCCCTTCTTCAGTAAATCACATGACCAGATCTGGGAGACATTACCAAATTCCAAACTCACTACCAGTAAATGACAAGGGGAAGGGTGTTGAAGACCTTCCTATGCTAGAAATGACCCTCGAGGAGAGCAAGATCCTCGATCAACTGAAGAAAACTCAAGCTAACATCACTCTATGGGGGCTTTTCATATCTTCCCAGCAGCACATAAATGCTTTAATCAAGTTGCTCACAGGACCCCTAGTTCCTCCTTCTACCACACCAGAAGAAATGGTAGATTTGGTCGGATCCTTGACCTCCACCCAAATGCTGTCCTTTTTCTGAAGAAGGAATCCCCAGAATTGGGCCAAATCACAATCATTCACTCAACATCTCCGTCGAAGTTATGGGGAAGGTTGTACCGCTTTCTCTCGTTGATAACGGATCCTCTTTGAATGTCTGCCCACTGAGAACCATCAAATGTCTAGGCCTGAAATAAAGCGACCTAGCTCCAACCTCTGCTGCCATGCGTGCCTACAATAATACCCTTCATGAAGTGATGGGATCTATAAAACTTGTAATAGGGGTTGGTCCTATAAACCCTGTCGTCGAATTCCAAGTCATCGATATCCCGGCATGTTTCAACCTGTTGCTCGGACGACCCTGGCTCCACAGTATAAAGGGTGTCTCTTCCTCATTCCATCAGAAATTGAAGTTCTTCACCGATGGGCGAGTCATCACCATCTTGGGTGACAACGGTAACACCGAGGGTGCAGGCACCAACAGTCCAATTCTTGAGATACAGCATGGGTCAAATGATATGCTCCTATCAGGATTTCGAGTCGAGCCATCCCTACTCCTGGCAGGGGACGGTTTCAAAGAAAGGGTTTTTCCAGAATATGACCCTCATGGCAATGTCAATGTGATTTAGATGTTCAGAAACATGCATTACATGCCCGGACAGGGGCTAGGACAAAGGCAGCAGGGGATACTTGAGCCCATTGAAGTGAAGAAAGATTTACCTCCTTGTGACTTGGGGTATCAACCATCAGAACAAGACCTCAGAATGATCCGCCAGAATCGATCAAAAAGAGGGTTAGACTACGTTCGAACTATCTCAGGTGATTCCTTAAATGGACGATTCATTAAAGAAGGCGAGGACTTCCCCTTTTGTGGCTTTCCAGAACTATGGTACGACCACACAGACAAGAAGATGAAGCCTGGAATGGAGATATTTTTCCAAGATAGCTACCCATGGGCCGAGAGTTTCCCACACCGCGTACAATCGCTCATTAAAGATACCGAAAAAACTGAGGAAAGTGACTCCGAAGATTCCTTCAACCTGCAGACACTGGGGCTGGCACTCTGCATGGTTCATTCAGACACTACATCAATGGACCCCTCTCATCTGATCAAAGTTGCTGACACACCTCTCCTCAACTGGAATGCTGCGCCAGTTCTACCTCTTGAAATCTCCCCTAACCCCAATATTTACCCTATTTCTTCTACTGTTGTCCACCCTTGCTAAAATGTAATCGATAACTCTTTTGATGAGGTTCTCAATGCTATTTTTCCTATCAATGAAATAAATGAAGATTTTGAGTATCTTGTTATGCCTTACATTAATTGTTTAGATTCTAATCAAGCTTTTGATGATGATGATTTTGCAAATGAACAATTCTTAACTAATTTAAATAAGGTTAATAACAAACAACATAACCGCGTTCAAGTTAATGAAGAAGAGACTGTTGTTATTAATATCGGTTCTAGTAGCCAACTGCACGAGATTAGGATAGGGGCCACCCTTGACTAGCATGAGCGCGCACAACTCGGAGAATTGCTAAAGGAGTTCGTGGATGTCTTCGCATGGTTCTACGACGACATGCCCTTTATTGATCCCGAAATAGCTCAGCATGAGATCCCCACTCTCCCAGATTCCAAGCCAATTAAACAAAAATTAAGAAAGCTCTGCACCGAATGGTCGCTTAAGGTCAAAGAAGAGGTGATCAAACAGTTGAATGTGGGTTTCATTCGAGTAATCGAATATCCCACGTGGCTAGCCAATATTATACCTGTACCAAAATCAAGAGGAAAGGTTCGAATGTGTGTGGATTATCGATATTTAAACAAAGCCTCTCCGAAGGATGATTATCCGCTACCCAACATCGACATGATCGTGGACAACACAGCCAGTCATGCTCTCAAGTCATTCGTCGACGGGTTTGTCGAATACAACCAAATCAAGATGCATCCCGACCACCAAGATAAAACCGCATTCATCACCCCATGGGGAACCTTTTGCTACACCGTTATGCCATTCGGTCTCAAGAACGCTGGGGCTACCTACCAAAGGGCCGCCACAACCATCCTGCATGATTTGATTCACAAAGAGGTCGAGATTTACATGGATGATATGATTATCAAGTCCAAAACTAAAGAAGGTCATGCTCCTGCTCTCCGAAAGTTCTTCGAAAGACTGCGATAGTATCAGATGAGACTCAATCCACAGAAATGCGTCTTCGGTGTTACAAAGGGAAAACTCTTAGGATTTATGGTTAGTGAGAAGGGAATAGAAGCAGATCCCGCCAAGCTGAAGGCCATACTTGAGATGCCACCACCCCAAATAGAGAAAGAAGTCCGAGGTTTTCTTAGGAAATTACAATATATCAGTCGGTTCATCAGCCAGCTAACCTCCATCTGCGAACCAATCTTCAAGCTCCTCTGAAAGGATTCAACCAAAGTTTGGAACGAGGCCTGCCAAGAAGCTTTTGATCGAATCAAATAATATCTGACCCAACCACCAGTTCTCATGCCACCACAACCTGGTCTCCCTTTGCTCCTATACCTAACCATAAACGACACTACAGCTGGGGCTTTGCTAGCCCAATACCTTGAAGACTCCCACAAAGAAAGAGCCATCTATTATGCCAGCCGCAAATTATTCTGGTATGAGGTCAACTACACTGCTTTGGAAAAAGCATGTGTCGCGCTTGTCTGGGTCACCCAAAAGTTACGACACTACATGCTCGCCTTCCCCATTAAACTTATATCCCGAAGGATCCCATCAAATACCTGCTCAAAAAACCCACCTTATCCAAACGAATGGCCCGATGGTTGATGCTCCTAATCGAGTTTGATATGGTGTACGTCACACAGAAAGCCGTTAAAGGAAGAGCCATCTCTGACTACCTCACTGACTACCCTGTAGAAGAAACAGATGTCTGGATCTCCGAATTCCCATATGAAAATTTCCTCTGCACCACTCAAGACTACCTCCGATGGAAAATGTTCTTCGATGGCGCTGCCAACAAAAAGATATATGGCATTAGGATACTTATGGTCGCCCCAGATGACTCCCACACTCATATCGCCATTAAATTGGATTTCCTTTGCACTAATAACATGACAGAATACGAGGCATGCACAGTGAGCCTCAAGGTCGCTATCAAGAAAGGTATTCAATACCTTGATGTATATGGGGATTCTGCCCTCATCATCGGTCAAGTGCTCAGAAAGTGGAAGGTCAAGGACGAAAAGCTCTTTCATGCCCAATTAGAAGAGTTAGCCTCCCAATTCTGAGATATCAGCTTCCATTACCTATCCCGAGCAAAGAATAACCTAGCCGATGCTCTCGCTACTTTGGCTTCCATGGTCGACATGCCCGAGGGAATAACAATGACCCCCTTCCTAGTTTAAAAGCAAGACAAACCAACCCATTGCTACCACATTGAGCTTGTCACCTCAGAAGATCCTGAGCTAGTCAATTATTGGTACTATGATACATGGTGCCTCCTCCGGTACGGTAGGTATCCCGAGGGTTCCAACAAGAACGACCGAGCTACCCTCCGAAGGCTGGCCGCTCAGTACATCATCTGTTATAAAGCACTACTCAAGAGGAATTTTGATGGAACTCATTTGCACTGTATCGCAGGGGCTGACATTGAAAAGATAATGCAGAAAATCCACAGCGGGGAATGCGGGCCCCACATGAACAGTCACATGCTTGCCAAGAAGATCATTCGACAGAGCTACTACTGGACCACCATGGCCCAGGATTTCACCGCCTATGTTCGGAGATGCCCTAAATGCCAACAGTTCTCTAATCTCTAACATCTACCTCCGTGGGAATTATACAACATGGCTTCTCCCTGGTCATTCTCCACCTGGGGTATCGACATAATAGGGAAGGTTACACCAAAGGCGTCAAATGGGCTTGAGTTCATCCTGGTTGCCATCAATTACTTCACCAAATGGGTCGAAGATGAGTCATACGCAGTATTAAATGCCAAGAAGGTGGCCAAATTCATCAAGAAAAATATCATCTGTCGATATGGAGTCCCACACGAGCTAATGTCAGATAACGGTTTGCACTTTGAGGCAGAAGTCACAGAAGTTGTCAACGAGTATGGGATTCAGAGACACAAATCTTCTCCCTACCGACCTCAGACCAATGGTGCAGTTGAAGCCACCAACAAAAACCACAAAACCATCATCAGCAAGATGATTGAAAGTTGTAGGGATTGGGCCGACCGGATCCCGTACGCCCTCTGGGGCTATCGAACCTCAATCTGAACCTCTACTGGGGCTACCCCTTACTCTTTGGTCTACGGCATGGAAGCAATCCTACCTGTGGAGCTGGAAATAACCTCACTACGTGTCATGCTTGAAGGCAAGGTTAGTGAAGAAGACTGGTACCAAAGTCATCTTGATGAGCTAGCCCTCCTAGATGAAAGAAGATTAAAAGCTCTTTATCACATACAGGGATACCATTGCCGAATAGCGTGATCGTTCAACAAGAAAGTCAAGGATAGCGATGTCCGGGAGGGGGATTTAGCCCTCAAAGAGATAATCGAACCCATCTGGGACCCCAGAGGAAAGTTCAAGCCCAATTGGAGAGGCCCTTACATTGTGAAGAAGATCTTGTCTGGCGGTGTCGCCATGCTCACTGACCTGGATGGGTAAGAGATGGATTATCCAGTCAATCTGGACCGTCTCAAGAAATTCTACCCCTAGCCCAAAATCTCGGCGCACTACGACTCTTCTCATCCACCTTCTATTCTAAAAAAAAAAACTCTCCATTTCCCTCTACCCAGAACTACGTGGGCCTGATCGTCTTCAAAAAACTATTTTAAAACTTTTCAAAAAAAAACCCAGAGGTACGTAGGCAGCTCATACATCCCACATGAGCACGGCCCCTTCTTTTTCACAAAAATATATTCTTTTCTTATCTCCGAGAACGACAGTTCATTCTAAACATCAACTTGAACAAAAGGATTATATATGCCTTAGCGATTGGTATAGATAATTCAAAATACAAAATTCATCGAAAGGCACAGCTGGATGATCAGAAACTTGTTTATTTCATTAATAAGAAACTACAGTACAGATTACATAAGAAAAAGGAACAGATAACTCCTTTCCCCCTACTACCATAAAAACCAGATAAAATCCCCCACATCTGTTACATAAATAAACTCCCAGGAGTCCTACCCACAGCTACCCAAAGAGCCTGGACCCTCATTATCTACATCCTGAGGACCCCAAGTTTCTTCTGCCTGAATGAAGTGCCTCAAACACTCCATGGATCGATGAGCCTTAACCATCTTCGAAAAGACCACAACACCCCCTTTCATGGAGTCAGATAAAATAAACCACCTTTGACCAGTCTCTACTCCCAACATCTTGCTGACTACTTTCCTCCATAACCACCTCATATAATCTTTAGGGATATGCCAAACCTTCCCGACAGACTGAGAGGGACGGGTTGACGGACGCCGATTTTTCCACAGAGATCTAAGCAATAAACGCAAGCGCTCAGTCAAATCTTCTACCGGAAAGAAATTTGAGGTCCGAGGGGGCACGACCTGCGCCCAGCCAAATTGGCGCAAAAGCCGTCAAGGGAAATAAAAAGAGGTATGTTCGAGACCAAGCAGCCACACATATGAATACTCTCCTAGCTCTAGAACAGGCTGCAACTGTCCCCACCAAGGCACTGACCAATACAGCCCAGGAGCCCCATGCTCCACAAGCCAATTCTCCCAATTCTCAACATGCAGGCCAACACGAGTGAAGTAGCGTGAAAAGAAGTTGGGTACAGCCGACAAAGGATATTCTTTAGGGGTCGACAAGCGAAATCTTTCAGACAACCACGTGAACAGCATCACAGGGCTACCCCTCAAAAAGTCAGAACGACCTTCTCTCCAGGCATCCAGGCCATTCAGAGTCTCCGCCTATATTATCGCCGCAGGATTATGACGGTACGACATCCATGAGGTAATGGCTGTAAGTTGTGGGTCCACTCGCACCTCCCCAGTCACCAACATCAATTTTGAAACCAGGCCCAGAACAACGGCTCCAGCATAGCCAGCATCACCTACTTCCCGCGAATACACGGACTGCAACACCATCGAGAGGGAGATCATTCCTCCGACAACCAATGATCTAGCCACTGAAGGCGAGATATGAAGAAGCTCGGCCAACAAATCCCTAGGGGAGCGAGAAAATTCGAGTAAAGCCGCAGCAACACTGGGATTCACATCTAGTATGGCAGAAAATTCCTCGTAGGTAGGACAAACTTCTTCCAACCCAAAGCGAAATACATGGTCTTCGGGGTACCAAAATTGTACTGCCTCCATCAGCATATTCCACTCAAAAGGTCGATTACGCCACAAAGAGACTCGACGCATGTTGAAAGCATCATAGTCGACATTATAAGAGCACATAGCTTCCAAGGCTTCGAGGTAGTTGACAAACTGGGTGCTACCAGGGAGAGCCATCTTGTAGGGCAAAGAAATAGTGGGCAGGTAGATAAGGATGCAAAGGTGTGATGAAAATACTCCACCCCTCCCCCCTTTTTATACTTGAGAACTCTCACAAAAGACATAATCCCTGCAGAAATCAGAAGGAATCCTACCCCGCAAGGTACAAAAGGCTGAAGAGGGTACCAATCAAAGCTTTCAATTGATAGGACTGGACTGAACTGCCGATAGGCAGGCCAGGGTGCTAGCCGATCGGCAACCCCCCATTTTTGGAAATTTCCTCCTTTCCTTTTTTGTCAAATCAGAAAACTCCATAAAAATAAATTGATATTCTCAAAAGAATTTCAAGAATCCTTTTTTCTCCTTATGGGATTCCCCATTTTAAATAAAACAGCTTTCCTTTGAAAAATTCCAAAAAAACTCATGTTTTACGGTCTCAGTAGCAAATTAAAAAGCGCATGTGCATGCATTCATTCATCATTAAAATAAAAGATAGTCAAAAAATTACATTGCATTGCATATATCTATTTTCAGTGTTACATCATCTTGTAGGAAATAGAAAGAAAAAGCCAAAAAATAATGGGACTCAGCTCGAACCCACACTCTCTCTCTCTCTCTCTCTCTCTCAAGAGCTTCCACCCCTACGACCTGCTATCTTTCCCCTACGGCGAGACGACGTGCCCCCACTACCCGAGCCAGAGTCTTCCCCGAACGAGGCTGACGGCACCAAGCAAAAAAGAACAGGGACATCATCCCGAATGTGGACAGTCGTCGATGATATCCAGTCTCTGATGTCCCTGAGCCAAGTGGCCGACACCCGAATTTACTGCAAGGAAAAGGCAGAATCAGTATCAAGCAAAAGAAATCAAAAAAGATGAAAAGGACCGAAAGGTTTACCGTAGGACGAAGGACCTCCTCTGTCAAGCCCAGCTCCTCCGGATCCATCGTAAGAGGACGGTGCAGCATCGTCACTATCCCTCCATCAATCCGCCGGATGTTGTACGAAGGAGTGTGCAGCCGAACAAAAGGGACCTCCGAGGTCGCCGTCGCCGCAGGTGCCGACGGACCACCACCACTGTGGGAAGACCCCACCGCCCGACTCGAACCAGCAAGAGGGAAAGGCAAAGCATCATGTATTATGGGTGCCATCAACCAGCTCGTCATAAAGTCCATATAATCATACGGCGCGGCCGTATCAGTATACAACGCATAGGACTCGCCGATCATCGCCGCAATCCTCTCATCCTCCAACAACTGTCGCTCCCACCTCATAGACGTAGGAGGCTGCGCGGGAGGCACCACCACCTCCTCCTCAGCAATCTGACGAATCACCCTCTCTCCGAGGTACCAGGAATGGCCGAACTCATGCTCCAACAAATGCCTCATCTGCGCATTCACCCCAGTCATCCCCGTATCCTGAATGGCTGTCCCCCAGGGATAAAAGGTCAGCTGAAAATCCCCAAGCAGACATGAGTCAATACAAGATCAGAAGGTGCAAAAACCAAGACTGAAATGGAAAAAGTCTTACCCGACCACTGGTCAGGTCATTTAAGACCTGACGCACCGCCTCCAGGGAAAGAGATCCCTTCGACTGTCGGCTGGCCTTACGCCATCGATACAGTCGAAAGAAGTCCCCAACGGTTTCATCCTTCAGAGCAATCAGTGGGGTGTTGCACCCAATCACCTCATAGAACCACGTCTGAATTCACAAGCAAAAAGAGACGCATAAAGAAAATGCGAATGCATGAAAGGAAAATGCGAATGCATGAAACGAAAATGCACAAAGTAAAGAATACCTCAAGGAGATACGTGGTTCCAATAAAAGTCTATCGGAAGCACCGTCTGAATGCATCCAAAGAAGAGTAAAGGGTCGCCAAGGTCAGACTCCCCTAATCATAGAAAGGGATGTTCGAAAACATCCTCAAGTACGGCAGAAACCACAAATGGACGACGTTGCCGCTCGACGCCACCATGAAACCTCCCAGCACCAACAAGATGAACAACTGGGCCATCTGCCTCACTTACAGCCCGTCCTCCACATCAACCACCCTGCTCAGTAAAACATCCTTCAGTAAGGATAGCCGAATATAATCCCCAGAGACTATCCTCCTCACATCACCAAGTGACGCATACACCGCATCCGGCCTCACCCGCAAGGAGCGATCCACCTCTATCTGCTCCTCGTCACAATCCAGCCCCAGCAGTTGCTGCACATCTATGGGAGTCACCGTCATCTCCCCGAATCCAAAATAAAAAGTGTGGGTAATGTCCCACCACCTCTCCCCCAAAGCACACAGGACTACTGTCGAACAAGGTGTCTCATCCAGCGCAGCCGCCAACCTCCCAAAACCCGTTGATGATACCATCTAGCACACCACGGGTGGAAGATGATCCCAAACATCCTTAAGCCCCGTCGTCCCGCGGGCACACATGTTCTTCAAAGAAATATCCGACTGGCAAAAGGAAAAATTCAGTCAAAGGTCAAGAAAAAGGAAAAATCACCCAAAAAGAAAGGAATGCCAAAGGTCAGGTTCCTTACATAACCATCGGGAATCACTCTCGAAGAGCGATGACGCGATGGCTCCCGCAGCAAGGTTCGCTTATCCGCAACCGGCTCGAATGCATCAAAGGAATTCTCATTCCCCAAAGCAAGAGGCACCGTGTCCCTCCAATCCACATTCACCCAGTCATCAACGGTCAACCATTCTCGATGGACAGCGGTACTCACAAAGGCGGCCATTTCTTAAAGATCGGAATGTTAGAACAATTTGCAGAAAGAAATTGCAGAAAGAGAGAATGCAAGAAGTTGTGAAAAATGAAGGGGATTCGCCCCTTTTATATAGGAGGCCAAGCGCCATGCCGATCGGCACTGACCCCAGCCATACCGATCGGCGCTGTCTCCTCACCTTCTCGAGGCAGCCCAAAAGTCCGTGCCACTGTCGAATGGCACCCCTCATACCATGCCGACCGGCACCCCCCTTAAAATTTCGTACAAAAATTCCCAGAAAATACCAGGAAGCCTTGAAAAATCCCCGGAAAAATCCTAAAAATCCCAGGAAAGATTTAGAACATTTTCATCAAGAAAATTTCGCACTCCTTCAGGCGACACATCTTTTTCCCCAACGGAACCGTCAAAATCCAAGCAAATGACCTCTCGAGCAATGGGCCCGGACCACCTAATCACCTCCTCAGCAGATTTTACAAAAGGCCTCCCCGGCCATCGGCTATCCGGTGCGATACAATATCACATGGTATTTTTCCCAGTAGAAATAAGAAGAATCATTCGCCCCAGGCGATCTCTCCCAAAGGATAATCCAAATTTTCCCTAGCTCATTCATCGTTCCCCAGCGGAACCTCAAATCCAATTCTTACTCCCAGTGGAACTCTTTTCTATTCCCAAGGAAGTACAATCACTCTTGGGTCATAATGGACCACGGTCTTGGATCGTCACCTAAATTAGGTCAGAATTGACCTCGGTCCTTGGTCGTCACCACTCTTGGGTTAGAATTGACCCCGGTCTTGGATCGTCACCTAAATTAGGTCAAAATTGACCTCGGTCCTCGGTCGTCACCACTCTTGGGTCAGAATTGACCCCGGTCTTGGATTGTCACCTGAGTTAGGTCAGAATTGACCTCGGTCCTCGGTCATCACCACTCTTGGGTCAGAATTGACCCCGGTCTTGGATCGTACCTGAGTTAGGTCAGAATTGACCTCGGTCCTCGATCGTCACCACTCTTGGGTTAAAATTGACCCCGATCTTAGATCATCACCTAAATTAGGTCAGAATTGGCCTTGATCCTCGATCGTCACCACTCTTCGGTCAGAATTGACCCCGGTCTTGGATCGTCACCTAAGTTAGGTCATAATTAACCTCGGTCCTCGGTCGTCACCACTCTTGGGTCAGAATTAACCTCGGTCTTGGATCGTCACCTAAATTAGGTCAGAATTGACCTTGGTCCTCGTTCGTCACCACTCTTGGGTCAGAATTGACCCCGATCTTGTATTGTCACCTGAGTTAGGTCAGAATTGACCTCGATCCCTAGTCGTCACCACTCTTGGGTCAGAATTGACCCCGATCTTGGATCGTCACCTGAGTTAGGTCAGAATTGACCTCGGTCCTCGGTCGTCACCACTATTGGGTCAGAATTGACCCCGGTCTTAGATTGTCACCTAAGTTGGGTTAGAATTGACCTCGCTCCTCGGTCGTCACCACTCTTGGGTCAGAATTGACCCCGGGTCTTGGATCGTCACCTGAGTTAGGTTAGAATTGACCTCGGTCCTTGATCTCCACCACTCTTGGATCAAAATTGACCCCGGTCTTAGATTGTCACCTAAATTAGGTCAGAATTGACCTCGGTCCTCGATCGTCACCACTCTTAGGTCAAAATTGATCCCGATCTTGGATCGTCACCTGAGTTAGGTCAGAATTGACCTCGGTCCTCGGTCATCAGCACTCTTGGGTCAGAATCGACCCCAGTCTTGGATCATCACCTAAGTTAGGTCAGAATTGACCTCGGTCCTCGATCGTCACCACTCTTGTGTCAGAATTAACCCCGGTCTTGGATCGTCACCTGAATTAGGTCAGAATTGACCTTGGTCCTCGTTCGTCACCACTCTTGGGTCAGAATTGACCCCGATCTTGGATCGTCACCTGAATTAGGTCAGAATTGACCTCTATCCTCGATCGTCACCACTCTTGGGTCATAATTGACCCCAGTTTTGGAACATCACCTGAGTTAGGTCAGAATTGATCTCGGTCCTCGATCGTCACCACTCTTGGGTCAGAATTGATCCCGATCTTAGATCATCACCTGAGTTAGGTCAGAATTGAACTCGGTCCTCGGTCGTCACCACTCTTGCGTCAGAATTGACCCCGGTCTTGGATCATCACCTAAATTAGGTCAGAATTAACCTCGGTCCTCAGTCGTCACCACTCTTGGGTCAGAATTAACCTCGGTCTTGGATCGTCACCTAAATTAGGTCAGAATTGACCTTGGTCCTCGTTCGTCACCACTCTTGGGTCAGAATTGACCCCGATCTTGTATTGTCACCTGAGTTAGGTCAGAATTGACCTCGATCCCTAGTCGTCACCACTCTTGGGTCAGAATTGACCCCGATCTTGGATCGTCACCTGAGTTAGGTCAGAATTGACCTCGGTCCTCGGTCGTCACCACTATTGGGTCATAATTGACCCCGGTCTTAGATTGTCACCTAAGTTGGGTTAGAATTGACCTCGCTCCTCGGTCGTCACCACTCTTGGGTCAGAATTGACCCCGGGTCTTGGATCGTCACCTGAGTTAGGTTAGAATTGACCTCGGTCCTTGATCTCCACCACTCTTGGATCAAAATTGACCCCGGTCTTAGATTGTCACCTAAATTAGGTCAGAATTGACCTCGGTCCTCGATCGTCACCACTCTTAGGTCAAAATTGATCCCGATCTTGGATCGTCACCTGAGTTAGGTCAGAATTGACCTCGGTCCTCGGTCATCAGCACTCTTGGGTCAGAATCGACCCCAGTCTTGGATCATCACCTAAGTTAGGTCAGAATTGACCTCGGTCCTCGATCGTCACCACTCTTGTGTCAGAATTAACCCCGGTCTTGGATCGTCACCTGAATTAGGTCAGAATTGACCTCGGTCCTCGTTCGTCACCACTCTTGGGTCAGAATTGACCCCGGTCTTGGATCGTCACCTGAATTAGGTCAGAATTGACCTCGATCCTCGATCGTCACCACTCTTGGGTCAGAATTGATCCCAGTTTTAGAACATCACCTGAGTTAGGTCAGAATTGATCTCGGTCCTCGATCGTCACCACTCTTGGGTCAGAATTGATCCCGATCTTAGATCATCACCTGAGTTAGGTCAGAATTGAACTCGGTCCTCGGTCGTCACCACTCTTGCGTCAGAATTGACCCCGGTCTTGGATCATCACCTAAATTAGGTCAGAATTAACCTCGGTCCTCGGTCGTCACCACTCTTGGGTCAGAATTAACCTCGGTCTTGGATCGTCACCTAAATTAGGTCAGAATTGACCTTGGTCCTCGTTCATCACCACTCTTGGGTCAGAATTGACCCCGATCTTGTATTGTCACCTGAGTTAGGTCAGAATTGACCTCGATCCCTAGTCGTCACCACTCTTGGGTCAGAATTGACCCCGATCTTGGATCGTCACCTGAGTTAGGTCAGAATTGACCTCGGTCCTCGGTCGTCACCACTATTGGGTCAAAATTGACCCCGGTCTTAGATTGTCACCTAAGTTGGGTTAGAATTGACCTCGGTTCTCGGTCGTCACCACTCTTGGGTCAGAATTGACCCAGGTCTTGGATCATCACCCGAATTAGGTTAGAATTGACCTCGATCCTCGGTTGTCACCACTCTTGGGTCAGAATTGACCCCGGTCTTGGATAGTCACCTAAGTTAGGTCAGAATTGACCTCGATCCTCGGTCATGACCACTCTTGGGTCAGAATTGACCCCGGTCTTGGATCGTCACCTAAGTTAGGTCAGAATTGACCTCGGTCCTCGATCGTCACCACTCATGGGTCAGAATTGACCCCGGTCTTGGATCATCACTTGAATTAGGTCAGAATTGACCTCGGTCATCGGTCAGAACTGACCCCAGTCTTGGATCGTCACCTGAATTAGGTCAGAATTGACCTCGATCCTCGGTCGTCACCACTCTTGGGTCAGAATTGACCCCGATCTTGGATCGTCACCTGAGTTAGGTTAGAATTGGCCTCGGTCCTTGATCATCACCATTCTTAGGTCCTCAGAATTAACCTCGACCCTTTGATTTGGTCGTCCCCAGCACACTCCTTAGGTCCTCAGAATCGACCTCGACCCTCTGAATCGATCGTCACCATTCTTAGGTCCTTAGAATCGACCTCGACCCTCTGATTTGGTCGTCCCCAGCATGCTCCTTAGGTCCTCAGAATCGACCTCGACCCTCTGAATCGGTCATCCTCGCTTCCTTAGGTCCACAAAATCGGCCTCGATCCTCTAAATCGATCATACTCTCTCAGAAGAATCATGCGGTGTCTAATCGACGGCTATCATTTGTTCCAAACTTACCCGTCGAGAGGCTCTATAGACACCTCATTATGTTACCCACTAACTCTCCTTAGGTCGCTAGTACCTCCACTCATCACCGCAAACCTAGGTCATGTCCCGAGCACTGACCTGGAAGCCATCGGGCACCCCCCGGCTCAATTTGACCAAAAATCAAACTCTTTGTCTCTACCGAGACTCAATGAATCTTCGAAGGGCACTGAATACCCTTTCCAATGGTCCATCTCGTGCGCAATTCTGACTTACCATGGGGACGAACGATCCGTTTGCGTCCAAAACCCCAAACTAGAGGCCACCGGGCGCTCCCGGGCTCTGTTGACCTAAGTCAACCCTTCAGCTTGATTGAGGATGAATGAATCTTCGAAGGTCACTGAATACCCTTTTCAACGGTCCATCCCGTGTGCAATTCTGACTTTCCATGCGGACGAACGATCCATTTGACTCCGAGAGGTCACCGAATGCTTCTTTGACCTGGTTGACCAAAGTCAACTTCTCGAAACAGGACAAACTCTTTGGAACATCGAAGTACATCTCCTAACCTTTCTAATGGTCCACCCCGTGCACGATTCAGACTTACTATGAGGACGAACGATCCATTTGTGTCCGAATAATTCCCCGTCCAGCGGACTGATAAATGCTTCCGAGCCATATTTGACCCAAAGTTAACTCCGGAACTAGGGAGTAGTCCAAAGGACTTTCGAAGGTCTCTGAAGTACCTTTCCAACGGTATGCCCCGTTGCTCGATTCTGACCAACGGTTTGCCCTCGGCAGCTAATTTTCCAAAAAATCCTGAGGCGCACTGCCAAATGACAGGTCCCAGACCCTGCCTATCGGCACCTGCCGATAGGTAGTGCCATGGCAATACCGATCGGCAGACCCCTGGGCCTATAAAAGGAGGCCTTGGCCTCATTTGCAAGGGGAGCTCAGATGAGAAGCAAATCACTCTCAGCAAACCCCCATAAACCTCTCTCGAAGGCAGCGTGATTTCAACTTCCAAATCCCTTTTTCACCTCCACTTTTCATCATCCCTTTCATCAAACTTGATGAATTAACCACTTCCCATCATCATCCAAGTGCAAGGGCTGCTTTTCAACATTCAAGCTCAAGGTCTCCAAGAAGGTCCAACTTTCTCAAACTCTCTCCTAAATTCTCTTAAATTTTCAATAACTTGTTTTCTTACTTAGCACTTTTATTATCTCATCTCACACACCATAAATACACTTTTTATCTAGTATTATTGCACATCTCCTATTTTTATATAAATAAAAACCCAAAAAACAAGAAAAAGAGGGTTTGCTCATAAATTCCAAGTAGGGATTCTCACACTTTTTCTACACTTTTCTCACAGCTAAAACACTTTTTCTACACACACACACACTTACAAATAAGATATTTCTCCATTTGGATCTATGGGTTAAACCCCACCCCTCACTTTACATGCGAACTACGTGGACTTTGATGCCTTTATAGGCTACGTAGGCGTCTCGGGGTAAAACCCGAGACTCGAGTCCTTTTTTCACTTTTTCTCTTATTTTCTATCTTCTCTTTATCTCATTTTCCATTATATTCTATATACTTGTTCTTACTAACGTATTATTCCATATGCGTTATCGCTCCCTTATAACGATCAACGTAGGGGTAATCACGTAAATCTTATTTTCTACACTAATCTCACATTCCTACGGATGACTCGCTTTGTCTTTTCCATGATACAAGTCGAGGATTCCTACCTCCATTCTATATATACACATGCACACATATCACGGGGGGAAATATAAAGGAAAATAGCAAATATTCATGAGAGACCGAAAGCGCGGAATGGGTGCCTAACATCTTTCCATTTTGTAACTAAGCCTCCGAACCCTTATCGAATCATTTTGGTTTCTCACGCACTAGTATGTCTTTGGATGTCATCCTTTGGGGTGGCTTCCCCTTTTTCTTTTGTCTGTTTTGAGTAAAATAGACTGGCGACTCTTAATCTCTCTACATTTTCACACCTCACAAATCGACGCCGGCCGAAGAGGTCTCCCGAGAGGGGACGCGCGGGACCCGAAGGATCCTTTCTCCCTCCGCGGCGGGGATCGAGGATGGCCACAATGGGCAATGTCAGCAAACTTTAAAGTGGTCCATCGGCAAGCAGTGTGACCTCCCCTTTGAAGATATTGCAGGTTATATCCTAAGAACTACTCTTAAGACTTAAAGTCTTCAACAACCTGTCTCTGAGCCTCCCCTATATTACTTTCAACTACTTCCTTCACTTTCTCAATAATCTCGGTACTGTGTTGATTATTCAGAGTCCAGACTGCTTTAGCATGGGTGGTGTTCAGGTTATTGATGGCCTCTGTGTGATGATTTTGTAAATTCTCAATCTCAATCTCCAAATCTAAGGTGCGGTTCTTCTGAGTCTCATTGTTTTTTATAGCATAATGAGCTTGACAGATTTCAGGGATTTTTTCCTCAACCCATTGGTGGATCTTCTGCAGGAAGATGGTGGTTTGCAAAAGAAAAATTGTAAGTACTAGACGACATACATACAAGAAAAAGGAATAAAATGGATAAGAATTTACCTGGGTGGCTTATGACTACAAAGTCGTTCATCAAAGAGATATTGGTAGCTTCCAAGAACCGAATGTCGGACTTGGAGGTGATTGAGGCGAGAGAATCAAAATCTTTGACCTTGTTCTCGAGGACGGAGTTAGGACTGATTTTTAGGTTCTCCAGGCAAGCAGCTAGAGCATCCTTAGAAGAAATGGGGATGGCCTAATTTGTCCCAGCTTTGGATGAGCCATCCTTGTTCTTCTTATTCCTTTGAGATGAGGGGAGACTTTCTTGAACCTCCTTCCACTTTTTTGACCCTGCGGCTTGACTAAGGTTAGCAGTTGTTGATTTTTTGGTCTGAGGGATAGTGGTTGTCTTCTTTCCCACTTGCTTCAGTAAGTTTGTCAAACTTGGGGCTGCCATTTTCCATACGGCTTCGAGAGTATTGGGTGGTTGGTCTGCAATGAAGAAGATGAGGTCAATGATTCAAACAGACGAAATATAACACAACAGTCAGAAAAAAGTTGAATACTTACATAAATCAGATCTGCTCTAAAAAATATGGGGTCTTCAACTGCTCAAATTTTACAAGGCCCCCCTCTTTGCCTTGTTTCCTAAATTTTTCCACCTCTTTGGTGGCTTCAATGCTTAAGCTCGAATCCAGTTTAATCAACATTGGGGACTTTACGCATCGCTGGGGAACTCGGGGCTCAAAGGAACTGTAGGACGCGTTAGGGCCGAATTCCCAGGCTCCAGAAATAAAAAAGTAGAGGTTTCCAATTAAGATTGGAGGTTTGGGTAACCATCAGAGCTTTCTTAGTTAGTTTCTTATCTATGAGGTGATAGCAGCCAGGCTTAGTTTTAGCTGAAGAGACAGTGTAACATCCTCTAAAGATGCTAATTGGGACATTTTTATGGTGGACTACTTTCAAAAGGGTGACAAATCAAAGAATAACCCTTCAGGCATTCAATGAAAGCTGGGCAGGGCTGAGACCAAGACTGGCTAGAATGGCTCGTACTTTTATGTGCATAAGCAATCTGAAACTGACCTTTAACATTTGTTCATACATGTACACCTCGCCCTCCCGAACTTGGAATTCTCTCTTGTCTTCAGAGGGTACCCTCATTGTAATAAAGGGCCCTGTGACATAAAGAATTCTCCAAACTAAGAGATCAACCTTAGTGACTGTGCTGACATAGGATTCAGCACAAAAGGTGTCAAGTGTGCCCTCGACTTCACCGTCATCGTCATCTTGGTCTGCAGCCAGGACGACACTAAGAGGGACAAAACCTTGAGCTTGGGTAATTTTCATAAAGTGTTGTCCCGAAATGGTAGAAAGAGGGATGCCATTATAGGGGGTGGAATTATAACACCCACCCTTGACTCATTATGAGATAAAAGGATTTATATGGAAAATTCTGATTTTGGAGAAGATTCAGCTTGATTTAAAGATTCGGCCTGAGTTGAAGATTTAGCCTGATTTGAAGACTAGGCTTGATTTGAAGATTCAACCTGATTTGAAGACTCGTCTTGATTTGAGGATAAGGATCTTGAAGAACCTTCGATCTCCTCAGACCCATTAGTATGGAGTCTCATCGGCTCAATGAAAGAATCTACACTTTCGACGGTATGGGAGACAGAGGGATTATCGTCTGCAGAGACAGCTGCTTCAAACATTGAGTCACTGATCTCTATAATAGGAGGACAAATAGTAGTAAGGGGGACATGGTAAATAGGATAAAGAGGTAAATCCTCAGCTTTACGCTTGGCAGTGTCCTCAACCTCGTATTTTCTTATCTCCCTAAAACACCTCTCTTTGAGGGTTGGGAACTTCTCGACTAACTTACAAAGGTCTTAACATTCAAAGGAGGACCTACCACTTAGATGGAAAAAATAGTAAAACGGGACAAACAGTCAAAAGCGTTGACTATTTTGACCAAAAGATTAAACTTGGAAGTTGAATGGTTTTCACTAAGAACAACTCTAGAACAGAAACCAACCTCGCCGGAGAAGGAGGCCGAATTTTGACAAAAAACCTCACAATGACTAAGAAAATCAAGAAAAGATAGGGGAAACCCCCAAACCACCTTCTACTGCCTATAAACCTCATAAAATCCCTAAGGATTTGGCCCTAACAATGCCTGGAATCTCGCCAGAAATCATAGAGAATCGCTGGAAGCAAATAAACTACAAAATATTCTTAAAATCCAAACTAAAATGAGAAACAAGATGAGGAAAATGGAATAACTGGATGATAAGAACGTCTCGAAAGAAAATGAATGCAGAAAGGCTCGGTAATAGTAGGAATCGAAGGTTCCCTATAAAACTCTAATGGCGGTTGCAAAAAATTTGGAACGGGAAAGGTTTTAGTAAGAAGGAAAGAGAAAGAGAAAATTTGGGTTTAAATACCATATAATGATTGTGCATGTTTGTCAAGGCACATTAATATTTCAAGCACAAAACCCTAAGCGTTTAGTCGTTATTTAGGCTTTGATCAAACTCTACCCAATGCGAACTATGACAGATGTCACATAAAGCCTGCAGTCTGTTTAATAATTTCCCTGTGTCTCATTAATAACCACTATCAACATCTCGTCTTCAGACACTATTAACCCTTAGCCTCCTCCTAACATTAGAGACTAAGGGCTAGGGGTGATTGATATTCCCAAGTGTGACCTCGTCTAGACTCAAGCCTGCCTCGGCTCAGGCCGACCTTGTGAAGCGTGCTCTCATAAAGAATCTTATAGCAGCTATCTCGATCTCGTCCTTCCACCAGGACGAGACCACATACCATCATAATGGGCCTACTTTCTCATCTCGTCTTCCCATGGGAAAGTCGAGACCTCATTAGACTAGTTATACGCTTGTTTCGGCCTGATGCAAGTCAGCCGAGACTCTACTTGGTAGATACCAACATATGATCTAACAGCACCTCAGAGGTCTCTTACTCGGTCAGACCGACACCTCATCTCAACAGGACACATTGGACATCTGACAAGGCGCGTGTAATGGATCACGTGTGGGAGAGTGCGCGTGGGCTGCAAACCTCACGTGGACAAAACTGTTGTAACAACATTTGCGTCACGTGTGAAGAATATCTCTCAGTCATGATTTACATGCACAGCTGACAGGTGGTGATGCAGCATTAGTCACTTCATATTCTATATGCCTTATGAATGCCTAGGGTGCGCATGCCACCACCCCAACCATATAAATACCTACCTTTTTCTACCTTTAGAAGGATCTCTAATTCATAACCCTACTGAAACTCTGCTCAATTCACTACATAGAGAGAGAAAGCTTAAGTGTTTTGTATCATAAGGCTATTTGAGCCCTTTTCTTAGTGGATTTCACACACACTCACACAATGGAGTAGGCCTAGACAGGCTGAACCACTTATATCCTGTGTATCTCCCTATTTGGCTCATCTCCTTTTATATTTACATATCTGTTATACCCCATCGATACACTGGTTTGAGCTTGCATATCTATATTGATTTGGCGATACCATTTTTGGTATCAGGTCATTGATAAGAATTCCATGGATTAGCATAATTTATTTCCAGAAGTGTTGTAGGCATATAGAATCTCAAAGAGATCAAGTAAAATAGTGACCCCTTATGCTTCAACATATGTACGTGATGATGTACTTCCAGTTCAGATTACACTGACGTCATTAAGTTTATAGTTCAAAACAAATCACGAATTAAAGGCTATGACTAATCAATGTACATGGAGTTGAAAAACATAGATGAAGATAACTTAGACAATATTTTATTTCAAAAGAAAAAAATGTTTTAAAGATACATCAAAGGAATGAAAGATAAAACCTTCAATGAAGGAGATCTGGTAAGAAAAATAGTGCTTCCACTTGGGTTAAAAGACCCAACATTTGGGAAATGGTCTCTGAAATGGGAATAGATATATCAAGTCCATAAAATTTTTCAAGGTATGGTAATATGGATATTTTTCAAAGAAGGTGAAAAGGGTATAACAAAGGCATAATTGTGGTATTTTTATGAATAATACCATTGAAATGGGTAAGAGCCATAAGTGTCCAAATTTAATTAATTAATTTCTTAATTAATTAACAAGTAAAAACAAATTAAAATCCTTTTTAATTTGAACCAAAACTTAATTTACCGAATAAAATTTAGTCCAAATTACTTTCAGTTGGTAACCAATAGCGAAAGCAATATAAAAACAATCACATAAAGCACACCAGGATTTATAGTGGAAAACCTCGCAGGAAAAAACACTATCATACCCAACCTATGCAAATTCTACTAGTATTGGATGAATGATTTTATGATTTATTGAGGACTCAAATACGATTTACATATACGATAACAATTTACCACCACGATGACATTCCCTTGCATTTTTCTCCTATTTCTATGGTCTTACTAGTGATAGCCGCTAAATTCTAGGAAAATCATTACATAACCTCTATGGTCTCGGTATCCATTGATCTCAGTGGTGAACAATGTCCAGACATAATCATGTGTGATAATCCTCATCAATGTAAAAGATCCCCAAGTATTCTTAAGACTAAAGTCTAGCTTAGTTTCATTAAATGAACAACTCCTTGAAATGGAAGAACTCTTGACAAACCAATTTAGTGTTTTGAAAAAATGGTCTTCACCAAGTGGAATGTTTGTCGAAATGTGATTAAATAGTTTATCAGTGAAAAAGATTCTCTCAAATATGTTTTCCAAGACTAATACCCTCGTTCGAACTAGGGAGCCCTCGATCAAATGAGAGCTTTGGATCAATGGTCTCTCAATTAATAAATTCTTTATTCGATGTTCAATTTTGATGAATAATGAGCCCTCGTTCAAAACAATCTTCGGTCTAGTTTTCCTCATTTTAAAACTGCCTTTGATCGAGGTGTTCTTTATAAAAAAAAAGACTCTCGATCGATACCATTTTGATTAAAGGGAGGCCTTATTCGAACGAGTTCTCCCAATAAATACCCTTGATAAAATTTATAAAAAACTCCATTTTAAACATTTTCCAAAAAGAGTTTTCATAAAATTCCTCTCATATCATTTCTAAGAAATTAAAATAGACTACAAGGAATTATAAAACTTAAAAAACCATTACTTTTATGAAATCTCCGGTAAGCAATGAAGTTTTTTGATTTGGTACGATAATCTCAGTTATAGTGACTTTATTTCTTGTCTCCATATGATGCAGCATTACAACTCAATATACTCGATACAAACATGTCTCAAAGGTTTGTCATGAAATTAAGTCAACACAAAATAAAATCCTAAGGGGAGTGTAAAATATGTCCTTACAGCCATCATAATAAGAATCTCGAAATGAAGAAGATCTTGATCAAATCCAAAGAAATAGAAGACTGGCCTCTTCAATCTTAAAGGCATCAAAGTGATAATATATACTGGTGCATATTTGAAAACTATAGTATTAAATGCATAAACAAATTGGGAATGGTATTGAGTAGGGATGAGAGGTCTAAGTCGACAAGATATATGCATTGTGGTGTTACTTAGAAGTTGAGCAAGGGCCTCCCAAGGTTTGTTGTCTGGAGAGTCTCAGCCTCACTAATAGGCTTCAATATAGTAAATAACCCCCATCCATTAACTTCAGTCCCATTTTCGACCTCAAGCTCATTTTTTGTGCTAAGTCGTGAAGACGGAGAATTAACGAAAGAGGCTCATTATTTGAAAGGCCTAATATTGTGAGGCAATATGCATTCTATAGTAAGGAAATTAACATTTATATTATTGGAAGCTTTTTTATCAGAGGTAGTCAAATAAAGAGCTTCCAAGTCACCTATGGTTTGTTGGAGAAGACTTAAAGGACAATAGACAACATTATATGATGCTGAGGCAAAATAAAAGCCTTTGGAAGAAGAAGAGAAGGATAATCACATACACACTCATCATTGCAGGAATATATGGTGACTAAAATGGCTAAGCAGAGAAAAATGAATGGAAGAGTAAGAGGAGAGGTGCAATGAAAATAAAAGCTCAAAAATACGAATAAACTTTTTCACGAAAAGATAAAAAAAGGCAACAGCTTCCAAAGCATGATTATAGGAACTAGTTCTAAGGCATGGGAATCCCAACCAGCGTCATTTATCAAAGTTTAAGAGATTTGGCAATCTTTTTGCATGGGAAGAGCAATAGTCCACTAGTTAATTTTTAGAAAAATTAACTAGTGTGGGGGTATATTTACATTATATTGCACAGGCCAACGGATGAATTACACGAGGAGAGTAAATGTGGAAAACATCGTAAATATTATCCTAAAGAGTATAAGAAACAAAGTTCATTTAGTAACACTTGGCAAAGTAGAGGAAAATACACGTGATGATGTAAACACATGTAGGTGGTTACAAAAAAGAAAGTGGTTGTACATTTTGAAGCTCATAGCTATTGGGCAATTCAAAATTTAAAGAGCAAATTTCGAGTAGTTATTTTATTGTGACAGTTACATTTGGGATACTATAAATAATAAATCCAAGAACAAAATCTAAGGGCACTCCAACAAAAAATATTTTACTTATTTGTAACAACACCGATATTCTCACGTAAAGGCTGGCTAGGCTCAGTACGCCAAAGATGGGGCTTATCGATAATTTATACCATTCTCAGCACTGAAGAAATAAAAAATTATGTTATTTTATATTAAAATCCACAATGAATAAAAGCATTTATATCAAATTGACTTAACACATGAATAATAAAAACTAAATCATCATACAATTTATATAATGTAAAGCTAAGTACAACTATTACAAATAAACTCTTGGGCTTATGCCCGTACAAATCTCGGTATGAAATAAAATGACATAAAGATGAAGTACAAGCTATACTAGAATCAATGGAGCGAAATACACTATGTCCAATGAAACTGCGAGTCTGATCCATCATCAGTCCTGCTATCCCTGTCATTAAGAATACTTGGGGGGAAAACATTTATAATTTCCATCAGAGCCCTAGAGTTGCAAATATTCTTTACCAGTAAATATACAAATTGTTACTAACTCATATTTTATGTCTCTCCCTCGTTGCTTACATGTAACGAGTACCTCACCTCACATCTAGAAGCGGTCCTACTCGTATCCTCAATCAAAATGCCAATTGTAACTTTCATTATTTAATTTGTCATGTAAAAAACAAGCCATCTAGCTATGCGATAACTAAAAGTGGGTACTCGCGTCTGATACCCCAATCCCCGAATAGATTTCATGATATAGACTACAAAATTTACATAAACTCAGTGCATATTCTTATGTCATAATACTCCATTACCCTTGTCTATACCTTCATACCATTTAATAATTTAATTCATATTTCTCGTCATCTACCCCGTTAGACTATAAGTTTCATTCTCTTAGATTACCAAATTATTATTCTCGTTAACAATTGGCTACCCCATTATTCATTGTCTTTAATTGTTGTCCACTTTTGTAAGACTAGTCAATTATTATTCTCATTAATAATTGTCTACCACATTATTCGTTAGGACTCATCTTCGTCCTTAATTATCCACATTATTTTATTAACCCGACTCTATTATCATTAAGCATTGTTCTACATCTTTACACTAAAAGGGGCACATTCCCAAAAAGGCACAACACAAGGTGTATATATATAACACAAAGGCATCTACCATTGGTGTCTTCTTCGTACTCTATCGGCAAGTTCGGAGGAATCTCTTATCCTAAGCGGATATCACAAAACACATATAAGTTGGGGGTGATCCCCACGCAGGATACCTGTTCACGGCCCATACCCAGCGGTGACACAGGTTGGGTCAGCGTCAACACCTACCTCCTCGTAGATGTATCTTCCACGTAATACCTATATGACCTAGACAATCACCAAGCCTACCTGTACCGACGTGTGGTACCCGGTCCGAATGCATGAACCTCCAAGCCGATAGGACAGTCCACGAACATATATATGTCCGCACAAATACATATAAGTAGATATTATCATTCAATATGTATGAGTAGTTACTCTATAACTACTTTAATCCAAATAAATCTCGATCCATATAAAATACAACCTTCTTGGCTTAACTATATCATTTTAGTCAATTTTCACGTAACTCATTTTTAAGTCGTTATCCTACGACTACTTCCCGATTAAATGTTAAGTCTCGTACAATTATTTTTGGACTTAAATCACATTTATTTCATCATTTATTTCCCTTAAAATATACAGGTACAGCTATTCCCAAACTAACTTTATCAATAAAATCATAGGTATTGTTATTCCCAAACTAAACTTATCAATATAATTATAGGTGTGATTACTCCCAACTACCCTTACCAGCACAAATTTTAGGTATAGTTATCCCCAACTAACTTTACCAATATAATTACTAATTTTAGCATATTATCCTCCTGACTTAGACTTAAATCATTCTCAATTATCCCTAGTTATTCGTTTCATCATATATTTTCAATAAGGCTTATATGTACATATATAAGGAGTCAACTATGGGGAATGAGGGTTATATGTACATATATAAGGAATTTTCTAATATGGATAAGCAGTATCACTCAACCAACTATCACAACTGTCTTTAACCATTTAGACTTATCCCCCTAGGCTTAGAATACATTCCTACTCAACATCGTTATACGGTAATCATTTGAGGAAATTAATTACTAAACCCCCTACATTCGACTTATCTCAAATAAGTGTTCCTTTTTATTTTAATTCACCTCGAATTAATTATAAAATTATTATCGTATCTCTTATGGTCTTATCCTCTATATACCCCTACCGAAATTACCCAAATCAACTAGGTATATCTCTGCCATCTAACCCACTTATTTCATATGGTTTTATTCAAGAATTGCATGTAAATCATCTTATTCATGTAGATAACTTGCATCCTAAATCATCACGCATGCACCTATACATTATGAATTCATATAGGTTAATTACGTATTTAGGTCCCCCAATAAAACTCTTCATAAGTTTTTAATAACCATTGCCCCTCACTTGGATAAATGCCCAAAGTTTAAACCATCAAAAAAAAGCAAAACTGGATTCCAGAGCAAAATCGAATCGATTCGCCTTTCAGTCAAATCGATTGGCGTTTTAGCCGCATCGATTCTCCTGACGGCCAAATCGATTTGGACCTCGAAAAAACCTTAGATCTGCTATGAAATTTCATTACGGGATTTTCATACTAAAAACTTGTCTCAACCAAAATCGTATCACGGGTCCAATAACTTAAAGATTGGCATGGATCTAGTCTCAAAAACATTATAGGGTCATTATTCACCTGTTTTAATCATCAAATTCAACCCTATATTAAACTCAAATTATCAAGATTTTGTTAAGAACTCATGAACATATAAATTCCCAATTTCATGTTACACTACTCCAATGGTGTCCCAGATTTGTTTAAAGGTTCTACGACATATTTTCTACAATTACTCTTCCATTTATACTGCACAAGTACATAGTTGATATCATGGATTATGGATCTAAACATAGATTACACATTTATCATCAATGTCTACACGATTCAAAAGGTCTCTAAATATGTAGTCTAAACTCATGATTACCTTTTAGTCTAAACATAGAATTGACATTGTTATAAAATTAGTACAATTTGAATAAGAATGGCATGAGAGTCCTTGCCTGAGATTGTGTAGAGGAGCCTCTCTTCCTCCTCCTAGGGTGGTTCTTCCTCTTCCTCCTGGGTAGTTCTGTCTAGGATTCTTGGATGTAACTCCCAAATGAGTGGGTTAACTCTTAAATAATACAATTAGCCTTCAATTCTCGAGTTGGATTTAAGTCCTAACTTTAGACTCCCAAATGAGCTCAAATACTTAGTCTAATTAGCCCGATAACTACCCAACTCATATATATATATATATATATATATATATATATATATATATATATATATATATATACACACACACACCAGGACTATTCCTAAGGGTCTAAAATGCCCGAACGAGCCCGAAATACCTCTCAAAGTGTGTCCCGAATATTTTTATCAAAAAATATATTTTAATTGTGACGTGACACATATAAATACTTTTTATTTAAAATAAAATTCCTTTTTATTTATTCCAAATCATTAAAGTCCAACTCTAAAATTTATAAATAATACTGAGTCTAATTACTCACAACTTTGAATTAATTAATTTCACTTAATTAAGTTAATTCCCATTAATTATTATTTACTCAAAAATTACGGGGTATTACATTCCCCCCCCCCCCCTACAACGGAATTCCGTCCTCGGAATTCAAGGTAGCTTAAAGTCACATTTTTTTTTCTCATCATTAACTTATGTTTATACCCAATTAGTCCATACTCATATCCTATGAGATAAATGAAAAGGCACATCTATGCATATCATAACGTAACTGGAGCACCCATATATTTCACATTACAGGCAAGCACACACGTACCATTAACAAATATGAATGACACATATACATCTAATTTGTACCATTCACACTCAGCATAACCATACATCAAGTATATCGCCACATATGTCTATGTAACAAGAAAATAACTATCTTAGTATCCAATTTCCTTCAACTCCTAATTTTTGCCAATTTCGTGTGTGAGACGTCTTGCAAGCGAAATCCAAACAAGGAACCCTCCCGATACACTACTGCATAACTAATGTAATAATAATATTTTCTTTATAAATTCTAAATCATTTACACGAAATAAATAGTAAAACATGTTTTGTGTTAAAAATATGTATGATATTATACTTGTAAGATTCGTCTTGAAGTATAAATTTCTAATTTCATCTTTCACTACTCCAATGGTGTCCCGGATTTGTTTAAGGGTTCTACAACATATTTACTATAATTACTCTTCCATTTAGACCACACAAGTACATAGTTGATATCAGGGGTTATGGATCTAAACATAGATTACACATTTATCATCAATGTCTATACAATTCAAAAGATCTCTAAATTTGCATTCCAAACTCATGATTACTTTTTAGTCTAAACATGAAATTGACATTGATATAAAATTAGTACAATTTGAATAAGAATGGCAAGAGAATTCTTGCCTCAGATTGTGTAGAGGAGCCTCTCTTCCTCCTCCTAGGTGGTTCTTCTTCTTCCTCCTAGGTGGTTGTGTCTAGGGTTCTTGGATGTAACTCCCAAATGAGTGGGTTAACTCTTAAATAATACAATTAGCCTTACATTCCCGAGTTGGGCTTTAAGTCCCATTAGTCCAATAACTACTCAACTCATATATATATATATATATGTGTGTGTGTGTGTGTGTGTGTGTGTGTATATGCCTCACAAGCATTCCTAAGGGTCTAAAATGTCCGAACGAGCCCGAAATAACTCTCAAAATGTGTCCCGAATATTTTTACCCAAAAAAATATTTTAATTGTGACGTGACATATAAATTATTTTTATTTAAAATAAAATCCCTTTTTATTTATTCCCAATCATTAAAGTCCAACTCCAAAATTTATAAATAATACTGAGTCTAATTACTCACAACTTTGAATTAATTAATTTCACCGAATTAAGTTAATTCCCATTAATTATTATTTTACTCAAAAATTACGGGGTGTTACATTATTTGAATTTTACCAATTTTATTTTTTCTCCGAAGTGGCTTATAAGGTTAGGTTTGAATGATATTTTTATTTTTTTGTCTAAATAAATATTTCAACAATTTGCTGTTCAATTATTATTTGTTTTAAGTCTTTACATTTCAATTCTTTTACTTACAATTGCATTTAAATTCCTTTACTTTCAATAGCATTTTAAAACTATATTTTCAATATCACTTCATAGCTTTAGTTTATTTTAAATATAGAAAATATAGTACTATACAAAAAATCTTCATTTGAAGTGAACAAAGAAGAATCACCTAATTATTTTAGCTAAATATAGTCATTTGACAAGACCCAAAATCTTTTCTGAAATGCTTGCAAAATTACCCATTTGACCTCAAGAGGTTAATTCAATCAAAACAGGTGCAAATTTGGGGTTTGGTTTTCGTTTTTGTGTTATTTGAGGGTTGAAAAGTTCAATGTCGGGTTTTTATTATATTAAGGTGCGGTCGCAGTGGCAAAGGACGTTCAACGGTGACGATGGTGCTTGCGTGTAGGAAAGCGTTGGGTGGTGGTCTTGTGATGTGTGGTGGAAGAGTTGTACTATCAGGTAGTTGAATGGTCAGGAACATTGGTGTGGCTGGGTGGGGGGGCTAAGGCGATGGTTGAAGGGGGAGGGATTAGGATATTTTTTGTTTTATTGATTTCTTATAAAAAAAATCATTTTTAGTTGATAACATTATTTTTATTTTTTTTAAATTAATTTTCTTGAATACTATTTTTTTTCCTTTTTTCATGTTTTTAATTTAAACCATTTTTCTTATTTTTTATTATAAAATTTCTCTTTCTGTCTAAAAATTATTTTTTGTTTTGTTCTTAATTTCTCCTGACTTTTACAACAAGTTTTTTTCTTCTAATTCTTTAAAAACAAGTTTTCTAATATTGTATTTTTTTTTTTGTTTTCTTGATTCTTCCATATTTTTAATCGAAACTAGTTTTTGCAGATATTTTAAAATATTTTTCTTATTTGTTTTAATTTTTTCCAATTTAAAAAATAATATTTTTTCTTGAAATTTTCATATTGCACCATTTAAATGGTTGTCTTGAAAGATATGTCCACGTCAATTACTAAGGAACGTGTCAAATAAGAATTTTGCCAAAGGTCTCAAATGGAGTTATTGACAATGTTTTAATTGGATTACTTAAATGTACTCCAAAGTTCAAAATGCCAAAAGTAAAATATCGTTGGAAAGACTGCAAATGACCTAAACTTCAAAATTTATTTCATCGCTTTCCTTAATTTCTTTATTTTAATTATTTTTCAGTAATTAGGTGTTTAGCCTATTTAAGTTATTTTGTCTAATACTCAGACTTTCTCTGTCTTTTTTAGTTCTTCTGTTAACGCCATATATACATGTCAACAATTTAAAAGGGCGATTTATTAGATAAATTAACTTAGAGGATGGTTTATCGGATCATAAAACATCAACGAGGTATATTGGAATTTACAATATAATTTTTAAGACTTATCTTCTCAAAGTTATTTTTTAATTAAAAAACTTAATCTAGTTATTATAATAAGAATCATTTTGTAATTTTAATACTAAATGAGTAAGACACTACATTCAATATTATTTTTTACATTTAGTATTAATATTATTTTGTTAGATTTAGTACCTACATTAAGTATTAGACAAGTGCCACGAGAATTGAAAAATATATTTAAAGGGATTTTAACATATTGAGCAATGCTACTCGTACCAGATTATGCCCACCGATTTAGGGTATCGGCTGATGTGGCCACATGAGGTAGCCACATATATGCCATTGGTGCTTTTTACTTTTAAAAAATATATATAACATTGTTGCTTTCTAAAAAGAATGAAAAATGTTTTTAGAAAAAAAAACAGTTTTAATAAAAACAAAAATAATTAAAGAAAAATATTTTTTTACCAAAATACATTTTTTAAACTAGTTTTAACACAGCAAAAAACAGTTTTTAGCAACAAAAAAACACAGTTTGACCAAAAAATAAAAAACATAAATGCACAAAACCGGTGCAACTGTCATTTTTCAAATAAAAACGGTTTTAACCATGAAAAATAAGTTTTAAAAGTGTCAACATCATTTCTTTTTCATAAAATGACATTTCACAAAATCGATATATTTACTGTGTTAATATTACACAGACAGTGATATATGAAATAATTTTATATCTGTAACATTTTTACAAACAGTAATATTTACTGTATTAATATTACACAGACAATATATTTTTTTATTGAGAAAAGTTACGTCGACACAGATGTCGACAAAGTATTATAAATTATTGAATAAAAAAAACGACACGACAAAAAGTAAAACGAGTGAAATGTCAACTGACATATAACACGACACGACAAAAATAAAAGAAAAACATTTTTTTAGCAAAAAGATGTTTTTAATGAAAAACAAAAGTTTTTTTAATGAAACAAAAAAACAAAAAAAACGAGTTATTGTCGCTGGCGCGGACCCACATTTATAATACAATAACCAATCGCAACACGTCATATCAGCGTATCGCAACAGTTTACCGGGAAAAAAAAATTATCAAAATAAAAAAAAATTAAATCGATTTGTTAGTGCCGCTGGCGCGGAGCCACATCCATTAAACGATGCGGATTCGCATCAGCGACAATAACCGATCACTGACTGTTTTTTCTAATATGTTGGTCCGCGCCAGAAGTATGTATAGGTGGTCGGACTGCCAATGCATATTGTTAGCGTTGACCAACATAATAAAAAAAATGTTACGCGTCAGCGATATGTATAGATTGTCGGACTGCCTATACATACTGCTGGCGCGGACCATTTTTTTAAATATAGTAAAATATTTTTTTTAAATAGTAAAAAATGGTCAACGCCAACGGTATAAAAAAGTACGACTCAATGTCGCGTCACGTTTTAATTTGGATCGTGAACGTGTTTGTTAAAAAATAAAATATTCATAATCGCATTGTATAATTTTTTAATTGGTTTGTGTTAAGTAAAAAAAAAATCATTTCGTGTCGTCTTGTTGTATTTTAACACATATAATTTTAATATATATTTTTTTCATATATTTATATATAGTTGTATTTATGTTTTTTAACTAGACTGTTTTTTTTTTATTTGAAAGTTATATATTGTAAAAATAAATAATGGTTATATATTGTAAAAATAAATAGATTTTTTTGGCTTATTAAATGATGTGAGTGGCTTCCATCTCATAGGGCTTTTTTTTAATTTGAAAGTTATATCTTGTAAAAATAAATGATGGTTATATATATGTCAAAAAATAAATAGAAATTTTTGACTGATTAAATGGTGTGAGTGGCTGCCATGTCATAGGGCCACATCATCCTGTTGATAAAACCGATGTATTTACTCGGTACCAAAAGCTTTTCTCTAACATATTAGTCCCCTAGAGTTTGGTGGCATTCTCACTCTCACTAGAGTACATAAAGTTCAAAAAGTGGCACATAAAATCCCAAAGAAAAAATCTATTTGCACCGAGATACTTTAATCGAGATTTGTACATATGACTAAAAGACAAAAATAAAGAGAGAGTTGATGCATATTTTTATTGAGAAATGTTTACCTGATTTTTTTTTTAGTAAAAACAAAAAATTTGTATTTTCAATAAAAGCGTTTTTTTTTAACTTAAAAAAAATGTTTTTTACTTTCTATAACTGTTTTAAAAAACAAAAAAAAACATTTAGCTATTTATTTAAAATGACTTTTATTCAAAATTTGTATTTTCAATAAAAATTATTTTATTAAATGACGTGGGTCCGCGCCACCGGCACTAACCAAATGCGATGATAATGTGGGTCTGCGTCAGCGGCACAAACCAATCGCAATGATGGTGTTAGTCCGCGTCGCCAACACTAACCAATCGTGATGGTGATGTGGGTCTGCACCAGCTACACTAATCAAACGCGATGATTATGTGGGTCCGCGCCAGCGGCACTAACCAATCGCGATGATGATGTGAGTCCGCGTTAGCGGTACTAACCAATCGCAATAATGGTGTGGGTTCGCGCCAGTTTTAAAAAATAGTTTTTCATATTTTTAATAAGAAAATGCAATTTTTTTTAAAATGCAAATTTTCATATGTTTTTAACTTTTTATAAATGTTTAAAAAAAACATTACACTATTTAAAAAAAATGACTTTTATTGAAAATTTGTATTTTCAGTAAAGTCTTTTAAAAAAAATAGTTTAAATGAAAACATTTTTTCTTTAAAAAAACAGTTTTTATTGAAAATGTAAATTTTTTGTTTTTATTTAAAAAATAAACAAGTTTTGATTCTTTTTTTGGTTTAAATGGCACTTTATTTTAAAAAACAAAATTTTCATACTTTATTTAAAAAACAATTTTTTTTGGTTTTACTTTATTTAAAAAAACCAAAATTTTCATACTTTTACTTTTTTGGGGGTTTAAAACTAAAAAAAAAAAATGTTTTTTTGGTTTTAAAAAAGTATATTTTAAATTTTAATAAAAATTTGTTTACTTTCAATAAAAAAAAGACTGTTTTATATTAAGAGGAAAACTGTTTTTTTTATATATAAAAAATTATTTTTATATCCATCGTTAAAAACAAAAGAATAAAAACCTTAAAAGAAGAAGAAGAAGAAGAATAAGAAGAAGAAGAAGAAGAAGAAGAAGAAGGAATCTAGGTGGCCACGTAACTCTGTACAGCCTCGGTACAAAATGTATCTGTGCAAATACAAAATGTATCGTGCTTCTTCATCACTCGAACCGATCTTCTGTTTTGTAAGTTTCTCGTGCCCTTTCTTTGCACTTTCTCTTTGGTTTGTAAATTTTCTTGAGTTTTTCAATGGCGAAGATTGGAAATAGGTCAATCTCTGAATTCAGGAAGTTCTACAACATTCCTGAGTGGGTAGATATTGAATGTTGTGCCTCCCCTCCTAGGAACGTTAGGGATATAGAGGATGCCCACTGGATCCATGTTTTGTTGCTTTTCCAGGGGGGACTTACTTTTCCCCCTAATGATCTATTTTTGCATTTCTTTGGCTATTTCAATATTGTTCCCGCACAGTGCTCGCCCAATGTGTGGAAGATAGTAAATGGCGTCCACAGAATAAACCAGTTGTATGGTACTAGGTTAGGACTTGCCGAGATCTGTTTCTGTTATTCTTTTTTTCGAACTAGTTCAGGTGTCTTATACCTCAAAGCTAGGAGTCCTGATAGGGTATTGGTAGTAAACCTACCCGATTCCCATAAGGACTACTGACAAGAGGGTTTCCTCGTTAGGAATTGGCAGTTCCCTCCCCAGTTTGAAGGGTCGAGGTCTGAGAGGTTCTCTGTTCCTTTCTACGGAGAGGAATATATAGGTAGACATTGTACTGTTGTTTCAACTTTTCCTGATTTGTGACTTTTCTAACCCCTCTTTGCTTTTTCTTCCACAGCGAGGACAAAGAATTTGGAGCCTGCTCTCAGCGAGGTTCGTATCTCGGAGTTGGTGAAAGCTTGGAATATCAGGGAGCCTCTGGGTAACGGCGAGCATCCCAGGTCTGCTGCCTTTTTGCTCGAGTATAAGAACGTAGGCTCCAGCTTCATAGCATGGCCTGTGGATAGTGTTCCAGAGTTTGATTCTTTCGGAGAGACTACTGCTGAGCCTATCCAGTTGGACGAAGAGGAGAGCAGCTCTGAGAGTGAGCCTGCAGGAGCTGCGAGTAATTTGGGTGAAGGGAGCTCTGGCAGTAGCAGTTCTTCTGACTGTGAAGAGGATTCTGAAGCTCGAGGATCGTCGAGTACTTCCAGCAGTTCAGGTGAAGAGATGCCTCCAAGGAAGAACCTGATTAGAGACGATGATGATGAGGACCACGTGCTCCTTGCACAAAGGTCAAAGAAACAAAAGTCCACTTCATGGGCCGTGGCTACTGGTTCTCGATCTTCTACTCAGGAACAAGAGAGGAAGAGCAGGTGAGAGAGAGGGAGAGGAAAAAGTAGGAGGAAAGAAAGAAGGTGGAGTAAAAGAAGAGAATGGAGGAGAGGAAGAGGATGGAGAGGGAGAAAAAAGAAGAGAGGAGAAAGATGGAGTCGAGGACGAAGGCTGGGCAAGCCTTGGTCCCGGTGTCTGCTTTGCCCGAGGGGGCCTCAGTTGCCATTTCTCCTCAGTTGGCACCTGCGCTGCTCAAGAGGGCAGTTCTTCCTGCAGATCGCCGAGGGCGCTGGGGTCTGATCAATTGGCCCTACAAGCTAGCCAGAGGCTAGCCTTAGTAAGATCCTCTCCATTTTTCAATTCCCTAACAAGTTTTAGTTGTTTCTCCTTCTTGATCTCTTCTTTATTTTTGGCAGTTTGTGACTGACTTCGTCGTGCTCTACCGTTCTCGCGACGAGTTGGTGAGAAGGAATGGCGAGATGGAGCAGCAGAAGTTCGCTCTGGAAGTCAGGGGTTCTCAGCTGGAGGCTGATTTGAAGGCTGCTGATGCCGCCCGAGCTTCCTCTGATCTGGCCCTCATCAATTCTAACCGAGAGAGGGATGCGGCGGTTAAGGAGCTGAGCGAGCTGAGGCAGGCCTATGACCTAGTCTGCTCGAGCAAGATGGGTGTCATGGAGGAGAACAAGGCTCTGACCAAGCAGTTAAAGGAGAAAGAGTCCCAAGTAGCCACCATCAAGGAGGATTCATACAACTCTGGGTGGACTGCTGCTTATGAAGACGCCGAAGTTCAGATAGTCTACATCAGCCATTTGAACTTCAAGAAGGGCTGGAACAAGGCCCTCTTAGCTACTGGTGTTGATGTTGAATCTCCTCTGTTCAACGAGCATGACCCGGGTCCGAGGCCAACTGTGGACGAAGAAGCCCTTGCCCCAGCCATCGAGGGTGTTGATCTTGCCTCTCAGACAATTCCTGTCGATGTTGGTCCTTCCCAGTCGAATGAGGGCATCCCTGTAGAGGGGGATGCCTCTGCTGCTGCTGACAAGGGGAAGCAGCCGGCCACCTCTGGGCAGCCTGAGGTTGCTAGTTAATCTTCTTTTAGGACTATTTTTGTACTTTTGCTTGTAATTTTTCCAATTTCTGCTCAATGTACTTGACTTTTATCAATGAAATGAAAAGGCTTCTTTTTCCAGTGCATTGATTGATTTTTCTTTCCATTTCCCTTTTATGTCTTGTAGTTGACTGATGTAGAAGAGTATATTCCTATCACATCTCAATTGGGCAGGACTCTTGGTCCCAATGCCAGTCCTCAGGTTCGTCAGGCCTTTGTTAGGCTTTGCAAATCTCTCAGGTCAAGGAATCAGAAGTATAAGGATCAGTCCGAGCTAGTGGCTAAGCTGAAGGACAGGCTCCAGGAGATGGAAGGCATTGGTGCCTCTGTACAAGAGGAAGTTAATGTACTGAGAGCAAGGTTACTAGAGGCCACCGAGATAAACCAAGTTGGGGAGATCCTGCAGCAGGAGAATGAAAACCTGAGGAGGGAAGTTTTGCAACTTAGAGAGCATGCGCCGAGCACTGCTTAAGCGATTCTGCAAGGCTCCTCGTCTTCGCGAGTTGGACACACTCCTCCTATGCCGCGAGGTTCCACTCGTCCTCCCCTCCCGCGAGCTGGTAGGAGCACCAGGGGCGGGAACAGGGAAGTAGAAGAACAGCGTGATAAGGAGATGGAAGAGCTCCGTGATGATGTCCGGCGAGCATATGTAATTGATGTTGGGCTTCAAAGGGATGTTACCCGATTGCGGCACTTATTCAAGAAGGGTCGTCGACAAGCGTGGGCTGACAGTTATGATCAAGGCTGGCTAGATGCTCCAACAAAACTATCTGAGTTCGAGGAACTTTCTTTCATCAGAGGGTGGTTGAGTGCCTTGAAAGAGCTTCAGGTCCCGAGGAACTCGGTGTTATGGTATCGTCATGAGATGTCCTCCTCCACTCTGATGCCCAACCCATTCAGGAGGGATGATCGATGGATCCCCATTGATGTTATTCCTCGGCAACTATTAGAGTTGGACGCAGATGAGGTTGTGGAAGAGCTGGTCCCCGCTCCTGATGACGGACAAAGAGCTAGAGTGGCAGATTACCTTGTTCGGAGGCTTCCACCTTCTTGAATTTTTGCAAGTTGTTATTCATTTGACAATGTAAACGCTTTGGGCGAGCTTCGCCGACTAAACGTGTATTATCATTGTTGTAAATATAACAAGTTGTTATTCTTTTGTCTTTTTTGATAATGTAAATGCTTTGGGCGAGCTTCGCCAACTAAACATGTATTATCATTGTTGTAAATATAACAAGTTGTTATTCTTTTGTCTTTTTTTGATAATGTAAATGTTTTGGGCGAGCTTCGCCGACTAAACATGTATTATCATTGTTGTAAATATAACAGATTAATGAAAAGTTCATGTTTTGGGCAATTTTGCCGACTAAACGTGTTCATCCAATCTTTTTATATTCTTGTTGCTTCATAATCCTTTTTGTTTTGTCATGCAAGTGTCCCCCCAGTCCAGTATAATACCAAAATACCATTATGCCCCATTTTACCTTTTAGGTTGTGTCGTCACACTCCCTTAGGCCTAAGTAGGGCAATTGGCGAGGACACACCTGGTATTGGATGTCTTCATCCGATTAGGATTTTGCTCAACCAAAGTAGGTTTGATGGCCAGTATAAAATCTGGTCGCATTGCCTAAGAATACTCTGTAGGGCATTATATATTGCCAGGGGCAATGCTAAGAGGTCTCTCGTGTTTCATGACGATGACCTGAGGAGGGGTATTCCCCTGCTATATCGACCATCATGCCTGTGGTTTGGAAAAGATGTGTGGTAAAATGCAACTGTTACTGATTTCATTAGTAATAAGGGGAATGAACTGTCCTTTCACATAACAAATACAAGAAAAAAATTCAACAATAGAATTCCTTGAGAATCTAAAAAGAGAATTTCTTGAGATTAGTTGCATTCCAGGCTCCTGGTATCTCTCTGCCCTCCATCGTTTCCAAATGATAGGCACCTTGCAGGTCGTCTTTAGTTACTTTAAAGGGTCCTTCCCAGTTTGGGCCTAGCTTGCCGTCTGATGACTTTACTGTGTTGCCCAGGACTTTTCTTAGAACATAGTCCCCAACTTGGAATCTTCTCGGGTTAACCCTTTTGTGGTAATGCCTTGCGAGCTGTTGCTGATAGCTCGCAAGCTTCACTAGGGCAAGTTCTCTAAGCTCGTCGGTGAGGTCGAGTTCAGCGAGCAACGCCTCATCATTTTGGCCTTGGTCGACAAGGTCGGATCTCATTGTTGGCAAACCCGCTTCTAGTGGGATGACTGCTTCCATGCCATATGTTAGCAAAAATGGGGTTTCTCCTGTTGCTCGCTGAGGAGTTATTCGGTATGCCCATAGGACATGGGGTAGCTCGGTTTCCCATGCGCCTTTGGCTCGCTCTAATTTCTTCTTTAATCCATCGATCACAGTTTTTTTGGAAGTTTCTGCTTGCCCATTGCTCTGAGGGTAGGCCACCGAACTAAAGTTGTTCTTAATCCCGTGTTCGTTACAGAAGTCCTGAAAGGGGCCACTCTCGAATTGTGTCCCATTATCAGTGATGATGGTTCTGGGGATTCCGAATCGAGTGATTATATTCCTCCATATGAACCTTATCATATCAGCGTCTCGGATGTTTGCCAATGGTTCTGCCTCGATCCATTTGGTGAAGTAGTCAGTTGCAACCAACAGGTATTTGCGATTGTCGGCAGCAGTGGGTAGTGGTCCCACGATGTCCATTCCCCATTGGGCGAAGGGCCATGGGCTGGTCAGGGATTTCAGGTCGCTGGCGGGTTGGTGGACCATAGGAGCGTGAAGTTGGCATTTCAAGCATTTGCGAACATATACTGCGGAGTCCTTTTGAATATATGGCCACCAATAGCCTTCCTTCATTGCTCGAAAGGCTAGAGACCTTCCTCCGACATGACTTCCACAGATTCCTTCATGAAGCTCGCGCAGCACTTGCTCGACATCGCCTGGGTGGACGCATCTAAGGTAGGGACCGGAGAAGGACTTCTTATACAAGTCGCCTCCTGTGGATAAGTGAAAGCGAGCAGCTTTAACTCTTATCTGGTGGGCGATTTTCTTGTCCTCTGGGAGCGTGCCCTCCTTTAAATAGTCTTTTAAGGGGTTCATCCAGCTGGGGGCTGATCCCACCTGGAGTATTTGTTCCACGTTTGGCAGCTTGCTGTTGTGGTTAATGCTTGAACAAATGAGGAAATCGATGGGAATGACCCTTTTAAGGCTAGAATCAACTACCGAGCTTAGGTTTGCTAAGGCGTCGGCATGACTGTTTTGCCCTCTGGGAAACTGCTGGATGTTGATCTCCTCAAAGCTCATCATTAGTTTTCTCACCAGGGCGAGGTAGGCTGCCATTCTTTCATCCTTCGCGTTGTAATCTCTACTTATCTGATTGGAGACTAGTTGAGAATCTCCGAACACCTGTAAACGTTTTGCTTCCAGATTTTGTGCCTTTTGGAGACCGACTATTAGGGCTTCGTACTCTGCTTCGTTGTTGGAGGCTGCAAATCCAAGCCTGATTCCTTGCTCAAGGATGGTGTTTTCTTGGGTGATGAGAACAATGCCTACGCCTGCCCCCTTTGAGTTGGAGGCTCCATCAACGAATAGTTTCCAGGTTTCCCCTGTTGCTGGGTTCTCCTTTTTCTTTGTTGGTTGAGGTTGGTCGGGGAGTTCTTCGCCGGTGAATTCGGCTATGAAATCAGCGAGGATCTAACCCTTGATAGCGGTCCTTGGTTGAAATTGAATGTCAAACCGACCGAGATCGACTGACCGCTTAGACAATCTGCCCGACAAATCCGCTTTCCTTTGGACCGTCTTAAGGGGGTGCGATGTAAGGACGATGATAGTATGAGCTTCGAAATAATGCTTCAGTTTCCTCGAGGCTATTACCAGTGCAAAGGCGAGCTTTTCCAATGACAGGTACCTTTGCTCGGCGTCTAATAAGGTCTTGCTCGCGTAGTAAACGGGGTGTTGGATTCTCACGACCTCGCATATTAACGTCGAGCTGACAGTGTGATTGGGAACCGAGAGGTACAGGTACAGAGAATCCGTTTGCTGTGGTATGACAAGCAGCGGTGGAGAGATTAAGTAGGACTTGAGCTCGTCCAAAGCTCGTGAGCAGTCCGGGCTCTATTCTATCGGTTTACTCCCTTTTAGAAGCTGGAAAAAAGGATTGCACTTCTCGGAGGATTTGGAAATGAAGAGATTTAAGGCGGCGAGCATTCCAGTGAGCTTTTGCACGTCTCGGACTGTTCGAGGGGGTTGTACCCTGTTGATTGCATCGATCTGGTCCGGATTAGCTTCTATGCCTCTCTTACTGACCAAGTATCCAAGAAATTTTTCTGACTGGACACCGAATGAACACTTGCTCGCATTAAGCTTCATTCGGTACTTCCTGAGGATTTCGAAGGTCTTTGACAGGTCTGAGAGGTGATTTTCCTTCTTCTTGCTCTTAACGAGCATGTCATCGATGTAGACCTCCAATGTGTCTCCCATTTGATCCTTGAACATTTTTGTGACCAGCCGCTGATAGGTTGTCCCCGCATTCTTGAGCCCAAATGGCATGACCTTGTAGCAATACAACCTAACTGTCGTGATGAATGCCGTTTTGTCCTCGTCTGGGGCATACAAGGGGATCTGGTGATATCATGAGTATGCGTCCAGAAAACTCATTCGCTCGTGAGCTGCAGTGGCATCTACTAGTTGGTCTATCTTTGGGAGGGGGAAACTATCCTTAGGGCATGCTTTATTGAGGTCAATGAAGTCGATGCAAACTCTCCACTTCCCATTGTTCTTCGAAACTACTACTGGGTTGGACAACCACTTGGGGAATTGCACTTCCCGTATGGATCCTGCATCCAACAATTTTGTGACTTCCTTTTCGACCACTTTAGCCTTCTCGGGTACAGTTCTTCGTGCATTCTACGTGACTGGCTTGAATGTGGGGTCAACGTGCAGCTGATGACAGACCATATCAGGATCAATGCCAGGCAGCTCGTATGGTTCCCATGCGAAAACATCTACGTTGTGTCTCAGCAAGGTCGTGAACTCCTTCTGTTCTTGGTCGGTGAGAGATGCTCCAATCAAGAAGACTCTGATACTGTCACCAACTTCGGCTATAACTTTTACCAGGTCCTCGATGACACACTCGGAGGGGAGGAGCCTGGTCTCCTCTACTCCTAGTTTTCCATACTTTAGTTGCTATTTAAAAGGTATCACACCCTCTTCAACTTTCTCGCTGGGTTGACCGGCCTTCTTCTCTGGCTTTGGTCGGATGGCTGCTATGAAGCACTTCCTCGCCATCGCTTGGTCGCCGTGGATCTCCATTACTCCTCGCTCGGTTACATACTTGAGTTTCTGATGGTAGGTTGAGGAGACCACCTTCATTGCATGAAGCCACCCTCTGCCGAGGATGGCCTGGTATGGTGATTCGATGTCAACTACCAAAAACTCAATCATCTTGGAGACGTTCCCGCCACGAACTGGAAGCACTATCTTACCTAGGGGCATGGTCATTTTTCCAGCGAAGCCGACCAAAGGAACAGTAGCTTCCTTTAGGTCAGCGACGCTCAACTTCAATTTCCTGAATAGGTCGAGGTACATTATTTCGGATGAGCTTCCTTGATCGACGAGGAGCTTGTCGATGTCAAAGTTGGCTATCCTGAGTGTAATGACCAGGGCATCATGATGTGGGGTCCTTACTCCCATCAAATCTTCATCCGTAAAAACAATATGCTTATTATAGTTGACGTCCTCTGCTCGTCGACGCTTTCCTGACTGTGACTTTGCTGGATCGATTTGAAAAGCCTGCATTACCGCTGTAAGTTTTTTCATCTCCATTCGAGCTGAGTTCCCTCGTATCTGCTTGACGTCAGATACTCCGTGAATTACTGCGAACTCGTGTCTAGCATCATCCTCCAGCACGTTGTCGGGTCTCACCTCTCTGTTGGCACTCACTTTCTCTGCCCTTTTTTCCACAAAGTCGTTCAAATGCCCGGTTTGGGCCAAATCTTCGAGGTGAGACTTAAAAGCTTTGCAGTGCTCGGTCTTGTGTCCTCCCTCTTTGTGAAAAGCGCATCTTAACGCATTGTTCCTCTTCGAGGGATCTCCCCCCATCTTCCTGGGCCACTTGATGAATGGCTCATCCTTGATCTTCACGAGAACCTTGTAAATTGGTTCTTTGAAGACGGTGTTGACCGCCTGGAATGCTTTTGACGCGTCCTGGTTCCCTCCGCTCTTGGAGCCATTTTTGCCTCCGTTCTTTCCTCCTTTCCTCTGGTTCTCAGTTTTCTCACCTACCTTGGCAGTGAGCTTATCTCGACCGTTTTCTCCTATATTAGGGCGGGTGACATCTTCCACCTTTGTGTATTTCTCGATTCGGGCCATTAGGTCGTCAATAGTCATAGCTTCCTTCTTCGTAAGGGATTGGTAGAGGAGGGAAGAACTAGGGAGCCCAAATTTGAAGGAGGCCACTGCCACTTCCTCCGCGCAGTCCTCGATCTCATTGAATAACTCCCAGTACCTCTTCGCGTATTCTCGGAGGGTCTCCTGAGGCGTTTTCTTCATTGTTAGTAGAGCATCTATCCTTTCGGGATGGGAGCTACTGATGATGAATCGGGCCGTAAAAAGTTCGGCTAGGGATTTGAAATTCTTGATCGACCGGTGGGGGAGCCTTTCGAACCACTTATGTGCTACATCATGAATGCTTGAGGGGAAAATACGGCACATCAGGGCATCTCGGTGACTCCAGAGGGTCATGGCCTGTCGGTATTGCCTGACGTGATCGATGGGATCAGTCTTTCCGTCGTAAATCTTGAACCTTGGAATGGAAAATTTCTTGGGAGCTTCCTCCTCTTCGATTTCTCTTGTGAAAGGCGACTTCATCTGGGTTTTGAGAGCTCGCCTAGCGAGCTCTCTAGTTGATCTTGTTCCGTGGTGAGCGGGATGCTGGTCCATTTCCCTGTGGACCATGTTTCGTAAGTTTTCATCGCTGCGAGCAGGGCTTTGGTAGCGGCGAGCTCTTCGCAGCTATTCGCGGAGGTCGTCGTCTGACTCGCCTCTTTCGTCTCTTTGAGATTCTCGCCTAGGGCTCCTTCCTCGGCTGCGGGATTTGCTCGCCTGAGGGCTAGGGGTGCGATATGGGCGTCTCTTGTTATCAGGACGAAGCTCCCTCTCCAGTCTTTTCAGTCTTCTTTTCAAGCGAGCATTCTCAGCTTCATATCTGCGAGAAGACTCCCTCTGCTCGTGGAGACTTGCCTCGTACGCATCAATCAACCTAGATATCTGCGTGGACCTCACTGGTCCCTGACTTTCTTCTGAGGCTGGTCTTTCCAGGCGAGCTCTCTGATCTGAACGTCGAACTTCATACCTAATCCTGCGAGGAGCAGGTGGCTCTTGAATATCTCCTGCTTGGGGAGCATTGCTACTATGGCCAGACATCTTAAACTCCTTTCTTGACGTGGGCTCTTCTCAGGGAAAGATGAACGTTTCCCACAGACGGCGCCAATTGTAGATGCAATTATTATGCAACACAAATAAATATGAGAGAAACAATTATCAAGAAAAGAACAAGGAATACAAGATGCCAATCACACAACAAAGGATGTACGTGGTTCAGCCAAGATGTGCCTACGTCCACGGTGGTGCAGTCGATATTATTTCTATATACTCCGGAGAGTGATTACAGAGAATACAACTTGTCCTTTTGCCCCGGACCTAGGGTGTAATATATACATGTACATGTAGATGAGTGGAGGTGATGGGTTCCTCCATGTTTTCCATTTCCCCTATAACTTCCCTTAATGGGATCGTGCGGGGAGATCGGATCAATTATAAAAGATGAGGGGCCTGGACTTTGGGCCGCCAGGGCTGGGCTACTCGTCCAGGCCCATAGTTCTAATTTTCGAGTACCCACAAGTGGTATAAGTTCAAATCACACCATGACTAAAGTGAGAAACATATTCAACTTTGGGATCAAAGTGAAAATCATGTATATAATGAATTGTTTCATTTTTATTTTCTTAAATGGTCAATATTTCCTTCTATTTTGTACTTGTTCAAATTTTGTTTATTAATTTTCCAATTTATTTTCACACAAAATTATTTATTTATTCAAATATACTCATTACTACTATCATTTTTGTTTTAAATAATATAAGAATAAAAGCATAATGTTGTCAAATAGGTTCACATAACCTTTATTTATCATTGATGGGCATATAATTAGTAAATATCATAGTTCAATTTTGTCTAGTAATGTAGAAGTTTGATGTGCACTGGAGACTAGTTATATGGTGTACCCGCTATATTAAATAATTTTGTTTTATTGTATATATATTAAATATGTATTAAATCATTTTGTTTATTTTAAATGGAGCTCACAAAAATTTCGATGAAAACCTAATTCATGATTTTTCATCTCTTTTATAGAGTTGCCAAAGACCAAGGAAGTTGGTGAGAAAACAAGTTAATAGGATCTAATTTTATTGAATTGTTGATGTTGAGCTAACTAATTAAATTAATTATGATGTTGAACTAATTAAATAAATTTGGAAATTAATACACAAAATTTGAGTAAGTACAAAACAAAAAATTAAGGAATATAAAATGAAACAATTCATTTTATACTTATTTCTCACTTTGGTTCTTGAAGTTGACTATGTATCTCAGTGTGGTTCTTAATGTTATTTGACCCTTATGCCACTCATTTTGTTAATAATTTTGATTGAGTTACTTTTTTAAATTTTGGATTTCATATGTCACATTTTAAACTTTAAGAACTAAAGTGAGAATGACACTTAAACTTCTCAAAAGCATCTTATCTCTCATGTGTGTCTGCAGTGTTTCTACACCCTATTATAGGTTACACAGTGGCGGAGTCAAAAATTGAGTCTGAGTGGGACACAAATCATTGACGAGGGTTAGAGTTATTTTTATAGTTTTACAAAAATTTAATTGATAATTTGTATTTTTAGACGATTATAACTCTAATTTTTTAGAGTTATTTTTACGTTTTTATAAATATTTAATTATAATTGTATTTTTAGATAATTATAATTTGTATTTTTAGACAATTATAACTCAAATTTTTAGATATTTGTATTTAATTGATAATTTATATTTTTTAAGAGTAATGGGTCTTTGTTTTAAAAGGGGGGGGGGGGGGGAGATGTAGAATGGAATAGTTAAGATTAGATTTTAAGTTTAACTAATTTTATTTATGACCTATATAAACAACTACAATCCTAAGCAAGAACAAAAAAATTAAAAACAAATTAATTCCTTCCTAAACTCTTTAATCTAAGCATTATAGTAAACAAAAAGCTTATTTAGACTCATTAATCAAAGCAACATTATAAATGATCAAATCAATTTTTAAAAAGTTCCTCAAATATATTTTAATGCCCATTTAGTCCAAGTCTTTTTATTTTGTTCTAAAAAATCTCTTAAACACCCAATTAACCAATATTCTCTTATTTTTAAAAGTCCGCGTAAGGAACTTTTTGGAACAAATAAAAAAAATTGGATTAAATGCGTATTAAAAAATGTTCGAGTGACTATTTGATATATGTTCCTTATTATAAACTAAATCAAACACTTGTTTAAACAAAAAAGTGATTCAAACATTTACATTAAAACGGGAGTGTTTTTTTTTAATGTGATCTCCAATCAATTCATAAAAATCCAAGTCTTCAATTAAAGCAATGAGAATAAGGAGAACAATGCTTTTTTTTTGCTTTGTGGGATATGTTGAATGAAACGGGTTTAGAAGAAGAAGGGGGGGGGGGGGGGAAAGTGAAAAAAGAATGTAATCGATGGTTGGAATGTAAAAATGTTATCCCTCTATTTTTTTAATTTGCTCCCCCCCTAAAATATTACAGTTTCAGTTTTAAATTTTTTTTCTTTTTTCAAATTGTCCCAAAACTGACTGGGCCACTTGACAAGCATTGATGCATGTGTATATCTTGGCCGCACGGGTTAATGGGATTTGTTTGTATTGTATGCATGACGGACCCATCTGACTCAAAACTTAGAGCACATTATAGGCTACATTAACTCGTTAATTTTACCCCAAAAGGAGATTGGTAAAATTACTTTTCATTCATGTCATCATTAACAAGTGTTTTTTGTTAATGAGATTGGGCCATTATAGTAAAGCATTCCATTACAATTTACAACCGTACAACACTTACAATGCCTTTATGCTCTGTTTAGATGCTCTTCAACATTATCTTCTTTACTTTTTAATCCTTGGTTCCTCCCCACTTTCCACTTAGACCTTATATCTGTTAAATTGTATTTGAAAGAAATGAGTGATCAATAAATGGGTGATGCTAAACGTGTGGCATAAGCAAATAAAATCCAACACAAAAGAATATTTACGAGTTAGGACATGTTTGGTTTGTAATTATAATTTTGTTTTACGTATTTATATACAATTTTGATAAGAATTTGCGTTAGGCAACCTGTTTTTAAACATAAAATTATAATATTTTTATGTTATAATCAAGTTTTTTAGAATGCAGGTTTAGGATGTTTTATAACTTCTAGTTTTTATTTTTCAACTCAAAATTATCTCTTCTTAATATTTTATTGCAGTTATACCTTAATATATAATATACATACATAATACATTAATATGTGTGTAATTCTTATAAATAAAAAATATATATGTATATGTACACAAAATTACGTATGAAATAATATAAAGTTAAATAATATTATCAATAGATACATGATACTTATATATAGTTTTATACATGTATTATTAACACTGTTCTAAAAAACCCGTCTAGGCTTAAGGCTTGGGAGAAACACCTCCCCTTACACTTTTCACGCCTTGTTCTTGGTAAAACCCTTAAGGCGCACTTTTTTCTAAAAACAACAATAATTTAGTGAAACGATGTCCCCTTTTAAAAAATTTGTTTACAAACCGGACCATTATCTCATCCAAAATAATCAAATAGTATTTTAATTTGCATATATTCAGACATATTTTTATGATCTGTGCAATTTTTGTATTTTAATACCCTTGTTATGGTTAAAAAATATTAAAATATATTAAAAAATCGAAACGCCTTTTCACGCCTTTTTACGCCTAGACCCGCCTAGGCTTCTAAGGCTTGGCCTTCATGTCTCTCTCAATCACCCCCCGCATTTTTTAGAACCTTGATTATTAATGTATGGAATAATATAAAATATACATATAGTACATATGGATTAAAAAATATTATCAATTCATGTATGTATATAATTTTATAGTGAATTATACATGCAATATATATATATATATATATAAACTCCTTAACACACTTCTTTAAATATATTTAAAAATACATGATATTAAATGTACTAGATATTAAAAATACATGATATTAAAAATACATGATACTACAGTTCAAAGATTTTATGTAAGGTAAAATCTAGAAGAGCCTCCCGCCTTTTATAGCTTGTATCGAAAATAACAAAAGTAATGATTAAACGTACCAACTATTGACATTCTGATGGATTCGCGATACAAAAGGTGTAAAATAACCATTTACCCTTTGGTGGTTCGCTAATATTCAAATTATTCACAAAAATGCCATCTTTAAGCATGACCGGTAAAATTTTACAAGTGTGGGAAGTCGGCTACCAATCAGACTCCATGAAAATACTCCAATCTTTTTCCAGAATTAAATGTTCTATACTTTCACGCAAGCATCAAGCATAGAGCATTGGGTGCACTTGTTGATACAAAAAACTATCCACTTACGTGGACCAATCAGAAGTGAACACTTGTCTTACATGGCCAAAATTCTAATCAGTAAATAGTAGCTTGGCAGGCATGTCGATCAACATAAAGAATGTCGACCATCAATGCCAATGAATCGTCACCATATCAAGGGTCTTACCACACGTGGTTCATACAACCAATCGTCACATTCATTATGTATGGGTGTAAATACTTAAATATATAAAGGCATTCCATCCCTTAATATAAATACATTATATCCCCTTCATTAAGGGCAAGGTAGAACAGATTCTAGGCTATTCTTATTGATAAGAGTACCTAACTTTCTGTAACTTCTAAAATAAATAATATAACAGTGGACGTAGGCTTTCTTATATAGCTGAACCACTTTAAAAACCTTGTGTCTCTCTTTTATACTGCATTGCAATTATATATTTTATCTTGGATTATAAAATTATATGAAGTCTAGTTTTTTACCTCAACACCCAATAAACCTGGAAAAAGTGGACATTGAATCCGTCCGGACCCGGGGCTTTTTCGAGGTTGAAACATAGAACAACCTTCTCGATTTCATCCCCTTTTATATCAATAGGGACCTATCGAATTAATCCTAGCTACTGATCCTCAGTAAGGACTCTCTCAAATTTAAAATGGTTGTTCACATTGCAAGATCTGATCTGTTCCAAGATGTTTTAGAAATGAGAAACTGCAGCAGCCTTGATGCTAGTCTCCGTATTAACCATGCAGTCGTTATCATCGAAACGCAAAGTCTTTCAGGATATTCTTTCGGGTAAGGCAAATCATATAGTTCTTATCTTTCTATCTCTATTTTTTCAACCACATGACCCTAGATTTTTGTCTCACAAGAAATTCCTCCGCGTCAAGTATAACATTAATAAGTTCATCTAGTTTTCGAGTTTTATCCATCGATGTTTGCTCATTTCCTGGTAGTGGAGTAAGGCTTCTCAGCTTCCTTTGTAGTGAGTTCTTTATTTCTTTTTAGTTCTTCCAAGGGTTCATTAGGGAGAGTAAAGCGAATGAAGGAAGCTCTTGCTCACTTCATCCTTCTCCTTTCAGTCAAGTCACTTTATCCCTTTTAGGTGTAGATGAATATGTTGTTTAGCTTGGGACTAGGTATTATGATACTTCTCTATAGAATAAAAATAACAAAGAATCTCTCCATACCTAAGCAAGTTGCGGATTCTTAGACCATTGCTTTAAAGAGAGGATAAAATATTTCTTTCTTTTTTATCTTAAGCTGTGAACTCATGGTCAAATGTCTTTTGAAATGGGCGACTTGTGAGATCAATAGAGAGAGACAATAAGGCCAGGGGAAGAGACCCATTCTTTATAAGAGAACGTTGCTTCCATTGCCTTAGCCTTTGTTATGCCTCATCTTCCCTTCTTCGAACTAGGCACCTAAGAGCAGATTCTTTTCATATACAACAGCATAGTCATCTTGGGTTTAGTATAAAAATCCATTCACATCGATAGGGGAAGGGAAGCAATCATAAGCATTTTTTAGCCTTTCAGACTATATCTTTCCCTTTTCATGCACAGGAAAGAATCCCTTAGAGGGGTGACTAACTAGTAATGGTCATGCCCTTACTTTCGATGGATCGGATCGATTGCCTAATCAACCACATTCTATTGTTAGTGCGTATGCAAACCTCTGGATTAATAAACTGTAAAACTAAAAGAAAACTAATTGGGCGAGCTCATAAATGAATTCTAAAGATAAATCTATGACCCCAATAAAATTCCTCTTTGTGCTATCACATCAAGGGCTCTGATAATTGCATTGTTGGGGCGCACCTGTGAAGGATCTACAGGCAACTAGCTCAAGTTGGACTTTGAGAGCTAAGCCAAGCCAGGTTGACTTTTTAGTTATTAGCTAAGACTATAGCCAGCTTAGCCAACCCGTTCTTTTTCTTTGAAGAAGGAAGAATAAAGAAGAAAGAAGAAAGGTCAGGTTGTGGAAGAAGTTCTACGGCATCTTTCTTTATCGATGAAGCCCATCTTCTCTTTCCTGGTATTCCTGTATTGACTCAAAGAGTCGAGAAATAAAAGTATTCAAGGAAAAAGAGTATGTTTTGAAGTTAATAGATTTGACTTAGTGAAAATATCCATACCCCAAGTCTCTAAGATCGGTAATGGACGCACCCTTTCTTACTTTAATAACTTCGAGAATAAAAAAAAATCTTCATGTAAGGGTCATTATGAGGTGGGTTTGCACTTTCTGAGGATTACGTATCGGAGTTTGAGGATTAAGTCTCTTAGGTTATCTTTGGGTGTTAACAATAGCAATGGTTAGGTTATTAAGATTTATAAGATTCTTGGAAGTAATGTTCTTGCTAGGGTTTGGGAGTTTGCAACCCTTAAAAGTGTTCAATTTAAGCTTTACATTAAAATTTTCCTATTTATGGGCAGTACCAATGGCTTGATCTAAAGTGTGTGGCTCATCTCTAAGTACTTTTATTTCAAGGTCATCCCTGATGATGTTGGAAACAACACCACCAGATGAGTGTTGGTAAGCTCAAGCTAGCAATAACAATGGCAGCACAAAGAGTAAATATATAGTAGAAGGAGGTGAGGAGAAGAGGATGAACACTAGTATGTAAGTGGTTCAGCCAATCCGACCTACGTCCACTGTGAGTGTGTGAGTAATTTCACTATAATGAGGGCACTAATGGCTTGTGATACAATCTCTCAAGCTTTCTCTCTCTACTGTGTAAACCCGCAGAGTTTCAACTAGGGTTGCAATTATCGATCCCCTACCAAGGTAGGTTAAGGCACATATTTATAGTGCTTGGGTGGCATCATGTACCCCCCAAGCATGCCATGAGAATGTATGAGTTGAATACACCTATTATAAGTGAACACCTGGCTGTGCCATATGTAAGGAATGATGACCAAATATTCCCCCACGTGAGGAGAATGATTCGGTTATAACTGAACTGCCATGTGCTCCAAGTCTTCCATGTACTTACGTATGCTCAGACTTGTAATATCACATATTATAACCTCGGTCTGGCCGAGTACGAGGTTGGAGGAGTTCGATAGTTGCTTTTATCCTGTCAATCATCAATATGGCCTCAGCTTGAGAGACTGACCGAGGTTATGTATGAGGTAGAATGTAACATAGGCTGAGGCAGAGTACGACGTTGGCATAGCTTGATCCCATGACTCTGATGACCCCGACTGAGGACCAGCCGAGATTGGTAGATGAGGGGCCGACCTTTCAGAAGATGACATTTCTAATGGCAGTTGAAAGTTTCTAGTCAACTCGGCTGTGAGATAGGTCGAGGTTAGTGACCCTGAGTATAAGGGTGAACGTTAGGCATATAAATCACCCCTAGCCCTTAGCCGTCTATGTGCAAAGATGGCTGAGGGGTATGTAAGTTAGGCCGAGGCTGAGTCTGTTTTGGTGTCTTGGGGCGTGAAGTGATTCTTTGACACATGTCATTCACTGAAGTGGCTTGCATTTTACCCAAGGCATGACAGTTTTAGGCGGCCCCTTTTGGGTTTTGTAGGGTAATGATATGGGCATAGGGAATTGTGGCCTATCATCACGAAGGTTAAAAAGCCCTTCTCTTTCCTCATTTTCTATTTCTTCTCCACACTTCTCCCGCCAAAGTTTTCTTTGCTGCAAAAACTCTCAAAACACCTCTATAGCCAAGTTTGATCACTTATCTGGTTCCCTTCACATCTAAGGCTTGTAAGCCTTTGACCTTATCTTTTCATTGCTCAAGTAACCTCCTTTGATCCTTGCTCTCCCTTTTCTTGGTATATTTGTGCATTGGTTCCTTTTCTGTTGGGTTTTTAGTTTTCTGGCGAGCAAAACCACCACTGTGTGGTGGTAATTAGTCCAGGTTGGTGAGGTTAAGTATTTTTAGGTTTATTCTAGGCCGCTCCGAGGTTATTTTAGCCTAGGACCCTTTCTTTTCTGTTATCCGATGACCTTCTGGCCATCTTCTCCGGTGACCCATCTTCAAGTGTTCTTGGTGTTCTTGTTAGGAACCTTTCAATTTATAAGATTTTATCCTTAATTTAGGTAGCATAAGTTGTGTACCTGTTTGTAGTTTTTCCCACAAGTGTAGTGTCGTCTTCTGAACACTCTGACCTTTATATAAATTAATTAAAGAATTCCCATCTCTTCATGAGAAGACCTTCTAAAAGATTAAGCAGATAGAGTTAGCCCAGGAGGAAGCTCATAGGGCTGAGGCCTTTTCCCTCAGACTAATCTTTCCTCCACCCTTGAAGGTCATATACCCTAAGCCTACAGAGCCTTCTGAGCCTGCATAGCTTTTCGAACCAATGTCTGAGGATAACGTCACTTCAGACCCAATGTCAACGTCTGAGGCAGGAAAATTTATAGACTCTTTTCAAGAGGCTATGGATTATTCTCCTAGGCAGGGTGAGGTTTTGGAGGAAGCTGAGGTTTCAATTCGTGCCTCGTCCCATAGGGAAGCTAGAACTTCACGTAGGTCTCCTTCCATAGAGATCGCAGGGCTCAGCGTAGCAATTCTGCCTCCCATTGATGCCATTCCTCTATTGGCTGCAATCGGGGTTAAGTTTACGAAGAGGTTTCCTGGTGGTGCCCCTACCATTGCCTAGGCCGACGTTGCTGAGGATGGTGATGATGGTGAGGAGAGTTAACTCGATACCTCTGAAGCGATCGAGTATGAGAGTATCGTGAACAAGTATGACCTTCTATCTTTCAAACACCTCTATTCCATGGATTCTTTAATCATCCTTACGAAACCTCTGAAGGATAAGAGGGACTTCGACGACCGAGATGGAGAAATATATGTTTATGAACAAATGTTTAAGTTGTGTTTTAATCTTCATATCCACCCAACCATTAGATATATACTTTCACACATAAATCTTTCCCCTTCCTAATGGTCCCCCAATGCTTGGAGGGTCATGATTTGGGCCATCATCCTTTTGAAGGTTGTTCACCATTCAGACCTTTCAGTTAGAGTTTTTTTGGGTTGTTATGTCCCCTCATCTGTCAAGAACCATCCCATATACTATCACTTCTTATCTAGGAAGTCAGAGAAGAAAATTCTCTTGGTTACCCAAACTTTAAATCATAATTGGAAACCACGGTACTTCTTTATTTTCGGGGTATGGGAGTTCGGTTTAGATGAGACTTCTTGAACGTCGGTTCCAAGGACCCCTCTGAGATGGGGAAAGGTCTCCCTTGGTGCTAAATCTGACCCTGGACTTAGCCAGGATAATTACAAGAACGTTGAGGACCTTCGTAATCAGGGGGAGAAAGGTCATCTCATTAACTATGAACATCTCATGACCCCCTATTACCTTTCTCAGACAGTCTTGGGGGGTGGTTCCCTGTAAGATCTTTGTAAGTCTTCATTTTTCTTACCCAAGTTATACGTCTTATATTATTTTATTTTTGACAAGATAATTTAGAGACTCTTCTTTTGCAAAGCTCCCAGCAGGCATACCAGACGAGTTTTGGGAAATATCGGCACCCAGTTTAGTGAAGCTCATGGAAAAGCGAGGTGGTAAGAGTGCACCACCACCAGTATAAAAAAATAACGTCGGCACATCGAGGGTCGATGTTAATAAAAAGAGGAAGTCAATGGCTGACCTGTTAAATACGAGGCTGAGCAAGACTCAGGCCAAGGATCGCGCCATACCCATTTCTACAGACGATGCCCTGGTTGCTCGTCTATCTTAGCTCAAAATTGGAGATATCTTGATTGGCCACAGTCTGAAATCTACCGATGCTATTGGAGCAATAATAACTAAGTAAGATAATCATTTCCTATGTGCATTGGATATCCCGTTATTGGCCGAGTTTTCTCTCCACAAGTCAATCCAAGTATCAGTTTTTGATCATTTTGCTCACAAGTGTAACATCGAATTTTTAGAAATTATAAGCCATATGTTCATACGTCTGATCTTCTTCTGAAATGTGTCATATCTTTTCATCGTCTTGTTGATTGGACTTTGAAGAAGATCCCCCTTATAGAGAAGGGTAAGGAAGCTGAGAAGGTTGAGGCCTCTCTGAATGCAGAGGTTGTAAGGTTGAACGGAGTCATCACGAATAGGGACAACGATATGTCTCAGTTCAAAAAGGATCATGACAAATCTATGAAGACCAAGGATGATGTTCTTCAGTCTAAGGTTGATGCTACAATCAAGACTGCTTTGAAAGTTACTGCTGAGAAGACCATCGAGGACTTTAGGTCTCTAACGAAGTTATCATCTTTGGTTTTGAATACCTTGAAAGAGGTATCAAAGCGATTGGAAAATGGGAAGCCATGAAATAGAGTGAGTCTTGGGGCTTAGCTGCTTCAAACTTTGTTGGTCTCGGCTTTGGAGACCCTCGATTCGCTCAGGCTTTCAAGAAAGTTGAAGAGTATGATTCTGCTCTAGTCGAGACTGCTCCTCTCGAGGATACAGAGACTGAGGACGCTACTCATCATGATAATGGAGTTGAAGTCACAAATGTCAGCCTTGACCAGACGACTGATGTTGTTGGTGGGTCGGCTCCCGCCGAGACATAGGCTCTTTTGCTAGTGAAGCTTTTTAATAGTTATAATTTTGATGAACTTTTGTCTATAATTCTTATTTTTATGAACTCTGATGGCTTCTTGACTCTCTGGCTTGTAACTCTGAATCCTTTTTATGATAATCATAAGTAGTTCAACTTCTTCAGATTCTATTGCTTCGTATAATGTTTTGTTTAAAATTTATATGCTGGTGTTGCCCTATATTTACGATGTTTTACATCTTTTTTTCAATAATCTAATGTTGTTTGAGGTTTGAGGTCACCAAACTATGATGTTTTACCTCTTAAATCTTTCAGCAAATAATGATGTAAAAGGTCAGAGGTCACCAAATTATGACGTTTTATCTCTTAAAGCTTTCACCCAATAATGATGTAAAAGGTCCGAGGTCACCAAATCATAGTATTTTACCCTCATATTTTCACCAACTTAATGATGCTAAAGGTCTAAGGTCACCAAGTTATGATGTTTTACCTCTTAAACTTTCACCAACTAATGATGTTAAAGGTCCAAGGTCACCAAATTATGATATTTTACCTCTTAAACTTTCACCAAATAATGATGTTTAAGGTCTGAGGTCACCAAATTATGACGTTTTACCTCATACTTTCACCAACTTAATGATGCTAAAGGTTCGAGGTCACCAAATTATGATATTTTACCTCTTAAACTTTCACCAAATAATGATGTTTAAGGTTTGAGGCCACCAAATTATGATATTTTACCTCATAATTTCACCAATTTAATGACGTTTTAAGGTCTGAGGTCACCAAATTATGATGTTTCACCTCATATTTTCACCAACTTAATGATGTTAAATGTCCGAGGTCACCAAATTATGATGTTTTACCTCATAATTCACCAAATTAATTATGTTAATAACATATATATACTATAACAAAAGTATCAGCACAACTTTGTCATCTTTTCATTAACATCCTCTGTTTAAACTGATACATGTATTACAAAAAGATAATAATTGCAACATCATAAGTAATATTTCTTTAAGTGATCGATATTCCAAGGGTTGGAGAAAGGTTCTCCTTCTAGATTTTCTAGTCGGTAGGTACTAGGTACAACCTCGTCAATTACCCTATAAGGACCATGCCAATTAGGATTGAGCTTATTTGTTTTTTGCCACGTCTTCTTCAGGACTAGGTCCCCCACAACTATCGTCCTTGACTTTACCCTCTGATTATAAAATCTCGTGGTTCTCTGCTGATAGGCTTCCTGTCTTATCTCTGCATCCTCTCTTCTTTCCTCGATCAAATCAAGATCAAGTATTTTCTCTTCTTCATTCCTCCGAGGGTCATATGTCTGAACTCTATGAGTGGGAAGTCCTACCTCTGTTGGGATGACAGAGTCTGAGCTATAGGCTAACATAAATGGAGTTTCTCCTGTTGGTGTCCTTGCTATCGTCCTGTAGGCCCAAAGCATATTATATACCTCCTCTATCCATCTTCCTTTGGCCTCTTCCAGCCTCTTTTTTATCCCATCAAGGATTTTTCAATTTGTGACCTCGGTCTGATCGTTTGCCTGGGGTCGGCCAGGAGAAGAGAAAAACTGCTTGATCCCTACTCTTTCGCAGTATTTTTCTGAGGATATGTTCTTGAATTGGGTTCCATTGTTTGAGATGAGGGTGTCTGGAAGACCATACCCGCATATGATGTTCTTCCAGATGAACTGGAAAGTCTTCTGCTCAGTAATTATGATTACTGGCTCGGCCTCTACCCATTTGGAGAAATAATCAATTACCTCTATTGAGAACTGATAGTTATTTATAGCTCTTGGCGAGGGTCCTACAAATTAATACCCCATACGGTAAATAACCAAGGGGAACTGATGGAAGTCAGAGGTTGGTGTGGCTGATGGGGGATAGTGGAGAACCTTTGACACTTATCACACTTCTTCACATACGCAGTTGTGTCTTTGTCCAAGGTCAGCCACCAGTACCCTTGAGTGATTATCCTCTTAGCCAACGGCCTCCCTCCTATATGACTTGAACATGAGCCCTCATGTACATCGTGCAAGATGTGTGGAACCTATGAAGGGTGTACATATCTAAGGAGAGGGTGCGAGAATCCCTTTTTATACAATACATCTCCTATAATTGAGAATTTTGCAGCTCTGAACCTCAGCTTTCTCCTTTTTAACTTTGACTCTGGCATCTCTCCCTATCTGATGTATCTGATAAGAGGATCCATCCATGAGGTTCCCATATTCATATTTAAGCAGGGTCTAACAACCTCTTCCTCTTCGATGGTCGGCTTGAGCAGAATCTCAACTGGTACTATTCTCCTTATGTCTGTCCTTATTACTGAGGCTAACCTCGCGAGTGCATCAGCTCGGCTATTGTCTAGTCGAGGTATCCTCTTCATATTTACTTCCTTGAAGCTTTCTAGCATCGATCTCACCCTTTTTAGATATTTGTCCATCCTTTCATCTTTGGCTTCATATACCCCCAGGATTTGGTTCACGACCAATCTTGAGTCACTATGGACTAGGAGCTAGACAACATTGAGGGCTTTTACCAAAGAGAGACCTACTATTAATGCCTCATACTCTGACTTATTATTGGAACCTTTGAAGTTGAACCTCTGTGCATATTCAATATTGGTACCATCTGGTGCTGACACTATCAGCCCTACTCCACTTTCACTTTCACAGGACAACCCATCAACGAAGAGGTTCTAGATGGTTTCACATGAAAAGAAGTTACCCTCGGCTAGGGTCCCCTGCCTGAAGAGGTATCTCTCTTCTTCATTTTTAACTGTTATCTTCTTAACTATACCTGTCTCGGCATCATCTGATGTTCGACCGATGTTTCTCTTTTATGTCTCATGTGTAGCCTCCTGATTAATCTCAACCTCAGCCTCATCCCAGGTAAAATCAGCCACAAAGTTCGCGAGTTCTTATCCCTTGATGGCAACCCTGGGTTGATAAACAATCTCCTATTCCCCTAACTCAATTGCCCAGGGCATAGCCTTCCTGACTTCTCAGGTTTATGGAGGACCTGTCTGAGTGGAGAATCAGTGAGGATGACCATGGAGTGGGCTTGAAAGTATGGCTTTATTTTCCTAGAAGCATGTATAAAAGCATAGGCTAATTTTTCCATCCGATGGTAGTTTTTCTCGAACCCTTTGAGGGCTTTGCTATTAAAGTATAGTGATCTCTTAACTCCATCCTCTTCCTTTACTATTGTAGCGCTGTTGGGTGACTCTGAGACAGATAAATATACATACAGCTTTTCGCCTTGAATTGGTCGAGATAGGAGTATAGGTGATCCGAGGTAGGACTTGATCTCTTTGAAAACTCTGTCACATTCCTCATTCCATTAGAAGGCCTTTCTAAGAACTTTGAAAAAAGGAAGACACTTATCTGTGGCTCTTGAGATGAACCAGTTAAGTGCAGCAACTCGTCCGATCAGCCTCTGAACGTCTTTGATGGTTCTGGGTGTCTTCATTTCTAGCAAAGCCTTGATCTTCTCAGGGTTAGCTTCTATTACCCTTTGGTTGACGATGAAGCCCAAAAAATTTCCTGCTCCTACCCCAAAGACACATTTGGCAGGGTTGAGCTTCATTTTGAATTTGTCCACGGTGTCGAAAGTTCTTTCAAAGTCGTCCACATGAGTGTCGATCTTCAGACTCTTCATCAGCATGTCGCCTACATAAACTTCCATATATTCGCCTATCTGATCTTCGAACATCTTATTTATAAGACATTGGTAGGCTTCCCTTGCATTCTTTAGGCCGAAGGGCATGACCTTATATCAATATCTCCCCTTGTCTTTGATGAATCATGTCTTCTCTGAATCTTCCAAATTTGTGAATATGTGATTATACTTAAAATACGCATCCATGAAGCTCATGAGCTCATAACCTGCTGTGGCATCCACCATATGATCAATACGAGGCAGGGATAAACTATCTTTTGGTTAATATTTGTTTAAATCAGTGAAATCTACACACATCCTCCATTTCCCATTAGCTTTGGGCACTATAACAACGTTAGATAACCACTCAGGGTATATGACCTCTTTGATGAACTAGGCCTCTTCAAGCTTTCAAACCTCATCTATGATGGAATCTTACTTTTCTCTTGAGTATATTCTTCTTCTCTGCTTGATGGTCCTAGCATCCTCTACCACATTGAGTTTATGGCATATAATCTTAGGATCAATACCTGGCATATCTGCATGGCTCCAGGCAAAGATACTTTGTCTCTTCCTTAACACCTTTACTAGTTCCTCCTACATCTCAGGTCTTAGGGATTTGTCAACTTGGATGGTTTTTCCAGTTTGTCCTCATTGAGGATGATGGATTTTACCTCCTCAGCGACCTCTCCCTTTTTGAGTTTTATTTTATCTCTAGGATCAAGTGTGTCGATGTTGTACGTGGTTGTTTCCCTCTTATAAGCCTCTCTCTCTTCTGCAGAGTTGAAGTATCATTCACGTGCCGATGTTTGGTCACCTTGCACTTTCCCTACTCCATAAGAAGTCTGGAATTTTAGCATCTAGTGGACCATTGAAGGCACTGCCTCAAATTTCTTGAGGGATACCCGTCCCATGACGAGGTTGTATGCTGAGAAGACATTTTTGTCCATCACAAAGAAATTTATTTTTCTGGTCAACCTCTTAAGCCATTCAACTCCCATTATCACATCCATTTTATATATACCCAATGGATGAACCTTTTCCCTGCTGAAGCCAACCAAGGGGTGATGATAAGGGACAAGCCTAGCTCTGCTGAGGCCCAAGATCTTGAAACAGGGCCAAAATATAATGTCTGCAGAATTGCCCCCATCAACCGGGATCCTCTGAACTTCACACCCATGCACCCTTGTATTTATGACTAAAGGATCATCGTGCGGAGCTAAGATACCCTTGAAATCAAGTCGTGATAAATCGACTACGAGGGTGTCCATATCTACCTTCTTTCTCTTATTGCGCTTAACCTCTAAAGATGCCAAGTTCACAACCTCGACTTTAGTTACTGTTTTGGTCTCTACTACATGAGCCTTGCGATCTGCTACCTCTGATCCACCCCCTACTAGTCCTCCACAGATAGTGTTTATACCGAAAGGGATCATACCGACCCTCTTCATTGGGACGTTGTTATCTTTTAGTAGGAGGTCAGGGTCATCGTCATCATCATCTGAGTCATCAACTCTTCTGGAAGGACATTTGCCGGACATTTATCATTTCTTTTCTTTTTAGAGTCATCTCTTCCCCCTTTAGAAGCTCTACTATCCACATATTTTTTGTGCTTTCCAGACTTCAACATTTTTTTTATCTCGTCCTTCAGGGCAAAACATTTGTTAGTTAGGTGGGCATGATCCTGATGGAACTCACACCATAAATTCTTGTTTCTCTTATGTGGAGGATCCTTCAGCTTATCTGGCCATCTCAGGGACCTATCATTCTTTATTTCGTTGAGAATGTGTTCGTAACTCACAGTTAAGGGAGTATAATTCGCAAACTTGTCATCTGCAGTACTCTTCTTTTCATATTTTTTCTTTTGAAATCTTCTAATGCTACTTCCATTCTCATCCTCATACTTCGCAGCCACTTCTTCTTCTACATTCATGACCTTTCCAGCTGTTGCTAACAGCTCGACCATAGACTTAGGATGGTCTTCAGCAAGCTTCCAGAGTAGCTTTCCCTTCTAAAGTCCTCCAACAAGGGCTGTTATGGCTATACTCTCTTCATAATCTTCTACCTCCAATTTTTCCTTGTTGAACCTTGTGATATAGTCTTTGAGGCTTTCATTATTCATTTGCTTTAGATAAAGCAAGTGTGTTGTATTCTTCTGAGGTCTTACCCCAAAATAGAAGTTGTGAATAACTCGCTCGGCCAAACCTTTAAAACTCTCGATTGAATTTTTAGGAAGATAAGTGAACTAGATATGTGCAGCCCCAGTTAGTGTGCTTGAGAAAGCTCGGCACCTCATCTTATCAGAGATTGAATAAATGTCTGCTGCAGATTGATACATTTTGATATGATGGATTGGGTTTGTACTTCCATCTTACTTGGGAGACACCATTGGAGGTTTAAATTTGGCAGGGGTTGGGAAGTTAACAATCCTTGCCACAAATGGTGAGCACTCTGAGTACCCCCTCTGTAAGGGGTCTCGACTTTTTATGAGGTCCCTTATCTTCTCTTCAAGCCTTTGAATGGAATCGTTCCATGGTTTAGTAATGTCGGCCTGATCGAGGTTATCCCCCGCTACCTCTAAAGGGTGGACTGAGGGTTCCCCAGCTACCGCATAACGTCGGTTGTTGACCTCTCCCTGATCACAGTCTCGGCCATGTGGGGGTAGGCCATGATGAGGCCGATGATCACCACCTTCCCTTCGTGAGGCAGTTATGCTTCTTGACCTGGATAGCCTCTGCCTCAAATCATTAACTGGGTCGAGTCTTTCAAAGGTCGACCCTCTACTTAAGCGATTAAAAACTGACCCTCTCTGTCAAGCATCACCATCTCATCTTTCACAGTGACCTCGGCTCTATTGTATAGGACGTACAGTGTTGTTTGAGACCTCATATGGCTCCCAACAGTCTTTCGGGGCATCCTCTGCCTTAATTTCATTGTACCTATCCTCAAGGCAAAGGTTTCCTTGCCTCCCCAGGCATAAACGCCTAGGGTCAGCAACATCCCTCCTCCGCTGAGGAGTGGGTTGGTCCTTTCGTGGTGCCTGGGGTGGTCCCCTGGCCTCATGCTGTGGCTGAGCAGCCGTCGGAGTAATCATCTTCGGTGAGACCCAAGGTGGTCTCATTATTATGTTTTGTCTTAGCTGGAAAAATTTCTCCTGCATCACTTGCTGAGTTACAGCTAAGGACTTCAAGGCTGTTGCCACCTCAGTCATCTCGGACTAGGGTGGTGTCTGGATAGAACTGGGTCCTCCAACACCATATGGTGGAGGAGGCAGTGGTAAATCTGGTGCCTTATGCTTGAGCTTTAGATGAAAAGACTATAGAGCTTGGAAACCTTAAGGGGCCTCTTTCAATGGTGAAACAGCTTCACACGAAAGGTGAGGCCTGGTTTACCACCAGAGTCTCCGGTGAGGTTAAGCATCTATTCAAGAAGAGATGAATCCTCTCGTTCCCATAGACGGTGCCAAAATGATGATGCTGGAAACAGCACCACCAGATGAGGTGTTGGTAAGCTCAAGCTATCAATAACAATGGCAGCGCAAAGCGTAAATATCTAGTAGGGGGAGGTGAGGAGAAGAGGATGAACACTAGTATATAAGTGATTCAGCCAATCAGGCCTACGTCCACTGTGAGTGTGTGAGTAATTTCTCTATAGTGAGGGCACTAATGGCATGTGATATAATCTCTCAAGCTTTCTCTCTCTACTGTGTAAACCCGTTGAGTTTCAGCTAGGGTTGCAATTATCGATCCCCTACTAAGGTAGGAGAAGGCAAGTATTTATAGTGCTTGGGTGGTGTCATGTACCCCCCAAGCATGCTATAAGCATGTATGAGTTGAATACACCTATCATAAGTGGACACCTGGCTATGCCATATGTAAGATATGATATTCCCCCACGCGAGGGGAATGATTCGGTTATAACTTAACCGCCATGTGCTCCAAGTCTTCCATGTACTTGCATATGCTCGGACTTGTAATGTCACATGTTGTAACCTCGGCCAGGCCGAGTACAAGGTTGGAGGAGTGTAAAACCTCGTATTTTTATGGGTTTTAAAATTGGGGATTTCATTAAATTTAATTGAGTTATTAATTAATATTAATCCAGAATTTTATTTAAAAATAGTTACTAGCGTAACGAAAATTAGTAATTATTGAGAATTTGTTGAATATTACTAGATGAGTAAAGTAATATATGAAATTGAATTTATTACAATGTCACGAGTGAATAAAATGACAATTATGGGAATTAAGTCGGGACGCGTCTGTGTCGTGTCAAGACTAAATTATTATTATAAAAGTGAATAAATTATAAGTCGTCTGTATGGTCATTTCGAGTGCGCCAACGTGTCCAGAAGTGTCGAAATAGTCAGCAAAGTATACTCGGGGGTTTAGTTTGGGCCCCGAGACGTGTTTTGGCCTAACCGGCACCCTGGAGGGGCAATTTAGTCATTTTCAAATTAGGCCTTAATTAAGTGACAAAAATTGGGACATTATTATCAGATAACACTCTAAAAAAGATAGAACGGCAGTGATAGGAAGGAAGGAAAAGCTTTCCAAGAAATCCAATGCCAAGAACCAATTCGATTGCACCACCACAACCACCAAAACATAGATCGTAAGACGAGGAACGCAGCCATACCCTTATCATCAACAAATCAGACATTCTAATCCCAGGCAAGTATCTATCTCGCTATTCTTTTAGTTAATGTTTCACCCATGTTAGAATAGGAGGGTTAAACATATGTTTCATGGAATAATTTGATGATTTAGGGAATTTAAATCACATGTTTTAGAGGAATTAGACATATTATGGAAATCTCAACATATGTAGATGATTACCCACGAAATTATATTAGTTTAGAAGTGAGAGATATGGAAAAAGAATTAGAAGAATGGAAGTTTAATGTAAAATTAGGGTTCTTGATAATTATGATGAATTACTCCTTTAATTCAATACTTTTGATGAATTTGTACATGCTTCACGTAGGAAATCATGCATATAGGTATATGAAACACGTAGTAAATTTGTTTGGGAGTTTGGGGATCGTTAATGGATTTTTGGTTAAGGTTAGAGAAGAAAACCCATAGTTAACAATGGCAGAATTCTGAATACCTGCTTGATCGATCGATCGACCCCTTTTCCTTGATCGATCGACCCCTCCTGGAAAACTACATATTTTCCCCCTTTTTGTTTAATCCGGACAAACTATGTAGGAACCCTTGAATATCATTTAAAGAGTATAATGGGTCATGAAGAGGACCGGTAGAATCTAAGTAAACTCCGTTAAGTGAAATTTTATATGGGATGAAATTGCGGGTTAACGGGGGGTTTCATCACAAATTAGAAATTGTGTGTACGTTCACTAAAGAATTTAGAGACTCGTGAAAAACTTAGACCAGAAGGTTTGAGAGGGTGTACCTACTGAAATTATATTTAGTAAGAGAGAGTACTTCGAGAGATGAGAAGCAAGTATGAAATGATTATAATTGAGAATAAGATAGATCAATCCTTTACGCGAGATAATTAGGTAAAATTGTATTAAGTACGGTTAATAAATAATTATGGGTCATGGGCGAACCTAATTGAAAAATGTGAATATCTATATATATGCCCATGTGACTGTGTGCATATATTATATATTATATTTGTGAATAATCATACCCGCGCTACTTGCTATCACGGAGGTTACCGCGCCGGGATAGTTTTATCTCGATGGGACCTTTATGGGGGATATTGACTTGTACCCTAGAACATAAGATTCCTTGGTACAAGATATCTGAGAATGATAGTCAGACAGTCCTAAGAGATGTGAGGGGTATGTGCTGACCTCTTAGTGGCTTGGAACTATGCTTCGCCTCCATTTTGTGTGTATTGTGTTAATACACTTTGAGAGTGATTCCGAACTAGTATTTCCCTTAATACGAGAGATACGGTGACTTGATAGCAGAGTATGCCAGCACCATAGATTTTATGTGGGGTGCCGATAGTATATATATTATATGAGTGACTAATATATATACGTATATATGGAAACTTTCTACTGTGTGTATAAGTAGTTAAGTAATGAATAAATGCTCCTACTTTACAATAAGTGTTTGAAAACTTTGTAACGATACTGAGTTGTTCTAAGTAATGTAAGAAATCTTGAAGAGATTTACCTATAAACTAAATATCATAACCTTATTATTTACAAAATAAAACTTATGGGCGATAATTTAGATGGACTTATGAGATTTAGTAGTACGGTAGGCGTGCACACTAGATGAGATGTGAGAATTATCAAGAGAGCGTCGCATACTAACAGGGTTGTCACATTAGCCGGTAATCATTTTAAATACTTGGTAAACTATTTTAAAATTATTTTACACTCGAGCTTTGACCCGTCTTCTGTCATTTTTCTCCCTCTTGTATATATATGTATGTATTACAGGTGCCCAACCACAGGGGCGTTAGGCATAGGTTCTTTGGATTGAACGTGCTGCAGCCTATGTGGGAGTTGTAGGCCCTTGCTTTAGACGACCTCTTCATTTATTCAGTTCTTGTTTTAGTTCTTCATAGTTAGGGCATGTGTCGCCCGATTTCCTATTCCGTTTGGATTTGTCAGAGATTTGTATTTATTTATATTTCCAGTATTCAGTACTCATTGGGAGTTAACTCTCGTCAGGATGATTTCATTTATGGTTTTTTAACTTGGTTTGGTTAATCTAAATGGCTTAATTATCTTGTACTGATTGTCACCCTTAGCATTTATGTGATTCTTAAACTGATGTTTAAGTAAGGTTTTCACGTTGGAATTTAAATTGGAATAATACTTTAAATTATTTTGACACTTAGCTTAATTATTTAGGGTGTTTAAATTGGAAATATTTATTTTACGACAGTGATACTAAGAATGAACCAATCGTTCACCTTGATTTTAATTTAATAAAGGACTGATCACCCAGTGTTTAATTAGGCGAGGTGTCACAGGTGGTATCAGAGTATCAGGTTCTAGTGTCCTTTAGGATCTGTACGACTTATTTCGCTTCCAGCTTAGCGTCTTTGATGTAGAGCCCTATTTTAGGACTGTTGTATTCTTGTGTTTACTCTTACATCTTCAGCTATTTGAGATTTGATGATAAATGTAGACTAATAAACTTACTTTTCATTTCAGATGCGTCTGAGATGCGCACCCCGAGACAAGAATGCCGAGCCCGAGCAGCGAGCAGCTCCGGCTCAAGGAATGATGAATGCAACTGAAGTAGCCGCCATTATTGCTTAGGCAATGAATGCCGCATTGGCGGTGGTGCAGCAGGCTCCACCCCAGGTTCAGGCAGTAGCGCCAGTACCAGCACAGTTTTCCACTGCATGGGAGCGGGTCAGGGATTCCTTTCATAAGGCGCGTCCCCCGGAGTTCTCGGGTAATTCGAACATCGTAGTCGCCAGCCAATGGAAGAAGGATATCCAGAGGCATCTACGCATGTATGAGTGCACTGATGTGAAGAGACAGTTATTGGCTTCCTTCAAGCTAGTGGGGGCCACTTTGTAGTGGTGGGAGTCCACCACCACCTTGGAGGAGAGGGACAACATACCGATTCAGTCATTTTGGGCACGGTTTAATCGCAAGTATTTCCCATCCACCATGCATACTGAGATGAGGAGGAGTTTACTGAATCTTATGTAGGAGAGTATGGCCGTTGCTGAGTATGAGGAGGAGTCCACTAGACTTCTCACTATAGTGACGGATTAGGCACCCACTGAGGAGAAGAATATATTATTGTTTTTAGATGGATTGGCCGGGAGGATTCGTCATCACCTCATAAGCAATCTATCGTTGGGTACTTATACTGACGTACTCAATACCGCTTTATTGCACTGTTAGGATCACCGCTTCCATCAGCGGGGAAGCAAACGAGCAGGGGAGTACAGCCAGCAGGTCAAGACATGGGGCAGTAGTACTGGTGGGGCACAAGCAGCCCAAGGGCAGACCCATCACAGTGAGCAGAGTTCCCATTAGGGGGATCCTGCCAAGCGATTCCGATCAGGTGATTCCAGGCATGGATTTTAGGGATTTAGATAGGGCTAGCAGGGCCAGTCCAGTCCGCATGGCCAACAGGGCCAACACTAGGGGTGGCAATTCGGGCACAAACACGACAACACGACACAACTCAACACGACAACTCGTCGTTGAGACGATATCTTCGGGATGATATGGCCCACACCCACATCGCGATAGAGAAGATTGACTTGCAACCCGAAAATTCTTATGAGGAGAGACCAGTGGCTATCCTAGACCATAGCGAGAGGAAATTGAGGTCAAAGGTAGTTCCACTTGTACGGGTTCAGTGGGAGCATCATAATGTGGAGGAGTCCACTTGGAGCGCGAGGTAGATATGCGCGAGAAATATCCAGATCTATATTTGTACCAGGTATGCCTTATTTTCCGAATTTCGGGATAAAATTTCATTATTAGGGGGAAAGTATGTAATAACCCGTATTTTTATGGCTTTTAAAATTGGGCATTTTATTAAATTTAATTGAGTTATTAATTTAATATTAATCCGGATTTTTATTTACAAATAATCACTAGCATGACCAGAGTTAGTAATTATTGGGAATTTATTGAATATTACTAGATGAGTAAATTAATATATGAAATTGAATTTATTACAATGTCATGAGTGAATAATATGACAATTATGGAAATTAAGTCGGGACGCGCCTGTGTTGTGTCAGGACTAAATTATTATTATAAAAGTGAATAAATTATAAGTCATCTGTATGGTCATTTCGAGTGCGCCAACGTGTCCGGAAGGGTCGAAATAGTCAGAAAAGTGTGCCTGGGGGTTTAGTTAGGGTCTCGGGGCTTTTTTAGGCCTAACTAGCACCCCGGAGGGGCAATTTAGTCATTTTCAAATTAGGCCTTAATTAAGTGACGAAAATTGGGACATTATTATCAGATATTAAAAGAGTCTTCTAGGGTTAACACTCTAAAAAAGATAGAATGGCAGTGAGAGGAAGGAAGGAAAATATTTTTAAGAAATCCAAGGACAAGAACCAATTCGATTGCACCACCACCACCACCAAAACATAGATTGTAAGATGAGGAACGCAGCCAACCCTTATCATCAACAAATCAGACATTCGAATCCCAGAGGCAAGTATCTATCTTGCTATTCTTTTATTTAATGTTTCACCCATGTTAGAATAGGAGGGTTAAACATATGTTTCATGGAATAATTTGATGATTTAGGGAATTTAAATCACATGTTTTAGAGGAATTAAATATATTCTGAAAATCTCAACATATATAGAGAATTACCCACAAAATTATATTGGTTTAGAAGTGAGAGATCTGGAAAAAGAATTAGAAGAATGGAAGTTTAATGTAAAATTAGGGTTCTTGATAATTATGATGAATTACCCCTTTAATTCAATACTTTTGAAGAATTTTTACATGCTTCACGTAGAAAATCATGTATATAGGTATATGAAACCAGTAGTAAATTTGTTTGGGAGTTTGGGGATCGTTAATGGATTTTTGGTTGAGGTTGGAGAAAAAACCCATAGTTAACAATGGCAGAACTCAGAATACCTGCTTGATCGATCGATCGACCCCCTTTCCTCGATCGATCGAACCCTCCTGGAAAACTGCATATTTTCCCCTTTTCATTTAATCCGGATAAAATATGTAGGAGACCTTGAATATCATTTAAAGAGTATAATGGGTCATGAAGAGGACCAATAGGGTCTAAGTAAACTCCGTTGAGTGAAATTTTATATGGGATGAAATTATGGTTAACGGGGGGTTCGTCACACATTGAAAATTGTGCATACGTTCACTAAATAATTGAGAGACTCGTTGTAGACACCCCATTTTATTAACCCCTAAACTCTCCTTAGGTCCCTAGCAGCTTCCGTCATCACTACCAACCCAAGTCATACCCCGAGTACTAATCTAGAGGCCATGGGACGCTCCCAAGCTCCATTTGACCAAAAGGTCAAACTCTTCACCTCGATTGAGACTGAATGAATCTTCAAAGGGAATTGAATCCCCTTTCCAACGGTCCATCTCGTGCACGATTCTCCCGATCAGGAGGCCACCGGGCGCTCCCGGGCTCCATTTGACCAAAGTTAACTCTTCATCTCAACCGAGACTGAATGAATCTTCAGAGGGCACTAAAACCCCTTTCCAACAGGCTACCCCATGTATAATTCTGACTTACGGTACGGACGAACGATCCGTTTTACTCCGAGAGGTCATCGAATGTTTTCAGGTCCCGGTTGACCAAAGTCAACTCCCCAAACTGGGTCAAACTCTTTGGAATGTCTAAGTACATCTCTTAACCTTTCCAACCGTCCGCCCCGTGTGCGATTCTGACTTACCATACAGACGAACGATCCATTTGCGTCCGAAGTTTCCCCGTTCAAAGGACCGACGAGCGCTTCAGAGCCACATTTGACCCAAAGTCAACTCTCGAACTCGAGAGAGGTCCAAAGGACTTTCGAAGGTATCTGAATTAAATTTCCAACGGTTTGCCCCATGGATGATTCAAATCAACGATTTGCGCTCTATGACCAATTTTTCGAATGAGCCTGAAAGAGACTACCAAACGGCAGGTCCCAGACCCTGCCTATCGGCAGTGAGCCTAAACGCACCTGCCGATTGGCAGGACCAGGGCTATGACGATCGGTAATGCCCTGGGCCTATAAAAAGTAGGGCCTGACCTCATTGCAAAGGGAGCCCAGATCTGAAATACCTCACTCTCAGCGAATTCAGAAAACCTCTCTCGAAGTCAGCATGATTTCCACATCCAAATCCCTTTCAAACCTTCACTTTTCATCATCCTTGGTGAATTAACTACCCTTCATCATCATCCAAGTGCAAGGGATGCTCTCCAACGTTTAAGATCAAGCTCAAGATTTCAAGAAGGTCCAATTTTCTCAATTCTCTCCTTAAATTCTCATAAATTCGCATTAACTTGTTTTATTACTTAGCACTTTTATTCTCTCATCTCACATGTCCTAATATACGTTTTATTTAGTATTATTTCATATCTCTTATTTTTATATAAATAAAAACTAAAAAAATAAGAAAATAGGGTTTGCTCATAAATTCCAAACGGGAATTCTCACACTTTTCTTACACTTTTCTCACAACTAAAACACTTTTTTTACACACACACATAAGAGAAGCCCCGGTTGGATTTATGGGATAAACCCCACCCCTCGTTTTGCATGCGAACTACGTGGACTTTGATGCCTTTATAGTCTACGTAGGTGTCTCGGGGTAAAACCTGAGACTCGAGTCCTATTCTTACTTTTTCTCTCATTTTCTATTTTCTCTAAACTCAATTCTCTTAGATTCTATACATTTACACACACACACACACACACACACACACACATATTTGTTCTTAGTGGCGTATTATTCCACATGCGTTATCGTTCCATTATAACGATCAACGCAAGGATAATTGCGTAAATCCTATTTTCTAATATTATTTTTATAAACATTCCTATGGATGACTCACTTTATCTCTTCCACAATACAAGTCGATGATTCCTATCTCCACTACATATACACATGCACACATATCACGGGGAAAATAGCAAAAAAAAACACGAGAGACCGTAAGGGCGGAATGGCATAACACCTTCCCATTTCGTAACTTAGCCTCCGGACCCTTTTTGAATCATTTTGGTTTCATATGTATCAGTATGTCTTTGGATGCCGTCCTTCAGGATGGCTCCCTTTCTTTTGTCCATTTTGAGTAAAATAGACTGGCGACTCCATCTCTCTACATTTTTCACCTCATCAACGACGCCGGTCGAAGTGCTCCCGAGAGGGACGCGCGGGACCTAGGATCCTCTTCTCTTACTCGCCACGAGGATCGAGGGATGCCCACACTCGTGAAAGACTTACACCAGAAGGTTAAAGAGGGTGTACCTACTGAAATTATATTTAGTAAGAAAGAATACTTAGAGAGATGAGAAGCAAGTATGAAATGATTATAATTGAGAATAAGAGAGATGAATCCTTTACGTGAGATAATTGGGTAAAATTGTATTAAGTACAATTAATAAATAATTATGGGTCATGGGTGAACCTAATTGGAAAATGTGAATATTTATATAAATGGTTGTGTGACTGTGTACATATATTATATACTATATTTGTGAATAATCATACCCGTTCTACTTGTTATCACGAAGGTTACCACGCCGAGACAATCTTATCTCGATGGGACCTTTATGGGGTATATTGACTTGTACCCTAGAACATATGATTCCTTGGTATAGGTTATCTGAAAATGATAGTCAAATGGTCCTAAGAGACGTGAGGGGTATGTGCTAACCTCTTAGTGACTTGGAACTGTGCTCCTTTATTTTATGTGTATTGTGTTAATACACTTCAAGAGTGATTCCGAACTAATATTTCCCCTAGTACAAGAGATACGGGGACTTGATAGCAGAGTATGCCAGCACCATAGATTTTATGTGGGGTGCCGATAGTATATATATATTATATGAGTGACTAATATATATACGTATATATGGAAACTTTCTACTGTGTGTATAAGTAGTTAAGTAATGAATAAATGCTCCTACTTTACAATAAGTGTTTGAAAACTTTGTAACGATACTGAGTTGTTCTAAGTAATGTAAGAAATCTTGAAGAGATTGACCTATAAACTAAATATCATAACCTTATTATTTATCAAAATAAAACTTATGGGCGATAAGTTAGATGGACTTATGAGATTTAGTAGTCGGTAGGCGTGCACACTAGATGAGAGGTGAGAATTCTCAAGAGAGTGTCGCATACTAACAGGATTGTCACATTAGCCGGTAATCATTTTAAATACTTGGTAAACTATTTTAAAATTATTTTACACTCGAGCTTTGACCCGTCTTCTGTCATTTTTCTCCCTCTTGTATATATATGTATGTATTACAGGTGCCCAGCCACAGGGGCGTTAGGCATAGGTTCTTTGGATTGAACGTGCTGCAGCCTATGTGGGAGTTGTAGGCCCTTGCTTTAGACTACCTCTTCATTTATTCATTTCTTGTTTTAGTTCTTCATAGTTAGGGCATGTGTCGCCCGATTTCCTATTTCGTTTGGATTTGTCAGAGATTTGTATTTATTTATATTTCCAGTATTCCCATTGGGACTTAACTCTTGTCAGGATGATTTCATTTATGGTTTTTTAACTTGGTTTGGTTAATCTAGATGGCTTAATTATCTTGTACTGATTGTCACCCTTAGCATTTATGTGATTCTTAAACTGATGATTATTTAAGTAAGGTTTTCAGGTTGGAATTTAAAATTGCAATAATACTTTAAATTGTTTTGACACTTAGCTTAATTATTTAGGGTGTTTAAATTGGAAGTATTTATTTTGCGACAGTGATGCTAAGAATGAACCAACCGTTCACCTTGATTCTAATTTAATAAAGGACTGATCACCCGGTATTTAATTAGGCAAGGTGTCACAAGGAGTCCGATACTTGCTTTTATCCTATCAATCATCAATATGGCCTCGGCCTGAGAGACTAGCTGAGGTTATGTATGAGGTAGAATGTAACATCGGCTGAGGTAGAGTATGACGTTGGCGTAGCTTGATCCCATGACTCTGGTGACCTCAATGAGGACCAGCTGAGGTTGGTAGATGAGGGGCCGAACTTTCGAAAGACGACATTTCTGATGGCAGTTGGGAGCTTCTAGTCAACTCGATTGTGAGACAGACCGAGGTTAGTGACCCTGAGTACGAGGGTTCACTTTGGGCATATCAATCCCGAATGGCCCTTGATGTAACTACACCATAAAGAACACTAGCATCGTCCATTCACTCACAAGTTTCTCATCCTCCGCCAGATATTATTGTGATCTTATTCATTGTTCCCAATGCTCTTTTTCTAGTGACTCGACACCAGAGACCCCGAAAGGGCGCCAAGACTTGACTATACGCCTGGGAAATAATATGGGTCCTCCCTATTAATTGGCGAGGTCTCATATAGTACGCTTCTTTCCTTCCGAACTAGGAAAAGTTTGTTATGACATCACTTTGAAAACTACGCCACCTTACTGACTCATAAATAGTGGGAGCCAGGCACCCCTCTTTCCAAGCTTGCATCACTCTTTTTAATAGCTCCCTCACTCGTCGATCATCTAATAGGCAACGAGACTGAAGTGATCCCAAGTAATAGGGAGGACCCCTAATTCAGGGGCTGAGTTTGAATAATATGTATTGATAGAATATATATACTAAGTAATCAAACATAGTTACTAGCTAGTCTAGTCTAATGCTAGGCTAGGGTGATTCTTGTTTATAAATAACTGAAGCAACATCCAGAAAGGGAGCTCACTATACCACCAGGTTGTCTCATTTTCTTATGAAACAAGAACAAATAAACTGAGCATAAGTATTCTTTCTTAGAGAAGTCAATAAAAAAGAACTGACATCCCTCACTTTGCCCCCCTTTAAGACTGATTCCTTCTATCTTCTAGGCGAATGTGAGTAAATATATCATGTCGATTGCTCAACCATACTTTGGCTATCTTACGTGAAGCTGAATTAAGTTTTTTTGGTGTTCCCATTGGTACATACGGGTGTACTCCTTACTTCTGTGGACATTGATCCGAAGATTGAGTACGATCCGTGCATCGTATATATGGAGCTCCACATGTCTGGAAGCATGGGAAAACATTCTTTTATTGATATTATTACCTTTATTCGATAATAGGTCATTCATAACAAACCTATACCTTTTATATGTACTCGAAGAATTAAGGGGGTTGGTTATTCATCAGCAAGAGTTTATCTTCCTCTTCTGGTATAGGTTGGGAACCCTCAACCAAACGACTATTTTACAGAGAGCCAACAAGGAATTCTAATCGGCTACCAACATTGGTAATTCTTCATCATAAGCCTATACTCCACACCTTAGTCGATGCATCCTCTTCCTCAATTGACTCATTCTGTTAGCCAAAACTCCAAATTGGAGGAGCTTGGAATATATGAGGTTTTCGATTGACTAGCAGATGCTATTGTGTATGGGAGGCCAATAAGAGTTGTTCTATTTTTTAAGACTTTGTTCATCCCACATGAACAAAAGGATTTCTTAGTAGAATGGCTTTCTCCTGTGATCAGGATTATCTTTATGGCAAATCGAAATATCACCTAAGTTCAAGAGATCTTAGATATCCCTTATGTTGACCTGGTGGAGATCTGCATTATCTCCTCCTGTAGGGGGAGTTGTAAGTTCTTTTCCTTTTTCTCCCCCTTCTAGACCAAGGGAACCTCTGACCTCTGGAAGCAGCGTGTAGATTTGTAGGTTTTTTTTTCTTTCTTTTCGGCTACTTTGCTAAACAAGACTCCCATAGATGTTATCCTCTACAAAGCTAGTCGTTGCTCCCAAAGGTCAGAGGTTCCATAGGTCTGAAAGGGGAAGTAAAAGGAAAAGGGCTTACAGCTCCCCTGACAGGAGGAGACCGATCATAATAAAGTGCTTACTAGGCTCCCTTCCTCGCTTATTGATTGGTCGCTAATGCTTTCTTGCACCTTACTTTATAAATCAGATGGGGTATAACCCTGTGTAAGAGCAAACGAGTCGTCTTTGGAAGATATGCATGTTAGGAAAGATGGTGCAGTGGTTTAGACAGCAGAACCAAATGTGTAGGGGTCCGAAAGGGAGAGAGATCGACTCGCAAAACCATTTACGATTCATTACTCGACGACGACTTGGACTCGAAAGAATAGACGATGAGACGACTTACGTCTCGACATGATCTCCACTTTGGAGAAAGACGATTCTATAAAAAAGAAAAGATGTGGGATTCAAACTCAAAAGCCGAGGTAAAAAGTGATCCTCATATTCTTCGAGGGCATGTCAGAGCCATTAATGCTCACATTCTCTAATGACATGCCATGCCATTAATGCTCACCTTCTCTAAGGATGTGTTAGAGCCATTTAATGCTCACCTTCTCCGAGGACCTGTCATGCATTAGTTGTGTCACCTGGGTGTTACGAACTTGGTATGTGAGCCCTTGGATAAGTGATCCTAGATCCCTAGTCGAGTTGTATGAGTCATATACGAGACAGGCAAATAGTAAGTAATGCCCAGGAAATGGTCATGTGCGAGGGTAGGTAATGCTCAGGACATAGTCCTTTTTATTTATATAGGAAGTAAGTGCAGGGGGAGAAATTGTCTTTATCTACGGCTCTTGTCTACAGCTATGTTACTTTACTTAGAAAACTTAGAGAATATATGTGGGGGAACCTACGTAGATCACCCTTATATATTTTCTTTGCACTAAAAAATTAAAGGTAGGGGACCACACTGCATTATTAGATGTAGTTAACAGGATCTTTGGTCCCATCCAGCTCTCAAGGTTAGGGAGTTTGAATTTCCTCGGTATAGGACATTGGCGCACTGTTTTGGAGAACGAGGACTCGAAACATAAAATGAGTGCGTCGACATTCGGAAGTCTTAACCCAACATCCTTTATATAATCTCCGTTTGGTTTCTCATTTCTTAACGGAGACTCTCATCCCTAGTACCCTTAGTCGGGCCATGGGAGGCGTGCGAGCAGCTGTTTGAAAGGTCAATCTCTATCAAACTGATATTCGAATATGCGAACACTCAGATGGTGCCTGAGGAGGGTTTTCACATGGGACTTAGGATCTAGAGGGTTGTGGTATACCAAAGGCATAAGAGAGCCTTTAGTGGATGAATACTCGTTGCCTTTGGGAGGTCCTCTCCACCTCAACCATACTCTCTACATAGTTTTCCTTTGGCGAGGGACCTTGGGTATTAGTCCAAGGTAGTAGTTCCATCAACTGGGCTTGTAGTACAGCTTGGATATTGAGCATTTATTGTATGCCTTCAAATATTATTATGGGATCCATGGGAAATGAATCCAACTCACTAGTTAAAGGGATATTTAGGAAAGTGATAAGTCTTTCCCACATACGGTGCCAACTGATGATGATAAAATTTGGATGACTTTGATTTAACCGAGTATGAAATATGTGTGAGTTAGACTTAGGAAATAAAATACAATAAAAGAATTTTTACACTAGTGTTTAATGTGGTTCAACCTGAGGCAATGGGTCTACATCCACAGTTGGAATGCTCTGTTTACATTAATTTGGGGCCAAAATGCCAAATTACAAGTTCCCAGAGGCTCAATTACAATTTCCCAGAGACTAAACACATTATGTTCCACATGTTGGGGAATTAAAAGAGGAGGGAGAGGGAAAGAGAGAATACAAGTATGTAGCTAAATGAATCTCCATTATTAACTTGTGTTTCCTTAGTGAAGTGTTGGGTATTGTATAGCCTTGGAGCTTTAGCCGGTAAGGAGGCTTTAACCGTGGTGATTGGGAGGCATTAATGCTCACCTTTTTCGAGAGTATGTTAGAAACATTAATACTCACCTTCTCCAAGGACATGTCATACTATTAACGTCCACCTACTCCGAGGATGTGTCAGAGCCATTTAATGCTCACCTTCTCTGAGGACATGTCATGCATTAATTGTGTAACCTGGGTGTTAAGAACTTGGTATGCGAGGCCTTGGCCAAATGATCCTAGATCCCTTGTAGAGTTGTATTAGTTATGTGTAGGACATGCAAATAGTAGGTAATGTGTAGGACATGGTCATGCGCAAGAAATGGTCATGTGTAGGGATAGGTCATGCACAAGACATGATCACCTACAGGGGTAGGTCATGCGCAGGACATGGTCATGTGTATGGGTAGAACATGCACATGACATGGTCATTTGCAGGGGTATGTCATGTGCAAGACATGATCACGTACAAGAGTAGGTCATGCGTAAGGCTGTATTTTTTTTTCGAACTTTCGATTTTTCGATTTTTGATCTGATTTTTTTTTTTTAATTTGGAATGAAATTTTAGTTTGTCGATTTTCGATTTTTTTGAAAAAAATCGGATCGAAAATCGAAAATAATTCCGAATTTTTGATTTTTCGATTTTATCGAAATTATGCCGATCCGATTTTTTCAAATTTTTTTTCCCGTTTTTTCCTAATTATTTTCAAATTATTTTAGATTTTTTCGAAATTATTTTTCGATTTTTGATTTTTTCGAAATTATTTTTCGATTTTTGATTTTTTCGATTTTTTGAAAGTTTCCCATATCCCACATCGGTTGGGAGAGGGAGAGGGCTCTAAAATATGCTCTATAAAAGAAAAGTATCCTCCTAACTTCTATACAAATGAAAAAAAATGGGCCAAATCCTCATGTATTTACATGTTGGGTTAAGCCTTTTTCTTTGTTTATTTAAAATGAGAATTTCGAGTACCATAATGTTTTTTTTGAAATTTTGGAATTTCCAAAATTTCTGGATTTTTAGTATATTTTGTGAATTTATGATTTTTGCTGATTTTTCGATTTTTTCGATTTCGATTTTTTTTATAAATTTTTCGAAAAAATCGGATCGGAATAATGATTTTATTTCCGAGAAAAAGGAATTTTTTCCGAAGAGACATTTTTCAATTCGATTCGACTGAAACACAACCCTAGTCATGCACATGACATTGTTATGTGCAATGGTAGGCCATGTTTAGGACACGAACCATGCATAGTGGGCCGAATTGGGCATGCGACAAATTCTTTATTATAAACAAAATTCATCCTCAAATTTATAACTGACACAATGTAGTTCAAATCACACTTGAGGAGGAAAATTGCCACACGAATCAAATTTAAGGTATAAATTATAATTAAACCCCCTCCCATTAATTTTCACCACCACATCCTATCTCGTCACCTTTATCAAGATTTAAAAAAATGAAATATGACATATTAACACAACATAAATGTATATATAATCATTTAATGTGTCAACCCTTAGGGCTCGTTTGCGAGTTCTGTTTTTGGAGAGAAAAGAAAGGAAAGAAAGAGAAAGTGTGTTTCCTTTCCTTCGTTTGAGAGTTTAAGTAGGAAAGAAAGTGACTTTCTCTCGTTTGAGAGTTTAAAAGGAGAGAAAAGAAAGGAAAAATTTTTAAAAAACTTTCTCTTCCTTTCTCTCCAAAACTTTCTTTCCAAATCGGAAAGAAATGGAGAGAAAGCAAAGTTTTTTAATGATTTGTTCCTTCTTCCTCTTAAAAAAATTATTTTCCTTTCAAACTCCCAAACGCAAGAAAGAAAATTATTTTCTTTTCTCTCCCAAACTCCTTTCTCTTCTTTTCTTTTCTTTTCTCTCCTATTAACTTTCTCTTCTTTTCTTTTCTCTCCTAATAAAATTTTCCTTTCCTTTCTTTTCTCTCCCAAACTCCCAAACGAGGCCTTAATGACTATAAGTCACTTAAAATTTGAATCACTAGATACACTAATACAAAATGAGTGACATATGGTCCACAATTTTAGTACACGATGTACAAACTCTATACCATAAGTATCAAGCTATTCACGGCTTTCAATAAATTTTGTATAGTTTTTTTAATTTTCAACACAAATCCACTACAACATGGGCCTTATATAATATAAAATTGTTATAAGAGGACGGGTTTAAGTACATTATGTCTCCTAATGTATGCCCAAGGTTACATTGCGCACCATCACGTGTGACTAGGGGTTTTAACACATCACGATAACATAAAATGTAATGACATTCATGTTTGTGTTAAAATTATAACTTGTGTTAGTCATGTTTTATATTTTTTTGTGTATTATTGTGCTTGGTTGACTGTGAAAATTATTAATCATATTATTCGTGTTGCGTAAACATAGGATTTTATATCCTATCATGTTCATCTCTAAATAATGTTTGTCGTGTTGTATTAAATCTAAATTTGATTAAAAAACACGAATTTCTGCCATTACGTGTTACGCACGTATCACCAAAAGTCAACACCTTTTGTTAATTGGACTTCATCATGAAAATTATAACATTTTAGTGTACATGTTGATGTAAAAAACTAGATCGCTCTAATTATTTAATCACAGATAAATAAATAAGACAAAGATTTTTAAAGTGGTTCGGCTAGGAATAAAGCCTACGTCCACTGTTATGTTATTGCTGAGTGTTTGTGGAATTCTTGATTACAAGTTCTCTCAAGAAATTCCGGTCCCCCTTGAATGAGGATGATACAAGGTATTTATAGCCTTGAGGCTGTACATGAAAGGTTCGATACATTAAATGACATACATATGAAAGGGTAATACATTTAATGCAGCGTGCGCGTCAAGAATACAAGCATTCAATGAATAGTTGAACAGTTGTCCGTCTGGTAATTAATGACACGGCCGAGATGCAGCTCGGACCGCCTTAGTTGCTCGTTGATCAAAAGTTCCTCGGAGCGCATGTAGTATCTCGGTTCCTCGGAGTGCATGTAGTATCTCGGGGTGATAGAGTACCTCGGGGTTATTGTGCCAAGTAGGTTGACACGTGGCTTCATAATATTCGTCCACATCAGCATATTAAATTTGGTATCAACAGAAGCCCCCAATGTTTCATATTTCGAACTTTGAGGAGTATGGAATATTCTTTCACGGTATGTAGCAATATTAAATGATCTTCCTGGGTTTTAGGAGCATCGTATTTGAATTTATTCTCAAATTCGTAGAATTCGCCTTTTTTTGAATTTTCAATAGCGCTTCGATCTTCGTGTCCTTTTTGTCCTTTTAGCCGCCGGAAGTTCAATAGTTTCTTTCGCGTAATCATTTCTTTCGCTGCTTCCCCAGGCAAAGTATTAAAACTTCTTAGATAACCATACCGTCTTCTACTTTTCCCAATTTTCTGCTTTCAAACTTTCTATTCTCTCTTTCAGTCTTGTGCGTTCGTCCTTGTTTTCGTTCGTTGTTGACAGCTCTCCTTTCTTCCTGTAAGCTTTTTCTTCCTTCTTCTTTTACTCACCATGGTTTATGTTATTGAGTCTGTTGAAAAATTCCGCTCTGATTTTTCCATCCCATCTTGGGTAATTTTGGAAGAGTTTGCTGGAACTCAAGATTACTTTCATTTGGCTGAGGGACATTGGTTCCCCAGTCTTTTTATTGCTGAATGTGGTTTTTCCTTTCCTCCGAACCCATTGAGTCTTGAATTTTGTCAATATTTTGATCTTGTCCCTGCAAGAATAGCCCCCAATTCATGGAGGATAATTAATGGGGTGTACAAATTAAATTTAACTCATGGGACTCGTATAGGGATCCCTGAAATTATGTACTGCTATAAGTGGGCCACTTTAGATAATATTTATTATTTGAAAACTAGGTTTCTAAATAGAGCCCTTGTAGTTAACCTTCCTGACTCAAATAGAGATTATTTTGAACATGGGTTGGTTATGAAAAATTGGCAACATGCCCCTTTAGCTGAAGATGGCGTATACAATGGTCCCAGATGCCCTCCATATGGCAATGGGATAGGTTTATTTTTCATTTTATTTTACTTATGAAATTATGCTTTCATCGTGTTTGACAAAATGTATGATTGATATCTCGTTATGTATTTATTTGCAGTTGATAGCAAAAGAAAGACTCCAAAGGAATCAGAAGTTAATATCAAGCATCTAAAACTTATCTGGGGTTTGCACAAGAACGTTGCAGACGAACACATTAGGTCTGCCTCATATCTGTTACAGTATAAGAGTTACACAACCTCTTATACTGCTCGCCCTGTTGAACCAGCTTCCACCCCAGAAGGTTCATCTTCGGATTCTCATCTTCCTTTAAGCCAAAGGATGGGTAAGAAAAGAGCTCCTCCGGCTCTCTTTGATGATATTACTTCTGTGGCTGGGACCAAGAGAAGCAAAGCTGATGTCCCGGAGGGGACTAAGAAGGTGGATGTTGCGCCTTCAAAAGCTGCCGATAAGCCCCCAGTGGCCCCGAGCAAGAAAAATGCTCCTGTGGAAGTAATTACGATCTCTCCGACCAAGATTTCTTTGGTTGAAAGTGCTGAACTCCCATTGAGGAGATTGAGGAAATCATCCTCCGTTACTCCGGCTGAAACTGCCTCCTCTCTACCTGCTGGTGGTACTGATGTTCCAAACATCATTCTTCCAAGTTCTGCAATGAGCTCGGTTGTACCCGAGGTCCATGGTATCGATGAACAAATTCCTAGGGATATGCTGACATCCTTAGCTGCTCGTTATCTTTCTTCAGTAAATTTCTCACACTCTGAATTTATTGTCATCTTTCTGAATTTTTGCATTTGTGTAATGACTTTACTGTTTTTCTCATCTTTCAGCTGGTGAATTGCTTCAATAATATCGTGAAGAAAGATGAGGCTATTAAAGCTTCCAGCTCCTCATCTGGTGTAGAGGATGCTCTACTGGGTTTGACCCACTCTCTGAAGGAATCTCGCCAACAGTACAATGAAGACAAGACTGATTGGGAGAAGAAGTTATCTGTTGTTGAGGCCGAGAAGGTGAAATTGGCTGAGGTCTCCAAAGGTTTGGAGAATAAAGTGAAAAGTTTGGAGGCTGAGCATAAAAAATACGACGACAAGCTCAAGAATTTTGGAGAGCTTGAAGATAAGTTGAAGAGAGCCGAGGAAGAGTTGCTCGCCCTGCGAGATATCAAAAGTAAAAAAGAAGAATTGGACGTGAAGCTCTCCTCAGAGAAATTGAGAAGAAAAGTTGCAATCAAGAAACATTTCACTGCTGGTTGGGAGAAAGGATGGGATAAAGGGATTGCTGCAATGACATCCCAAGTCCAATATGGGAAGTTGAAATACTTCCACGATGGCTGGGTAGCTGCTTTGCAAGAGTTGAAGGTACAAGATGATTCTGAACTATTCCAACAACACTTCCCTGGTCCTCCTCCACCAATTGTGGAAGAAGAAGAAGAAGATGAGCCTGCCTCAGATGAGTCTTCTATGGCTATGGATGACCCAGTCTCTGCTTCTCAACCCTCTATAGTCGAGGACGTTTCATCTATGCCTCCTCCTGTCGAGAAAATTCCTGCCGATCAACCCGTTGTTGCTACCGAGCAACCGAGCTCCTCGTCCCAGCCTCCCGAGAAAGTCTTGGGGGACAAGGAAAAGGTGTGAAGTTGTTCGGTATCATTTCTATATTTCAAATCTTGTAATCGAACAATGTAACCTTTTAATGATCTAATAAAATACATCTTCGTTCCTCTTCTTTATTGATACTCTGTCTGCTGTTATTTATTAACTCCTGCCTTCTCTTCTTTATTAGTTTTTGGCCAGAATGGAGTTGATATCTGCTCCTGATACTGAATTGATGCGACAATGCAATGGCTATTATAAAGCTGGTCATACAGACCTAAGTGTATCAGAGATTGTTGACATTCTTGGTCATGATGCCTCAGAACAAGCAGTTGAGGCTTACCGGTACCTGAAAGATTTACTTGATAGATCTGTGGCTAACAATGTGGCATACTACGAGTTGATCGAGGAACTTCATGGTTCCATAGAGGATCTCCAAGGTCAGCACAATGAATCAATGGCTTTGTTACACAAAGATTATGAAAATAGATACCAACAACTTTCTTCTGAAACAGGCCATAAGAAGATCATTGCTGGATATGATATTAGGGAAAGGACCCTAAAAGGTGAAGTTGAAGCTTGCAGGCAGATTGCCGAGATCCTGGAACAAGAAAATAATAATTTACAGAAAAAATTGGCTCAATATGAATCTGCTGCTTCATCTTCTACTGCATTAATACCAGTTACTGATGAAGGCTTCTCGTTCTTAGAGGTCGAAAATGCCAAACTAAGGCAAGAGCTGGAGGACTTAAGAAGATCTGCCATTTCTGGAACTGCTCGGGGACGAGGAAGAGGTTCTCGGGGGCGAGGAAGAGTCCTCAGCCAAAATGTTGAAGAGGCTCGCACTCAGTCTACTCTGGAAACTCAAGCATTCCAGTTGAAAGTAAAAGACCGTGCTCTGACTGAAATGTCCAATAAAAATCTGTCTCTGGAAGATCAGCTTACATCGACGAAATCTGCCTTGCATAATAAGGATCTTTTTACCAAAAGCCTTCATGAACAATTGGATAGATTAACCTTCCAATTCCATAAACAGCCAAGGGAATTCTGGATGGCAGGATACAATGAAGCCCTTGTTCACCTGGATGCTCGTATTGAACATGCCAACAATGAAGGTTACAAGCAAGGATGGTTGAACGCACTGGGTGTGTTAAAATTGGAGCAAGGGCATTTTTTATGGGATTATCATGCTCCATCATTATTAGACCTGCCTGTACCACCTTTCAAATTGGACATGGCATGGATCCCAGCTCGTTCCATTCCTCGTAGCTTGATTTCAAAATACCTTGGCGATTATAGCCTTCATTCTCAGGTTGAATTGTCTCGTCCTGAGCATCTCTTGGATACACCTTCTGTGATGAACGTCAGAATGCTCAGGGATGTTAATTTCATCAATTCTCCTCTTTGCCTAGAGGATCCTCCTGCCGGCGAGGAGCCTGTTTCACAAAATAAAGGAAAGAAACCAATAGAATAGGTTTTCAATGTAACAGTTAGTACATTTATGTAACTTGTAATTTATTCTAGATTAATGAAAAGATTTTCATTTTCTGTTTGCCAATTTTGCTATTGTCTTGTGTTTATCAAACACCTTTATATTTGTACATATGTATCTGTTAAAAAGATAACAATAATATTGTTCATTAAGCAACTTAATAAAAAGTTACAAGTATTGGTAATGTTTCTCGATCACTTAATAATAAAGTAATGAGTAAAAATGTTCAAACTGTTTCCAACCAACCAAGGTGGATAAATAATGTTCGTCGACCAATTACAGTTGATGGTTTCTATCCCCGACCAACTATACTTGGTGTATATTTTGAATATTTTGTTCTTCCTAACCAAAGGAGTACTTTTTGGCTCCTTAGAGCTTTTGGCTCCTTAGAGCACTTTTTTGGCTCCTTAGAGCACTTTTGGGCTCCTTAGAGCTGTCCTCCTAACCAAAGGAGGTTGGCTCCTTAGAGCACTTTTTGGCTCCTTAGAGCTGTCCTCCTAACCAAAGGAGGTTGGCTCCTTAGAGCACTTTTGGCTACTTATAGCACTTTTTGGCTCCTTAGAGCACTTTTTTGGCTACTTATAGCACTTTTGGCTACTTATAGCACTTTTTTGTGTAGTGTATTACACTAGTATTCCCGAAAAACTTTCAACCGGAAAGAAAATGGCGAAACATCCTTGCTTTATTCATAATGAAATAAATGCTTTACATTTGACATTACTGATAATACTTGCGTAGGTGTTCAGCATTCCACGCATTCTTAAATTCTTCTCCCTCTAGAGTTGCTATTCTGTAAGTTCCTGGACGAACAACTTCTGTAACCCGGTAAGGTCCATGCCAGTTTGCTTCTAATTTATTGTGCTTCTGAATGACTTTCTTCAGTACATAATCTCCTTCTTTTAGATCGCATTTCTTCACCCTTTTGTTGTAAAACAAAGCTGTTCGTTGTTGATAAGCGGCATTCCTAATAGCTGCCTCTTCTCTAACCTCCTCGAGCATATTTAAATCCAATCTTCTCATCAAATCACTGATCGGAGAGTTGAAATTCAACACCCTGTGTGTCGGTAGGCCTAACTCGGCAGGTATTACAGCCTCACTTCCAAATGCCAGCATGTATGGTGATTCTCCAGTTGTTGCTCGGGGAGTTGTTCGGTAAGCCCACAAAACTGACTGTAGCTCATTAATCCAATTTGCTTTGGCCTCACTTAGCCTCTTCTTCAATCCATTTAATAATGTTCTGTTCGTCACCTCAGTCTGTCCATTGCTTTGGGGATGGCCTGGTGCTGAATGAAACTTCAAAATGTTCGACTGATGACAATAGGCAACAATTCTTCATTATCGAATTGTGTTCCATGGTCTGTGATAAAAGCATGTGGGAGACCATATCGACAAATGATATTCTTCCAAATGAACTGATATACCTTCTCGTACGTCATATCAATTAGTGGTTCAGCCTCTACCCACTTAGTAAAATAATCCACCGCAACGACGAGGTACTTGAATCTTCCTCGGGTGGTCGGCAGTGGTCCAACCAAATCAATTCCCCACATGGAAAATGGCCAAGGGGAAGTTATTGGTGTTAGCAATGCTTGTGGCGTTCGTCGGATGGAGGAAAAACGTTGGCACTTGTCGCACTTCTTAGCATATGCTATACAATCAGCCCTCATCGTCGGCCAGTAATATCCTTGTGTCATCACCCTTTGCAGAAGAGTCCGACCTGCTACATGAGCTCCACATGATCCTTCATGAATTTCTTCAATCAAATTTTTGACTTCTGATGGATGCACACATCTCTGCAAACCTGCCATAATTCCTCGTCTATACAAAACACCATTAGTTAGTACATACCGACCAGCTTTATACTTCAGCTTTTTGGCAGCGAGTTTATCCTCCGGTAGCACTCCTTTTTCAATGTATGCCCTGATAGAATCCATCCAAGATGGTCCTAAATCAAGGGTAATAATTTTCACCATCAGGTCTTCTTCTATGCTCCGACTTTCTAATACTTCAATTGGTATTGTTCTTCGCAGCTCGGTGCGCGTAGCTGACGCTAGTCAGGCCAATGCGTCTGCTCTAGAATTCTCCATTCTCGGTATCCTCACTAATTGAATAGCATCAAATTCTGTCAATAACTCCATCACCTTTGCATGGTACTTCACCATTAACTCTCCCTTCACTGCATATATTCCCATCATTTGATTCACAATTAATTGAGAATCACTGAAAACAATTACTTGTCGTGCTTCCATAACTTTCGCCAAATGAAAACCTGCTATCATAGCCTCATATTCAGCCTCATTATTGGAAGCTTTGAATTGGAATCTCAAGGCATACTCCGTGTCAATATCATCTGGGGAGTTTAAAACAATCCCTGCTCCACAACCAGCTGTGCAAGATGATCCATCTACATATAATCTCCATGTAGGTACCTCGTCTTCAAATTTCTTATCTGTCAGAGTTCCTCGGTAAAATATCTGCTGTTTTGTTTCCTCATTCCCTGGTATCTTTCGTTCCTCATTGGTCATCTGCTCGCGCCCTTTTACCAACCTTAGTTGGTCTGGGTTTGAATATGATGATTCTTCTACATCCACAAGTCCTTTTACCAACCTTGGTTGGTCTGGATTTGTGTCTGTTGATCCTGTATCGTCCACAGGTAAGTCAGCAAGTACCTTTTGCTCCTTGGGGCTATCAGGGTATGTGAACTCTGCTATAAAATCTGCTACAGCTTGCCCCTTTAATGATGATCTGGGTTCGTACACAATATCGTATTCACCGAGCTCTATTGCCCAGTACATCAATCTTCCTGATTTTTCTGGCTTGTGAAGGGCTTGTCTTAATGGCATGTCGGTATACACTATGATGGTATGGGCCTGGAAGTATGGCCTCATTCTTCTACTTGCTTCAATTAATGCCAGTGCCAATTTTTCTAACTTTGGGTATCTGATTTCTGCACCTCGGAAGGCCTTGCTTGTGTAATAAATTGGCTTCTGGACTCCATTCTCCAATCTGATCAACGCCGAGCTAACTGCATTCTCTGATAATGCCAAATACAAGTACAGCTTCTCTCCAGTTACTGGCCTAGACAACAATGGTGGGGCTCCCAAATACTTTTTCAAATCTTGAAAGGCCTTCTCACATTCATCAGTCCACTCAAAACTTTTTCGCAGTGTTTTGAAGAACGGGAGGCATTTATCAGTTGCTCGGGATACAAATCTGTTGAGCGCTGCAACTCGTCCGGTAAGACTCTGTACTTCTTTCCTCGTCGTTGGGGATCGCAGCCCTAAAAGAGCTTTGATCTTTTCTGGATTTGCCTCAATACCTCGTTGATTGACGATGTATCCGAGGAACATTCCTTCTCGTACTCCAAAGGTACACTTCGTCGGGTTGAGCTTCATTTGGTATTTGTCCAGTTGATCAAAGGTCTGGCTTAAGTCAACTAGATGATCAGTAGCTCTCTTGCTTTTGGTGAGCATGTCGTCGACATAGACTTCCATATTGCAACTGATTTGTTCGACAAAAACCTTGTTCATCAGCCGCTGATACGTTGCACCTGCATTTTTTAGACCAAAAGGCATAACATTATAACAGTAAGTTCCCCTTGGGGTGATAAAAGAAGTACTTTCCCTGTCTTCAGGCTTCATTTTGATCTGATTGTAGCCAGAATATGCATCCATAAAGCTGAGTAGCTCATGTCCCGAGGTAGCATCCACTAGTTGATCAATTCTGGGCAATGGAAAATGATCTTTTGGGCATGCCTTGTTGAGATCAGTGAAATCAACACACATTCTCCATTTGTTGTTCTTCTTCTTTACCATCACCACATTTGCCAACCAATCTGGATATTTCACATCTTCAATGAATTGGGCTTTCTGAAGTTTCTCGACCTCCTCTTGTATGGCCTGGTTCTTCTCGGGACTAAACACTCTTCTTCTTTGCTTCACAGGCTTGATCTCCTTATTCACATTGAGTTCATGACATAAGAAGTTTGGATCTATTCCTGGCATGTCTTCATGACTCCAAGCAAAAGTATTCTTCCTGTTTCTCAAGAAAGTTATCAACTCCTGCTTTATTGAAACATCCAACGACGATCCTATCTGGGTTACTCGTTCAGGATGCTCGTCGTCCAGAATAACATTTTCTGTAGATTCCACCACCTGCCCTTTCACGAGTTGAGATTCATCTCTAGGGTCAAGAGTTTCAATTTCTGTACCTTCCTCCACTTGGTAAGTAGTAGTCTTTTTCCTTGACTCTTCAAGTTCCTCTTGCTCGGCAGACGAATAATAACATTCCCGAGCTACTTTTTGATCACCTTTCATAATTCCGACTCCAAAATTCGTTGGGAATTTCAAACACTGATGTACTGTAGATGGAACTGCCTCGAACTTCTTCAATCCAACTCTTCCCATGATGATGTTGTAGGCTGACTGCACATTCTTATCCATCACAAAGAAACGTATTCTTTCTGTTCGACAAGCAGGCCAAGTTCCGATGAGTATATCCAACTTGATCGTCCCAAGTGGAAAAACTTTCTCGCCAGCAAAACCCAGAAGGGGTCTGTGATAAGGTTCCAATTGAGATAATTTTAAATTCAAGCTATCGAAGCATGAATAGTACATGATGTCTGCCGAACTACCATTGTCTACTAACACCCTTGAAATGACCACATCCTTCATCCTTATTTTGATCACCAAAGGATCATCATGAGGGTAAAGAACACCTGCCAGGTCGTTTTTTGAAAAACCAATCACTAGCTTCTCTTTGTTCACCTTCCTCGGACGATCATCCTCGGCTAGATTTATTCGCTGAATATATGGACAAGCTTGAGCCTCTCCGAGGTAAGCTTTTCTTTCTGCAGTAAGGTCTCCTCCTCCTGCATCTCCTCCTGTAATAACATTACAATCAAATGACCCAAAACGTATGGAAAATACCTCTCGTTCAGGCTTCCTCGGCTTCTTGGGAAGATCAGGGTCATCATCTAGATCATCTTCATGGTCCCTCTTCTTTTTCTCCTCTGCAAGACGAGGAGATCTAGATCTCTCTCTAGTTCTGTCATAATTCTTCCTTTCACCTCGGCGATCTACATACTTTGACAACTTTCCTCTTCGGATGAGTGTTTCAATCTCGTTCTGAAGGGCTATGCAATTTTTTGTCATATGGCCATGATCTTTGTGAAACTCGCAATATTTGGCCTTATTCCTCAGATCGGGATTTGTCTTCAGTTTCTCTGGCCACTTGATTTCCTCGCTATTCCTGATTTCTTCCAAAACATGATTAATACCCATTTTCAACGGAGTATAATTATCATACTTCTTTAGGACTTCCAAGGCCATCCTGTTATTCCTGGGATGCTTGTCACCACCATTACCTTTCTGATCTTTTTTCTTAGACTTGTCAACCTCCACCTTGATTTCTTTATCCATATTCTTCTTCGCAGCCATAGCCTCCTCGGCATTCATGATTTTGGCCGCTTTAGCCATTAACTCCGACATAGTTTTAGGTGGATCTTTGGCCAAAGTATAGTACAGCTTATTAGGCAACAAACCACTCATCAAAGCAGTGATCGCTGTCTTTTCTTCATAATCTACGACTTCCAACTTCTCGTTATTAAAACGAGTTATGTAATCTCTAGTACTTTCACCTGATTTTTGTCTAACACTTAACAAGTGTGCTACTCGTTTTATCGGCTTCGCCCCAAAGCAAAAATTGCCAATGAACAACTCGGCTAATTGAATAAAAGTTGAAATCTTACCCCGAGGAAGATTGTTATACCATATCTGTGCAGATTCGGTAAGAGTTCCCGAGAATGCCCTACACCTCATCTCGTCGGGTACGGCATAGATGTCAGCAGCAGCTTGGTATTGTTCTATATGAAGTACAGGATCTGTCTTTCCGTCGTACTTAGGGGTCACTACTGGTGCTTTGAATTTCGATGGTGTAGGAAAATCCACAATGTCTTGCACAAAAGGTGTCCCTTGAACAAAAGTTCTCTGTAAAGGGTTTCTTGCTTTAGCCATTTCGCCCAGTCTATCCTCCAACCGCTGAATGGAACCTTTCCATGCTTCATTTCCTTCCTCAGGCCGCTTAGTCCGAGCAACTGAGTGTTCTGACGTAGCTTCCTGAGATTTATCTCGACGAGTAGCTGGTCGTGATTGTGCTGATCCTTCTCTCAAACCTGATGGTGGCCGAAAACTTTTCGACGGAGCTCTAGGTGGATTCATATTCCTCCTTGGTCCTAATCGACTGAAAGGAGACGCCCTGCTTAATCTTTCCAAAGCGCTGGTTCTTTTCGGAGAGAGTGTGACACGTTGATCTGTATCCGTAGCCCGTATCGATGATGTTCGCCCAGGTTGATACGTAGAATCAGTAGACTCCCCATTGCGATATGACCCAGTACGTCTGGATTGTGATTGCCCACGATCACTCCTATACCCTGAATAGGTAGGTGCACCGCCTTGAAGAGTTTGAATGAGTTTCCTCACAGATTCTTGCATGGCGGTTTGTCCTTGAGCCAGATTTGTCATAATTCCAGCCAGATCTGGAGGTGCAGATGGATTTGGAAGATTTCCAGTATTTCCAGCATTTCGATTACTGGATTCGGGATTATCTGCCATTGATAACAAATGATTTTTGGTGAAAAACGATTGCAACAGTCGTTCCCACAGACGGCGCCAATCTGTTGATGTAAAAAACTAGATCGCTCTAATTATTTAATCACAGATAAATAAATAAGACAAAGATTTTTAAAGTGGTTCGGCTAGGAATAAAGCCTACGTCCACTGTTATGCTATTGCTGAGTGTTTGTGGAATTCTTGATTACAAGTTCTCTCAAGAAATTCCGGTCCCCCTTGAATGAGGATGATACAAGGTATTTATAGCCTTGAGGCTGTACATGAAAGGTTCGATACATTAAATGACATACATATGAAAGGGTAATACATTTAATGCAGCGTGCGCGTCAAGAATACAAGCATTCAATGAATAGTTGAACAGTTGTCCGTCTGGTAATTAATGACACGGCCGAGATGCAGCTCGGACCGCCTTAGTTGCTCGTTGATCAAAAGTTCCTCGGAGCGCATGTAGTATCTCGGTTCCTCGGAGTGCATGTAGTATCTCGGGGTGATAGAGTACCTCAGGGTTATTGTGCCAAGTAGGTTGACACGTGGCTTCATAATATTCGTCCACATCAGCATATTAAATTTGGTATCAACAGTACATATTTCAAAAAATATGAAGTTTGTGGGACAAAGTAATACAAGGTTTAAAATATAGGATTTTGATAACATGTGTCCTAATAATACATATAAAAATTATAAAAATAACAAAAATAAAATTTCGACATATATTAATAGGAAATGAATATTCATATCGAACTCTAATATTTACAATTTTAAGATTCAAAATATGTGTTATGAGTCCACCTATTATCATTTTCCTAAAATATAAGGGGCCACGTGTAATTCATTAACAAACTTCGGAACAGCTACTTCACTGCTGGATTTTGGTTACCAAAAACCATAGAGTATATCACGCGCTTTGGGAAGTGAACTCCACGGCCACCCAGAAGAAATTATTGGTTATTTTTGTTCTCCCTACGTCAAAAACTTCACTCTCCGTCTTGCCTAATAAGTCCTTTTTTTAATTTTTTATTTTCAACCTGATATAAATTTGTAGTTTCCCTGGTGTTGAAGCTTGCTTCACTCACTTCTTGGAGAGAGAAAATAGAACCTTAAAAATCTGTGGTAATTTGCTGATTTGAGCAGAAACTTACAAGTGGGGGAGTGGTTTAGGTGGCCCTTGGTATTGTTGTACTGCATTTGGCTTATTTGTACCTAATTTCTATCTTATCCCATTTGGTTTCTCCTACAACTACAACAGATCCCTTTTTCGTATTAAAAAGAAAAATGGATTGTGGGTTGCTGTATCTTGAGGCATGAGGAACTTGAGGAAGCTTCAGATCTGGTGAAGTAGATAATGGTCTGTGGTTGTTGAAAGTGATGGGGACATACAAATGCTCTTCATTCTTATTATTACTTTCTTCTCTTTGACTTCAATAAACCCATTAATTCTCTTTCTCTCTCTCACTCATATTGGGAAGACTTTATTTTTTTCTGTGCGTCCTTTTGGGTTTGGAAACTTTTTGAGAAGAAACTGTGGCTGGAATCTTTGCATTGTTGGTGGCTGGCTGGCTGCTGTTAAAGTTCTAACCTTTCTTGGGCAAGATTTAGAGAGAGATATCAGTAGCAATGTTGGCGGTAAGGAATCCTATCAGTGTCCGTACAAGCACTTGTTGCAGTTCTTTACTCAAAGAACTTCAGGTCTCTCTCTCTCTTTCTCTCTCACACACACACACACACTTGCTTTCTTTCACCCTTTTATGTTTCTTGGGAATAGTGTATGGAGTTTTGCTGAGGTTTTCTTGATTCTTTTTCATGGTTTTCAAGATGATTTGTAGTGAGTAGGGGTTAAATTTGTGTGGAGTTTCTTTTTTGGTGCTAGAAAAACTAAGGTGCTTCAATTGAATTTTATTTTTCGTTTTACGGTCTTGGGGTCTAAAACTAGGTGGGATCAAGGCTAGTAGAGCTAACGATTGTGGGTTTTGAAGAGTAACACACAAAGCTCCTTTACGTCAGAAATTGAAAACGAAAGAAACAATTAATTAAGATGAGAGTTGAAGTTGACAGTTTCTTGTTTCCTAGGTGGTTGGGGGTTAATGAGGGGAATTGAGTTCAAGAGGGTATCTCTAATTTATTCATAATAACAAATTGGTGGTATATATTCTTGACTGTTTTGTGCAATTTGAGGAAAGAATAGTGCTTGTTGTGCTCAAAATAACGTAATTATTATACTACTAAATTTGTTACGCAATAAATTTTGTTACTTATTCATCTCATTTGGATTCCTAAGATGTTGGAAAATATACCTTGTAATACTGTCCACTTTTGACTATTTATTGACATTGTTGTTATGATGAGCAGCAAATATGGACAGATACTGGCGAGAGTGAAGCGGACAAGGATCGTATGTTATTGGAGCTGGAGAGAGAGTGCCTTGAAGTGTACAGGAGAAAGGTTGATGAGGCTGCCAATTCTAAGGCCCGTCTTCATCAGTCTGTTGCGGCAAGAGAGGCCGAACTTGCAACCCTAATGGCTGCTCTTGGGGAGCATAATATTCATTCAACGGTAAAAGAGAAAAAGAGAGCTATATTTGAAACTGAAACAATCATTATGAAAGCTATTATTGCTATTGCTTTCCTGTATAATTTTATTTTTCTTACTTTCTGTTATAGGGTCCTTGCCCTCACTTGTTTGTTTCCAGATTGAATTATTCATGCATGGGTACATCATCTCAAATCTCAAATAGTTCACCGTGGCATTCTTTTTATCTTTTTAACGCTTTGATAATAATTAGTTCATGTGCATGCCGGCTGGGAGGTCTTTAATCTTTTATTTGATTAGATTGTATTCTAATACATAAAACATTAACTTATTTAAGCAACTTAACTTTTGAACACCCCTAAACAGGTTTACAACCTCTGAACATATTGTGTGTACAAAAGTAATTATCCTAGTCTGTACAGTTGGACCGATCCCTCATTACTTTGGTGCCTTGTGACTGATGGAGTAGCCTCGTGTGTTCCAGAGCGTTTGAACTTTGTCCTAATTTGGGTATTCATAATTATTCGATTATGTTTCTGGAAGATCCAAATTAAAAAAAAAATTGGTTATAGTGGCCCCACTTAATTGCTGTTGGTTGCATCTTGGGATTTAAGTCCTTCCTAATTGGCTATTTATGAATACTAAGGGATTCAAACACCTTGGAAATCTTATGTAGATATGAAATCCAGAGTATATTTCTTTCATGGGTTTTCTTCTATCCTATTTTCTTGTAGCTTCACTTATATATGGTATTGTTTATTTTTTGGGGTTGAAAATATTAGTTATTGCATCAGCCAAGTAGGTAAGGTCATTATTTTGATGATTTGGTACCAAGTGTGCAACCAAACTTTTTGGCAAAGACTAACTTATCGCACGTAATAGCAAGTGTTGAGAACGTGTGTGCTCGCGTTCAAATGATCAAACCATATATAAAACCCTTTTAACACAAACAAACCCTAAACATGCAGCAGTATGTGATTGAATAAATAGATAATCTACGCAAGAACATTCAAACACATGCAATTAAGGAAAAATCCCCCTCAGGGGCAAAACCATTTATTTTCACTATAATTTGTAAGAAAACGGCTTACAATCGGATTACAATGAAAATACAAGTTGACTAAGAATTACCCTCGGGTATCGGATTCTGTAGTCGCGGCTGGAATTATCCCTTTCCAGTAGGGCTGCAATGAAGAAGAAGAACGGTCTCCTCCACAAGGGTTGAACAAACCAAAGTTGTGTTCTTGGGTTGCAAAAGGATTCACAAAGGTTTGGCAATGATGTGTGAATCAAAACATGAGTCTTGGGACTCAAAAATATGAAGACTAGATGTATTTGGACTCTCAAATTCGTCTCCTAAAGTCTTGCAAAACAACTCCCCCGAAGTTGGTATTTATAGGAAAAAATATGAAGAGTCCCACGTTCTTAAAACTCTAAAATTCTATCCAGCGTACAAAAAAAACAGCATTCTTTAAGGAATTTTCTCTATCTTCAAAAGGTCATAACTCCTTCACCGTAGCTCGAATTGAGGTGCCGTTTTTTCCAGTATCTTCGTTGCGGAGAGCTCTTCAACTTTCTAGTTGACCAGAGCTCCGAACTATGGATGTGAAATTACGAAAATGCCCTTGAACTCTCCTATTGTGCCTTTTTTTCACTGTTTTGACTTCCCTTGCGTACCACTTGCATTAAGTCCCTAAAATCTTGGAACGTGAAGTCATTGAGGCAGATGTGGGACATATTAGTGGAGATAATGCATGCTTGATTCCCGGAATTCGGATAGAGGCCGTCATGTGAGATCGTGAGGAGACGTGCCAAATGTAGCGGCGTACGACATAAATAAATGAAACATTTCGGACATGTGAAAAATGTCCTTACAAGTGTTTTTGCTATGAAATTGTTGCATATTATTCTTCTGAGTTGTCATTAGCTGTCCTTTTTCCCCTCTTTTAAATGCGCACCTACCAAAATTTGGGTACATACCTTGTACGCTTAAGAACATCTGTCATTGCAGTAGATGGCTAAGTTGCTACTAGGCTGCTAGCCCTCAAATTTATTATGTGGCCTGGAAATGTTCTATCATAGTTTATGGGTTCAAATAATATGTTAAAAGTTAGAAATGGATCAATTTCTGGTACATGTATTAATTGATATTTTATGCTATTTTCTGTCTTTTTATTACCACCAATGGTTGAAGAGACAACACGGACGTGTCAAGCCTCTGTACTTATTCAATATCGCTTGTTAATGAATTGTTGTGAAATTCACAGATACATTCAGAGAAGAAACAATCGTCATTAAAAGAGCAACTCACATTAGTCACTCCTGTGGTGGAAGATTTGAGACGAAAGAAAGAGGAAAGGATTAAGCAATTTGCGGATATTAAAGCCCAAATTGAGAAGGTCAATGGGGAGGTATTAGGATGTGGTCATCTTATCGATTCCACGAGTTCCTTAAATCTGGACGAGCACGACTTATCACTCAGAAAGCTTACGGAATACCAGTCACATCTTCGCACGCTTCAGAAAGAAAAGGTACGGACACATAGTCACTGTGGGACCCTCAATATTTGTACTGATTTTTTCAACCCAATTGATTTGTGCATTCATTTCTTGGATTTTGTAGTCCGATCGCCTCCATAAAGTTTTGGAGTGTGTGAATGAGGTTCATTCCTTGTGCGGTATTCTTGGGATGGACTTTGGTAAAACTGTGAGTGATGTGCATCCAAGCTTGCACGGTACGAGCTTGGAACAGTCCACAAACATTAGTGATAGCACATTGGAAGGTCTAGAACAGGCCATCTTTAAGCTAAAAACAGAAAGAAAAGTTCGATTTCAGAAGCTAAAAGATATTGTTGCATCACTATTTGAACTTTGGAATTTGATGGGCACAACGATAGAAGAGAAGAGTAACTTTACAACGATTGCTTCAATTGTTCAATCGTTGGAATCTGAAATTGTGGAATCAGGTGCTCTTTCAATGGAGATTATTCAGCAGGTTTGGAAGCATCCTCAGTTTTCTTTCTTCTCTATGCTTGAAAAATAGACTCTCAAATATAGATTTTTCATCTTAGGTGTCAGAAGAAGTGGAGAGGCTCATGAAACTGAAAGCAGGCAGGATGAAAGAACTTGTTATGAAGAAGAGGTCAGAGTTGGAGGATATGTGCTGTAAGGCCCATATTCAACCTGACCAGAGCACCGTTGCTGAGAAATCCATTGCAATGATAGATTCTGGTAAGTCATTTTGTCTTAAAGCCATGTGTGCTTCTCGATTTTATATATATATTTTTTATTTCTTGATTTCTTATAATAATGTGTTTCAAATCCTTCTGTTATTTAGGTCTTGTGGATCCTTGCGAACTTTTGGCAAAAATTGAAGAGCAGATAAAGAAAGTGAAAGATGAAGCATTGAGCCGAAGAGAGATAATGGATAAGATAGAACGTTGGCTTTGTGCCTGTGATGAGGAAAAATGGCTTGAAGATTATAATCAAGTAAGCTCGTCATCCAGCTGAGTTATGATTTATATGGGATGGACCTAATATTATAAATTTACATGATATTGTTAATGTTTCATTTTCTCTCTTCTTTTAGGATGCGTTTGATTTCAAAGCTACAAGATGATTTAGAAACAGTTATTTTTATGAACAGTTGTAAAAAGAGATAAGTGGCTTGATGAGACGTTCTCATAAATTTCCGATTTTTCATGGAATTTATTTATTTTATTATTATTATTATTATTATTATTATTATTTGGAGGGGGGGGGATGTTTAGAAATGTTTTGGATAGAAAATGAGAAAAAGATGGAGCAGGTGCCACATTTAATTTTACCGTTAATGCCATTCAAAGACAATGAGATAATTTTTTTCCCGGATCCGACTCCTCTAAAGTTATGAGTGGTCAATATTAAAGTTATATAATAAGAAATAAATCTTTACTAGTATTGACGTTTTTCAAAGTAGGTAGTTGATGGGTTTAATCACAGCCCCTTCAATTTCACATTGAGGGTTGTGATTAAACTCCACTCTCTAGAGTTATTTCACAGCTCTTGAGGAGTCCATTCCTTTTTTTTCCCATCCTAGATATCCATGTTTCTTCCCCAGCCGAATTAATAAAAGAGTAATGCTACTTTTACCGAGAAATTATACACAATTTACTGAAAATGTGCTTCAAGGATTTGTATCCCGGCAGGACCCACACAACAGTACAAGGTTTTTATGCATTTGGGGATGAATTTGGGGTTCAGTTTTTGGGAGGGATAGAGTTTTCGTTAATAAAAAGGTGTATTTTTAAGTCTGCTGTTTTAGTTCTTGGCTTGATTTAAGACCTCTTGTTATAGTTTGAGTGTGCACTTCTAGTTCTTGGTTTGTTAAAGGCCTCTTTTTAATTGTCAGGATGATAACCGGTATAGTGCTGGGAGAGGTGCTCACGTAAATCTTAAACGTGCAGAACGAGCGCGAATTACTGTAACTAAGATTCCAGGTATTCTGTTCTAACTTTCGTAATAATGTCGCATTGTGTCCGAGTAGTCTCTATTCGTTAGAGTTGAGCTGTTTTGGCTTTCTTAATAATGTCATCTCTTTCTGAGCTGGCAGTGTTCTTTCAGAGTTAACAAGCTATTATTTCAGCTATTGTTGACAGTTTGATATATAAGACACGGATTTGGGAAGATGAGAAAAAGAAGTTGTTTCTTTATGATGGGGTAAGTTCTGTGATGTGAATTTCAGTACCTTGATATTTTCAATGCTGCTTTTTTCTTGGGTAAACATCTCTATTATATTTTTCGCAGGTGCGTTTAGTGTCGATACTAGAGGATTACAAAGTAGCTAGACAACAGAAAGAAGAGGAGAAAAAGCGATACAGAGTAATTTCCAGAGTGATATATACTAGAAGTGTGGCACACTCGATGCCTGTTCAATATAAAAGAAATCTATTATAATATATATGCAGAAAATTTGTATGAGTAATGAAATGTTAGGGGGTTAGCAAGTTTTAACCTGTCTTCCACACAGGACCTAAAGAAACTCCAAGATTTGCAACTTACGGAGAAGGAATCCATATATGGGTCCAAGCCTAGTCCAAGAAGAAGTAATAGTTTTAGGAAGACGAATGGGTATCATGCAAATGGAAATGGAAATGGGTCTCCTAATGTCAAACCTCGTCGCAGCTCATTTGGCAGTCCAACTCCAGAGCTTCTAACTCCTCGTTCATATTCTGGTCGCTATAATGGACATTTTAAGGAAACAAGAAGGCTATCTACGGCACCACTCAACTTTGTGGCCCTAGCAAAGGAAGATACCATGTCATTTTCATCTGTTTGTGGTTCTGAGCCTGAATCTCCTCCGCAGAGCTGAATTTGAAACTTGAATTGGTAATTCTTTCCTTTTACCCTCTTCTATACCTGGATGTATTTTCAGATGACCCTCATTGAAATTACAAAAATCCTTATTGAAACTCGGTCACCATATAATTGCATGCTTTATTTCAACTGAATATCTTGAGAATCTTCAAATTCGTAGTTACTTATTATTATTTTTTTTGCAGGAGCCAGAAAACCTTTTATAGATTCAAGGAATGCATGATGGATTAGAGCAGCTGAAAGCTTGTGAATATAAAAGGGAAATGTATACTAGTATATGATTTGTGTTATGTTAGAAGTACATTGACAGTGATAACTGACATTTGAGGACCTGTGCTGTGCGTTGTGTTGGGTGTGTTACTGGATTTGAAGAATATCGGGAGCTGGAATAGGACAAAAGTGATAGATTGTTGGATATACTAGTTAGCTTCAAATATTGTCTATGAATAGGAAGACCACTGACAGTGTGTTATTGCATTTTGCTTTGTGATGTGCAAGTCTACATGTATATATGCGTATTGCTTATGATAGCTATAATTAGATCCAAGAAAACATTCTCTCCTTTTTAATGTTTTTGGTAATGCAAATTGCAAGATATTTATTGAGTGCTAGACTTCATTTTTTTCATACTCGTTTCTATCTCCTAAGTTTCAAATCAGAAATATAATAAATTGCTCTTTAATGTATAAAATCCTTGGAGTTCTGTACTCATTAATTTGGTTTAAAACAGATATTCTGCGTTTTATATGCTATGAAAGTACATCTTTTATAAATGGCAAGCAAACAGAAATTTATATGGTTTCACACAAGGTAATATAATTAGATTTATCATATTAGTTCATTTAGTGCTTTACATATGATGTATCATAATGAGGCTCACAATAGTGTAGATCTCGTCTAAAAACATTAGGGCCTTGTTTAGTTATGGAAAATTGTTTTCTATTTTCTATTTTCATCTTGATTTTCAATTTTCATTTTCCATAGAAAATTTTAGAAAACTAGAAACTGTGTTCATATAGTAGATAAATTATTGTTTTCAAAATGTAGTTTATAAAAAAATCGAGGGTCAAATATAATTTACACGAACTTTAGGGTTATAATGTAATACAAAAAGTTTAGGGTCCAAATGTAAATTATAGATCGTCAAAAGAGCCAAAATAAAATTTATAGAAAGTTCAGGTGCCAAAATGTAATTCTTAAAAATTTCAAGGCCACAATGTCATTTTTAGAAAACTAAAAGATTAAAATGTAATTTACCAAATGGTTAAACTAAGTTGTAGAAAATTCATGGTTAAAATGTAATTTTGGGGATATTGAAAAATTGATGGAAAACTTGTTAAAGTTGTTTTCCAATTTTCTGGAAAATTAGAAAATTTGGAAAACAGTTTTTCAATTTTTTTGTTTTGGAAAAATATCAAACTTGGACGCATTTTCTAATTTTTCATTTTTGCTGAAATTTTTTAAAAATATTTTCTGAAAAACAACCTTGTTTCCTACGACTAAACAGGGCCTAGGCATTCCTGCAGTTTACTCTTGGTAGGCAATTTTTGAATTCTAAAATTAAGACAACAATTTTCTAAACACCTAGGTCATTCAAGCACTTATTTATCCAATACTCTCTTATTTTTAAAGGTCCGTGCTAGCGCTCCCCCACTCCCACCCTGTTGTTGTCGGAGCTCCGACAGCCTATCGCCAGAGTTCCCTGTGAACACCCGCTTATTTTAATCACGGGTGATCAGTCCTTTATCAAAATAACCAGGAATCTCATTTGGATCATTCTAGGCATCACTTTTGAATTTTTTTTAATTACTAACCACCTATGTTAAATTAAGCCGGAGCCAAATTCTGTCTTTCATTTATTTAACAACTTGCTGGAGTTAAAATAAATTAACCAAACCATCCACACAATAATAGTTTGAACAATCACACGACATATATATAATTAATTAAGACAAAATAAACCATTGGTTCCCAAAACAACTTCAAATACAAGTCTGAAGATAATAATACTGAATCTGAATAAAGTCTGATAAATAAACTGAAGAACTAAATAGTCTGAAGGGGTAACGCGCCCAAACGAAATATTGAAGAATGTCTTATTTGGAAATGAATAAATTGAAGCGTCTAAAGCAACTCCTACAAGCCTCCACAAGTGTTGCAGCTACCCATCCCTGGATAGAATCATCAAGCTGGGCGTTCCTGTGGCTGGAGACCTAAAAGGTTTTGAACACGGGTCAGAGCCTAAGAAAATATTTTGAAAATATTTTGTAAGTGTTTAAATCACAGTTTAAATCAGTTATTAGATGCACATATTAGTTTTCACGTACACTCACTTGTATCCTCACCTCTCAATTAATGTGCACGCTTAACGTATTCTATCTAGCTACGCTACCCTCCCAACTAGATAACGTATCTAAATAATCTCAATATGTCTAGCTCCCTCGTATTACACATATGACACCCTACCACAGTCTCAGTAATTAATTTTACCCATATATTATTATTGAGTTAATTTATTAAGTTTCTTGTAATACCCCGTATTTTTATAGCTTTTAAATTATGGGATTTATTAAATTTAATTGAGATAAATTAATTTAATTTTAATCCGGAATGTTGCTTTAAATATTTACTAGCGTGACGAGAGTTAGTAATTATTGGAAATTTGTTATTTGTTGCATATTACTGGATGAGCATAGTAATATATTATATTGGTTATATTGAATGTCATAAGTGAATTAAATGACTATTTCGGAAATTTAAGTAAGGACGTGCCGTGTCACGTCGGGACTTATTTTGTTAAATAAAAGTGAATATTTTATAAGTTGTTCGTATGGTCATTTTGAGTGCGCCAACGCGTCCGGAAGGGTCGAGATAGTCAGAAAAGTGTACCCGAGGGTTTAGTTTGGGTCTCGGGATGTTTTTAGGCTTAATTAGTGACCCGGGAGGGCATTTTGGTCATTTTACAAAATAGGGTAATTAAACCCACGAATTTCAGCCAACCTATATCAGCCATTAGGTCAGCCTCTTAGGGTTAGAACATTCACAAATCAAATGACGGCCATTGGAGAAGAGAGGAGAGAGCTCCAAGGCAATCCAAGGCCAAAAGGCCACCGGTTTGCACCGCCACCACCACCACCGCGTAGATCACGAGACAAGGAACGCAGCCATACCAAAATCAGCCGTGAACCAGACCTCTGAAATCCCAGGCAAGTGTTTAACTTGCGTATTCCTGGAATAGGGTAGAACTAAATTGTTATGAAGCACACCCGGAGCGGAGTGGTCATTAGTCAAGTGTGAGAGAGACTTGCGCATACAATGAGTAATGATGTTAGGATGGCATAAGAGATCCAGAAGTGCGCTTCGTGGAGAGGAAAGCACGGGTCGGAACTCTCGGAATGCTCCAAGGAAGGAAGGGGAGTATTACGTGTCACTTAATGTAAGACATTCCAAGGGAAGAATTGATGTTTAACGAGACGTAGTGAGTAGTCTCTGCATGCACTGCCCATAGGTAAGGTTCGGTTGAAAAAGGAGAATCAACCAAAGAATTTTGTGATTATCGAAAATTACTGAAATTGGAATAGGTTGGAAAAGTCGGTAAAGTTCTTGGATGAGTTGCCATCCTCAAAACAAGATCAAGGGTTTATCCCGAACTTGCGAATTAAGTCGCCGAGAGAGAAGTGATTGATATTCCTTTGGACTGGCTTACAATATTAACTAGTATGCCCCAGACTTCCTTTGAAAGGAAGGATCGCGTCAGTGCATGGTCCGGCGCAGTATAAATTTCTGAATCAGGATGAGATTGGTGAATCTCACCTTTGATATGGGATTTCAAGAACCAGCGGAGATAAAATTTCGTTTCAAGTAGGATGTATCACCCTTAGCCAGAGAATAAGCGCATGGGGATTAAAGATTTGTGGAGCCACGTGAAGGAGATTTTGGGATCTTGGTACGATGATTTCAAAAATGCTCTGTAGAAGGACTCGTACCTGTTTGTCGCATATGAGGTACTTATTAAGGTTTTGTTATGGAAGAACCTCGACTATTCTCCTTCCGTATGTTTAGAGGAGAGTAGATAATCAGAATTTTTAAATCGGTCGAGAAAATATCCGATAACTATGGTAGAATTCCACGACTGTTTTAGACGAGCAAGAGTGATCAAATGTTCGTAATATTTTCTCAGAATGGGAGTTTTGTATATGAATAAATCCGAGTATTTGTCATGTAGTGAGGTGCGGCCTCCTAATGATAGTGAGATAATGAAATGTATAACGTACAGGCGTGACCTATGCGAATGTTGTCGGGTGGGAGCACAATGTGAAGTGTCTCCAAAGAGAATGCAAAACAATGTTACTGTGAGGAAAGCGCTATAGTGATTGAGCGCCGTACTATGTATTTAGTTTGCGTACTATCGAGAGATATCCAGAATTGTGCTACCTATTAGGCCTTATTTTTCGAATTTCGGGACGAAATTCAGTTATTAGGGGGGAAGTATGTAATACCCCGTATTTTTATAGCTTTTAAATTATGGGATTTATTAAATTTAATTGAGATAAATTAATTTAATTTTAATCCGGAATGTTGCTTTAAATATTTACTAGCGTGACGAGAGTTAGTAATTATTGGAAATTTGTTATTTGTCGCATATTACTGGATGAGCATAGTAATATATTATATTGGTTATATTGAATGTCATAAGTGAATTAAATGACTATTTCGGAAATTTAAGTAAGGACGTGCCGTGTCACGTCGGGACTTATTTTGTTAAATAAAAGTGAATATTTTATAAGTTGTTCGTATGGTCATTTTGAGTGCGCCAACGCGTCCGGAAGGGTCGAGATAGTCAGAAAAGTGTACCCGAGGGTTTAGTTTGGGTCTCGGGATGTTTTTAGGCTTAATTAGTGACCCGGGAGGGCATTTTGGTCATTTTACAAAATAGGGTAATTAAACACACGAATTTCAGCCAACCTATATCAGCCATTAGGTCAGCCTCTTAGGGTTAGAACATTCACAAATCAAATGACGACCATTGGAGAAGAGAGGAGAGAGCTCCAAGGCAATCCAAGGCCAAAAGGCCACCGGTTTGCACCGCCACCACCACCACCGCGTAGATCACGAGACAAGGAACGCAGCCATACCAAAATCAGCCGTGAACCAGACCTCTGAAATCCCAGGCAAGTGTTTAACTTGCGTATTTTCGTTGGTGCAATATTTATGTTAGTTAGGAATGATTAGGAGTATAATCTATGGAAGAAAACCCCACTTTTTGATAGGAATTTGCATGTAGAAAATATTAAAACCATATTCTGGAAGTATTATATGATGTAGATGATTAACCCACGAATTTTGATGATTATGTAGAAGGAAATTCTGGAGAAAAACTGATTAGAATAGAAGTTAAGAAAACTTAGGGTTCTTGATGATTAGATGAGATTTTAGGTTGTTTAATCATGTTTAATGATGGTTATACGCATGCTTAACGTTGGAAACATCTGGTAATAAGTTATTATTTTTGTGGTATAAGTTTTGGGACGATTAGTGTTGAAAAATATGCATTTGGATGAAGAATTTTGATGAAACCCGTAACTGCACTTCTGCAGAAATCGAAACACCTGTTTGATCGATCGATCGACTCTAGAGCGTCGATCGATCGAAGGTTCGATCGATCGAGCCCCAGTCGTCGATCGATCGACCCTTCCTGGCAGCCTCTTATTTCCCCTTGTTTAATTAGTTGAATTAATTTACCGTGGAATAATTTTTGGGATTATGAATAAAATGTTTTGGGATATAGGAGAGACCAGTAGGACATATGATTAAGTGTTGAAGAACTTTATTATGTGACGATAATTGGGTTTTAGGGACAATTATTTAAGAACGAGGAAACTACGTATTTCAAGTGAGAGATTACGTCGAATACTTACGATAGTGCATAGACGTCTACCTACTGAATTTACTACTTGGATAGTTAGAATCCACGAGTGTTACATAATTAGTGAGAAAATCCTTCGAGTTAAGGTTAGAGACGAAACCTTATACGTAATCTTAATAATGTGAAATTAAGGATAAATGTTGTAATTATGGGTAATGAGAGGAACCTATATTAACATGATGAAATGGTTATATTTATATGATTGTGTGTACATATATTATATACATGTGAAAAACGTACCCGCGCTACTTGCTATCCCTGAGGTTACCGCTCTGGGACGATCTTATCCTGTGTTGCCTTATGGAGGATATTGATTCATACCCTAGAAGATAGAGATCCTAGGTACGGGCTATCAAATTGATAGTTGGACGGTCCTAAGAGACGTGAGGGTATGTACTGACCTCTTGGACTTGGAAATCTATGCTTCGCCTCAATGTTGTTTTGTTTATGTTAATACAGTTCGAGAGTGATTCCGAACTTGTATTTCCCTTTGTGTGAGCGATACGGGGATTGGATAGCAGAGTATGCCCGCACCATAGTTTTAGTTGGGGTGGTGTTATATATATATATATAATATACGAGTAGTTATATATATATGAGATTATGAACTTTAAACTGCCTACCGTAATTTGATAAGTGGGACATGGTTGTTGACTCAATAATAAATGCTTGTTTTGTGAAAGTATAATATGTCACTGTAAAACTTTATTGTTTTTATAAAGTTAGAATTAGAGAAATTTGGTTAAATTGGAACATCTCTTTTAAATGAAATCGTGAATCGCAAATCTTTCGGGTAAGTGATGTTAAGTCAAATCTTTTAGAATGACTAGTTCGTTATATGATAAGACAAACCAATGGGAAGGATAGTGCGATAGGGGTGCACATTAGAAGAGAGGTGAGTATTTTCTCAAGAGAGCGACGCTCTAATATGTTATTGCATTGGCCTGTATCAATTTAAATACTTGCTAAACTAATTTTAAATCATACACACTTTCGGGCTCTGACCCGTTTTATCTCTCCCTCTCCCCCTTGTATATATATATGTATGTATTTCAGGTGCCCAGCCACAGGGGTGTCTTGCTTAGGATCTTTTGAAAGGAACGCACTGCAGCTTAGGTGGGAGTTGCAGGTCTTTTGATTAGACGACTTCGTTCATTCAGATCCACTCCTAGCATTTTCATTCAGATGGGCATGTGTAGCCCTTTCCATTATTTCTTTATGTTGGGGCATTGTTATTTCAGTTATTTCCCAGTTCGTTATTATGGGATTTTGTTCAGGACGGATGTATTACTTTATTTTCTCGCATGTTGACATTCGTTGATGAATGTTTTATATATTAGATTCTTTCGTTTCAGTTTATTGTGGTGTGAATCTTATTCTTTGAGCTTTGTTAATAAATTAAATAAATGTTAAATTAAAATTTGGAAAGTATGTATGAAATGGTTTTGACACTTAGCTTAATTATTTAGGGTGTTAAATTGGAAAAATATATTTTATCGACAGTGATGCTGAGAATGAACCAAATGTATACCTTGATGTAATTTAATAAAGGAGTGATCGCCCGGTATTTAATTAGGCGGGGTGTCACAGGTGGTATCAGAGCATCAGGTTCTAGTGTCCTTAGGATCTGTATGGCTTATTATGCTTCTAGCGTTGCTTTGTTTGTTATAGAGCCCTATGTTTAGGATTGTCGATTCCTTTGACGAGATTTCGTTCTCCTGCTATAATGTGTATACACTAGTGAATTCTAATTTCGTTCGGATGTGTGCGTGAGCCGAGCGATGACGATTTCAGAAGAGGACCGTTAAGCGTACATCAGGGGGCGGGGCTCAGTTGAGAATTATGAAATATATCCGAGGATGATGACCGTAGTCGAGGTCACCTCCGTTATGGCACGAGAAGCCACGACTAGAAAGGCGACTAAGGTGCAACAATGATTTTCAAATGCTGTTATAGCCAAATGAAGTAAAGTATTCACATGCTTAAAGATAGGACGGAGTGTGGCAAACCGAAAGTGAAAATTTAGAGAAAATTTTTCTTGGCTTTCGGGACGAAATTTTAATGGACGGAGTCAACCACAAATTTTAGAGGTGGAATGCTATGCCTATGGGAGGACCTTAGGTACAATGTTGACCGTATGTTCCTTCCTCAACTGTCCAGGATGAGGCAAGTGTGGTTCTGAGCTCATCAAGGAAGGGCATGTTAAGGGCCCATCCGTGAGTATAATTCTTAACCGTTAACGAATTTTGTATCGAAGGATGTAGATACAAGTGGGGGAAACGACTCCAAGTGGGAGGCCAACTTGTAATAATATTTGAAAATACTCGAGGAGGAAAATTTTGATGGGCGACCGATTCGAAGGTTGACAATGTCATACTTTGTCAATATAGATGATGACGCTTCTTTGTGGGGGAAGTTAAAGGAATCGAAGAATTTAGTCGGGAATAGACTGAATACAATAGTGGTGGTGTAGCACCACAAAAGAATGTGGATACACATCGGGAAAACCATTTAAATGCTTCAGGTAGCTAAATACTTACCAAGTGATGGTAAATTCAGTACGTGCTATTATAGATAGTAACATGATCTTTATGGCCTAAAAAGTCTAAGGGAACAACCGGGATGGCTAACAGGAATCGAGTCTACTAAAGTCCGAGAGAAGGACAATCCTAACCTGGTTAGTAGGACAGGTGGTAAGTGGATTATGCGTTGAGGTATTTTGTGCGGAGTGAGATCGCTCATGATAATATGTTCCAAAATGAGAAAAGGGACAAGAATATGGTGCCTAGTAAAAGGCAACGATTAAAATAATTTTGTTTTGGTTTGGACAGACGTGTTACGTCCGAAACCATTTGTGCAGTCAAGACGATTGCCAAGATGGAAGCATAGGTTGTATCCTTAGAGGATGCGGCGTGTTTATGTGACACGAGCGAGTCACCATATTTTGTTCATTGCTATATTAGCATGTGAGACGAGTTAATGCATATAATTATAAATGTTACCATTATGCGAATATTTTTCCCTAGTGTAGCGGGATTTTTCTTTAGTGCTATCCGCGGAGGATGAATGAGTATATTAGCAGTGTTTTATACTTTATAAAGGTTACTCGTTGTAGAGATGCGATACACAAGTATAATATTATTTTTGATAAAATGTTATATAAAATGGGTAGTATGTTAGTGTACATTGATTGCGAGGATATCATAGTAGTTGCATTGGTACAACATGTTTTATGTTTGTTTTGGGCGAGGCCTTACCTGTAAGAAGGTGGACTTGAACTTATATTATCTATCCTAGATACTTCAGAGGAGATAGCGGGCTCGAGATATTCGATGCCATAGTATGTGTAGACCTTGCCAGTATAATTCCGTGTGTATCGGGATTTACCCTTGAACGATAAGATTTGACTCAATATTATGTTTAGCACTCCGGACTTAGTGATAGGAAAAGTGCGATGTTATATTAGCCTTTAGATGTGGGAGTTATTAGTTATACCCCTATTATTAGGGAAGGGAATTTCGAGGATTCCGATCGTATGTATCCGAGGTTAATAGAATGAAATTTCCATCAACCAATACGATAGTAAAATTGGGAAACGATATTCGTTAAGCATAATTACCGTAGAAATTACAACTTTTCTGTCAAGGGACAGAATAAAGGGGTACACGCTATGGACGGAGAACCTAACGGATCCCGATAACCGACAATGCTAGGTAGTAGTGTATCGGGGGGGTTCCTTGTTTGAATTTCGCTTTGCGAGACATCCCACGCATGAAACTTAGCGTAAGGTTGGAAATAGGGAGACGTTTGGTCACTATTCCATAAGTACGGTACTCTGGTCGAAATAGGATCAAGTAATTATATATGTACGTTGGAAGTTGAATTCTGTTTTAAGGTCATTGAAACTGGATTTTATGGCAGGAAAGCATTGAAAGTTATCCCCACGAGTTGAGGAGGGGAACGATGGTAAGGAGAATTTAAGAATTTTGATTTTCTAGGGTGATTGGAGGTACCCCAAATGTCATAACTGCGTACAGAACACAAGGTGAATAAAGAATTAAAATGATTTTTAGCATGGAGTATCTGAAAAGGACTTCATATCATACAAGAGATGACCTGTAATTATTTTGATGAATAAAGCGTTAGTGATTTATTTTAGTTGTTGTGTGCTTATCTGAGGAAGGTTGAGAATTATTATTTCCTCTTTTGTTGTCATGGAATTTGAATGCCTTATTCCTTCTATTCCGTTGAATTTAGTTAGTCCTACAGATGAGTAGCACGCCGTTCGGAATGTTGTAAAAATGTGTGTATCTTGGTTAACCACAGTTAAAATAGTCCAAGTCGAAGGGACGTGGTAATAGACGTGTGAAATATAAGTTTGTGGGACTAGTATAACGAAGTGGAAGTGATAGAGTGGATTAAACGTCACATGAGGGGAGATAATCCATACATAAGTGTGTAATTAGAATAGTACGCCCTAACTTGATTGGAAGGCTGTAGGAAGCCATTCAAGAAATGGTATTCCTGGAATAGGGTAGAACTAAATTGTTATGAAGCACACCCGGAGCGGAGTGGTCATTAGTCAAGTGTGAGAGAGACTTGCGCATACAATGAGTAATGATGTTAGGATGGCATAAGAGATCCAGAAGTGCGCTTCGTGGAGAGGAAAGCACGGGTCGGAACTCTCGGAATGCTCCAAGGAAGGAAGGGGAGTATTACGTGTCACTTAATGTAAGACATTCCAAGGGAAGAATTGATGTTTAACGAGACGTAGTGAGTAGTCTCTGCATGCACTGCCCATAGGTAAGGTTCGGTTGAAAAAGGAGAATCAACCAAAGAATTTTGTGATTATCGAAAATTACTGAAATTGGAATAGGTTGGAAAAGTCGGTAAAGTTCTTGGATGAGTTGCCATCCTCAAAACAAGATCAAGGGTTTATCCCGAACTTGCGAATTAAGTCGCCGAGAGAGAAGTGATTGATATTCCTTTGGACTGGCTTACAATATTAACTAGTATGCCCCAGACTTCCTTTGAAAGGAAGGATCGCGTCAGTGCATGGTCCGGCGCAGTATAAATTTCTGAATCAGGATGAGATTGGTGAATCTCACCTTTGATATGGGATTTCAAGAACCAGCGGAGATAAAATTTCGTTTCAAGTAGGATGTATCACCCTTAGCCAGAGAATAAGCGCATGGGGATTAAAGATTTGTGGAGCCACGTGAAGGAGATTTTGGGATCTTGGTACGATGATTTCAAAAATGCTCTGTAGAAGGACTCGTACCTGTTTGTCGCATATGAGGTACTTATTAAGGTTTTGTTATGGAAGAACCTCGACTATTCTCCTTCCGTATGTTTAGAGGAGAGTAGATAATCAGAATTTTTAAATCGGTCGAGAAAATATCCGATAACTATGGTAGAATTCCACGACTGTTTTAGACGAGCAAGAGTGATCAAATGTTCGTAATATTTTCTCAGAATGGGAGTTTTGTATATGAATAAATCCGAGTATTTGTCATGTAGTGAGGTGCGGCCTCCTAATGATAGTGAGATAATGAAATGTATAACGTACAGGCGTGACCTATGCGAATGTTGTCGGGTGGGAGCACAATGTGAAGTGTCTCCAAAGAGAATGCAAAACAATGTTACTGTGAGGAAAGCGCTATAGTGATTGAGCGCCGTACTATGTATTTAGTTTGCGTACTATCGAGAGATATCCAGAATTGTGCTACCTATTAGGCCTTATTTTTCGAATTTCGGGACGAAATTCAGTTATTAGGGGGGAAGTATGTAATACCCCGTATTTTTATAGCTTTTAAATTATGGGATTTATTAAATTTAATTGAGATAAATTAATTTAATTTTAATCCGGAATGTTGCTTTAAATATTTACTAGCGTGACGAGAGTTAGTAATTATTGGAAATTTGTTATTTGTTGCATATTACTGGATGAGCATAGTAATATATTATATTGGTTATATTGAATGTCATAAGTGAATTAAATGACTATTTCGGAAATTTAAGTAAGGACGTGCCGTGTCACGTCGGGACTTATTTTGTTAAATAAAAGTGAATATTTTATAAGTTGTTCGTATGGTCATTTTGAGTGCGCCAACGCGTCCGGAAGGGTCGAGATAGTCAGAAAAGTGTACCCGAGGGTTTAGTTTGGGTCTCGGGATGTTTTTAGGCTTAATTAGTGACCCGGGAGGGCATTTTGGTCATTTTACAAAATAGGGTAATTAAACCCACGAATTTCAGCCAACCTATATCAGCCATTAGGTCAGCCTCTTAGGGTTAGAACATTCACAAATCAAATGACGGCCATTGGAGAAGAGAGGAGAGAGCTCCAAGGCAATCCAAGGCCAAAAGGCCACCGGTTTGCACCGCCACCGCCACCACCACCACCGCGTAGATCACGAGACAAGGAACGCAGCCATACCAAAATCAGCCGTGAACCAGACCTCTGAAATCCCAGGCAAGTGTTTAACTTGCGTATTTTCGTTGGTGCAATATTCATGTTAGTTAGGAATGATTAGGAGTATAATCTATGGAAGAAAACCCCACTTTTTGATAGGAATTTGCATGTAGAAAATATTAAAACCATATTCTGGAAGTATTATATGATGTAGATGATTAACCCACGAATTTTGATGATTATGTAGAAGGAAATTCTGGAGAAAAACTGATTAGAATAGAAGTTAAGAAAACTTAGGGTTCTTGATGATTAGATGAGATTTTAGGTTGTTTAATCATGTTTAATGATGGTTATACGCATGCTTAACGTTAGAAACATCTGGTAATAAGTTATTTTGTTTGTGGTATAAGTTTTGGGACGATTAGTGTTGAAAAATATGCATTTGGATGAAGAATTTTGATGAAACCCGTAACTGCACTTCTGCAGAAATCGAAACACCTGTTTGATCGATCGATCGACCCTAGAGCGTCGATCGATCGAAGGTTCGATCGATCGAGCCCCAGTCGTCGATCGATCGACCCTTCCTGGCAGCCTCTTATTTCCCCTTGTTTAATTAGTTGAATTAATTTACCGTGGAATAATTTTTGGGATTATGAATAAAATGTTTTGGGATATAGGAGAGACCAGTAGGACATATGATTAAGTGTTGAAGAACTTTATTATGTGACGATAATTGGGTTTTAGGGACAATTATTTAAGAACGAGGAAACTACGTATTTCAAGTGAGAGATTACGTCGAATACTTACGATAGTGCATAGACGTCTACCTACTGAATTTACTACTTGGATAGTTAGAATCCACGAGTGTTACATAATTAGTGAGAAAACCTTTCGAGTTAAGGTTAGAGACGAAACCTTATACGTAATCTTAATAATGTGAAATTAAGGATAAATGTTGTAATTATGGGTAATGAGAGGAACCTATATTAACATGATGAAATGGTTATATTTATATGATTGTGTGTACATATATTATATACATGTGAAAAACGTACCCGCGCTACTTGCTATCCCTGAGGTTACCGCGCTGGGACGATCTTATCCTGTGTTGCCTTATGGAGGATATTGATTCATACCCTAGAAGATAGAGATCCTAGGTACGGGCTATCAAATTGATAGTTGGACGGTCCTAAGAGACGTGAGGGTATGTACTGACCTCTTGGACTTGGAAATCTATGCTTCGCCTCAATGTTGTTTTGTTTATGTTAATACAGTTCGAGAGTGATTCCGAACTTGTATTTCCCTTTGTGTGAGCGATACGAGGATTGGATAGAAGAGTATGCCCGCACCATAGTTTTAGTTGGGGTGCTGTTATATATATATATAATATACGAGTAGTTATATATATATGAGATTATGAACTTTAAACTGCCTACTGTAATTTGATAAGTGGGACATGGTTGTTGACTCAATAATAAATGCTTGTTTTGTGAAAGTATAATATGTCACTGTAAAACTTTATTGTTTTTATAAAGTTAGAATTAGAGAAATTTGGTTAAATTGGAACATCTCTTTTAAATGAAATCGTGAATCGCAAATCTTTCGGGTAAGTGATGTTAAGTCAAATCTTTTAGAATGACTAGTTTGTTATATGAGAAGACAAACCAATGGGAAGGATAGTGCGATAGGGGTGCACATTAGAAGAGAGGTGAGTATTTTCTCAAGAGAGCGACGCTCTAATATGTTATTGCATTGGCCTGTATCAATTTAAATACTTGCTAAACTAATTTTAAATCATACACACTTTCGGGCTCTGACCCGTTTTATCTCTCCCTCTCCCCCTTGTATATATATATGTATGTATTTCAGGTGCCCAGCCACAGGGGTGTCTTGCTTAGGATCTTTTGAAAGGAACGCACTGCAGCTTAGGTGGGAGTTGCAGGTCTTTTGATTAGACGACTTCGTTCATTCAGATCCACTCCTAGCATTTTCATTCAGATGGGCATGTGTAGCCCTTTCCATTATTTCTTTATGTTGGGGCATTGTTATTTCAGTTATTTCCCAGTTCGTTATTATGGGATTTTGTTCAGGACGGATGTATTACTTTATTTTCTCGCATGTTGACATTCGTTGATGAATGTTTTATATATTAGATTCTTTCGTTTCAGTTTATTGGGGTGTGAATCTTATTCTTTGAGCTTTGTTAATAAATTAAATAAATGTTTTTCTTTAAATTAAAATTTGGAAAGTACGTATGAAATGGTTTTGACACTTAGCTTAATTATTTAGGGTGTTAAATTGGAAAAATATATTTTATCGACAGTGATGCTGAGAATGAACCAACTGTATACCTTGATGTAATTTAATAAAGGAGTGATCGCCCGGTATTTAATTAGGCGGGGTGTCACATTTCTCTACTTAAATACTTTTAGACATACATAATCGACCATTTCTACTATCACACACAAGTAGATATATCATACTTGTATATATTCGTCACACATATAATACATACAAGTATAGCATCCTCGGAATGACCCCTCGTGATGTTGCATACTCTACTATCATGTCCATGTACTTCTCGTACCAAATCAAGGACTATCGGTTCGGAATGTCTTCTCGAACCCAAAATAAATCAACACAAATTGGAGGCGAACACGGTTCAAAGCCTTTGGGATACACACATACCTAACGTACCCAAACGACACACCGGTCCCACTAATACACAACATATAGTGAGCCGCCCTAAGTTCCATGTTCTGGGGCACACATCGAGACCTCACTGGAATTGTCAAGGTGGGATCGCCCTCTACGCGGAAACCGCCGGATAGCAGGCAACGTAGGTATGTTCACACACATAATCAAATCACAACCATAGGTATTCACATAACCTATATATGCATATTATTCAATAGGTATTCACACAAACCTCATAATAACCTGCACGTAGTATATAACTCTCAAATACTCAACGTACTAATTTTAACCTCTTTTCATATAATCTAGAGTATCACTCGCTACCCGAAGGATCCTAGTTACCCCTTAACTAGTATCAGTAGTTAATATATCTCGATCCTACTGGTATTTGTTTTAGATTACCATTTACCCTTCCCTTAACCTGGTTTATAAATTTTCGATACGCGTCATCGTCGGTCTAAGTCTTAAACCCTACAATCATTATTACTAAGCCGGTCTCAACTATGTGTCTATTGACGTTTCTAATTCCTTATATACGATGGTCCCCTTTTTATTTCTTAAGCGAAAAGTGTTTTAAGGATGACAAAAATAATTTCTCTTTTATGAAAAATCTTTTTCCAATTTTTAATTTTCACCAATTTGTGAACTAATTTTAACTTAACCAAATATTATTTTGATTAATCCTAAACATCCATCTAGTGATTAAAGCAAGTAAAATAAAGTAAAGAATAGAAAACTCACAACGCCAGATGTACAAGGAAACCACAATGAGAAAAAACCTCGGCGGCCCAAGCCAGACAACCACTATGAATATGGATTTACAACGAACAGACACAACTCTTACTCAACGACTCGATCCCCACGAGACTTGACGCTCTTCTGATCTTCAACCACCCCTCCCACAGTGCCCACGCAGAAATTCCTTCTTCCACGATGCTCGTTCGCAACACACGTGTCCACGTATGTCTCAGTGTCCACCGATATGGCTTGTAATGTCTACGATGTTGAAATCGGACTCCACCGAATATTCACCGCAAAACTAGAAGTGTTCAAGTAGAACAAACTCCAATTTGGTTCTATAAAGATCATTATAGCATATATTAATGATAACTCGGATCTTTGAAATTCTAAGGATGCAATTACTTTGGAAAACCTTAGAAAACTTGTGTGCAGAAACGTTATGGTTCGTAAAGAGTTTTTGCAGAATGTACACTTACGAAATCTGAAGAAAAACATGCCTTAAATACTTTTCTTAAGGGGGCTGCTCGCTCGAACGACTTGACCTGTCGCTCAAACGAGATGACCATGTTGTTCGAACGACAGTGGCATCTCGTTTGAACGACAGAGTATGTCATTTCAACGATGCAACGAATTAGAGTCCTAGTTAAATCCAACTCTAATCCGTCCTTATCAGGTTTAAAACGAAGTGTAAAACATTTCAAACACTTATACAATATTTTAAAACCATTTATTTAATAAAGTAACATCCTTATCCTTATAAAATTAAATTTCGAGTCCCATTAAAATTACGCATTCATACCTGATTGATCTCGGAATACAATTGAACTTGAAGACGAATAAACTTGCACCAATTAATCTTCGGCATAAATAATTCCTTGAAGCTTTGCCGCAACGTCTTCAATAAACTTTAACACGTCATAGTCTGTATGGGATCGTTACAATAAAAATTGACCTATGACTCAAATGTAATTTGTTCTGGGAATAAGTCAAAACTATACAATGGACTCAATTGGAATTTTTATCTTTATAAATCTCCCCCTTGACTATTCCGGGACAAAACCAACAGTGAAATGCCTAAGCGGAACCGTAAAGCTGTATGACGCCTAAATCCCATGCCATAAACCCCAAAAATAAAAATTATAGGACAAGACTAGTAAAAGATGTTCTGGCAAGCATGAACCGTCTCTGAATGTCTGATTGTGATGTAATTTTGAAATCTCGAATCTCTTTTGAACAAAAGACACACATAAAATAGATAAATACCCAGTGAAGTATGGAGGAACAAATGATATAAATCATAACAAAATATGTGAGCAAAATATTTTGATACCAATTTGAAACAAAAAGCAACTTTTAAATCCGAATATCAAATATGCACATAAATAAAATACCAATGTAGATACAAATGTGTGCAACAAACAAACACAGTGCTCAATAAAAATCTCCCCCTACATCACATACATCTCTCCCCCTTTTTGTCTCGAATAAACAACCCGATGAAAAGATAAATAATTTTACGATATATCTAGCAAAAGTATAATAAATGACATATCTAGATAACCATGCAAACAACCATATAATAATGAGTAACAATATCAAATCCGTAGCTAGCAAAAGATAATCACACAATATGAATAAGCAATCTAAGCAGGTGTGACTAAAAGCAATCCTATGCAGTAAAAGATGTAAGTAATATAAACAAGCTGTCCAGAATTAACTCACCAGTACAAAAAATATTACACATATGCAACAAGGTACTAAAACAGAATAAACATCAAATCCAGTCTGGTCGCTCGAACGATAAAACCCTGTCGTTAGAACTATAACTTCGCGCGACACACAGATGTCGCTTGAGTGAGCAATCAAAATTCTTAGTTCCAGTTCATAAGGTTAAACAGTGTTCCCCAGTGACAAAATTTCGTGAAAAAATCTGACTAGAAAGGGTCCAAAACTGTAAAACAGTACCAAAATAATAGCTAAACTAAGAAAACACAAAACAACCAAATGTGAGTTACATGCTAACAAAGTATCGATGTGCTCAAACATGAACATGGAATGTATGGGCGTGAACTACAACAAATGAATCATAATTTCAACACATCCAAACGATCAAGAAGCTCTAATTGATAACTATAAATCCTCAAACTTTATTTTAGCCATATGTGACAATTAAAGTGTGAGCTAAATGAACTAAACAATCAAACATGCACACAAATCCGAAATATTGACGATGCTACAAACAATAGCGTCATAATACGATTTTTCAACGTTAGGATTCTTTGTGCAAACCCGTTTAATTTCTAGGGTCATTTACTATTTAGGGGACGTTTGTTTATAATATTAGTTGCTTGGGGTACGTTTGTTTACGTATTAGTTCGTTGGGTCCAAAACTAACGAAAATCGTTAGTTGACTTAGTTGACCGTTAGCTGACATCATCAACATTTTTCTCTCACATGATAAAAGACATCTTTGCCCTTTAAATTAAAGCATAAAAATTGTTGTTTAATATTAATAAAAATATTTTTAATAAATAATCTCTCTCTCTCTCTCTCTCTATATATATATATATATATATATATATATATATATATATATATAGGAAGAGGATCACAAGTGGACCTAAAAAGCGGACTATTTAATGGGCCTTAACAAAAAACACCTAACAACCTAGTAATTTTAATTCCTTTGTTGTAATTGGTCCGCGCCAGCGGCAACAGACACGCGTGTGACCTGAGACCCCCTTACCCCCTACCCCCCCAACCACCCCCACCCCACCCCTACCATGACAGATCACTAGTTAAAAAAAAATTCCGCTGGCGTGGGCCAATTACAACAAAAGTGTAATACCCCGTATATTTTATGATATTTATTTATGGGGTTAATTAAATTAAATGTGAATTAATTGAGAATTAATCCGGATAAAATATTAACGAGATGTGAGTTAGTATTTGATTATAATGTGTATATATGGCAATATATGAATATTGGAACTATTGAAATTGTCGCGAGATTGAAATACGGCGATTTGGGAAATTTTGTTGGGACGCGCGTGACAGTCGCGTCAGGAATATAATTATTTGAATTAAAAAGTGAATTTTATTTTTATCACCCGTATATACATTTTGAGTGCGCCAACGTGTTCGGAAGGGTCGAAATAGTCAGAAAACACTAGCCGGGGGTTAAGTTTGGGTCCCGGGGCATTATTGGGCCATACCGGTAACTAAAAAGGGTATTTTGGTAATTTCGGAAATTGGGTAATTAAAACTCACGAAAATTAGAGTTAAAAATCTGACTTAGTCTTAACCCACTAAGCCATTTCCAACCCCAATTTAGGTAGTGGGCTATGGGAGAAGTTAGAAACTTTAAAACTTGGCAAAAACCAACCCCACCTCCATTATCACCTTGAGAAGAACTTGTAGAGAGAGAGAGAAAGAGGTGAAATCTGCAGAGAGAGAGAGAGGACAAATTCAACCTTCAAGATTCAACCTCAAATTCAGAGAAAGAATAAGGCAAGTGGTTTAATTACAATTGATTTCGATGCTATGCTTTTCCATGTTTAGGAAATTATCAAATTTATCTTGGAAGATTGATTAGACCCATGAATTTGAAGATGTAAAACTATGAACTATGTTAGGGACTGCATGTAGAAACATTCTGGACGAATTATGAATTCAGAATTATGACCCTTGATGATTTAAAAACGAATTTAAGAAGAGATTCATTAATGTTCTTGAAAGAAATAGGAAACTAGGGTTCTTGATAAAGTTTTGATCCAAACAAAGTCCTTGGTTGATGAATTATTGGTTTTAGAACGTTAACAATGTTGTAGGATGGTTGTATGATGATACTATAACGTTATATTAGAGTTTCATGCATTAAAAGGATGTTTTGTGATGATTTGAAAACTGCAAAACGAAGCAGTCCGTAGCCATACCTGGTGCGTTCGATCGATCGACATTCATCAGTCGATCGATCGACCACCATCGATCGATCGAAGGTCAAGGTCGATCGATCGACCTTCCCAGAAAGAGTAAAATTTTCCCTAGTTAAATTTTAATGATGTTGACCATTGGAAAATATTATTGGAGACCTTATGAATATCCTTAAACTTAAGGAAGACCAGTAGGTATGGTTATAAAGTTTGGACCTTAATTAGAATTTAATTTGAGGAATTATTCTAAAAGCTAATGAGGCTCGATGAGTGAGATGATATTAGGATTATAAGAGTAATTTTGAATAAATTGATGAATTGAGATTTGGGGCAGAAGTAAGGACCTTAAGAATAATGATGTAATATGTGAGAATAATAGGAAACTTAATAACCCCTTTGAAATAGGTTTTAAGTATAAGAATTTATGACGTGAGATGTGTCGATAGTCTACATTATATATTATCGGAAGACTTAAAATGTATACAACTGGAATAATGGTATAAGGATGTAGAAAATACCTTTATTAATATTGAGATATCTAAGATGTGTGCATGCTTAGTATATAATCTTATGCGTATGACATACCTACCATACTTGCTATCACGGGAGGTTTACGTTCGCTTAGGGCCTTCTAATCCTTGTGTGCCCGGATTTAGTTTGGTACCTAGAGGACATAGTTCAAGGGAATGACTTAATTGTGAGTTATTAAGCCAGCTGACTATGGAGCGTAGGTATGTACGTGACCATGGATATGTTGAATTATGTTCGCCTCCATTTTTGTGTGTGGTGCTTATTCCAACAATTCCTGAGAGATTCGGAATTTGTAATCCTTATGTACGTGATGTACCGGGATGGATAGCAGAGTATGTGTGCACCGTAGCTTAGCCTCAGGGTTCTTGTATTGTATATTTATGAAGTGAATAATTTACGGTTAAAGGGAAAAAGGAAATTGTTATGCTTAATTGTGAGTATGGTTATTGTAACATTATGAAAAGATAAAAAGGGGACTTATACCAATAAATGGTTTTATTAATAATGGAGAATCCGAGAATTAAAGTAGAACTCTCTATTTAATTGTTAAGGTTGAAAATAAAAACGTGAACCTAGTAGAAAGGTTAGAAACCCTTTTGAACTAAATAGATATGAGAAACACATGAGTGGGTACAGGAACGTTAGGAGTGCACAGCTAGACGAGAGGTGAGTATTTCATGTGAGAGCACGTCCTAACATGTAATTTGCATTTATTGTTTTAAATTTTATTAAAGCACTTGCTGTTTTTAAAATACTCTCCACTTTCGGGCTCTGACCCGTTTGCTTTCAAATCTATTTTTTTTATAAACCTTTTAGGTGCCCAGCCACAAGGACACCATGCATAGTATTTCCATTCAGGTGACGAGCTGTAGCTGTTGTGGAAGTTACAGGGCCTTGGCAGTAGACGCCTCTTTTCTATTCTTGACTCCATAGTCAGTTTCATCAGTGTAGGGCATGTCGCCCATTTCTTTAGAGACATTTTATATTTCAGTTATTCAGACTTTGGTTTGTACTTAATTCAGGATGCAGTCTTGTTTTATTTATTTCCATATTGGGATGGTTGTGAGGAGTTTTTCCTCCAGACTTACTATTATTGTTGGTTATTCTATTACTTCTTTATGGTGGATGGTTATGTCATTATTCCATAATTCTTTTACTGTATGTTAATCAGATTTAAATTAAAATTTTGACAACTTACTTTTTAAATACTAGGTGGTTAGTAATCATTAAAATGTTTTCGACAGTGATGCTATTAACTGAACCAACTTGGCATTTTGTATTGATTTAATAAAGGAGTAGCTACCCGGTATTTAATTAGTCGGGGTGTAACAAAAAGAATTAAAATTAATGGGTTGTTAAGTGTTTTTTTATTAAGGTCCCTTACAAAGTCTGCTTTTGAGGTCCACTTGTGATCCTCTATATTATATATATATATATACATTTATCAAAACTATTTTTTCTAATTATTATAATACCCCGTATTTTTATGGCTTTTAATTATGAGATTAATTATAAGTAATTACTTTTAATTGTGGATTAATTAAATTAATTTGGGATAATTAATTGGAAATTAATTCGGATTTAAATAACTAGCGAGACGAGAGTTATTATTTAAATATGATGATAATGTTGAATATTACTGAGTGATTATAGTAATATGTGGTTATTGAATTGAATTTATTAAAATTATTGTGAGTTGAAAATACGGCAGCTTCGGTAATTAAGTTGGGACGCGCGTGTCAGGACCCAATTTAATGGATTTAAAGGTATTTTATTTTTATGTCATTCGTATGAGCATTTTGAGTGTGCCAACATGTCCGGAAGGGTCGAGATAGTCAGAAAACATTAGCTGGGGGTTTAGTTTGGGTCTCGGGGAATTTTTAGGCATAACCGGCAATCCAGGAGGGTATTTTAGTCATTCCTATTTTTGGTGAATAGTGACCCACGAAAATTAGGAAATATTTATCAGCCAACCCTTGAGTCCCTTAGGGTTTTCACAACCAAAAAGTATCATGGCAATTAGAGAGGAAGAGAGGAGAAGTTCCAAGGTTTCCATGGCCACAACCACCACACACCACCACCATCGCCGGATTTGTGATCGCAAAGAGAGGGGAGAACAACCAATACTATCATCAACAGATCAGAATCTGTATTTTCCAGGCAAGTGATTTATCTTGCAAAGATTCAAAGCATATATTTTACATGATAGTCTAGATTTGATGATTTATCGTAAATAAATGAATTAATTGTGAAATTGGAGAATTGAAATATTGAATATGGGTAGGATTCATGTAGAAAAAAATTCTGGGCATAAACTAGTTGTGAAACCATGATCCATGCGTAGAAAATTGGGAAATTATGTTAAGATATATGAAGATCTTGAAAGAAATAGGAGAAATAGGGTTTTTATGATAAATTGGGTGTTTTGATTTGAGAAACTATTGATTCATGACGATTTAATGATTCTAGTACGTTAAAGATGATGCTAATGTGTTAATAGGATGTTTAGTAAACTTTCTTGGGAGTTTGGGACGTTGTAATGAAGATTTAGAGGTGTATAAAGGAAGAAGCTCGTAACTGTTTATGAGAATCTGGGCAAGTATCTGCTTGATCGATCAATCGATCCAAGAATGTCGATCGATCGATGGTATTTATCGATCGATCATTTTTGTCGATCGATCGACCTCTCCTGATTTTTGGAAATTATTTTCCTTTAAGGTTTAATGAATATTCCAAAGTCGGTATTGATTCTTAGGGTGATTAATATTATAGTTTGGGACTTAGTTAAGGTCAGTAGGGTCTTAGTTAATGCCCGAAGAATAATAGAACTTATGGGATGGAACGTTGTAAGCACGAGCGGTTACCGAGTGAGAACAGTTTCAAACCTTTCGATTTGGGACTGAATGTGGAATGAAAGATAATTTAAGGGATTTTATATTTACTGAGATAACCTTAAGAACAAATGGGGAACCTAGTATTCACTTGGGATAGGTATAGGTACCCGAATCCGTATGACGGGACATATCGCGTTAAATGAACATTACGCAGAATATCCGGAACGTAAATATTGTGGGTGAGATTTAATATATTGGGGAGGTGTTAAATTGTATATATATACTGGTTGTGTGACTTTCTAGTATATGGATTATTGTGTGTATAACATACCTACCATACTTGCTATCACGGGAGGTCATTCGGAAGAGGATAGTCTGGTCTCGATGTGACCTTCGGGGGGACTTTAGATTGATACCTCAGAACATAGGACTTGGAAGGGATTATTGCTGAATGGATAAGTCGCTGTCCTTGGGAGCGTAGGTATGTGCGTGACCCATGGATATGTGAACTATGTTAGCCTCCATTATGTGTGATTTTTATTGAAACGGTTCCTGAGAGATTCGGAACTTATGATCCTCACGTACGTGATGTACCGAGATTCGATAGCAGAGTATGAGGGCATCATAGGTTCTATCCTTGTGGGGTACCTAATTTGTATATGAGATATTATACTGGATTATATACCTATACTTGTGATAGTTCTGTTGTGTTGCTTAGTAGATGAGAATAACTAAGATAATTGAATGGGATACGAATGGGTTAATGTAATTAATACTTGAGATAAGTAAATTAATGAATGTGAATATGGGTTATGATTATCACTGGTTTGGGTGTTAAGAGTAGATACCGTATGGTAGAATACGAAAGTAGAAGTGGTACAGACTAGTTAGTTAGCGGCATAACTAGGATGGGTTAAGGTATAGGGTAGGCGTGCACATTTAGTTGAGGGGTGAGAAACTCATGTGAGAGTACGCAACTAACATATTCATAATATGTGTTGTTTAATTGTAATTTAAACACTTGCAATATTTTTAAAACTATTTTCACCTCGGGCCCTGACCGGTTTGCTTCCAAATATATATTTTTGTAAAAACCTTTTAGGTGCCCAGCCACAGGGACACCAAGCATAGGAGTTCCATTCTGAAGACGTGCTGTAGTTGCTGTGGAAGCTACATAATTTCAGTATTAGACGCCTCTACATTAATCCTTAGTTCGTTCAGAGTCATTCATACTAGTTAGTGCCTGTTGGCCATTCGTATTTAGAGGTTGTAGTTACAGACTTTCATTATTTCATTTATTGGTATATATTCAAACTCTTGTATTGGGACTTTATTTACTCTGGCATTATTATTATTGGAGTGTTTACTCCAGACTCAGTTGATTTCATTTCGTTGGTTATTCATATGCTATTGTTTATGTGATTGATGGTTAATGATTTAATTCTTGGTTATTTGATAACTTAATTAATAAAATTTGACATCTCTCTTTTTAAATATTAGGTGGGTAGTAATTAATTAAAAAATTTTGATAGTGACGCTAAGACTGAACGAACTTGATATTCTGTCTTAATTTAATAAAGGAGTAGCTACCTGGTATTTAATTAGACAGGGTGTTACAGGTGGTATCAGAGCATCAGGTTCTAGTGTCCTTTAGGATCTGTGCAGATTATTATGATTCCAGCGTAGCTTTCTTTGATATAGAGCCCTATGTTTAGGATTGTTGATTTCTTCGGTGAGGTTTCGTTCTCCTGCTATAATATATATGATAGTGAATCTTGTGATTCGGGTGTGTTCGTGTGTCGAACAATGCAGTATGTCTTGCGAGTTGGACGTAGGCCTGGCAATTCGTGTTGACGGGTCGGGTTCGGGTCGGGTCAATACCCATGTATTCTGATAAACCCCACGACCCGAACATGACCTATTTAACAAACGGGTTACACGACACGACCCGCATAACCCGTTTAATAAACAGGTCATGTTCGACTCGAAAACTTGACACGACCCGCTAACCCGTTTAATAAATATGTCGTATTAAACTCGAAAACCTGACATGACACGCATAAATCGTTTAATAAATAGGTCGTGTTTCACTTGAAAACCAGACACGACTCGCGTAACCCAACTAATAAGCAGGCTATTTTTCAACCCGTTAACACGATAGTAATAACGTGTTATAAAAAATGAACGGTTTAAAATTAATCGTGTCTAAACGGGTTTAACAGGTTTTGACACGAATATGACCCAAAATTAACTCGAAAAATAAACGGGTTAATTGCGAGTCAATTACGGGTTAGCGGGTTGACCCGAAACACGACCTATTTAATAAATGAGTTATGCGGTCTGACCCGATTTCGACCCGGACCTGTTTAGGCATGATCTGACCCGCAAAAATCGTGTCGAGTTCGTGTCGGGTTTTCGATTCATGTCAAAAATTGCTAGGTCTAATTGGGCGGATAGCAGGAGGCAAAACTCAGTTGAGGTTATAAAGTATATTCAAGAATGATGACCGTAGTTGAGGTCTCCCCTATTATGGCACGGAAGGCCAGGATGGTAAAAGACGGTCAAGGCACAACATATTACTTCCAGGAATCACTATAGTAAAAAGTGGGGTCAAAGTAGACTCACCCAGCAAGGTTGGAATGGGAGAGAGTCAGATGAAACATTGAAGAGAACCATCAATGGAAATACTAGAAATGCAGAAATGGCATGTGTTAGTCAACAATGGTAAAACATGCAAATGCGTGGGCATATGTTGGAGTATGGAAAATCGGGAGTAAAAAAAAAAAATTTAGGGTAAAATTTTTCTTGGCTCGTAAGAGCGGAATTACAAAGGTGAGAGGCAACCACCACGCTTAGAAGTGGAATGTATTGTCAAGAGAAGGAGCATACGTATGGCTTGGCCATAAGTTCCTTCATCAGATGTTCAGGATAAGATGCGAACGTTGTTCTGAACTCACACAAGAGGGTCGGACAGAGGTCACTTTGTGAAAAGAAATTGAATTATTTAGCGAACCTTACATCGGATGAAGTAGGGGAAATGGAGAAGAGGACCTTAAAGGGAGAATTTACTTACAAGAAGAATTGTTAGCACTTCTGGGAAATTCTGCTTGGACGATCAATGCAGATGGAAATAACATTGCGTTTTGTTAATATGGGGTAAACGATTCCTTGTGTGGGGAGATACAAGAATCAAAGAATTTATATAGAGTAAGACTAGGGGAAACGGTGTTGGAGAAGCACCACAAGGGGGAAGACCCATCGGGGGGACCCGTTAAAATGATTCGGATAACTGAATTGTTACCGAGCGATGGTGATTTCAGTAAGAGATGTGGAAACTAGTAGCGTGTTCCTTAGGGCCATCAAAGCTAAGGAAACAACGGAGATAGTCATCAGAGTCGAGACTACCAACGTCCGAGAGAAGGACCACCTTAACATGGTCAGTGTGACCGGAGATAAGTGGAGTATGTGTAGAGGTACTTTGTGAGGAGTAAAATCCGGGCGTTATAAATGTTTTCCCTAAGCGAGTATAGGGATAAGGGTATGGTGCCTAGAAAGGGAAAGAATTATTAAAAATTTCGGTTTGGTACGGACGAGTGTGTAAAGTCCAGGGACCATTTGAGTCTCCAGGACATTCGTCAAGGTAGAAGTATGAGCTATATCCTCAGATGATAATGCGTGTTGTATGTGTCAGAAATGAGTTACTGCATATTATTTTTATTATTGCTATATTGGCACGAGAGATGAGTTTAGTGAGTATCTCGACAATGTTATTATTTATGTGAGGTATAGTGGGGTTACCTTTAGTGTTATCCGCTGAGGATGAATGGGTGCATCGATAGTGGTATATACTTTATTGAAATTTCTCGTTTTAGTGCTGTGTTATACCAGTATGATATGATCCTAATTATGGCTTTATGATAATGATTAAACCGATTGTGTGCGGTTATTACTAGTCCATCGGGGCTACTACCTTGGTGCAGAATATTTTTGTTATGGCGAGTCCCCATCTGCTAGAGGTCCGAACTCGCATTTATACATTTGTATATAGATATAAAATATTGTGACACGTCGAAAAGTATAATGGTCTCGAATATTGGTTCCCGGTATGTGTAGGGACTTTATTGATATGATTCGGAGTGTATTTGGTTTAATGTTCAGCGGAAAGATTTAGCTGGTTATTATAATTAACGCTCAGGATGTGGTAATAAGAAAAGTGAATTGTTATATCACCCTTTGGAGATGAGGGAGTTTATACTCATAGTTGTGTGTCTGGGGACGGGGTTTTGAGGGCCCCGATTTTATTTGCATGATGTTTACGGATGGTGATTACCATCAATGTTAAGAGACAGTGTCTTTCGAAAGGAGTTCCTTGTTTAAGTGTAATTGTGGAAGGAGATGTAACTTTGTTATCTAGAGATAGTAATATAGGGGTACATGTTATGGACTGACGGCCTAACGGATTTCGATGACCGACAATGCTAGGAAGTAGTGTATCGGGAGGGTTCCTCATTTAGATTTCGCTTTGCAAGACATCCCACGCATGAAACTTAGCGTAAGGTTGGTAGTAAGGAGATGTTTGGCCATTCGTCCATGATTTGGGTACCTCGATCATTAGGGAAGTATGTAGTTATAACTGGAAGTTAAAGGGTAAAGTACGATATAAGGCCGGGAGAGCCAATTATTGGTGAAGAGGTACTGATAATTTTGTTTTATTTTGGCGGGTTGAAGGATGAAATGATATTTAGGGGGATTTAGAATTTCAAATTCGGGGGTGATTAGGAACGCACAAGTGGTGTAGCCACGTTGCAAATGTAGGGACAATTAAGAGTTGGGAGTGCTTATAAAGCGTATGTGATGTTTAAACCCGTTTGCACGAAGTATAAGGAGTATGGACACCCTGATTTGCTGGTGTCAAGATCGCCGGGAGAAGAGACATAGATGGGTGAAATTTTTACTTATGGGATTAATATGACAAAATGGAAGTGGTAGAGTGGATTAAGCGTCGTGAGAAGGACGACAATCAATAGATTCATGTGCAATCAGAGTAGCACGTCCAAAATTAGTAGAAGGGCAGTGGACAACAATTTAACAAAAATGACTATCCCTTGAGAAGGAAAATATGTAACTATTATGGACAATTTGGAGCGGAGTTCCACCCAATCGAATGTTAAGAATGGCTTATGCGTAAATAGAGTGAGGATGTCAATAAGGTATAAAGAGTCCAGATGTGCACAACGTGGTGAAAAGTGCACGGATCAGAACTTTTGGTATACGCCAAGGGAAGAAGAGGGTTAGTAAGTGTCACATGAATATAAGTGAAATCGGTGTTGAAAGGGGCATAGTAAGTAGTAGATCGGTTGGGGTCATACGATCAGCCACAAAATTTTGTATTAGGCCGACGATTCTAATGATGGAAGAGTCAAGTTGGTAAATTTCTTTGATGGGTTGCCAACCTAAGTGAAGTAGGTTGTCCACAAGGAAAGTAATTGTTATATCCTTGAGTGATTTACACTTTTAGTTAGTGATCACGCCGGTACGTAGTCCTACGCATTATCATTCTAAACTAGGGTGAGATCCTTGAAACCCACCTTCAATATGGGGCATGAGGAAGTAGTGGGAAAATTTTCGTTTGAGAAAGTTGTATCACCGATAGCCTGAGGAATAGGCACAAGGTGTTGAAGACTCGTGTAACCGTATGAAAATAATTTTTGGACTCATTGATACCATTTCCTTGCCACTATAGATGTTGCTAGTAAGTGAAGTATAATATGGTAATAGGAAGAGGATGTTACCTAATAGTAGAGTTGTGTGAAAGTACCCGTACCTATTTATAGTGGACAAGGTACTTACTGAGGTTTTGTGTGGATAAACATTACCATTGTTCCTCTAGATGTTTAGAGGTGAGTGGATTATCAGAGTGTTGGGATCAGTCAGAAGTTTGTCTGATGTCTATAATGGGATAATCACCAACCGTATAAGGTAGATATCCCTTGGGAAAAGTCACACGCTGGGAATAGAGATTCAAAGAATGGGCATGAGTAGTCTGATGTTTTATGGTTTCTCCCAGAATGGGAGTTTTATGTTTTGACGCGGGGGTTGATACGGAGTGAGGTGTGAACTCATAATAATATTGAGGTAATGCAGCCAACGATGTTTAGGTTATTCTTATTCGAACGATATTTAGTAAGAGCACGATGTGAGGTGCATTTATTGAGGTGTAACCCTATAACCGATAGAGTGTCAAGAGTGTTCAACAAGATTGTTGTGAAACGAGGGCCGTAGTAATTGAGGCTTTCTTTATATCTCATTTTGAGTACCGAAGGATACCTAATTTTTCCAGGTATGCCGTACTTTTTTGAATTTCGGGACGAAATTCCGTTATTAGGGGGGAAGTATGTAATACCCCGTATTTTTATAGCTTTTAATTATGAGATTAATTATAAGTAATTGTTTTTAATTGTGGATTAATTAAATTAATTTGGAATAATTAATTGGAAATTAATTCGGATTTAAATAACTAGCAAGACGAGAGTTAGTATTTAAATATGATGATAATGTTGAATATTACTGAGTGATTATAGTAATATGTGGTTATTGAATTGAATTTATTAAAATTATCGTGAGTTGAAAATACGGCAGTTTCGGTAATTAAGTTGGGACGCGCGTGTCAGTCGTGTCAGGACCCAATTTAATGGATTTAAAAGTATTTTATTTTTATGTCATCCGTATGAGCATTTTGAGTGTGCCAACATGTCCGGAAGGGTCGAGATAGTCAGAAAACACTAGACGTGGGTTTAGTTTGGGTCTCGGGGCATTTTTAGGCATAACTGGCAACCCGAGAGGGTATTTTAGTCATTCCTATTTTTGGTGAATAGTGACCCACGAAAATTAGGAAGTATTTATCAGCCAACCCTTGAGTCCCTTAGGGTTTTCACAACCAAAAAGTATCATGGCAATTAGAGAGGAAGAGAGGAGAAGTTCCAAGGTTTCCATGGCCACAACCACCACACACCACCACCATCGTCGGATTTGTGACCGAAAAGAGAGGGGAGAACAACCAATACCATCATCAACGGATCAGAATCTGTATTTTCCAGGCAAGTGATTTATCTTTCAAAGATTCAAAGAATATATTTTACATGATAGTCTAGATTTGATGATTTATCGTAAATAAATGAACTAATTGTGAAATTGGAGAATTGAAATATTGAATATGGGTAGGATTTATGTAGATAAAAAATTCTAGGCATAAACTAGTTGTGAAACCATGATCCATGCGTAGAAAATTGGGAAATTATGTAAGATATATGAAGATCTTGAAAGAAATAGGAGAAGCAGGGTTTTTATGATAAATTGGGTGCTTTGAATTAAGAAACTATTGATTCATGACGATTTAATGATTCTAGTGTGACACCCTGACTAATTAAATACCGGGTAGCTACTCCTTTATTAAATTAATTCAAAATGCCAAGTTGGCTCAGTTAATAGCATCACTGTCGAAAACATTTTATTATTTCTAACCACCTAGTATTTAAAAAGTAAGTTGTCAAATTTTAATCTAAGTCTGATTAACATGCAACAAGTGTAATGAAGAATAATAACACCATTCACCATAATGAAGTAAATAGAATAACCAACACATGCTATAAATAAATCTGGAGGAAAGACTCCTCACAACAAATCCCACAACTGAAATAAGTAAGGAAATACTAAATACTGAATTAATACATGCCAGAGTTTGAAAACTGAAATGGAAATGTCTCTAATAGAATTTGGGCAACATGCCCTACAACTGAGGAATACTGAGTATGGAATCCAAATGATATAAGCGTCTAAAAGCAAATCCCTGTAGCTTCCACAAGCAGCTACAACTCGTCATCTGAGTGAGAATCCTATGCATGGTGTCCTTGTGGCTGGGCACCTAAAATGGTTTTACAAAAAAAATAGATTTGAAAGTAAACGGGTCAGAGCCCGAATGTGGAGATATTTTAAAAACCTGCAAGTGCTTTAAAAACATCTGAGACAGTATATGCAAAATACATGTTAGGACGTGCTCTCACATGAGATACTCACCTCTCGTCTAACTGTGCACTCCTAACGTTCATGTACCCATTCATGTGTTAACTCATAACTATCTACTTCTAAAGAGTTTCTAACACTTCTACTCGGTTCACGTTCAATTTCCAATCTTAACAATTAAATAGAGAGTTCTACTTTAATTCTCGGATTCCCAATTATTAACAAAACCATTTATTGATAAAAGTTCCCTTTTTTATCTTTTCATAACTTTACCAAAACTATACTCACAATTAACATAGTAAATTCCTTCTCATTTAACCGTATATTTTCACATCATAAATATACAATACAAGCACCCAAAGGCTAAGCTGCGGTGCACACATACTCTGCTATCCATCCCGGTACATCACGTACATAAGGATCACGCATTCCGAATCTCTCAGGAATAGTTCAGATAACAACATCACAAATAGTGGAGGCGAACACAGTCACCATCACATGGGTCACGCACATACCTACGCTCCCACGATCAGCAGACTTATTAATATCCCAATAAGTCCTTCTATGACCTATGTTCATCGAGGTAACCAATCTAAATCCGGGCAACACAAGGATAAGAAGGCCCTAAGCGAACGTAAACCTCCCGTGATAGCAAGTATGGTAGGTATGTCATACACATAAAGTTATATACTAAGCATTCACACATCTTAGATATCTCAATATTAATAAAGGTATGCTCTACATCTTTATACCATTATTCCAAATTCATATATTTCAAGTATCCCGATAACATAGAAATTAAATTGCCGACACGTCTCACGTCGTAGTTTCTTAAATTTAAAACCTATCTCAAATAGACTATTAAGTCCCCATTATTCCCACATATAACATCTATATACCTAAGGTCTTTACTTCTTCCCCAAACCTTATTTCATCAAATTATTCAAATTTGCACTATTAGTCCAACTATTATCTCACATAACGAATTTCATTAATTTAGAATAACTCCTCAAATTAAATTCCAATTCAAGTCCAATCTCATAATCATGCCTACTGGTCTTTCTTAAGGTTAAGGGTATTCACAATGTCTCCAATAATATTATCCAAGGGTTAACACCATTAAAATTTAATTAGGGAGAAACTTTATTCATTCTGGGAAGGTCGATCGATCGACCTTTATCTTCGATCGATCGATGGTGGTCGATCGATCGACTGAAGAACATCGATCGATCGAACGCACCAGGTCTGGTTACGGACTACTTCGTTTTGCAGTTACCAATTCGTCCCAAAACTCCATTTTTAAGCAAGAAACTCCAAGACAAGGCTACCATAACATCATACTATCATCCTACAACAGTATTAACAATCCAAATTCCATAATTCATCATTCCAAGGTTTAGTTTAGATCAAAACTACATCAAAATTTCCAGGATTCTTCTTCATTCAAGAACATCATTAAACTTCTTCTAACTCCATTTTTAAATCATCAAAGGTTCTGTTTAGAACATATAATTCGTCCAGAATATCACTACATGCAATTCCTACATAAATCATGGCTTTTAACTTCCAATTCATGGGTCTAAATTATCTTCAAAAATCAATTTCGAAAATTTCCTAAACATGGAAAAGCATAGCTTGATTCAAATGAGTTAAACCACTTGCCTTAATCTTTCTCTGAATTTGGTGATGAATCTTGAAAGCTAAGTTGTTCTCCCTCTCTTCTTCTGCAGAATTCTCTTCCTTCTCTCTCTCTCTACAAGTTTCCCAAGGTTGAAGACAATGGAGGTGTGGTTGGTTTGTTTGGTAAGTTGGGATTATATTTCAACTTCTCCCGTAGCCCATTAAGTCTCTTAGTGTAGTTAGTGGGTTAAAGAAGAAGTCAGATTTGTATTTCCAATTTTCGTCACTTTTAATTCCCAAAAATACAAAATTACCAAAATGCCCCTATAAGTTACCGGTATCGACCAATAATGCCCCGGAACCCAAACTTAACCCTCGGCAAGTGTTTTCAGACTATTTCGACCCTTCCGGAAGCGTTGGCACACTCAAAATGACCATACGGGTGATGGAACTAAAATTCACTTTTTAAATATAATAATATATACCATGACGCGGCGGTCACACGCGTCTCAACAAAATTCCCAAATTGCCGTATTTAAATCTCACGACAATTTCAATATTTCCAAAATTCATATATTGCCATATATACACATTATAATCAAATACTAACTCACATCTCGTTAATATTTTTATCCGGATTAATTTCCAAATTAATATACATTTAATTCAATTAGTCCCAAAAATAAATATCACAGAAAATACGGAGTATTACATACTCCCCCGCAATAACTGAATTTCGTCCCGAAATTCGGAAAAGTAAGGTACGCCTGGAAAAATAGGTATCCTCCAGTGTTGAGAACAATTATAAAAAGAAGTCCAAATTACTAAAACCCTCGCTACACAATGAGTTTGTTTAACATACTTGATACCTTATCAGAATAATCTCGATAAATGCACTTCGCGTTGTGCTCTTATTAAACAACATTCTAGTAAAAATACCTTATACATCATTGGCCATACTGCCTTAATATCATTATGAGTCCGCACCTCACCACGCATTAACTCCCGCGTTTATCAACACATGAAACACCCATTCTGGAAGGAATCAATAAAACATCTGACTACTCTTGACCACTCTTTGATTCTCTATTCCCGACGTTGTGACCTTTACACAAGGGAAAACCACTTCAGCCTGTTGGTGTTACACCAACCTTTATAAGTACCTTGTCCACCATAAATATATACGGGTGCTTTTCCCCCAACGCTATCATTTGGTAATATCTGCTCCTCATGTCTACAATGTACCTCACTAGTTATACCCGATTTGGAATTGAAAATATCGCAATGGATCCAAAATTTCTTTCATACAATCCGTCAGTCGTTAGTCACCTTGTGCCTGCACCTCGGGTTTTAGGTGATACAACCCTCAGTTTGAATCGTTTTTTCTCATTACTTATTGTCACCCCACTTGAATGTGGATATCGGGGATTTCATCCCAGTTCTAAATAGTATTACGTCGAACCACGTACCGACGTGTTCACTATCTAATAGTGTAAATTACCCCAAGTATATAACCATTTCTCTCCTTCTGGACCATGTACCACAACCATTTCTCACTTTTTCCACTTGACCCTCCCATTCTTGGAATCGTCGTCTTGGTACAAAATTATTTGGTGGTTCATCTAACCCTAACTGGTCTACTACTTACTATCCCTCTTTCAATGCCGATATTCACATAAACTTTCCCCCGTTCGAAGATACTTGATGATCTTATTCTTCCGACGAATACCAAAAGTTTGGAACTTTACCCCTTTTCACTACTTTGTACATAACTAGACTTCATACCTGATTCACATCCTCATTTTATTTACTCTTGAGTTACCCTCAACATTCGATTGATGGGAAAAACACCCCGCCCGCTCGGGGAGAGCGAACGATGCGCTACTATCGATAAACTAAACTAATCCACAATTAACAAGGTATACAGCATCCAAATCCCACAATAAAACAATAAACCACTATTCTTATCTTCAATTTAATACAACAAATCTGTCGAAATAATTACAACAATCCAACTATCTCGAAAATAAAATAAATCTCCAAATTTGAACGTGCTACACTGACTACACATGATATCCACTTACACCTTATCTTATGACGTTTAATCTCATAAGTAAAAATCTCATTCGTCCATGTTCCCTCTTCCTTTGATTTACGCTTTAGTAAATCAAGATGTATTTGCCCCTTATAACCCATCCATACTGTTTTTAAACATTATATACGAATCATACAAATCCCAACTCTTTATTGTCACTGTAAATACAACGGTGCTATACCACTAGGGCGTTCTCAATCGCTTCCGAATTACAAACCCTAAATCCTCCTTATCCTCAATGCGTCCCTCAATATGCCGTGCCAAAAATAATATTATTAGTACTTACATAGTAATTTACCAACAACTGGCTCTAATGGCCTTATAACATAATTTACTCCTTGTAACTTCCCGTTATAACTACATACTCCCGTATCGATAGAGGTATCCAATTCATGAACGAAGGACCACACTTCTCCTTACTACCAATCTTACGCTAAGTTTCATGCGTGGGGTGTCTCGCAAAGCGAAATCCAAACAAGGAACCCCCCCGATACACTACTACCTAACATTGTTGGTCATCGGAATCCGTTAAGCCCTGTCCATAGTATGTACCCCTACACTCTCGTTTCTCAACAAAGTTACATTTTGCCGCAATGACACAAGGAACTCCCTTCGAATGACACTTTCTCTTGACACTGATGGTAATCACATTCCATATACACCACGTAACTAAGATCGGGGTTCTCAAAATCCCGTCCCCAGACACACAACTATGAGTATAAACTCCCAAATCTTTAACGGGGAATAAAACGATGCACTCCTTTTGTTATAACTTCTCTATCGTTAAATATAAAAACCAACTAACTCTTTGTTGACTAGTAAATCAATTACGTACGACTTAAATAATGAAATCCCTACGCATAATGGGATTCAATATCCGAGACCATTACACCATTTTGAAATCACAACATATTCAAATATATGTATATATACCTGTGGGGACCTTGAATTTAGCACCATAGGCCTGGACGAGTAGCCTCTCCCTAGCGGCCCAAAGTCCAGGCCCATCACATTCATATCAATCCAATTACCCCACGATCCCATGAAGGGAAGTTGTGGGGAAACACGATTCCATGTAGGGGAGATGGCTAATAAGAAGGAACCCATCACCCCCACTACTCCAACATACACATGTATAAATTAAACCCTAAGTCCGGGGCAAAGGACAAGTTGTATTCTCTGTACTTATTCCTCAGAATATAGAGAAAGAACACTGACTGAACCATCGTGGACGTAGGCACTTCTTTGTTGAACCACGTACCTCCGTTGTTGTGTGATTGGCTTGTTATTTATCTTTTCTTGGTTGTTACCTCTTTCATATTTATTTGTGTTGCATAATAATTGTCACCACAATTGGCACCGTCTCTGGGAACCGTTTATCTTTCCTTGAGAAGAGCCCACGCCAAGAAAAAATCTAAGATGTCTGGTCACAGCAGCAACGCTCCTCAAGCAGGAGATATTCAGGAGCCATCCGCTCCTCGCAGGGTTAGGTCTGAAGTCCGACGTTCAGACCAAGGGGCTCGCTTAGAAAGGACAGCCTCAGAAGAAAGTCAAGGACCAGCAAGGTCCACTCAGATATCCAGATTGATCGATGCATACGAAGCAAGGCTCCACGAGCAGAGGGAGTCTTCTCGCAGGTATGAGGCTGAGAATGCTCGCCTGAAAAGAAGACTGGAAAAACTGGAAAAAAAACTACGTCCTGATACCAGGAGACGCCCCTATCGCACTCCTAGCCCTCAGGCGAGCAAATCTCGCAGCCGAGGAAGGAGCCCTAGGCGGAAATATCAAGGGTTCGAAGGTGGCGACTCAGACGACGACCTCCGCGAGCAACTGAGAAAAGCTCGCCGCTATCAGAGCCCTGCTCGCAGCAACGACAACATACGGAACCTAGACCGCAGAGAAATGGACCAACATCCAGCGCACCGCGGCACCAGGTCAACCAGAGAACTCGCCAGGAGAGCCCTCAAGACCCAGATGAAATCGCCCTTCACAAGGGAAATTGAAGAAGAAGAAGCTCCCAAAAAGTTTGCTATTCCAAGGTTCAAGATTTACGACAGGAAGACTGATCCCATTGATCATATAAGGCAGTACCGGCAGGCTATGACCCTCTGGAATCACCGAGATGCACTGATGTGCCGTATTTTTCCCTCGAGCCTTCATGACGTGGCCCAAAAATGGTTCGAGAAACTCCCTCACCGATCCATCAGAAATTTCAAATCCCTGGCCGAGCTCTTTACGGCCCGGTTTATCACCAGCAGCTCCCATCCCAATGGATGCCCTATTGACGATGAAGAAAACTCCTCAGGAGACACTTCGAGACTACGCGAAGAGGTACTGGGAGTTATTCAACGAAGTCGAAGACTGCGCGAAAGAGGTGGCAGTGGCTTCATTCAAAATTGGGCTACCTAGCTCTTCCCTCCTTTACCAGTCCTTGACAAAGAAGGAAGCAACCACCATTGATGACCTGATGGCCCGGATTGAGAAATACGCAAAGGTGGAAGATGTCACCCGCCTTAACGTAGGTGAGAACGGTCGAGCCAAGCTTGCCACGAAGGGAAGTGAGAAAGTTGATAACCAGAAAAAAGGAGGAAAGAATGGGAGCAAGAATGGCCCCAAGAACGGAGGAAGCCCTGACGTTGCAAAGTCGTTCCAGGCGGTCAACACCGTCTTCAAAGAACCAATTTACAAAATTCTCGCTAAGATCAAGGATGAGCCGTTCATCAAATGGCCCCGGAAAATGGGAGGAGACCCATCGAAAAGAAACAATGCGCTGAGATGCACCTTCCACAAAGAGGGAGGAAATAAGACCGAGCACTGCAAGGCTCTTAAGTCCCACCTCGAGGAGTTGGCCCAATCCGGACATTTGAATGACTTTGTGGATAGGAAGGTAGAGAGAATGACTGCCCACAAGGAGGCAAAACCCGACAACGTATTAGAAGACGACACCGGACACGAATTCGCGGTAATCCATGGAGTATCCGATGTTAAGAAAATCCAAGGCAACTCAGCTCGGATGGAGGTAAAGAAGCTGACAGCAGTAATGCAAGCTTTTCAAATTGATCCAGCGAAATCACAGGCAGGAAAATGCCACCGAGCAGAGGACATCAACTACAACAAGCATATTGTTTTCACGGATGAAGATCTTGTGGGGGTGAGGACCCCACATCACGATGCCCTAGTCATTACACTCAGGATAGCCAACTTTGATATCGACAGGCTTCTCGTCGACCAAGGAAGCTCATCCGAAGTAATGTACATCGACCTGTTCAGGAAATTGAAGTTGAACATCGCCGACCTGAAGGGAACCACTGTTCCTCTGGTCGGCTTCGCTGGAAAAATGACCATGCCTCTGGGCAAGATAGTACTACCAGTGCTCGCTGGAAATGTTTCGAAAATGATCGAATTCTTGGTGGTCGACATCGATTCACCGTATCAAGCCATCCTTGGCAGGGGATGGCTTCATACAATGAGGGCAGTCTCCTTGACCTACCACCAGAAGCTCAAATATGTCACCGAGCGGGGAGTGATGGAGATACATGGCGACCAGGCGATGGCGCGAAAGTGCTTCATAGCGTCCATCCGACCAAGGCCACAGAAAAAAGACGTTCAAACCAGCAAGAAAGTGGAGGAAGGTGCAATCCCTTCCAAATAGCAATTAAAATATGGAAGGCCCGGAGTGGAAGAGACCAGGCTCCTCCCCTCCGAACGTGTTGTAGAGGACCTGGTAGAAGCAATTGCTAGAGAAGGCGACAACAGCAGAGTCTTCCTGATCGGGGCCTCACTCACCGACCAAGAGCGAAAAGATTTGTTAACCTTACTCAGAAGCAACATAGATGTTTTCGCTTGGGAACCCTATGAGCTGCCTGGAATCGATCCCAATATGGTCTGCCATCGGTTGCACGTCAATCCCACATTCAAGCCAATAGCACAGAAGGCACGACGAACTGCTCCCGAGAAAGCCAAAGCAATAGAGCAAGAAGTCGAAAAACTGCTGGATGCAGGATCCATACGGGAAGTATAATTCCCCAAATGGTTATCCAACCCAGTGGTAGTTCCAAAAAGCAACGGGAAGTGGAGAGTTTGCATAGTCTTCACTGACCTCAACAAAGCCTGCCCCAAGGATAGCTTCCCTCTTCCGAAAATAGACCAACTAGTAGACGCCACTGCAGCTCACGAGCGAATGAGTTTCCTGGACGCATACTCAGGCTATCACCAGATTCCCCTGTATGCACCAGATCAGGATAAAACGGCGTTTATCACGACGGTTGGTTTATACTGTTACAAGGTCATGCCTTTTGGGCTAAAAAATGCAGGGGCAACTTATCAGCGGCTGGTTACTAAAATGTTCAAGAATCAGATGGGAGACACGATGGAGGTCTACATCGACGACATGCTCGTCAAGAGCAAGGAGAAAAAAAACCACCTTTCGGACCTGGCAAGTACCTTCAAAATCCTCAGGAAATACCGAATGAAACTCAACGCGAGCAAGTGTTCCTTCGGTGTCCAGTCAGGAAAGTTCCTTGGGTATTTGGTCAGCAAGCGTGGCATAGAGGCAAATCCGGACCAGATTGATGCAATTAAACGGGTGAAACCTCCTCGCACAATCCGCGATGTACAGAAGCTCACTGGAATGCTCGCTGCTCTAAATCGTTTCATTTCTAAATCCTCCGAGAAATACAAGCCCTTCTTCCAACTCTTAAAAGGCAACAAAACGGTAGAATGGACCCCAGGTTTCTCGCAAGCATTAGGCGAGCTCAAATCCTACCTAAGCTCCCCACCACTGCTTGTCATACCACAGCAAATGGACCCTTTGTACCTCTACCTTTCTGTATCCAGCCATACTATCAGCTCAGCGCTAATGTGTGAAGTTACAGGGATCCAACATCCAGTCTATTACGTGAGCAAAACCTTACTAGATGCCGAGCAGCGCTACCTGCCATTGGAAAAGCTCGCATTCGCCCTGGTAATGTCCTCGAGGAAACTGAAGCATTACTTCGAAGCTCACACGATCATTGTCCTTACATCACACCCCCTCAAGGCTGTCCTACGGAAGGCGGATTTGTCGGGCAGACTGTCTAAATGGTCAGTCGAGCTCGGCCGGTTTGACATCCAATTTCAACCAAGGACGGCTATTAAGGGTCAAATCCTTGCTGACTTCATAGAGGAATTCACAGGCGAAGAGCCCTTCGACCAGCCTAAACCAACAGAACAAAGCAACCAGGTTACAAGGGAAGGCTGGAAACTATTTGTTGATGGAGCCTCCAACTCAAAGGGGGCAGGAGTAGGAATTGTTCTCATCACTCCAGAAAATACAATCCTCGAGCAAGGAATCAGGCTGGGATTTGCAGCCTCCAACAACGAAGCAGAATATGAAGCCTTAATAGCAGGTCTCCAAAGGGCGCAAACTCTAGGAGCAAAGCATTTACAAGTATTCGGAGACTCGCAACTAGTTTCCAATCAGATAAGTGGAGACTACAACGCGAAGGACGAGAGGATGGAAGCCTACCTCTCCTTGGTAAGAAACTTAATGACAAACTTTGAAGAAATCAACATCCAACAGTTTCCCAGGGGGTAAAACAGCCACGCTGACGCCTTGGCAGCCTTAAGCTCGGCAGTTGACTCAACCCTTAAAAGGATAATCCCTATCGATTTCCTTAGCTGCCCGAGCATTTACCCCAACTGCGAGCTGACCAAAGAGAAACAAATACTCCAATTGGAACCAGCCCCAAGCTGGATGGATCCCTTGAGAGACTATTTGAAGAACGGAACGCTCCCAGAGGATAAGAGGACTGCCCACCAGATAAGAGTCAAAGCTGCTCGCTTTCACTTATCCACGGGAGGCGACTTGTATAAAAGATCTTTCTCCGGCCCCTACCTTAGATACGTCCACCCAGGCGATGTCAAGACAGTGCTTCACGAGCTTCACGAAGGAATCTGCGGGAGCCACGTCGAAGAAAGGTCTCTAGCCTTCCGAGCAATAAAGGAAGGTTACTGGTGGCCATATATGCAAAGGGACTCCGCAGTATATGTCCGCAGATGCCTCAAATGCCAGCTTCACGCCCCCATGGTCCACCAGCCTGCCAGCGAATTGAAATCCCTGACCAGACCCTGGCCCTTCGCCCAGTGGGGAATGGACATCGTGGGACCACTGCCCACCGCTGCCGGCAATCGCAAATACCTGTTGGTCGCAACTGATTACTTTACCAAATGGATCGAGGCAGAACCACTGGCGAATATCCGAGATGCTGACATGATGAAGTTCATATGGAGAAATATAATCACTCGATTCGGGATCCCCAGAACCATCATCACTGACAATGGAACACAGTTCGAGAGTGGCCCTTTTCAGAACTTCTGCGACCAGCACGGGATCAGGCACCACTTCAGCTCAGTAGCTTATCCTCAAAGCAACGGACAAGCTGAGGCTTCCAACAAAATAATGATCGCTGGGTTGAAGAAGCGGTTAGAGCGAGCAAAGGGCGCATGGGCAACCGAGCTACCACATGTCCTATGGGCATACAGAATGACTCCTAGGCGAGCCACAGGTCAAACGCCATTCTCACTAGCATATGGTATGGAAGCGGTCATCCCATTAGAAGCAGGATTGCCTACAATGAGATCCGACCTTCTCGAGCAGGGTCAGAACGATCAGGCTCTGCTCGCTGAACTCGACTTGGCCGACGAACGCAGGGAACTAGCCATAGTAAAACTAGCGAGCTATCAGCAACAGCTCGCAAAGCACTACAGCAAAAAGGTCAATCCGAGGAAGTTCGAAGTTGGAGACTATATCCTAAGAAAGGTCCTGGGCAACACAGTGAAGCCATCAGATGGTAAACTGGGCCCAAACTGGGAAGGACCTTATGAGATAATTAGAGACGATCTGCAAGGTGCCTATCATTTGAAAACGATGGAAGGCAGAGAGATACCACGAGCATGGAACGCAGCTAATCTCAAGAAATTCTACTTTTAGGAGTTCAATTGATTAGATCTTTTATTGTACTCATTATGAGAAAAGACAGTTTATTTCTCTATTTATCAATAAAAATCTCTCAGTTGATCAATCTCTAAAAAGTAACAATTATATCTTATTGCACATCCTTTTCAAATCACAGGTATAATGGTTGACATAACAGGGGAACACCCCTCCTCAGGTCATCGTCACGAAGCACGACAGACCTCTTAGCATTGCCCATGGCAATATATGAAGCCCTACAGAGTATTCTTAGGCATCAAACCTACTTTGGTTAAACCAAATCCTGACCGGATGAAGACATCCAATGACAGGTGTGTCATCGCCAATTGCCCCTCTTAGACCTAAGGGAGTGTGACGACACGACCTCAAAGGTAAAGAGAGAGCACAATGGTATTCTTAATACTGGACTGGGCGGACACTCACATGACAAGATAAAGATTGCGAAGCTGCAAAAATATAACAAAGATTGGATAAACACGTTTAGTCGGCAAAATCGCCCAAAACTCAAACTTTCCATTAATCTTTTATATTTACAAACAATAATAGTACATGTTTAGTCGGCAAAGGCTTGCCCAAAGCATTTACAATTATAAATATATATATATATATATATATATATATATATATCAAGAAGGTGGAAGCCTCCGAGCAAGGTAGTCAGCAGCCTTGGCTCTCCTCCCATCATCAGGGGCAGGATCGAATTCCTCAACAACCTCACTTGTGTCCAACTCCAGAAGTCTCCGAGGAATAGCATCGATAGGAATCCATCGATCATCTCGCCTGAATGGATTGGGCATCAGAGTAGAGGGAGAAACCTCGTGCCGATACCACAATATCGAGTTCCTTGGGACTTGCAGCTCTTTGAGAGCACTCAACCACCCCCTGATGAAGGAAAGCTCCTCGAACTCTGATAATATCGTAGGAGCATCCAACCAGCCCTGATCATAGCCATCAGTCCACACTTGGCAAGGGCCCTTCTTGAATAGATGCCGCAGTCGGGTGACATCCCTCTGGAGCCCAGCAGCAGTTACGTAAGCTCGCCGGACATCGCCGTGCAGCTCTTCCATTTCCCTCTCACGCTGCTCCTCAACTTCCCTACTCCTACCCCGTGTACTCCTACCAGCACGCGGGAGGGAAGGCCGAGTAACTCGCGACGAAGAAGAGCCTTGTAGGACTGCCGAAGCGATGCTCGGCGAATGCTCCTTAAGCTTCAAGACCTCCCGCCTCAGGTCGTCATTCTCCCGCTGAAGAAACTCCACGACTTGATTAATCTCGGTGGCCTCCAGTAACTTTGCTCTCAGCTCGCTAACTTCTTCCTGCACTGAAGCTCCGATCTCTTCCATTTCCTGGAGCCTGTCCTTCAATTTGGCCACCAGCTCGGACTGATCTTTATATTTCTGGTTCCTTGACTTAGCAAACCTGCAAAGCCTAGCAAAAGCCTGGCGAACTGCAGGGCTTGCATTAGGACCCAGAGTCCTACCTAATTGGGAGGTAACAGGAACATAGTCATCCACATCAACCAAGTACAAGTCAAAGAAAAAGGAAAGCAAGGGATCAGCATAAACAAAAATAAAGTCTTTTCATTGATAACGAGCGAGGTTACATCAGAACAAAAAAGGAAAAAATTACAAAGAATCCCTATCACTTAGCAACCTCGGTGGATGGACCTTTGTCTTTATCAGCATCGGCAAGGGCATTACCCTCTGCAGGGGCATCCACTGCCTCCTCGACCAAGGGAGCATCAGAAGAGGTCGCCCGAGAAACAGGATCGCTGCCTTCAGCAGTTGGGGTTGGGTCCTCATCCACGACCGGCTTTGGCCCTGGATCATGCTCGTCAAAGAGTGGGGATGCAACATCCACCCCAGCGGCCACAAGGGCCTTGTTCCACCCTTTCTTGAAGTTCAGACGGCTAATATAGCCTATCTGAACCTCGGCGTCTTCATACGCAGCAGCCCAGCCAGAATTGTATGAATGTTCTTTAAGAGTGGCTGCCTGGGCTTTCTCCGCCTCCAGCTGCTCGGCAAGGACCCTGTTCTTCTCCACAAAGTCCAGCTTGCTCTAGCAGACCTGATCATACGACTTCCTCAGCTCGCCGAGCTCCCTAACAGCATTATCTCTCTCGCGAGCAGAATTAGCAAGGGCCGAGGCAGAAGAAGCTCGAGCCGCATCAGCAGCCTTCAGATCGGCCTCCAGCTGAGAACCTCTGGCCATCAGAGTAGACTTCTACTGCTCCAGCTCGGTGTTCCTTCTCAGAAGCTCGTCGTGGGAGCGATAGAGCATAGCAAAGTCAGTCACAAACTGAAAAAAATAAGGAAAGGATTAGAAAGAAGAAACCATCAAAACGGATTAGAAAAAGTTGAGAAGTAGAAAAGGAACCTTACCAAGGCAAGCCTCTGGCTAGCTTTCAAAGCCAGTTGATCGGACCCTGACGCCCTCTCACGATCTGCAGGGAGGACTGCCCTCTCAAGCAGCGCAGGGGCGAGCTGAGGAGAGGTGGCCACCGAAGCCCCCTCAGGCAGAGCAGATACTGGGACCAAGGCTTGACCGGTCTTGGTCCTCAGTTCCATCTTCCTCCTCTCCTCCTCCTTTTCCTTCTCCCTCCTCTTTCTCTCTTCCACCTTCTTCCTCTCCTCCTCCTTTTTCTTCTCCCTCTCCCTCGCCTGCTCCTCCTCCCTCTTCTTCTTCTCTTGCTCTTGAGGGGAAGGCCGAGAACCAGTAGCTATGGCCCCGGAGACAGTCTTCGATTTTTTTGACCTCTGTGCAAGAAGCACATCATCATCATCATCTCGGATTAAATTCTTCCTGGGAGGCATTTCTTCACCTGAATTGCTGGTAGTACTCGAGGAACTGCTGCTATCAGCACTACCTCCACCCAAATTACTCACAACACCGGCAGGCTCACTCTCCGAGCTGCTCTCTTCTTCATCCAATTGGATGGGCTCAGCAGAAATCTCTTCGGAAGAGTCAAAGTCCGGAACAGTATCCACAAGTCGGGCTATGAAGCTGGAGCCTGTGTTCTTGTACTCAAGCAGAAAAGCAGCAGACCTAGGATGCTCGCCGTCACCCAAGGGTTCCCTGATGTTCCAAGCTTTCACCAGTTCCGAGATACGAACCTCGCTGAGAGCAGGCTCCAAGTTCTTTATCTTCGCTGTAAAAGAAAAAGCAAGGAGAAGTTAGAAAAACCACAAAGTCAGCAAAGGTTGAAATAATAATCTGGCATCTACCTATATATTCTTCCCCATAAAAAGGAACAGTGAACCTCTCAGACCTCGACCCTTCAAATTGGGGGAAAGTTGCCAATTCCTGACAAGAAAACCTTCTTGCCAGTAGTCCTTATGGGAATCAGGTAGATTTACTACCAATACCCTATCAGGGCTCCTAGCCTTAAGGTACAGAACTCCTGAACTCGTTCGAGAAAAGGAGTAACAAAAACAGACCTCGGCAAGCCCTAACTTCGTGCCATACAATTGATTTATCCTATGCACGCCGTTCACTATTTTCCATACGTTAGGCGAACATTGTGCAGGCACAATACTGAAGTAGCTAAAGAAGTGCAGAAACAGATCATTGGGAGGGAAGGTAAGTCCCCCCTGGGAGAGCAACAGGACGTGAATCCAATGTGCATCCTCTATATCCCTAACGTTCCTAGGAGGCGAGGCACAGCACTCAATCTCTACCCACTCAGGAATACTATAGAATTTTCTAAACTCAGCCACAGACCTATTTCCAATCTTCGCCATTGGAAAAACACAAGAAAAACTACAAACCAAAGAGAAAATGCAAAAAAGCACGAGAGACATACAAGACAGAAGATCAGGTCAAATGGCGAAGAAGCAACGAAAGTTGAGATCGAAAACAGAGGGTACTAAGCGCAAGAGCTCTCAGAAGACGAAAGATTGCTGGAAAAACCTGAAGCGACAAAAAGAAATGCGCCTTATTCCAACGAGCCTTCAAGTCTAATCATAGCGCACGGATAGCGAAGCGGGTGCCGCCAAAGTAACTTCACAGTTTTTAAAGAAATCAACCATGATAGCTGATTATTTAAATTCATTGGACCTGAAAAGATGGCCCAACAAATTTAGGGGCAATTGTGGGGACCTTGAATTTAGCACCATAGGCCTGGACGAGTAGCCTCTCCCTAGCGGCCCAAAGTCTAGGCCCATCACCTTCATATCAATCCAATTACCCCACGATCCCATGAAGGGAAGTTGTGGGGAAACACGATTCCATGTAGGGGAGATGGCTAATAAGAAGGAACCCATCACCCCCACTACTCCAACATACACATGTATAAATTAAACCCTAAGTCCGGGGCAAAGGACAAGTTGTATTCTCTGTACTTATTCCTCAGAATATAGAGAAATAACACTGACTGAACCATCGTGGACGTAGGCACTTCTTTGCTGAACCACGTACCTCCGTTGTTGTGTGATTGGCTTGTTATTTATCTTTTCTTGGTTGTTACCTCTTTCATATTTATTTGTGTTGCATAATAATTGTCACCACAATACCTATATACAAATGTATAATTGCGAGTCCGACCCTCTCACAGATGGGGCCTCGCCAGAACAAAACATGCTACCCCAAGGTGGCAATCCCAATAAACTTGCAATACCAGCACACTATCGGTATAATCATATATATAAAGCCATAAATAATATCATCTCATACTCGTATAATACAGCACTAAAACAAGTAATTTCAATAAAGCAGAACCGCTATTAATATACCCATTCATCCTCCGCGGATGACAATAAAAGTAATCACCCACACTATCAGGGAAAAAGTTCTTATATATAATAAAGTTACTGATGTACTCACTAAATTCGACTCTCAAGTGAGAATAACAACAGTGACAAATGTAGCAACTCATTCACGCCACAAATAACATGCATCATCATCTGAGAATGTAACTCATACTTCTATTTTATCAATCGTCCCGGCTACTCAAATATAACTATCTACTTCTAAAGAGTTTCTAACACTTCTACTCGGTTCACGTTCAATTTCCAATCTTAACAATTAAATAGAGAGTTCTACTTTAATTCTCTGATTCCCAATTATTAACAAAACCATTTATTGATAAAAGTTCCCTTTTTATCTTTTCATAACTTTACCAAAACTATACTCACAATTAACATAGTAAATTCCTTCTCATTTAACCGTATATTTTCACATCATAAATATACAATACAAGCACCCAAAGGCTAAGCTGCGGTGCACACATACTCTGCTATCCATCCCGGTACATCACGTACATAAGGATCACGCATTCCGAATCTCTCAGGAATAGTTCAGATAACAACATCACAAATAGTGGAGGCGAACACAGTCACCATCACATGGGTCACGCACATACCTACGCTCCCACGATCAGCAGACTTATTAATATCACAATAAGTCCTTCTATGACCTATGTTCATCGAGGTAACCAATCTAAATCCGGGCAACACAAGGATAAGAAGGCCCTAAGCGAACGTAAACCTCCCGTGATAGCAAGTATGGTAGGTATGTCATACACAAAAAGTTATATACTAAGCATTCACACTTCTTAGATATCTCAATATTAATAAAGGTATGCTCTACATCTTTATACCATTATTCCAAATTCATATATTTCAAGTATCCCGATAACAAAGAAATTAAATTGCCGACACGTCTCACGTCGTAGTTTCTTAAATTTAAAACCTATCTCAAATAGACTATTAAGTCCCCATTATTCCCACATATAACATCTATATACCTAAGGTCTTTACTTCTGCCCCAAACCTTATTTCATCAAATTATTCAAATTTGCACTATTAGTCCAACTATTATCTCACATAACGAATTTCATTAATTTAGAATAACTCCTCAAATTAAATTCCAATTCAAGTCCAATATCATAATCATGCCTACTGGTCTTTCTTAAGGTTAAGGGTATTCACAATGTCTCCAATAATATTATCCAAGGGTTAACACCATTAAAATTTAATTAGGGAAAAACTTTTTTCATTCTGGGAAGGTCGATTGATCGACCTTTATCTTCGATCGATCGATGGTGGTCGATCGATCGACTGAAGAACATCGATCGATCGAACGCACCAGGTCTGGTTACGGACTACTTCGTTTTGCAGTTACCAATTCGTCCCAAAACTCCATTTTTAAGCAAGAAACTCCAAGACAAGGCTACCATAACATCATACTATCATCCTACAACAGTATTAACATTCCAAATTCCATAATTCATCATTCCAAGGTTTAGTTTAGATCAAAACTACATCAAAATTTCCAGGATTCTTCTTCATTCAAGAACATCATTAAACTTCTTCTAACTCCATTTTTAAATCATCAAAGGTTCTGTTTAGAACATATAATTCGTCCAGAATATCACTACATGCAATTCCTACATAAATCATGGCTTTTAACTTCCAATTCATGGGTCTAAATTATCTTCAAAAATCAATTTCGAAAATTTCCTAAACATGGAAAAGCATAGCTTGATTCAAATGAGTTAAACCACTTGCCTTAATCTTTCTCTGAATTTGGTGATGAATCTTGAAAGCTAAGTTGTTCTCCCTCTCTTTTTCTGCAGAATTCTCTTCCTTCTCTCTCTCTCTACAAGTTTCCCAAGGTTGAAGACAATGGAGGTGTGGTTGGTTTGTTTGGTAAGTTGGGATTATATTTCAACTTCTCCCGTAGCCCATTAAGTCTCTTAGTGTAGTTAGTGGGTTAAAGAAGAAGTCAGATTTGTATTTCCAATTTTCGTCACTTTTAATTCCCAAAAATACAAAATTACCAAAATGCCACTATAAGTTACCGGTATGGCCCAATAATGCCCCGGAACCCAAACTTAACCCCCGGCTAGTGTTTTCAGACTATTTCGACCCTTCCGGACGCGTTGGCGCACTCAAAATGACCATACGGGTGATGGAACTAAAATTCACTTTTTAAATATAATAATATATACCATGACGCGGCGATCACACGCGCCTCAACAAAATTCCCAAATTGCCGTATTTAAATCTCACGACAATTTCAATATTTCCAAAATTCATATATTGCCATATATACACATTATAATCAAATACTAACTCACATCTCGTTAATATTTTTATCCGGATTAATTTCCAAATTAATACACATTTAATTCAATTAGTCCCAAAAATAAATATCACAGAAAATACGGGGTATTACATACTCCCCCCCTAATAACTGAATTTCGTCCCGAAATTCGGAAAAGTAAGGTACGCCTGGAAAAATAGGTATCCTCCAGTGTTGAGAACATTTATAAAAAGAAGTCCAAATTACTAAAACCCTCGCTACACAATGAGTTTGTTTAACATACTTGATACCTTATCAGAATAATCTCGATAAATGCACTTCGCGTTGTGCTCTTATTAAACAACATTCTAGTAAAAATACCTCATACATCATTGGCCATACCTCCTTAATATCATTATGAGTCCGCACCTCACCACGCATTAACTCCCGCGTTTATCAACACATGAAACACCCATTCTGGAAGGAATCAATAACACATCTGACTACTCTTGACCACTCTTTGAATCTCTATTCCCGACGTTGTGACCTTTACACAAGGGAAAACCACTTCAGCCTGTTGGTGTTACACCAACCTTTATAAGTACCTTGTCCACCATAAATATATACGGGTGCTTTTCCCCCAACGCTATCATTTGGTAATATCTGCTCCTCATGTCTACAATGTACCTCACTAGTTATACCCGATTTGGAATTGAAAATATCGCAATGGATCCAAAATTTCTTTCATACAATCCGTCAGTCGTTAGTCACCTTGTGCCTGCACCTCGGGTTTTAGATGATACAACCCTCAGTTTGAATCGTTATTTCTCATTACTTATTGTCACCCCACTTGAATGTGGATATCGGGGATTTCATCCCAGTTCTAAATAGTATTATGTCGAACCACGTACCGACGTGTTCACTATCTAATAGTGTAAATTACCCCAAGTATATAACCATTTCTCTCCTTCTGGACCATGTACCACATAACCATTTCTCACTTTTTCCACTTGACCCTCCCATTCTTGGAATCGTCGTCTTGGTACAAAATTATTTGGTGGTTCATCTAACCCTAACTGGTCGACTACTTACTATCCCTCTTTCAATGCCGATATTCACATAAACTTTCCCCCGTTCGAAGATACTTGATGATCTTATTCTCCCGACGAATACCAAAAGTTTGGAACTTTACCCCTTTTCACTACTTTGTACATAACTAGACTTCATACCTGATTGACATCCTCATTTTATTTACTCTTGAGTTACCCTCAACATTCGATTGATGAGAAAAACACCCCGCCCGCTCGGGGAGAGCGAACGATGCGCTACTATCGATAAACTAAACTAATCCACAATTAACAAGGTATACAGCATCCAAATCCCACAATAAAACAATAAACCACTATTCTTATCTTCAATTTAATACAGCAAATCTCTCGAAATAATTACAACAATCCAACTATCTCGAAAATAAAATAAATCTCCAAATTTGAACGTGCTACACTGACTACACATGATATCCACTTACACCTTATCTTATGACGTTTAATCTCATAAGTAAAAATCTCATTCGTCCATGTTCCCTCTTCCTTTGATTTACGCTTTAGTAAATCAAGATGTATTTGCCCCTTATAACCCATCCATACTATTTTTAAACATTATATATACGATTCATACAAATCCCAACTCTTTATTGTCACTGTAAATACAACGGTGCTATACCACTAGGGCGTTCTCAATCGCTTCTGAATTACAAACCCTAAATCCTCCTTATCCTCAATGCGTCCCTCAATATGCCGTGCCAAACTAATATTATTAGTACTTACATAGTAATTTACCAACAACTGGCTCTAATGGCCTTATAACATAATTTACTCCTTGTAACTTCCCGTTATAACTACATACTCCCGTATCGATAGAGGTATCCAATTCATGAACGAATGACCACACTTCTCCTTACTACCAATCTTACGCTAAGTTTCATGCGTGGGGTGTCTCGCAAAGCGAAATCCAAACAAGGAACCCCCCGATACACTACTACCTAACATTGTTGGTCATCGGAATCCGTTAAGCCCTGTCCATAGTATGTACCCCTACACTCTCGTTTCTCAACAAAGTTACATTTTGCCGCAATGACACTTAAACAAGGAACTCCCTTCGAATGACACTTTCTCTTGACACTGATGGTAATCACATTCCATATACACCACGTAACTAAGATCGGGGTTCTCAAAATCCCGTCCCCAGACACACAACTATGAGTATAAACTCCCAAATCTTTAACGGGGAATAAAACGATGCACTCCTTTTGTTATAACTTCTCTATCGTTAAATATAAAAACCAACTAACTCTTTGTTGACTAGTAAATCAATTACATACGACTTAAATAATGAAATCCCTACGCATAATGGGATTTAATATCCGAGACCATTACACCATTTTGAAATCACAACATATTCAAATATATGTATATATACCTATATACAAATGTACAATTGCGAGTCCGACCCTCTCACAAATGGGGCCTCGCCAGAACAAAACATGCTACCCCAAGGTGGCAATCCCAATAAACTTGCAATACCAGCACACTATCGGTATAATCATATATATGAAGCCATAAATAATATCATCTCATACTAGTATAATACAGCACTAAAACAAGTAATTTCAATAAAGCAGAACCGCTATTAATATACCCATTCATCCTCCGCGGATGACAATAAAAGTAATCCCCCACACTATCAGGGAAAAAGTTCTTATATATAATAAAGTTACTGATGTACTCACTAAATTCGACTCTCAAGTGAGAATAACAATAGTGACAAATGTAGCAACTCATTCACGCCACAAATAACATGCATCATCATCTGAGAATGTAACTCATACTTCTATTTTATCAATCGTCCCGGCTACTCAAATATAACTATCTACTTCTAAAGAGTTTCTTAAACTTCTACTCGGTTCACGTTCAATTTCCAATCTTAACAATTAAATAGAGAGTTCTACTTTAATTCTCGGATTCCCAATTATTAACAAAACCATTTATTGATAAAAGTTCCATTTTTATCTTTTCATAACTTTACCAAAACTATACTCACAATTAACATAGTAAATTCCTTCTCATTTAACCGTATATTTTCACATCATAAATATACAATACAAGCACCCAAAGGCTAAGCTGCGGTGCACACATACTCTGCTATCCATCCCGGTACATCACGTACATAAGGATCATGCATTTCGAATCTCTCAGGAATAGTTCAGATAACAACATCACAAATAGTGGAGGCGAACACAGTCACCATCACATGGGTCACGCACATACCTACGCTCCCACGATCAGCAGACTTATTAATATCACAATAAGTCCTTCTATGACCTATGTTCATCGAGGTAACCAATCTAAATCCGGGCAACACAAGGATAAGAAGGCCCTAAGCGAACGTAAACCTCCCGTGATAGCAAGTATGGTAGGTATGTCATACACATAAAGTTATATACTAAGCATTCACACATCTTAGATATCTCAATATTAATAAAGGTATGCTCTACATCTTTATACCATTATTCCAAATTCAAATATTTCAAATATCCAGATAACATAGAAATTAAATTGCCGACACGTCTCACGTCGTAGTTTCTTAAATTTAAAACCTATCTCAAATAGACTATTAAGTCCCCATTATTCCCACATATAACATCTATATACCTAAGGTCTTTACTTCTGCCCCAAACCTTATTTCATCAAATTATTAAAATTTGCACTATTAGTCCAACTATTATCTCACATAACGAATTTCATTAATTTAGAATAACTCCTCAAATTAAATTCCAATTCAAGTCCAATCTCATAATCATGCCTACTGGTCTTTCTTAAGGTTAAGGGTATTCACAATGTCTCCAATAATATTATCCAAGGGTTAACACCATTAAAATTTAATTAGGGAAAAACTTTATTCATTCTGGGAAGGTCGATCGATCGACCTTTATCTTCGATCGATCGATGGTGGTCGATCGATCGACTGAAGAACAACGATCGATCGAACGCACCAGGTCTGGTTACGGACTGCTTCGTTTTGCAGTTACCAATTCGTCCCAAAACTCCATTTTTAAGCAAGAAACTCCAAGACAAGGCTACCATAACATCATACTATCATCCTACAACAGTATTAACATTCCAAATTCCATAATTCATCATTCCAAGGTTTAGTTTAGATCAAAACTACATCAAAGTTTCCAGGATTCTTCTTCATTCAAGAACATCATTAAACTTCTTCTAACTCCATTTTTAAATCATCAAAGGTTCTGTTTAGAACATATAATTCGTCCAGAATATCACTACATGCAATTCCTACATAAATCATGGCTTTTAACTTCCAATTCATGGGTCTAAATTATCTTCAAAAATCAATTTCGAAAATTTCCTAAACATGGAAAAGCATAGCTTGATTCAAATGAGTTAAACCACTTGCCTTAATCTTTCTCTGAATTTGGTGATGAATCTTGAAAGCTAAGTTGTTCTCCCTCTCTTTTTCTGCAGAATTCTCTTCCTTCTCTCTCTCTCTACAAGTTTCCCAAGGTTGAAGACAATGGAGGTGTGGTTGGTTTGTTTGGTAAGTTGGTATTATATTTCAACTTCTCCCGTAGCCCATTAAGTCTCTTAGTGTAGTTAGTGGGTTAAAGAAGAAGTCAGATTTGTATTTCCAATTTTCGTCACTTTTAATTCCCAAAAATACAAAATTACCAAAATGCCCCTATAAGTTACCGGTATGGCCCAATAATGCCCCTGAACCCAAACTTAACCCCCGGCTAGTGTTTTCAGACTATTTCGACCCTTCCGGACGCGTTGGCGCACTCAAAATGACCATACGGGTGATTGAACTAAAATTCACTTTTTAAATATAATAATATATACCATGACGCGGCGGTCACACGCGTCTCAACAAAATTCCCAAATTGACGTATTTAAATCTCACGACAATTTCAATATTTCCAAAATTCATATATTGCCATATATACACATTATAATCAAATACTAACTCACATCTCGTTAATATTTTTATCCGGATTAATTTCCAAATTAATACACATTTAATTCAATTAGTCCCAAAAATAAATATCACTGGAAATACGGGGTATTACATCTAGTACGTTAAAGATGATGCTAATATGTTAATAGGATGTTTAGTAAACTTTCTTGGGAGTTTGGAACGTTGTAATGAAGATTTAGAGGTGTAGAAAGGAAGAAACCCGTAACTGTTTATGAGAATCTGGGCAAGTATCTTCTTGATCGATCGATCGATCCAAGAATGTCGATCGATCGATTCGACCTCTCCCGATTTTTGGAAATTATTTTCCTTTAAGGTTTAATGAATATTCCAAAGACGGCATTGATTCTTAGGGTTATTAATATTATAGTTTGGGACTCAGTTAAGGTCAGTAGGGTCTAATTATTGCCCAGAGAATAATAGAACTTATGGGATGGAACGTTGTAAGTACGAGCGGTTACCGAGTGAGATCAGTTTGAAACCTTTCGATTTGGGACTGAATGTGGAATGAAAGATAATTTAAGGGATTTTATATTTACTGAGATAACCTTAAGAACAAATGGGGAATCTAGTATTCACTTGGGATATGTATTGGTACCCGAATCCGTATGACGAGACATGTCGCGTTAAATGAACATTACGTAGAATATCCGAAACGTAAATATTGTGGGTGAGACTTAATATATTGGGGATGTGTATGCCTATATTGAAATTGTATATATATACTGGTTGTGTGACTTTCTAGTATATGGATTGTTGTGTGTATAACATACCTACCATACTTACTATCACAGGAGGTTTTTCGTAAGAGGATAGTCTAGTCTCGATGTGACCTTCGGGGGGACTTTAGATTGATACCTCAGAACATAGGACTTGGAAGGGCTTATCGCTGAATGGATAAGTCTGTTGTCCTTAGGAGCGTAGGTATGGGTGTGACCCATGGATATGTGAACTATATTCGCCTCCAATATGTGTGATTTTTATTGAAACGGTTCCTGAGTGATTCAGAACTTATGATCCTCACATACGTGATGTACCGGGATTCGATAGCAGAGTATGAGGACATCGTAGGTTCTATATTTGTGGGGTAACTAATTTGTATATGAGATATTATACTGGATTATATACCTATACTTGTGATAGTTCTATTGTGTTACTTAGTAGATGAGAATAACTAAGATAATTGAATGGGATAAGAATGGGTTAATGTAATTAACACTTGAGATAAGTAAATTAATGAATGTGAATATGGGTTATGATTATCACTGCTTTGGGTGTTAAGAGTAGATACCCTATGGTAGAATACGAAAGTAGAAGTGGTACATACTAGTTAGTTAGCGGCATAACTAGGATGGGTTAAGGGTATAGGGTAGGCGTGCACATTTAGTTGAGAGGTGAGAAACTCATGTGAGAGTACGCAACTAACATGTTCATAATATGTGTTGTTTAATTGTAATTTAAACACTTGCAATATTTTTAAAACTGTTTTCACCTCGGGCCCTGACCCGTTTGCTTCCAAATATATCTTTTTGTGAAAACCTTTTAGGTGCCCAGCCATAGGGACGCCAAGCATAGGAGTTCCATTCTGAAGACGTGCTGTAGTTGCTATGGAAGCTATAGGATTTCGGTATTAGACGCCTCTAAATTAATCCTTGGTTCCTTTAGAGTCATTCCTACCAGTTAGAGCCTATTGGCCGTTCGCATTTAGAGGTTGTAGTTACAGACTTTCATTATTTCATTTATTGGTATTTATTCAAACTCTTGTATTGGGACTTTATTTACTCTGGCATTATTATTATTGGAGTGTTTACTCCAGACTCAGTTGATTTCATTTCGTTGGTTATTCATATGCTATTGTTTATGTGATTGATGGTTAATGATTTAATTCTTGGTTATTTGATAACTTAATTAGTAAAATTTGACATCTCTCTTTTTAAATATTAGGTGGTTAGTAATTAATTAAATATTTTCGACAGTGATGCTAAGACTGAACCCACTTAATATTATGTATTAATTTAATAAAGGAGTAGCTACCCGGTTTCTAATTAGACGGGGTGTTACAATTATTTAACCTTATTATATATATATATATATAAAAGGATTTCCACCAATTAAGAACTGTTTTCCACCCAAAAAAATAATTTCCATAATTAAAAAAGGATTTTCAGTTAAAAAAATATTATCCAGCATAAAAAAATAAATTCCAAAAATATAACTGAATAAAAAATAAAACTAAATGTATATATATATATATATATATATATATATATTAATAAAAGCTATATATATTATAATTTTAAAAACTGCATATACTGTAAGGACATTTTTGTCCATTGTCAATATGTATGTCATACGCCGTTACACCGTTGAAGAAATTCAAGATCTCATCTACATCAACGGATCCGAATATCAAAGCGTCTTCAACATCATAACCTCTGCGAGAATGAACTTGATAAAGTTTTGTTTTTAAGTTCCTTTAGCTTCATATTTAGTATTGGGAAAGTTTTATAAAATGTTTTTATAAAAAATAAGAAGCAAGTTTTTTCAAGAAAAATGAGATTTTTAAAAGTTCTTTTTGTTTTCTGGTAAACCGGACCGGTCCACCTATTTTAAAAACGAACCGGTCCGCCTCAAGTCAGATCGATCCGCTATGCTTCAAACTAGTTAACCCTGTACCGATTGCGAACCGAAGAGACCCTTTTCAAAAACGAACCGATCCTCTATCGGACCGGTCTGCTTCTGAGACGGACCGGTCCGCCTGATATAAAATCGCACAGATTGTGTTGAGATTTTTTTGGCCCAAGTTTTCTTATTTAAACCTACTTCGGGGAGTTATTTTTCAAGTCTTTGAGAAAATGTTTCTAAGAGTTCAAACACAACAAGACTTCGATTTTTGATGTGCCAAACATCTTTTTGATTCACACACAAAAATCCCAATTACTTTTGTGAATCTTTTGTAACCCTAGAACACAAGCTTTGGCGTTGTTCAACCTTTGTGGGGAGATCTTTGCAATCGAGGGCTGCGTGTCATTGCTGAGGGAGTCTCTATAAAGTGTTATGGTTGCGTGTCATTGAGGAAAACTGTGGTTCTTCCTTTGTTTTTGGGCTGCGAGTCCTTGGAGGGTGCTGCATGTATTCTCTTACTGAGTTCAAGACTGCGAGTCTTTGTGGGTTGGCTGCACGTTGATCCATTGCAGATTTCTCTATGTAATTGTACGTTGTGATTTATAGATTCATAGTGAAATAAAGGTTTTACCCGAAAGGTTTTTTTTTCCTGAAATGTGTGTCTCATCATATTTGTTGTGTCGCATGCTTTATTTGTTTTTGGTTTGACACACGCACCGTAAATGCATGTTTAGGGGCTGAATTTATTTTGTTTAAAAATAGACTTTAATTAAATAAGTGAGCCAAATTATAAATTTGAGAATTTAATCAATTATCACACAGTCGCACTCTTCAAATTGGTATCAGAGCAGGTTACGCTAATTTATCGTGTATTCTTATTTTCCACAAAATCGCGTGATATTGATTTTTTTTGAAAAATCAGTTTTGTGAAAATTCACCTTTTTTCTTATGGAGCACTTATATAATCAGATGCCTATTTTTGACGGGTCTAATTATGCCTACTGGAAAGCTCGTATGAAATCGATTTTAAAATCTATTGATGAGCGTGTTTGGTTGCTTTGCGCAAATGGTTGGACTCCTCCCACAGTCACCGTTAATAACGTCACCTCTCTAAAACCCGTGTCAGCTTGGACTGAAGATGACTATAAATTGTCCAATTTTAATTCCCGTGGTCTGAGTGCTATTTCTGGAGCTGTCACTCCTGATGAGTTTCGCCGAATTATGACGTGCACCACGTCTAAAGAGGCTTGGGATGTTTTAAAATTGACACATGAGGGTACGAACGTTGTTAAAGAGTCTAAATTACAAAATTTGGCCACCCAATTTGAGACTATCACCATGTCTGAGTCCGAATGCTTTGATGATTTTTATGCACGTTTGTCAGACATTGTTAACACATGTTTTAATTTAGGTGAGGTGATTGATAATACGCGTGTCATTAAAAAGATTTTGAGATCTCTCCCAAAACACTTTATTCCTAAAGTCACTGTTTTGAACTCCTTGGGAAATTTGAAATCACTTAAGTTGGAAGAACTTGTAGGAGATCTTCAAACCTATGAGATTGACATGTTTCCCAAAACCATTAAGGCTAAGGATAACGGCATTGCTTTAAAGACTCGTTGTAAGAAAAAGAATGAAAAAGTTTGTGAGTCCAATTCTGAGGGAGACTTTGATTTTAATGATATGGCCTTGTTTGCAAAGAATTTTAAAAAGTTTCTAAACATGAAGAAAAATAATGTTTCCAATAAAAATAGATTTTTTGAGAAAAATAAAAAGAAAGGAAAGACCAAAGAAAGAGATGAGAGGGAAAAAGAGAATGACTCCGATGAGGAGTATGAGGAGGATTTTGAGAATGTGACTTGTTTTGAATGTGGGGGTAAGGGGCATAAGTCATTTGAGTGTCCTACGTGGCTTAGAAAGAAAGGGAAGAAAGTAGCCATTCCCGCCACACTTAGTGATAGTAGTGAAGGTGAGGGTAATGAGACTAGTGGTGAGAAGTTTGTATCTTTTTCAAGTCATGTGAGCACACCCACTTTGTCCCACGTCAATAAAGGTCATTACAGCACCAGTGATGACTCGAGTGTTTCTAGTGGAGATGAGAGCGAGTTTGAGAGTGGAGATGAAAGTGAGCTCCAAAAATCTTTTAGAGATTTGTACACCGAGACCTTGAAAACTAAGATATATAATCGTGATTTAGGTCATCGGGTTTTAGATTTGGAGAAAGAGAAGGATGTTTTGAGAAAGGAGAAGTGTGATTTGACCAACACGGTGTCTAGTCTGACGACACATGTATTCCAACTCGAGAGTGATCTCGAACGTGCCAGGGAGGTCAAAATCAATCTTGTGAATGCACCTAAGAAGGTTGAAAAGGTGGTTTATAAGGGTAAAGGTGAGAATTTAGGAATAAGTCATGACGGTGCTTCTTCTTCTCAATTAGCACCCAAGCCGGTTCCCACTTTAGTGTTAGATTCACGTAAGTCTCACCCTAACCCACCTAGACGTCCAATTCCTATTAGGAGAGCACGTCCTAGAGTTTTTTAGAGAGGTGTTCCTAGGCCTATTTATGTTTGTTCAGATTGCAAGAGGAGAGGTCACCTTAAGGAATTTTGTTTTAAGTTGGGTTATGTGTCACGTTTTTCTTCTACACGTGTTTCTGGCACACATGCACCCACTCATGATACTTTACATGCTCCCGAAGACTACATGAGAGAGTTTGCACATCTAGGTGAACAAGTTAAGTTTTTAGTCAAAACTTCACAATAATTGATGGAGGTTTTTCATAAGTTGTCACCACCTTTGGAAAACCTCTCCGCACCTAATGATTGAGGTTTGACTTGTTTACTAGCATAGGATGATTTTCATGATGACATTGTTTGCCTATTGCTAGTATGTATCACTTTTGTATGTTTTATTTTTTAGGAAAATTTTTGAAAAATACAAAAAGATTTTATTTTGATAAAATATTTGAAAAATCCAAAAAGATTTTTGTATTTTGTTTGCACCATTTATGGATGGACACTTAGGATGACTGAGTCACAACATCATTCCATTATTTTCATGTGACTATTTGATAGTGTTTTGAGATAATAGATCAATTCATCCTTGTGCTTTATAATATTTGGAGTCATTAAGATGTAATCAAGTGTTACTTCCTATATGTTTGACTCATGATTTCCTTTATTGCAAACGTGCACGAATTTGTTTGATTATTGTGCTTGTCTTATCACATGTTGGTTGGGTGTTTTCACTTCAATCCTGTCCTTAAAACGAACCAAGCGCGATAAATTTTGAAAAGGAAATTGTGCATATAAGAACCGTTTTGTGAGTTTGTGTGCTTTGTTTAAAAACGGGGAAGGGCTGCGAAAGGTTCATTTTGCCTTTGCGAATACTAAGCCACCGTTAAAATTTGACCTAAAAAATGAAGGAATTTTATTATCCGGGGTCCAAAGAGGTTAAATAAAAGAGCTCGAAAAAAATTGAAAGGCAATAAAACGATATTCATGCCAAAAAGGGGCCATTTAGGTTTTTGCACCAATTATCCAAAGTTTAAGAATTTAATTTTTACACCTCTAAAAGAAAATATATATGAGGGAGTTTGGTTGGAGAATTTAAACGGGTTTGCACGTCCTTGATATGCTTGAAAATGCGCTACATAGTTTTGAACGTTATTGGTGTGGAAATCACTTTGACTTTGATTTGTTGATTTGCATAAGACGATGTCATTTAAATTCAACAATCTTTACACCCAAGGATACTTTTGATGCTCATTCGTTAGGGGTACACATATGCATCGTGAACATATGATTGATTGAGTTGATTTACCTATCGAATGTGTTCACACCCATTCATTCCATTTCCATGACTTGGTTGTTTGAGTCTAAATCCATGGTGTGATTTTTAAATGTAGCATATTTTTTCCTTAAATGGTATCTTTTTGTTGTAAGAAAAATGAAAAATCAAAAAGAGTTTGTGATTTGTTTTTGAGCATCTCCTTGCAAGAGCACGTTTGCCTTATTGTTTGATTCCTTGTTTTTTCTACCGTGACACCCCGATTTTGCATTGTTGATGTAAAAAATTAGATCACTCTAATTATTCAATCACAGATAAATAAATGAGACAAAGAATTTTAAAGTGGTTCAGCTTTATAAGAATGGCCTACGTCCACTGTTTTGGTATTGCTGTTTGTATGGGAATTCTCGATTACAAGTTATCTCAAGAAATTCCGGTCTGGGCGGTCCCTCCTACAATGAGGACTGTACAATGTATTTATAGCCCTGAGGCTGTAATGTGAAAGGGTACTACATTAAATGATATACATATGAAAGGGTAATACATTTAATGCCCTCTTTGCGTGCGCGTCCAAATGATAAGCATTTAATGAGCAATTAAACTGTTGGTATCCTGCTTCGAGGTGCAACTCGGACCGTCATGAGTTGCTCGGACCGCCTAAGCTTCTCGGTATTTAAGAGTTCCTCAGAGAGGCATTGTTCCTCGGAGCTTGTGAGTTCCTCGGGGAACTAGTCTTCCTCGTTGTAGTCTTGTTCCTCGGAGCGAGTGGGTTCCTCGGAAGTGTTTGCTGTTTCCATGTAGATAGCCACGTGTCTTCATATGATTGGTCCATGTCAGCAGATTAATTTTGGTATCAACAGAAGCCCCCAATGTTTCATAGTTCGAAATTTGAGGAGTATGGAACATTCTTTCTCGGATTATGATAGCTTTAAATGGTCTTCCTGATTTTTAGGAGCGTTTCCCTTATATTTATTTCTCATTCCCAATTCGTAGAATCATGCTTTTTCGGACTTTTTTGCGTGCTTCGATTCCCGCGTTACTTTTCGTCTTCTTAGCCGTTGTTGTCCGCTTCGATTCTCGTGTCACTTTTCTTCTTTTTATCTGCTGTTGTCGCTTTGATTCCCGCGCTACTTTTTATCTTTTTAGCCGCTGGTAACGTAATCATCCTTTTTTGTAATCATTACTTCACCATTTCCCAAGGCAAGGTATTTAAACTTCACAGACGCTCCCATCGTCTTCTACCTTTCCAAATTTTCATCTTTTGAGTTTTACGTCGTCTCTTCCTACTCTCTTGTGCGTTCATCTTTTTCGTCGTTCGTTGTCAGCAGATCCCTTCTTTTCCTGTAAGATCTTCTTCCTTCATCTTTATTTCTTTATTCACCATGGTTTACCCTGTTGAGTCTCTTGAGAAATTTCGTTCTGATTTCTCCATTCCCTCTTGGGTTGTCTTGGAAGAGCTTTCTGAGCCTTCTAATTACTTCCATTTGGCTGAGGGACATTGGTTCCCCAGTCTCTTTTTTGCCGAGTGTGGATTTTCTTTTCCACCAAATTCCTTGTGTCTGGAATTCTGTCAGTATTTTGACGTTGTTCCTGCACGAATAGCCCCCAATACATGGAGAATAGTTAATGGGGTGCATAGGTTAAATCAAGTGCATGGAACTCGTATAGGAATTCAAGAAATCATGTACTGCTATAGATGGGCAGTCAATGAAAATATTTATTATTTAAAAACTAGATTTTTAAACAGACCCTTAGTAGTTAATCTCCCTGATGCCAATAGGGATTATTTTGAACATGGGGTTGTCATAAAAAATTGGCAACACCCTCCATTGACTGAAGATGAGGTTTACCAAGGTCCCAGATGCCCTCCTTATGGCAATGGGATATGTTATTTTTATTTTATTTTATTTTGAAATAATGCTTCTTTTGTGTTTGATAAAATATGCCACTGATAATAATGTTTATTTATTTGCAGTTGATAGCAAGAGAAAGTGCCCCAAAGAGGCAGATGTCAATATAAGGCATTTGAAACTTATCTGGAGTCTGCATCAAAGTGTTGCCGACGAGCACATTAGATCAGCTTCGTATCTGCTCCAGTACAAGAGCTACACCACTTCCTTCACTGCTCGTCCAGTGATTAGTGAATCAGAGCCTGTTCCAGCTTCCACAAGCTCATCGCCTGAATCCCATATTCCTTTAAGTGAAAGGATGAAGAAAAGAAGAACTCCTGCTCTGTTTGAGAAAACTGCCTCCGGTTCTGGGGAGGTAAAAAGGATTAGGATTGATGTCCCAAAGGAGGGGACAAAGAAGACTGATGCAGCTCCTCCAGCTGCTCCTGCTAAAGTCGCCGAGAAGCCCGCAGTGGCTCTGAGCAGGTCTGTGCTCCGGGAGAGGTGATTGTGATATCACCGACCAAGGGTTCTTCCTTGGTTGAATCTGTACCTGTTCCCCCGAGGAGGCTGAAGAAAAGCTCCTCGGTCAATTTGGCTGACACCACTACTCAGCCCCCAGCTGCTGGGACTGTAGTTCCCACTTTTGTTCCTCCGAGCTCTGCCATGAGCTCGGTGAAGTCCCGGACCATTCCCGAGGTCCAAGGTAATGAAGATAATCTTACTCGGGACATGGTTACTTCTTTGGATGCTCGTCATCTTGCTTCAGTAAGTCTCTTTACTTTGAACTTTTCATATTTTCTTTGTCATTTCTTGTTTCTAACTTGCTTTTTTTTTCTGTTCACAGTTGACGAGCTGCTTTAACATAATCCTGAAAAAGGATGAGGCAATTAAAGCTTCATGCTCCTCGTCCAGTGTGGAGGGAGCTTTGGAGGAAGCTAAAAAATCTCTGGCAGATTCTCGCCAGACATATGCCACTGATAAGGCTGTCTGGGAGAAGAAGCTTGCCTCCACCGAGCAGGATAAAGCTCGAGCTGTTGAAGCCTCCAAAGAGTTGGAGAAGAAAAATAATGCCTTGGAGAAGGCAAATAAAGAGATCGGAGAGAAGCTCAAAGCTGCTGGAGAGATGGAAAATAAACTCAAGGCTGCTGAGGAGAGGTTGGGCCAGCTTCAGGAAGTAGGTCGACAGAAGGAGGAGGCAGAAAATAAATTGAAGGATGCTGAGAACCTGCTGTTCGAGAAGCTTGCCTTGGAGAAGACCAAGAGGAAAGCTGCTGTGAAGAAGTCCTTCAGCTCTGGCTGGGACAAGGGGTGGAACAAGGGGTGTGCTGCCATGGTATCTTAAGTGGACTATGGCAGTCTAAAGTATTTTAGGGATGGATGGGTTGTTGCCCTTCAGGAAATGAAGGTCGACCAATCATCCGAGCTCTTCCAGCGACATATCCCTGGTCCCCCTCCTACTCCAGAAGAATTAGAAGAGGACGAAGCTACCTCTGAGGAGTCTTCAATGGTGATGGGAGATCACCCCCCATACATCCAATATGCTGCCGAGCAAGTCGTTTCTTCTTCCGAGCAACAGCTGGTGCTTTCCGAACAACCCACAGTTCCCTCCGAGCAACCTGCTTCCTCTTCCCAACCTCCCGAGAAGGTTTTGGGAGATAAGGAAAAGGTGTAGTGTTGTTCGGGCTTATCTTTATATTTTTCTTCTTTTGTCAAATGTAATCCGGAACTTGTAACTCTGAATTCTACGATCTAATAAAACTTGAATTTTCTTGCATATTGTTGTCTATCTTTCATTCATACTCTGCTCATTCTTCTTATTGATGATTGCTTTTCTTTCTCTTCTAGTTTCTGACCAGGATGGATCTGCTATCTGCCCATGATACAAAGTTGCTGCAACAGTGCAATGAGTACTTTAAGGCTGGTCACACAGACTTGAGTGCTGCACAAGTTGCCGAAATCCTTGGTCATGATGCTTCGGAACAGGCAGTTGAAGCATATCAGTATCTGAAGTGTCTACTTGACCGAGCTGTGGCCAATAATGTGGCTTATTATGAAATGATCGAGGATCTCCAGTGTACCCTCGAAGACCTTCAAAATCAGTACAAGGAATCAAATGCCCTGTTGCATGAGGGGTACGAAAAGAAGTAAAAGATGATCATGGCTGACAAGGGCTACGAGAAGTTTTTTGCTGGGTATGATCCGAGGGAGAGAACTTTGAAGGGTGATGACACACCCCAACCCAATTACTTATAATTAAGTCGGAAAGTCAAAGTGAGTCAAACCATAATTAATCTAACCAAACCATAAACACGAGTTTTGATTTCAGAGTCATCATTGTAAATCCATATAACTGAAAACCTTTTTACAACATCAAAGTAGTCATGCCCATAAAAACTTTCATGAAGGATAAGTTAACTTAATTACATCATTTACATTTACACAAAATCATTGTTTCTCCCATTCCTGGCTAACCCAACCTGACCTCCTAGATTTGGCAGTGACATCGCGTTACCTGAAAAATGTGAACATAACCGTGAGCAAAATAGCCCAGTGAATGTATCACTACTATACTATTGCATGAATTTAAATGCAATAAATCATGTCCATATAATCATTTTTTGGGGGAAGTATATTATTTTAACGAAAATCATTTTTATTTTTAACTCTTTTACTGGAAAACATTTTTATTTTTTGGAAATAATTTTTTTTGGATGGAAAACATTTTTTATTTGGTGAAAATAATTTTTAACCTCTTTTTTTCTTCAAAATATTCAAACATTTTTATACATTTTTTCTAAATATTCAAACCTTATAATTTATAAACAGTTTTTAACATTTTTTAAACATTATTAAAAACATATTTTATAAATGAATATACTTTATAACATATTATTTTGAAAATCATTTTATTTGGTTGAATATACGTTTTTAAACACTATTATACAACATATTTTGAAATGGGATATAATGGTTTTAATTGAAAAAGGGTTTAGGTTTTAAATAAGGGTATAAGAGTATTTAGATATAAGGGTATAATGGTAAATAACAATAGAATTTTAAACAGTTAACGGCAGTTGACAGAAATCGTCAAAATAGCACTCATGTAACTAATACGTAAATAAACGTACCCCAATCAACTAATATTATAAACAAGCGTATCCCAAATAGTAAATGACCCTAATTTTTATCCATCCAAACTCTCTCAAATATATCATTTTTTTATCTTTTGAATGAACACGAACTAATTTAGCCCATTTTTGGCATATGATTCTTTATATTGCCTTTTAATTTTCCGGGCTCTTTTAAACGGTGGCTTTCACGACGAGTCAATTTTACACTCGTGTAGCCCTTTTTCCTGAACACTCATCATTTTTTCAATAACACTACTCATGGTAAACAATTCTTACATGCACACATCCTCCTTATGTCTACTTACGCACAGATGACAAAATTGAGATAAGAACGTCTCACCAAACTCAATTATGCAAGATGTGTCAAACATCCATATAAACTCGTGCATGTGTACAAAAATTGTATATAAACAAAGTCGAATCAAAATGCATATCAACTTCGAAACAACCTCATAATACAATGGTTAAAATCATTCTAAGCATCAATAATTATGATAAAATGTCCTAGCCACATGGATAATGAAAGGAAGGGGGTCTAAGCACACCAATATGCCACATCAAACATGTAAACTCAAAAAATAAAAAAACAAATCGAAAATCTTTTTGGTTTCTCAACCTATTTTGACTCAAATAAAAGCAAGTTTTTTTTTTATTTTTTCAAAAAATATAATAAACCAAAAATATTTTTGTATTTTTTTTTCAAAAATAAAATCTTTTTGTATTTTTTCAAATAAGACTCAATAAAAAAAATACAAAATGATACACAAGTTATAATACTAGCGTATGACAAATATGGTAACACAATCATCCTTTAGATCTAACATGGGAGGAATCAAGTGCAACCAAATGAGAAAAATGAAGTTTTAGTCCTGAAGCCACTAAGTCTGATTTCCTAACCCAAGTAGGTGTGACATAACGGGTGGGAGTTTTGGGAACCGAAACGGTTTTATTCCTAAACTTTCTACGAACATTCCTAAGGTCAAGCAAAAACGTCTAAGGTGACCTTTCCTGCCACAATGGGAACAAGTGTAAACACGGTAGGAATGATTACTAAAATGTCGACCTTTCCTCACTTTTCTAGTTGTCTCTCTCACACGTTTGGTATTAGATTTGGGAATGAGAATAACTCTATCATCGTAGCCTATATCAAACCTATCACTTTTAACTTGGGCGGTGCCTAACATCCTGTCCAACTTCTTCGACCTAGATTCCAAGTCAAACTTATCCTTACTTGAGTCTTTCAACTTCTCTTCCAACTCACTAATCCTAGACTCAAGTACACGCCTAGAATCCTCAAACTCGAACAACTCCTTTTTCAAAGTCTCCATCAAACCATGAAGAATATCTTTTTCTTTCTCCACATATTCTAGCTTTTCTCAAAACATCTTCTCATGTGCCCTAAGATCCTTAATCAAAGCATCATTATTTTCTATGGCACGCTCATTCAACCTAGCTTGCAATTTAGAGTTTTCCTTTTTCACCTTCACCGCCTCGGCATACAAATCATTAAATGCAACTTGGAACTCTTTCAAATCTATCTCCTCATCCTCACTCACTTCACCCTCACTCACTTGGGATTCAACGACCTCGAAAGTGTCATGCACATGAGAATCTTCATGGAAAGATTTATCGTCGTCGCTCACATTCAGGCCAGGAAAATAAACAAATTTGCTCTCATTGGGGAAACTCTCTCCCTCTTCCGGTTCACTATCACTTAAGAAGGCACTATATGCTATCGATTTCTTGCCCTCTTTCTTAAGTCTAGTGGGACATTCGAAAACTTTATGACCATACCCCTCACACCCAAAACACCTATCCGACTCAACCCTATTAAATTTTTTACTCATAACTTTAGGGGTGGACTCTACCTTGTTGTTCTTGAATTTTTCAAACTTTTTGGCATTTTTCGATTACTTTTAAAACTTAAGAAATTTTTTGAACTATTTAGCCAACAAGGCGACATACTCAAAATCGGAATCGAAATCGTCATCCGAAACTTTAGTTTCCTCCTGCTAGGCTTTCAAAACAATTCCCTTTTCTTTCTTTGGCACTTGGTTGCAGGTAAACATATCGAGTTCATAGGTTTGTATGTCACCTATAATCTTTTCAAGTTTCGTCAAATCAAGCATACTTAAGGATTTTAAAGTAGTCACTTTTGCATCAAACCTACTCAGGAAATCTCTCAAATTTTTTTTATCACACGATTATCGGGAATTTTCTCTCCTAAGTTAAACAACGAGTTGACAATATTAGACAACCTAGCGTAAAACTCATCAAACGACTCACTCTCTAACATCTTAATTGTCTCAAACTGTGTAGTGAGGTTTTGTAGCTTATACGCCGTAACCATGCTAGTGCCCTAGTGAGTAAGTGCAAGTGTAAGTGTATCCCAAACCCTTCTTCTCCATCAGAAGTTACCAATTAATTATCAAGTTCCCACATGCTTAGATTAATTTAGATATCACTATCCATATTATCCACTAGTACACACGTAGAAGAATAAATCACACGTATATATATAAACACCACACCCATAATATATACGAATACGACATCCCTAGTTGGAGACCTGCAATGCAGGCATACTCTGCTATTAAGTCCTGATACATCACGTACTAAGTAAAGGACATCGGGTTCAGAATCACTCTCAAACCATACATTCACATTTCACACAATTTGGAGGCCAACATAGTTCTAAGCCTTTGAGCTATGCACACACCTAACGCACCCAAATGATCGGTCACACTCTTATTCCCACAAGTAGTGCTCAATGCCTAAGTTATATGTTCGGAGGTACAAGTCAAAATCCCCTCCATTGGGCTCATTAGGATAGGATTGTCCACGACGCGGAACCTCCTGTGATAGCAAGTAGCCTAGGTATGTTCACACATAATAATTCACACAATAGATATTCCCACAATCTACACACACACACACACACACACGTATATATATATATATCATCAATATAGGTGTACACGCAACCTATAATATATATCCCGTACGTAGTATATAACTCTCGAATATTCTACGCATCATTAAACTTCGATTATACTTCTCATCGTATATTCTCGAGTATTCCCCACTACTCGAAGTGCGCCAATTATTCTTTAAAGTATTTCAGTAGCTACTTTACTCATACCCTATTGGTCTAAGACCCCTTGTTCCCCGAATACATTACATTACATTACATTACAAATCACATCAATTAACCTTAGCCTTAATTCATCCCACTTATGACTAAGCTCCAATCATATCATCAACCTACTAGTAACCCAAAATGTCTCTCACAATTTTATAAAGGTATCCCAAAAGCTCCCCCGTTCACTGATTTCAAGTGCAAAGTTAAAATAGGAAAAAAAAATATTAAAATCAGGGAAATTAAATCGATTCGCCCTTGGCTGCATCGATTCGAAATCTATCAGATTGTCTTCTTCCTCTACGTACTTGCATTTTTCTCAAAATTTCTCATTCAAAACTTCATAATTCTTCACCAAACTTACAACCAACATTACCGAACATTATATACACATATAAGGGAGATTCCCAACGTAAATATACCATCAAATTATCAAGAATTCTACCAAAGAACTGATTATTTCATAATTAACCATAAACCCTAGTTTTTAAGATCTTTCATCCAGATTTTTCCCATTTATTTTATTCCACATATTCTTATTTCATCTCCAAATTACATAGGACTTTAATCTACATGCAAATCCTTTAAAGATCATAATTTAATCTTCTAATTTCAAGCCAAATTCCTTTATTCATGCATATAATCATTCCTACACTAACATGGATAATATATGCCAATATAAAAATATAATCATTTCAAGCCAAATTCCTTTATTCAAGATAAATAAATATTATCCCTTGTCTCGCTAATTTTTATTTTAACCAGGATTAATTTCCCATTTTTAATTTAATTAATCCCAATATAAAAATCATTAAAAAGGTAGGGTGTTACATACTCCCCCCTTAATAACGGAATTACGTCTCGAAATTTAAAATCAATACCAGGTATGAACAACTCATTTTTTGCGCATCTCATCCTCGCGCTCCCAAGTAGACTCGTCGACATTATGATGCCCCTACTGAACACGTACTAGTGGAACTACCTTCGACTTCAATATCCTCTCACTATGGTCTAGGATAGAAACTGACCTCTCCTTGTATGAAAGATCGGTTTGCAAGTCAAAATCCTCCAATGCAATGTGAGTGTGAGCTAACTCGTCTCGGAGATATCGCCTCAACAAAGAAATGTGAAATACATCATGAATCCGATGCAAGTGCTCCGACAACTCGAGTCTATATGCAACTAGCCCAATCCACTCAATGATAGGGAATGACCCCACATACTTTAGTTCCAACTACCCTTTCATCCTGAAACTCATTATCCCCTTCATAGGAAATACATATAATAACACTTGGTCCCATACATTAAACTGCAGGAATAGCCACTTGGCATTAGCATAACTCTTCTGTCTATCCTGCGCTACCCGTATACGACTTCGAATCAACTCGATTTTGACCGAAGTATCCTGAATCAACTCTGGTCCGAATAGCTTATTTCCGACACCTCCAATCAACAAGAAGGCGAACGAAAAGTTTTATCGTATAACGCCTCTAATGGTGACATGCCAATTGTAAAATGACAGGAGTTATTATATGCAAATGCTACCAGTGGAAGATATTGCTCCCAACCTCCTCTAAAATTAAGAATACACATCAGTAGCATGTCTTTCGACATCTGATTCGTCCTCTCTGTCTGCACGTCTGTCTGTGGGTGATAGGCCGTACCCAATTGCAACTCGGTACCCATGGCTTCCTGAAATCTCTCCTAAAAATGATACACGAATATCTTGTCCCTATCGGACACAATATCGAGTGGCACCCCATGAAATCTCACCATCCAGCGATAAACATTTGGGCATACTGTCCTGTAGTATAATCCGTCCAGACTGGTAGAAGGTGGGCTACCATGGTCAATCGATCCACTATTACCCAATTAGAATCATGACCCCTCTGTGAAGTAGGCAACCTAGTAATAAAATCCATGGAAATGTTTTCCCAATTCCACATCAAAATCTCTAACGGTTATAGGACCCCTCCTAGATTCTGATGGCCCACCTTAACTAGGTGACAAGTGGTACACCTGGATGTGAAACCACACCTATTTTAATCCTGGGTGATCAATCCATTATTAAATTAAACCGGAATAGTAAATGGTTGCATTCTTAGCATCACTGTCGAAAAACTTTTTATGTACTAATCACCTATGTCAAATTAAGTTGGTGCTAATTTTATATTTTCTTATTAACACATGCAATAATAATTTAAATGAATTAAACCATTCCTACATGAATATAGTCTAAACAATCACACGACATATATAAATAATTAAATAAAGGAGACTGAATAAATCGTCGGTTCTCTAAGCATAAAATCTAACCACAATATGAAATAAATAAAATTTGAATACAGTCTGCTGTATAACTGAAATAAATAAAATTTGAATACAGTCTGAAGGCAACTCGCCCAGATGAACTGATAATGAATCTCCTATCTAGAAAGAAAGAGTTGAAGCGTCTAAAAATATATCCTGCGAGCCTCATCAAAGTTGCAGCTACGTGTCACTGGATAGGATCTCTAAGCTAGGCGTCCCTGTGGCTAGACACCTAAAATGTTTTGAAAATATTTTGACACGGGTCAGAGCCCAAGTAAAATATTTTAAAAATATTTACCAAGTATTTAAATCACAGTTTAAATAAGTTATTTATTACACATGTATTATTAACGTACACTCACTTAAGATTCTCACGTCTCAACTAATGTGCACGCCTAATGTATCTACCTAACTAGCATCTAAAAAACTTGTTTACAAGATTAATAACAAAAAGTTATAAGTTGAGTAAACTCCGAAATAAACTCGTTGAACAAATCTCTTTTTAAAATAAACACTAGATGTATTAAAACGTTTTTATGAATATGTTCTCTGGATTCGTTAGTTTGATTGCCTTAAGTTTTTAAAACTAAAACGTTCAATTAAATCTTAAGTGCGATATTGTTCACCAAAGCAATTAAGAAGATTCAAGAAAATTATACACGTGATTTTTAATGTGGTAAAACCCTAAAATAAGGGAAACATCCACGGTGATCTCTATGCTACAAAACAAAATCCACTGATAATCACACGGTACAAGTTACAGCACTAAGCATGATAAATAAGACCTAAATCTAAGTTCAGAACGTTACCTACACGAGTTTTCTCAACTCTCAAAGGCTTCTGACTTGATGTAGTCTTCCTTCTCGCAGCTTCCTTGCTTTGTCCTTGTCCTATTAGATTATAGCAGCGCCAACAAACAAAATATCTCAAGGTTTTGTTTCAAACCAAAATTATTTATATTCAATCCGATTTCACAAAATGTGAAATAAAGTTTTGAAACAAAAAAATATTTCAGATCTGAGAATATACCCAAAAATTCAGAAGTCAAATTCCTCAAAATAAATTTGAGATTACTATTTTGGATCAATCACCAATAACAACAACAAAATAAAATAATCCAAGAAAGAAATAAAGAACTCTAAAATTCTTAGAAGTGAACTAAATGGGTTCTTAAAGAGATATAGAGTTGAAGAAGGTCTTCAAACATGAGTAATACCAACAATACACCAACTCAAATAGACCCCACACATATATGCTCTCAAATAATTGGGTTTACTATTATTTATCAACGGAAGACTTGGGTGTATAGTTTGGTTTAAGAGAAAAATAGTGTAAGGTTTGAAAAAGGGTATGGGTTTTTCTCTTCTTTCTCTCTCTTTATCTCGATTTGCTCTCATGGTTCTCTCTCTCTTGGCTGCACAGTCGCCGTCGCTGAGTTCTCTCTCTCTCTCTCCTGATCTCACGCCGCCTGTTCTCTCTAATTTCTCCAACCAACGAAAATTGAAACCCTAAGTGAGTTTATATATTCAGCTCAAAAGTCGATTACAAATTGAGGGCTGCGATCTGTGCTCGCCAAACTGAATCGAAGGGTTGGAAATCAGCGGTGTAGATGATTTCTGATTGGCTTATCGAAGATGAGGCGGATTATGGTGTTGTATGATTTTGACCATCGTTTAAACTGTGGATCTTATGGCGGAGATGGCTGCGTCGATCATACCTATTATCTAAGGGCTGGAACATGCTTCTAAAGCTCGCGATCTGGTTGGCTAAAAAAGAAGCACACGGATTGAGGAGATGAAGCTATTACGGCCGTTGATTGTTTCAAGGAGCAAAGGCCACGATCCAAAGCTCATGGCTTGGATATAAAAATCGCAAATGGCAAAATGCCAAAAAAAAAAATGAAATAACAGCCATGAGTTTTCTTAACGCTTTGAAAATTCAAATTCATCCCCAAGGATTTTATGCCACAAATAGAATTTAAATTTTAACCTCAAACATTTTAAAAACTCAATTTTAATTAATCAGAAAAAAATTATTTCATATGATTAAAAAAAATGATTTAAATGACTCTTTTTAAAAAACAAAAAAAATGTTTGGCGAGGCCTTAACCACTAAACAGTTGTGCACACATAAAAAATACATATATACAAAGAGTGTGTGTGTGTGTGAATGTCCTAATGTGATTCACGAATAAAATACTTCCCTTTGAAGTTTATCGAGGTGCTTGGACTGGGATGCCTTTTTTATGAAGCTTGGAACTTTTTTGAGGTAGAGTAACTCGAAAAAATCTAATCCTATTTTGTCTCGATATCTAAACTAGTTGGAACTCCTATATGGCACAGACTCAAGTAAGTCAACCATATACTGTGTTCTCAATCTCCCCCTTTGAATATTAGAGACAAAATTCCCTTGAGTATCCTGTACTCGCGAGTAAATATGAAAAATCATAGATTTCCTATACAAAAATCTCTCTATACCCATTCCCATCCTAGAACCGAAAATAAGAGAAGAAAGTACATTACTCAACTGCAATACAGACCAATACCCTAATAAATAAGACAAGCTATACAACCGGGTCTGAAAAATGCCTGAAAAGATAAACACTCACTGGCATATTAGTTGAGTTACTACCAAAAGATATAAATCGTAGCATATGTACTCAAGTTGTTTTCCACCAATTTTACTCAAATATACAACGGGGTAAAAAATATAAATCAGGAAAATATGATATAAGATGTCAACACAAGAAATAACATATACAAGGGAAGATACAAGGTTCTCCTACATAAAACAGATATTAGGAGGCGTCTTTTGTCATTTGAGAAACGTCCATGCCCTAAATCCTCATAAACCAATTATAAGCATGCAACTATCGAGGATATGAATGATGTGTTGAATTAAGTAAGAACTATCATACTAATGGCATTACGAAGATAGTCCAATCTAATATTGTCAAGAGTTTTTTTAAACAAATCAGCTAACTGTTTATCAGTATTGACATACTCAATATCTAATTCTTTAGACTCTACAAGGTCACGAATGAAATGATGTCTAATTTTTATGTTCTTAGTTCTAGAGTGTTGGACAAGATTTTTAGATATATTTATGGCACTCTGGTTATCACAATACATAGTCAATTTGTCTTCAACTAATAATTGAGAACAACAACTACCGACTACAATATACTCGGGTTCTGCCATGGACAGAGAGATACAATTTTCTTTCTTACTACTCCAACCTACTAAGTTATTTCCTACGTAATAACAGGCACGGGAAGTACTTTTACTATCGTCCGAACACCCTTCCCAATCGGCATCAGTGTATCCTACAATAACACTAGTGGTGTCTTTAGTGTACCAAATACCATAATTTTGTGTACCCCTAACATATTTAATGATACGTTTTACACATAACAAGTAGGATTCTTTGGGTGCACATTGGTATCTAGCCCAAACACAAACGGCAAAAGAAATATATGGTCGGGAAGCAGTAAGGTATAACAAACTCCCTATCATACTCCTATACAAGGTCGGGTCAACATATTTACCATTGTCTTTTTTAGATGGTTTGGTTGACGAGCTCATAGGTGTACGTGCAGGTTTAGACTGTTCTAATCCAAAAATTTTAATGAGATCAAAGGCATATTTGGATTGAGTAATAAAAAGACCATCATTAAATTGTTTGACTTGCAGACCTAAGAAACATTGTAATTCACCTATTAATGACATTTGAAATTCCGAATGCATGATATCGGAAAAATTCTTCACTTGATTAGGACAGGTTGATCCAAAATAATATTTCCTACATAAACTTGGGCAATCAAAACATGTTTGTCTGATTTCTTAACAAATAAGGTTTGATCATTACCACCTCGAATAAATCCATGAGAAACTAAAAATGTGGATAACCGCTCATACCAAGATCCATGAGCTTATTTCAAACTGTATAAGGCTTTCTTAAGTCTAAACAAATGGTCTGGATAAGAGGGATCGATAAAACCTTTTGGTTGTTCTACGTATACCTCCTCAGTTAAAATTCCATTTAAAAATACGGACTTGACATCCATTTGAAAGAGTTTAAAATATAAATGGCATGATATGGCTAAGAGGAGACGAACTGACTCAAGGCGAGTAACAGGTGCAAAAGTCTCATCAAAATCAATTCCCTCTATCTGAGAGTAACCTTGTGCTACTAACCTAGCCTTATTTCTAATGACCTCCCCATCCTCATCAGTTTTGTTTTTGAAAATCCAACGAGTGCCAATAACCTGCTTATCGTTTGACCGAGGTACAAGATACCAAACATTATGACTCTGAAATTGGACAAGCTCTTCTTGCATAGCATTTATCCAGAATGAGTCAGAAAGGGCATCATTTACAGTCTTAGGTTCCTCGAGGGGAAATAAAACAGGCAAATTGTGCTAATTTTTGAAATTGTGATCTAGTTCTAATGGGTTTAGAAGGATTACCAACAATCTTTTCAATAGGATGGTCTTTAGAAACCCAAGTTGGTACAGAAGGACTCTCAGGTGGCAGTAAATCAGTTATTTCTGGAGAGTCTAAAGTAAAATCTGTTTCTTCCTCATCCAAGACAACTGGTTCACTGACAGTATTCTCAACACTAGTATCATTTACAATTACGTTAAAAGATTCCATAATAACTTTGGTTCGATAGTTGAAAACACGAAAAGCCCTACTGTTTTGGGAATAACCAAGAAAGATTCCTTTTTCTCCCCGGGAGTCAATTTAGACAAGTGTTCTCTATCTTTACAAATATAACAGACACTCCCAAAGGTTTTAAAATATTTCAAGTTAGGATTTTTGTGGAACTAGAGTTCATATGAAGTTTATTTGGAATTCTTCCTAAGGTATACACGATTAATGATATGGCAAGCCGTTTGAACAGCTTCGGCCCAAAAGTACTTAGGTATATTTTTTGCATGGAGCATAACCCTAGCCATCTCTTGTAAAGTTCTATTTTTCCTTTCAGCAATTCCGTTCTGCCGAAGTGTCTTAGGCGCACTAAGTTCATGTTTATAACCATTGCCTATACAATATTCTATAACACCAGAATATTTGAATTCTCCAACCCTGTCACTTCTGATGCGACATACTTGGGTATCCTTCTTGTTTTTAATTTTTAAGAGTATTTTTAAGAACTCATCGAAGGCATCGGAGTTATTTTTCATAAAGGCTACCCATGTATATCATGTGAAGTCATCCACAATAACAAGTATGTAACTGTTACCACAGAAGCTGACAGTTCTAGAGGGGCCTATAAGGTCCATGTGGATTAATTCCAAAGGTTTTGTAGTTAAAACATCTTTAACTTTCTTATGAGGAGATTTACTTATTTTCCCTTCCTGAAAAGAACCACAGACAGGATTAAAAGAATTTTTTATTTTAGGCAATCCTCTAACAATTTCTTGGGAACTTAACCTACGAAGATTATCAAAATTTGTATGTCCCAATCTATTGTGCCAAAGATCAGCATCTTCTAATCTGGAAATATTACAAGATTCAGATTTAGGGATGACTGTGTAACAGTTATCCTCATTTCTGTTTCCTGTTAAAATACAATTTCTCCTTTCATCAATAATTTTGCAATCAATTTTTGAAAAGGTAACAGTATGATTGGAATCATAAAATTGAGATATACTAAGCAGGTTAGACTTAAGACCTTTAACTAGGAGGACATCATTCAGACCGGGGAGACCTTCCTCACACAATGTTCCCTTACCTATGATCTTAGAAGAAACTCCATCACCAAACACAACACTAGCTCCAACGAAGTTTGTTTTATTTGTTAATTTTGTTTCATCTCCGGTCATATGTTTAGAATATCCGGAGTCAAGCTACCATCCAGACGACGTGCGTTGTGCCTTAAAAGCGGATATGACAATATTGCACTTGAGCTGGGGTAACAAGTCATCTTTTCTAATCCAAATAGGCCTAGTTTTGATAGATTTATTGGCCTTTGATTTAGAAAAATTTTGTTGGGTCTTTCTAAATGATATTTTCTTAGTTTTAGGTCCTCCCTTCTTTTTATGGTTAGAGGTATGAGTGGTTTGTCTTGGGAGAACAAAAGTATTCCTACTCTTGCTTGAATAGTCAAAATTTGAATAAGTAGGTGTATACATTCTTTTTCGAAAACATTCGGTAATGGAGTGGACATAGACATCACAATATGAACAATAGTGGTGTGTGGAGGAATTGACTTTATTACTAAAGTCTTTGAAGATGGGTTTATCACTAATAGGTATGGTCGTCCAGATGTCATTGGTTTCGGATTTTTGACATTGATTTCTAACAGGTGGACAAACATACTTAGCTGGACCATTAGTTTTGGGCTGTTGAGTATAGGCACTTTGTTTTGCCTTAGAGACATCTTTAAAACTATTTTCTTTCTGAGTGTTCTGAAGATTCTAGCCTTATTTTACAAAAACAACATTCTTTGGAGAAACATTTTTGCTAGTATAAACTTTCTCTCCAAATCCAAAACCAAATTTTTCGTCACAATCAAACTTGCTTCCTACAATAATTTCTTCGTAGGATTTAGCTTGAGTTTCAAAGTGTAAGCATTTTTTAAACACGTTTGAAACTTTTTGTTTAGATTCTTCAAGTTCAACCAAAGTCGACTTGTATTTTTTTTCCAAAATATTATTTTTCTCAGAAAGATCTATTTTTGTGGAAAATTCTTCAATTTCTGTCTCATGGGCAATAACTGTGCTGTAAATTCTTAGGCATTCTTCCTAATAGTCTGGTTAAGTAAATCAATACGCTCATTCAGCAGCTTAACTATTTTCTCAAGACGGGCACTTTTCTTAAGCGTTTTTGTGCATAGCTCTTGAATATCTGGAAGATCATCGTCAGACTCACTAAGTGTATTGTGTGAAGTGTCTCCTATATCGCTCATTTCATATGTGGAACTCACACACACTTCTGGTTTAACGATAATGCTTTCAGTTTGACACACCCTTAAGCTATCACTAGTAATGTCATTTTCGTCACCAATAGTAACAACGTTCTCGGGAATAGATGCAACAATAGGAACAATAGAATTATGAGTAGTCACACATTCATCATCATCGTGGTATATGATCTTAGCATAGAATGACATATATGACTCCTAATTATGGGTTGACTCAATTTCATCTTCATCAGAATCACTAGAGTCATCCCATGTCTTACACATGTTAACCCTAGTATTGTTGTTAAGTTTGTTTGGGAATTTATTGGCATAATGCCCCATTTTCCCACTGTTGCCCAGATATTAACTCAAGAGGGGGGGGGGGGGGGGGGGGGGGTGAATTGAGTTTCGCAAAACTTTTTGGGGTTAATTTAATATTTCAGAAAATATTTTTAATTTAAATCATTTAATGTAAATATCAGAAGAAATAAATTTTCAAAGATTAACACTAAAATTATCTAACAATTTTAACTAAATAAATCAGATGAAATAAATCACAGAAATCAATACCCTAATAAATCTTTAATTAATTTTCGTATTTAATAAAAAATAATATTCTGGATTTTATTAATTATTACGAAAATAATAATTTCAGTCTTAAAAGATTTATTAATTTCAGTTTTAATTAATTAGCAAGTCAAATGCTTGATAATGAAATTAAATATTGACACAAGCAAATAAATAAACTTAAATGCAGAAAATAAATGACACCGTGATTTTAACGTGGTTCGGCCAAAAACCCGGCCTACGTCCACGCGCCAGAGCCGCTTCCGTCTCCTTGTGCTTCAATACAGTGATCCACTAAGGCAGGATCAAACCTCCAACGTACAATCGAGCAGCTAAACCTTGCTACTTGTACAACAGAAGCTAAAGTTCCAGCTTCAAACAGTTTTGAAAATTTGGTACAAAATTTGGAAGATGAAACTCTCAAAAGTTACAATGTAAGACTGAGTTTCTTCTGGTTTAAGACTTCACAATAGATCTGAATATTTGGCACTAGACTTTTCTTGAATTCTTTGCAGAAGAGTAGTATTTCTTGTGCTTGTTCTCTTCTTCAAGGACAGCTAAAATATCAAGCCAAAATAAACTGATATGCGGCTGTTTCAAACTTTGAGTAGAGCTAAAAAATCTTCTCTTATTGCTTTCTTTTCTTCTTTTTGATCTCTTTCTATTTTTCTCTGTGTGTTTCAACAACAACAGCTGATCTTCAATTTGTAGATGTCAATAATAAGATGATCGTTGGAGAGGAGAGTGAGATACGCTCTTCTTCAAAAAATCTGTAGGCTGAAGGAGCATTAAATGCTCAAGAATAGATGGAAAGCTATCTTCCATATCTCAGACTTTAATTTTCTGTCTAGAAAGAAAATGGTAGACTAAAATAGAGAGAGAGAGGTTAGAAAATTCAGTGAACCAAACGAAGCATTAACAGATTGTAGTCAACACAGTTTCAATAAGTGATATCATCAAAAAGGACGTCAGCCTAAAATAGTTCAAGGTTATTAAGGCCCTCTTCTAGGTAATGCCAGGCGTCAAAAAGATGTAAGAAAGTTAACTGTTCAAGACAGTTGAGTAGGAACTGAATTGCTATAGTTCAAATACCGTCACATCTTTATGCCACACAGTTATAAAAAATAAATCAAATGGAACAATATCTTAGAAAGATACAAATCTTGAATTTTACACTTTCCATTGACTGAAACTGTAGAAGTAGGTGCACGTGGCATAAGAAGTAAAAGAAAAGAGGCGTCCCAACAGATTACAGCAAGGCTTGCAAGGAGGTAAACCATTTATTGAAAAGGTACACGGATGGGACATAAAACAAGATGTGGCTTTCAACTATTCAAAGATGTAATAAATATATTTTCAACAAGTACACATAGATTCGTGAGCTTTGGATGAGTTAAAAGGTGTGGGACCAAGATGGATATCAAATTTATATATAAAAAAATTGTCCATGTTTCACCAATTAATATACACAGAAGACATCCAAGGAGTAAAAGAGAATGAACGAAATCTCTTATTATATCTAAAGACAAGGACTGCCGAAGCAGTTGGCACGCGGACCAAAAATTCTGAGGAGAGACAGAGTCCATTTCTAAAGATGGAAGTGACTGGACGAAACAGTAAAAAAAATATCGCATATCATCTATCCAGATAATGAAATCTGACAAATGTATATAGAGATAATTTTCGGACAAAAAAAAAATAACAGAAAAAAAATCTCGGATAAAAATATAACTGATTTTGTATATAAGAAATATAACTGATTTTGTATATAAGAAATATTTCAGAACAAAGAAATAAAAAATAGATAAGGAACAGATTTATATATATATATACACGCAGAGGATGAAATCTTCATGACCTGCTTCGGTCAGATATGTACTAGCTTAAGTCAATATATAAAAGAGTTTCTGACGAGAGCACATGGAAGCACATGGGGGAACAGTCCTTAGCAGGTATCAGTTAAGGGCAAAGAAATAAGGGAGGTACACGCATTCAAGAGATCAAGTCGCTTGGTACACGTATGCAGTGAGGTGTCAGCCTATGGCAAATTTGTAACAGACAATGAGTATCCCATAAGGCTATAAAAGAGACTATCCTCCAAAAAGCATGCATGTACCCATAATATATATATATATTATGTTGTAACAATCAAACGGCCAAAAAAATATAATTTCAACGGATCTATTTATAAAATAATTCCAAAAATTTATTTTAGACTAAGACATTTATCTTTTATTTTATTTTGTAGACAAAGATACATCAGTTTTATAAAGCAACAGAAATTTCTTTTTCAAAAAGTTTTGGCCCAATTAATTAGTCACACCATATGAATTATGTAACAAGATGTATGCATTGTGTGTCTAATGTGTCAAGAGTAAAAGTGCAACATCCGTGAATACCTTTACTCGAATATATAACTTAAAAAGAATAAAGTTTGGAATCATCAAAATCAATATATTAAGTTAAACTAAAATGTATATTAATTAAACTAATTTAATTATGGATAAAATACATTTTTGTTAACACCCACATCTATGACATTTCACATTTTTTATGTCACTCTTAGGTGGATTATTATCATAGGCCCTTTTGTTGTTATATCTTTCATGAGGTCTAGGATTTTGAGGGCCTTGATAACCTGGTTTTCCACGTTTGGTTGCCACAGAGTTTCTGAATTTGATTATTTTCTTAAATTATTTGCTCATCAAGGCAATTTGGTTATCAAGATCATCCAAATCACAGTCATCATTTAGTTCAAGGTTAAAGTCTAAGGGACTGACTTTAGGTGAAGTCAAATACGATGAAAACACAACATTAGATCCAGTGAGTCTCTTGTTTCGGGCGATCAATTATTTTTTGAACTCTAACTCCATCTCAACAGTTCTTAATTTGCTACTTAGCAATTCAGGAGTTAGGTTTGGGTCATTTATTTCTTCTATAGCATATCTCTTATTGTCAAACTTAGTAGGTAATGACATAAGAATCTTTCGAACGATTTCTTTTCTACTATAGGTTATACCATTTGAATGTAATTTTGTAAAAATGTCGGTTAACCTAATGTAGAAATCATCAAATGATTCATTTTCATCCATAATCAGTGTATTGTACTGTTGGATAAGAATTTGTGTTTTTTCGGCCTTAACTCGTTCATCACCCTCATGTGCGGTGACTAGAGTGTCCCAAGCCTCCTTAGAAGTAGAGCAAATAGATATTATTTTAAACTCATGCTCGTTAATGGACATAAAGATAGCATTCTTGCCCTTATTATTATCAAGAGACTTCATTTTCTCTACAATAGTAAATTCGCTAAGAAGTTTCTTAATCCTTGTGGGATCATTATCAGACAAAGACTTAGTTGGATGTTCATAACCATTTTCAATCATATCCCAAACATCATCACCAAGAGTTCCTTGAATTAAAGCAACCATTCGTACTTTCCAATAAGAGAAGTTGTTTCCATCAAAGAGTGGTGGTCGGGAAAGGTTACTTAACTTCTCAAATCTTTCATCCATATTCAGAAATGGATTTTGAAAACAATTTTTGGAGTTTCAGGATCAAAATAACTTTTGATAAACCCACTCTGATACCACTTGAAAAACTTGTTTACAAGATTAATAACAAAAAGTTATAAGTTGAGTAAACTCCGAAATAAACTCGTTGAACAAAACCCTTTTCAAAATAAACACTAGATGTGTTAAAATGTTTTTCTGAATATGTTCTCTGGATTCGTTAGTTTGATTATCTTAAGTTTTTAAAACTAAAACGTTCAATTAAGTCTTAAGTGCGATATTTTTCACCAAAGCAATTAAGAAGATTCAAGAAAATTAGACACATGATTTTTAATGTGGTAAAACCCTAAAATAAGGGAATCATCCACGGTGACCTCTACGCCACAAAATAAAATCCACTAATAATCACACGGTACAAGTTACAGCGCTAAGCATGATAAACAAGACCTAAATCTAAGTTCAGAACGTTACCTACCCGAGTTTTCTCCACTCTCAAAGGCTTCTGACTTGATGTAGTCTTCCTTCTTGCAGCTTCCTTGCTTTGTCCTTGTCCTATTTCAGATCTAAGAATATACACAAAAATTCAGAAGTCAAATTTCTCAAAATAAATTTGAGATTACTATCTTGGATCAATCAGCAATAACAACAACAAATTAAAATGATCCAAGAAAGAAATAAAGAACCCTAAAATTCTTTCAAGTGAACTAAATGGGTTCTTAGGGAGATATAGAGTTGAAGAAGGTCTTCAAACTTGGGTAATACCAATAATACACCAACTCAAATAGACCCCACACATATATGCTCTCAAATAATTGGATTTACTGTTTTTGATCAACGGAAGACTTGGGTGTATAGTTTGGTTTAAGAGAAAAATTGTATAAGGTTTGAAAAAGGGTATGGGTTTTTCTCTTCTCTCTCTCTCTCTCTCTCTCGGTTTTCTCTCACAGTTCTATCTCTCTTGTCTGTTCACTCGCCACCGGTGAGTTCTCTCTCACTGTCTCTCTCTCTCTCTCTCTCTCAACTGTCTCTTCTGATCTCACGCCGCCTCTTCTCTCTAATTTCTCCAACCAACGAAAATTGAAACCCTAAGTGAGTTTATATACTCAACTGAAAAGTCAGTTACAAAACGAGGGCTGTGATCTGTGTTCGCCAAACTGAATCGAAGGGTTGGAAATTAGCGGTGTAGACGATTTCTGATTGGCTGATCGAAGATGACTCGGATTAAGGTGTTGTACGATTTTGACCGTCGATTAAACTGTGAATCTTATGGTGGAGATGGCTGCGCCGATCAGACCCACTATCTAAGGGCTGAAACATGCTTCTAAAGCTCGCGATCTGGTTGGCTAAAAAATAAGCACACAGATTGAGGAGATGAAGGTGTTATGGCCATCGATTGTTTCAAGGAGCAAAGGCCACGATCCAAAGCTCACGGCTTGGATGTAAAAACCGCAAATGGTAAAATGCCAAAAAAAAATGAAATAAGAGCCATGAGTTTTCTCAAGGCTTTGAAAATTCAAATTCATCCCCAAGGATTTTATGCCACAAACAGAATTTAAATTTTAACATCTAACGTTTTAAAAACTCAATTTTAATTAAATTAAACATTTTAAAAACTCAATTTTAATTAATCAGAAAAAATTATTTCACATGATTAAAAAAAATGATTTAAATGACTTTAAAAAAAATGTTTAATGAGGTCTTAACCACTAAACAGTTGTGAACACATAAAAAATACATATATGCAAAGAGTGCGTGTGTGTCCTAATGTGATTCACGAATAAAATACTTCCCTTTGAAGTTCATCGAGGTGCCTAGACTAGGATGCCTTTTTGATGAAGCTTGGAGCCTTTTTGAGATAGAGTAACTCGAAAAAATCTAATCATATTTTGTCTCGATATCCAAACTAGTTGGAACTCCTATATGGCACAGACTCAAGTTAGTCAACCATATAGTGGTGTTTTCAGCATCCCCTGCCCAACTAGTTAAGGTATCTGACGACCCTTGATTGTCTAACTTTCACGTATATCCCAGTAGTTTGGTCTCAATAATAAACTCTTTATTCCCATTTTATTATTGAGTCAATTGTTTAAGTTTCACCACTTAATTTCCTTTTTAGATATTCATCATCTATCAATTCTACTATTTCACATAAGTAGATATATTACACATGTATAATTTCATCACACATATAATGTATACACAAATATAGCATCCCCTGAATGGCCCCTCGTGATGCTGGCATAGTCTGCTACCATGTCCATGCACCTCTCGTACTCAAATAAGGACTATTGGCTCGGTATGCCTCCCGAAACCAAAATAAATCAACATAATAGTGGAGGCGAACATATTTCTAAGCCTTTGGGATATGCACATACCTAACGTACCCAAACGACCTGGCAATACTAGTGGACCGCTCTAAGTTCCATGTTCTGGGGAACTAATCCCGACCTCGCTGGAATTGTCACGGTGGGATCGCCCTTTGTGCGTAAACCTCTTGATAGCAGGCAGTGTAGGTATGTTCACACATATAATCAAATCATATTTATAGGTATTCAAACAACCTATTTATATATTTTATTTGGTAAATGTACACATAACCCAATTTAATCAACTCGTACCTAGTATACATTACTCGTATATTTGATGTACCATAAACTCCAATTAAACTACTAATTCATATAATTTTGAATATCACTCACTCTAATATTCCTAATTACCCATTCCTAACTCCTTACTTATTCCCGTCATATCGTACTAGTCATACACATAAGTTCACTCATCTCTTCGTAATCTGTCTCGAATTTCCTTCCTTTATCAATTTTGGACATCTTGTCATTTGTCCGAATTCTTCTCATCTCAATTTCTATAAACCTAATCCTTACTGTAGGTCTTCTGACATTTTTACATTTCTCTCCCTAAGTTAGAAATGTCTTAAAAGTATTCTCATGAATTATACATAATTTCTGGGTTTAAATGAAATTTTTTCGATTCTGGGCAAACATAATCGGTTCGCCTAATGGACAAATCGATTCGCCTTGCCAAATCGATTCTCCATTGGGCTGAATCGATTTGAAATGTAGCAGGTGTCTTTTTATTTTTATAACTGTTATGAATATCTACACTATTTTCATACTCACATCCCAATTTCTAAATTAACATAACTACATATAAAAAATATATGAGGATGATTTCTAATGTAAATCATAAATAAAATACATACAATTTCATCATCTAGTCAGATTTAACACCCCATAATCATAAATCCTATATTTTTGTGTTCTTCATATAAATACACCATAAAACCCAGATTTAATCCATGATTCAACTCCCGAAATTCTTGATTTTTGTTTCTCCATGTAATTGGATTTATTCTACATCAAATCCTATTTCCAATTATAATTTTACTCATCAAATTACAAGTTTAACATCCGTTGTTCTTAATACAAAATTGCTTTTCTACATGGCTATGATAACTAATAAAATTTGCAAGATAAATACTTGCCTTATATTGGAGGGATCTAATTTGATCATTTTTTATGGATCTTCTCTTCTAATCCGTCCTCCAAGAGTGGTTGTGATGCTAAAATGAGCTTGAGTTCTCCAAAATGCTTTCTTGAGCTCCAAGAAAACTCTTCCTCTCCTCTCTACTAGCCTCAACTTGTTTTCTAATCTCTTTACCCTAGCCTCACATCACCACAACTATATATAATACTCAAAATCCCAAAATTCCCTTAACCCTAAGTTATAATATGACGAAAATGCCTTATCGGGTTGTCAATTATGTCTAAAACTGTCCTGGGACTCAAACTACACACCTAGGTATACTATTTTGACTGTTTCAACCCTTCTGAATTCAACCGTCACTTTAAAATCATCATTTGAGTTACTAATAAATTATTTTCTATCTCTACCTTATTTAATTAACTCACGACATTCGGTTGAGATATCATACTGTCACATCACTAGTTCTCGTTGTGAAATCAATTATATAATTACTATTCATTTAGTAATTTTATTCAATAAACATTAATTATTTCCCTCTGATTAATAATTTATTCAACCCATCATAATTTATTTTTCATTAAATTACATCACATGTGTAATTTAACTTTTTAACCAAATTAATTCATTTTTAATTCTATAAAGATACAGGTTGTTACATACTTCCCGCCTTATAAGAAAATTTCATCGTCGAAATTTGGACATACCGGTGACAAATAACTCCGAATACTGCTCACGCATGTCGTCCTCCTACTCCCAAGTCGACTTGTCTAAATTATGTTGCCCCCACTGAACTCTAACAAAGGGTACCATCTTTGACCCCAGTTTACGCTCACTACGATCAAGTATCGCCACTGGTCTCTCCTCATATGAGATGTCGGGGTGCAAATCGATCTTCTCCAGTGGAACATGCCAAAAAGATCTTTCACTCTGCCGGTATTTCTTCAACCATGACATATGAAATACGTCATGAATCTGTTGAAGATTCTCTGGTAATCCTAATCTATAAGCCCTTAGTCCCACCCTCTCAATGATCGAAAACAGCACCACATATCTCGGTGCCAATTTTCCTTTCTTACCAAATCTCATCAATCCTTTCATAGGAAACACTCACACCAATACCTGGTCGCCAACCTCAAGCTCAATATATCTCCTATCTGCATATGTGTAACTCTTTTGCCTATCTTGAGCTATTCAGATGCAACTTCAAATCAGCTTAATCTTGGCAGTGGTCTCCTGAATCATCTCTGGCCCCAATCCCTACCTCCAACCAACAAGTAGGCGAATGATAAGTCTGACCATATAATGCCTCGAATGGTGCCATGCCGATAGTAAATTTGGTTGGAGTTATTATATGCAAACTTCACCAAAGGAAGATACTGTTTCCATTCGGCCTCGAAATTGAGTATACACATTCGCAGCATATCAATTGCTCACTCTTCCCATCTATTTGTGGGTGATATACTGTACTCAATCATAAATCTATTCCCATCGCCTCTTGGAAACTCTGCTAAAAATGGGATACAAAAATCTTTTCCAGATCGGACATAATATTAAGCGGGACCCCATGTAACCGTATTATCTCAGTGATAAATAACTGTGCATATCGCTTTGACTCAAAATCAGTACGAGCTGGAAAAAAATGAGCCACCATGGTCAACTGATCCACTATCACCCATATAGAATCATGACCTCGCTCTGATAATAGTAACTCAGTGATAAAATCCATAGAGATACTCTCCCATTTGCACAAGGGAATCTCTATTGGATGTAACATCCTTATCGGTCTCTGGTGGTCAACCTTCACTAGCTGGCAGGTAGCACACTTCGAGACAAACTCTGCTATGTCCCGTTTCATTCCTGACCACCAATATTGTCTACGTATGTCCTGGTACATCTTATACCCACCAGGATGTACTGCAAATCGGGACCTGTGAGCCTCTGACATCACTGCATGTCATAAATCATCATCCTCTGGAATCACGAGTCTGCTATTAAAACGTAAGACACCTTATGAACTGATCGAGTATCCCTCTATCCCATCAACTAGTAACTGGCAAACCTGATCCTGACAATACTGATCCCCTATCTATTCTTTTACCACCCTCATCAAAATTCGATGTGTGATATCTAACACGGACATACAATCCATAATAATCTCATCATCATGTTAAACCTCTGTCCACTTTTCTATTCAAACCGCTGCTACCTCCCTTGCTAGTCTTCTGCAAATGTGTCAGCCACATACTGAATATCAAATTGGTAATCCTTCACAAACTCCAACCACCTCCTCCGCCTCATGTTCAAATCCTTCTGCGTGAACATATTCTGAAGCGATTTATGATTCATGAATAAAGTAAACTGCTCGCCCAACAAATAGTGCCTCCAGATCCGTAAGGCAAATACAACAATGGCTAACTCCAAATCATGCGTGGGGTAATTCTTTTCATGGGGCTTAAGTTTACGTGATGCATATGCTATATCCCTATCATCCTGTTACAATACACCCCCAAGTCCCTACAAATATGCATCAGTGTAGACACAATATGCTACTCCCCCCTTAGGTAGGGCAAGTACGTGTGATGAGGTCAATTTATCCTTTAGCTTATCGAAAGCTAACTGACAATGGTCGTCCTAAATAAATGGCACCCCCAATCTTTAAGAAACCCTTAACTTACCTCCGGTAATATCCTTCCAACCCCCAAAAGTTACGAACCTCGGTCGGTGTCGTGGGCTGTCCCCACTCCCTCACCGTTGATACCTTACTTGGATCAATCGTTGTACCCTTCTTAGACGTTATGTGGCACCAAAATTATACCACCGAAAGCCAGAACCCACATTTACTAAAATTTTCATACAATTGGTGCTCTCTAAGTGTTTGTAACACCTTTCATAAGTGCTCGATATGCTCATCTTCAGAACGAGAGTAAACCAAAATACATCTATAAACACAATCACAAACTGGTCAAGGAACTCTTGAACAACCCAGTTCATCAGATCCATAAAGACTGCTGGTGCATTGGTGAGTCCAAATGGCATCACCCTAAAGTTATAGGACCTATCTCGTGTTAGAAAATCAGTCTTAAGAACGTCCTCCTCCTTAACGCGTAACTGATGATAACCGACTGTAAATCAATATTGGAAAAGTAAGCTTCTCCCCTCAACTGGTTGAATAGATCATCAATATGAGGAATTTAATATTTATTTTGAATTGTGACATTATTCAACTCTCTATAGTCAATACATAATCGAAGCGACCCATCCTTCTTCTTGACAAACAACACCGATGCACCCCAGGTGAAGTATTCCGTCGAATAAATTCCTGCCCTAAGAGCTGCTAAATCTTCTCTCTTAACTCACGCATCTCAGATGATGTCATACAATTGGGTGCTTGAGCTATAGTTCTCGTACCCAGTGCTAGATCAATAAAAAAATTAATTTCCCACCTAGACGGTAATCTGGGTATATCTTGGAAGACATCCTCGGATTCCCTCATGAATTGAATCGAGTATAATAAATCTACCACCTCCTCTGAGGTCTCCTCCTCAATGTAATATAGATGAGTGCCCGACCCTCCCTCAGGAGAAGACATCGCCACTAAGAACATATCTCGTCCTGGTATCGCCAATACAATAGTCCTCCCATAACAATCTACCATCGCTCGATAACTCGCTACCCAATCCATCTCCAAGATAACATCATATCCCTCCATATACAATATAAGAATATTGATAACTAAACACAATATACCCACCTCGATATCCACACCTCTACGAATTGAGTGTATAAGCGACCCATTACCCATTGGTGACTTCGCACACATAAGGAGACTACGAACTGTCTCTAATAGGTTGGCAGCTCATGCAAATGTAGTCGCTATAAAAGAGTGTGATGCCCAGTATCAAATAAAACACTACCTGCAAGCCCATGCAATGTAAACATACCTGCTACTAGTGGTGGTGCCTGCTGAATGATGGTATCTCGGACGTTTTATACACGTCCATACTGAAGCTATCCCTGCTGTAGAGGTGTGGGTGGGTTTGGTGCCGCAGGTGGCCTTTGTGCCTGCTGCTCCTGCGAGGCACCCTGATGCTGCAGGTCTCTCCCCTGCTGTGGGCAATCCTTCCTCACGTGTCTTGTCTGTATATAAATAAAGCACTGGCTTGGAAACCCTCTCTAACATTGGCCTTGATTGCCCCGATAGTACTAACATTGCTATTGGCCCTGCTGGAGTCGACCCTGCTAACCTCCCCCATTGTTCCCTTGGCCCCGAGGAACCTACTGCCGCTGAGGACCCTATTGGACCTGCCTGTAACCACCCTCGGGTCAATAGCGCCCAGGTCTAAACCTCTTGGCCTGATCCCCCTGTTGGAAATCCTGCCCCTGTTTGCCTGACTGATACTGCTGTGGTGCTCCACTAGCACTGCCCCCTCCTATCTTGCCCTGCTGGCTGGGATCAACTCCTCTCTTTCTTCCCTTCACATCTAAGCGATGGTCTTGACAATGTAACATTGCAACATTGATGACATCTGTATAGGTTATTAATGCTGGATTACCAATCAAGTGCTGGTGGATCCTCCAAGACAAACCATCCACAAACCTTGCCTTCTTCCTTTCCTTGTTGTTCACTTTGTTTGGTACAAAATCACCCAAATGAGTGAAATTCCCCTCATATTAGGCCACATAACGATCACCCTGAGTCACCTCACTAAACTTCTTCCTCGTTTTGGTCTCTATAGCTGGAGGGAAGTATTTGCAGTCAAACCGCACCCCGAAATTATCAATAGTCATAGTATCCCTCTCTGCAACGGTGGTAACTGGATCCCACCACTATAATGATGTCCTAACCAACCTCAAAGTAGTAAGCATCTGCTTCTGTACCTCACTGCATTCAACTATACGCAAGTGGCGCTGAATATCTGTCTTCCACTTACATGTTGCAATCACATCAGAACTCCCCTTAAATTCAGGTGGATGATCCTTTTAGAAAGCCTCCCTCACCCTCTACCAGTCTGTCGGTCCTAGCTATGTTTGAACCCCTAGTGCTAGTGGCAGTGGTGGCTACTGGACTTGAGGAAAATGCTGAGCCATGGCAGTCATAGCTGCATTAACTACCTGTGCCACTATCATCGCCACCTTAGCTGCTGTCACTGTCACTGTCCCTTACGGTGCTGGTGGCTGTGGTGCCTGTCGCTCTGGCTGAGCCTCCACTGCATTATTTTAAGTTGCTTCTCTCGCTGCTCCTAGTTTCCTAGGTGGCATAAAGAAGAAGAACGAATCTTAAATGGGTAATCATGAATGCAAAAATCTTAATAATAGGCCTCTAAGTCAAAGAATGCTATGTTGAAATCGTAGGAAGCCGTACAGATGCTATGGACAATAGAACCTGATACCATCCGTGACACCACGCCAATTTTAATCCTGGGTGATCAGTCCATTATTAAATTAAACCGAAATAATTAATGGTTTTATTCTTAACATCACTATCGAAAAACTTTTTATTTACTAATCGCCTATGTCAAATTAAGCTGGTGCTAATCTTATCTTCCATTATTAACATATGAAACAATAATTTAAACGAATTAAACCATTCCCACATGAATATAGTCTAAGAAATCAAACGAAATATATACATAATTAAATAAAGAAAACCGAATAAATCGTCGGTTCTCTGATCATAAAATCCAAACTTAATCGAGTCTAACAAAACAACCACCTCCTGTGAGGTCTCTTCCTCAATGTAATACAAATGTGTGCTCGACCCTCCCTCAGGAAGAGGCATTGCCACTAAGAATAACTCCTTCCCTAGAATTGAGAACACAATAGTCCTCCTGAAACAATCCACCATCTCTCGGTAACCAGCTAGCCAATCCATACCCAGAATGACGTCGTACCCCTCCATATATAACACAAGAAGGTCGGTAGCTAAACATAATCTACCCACATTGATGTCCACACCCCTGCAGATCGAGTGTATAAGAGACCCACTACCCAACGGTGACTCCACAGACATAAGGAAACTGTAACATCCCCTATTTTCAATGACTTTTAAAATGAAATTAAATGGGATTAATTAAAATTAATTGTGGGCTAATTGAGAATTAATCCAGATTTGAATCTTACTCAAGAATAAAGTAATATGTGATTTATGTTGAATATTACTTAGTGATTATAAGTAATATATGATTATGACTTTACATATGATTATGACTTTATAAAATTATCGCAAGTTATAAATACGATAATTACAGTAAATAAGTCGGGACGCGCGTGTGAATCGTGTCGGGACAATATTTAAATGGAATGAAAAGTAATTTATTTTCATGTCATCCGAATGGTCATTTCGAGTGAGCCGAAGTTTCTGGAAGGATTTAGATAGTCAGAAAAGTCTACCCGAAAAATTAATTTAGGTCGTGGGTCAATTTGGGACCAAACTGACACCCTATAGGGGTATTTTGGTCATTTGCCAAATCAGGTGAATAGAATCTACGAATTTATAGTGGTCTTATATAAGTGTAGAGTTTGTAGAATTGAGGTTCATTCACCAAAATCAAAGGAAAAGGCTTAGAGGAGAGTGAGAGACTTTTCTAGGTGAGGAAGAGGCTTTTCTAGGAGACCAAGAACCAAGAGTCACCTTGCACCACCACCATCGGAGGTTGATCGAAAAAAGGAGGATCATCCCTAGAATCATCTTCCCCAATGGTTTAGACCTTTTAATTAGATAGCATGTATATTGTCTATGTTAGGCTAGTAATGAAATTCAGAAAAGTTACATGAATCAAAGATGAATTTTGATGATCTTAATTGAATCCTTAAAATAAAAGCTAACTAAAATTGATCTCCTTTTTAATATATAATAAAATCCACGAAATTTGGGTATATTTGGTGAAGAAATTTGGGATCTATGATAGTTGTTGAGAAAGGATGATGAATTAAGAGTCTTCTGAATTTTCATAGAATTAACTTCATCTAATTGAAAATCTTTGAAGATTGTGTAATGTTTAGATGTTAGAAATCATTCACATACCTTGATATATCATTTGGGATGATTTATGAGGAGTTTGGGATCATTTGGTGAGGTTTTGAAGAACAAAAAGATTGAAACCCGTAGCCATTAAAATGCAGAACTTCGCAGACCTGTGGGGGCGAATCGATTCGGACCAGGCCGAATCGATTTGGCTGCCCAGATTTGGCCACTTTTTCCCTTTTGATTATTATTTTTGTGGGATTGTTTGGGATTTGATTATGCGACTAAATTATTAAAATAATGGAAGTATGGGGTATACCAGTAGGCCATGTTAATGTATGGGCTTAGTCTTATGAGATGGAATAAAGGGTTAAATTGAATTAAGTATTATCGAGGAATAAACCTAATTTGAAGATAACTCACAGAAATTCGGGGATTATAATGACACGGACCAAAAGGGTGTGGATGTGTACCTACTAAATTTACACGAGGAATAAATGATACCCTTCGAGTGACGAGAAAATCTCGGGAATATACTTTAAGAAGTAAAGTCATAATCTATAAATGCATAGGATATTCGAGATATAAATATACTACGTATGGGACTTATCATATGGGTTGTGCGTATGCCTTATTGTTATTATATATATAGTTGGGGTGAATACCTATATTATGATTTATATTATGTATGGCATACCTACGCTACTTGCTATCGGGGTGGAGATTTTGCGTTGTGGACGATCTTATCCTGATGAGCCCATTGGGGGAGTTTTAGATTCGTACCCTGATCATAGGACCTTGGATACATGTTATCGGTGAGAATGATAGTTTTCATGATTGAATGGGAACGTAAGTATGTGCGTGACCAATTTGGATGGGGAGTATACTCCCCCCCCCCCCGCCCCCCAATATATGTGTTATGAGATTTATGGTTCGTGAGAGACGCCGGACCAACAGTCCTTTATAGAGTGAAAGACGTACCAGGACATGATAGCAGAGTATGCATGCACTGCAGCTGTGTCTGGGAGGTGCCATATTAGTATATATAATAGTGTGATGAATATATATACTGCGATTTAATCTACTGTGTGAAATTAGTAGGTGTAAAAGAATAAAGAAATCTGAGTTGAATTAACTAAGTGAATACTTAGTCCTAAAGCTTTGAAAAGTCTAGTTCATATTAAAGAAAAATGAACATGTATAATTATCATACGTATTGCGTGGGAAATGTGAGGAAATGGTATGAGTTAGAATTATAATGACTCTTATTTCAAACTAGTAATTGGGAACTTTAACCAGGAGGATTATGAGGTACGTTAAGAGTACACTCTAGATGAGAAGTGAGATTCTCAAGAGAGAGATTGAGAAGCTAATATTTACATATTAATTGCTTAATTTCACTTATTAAGCACTTGCTATTTTAAAATATTTAACAATTGGGGTCTGACCCGTTTTCTTGCATATTCTCTTCTCTCTTGTATCTTTTATATTGGGTGTCCCACCACAGGGATGCCCAACGTAGAGTACTGCATATTATACGTGCTATGGATGCTATGGGAGTTGTAGATTTTGTATTAGACAGTTCTATTCTATTGATTCAGAAATTCGTATTATCTATTTCATTTAGGGCAAGTCGCCCAGAATTCTAGTTATTCTATTTCTATCTCATACATTGTATTTACTTATGTTGGTATTGTTATAAGAGGTTTTATTTGGATGATGGTATTGAGACATTTAAACTCGAGAGTTTATTCAAGTTACATTTAGTTTAGTTGTGATGTCACATAATTATTATTCATTATTGTGGAATGGATTACATGATCAATGGTTTACATTGTTAAAATGGATTTTATTAAATTAAAATTGGAAGTTTTGAAACTAGCTTAGCGATACGACGCAAATATTGCGTATTTCACCTGTTAACCTACGCGTTATTAGCCCCCTCGGGTATCTTAATCCCTATATTTATGCTCATTAACCAGACAATCACATATTTCTATGTTAACATGTTTTGCAGAGGTTAATTGAGATTTTGTAGGTATTTGGATGCTTAGTATGAAGTTTGGATACATTTTGGCAAAGTTCCGTACATAATCGCACGCGCAAGGGCATTTTAGTCATTTTATAATTTGGGCAACTGGACCAATGTCTTCATGAAAGTTGTATCCCTCGTTGCAAGCTTCGCGTGGCTGCAAGCGGTGCGCGATTTCGAGTCCGAATGAAGAAGTTACGGAAGTTTAAGCGGAAGAGAAAGACATCTCAACCAAAACAGGAGAAAGAAGGCCAAAAACAGGGGGAGCGAATCGATTTTCCCTTACCGAATCGATTCTCTATAGTGAAAGTGCCAGGTCTCCAACTACCGAATCGATTCACACCATGCGAATCGATTCGCCCCAAGACAGTAGTTACATTTCCATTCCGCGAATCAATTCGGCCCCCACGGGTATCTTAATCCCTATATTTATGATCGTTAACCATAACATGTTTTCCAGGGGTTAATTGAGCTTTTGTAGGTATTATAATGCTTAGTATGAAGTTTGGATACATTCCGATGAAGTTCCGTACACAATCGCACGCGCAAGGGCATTTTAGTCATTTCATAATTTGGGCAACCGGCCCAATGTCTTCACTGAAGTTGTAGCCCTCCTTGCAAACTTTGTATGGACACAAACGGTGCGTGATTCTGAGTCCGAACGAAGAAGTTACGGAAGTTTAAGCGGAAGAGAAAGACATCTCAACCAAAACAGGAGAAAAAAGGCCAAAAACAGGGGAGCGAATCGATTCTCCTTACCAAATCGATTCGCTATAGTGAAAATGTCAGGTCTCCAACTACCGAATCAATTCTCACCATGCGAATCAATTCGCCCCAAGACAGTAGCTACATTTCCATTCCGCGAATCGATTCGCCCCTTTTGCAGCTTTAAAGATATTTATCAGCGAATCGATTCGCACCATGCGAATCATTTCGGCTCTGTAGTTTTTCTTCTTCTTCTTCTTCTTCTTCTTCTTCTTCTTCTTCTTCTTCTTCTTCTTCTTCTTCTTCTTCTTCTTCTTATTCTTCTTCTTCCTCTTCTTCTTCTTATTCTTCTTCTTCCTCTTCTTCTTCTTCTTCTTCTTCTTCTTCTTCTTCTTCTTCTTCTTCTTCTTCTTATTTCTATTTATAAGTTTTCCATTTGGGTTTTGTATAAATAAACTTTCTCTTCATATGAAGAGATATAATTCATTTTAACTTAGTTTAGGGTTTGGTTTTAGGAGCTTTTCTTCATTTCTCCTTGGGATGACAACCATTTAGGGTTTTGTAAGTTGCTTTTCATTGTCCATTCCATTAATATAGTGTGTATTTCCTTTATTCTTGCTTTGTAGTTAATTTACATGCTTTATTAATTAGTTTACTTGCTTTATTTCTTGCTTTCCTAGTTTAATTAGTATAAATTAGTTTAGTTCATGATGTACCCTTAGATAAATAGGGTCGGGATTTCGTTCCGCCATTTATGGGTTTGGACCTCGAAAGTTAGGGTTTCGTGTAAAATTGCATTTAATTGAAACCTCATGTATTAAAGTTGGATTATTATGCGTTTAACTTTCTTTGTCACGCAACGTTAGTGTTTATAGCGATGTTCCGAATTTAATCCGCGTGTGATCATTTTCCGTTAAATGTTTAATCTCGCAACTTTGGATTGAATTCCTTATTGTGTGATGTTTATGCTTAATTGAAAATGCTCGATTAATTGCTTTCGAGCCGAATGTTTCGATCCGTGCGGTAGAATGCGATCCCGATCCTCGCTTTACCTTTGTGTAGCGTAACTTATTATTTTCTTTTATCACCTTTCCCAACCATCACCTTTTCATTTATTTATTTTACACTTTTATTCCTGAAGTTTTAAAGTAATTAACATCTAAAATTTAATCACTCCCTGTGGATTTCTTTTGATACCCGACTTACCGTTGTGCTTGCCTTATTATTCCGATACTTTAGAAGACGAGTTTCAACCAAATGAGGAGTCCGAGGCTCTTGAGCCGAGGAAGATTACTTCGGAAGAAACTTTTCTTCTTTACACCCAAGGTTTGGAAAGCCTAAATAATGCTGGAATGAGACTTGGAGCACTTTGCGATGAGATTAATTCTTATGCACAAAACAACGAGGAGGTGGAAACTTGTGTTTCACCTCAATTTTTCAAAGAATTTCTCATAGAATGTGAATCTCTCTCCCCTGAAATTCAATCTCCTTCGGACGATATGTTGACGGAGATTGAATTTATTTCATTACCATATACATTTTCTGTCATTGAACCATTAGAATTACCGGTTGATTCCTATGAGTCGGTAGAAACTTTTAAAACTTCTACACTTTTTGCCGATGAGGACTCCTTATCGGACTTGTTTTCGATGTATGTTATCCCCACGTGTGAACCATCTCCCATTCCATTTGAAAAATATTTGGGAGATGAGTCAATTTTTCTTGGACCTCAAGTGTACCTTTCCCCCTTATTATCCAAACCCCCCATCGTCCGCCAAAAAATTCAAATTGGTGATGGTTCACTTTTTTCACCAACCACATGCCTTCCGTTGTTCAAACGGAAGTATTATTTTCTGGGAGGCATGTTCACTTTGGAGAGTCCACCGTTGATCTTTCAAAGTCAAATCCTTGTTTGGGTGGACCCTCAACTATTTAGACTTCTAGTGTATAGTTAGTGTGAAGCCTAAATAGTAGGTTGTAAATAGTTAGCTTTTTATTTTTTTTGTTTCCTTTTTATTTAGTATAGTGTAATTAGTTAACTTTTGTTATTTTCTTTTTCTATGCTCGGTACTAACTTATTTTGTAGATTTCATTGGACTCATTCTTATGGAGATCGCTCTAATTTTGGGTAATATCATTCTTTTCCTCTCTTGGTGTTGTGTTCTTAATGCGCATTGAGGACAGTGCAACATATAAGTTAGGGGGTATAGGATATTTTATTTATTTCTTTATTTTGTCCATGGATTTGCTCACATTTAGTTACTAAACATGCTTTTTGTTAAAAATTAAATTTTTTTAAAAATAGTTTCTTTCTTTTTTCTCCTTTGTTGGGCATTTTGCCTTGTTTTCAATGATATATTTCAATAATTGCCCAATCCGATTGACAACTCAATGATGCATGTCTCGATTTTAGAAGTTTTTAGACTTTAGTCCTCAAATAATTGATATTGTGAATAACTTCATGAATTAAACTTCATCCCATAAGCACATGCACTTTTCTTTCATTGTATATACATTGTAACTCGGTAATCTTTTGTTACATTGTATATACTTACACCGAGTAAGCTTTGTACCTTTCGTCGTTTGTGAGTGTTATACACTATTCTTTCCTATTTGAAAACTTTGAATTCGTCGGTAATCTCACTATTCTTTCATTTGACCGTTCATTAATTGAGTTCATATAAGAAATGTATTACTTGAGCATGATTTTCAAAGTTTGTTTTGACTCGAGAATTGCATAAACTTTATGAAATGATCATAGGAAATCTTTGTTATATCACCCATATTAGCATTAACCTCACCTTATATGTTTCCCTAGTCAACCCCTTTGAGCCTAAATATAGCCTTTCTTTTCATAACCCAAAATCCTATACCCAACTCCATATTGGAGTTATATACCATACATATTACCTTCCATACCTTTGTTTGGAATGTTACTTGGGATTGAATGTTGCGGTTGCAATTTAGGCATGCGAGAGTGAGAAAAGAAGAAAGTGTAGTGAAAAAGAAAAGAAAAAGAAAAAAGCAAAAAGAAAACAAAAGAAAAAAAATGAGAAAAATAAGAAAAGAAAAGAAAGAGAAAGAGAAAGTTGTAAATGTTGTATATAGTTCAATAAGATTTGATTGCTCTCCAAATGTATATCTAATGCCTTTTATGGAAATTACTTTCCATTTTTTATATTACCCGCAATTTTCCATTATTCCAAGTTTTTCATTCTGAAGACTTTGAATCCGTACATACATTCCTTTCATTTCGTACCCTAGCACAACCTACATTACAATCCTACTAAATTCCTATGTGATCGTAAGTATATGTAATGCAAAAGTCATAATAGTTTTGATAATCTGTGAAAATGCATTTCGCCTCCTTTAATGAGCGGTATCTTTCATTGAGATTACATGTTTTTATTTAGTATATTGCGTTCTTCATTTGTGACATGTGCGCAGCCTAGTTTCCATTTACATTTACTCTTTATGCCTACATGGCTCGTGTGTTACCTCCCTGTTTCAAGTGAATTCATTTGATGAGCATAATGCCCGTGAGGATTGAATATATGCACACTTTATGTTTATCCGGTTTATTTAAGTTTTTGCCAAATCATACTTTGCATTTGCTCTCCCCCCTCCCACTTTTAAAGTTTCAATTCTATGTAGTGCATTCAACCTGTTAATAACAACGAACTTTACCTTGAATTCATTCAATATGCTAATAATGCATTTGAAATCTTTTTCGTTGTTGTTGAGTTTTTCGCATATTGGGTTGGGCATATTTTGAGGAAACTATATGATGTTTGTGGGTTTCATCCCTGAAAACCCTCACGAGACGACAGTCGTCCACTAGAGTAACCTAGGGGTTTAACGGCTTATTGCATGCGCTAAATGCAATCGTTCGCCCGCGAAAGTGGCCTTATCTTTTTATTGCTTTTTCATCTCATTTTGTACTTGTATCCGGTTTTTGGTTTACTTGTAGTTCTTGTTGTTTCCTATTTCATTGCTAGGGACTATCAATGTGTAAGTTATGGGGTGTGTTACGACGCAAATATTGCGTATTTCACCCGTTAACCTACGCGTTATTAACCCCCTCGGGTATTTTAATCTCTATATTTATGCTCGTTAACCAGACAACCTCGGATTTCTATGTTAACATGTTTTGCAGGGGTTAATTGAGCTTTTGTAGGTATTTGGATGCTTAGTATGAAGTTTGGATACATTTCGGCGAAATTTCGTACACAATCGCACGCGAAAGGGCATTTTATTCATTTAAAAATTTGGGTAATTGGCCCAATGTCTTCACGGAAGTTGTATTTCTCCTTGAAAGCTTCGCGTGGCCAAAAACAGTGAGTGATTTCGAGTTCGAGCGAAGAAGTTACGAAAGTTTAAGCGGAAGAGAAAGACATCTCAACCAAAACAGGAGAAAGAAGGCCAAAAACAGGGGAGCGAATCGATTCACCCTTACCGAATCGATTCGCTATAGTGAAAGTGTCAGGTCTCCAACTACCAAATTGATTCGCACCATGTGAATCGATTCGTCCCAAGACAGTAACTACATTTCCATTCCGCGAATCGATTCGGCCTATGCGAATCGATTCTCCCCTTTTGCAGCTTCGAAGATATTTATCAGCGAATCGATTCGCACCATGCGAATCATTTTGGCTCTGCAGTTTTTTTTCTTCTTCTTTCTATTTACAAGTTTTCCATTTAGGTTTTGTATAAATAAACTTTCTCTTCATTTTGAAGAGATGTAATTCATTTTAGCTTAGTTTAGGGTTTGGTTTTGGGTGCTTTTCTTCAATTCTCCTTGGGATGACAACCATTTGGGGTTTTGTAAGTTGGTTTTCATTGTCCATTCCATTAATATAGTGTGTGTTTTCTTTATTCTTTTTTTGTAGTTAATTAACATGCTTTATTAATTAGTTTACTTGCTTTATTTCTTGCTTTCCTAGTTTAATTAGTATAAATTAGTTTAGTTCCTGATGTACCCTTAGATAAATAGGATCGGGATTTCGTTCCGCCATTTACGGGTTTGGACCTCAAAAGTTAGGGTTTCGTGTAAAATTGCATTTAATTGAAACCTCGCGTATTAAAGTTGGATTATTATGCGTTTAACTTTCTTTATCACGCAACATTAGTGTTTATAGCGATATTCCGAATTTTATTCGCGTGTGACTATTTTCCGTTAAATGTTTAATATCGCAACTTTGGATTGAATTCCTTATTGTGTGATGTTTATGCTTAATTGAAAATGCTCGATTAATTGCTTTCCAACCAGAATCTTGATTAGTAGTTGTTTCGATCCGTGTGGTAGAATGCGATCCCGATCCTCACTTTACTTTTGTGTAGCGTAACTTATTCTTTTCTTTTATCACCTTTCCCAACCATCAGCTTTTCATTTATTTATTTTACACATTTATTCCTGAAGTTTTAAATCAATTAACATCTAAAATTTAATCACTCCCTGTGGATTTCTTACAATACCCGACTTACCGCTGTGCTTGCCTTGCCAAGTGTAGTTGTAGCTTAGGTATTTGCATGTAGAGCGATAGCTGAAATAAACGTCAATATCTCTACACGAACACTCGGTTCCCCTCGCATCACTTAGTTAACTATTAGGTGATTAATACGAAAGTTATTTTTTGACAGTGATGCTAAGAATGAACCAACTGGATATTCTAATTGATCACCCGGTATTTAATTGAATGGTGTGTCACAGAAACTACTAGCTGTCTCTATTAGGCCGATAGCTCATGTAAATTTAGTCACTATGAAAGAGTGTGATGCTCCAGTATTAAATCAAATCCTTCCCTCAAGTTCGTGAATAGGAATTGTACCCTCTACTGCTGGTGGTGCCTGTAGGGCCTATGGTATGATGGCATCTCAAAAATTATAAACACATCCATACCGTAACTATCCCTGCTGTGATGGGGCGGGTGGGGCCTTGTATTACAGGTGGCCTTTGTGCTTACTGATCTTGCAGGGAACCCTGATGCTACGGTACTCTACCCTGCTGTGAGAAATCTCTCATCTTATGGCCTGTCTATCCAAAAAAAAGCACTAACTGTGGCCCTAATGGCCCTGCGGTGTTGACCCTACTGCTGGCCCTACTAACCTCGACCCTACTGACCTCCCCCACTATTCCCTTAGCCCTGACGGACCTGAGGAACCTACTTCTGTTGAGGACCCTACTAGCTCTGCATGTAACCTCCATCGGGTCAATATCCCCTAGATCTAAACCGTTTGGCCTAATCCCCTTATTGGCATTCCTGCCCCTGGTGTCTGCCTGACTACTGCTGCTGCTGTGGTGCTCAACTAGCATCGCTCTTTCTTGTCTTGTCGGTTGGATAGGCTCACTTCCTCTCTTGCTTACCTTCACATGGAAGCGATGGTCCTAGTAGTGTAAAAGTGCAACATTAACGACATCAATATAAGTCACTAATGCAGGGTTACCAATCAAGTGCTGCCTGATCCTCCAAGCCAGCCCATCCATAAACTTTACCTTCTTCCTTTCCTCGTTGTTCAGCTCGTCTGGAATAAAATTAGTCAAATGAGTGAACTCCTACTCGGAATCAGGTACTGAGCGGTCACCCTGAGTCACCTCAATGAACCTCTTCTGCATCTCTATCTCAACGTCTGGAGAAAATAATTTTCAATCAAACTGCACCCAAAACTTGACAATAGACATCTTGTCCCTCTCCTCCACGGTGGTAATTACTCCCACCACTGTAACGGTGCTCCAACAAGCCTAAAAGTGTCTAACATATGCTTCAGCACAGCGTTACGCTCTACTATGTATAGGTGGCGCTGAATATCTTTCTCCCACTATTAAGCCACAGTCATGTCTGAGCTACATTGGAACTCGGGTGGGTGGTCCTACTAAAGACTCTCCCTAACTCTCTAGTAATCTGACGACCCCAGGTGGGCCAGGACAACTGGTGCCACTGGCGGTAGTGGCTACTGGGCCTGAGGAAAATGGAGATCCATCACAGTCATCTCTGCATTAACTGCCGACAGCATAATCTCTCCCACCTCTGCTGCTGACACTGATCCCTGTGGTGGTTGTGGTTGCGGTGCTTGTGGCTCCTGCTGAGCCTCCCTCACATTATCCCTAGTCATTGATCTCGTTGTTCGTCCTCTCTTGAGTGGCATCGAAAAATAAATTAAATTATATGAGTTCACAGCCAATACAAATATAATAACAGAATAACGTAATCTCAAATGTGTAATTTTAAATGCAACAGTCCTAATAATAGGGCTCTATGTCAAAGAACGTTGCGCTGGAATCCTAGTAAGCCGTACGGTTCCTATGGACACTGAAACCTGATGCTCTAATACCACTTGTGATACCCCACCTATTTTAATCACAGGTGATCAGTCCTTTACCAAAACAATCAGGAATCTCATTTGAATCATTATTAACATCACTATCGAAAACCTTTTTCATTACTAACCACCTATGTTAAATTAAGCCGATGAAAAATTTTATCTTTCATTTATTTAACAACTTGTGGGAACTAAAATAAATTAACCAAACCATCCACACAATAATAGTCTGAACAATCACACAACCAATATATAAATAATTAAGACCGACTAAACCATCCGTTCCCAAAACAAATCCAAACAGAAGTCTGAAGATAATAATACTGAATCTGAATAAAGTCTGATAAATAAAATAAAGAACTAAATCGTCTAAAGGGGAAACAAGGCCAAATGAAATACTGAAGAATCTCCTATTTAGAAATGAATGAACTGAAGTGTCTAAAGCAACTCCTGCAAGCCTCCATAAGTACTGCATCTACGCATCCCTTGATAGAATCATCAAGCTGGGTATCCCTATGGATGGATACCTAAAGGTGTTGAAAATATTTAGACACGGGTCAGAGCCCAAGAAAACGGTTTGAAAATATTTTGCAAGTTCTTAAATCATAGTTTGAATCAGTTATTAGATACACATGTTAGTTTTCATGTACTCTCTAGAGATCCTCACCTCTCATCTAATGTGCACTCATAACGTATTCTATCTAGCTATTCTACCCCTCCCAACTAGATAATGTATCTAAATAATCTCAATAGGTCTAGCTCCCTCATATTATACATACGACACACTACCACAGTCTCAATAATTAATTTTACCCAGATATAATTATTGAGTCAATTAATTAAGTTTCTCTACTGAAATACTTTTAGATATACACAATCGATCAGTTCTATTATCACACATATGTAAATATATCACCCTTGTATATATTCATCACGCATATAATATATACAACTATATCATCCCTGGAGTGGCCCCTCGTGATGCTGGCATACTCTACTATCATGTCTATGTAACCTTTGTACCAAATCAAGGACTATCAGTTCAAAATGTCTCCTCGAACCCAAAATCAATCACCACACACTTGAGGTGACCATAGTTCTAAGCCTTTGGAATATGAACATACCTAATGTACCCAAACTACACACCAGTTCCACTAATACATAACATATAGTGAGCCACCCTAAGTTCCATGTTCTGGGAAACACATCCAGACCTCACTGGAATCGTCAAGGTGGGATCTCCTTCTAGCGAAAATCTCCAGATAGCAGGCAGCATAGGTATGCTCACACACATAATCAAATCACAACCATAGGTATTTAAACAACCTATATATTCATATTATTCAAGAGGTATACACACAACCAATCATAACAACCCGTACGTAGTGTATACCTCTTAAATATTCAACGTACTAATTTTAACCTCTTTTCATATAATCCCTAGTATCACTCGTTACCCGAAGAGTCCTAGTTACCTCTTAATTAATATTAGTAGTTAATATATCTCTATCTTACTAGTATTTATTTTAGATTACCATTTACCCTTCCTGTAACCCAGTTTATAAATTTTCGATATGTGTCATAGTCGATTGACTCTCGTCGGTCTAAGTTTTAAACCTTACACTCATTAAGACTAAGACGACCTCAACGATGTGTATACCGACCTTCCCTGAGTCCTTATATCGCTAAAAGATCATTACTAGAATTTTGGGTAAATCAAGGTAAAGAAAACTTTGTAATTAAAACAAGCCCCCAATTTCAGCAGCAGTCGATCGATCGATTAACATTCATGGGTCGATCGATCGAATCTGGGTTTGACAGCTTCGTTCCAGTTGCATTTTTCTCCATGCTTAATACATCAAACCTTCATAAATATTTCCTAAACTCCCAACTAACATAACTAAACATCATATATATATGTGGGGATGATTTTGTGACACCCCGTCTAATTAAATACCGGGTAGCTACTCCTTTATTAAATTAATTCAAAATGCCAAGTTGGTCCAGTTCATAGCATCACTGTCGAAAACATTTTAATGATTACTAACCACCTAGTATTTAAAAACTAAGTTGTCAAATTTTAATTAAAGTCTGATTAACATGCAACAAGTGTAATGAAGAATAATAACACCATTCACCATAACGAAGTAAATAGAATAACCATCACATAATGTAAATAAAGTCTGGAGGAACTCCTCACTACAATACCACAAACTGAAATAACTAAACTGAATACTGAATCAATACATGCCAAAGTCTGAAAAACTGAAATGGAAAGATGTCTCTAATAGAAATGGGCAACATGCCCTACAACTGATAAATACTGAATCAGGAATCCAAACGGTAGAAGCGTCTAAAAGCAAATCCCTGTAGCTTCCACAAACAGCTACAGCTCGTCACCTGAATGAGTATCCTATGCATGGTGTCCTTGTGGCTGGGCACCTAAAATGGTTTTACAAGAAAATAGATTTGAAAGCAAACGGGTCAGAGCCCGAATGTGGAGATATTTTAAAAACCTGCAAGTGCTTTAAAAACATTTAAAACATTAAATGCAAAGTACATGTTAGGACGTGCACTCACAAGAATTCTCACCTCTCGACTAAATGTGCACTCCTAACGTAAGTACCCATCTAAAATGACACTAATCCCTAGCTAAGTGACATCATATCTAGCTAGACTGTCATAGGTTCTACCCTTATTACTCGGTTCCCATTAACATTATAATGATCTCATTTAAATAGGGGCTTAACGTAAATTCAGATTTTCGATATGTAATATATTTCACAATTGGTTAGCCCATTATGTTTTCTCAAAACAATACCATAATTTTATTCACAATATTAACATGAAAATCCCATCAATTAAGTGTATATTATTCACATCATAAATATACAATACAAGCACCCGAGACTAGGCTGCGGTGCATACATACTCTGCTATCCATCCCGGTACATCACGTACATAAGGATTACAAATTCCGAATCTCTCAGGAATTGATAGAATAAACACCACACACAAAAATGGAGGCGAACATAGTTCAACATATCCATGGTCACGTACATACCTACGCTCCATAGTCAGCTGGCTTAATAACTCACAATTAAGTCATTCTCTTGAACTATGTCCTCTAGGTACCACTCTAAATCCGAGCACACAAGGAGTAGATGGCCCTAAGCGAACGTAAACCTCCAGTGATAGCAAGTATGGTAGGCATGTCATACACATAAAGTCATATACATATACTAAGTATGCACACATCTTAGTAATCACCATAATATATTGGTACATAACTCTTCTCGCACTGACATATAATACTACACCATTTATATATTCCTGGTTAATATAATTAATTAAGCCGTCAATAGCTCACATCGTAATAGACACTCACGTCCTACTTCACATTTTCCCTTAGGTTCAAACTACACTTCTAGGTTTGACTCCTCATTATATCCCAAACATCCCAAATATATCAATTACTCATCAAGGAAAGGCTATATCTACCTACACACAAGGTTACTGGGCACTCGGGATCAAACCAGGCTAAAAAACCTAAACTGTCAAGTCGTTCGAAGTCTCGTTCGAACGAGACTTCATTCGAACAAACTGAGTCTTCTAACGAGATCTCGTTCGAACGAAGTGGGCTTTCTAACGAGATCTCGTTCGAACGATCTTATCGAACGAACTTCATCCTCGTTAGAAGCGACTGGTCAACTCGTTAGAAGCTCGTTCGAACGAGCTCGTTCGAACGACCTGGAGAGGTCTTCTAACGAGGGATCAGTTTCGGCCCAGATTTCTCCAGTTTCGTTTTTCATCAATTTTAACACCTCAAATCTCAACCAAAATTCGTCCAATTAATGTTTTAAGGTCTCCAATCATCCTAAAACATAATAAGGTCATATACTAGCATCTTTTAAGGAAATTAACACATCCTAAACATCATTCATTCATCAAATTTCTACCCTTTCCCCCAAATTTTCAAGAACATAAACTCTAAAATTTTAAATCCTCAATAAGTCCATTCTAGATCCGTTTTTGTTACATCCAACATATATTAACATCAGAATAATTATCTCCATACTATTCTACGTGCAATTTGTCCTCAAAATTCAAGTTCTAAGTCCAATTAAAATGGGTTTTTATTTAACTTCCAAGAACAAATGTAAATCTTTCAATTTATCTAACATGGAAGATACATTCTCTGAATTAAATAGAATTAAATCACTTGCCTCGAGTGTCTCTGAATTTGGTGTTGATTTGATGAAGCTTTTTCTGCAGAATTCCTTCTCTCTCTCTCTCTACAAGCCTTCTTCTCCAATGGCTATGGTGGCTAGGGTTTGTTTTGGGAACTTAGAAAACCTAATTCTAAAACTCCCCGTAGTCTTATGGGTCAATATGGTTGGTAGTGGGTTTAGTGGTTGGTTTCCTGAATCAGATATAATTTACTAATTTTCGTCACTTTTAATTCCCAAAAATACAAAATTACCAAAATACCCTTTATGTTGCCAGTATGGCCTAAAAATACCCCGGGACCAAACTAAACCCCCGGCTAGTGTTTTCTGACTATCTCGACCCTTTCGGACGCGTTGGCGCACTCAAAACGACCATACGGTTAATAGAATTTAAATTCACTTTTATAATTAAATAATTATATTCTGACGCGACTGTCTCACGCGTCCCAATAAAATGTCCAAATTGCCGTATATCAATCTCACGACAAATTTCATAATTCAATATTCATATATCATCATATATACTCAATATAGTCAAATACCAACTCACATCTCGCTAGTATTTTATCCGGATTAATTCTCAATTAATTCTCATTTAATTAATTAATCCCAAAAATAAATATCGTAAAAAATACGGGGTATTAACGTAAATCATGTATCCAATGCATATAAATTTCATCCAAGATCAGATTAAAACTCCATTAACCATTAAAACCCTAGATTTTATTTTCTTCATATAAGTTCATAAAAAACCTAGATTTCTTTCATGCTCTTATTTCTATAACTTAGTGTTTCGTTATATCTACATAAATGGATTCATTCTACATGGAATCTTACCCGGAATTATGAGTTCTATTCACTACACCATATTAGGCGGATGGTCACTGCCAAAGTCCCTGACCAAGACAGTGGGTCGCGATCATTTTGGGCATTACCAATTTCGCAGGTCACGACCCAAATCCCTAACCAAACGAAGGGTCAAGGAGTTAAGGGGTCACGACAGATGGTTGCGAACTATAGCCATGACCCATATAGAGAGCTTGTCACCACCTTTGTCCGTGACCCATCCATTAATATATGATTTTGGTCACGGTCCTGGTCATGGATTAAGTCCGTGACCCACCGTTCGAAATTTAAAAATGGTCATGGTCCTGGTCATGACCTACGTCCGTGACCCATACTTTGACATCACAAAAATAGTCACGACCCTTGACCGTGACCCTTTTTATGCATGAGAAAAAAATAGAGATGGTCATGGACTTTGGACGTGACCATTTTTATCTACAATAAAAAAAAATTGGACATAATTACCTATATTTTCTAGACATTCTTCAAACCGAGCTGTCACCAGATCTCATGCGAGGTGTTGGTGCCGTCAAGGGGCCGTTTGGGGGGTGTTTTAGGGTTTCAACCTCCAATGCCATGTTTTCATGCCTAAGTACAGATATTCTCAAATTATGGTTGTGCTCTCAAACCGTGGGTCCCATGACCACGTGATCAGTTCCTACGAGTTACATTAGTTCCATGAGAGGTGTTGTCGCTGCTCATGGGGTCGTTTGAATGGGGGGTGTTTCGGGATTTTTCCCCCCAACGCCATATTTTCAAGCCTAAGTACAGAATATATTCTCAAATTATCGCCGTGCTCTTAAATTGTGGGTCCTGTGATAAGGCGGTGAGTTCCCAGGAGTTACATTGGTCCCATGTGAGGTGTTGGCGCCGCTCACAGGGCCGTCTTGGGGTTTCGTCCTAAAACACCATGTTTTGAAGCCTAAGTGCAGATATTCTCAAATTATCGACGTGCTCTCTAACCGTGGGTCCCGTGACCACACGATTAGTTCCTAGGAGTTACATTGGTCCCGTGCTAGGTGTTGGCATCACTCACAGGGCCGTCTGGGTGGTGTTTCAGGGTTTCGCCCTCCAACGCCATATTTTCAAGTCTAAGTGCAGATATTCTCAAATTATCACCATACTATCAAACCGTGGGTCCCATGACCACGCGATCAGTTCCTACGAGTTACATTAGTTCCATGCGAGGTGTTGACACTACTCACGGGATCGTTTGGTGGGTGTTTTGAGGTTTTTCCCTCCCACGCCATGATTTCAATCCTAATTGTAGATATTCTCAAATTATCACCATGCTCTTTAACCGTTGGTCCCATGATCACACGATCAGTTTCTATGATTTATATTGGTCCCAAGCGAGGTGTTGACTCCACTCACGGGTCCGTTTGGGGCATGTTTGGGGGTTTCGCCCTCCGTGCCATATTTTAAGTCTAAGTGCAGATATTGTCAAATTATCACCGTGCTCTCAAACCGTGGGTTCCATGACGACGCCGTCAGTTTTTACTACATTGGTCCCGTGCAAGGATTTGGTACCGCTCACGGGGTCGTTTGGAGGGTGTTTCGGGATTTCTCCCCCAACGCCATAATTTTAAGCTTAAGTGCAAATATTCTCAAATTATTGCCATGCTCTCAAACCGTGGGTGCCGTGACCATGCGATCAGTTCCTATGAGTTACATTGGTCCAGTGCGAGGTATTGGCACCGCTCACGAGGACGTCTTAGGGTTTCGCACTCAAACGTCATGTTTTCAAGACTAAGTGAAGATATTCTTAAATTATCACCGTGCGCTAAAATCGTGGGTCCCGTGACCATGCGGTCAGTTCTTACGAGTTACATTGGTCCCGAGTGAGGTGTTGACACTACCCATAGGGCCGTCTGGGGGTGTTTCGGGATCTCACCCCCCAAAGCTATGTTTTAAAGCCTAAGTATAGATATCCTCAACTTATCATCGTTCTCTTCAATCATGGGTCCCGTGACCACGCGGTGAGTTCCTACGAGTTACATTGTTTCGGTGTGAGGTGTTGCCTCTGCTCACGGGGTGGTTTGGGGGGTGTTTCAAGTTTTGCCCTTCAACACCATGTTTTGAAGCCTTACTAAAGATATTCACAAATTATAGTCATGCTTTCAAACCATGGGTCCCGTGACCATGCGGTCAGTTCCTACAAGTTACATTGGTCTCGAGCAAGGTGTTGGCGCCGCTCACGACGTTATCTGGGGGTGTTTCGGGGTTTTCCCCTCCAACGCCATGTTTTTAAGCCTAAGTGTAGATATTATCAAATTATCGTTATGCTCTTAAACGGGGGCCCGTGATCATGCAGTGAGTTTCTACAAGTTACTGTAATACCCCGTATTTTTGTGATATTTATTTATGGGATTAATTGAATTAAATGCGTAGTAATTGGAAATTAATCCGGATTAAAATACTAGCGAGATGCGAGTTGGTATTTGATATAATGTGCATATATGATTATATATGAATATTGAATTATGAAATTTGTCGTGAGATTGAAATACGACAATTTGGAAATTTTATTGAGACGCGTGTGACAGTCGCGTCAGGAATATATTTATTTTAATTAAAAAGTGAATTTTAGTTCTATTAACCGTATGGTCGTTTTGAGTGTGCCAACGCGTTCGGAAGGGTCGAAATAGTCAGAAAACACTAGCCGGGGGTTTAGTTTGGATCCCGGGGCATTTTTAGGCCATACCGGCAACGTATAAGGGTAGTTTGGTAATTTTGGATTTTTGGGAATTAAAACCTACGAAAATTGGGAATTAATATCTGATTTGGCAACAACCCACTAAGCCCACTAATAACCAAATAGACTACGGAGGTTATAGAAATTGGTTCCAAAGAGTTCCTAAAGCACAAACCCTAGCCACCATTGACTTTGGAGAAGAAAAGCTTGGAGAGAGAGAGAGAAGGAATTCTGCAGAAAGAGAGAGAGAACACTTCAGAAATTCGTCATCAAATCAGAGATTCAAATAAGGCAAGTGGTTTAATTTCAATTAATTTCAGAGAATGTTTCTTCCATGTGTAGGAATTGATAAAAATCTTATTGTTTTGGGGAGTTTGATAAAAACCCATGAATTTGGAATTAGAAACTTGTATTGTGATGAGGATTTGCATGTAGAACTATGTGTAGGTGAATAATCTGATGTTAATACATTTTGGATGAAACAAAAACGGATTTATTTAGACTCTTTGATGATTTATAAATTTTAGGGTTCATGTTCTTGAAATTGGGGATAAAAGTATGGATTTGATATTTGGATGATGTTTATAATGATTTAATCCCCACAAAAACGTTAGTAGGTGACCTATGTATGTTTGGAGACGATTAGGAACCTTGAACAATTGTTGGACTAATGTTTAGATGAGATTAGAAGTGAAGAAAAGATGGAAAAACGAAATAAGGATTTCTGGGCTCGAAACTGGCCACTCGTTAGAAGACCTGCCCAGGTCGTTCGAATGAGCTCGTTCGAACGAGCTTCTAACGAGTTGACCTTTGACTTCTAACGAGGGTGAAGTTAGTTCGATGACTTCGTTTAAACGAGACCTCGTTAGAAAGCCCACTTCGTTCGAACGAACTCTCGTTCGAACAGCCTCGTTCGAACGAGACTTCGAACGAGTTGACAGTTTAGGCTTTTTAGCCTGTTTTGATCCCGAGTGTCCCGTAACCTTGAGTATATGTAGAGATAACCTTTCCTTAATGATTATTTGGTATATTTGGGATGTTTGGGATAAAATGAGGAGTCAAACCTAGAAGTGTAGTTTGAACCTAAGGATAAATATGAAGAAGGACGTGAGTGTCTATTACGATGCGAGAACTATTGACGACCTAATTTATTATATTAACCGGGAATATATAAATTGTGTAGTATTATATGTCGGTACGAGAATGAGAAGTGTACCACCAATATATTATGGTGATTACTAAGATGTGTGCATACTTAGTATATGTATATGATTTTATGTGTATGACATACCTACCATACTTGCTATCACGGGAGGTTTACGTTCGCTTAGGGCCAGCTACTCCTTGTGTGCCCGGATTTAGAGTGGTACCTAGAGGACATAGTTCAAGAGAATGACTTAATTGTGAGTTATTAAGCCAGCTGACTATGGAGCGTAGGTATGTACGTGACCATGGATATGTTGAATTATGTTCGCCTCCATTTTTGTGTGTGGTGTTTATTCTATCAATTCCTGAGAGATTCGGAATTTGTAATCCTTATGTACGTGATGTACCGGGATGGATAGCAGAGTATGTGTGCACCGCAGCTTAGTCTCGGGTGCTTGTATCGTATATTTATGATGTGAATAATATACACTTATTTAAAGGGGAACTTTCATGTGGGTATTGTGAATGTAATTATGGTAATGTTTGAGAAAACACAACGGGTTAACCGATAGTGAACTGTATTACTAATTGAGAATCTGAGTTTAAGTAAAACCCTCTATTTATTTGATAACGTTAGAATGTAATATGGGGATCGAGTAGTAAGTGGTAGAACTTATTACGGTTTGGTTAGATATGTATGTCTTGTAGATGGGTACGGTACGTTAGGAGTGCACATGTAGTCGAGAGGTGAGAATTTCATGTGAGTGCACGTCCTAACATGTACTTTGCATTTAATGTTTTAATGTTATTAAAACACTTGCTGTTTTTAAAATGATTTCCACTTTCGGGCTCTGACCCATTTGCTTTCAAACCTATTTTTGTAAAAACCATTTTAGGTGCCCAGCCACAAGGACACCATGCTTAGGATTCTCATTCAGGTGACGAGCTGTAGCTGTTTGTGGAAGTTACACGACTTTGCTTGTAGACGCTTCATCTACATTGACTCTATATTCAGATTTATCAGTTGTAGGGCATGTCGCCCATTTCCTTTAGAGACATTTCATTTATTTCAGTTATTCAGACTTCGGGCATGTAATTAATTCAGGATTCAGACTTATGTTATTATTTCATTTGTGGGATTGTTGTGAGGAGTTTTCCTCCGGACTCTTATATTTATTTGTGGATTATTCACTACACCAGATCTGCACATTTGTCAAGGTCATTGACCTTGACAAATTCACCTTGTCAAGGTCAATGATCGTGACATTTCGAGGCGAGACAACTTTTTTTGTCACGGTCGTGTCACGGTCATTGACCTTGACAAAAAACTCGCGTTTTGTGTCACGGTCGTGTCAAGGTCAATGATTGTGACACGTTTGTCACGGTTATAAACCGTGACAAAGCCGTGACCCTTTTTAAAAAAAATTGTCACGGGCATTGACCGTGACAATTCTGGGCAGAATTTAAAAAAAATCTGCTGGGCAGTATGGCCACTGCCACTGCCCAGCAGTATATTTGTACCTGTTATAGCAACGTTGTACCTGTTCCAAACATCATATATCCAACACAAACTAAAGATAATTCAAATATATATTCATGACAGCATAATCCAAATCTTCAAAGTAAAAATAATATACATGACGATATAATCCAAATATAATTAAAATGGAGAAACTAGAAAATAATGTTACTACATGTCTTGGATAAAACTGAGGAGGTGAGTAGGCCACACGACATACGAATTGACGCACCCACTAATATACGTCGTGCCGCATTGTTCGCGCAACCACAATAGGGAGTTCTCCTTCCCGGTTATGACATGCGTGACGAGCACCCTGGACTCCATCTGTTGAAGCACACGTCCATGGATTATTCTACCCTCGACGATATCCGGGTCCCTCAACCCCCGCCCTATCCGCTGGCCATCAAATATGTCCAATATGAACACGCTCGGCCAACCAATTGTCGATAATGGTCTGTTGGAGGGCGTCAAATAGGGAAGTGGATCGTCGAAGTACGAACGTGTCGGTGATGAAGCAGCGAGGTCCACATCCTCGTCATCCTGCGCCTCGTCCTCCCGCACCTCCTCGTCCTCCCGCACCTCCTCCTCCACCGCCTTCTCCTTCCCTTTCCCTTTACCTTTCTCTTTACGGTCTCCACCCAACGTACGCTTCATGAATGCGTACATATCTTGGACCGTCGCCTCCAAACGAGACAGCTTCGCGTCGTGTGAATCCACCGTTCGAGCCAACCCGGTGTCGCTCGTCTCCAATCCGATGATCCTAGATTTGGCCACCCGCGAGCTCACTCCCCTTGCGATCAGAGCCAAGCACTTGGCTGAGTGCGTCTGTGGACAAAGATGCCTTGTCGGCATCAGACTGCGACTCATGCACTTCCTTAAGCTTTGCCTGAAACGACAAAAAGCACATGATTAGTAAAATAAGTAAACTAAAAAATTATAATGTAATTAACAATAATTAAACTGTCGGATTACTTACAATCGTGGCCGCGACGCTCGGGGACACCTCCTTGTCCTTCCCCTTCTTCGTCCGAAGAGCCACATAAGTATCGACCCTATGTGGCTTACCCCCTGGCCCACTCCCTACCCCCTGAAATAAAATAAAGTAAAGTAAAATTAGTATCGGCCCCGCAAAGTAAAATAATATCCAATAATATATTTCTGTAGTTATAGATAAATTAAATATTACCTTCATCCTATGCTCCACCTCAGCGTAAGAGGTCCGACCGGAGTAGTGCACGTCCGTCTTTTTAGCCCGATTTTCCCTCCCCGATTGGCGAGATGCCAATTATCGAACGTCGATCTCATTGTCAATGAACTTTTGCCATTGTGCCAATGAGATCGGCTCCTTGGGCGGGACGGATCCGCGCCATTGTAAAATGGTCTCTCGTGTTTTTCCAAAGTACCGTGTCCGCATATTTTTTTTCCACGTCTTGTGTTGCTCCCTCAACTGCTCCAAGACGGAATCGCGTAGCTTTGGATCCAAGTTGAATTGTTCCTGTCCAACAAATACAATGTTAGTTGAGAATAAATATAAATATAAATATAAATATAAATATAAATATAAATATAAATATAAATATAAATATAAATATAAATATAAATATAAATATAAATATAAATATAAATATAAATATAAATATAAATATAAATATAAATTGAAATATTCATATAAATATTACCTGTAGTGCCGCCCAAACAGCTAACTTGAGCTCATACGGCACCTCCTTCCAACTCATAAACCCCGGACCGATGACCGTCTTTAGCAGCTCGAGGGATCTCGCTAAAAGCTCCGACTTGTTTTCGACGGTAATCCCAAATTTTCCATATTTGGGGAGCCTAGGGGCGGAGGAGCCCTCGTCGCCTCCGCTACCACCGAACCCAGACGACGACATCATCATAAACAGCATCATCATCTTCGCCCTAACATCTGAAGGAGACATTTTTGCTGTAAAAAAAATGTTATTAGTACAGATAAAAAAATGTTATTAGTACAGATAAAAAAATGTTCCGTCTATATTATAACGTATGTGTAAGTTCCGTCAATACCATTTCGTTTCAATTTTGTAATTATAATTGTAGCATAAATTTCATTATCATGGGTTTTACCTAATTGAATTAAATGAACAATACTTTTAGCCCTTGTTATTCATCAAATTTGAGGCAAGTTAATTAGAATATTTGTATCGAGCCTATGTGATTTATATGGATTAATTCTATTACATTTATAATTTAACTAATAGAGTTGAATTTTAATATTAATCCTTTGGTTTATTTAACTAACTTTGGTTTGGTTTATTTCTAGTTGAATCTGAGTTATAATTTTTAGATTATGTATAGGAATTGAATTTTAATATCAATCCTTCATAAATCCTTTGAATACATGCATAAATTTGTAGAGATTGAAATTAAATTGCTTGAGATTGAATTTCTATGCTTGAGAATGAAAATATCAATTATTTATAAAATTGATGTCTACTTTTGCTTTTTTTTTTAAATAATCAATTAACCAAATTTCATGATAGTGAATAAGGGTTAATCCTAGCCATTGATTAAGTGTATTATTAGTAAGTACAAAAATTAAATATGGACTCTTAATCTAGGATATAAGGAGTATTTGTTAGTGAAATAATAATTTAGTGATAAAAACACACTCGAACACTACCAAGTTTTGACGACACGGATCTCTAGAAAGAAAAACAAGCATTTCCAAATTAATATGCCCTCTTTCTTGTTTAGTGTCTCGTGAATTGATAGTATGATTTTAAAAATAGTATACAAAACTAGGTGAGATTTTAGAATTACACGTCGAAATAATACATGTTGTATAATAATAATAATACAAGTGCATGCTTTGCAATCAAAGGTATTTATCTTTATAAGGAAAAAATTATCTTAAAATGATTGGTAGGGAATGTCTATGAGGTGGATGATAATTTATTTGATATTTTATTTTATTTCTTTTGGTTAGGTTATTAAGACTTTATTTGAATTGATATCTTAGTAATTATTATTTAATATTTATTTTGAGCAATTATCTTATAGTAGGATTATTATCCTAGAAACAATTCTAACATTCCATGAAGGAAAACTTTTATTGGATGGTTGAAAAGACAATAGTTCCAAATTTATTATATTCCATAACAATTTCATAGTTTCAATTCATTTTCATTTATTCTCTTAGTGCTACAACAATAATTTGAATTCATTTCATATGATTTCCCACCCCACCCCACCCCTCCACCACCCCCTCCCCCACCACACACCACCACACACACACACACACACCCCACCCCACCCCACCCCCTGCCCCCCTCCACCACCCCCTCCCCCACCACACACCACCACACACACACACACACACACACGCCACGCCACCCCACCCCCTCCCCCACCACACACCACCACCACACACACACACACCCCACCCCACCCCACCCCACCCCACCCCCTGCCCCACCCCTCATCCACCCCCTCCCCCTCCACACCCCACCCCACCACACACACACACACACCCCACCCCACCCCACCCCACCCCCACCCCCTCCCCCACCACACACCACCACCACACACACATACACACACCCCACCCCATCCTCCACCACCCCCTCCCCCACCCTGCCCCACCCCGCCCCACCCTGCCCCCCTCCCCCACCCTGCCCCACCCCGCCCCACCCCCCACCCCCTGCCCCCCTCCACGCACACACATACACACATATATATATACACATACACACATAAATATACACACAAATATATATATAAATGGAAGAGAGAGAGAGAGAGAGAAAATGGACCTGAAAGTAGAGAGAGAGATGGAGGGAACGGCGCGGGAGGGAAAAAAAAGGGGGATAGGGTTTTTGCTGCGAACATTGTCACGGTCGTGTCAAGGTCTTTGACCGTGACACGAATTGTCACGGTCATTGACCGTGACAAGTCCGTGACAAATTTACTTGCCACGGACTTGTCACGGTCAATGACCGTGACAATTCGTTGTCACGGTCGTGTCAAGGTCAATGACCGTGACATAAAACTCGTGTTTTTTTGTCACGGTCAATGACCTTGACAAGGCTGGCTGGCTGAAAGGTGACAATTTGCCCATTTTGGTGTAGTGATTTCATTACTTCATTATGGTGAATGGATTATGTTGTTATTCCATTATTCTTTCATTGCATGTTAATTAGACTTAAATTAAGATTTGGCAACTTACTTTTTAAATACTAGGTGGTTAGTAATTATAAAAATGTTTTCGACAGTGATGCTATTAACTGAACCAACTTGACATTTTGTATTGATTTAATAAAGGAGTAGCTACCCGGTATTTAATTAGTCGGGGTGTCACAGGTGGTATCAGAGCATCAGGTTCTAGTGTCCTTAGGATCTGTACGGCTTATTATGTTTCCGCTGAGCTTTCTTTGATATAGAGCCCTAATAATAGGAATGTTGTGTTCATCTCTATACATTGGGAATTCGTACTTTCGCGATTTGTTTATTTGAATGATGGACTCATCCAAATTTACTTAAATTTTCAGATGGAACGTCAAGAAGAACTAGCTAAAACAGTTAAGGGAGTCAACGAACAAGATCGAATCACACCTCAGGTATCCCCAGAGAGATTATCAACCGCTGAGTTAGCAGGTATCGTGGCACAAGCGGTTACCACTGCAATTTTACAATACCAAGAACGCAACATACAACTTAAAGGAGGTAAAAGACCTAGAGAGGTCAGCCAAATGCTTGTGAATAAAGTTAAAAAATGTGCGAAGACCCCGAAATTGCGACAAAAAACTACCCAAGACCGAGTCAGTTCTAATCAACAACGTGGTGAAATGAAGCAGTTTCGAAAGGGGAATAAGGTCCCAAGTCAGCAAGGCCGACACCGTCAGCAGCAGGGTCAGAGGGGGAGGAACTTCAGAGGCCGATGCTTCGTGTGTGGCAAGCATGGCCATAAACGCCAGGATTGTCCTGATAGGGGCAGGACCCCCCAGCAACTGGGTGCCCGACAGGAGTTGCAGAGGCCTATGTTTCCCGCCGCCCTCCCAGCACCAGCTCAAGTACTAGCCCTAATAACTTTTCCTGTAGCTCCAGTGCAGCAGGGGCAGTTACAGTACAGACATATCTATAATATCAACCAGGCAGCCGCCCCACAGGCACCACCCGCGATTTGGGGTATGTTTTCTATTCATGAGACTTTTGGGTTGAATTTTGGTTGTTTTTGGGACAACTCAGTTGTTTTATAAATACATATTATGCGAAGACCTTAGAGTTATTAACAACAGCATTGAGCACTGTAACGTAGGTAGACTCACCACTGGGGAATGGTTCATTTTTCTTTTTATACCGGGGAGTGGGGGTAGAGATTGGTAGTTTAGTATTACCCACAGGACATGTTAGTATTAGAGATGACGAGTATGATGCCATTATTGGCATGGATTGGCTAGTTGCGTACCGAGCCATGATTGACTGTTTCAGTAGGAGTATTATCTTTGCCATTCCCGGGCAGTAGATGTTTTAGTGGCGATGCCTCGTCCTGAGGGAGGATCGTCCACTCATTTGTACTATATAGAGGAGGAGACCTATAAGGAAGTGGTGATACCACTTGATTCGATTCCGGTTGTTCGAGAGTTTGCCGACGTATTTCAGGATATATCTCGATTTCCCCCAACCGAGAGATAGACTTTGTCATATACTTATTACCAGATACGAGACCTATAGCACGCGCACCGTACCGTATGGCTCCAGCTAAGATAAGGGAGTTACGGGATCAGATTGAGAAGTTGTTGGGTTAGGGGTTTATACGGAGGAGTACTTCGCCGTGGGGTGCCCTTGTGTTATTCGTAAAGAAGAGAGATGGTTCACTAAGATTGTGTGTGGACTACCGAGAGTTGAACAAAGTCACGATACGGAATAAGTATCCGTTGCCTCGAATCGATGACTTATTCGACCAGTTGAGAGGAGCTTCTTTCTTCTCGAAGATTGATTTGCGATCGGGATACCATCAGTTGCGTATCAGGGAGGATGATGTCTCGAAGACTGCATTCTTATCGAGATATGGTTCTTACGAGTTTCGAGTTATGCCTTTTGGTTTGACCAATGCTCCAACCGTGTTTATGAACTTGATGAATAGGGTGTTCAGGGATTTCCTAGATCAGTTTGTCATTGTCTTCATCGATGATATTCTGGTTTACTCCCAAACAGAGGAGGAGCACGCCGAGCATTTGAGGCAAGTTTTGCAGACACTACGTCAGAACGAGTTGTATGCAAAGTATGAGAAGTGCGGGTTTTGGCTGAAGGAGGTCCAGTTTTTGGGACACATTATTTCCGACCGGGGAATATCTGTTGATCCGGGGAAGGTATCCGCAGTGAGGGTGTGGGGACAGCCCACGACACCAATAGAAATCCGTAGTTTCTTGGGATTAGAAGGATACTACAGGAGATTCATTCAGGGATTTTTGAAGATAGCAGGTCCTTTGACACATCTGACTCGTAAGGGTGTGCCATTCATCTGGAGTGATGCCTGTCAGTTGGCATTCGATGAGCTGAAGGATAAGTTGACCTCAGCACCTGTGTTAGCATTGCCGAGACCGGGAGTTGAATATCTAGTCTACACCGATGCGTCCTTGCAAGAACTAGGAGGTGTATTGCAGCAGGAGAGTCAGGCCATAGCTTATGCTTCCCGTAAGCTAAAGCCCCACGAGAAGAATTACCCCACTCATGACTTGGAGTTGGCGGCAGTTGTATTTGCCCTTCGTATTTGGAGACACTACCTTTTGGGGGAGAAGTTTCGATTGTTCACGGACCACAAGTCCCTATAGTACCTATTCACACAGAAGGAGTTAAATATAAGACACCGTAGGTGGCTTGAGTTTGTGAAGGACTATCAGTTTGATATCCAGTATCACCCGGGGAAGGCTAACGTGGTAGCAGACGCGTTGAGCCGTAGGCCAGCAGATGAAGTGGCAGAGGTGTGGAAGACCAAGTGGAAGGAATTGGGACACGAGGATGCAGTGGCCCGATCTTTCATGTCTGTGATGATCATTACACCGCATATTGTCACAAAGGTAGTAAGGGCACAAGCAAATGACTCGTTCTATCAGGAGAAGATAGTTCGACTACTAGCAGAGGGAACCGAGTCCTATACCGTTAGCTCAGACGGGGGATTACGCTTCAATGGGAGATTGGTAGTTCCGAAAGGGGAGGAATTGCGGCACGAGGTGATGGCAGAATCGCACGGCTCACGGTTCGCGGTACATCCCGGTGGGGACAAAATGTACCAAGACATGAGACGACAGTATTGGTGGAGCGGAATGAAGAGAGATATTGCCATGTTTGTTTCAAAATGCGCCACTTGTCAGCTAGTAAAAGTGGATCATCAGAGATTGGCAGGACTGCTACAGCCATTGGAGGTCCCGATGTGGATGTGGGAGAGCATATCCATGGACTTTATCACGGGGTTGCCTACGTCACAGAGAGGTCACGACTCCATTTGGGTAATTGTGGACAGGTTGACCAAAGTTGCTCATTTTCTACCCGTAAGGATATACTACACTACGGGACAGTATGCCCAACTCTTTATTTCTGAGATAGTGAGACTTCACGGTGTGCCCCTAAATATCGTGTCTGACCGAGACAAGATATTTGTTTCGCGGTTTTGGGAAAGTTTTCAGGAAGCCATGGGCACGGAATTGCGGTTGAGTATGGCATATCACCCGCAGACGGATGGGCAAACTGAGCGTACAAACCAGATATTGGAGGACATGCTACGTATGAGTATCATTGATTTTGGGGGTGGATGGGAGCAGTATCTTCCACTGGTGGAGTTTGCTTACAACAACTCCTACCAGTTCACTATTGGCATGGCTCCATTTGAGGCGTTGTACGGTAGACCTTGTCGTTCCCCAGCATGTTGGTTGGAGGTGGGGGACAACAAACTACTTGGGCCGGAAGTGATTCAGGATACTTCGGCAAGGATAGAATTGATTCGGAGTCGCATTCGGGTAGCTCAGGATCGGTAGAAGAGCTATGCTGATGCGAAGAGATTCTTCAGGGAGTTCCAAGTGGGGGACCAGTACCTGCTCAGAGTATCTCCTATGAAGGGGATTACGTTTCGGGAAGAAAGGGAAGTTGGCACCGAGATATGTAGGACCATTTCCTATTATTGAGCGGATTGGACTGGTTGCGTATAGGCTTGGATTACCGGACCATTTGCATCGGATTCACGTTGTATTTCATATTTCCTCGCTAAGGAAATATCTTAGAGACGATTTGTCTCATTCTCACATTGCATTGGAGGACATCGATCTCCAGCCTGATAGCTCCTACGAGGAGGGGACGATTGCTATTTTGGACCAAAGTGAGCGGAAACTGCGGTCAAAGATAGTTCCGTTAGTGCGTGTTCAGTGGCGACATCATAATGTCGAGGAGTCCACATGGGAGCGCGAGGATGAGATGCGCAAACGTTATCCAGAGTTGTTATTACCAGGTACTTTCTAGTTCCAAATTTCGGGATTTAATTCAGTTATTAGGGGGGAAGTATGTAATACCCCGTATTTTTGTGATATTTATTTATGGAATTAATTGAATTAAATGCGTAGTAATTGGAAATCAATCCGGATTAAAATACTAGCGAGATGCGAGTTGGTATTTGATATAATGTGAATATATGATTATATATGAATATTGAATTATGAAATTTGTCGTGAGATTGAAATACGGCAATTTGGAAATTTTATTGAGACGCGTGTGACAGTCGCGTCAGGAATATATTTATTTTAATTAAAAAGTGAATTTTAGTTCTATTAACCGTATGGTCGTTTTGAGTGCGCCAACGCGTCCGGAAGGGTCGAAATAGTCAGAAAACACTAGCCGGGGGTTTAGTTTGGGTCCCGGGGCATTTTTAGGCCATACCGGCAACGTATAAAGGTAGTTTGGTAATTTTGGATTTTTGGGAATTAAAACCTACGAAAATTGGGAATTAATATCTGATTTGGCAACAACCCACTAAGTCCACTAATAACCAAATAGACTACGGAGGTTATAAAAATTGGTTCCAAAGAGTTCCTAAAGCACAAACCCTAGCCACCATTGACTTTGGAGAAGAAAAGCTTGGAGAGAGAGAGAGAAGGAATTCTGCAGAAAGAGAGAGAGAACACTTCAGAAATTCGTCATCAAATCAGAGATTCAAATAAGTCAAGTGGTTTAATTTCAATTAATTTCAGAGAATGTTTCTTCCATGTGTAGGAATTGATAAAAATCTTATTGTTCTTGGAGTTTGATAAAAACCCATGAATTTGGAATTAGAAACTTGTATTGTGATGAGGATTTGCATGTAGAACTATATGTAGGTGAATAATCTGATTGTAATACATTTTGGATGAAACAAAAACGTATTTATTTAGACTCTTTGATGATTTATAAATTTTAGGGTTCATGTTCTTGAAATTGGGGATAAAAGTATGGATTTGATATATGGATGATGTTTATAATGATTTAATCCCCACAAAAACGTTAGTAGGTGACCTATGTATGTTTGGAGACGATTAGGAACCTTGAACAATTGTTGGACTAATGTTTAGATGAGATTAGAAGTGAAGAAAATATGGAAAAACGAAATAAGGATTTCTGGGCTCGAAACTGGCCACTCGTTAAAGGACCTGCCCAGGTCGTTCGAACGAGCTCGTTCGAACGAGCTCGTTCGAACGAGCTTCTAACGAGTTGACCTTTGACTTCTAACGAGGGTGAAGTTCGTTCGATGACTTCGTTTAAACGAGACCTCATTAGAAAGCCCACTTCGTTCGAACGAACTCTCGTTCGAACAGCCTCGTTCGAACGAGACTTCGAACGAGTTGACAGTTTAGGCTTTTTAGCCTGTTTTGATCCCGAGTGTCCCGTAACCTTGAGTATATGTAGAGATAACCTTTCCTTAATGATTATTTGGTATATTTGGGATGTTTGGGATAAAATGAGGAGTCAAACCTAGAAGTGTAGTTTGAACCTAAGGATAAATATGAAGAAGGACGTGAGTGTCTATTACGATGCGAGAACTATTGACGACCTAATTTATTATATTAACCGGGAATATATAAATTGTGTAGTATTATATGTAGGTACGAGAATAAGAAGTGTACCACCAATATATTATGGTGATTACTAAGATGTGTGCATACTTAGTATATGTATATGATTTTATGTGTATGACATACCTACCATGCTTGCTATCACGGGAGGTTTACGTTCGCTTAGGGCCATCTACTCCTTGTGTGCCCGGATTTAGAGTGGTACCTAGAGGACATAGTTCAAGAGAATGACTTAATTGTGAGTTATTAAGCCAGCTGACTATGGAGCGTAGGTATGTACGTGACCATGGATATGTTGAATTATGTTCGCCTCCATTTTTGTGTGTGGTGTTTATTCTATCAATTCCTGAGAGATTCGGAATTTGTAATCCTTATGTACGTGATGTACCGGGATGGATAGCAGAGTATGTGTGCACCGCAGCTTAGTCTCGGGTGCTTGTATCGTATATTTATGATGTGAATAATATACACTTATTTAAAGGGGAACTTTCATGTGGGTATTGTGAATGTAATTATGGTAATGTTTGAGAAAACATAACGGGTTAACCGATAGTGAACTGTATTACTAATTGAGAATCTGAGTTTAAGTAAAACCCTCTATTTATTTGATAACGTTAGAATGTAATATGGGGATCGAGTAGTAAGTGGTAGAACTTATTACGGTTTGGTTAGATATGTATGTCTTGTAGATGGGTACGGTACGTTAGGAGTGCACATGTAGTCGAGAGGTGAGAATTTCATGTGAGTGCACGTCCTAACATGTACTTTGCATTTAATGTTTTAATGTTATTAAAACACTTGCTGTTTTTAAAATGATTTCCACTTTCGGGCTCTGACCCATTTGCTTTCAAACCTATTTTTGTAAAAACCATTTTAGGTGCCCAGCCACAAGGACACCATGCTTAGGATTCTCATTCAGGTGACGAGCTGTAGCTGTTTGTGGAAGTTACACGACTTTGCTTGTAGACGCTTCATCTACATTGACTCTATATTCAGATTTATCAGTTGTAGGGCATGTCGCCCATTTCCTTTAGAGACATTTCATTTATTTCAGTTATTCAGACTTCGGGCATGTAATTAATTCAGGATTCAGACTTATGTTATTATTTCATTTGTGGGATTGTTGTGAGGAGTTTTCCTCCGGACTCTTATATTTATTTGTGGATTATTTCATTACTTCATTATGGTGAATGGATTATGTTGTTATTCCATTATTCTTTTATTGCATGTTAATTAGACTTAAATTAAGATTTGGCAACTTACTTTTTAAATACTAGGTGGTTAGTAATTATAAAAATGTTTTCGACAGTGATGCTATTAACTGAACCAACTTGACATTTTGTATTGATTTAATGAAGGAGTAGCTACCCGGTATTTAGTTAGTCGGGGTGTCACAGTTACATTGGTCCCGTGCGAGGTGTTTGCACCTCTCACAAGGCCGTATGGGGGGTATTTTGGGATTTCTCCCTCCAATTCCATATTTTCAAGCCTAAGTGAAGATATTCTTAAATTATCGTCGTGCTCTCAAACCGAGGGTCAAGTGAACACGCGATTAGTTCTTACAAGTTATATTGGTCCCGTGCGAGTTGTTGGGGCTCTTACGGGGCCATTTGGGGGGGTGTTTCGGGGTTTCTCCCTCCAACGCTATGTTTTCAAGCCTAAGTGTAGATATTCTCAAATTATCGTCATCCTCTCAAACCAGGGGTACCGTGACCACGCGGTCAGTTTCTTCGAGTTACATTGGTCCCGTGCGAGGTATTGGTACCGCTCACTAGGCCATCTGGGGGTGTTTCGGAGTTTTGCCCTTTAAAGCCGTATTTTCAAGCCTAAGTGTAGATATTCTCAAATTATTGTCCTGCTCAGAAACTGGGGGTCCCGTGACCACGCGGTTAGTTCCGACGAGTTACATTGGTCCCATCCATACGAGTATTAGTAACAAAATTCCAACAAACAATGATACTCAAATGGACGAATTATTTCCTATCGGTGATGCCTTTAAATATTTTGGAGCAGTGGTTGTCCTATACATGTCTAAATACAGGATTGAACCTCTATTAAAAGTCATCCACGACTTGCGAGGTTTTGAAATGGTGGTCATTGAATTTCTCGCCAAAAGATTTGGGGAAGTTTAAGAGCTTCACGATTAGATATTGATCATGTATAATCAGTAGAGAGGTTTACCGAGCGTCGTCATCGATCGATTTGTACTCCACCTCATATTCGGGATTCTCCATCATAGGTATGGCATTGGAAACTTGGGAAAGTGTCAAAACTAGTGTAGTGTTTGCTAGAGTTACGTGGTGTGTATATTAAATACAACAAAATTCAAAAATAGGCACACTTAGGCTTGAAAACGTACCGCGGGGGGATGGGCACCCCTAGCGGGACCCAAACGACACTGTGAGTGTTACGAACACCTCATGTGCGCTGTTTAGAGCTCAAGAGTTTTGCAACTTTTTAGAGTTCAAGGGTTTTACGAATAGGACATTAATTGGAGAGAGATGGATGGAGAAATTGGGAATCCTACGTGCTATGACAACTGATAACTATCCAACATATTATCCAAAAATCGGACATTGGTTCTGTGCAAGGTGTTCTTGCCCCTCACGGGGTCGTTTTGGGGGTGTTTTGAGTTTTCTCCCTCTAACGACATGTTGTTAAGCTTAAGTCTAGATATTTTCAACTTATTGTCATATTTTTAAACCCGGGGTCCCATGACCATGCAGTTAGTTCCTACGAGCTACATTGGTCCTGTGCAAGGTGATCGCGCCTCTCACGGGGCCGTTTATGGGATGCTTTGAATTTTTTCCCTCTAAAGGCACGTCTTCAAACCCAAGTCTAGATAGTTTAAAATTATCATCGTATTCTCAAACCAGGGGTCCTGTGACCACGCGATTAGCTCCTGCGAGTTACATAGGTCCTGTGCAAGGTGTGGGTGCCTCTCACGAAGCCGTTTGGGAGATGTTTCGGGATTTTTCTCTGTAACGCCATGTTTTCAAGCCTAAGTGTAGATATTCTCAAATTATTTCCTTGCTCTCAAATCGGGGGTCCCGTGACCACGCGCTCAGTTTCTACGAGTTACATTAGTCCCGTTCAAGGTGTGCGTGCCTCTCACGGGGCTGTTTGGGTGTGTGTGGCCTTTATCAAGAACCACCAATCCAGGACACTCCTTTTCCTTTTCCTTGAGTTTTCCTTCGCTGTGATTTTCTCTTCGACAAGCATCTCATATAAATTATAGCTTACTCCTAGGACATTGTGGTCTTTCTTCCATGAATACACCTTCGTCACGTGTACAACTGCTCTGTTAGCACACCTTTTATCTTGGAGAATCTTAAGATCTATATTTTCATTTCTAGATTTCGCAAGATTGTTGAGGTTATGAATCAGGTATTTCCAGATTTCCATTTTTGACAAAAAATGGAAAGTTAAATTCCTATTTCATAAACTCAACAATCCTGACAAATCTAGAAATGAAAATATAGATATTAAGATTCTCCAAGAGAATACGTGTCCAAGTAAAGAATTTATACGTGTGACGAAGGTGTATTCATGGCAGAAAGACCAAAGCGTCTTGTGAGTAAGCTATAATTTGTATGAGAAGCTTGCCGGAGAGAAAATCACGGCGAAGAAACACTCAAAGAAAAGAAAAGGACGGTTGTAAATGAAAAACATCAAGAATCGGGGAAAATACTATTGGAGTGTCCGAGATTGGTGAATCTTGATGAAGGCCACACTCCTCGTAGTGAGAGGAGTCATATTTGGAATACTCTATCAAACTCCAAATGAGAAAAAGCATTATATTAAGCCTAAGTCTAGATATTTTGAAATTAACATCGTGTTCTCAAACCAAGGGTCTCGTGATTATCCAACAACCAAAAACCAATGACAAGACAATAGCCAATAATTATCCTGTACTCCTTCTAACATACTATCCAACAACAAGCCAACAACTAATAATTATCCAACAACTAAAACAAACAAAACCAATAATTATCCCATACTCATTCTATCATCTAAAAGATTTAAAAGATAATGCATATATATAAATTGTATAACTACTTCAGTTAAAGTAAAGAGTGGTTCCTGCTATCCAAGAAGGCCATTAAATAGAGTCTTCTGAATTTGTGATTAGACCAAATTAATCATGGAGCCCCCAATGTATTCTTTTACATGTACATTTGTTGATTAGTTTCTTTTATACAATCTTCATAAAATGAAGCTAATTTAACTTCATTTTATGAAGACTGAATCAATGAAACTGATCAATAAATGTATATGTACAGGGACATGTGGAAATTGAGCTAGGTCATTTTAATCCAATCACAAACTCAAATGATTGTATTCTCAAACTGAGCATCTTATGAAAGTAACTAAACATTCGCATGGACATAACATATTATCGTAAGGTAACTTACATAATTCATATTATACATTCGTAAAAGTAATTAATCATTCATACATCAAAGTAAAGCGCTAATACAATATCAATATCATAATAGGATACAAATAAGATTGACAGGATAAAATAATATTTTGATACTCAATCTTCCTCTAAATCAACTAAAAGATACTTCAAATTACGATTGTCATCAAGAGCTTATTGGAACTCTTTTGGAGCCTTTAATACATCCACTTGAGTAGTCATATGCTTTGGCACATGCACAATTATAGACCAATTGCCATCGTTTATGCACTTCAGTAGAATACCCTCTTTACGTTCTAAAAGTCACAAATAAAAGGCTCGTCGACTATGCGATCTTTAATCTTCAACTTTGATAAATCTACCATAATAAGTTTGGAGTCAGTATAAACTTTACAAGCATTCATTGTATCCTCCACCTTTACCTAACCATAATAGAATACGGTTTCTGTGAAATCTAAGTAATCAAGTTCTAGGATTTGTTGGACTATCCCATAATAGGTTAATACCGTATTCTTTGAATTTTTATCTCTTTTGCTAGCGATATATGTGGTCAAGGTTAAAATTGATATTCCACTGTATTGCATCAAAATATTTTTCTCATATGGATATGAAATGAAATCAAAATCGTTGGGCCGGACTTTCTTAAACTCGTTCGCACGAAAACTAGGACCTTTTGCTAGGTGTGCAAGTATAGAAGAGACATCACCTCTTTTTAGAAGTTAAATTTATTAATAAATTTGTATCATGGCATGTTGTCACCACACATGAATAAATAACTGCACACATATGATGTGAAAATGACCTATTTTGACACCCATGCCCTAAAATCATTTGTCGTGCAAATTCTTCTTTGATTTTGGGCAATTTTGTTCTCGTACTTCTTATTGGTAAATTGTAGAGTCTATATCATAAAATATAAAAACATATAATCAAAGAAGAATAATTCAATAGATACTCACTCTCTCCAGTCTTCGATTTCATTTTGCGATTCGAATACATAATGAGCTGCTTGCTCGTGTTGTAAATTTGTGATTTTCACCTCTTTATGGTTGCCAAACGATAATTCATCCTCATTCTCGTTAGGTTCCTCAATCACTCATTCTCCTCGAGGATTGAACCTCCTCACCTCTTGTTCTGGCATATATTCCCTAACGTATATCGATGATTTCACCGTTATGTATTCTTCAGCAATTGATCCTCTAATATAACGTGTATTCTTTATGTAATCTTTGGCGGTTTTAATAAAGCGTTCAAAAGGATACATCCAACAATACCTAACGAGACCACATAATAAAGCTTCATCTGATAAATGCACAAGTAGGTGGATGCTGATATCGAAGAACGATGGAGGAAAATATTTCTCTAATACACAAACTGCCTTGGCTTAAGTTGATTCCGCAGCTTTAATGTGCCTTATGTTTACCACTTTTGCATAGAGTAGGGAAAAACACAAACCGATTTTCATAATTGTCTGACGGAGATCTTTGTGTTAAAAAAAAAGTAATGCCGAAATAACAGAGGGATTAATTAGATGATTACGTGCCTGTTGTGAGACTTGCACTGTTTCAAGTCATTTACTTGGTAGTTTTCTAACCTACGTAAATTACCAGAATAATCAGTTGGAGTCTTCAAGTTGAGCAACGTGTCTTAGAGGATCTTCTTCTCACTAGTAGTCAAAGTTAAAGCAGCCCGGGGGTAGAAATTCTTCTGTTGTAGGATTGTTTTTTATCCACAGTTTCTTCTTTATTTTCATATCCTGTAGATCTAGGCGAATCCCCTATCCATCTTAGGAATGAGATCCACCCAGACATGTTCCTATCAGATGTTCTGCAATATTCTTCTCTATGTGCATCACACTAACTACATGCCTTACATAATGATCTTTCCAATATGAAAAATAAAAAAATACTAATCGCATGGACCACGGCTTCGCTTTACTAGGGTCGTTCGGATCCCTCCTAGATTTACACTTTAGGTTTACAAACTTGGGATGTTTTCCTACGTACCTATTCCCCATAGTCGAAGACGTCGCCTTATCCTCGATCTGTTGACCAGAAATTCGAGTAGGTGGCGTTCTGTGCTCGTGACCGATAGGCAAAAAGTTAGATTGTCATTCCTAAAAGGGTGAGTGGTTGGAAGAAATCTACGATGACCTATGTAACTCATCTTACCACTATGTTTTAGCCAATAAGCTTTAGTTCCTTGCCATATATGGGACATCCAAAATAACCATGAACATTACAATCGGACAAGGTCCCATAAGCTGGAAGGTCATGGATCGCCCACATCACCATTGTTTTAAGTGTGAACTCTTCCCCCTTATGAGAGTCGAATGCCGTCACGCCTTTATCCCACAACTCTTTAAGTTCTTCGATTAATGGTGCTAGAAATATATCAATATCGTCGTTGGGAGCCTTCGGCCCGGGTATTAACAAACATAACAATTTGAACTCCTTTCTTATGCATAGTGTCAGAGGGAGACTTAAAGGTGCCAAAAGAACTGGCTAATAGCTCTGACTAGTACTTAAATTACCGAAAGGGTTAAACCCATCAGTGTAGATTGCAAGACGAACGTTACGCGGTTCCTTTGCAAATTCATGATGTTGTGCGTTTGAAATTTTCTAGATGATTGAATCAAGTGGATGGCACATCAAATTCCCACCCATCTCGCATCGAGCGTGCCATGTCACGACCTCCACTATTCACGATACAGTAAAAAAACCTTTTTAATCGTGGCCCAAGTGGAAAATACTTCAAAATATTTTATGGGACTTGTAAGCACTTGTGATTTTTTGCAGCTTTATCCTTTCCATTCTCACAAACCACATATCTAGGCTCAATACATACAATACATTCATCATTCTGTTCGTGCTCGTTACGGTAAAATATAAAATTATACTTTCATACATGAATATTTTTTAATCTCAAACCTAAACCCTTTAAGCTCTTTTTCATGGTAGGATAATTGTTTGGTAACATGTTCTTTTTTGGAATAATATCTTTAACCCACCTAAGAATTCCGGTTACGCTGTTCCTAGACAAACCAAATACAATCTTCAAATTATGCAAACCAATCATTGCATATAATACCGAGTGATCTTCATCATAATCTTTATACAACGGTCTAGACGCATCGACTTTCGACCGTATGTATTCTCGATCTCCTAGAAGTTCAGGATCAAAATTTTCATTTAGTTGGCGATAATGCGCGTTATCCGTATCCACAGGTTAGTGGTTTTGATGGTTGTGGAATCCGTAAGCATCATCAACTAAGTCGGTCAATAGAAGATGAGTTGGATAATCATGTACCACTTCTACTCATTGGGGTTCCATTAAGAGGTCGGGTACCGGTAATTCTTTCGAAACATAAGGTTTATTTTTTTCACCACTGTATGTCCATATTTTATAGTCTTGACAGATTCCCCACTTTATTAAATGAAACTCAATGTCTTGTAATGAATTATGTTTTTTGTTCATACAACGGACACGGAATCGTGTCACTTTTAATATTTTTGGAAGCGTATTTAACAAATTCTTGAATGCCATTTACATGATTATTTGAAAGTCGAGTAGTCTGTCCCATACACTCTTTGTATTGTGGGAAATCCATGTAATAATCTTCTAATTTAGTCCTGTGGTAATAGGTTAAAAAATATTATTACAACTGAAACAAAAATAATATTCCTATAACTAAAAGAAAAAAATATTCGTACAACTGAAGCAATACATTTTTTTTTTATTAAAACTAAAACAAAACCAATATTCTTAAACTGAAGCAAAATCAATATTCTTACAACTGAAACAAAAAAAATGTTATTATAACTTAAACAAAAGAAAATATTATTAGATCTTGGCTAACATATAAACTGGTCAAACAATAAAAGAGTTTGCGTAATTCCTCAATTCCATCCATTCTCTGCTATCAACGTGCACAAGTACATCTCCGCAGCCGTTGTATATTTCATCGACCAGTATTTGAGCTTCACCCGTATCCAAAGGTCGGTTGTGTAGTGGAGTTTCGACAACCATGGAGATGAGTGTGAACACCCCAACAACCCTCTTATGCTTATATATTTGAAATAGTACTTTTCGCCATAGTCACAGTGAGTTGTTGATGATGATCCAAGTACTGTGACAGGCGGAGGCATGGGGAATGGGAATGTTAAAAGAGTCGGCATTTGGGAGGGTAATGTTGGATGAGGTGTCATTTAGGAAGGAAAACTTGAAAGGGGAGGATAAGAGAAACCTTAAGGAGGAGGGTAAGGGTAACCTTGAGGACGCGGGATTGGGACTCCGTACTTTTGAAAAAGAGAAACAAGTTACCCAATTTGATTCGTCAAGATTCCCAGGTTAGTTTTGATATCCTGAAAATCCTCATTGGTCTTGAACTTTCGTTCCTCATTGGACGAGACACAATCCTTGACCTAAGAAAACTCATCCACGAGGGGTGCACTGAGTTAAAATTTTGTTTTTGGCATATGTGAGTCAACACCTCTCGTCCTTCCCCTTTTGTCCTTACTAAAGGTCAGGGTCAGGGCATCATTTTCAAGGTCAAAGTCATTTAGGGTTCGAACCTGACTGACTGCTGATGACCTCTATTGATTTTAGCATCTCAGCCAAGTGCAACGTGAATTTATTATTTTGTCCCATCGAGCATGAACAAATAAGTTGGACCGATTTATTTTTTTACCCGTATCTGGACCATCCTTTGTCCTACTCACCCATTCATCTTTCAAATACTCATATGATTTGGATCCCAGCCTGTGAATATCAGTTTTTGTGCCCTTTTATTTTTCATTTTTCATTTTTCTCCCTTTGGACCAACTTTTTCTCCTTCATCTCATTCTCCCAAAACATATTCCACTGCTCCACCTGCATTTCAACATTGGGAGGCACTCTCTCTTTTAAAGATAAAATATCGGAGCTCGCTGCCTCCTTCAGGGAATGTTTCTTCCAAAGGTTTCTCTTGTGTGTCCTCAATGATTCAGCAACCTGAGATAGAACCTTATTCTTGGAACGATCAGGAAATGAGAAATACTTGCAGAGTTGATCCTATATGCCATATTTTTCGGCTTGATCAACTTCCTTCTAGTTGTCTGGTTCACCAACTCCAACGTTAATTTTTCCCAATGATAAACACTGGGATTTAAAGTTCAACACGTCATTCCTATCACCCATCGGGTTATTCCCGAGAAGGGAGAACCCAATGAGCTTATTTTGGATTGAGTGGAAGGCATCGATAGTGTTGGATGGGGGGATGGAGTAACGACAGTGCTGGATGAGGGCGCTGGAACACCTGAAGTTGGACTTGGTGAGGAGGGAACCATTGGCGGAGTTGTGTATTGCTCATCCATTGGTGTTGAGAATTCCTTTTTGTGCACGAGATAGTGAACCTCATTATGGTGTCACATCGGCACTTGGTACCTTTGGGTTGTCCTCCCGACATTATCTATAAAAATGAAAGACCACAAGTGACTAAATAATTATAATAACATGAAATTATAACTAATTATTCAAACATAAGACTATATATATATATAGGGAGAGGTTCACAAGTGAACCTAAAAGATGAACTTTTTAATGAACCTTAACAAAAAATACTTAACAATTAATTAATTTTAATTCATATATTGTAATTTGTATGCGCCAGCGGCAACGAACACATGTGTCGACAAATCCCCCACCCCCACCCCCACCCCCGACTCCACCCCCATGGAAGCCCTACTGCCATAAGGGATGCTATAAGGGTTGTCATGGTGATGGTGGTGGTTGGGGTTGGGCTGGATGGTCGGGACGGGGGTTGAGGGAGTTGGGGATCGATCGACACGCGTGTTCGTTATCGCTGGGGCGGACCAATTACAACATAGAAATTAAAATTAATGAGTTATTAGGTGTTATTTTGTTAAGGTTCATTAAAAAGTTCATCTTTTAGGTTCACTTGTAAACCTCTCCCTATTTATGTATATATATATATATACACACCTTTTTTGAGAGTAAAACTTTAGAATATATTCAATGTGTCTGATCTCCATCCATTCGGTATTAGTTTTTAAGAACCTATGAAGTTTTGCACGTGGCCAACTAGGAGGAATGGTATCTATGATTGATGTGTAGATATCCGTGACATAAACTCGAAATCCCATCCTTTTCAACTTGTTGGCAAGATTCAATTTAACGTGAGTATGACGCGAGACATCATAGTCTATGTCAATGCTCTCTGTACGCATTTGTATCCATAACGGGTGGATTTTTTTTCCGCCTTATCCAACAACGTAACCAAGGTCAGGGCTACGCCAAAGTTATGTGTGTGAAATATATTTTTTATAACGTCATCCCAATTTTCTAATAGGAAAAATTGAATATGATCAAACAAGTAATCTTGCTGGGCATTAACTCCACGATTTACAAGGTAGTTAAATTGTTCAATCTTTTTATTTCTATACATAAATATGAGTACCCTACATATGACACTCACTAATAAAAGTGTTATGTGTGCGGTCCAATTGCAACCTCTCTCACTCTTGTTGTCAGTGATTATCACTGTGCCTTATCTTTCCTGGGAAAAATATACAAGGGAATGAATATGAGTCTTACAATTAAGGTATAAGGGTATATGGGGGATCTAATTAATGAATAACTATTAATTCAAACATATGAGGTATTAGGGTATATTAGTTTGATTAAGGTTTTGATACATTCAAACATATAAGGGTATACTAGTTTGATTAAGGTTTTGAGATTGGAAAGGATTTTGAGTTAGTGAGTGCGAAACCTAAAATACTCAATTAATTTCAAACTCTAAATAAATACCAATCCCTAAATGATAATACCCTTAAATAATGCAATTTATTTTAATCCCTAAGTAACCACATTCAGTCAATACTAATAATACTCAATTAATTTCAAACTTAAAATAACAATTTGCAATCAATGTTAACAATACCTAATAAATTTCAATCCCTAAATATAACATACCAAATCAAAATATGAAATTATCAAATATCCATTTTCTTGAAAAAAAAGTATACACACATACACACACATATACACACATACATATACATACACACACATATACACACGTACAAACACAAACACAAACACAAACACAAACACACACATACACATACACATACAAACACACACATATACAGATATACCCACACATTCACACACATATACACACAAGTACACACATATACATACACATACACATACGTACATACACATACACACACGTACGCAGAAATACACACATATACATTAGGGTTTACCTTTGAGATTGAGAAGGAGAGAATGGAAATCGCAGAAATTAGAGTTGGAGAGAGAATGCAAATCGCCGAAAGAGAGAGAGATTGACGCGGGTAGAAATGAAAATGGAGTCAGAGGGTTTTGTTATGAGGACCCCGGTCACGGCCTAGAGCCGTGACCCAATACCATGACCCTTAATTTTTTCCACATCAGTGTGTAGGCAACCATCTGGTTACGACCCTTAGTCGTGACCCACACGCGTGAGCTAATCAAGATGGTCACGACCCAAAGCCATGACCCATTGGGTGTGCAGTGTGGGGTTGATCGCGGCCATTGTCCGTGACCCTACCGTCACTGAACTTGGAGGGAACTTTGTCGCGAATATGGCGCTATGATGGTCATAACCAGGTCACGTCCTATGTCCGTGACCCACACTGGTCAGGGATTTGGTTCGTGACCAGTTGGGATTTAGTCCGTGACCCATACTGGTCAGAAATATGGTCACAATGGATTTGATGTGGTCATGGCTTTAGACCATGACCAACAGGCCATGACTTTGGGCCGTGACCCCCTTAGGGTGACCATTCGCTGTATTTGGTGTAGTGATTCATCAAACTCTTAAGAATATCATCAATTTTCATTATATAAAAAATCCTACACTACATGAGTATTATAACTTATAAAATCATGCAAGATAAACACTTGCCTTATCAACCAAGTCTCAATTCATTTTATGTTGTGTAATAAAGGTTTCTCCCTTGCTTCCAATCACGATTCCGGTAACAAATGTGGATGAATGAAGATGTTACACCTCCAACTATCTTTTCTTTCTCTCTAATGGCCTCTCCTCTCTTCTTCTTTGATTCTTAGGGTTTGAGATATGTTATGCTACTACCCCAAATGACTAACCTTAGGTTTTAAATCCCAATTCCCGAAATTAAATTAACGGGCCAAGCCCAAGTGACCCGAACACTCATGTGGGGGCTTAGTAATGACTAAAAAGCCCTCATAATCCAATTACGAACCTCGGATACACTATTCCGACGATTTCGATCCTTTTGGAATCAACCGTGATCTCAAAATCATCATCCGAGTCACTCTAAAATAATTTCCTATCTCGACCTCGTATAGTCTGCACACGACACTCGGTTGAGATATAACACTATCACGTCACTGTCACTCGCTATGACTTAAAAATAATTATTTACTATTTACTGAGTAATTATATTCAATAAAAATTAATTCTCTCTCCGATTAATATTGTAATCCACACATAATATTTAATTCCATTAAATTACATTACACATGTAATTTAAGATTAACCAAATCAATTCAATTTTAAATACTTAGAAATACGAAGTATTACATACTCAGAAATACGGGATCTTACATTCCTGTCAGTGGAGTGAGTGGAAAAGGAGGAGGTTTTATAAAGATTAAGAGAGAAAAATGAGTTTGTGAGTGTTCTCATATGTTTAAAAATTGTTTCTCAGGGAAATAGGGGTGGTTATCATTATAGTTCTCGAACATTGTGTGAATTTTGTGCAAGTGTGAAATTTGTTCTAGTGTAGCTTGTTTTAATTTCCAATGTCCCAGGGATAATATTGCTGTTCGGTTTGTGTGATAAACTTCAGTACGGTTGTTAATAGGTGACTGTCAAAGATGATTGTATTTTGGGTGTTGATGGAACAAGTGATTAGGAGGTGGTTGTGAGTGTCGTAGTTATTATAGTAGCGCAATTTGGGGAGGCGCTTTAATATTAACCTCAGTTGTTAGATTAGGTGAGGGTCTCATTCAATGGTGGGATTACCACTTATTAACCCAATGACTAACTTCATTTGGTTAACAAAAGTTGGTTAAATAAGTTAATCAGTGAATAAACACCTCGCTCAGCTCACAGCTTTAGAGCTAGTCCTCAACTGCACGTGGTGCTACAATTAAGTTATGCTTAACAACGCCCTTTTCTTAGCTCGTTAAGTTACTAGCTCAATTCGAATTTGACTCGTAGAATTAAGGATCCGTTTGATTCGCACATTTGCTATGGTAAATGTCAAATCAGTGAGTAAATATGGCATTTGTCCACTTTTTGGTGTGTTTGATTAACAAATTTGCCTACAACCCATTTGCCTATGTACAACACCTCTAATGCATGAAAAGTGGGCAAATTTTGCTTTGCTATTTGGAGAAGAATTATTTGCCAAACAATTTGCCACTTCTTACAAGTGCATGTTTTATATTTTTATGCTAAAATATTTTAAAAATTATTTTACAAATTGTTTTATAAAACTGTTTTAAATAAAAAACTGTTTTATAAAAAATGTTTTTAAATTATTTTAAAAACTGTTTAAAAAATGTTTTAAAACTGTTTTAAAAACAATTTAAAAACTGTTTAAAAAAATATTTTTTAAAACTGTTTTATTAAAATCTGTTTTAAAACACTATTTTAAAAAGTTTAAAACTGTTTTGAATAATTAAGAAAACTGTTTCGAATATTGTAAAAATTGTTTTATAAAAATGTTGTTAAAAACTGCTTTAAAAATTATTTTAAAAACTGTTTTAATAATGTTTTATAAAAACTGTTTTTGAAATGTTTAAAAAAAAAACTGTTTTAAAAACTGTTATAAAAAAATACTGTTTTATAAAAAATGTTACAAAAATATTTTCAAAATTGTTTTAAAAACAATTTAAAAACGGTTTTAAAAAAATGTTTTATAAAACTGTTTTATTAAAAACTTGTTTTAAAACTATTAAAAACACTATTTTAAAAGGTTAAAATTTGTTTTGAATAATTTAAAAACTTTTTCGAATATTGTAAAAATTATTTTAAAAAACTGTTTTATCAAATTTAAAAAAAAAATTGTTTTGGAAATGTTTTAAAAATTGTTTAAAAACTTTTTATAAAATATTTAAACAAACTAATTGGATTGACTTTAATTTAACCTAATTGTTGTTTGATAGTTTCGTGTGAAAAAACTAGGTAAAATTTGCCTAGGCAAATTTTACCCATGGAAAATTTTACCATCTTGACTTTTGCCCACTTTTGAATCAAACGGACCCTAAACTGCATGCTAATCTAGTGTAGCATACGAGGTTATTCAAGCTTTTTCGCCATCAATTCGAGTGCATACTTGTTTAAGATTGAATTTTAAGATAAACGATCCATGTCCAAATTTTATTTGCAACTTGCAGTTAAGCTTTCACTTGCGCTTGTGCAATCTACTACTCACCTTTACTCTGGGATGAAACCAGGATTTGATATTAAGGGGGCCTAAAATTATAAAAACTAGCATTAACCCCGGGCGATCCTCGGGGCATTATAAGTAACTACAAAAAAACACAACACTTTGTAAAAAATTCGAAACTCATTGTCAGCACTACCGATGGAATTCGGTTACTCCGGAGATCCAAATTCTTCTATTAAAATTGCATAATAGTTACTCTTTACGACAATTCAATTAGTTTAATAAAAAGAGATGATGATTGTATGTAATATTAATATTTGTGCGACACAAAGTCCCTGAGTTCAAGTGTAAGTTAACACTCAAACTCAACGGTGTGTAAAGGTTTGCCATCAAAATTTAGTGCAAAAGTGTAACAAATAATTAAAAAAATAGCTACCATATGACTTATCCTTTATAACAATTTAGCAAATGGCTGATGATCATCATTGATCACTTGGGAAATAAACATCTGGCAATCGTCGTTTTGCTTGTTATAGTTGCAGGAGACTGACAGTGTGGATCGATGATCATCATGGCGTCAAACTTTTTGAAAAGATGATCGCCGGCGACAGGGGTGAGAGACGTCCGTGTGACGTCGTATTAAGGTTACGGAGTAGGCACAATAGTATGTTGTAAGATTGTATTTATAAAACCTTACATATATACAATCATAATTATCTGTAACTATAATTGATAAATCTTTCTGTTAAATTTTAGAAATAAGAAAATGTCGATTAGAGAATGAATACAAATCAGAAAAATATAAGATTGAGATACATAATAAAAGAATCAATTAATATTTCGCTGAATATTATCAATCCTAGTTGAGCTCATAGTAAACTCCCATAAGAATAATATAGAAACCGAGATGCTATTAAAACATGTTTGGTTATAATTAGAAGTGGCAAAATAGGCCCGTATTGTTTGAGCCACCCAAATTAGCCCAATTTTTAAAATATGGGGCCCATATTTTACAACTACGGGTCAAATGTGAGCTCAAGCATAAAAAGCGGGGAATCAAATATGGACACCCATTTTACATGTGGCTTTATAATAAAGAACCCTAAAATACCAGTCTCTATAATCAATTCAGCCACACAACCCTATCTCTCTCCCTCAATAAAATTCACAAACCCAACTACTCTCTCTCCTCTCTTTTTCTCTCGTTTTTTTTTCTTTTTACTTTCTCTCTTCCACTCGATCTCCCTTTCTGCTTCTTCTCTCATCTCTCTCTCACACACATATATAGGCATATATATACACTCACACATACACATACACATACACATACACATACACATACACAACACACAGAGCACAGTGCAACGCAGAGATATGGGTAAACATATATATATATATATATATATAGCTAAACATACACACATTGACAGTATATATAGACTTGTATATTTCTGAAATTGGTATATGTTGGAAAATTGGACTTGAATTGGGTTTTAGAAAGCTGTCCATAATTTTCTGGACAGAGTTTTGAGCAACTTTGAGCTCAAATTTAGGTGAGACCCACACTACGAAAGTCGTGGGACCATATACGAACGCGTTCACCTCCGCAAGGAGATTAACGTAGTATATTCATACGTCCAATTTTAACAAGTTATGAATGATAAATATGTCCCCAAAGTGACTCACAAAGCAATGAAAGTTAATGAATTGGGTGTGTTTTAACACTTGTCCCACATTGGAAGAGTAGTGAAAATTTGATGAGTTAATAACACCCCAAGTATGGACTAAGGCTTGGATGCCTTGAGGTATCCCAACTCTTTGAATGGGAGATGACCTAAGCTATGCACGGGTTGACTTTCGGTCAAAAGTCTACACGCGCGCGCGCGTCCGTCCGTCCGGCGGGCTTAGGCTTATCTCCTACATTTTTATTAATTAATTAATAAACTGTTGGCAGTTATTGCCAACAGTTAATTTCGTTTAACTGTTTTTGACAGTTATTGTTACTTTGCTATAAATACAGATGTCTCCCTCCTTATTTAATAAGAAAAAAATTTCCTCCTCCAGAATTGTTGTCATTTTTGTACCAGAAAATTCCAGTCATATCTGTTTCAAAAATTCTTTTTCCTGCATAACATATCTTGCATTGTTGTTGAGTAAAAGTCACATAATTTGAGTTCGTTGTAATTAATTATTGTCGTGCTACATAATTAATTGGAAAATCCGTTCTATCTTGGGAGATAATATTCATCAACCTTGGAGCACATTGGAGGGAATAAATTGTCTTAAGGAGACTGTTCATACCAGGGCTCGGATTTATCTTTAATTCTTTTATTATTTCTGCAAATTCAAGTAAGTGTTTCATTTCTGTAATTCTGTTTTAATTCTGTAATTATATTAATAATTCATAATTTTGTACAATTGTTATTTATAAATAGTAAACATAACAATCTTAAGACAATTTATAAGTTCTACTGTTTTTTAGTGTACATAATTTTTTTTTATTACAGAAATTTATTCGTTGGAAATAAATCTGTTTTGACAGAATAAAATGAATTAATTTACTGCTTTATTGTAGAAATTAGTAAAACAGTTTTGATATAGAAATTAATATCTATACTGTTTTTATATTCTGTTTTAGAAAATAAAATTTTATTTGTGTATTCTTGTTAAAATCTGTTTATGTAAAAATATTAATCTTTAAATTATAATTCTGTTTTGTACAGAATTCTTTTTATTATTAAAAATTAGTGTGACACAAATTTTATATTTAATTCTGTTTTGTACGGAATTCTGTTTATATTATAGTTTAATTCTGAATTTTATTTGGAATACTTTTGGAATTCATTTATTGTGAATTATATTTGGAGGAAATTAGTGCACAAAATTTTGTATTCTGTTTTAGTTAATTCATTATATATGAATTTTATCATTGATAAAAATTCTGTTTTTGTAACAGAAATGGAATCGCAAAGTACGAACACTACTCCTGCGAAAATGATTGTCACCAACACAAATGTAACTGCACCCGTATCTATGCCACATGGGGAGAAACCGAAAAAGTTCATTGGGACTGACTTCAAACGTTGGCAAGGACAAATGTACTTCTATCTCACTACCTGCCAATTGGGCAGGTTTGTATATGAAGATTGCCCCTCTATTCAAAAGGGAGATGACGCTGAAAAGGTTGCTGCTGTCGATGCTTGGAAGCATTAGGACTACCTATGCCGGAATTATATTCTGGATTACTTGGACAAGACATTATACCATGTCTACTGCACGATCAAAACATCCAAGGAATTATGGAATTCTTTGGAAAAGAAGTATAAAACTGAAGATGCTGGGATGAAGAAATTTATCGTTGGGCGTTTTCTGGACTTCAAAATGGTTGATTCTAAATCTGTGATCTCGCAAGTGCAAGAATTCCAAGTGATCATCCACGACATTCATGCTGAAGGAATGTCAATTAGTGAAACTTTCCAAGTTGCTGCAATTGTTGAAAAGTTGCCACCATCTTGGACTTTGTTCAAAAACTATCTCAAGCACAAGCGTAAGGAGATGAATGTGGAGGAGTAGGTAGTCAGGCTAAGAATCGAAGAAGACAACCGTGAGTCTCAAAAGAAAAGTGGAAAGAATTCGATGGAAACAAAGGTCCATGTCGTTGAAGGTCCTAAGAAGAACAAACGAAAGTATGATGGGGAAGGCACTTCCAAACATAACAAGAAAAAGTTCAAAGGCAAATGCTACAATTGTGGTAAACCTGGACACCGCTCAAGCGAGTGTCGTAAGCCTAAGAAGCAAAATAAAAATAACTCTCAAGCAAATGTAACTGAGGGTGAGAATATCACCAATGATTTGGCGGATATGAATCTTTCTGTCGTGGTCTCTGAATGTAACTTGGTTGCAAATACCAAGGAATGGTGGGTGGATACTGGAGCCACACGACACATTTGTGCAAACAAATGGATGTTCACCACCTATAAGCTTTTGAAAAATGAAGAAAATCTCTTTATGGGAAATTCTTCCACTTCGAAGGTGGTGGGACAAGGAAAGATAACTCTGAAAATGACTTCTGGAAAGGAACTTACTCTCAACAATGTTCTTCACGTGCCTGATATCCGAAAGAATCTGATTTCTGAATCTCTCCTTACTAAAAATGATTTCAATCTTGTGTTTGTGTCTGATCGCTTTGTGTTGTCTAAAAATGACATGTATGTAGGAAATGGTTACCTAAATGAGGGGCTCTTTAAACTCAATGTTCTTACTGTAACCCCAAAAATATCTGTTTCAATGAATGAAATTGCTAGTTCTTCTTACTTGATTGAGTCATCTAATATTTGGCATGCTAGATTGGGACATGTTAATTTTGATACATTGCGTAGATTAATTAACTTGGAATTTTTGCCAAAATTTAATATTGATAAAAATCATAAATGTGAAATTTGTGTGGAATCTAAATTAGCTAGATTAACTTTCCATTCTATTGAAATGATAACTGAACCTTTAGATTTAATTCACACCGATATTTATGATTTAAAATTTGTTCAAACTAGAGGTGGAAAAAAGTATTTTATTACTTTTATTGACGATTGCACAAAATATTGCTATGTATATTTGTTACATAGTAAAGATGAGGCTATTAATGCATTTAAACAATATAAGAATGAAGTTGAGAATCAATTAAGCAAAGCGATAAAGGCTATTAGAAGTGATAGAGGAGGTGAATATGAATATCCATTTGAGGAATTTTGTTCTGAAAATGGGATTATTCATCAAATAACCGCTCCTTATTCTCCTCAATCGAATGGTGTTGCTGAACGCAAAAACCGTACTTTGAAAGAAATGATGAACTCAATGTTATTAAGTTCAGGAGCTCCACAAAATTTGTGGGGGGCAGCCTTACTTTCTGCTAATTACTTTCTCAATAAAGTACCTCACAAAAAGACTCACAAGACACCTTATGAATTATGAAAAGGTCGAAGACCTTCCTATAAATATTTACGAGTGTGGGGGTGCTTAGCCAAAGTGATGGTTCCTAAACCTAAAAAGGTAAGAATAGGGCCAAAAACCGTGGATTGTGTATTCATCGGTTATGCTACTAATAGCAGTGCATATCGATTTCTAGTTTGTAAATCTGACATTTCGGACATTCATGTAAATACGGTTATTGAATCGAGGGATGCTTCATTTTTTGAAAATGAATTCCCGTATAATATGACCCGAGAATCTGGTCCTTCTAAAAGGACAAATCAAGCTACTACAAGTGGTAATCATCAACCTATTGAATCAATAGAGGATGAACCAAGACGTAGTAAAAGAGCAAAAACCTCGACTTCTTTCGGTCCGGATTTTCTAACATATTTGTTAGAAAATGAACCTCAATCGTATAAAGAAGCTATATCCTTACCCGATGCTTCCAATTGGAAAGAAGCAATTAATAGTGAAATTGAATCCATATTACAAAATCATACATGGGAACTAGTGGATCTTCCACAAGGTTCAAAAACGTTAGGTTATAAATGGATCTTCAAAAAGAAATTGAAGGCCGATGGATCAATTGATAAATATAAAGCTAGACTTGTAGCTAAAGGCTATAGGCAAAAGGAAGGGTTGGATTACTTCGACACATATTCACCGGTAACAAGAATAACGTCCATTCGGATGTTAATAGCAATAGCTGCTATTAATGGACTTGAAATACATCAAATGGATGTAAAAACTGCATTCTTAAACGGTGAATTAGACGAGGAAATTTATATGGAGTAACCTGAAGGGTTCAAAGCTCCCGGACAAGAAGGAAAAGTATGTAAGCTTGTTAAATCACTATATGGATTAAAACAAGCACCTAAGCAATGGCATGAAAAATTTGATAATGCAATGTTATCAAATGGTTTCAAAATTAATGAATGCGATAAATGTGTTTACTTTAAATACATTCATAATGGATATGTCATTGTACGCCTCTATGTTGATGATATGCTTATCATGGATAGTAACTTGGAAATTGTCAAAATTACAAAACAAATGTTGAGTAGTAGATTTGACATGAAAGATATGGGAATCGCCGCTGTTATATTAGGAATTAAAATTTCTAGAACATCGGATGGACTTATATTATCTCAATCTCATTACATAGAGAAAGTACTTGAAAAATTCAAGCAGTATGATATTAGTCCTACCAAGACACCTGTAGATGTAAATTTACATCTTGCAAGAAATAATGGTGAAAGCATATCTCAACTAGAATATTCTCGTATTATCGGCAGCTTAATGTATATCATGAACTGTACAAGACCGGACATAGCATACTCAATAAGTAAGCTAAGTCGATTTACGAGTTATCCAGGAAGAGATCACTGGAAAGCTATATTGAGAGTTTTGGGTTAATTAAAATATACTCAAAACTATGGACTGCACTGCTCAAAATATCCAGCTGTTCTTGAAGGACATTGCGATGCAAATTGGATATCTGATACAAAATACTCTAAGTCTACGAGTGGGTATGTGTTTACCCTCGGAGGTGCAGCCGTATCTTGGAAATCCTCAAAACAAACGTGCATTGCTAGATCGACAATGGAATCTGAATTCATTGCACTAGACAAAGCTGGAGAAGGAGCTGAATGGCTTCGAAATTTCTTAAAGGATGTTCCAAATTGGTCTAAACTTGTGCCCGCAATATGTATACATTGCGATAGCCAATCAGCGATTGGAAGGGCACAAAATCACATGTATAACGGAAAGTCACGACATATTCATCGTCGACACAATACCGTTGGACAAATTCTCTCAAACGGAATTATCTCAATTGACTATGTAAAGTCTAAAGATAATATATCGGATCCACTAACGAAAGGTTTAAACCGAGAGCAAGTTGAAAGATCATCGAGAGGAATGGGTCTAAAGCCTATAAATAAACAAGAATCAATATAGTGGCAACCCAACCTAGCTGACTGGAGATCCCAAGATCTAGGTTCAATGGGCAAACCGAACTACGTTGTATTCAGTAAGCACTGGAGGATATTTAATCCTATCCATTCCAAAGATGAGACAGTGCATATCTGCCGCGAAATTAGGATAAGTTATGCTTTTAATGACATCTATATCTTAGTACGTCTAAGTGGGGTATTGCAGAATACTCTTTATGGAAGTCACCTACATGAGTAAGAAGGGGGCCACTTCTAAGAGAATACTGAAAGGCATATTCTCTAAAATACTTGCGGAACCAAGTGGTGTTCATGGCCAAAATGAACACAAACGTGAGAACCAACTGTGTTGAAGAGTTTTTGTGTGAATACTGTTGTCTAGGTTTACAAAAACGGTTGACGGTTCAAGGACGTGAAGTCTACTGATTAACCAAGTAAATCCGATAGTATATCACTAAGGAAAGTTCAAGGCCACTAGGCTACTTTACCCGATGCAATAAGTCTTCAGTTTTACTCAACTTGTGTCTGCATCTGCATTAGCATCTGTTTGGTTTTATTTATAGCGATATATCATTCATGTGGGGGATTGTTGGAAAATTGGACTTGAATTGGGTTTTAGAAAGCCGTCCAGAATTTTCTGGACAGAGTTTTGAGCAACTTTGAGCTCAAATTTAGGTGAGACCCACACTACGAAAATCGTGGGACCATATACGAACGCGTTCACCTCCGTAAGGAGATTAACGTAGTATATTCATACGTCCAATTTTAATAAGTTATGAATGATAAATATGTCCCCAAAGTGACTCACAAAGCAATGAAAGTTAATGAATTGGGTATGTTTTAACTCTTGTCCCACATTGGAAGAGTAGTGGAAATTTGATGAGTTAATAACACCCCAAGTATGGACTAAGGCTTGGATGCCTTGGGGTATCCCAACTCTTTGAAGGGGAGATGACCTAAGCTATGCACGGGTTGACTTTCGGTCAAAAGTCCACACGCGCGCGCGCGTCCGTCCGTCCGGCGGGCTTCGGCTTATCTCCTACATTTTTATTAATTAATTAATAAACTGTTGGCAGTTATTGCCAACAGTCAACAGTTAATTTCGTTTAACTGTTTTTGACAGTTATTGTTACTTTGCTATAAATACAGATGCCTCCCTCCTTATTTAATAAGAAAAAATTTCCCTCCTCCAGAATTGCTGTCATTTTTGTCCCAGAAAATTCCAGTCATATCTGTTTCAAAAATTCTTTTTCCTGCATAACATATCTTGCATTGTTGTTGAGTAAAAGCCACAGCATTTGAGTTCGTTGTAATTAATTATTGTCGTAGTACATAATTAATTGGAAAATCCGTTCTATCTTGGGAGACAATATTCATCAACCTCGGAGCACATTGGAGGGAATAAATTGTCTTAAGGAGACTGTTCATAACAGGGCTCGGATTTATCTTTAATTTTTTTATTATTTCTGCAAATTCAAGTAAGTGTTTCATTTCTGTAATTCTGTTTTAATTCTGTAATTATATTAATAATTCATAATTCTGTACAATTGTTATTTATAAATAGTACACATAACAGTATATGGTAACCCTAGAAAAAAATATGGGCTGCCCAACCCGAACCCAGCCCAGATTTCAACACAGTCCATATTTGACCTGCCCAGATTAGGACCGACCCATATTATACCCGCCAAGATTCAGCCTGATCCACCTATTTCACAGTACTAGTTATAACCAAACATACCATCTAAACTATACCTATTTTCAAACAAAATAGGTAACACGGAATATAAAATATAAAATATGTTTGTTGTCATTACTAATATTGAATATGTTTGTTTTTCAAATCCCTTATTTACTATTGACAGATTTATAATCAGATAAAACATAATGGAATACAGGGCAAAATCAAAACTAACAATAAAAAAATATAAACAAACACATATGCCATAAATGTTGTTATATAATAAAAAGAATAAATTTCTATGATACTAAAATGATAAATTTGCAAATGAAGGTTCAGCTAATTACAATTTTTCACCATTGCGATAAAAAATTAGCTTAGGTGCGATGACTCATTCCTCGAAAGATTAGTTTAATAGAAAGTACATAAACATGGCCTTCAATCACTAAGATCTGCTGAAGCATATCTTCTTATTTTTTCAAATGCAGAAGCTTACCATATGCAAAAAATTAAGAGGGGGTTTTCAACTGATGAGGATATAATTATATTATCTCAAAAAAGTGCATGTGCGACACCTTTTATAAGTTTCACCCAACCCAGGAGTGTGATAGAGCGGAATGGGCTCTTCCTCCCTTAACCAAGGGTCGGGGGTCTGATCCCCACCTTGGGTATGGAGCAGCCTTAAATCCCTGTGCCAGCTGTCCCACCCATCGAGGTGCCTACAAATCAGCGAAGGGATTAGTCACTAAGTCGCTAGTGGATACCCTGGTGTAAACAAAAAAAAATAAGCTTCACCCAGAAAGGTTTTTGTAAAGAAAAATGATAGAACGACCCAATTTATTGACATAAAGTCCCAACTTAATGATGTGAACTTGCCACGTCATTGTCCACATCATTAAGTTCCCTTTTTAACCCACTAAATACTTTTTTATCCTAATAAAATTAGAAAGACTTGGATTTTGAATATAAAAAATAAAACTTAACATCATTAAAAAAACACTTATTTATTCGATCATCCTACAAATTTATTTTTCATCAAAATATATCAAGTTAAAAAAAACAGCCCAATCAATTAATAAAAAATAGTCTGATCTAGTAAAAAAATTTTACATACCGCACCAGCAATATTATTTTAAAAAAAAAAATCTTTTACATACGGTTGGCACGTATCAATTTTTTTAAATAGTAAAATAATTTTTTACAGTTTTAAAAAAATAGTTCATGCCAGCGGCACCCTTATTTTTAACTCGTTTAGTCCCTCAAATACCAATTTATCCAATATTCTCTTATTTTTAAAGATCCACGCCAGCGGCACCCATTTTTTTTTTATTATTTTTAACTTATTTAGTCCCTCAAACACCCATTTACCCAATATTCTTTTATTTTTAAAGCTCCGCGCCAGCAGTACCCCTTAAAACTGTTTAAAGGTTCGCGTTAAAAAACTATTCTAATAATAAATTTTTTAAAAATTATGTTTAACTTATTTTGTCCCTCAAACACCCGTTTACCAAATATTCTCTTATTTTTAAAGGTCCGCGCAAGCGGCACTCCTTAATTTTAAACTTTTTTTTTTAATTTTTAAAAGTTATTTTTTGTATTTCTTAAAATTGTTTAAAGACCCGCGTTAGCTGCACACATTCAGTGTTTTTATATGGTGAAAGATTTTTTGAAATAAAATAAAAACGTTTGGACTAAACGTGTATTTAAACTATTTTTAAGTTAATTTTTTTTTATGTGGTATTTAAATATTTTAGGTGAAACATAAATAAATCAATTCAAAATAAATTTTGTAAAATTAATTAACTGTTTTTTTAATTAATTTTTTTTTTTTGAAAACAAATGAATTTAGAATTTGATTAAATAAAGGAGTGTGTTTCTTAATGATGTGACACCTCCCACATCATTAAGTCCCGGTTTTAAGTTGAGTTTGCAAGTCGCCGTAGGCTTGCTCTTTTGTAAATTGTTGTACGGCTAAAATTAAACGCAAAACACCAAAACTCATAGACTTGTAAAATATGATTTGACTTAAATGTTTGAAAAATGATACATTACTCGGGAGTTAACCCCGGGTTAGTACATGGAGGACACTTTTTTTTTTAATTTTTCATGTAAAATTAGTTTAAAAAATTAAAAATAAATAAAAAATATTAGAATTGTTTTTTTAATTAGTTTTTTTTGTTTTTAAAAAAAATATTTGTAACTCATTTATTCTCTTAAACACCCATTTACCCAATCTTCTCTTATTTTAACAGGTTAGCGCTAGTAGCACCCATTGTTTTTAAACTTATTTTTTTTAATTAGCCCGACACTATCTCTCGGGTTGTCTAGTGTTATTCTTTTTTTTTAAAAATTATTTTTAACTCATTTAGTCCCTCAAACACCCATTACCCAATATTCACTTATTTTTAAAGGGCCGCGCCAGCGACACCTCTTATTTTTAAACTTAATATTTTTTTTACAACATTTAAAACAATATTTGTATTTCTATAAACGGTTTAAAAATGTAAAAAAAGTTTTTTTTATTTATATTAAACTAACTTTTATTTTTTGAAACAGTTTTTTTCAAAAAAAATATAAATTTGTATTTTCAATTAAAATATATTTTTTTAAAATAAAACTATTCCAATAAGAAATTTCGTTTTTTAAAAAACAATATTTTTAACTTATTTAGTCCCTTAAACACCCATTACCCAATATTATTCTATTTTTAAAAGTCCGCACCAGCGGCACCATTATTTTTAAACTTAATTTTTTTTAATTTTACAACATTTAAAATAATTTTGTATTTCTTAAAACTGTTTAAAAATGTAAAAAAAAATATTTAGATTAAACAACTTTTCTTTTTTGAAGTAGTTTTTAAAAAAAAAATATTTTTTATATTAAAATAGTGTTTTTTTACAATACATTTTTTTTTAATTTATAAAAAATATTATTTTCTAATAAAACAGTTTTTTAAATAAAAAAATCAAATAATGCTTATAAATCACAGAAGACGAAGGGGAAAACAAATTTACCTCCATGTACTAACCCGGGGTTAACTCCCGGGTAATCTAGCATTGCTCTAAACGTTTACAAGTCAAAACAAAGAGAGTGAATTCCACTTCAAAAGCCCTATTAGATAGAGCGAGTGAGAGAATTACTATTGGTGGCTAGCGGTTCTGGCAGGTGGAAATTATATTGGGGATAAGGTAAGGGAGGAAATGGGGAGAGAGAACAGACATTACCTCGCGTGGAGGAAAACTCTCAAAAGGCTCTTCAATATAGAGAGAGCAAACACACTAAATTGTAGACGGGTGGATTTGATAGGGTGAAATGAGTTAGTTTTACTCTAGATATTTTATGAAGATGTAATGTGCAGGTATTTGGTTTCTTTAGGGAGATGAAAGGCTATATGGGAAGATAAATGGACATTTAACCCACTTTACAATTTAGCATTCATGAGGAGCATAAAAGAGCGGTTCAATAGGGTAATCAACTGTATATCATTTACACCTCTAGTACTATCGTATTAGAGGTGTAATAATTTTATATGCCAAATATGAATCCTACAAAGTAGACTCCATCATCAGATTAAAACTTCTATTAAAAAAAATCAAAGTTTGAAAAAGTGGTAGGCGAGAAAAATGGATGCGCAATGATACCGATTGACGGTATTCGGGAGAACACTCATTATCTCATCACCATATAATTGAACATACCAATAGCGAGACAAATAATACAGTAACTTTGCATGAACCACTCACGCACACATATTACGGAAATAATAAAAAGAGAATGGTTATTCTCATACCCTTCTCATCCTCCCCCACTCCATTTAAGTATGAAACCATTATTATACTCCTAAATTTGTTCATTTTGTGTCTCCAACACAAATACATTTTATAAAAATGTGACAATTAGTATCTTCAATAAAAAAAATCATGTAAAGAACTCTTTTTAGTAAGAACTTGTTTATAAAATAAAAAAAATTGTTTTTTTAACTTTTTCTAACTGTTTTTATAAAAAAACATTTTAAATGTTTAAAAAGCTTATCTGTTTTTTTAATTAAAAAGCTGTTTATTAAAAGTAAAAATAGTTTTATATAAACTAAAAACTATTTTTACAAAAATAAATTGGTTTAACTATTAAAAAACATCTTTGTTTACCTTTTTACTAAAAAACTGTTTTAATTTGTTTTATTAAAAAAAAATATATGTATTTTGAATAAAAACTTCTTTTAATAAAAAACTATTTTTAATTAGAAATTGTTTAAAAAAAATCTTTTTAACTTTAAAATAAAATATTTCAATTGTTTAAAAAATCTTCTTATCGCTTTTTTATTAATTAAAAATTGTTTATAAACGTAAAATATTGTTTTTATCTAAAATAAAAATTGTTTTAACTTTTTAAAAACACTTTTAAATATCTTTTTACAAAAATAAGCTGTTCATATTCTCTCTGTATATATTGTGGTTCATTAATAATTAGCTAAAGGTGCAAATCTAGTGGTCTAACTGCAAAATAGATTTACGTTCTAGGTTTATTTCGTTTTGATTTTGATATAAAGTTGCTGAAACGACAATATGTGATCACGGTTTTAATGGACTATCAAGCATCCACGATGATGCATGATATCCTAACCGTTCCCAGCTACTAATGCACTGATTTTCATTAAAATAAATTCTATTGTTAATCTAAATTTCTTATACAAAAAAGATTAAGATGTGTAACCAGGCAATGCATTTATTATTAAAATCCTTGCATATAATAATACTAGCACTGCAAGATGTATGAGGATCCTTTTAGAGGTCCTTGAGTTCCTTCAAGATCCGCTTTGAAGCCATGGCGATACCTGTATTTCAAAAGATTACCAAGAAAAAGAAAGAAAAAAAATCAGTATCCTTTTTTATCACGTGTTTGAAGGGGAAGTATTTTTACCACATTTTTATTTTGATGCAGCCTCACTGTGAAATTTATTTGGAGAGCCTAGTATTATTTTCGAGTGAAATTAAATTGTAATTATTTTGAATGTGTAAATTTTAGATTTATTATATTTATTTTGTGGAATATAGATGCTCTATACTAATTGTTGAGAATTTAGTTTAGTTTTAATCGTAGTAGCACCTCGATTTCCGTGGGGTGTTACAGACGTTATCTTTGTAATCCAAAGGTCCGGAGAAGTTTACGTTATGAGACAACATCCAGTATTGCAAGTTCTATCAAAATAACCTGTAATTGCATATTAAGATTAAACTCAGAATAAACTCAGTTCTATTGGATTAAGTATACTTGTCGATAAAATAATATAAGTAATGGAAATAACATGATAAATCTAGAGATGTAAAATTCAAACCTCAAACGTCAATTAAAGCGCCAACATTCACAAACCACTATGAACAAATTGTTATATTTACACTTTTCAAAACCCTACAAAAAATAATTGCTAACATTTTAACTAGATGATGGGAGCAACCACGTTGTATTTTAATTACTCAAAACTAATAGGCATACACATTCCACCTATTAAGTATGTTCTGAGCTGATAAAAATTAAAATGGCAACATTATATATAGTGACAACAAATTCAATAGTTTAAATTAGAGTATCCAATGGTTACCACCATCAACGGTCCACCTTAAAGGATTCCAAGACTTAAACTCATGATGGTAAAAACTGTGCAGTTTTTCTCTCTGCCTTCTCTCTAACTCTTTCTCATTTATAAGAGTTTCTGCCTCACTTTTGTGAGCTTCTTTCTTTGTCTTGATCCTCTTTCGCTTTGCATCAGTGAATTTCCCTGGTGTTGATTTTCCTTGTCTTCTTTCATCCCTCTTTCTTTCCTGTTTAAATTTTGTTCTGTTTGTTTTTATCCCATTTATCTTTTTTTGCTCCTTTCCTCCTTCTTTGGGGTTCTATAATTTTCTCTGTCTTCTATGGATCAGAACTCAGGTAGGAAACATCCTTCTCTTTATCTTCCTCCAGCTTTGGTTGGATTAGACCCTGTGGTTTTTTCCCTGTTAGGTAAGATAATATCAGAAAAAAATTCAAACTTGGCTCAAATTGAGGGGCTAGCTCAGAAAACTTGGAGAGTTAAAAAGGAGAACTAAAAATATCAAAAAATGAGTTTAATTTATTCTCTTTTGATTTTTCTAGAGAAGATGAAAAGAACAAAATTCTTGACCAATCTCCCTGGACTTTATCTAATGGGTACTGCTACTCAAAGATTGGAATTCAGATTTAGCATCTGAAGAGGTGTGTTTTGAAACTATTGAGCTTTGGGTGAGAGTTCATGGTCTAACAAAAGACAAGTTTCACAAGGCTAGTGGTATTCTCATTGGTCAGATGTTGGGATCCAATGTGGTGGTGGACATTAGACTAGGGCACTACTCATATATAAGGTTAAAGGTTAGTTTTCCTATTGATGCTCCTTTGTCTACAGGATTTATGCTTAAAAGAGAAAAAGAAGACAAGTGGATCTTTTCTACGTATGAAAAAGTGAAGAGATTTTGTTTCAAATGTGGTCGATTAAGCCACATATCGATTGATTATGAGAAAGAGATAGAAGAGAGTGCAGATGGGTGTAATGTTGTTGGTTTTGGGCCATGGATGACTGCATCCCCTTCATTCAAAGAATATCTGGATGAATTTTTAAGAAAGATCCCATGCCTTTCACCTAACCTCAAACCTAACCCAGAACATATTTCCCAAATAGATCACCCAAATATCCCAACTAACCAAAACAGTCCAGTCAGTATAGTTACTAGACCCAAACCAAATCGTCAAATTCCTCACAAAGAATATCCTAGGATGACTTCACCTTCAATTAATGATCTAACTGAAAAGTCCTCACCAAATCTCAATTCAAGCTTATATTTGAGTGATGTGACACAAGACCAAATCCAATCACATCTTCCATTTAATATTTCTGATGAAGCTTGGATAGAAAACCCAGATTGTCTACTCACCATTAACTACTCTCTCAACCACCCAAACAATGACCTCAGCCAAATAAATACCCTCACCTCTACTCCCTTGACCAGTTGTGAGGAAGTAGTACATCCCATAATATTTCAGAAAGGTTTAGGATAGAAGAAGTTATTACCCCTAACATCTTGTCACAGCCGTAAAAAATTATAATTAATAAATCTAAACCTAGATCTCATATACCCGCCCAGTCAGGAAAAGTTTTAAAAAAAATTATCCCCATAAACCACCCAAAGTTCAAAACAAAAGCCACTCAAAAATCAAAACTGTTAATCAGTAGAACGACACCTAAATCCAACTTTTCAGATGTTTTTCCCCCTACTCAACCCGATTATTTCCCTCCCTATGTACCAACAGAAATTAAACAGAAAAATACAGAGCCAAGACCTGGAGGTAAAGGTAAAGAGAAGATGATGTATCCAGATGGAGAGGATCAGGGTGTGGTATGTAGAGAGCTAGAGGGGTCATATAAAAAAGATCTAGTGGTAGTTGAGGGGAACAAAATTTTAGTTTCAAATTTCATTATCCTTCAAATTAATAAAAGGAAACTTCCTCTTACCTTTGGGAAGCCTTTTTCCCAAAAACTTTTTGAGGGGATTTCAGTCAGAGGTGAAGAACATCAAGCTGTTCCTGAAATGGAAAGGGAGATAGAGGCATTTCAAGTTCATAAACATTTGTCTACTGGAATAAAAATAAAGAAAAACATCAGGAGGGTAATTTCCAGAAGAACAAGTAAACAGTCTTTCTCTGAAGATGTTATGGAAGAATATAAAGAAGAAAACCTAGTTGAAGTGGCAATTAAGTCAGGTGTAGCTCTGGATTATAATCTGTCTGAGGGGTTTCCTTTGGAGACCCCTCCTCATTAATGAGTATTTTGGTCTGGAATTATCAGGGGTTGGTTAAAGCCTTGAAAATTCAGGCCCTTCAGAACCCTTGTGATATGAAGGAGGTATTGTTAATTTGCCTGCTGGAAACTAAAGCACAGTTAGAGAGGTCGTTGTTGATCCAGAATCTTCTTCAGGTTGATCCTGTGGGTTTGTCAGGGGGATCTTGTTTGTTATGGAAGGACTCCATTAATCTTCAAATCTTGGAAAGGTCTAAGGATTTTATTGATAACATTGTGAAGGATTGGAAAGGTTTGGTGGGTGATTCTAGGGTAATTTTTGTATATAGTAATCCTTATTTTGATTATAGAAGGGCTCAATGGGAAAGACTGGCTAATTCACAGATTTATCCTAATATCCATTGGTTGTGTTTGGGGGATTTTAATGATATTTGGAAGCAGTCAGATAAAGAAGGGAAGTTGGAAAAGGCACTTAGAGAGATATAATGTTTTAAGGGGTTGGTTAAGAGTTGTAATTTATTTAAACTTACTTCTAAAGGTTGTATGCTAACTTGGAATAACAAGAGGGAGGGTGCTGAAAATGTTAGGATAAAAATTGATAGCGTGTTTATAAATATGGAGTGGGCCTTGAAATTTCTGGGGTGTTAGTCAGTTGCTTATCCTGCTTTGGGGGTCAGATCACAGTCCAATTTTAGTTGAATGCAGTCCTCCAAAGCCCTCCCACAAAAAGAAGTTTAGATTTGAGGTTTTTTGGCTGGAATATGTTGAGTGCCATGATATTGTGAAAAGTGTTTGGAGTAAAAAGATTTATGGGTCTGATATGTTTTCTTTAAACTCAATTTTTTTTTACTAAGTCTGCTTTGTTTTCTTGGAGTTCTAAGAAGTTTGGAAATGTGAAAGTTAAGATTCTTAAGCTTCAAGGAAAGCTATCTGATCTTCAATATGCATCTAAGTTGGAGTATAATTATGGTGCTGTTAGGGCAATTTCAAACAATATCACTGCTCTCTGGGTTAGGGAAGAAAAGTTTTGGGCTGTCAGATAAAGAGCTAATTGGCTGAAATGGGGTGATAAAAATTCGAAGTTCTTCCATGCTTCCACTATTCAGATAAGGAAGAAGAATCAAAATTTGAGACTCAAAAATCATGATGGTATCTGGGTGGAGGGCAAGGCTTCTTTAGAAGATTTAGCAAACTGTTATTTCAAGGAGTTGTACTCCTCAACAGGATGGGTGGATTCATCAAGGGTTACCTCCCTCATCCCTCGTCTGATCACTACTGGTATGAATGATTCTTTAAAGGCTTTAGTTACGTTGGATGAACTTAAAAAAGTAGTGTTTGATTTGGGCCCCTCTAAGGCTCCTGGGCCTGATGGTTTGCCAGGTTTCTTTTATCAAAAATTCTGGGAGGAGACTAAATGGGACTTGCTAAGGGCTGTTCAATATTTCTTTTCCTCGGGTTATATTCTTAGGAAATTTAATGAGACTAATGTGGTTTTAATCCCAAAACATCCTAACCCTGAAAATTTGTATATGTTTAGACCTATTAGCCTTATTAATTTTTTTTATGAAAATCATTTCAAAAATTTTGGCTTCTAGGCTCAAGCCTTTTATTGGCTGCATAATTGAACCGCAACAAAGTGCTTTTATTCCTAGAAGGTTGATCCAAGATAATATTATTGTAGCCCAAGAGATGTTTGCTTTTCTTAGGAGGAAAAGGAGGGGTAAGGATTATGATTGTGCTCTTAAGTTAGATATGAACAAGGCCTATGATAGAGTTGAATGGGAGTTCTTAAAGGAGTCTCTTTTAGCTTTTGGTTGTAATTTCAATTGGGTTAGTTTGGTCATGGAAATTGTTTCCTAGGTTTCTTTTAGGATTCTTATCAACGGGGATAATAATTCTTCTTTCTGTTCCTCTCGGGGCCTAAGGCAAGGGGATCCCCTATCCCCTTTCCTTTTTATAATCGTGGCAAACAGTCTATCCCTCCTTATTTCTAATGCTATGAGGGACCAAAGTCTTATTGGGATTAAGGCTAGTCCTCATTTCCCCCCTCTCTCTCACATGCTTTTTGCTGATGATTCTCTTTTTTTCTTTAAAGGGAATGAGGCTGAAAGTGCGGTTCTTTTGGAGTGTTTAGTGAGATATTGTGAAGTTTCAGGGCAACTTATTAACTTGTCTAAGTCTGGGATCATTTGTAGTAGTAACATGCCATTGTCTCAGAAGTTGAATGTGTCCCAGATGTTGAATATTCCAATTTTAGATAATATAGGGAAGTATTTAGGTCTTCCATCTGTCTGGGGTAGATCCAAGAAAACCACCCTTGTTTGGCTTAAGGAGAGGATAGTTCATAAGATGGAAGGATGGAAAGAAAAAATCCTAAGTCAAGCTGGGAAAGAGGTCCTCTGTCACACCCCGCTTAATTCTGGCGTCGGCCGCCACCAAAACTAAGCCGGGCGTGAGTAAATAAAATACCATTCTTAGCATGAGACAGATATGAGACATAAATAAATCAGTCCATAAGATAAACAATTGAGTCAATCTCAAATGATCACAAATAACTAAGCGAGAAAAGATCCATCACATGCTAACTCCAAAAATCCAATCTCCAGTAATGATTAAATAAAATATGAATAATCCCAACATAAATCCTTTAAACAACTTTGGAACCGAATGGCCCAAATAAAACTCCAATGAAGTCTCATAATACGAATGGAAAAGAAAGTCTAACTAAACTATGCCATAAAGTAAATAACTCCAGCTGCACCTTCAATGATAACTCCGATAAACTTATGCAGCTTCTCCAAATTAAATCCTAAAAAAGATTAGTCAACGCATGGGTCAGAGCCAAAGCCCCGAGCAAGAATACACACTACTCCCCTCAAATAGGATCCTTGAATCCAGACAATAGCATTATACGCAATAAATATCACAATAGAATATTTTAAATTAAACGGGATAATTAAACGCGATAAATATAAATTACTAACTACCCGTAGGGATCCCCATTTAAAAAGGCACACCAATATGATTTTAAATTCCCAATTCCCACGATGTTAATTTAATTACATTAACCAACTTTTATTATTGTTCTCACTTTTTTATTAAAGTGCCACACTTCTCCTTGTCAATCGCACTCTGACCCGTTTAAACTGTCGGCCCCGACACATGACAAGGTTACCCTTGTCTATAGCCCTCTGACCCGTTTAACTGTCGGCCCCGACACATGACAAGGTTCCACACACGACACGGCATAAATCTCCCTCTGGCCCGTTTAAACTGTCATCCCCGACACATTATGTCGCCACAAATTTTAATACCCGTTTTTATCTTAGGCATTAATCTCAATTTCTCAATTTATAATCACCCCACCCTTTTAATCGATATGAGATCCTCAAAATACCCCTTAGTCCCATACCTAAGGGTCCCCAAGTTATCAATACGTCACAACCTATGTATAGGATGAATTTCTAACTTAAAATTTCGACCTAGTCTCATGCTTAGGCTAGCGTAACGACGATAAAGTATCAAAAATATGCCCACCCCCAAGATGATAAAAACGCGATAATCTACCCTCGCTAGTCCCATACCTAGAAGGCGTAAATCATCAAAAGGCGTACCCACTAGTCCCATACCTAGAAGGCATTCTAAAATATAGGGATAACAATAATACCCAATAACCCGTCGTCACAAAGGCAACATCATAATACCAACAAGCAATGTTTAAAAAGGCGTTTGAGGCTTACGCCTCGAGGCTCGCCTCGAGGCGAGGCGGGCAAAAAATGCCTCGAGGCTTAAGCCTCAGGGTTGTATTTTAGGCTTACGCCTCAATGCGCCTCAAGGCTTACGCCTCGGTGCGCCTCACGCCTCGCCTCGCGCCTTTTTGCTGAGGCGCGGAAAAAAAAAAAAAATCTTGTTCTTTTTTTTGTTTTAAAGCTGCACTTAACTTATACTATTTACTATTGTAACTTGAGAGAATTTAAAAAAAAATAACCAATATGTTAATGAAACTTAAAAAACTAATTTTGTCAATTTGATTTTGTTTGAAATGAATGTACTAAATTAACTTCAATATGACTTTTTTTTTAAAGTTTCCTGTTTTTTGGTTTTCAACTTAGATTAGTATGTTATCTTTAACTAAACTGAGTATATATTAAGAAACTAATATATTTTAAAGGTTGCTGTTTTTTTTAATAAACTTAGGTTGATATGTTTTATTATTTTTTTAATAAAATTGTTTTTTTTTTAATCTTAGCTTGAAAATCAATGTTTTTTAATAAATTTGCTTGTTAAGTTGCATTGATTAATTTACTGTCATATTATAAAATAACCAATATGTGAATGAAGCTAAAAAAATGATTTTGCCAATATGATCTTGCATTGATTAATTAATTGTCATATTGTAAAATAACCAATATGTTAAAATTGATTTTCTCAAATTACTTTTTTTTTTAAAAGTTATCTCGGGGGAACAAAAAAATGTCAAACTATGTGAGAAAGTCCTCAAGAATGTTTTTTTTTGTAGTTTTATTTTATATTTCTTTGTTATTTTATTTTTATGGTTTTATTAGTATTTTTTTAATATTATTTTGCTCTTTTTTTCCTTTTCGGTGAGGCTTACGCCTCAAACGCCTCGAGGCTTACGCCTCGCCTCTCCGCGACTAAAACGCCTCGCCTCGCCTTTCGCCTTTTTAAACATTGCCAACAAGTCACACAAGCAAGCATAATTAATCAATATATAAAACTATGCATAATAGTCCAATTCAATTAAATCTTTAATTTAATTATCACCTCGTTAACAATACCCAATTAATCTCATTTAATTATTTTAAATTAAATATACCGAGTTTTCATCACATATTCATCAAAACCAAATTTTATTATCTCTACATGTATTACATGAGTTATACACACCTAAAAATTATTTATTTTAAAGCTAGGGTTTTTTTCACATGCAACCTACACCAATAAAACCCAAAATCACTCATAAATCCTACGTACCCAAAGGGTTATGAATATTATTCAGATTAAAAGATTTAATAAAAATAGCCCCATAATTAGTGTCCACTGTTCCTAATTAAGTCACTACTTTATTTTAAGAAAACATGTAATTAAGTGTTTGCGCGACACTTAAAACACATAATACTAAAGAAAAAGAATAGAGTATTCATGCCTGTGAAGATCGTGTTGAAAATCTGATTAGAAATCTGGATTCCTCTCGAAAAATTAGCAAAAGAGTGTTCTTGAACGATCTTGATTAAATCCCAATTAAGCCTTCAAAAACTTGTGCCAAAACTTGTGACAAAAACTTGATTTTGTTGAAGGTTGATGATTATGAGTGAGAGGAAAAATATTTGGAAGTGTTCTCTGGTGAAAAACTGGAGAAAAAGTGATTATGAGAAGTCCCCCTATGGATTAACAAGGTTATATAGTGATTAGGAGTCCTAATCCTACACAAACTCCAAAAACAGCTTGCATCACACATTTTCTGGGAGGGTCGATCGATCGATCACCCCGAAAAACTGACAGTTTGCCTAAAAAATGCCTATAAGGCAAAATATTATAAAATCAATATAAAATCCGTTTTAACTCCGATTTTAATTCCGCTTGAAGTTTTATTCTTCTAAAATCATAACCAACATATTTAGCCAATAAAAATTATTAAATTCAAAAATTCATTTTTCTCGAAAATTCTAATTAATTAATTAAAATAATAAATAAAAAAACGGGGTGTTACATTCTCATTAAGGCTGTTCTTCAGTCTTCCCCTTATTATGCTATGTCTATCTTTCAATTTCCTAAGGGGGTTTGTTCTGATTTGTTATCACTGAGTGCTAAATTTTGGTGGATGAATAATTTTGAAGGGAAGGATATTCATTGGAAGGATTGGGTGGGGATTTTGAGGTCTAAGATGGATGGGGGGGTTTTAGAGATTTTTATCGACAAAATCAATCCCTCTTAGCTAAACAGGCTTGAAGGCTCATTTCTAATCCCGGGTCAGTGTGGGGTCAAACTCTTAAAGGCCTGTATTTCAAAAATTGTACTTTCTGGGAAGTGTCTAATGCTAGTAAGGGTTCTTGGATTTGGAATAGTTTGTTATTTGGTAGGGAGCTTTTGAAAGATCAAGTGATTTGGAAGGTGGGGAATGGGGAGGATATTCGCATTTGGGGGGAAAAGCGGGTTAACGATTCTCTTCTTCCCATGTCTTCTTTCTCTGCCCATGTCTCTATGGTGAGTGATCTTATTTGCCCTAGAATTTTTTCTTGGAATTCTGCCCTTATTTCATCTCTGTTTCCTTCTCACATTGTCTCATCTATTTTATCTATTCCTTTAATTTCCCCTCAGGATAGGGATGCCCTTGTTTGGTCGCACACTCTTGATGGCTCTCCCTCTGTCTCTACCGCTTACCATGTCACATCTAATAGGCTTTCTCATAGACTGGTTCCTACTTCTTCTTTTTCCCCCCACCCAGATTTGTGGAAAATGATTTGGGCTATTAAATCCCCCCCTAAGATTCTGAATTTCATCTGGAGATGTTGTAATGAGAGTTTGGCTGTCAATTTTTATCTTCGGAGAAAAAAGCTCAGGGCTGACCCATTCTGTAGTATTTGTGGTAAAGAAAAGGAGACTATTGAACACATGCTGACCAGATGTTCCTGGGTTCGGTTGATCTGGGAGAGATCTCCTTTTCTCAACTCCCTTGTGGTAGATCCAGGGGATAGGATTGAAGACTGGTTTTATGGTTCTCTTTGTAGGATTTCTCTTGGGTTTAATTCTGAATTGGATCTTAATTCCCTGTTTGTGTGCACATGTTAGGAGATTTGGAAGACTAGAAATGAAGCAATTTTTAAGAAGAAAGATATTCATTTGTCGTTGGTTTTATCTAAGGCTTGGTCCTTATCTGTTAACTACAGTAAAAGTTATAAGGAGTTTAGTCAGTTTCCCAGACTAAATCCTCCCTTACTCTACGTGAGAGTAAGTTGTTGGCAACCTCCTCCTCACAATTGGATTAAGTTTAATTGTGATGGTTCTTTTTTGAAAAATCAGAGTTTTGGTTCTTGTGGATTTATTCTTAGAAATTCAACTGGTGTTTTGTTGGACGGTTTAGCTAAATTTTGACCTAATGCCTTGTCGGTTCCTGAGATGGAGGCGTTGGTAGTTTCATCAGCAATAAATTTTATAAAAGATAATGGACTCGATCAGATTATTGTTGAGTCTGACTCAAATATCCTGATTCAGTGTATGCAGAAGGAGTCTAAGCCTAGGTGGGATTTAAAGAAAAGGAAGCAACAAATTTTATCTCTTACCATCCACTGCAGGGAGATCTACTTCTTGCATGTCCCTAGATTAGCCGATACTGCTGTTGATTGGGTTGTGAAAGCTTGCTCAACCTTTGTTTTGCCGAATGATTGGGTGGCTCACCCTCTTGCTGCCTTGAAGTGTTTTCTGTGTGAAGATTTTCCATCGGAGGGTGTGGGATGATTTTTCTGCCATTGTGTTGATTGGTGATCCATTATCGGAAGTTTGATGGCTTTGTTTAGCCCTTGAAATAGTCTGGATCTAGTTGGGTTTTGTTTCTTTTTCTGTATTTTGCTCTCTCTCTCTTGTTTTAGAGAGACGGTGTGTTAGATAGTTTTGATTTTGGGCTGTTTTGGGATTTAAATTAGGTATAGCTGCTGTTTTGGAGGGGTATGTGTAAGTTAAAGTTTGTTTTGGCTTTACATGGTTTATTCCTTTTGTTTGGTTTGTTGGTATGTGTAAGCCTTTATGTCCCATTTATAAAATCAGTCGGGCTGACGATTAAAAAAAAATTATAGTATCTACTTTATAACCAAATAAAAATAAAACACTTTCACAAATAACTTGAAGTGACCATCATCGTTAAAATCACACCTGTACAATATGAGACCTGTAATCCGAGTGTAGTCTAGATTTGGTACTTTTGGTTCTTCGATCACCCTAAATTTTGGGTTTCCATGTAAAACCATAACAGAGCAGAGAGTATAGATTTCTTTATGTCTATTAACATTGAAATGAAATTTTATTTTGAACTTAAAAAATTAAAGATCAAAATAGAAATTCAATTTGCAATAGGGAAATCTAACTCGCATGTTATAATTGACTTTGAAATTGAAGAATCATATACTCACACAGGCGGTGGTAGTACCCTGTTTATAACAGTAGAACGTCTTAAAAATCAGAATGCGTAGAATACAATTAAGAAAATTTATTCGCAAATTCTGCCAAACAACCTCTATTCTTGTAAAACTCTGCAAATTGGTGTAGAAAATTAACAATCATTTTAATACAGATATAAAATAAATTAAAAAGACCCAATGAAAAAAAAAATATAAATCCAGTTCTAAAATGAGAAGTAAGTTTCCCCGTAATTTAGTTGCTACAACAGTTCCACAAATGAAAGCATGGTCCACTTTAGAGGTTGCTGAACTATGAATGTCGATAGAATTACGAGTGAAACCACGTTAATAAAATTATAGGTGAACCATAAATAAGAAACATTAGCTCTGTTTTATGGTTACTAACAGTCAGGGACCTGTAAAATTGACATCCTAACAAATTTAAGAATTGAACTTAAACCGTGGATCAAAACTAAAACCCAAATGCAGGTTACTCAAAGATTTAACAAACAGTTAAGAAAATATTTAACAAAGATTAGTCAAATATTCAATCAAACCAATCAATTGAATCATTTAACACCACACAAAAAGCATACAAAACACATAAATAAAAGGGGCTTTGTAAATTTAGGACCTATTGTAATATGCATTTTGGAAATAGGACAACAAATATTTTATTTATGATTTTAGTCCCTATTTTTGAATAAAGCTACTGGCGCGGATCCATATTCATAAAACGTCGACCAATCACTTCATGCCACGTGTGCCTTTAATTTGAAAATAAGGACTAAATGGAAACAAAATGTTTGTTGTCCTATATCCATAATCAATATTATTTTAAGTACTAAAATTATATAATCTATAAATAAAAATAAATCAAACATCAACTTTACTATTTAAGATGTGAAGTCAATAACTAAATAAAGAAAAGAAATAAAAAAGATAAATCAAAACAGTTACCCAACTCAAAGAGACAAAAATATACCAACCATGCAAACATGTATTTAGGAGTTATCAATCCCATAGGTGAGCATGATAATTAAAATAGAAAGTAAGAACTTACCAACCACAACATGACCTCTTTAAGGTCATTGTTTATAGTTCATGGCATGTTAACCCTATATCGGGGGAAAATAAAAACACAAATCAGAATGAGTAAAAAAAACAAAAATAGTAGAGAGAGAAAATCAAACAAATTAAACATAGAATAGTACAAATGAAGTTTAAAAAGATAAAAAATGAACCCATCATTCCCGAATAAAAAAACCCACATGACTCAAACCATCGAGAACAACCATAAAACATAAAGCAGGAAACATAAAATCATGCTAGTAAAATCATATAAATTAGTAGATATAAAGTTTAGAAACAAAAATCAAGTCACTTGCACATTTTATTAAACAATTAAACCATAATAAAGAAATATCAAGATTTGAAACCCTTCAGATCACCTAAAACAGCCAAATAGTGTTACACTAAAACATACTGCATCTTAAATAAATGTATCTAAATGGGTGTAAAGTAAGGCTCGGTATATTATCAAAATCAACATTTAAGGAACGGCAATGGGAAAGCCTAATATAGAAAGAAAAGTTCAAAAACAACACCAAAAAAATGTCTTCAACCAGTGGCGGATCCAGGATTTTGTGCAAATTGGGGCGAAAGTTAAGATAATTGCCGGGGGTTCGGTGGCGGGAGCCCCATAGGTGATTTTTTGGGGGGTTATTTCGAGGTTTTTCGGGCATTTTTTTGGGTTGTTTTTACATTTTTGGGCATAATATTCATTTTCAACACTAATTGGAGTGGGAGATGATTGAACCTCATCCTCTCCTCTTTTTTGTTTAAAATATTTCTCCATTGATTCCCTATATTTACAAATTTAATTTAATTTCACATATAAATTTACATATAAACAACATATAAATTTACACAAAATAAATAAACAGACACATATAAACAAATATACACAAAATAAATTTATAAATTCACATTATAAATTTAATTGCATTTTAGTATAATTTGAGTAGCATAAATATAGTTTTACATATAAAATAATATAAACAAATATCCACAAAATGATAAAATATTCCTGGTAGATAGGCTGGTCTGGTGGAGGAGATAGCAGGGGGCGGACCGCGGGTGGAGCGGAGCCTCGGAGGAGAGAGCAGCAGCGGATGGAGAGGAGATAGCAGGGCAGCGGGTGGAGAGGAGATAGCAGGGCAGCGGGTGGCATAGGGAAGGGCTGACGGCGCAGGGAAGGGCAGTGGGTGGTGAACGGCGGAGGCATAGGCTGGAGAATAGGGTGAGAGAGAGAGCGGCGGTCGTGTCTTTAGAAAACAGGTTTTTTTGCTTTGGTACGAGAGAATAGAGAGTAACATAACTTAAGTTTTTTTTTTCTTTTTAGTTTATTACAGATTTTTCCCTAAACTTTGAATATAATTTCAAGTAACCTACAGGTTTAATTTTTTACACAAAAACCCCTAATTTTTTTTAAATGAACTGGGGTGGATCCGCCCCTGTCTTCAACATTGGGCCAATCTCCTCTTTAGTTATATATAAAATTTAATTTACAAAAGCAATATGTGAGCTCATAAAACTCGCGTGCACGTGCATGCACACAAACATAACAACACAAATGTGTTGAATATCAAGTATTAATAACATAAGTAGAAATTGAACCAATGAGCTTAAAGAGCCTCTTTCGATCGTATTGAAGAACCCAAGGACGATGAGTTGATAAATTATTTAACCAATAATATTCCTCCACATAATCTTTGTGATGAGGTTATCGTTCTCCCAACTAGAAGTATTTCATAAGCCCATCGCGTGCAGGTTCTATAGCCAGTGCTAATGCACTAAGCATGTCCATAATCTTGTTCACTCATAGCAACTGGATAGTTTTGAGGGGAGCCACTATTGAAAGTCATTTTCTAGAGATTATTAGGATACTGACATCTTGCAATTGATAATAAGATGAATAAAAGAATCTGAATAATTGAGACCAAGGGTTATCCTAGTGTTACTCGGATGAATCATTGACCACAATTCAGGTCTAATCATCCTCCCCCTCTCGATCCACAAAAAAAAGAATAAAAATCTATATATAATAGGTGATTTTGAATCCCCCCCAAGTCTATTACACCCCCTTTTTTTATTACACCCTCAAAATTGTTGTTAAAGATAAAAGTGTCACGAAAGACATTTAAAATGTGTAACTTTATGAGTGTTAGCTATTGGAGGTTTATATCTCAAATTCAAAGAAAAATGAGGGTGTAACACAAAAGTTAGAATAAAAGTAGGGGTGAAAGTCCAATGTAACCTATAAAAGAAGAGCATAAATTATTGGGAAATTCTTTAATGCGTTGAGGAAAGGAACCTGAGCTGCATGCACTAAAAAATTGGTCGTGAGAGTAACGACATTCACTCTCAACTCGAATTACATGGACTTTTAAATGTTAATGTAGACTGCAGACCCTATTTGGAAACAGTTACTATAGTGCTAAAGTTGTCATCGATTATAAGGGTCCCCGATGAGAAATTGTCCGAATGAGACACTAAAAATCATTGGGTCAGCCTTGTCTAAATACTCATATCGACGTGCTCTGAATAGTATAAAACCTCACCTTTAGGCAATTCTCCTTTGTTTTCAAACTATCTACAGACCCTACAGATCTCCTTTTTCTTAGAATAAGCACGTTCGGACACCAAAAAAATTTAAAATAATACAATTCAAAAATGATAAGTAATAGAAAATAGTTCGGTACGTGTTTTGGTTTCTTGAACTTCTTCTAAAATGATACCATTCTCTTATTGTAGTTAGTAATCATTATCAAAACCCGTCAAACCAATCATTAATATCTTTGGTAAAGTAACCAATCAACAAAATAATGGAAAGAAAATAATGATCAATATATATTTGTCAAAGGAAACAAACAAATGCTCTTTTTAAGGATTTGTAAAAGTCAACTTCAACTGCAATTACTTAACCAAAGTAGGTACATGTGGGAATTATGAAACAAATAAATAAATATTGAGATCTACTTTGTGATAAAAATCCACCAAAATGAAAATAGGGCATAAACATGCATAATGATTAAATCAAGAGCGGGGGATCCTAGTGGAAGGTAGATGCCAAATATTTGCGATCAATGTATTTGTATTCGAGCGAAAGGTACATTTCCTCTGTTCATGAATAGAGTGCGAGGGTATGGTCATATCAAGAGTTCAAAGAAACATTTTGACCACTTAAGATCTACATGCAGTAGGAGTTGAGTAACTGATACGAAATCAAAGAAGTTAAAAGATATTTGGAGACAAAATGTAAATGTATATATATATATATATATATATATATATATATATATATATATATAACATAATTCACCACGAGAAAAAAGGCATGTTATGTCCAAGATTCTAAGCACAAGCAGTTAATCCAAAAATAAATCTAGATTTAATCCAAAAAATTAGGCATAAATAAACACATATTTATCACTACCCAGTTACTGAAACTAGTTAGGAATTAAATTAGTACCAACCAAAGTTTGAACCAGAATAAGTTTTTCTTTTTGCATACAACCATCTTGTATCACATTTCCTAACACTATTAAAAGAATATCAGTAATAATAAAAATATTCAAACATGCCAGTATACTTCATCAGAGCATAATAGAATTATTTTAATTCTACGTTGTAGATGAAATAGTACAGGCTTTTTTATATCTATCCATAAGTTGTGCATATTTGATAAATTTGGAGTATAATTTAGGTGCATGGGGAAGAGTCCAAACACCTTCTCCATGTCTCCCCTCCTCAAAATGAGCTATCATATCATTTCCAATCTAATGAGTTCTTTTCTGTAATACCTTGTATTTCTGCATATTTATAATTTAAATAATTCGAGAATTAAATATGCTTTATTTAAAGTACGCGAGGGAAGTAACTTAATGTGATTAAATAATATATATGATTATTAAATATTAATCGAGATATGGACACTGATTAATATTATATTAGAATATTTACTCGGAAGTAACTTAATGTGAATAGTAAATAGTTGATGATTAGTGTTATACGACATAGCGAGTGATATGTACGTATTTTATTTATCTCAACCGGGAGTCTCGTGTAGACAAATTTGAGGTCGAGATAGGAAATATATTTTTAAGTGACTCGAATGATAGTTTAGAGGTCACGGATGATTTCAAATGGGTCGAAATAGTTGGAGTAGTGTACTCAAGAGTATAGTTTGGGTCCCAGGTTAATTTTAGACCAAACCGGCACATATTTAGGGCTTTTCGATCATTTGACAAATAGAGATTAAGGGACCTAAGAATTTTAGAGTCCTATATCTGATGATTAGAGATTGGTGTTGGGGTAAGAAACATATAAACCCAAAGGAGGCCATTAGAGATAAGAGAGGAATCATTTTCAAGACTTAGGAGGTGTTCTTGAAGAATTGGACCTAGATTTTGCATCCTAAACATCTAAATTGTACGGATTTGAAGGGAGAACCATCAATCCATCATCAACACCACAAAATCAGACCCCTTCTATTAAGGCAAGTTATTTATTGCAAATTATTATGAAGTTATAATACCCATGTGACAAGGGTTTGAATAATATTGATTTCTTTGATATGGTTGGAAGAAAAACTATGTTTATACATGTTTGGGTAGGATATTGCATGTAGATTGAATGAAAATCTGTAGAGGACAAGTTAATTGAGATTTTTAAAAAGTTCTACGAATTTACATATCGGTTTCATATGAGTATTAATGGAGGATATTAATATCTAGGGTTCTTGAGGATTTGATGAATTAATCCCTTTTTAATCGGTAATTTTTTTTACGTTAGAAATTACCCCCACACATGTAGAAATGGTTAGGAACATGTGGCCTTGAATTTGGTGGAGTAGCATGAGAGTTATGTTAAGTAAAAATGGTAAAAATCGGGTGAAAATGCATGAAGAAGACTAAGTGCAAAAACTGTACAGAATTGAATCGATTCAGCCTAGGGCGAATCCATTTGGTTACCCAGAAAACTGAAAATTTTCGCTTTTTACCTTAAATACCAAAATCGTTGTTGTGAGATTTTGGAGGACTTTGATAAAGTAATATTGAGAGACTAATATATTATAGTAGTCTTATGATGGGGGTATGGTTTAGTCTTATTGAGAAGATTAAGACGAGAACGAAATTGGGCTAAATTTAATCGTAATTAATCTGAGAGACGAATAAAGAATTACGTAAATTAAATGGGTTAACGTATAGACCAGTAGGGTAAGTTAAACTTAACTACTGAAACTTATAAATGGGTAACTAGGACCCTTAGAGTTGGGTGAATACTCGAACTTATACGATAGTGAGATAAATCGTAAAATAAAATGTACGGTAAGTATTATAGAGAAATATACTATGTAGAAAAAAGAATGATCAGGTTATGTGAATGCCTATCGATGGATTATACATAGGTTATGTGAATACCTATAGTATGCTAAATAAATATTGGTGATCGATGTAGGATTCCGAGCCATTATAGATGACTAGTATTGGAGATCGAGGTATGATTCTGAGCCAATCTAGATATGATTAATATTGGTGATCGAGGTGTCATTCCAAGACAATATAATCAATAAAAATTGGTGATCGAAGTATGATTTCGAGCCAAACTTGATATGATTAATATTAGTGATCGAGGTGTCATTCCAAGCCAATATAATCTAGGGGATTTTACGGTCTAGTCTTTAGACTAACAATTTTGGACAAAAAAATCAGGCCCAACAAATTTCAAACTATTAGGTCCAACATATAAGTAGCCCGAAATTAAAACAAACATGCACTATTCAGAAATCGAAGCGCCAAAAATTCTCTTCGTCAAAAATCTCTCTTCGATAAAAACCCTAACTCTCTTCGACCAAAAATCTAACTCTCTTCGATCAAAACCCTAACTTTCTTCGATCAAACCCCAATCGTTGAAGTTATACCGAGCATTTTACATTCTAAATCAAATTCTTCCAAACACCACTAACAAGTGTGTACACAATCTCTTATAACCTGTTTGTCCTTTAGTATTATGTGTTCTCATATGTATAAATTTGTAGACACATAGACTGATGAAACCACATTCTTCTTCTTCATGATATGAAAAAATATATTTGTTTCTCTCATTTTAATTGCAAAACACACTTTTTGCATGTTAGATATATGTATTTCATCATTGTACTTTTCCTCCTGTATACATCATTTATCGAGGATTTATCAAGGACTAGGAATATATACATGATTGAAATATGTACATGTACAAGCCCTGTTTTGCGTGTACTATGTATATTTTGCGTGTACTATCAAAAAGTACACGCAAAATACACAGAATACACGCATATTGAAATTGAATTTCTCAATTCAATATGCGTGTACTTTTATGTTTTATACGTGTACTCTATAAAATATATATTTCAGATCCATATTTGATCAATCCTATGTTATTTTGGTACGCGCCAGCGGCATTTGAATGATATTCCATGAGTTTGTAAGAAGCATTATTGTTTTAATATTTAGGATTGTTTTTGGTCCGCGCCAGCGGCATTTGAATGATATGTTATTAGCTTGTAATCAGTATTATTGCGTGTACTTTTTCATTTTTTACTTGTACTTTGTTGAAAGTACAAGCAAAAAATTCATAAAGTACACGCACATTGAAATTCAATTTGTTCAATCCAATATCCATGTACTAATGCGTATTATAAGTGTACTATTTTGTATTGTTCTGTTATTATTTAGGAATCATACGATCAAGCATCTTCAACTACAAAACTGCTACTTGCACGTTCGAAGATCTTAACAATATAAAACCTTTCACATTGACAGTCAATATTACTAATGATGACGAAATTCATTTTCTCCTTCGCATCAATGATCAAGCTAAAAGGTTACTTAGTTTCTACTACTACTATGAAGGCATTTACTGCACTTTTGATGTGCAACAGCTTCAAGTAACTGAATCGAAAGCGAAGGATTTAGCTAAACGAATTGAGTAGTATTGCTTAAAGGGGTTTTGATAATGTTGGAGCTTTTAGCATGCAGCTATTGTATCATTTCTTTACTGAATATGTTAGGAATAGAGAATCTTGGTTTTTGACTTATCGAACAACTTTTGTTAGGTATTACCATGAAACTGACGATATATATTATCGCCTTTAGCATGTATTTTGTTGAGAGTTGTATAAATTGTTTGTGAGAATATTGCATGTACTTTTGTTAAATACGCTTATATTTTATTATTTTAGTCTATGTTTTATTCTAATTCGCATGTATTTTATTTTTTATACATATCATTATAGGTTAGTAATTTAAATTTTGTTTATAGATCAATATAATGGGGATGAAGATGAAGGCAAGAAGATGAAAGAAACAAAAAAAGAGCAGTTCTGATGATAGTTCTTCATCCAGTTCCAGTTTCAGTTCCAGTTCTAATTTTAGTGTGGCATTCAAATCTAAACGTCCTGCAAAGAAGAATGACCAATAGTGATCAAATATTGTTAGATTTCTCCATGATTTGCATCAGATTAAAGATACAATAAACAATAGCCATATTGAACTTTTTAAGAAGACTCCATTTTGGGAGTTTTTCAATGCCTACTACAGTGAGAAAGTAGTAGAAGTGGACCACAAGAAGACGGATAAAAACATTTTATGAATTATCCAGCTGTACAATACGAAAACCAAAAGTTTCTGTATAAAGAGTAGGATTGAAATAATGCCAATAGATATAAGTGAAATATTTGACATACCACTGGTTGAGGGTTTAAAAATAATAGAACTGAAAAAGCGACCGAATACTGCTAAAAAATCTGGATTACAAGCACAATACTTCGCAAAAAGAATAGGAAAGTCAGAAATATTGAATGGTTTGAAGAAATTAGTTGAATTGGAGATAGATGAAGGCATTGCTGATTTTGTAAAAATTGTGTGTCTCCACTTCTTGAACACGTTGTTTTTCTCCAACTCAAACTTCACCCTTGGAGAATTTTGGTTGAAATACATCGATATTATTGAGGAAATGAATAAGTATGATTGGGCATCTGCTGTGCATGAGTTTCTCATACATTCACTTGATAAATCAACAAGTTCAAAACCTAGCACAGTTACTGGATGTGTCATTTTCCTACTGGTGAGCAAAAAAACGTCCTGATATTTCAAAATTTTCATACTAATACTCACGTGTACTTAATAAAAATCACGTGTATTTTAAAAATACACGTGATATTTTCACGTGTATTTTGAAAATACACGTGATATTTTCACGTGTATTTTGAAAATACACGTGATATAATAAGTGTATTTTGAAAGTCCACTGGTTATATTTACAAAACATAGTACAAGTGTACTTTGTAAAATACAAGTGTACTTTATAAAGTAGAAGTGTATTTTCAAAATACAAGTGATATTTTCTCTTGTTATTTCAAAATACACGTGATATTTTCACTTGTATTTTCAAAATACACGTGATAATTTAACGTGTATTTTGAAAATACACGTCTTATATCACGTGTATTTTGAAATTACACGTCTTATATCACGTGAAAGTACACTTGTATTTTATAAAGTACACGTGTACTATGTTTTGTAAATATAACCAGTGTACTTTCAAAATACACTTATTATATTTTTTGTCAATATTATAAATGTACTTTAGAAAGTACACGTGAACTTATATAGACAAAGTACACGTGAACTTTGTAAAAATCACGTGTACTTTCATAATACACTTGTAAAATTTGCAAAGTACACGTTTAATTTTGTGTGTATTTTGAACAAATAACTTGTACTTTCCATTATGAATACCTAGGTAATACAATTATTAATATCATTTTGTTTTTTGTATGATCACAGTATTAGCCATGTGAGAAATTTGAAATTATTTCTCATGTTGAAGAATTTAAAGATAAGACGCCAAAATTCCTGAGGTGGAAATTGTCTTCTTTGAGACAATGGTTTGTGAAGAATGACATCGCAACAACAACTTTGAAGCAGGCTAAAAATAAACCAGCTTGTAAGGACAATTCTATACAAAAGGAATCTCAGTTTGAAGGGCAAAGTTACTCTTTGAACATTTCTACAGAAAGTCCTATACATGCTGATTCATCATCAGAAAAGGTTGCTGAAAATATTAATGACAATAAATTTTCGCATGGTTGGAATATTCCCCTTAAAACATTGTGACTCCAAAGAAAAAGAAGGGAAAAGATCAACCAAAGGTTAATTTGGAGGAACAAATTGCTGTTTTGAAAAGGTAATTATTGGGAAAAAATAACCAACTATCTAAAGTAACTGAAGACTTTAATGGTGCACTTGAGAAGGTGACCTCTTTGGAGGTGGAGAGTGCCATTTTGAATGTACAGTTATAGGTAGATTGTGATTCACTTTTTGAAGCCCATGAGGAAATAAAGAAGTTAAAGGTGGAGAATTCCAACCTTTTGAAGGAAAAAAATTTACTAAATAAGTTGGAGGTGGAAAATGCCCAACTAGTTGAGTTAAAAAAATCTTTAAAAGAAAAGCTTGATCAAGCCACAATGAGTGACTCAAATAGAATTAAATAATTGGATGAATCATTGAAAAAACAGGCATAATCAACACGAATTTTGGAACAAAAAAATGGATATTTGTGTCTGATTAATGAAGATCTAAAGAAAAGTATGATGATAGATTGCAAAAATGGAAAGATTCTGACATAGAAAAGATGACATTGAGGAAGAATCTTGAGGAGTCGGAATTGAAAAGAACTCAACAAGTGCTTTTGATTATAAATAATGCAGAGTACACGCAGTTTTTCTAAAGTACGCGCAGTTTTCCTAAAGTACACGCAATTTTATTTTATAGTATTTTTAATGGAGTTTTATTTGATATTAGAAATAATGCAGAGTACATGCATTATTTGATTAAAAATAATGCAGTTTTATTCAAGTATTGCTTATAATCTAACATTCTTTTTGTATAACAGGAAAACAATAATAAAGTCCTTAATGACGAAATTTCGGATTTGAAGAAAATGCTTGATGAATCAGCATTGGAAAAAACAGATCAGGTATCTATAAAGTACAATAGATATATATGACACACGTTTACTTTCTAAAGTAAACGCAAATTATGATGAAAGTACACATGTATATTATAAATTTTATAAAGTACACTTATTGTATAAATTTTATAAAGTACATACATCTATTTATAAAATACACGTGTGTATATTATAAAATACACGCATGTATTTATATAATACACGCGTGTACTTTATTATATACACACAAATTTGGATGAAAAACACAAATTTTATCAAAATATACGCAAGCGAAAATGAATCATTATTTCAGAAAATGCTTACAGTCCAACATTTCTTGTTAAATATATCAGGCAAACGCTAATTAACAACTCATGGATGAAATTTCGAATTTGAATATTGAACTAGCCTCAAAGGCAGTTCAGGGCACACCCAAAATACCCAAAACAAAAGGGCCTCTTACTAGAGGACAAAAGAAAAGAAAAGTTGATAGCGAAACCGAGAAGTATGAACCAATTAAGAAACAAAAAGAGTCAAAGCTGAGAAAAGGCCCTCTAACAATAGCTCAGCGAATGAAAGAAACTCACTTCAAGCAATCAAAGCATACAAATATCTCGATGAAGTTGCGAAGAAAAAAATTGAAGAGTTTATTTAAAATGCTGAGCCAGGGTAAAGTGTATTGTTTTATGATTTATCACTTCGCTAATTTATATTTTTTTTGGTGCAAAAGAATAAGGTTATTATTATTATACAATTCTTATTGCTTATATAAAATGCAGGGAATTTATTTTTCAAGGGCTGGTTTCGTATGTCCCATGGGAAGATTTTGGTGAAGTCCTCAACAATCAAGAAATTTCAAGCCAAGTATGTAGTCCAAATATTAGACATTTATTAAATTTCAACATAATTATTTCCTCACCATTTTATATTGTGTGAAACAGATAATACTTTCCTTTAGTGAAGTATTGAGGTTAAAATTGTCAGAGGAAGGGATCTCCCACTCACACACTTTTTCTGATTATTGTTGGGTAAGTACAATTAAATCGAAAGCTTTGTGAAACAAATTTTCAATTTTTTTATTAACACAATGTCTATAATTTTTATTCAGATAGAAGCTTGTAGCAAAAATAAAGTCAATAAGAATGGGGGAGTTATACAGAGATTTATTTGAATACTTAGGCACTTGTAATAATTTGTTCATTGTACTAAGACATAGCATAGGACATTTCACATTACTTGTCATATATAAAAAAAATAAAGTGGTCCACATGGATTCCCTTCGATCGAATGACAAGGAAAAAAACACAATATACTTCGATGATGCTCAAAAAATGGTTAGTGCCTAAACTTATATTATAATGTACTTATATTATACATGTGTACTTATATTATACACGTGTACTTTACCATATAATGCGTGTACTTTGTATTAGTTGCACATAATCACCCAGACCATCAAAGTACACGCATCATATTTTAAAATACATGTGAAATGAACCAATACAAATTACGTGTACTTGAATATTATGTGTGTACTTTTAACTCTTTAGGCAAAGTACACGCATCATATTTTAAAATACATGTGATATGAAAAAATAAAATACGCGTGTACTTTAATATTATGCGTGTACTTTTCACTCTTTAATCTTCATATACTGTTTTATTTGTATACAATAAATATTTGTCTTCTTAACAGTTTTATGTCTTTCAAAAAACATTGTACCTATTGAACACTGAAGCAGAAATAATGAAAAACAATGGCTTCAAAACTCAGAGAAAGTTTGATGAAGGTACATCAAATGAGTTTACATTTGATGACGATCCATTGACAGAGCAAGAAAAGATAATAGTATATTTCTTGCTGGAAAGTGATCTCAAATTTGACCTAATAAGAGATCATGAATGCCCTAAGCAATATAATGGGTAAGCAAAAACTTCATTTCTAAAAATTATTAATTTGTATATTTTTACAAACTTTCATTCACATCATACTAATTTGTATATTTATTTTATTTTAATTTCAGGGTTGACCGTGGGGTGTTCTGCATGTACTACATTGAACAAATTAGCATAAATAAGAAAATACAAAAATTGTTTGAAGACCCTGACATGCTAAAACACAGAGCATATGTACTAAGGGAAATTCTTCTATCAAAACATTTCTTCCCCCGAAAGGAGAAAAAACTTCTATAAATTGATTCAAATACATACCATATTTGTAATTTGTTTTGTGTTATATTGGTTATTGTTTACAATATTTATTATACCAAAATATTTTATTTCCACTGGCGCGAACCACAATCCATGTAAGGTATAGACAAACAATGCACCTGAGTGTTATGAAACAATGTACACGCATTTTAACTAAAACTACAAGTGATAATTACTAAGTACACACATGAATTCTTCAAAGTACACGCAATATAATCATATGTACACGCATTGGTTAATGTAAGAATTTTTTATTTTTAATTGAGAATTACTTTATATATTTATTCAGAAGGACACAATAACCAAAATCAATTTATTAAGCTCAACTACTCTCTTCCCAACTACTTCTGGCCAAAGAAATAAATAGCTTTAACTTTTCGTATAAAAGAGTAATATTTGTTCCTTTCTTAACCATTACATCTAGGGTAAAGATTACATAATGACTAGTCCAGCAAAAAATAAGACAAATTACGAAAAAACTTTCTTCATATGAAACTGCCTTTGAGCAGTTTCAAACATATGTGAGGGAATGTTACTCTGGACTTCCACCCAATCCCATAGATTTATTGGATGTGGATGAGGACCCTCCTCAAACACATGAAGACCTCATGTCTTTCTATACACAAGAAGTTCCCATAAAAATCGCCAAGCTGAAGGAGAAGAAGGCTCTCCATGAAGGCCTTGTAGCTGTCATAGAAGAAGAAATTCAACACTGGTCGAATTTAATTAACTCTTTTCTTGACACCCTAGATGCCTTTGACAAATTTCCTAATAGAAGCCTTCTTTAGTTTTTTTCAGCTTTTGTTATGTGAAAAAATTGTACTTTATTTTTTTTTTTAATAAAATTTTTATTTCTTTCATGCATGTATTCTCACTTATGTCATTCACCAAATATAGTAAAGTACACATGAACCTTTATAAAAATGATCACGTGTGTTATAAAAAATGTAAACATTAATATCATTTATTGTAAAAAAATTTGTATGTCAAAATATGATTCTATCTATTATAAATTATAATACACGCAAGTTTTTATAAAGCACACGCACAAGATATTGTCCCAAATAATTATATAATATTATATTTATATTATGCGTGTACATAAAAAAGTACACGCATATTTCATCAAGTAAATCTAAATTAAATGTAATTAATAAAGTACACACACTTTTATATAGTACACGTAGATTGAACTAACCAAATCCATTTTTAAATGCGTGTACTTTATATATTCTGTGTAAGTACACGCATAAATCATCAAGTACACGCATTGATAAAACGGCTTTAGTCATCAACATGCGCGTGTGTTGTACATAACATGCGTATAAAAATGTAAAGTACACGTGAACATCAGGAAAAATGATCACGTGTATTTTATGAAAAATACATGTACAGCTATACAAAAAACAAACTAAAAAAAGAGACGAAAAACTAAAATTACATTCATTTATGTGAAACAAATGGTTTATTAATTAATTTATTCAATCAAATGGTTAAAATGAATGAATTCAACAATTTTAAACATACTCAAATGGGTTCTTTACAAGTAGATCTGTAATGACCCATTTTACTACGAGCAAGTAACTTCCCTTACTGTGATCTCACCAGAAGACTTTATTCTCTTATTTCTTGGCCTGTCGGTCAGTCTCTTAATCATTGGTGGAAGAACAGATGGATTTTCAGGTATAGGAATATTTAAGGAAATCAAATCAGGAAGAGGAACTATAGCCATCGAGTACGATTTTCTGTAGAAAGATATCTTATAGTACTCCTCAATATAACCATAAATACTAGTCCCTTTCCTCCGTACAACACAAACAACATGAGAACATGGAAAACATCTAATCTGCCAACTCTTCCAAGAACAAGTCCTTTCTCCTAAGTCAACTATTGCTTGCACTTCTGAATGAACTTCAAATAAGTTTTGACTTGAGCGACTAATAGTCCAATGTCGACTTTTATTCCAATTTTCATTCAGTAACTTTTGAAAAAAATGACATAGCTCATTTGTCCAAGTGTCAGACTCAACAAATTTGTTTGTATTGAAATTCATAATCTTCACTCTCAATTTATCAAGCATATTCATTACTGGTAAATTCCTTTCCTCCAATATCCATGAATTGAATGACTCCGCAACACTAGATGCTATGTCACCATACCATTTACCAGGAAAATATGCACAGGACCAATTCTCGGGAGGAAAACTATCAATGAAATCAATAATAACAGTTCCTCCTTCCTTCTTCAGTGCTTCAATATTCTTGTCAAATACATCTACTGAGACAACATATGCACAAGACAAAAAATCTTTAACAATTTTCTTTCGAAATCCAGTACAATTCCCACGAATTTTCTTTTTTATATTCCCTTGTAAATTATCTATACAGTAGGAATGTGCAGAATGGCTTCAAGTAATCTATTTTTTCGATCTGATATAAATGTTATGTTTCGATATTGCTCAACTACTGCACTATCCAAATTGACAAGAAACCACATCCAGTTATCTTTGATTTCAGAATCTACAACAACATATGCAATAGGAAAAAGGCCTGAAATATAAAAATATATCAAAATTAAAATAAATAACATATCCATGTAGAACACATCATAAATTGATGCTGCTGGCGCAGACCTTAAAACACTTGAGGAATATATTATGTGTTTATTTTAAATTGTATGTAAATAATAAGACAAAACATAAAAATGTACAGTACATGTGATAAAGAATAAAAGACGTGCACGTTTACTTACCAATCTTTAGCTTGTACTTTGACTTAGTTTCAAATAACAACACTAACATCAACGTACACGCATAGTACAGGTGGACTAAATAAAGACATTCAAAGCTACTTTACATTTTTAACGTGTACTTGGCTTTATTATTTCTAAATAACAACGCATATCAACAAAGTACTTGCATAAAAATTAAAAGTACATGTGAAATTAACACAAATATTCACGTGTACTTGGCATGTACTATGCGTGTACTTTAGTTTGTATTCAACATAACAACATCATCATCAAAGTACATGCATAAAAATGAAAAGTACTCGTGAAATTAACAAAAACATTCACGTGTTCTTGACATGTACTATGCGTGTACTTAAGTTTATAGTCAACATAACAACATCATCATCAAAGTACAAGCATAAAAATAAAAAGTACATGAGAAATTAATAAAAACATTCATGTGTACTTGACATGTACTATGCGTGTACTTTAGTTAGTATTACACATAATAAGACATATCATCAAAATACACGTAGAAAAATGAAAAGTACATGTGAACTAAAACAATGACATTCAAAGGTACTTTATATTTTTATGCTTGTATTTTGATGATCTGGAATGGAACAAACAAAATGTCAATGCAATACACAAAATAAAACATTTAGAATTAATTTACCATTGTTCCCATTCCTTGCAGTTGCTGACAATATTGTTCCACGGTAACGACTCTTCAAAAAAGCACCATCAAGAAATAAAACAGGTTCGTGTGACAACCCGCTTATTAAAATAAGAGGTGGCCAACCCGATACTCTAATAACGGCAGGAATCATAGATGGTCCAGTCTTAGCATCACACTAATATAATAAGAGTACGAGATAACCACCCACTATTTTAGAAGACAGATTGCCAAAATAATTATTTGTACGTTAAAAAGAAACATTTAAACCATTCAATTTAAAAGAAGGTGGATGCCGAAAAGACTTATATTACATAAACAACAATTATACATCAAGTAACCGAATAAGCTGTCGGTTAACAGTCTCTTACAAATCATGTAAAATAAGTTAATTAAGTTACATAATTTATTGCATTAGGCAATTACAAAAGCTTGGTCCACACGCCCGAATAGATAACCCGATCATAACTAGGATATAAAAATGGAGGCGTCTATAACAAAATATCCCGTAACATCCGCAAGGTGTTACAGCTCCAAGACACGGGAATAGGGAAGTCAATACGGGCGTCCTTGCGGCGGAGCACCTGAGCGAATAAAAGATTCATGCAAAATAAGATATATGAACGGGTCAGGGCCCGATTTTTATATGATAACCGAATGAATAAAGAGAATGGCAGTTATAATCAGTTAATCATCATAATCAATAATGATAACAATCTAACTACTCGGTCTAAGAGCATAAACTAAAGAAATTGTTATGTCCACAATCCCAATTTAATTGTGCAGGAGAGAATGAATGAAAATATTATTAACTGAGATTCAATATTCTAGTTACACAATTTCATTTCACCGTTCCATATCTCATTTGGAAACGTAATCAAAGCAATTTAATTCATAGAATGCTTTGCCATCAATATAATCCCACTTAATTAAGAATAGTTACATTACACAATATATAACGTTTATAAGACCGTCCTTCCGAGTTTCCCCACTGGACGCGCCCCTAAATAGCTATCATCTTCCCGGGACTATTGAACAAGATAACCTGGGCACCCTACAACGCGTGACGTTGGGAAGTGGCCATATACCTTCGAAAGTGAGTTATAACCACACCCGGAATTACCTCACTTCAAAATAAAATCACACAATATATAACGTAGTAATCGGTCCTATGGCCGAGGACTATATTCACCCTGCATTCACTAGCCAGGGGACTTCACCTCATGCACGTACTTCCCCTATGATAGCATTTAGATAGGTGTGTTTATGTAAATTATCATTTACAGTTTATTTACATTTTAATATATACATTACGTTATATTCCGAGACCATAACCGTTTAAGGTCGCCATTATAACTTCACGTTTAATAAATTCTCAAATTGGTCTCCGAGAAAACATGACGTTTATATAAGCCACCAAGTCTAGCATACCTCAATTGAGTCTCTAAAGTCCCCCGATATAATCTTACAACTCCTAGTCTCAAATTAACTGGCGAAAGGAAAATAATACCATATCGCCTATTTGGTAATCCCTGGAACAAGCCCCATCTAATCCCTTTCTAATATAGGGTAGTTACCTAACTAATATAAGACTCTAGGACACTAAGTTTACTTCATAAGAGAAGGTTTCTAGATCCTAAGCCTAAAATTCAAGGGTTAAAATTGAGTTAGAAAAATTACTCAAAAGAGCAGGATTTCGAATTGATTCGCCCCAGGTAGCGAATCGATTCGCCCAAAAGAGAATTGATTCGGATGAAGAAACTAAAATTCTGTCTCAGGCCGAATCGATTCAGCCTTAACCCGAATCGATTCGAGTTCCTAGACCTGTAGCCTCACCCCTTAGTGAATCAATTCTCAAAAAGGGCGAATCGATTCGCCCTGGCGAATTTGCCAAGAATGGGGCTACGGGTTATGAACCCTTGTTTTTCCCAAATTCCATTTCTCCTCCAACAGACAACATTAATTCAACCGAAAATAATCATAAATGCATCCTAACTACTATAATCCACACAATTACCATCTAAATCAAATTCTAAGGGTTCAAACTCTACCAATCTCTTTACACCCCAAAATTGTTAAATCATTTCAAATACACAACCATCAATACTATTTATTCACCCTAAATCATATATTAGCAAGTAATAAACTTGCCTTAAGGTTGCAATCTCAGATTTCCTTTAGTAGCAACAACTCCAAGCTTCAATCTTCACTTCTCTTCCTTTTCTTCTCTTTTTCTCCAAAATTATCTTCTTCTCTCTTTCTCTCTAGGTTTAGTAAATACACACTTTAGAAATAAAATGAGGTGCAAGACTTAAATGTGCTTCTCTCCTTAATTCCCATCTTTTAATGTAAATACACCATTAAAATGACTCGTAACTACACATTTAAGGCATAACCAGACAAAAGTGCCCGGAACCTCAAAATACAATATGACACTTATTTTGACTATCTCGCATATTTCGAGGCTAACCACACCCTTTAAATTAGCGTCCGAAAATACTTAAATCATTTCAAGTTCTAGCTGCATTTAAACCATAAATGTCGTTTAAAGCACACGACACTATAAAACATAACATGATGATATTTGCATACACATAACAGTAAATATGCAACAATCTAATAAATATTATCTTTTAACTCACTTAATTAATATTTACTCCATTATCCAATATTTTATATAATTACTTCACAGAGTAAATTAATATAAAATAAATTACTCAAAAGTAAGGGTTATTACATACTCCCCCCCTTATGAGGGAATTTTTCCCCCAAAATTCAGGCGTACCTTGCAAAAAGAGATGTGGATACTTTTCTCGCATATCATCCTCACGCTCCCACGTTGATTCCTCGGTGTTGTGATGACCGCATTTAACCCGAACCATGGGCACCATCCGATATCTCAGTCTTCGCTCCCCGTGCTATAAGATTGCAACTGGTTGTTCCTCATATGAAATATCAGGTTGTAATTCGATATCATCCAAAGGAATGTGCCAGTGAGCTCCTTCATACCTCTTATACTTTTTTAAGGTGGAAACATGAAACACATCGTGAATCTGCTGTAAGTGTTTCTGTAAGGCAAGTTGATACGCTACTGGGCCTACCTTAGCAATAATGGGAAAAGGGCCTACATAGTGCGGCGCAAGCTTTCCTTTCTTCCCAAATCGCTTTATACCTTTCATCGGCGATACTCGCACCAATACTTGATCTCCAACCTCCAACTCCACATGCCTTCTATTCGCATCGGCATAACTCTTTTGTCGATCTTGATCTATTCGGATGGGACAACGAATAAGTTCAATCTTCGAAGAGGTATCTTGGATCATTCAGGTCCAAGAAATTTGTTATCTCCTACTTACAACTAATAAGTTGGTGATCTACACGGTCGGCTATATAAGGCTTCATAGGGTGCCATCCTAATAGTGAATTGGTATGAATTATTATAAGAAAATTCGACCAAGGGAAGATATTGTTACCAACCTCCTTTGAAATCAAGCACACACATTCTAAGCATATCCTCCAACATTTGGTTGACTCTTTCTGTCTGCCCATCTGTTTGAGGGTGATAAGAGGTGCTCAGTTTCAATTCGGTTCCCATATCTTCTTGGAAACTTCTCCAAAAATGGGAAACAAAAATTTCGTCTCGATCGGAGACTATATTAATGGGCACCCCGTCGATTCTAACAATCTCCGCAATAAATAACCGGGCATAACGAGCAGTATTGTAGTCGATATGTATCGGTAAGAAATGTGCTGACTTAGTTAAGCGGTCAATGATAACCCAAATGGAATCATGACCGCTTTGTGACATTTGCAACCCCATGATGAAATCCATCGAGATGCTTTTCCACTTCCATACTGGAATTTCCAAGTGTTGTAACAATCCCAACCGTCGTTGGTGATCTACTTTCACCAATTGACAAGTAGTGCATTGGGAGACGAATTCAGAAATGTCCCGTTTCATACCTGTCCACCAATATTGACGGCGCATGTGTTGGTACATTTTGTCATTACCAGGATGGATTGCAAATTTGGACCCATGAGATTCTTTCATTACGGCCCACCTTAAGTCCCCTTCGTCTGGAACAATAAGTCTCCCGTGGAAATGTAACCCACCCTCCGAACTTATAGAGTACGATTCCGCTCCCCCGGTTAACAATTGATGCTTTCGGTCTTGAAAACCCTTGTCCCTTCTTTGAGCTTCCTTAACCCTTTCCTATATAGTAGGCATAACGGTCAATACCGACATAAACGCCCTAAGAACCGCATCCGCTTGGCTAAGCTCCTTCCATTTATCCTTCCATACCGAGGCTAACTCCCCCTCGAGTTTCCTACTCAATGCATCCGCCACTACATTAGCCTTACCCGGGTGATAGTGTATATCAAATTGGTAATCCTTCACAAACTCTAACCACCGAAGTTATCGCATATTCAAATCCTTCTGCGAAAATAAATATTGCAACGATTTGTGGTCCGCGAAAAGGCTAAACTTCTCCCCCAGGAGGTAATGTCTCCAAATCTTCAAGACAAAAACCATGGCCGCAAGTTCCAAATTATGAACTGGATAATTCTTCTCATGAGGCTTTAGCTTGCGAGAAACATAAGCAATAGCCCGCTGCTCTTGTTGTAACAAACCTCCCAACCCTTGCAACGATGCATCCGTAAAGACCAAGTATTCCAACCCCGATCTTGGTAACCCAAGTACAGGAGCATAAGTTAATTTATCTTTCAGCTTATCAAAAGCTAGCTGACAAGAATCATCCCAAACAAACCGATTCCTTTCCGAGTTAAATTTAACAAAGGGCTAGCAATTTTAAAAAACCCCTTGATAAATCTACGGTAATAACCAACCAAACCCAGAAAACTATGAATCTCAGTAGGTGTCGTGGGCTGACCCCATTCCCTCACCGCAATAACTTTGCTCGGGTCTACCGAAACTCCCTCGAAAGTAACAATGTGACCCAAAAAATGTACTTCTTGCAGCCAAAACCCACACTTCTCAACGTCTGCAGGACCAACCGTAAATGAGTAGCATGATCAGCTTCTGTTTGAGAAAACACTAGGATGTCATCAATAAACACGATAACAAACTGTTCCAAGAAGTCTCAAAATACTCTATTCATAAGATCCATAAACACCGCAGGGGCGTTGGTTAGCCCGAAAGGCATAACCAGAAATTCATAGGACCCATATCTAGTTAGGAAGGCAGTCTTGGACACGTCTTGCTCTTGTATTCGTAGCTGGTGATACCCCGTCCTCAAATCAAATTTAGAAAAGTACGATGATCCCCTAGTTGATCGAACAAATCATCAATCTGAGGTAATAGGTATTTATTATTGATGGTAACTCTATTCAACTCCCGATAATCTACACACAACCGGAGAGAACCGTCTCTCTTCTTCACAAATAACATCGGAGTGCCCCACGACGACGTACTACGCCTTATAAACCCTTGTTCTAGTAACTTCTGAATCTGATCTCTTAACTCCCTCATCTTAATAGGATCCATACGATACGGAGCTCTAGCAATCGGTCTGGTTCCCGGTGCTAAATCGATTACAAACTCAATCTCCCTACTTGGAGGTAAACCCGACATTTCACGAAAAATGTCCTTGAATTCCCTAACAATAGAAATTGAATCTAAGGAAACAATTACATCCCGAGAAGTATCCTCCGTAATGTAATACAAATAAGTGCTAGAACCTCCTTTAGAACGAGGCATAGCCACTAAAAACATCTTTTGCCCCGGAATGGCAAAAACTATACTCTTCCCATAACAAATTAATATCGCGCGATACTTTACTAGCCAATCCATACCCAGAATTACATCATACCCGACCATATCAAGGACGAGCAAATCGGCCTCAAAACACAAATTACCAAGATTTATTCCTACTTGTTTACAAACAAAGAAAATAAGTGAACCATCACCCATAGAAGATTTAACACTCGTGAAAGTACTCTCTGCAGACTTAATTAGCTCCGTAGACTGAGCAAAACTTCTAGAAATAAATGAGTGTGTCGCACCCGTATCAAACAATACACAACCCATATGCTCCTGAATGAGAAACTTACCCTCAATAGCTGGCAGAACTGGCGGGGTTGGAGGAAGCATAACATCCTGAATGTGGTAGACACACCCATACTGTAGTTATCCCTGTTGTGGAGGGACGGCTGGATTGGGTACTGGTGGAGGTAACTGTACCGGTTGATGCTGTGGAATTCTAGGAAATTGTCCCCCAAACAACTGAGGACACGCCTTCTTATAATGACCCGGCTCTCCATATTGAAAGCAACGACCCGTCATATTTTCTTGATTTTCCCCCTGTTATTTCTTAACTGCCCATAACCTTGGCCTGGATGGCCTCTACCCCCATTGTTTCCCCTACCTGCCTGACCCACCTGCTACTGTTATTGGGCCCCTTGACCTAGTCTGAAATTTCCGCCTCCAAAATTAAATACCCTATAAAGCTGCCTTTTAGACAAATCCCTTTGCTGGGGGTCCCTTTCTTTCTGTTTACCTCTCGACGATTGGGACGAGGGTAGTGCTCCACCTCCTGTAGCATTGCCTCCTTGCTTACTTGCTTGTCCCACAACGGAAGCTTTCTTACTACTTTGAACATGCAATCGATGATCTTAATAATGGAGTAACGCTGCGTTCATCACATCCCCAAAAAATTGTAAAGATGGATTGCCCAGCAAATGTTGTCGTATCCTACAGTGTAACCCTCCAATGAACTTTGTTATTCTCCTCTCCTCCGGAATCACCTCGTCCGGTACAAAACTAGCTAAACGAGTGAATTCCTCCTCATACTCCACCACCGAACGTTCACCTTGCAGTACATCTTGAAGTTTTCTTCTCATCTCCCTTTGAACCGTGGGAGGGAAATACTTCCGATCAAACAAAACCTAAAATTCAGTTATAGTCATAATATCTCTCTGCTCTGGCGTGGTCATTGACTCCCACCAATGTAAGGATGCTCCAACTAACTTAAAAGTAGCAAGGATTTGTTTCCTTTCCTCACTACACTCCATCATGCGAAGATGGCGCTGCATATCCTTTTTCCATTGATTAGCTACTATAACGTCAGAACCTCCTTGAAATTCTGGGGGATGGCCCTTTAACAAGGACTCTCTAACTCTCTCCCACGGAGAGGGTCCCACAGGAGCTTGTACTTCCGGAGCCCTTGGCTGTTGGGCTTGGGAAATTACTGAACAACGGCAGTCATCGCAGCATTGACTGCTTGAGCCACAATATTTGCTACTTCAACAGCATTAATATTTCCTTGCTGTGGCGGTGGAGGACCTACTTCCTCTTCTACAACTCTGTTCCTTCTCGCCGGGAGACCTCTCTTAGGCGGCATCTGAGATGAAGAAACATTTGAATTAGAATACTATTAAAAACAATCTATCTTTGCAGAAGATCACAATTATAAGCAAACAAAGCAGTCCTAACATTAAGGCTCTATATCAAAGAACGCTATGGTAGAACATGACAAGTCCGCATAGATCCTAAAGACTCTAGAACCTGATGCTCTGATACCATCTGTGATAACCCTCTTATTAAAATAAGAGGTGGCCAGCCCGATAGTCCAATAACGACATGAATCATAGATGGTCCAGTCTTAGCATCACACTAATATAATAAGACCACGAGATAACCACCCACTATTTGAGAAGACGGATTGCCAAAATAATTATTTATACGTTAAAAAGAAACATTTAAACCATTCAATTTAAAAGAAGGTGGATGCCGAAAAGACTTATATTATATAAATAACAATTATACATCAAGTAACCGAATAAGCTGTCGGTTAACAGCCTCTTACAAATCATGTAAAACAAGTTAATTAAGTTACATAATACATTGCATTATGAAATTACAAAAGCTTGGGCCACACGCCCGAATAGATGACCCGATCATAACTAGGATACAAAAATGGGGGCGTCTATAACAAAATATCCCGTAACATCCGCAAGGTGTTACAGCTCCAAGACACAGGAATAGGGAAGTCAATACGGGCGTCCTTGCGGTGGAGTTCCTGAGTGAATAAAAGATTCATGTAAAACAAGAAATATGAACGGGTCAGGGCCCGGTTTTATATGATCACCAGATGAATAAAGAGTATGACAGTTATAATCAGTTAATCATCATAATCAATAATGATAAGAATCTAACTACTCAGTCTAAGAGCATAAACTAAAGCAATTGTACTGTCCACAATCCCAATTTAATTGTGCAGGAGAGTATGAATGAAAATATTATTAACTGAGATTCAATATTCTTGTTACACAATTTCATTTCACCGTTCCATATCTCATTTGGAAACATAATCAAAGCAAATTAATTCATAGAATGTTTTACCATCAATATAATCCCACTTAATTAAGAATAGTTACATTACACAATATATAACATTTCTAAGACCGTCCTTCCGAGTTTCCCCACAGGACGCGCCCCTAAATAGCTATCATCTTCCAGGGCCTATTGCACAAGACTACCTGGGCACCCTACAACGCGTGATGTCGGGAAGTGGCCATATACCTTCGACAGTGAGTCATAACCACACCCGGAATTACCTCACTTCGAAATAAAATCACACAATATATAACGTAGTAATCAGTCCTATGGACGAGGACTATATTCACCCTGCATTCACTAGCCAGGGGACTTCACCTCATGCGCGTACTTCCCCTATGATAGAATTTAAAGAGCTGTGTTTATGTAAATTATCATTTACAGTTTATTTACATTTTAATATATACATTACGTTATATTCCGAGACCATAACCGTTTAAGGTCACCATTATAACTTCACGTTTAATAAATTCTCAAATTAGTCTCCAAGAAAACATGAAGTTTCTATAAGCCACCAAGTCTAGCATACCTCAATTGAGTCTCTAAAGTCCCCCGATATAATCTTACAACTCCTAGTCTCAAATTAACTTGCGAAAGGAATATAATACCATATTGCCTATTTGGTAACCCCTGGAATAAGCCCCATCTTATCCCTTTCTAATATAGGGTAGTTACCTAACTAATATAAGACTCTAGGAAACTAAGTTTACTTCATAAGAGAAGGTTCCTAGATCCTAAGCCTAAAAGAAATGGGTTAAAATTGAGTTAGAAAAATAACTCAAAATAGTAGGATTTCGAATCGATTTGCCCTAGGGCCGAATCGATTCGCCCCAGGTAGCGAATCGATTCGCCCAAAAGAGAATCGATTCAGATGAAGAAACAAACATTCTATCTCAGACCGAATTGATTCGGCCTTATCCCGAATCGATTCGGGTTCCCAGACCTGTAGTCCTACCCCTTAGCGAATCAATTCGCAAAAAAGGTGAATCGATTCGCCCTGGCGAATTTTCCAAGAATGGGGCTACGGGTTATGAACCCTAGTTTTTCCCAAATTCCATTTCTCCTCCAACCTACAACATTAATTCAACACAAAATAATCATAAATGAATCCTAACTACTATAATCCACACAATAACCATCAAAATCAAATTCTAAGGGTTCAAACTCTACAAATTCCTTAAACCCCTAAAATTGTTAAATCATTTCAAATATACAACCATCAATACTATTTATTCAGCATAAATAATATATTATCAAGTAAGAAACTTTCCTTAAGGTTGCAATCTCATATTTCCTTTAGTAGCAACAACTCCAAGCTTCAATCTTCACTTCTCTTCCTTTTCTTCTCTTTTTCTCCAAAATTCCCTTCTTCTCTCTGTCTATCTAGGTTTAGTAAATACACACTTAAGAAATAAAATGAGGTGCAAGACTTAAAAGTGCTTCTCTCCTTAATTCCCATCTTTAAATGTAAATACACCGTTAAAATGACTCGTAACTACACATTTAAGTCATAACCAGTCAAAAAGTGCCCGAAACCTAAAAATACAATATGGCACTTATTTTGACTATCTCGCATATTTTGGGGCTAACTACGTCCTTTAAATTAGCATCCGGAAACACTTAAATCATTTCAAATTTCGGCTTCATTTAAACCATAAATGCCGTTTAAAGCACATGACACTATAAAACATAACATGATGATATTTACATACACATAACAGTAAATATGCAACAATCTAGTAAATATTATCTTTTAACTCACTTAATTAATATTTACTCCATTATCCAATATTTTATATAATTACATCACACAGTAAATTAATATAAAATAAATTACTCAAAAGTAAGGGTTATTACAGTCCGCAGTATTAAAATCCATAAATACATCCTCTAAACATTACAAATATTCTCTTGAATTTTTTACTCTCATCTTCCACGTCAAGGATGAAATGCGACCCAAGATTATACTGCAATAGAAGGTCACGATAATTATTCATTAATGCATAAGAAACCTTTTCATCGCCATGTATATCAACAACAACCATCTCTTTTGCACGCCATGCATGTTGATAAGCTATATCAAGACCATAATTCTTCTTCATATCTCTAACTACATCAATTGGTCTCAATAGCAGGTTATCTCTAAGATCATCAGCAACCAATGTTGAAACTAACTTGGAGGCTATCATTTTGGCTGACGGACTCCGAAAGACGCCTCTACATGTATGCTCATTATTCATTGCACGTATGTAAAAGTATCCATTTATTGTAGATAATGAAGCATGAATTCTCCACATGCAATTCTCAGTAGTCTTTTTAGAGCATTCAACCGTCACTCGAGTTTTATCATTCTTTAAATACACATACTTGAACCCAACCTCAACGGAATACTTTCGCAATTTATCATGAAATTCCACTACACCTCCTTCAAAACACTACTGCTCATGACTTATATAAGTCTTCCAATCATTCGAAAGATAGACTTTTGACTTAATTGGCTCCACACCTCCAAAATATAAGTCATTTTCAATGCAACTATTAAAATCATTTACAGTGCCAGATGATAAAGACTCTAACCTCTGTGTATTTATATCACCACTGTCAACCCTCTCAGAACTTGTATTACTGCAGTCAATCCCTTCAAAAATTCGATTAGAGCATTCAACCCGTTCACGACATGTATTACTTGGCAATGATAATGAATCAATAACATATATCCAAATAAAATTAGCTTTCACGATCAATTGGGACCGCAACATACAACAAACATCGTTGTCACAAACCAACGTGAACCGACATTCATCACCAAATGAATACCTCAATGAAAAACTCTAACTTCTCAAATTAGTAAACATAATACACAACTCATTGCATATGAAATCTAATGAGTTATCTTCAAATATTTCAATACAAGCCATATTATCCAAATAACAACACCTTGCTATTATACTACTTACCATAATGTCCTGCAGTAAAAGAGACACAAAAAACATTTACTTCAAGGTCAATAATATTAAAAATGTGTGCAATAATTTAATGCATGAAATATCAAAATGTTTATATATAATTAATATAAAATTACAGGCACTATTTAAAAACCTACACCTGAAGCAATAAAGTAGACGCATATTTTCAAAAAAACAATAACGTCTACTTTATAAACACCGCGTGTACTTTGAAAACTGATGTCGAACTGGTTAGTTCCGCTGGCGCGGACCTACATCAATAAGTGATTCAATACCAACTCAAAATAAAGTACTCTTAAAATTAGAATGAAACATCAATAGTATTCATTCAACACATTCAACTAACAATTACAAATATTGATAAATATAACTTATATATGAAGAATCCAAACATAAATTCATAAAAAACACAAAATCAAAACATATACATGTAAAACATATAAAAAGCTATTCAATCACATGAATTACAAAATTACAATGAGTCTCATGAATCAAAACAAAGTACATTGACCTATTGTAATCGATCGAAAATAGAAAAACCAAATTCTGATAAAGATAAACTTACAAATGATAAAGCCAAGTGATACAGGTAGAATCAATTAAGAACATTGTAATCGATTATTCGACAGACGAAAAAAGCATCAAGATTGATGTTATTTTCGATTGCATTTTCCTTTTCGATTTCGGAGAATAGTGGTTAGTTGCAGAGAAACCTCCAATAGCCAATTAGGTTTATGATTTTTTTAGATTGACAATATTTATATGTTAGACCTAATCGTTTAAAATTTGTTTCACCGGGTTTTTTATCCAAAATATTTAGTCAAAGGACTAGACCGTAAAACCTATATAATCAATAACTACTGGTGATCGATGTATGATTTCGAGCCAGGATATGTAAATCACTATTGGTGATTGAGGTAGGATTTCGAGCCAATAATCCCTAATGTGTGATACAGGGATGTGATAGTAAAGTATGCACTTATAGTATATATTGTGTGTGAAATATATACCTTATGATTATTTAACTTACAGGTGACAGTAGTACTGGAAGATGTTATATATAGATATGCATCTGAAAAGCAAATTAAGTAAAGAGACTTAATTAATAAATTAAAGATAGATAGCGAATATCTAACGTAAATAAAGTAATAAGACTAATTTGTAAAGATGGTAATACAACATATGTGAGGTGTCACATGAGAAATATTTGACATATGAGAGATTCATTATAAATTAATGTACTATATGGGCAGTACAAGAACTTAGACGTGTAGGTAAGTTCAGTTGAGTACTTTAGTCTAGTTAGCTTGTGTAGTATAACTAGGTGGGTTAAGTATAGAATGGTAGGCGTGCACTATAGACGAGAGGTGGGGAAACTTAAGAGAGTGTACGTTAACCTAACATGGGTATCCAATAACCGAATTTTATTATAATAAATGCTTGCTAAATATTTTCAAAATATTTTGAGTACTAACTCTTGCCATCAAAATATTTTTAAAAACCTTTTAGGTGTCCAGCCACGGAGGCGCTATACTTGAAGACTCCATTACAGGGACTAGGAGTTGTAGCATTGTGGATGCTGATAGGATTTAAGTAGACGATTATTCCTTTCAGAACTAGTGAAGGATCTCATTTTATATTTCATGTATGGACATGTTGTCCGTTGGCGGGTTTGCAGTCATTCAGTTATGTTGTTACTATGGAGTATTGTGTTTTTGGATTTTAAACAATGGTTTATTCGGCAAGACTTTATTCATTTATATTTTATGATGGTTGGACTCTAGTATATTGTGATTGTTTAATTTAGTTTTTCGCATTGTTTATTTATCCGTTTTAAAGAACGATAAAATTTGGCACCGGTCTAATTTCACTTAGGTGGTTAGTAATTAAAACGTTTTCGACAGTGATGCTAAGAATGAACGATATGAGAAATTTATTTTAATTTAATAAAGTCCTGATCAACCGATGTTTGATTAGTCAGGGTGTCACATTTTCATCATCTCTTAAAACATAAAATTAACCTCAACTAGTTCAAAACTTTAACTATAGGAAATGTATACGTATCCATCAAATACCAAAAATAAACTTAAGACAAAGATATTAAACTAAAAATGTAATCAAGTAAAAAAATCTTCACAACTAAGAGAAAACGTCCTAAGCTGTCTGCATGATTGAAAATTAAAAAAATTATACCACATTAAACACCCCATACCAACTTATATAAATAGAAAAAAAACCCAAAATTTCTAAATTTATTTACTTCATAAATAAATGTTAATATGAATTGATAGTGTTTCACCAATGACTTAAATTTTTTGCAAACAATGAAATTTTTTTACATCAAATCATTAATGATACTCAAACCATTCCCGATCAGCAGCACAAATACATGTATGTTAAAATATTTACATAACCAAATTTGCATTGTTGTTAAAAAAATAATTTCAAAACAAAGTAAGCCATTATAAAATACGAAATGAGACATTCATTTATTAGTCCATAATCTTGATAGAGTACAAAAGGAGTGAATGCATTAAATAGTAATACAAAAGTAACTAATGGAACTATCATCAATGTACCAATATAATGCTAATAAATATACCAACAAAAAGAATGAATCTTTGAACAAAAAAAAATTGTAGTAAATTTATTAGTGTTATAGTTGTAGTCAATAAGTTGCCTTGAATTGGATAGTTGATTCATATCAAATATTGCATATTTCCGCCCATTATCTTTATGCATTCTAGCACTTTTACGGTCCTAAATGCTTATAATTATGCTCATTAACCAGACAACCTTGAATTTGGATATATACATGCTTTGTAGGGGTTATTTGTGCTTTTGTAGGTATTGGAACGCTAAAAGTGAGGTTCGGTTGCATTTCAGAGAAGTTCCATCGTTGGACGCTACTTCAAGGGCATTTTAGTCAATTCACATTTCTTATCTGGCTCATGGAAATTCCACGGATGCATATTTCATTGAGTTAGCATCGTGTGGCCACAAACGGTGCGTCGTTTGGAGTTCGGACGAAGAAGCTAGGCTCGTTTCCGTAATGGACCTTTTCCCCCTCATCATGGACCAAATGCAGCCTGAAAACAGAGTGCCGGTCGACCGCGGTTTCAACTTTTGCCGTGGGAAGGAGACACTATGCTTTTGCCTAAGGGGCCGGTCGACCGCGCCCCTGCGACCGGTCGACCGGTAGTGCCAGATATTTTGGGCTCTTTCCTCTTTCTTTCCTTTTTCCCACTTACTATATAAACCCATTTTTGGTTTTTCTTCATATATACTTAGTTAGAATAGATTGTAGAGAGTGGTAGTTAGGGTTTGGGTGGTTTTGGATGGTTCTTCTTCATTTATACTTGGTTTGACACCCCATTTGTGGTGTAAGTTGACTATTCATCATCCTCTCCATTTAATTTAAGTTGTATTTCCTTTATTTCCATTGTTGTAGTATAATTTAGAAGCTTTATAATTTAGGTTTTCTTGCTTTATTTACATGCTTTGATTTACACGCTTTCCAGTATAGATTTACCGCATTTATTTACCGCTTTCCATTTATCGCATTTTTAACATGCTTTCTAGGTAATTTAAATTAGGTTGTGTTTGAATTGAACTCACTCAAGTTGACGCGTTGCTTTGCTTTGGTGATGGAGTTTACGGGTCTATTTCGGGTGCGTTGTCCTAGTTATTACTCCTAGGAAATTTGACGGGGCATATCATATATGTCCCGTGCTTACGACCTTTTGCGCGTAATTTCCGGGATATTTGTTGACGCCAAAATCTTATTAGGCTTTTATGATGATTTAGGGCATAACAACCCTTGATTTAATTAACTGTCGAAACGAGACGCACTTGTAGTAACTCGTCGACCCATGTAACCATTTTATACAAATTAACTCGGGTGAGGGATATTCGACGCAACCTATAGTTTTACTCGCTTTCATAATCTAGTTTCAACACATTACCTAGATTAACTTTTCCTTTTAGTTAACAAATTACCTTTTGCACTTTTATTTAGAATTATTAAATCACTTAAATTCTATCAACTCGTCTCTGTGGATTTTTGATACCCGTCTTACCGCTATACTCACCCGTTGAGTGTAGTCGTAGTTTAGTTTTTTATATAGTTCAGGTGAGCCGAACACAAAACGACCGGCGCATAGGTGACTCTCGCACCGCGGAAAAACCTTGTCTATCAAACCATGTCTATACAAGTCCTATGTGATCTTAGGTTGATGTAATTTAAAAGTTTAAATAGTTTTGATAATCTGTGAAAATGCATTTCACCTCTTTTAGTGTGCAGTATCTTTCATTGAGATTACAGTTTTCAGTTTATATATAGCGTTCTTCATTTGTGACATGTGTGCGGCCTAGTTTCCATTTACATTTACTCTTTAGCCCACATGTTCCGTGTGTTACCTCCCTATTTCGAGTGAATTCGCTTGATGAGCGTAATGCCCGTGAGGATTGAATATATGCTTGCTTTAATGTTTATCCGGTTTATTTAAGTTTTTCGCCAAATCATACTTTGCATGTGCTCTCTCCCCTCCCACATTTTAAGGTTTCAATTATATGAGGTGCATTCTATAATGTTAATGATTTGGACTTTTGTTTGAATTCATTCATTTTGCTAATAATGAGTATGAAATCCTTTTCACTATTGTTGGGCTTGTTGCATGTTGGGTTGGACATATTTTGAGGAAATCATGTGATGTTTGTGGGTACCATCTCTGAAAACCCTCACGAGACGACACTCGTCCACTAGGGTGACCTAGGGGTTTAATGGCTTATTGCATACGCTAAATGCAATCGAATTGCCCGCGAAAGTGGCCTTTTGCTTTTATACCATACTTTTGTACTATCTCCTACCTTTGGTTTGCTTGTAGTTCTTGTTGCATCCTATTTCATTGCTAGGGACTAGCAATTTGTAAGTTAGGGGGTGTGATAATACGCAAATACTGCGTATTTCATCCTCCGAACGGACACATTTTAGCCCCCTCGGGTATCTTATTCCTTATATTTATGCTCGTTAACCAGACAACCTCGTATTTCTATGTTAACATGTTTTGCAGGGGTTAATTGAGCTTTTGTAGGTAATTGGATACTAGGTGTGAACTTCGGACACGTTTCGCTCTATTTCCTTACACAACCGCACGTTCAAGGGCATTTTAGTCATTTTATAGATTGGGCACCTGGCCCAACATCTTCATGGAAGTTGTATCCCTCCTCACAAGCTTCGTGTGGCCGCAAACGGTGTGCGATTCCGATTCAGAACGAAGAAGTTACGGCGATTTTAGAGGAGGAGAAATGCAAGCCAAAACAGGGGAAAATGCAGTCTACCCCTGCTTGATTGATCAATCAACCAAATGGTAGATCGATCGACCCTTCCCATTTTTTCCCCGTCTTATATGGTCGATCGATTGACCAAATGGTAGATCGATCGACCCCCTATTTTTCAGCAGATATTTTGCATTTATTTTCTCTTTTCTTTTCTAATTTAATTCCCACTTGGTATATAAGCCAATGTTGATGTAATAAACAAATGTGAATGTTTTTAGATAGTTTTAGAAGATAGAATAGTTAGGGTTTGGGTGATTTTATTAGTTCTTCTTCATTTCTTCTTGGATTGACACACTTTTGGGCTTGAATGTTGACTATTCATCATCCTCTCCATTAATATAGTTTGTATTTCTTCATTTCTTGCTTTCTAGTTAATTTACAAGCTTTCTAATTTAGGTTTACATGCTTTATTTACATGCTTTGATTACTTTCTTTGTAGTGTAATTTTATCGCGTTTATTTACCGCTTTCCATTTATCGCGTTTTTAACATGCTTTCTAGGTAACTTAAATTAGGTTGTGTTTGAATTGAACTCACTCGAGTTGACGCGTTGCTTTGCTTTGGTGATGGAGTTTACGGGTCTATTTCGAGTGCGTTGTCCTAGTTATTACGCATAGGAGATTTGACGGGGCATATCATGTATGTCCCGTGCTTACGACCTTTCGCGCGTAATTTCCGGGATATTTATTGACGCCAAAATCTTATTAGGCTTTTATGATGATTTAGGGCGTAACAACCCTTGATTTAATTAACTGTCGAAACGAGACGCATATGTAATAACTCGTCGACCCACGTAACCATTTTATACTACTTAACCCGGGTGAGGGATATTCGACGCAACCTATAGTTTTACTCGCTTTGTTAACCTAGTTTCATTTCCCTCGCCTAGATTAATCATTTCCCTTTTATGCATCTTTTCCTTTTTAGTTTCTAATCATCTTTTACACTTTTATTTCGAATTATTAAATCACTTAAATTCTAGAAACTTGTCTCTGTGGATTTTCGATACCCGACTTACCGCTATACTCAGGTTTTTGTATAGTTCAGGTGAGCCGAACATTAAACGATCGGCCCGTAGGTGACTCTCGCGCCGCGGTGAGACCCTGCCTATCAATAGTCAAGTACAATCTAATACATGGTGTAAAACAAATATAAATTTTTAGGGAAAATAATTGAAAAATTAAAAGTACGCTTAAAATTATTTTCTCAAACTGATAGAAATGTGGAAAGAATGTCAATTGTGTGAACTAAGCAGAAAAACTAAAGCAACAAAGAAATAAGAGAATAGAAAATGTATGATTCAATTCATAAAACCAAACCCTCTATCCAAACTTCCACCCAAACATCTATTGTGCTATTAAAAAATAAAACTTAGTTTGACAAAGCCACTAAAAACATTAATGAAACTTCAAATAATATATTTTTCCCCCTGAAAACCAAGATTCTATACAAATTGACCATAACACTAAAACTATGTGAATTATGTACAACTGACATTATAACAGTAACCAATAACTTTATCTGGAAGTCTCTTATAACTTAAGTTAACACAATCTGTAAAAAAATCTAACTTTTCAACCAACACGTCTCTACTAGCCCAAACCTAAATACAATCCATCATCTCACAACAAATAATGTAACCTCATAAAAAAAACTCCCCATTAAAACATTCACATATTAATATCATATTTTCCTATATATCAATCAACAACCATAAACATAAAGTAAACACATAATAATAAAAACTCCCAAATGAATAAACTAATATTATAGCCAAACACATAAATCAGTAAAAGTTATAAGAATTACATCATTTATGTTAAGTAATCTTTGTGAAACAAACACCTACAAAAAGAACAGAAATCAAAGACATAAGAGAAAAGAAATGTATGATTCAATCAATAAAATCAACCCCTCCACCCAAATATCCACCCTAAGATCTGTTGTGCCATTCCAAAAAAAAATACTTTTACCAAGGAAATTAAAATATTAAAGAAACTTAAACAATATCTTTTTTGGTGAAAACCAAGATTCTGTACAAATTTACCATAACACTAAAAGTACATGGATTATGTACACCTCATATTTGCTATCACTACACCAAAAACAACAATTAGGCACACCCTGATATTAAAAATCTGACACAGTTTTAAACTGTGCCAAATTCTTGCACGGTTTAATGACAATTTGGCCTACTTTAAAACAATTCCAAAATTGAGTACACTTACTAAAATATAAAATACCCTCAAAAGAATTAACCCTCTCAATTTTATGAGTCTCTCGCTCACTCTCCTCTCTCAAACTCTCGCTCCCGCTCTCTCTCTCTCACGTTCAAGCAAATACACTGGAGTCTGTATTTATCTCTTTAGATGTAGTCTTTCCTTGTTCCTACACTGAAGCCATTCGATCATAGGCGAATTCAACTGGAAGTATCGAACTTTTATCTCCAACAGGGGACTCAATTTCTCAAATCTCGGACGTGAGGTTAGTTTTTATACTCAGATTTTTAATTTATCTATCTGTTAGGTTTTGTTTAGCTTAAAGCCCTTGTTAATTGAAGATTTGGAGAGATTTTATGCAAAGGTTGGTTTTATTAATGATGGATTTGGATTTCTTTAATGTATTTGTTTTACTTATTTGACTTGTCATTAACGCTTAACTCTTTATTTGTATCAAGCTGATTTGATAGGGATGGAAGTGGATGTCACAGGTTTGTAATTTCATCTTCTTCTAGTGATTTTTTAAATGTTGCTACCCTCTTAAATTTATTTAGTTTTGAGTTGTTAAATGTTTCCTGCCTTTAATTCCATTTAACAGTATAACTAACCCTAAAAATAATGTTTTATCTAGATAAAAACAAAATAAAATTATGAGATTCAGATTTTGATTAAAATATTGTTGATACATGGTCTTTATACGTGAAATGGTTTGAAATACAAAAGGAAGAAAAAACATGAGTAAATTGATAGTTCCCCTATGTGTTTTTACTATATAATGATGCAAAACTGAGAAGCGCCTAAATATGGTGCCAAAAAATTGATTTTTTCGTTTTAATTCTTTAAATGAACTAGCCTTATTTATCTTATTGTATTTTCAGTTAAAAAAGCAGGTGTGGTTACCAAATAATAAATAATTGGTTGTATCTATTAACTTCAGCGAAATCTGTTACCAACTTGTATTAAATATCTTTATGGGATATAACACGGATAAAATAGATAAAGATGTTTTTCAACTGGTATATGATCATTATCCTCTCTAAGAACAACACTTTATTTTTCATTATTGATAGCTTACATGGATTGATTGGCATTATTTGGTACGTTAGGCAGATGCGAGATCTTTGGTAATTATATCTAATGATGGATTTAAATTTAATTACCTTTTCAGTTACTTGAGTGTGTAAATTTACCTTGAACCGTTAAAGTATCTTTTAGTCATTCACAGGCTTAATGATGTTTGTTGTGTTGTGAAGTTGATTTTCTTAGAGGTTATAAATCAGATAGAATTGATATCTTATTACATCTAGAAGAGTTAGAACTTATGGATAATGCTTTGCCTACCAAGTAAGTCGAACCCCCATATTTTATATTATTTCATTGTTAGATATTATTTTTGGGACAGTTTTATATTCTGTTTGCACAGTTATGAGGAGGCTCAGGAGGAGGAGAAGTTGCGTAGTCAGGATAAAGATTTCAGTGACATGGTTGTTCAGGCATGCTTCACTTCTTACACCATTTTTTTATGTTTTTTTAAATCTTACAATATTTTACTATGGTTATTTTGAGTTTGAATCTACATCTGAAGCAGATATTGAAGTTTCAGTTAGCATGTCGTTTAAAAATAATCTCACAATCGATCAACTGGCCAAAGAGATTACGTATGAAGGACGGGTGTAAATGTATCAAGCGTACACGAAACAGATGCGGACACCACTTCAATGCGGTTCTCTCATCCCGTTTATCTCATGGATAGGGTGAGCGCTAAGATCATGTTACACTGATAGGTGATACTCAATTATCATATTATGTGGTGTTTTTTACAAAATTTTGGTTTTTAGTGAATATTTATTTGTGAAGTGAAGAGGTTTGATTAGACATTTGGACTGGTGCTTTCATATTTTTGAAATCTTCTCAGATTACGCTACTGAGGTATGGTGTTAAATTAAGTCGATCTTTAATTTGTTCTCGTAACATATCACAATCTGTTGGTGTGTTTATTATTCTATCAATTGATGGTTGATTTCTTATTATATGTCGTTTTGATATATGTTGACGTGCTCTACCATTCATTTTATATTCATATGCGCATGTAACATATTTTGGGTTAGTTGTTTCATTAAACAGGTGATGTTGTGGACCATCCTAATGGTGAGTTTAACTCGAATGCAAACTGAGAGAATATATTACCTGTAACCGTGTTGCATACGATTCTGTAAGATCAGCTTGTCAAGTACTTTTAATTTTTACATGAGATTGTTGATATGCATTAACTTTATGTTTTGCATCAATAGTGTTTTAGCAATTGGTAGCTTAACATGATATCAAAGATATGGTTTCCTAAGGTCATTTGTTTAAGTCTCCTTGTATGCATGCTTGTTGGTCATTCAGCTAGTAATTTTGTATAATTTATGTGGTGTACGTCACAATTAGAGGTATTGACGAATATGAGCTTGATAATAATAGACCATTGTGGTATGGAGCGATATGAGCAATCTTATTTGTACGATAAAATCATTATTTAAGGGTCTACCTTAATTTGTAGATTCAATTGTACCTGTACAATGGTGCAATTTAATTAAAATTTTAATTTTCTATCAGTAGGGGTCACTATACTACATGAATGTATACATATTTAGACATTTCATGAATGCAATTCAAACAAATTAAGGATGATTTCCAGTGGTTAGAGAGAGTGTTGTTCTCTTGGTAGAACTTAAGATTTGGCTATTGGTATGGGTTTGTCACTGTTTTTCGATACAAAAAGTTCCACATGAATCTCGCTGAGTGTGATAGGAAATTAATGACTGAAACGTTGGTATGAGGGTGATGATTTTTAGTGCAATATGTATCCATTCTAGCTCCGTGGGTCCTTTCCAGTAGCTGTTAGTCATTTTTCCTTTTGGGGGGAACCATCCCATGTGGCCCCTTTCACTCCTACATTTGGCAACTTACTTAGGTTGCAATACATACCAAAAGGTTTGATGAAGGAACGCGAATAAGAGTATATACCCAACCGACCCTCTTGTATAATTTATTCACATTTGTGAGGCGGCTGGATGCATAAGGGCAGTGCATGTTGTGAGACCTTAATCGGGATGCATATTAGAAAAAAGAGTTTCCTTGTTCTTGTTACAGTAGCTAGGAGGGTATGTTCTCAAGGAAATTTTGTAAACAAATCAATTCGAAGATTTGAATCTAAATTCAGGAAGGAAGAATCCAATACCGACTATCTCTGCTCCATCAAATCATGTGGCATCCTTGATTCGCCCATGGTTGCTTAAGCACCTTCATAACTGAGTACCCAGTACTTCTTTTGTGATTTATTTTCTTGTTTTGAGGAATAGATTTGAATTACTTGGACCAAGTTCAGGGATGTTGATCTTGTTGATTTCGGAGATTTTCACTCCGTATTTGAAGAGGAGACTGGGTTGGCTGGTGACCCATTCTAACAGATTCCTTTATGTTGGTGATTTCTTCCCACTTTTTCAGAAAGATGATCTCATGGCTCTTTCTGAGATGGAAGCATCGGATTGTTCGAGTTTATTTGAGTATGAATATGTTAATTCCATGTGGGAATCTTTTGAATCCCATTATGAGTTGATGCTTCATTATTTAGTGCTGAAGTTTGAAGTTCTCATGCTCCACTGAGTTGTAGCATCATCTCCCCCTGCGATGAGTTTGGTGTGCTAGTTCTCATCATAGAAAATTTCAGGGTCGAGTTCAAGTTCTCATCCGATTCTCTGGTTGGTCTAACAAGTTTGATTCGATAAACTTTTCATATCACTTTCCTGAAATAAATCACGTCAGTTACTGAAAAGAAACAACTTGGAGTATTGGTTTGCTAAGCTTTCTTCTTAAAATTTACAGGATTTAATAAACTGAATCTTATATATTTATAATGTTTACTTGGAACTTTAGAAGATAAACGAGAATATAAGTTGAAATCACTTCAAAATTGATAGTAACTAAATTGCTCTGATACGTATTCAACTCTCACTGGCTTCTGATTCATGAGACACGATATTATAGAAGTAATTATTTAAATAGAGGAACTGTATAGTTTTCTTTGTAGTGATTCCAGGTAGAGACAATGATAGAATGGATTAAATTTATCATAGTTTTACTAGTGACACAGTTTCTTCTTACTTTAGAGCTTGGTTGGCAATGATGTGTGTAACACTTGGAATCTTTACGGGTTTAAAGGTCATGTAAAGCTTGGTTGGCAATAATGTGTGTATCACTTTATTGAAATTGAATGATTCTTAGGTTCTTCATTTAGGTGCATATAATACATGAATGGGTTTGGGTTGGTACTCCAAATGAGGGTGCCACTTGGCTTCGTATACAACGGCTATCTGACACTTAGCACCGGATACTTTTAATACCAGTCACTGAAGGAATCATCGTAGGCATGCTCCATGGTTTACTTGAAATATTAGATCAAATATAGGAGGTTGGTTCTTCTGAAGGACATGATTTTGATGTGATTGTTGGAATCATCCCCACCGTGAAGGCCATCCAGGTTGTTGTAACCTTAGGTACTGGTGGTTCGTTGGGTTCGGAATGCCCAAGTGTGGATGTAGGAAAATCATCTGCCAATGCATGCTCAGTACTGATGGAAAATAACAAAGAAAGGAGTATAGCTTTTGTTGCAGCTGGTGTAGTCGCTGGAATAGCTTCAGGTGATTTGCATTAGCAGTAATCACTTTTTTTTAAATGTATTTTTTGTTTTTTATATCATTTCTATTGAATGACTTAATTGAAATACGATTATAGTATGCTGTAAATTTAATGGATGATAAATTCTTATCACACCTCAACCTGAACCTTCTTATTATGATACCTATACCAGATTTCTATTTTTCATAATGTATTTTTGAATTCTACCCAATAGTCATAAACCATTAAAGGCTCATCCCTCAAAATAATAATGCATTGAAACTTGTATTTTTTTAGTTAAACCATTTAAACAAATTCTAAGATGTAAATATTCTTAATTCTGAGGGAAAGATCCTAATTATGGTTCAAACTACCTGTAATCATAGTTTTACTTTAAGGTTCAAGTGTTCTGACACCCATCTGCATTAAGTGGTTACTAAGGTCAGGGATATAATAAGGTATTTTTTCATATTAGCATTGGAATAAGTTTATTTCCCTTGACATTATATCACTTTTTATCAATGTCGTATGTTAGTGTTATGAGTTGTGCTGGTGTTAGAGTATCCAAACCAAAATCGTATGGCAATAGGTAGAGATGACCATCTACTAGAACTTACAAACTGTTTGGATTTGGTTGATATGGGAACTAAACTATTGTGGTCTGTGGTATATATACGGTATCACATAGGCACAGTGCTTCAATTAATTGTATTATTGGGTGTAAGGTAGTCTAGAATATACTTCATTACTATAAAAATAATTGAGTATGTATTTCTCTTGCTTTTACAGAGCAACCTCTATATATTCAGCAACACTTGAGTTCAAATAAAGAAGAAAGATTTATTGAAACTACACATGTTACACCAAGTTTCAACTTTCAACATATTCTAAACTAGGACATATTAAACTAATTAACTAAAATTTCACAGACCTGAAACTATACTTATTAAACTATGTTTTCAACATAGTTTACACAAATAACTAAAATTTGTTTTCAACATTTTCTGTAAATGAAAATTATATTAATTCTTAATAGCATTTAGGAATTAGGTAGATGCAACATTTTTACACCTTTTAGTTTACAAAAAGTCTATAGCGAATTTAAGAACTCTTTTTTTCTATTTGTACTGATAATTGAGAAAATTAAATCAAAATTAGATCAGGAGTTCAAATGTTAATCAAAATTTGTGTTATTGTTTACTTTGCACAGGTCAAAAGTGTACCTATTTAGTACATTATATGGATGAATCCTAGTATGTTCCTTTATGAATGCAATGAGGTGTGCTTGAAAAATTACTCTTATACAACTTATGCTAATTCAGACAACACTTTTGGCATACGCTAATTAGTTGTGGATATATTATCTATCTTGTTGAAACTGACTTTCTACTTATTTTTATTGTTAAGTGCCAATATTTGATTCCAGATATAAAAGGATGCTTGTGATTTTCGTAACCAAAGAGAGAGCTTAGAAGAGATAGGACCATTGTAGTGACAATGAGCTGAAGAGATACAAGTCCCACTTCTCTTAGACCTTTAAGTTGAGGATTCAAAATATGTGTTTGAGGTAAAACAATTCAAAGAATGGAGATTTTGGTGATGTCATCTCTTCAATGGAGGATGAACCCATCCCCACTTTCGTTTTTTGATCACATTATAAGGAGGCTTGGGTTAAAAAGTCACATCCACTGGGACTTTTTCATGCGATGTGATAGTCTCCTTGTCTGTGCAGTTTCTGATTTAAGATTTGCACGTTACCCTCCTTCTATACTGGCCCCTACTACAATTCTTCACGTTATACACCAAGTTGAGCGTTTTAATCCCATTGAATATGAAAACCAGCTTCTTGGTGTTCTTAATGATTGCTACCAACTCATCTTTTAGAGCTATCGAACGCATATTTGAATGGTCAAAAGAACCTTCACAAGTGCAAGTATGATGAGATCCTCGACTGCCCAAGAAGGGTAATTGATACATCTTTTAGCTGTGAGATTTTAAATTATTCTGAGTCATTATCCAAGAAGCTGAGGATTCAAGAACAGCAGCAACTGCGTTTGCCATCAATCAGTAGGGTATTTGTGGATGCGGTTGGAAGTCCTCGTTGATCTCTTTATCTCTCTAAAACATCCAGTCTTCCATGTTTTATTTATATTTTCATATAATTATTTATCTCTTTATGGTGTAAGTTGGATTGAATTCCATCGCTGTGTTTTTTGACAAAAAAAAGTGATTCTCGTGATGATTTAAAGGCTAGAATTAGATTTGTCATTTTAGGGATGATTCTGCACATATTTCTCTTATACTACTCTCCTCTCTTTCTGTTTATGTCCAAACTACACTTAACTCAGCCCCTAACTAGTGAAAAATATCAGTTATGCTAGCCTAACCTTTCATCTCTAGTGGTCATTTTCTTTACATCTATGATTTCTACAATTGCAACAAAAATTGAATTTATACATTTAAATGTTATCGCTTCTTCTCGTCATAGTAAGATACCTAAAGATTATCCTTATTAAACGTCGTGATGTACTCATTGAGGGACTTGGCCTTCCCATTCTTGTGACTCTTACAGGGTAGTTTGAATCCGTACACAAAGGAGGTGGTATATGCTTATGGCAAGTTTCTTGAATCTGCAACATGTACCATTATGAGGTATGATATCTACTATCTTGTTCTCTTATTCCAGTGTTTTTAATGTGACAGTTTTGTTGTAGTTTTTATAATTCCTCGTTCCTCTTCACATGATGACAATCATTTATTCATTATTTTTTTGGAATAAGAAATGAGCGTAGTCTTTCATTGAAATGTTGTTGGGAAATGGGTTATAAACTTTTTGGCACCTAAAAAGGTTCAAAAGTTTATACAGATAGCTATATTTTTCTCTGAGAATTGATTGTTATCTTTTTATTCTACGTGAAATGAATAATTTTGTTTCATGGTTACTCTGAAACTGTAAAATGAAATTGACGATTCTATTCTTGGTTTGCAACTTCAGTCTGAATCTTGTTTTGGGAATGCTCTCAACTCTGATCAGGATCTAAACAAATGTATGATCGGCATGCCATGTTTGTAAAATTATTAGTTTATCCATTTTAAACTTATTATTTACTTTCTACTGAAGCTTATTATTCTCTATTGTAATATGAAGAGGCGGAAGGCTCTGGTTGGGACACCAAAGTGGAGGACCCAATGCATAGTTCTTCTTGGGGTACGGTTGTAGCTATCGCTAACACTGAATAGGTTGGAGGCTGGGGAAAAAGTGAAGGCACTTGGAACAATGCTACTGATCAAGTACGGTCGTTGATTGTGCCCGTCTAATCCATCTAAACTATAATATTAAGTATTAAGGTACTTCCACTCCATCTAATAAATCTAAATTGTATTATGGCAGTATTACTTTCTATTGATTTAATTGTTGTCATCTACTTTGTTAGGTAAAATTTTCACCGTGGGTGTGTTTAATATTAGCTTTAATCAATGAGTTATTGTTCCAAAAAAGATTTATTGTAGTTCTTAAATAGATATTTTTCAGATCAATATTTTACATGTCATCTTTATATAACATTGACCTTGAATTGTCATTGATGTTCCATAGTTTGTAGTTAATTTCCATAGGTATGTGAGACTATCCTACTAAACATAATATAAGTTTCTTGAGCTTGTACTAGGTGTTTGTATATTTTTATCACCTATTTCTATTAGTTGGATTACATACAAATTTTGTTTTTAAAAGTTGAGGGCAGTGCCCTTACTTGAAAGTTGAGGGCAATGCACACCATTATATTGGAACAATCTATGCATTTGTCATATCTTGTGTGATTGAAATAATATATGCTAGTCTCTATTTAATTATTGGCCTTCAATCTTGTCAAATGATAAGAATTAATTACTTTTTGTTGTTTGTTTGTTTTATAGGTTGGAACTCATTGGAAGTTTGATGGTTGTGCATATAGAGGCGAACCAGTGTTGCTTGATAAATGAGGATTTAAACACGTTAGCGCTGCTTGAAGAGAAGATCGCAGAATTTGAGATGAATTTCATATGTATTGACATGAATTGAGATAAAATTCAAATTTCCTCATGTATTGAGATGAATTTCATATGTATTGACATGAAATTTCTATTAATGAAATTTGAGCCATTAATTTTTAATGGGCTTATTATCTGGATGCATATTAGTGTTGTTGCAGATTATTTGTATTGTTGTTGTACTATTATTGTCATGTTGGTTTTATATTATTATTGAATTTTTGTTATTCTAAAACAGGTACAAAAATAATGGAAATGTTGTTGATTTTTTGGGGTAATATTATTTATATATTTTTTTCTTTGATCAAAAAATTTGGCACGATTCAAAACCGTGCCAAAAGTGTATCAAATATTGGCACGGTTTTGAGCTGTGCTAAAAGTGAACCAAATTGTACTCAATATGGCACAGTTACAAAGTGTGCCAAAAATATCAAATTCTGGCACGATTTAAAAGTGTGCTAGACGTGTTCCTGTTTGGTCAATCTGGCACACTTTCAAAACCGCGCTAGAAAAAAATGGCTATTTTGGAACACCTGATTCTGGCACAGTTCAAAATCGTTCCAGATTTGATGTGGCATAGTTTTAAACCATGCCAGATTACTACTTTTGGTGTAGTGTATAATTTAATACACCAATGCTAACCAACAACTTCATCAGGAAGTCCCTTAGAAAATAATGTTAACCTAAACAATAAAAAAATCTATCTTTTCAACCACCATGGCTTTGCTACTCAAAACCTAAATACAATCCAACATCTCGCGACATTAAAATGTAACCTCAAAAAGACATCCCCAGAAGAGCCTTCATGGATTAATATCATGTTTTCATACTTTTCAATCAACAACCATAAACATAAAGTAAATACTTAATTATCAAATACTCAATCGAAGAAATAAATAATATATAATTACCCCAAAATTAAATGATTTACAAACCATTGATCATACAGTGAAAGTTAAAAATCTCTACAGATTCAATCTATTAAACAAAAACATTAATAGGTTAATAAATTTGTAAATTTATATCAAGCAATCTTCGCAAAATAAATATCAATTAAAAGAACAAAAATTAGGGGTGTGTCACTTAATCAAACTCATATGATATTATTGAAACAAAGAAATCATCAATCGTTGGTGTAATGTCTTAACTCAAGTCATAAATACCCATATAAAATATAGTATACCTTACTAAGAGGTAATAAAAACAAACCATGTTATATGTCGTGATGGTATCGATGTTCCAGTGGTGATTCATACACAGTTCATATTAGTGAGTAGTAGTAATCTACATTGATAGAAAAGTGAGGAAATTGGGTTAGACCACATGTAGAATAAATCCAAGTTAAAGATACAAAATAATATTAAAAATAAATTAAAAACCAAACTTTAAAAAGCCCAAAATTCATCAGAAGAAAAGGAAAATAAGTCATACCAAATGTAAAATTATACCATATAAAGATTTAAATTATAGAGCTAATAACAAATTTTGAAACCTTTGATTTAGATCTGAAAAACTAAACAACAATAAAAAAAAAATACATTTAAAACCTAAATCAAAACAACACAGATAAATCGAAACTACCCAGAATGCGGGGAAATCCTTAATTTGAAACATAATTTGAAACCTGATTCGAAACAAATCAAAAGCTCCACCTGAAACATAAATCTAAACCACAGAGATATATAAACATAAATGAAACAATGAATTGAAAAAAAAAAGATTCCCTAATCGAAGGATGCACCTATCGGCAGCGGGGAGAAGAGGTTGGAGCTGAGGCCGACATCGGGGCACTAATAGCGGGGCGAAGGGAGTGCTGAAGGGATGAGTGAAATGTTAAGGTTTTTTTATGGTGATAAAATGAAATGAACGAGAGATAATGAGAGGAGAGGTTTGAGTTTTTATCCAATTTTATCATGTCATAAGTTTGGCACAATCTCTCTTAATAGGAGGGCAAACAACAGCCCGTTTATCGTTGTAAACTAATTGAACAGTTCATTTCTTACCCTGGTGTTTAAATCATCACCTATAATTGTCTTGTATCTTTATGGAATAGTATAACTATCCTGCTCCTTATATATATATATAACCATGCGTTGGTCTGAGATTTGTCTTTTCTGTAAATATGATGGCATGTCTTCAATAAGAAACTAGTGATTCCCAATTGTTTTAGGATATGGACATGTCGTTGCCTACCCTTACGTTTTGGGTTACACTACAAAATGAAAAATCCAATAGTTATTTATATTTTTTAAGGAAGATCGAATCCCTTGAATGATACGGTACATAATAAAAATAATAATAATAATAATAATAATAATAATAATAATAATAATATAAAAATGATTGGAATAACACATCAACTTGTACCATTTTGAATTCTTGAATCTTGAGCCCTATGAATTAAATCTTTTTAAGTCCACATTAACCCTTCTTATTCTTAAACATTCTCCATGAATGATCCTAGCAACTTTAACTTAGGATATGGTTACCAATATCTACATGAGATAAAAGCAATAACATTTTCTTTATTCGATGAAAAAATGAATCTAATGTGAGGCAAATATATCTTAAAAAATCCCTCACATGTATATAAGGATTTGCTAAGATATTTGTTTGAACAATTTAGATATTGTAATTAAAAATCACATTAGAAAGTTTATGAAGAAATACAAAAATACAATAAAATATTTAGTTTAGTTTAGTGATCGTAAATAAATTGTTAACTTACGATTATTGCAACTGTGAACCGCATGGTTTGAAATATAAATATAAAATGTATAATAAAAATCAATATTATCTCAATTTTTTATAAAATCGATCTTAGACGATTATTGGGTTGAGTTGCGGACTAGTCATTCTTTTGAAGATTTTTCTCAGCTCTACCCTCTCTATACAGGTAGTATATAGTCACACCATCCCTAGGATAAAATAAATTCATAATCAACTTTGTCTCATATAATTATGAACCGTAGTTATATGATATATTAACATCCATTCCCAAATTAACTACTCAATATCACAGTGTTATAATTGGAGGAATAAATACGTGTGTAAAGTAAAAATATTTTCACAAAGAAATCTTAGAGATAAATCCAATTTAGTTTTAGTTTTGTTTAAAAACTGGTTGCAGTGAGAAATTATTTTATGGTGAAGAAAAACTATATGAGAGAGAGAAGCAATTTTTTTTATGTCCAGTGTCTGCTAAACAAACAAAGCTTGAGCCAAAAAAAATGTCTTTGTCTGCATGAGGGTCTTATTAATTATAAATATATGGTGGGCATTTATTTAAATGGAGATGGTGGACACTTACTTTAAAGGTTGGGTAGATTTAACGCTTAAAAGACGGAGACTTTTTTTTATATAGAATCTTACCAACCTCTTCTTTCATAAAGCTCCACTGTATTTTAAAAACACATCATGATTGCTTCTATTGTTATTTTTTAAAGTACACACCAACAACTGACAACAATCCCCCACTTAAATTTAAAAAATACATTCATCACTAGAAATCTCCACTTGAAATTAAAAATTATGGAGAAATAATTTATAGAATTGTTCATAAGAAAAAGGTGTATTTTGACTTGAACCTTTACGTAATAAAGATGATTTAGAATGTACTAAAATAATTGTATCTTTAAACTATATCTATGACAACATACCACACAAAACCCTACGTGGGTGTAGTTCTCAAGCCAACACATTACGGTCATGTGCTTCTATCCTAGTATAGTGAACTCTGTAGGGAATTTGCCCAAAATTACCATAGAAATCGACCACATTTCCATATTTATATAGGCGAGTCTACCAAGTATACTCCCTTATCTAGGTAGTCGAATCAAAATAGATCTATATATCTCCATTAAGAGTTATTATAAACTCAATATTAACTCTCTTTAGGATATCGTACGCTAAAGGGATGGAATTGGAGTAAAACCCAGTAAATAATAACAAACATGATTAAAATAATATCACTTGTGAATTCCTATTACCCTTTGAACCTATTCGTTGGGATATCAAGTCTATAGGTTGGGTTACCACCACTAATGATTCCATTATCAATGGGCTTTAGTTCTATCCCTTTCTTGGTGTTATAAATTCTCTTGCACTAGTCGTTTTGTTAAAAGATAAGTCAGGTTCAGTTCTCATTAGTCCAAAAATAATCCACACTCACAACTCATTAGTTTTAGATTCTCAAACTCTGTTGTGGTTATTATATATCTTTCTCTCTTGTCATTATTATAACGATTCTAAAATTTTACAATAGCCATGGTTATATGGTTGTGGATTATAGGACTAGTATCAGTCTCTCCCATAAATGGGTATCTTATAATATCTCTTTAAACCTTTTATTTCCTCACAAGCTGTAGCTAATGGTATCACCATAAACTCCATCATAAATTGTGGAAATAATTAATATTTTTTGGAGTTCCAAGGGACAAAACCATAATATGTGTTTGACATATATCCATTTATTGTATCAAAATTTATTATAGGTTCATGAGTCTCAAAAACACATAACTTTTTTCGATAGAATGATAATGCACTTTTTGATTATAAACCTTCATAGTACTCCCACAAAATAAACAATTCCATGTTAACTATATTTAGTATCTTAGTGAAGAATACTCAAGATGTTTGCATACATAGCTTTCTAAACACTGGATATAATGTTCATGAACGATTCATACTTGGGTTTATATATATATATAAGGATCTATATCTATTAATTATCCATATTTGGCCTTGTAATATTAACAAGTAATATTCTTGTTTCATTAAAACTCATTATGCGAACACTATGACTTAGCATAAATTAGGTTTCCTCTGTAACAACATATCAAAGCCAAATATTAGCTAATCATACTTGCATAAACAAATAATAGTGCATTAATATTTCATCATGATTAATGATAAACATGATTTATATTGTTCTTAACTCATTCTCATTTGATGATTTAAAGTTATCAAAATATCATGCCATTTATTGGTACCTTCCATATTCATAAATTCCCCAACTTCAAGTTCGCCCAAGTAAGTTGCTTTACATAGGTCACCATTCGAAAAGAGATATTATATACATTTAATTTTAGCTCAACATCATATATAATATCAATGGCAATCAAAGTAAATGAAGTGACTCCATTTTCACGAGAATAATATAACTTGCATCATGTATAACTAAATTTTCTTACTATCAATAAATCTTGACTATTAAAAAAAGCTTATAATCGTAAGTGATAATGGTATCGTTATTCTTTCAAAGGATGTGTATACATCTTATTATCATAAGTTATAAGATAATTCAATTATAAACTAATTTATAGTTCATTTCAGGGAGTTCGATCAATTATTTATGACATGACTTCTCTTAGAATTTTTGGAATCATTTTCATATCGTAAGGAATCTTTTTATTTTTAAGCCATAACTCTTAAAATTAAGAGTTATCTTGAACACCAAAGTTTTAGATTCTATTAAAATATTCTTCAATTATAGTTGAGAGGTACTCGCTTAAGTTCTCCCACTATTATCTAGGTATAGCATTGAGAAATAATATATAACCCCCACTATATCTTAAATTCATAAAAATGGAACTAAACTCATAGCGTTTCAACATTAGACAAGAATTAATCGTATTGCTTAAAGTAATACATTCTCCATGCTTCCAAATATATCCAATTAAAAAATACAGGTTCATTCATTCTAGTCATAAGTTTAGTCTTTCGAAGGTCTGAAATCCACATATAAATTACAAAATCGATTTCTTAAACAAATGAAATGTACGATTTTTCATATATTATTTTTCACAATGTACGATTTCATATGTTGCATAAGTAATTGCAGAATATGCATACTACCTTATAGAATTCCTAAAAAAATTATCTTTCATTTCTGACCACAAAATATTATGAAAACTACATAAATTTTTAATTTTAAACTTCTAAAACATTCAAAAGATTTAGAATCTCATTGCATTAATAACGTGGTTCAAATTTTCAAGTAAATATTTAGATTCAAGACATTTCATTCAAAAAACTTCAAGTTTAAAATTTCACCACGACCAAACCTCCTATTGAAAATTTATGAAAATTTTCAACATTCATTATTTATGATCAAGTTTTATACAAAATTGAAATCACTCAAAAAGATTGAGTATAAGTTAAGATAAACTCATTTTACTAAAAGGCGCCCAAAAATTTTAGGATTGTGCATCGAATTTGTAAAAATCTTAATAAAAGAGTTACAAGTCACTTTCAGAAATTTCAAAGCCCAATATTCATAATCTCATCAAACTTGCATCCAAAAATTCATGAAATCGAGTGTATATATTATCAAAAATTGAGATGATATTCTTACAAAATTCATAATACAATATTTTAGATTTTTTCTTTCCATCATCGATCACTTTAGTGTAGTTGTACGCTACCAACTACACTTTCATATAACCACTTCAAAAATTATTTTAAAAATTTTTCTTTGTAGTAAACACAACGCAATGCGCAAATATATGTTATTTACCCTCCAAATTCTCATAAGTGTTTGTTATTTACCCTTCAAATTCTCATATAAATTTTTTATTTAATGCCAAATTTTTAATTTGATTCCACATAACAAATTTTTATTTGTTTTCAAATATCAAATTTCAATTTGATTCCATATTATAAATTTTCAGTGATTTTCAAATGAGAAATTTTTATTTGTTTTCAAATAACAAATCTTCATTTGTTTTCAAATATCAAAATTTTCATTTTATTTCTTGACCAGAAGTGGATCTAAATGAATTATCTACAAAGGTTGTACAATTCAATTTTCAATAATAGCATCTTATATGAAGTAACATTCACATTCATAAAAAAAATATGATTAACCTATTTAAGAGTTTTCTGTGAAGGGTTGCCTTACTGTTCAAATTCTAATTTCCTACGAAATTATTGATCTATCCCGGATTGACATAAATACTAAAATTTATTTTTCTACTTCTTAAAATATAATATATAGAAAGTCTGGGGGCTAAACTATAATTTCTTGATATACAAGGTCAAAACTTATAATTTCATAAACTATAAAGGTAAATTATAAATGAAACACAAACAAATAATCCAAGTTCCTTTATGAGATTATGAATGTCATTTATAGCATAATATTTATTTTTTGGTTCCCATTATATATATGAAATGTCTTAAAATTGTTGGAACAATTTAGATATTTTAATTAAAAATCACACCAGAGAGTTTTATAAAGAAATCAAAAAGTCAAATATATATATTTTTTAGTTTACTACTCATAATTAAATTGTTAAATTATACGATTATCGCAAATATGAACCACGTGCTTTAGAATTCAAATATATATTCCATAATAAAAATAAACAATATTACCTCAATTGTTTATAAAATCTATAGTTGACGGTTTTTGGGTTGAGTTGCGGACTAGGTCGCTCTCTTTGAGAGTTTCGCGACTCTACCCTCTCTATGAAGATAGTATACAGTAACGTTGTCCCCATGATAAAAAATAAAATTAGTTTTGTCTTATATAACTATGCAATTTAGTTATATGGTATACTGACATCCATTCAAAAATTAATTGCTTAATATCACAGTGTTATAATTGGAAGAGTATATATTTATGTGAAATAAAAATATTTTCAGAAAGAATTCTTAGAGACAAAGCCAATTTTTTTTGGTTATGTTTGAAAACTGGATACAGATAGAGAATAAGAGAGAGAGAGAACCAATTTTTTTTGTTGTTGCCAAAAAACTAAAGCTTCAGCCAAAAAAATATTTTTGTACGCATGAGGGTCATCTAAATGATTGGGAGATGGTTAGCATTCATTTGAATGGATATAGTGGATAATTACTTTAAAGGTTGGATAGATTAAAGGCTTAAATGTCTGAGCCATTTTTTTATAAAGAATCTTCACAACCTCCGGTAACAATCCATATTTTCCATATAAAGGTTGGCCAGACATGATAAGTTGAAGATGGGTCTTGTCTATCAATATATATCATTCTCAGCATCAAACCATAATAAAAAATATGTATTTTGAAATCACAATCATAATAAAACTGATTTAAATTAATAACCAAGAATTAATAAGTCCAACATCAATATCTAGAAAAGATAGAATCCTAACACAAATATGACTGTCCCCATTGACTAAATAAAAATTGAGAATGTACTACAACAGAATAATACGACTTCTCAAATAAATTCAATTTTAATTAACCCAAATTTTAGTTAAACCCTAACACATACATATAGGTGATTTGATAACATAAAATCAATCAGCATGCAAAGGAAACCAATTTTAGAAAAAATCCCCGAAGGGCAAAACCTTTTATTTCACTATAATTTGTAAATCACCACTTACACGGATTATAATGAAATATATTTTGACACACGAATACCCGTAGGCGTCGGTCAGTGTTGTCAACAATGAATTACGCGCAATAATTCACAAGAACCGCAGTCCTAACTTCAGCCCAGGAACACCGCAACACTCCCTATGAACCTCAGCCCAAATCAACAAAGAATCTTCACGCAGCAAGGTCCTCAATGACACGCATTCATATGATGTAGATTTACCCTTTCTACAAGAGCAATATCAGCAAGATCGTATTTTTGAGTTCCAAAACAATTCACAAAAGATTGGGATGTTTTGTGAATTGAAAAACAAAGGATTAAACCTCTAAAGGGAGAAGACAAATTCGTACTACTGTTCGCAAAAAACGTAGACAGATTTTACAGAGGTCTTTTTATGAAAAATGGAGTTGGAGAGTCCTATTTATAAAAGACTTAAGGCGGCATCTCGTTCAAACGAGATTGGATGTCATTTGATACATCACGCAATATGCCATGTCGTTTGATACATCGCGCGACATGCCATGTCATTTGAACGACATAGGCTGTTGCTTGAACGACAGTAATATTAAATATTTTTCTTTTTCTTTTTCTCGGTAAATGCACCGCCTCAAAAATTTCAAAAATTATATTTTTGACAAAAAACATTAAAAACTCCACTCCAACACTTAGAAAATATTTTGTGAAAAATATCCCAATACTCTAAGTGAAATGCTAAGGTACTTAAACACAACCTTACTAAAATTAATCTCGCGGAGACTCCTTTGATGAAGAACTTTGATATTCGAATTCGTCTTGATGCTTGAATGATATTGAATAATAATTTAACGGTTGTAGTTGTAGACGACATATCCTAATGTAAACAAGACTTATAAAATATGTCCTTACAAATCTCCTCCTATTTCTATTTCGGTACAAAATAAAATAATCTGAATTATCAACTAAAAAATGCCTATGCAAATCTAATACCCTCCCATGAATCAAAAAGTGAAAAGGTACTTGAAATTAAAGTCTTAAATCTTTTCTTCAAAAAGCTTAATCAATCTTCCTTGTCATCGGCATGGTGTGCAATATGATCTTCAATTGTTCCTACACACATGAGACAAGAAACAAATACTGTCGTGATGCATCGGGTTTGTATTGATATAAGAATCAATCAATCAATATAATCAAATCTCCTCCATAATGCAAAACTCCCCCATAATTCATTCTCCCCCTTTTTATTTGTCCGACATAGACAGGGAAAAGAATAAACAAACAAAACATGGAGTGTCACGACAAACAACAAAAATATGGATCAAACTACGTGTATGTAGAGGAAATACTCAAAGGATCCACAAACTATTTTTCATTTTTCATTTTTTTCAAACAAAAACAATTTTCAAAAATTACACCATGATTACATTAAGACAACTAAATCATGGATATGAAATTAATTGGTGTGAACAAATTCAATAGGTAATAAAACTCAATCAAGCATGTGTGCACGATGCATATGTGTACTCCTATCGATTGAACATAAAAAATATCCTTAGTTGTAAAATTGTTGAATATAAATGATATCGACTAAATCAAATCAACAAATCAAAGCCTAAGTGATTTTCAAACCAATAACGTCCAAAACTATTTGTTGCCGTTTCAAGAACTTTTTCAAGGATGTGCAAACCCATTGATACATATTTATCCAAAACTCTCTCATAAATAATAATCTTTTTATTTTTCTAATGAGGTTATAAATTCTCAACTTAGAGAAAACCTAGTGGCCCAAATTTTGGCATATTTCATCTTTTTATCGCCTTAATTTTTTGTGCGGGCTCTTTTCAAATGGTAGCTTTCACGGCGTGATTATTATTCACTCGCAGCCCTTTTTCGTGTCACTCATCATTTTTTAAATTTAAACAAATTCTTCACGGGCAATGGTTTTTACATGCACTACTTTTATTACTCTCGTATTATTGCACTTGGTTCATTTTAAGAACGGGATTGAGATGAAAACACCCGACCAACATGTGATAGACAAGTACAATAATCCAACAAAGTCGTGCATGTGTGCATTAAAGGAAATAATGAGTCAAACATGTAGGAAGTATCAACTAATAACATCTTAATGACTCCAAACATTGTAAAGCACATGGATGACATGATATATTGTCTCAAAACACTATCAAATTGTCACATGGATAAATGGAATGAAATTGTGGCTTGGTCATCCTAAAAATGCATTCATATAAAGTGTAAGCAGAATACAAAAATCTTTTTGTCTTTTTTAATTTTTCCAAAAAAAATGAAAATCTTTTTGTATTTTTCCAAAAATTTTCAAAAACAAAAACCATAAATACAAACGTAGTACACACTAGCAATAGGCCTAATATCGGCATGAGCATTATCTAACGCTAGGAAACCATAAATCACACAAAGAATCATCAATCTAAGCAGGTGTGATTAAACGAACAATGATGTATTAGTAATTAAGCATAAATACCAGAAGTAACTTCATATAAACTGACAGAGGCAACCCAATAGTACCAAAAAGAAACTAAGCATATGAACCTAGGGTACTGAAATAGATAAAGGCAAAAAACCAAACAAGTCGTTCAAACTAAAATCAATGCGCTCGAAAGAAAACGCTTGTCATTAGAATGACAGCTTCGCTCGACATGAGATCTCGCTCGAACGAGAAAACAGAAATCCCTACCCTAATCCAGAATGTTAAACAATGTCGCCCAGTAAAAAATTTCCAGAAAAAAATACCTGGAAGGTGCTGACAGAACCAAAATAGTGCTAAAACAGTAGCTAAACTCATAAAACAATTTAAACTACACCAAAATGAGTCACAACACTAGTAAGAGTATATCATGGAGCACAACTAGAGCATGAAAAATATCAAACATAATCAACTAAACGATCTCACATGGGGTGAATCGTGTGCAAGCAAACGAGAGTCGTATATAATTTGACCATAAGGCTCTAAATCCGATTTCCTAACCCAAACAGATCTGTAACGACAAGTGGGGATTTGAGGAATCGAATTTACTTTTCTATTAAACTTCCTAGGTCCATTTAAAAGTTTGTAATAGAAACGCCTAAGATGACCTTGCTTACTGCAATGTGTGCAAGTGTAAATCGGGCGATGAGTGTTACCTAAAGGGGGTCCTCTCCTCAACTTCCTAGGTGGCGCTTTCCTAATGATCGTAGGTGACTCTCGCTGGACAACCCTCGGTGCCTCTCTCTTAACAACCCTATGAGTCACTCTCACATGAGTGGGATTCGAAGCAACACTATCCTCAAAACCTATACCACCCATATCCTCCTTAATTTGGACAGTCCCTAAAATTCTATCTAACTTTTCTGACCTAGACTCCAAATCAAATTTTGTGTTGCTTGATTCTCTCAAACTTTTCTGAAGCTCACCTATCCTCGACTCGAGTAAACGTCTAGAATATTTGAATTCTAAAAACTCCTTTTTCATTACTTCCATCACACCTCGAAGATTATCTCTCTCACCCTCAACCTATTATAGCTTCTCTTTAAGCATTTTCTCACGTGTCCTAAAATCCTCAATTAATGCATTTGTGGTCTTTTCATCTAAGACACGTTTTTTCAATTTAGCTTCAAGTTTCAAGTTTGCCTTCTTGAACTTTACAGATTCCACATACAAGTTATTGTTGGTAACTTGCAACTGAATCAATTCTTCCTCTTCCTCTTCCTCCTCACACTTTTCACCCTCACTCTCATTACTAGTCACACAGGTGGGAAGCTCTCGCCTGTATGCAGAAAAAAATTCTTCTTCCGAATCACTACCACTAAGGGTAGAAACATGAGATGTTGGTTTTTTCAATTGCTTCCTTAAATTTTTGGAACACTCACCTATCGTGTGACAAATTCCCTCAAAAGCACGACACCTTTCAGAGTTACTTTCAACAGAAGATATAACACAAGATTTTGAGTGAATTTTCCAATTGGCCCTTTCAAATAGTTGGCATCTAAAATCATTAATACCACCAAAAGCCATATGTCAAGAAAGTCAAAATTCAAACCAGTTTTGAAAAATTAGGATCACAACACAATAAATTAGTGAAATAGGCTCTAATACCAATTTGACGATGTGAGTAGTCAAATTGTATCAACAAAAATACATGAAAAATCAGGATCACGTGATAAATTAGTGTAACCTGCTCTGATACCAATTTGAGAGTGTGCTACAGCGGAATAATGCGACTTCTCAAATAAATCCAATTTTAATTAACCCAAATTTTAGTTAAACCCTAACACATGCATCTAGGTGATTTGATAACATAAAATTAATAAGCATGCAAAGGAAACCAATTTCAGGAAAAATCCCCAAAGGAAAAAACCTTTTATTTCACTATAATTTGTAAATCGTAACATACACGGATTACAATGAAATAGATTTTGACATATGAATACCTGCAGGCATCGGTCGGTTTCGTCAACAATTAATTATGTGCAGCAATCCACAAGAATTGCAATCCTAACTTCAGTCGAGCAACACCGCAGCACACCCTATGAACCTCAATCCAAATCAGCAAAGAATCTTCACGTAGCAATATCCTCAATGACATGCAGTCATATGATGTAGATTTACCCTCTCTACAAGAGAAACATCAGCAAGATCTTATTTTTAGGCTCCAAAAAAATTCACATAAGATTGGGATGTTTTGTGAATTAAAAAACAATGGATTAAACCTCTAAAGTTAAAAGACAAATTCATACTACTGTTTGCAAAAAACGTAGACAGTTTTTACACGTTCTTCTTATGAAAAATGGAGTTGGAGAGTCCTATTTATAAAAGACTTAAGGCGGTGACTCATTCAAACGAGATTGGATGTTGTTTGAACGAGATCTAATGTCATTTGATACATCGCACGACATGCCATGTCGTTTGATACATCGCGCGACATGCCATATCGTTTGAACGACATAGGCTGTTGTATGAACGACAGTAATATTAAATATTTTTCTTTTTCTTTTTCTTTTTCTCGATAAATGCACCGCCTCTAAAACTCCGAAAATTATAATTTTGACGAAAAACATTAAAAACTCCCCTTTAACACTTAGAAAATATTTTGTGAAAAATATCCCAACACTCTAAGTGAAATGCTAAGGTACTTAAACCCAACCTTACCAAAATTAATTTCGCGGAGACTCCTTTGATGAAGAACTTTGTTATTTGGATCCGTCTTGATGCTTGAATAATCTTGAATAATTATTTGATGGTTATAGCGGTATACTACATACTCTAATGTAAATAGGACTTATAAAATATGTCCTTACAAAAATAAACTTCGGTCTTATGCCCATACAATATCCAAAAATGAAAGACTGAAATGGAATAGCAACCTAGACTAGAATCAATGAGTTGATCTCTGATAAGTAAAGTAAGACGACAAGACTGATATATCACCAGTCCTATTATCCTTGTCTAGGCACACTTGGGGGAGAAAGCATTTATAATTTGGGTTAGCATCCTAGGGTTGCAAGAATTATCTTATGAAAATTAAGATGTAATAATACAGTTAATTCAAAATATGTACTACCCATCGGCACTCACATGCGATAAATATCTCCCCTCGTATCTAAGTGCGATATTATATGCATACTACCCCAAATACCATTTGCAATGACAAACACAATACCATTATTTAATCTACGATGCATCTAGCACAATCAACGTACTGAAATACAACTGTTTACACCCATGTCACCATTTTCCAGAATGCCCTAGTCATACTACCCACAAAAGTGACATAACCATCTATTAAGCTTACTACATAGTATTAGGTATGTGATTAATTGTCTACATCATTAGACTAAGTACTTTAATCTCATTTAATATATATATATATATATACATACACATTTGTGTGTGTGTGTGTGTGTCTCCTTACATATATATGACACTTAATGGCATTTACCATCAATGTGTTGCTCGTGCTCTATCGGTAAGTCCATAGAATTCCCTCGTCTAAATGGACATCATAAAACGCATATAAATGGGTTGGTCCCTACGCAGTACACCATTACACGGTCCATACTCAACGGTGACAATGGATCCGAGCATATACACCTACATCTCGTAAGTGGCACTGCTACATAGTACCTAAAATAATGACCTAGACAATGCCTAGCCCACTTGTGCCGACGCGTGCTACAGTCCCAAAATGCGCATAACCTCAATTGATAGGACCATTCACGAACAAAGGTATGTCCACACAAATAAATAAATACATATAATTATCATACAATATGTATAGGTAATTACTCCATGATTACCCCAGGATGTCCCATATAGTCATCTATAAGTAATCCCACTTTAATAATTAACCAACTAGCTAATTGTACATTTTTCTCCTTTAATAATAAAGCTTCACCATTTACTTAATTACAAATTTCCTCATTTGACAGTAGTGCCACATACGCATTTTTAATAAAATAACCGTTCATTTGGATGACCTCCCACCAACTCGCATAAGTTCCTAAAAATCCCCTGGATCCATCCTTGGTCCCAACCTGACCTGGCCTATGGGCCAAATTGATTCTCCACTGGCCAAATCGTTTCGCACCTTGACAAAAGCCTAACTATTCTAAACTTTTCATTATGGGATTCCTTTTTTGTAATATAATTCCTCATCCCATTAGTTTACCCAATTAGATTATCATAATATTAGGTTTATTATGAATCAATACATAATTTAACTGGGTTAATTTTAAATTAACATACAATGCAATCCCCAAAACCCAGAAATTAAAATCCAATACCATAACTATCAAACCTAAACTTATGTCTCATAATCCTCTTTAATTCGAATAAGATATTGGGCTCAATACATGGATAATGATTATAATCATATTAAGATCCTACAACATGTATTCTAATGCCTAATTCAAGGTAAATGCCATTCTGAATTTCTGGGTTTGACCTTAATTCATTTAATTATTAAACATAAAATTCATAGTAAATCCTCTACATGCATAAGATATTATCTCATCCTATCACCATCAATTTACATGTTTTAAACCCATAATTTAAATGAGAGATTACATCAATGAATTAAGAAGTAAAATTGGAAGTTAATTTTAGCAAGAGAATTCTCACTTTATGTGGAAGATTAAGTGCCTCCTCTTGAATCCTTATTTTACCCCTCTCTCTAGACCTTGTGAACTTCTCTCTGGGGATGGGGGCTACTAGGTTAAGCATTGTATGAATGGAATAAGCTCCCTAAACTCTGAATTAGCTTATAAAAGGTTCTAATCCCGAGTTAAGACTTAATCTCAATTTTTGGGCCCAGAAATGAACCCAAACCCATAACCTAAATGGCCTAACATCTCCCCAAATAGTATACCTATGCCCCATCCCGTTTTTAAAGGTCTAAAACACCTAAACGAGTTCCCAAAATATCCTGAAATGCGTCCAAATTATTATTATCCAACATACACATTTCTCACTTAAATTGAACACCACATATCAATATTTTATAAAATGCAATTATTTCCTACGAGTAATATTTAACATGAAAAGTTAAATTTGCACAACATTAAATTATAATTAATCAAGTTATTCATGATGTAATTAACTAAACTCTATCAATGTAATTTAATTTCTATCGATTTTATTTTATTATAAAATACTAGGTATTACATTCTTCCCCCTAATAACGGAATTTCTTCCTCAAAATTCGAGATGTACCCGACTAAAAGAGTTATGAGTATTTCTCTCGCATGTATTCCTCCCTCTACCACGTCAACTCATCCTCATTATGATTTCCCCTCACCACGTGGACCAAGAGAATAACCTTGGAATAGATTTTACGCTCCCTAGGGTCCATAATGACTATGGGTCTCTCCTCGTAGGGCGCATCAGGATAAAGCTCTATCTTATCGATATCGATATGCTGGTAAACAACCTTATCCCTAAGGAAACTCCGTAATGAAGAAATATAAAATACGTCATGCATCCTTTGCAAATAGCCCAATAATCTCAATAGATATGCCATGGGTCCAATCCTATCAATAATAGGGAATGGTCCTACATACCGAGGATCCAACTTCCCCTTCTTCTGAAATCACATTACTCACTTCATAGGAGATGCCTTAATCAGTACCTGGTCCCCGACCTCAAAGTTTGAGTGCCCCTGGCCCTCATCCACATAACTCTTTTGCCTATCTTAGGAAATCTGAATCATGGCGCAAATCATCTCCACCTTATCCAATGTGTCCTGAATGAACCCTGGCCCGATTAATTTGTCCTCCCCCACTTCCAACCAATATGAGGGTGAATGGAAATGTCTCCCATATAATGCCTCAAACAGTGCCATCCTAATAGTAAACTGATAGATGTTGTTGCATGCAAAGTCCATCAAGGGCAAGTACTGCTCCCAACTACCCTTAAAGTCTAAGATGAACATCCGCAACATATCTTTAAGCATTAAATTTACTTTCTCAGTTTATCTATCTATTTTTGGGTGATACGAGGTACTCAACCTTAACTCTAACTCTAACTCCTGTTAGAAGCTCCCCCAAAAGTGGGATACAAATTTCTTGTCCCTATCCGATACAATATTGAGCGATACCCCATGCAATTTCATTATCTCTACAAGGAAAAGCCTAGCATAATACTCTAACATATAGTCTGTTTAGACAGGTAAAAATTGAGCCACCTTCTCCAATCTTTTAACAATCACCCAAATAGAATTGTGCCCTCGTTGTGATGTGGGAAACCATATGATAAAATCCATGGAAATGCTCTCCCATTTCCATATTGGTATCTGAAGAGGCTATAGAACACCTACGAGATGCTGATGGTCCACCTTTACCAACTAATGCGTGTCACACTTGGACACAAAAGATTCCATGTCTTTCTTCATGCCAGCCCACTAATAGTGGCACCTCATATCTTGGTACATCTTATCCCCTCCGAGATGTATCATAAATCATGACCCGTGAGACTCAGTCATAATGGCTCGCCTCAACTCTTCATCCTCTAGAACAACCCACCTCCCCTGAAATCTCAATCCGCAATCTGAGCCAATCGAGTAGTTCTCTGCCCCTTCGGCTAATAACTACTTAACCCTCTCCTGGAAAAGTTGGTCTTTTGTCAGTGCCTTCACGACCCGAATAATGATCTGAGGTGTGATGGTGAGAACCACCATAAAATCTCGTGGCAACACATAATCATTAAGGGTCCGTTGGATAGGCCACATTTGCCATGGCAAATGGTGGCAAATCACAAATTTACCCACTATTTTGTGTGTTTGATGACCATTATTTGTCATGGAAATTTTTTCATGGATATCCATGTTCACATACAAATTTGCCATCATTTTCCCACTTTTGTTGGCAAGTTTTGCTTACCTATATAGCAAAGCAAAATTTCCCCACAATTTTTCCATCCTTTTTAAAAATATTAAAAAAACTATTTATTGTTTTATTTTAAAAAGAAACGTTTTTTCGTAAAAATTATTTTTTTGTTGTCAAAAACAGTTTTTCCATTAAAAAATGTTTTTATTTTGTTAAAACCATTTTTTCAAAACTGTTTGTTTGTTTGTTAAAATCGTTTTTATTTTGCTAAAAACTGGTTGTTCCATTAAAATTGTTTTTTTTGTTAAAAACAGTTTTTTGTTACATGTGTTTTTTCTTAAAAAAATCATTCTAAACTGTTCTTTTTTTGTTAAAAGTGTTTTTATTGTTAAAAACCATTTTTCCTTTTAAAAATGTGTAAGGACATTTTTATCATGTCCGAAATGTTTCATTTGTATAAGTCGTACGCCGCTACATTTGGCACGTCTCTACACGATCTCACACAACGGCCTCAATCTGAATTCTGAGAATCAAGCATTTATTATCTCTAACATGTTTCCCTCATCTGCCTCAACGACTTCACGTTCCATGATTTTAGGCTTGTAATGCAAATGGTACGCAAGAGAAGTCAAAATAGTGCAACAAGGCTTAATAGGGAAGTTCAAGGGTAATTTGGTAATTTTATAGCCACCGTCCAGAGGACCGGTCAACTTTAAAGTTTAAGAGCTTGCCGTAACAAAGATACTGGAAGAAACGGCACCTCAATCCGAGCTACAGTGAACAGGTTATGGCCCATTGAAAATGGAGATACTTCTAAGAGAAACCTTGGAAATTTTGCTAAGTGTTTAAAGCTCTTATTCCAGCGAGTTTCCCCGAACCCAGCCTGAACCGGTTCGGGGGGTGAACCGGTTCGCAGGGGACCCCGAACCGGTTCGGGTACCCTATATGCTGGAAGAGTTTTTATTTTGTGAAACTCTACATTTGTTTTCCTATTTAAACCAACTTCGGGGGAGCTGTTTTAAAAGACTTTGATCGACGAATTTGAGAGTCCAAATACCTCAAGTCTTCACCTTTTTGAGTCCCAAGACTCATGGTTTGATTCACATAACTTTGCCAAACCTTTGTGAATCCGTTTGCAACCCAAGAACACATCTGTGTGTCTGTTCATACTCTTGTGGAGAAGACCGTTCTTCTTCTTCATTGCTGCCCTCCTGGAAAGGGAAACTTCTAGCCGCCGACTACAGATCCGACGCCTGCGGGTAACTCTGTGTCACTGTATTTTCATTGTAACTCGAGAAATTATATATTACAATAATATAATGAAAATAAATGGTTTTGCCCCTTTGGGGGATTTTTCCTCACATGTGTGTGTTTAAATGTTCTTGCATGAGTTATCATCTTGTTCAATCACATATAGATGCATGTTTAGGATTTAATTGATAAAAAATGAGTTTAATTAAATAATATCTCTATTTGAACGCATGCGCACTCTTTCAAATTGGTATCAGAGACAGTTACACAACTTTACCGTGTAATTTTTCGCAAAATTTTTCTAAGATATCAATTTTCAGAAAAATTGATTTTTGAAAACAAGTGTGTTCATAATGGAGAAATTATATAATAAAATGCCAGTTTTTGACTGGACAAACTATGCATATTGGAAAGCCCTCATGAGATCTGCATTAAAAGCTATTGATGAACATGTCTGGATTTTGGTAGAAAGAGGGTGGACACCTCCCTTCGTCACTATTGAAAACGTGACCAATTTAAAATCGGTCACCTCTTGGACTGAAGAAGAATTTAAATGGTCGTTATTAAATTATAAAGGGTTAAGTTCCATTTTTGCGTCCGTCACTCCTGACGAGTTTCGACGTATAATGACGTGCACCACATCAAAAGAGGCATGGGATGTTTTGCAACTTACCCATGAAGGAACTAATGCTGTGAAGGAGTCTAAATTGCAAAATTTAACAACTCAATTTGAAACCATCACCATGCATGAGACTGAATGTTTTGATGATTTTTATGCTACACTATCTGACATTGTTAATACTAGCTTTAATCTTGGTGAACACATTCCTAATGCTAGAGTTGTTAAAAAGATCCTTCGTTCCCTTCCTAAGCGTTTTATTCCTAAAGTCACTGTGCTAAATTCTATGGGTAATTTAAATACGTTAAATTGGAAGAACTTGTAGGAGACTTGCAAACGTATGAAATTGATATGTTTCCTAAAACTGCTAAGCCTAAAGATAAGGTAATTGCACTTAATGCCCAAGAGAGAAAGAGTGAGGGGTTGGCAAGAGAGAGTCATCTAGAAAAAGAGAGACAGATACGTCAGATTCCGAGTGTGATTTTGACTTAGATGATTTGGCCCTTTTTGCTAAAAATTTCAAGAGAATTCTCAAATTCAAGAAAAATGGTAATTTTGAAGATAAAAAGAAGTTTGAGAAAAATAAGTTTGAAAAGAAAAATGAAAAAGTTTTTAAAGATCCTCCTAAGAAAGAAAGTAAGAGATGCTTTGAGTGTGACGGTAGGGGTCATAGAGCTTTTGAGTGTGCTACTAGGCTGAACAGAGAAAAGGGTAAAGTTGTCCTTAATGCTACCCTTAGTGACGACAGTGAGGTCGAGTCGATGGATTCCGAAGACATGTCACCGCATGATTGTAACTTCACCGCATTCATGGCTAGTCATGTGAGCACTTCTAGTACTACTCACGACGATGACGATGATGCATCACAGGGACACCTCGACAGTGAGATCGATGTGAGTGAAGGGGAGGATGACACAAGTGAGAGCGAGAGTGATCTTCAACGCGCCTACGCCGAGCTATATTTTGAGTCATTTAAAACTAAAAAGCGTAACAAAGCGTTAGTTCTTAGGATCATCGCTTTAGAGGAAGACTTAAGAAAAGCGAGAGAGAGAGAGTCCTCCACATGCACTACCTTAAGAGAGAGAGAGTCTGCCTGTGTTGAGAAAGAGAGTTTATTTAGAGAGAGAGAGCTGTTTTAAGAAAGAGAGAGGGGACTTGACTAAATAAGTGGGTAGTCTTACGAGTGAGATCCATTCCTCCGTGGAGACTCGGAAGAAACTTGAAGCCCTTGTTGCCCAGCTTACTCATGATCTTGAGAAAGCACGGGAAGTCAAGGTTCAAATTGAGGACAAATCTGTGAAGATGAGAAAGATGCTCCTCGACCCCGCTTTAGGTTTTGGTGATCGACAGGGAATTGGTTATGATGGTGCCTCCACGTACCAAATTGCACCTGGACCAGTTCCTGAGTTTACTATGACTCCTTATGGCCATCGTCAAAAACCTCGAAGGAGAGTTCGACCAAGAAAAGCAAACCAAGGTCCACCTGTGACTGTGTTCTTTTGTACATATTGTAAAAGAAAAGGCCACCTCAGGGAGTTTTGATATAGTATGGGTCGGACACGACGTACTACTGCTCCACCTCAGCATACTGATGATTTTACCTGTCTGAGAGAGAGAGTTGAGTATTTAGCTGCCACTTCTCAGAGTTTGATGGAGGAATTCCGACGAATGTCTTTACCGTTAGTGGATGCTTCTCTCATTCTGGCTAAAACCAACAACAGCAAAGGTAAACAAAAGGTTACCACTTCTTGGGTACCTAAGAGAGATAAAAAGGCATTTATTGTTCATGTCTCTCTCAAAGCACGTAATACCTCACAGTGGTATTTTGATAGTGGGTGCTCCAGACATATGACAGGTGATGCCTTATTTTTTACGTCTCTTGAGGACTATCAGGATGGCGGAGTCACCTTTGGAGATGGGAGAAAGTCTAGCATTGTAGGATGTGGTACTGTAGAGTTACCAGGATTTCCTAAGCTACAAAATGTTTTGTACGTCAAAGGTTTGAAAGCAAACCTTCTCAGCATTAGCCAGCTGTGCGACGCTGACTTTGCCGTAAAGTTTGACCGGGACGCTTGTAAAGTCTATAATCAAGCCGGTAAACTTTTAGTACGAGGGGTGAGGACAAAGGATAATTTCTATGGGACTGAGCCCACATCCTCACTTATCTGCAACAGAGCCATGATCACTTCTATGAATTTGTGGCACCAATGTCTAGGTCATGTAAATGTTAGAAATCTAACTCGCCTATCTAAAAAGGACCTAGTACATGGCTTACCATCTCTTGGAAAGTCAACTTCCACGGTTTGTGGACCCTGTCAGTTGGGAAAGCAAATTCAGAGCCCTCATAGGAAGTTTCATTCCATTACCACCTCCCGAGTACTTGAGCTGATTCACATGGATCTTATGAGTCCTACTCGTACTAAGAGTTTGGGTGGTAAGAGGTATATCCTTGTGATGGTAGACGATTTCTTCAGATATTATATTGTAGGTTTTCTGAGGGAGAAATTCGATGTTGTTAAGTTTTTAACGACCAAGTGCCGTGTCCTGCAAAATCAATACGGAGTCACTATTAATAGGATCCGTAGTGATAATGACAGAGAATTTAAGGAAGCAAAAGTAGATCTCTACTGTGATAGCCTTGGGATCAAACATGAGTTTTCTGCTGTGAAGACTCCTCAGCAAAATGGGATTGTTGAGAGAAAGAATAGAACGATCCAAGAAATGGCTAGATCTATGCTTTTAGGTCGTATGGTTTCTAGGAGATTTTGGGCAGAGGCACTGTCTACTGCATGCCACACGGTGAATAGGGTTTACCTGTGTCCACACACACTTCAGACACCTTATGAGTTGTGGATTGGCAAGAAACCCAACCTTGCATATTTCCATATTTTTGGGAGTAAATGCTACATCCTACGGGATAGAGAGAAATTAGGAAAGTTTGACTACCGAAGCGACGAGGGAATACTGTTGGGATATTCATCCAATAGTGGAGCGTACCGAGTTTTTAACCGAAGAGATCTAAGGTTATGGAGTCAATAAACGTCACCGTGCAAGATGACGAACCTTCGGTGTTTATTGATTCTAAACTTCAGTGTGAGGATGAGGATGTTTCTGGCAATTATTTACTTGTACCTCACCCACACTCTGTGGACCCTACTACCGTGTTAGGGGACACACCTGCTTGGGTTCGTAAGAGTCATGACCCTTCTGCCATTATTGGTGAACCCACTCTAGGGGTCAAGACTCGTGCTCAGCTAGAGAACGTTGTCAGCCATTTTTGTTACACGTCCAAAGTCGAGCCCAAGAATCATAAAGAAGCACTCAAGGATGAACACTGGATATCTGCTATACATGATGAGTTACTTCAGTTTAAAAAGAATAATGTCTGGGAACTTGTCCCCTGACCTAGTGAGACTAATGTAATAGGTACCAGATGGATTTTTAAGAATAAAATGGATGAAAATGGTACCATAATCCGAAGCAAGGCCAGGTTGGTCGCTCAAGGATACACACAGATAGAAGGTGTAGACTTTGGGGAGACATTTGCTCCTGTTTCTAGGCTTGAGTCTATTCGATTACTACTCGCCATAGCATGTCATCTGCGCTTTAAGTTATATCAGATGGACGTCAAGAGTGCCTTCCTGAATGGGATTCTACAGGAGGAGGTTTACGTGGAACAACCGAAAGGGTTTGAAGACCCTCAGCACTCGGAGCACATCTACTATCTGAGGAAAGCCTTGTATGGTTTGAAGCAAGCACCCCATGCTTGGTACGGGAGGCTTACTTCCTATCTCTTAGCTCGTGGATTCAAAAGAGGGGGAGTTGATATGACGTTGTTTTTCAGGAGAGATGACGGTGCTATTTTGGTTGCCTAGGTCTATGGGGAAGACATAGTCTTTGGATCCACGTGCTCTCAACATGCTCATCATTTTGAAGAGGAGATGAAAAGTGAGTTTGAGATGAGCATGGTTGGTGATCTTACTTTCTTCCTTGGTCTCCAGGTTCGTCAGCTAGAGGATGGGATGTTCATCTCCCAATCAAAGTATGCTAGAGACCTAGTGAAGAAATTTTGTTTAGACTCCGCTAAACATGCAGGTATACCTATGAGTACTTCTATCAAGCTTAGTAGGGACACTTCAGGCAAGGACGTAAAGCAAACCTTGTATCGGAGTATGATAGGTAGTCTTCTTTACTTGACTACTAGTCGTCCGGATATAGCCTTTAGTGTTGAGTCTGTGTGCGATATCAGGCGTCCACGAAACGGTCACACTTACTCACTCTAAAATGTATTATCAAATACGTGGGTGGGACTCTCTCATATGGTATTTGGTAGTCCTTTGATACCAATGACCGTTTATCTGCCTATTCGAATGTCGATTGGGCCGGGGATGTAGATGGTTATAAGAGCACTTCTAGTGGGTGTTTCTATTTTGGTTCTTCTCTTGTCTCCTGGTTGAGCAAGAAGCAAAACTCCATCTCTTTGTCCACTGCGGAGGCTGAGTACATCGCCGCCGGGAGTTGTTGCACGCAACTCTTGTGGATGAAGCAGATGCTGAAGGATTATGGGATTTTACAGGACACCATGATCATTTCCTAGGATAACACGAGCGCGATACACATATCCCGCAATCCAGTCCAGCATTCGTGCACAAAGCACATCAGGATACGCGAGCACTTTATACGTAAGTTAGTTGGGGAGAAAGTCGTATCCCTGAGTTTTGTTCCCACCGATGGTCAATTAGCCGATATTTTCACGAAACCTTTAGATGCCCTAGAATTCGAGAGTCTTAGGAAGTCTTTGGGGATTTGCACAATTAACTGAAGGGTTGGTCTGTGTCTAGCATAGGATGCATTTATTTCATATCATCTGATGCCTATTGCTAGCTTGTATCATATGTTTTGCTTCTCTTTATTTTTTTTGAAAAATCCAAAAAGATTTTCTTTTTATAAATTTTTTTAGAAAAGCTAAAAAAGATTTTATTTTGATAATTTTTTTTTTTGAAAAATCCAAAAAGATTTTTGTATTTTATTTGCACCTTTTGTGATAATTTCATTCCATTTATTCATGTGACGGTTTGATAGTGATGTGAGACGCTACATCATTTCATCCATGTGCTTTACATTACTTGGAGTCTTTGAGATTTGATTAGTGATATCTTTCTACATGTTTGAGTCCTATCTCCTTTATTGCACACATGCACGACTATATTTGATTATTGTACTTGCCTATCACATATTGGCTTGAGTGTTTCCATCTCAATTCTGTCTATACAACGTACAATATGCGATAAAACTTGACAAGATTGGAATGCATATAAAAACCGTTTTCGTGAGACTATGTGATTATTTGAAAATGGGGAAGGACCTAAAAAATGGAGGAATTTTATTATCCGGGGTCCAAAGAGGTTAAAAGAGCCCGAAAAATTTAAAGGCAATAAAAAGAAATACATGCCAAATATGGGCCATTAGGTTTCACCATCAATTCTCCAAAGTTTGAGAATTCAGATTACCTCTAGAAGAAAATATATATGAGGGAGTTTGGTTGAAGTATTTAAACGGGTTTGCACTTCCTTAAAAGTCCTGAAAAAGCATGAAATCGTTTTGGACGTTATTGGTGTGAAAATCACTTTGAGCTTTGATTTGTTGATTTGATTGAGTCAATGTCTCATATTTCCAATTTTTTTACACCTAAGGAAGATTTTGAGTTCATTCGTTAGGAGTATCCAATATTCATCGTGCACATATTTCATGTTTGTATGCATTGATTTTCCTATCGAATTTTATCACACCCATACAATTACGCTATCATCGACTTGGTTGTTTTGTGCTCGTTCATGGTGTGTTTCCTTGTTTATATATTTTGTGTGAAAATTTTTGAAAAATTCAAAAATAGAAAGTTTATTACCTTGTGACATTCTCCATGTACATCTATTTCTGCTTCTCATAACTGTCTATTTGGGGACATCATAAAAAGGGGGAGAAAGAATTATCATATTATGGGGGAGTTTTGAGTTTGAGGATCTATTTTAAATTGGTATCTATGTTTAGCTCATTTCAAACTCGATATGCTATGTGGTATTTGCTTTTTCTCATGTGTGTAGGTACTCCATTGATGATCACTGAATTTCACACCCTGATGAGAAATGCTTTGAAAGTTTTGAAGATTTGAAGAACAAACGATGAAGTCTTATTCATTTGTATCTTTCCAGTTTTGGGTTCATGGAAGGGTAGAATTGTATAGGAAATTTTCTTATTCGATAATTCAGATTTTTTATGTATGTACCGGCATAGACATAGGGGGAGATTTGTAAGGACATTTTGATCATGTCCGAAATGTTTCATTTGTATATGTCGTACGTCGCTACATTTGGCACGCCTCTACACGATCTCACACGACGGCCTCAATCCGAATTCTGGGAATCAAGAATTTATTATCTCCAACATGTGACCCTCATCTGCCTCAACGACTTCACGTTCCATGATTTTAGGCTTGTAATGCAAGTGGTACGCAAGAGAAGTCAAAACAGTGCAACAAGGCTTGATAGGGAAGTTCGAGGGAAATTTGGTAACTTTACAGCCATCTTCCGGAGGACCGGTCAATTGGAAAGTTGAAGATCTTACTGTAACAAAGATACTGGAAGAAACGAAACTTCAATCCGAGCTACGGTGAACAAGTTATGGCCCGTTGAAATGGAGACAATTCCAAGAGAAACCTTGGAAATTTTGCTAAGTGTTTAAAGCTCCTATTCCAGCGAGTTTCCCCGAACCCAGCCTGAACCGGTTCGGGGGGGACTCCGAACCGGTTCGAGTACCCTGTACGCTGGCAGAGTTTTTATTTTGTGAAACTCAACATTTGTTTTCCTATTTAAACCAACTTCGGGGGAGCTGTTTTGAAAGACTTTGATAAACGAATTTGAGAGTCCAAATACCTCAAGTCTTCACCTTTTTGAGTCCTAAGACTCATGGTTTGATTCACACAACTTTGCCAAACCTTTGTGAATCCATTTGCAACCCAAGAACACATCCGTGTGTCTGTTCATACTCATGTGGAGAAGACCGTTCTTCTTCTTCATTGCTGCCCTCCTAGAAAGGGAAACTTCCAGCCGTCGACTACAGATCCGACGCCTGCGGGTAACTCTGTGTCACTTTATTTTCATTGTAATACGAGAAATTGTATGTTACAATATTATAATGAAAATAAATGATTTTGCCCCTTTGGGGGATTTTTCCTCACATATGTGTGTTTGAATGTTCTTGCACGAGTTATCATCTTGTTCAATCACATATAGATGCATATTTAGGATTTAATTGATAAAAACTGAGTTTAATCAAATAATATCTCTATTTGAACGCACGCGTACTCTTTCAAAATGTTTTTATTTTGTTAAAATCATTTTTTAAACTTTTTTTTGTTTGTTAAAACCATTTTTATTTTGTTAAAAACTGTTTTTTTCATTGAAACTATTTTTTTGTTAAAAAATGTTTTTTGTTACAACTGTTTTTCTTTAAAAAAATCGTTCTAAACTGTTTTTTATTCAAAGTGTTTTATTGTTAAAAACTGTTTTTCTAAATATATGTTTTTTTTCCATTAAAACTGTTTTTTTTTTCTGTTTAAACTGTTTTTTTTTTGTTAAAACATTTTTGTTTTTGTTTTTTTTTTCTTAAAAAACTTTTTTTTGTTAAAGCTTTTTATTTTATTTAAAATTGTTTTATATTCATAAACTGTTTTTTTTTGTTCTAAACTATTTTTTGTTTTTATTTTCCATTAATGCTATCAAACAACCCACTTTTGCCACCTAGAAAATTAATCCTATCAAACAACCTTATGTGGCAAATTATAGGATTTGCCCTCACAAATTTTGCCATGGCAAATTTTATTATGGAAAAATTTGCCATGCTCTCTATTTGTCCACTTTTGTATCAAACGGAACCTAAGAAGCGTTTCCACTTCACCCTCTACATTACCACTAACTCCAATATCAGCTTGCAGCTTAAAGTATCTGCCACTAAATTTTCCTTCCCAGGGTGGTACTGAATATTGAATTGGTAATCTTTCAAAAACTCTAGCCATCTCCGTTGTATCATGTTTAACTCTCCATGTGAACAAGTATTGTAGGTTCTTATGGTTTGTGAATAGCTAAAATTTCTCCCCCAAGAGATAATGCCTTCATATACATAAAGCAAAAACCATGGCTGCTAACTCTAAGTTGTGGGTGGGGTAATGTCCCTCATGAGGCTTTAGCTTTTGTGAAGTATAAGTTATTGGCCTATCCTCCTGCATTAACACTCCTCTAAGTCCTCGCAAGGATGCATCAGTGAAAAAATTATAGTTTATCCCTGATCGAGACAACGCAAGTACCAGAGATGTAGTCAATAGAACCTTCATCTCATCAAAGGCTTGCTAACACATATCATCCCATATAAATAACATATCCTTCCTCATCAAGTTCGTTAGGGGCTCTGCTATCTTTGAGAACTTATGAATGAATCGATGAAAATACCCAGCCAATCCAAAAAAACTATGCACCTATGTGAGTAGTGGGTTATCCCCACTCCATCACTGCAGAAACCTTCCCTGGATCCACTGATATCCCCCTTTCAGATACGATGCGGCCTAAGAACTGAACCTCCCGCAACTAAAAATAACATTACTGGAAGTTAGCATATAGTTGATGGTCTCGTAACGTCTATAAATGTTGTGCGTGCTCCTCCGTAATATGAGAATAAATCCGTATATCATCAATGAACATGATGACGAACTGATCTTGAAAATCCCTGAATACCTAATTCATCAGGTCCATATACACCATCAGCACGTTGGCTATCCTAAACGGCATAACCAAAAACTTATACGACCCATATCTCAAATCGATCTTAGAATAGTATGCAATACCTCTCATCTGATCAAACAAGTCATTAATACGAGGCAACGGATACTTATTCCGTATGGTGACCTTGTTCAACTACCAATAATCGATACAAAGTCTCAAAGATCCGTCTCTCTTCTTGACAAATAACACTGGAGCACCCAATGGAGAAGTGCTCCTTCGAATAAATACCTATCCCAGTAACTTCTCAATCTTATCCCTAAGCTCCCTCATCTCTAGGGGATCCATTCGATATCGAGTACGGGCAATGGTCTCGTTCCCCAGGCTCAAATCAATCACAAAATCAATCTATTAACCAGGTGAAAACCCTGGGATCTCCCTAAATACATCAAGAAACTCACAAACTACTAGGATGGAATATAGTGACACTATGACCTCCGAAGAAGTCTCATTCTCAATATAAGATAAGTGTGTGCTCGACCTATCCTCGGGGAACGACAACGTAACTAGGTAGATCTCTTACCCTTGAATGGAGAAGATAATGAACCTACTGTAACCATCAACACAAGATTTATATGTATCTAGCCAATCCATCCCTAAGATGACATCGAACTCGGACATATCTAATATCAGTAAGTCTTCCACAAACATGAGTCGCTCAATCTTGACCCTTAAACACCTGAATACTGAACGTATGGGTACCCCTCTATCCATGGATGAATCAATATGAAGTACAATATTAGATGTAATATAGATCATCCCTGTCTCATGTGAAAAGCTAGTGCTAACGAATGAATGAGATGCACTAGTATCAAATAAAATACAGTCCATATGACCAAAGATAGGGAACATTCCATCAACTGCCTCAAATGGCACGAGTCCCTCAACTGGTGTGATATAGTACACCCGCCCATACTATAACTGTGGTTATTTCCCCTGAGGTGGGGTGGTTGGAGCTGGTAAAGTTGGTGCTACAATCCCTGGGGCTGGAAATTGTTGACGCTGCCCTTATGGCACTGGATACCCACGTTGCTCGCCTTGCTTCTATGGTCCCTGATTACCCTTAGGACATCTCTTTGATGTATGACCCCTCTCTCCACAACTGTAGCAATTCCTTTGAAACGGACATCTCTCTGGTTATCGGCCCTGTTGTCCTCTAGCCCAAACCCTATATGTTTCAATCATCGAAACCTCGAAATCTCTTATGTTGATCTATAGACTGTGGACCCCCAAAATGCTGGGGGACCTAACTACTATTCCTATTTATCTTACCCTATTGGTTCAACATTTTGGAGTTGTTCCACTTCTCCCCTTTGTTCTTTTAGAAGGCCCAGTGATCCTAGAAATATAGTAAAGCTGCATTCACCATCTGATTATAAGTGGTGAAAGGAGGTTCCCATGTAAAGACTTCCTAATGTGGCAGGTTGTCCCGACATAAAATTTTCCATCTTTATCTCTTCCATGTTTGCCTCGTCTCCAGAAAAATGAAACAGTGTGGCAAACTCCTTTTCGTACTCAGCTACTATTCAACCTTCTTGCTGAAGGTCCATAAAATTTCTTCTCATCTCAGACTTCATTGCTAGTGGAAAATACATTCCCTCAAACTTGTCGCAAAATTCATCAATCATAAAACTATCTCTCTCTTCCTGTGAGGTAACAGACTCCCACCACTATAATGCTGCCCTAACCAATCGAAATGAGGCTAACACATGCTTCTATACTGGTGTGCACTATACCATCCTCAAGTGTCACTGTATATACTTCTTCCACTGACTAGCCACCAGAATTTCGGGACTTCCTGTAAACTCTGGTGGGTGGCCCTTAGTGAAGGCCTCCAGCTTTGTCCCATACCAAACAAGTTGTTTGCACTCGTAAAACTACCTTCTGCGGGAGTGTTGGTGGTGGATGTTGTGGATCCGATGGATGGAAATATTGTAGCATAGCAACCATCGCTGTGAAAACTCTTAAGTTATAATATTAGAAATCTCTATTGGATTGACCATCGGTGGGGCTGGTGGTGGTTGGGGGTGCGACTCAAGCCGAGCCCGCTTATTTGTAGCTGGTATGGTGACACATCATGGTTTTCCTCTCCTATCATTTTCCATCTGAGGCACTACATATCAAATAACGCAACGCAAAACGTAATGAATGCAACACAGATCCTAAGGATGCTAGAACCTAGATGCTCTGATAGTAACTGTAACAACTCCCATTTTCCACGTAAAAATTGGAGACACAGGATACACCGAAGATGGGTCTTGTCTATTAATTTATATCATTCTCATCATCAAAACATAATAAAACATTTGCATTTTGAAAACACAAGCGTAATTAAACAGATTTATTAATAACCAAGATATAATAAGTCCAACATCAACATCCAGATAAGATAAAATACCAACACAAATATGACTGTCTCCACTGACTGAATAAAATAAACTTCGGGCTTATACCCAGACAATATCCAAAAATAAAAGACAGAAATATAATAGCAACCTAGACTAGAATCAATAAGATGATCTCTTATAAGCAAAGTAAGACCGCATTGCTGGTATATTCTTAATCATGCTAGGCATATCTGGGGGGAGAAAACATTTTTAATTTGGATCAGTGCCCTAGGTCCGTAATAATTAACTTATGAAAATTAAGATGCAAAATTAAAGTTAATTCAAAGAATGTATTGCCCATCGGCACTCACATGTGATAAATATCTCACCTCTCATCTAAGTACAATACTATACGCAACCTACCCCAAATCCCAAATGAAATGACAAACACTATACCATTATTTAATAAATAATTCATCTAGAACAATCTACACACTAAAATATGATTATCTACACCCATGTTATTATTTCCCAGAATGCCCTAGTCATATTACCCACAAAAGTCACATAACCATCTATTAACCAAACTACTTAGTATAGGGTCAGTGATTGGTTGTCTACATTATTAGCCTAAGTAATTTAATGTCACTTAATTTATATGATTATATATGTGTGTGTGTGTGTGTGTGTGTCTGTGCGTGTATGTCCTTACATATATACGACACTGAATGGAATCTACCATCAGTATCCCATTCGTGCTCTATCAATAAGTTTGGAGGAGTCCCTCATATAAATGGACATCACAAAACACACATAAGTGGGGTGGTCCCTACATAGTACACCATTACACGGTCCATATCCAACGGTGATAATGGATCTCGGCATTTATACCTACCTCTCCTAAGTGCTGCTTCTACGTTGTAAATAAAATAATGACCTACAAAACACCTAGCCCACTTGTGCCGACATGTGCTATAGTCCTGAAATCCTGGTAATCCCAACCGATGGGACCGTCCATGAACAGAGGTATGTCCACACAAATAAATAAATACACATCTTCATCAGAAAATATGTATATAGGCAATTACTCTATAATTACCCCAGTATGTCCCATATAATCATCCATAAGTAATCCCACTTTAGTAATTAACCAACTAGTTAATTGCAATTTTTCTTCCTTTTATAATAAAGGTTCACCATGTAGTTAATTATAAATTTTCCACAAACACATTTTTAATAAAAACAACTGTTCACTTGGATGACCTTCCAACAACTCGCATGAGTTCATAAAAATCCCCTGGATCCGTCCCTGGTACCAACCTGACTTGACCCAAGAGCCGAATCAATTCGCCTCTTGGGGCCGAATCGATTCTCTCCTGGCCAAATCAATTCGCCTCAGAAGGCTGAATCGATTCGTACTTGGGTAGAAGCCTAACTGTTCTAAATTTTTCATTACGATATTCCTTTTTCTAATTGAGTTCTTCATCCCATTTGTTTACCCACTTAAATTATCATAATATTAATTTTCTTATGAATCATTACACTCTTTAACTGGGTTAATTTCCTAAATTAACATACAATTCAATCCCCGAAACCTAGAAATCAACATCCAATAACATAACTATCAAACCCAGATTTTTGTCTCATAATCCTCTTTAATTTTAATCATATTTTGGGCTCTATACATGAATAATGATTATCATCAATTCAAGATCCTATAACATGGATTCTAATGCCCAATTCAAGGTAAACTCCATTCTAAATATTTGGGTTTAACCTCAATTCATTTAATCATTAAACACCAGATTCTAAGTAAATCCAATACTTTTGTGAGATATTATCTCATCCTATAATCATCAATTTACATGTTTTAAACCTACAATTTACATGAGAGAGTACAATGATGAATTAAGAAGTAAAATTGGAAGTTAATTTTAGCAAGAGAATTATTGCCTTATGTGGAAGATTGAGTGACTCCTCTTGATTCCTTAATCTCCTCCTCTCTCTAGACCTTGAGAACTTTTCTATGGGGATGAGGGCTACGAGGTTATGCTTTGGATGAATGTAATGAGTTCCCCAAACTCTTAATTAGCTTATAAGAGGTTTTAATTCCGAGTTAATCCTTAATCTCTATTTTTGGGTCACCAAATGAGCCCGAATCCATAACGAGAATGGCCCAACAACTCCCCAGATGGTATACATATGCCGCCGGCCCATTTTTAGAGGACTAAAACACCTAAATGAGTTCCCAAAACATCCAGGGATGCGCACGAATTATTATTATCCAACATACATATTTCTCAATTAAATTGAACACCACATATCAATATTCAATAAACATTCAATTATTTTCTACAAGAAATATTTAACATGTAACGCTAAATTTGTATAACATGAAATTATAGTTAATCAATTTATTCATAACTTGAGTAATTAAACTCTAATGATTTAATTTAATTTCAACCGATTTTATTTTATTATAAAAATATCGGGTATTACACATCCACATTCACAAGGCTCCAATATATTTTAAAACCACAACTTGCTAGATCCTATTGTTATTTTCTAAAATACACATCGATAACTGACAACAATATTATCTCCATTAATTCTAGGACTAACCCTACTAGATTCTTATCTTTTTCCTCTAATTGGCTTCGCTAGGCTTACAAATTTTTAACTATAATCCAAAGTTATTTGTAATCTTATTACATTTACCTTAGACACTTTATGTGGTATCCCGGTTATAATTACCATATATGACACTTCCAAAAGTTGGATTTCAACACCATTAAATAAAAACATGCACGTTATGAGTCCCGCATATTTTCATAATGAGATACGGTTCTATTATTTTAAGAGCGGTGTATCACATATTGTGTTCATGTATTGATACAAAAATATCTAATATATTTTTTTTTTATTAATATGATACATGATTATACATAATTTATCTTTCTTGAATAAAACCAAAGATAATTATACTATATATATATATATATATATATATTGTTAATTATATCATTTAAATATTTCATCATAGTTAAAACATACTTAGAGTTATAGTGATTAATGTCGAGAAATTGTTGCACATAAAGTCATCTTTTCGAACAAGCTTGAGTGAAATGTATTATATCAATGATTTATCAAATAAACATGTCATTATCGGACTTGTTAAAGTATATATCTGTATTGTGGAAGCCATTGTAAATTTGTATATATAAAAGATTTGTGCAGGCTTGGATTATTTTTTGAAGTGATGATGGATCTTAATTAAGAAAAAATCTAATTATTAGAATAATTAGCTATGCAACTCCATCTTGAAAAAGTCTTCCAATTTTTTTTCTTTCTTTCTATTTTGCATACATTTCATATTGCTATTTGGTCTGCTTCCAGATAAAATACTAGTAAGAAATGTTCCGGTGACATGAATTATGTCATACTACCACGGAATGTGAGTTATTTTTTCTTTTTATAATTTTATAACGTTTAAGGGAGTTATTCGTAGGCTTTTGAAGCTATATTTATTTATAATGGGTGATAGAGTGTGAATCGTGAATAAAAGAGTTTAAAGTATGATAAAAGCTCCTAAAGATGTAGTTGTCCCTTTCTTTTCTCCTCCTTCTCTTTAAGAAAGAAAACCTACTTGCCCTTATCCATCTCTTCCTCCTCCGTGAGGGTGCGTGGGAGGACCATCTCCTTTCTCCATTTTCTCTCTAATAAGTTAGTTTTGGTATATGTAAAATATTTTATCCTTTAGTGATAGGTTTATATCTTTTTTTAATGGGAGTTATGTCCCTCCTTTTAGTGGGGTTTTGTGTTGAAGATTTTATCCGTTTATGTATATGCTCTTACTGGAGGATTCATATTGTGTCTCTTCCTCTTCGCTGGAGCTGATGTCGATGTCGCCATTACTGGTGTTGCTTCCGTTCAATTTGGATCGAGATCCAATATGGTTATTTGCTCTATCTCGGTTGGTGTTCTTCCAATTATGGGGACGAACTTCAGTAGAACTTATCTAGATTTACCCCCTCTTTTCTAAAGGTTTTGATATCGATTGGTCATTTTCTCCCATATGTATGGTGTATATTTCCCATACCCCGGTTTATGAGTCAGTGAAGAGTCCGTTTAACAAGATTTTTGACCGTTATAATATCTTTTGTTGTTGAAAAGTCTCTATTTTTTATATGTTGCTTTAGTTATGTCTCATTTTCGAAGACTTTTGTCTTGTATTTTTATTTGACCTATTGTGTCATGTTTTTTTTTTATTCCTCATTATTTAATGAATGAGAGATGAATTTCTTAAAAAAAGAGTTTAACGTATGATACATAGAGTGTAGTACAATAAAACATACAAATATTGATGTTGAGTGTGACCCTTAACATACTATGCAAGATAAATAAACATTCAAACCCATTCGTCTCGGTGGCCCACACCTCGAAAAGTGAGGTTGTGGGTGTCTGAGCCAATTAATTTTGGGGGGCACTCGAAGACTTATTAAGTGTAACACCCCGTATTTTTATGATTATAATAATTATGGGATTAATTATTATTGTTGTATTAATTAAATTAAGCATGAGTAATTAATTGTTAATTAATCCGAATTACATTAAAATAATTTTAATAAATATTAACTAGCGTGCCAAGGGTTAATACTTATTGAATATTACTGTGTGGATATGTAGTATGGAATTATGTAATATTATAAATTATCGAGAGTGTGAAATACGACAATATGGTATATTACGTCAGGACGCGCGTGTGAGTCGTGTCGGGACTAATTTAATGGATTAAAGAAGTAAATTATTTTTAAGTAACTCGTATGGTCATTTAGAGTGCGCCATTGAATCCGCAAGGGTTGAGATAGTTAGAAAACTCAATCCGGGTATTTTCTTTAGACTCCAGAATATTTTTAGGCCTAACCAGCATCCCGTAGGTGTATTTTTATCTTTTGGATTTTTGGGGAATTATTATGGACGGAAATTAGATAATTAAAGATGAGCGTATGTGGGTGAGAGGGAGTTTGTCACATTCTAAACCTATGTGAGAGAGAGAGAGAGAGAGAGAGAGAGAGAGAGAGAGATAGAGAGAGAGAGAACCACAAAGGAAGAAGGAAAGTCCATAGGTGTTCTTGGTGCAAAACTCAAGAACTCACACCACAAATCCCATCAAAGCGTAGATTGGAAGATGAGGAACAAGTCTATACCAATTTCATCAGCGGATCAAACCATCATAATTGAGGAAAGTGTTTATTACTTGATTCCTATTATCAATAATTGTGCTCACGTTAGCATAGGAATCAAACATATGATTTAGAATTGAATTGGGTGAATTTAGAAAATATAAATCATACATTAAGGGTTATTTTGATGAAGAATTGAACCCATATACATGTATAATAGGAATCTCGAAATTAGATGTTGTGATTGAGAAACGAATATGGGTTTAAAGGTCCTTAAATTGAAATTTGGAAGAACGAGTGTTTTAATGTTTAAATTTGGTGATTTCATATTTAATTGATGTATTAAAGAGATTTAATGATTCCAGGTTGCTAGAAATCATCTAAACATATCAATTAGGCTTGCTATTTTGGTGGTTGGGACTGAGCAGTAGAGGTTTTAGAGTTGTTAATGGTGGAAAAATGTAGCAGGTGCGGGATGGGGACGAAACTGCTCAATCTCGTTCAAACAAGATTGAGCCTGGTTCGAAGGAGAACCCATCTCGCACGATATGTCATTCTAACGAACATGCTATCTAGTTCGAACGAGATAACTTCTAGTTCAAAATCTGGGACTTTCTATTTTTGACCCAAATCGAGTTACACAGTTAATTTGAGCGAGGAAAACTGTATTTAATGAATTTACCACAGTGCAGAATTGTTGGGAAGTATTTGGGAAATAATACTTTAAATATTGGAACGGTAAGTTAACCTTGCAAATTTTGAGAGAGAGTAATCGAAATAATTATATTATAAGTAGTAATGAGAGAATACTACGTATGGAAAATATATGTACGGGTTGGGTGAATACCCATTGATTTTAATAGGATGTGAGAGTGCCTATTATATGCTTGTTATTATGTGAATAGCATACCTACGCTACTTGCTATTAGGAAGAGGTTTTCGCGTAGTGGACAGTCTTATCCTATGTTGCCTATTGGGGGATATTTGACTTGTACCCAGAGCATATGAACTTGGTTATATACTATCTGAGATGTAGGATAGTTTCGACGGCTAAATGGGAGCGTAGGTATGTACATGACCCATTTGGATGGGGATTATTTTCGCCTCCAATAATTATGATTTGAATTTTATGGTTCGTGAGAGATTGAACTAGCAGTCCTTTATGTAGTGAGTGATGCGCCGGGACGTGATAGCTGAGTATGCATTGTCTTAACCTAAGGGTGCAGGATTAATATATATATACACTTGTGAATAATTCTATTGTGTGAAACTAGTAGATATGGTAATGATGATAAATAAAATAATCTTAGTGGATAAAAGATTAACTATTTGGATGGTTTTATGAAATGTAGTTATCCGGGATAAACTATTTTTAATAATGTATTGTATGGGTGATACGGATATACTACTGGTGAATGTAGATAGTGACATTGTGATTTTGAACTAGTAAGGCTGGGCAACATAGCTAGTGTGGATTAGAAGATGCGTTAGGCATGCATAACAGATGAAAGGTGAGGATCTCATGTGAGAGCCCGAAGGGCTATAATGCACATAACACTAGCTTTATTGCAATTTTAAATACTTGCTAAAACAAATATTCTTACAACTCGAGCTCTGACCTGTCTCTTGCTATTCTTCCTTCTTTTGTAATATATATGTATTATATCAGGTGCCCAGTCACAGGGTTACCAGACTTAGATGCTTTGATTTTTTAGCGAGCTGCAGCAGTTATGGGAGTTGCAGGTCCTTGCATTTTGATGCCTCTATCATTTGTTTCAATTCTATTCAGACATTTCATTTAGGGCATGTCTCTCCCATCCTCAGTTTTACTTTATCAAAGGGATTGTACTCAGTTTACTTTAGTAGTTCTTTTTCAGTTGGATTGACTGTTGTTATCACTACACCAAATCTGCCCATTTGTCAAGGTCATTGACCTTGACAAATTCACCTTGTCAAGGTCAATGACCGTGACATTTCGAGGCGAGACAACTTTTTTTGTCACGGTTGTGTCACGGTCATTGACCTTGACAAAAAACTCGCGTTTTGTGTCACGGTCGTATCAAGGTCAATGACCGTGACACGTTTGTCACGGTTATAAACCGTGATGAAGCCGTGACCTTTTTAAAAAAATTGTCACAGTCAATGACCGTGACACGCCCGCGACAATTTTGTCACGGACGTGTCACGGTCAATGACCGTGACAATTCTGGGCAGAATTAAAAAAAAACTGTTGGGCAGTATGGTCACTGCCACTGCCCAGCAGTATATTTGTACCTGTTATAGCAACGTTGTACCTGTTCCACACATCATATATCCGAACAAACTAAAGATAATGCAAATATATATTCAAATAAGAAACTATTTAAAAAGAAACAACATCACCATCATTTTATCTCAAATCTACAAACTATTTGCATGGAAAAGAGATTTTGTACCGCGACGCTCGGGAACACCTCCTTATCCTTCCCTTCTCGTCCGAATAGCGACATAAGTATAGAGCATATGTGGCCTACCCTTAGGGCCACTCCCTGTCCCCTGAATTGAAATAAAGTAAAATTAGTATCCGCCCCTCAAATATAGATAAATATAAATTGTAATTGAAATCGAAATCGAAATTGACATATAAATATAAATACATTACCTGTAGTGTCACTCAAACAGCTAACTTGAGCTCATATGGCACCTCCTTCCAACTAATGTACCCCGGGCAATTGTGTCAATTATAATTCTCTTCATATCTAAACACTAAGATATACCATAATCCTATGGAGGTATGCGTTGCAAATTCCTTCCAACCGTTGTGTAGCCAAAAATCAGCAGTTGAAGTTGTCAACTCCACCTTTGAATGGGGTATGGAAAGTGGTGGGGTATGGAAAGTGGAATTGACAACTTCAACCGGTGATGTTTGGCTACATAACGGTTGGGAGGAATTTGCAGAGCATCGCTCCATAGGATTATGGCATTTCTTAGTGTTCGGATAGACGAAGAGATTCAGTCTCCTCTCCACAAATAGGACACCCCAAATAACTATGTACTAATCACCTATTAAAGGTAAGAAGCGTATATTCATGGATAAGTATAAACAAAACTTAGATGTAGTTGGAATATTTATGTATTAATCTCCTCTCCACACACGCACACTACACAAGAGTGAAAATGATAAAGTGCAGATCAAGTAAAAGCATTAAAAATGGATGTTTCGGTATAAATTGAAATAATTATTACAAATTGAAAAATTGTTTCAAATTCGGGTTATCATAAAAAATGGATTGATATTCGGTAAGAGCAGCCAAGTCATCCACACTACTATTTAGACGCCTTGGCGCGTGTTGGACAATTGACCACGGCTCGTTGTTGATATATTCCGAGTAAAACACTTGCTTAACCTTTTGAAATGCACAAACAAACGGCTCATCGCTCACGTGGTCGTTGCTCTTCAACTTGGACAAGTCAACCATGATCAAATTGGTGACAGGATCAACTTTAGAAGCATTTTTATCCTCAACTCTTACCCATTCACAGTAAAATACAACCTCTTTGAAGCTTATATAATCCAATTCAAATATATTTTGGATTACACCATAGTAAGTCATTTCAGCTTCAACGAGGTTTTTATCTTTTGCGCTCGCTCGAAAGAAAGTAAGAGCCTTGTATGAAATTCCCGAGTTCTGTACATTTGTACTTTCCTCGTACACTTTAGCGCCGAAAATGTAACCGTTCAATCGATATTTTTTGTACTCTTGTGCCACGAAAAAGGGTCCAGTGGCTAGACGAGCAAGCCTTGATGTCGCATCACCCATCTTTAGGAGCTGAGAATATAGATAAATTAATTATATTAGTGGTAAAATTTGAGTGTAATGTAACGTTATATAACGACTGTTTTCATTGTAATTATCTCTTGTGTCAACCATAGCCTAAATTCGCTGTCTGATTGTACCACTGTTTTTCGTCTTTTATTGTTCTCACAGGCTTCATATTTACTGCATATTACAAAATTAATCATGTATAAAATAATCTAAAATAATGTTAAACATTATAATATTCGAAACTTACTTTTTCCATTCTTCGACATCTTCATGTGTGTCAAATAGATAACGAGCTACTTGTTCATGTTGCAAACTCGTTAATTTCACTCGTTTTCCCATCACATTACCACCATCATCGAGGAATTCATCAGTGTCATCAACGCTGGTAGAGTCAGTCATATATTCCCGAGTATATATTGATGACTCCACGGTGATGTATTCCTCTGCAATTGATCCTGCAATATATCGCGTATTCTTGACGTAATCTTTAAAAACTTTCATCAATCTTTCAAACGGATACATCCACCGATATCTAACTGGACCACAAAGAAGTGCCTCGTCGCATAGGTGTACCAACAAGTGAACACTTATGTCAAAGAATGCTGGGGGAAAGTACTTCTCCAATACACAAATCGCTTCGTTCACAGCCAATTTTGCGGCCACTATGTGTTCTCGATTCACTACCTTCTCACACAAGAGGGAGAAGGTAATACTAATTTGCATAATAGCCCTACGCAAATCCTTGTGCTTGGAGAAACAGTGCTTAAACAATAGAGGAACCAATTGCATGATCACATGCCAATCGTGGGACTTACACTTATGTAAATCATGAGTAGCATAATTCACAATCCTTTGCAAGTTGGACGAAAAAGTAGATGGGCCCTTCAAATTATATATTGTGTCTAGAAGCACCTTCCTTTCCTCACTCGTCAAAGTAAATGCACCAGGGGGAATTATTGTCCTTCCCCTACTATCTTCTTTCAACCATAGTTGTGGTTTAAGTTTTAACGTTTTAAGGTCTTTTCGTGCATTTTTTCCATCCTTCGAATGACTCCCCCCAAGGCAAGTACCCACAATATGTTCAGCGAAGTTCTTCTCTGCATGCATCACATCCAATACATGGCGCACCGGGTTTTTCTTCCAATAAGGCAAGTCAAATAAAATTGACCTCCGAGACCATGCCTTTCTTATCTCAGTTTCATTCCCAGTTGGGGTCTTCTTATGCTTGACATTCTTAAATTTGGGATTCTTACCTGGCATATTTGGGCCACATTCAGAAGATTTACTTTCAATTTCTGAACCAGAAAGTTGTCTCGGCGGTAGCTTATGTTCAACTCCGCCCAATAAAAAATTGGAACCTTTCTCAAATTTGAAACTATGAGCTGGGGGTAAAAACCTCCTGTGGCAATGGTATACATTTTTTAAGAGAGATTCAGTCTCCTCTCCACAAATAGGACACCCCAAATAACCATGTACTACACATCCGGATAATGTCCCATAAGCTGGAAAATCATGAATTGCCCACATCAACATAGCTTTCAGCGTAAACTCTTCTTTTCTAAAAGAGTCAAATGATTGCACACCATCTTCCCACAACTCATTTAATTCTTCTACCAAAGGATCCAGGTAGATATCAATGTCTTCACTTGGTGCCTTTGGCCCAGGTATCAATAAAGCCATCATCGAAAATTCAGGTCTCATACACTGTGAAGGAGGGAGGTTGAGTGGGGCTAGGATCACTGGCCATACACTCTGATTGGTGCTTAGATTTCCAAATGGATTGAAACCATCTGTTGATATAGCCAAACGAATGTTGCGTTGTTCTCGAGCAAAATCGGGATACTCATAATTCATCCTCCGCCAGGCAGTAGAATCAATAGGATGACGCATGATATTACCCCCTACTTCTGCCCTAGCATTCCAAGTCATTGCCTCTGCAATCCATGGTACTGTGAAAAATCGCTTTAATCTAGGCCCAACGGGAAAATATTTCAATACTTTTTGAGGCACTTTTGAGCTTGTGCCTTCCTTACTAGTAGATTAGACATATCTAGGTTCATCGCATACCGGACAACGATCGAGATTTTCATACTCCTTTCGGTATAGTATGCAGTCATACACACAAGCATGAATCGATTTATACTTCATTCCTAAACCTTTCAAACTGTTCTTCATAACAGGATAGCTATTTGGAAGTGTATTCACCTTGGGTAATAAGCCCTTCACCCATTTCAGAATTCTCGTCACGCTATTGCCAGACAAACCGTACTGCGTCTTCAAACTGTGCAAACCAACCATGGCATGTAAAGTTGTTTGATCTTTCTCACAGTCAGAGTATAACGGTTGGGTCGCCTTAAATTTTAAACTTTGGTAGTCATCGTCAAGTTTATCGTGTTATCTTCACGAGCACTTGAATCGTCTACATCATCAGTAACCTCATTCTCCTCAGCTTCATAAACTCCGTACGCATCATCAACTAAATCCTCTAACATATTATGATCTACGTCGTCCCCTTCTTCATCTATTCTACTTGTTGAAGGATGTTGTGAAGGTTGGTCAGGGACAAAAGGAACTTTCAATTCACCGTGAAAACTCCAAAATCGATAACTATCTTGCATACCCGATCTTAACAAATGTAGTTCAACTGTTTTCCACTCAAACACCTTACCATTCTTACACCTAGCACACGAACACGGAAACTCTTCATCATTACGACATCTCTTTGCATATTTCACAAATTCGTTAGCACCTCTGCGAAACACATCCCCCATTCTATTAGTCTCACCCATCCACTCTTTGTATTTCGGATATCCCATCACAGCTACCACAACTAAACACCTATTAAAGGTAAACAAAACTTAGATTTATAGTACATTTTTTTTAATTATCCCATCATTTAATTATCCTATTAAAGGGTATGTGGTCCTATCCCATTCAAGAATGCATTTTTCTGTAATATACTTAACAGCTCATGCACATTGTTACGATTTGAAAAAAATTCGACAGCATATCCCCTTAGTTCTCCAAGTACACGACGTAGATTGGCAGGTGTGAGTGTTATTTCAATTGGTCAATTAAAATAACAGTCACACTTGTCAATCTAGTATGTACCCAGAGAACATTAAGATACGACTGCAGAACTTCCTCCAAAAGTAACAACTTTAAGCCAATAAGAATATTATACAAAAATTATACAGTCTCAAACTGTCCAAACGGGACAATTCGAGAGATCTCATTACAGGGGTAATGACTCTCGAACGGGTCTAAGGGTTATTGAATGCGTACGCATAAGAACTAGAATGCTAGTATCTATGCGCACTATATTTAATTTCAAGTATGTTTCATATAATGGGTTAATTCAAATACAAAAATAAATTCATGGGATAATTCAAATACAAAAATAAATTCATGGGATAATTCAAATACAAAAATAAATTCATGTATTGACCACATACACACACACACACACACACTATCTAAGCTGTTCTATAGGTATAAAAACAATTATTATCCAATTATTATCCAACTATTATCAATTATTTATTTTGAATGTAAATAATATTCAAAACCCCACCCACCCCCACCCCCACCCCCACCCCCTCAGATTAATTCAAGACATAAGACCCTAAAGGGAATCCTATCTGCAACAAGATTCTAGCTAGTAAAGAAGACATAACAGAATATGGTGGAATCCACTACACTACAAAACCATTTAATAATATTTAAAAAATTCAAAACCATTTAATAATATTTAAGCACTAAAATTAATTTAATTTAATTTAACCTAGGAATTAATCAAATATTTTTATCCTATGTTTACTAATGCTAAAATTATGAAAAATGACACCACCACACACACACACACACCGTACCCCACCCCACCCCACCCCCTGACCCCTCCACCACCCCCTCCACCACCCTGCCCCACCTCGCCCCACCCCCTGCCACCCCTTCACCACCCCTCCCCCACCCTGCCCTACCCCATCCCACCCCCTGCCCCCTCCACCACCCCCTCCCCCACCCCGCCCCACCCCCTGCCACCCCTTCACCACCCCTCCCCCACCCTGCCCCACCCCACCCCACCCCCTGCCCCCTCCCCCACCCCCTCCCCCACCCTGCCCCACCCCGCCCCACCCCCTGCCCCCCTCCACCACCCCCTCCCCCACCCTACCCCACCCCACCCTGCCCCACCCCCCACACACGCACACACATACACACAGATATATATACACACACACACATAACTATACAGACAAATATATATATAAATGGAAGAGAGAGAGAGAGAGAGAGAGAGCAGTGTCGAAAGAGAGAGAGAGAGAGAGAGAGAGGGAGGGAACGGTGGGAGGGAAAAAAGAAGGGGGAAAGGGTTTTTGCTGGAAAAGTTGTCACGGTCGTGTCAAGGTCATTGACCGTGACACGAATTGTCACGGTCATTGACCGTGACAATTCGTTGCCACGGTCGTGTCAAGGTCAATGACCGTGACATAAAACGCGTGTTTTTTTGTCACGGTCAATGACCTTGACAAGGCTAGCCGGCTGAAAGGTGACAATTTGCCCATTTTGGTGTAGTGTATGGTTTATGGATTTGATACTTTGAACTAGAATGTTTTATCCAGTTTTTTTTTTATTTCAGTAGTTAGCTCATATACAGTATTTATGATATTCATGTGTATGGTGTATAGCTCATGTCTTAACTCATAGAATTTATAAATGAACTATTTGGTTTTAACTTTAAATGAAAAATATTTTGACAATAGCTTAATTAGTTATTAGGTGATTATTTTGGTTAAACATTTTCGACAGTGATGCTAAGAATGAACCAACCGAACATTTTGTTTTAAATTTAATAAAAGAATAATCACCCGGTATTTAATTGGGTGGGGTGTCATAGGTGGTATCAGAGCATCAGTATCTAGTGTCCTTAGGATCTGTGCGGCTTTCTACATTTCAGCGTAGCGTTATTTGATGTGAAGCCTTATTATAGGATTATTGTCTTCCCTTACGCATGTAACTTACTTCTCATGCTATGAATTATAATTGATGTGACTCATTATACGAAATCATTTGTAATTCGAGCATCGAACATTATATGACGACCAACAAGGGCCGTAAGAAGGACTGCAAGAGAAGACGACCGACAGAAGACAGAGATTATTATGGGAATGGTGCTCGTGACAAAAGTCACCATGAGTATTATTTAAGCAAGTGGTAATAGAATCATTAGTCGGGAACAAAGGGTTCCCCAGGCACAGTCGTAGGTAACAGTGGAATAATTTCAAGATCACCTAGCGTACTCGACGAGGGGGAAATCAAAGGAACTCTTTTAAAAAGTCTTCGATGAAGATGAAGAAAAGAAGGAGAGAAAGTGTAATAGGCCAATGGAAGTAGAAAATATGAATGCAATTGTGTAGAGTGGAGTGCAGCGACACTCATAATTTAAATTGGAGTTAGATTTGTAGCTCTTAGGAAAGACATAAAGTGATTAGAGTCAATCACCACATATAAAGAAGCGTGTTTAAAATTTAAAGAGAGATTTGGGTACGATTTGACCGTGAGGTCTTCCATTCGATGTTATAACGGAGATGCAAGTGAAATTTGTAAACTTAGCACAGTGGGTAAGCTAGAAACTGATCATGAGAGAAAGGTTGAATTGCATAATGAACTTCATACCTAGAAAAGGGGCATAGAATATAAAAGGGTTTATAGTTGATTAATGATCGTGTGTAGAATATGAGGATGGATGAGAAATCCATCTAAGATAACTAATCTTGATGTCATCAAGGTTATACGTTGGGAAGTTATTTCATCACTTCCAGAATAAGTGAGCCAGGAGGATTAGAGAATTTGGTCGAAAAGTAAAACTGAACTTAACGGTGTTAGTGAAACACCACATGAGAGTATGACCAATAGGGAACTCATTCAGATATTTTTGATTGATTAACTTCCTATAAAGTGATGATGAAGTCAATTAGGGTTGTAGAGGCCAACAATAGTTTCGAAAGGCCCGCATAGCCAAAGGGACAACGGGAGAATAATTGGGAGCTAAGACTGTCTGTCCGAGGGAAGGACATTCCAAAATGGTCAGTGAGACCAGTGACGGGAAATAGCTCGAGAAGTTTCCTTATGTGTAGAGAGTAAGACTACCAGTGTTGAATGTTTCCATGTTGAGAAGTGCAACCGGTAAGATCTGAGAATGGTAAACCATGCTAGTTAGGCATAACAACTGGAGGAGTGAGACTTTTAGAGGAGGAATTGGGTCAAAAGAATTCGGCCCAAGAAGTTACAACCCGAGAGTGGTGGGTTTAGGCAGGACCAGTGGAGTCCTCGGTAATAATAGCATATTAATCCTCAGGGTCATTGGGGCCCCGGAAGAAATAGGGTGGCCAGTAAATCCACAAGTGAGGCCTAGAGATGTTAGGCCAATGTTTCAGTGATGTGTGTGTAAGCCGCAAAACAGAATAATTTGCCCACAACGAGGAGGGGGCAACTATTGGATGAAATCCTAGATATATAACGAGTGCAAGTGATCATGGGTTGTTTTGGCCGCAAGAAGTGCATGTAAGGACCATACGATTAAGAGAAATTGATGAAGTTTTGTTTCATCCTTGTGAGTAAAGGATTTAATTATGTGACAGGAGTGTGTCATAACTTATATATGAATGATCAATACTAAAATTCACGTGCGAGTTGATTTTAGTGGGTACGTTAGGTTTGGACAGTCTAGTTATAAATGTATTGATCCACTACACCAAATCTGCCTAATTGTCCCGATCATTGACCTTGACAAATTGAACTTGTCACGGTCAATGACCGTGACGATTCGGGGAGAGACAATTTTTTTTGTCACGGACGTGTCACGGTCATTGACTATGATAAGTTCGTTAGAATTGTCACGGTCGTATCACGGGTAATGACCGTGACAAGTTTAGTCACGGTTAATAACCGTGATAAATCCTTGACCCTTTTTGAAAAAATTATCACGGTCAATGATCGTGACAAGTCCGTGACAACCTTATTTGTCAAGGACTTGTCACGGTCATTGACCGTTATAATTCTGGGCAGAATTTAAAAAAAATCTGTTGGGTAGTATGGCCACTGCCACTGCCCAACAGTATATTTGTACCTGTTATAGCAACATTGTACCCGTTCAAACATCATATATCCAAACAAACTAAAGATAATGCAAATATATATTCAAAATAGAAATATTATACATGATGATATAATCCAAATATAATTCAAATGTACCAACTTAAAAATAATGTCACTACATGTATGGGGTAAATGTGAGGAGGTGAGTAGGCCACACGATATACCAATTGACACATCCACTAATATACATCGTGTCGCATTATTCGCACAACCACAATAGGGAGTTCTCCTTCCCGGGTATCACATGCGTGATGAGCACTTTGGACTCGATCTCTTGAAGCGCATGTCCATGAACTATTCCACCCTGGACGATATTCGGGTCCCTCAACCCCCGACCTATCCGTTGGACAAAGACGCCTTGTAGGCATCAGACTGCGACTCATGCACGTCCTTAAGCTTTGTCTGAAACGACAAAAAGCACATGATTAGTAAAATAAGTAAACTAAAAAATTATAACGTAATTAACAAAAATTAAACTGTCGGATTACTTACAATCATACCTCCTTGTCCTTCCCCTTCTTCGTCCGAAGAGCCACATAAGTATCGAGCCTATGTGGCTTACCCCCTGGATCACTCCCTACCCCCTGAAATAAAATAAAGTAAAATTAGTATCGGCCCCGCAAAGTAAAATAATGAAGAATAATATATTTCTGTAGTTATAGAAAAATTAAATCTTACCTTCATTATATGCTCCACCTTGGCGTAAGACGTCCGGCCAGAGTAGTGCGCGTCCATATTTTTTGCCCGATTTTCCCTCCCCGATTGGCGAGATGCCAATTGTCGATCCTCGATCTCATTGTCAATGAACTTTTGCCATTGTGCCAATGAGATCGGCTCCTTGGGTGGGACGGATCCACGCCATTGGATAATGGACTCTCGTGTTTTCCCAAAGTACCGTGTCCGCATATTTTTCTTCCATGTCTTGTGTTTCTCCCTCAACTGCTCCAAGACGGAATCGCGTAGTTTTGGATCCAAGTTGAATTGTTCTTGTCCAACAAATACAATGTTAGTTGCAAATAAATATAAATATAAATATAAAATGAAATTGAAATCAAAATTGAAATTGAAATTGAAATTGAAATATAAATATATTACTTGTAGTGCCGCCCAAACAGCTAACTTGAGCTCATATGGCACCTCCTTCCAACTCATAAACCCCGAGCTGATGACCGTCTTTAGCAGCTCGAGGGATCTTGCTAATATCTCTGACTTGTTCTCGATGGTAATCCCAAATTTTCCATATTTGGGGAGCCTAGGGGCCGAGGATCTCTCGTCGCCTCCGCTACCACCGAGCCCAGACGACATCATCATAACCAGCATCATCATCCTCGCCTTAATACCTGAAGGAGACATTTGCTGTAAAAAAATGTTATTAGTACAGATAAAAAAATGTTATTAGTACACATAGACACACACGCAACCCCCCACCCCCTCACCCCACCCGCACACATACACGTACACGTACACACACACACACACCATCCCTGCCCCCACCCCATCCCCCCTCACCCCACCCCCACCACACACACGCACATGTACACGTACACGTACACACACCATCCCCTGCCCCCTGCCCCCCACCACACACACAATAATCCAATAATGATTAATAATTATATATACTATGTTTCATTTTATTATGTCTTATTTATATTCAAATTCAATTATTAATAATTATATATAGTATGTTTTATTTAATTATGTCTTATTTATATTCAAATTTAATTATTCAAAAGTTGAAAAATCCCACCCCCATATGGACAATAATCCAGTGGTCATGACACTTTTAAAACTAACCAACCCAACATTTACTAAATAAAATAATCCAACAGCAATGTCTACAATAAATGTGTATATTCAAATTCAATTATTAATAATTATATGTAGTATGTCTTATTTAATTATGTCTTATTTATATTAAAATTCAATTATTAATAATTATATATAGTATGTTTCATTTAATTATGTCTTATTTATTTTCAAATTTAATTATTCAAAAGTTGAAAAATCCCACCCCCATATGAACAATAATCCAATGGTCATGCCACTTTTAAAACTAACCAACCCAACATTTACTAAACAAAATAATCCAACAGCAATGTCTACAACAAATGTGTATGTTCAAATTCAATTATTAATAGTTATATGTAGTATGTCTTATTTAATTATGTCTTAATTATATTCAAATTCAATTATTAATAATTATATATAGTATATATTAATTTACTTATAGTATATATTAATTTACTAATTTACAATAAGGGGCAATCATATATTAATTTACTAAAAAAATTAATAATCAATCAATTTTTTACAAGGGACACTACGCGCACACACACATAGACACACACGCAGCCCCCCACCCCTACCCCACCACCCACCCCCCATCCCTGCCACCACCCCCACCCCCTCACCCCATCCCCACCACACCCCCTGCCCCCCTCCCCCACCACACACCACCACACACATATATACACACACATATACATATACACACATATATATACACACATATATATACATAGAAATGAAAGAGAAAGAGAGGAAAAAACTTTACCTTAGAGAGAGAGAGAGAGAATCGCTTGTAGAGAGAGAGAAAGAGGGAAATCAAAAACGGTGGGAAAAAAGGAGTCTAGGGCTTTTTTTACTGAAGATATTGTCACGGTCGTGTCAAGGTCCTTGACCGTGACAATTATTTTAATAATTATCACGGTCAATGACCGTGACAAGTCCGTGATAAATATATTTGTCACGGTCATTGACCGTGACACAAAACGCGAGGTTCGTGTCATGGTCAATGACCGTGACAAGAGTGGTCGGCTGAAAGGTGACATTTTGGCCATTTTGGTGTAGTGATCATGGGTAACAAGACTTTTTAGATGTCACCCGTGGGTAAGCCGGGTGGGCACTAAAAGCATGTTTTATTGTCACAATTTTACTACTGCATTGAGTTAGTAAAGTAGATCTTATTATGGTAATGTGTAGTGATAACTATCCAATGTTTGAATGATAGTGGATTGAGTGATAGACTATCGCTCTGGATACTCCGGGGGAGTAATACTAATTTGGTAAGGCATCACCCGATATAGGGTTTGGGCCTATATATATATATATATATGTATATATAGGAAAACTTCATGATATCGTAGACTTCAGTGAGTATGTTGTCTCGTTAGATGTGATCCCGGTACGTAGGGATTTATTTACTGATGTGAGTCAGGATGCTTTGTGTTCTTTATCGAGCGGAGATATATAGCTCGTTATTTATATGGCGCTGAGAGATTGTGATAGTAAGAGCGCCGTATTATCTGTCTTCTTTAGTGACATGAGAGTGGACGAGTAGACTTTTTATCTCAACACACGGGAATTCGGGAGTACATATTATGGACTGAGGACCTAACGGATCTCGATGACCAGCAATGTTAGATAGTAGTGTATCGGGGGGGGGGGGGGTTCTTTATTTGGATTTCACATTACGAGACATCCCACACACAAAACTTAGCGAACGTTGGAAGTCGGGAGAGGTTTGGTCTTTAGTACCTGGGATTAGTACCTTAGTCATTATATATAGACATTTATAACTGAGAGTTGATAGTTCTGTATTGACTTAAGGTGGGTAGAGCCGTACAACCCTGATGTGAAAACTAGTGTTGAACGTTTTCACCACGTGGGACAACCTAGGAAGTAATGATATAAAAACTAGTGGATGGTTGAGTGTAACCTTACTGTATAGTCATGCCAAGTACCTTACGTGCGATGAAAGTATATTACGTTCAGTGGACTTGTGCGGAAGTGCACAGGACTAGGGTGTATGGGCACACTAGTTAGCTGAAATTTTTAGTATCATTCTCGAGGATAAAATATGGAAACATATGAAATGAACGTAGACGCACAGGTAATATAGAGATGGGACTAAAATAGGACAAAGAAAATATATTTACGTTGAGAGAAAGGCATGTTGCCAGAAATCGAAGAGTAGACGGAAAGCGAGTGATTAGAGTGTCGAAGAGTATAAAGAATCTACACTTTTATTTTCGGGGATAATCAGAAACTACTCCGCACAGAGGAGGAATACGATGAGAATTACGTCATAACCAAATCAAAGGTTTTAGAGTCTGACTTCGGTAGACGAGAAGTGATTAGGATGTCATTTTTGTAAAATCGAGGAAGGTGGTGAGAGTATACCACCGTACACCAAGTTTACGATCTGACATGAGAGTTCATGGGTGTAATACCCCGTATTTTTATGCTTTCTAAATTTGGGGATTTAATAATTTAATGTGAGTTATCAATTTAATATAAATCCGGAAATTAATTATTTTTAATTACTAACGTGACGAGAGTTAGTAATCATTGGAAACTTGTTGAATATTACTAATGAGCAAAGTAATATAATATTGATTCTATTAAATGTCACGAGTGAATAAAATGATAATTTTGGAAATTTAAGTCGGGACGCGCCTGTGTCATGTCGGGACTAAATGTTGATTAATAAAAGTGAATAAATTATAAGTCACCCATATGGTCATTTCCAGTGCACCAAAGTGTCCAGAAGGGTCGAGATAGTCAGAAAAGTGTACTCGGGGGTTTAGTTTGGGTCTCGGGGCGTTTTTAGGCCTATTTAGCACCCCGGGAGGGCGTTTTGGACATTTCGTAATTTTGGATAATTAAACCCACGAAAATTACAAGGTTATATCAGATGCTTAGGGTTGCCTTCTAGGTTTAACTCAACCAAAAGCAAGTGACGGCCATTGGAGAAGGAAGGAGAGAGCTTGCCAAGGAATTCTAGGCCGAAAACCACTCCGTTTGCGCCGCCGTTGCCGCCAAACGATAGATCACGTCGCAAGGATCATAACCACACTGATTTCAGCACAAATCAGAGATAAAAAATTCCCAGGCAAGTATTTATCTTGCTTAATTTCGTTAATGCATCAGTCATGTTAGTCAAGGGTTGATTAGGATGAGTTTCATCGAAGAAAACCCATGTTGGAGATAGAAAAATTGCATGTAGTAATGATATAAATGATAATCTGGAAATCCCTTTCATATGTAGAGGTTGAACCACGGATTTATGATGGATTAGAAGTAGAAATTCTGGAAAAAGGTTGATTAGAACAAAGTTAAAGAAATTTCTAGGGTTCATGAGATTTGTATAAGTTTTGGCCCTTTAATCCATGGATATTGATGAAAATTCACATGCTTTACGTAGAAGATTGCTAGTTTGGGGTTATAATGTTTGTAGTACAAATTTGTGGGAGTTTGGGTGTTAAAAATTTGGAGTTGGATGAGGTTGGATGATAGAACCCATAACTGGTTTTTCTGCAGATTCGCCATACCTGTTTGATCGATCGATCGAACCAGTAGTGTCGATCGATCGACGAATCGATCGATCGAGCCCCTGCCATCGATCGATCGACCCCTCCTAGCAGACTCATATTTCCCCTTTTAAATAGATGAATTCAATTTAAATGAGTAATAATCCTTGGACATCCTTATTAAAATATTTTGGGAGATAAAGAAGACCAGTAGGACTTATTGATAATATGAAATCTTTAATGTAAGACGAGATTTACATTTTTCGGGGATGTTTACATATAAGGGACAATGGAACTTTGTATAAAAAGGGGGAGACGAGTAAGGTAGTTACGTTGGAAAATAAATGATTACCTACTGAAATTACACTTGGGAGGATAGGAATCCACGAGTGTCACTTAATAAGTTGGGATAATTCCACAAATTAAAGTAAGAAACGAATCGTTATACGTGATAACTAAATAACGAGAAATAAGGATAAATATCATAATTATGGGTTAAGAGATGTACCTAAATTTGATGTGGTAATAGTAGTATATTTATATGACTGTGTTTATGCATATACTATATACGTGTGAAAACCATGCCCGCGCTACTTGCTATCCCTGAGGTTACCGTGCTGGAACAGTCTTATCTCGATGGGACCTTTATGGGGGATATTGACTCGTACCCTAGAAGATAGATATCCTTTGGTACAGGCTAATCGGATCGATAGTCAGACGGCCTAAGAGACGTGGGGGCATGTGCTGACCTCTTAGAGACCAAGACTCTATGCTTCGCCTCAATATTGTTTGTGTTTGTGTTAATACAGTTCGAGAGTGATTCCGAACTTGTATTTCCCTTAGTACGAGTGATACGGGGACTGGATAGCAGAGTATGCCCGCACCATAATTTTTATGTGGGGTGCTGTTAGAATATATATATTATATGAGTATTTAATATATATATTTAATTCTGAAATTTTGGAATTTCCTACTGTGTTTATGGTAAGTAAGAAATGAATAATGATTTCAATTTGGAAATAATTGTTTTGAAAAGTATAATATGATACTGGGAAACTTTATTAGCAAATAAAGTTCAAATGGGAGCTTTGTTATTAAATGAAATTTACTTCTTAAACAGTTGAATTGTCAGTTTAAATCTTACGAGCAACCTAAGATAAGATAAGTTAAACCGTTGGGAAGGTTAGTGCGATAGGTGTGCACATTAGAAGAGAGGTGAGAATTTCTCAAGGGAGTGTCGCACTAATATGTTGTTGCATTGGCCCGTAAATATTTTAAATACTTGCTAAACAAATTTTAAATCATTTTTAAAATCGGGCTCTGACCCGTTTCCATTTTTCTTTTCTCTCTTATATATATATGTATGTATTACAGGTGCCCAGCCACAGAGGCGTCTTGCATAGGATCCTTTGGAAGGAACGCGCTGCAGCTTTGGTGGGAGTTGCAGGCCTCTTGCTTAGACGACCTCATTTGTTGATTCCACTTTTAGCACTATTTATTCAGTTGGGCATGTGTCGCCCTTTCCATTATTCAGCTGTTTAGCGGATATTGTATTTCGTTTATTTCCAGTATTTACTCTTTGGGATTTATTGTTGTCAGGATGTTTTCATTTAAGTATTAAATGTTGGATTCAATTAGTTGAATGTTTGATTAATTGGGTTGTTTGTTCGAGTATAGTTGTTGTATGATTGTTTAATTATGAATGATGTAAAGTTTTAAATGTTGGTTAGTATAAATAAAATTTGGAAAGTAATGTCTAAAATGGTTTTGACACTTAGTTTAATTATTTAGGGTGTTAAATTGGAAAAGTTCTTTTTACGACGGTGATGCTAAGAATGAACCAACCGTTCACGTTGATTATAATTTAATAAAGGACTGATCACCCGGTATTTAATTTGGTGGGGTGTCACAGGTGGTATCAGAGCATCAGGTTCTAGTGTCCTTAGGATCTGTACGGGTTATTTCGCTTTCAGCTTAGCATTTTTGTTATAGAGCCCTATTTTAGGATTGTTGTATTTTTTCTTTTACGATTATGTCTTCAGTAATTTGAGATTTGATAATAACTGTAGACTAATAAATTTCTTCACGTTTCAGATGCCTCCGAGACGTGCACCAAAGGATAGGCGTGCCCAAGCCGAGCCGCCAGTAGCTCCGGCTCAAGGAATGATGAATGCTAATGAGGTAGCCGCCATTGTTGCTCAGGCGGTGAATGTCGCGCTAGCAGTAGTACAGCAGGCTCCACCCCATATTCAGGCAGTGGCGCCAGTACCTGCACAGCTTCCATCAACATGGGAGCTGGTTAGGGATGCCTTTCAGAAGGCGCATCCCCCTGAGTTCTCGAGTAGTTCAGATATCATCATCGTCAGCCAATGGAAGAAAGATATCCAGAGGCATCTGCGTATATATGAGTGCACGGACGTGCAGAAACAGTTGTTGGCTTCCTTTGAGCTAGTGGGGGCCGCTTTGCAGTGGTGGGATTCCACCACCACCTTGGAGGAGAAGGATACTATCCCGATTCAGTCATTCTGGGAGCGGTTTGACCGCAAGTATTTTTCACCCACCGTGCAAACTGAGATGAGGCGAAAGTTACTGAACTTAAAGAAGGAGAATTCTACAGTTGCTGAGTATGAAGAGGAGTTCACAAGACTTCTCACTATAGTTCCAGATGAGGCACCCACTAAGGGCAAGAAGATACTATTATTTGTGGACGGGTTAGCTTGGAGGATCCGTCAGCACCTTATAGGGAATCTGTCTCTGAGTACCTTCACAGATGTACTCAATTCTGCTTTACTACATTGCCACGATCACCGCTTCCATCTGCAGGGAAGAAAGCGGGCAGGAGAGTCTGGCCAGCAGGGCAGGACATGGGGTAGTGGTGCTAGTGGAGCACCGACATCGCAGGGGCAGACTCGTCAGCATGAGCAGAGTTCCCATCAGGGGGACCCTGCCAAGCGGTTCCGATCAGGTGATTCCCGACAGGGATTTAGGGGATTTAGGCAGGGTCAGTAGGGCCAGCCTAATCAGTAGGGCCAACAAGGCCAATACCGCCAGCAGCAGGGCCAACATGGCTAACAGCGTTTTCATCAGGGCCAACAGCGCCAGTGGCGGGGCGGTAACGGCCAACAGGGCCGTGTCAGCAGGGTTAGAGGGGAGGAAATTTCAGAGGCCGATGTTCTGTGTGCGGCAAGAATTGCTATAAGTTCCAGGATTGTCCAGAGGGTGATAGGGCCCCATAGCAGCAGGGTGCCCGTAATGAGCCACAAAGGCCACTTTTTCCATCCTCCCTCTCAGCACCAGTTCAGGTACCAGCCCTAGCAGCCATTCCAGTCGCTCCGGTGCAGTAGGGACAGTTACAGTACGGACGTGTCAATAACGTCCACCAGGCAGCAGCTCCGCAGGCACCACCCGCGATTGAGGGTATGTTTCCTATCCATGGTACTATGGGTCGGTTTTATTTCATACCGGGGCGACGCACTATTTTATAGCTACTCATTTTGTGAAGGCCTTAGGGTTATTAGCCACAACAGAGAGCACTGTGACGTGTGTAGACTCACCACTGGGGAGTGGATCGCTAATTTTCTTTATATGCCGGGGTGTGGGGGTAGAGATTGGTAGCTTGGTTTTACCAGCAAACATGTTAGTCTTAGATATGCATGAGCACGACGTTATTATCGATATGGATTGTCTCGCAGCTTACAGAGCCATAATAGATTGTTTCGGTGGGAGTATTGTCTTTGCCCTTCCGGGGCAAGAGATGTTTGTAGTGGCGATGCCTGGCCCAGAGGGAGGCTCGACCGCTCATTTGTATTACATAGAGGAGGATACCTGTAAGGAGGTTGTGATTTCCTTAGACTCGATCCCAGTTGTTCGTGAGTATTTCGATGTATTTCAGGAAATACCAGGCCTACCCCCCAGTCGTGAGATAGACTTTGTCATAGATTTATTATCGGATACTCGACTTATAGCGCGCGCTCCATACCGTATGGCTCTGGCAGAGATGCGAGAGTTACGAGATCAGATAGAGCAGCTGTTTGGTCAGGGCTTCATTCGCAGGAGTACCTCACCTTGGGGCGCTCTAGTTTTGTTTGTGAAAAAGAGAGATGGTTCACTGAGGCTATGTGTGGACTACCGGGAGATGAACAAGGTCACGATACGGAACAAGTATCCGTTGCCTCGAATCGACGATCTGTTCGACCAACTGAGGGGAGCAACTTTCTTTTCGAAGATAGATCTGAGGTCAGGGTACCATCAGCTACGTATTAGGGAGCAGGATGTTTCAAAGATAACTTTCTTGACGAGATATGGGTCCTATGAGTTCATAGTGATGCCATTTGGACTCACAAATGCTCCAGCCGTATTCATGGACTTGATGAATTGAGTGTTCAGAGAGTTCTTGGATCAGTTCATCATCGTTTTCATAGATGACATTCTGATATATATTCACACTCCGAGGAGGGGCATGCCGAGAACTTGAGGCGGGTTCTTCAGACTCTACGAGAGCATCAGTTGTATGCTAAGTACGAGAAATGCGGGTTCTGGTTACGGGGAGTGCAGTTCTTAGGACATGTTGTTACTGAACAAGGGATAGCAGTTGACCCGAGTAAAGTGTCAGCGGTGAGGGAGTGGGGACAGCCCACGACACCGACGGAAGTACGTAGTTTCTTGGGATTAGCTGGATACTACAGGAGATTCATTCGGGGTTTCTCCAAAATAGCGGGTCCATTGACGAACCTGACTGGCAAAAGGGTACCATATGTTTGGGACGATGCTTGTCAATTGGGTTTCGACGAGCTGAAAGACAAGCTTACTTCCGCACCAGTCCTTGCTTTACCTAAGTCGGGCGTGGAGTACTTGGTTTACACCGATGCCTCTTTATGAGGACTTGGGGGAGTACTTCAGCAGGAGGAGAAGGCTATAGCTTTTGCCTCCCACAAGCTTAAGCCGCACGAGAAGAATTACACCACACACGACCTAGAGTCAGCAGCGGTCATTTTTACATTGAGGATATGGAGGCACTACTTATTGGGGGAGAAATTTCGCTTGTTCACAGACCATAAGTCACTGCAGTACATGTTCACTCAACGAGAGCTGAATATGCATCAGTGCAGGTGGTTAGAGTTTGTGAAGGACTATCAGTTCGACATACAGTACCATCCGGGGAAGGCTAACGTAGTTGCTGATGCGTTGAGCTGTAGACCGGTAGACGATGTAGCGGATTTCTGGAAAGAAAAATGGAAAGAGTTGGGTCACCAGGATGCAGTATCTCGTTCCTTCATATTTGTTATGTTAGTGACACCCGAGATTGTTACGAGGGTGATACAGGCACATACCGCAGACCCATTTTTCCAGGAGCAGATTGTACGACTTTTAGTCGAGGGTGCTGAGTCCTATTCTGTTAGTTCTGATGGGGGTTTGAGGTTTAATGGGAGATTGGTGGTACCACAAGGAGCCGAATTACGTCATACAGTGATGACCCAGTCTCACGGGTCCCTATTTAAGGTACATCCTGGAGGAGATAAGATGTATCAGGATATGAGGCGGCAATATTGGTGGAGTGGGATGAAAAAGGACATTGCTGAGTTCGTGTCCAAGTGTTCTACCTGCCAGCTGGTAAAGGTGGACCATCAGAGACCGTCAGGGTTGCTTCAGCCATTGGAAATACCCTCGTAGAAGTGGGAGAGTATTTCCATGGATTTTATTACAGGGCTGCCTACATCACTGCGAGGCCACGACTCTATCTAGGTGATTGTAGACCGTTTGACCAAGGTGGCTCATTTTCTGCCGGTGCGGACAGACTATACCACGGGTCAGTATGCTCAGTTTTTCATTGCTGAGATTATCAGATTACATGGGGTGCCCCTGAATATTGTGGCAGATAGAGACAAGATTTTCGTGTCACGATTCTGGGAGAGCTTTCAGGTGGCTATGGCTACAGAGTTGAGGTTGAGTTCAGCTTATCACCCACAGATGGATGGACAAACAGACCATACAAATCAGATGTTGGAGGATATGTTACGCATGTTTGTCCTTGATTTTGGAGGAGGTTGGGAGCCACATCTTCCACTGGTAGAGTTCGCTTATAATAACTCTTATCAGTTCACGATTGGAATGGATCCATTCGAGGCTTTGTATGGCAGGCCTTGTCGTTCCCCAACTTGTTGGCTAGAGGTGGGGGATAACAAGTTGCTTGGACCGGAGGTGATTCAGGAAACCTCCGCGAGGATTGAGACTATCAGGAGCCGCATTCGAGTAGCCCAGGACAGGCAGAAAATCTACGCCGCTGCGAAACGATTCTTTCAAGAGTTTAATGTGGGGGACCAAGTATTACTACATGTATCTCCTATGAAAGGAGTGATGAGGTTAGGAAAGAAAGGGAAATTGGCCCCGAGGTACGTGGGACCATTTCCCATTATAGAGAGGATTGGGCCGGTAGCATACAGATTGGGACTGCCAGAGCATTTACATCGCATCCACGATGTATTCCACATCTCGTCGTCGAGACGATTCCTTCGGGATGATATGGCCCATACCCACATCGCGATAGAGGAGATAGACTTACAGCCTGACATCTCTTACGAGGAGAGACCAGTGGCTATCCTAGACCATAACGAGAGAAGATTGAGGTCGAAGGTAGTTCCACTTGTACGAGTCCAGTGGGAGCATCATAATGTGGAGGAATCCACCTGGGAGTGCGAGGCAGATATGCGCGAGAGATACCCAGATTTATTCTTACCAGGTATGCCTTATTTTTCGAATTTCGGGACGAAATTCGGTTATTACGGGAGAAGTATGTAATACCCCGTATTTTTATGCTTTCTAAATTTGGGGATTTATTAAATTTAATGTGAGTTATTAATTTAATATAAATCCGAAAATTAATTATTTTTAATTACTAACGTGACTAGAGTTAGTAATCATTGAAAACTTGTTGAATATTACTAATGAGCAAAGTAATATAATATTGATTCTATTAAATATCACGAGTGAATAAAATGACAATTTTGTAAATTTAAGTCAAGACGCGCCTGTGTCGTGTCGGGACTAAATGTTGATTAATAAAAGTGAATAAATTATAAGTCACCCGTATGGTCATTTCGAGTGCGCCAAAGTGTCCGAAAGAGTTGAGATAGTCAGAAAACTGTACCCGAGGGTTTAGTTTGGGTCTCGTTGCGTTTTTAGGCCTATTTAGCACCCCTGGAGGGCGTTTTGGACATTTTGTAATTTTGGGTAATTAAACCCACGAAAACTACAAGGTTATATCAGATGCTTAGGGTTTCCTTCTAGGTTTAACTCAACCAAAAGCAAGTGACGGCCATTGGAGAAGGAAGGAGAGAGTTTGCCAAGGAATTCTAGGCCGAAAACCACTCCGTTTGCGCCGCCGTCGCCGCCAAACGATAGATCACGTCGCAAGGATCATAACCACACTGATTTCAGCACAAATCAGAGATCAAAAATTCTCAGGCAAGTATTTATCTTGCTTAATTTCGTTAATGCATTATTCATGTTATTCTAGGGTTGATTAGGATGAGTTTTATAGAAGAAAACTCATGTTGGAGATAGGAAAATTGCATGTAGTAATGATATAAATGATAATCTGGAAATCCCTTTCATATGTAGAGGTTGAACCACGGATTTATGATGGATTAGAAGTAGAAATTCTGGAAAAAGGTTGATTAGAACAAAGTTAAAGAAATTTCTAGGGTTCATGAGATTTGTATAAGTTTTGGCCCTTTAATCCATGGATATTGATGAAAATTCACATGCTTTACGTAGAAGATTGCTAGTTTGGGTTTATAATGTTTGTAGTACAAATTTCTGGGAGTTTGGGTGTTAAAAATCTGGACTTGGATGAGGTTGGATGATAGAACCCGTAACTAGTTTTTCTGCAGATTCGCCATACCTGTTTGATCGATCGATCGAACCAGTAGTGTCGATCGATCGACGAATCGATCGATCGAGCCCCTGCCATCGATCGATCGACCCCTCCTGGAAGACTCATATTTCCCCTTTTAAATAGCTGAATTCAATTTAAATGAGTAATAATCCTTGGACATCCTTATTAAAATATTTCGGGAGATAAAGAAGACTAGTAAGACTTATTGATAATATGAAATCTTTAATGTAAGACAAGATTTACATTTTTCGGGAATGTTTACATATAAGGGACAATGGAACTTTGTATAAAAAGGGGGAGACGAGTAAGGTAGTTACGTTGGAAAATAAATGATTACCTACTGAAATTACACTTGGGAGGATAGGAATCCACGAGTGTCACTTAATAAGTTGGGATAATTCCACAAATTAAAGTAAGAAACGAACCGTTGTACGTGATAACTAAATAACGAGAAATAAGGATAAATATCATAATTATGGGTTATGAGATGTACCTAAATTTGATGTGTTAATAGTAGTATATTTATATAACTGTGTTTATGCATATACTATATACATGTGAAAACCATGCCCGCGCTACTTGCTATCCCTGAGGTTACCGTGCTGGAACAGTCTTATCTCGATGGGACCTTTATGGGGGATATTGACTCGTACCCTAGAAGATAGAGATCCTTTGGTACAGGCTAATCGGATCGATAGTCAGACGGCCTAAGAGACGTGGGGGCATGTGCTGACCTCTTAGAGACCGGGACTCTATGCTTCGCCTCAATATTGTTTGTGCTTGTGTGAATACAGTTCGAGAGTGATTCCGAACTTGTATTTCCCTTAGTACGAGTGATACGGGGACTGGATAGCCGAGTATGCCCGCACCATAATTTTTATGTGGGGTGCTGTTAGAATATATATATATATATATATATATATTATATGAGTATTTACTATATATATATTTAATTCTGAAATTTGGGAATTTCCTACTGTGTTTATGGTAAGTAAGAAATGAATAATGATTTCAATTTGGAAATAATTATTTTGAAAAGTATAATATGATACTGGGAAACTTTATTAGCAAATAAAGTTAAAATGGGAGCTTTGTTATTAAATGAAATTTACTTCTTAAACAGTTGAATTGTCAGTTTAAATCTTACGAGCAACCTAAGATAAGATAAGTTAAACCGTTGGGAAGGTAAGTGCGATAGGTGTGCACATTAGAAGAGAGGTGAGAATTTCTCAAGGGAGTGTTGCATTAATATGTTGTTGCATTGGCCAGTAAACATTTTAAATACTTGCTAAACAAATTTTAAATCGTTTTTACAATCGGGCTCTGACCCGTTTCCATTTTTCTTTTCTCTCTTGTATATATATGTATGTATTACAGGTGCCCAGCTACATGGGCGTCTTGCATAGGATCATTTGGAAGGAACGCGCTGCAGCTTAGGTGAGAGTTGCAGGCCTCTTGCTTAGACGACCTCATTTGTTGATTCCATTTCTAGCACTATTTATTCAGTTGGGCATGTGTCGCCCTTTCCATTATTCAGTTGTTTAGCGGATATTGTAATTCGTTTATTTCCAGTATTTACTCTTTGGGATTTATTATTGTCAGGATGTTTTCATTTAAGTATTAAATGTTGGATTCAATTAGTTGAATGTTTGATTAATTGGGTTGTTTGTTCCAGTATAGTTGTTGTGTGATTCTTTAATTATGAATGATGTAAAGTTTTAAATGTTGGTTTATATAAATAAAATTTGGAAAGTAATGTCTAAAATGGTTTTGACACTTAGCTTAATTATTTAGGGTGTTAAATTGGAAAAATTATTTTTACGACGGTGATGCTAAGAATGAACCAACCGTTCACCTTGATTATAATTTAATAAAGGACTGATCACCCGGTATTTAATTAGGCGGGGTGTCACAATGGGTTGTTAGGAGTGCCTCTTAGGGAGAGTTACGAAATTTAGCCTCAAGAGAAATTGGTAAATGGGTAATATGGATTTTTTTTTCAATCACAAAAAGGATAAAGCCCATAGAGTGTAGGCTCGTCTTTTGGAAGCATTATTAGTGGGTCCACGATAATACGGTGTGCCATTATACGGGCGATATTTAAAGATATATCAGCATATAATAGTGAATATGATTGGTAACTAATCGAAAGTAGTAAGTAGTGAAGCTTCAGCCAAAAATGATGTTATTGGCAATAATACAGTGGAAAGTATGAAAACATTATTACAGGTTAACTTTTAATAGGATCAGATACATTGAGTGTTGGAAACCAAAGTTTTAGGTGCCAGGACATATCCGGATTTTTAGGATAAACAAAATAATGGAAGATACATTACGGATGTGTATACTTGACTTGAGCGGAAGTTAGGAATGATATGTTTCATTAGTGGAGTTTGCCTACAATATCTCCTATCAGGTTATAGTAGGGATGACCCCATTAGAGGTGTTTTGTGGTAAGTCTTGCCATTCTCCTGTTTGTTGATTAGAAGTGGGGAACGGTAAACCACTCGGAATAGAGTGATTCAGGACACTACGATCGGGATAGAGATGATTCAGGACACTAAGATCGAGGTAGAGATGATTATTAGGAGGGAAGTATGTAACACCCCATATTTTTAATGATTCTAATAATTATGGGATTAATTATTATTGTTGGATTAATTAAATTAAGTGTGAGTAATTAATTGTTAATTAATCTGGATTACATTAAAATAATTTTAATAAATATTAACTGCATGCCAAGGGTTAATACATTAATAGAATTATTAAATATTAATGTGTGGATATGTAATATGGAATTATGTAATATTATAAATTATCAAGAGTGTGAAATACGACAGTTCGGTTTATTAAGTCAGGACGCGCGTGTGAATCATGTCGGGACTAATTTAATGGATTAAAGAAGTAAATTATTTTAAAGTAACTCGTATGGTCATTTCGAGTACGCCATTGAGTTCGGAATGGTCGAGATAGTCACAAAAATCTACCCGGGTATTTTATTTGGACTACGAAATGTTTTTAGGTAGGGGTATTTTTGTCTTTTGGATTTTTGCGGAATTATTACGGAAAAAAATTAGATAATTAAAGATGAGTGTACGTGGGTGAGAGGGAGTCTGTAAGTTTCTAAACCTACGAGAGAGAGAGAGAGAGAGAGAGAGAGAACCACAGAGGAAGAAGGAAAGTCCATAGGTGTTCTTAGTGCAAAACTCAAGAACTCACACCACAAATAGCACCAAAGGGTAGATCGAAAGACGAGGAACAAGTCTATACCAATTTCATCAGCAAATCAGACCATTATAATCGAGGAAAGTGTTTATTACTTGATTCCTATTAGCAATAATTGTGCTCATGTTAGCATAGGAATCAAACATGTGATTTAGAATTGAATTGGGTGAATTTAGAGAATTTAAATCATAGATTAAGAGTTATTTTGATGAATAATTGAACCCCTATGCATGTATAATAGGAATCGCGAAATTATATGTTGTGATTGAGAAACGAATCTGGGTTTTAATGGTCCTTGAATTGAAATTTGGAAGAACTGGGGCTTTAATGTTTAAATTTGGGAATTTCGTATTTAATTGTTGTATTGTCGAGATTTAATGGTTCGAGGTTGCTAGAAATCATCTAAACATGTTAGGATATAAATTACGATTGTTGTTTTGGTGTTTGGGACTGAGCAATAGAGGTTATGGAGTTGTTAATGGTGGAAAAATATAGCAGGTGCGGGATGGGGACGAAATTGCTTAATCTCGTTCAAATGAGATTTAGCCTGGTTCGAACGAGAACCCATGTCGCGTGATATGTCGTTCTAACGACATGCTATCTGGTTCGAACGAGATAGCTTTTGGTGCGAACGGCAGGTCCGAAATCTGGAAATTTCTATTTTTGACCCAAATTGAGTTACACAGTTAATTTGAGCGAGGAAAATTGTATTTGATGAATTTAGCACAATGCAGAATTGTTAGGAAGTATTTGGGAAATAATGCTTTAAATATTTGAACGATAAGTTAACCTTGCAAATTTCGAGAGAGAGTAATCGAAAAAATTATATTATAAGTAGTAATGAGAGAATACTACATATAGAAAATATATGTACGGGTTGGGTGAATACCTATTGATTTTAATTGGATGTGAGAGTGACTATTATATTATTGTTATTATGTGTATAGCATACCTACGTTGCTTGCTATCAGGAGAAGGTTTTTGCGTAGTGGACAGTCTTATCCTGTGTTGCCTATTGGGGGGATATTTGACTTGTAACTAGAGCAAATGAACTTGGTTACATGCTATCTGAGATGTAGGATAGTTTCGACGGCTAAATGAGAGCGTAGGTATGTGCATGACCCATTTAGCTGGGGATTATGTTCGCCTCCAATAATTGTGATTTAAATTTTATGGTTTGTGAGAGATTGAACTAGCAGTCCGTCATGTAGTGAGTGATGCACTGGGACATGATAGCAGAGTATGCATTGTCTTAACCTAAGGGTGCAGGATTAGTATATATATATATGGGGATGATGTGACTATATATATATATATATATACTTGTGAATAATTCTATTGTGTGAAACTAGTAGATATGGTAATGATGATAAATAAAATAATCTTAGTAGATAAAAGATTAACTATTCAGACGGTGTTTATGAAATGTAGTTATCCGGGATAAACTATTTTTAATAATGTATTGTATGGGCGATACGGGTATACAACTGGTGAACGTAGATAGTGACATTGTGATTTCGAACTAGTAAGGCTGGGTAACATAGCTAGTGTGGATTAGAAGATGCGTTAGGCGTACATAATAGATGAGAGATGAAGATCTCATGTGAGAGCCCGAAGAGCTATCATGCACATAACACTTGCTTTATTGCAATTTTGAATACTTGCTAAAACAAATATTTTTAAAACTCGGGTTTTGACCCATCTCTTGCTATTCTTCCCTCTTTTGTTATATATATGTATAATATCAGGTCCCAGCCGCAGGGTTACCAGACTCAAACGCTTGGATTATTTAGCGAGCTACAGCGGTTGTGGGAGTTCCAGGTCCTTGCATTTAGACGCCTCTATCATTTCTTTCAGTTCTATTCAAACATTTCATTTAGGGCATCTGTCGCCCATCCTCAGTTTTACTTTATCAGAGGGATTGTACTCAGTTTACTTTTGTAGTTCTTTTTAGTTGGATTGAGTGTTATTATGGTTTATGAATTTGAGACTTTAAACTAGAATGTTTTATCCAGTCTTATTTATTTCAGTAGTTAGTTCATATCCAATATTTATGATATTCATGTGTATGGTGTATAGCTTATGTCTTAACTCATAGAATTTATAAATGAACTACTTGGTTTTAACTTTAATTGAAAAATATTTTGACACTAGCTTAATTAGTTATTAGGTGATTATTATGGTTAAACATTTTCGACAGCGATGCTAAGAATGAACCAACCGAACATTCTGTTTCAAATTTAATAAATGACTGATCACTCGATATTTAATTGGGCAGGATGTCACATCAAGTTTGGAATCGGAGTTATTGAGGCAAAATTTTAAGGGTCATTTTACATTTTTACTAACATTCAATTTTAATTTAGTGAATTTTTGAAGTGTTTGAAAAATATCCAATTGAAAATAAAATTCATCCTATCAAAAGAAAGGATAAAATATAACAAATGAAATTTGTGCAAAATAAAGATTAAGGAACACAATAGGTTAAAACAAAACAAATGAAATTTGTGCAAATATAGATTAAGGAACAAAATGTGTTGTAAACAAATTAAACATACATAATACAAAGTGATATTAAACAAACATAATAAAATTTTCCAAGTATTTATTGAAAGATAAAGAATTGGCTATCATCTTTGTGTATTATTCATTTAATATCATGTTATTTAAATAAAGAATTCTTAAATTCACCAACTATATTATACATCTCCCCATCTTTTAGAGAATATGTAACTCGCCTCATCATATCATACTAACTATTTGCTATTCACCAATTAAAAAATGGTGGAGTTAATTTTATGTTTTTTAAAATAGGGGTGAAGTGCATAATTTAGTGGATACTCTTAAAAGTTTCCTTTAAATAACTACACCAATTAATAGTGAAGGTTAACAAAGAGATAAGATTTACAACTTATAAAGGAATTTGCGAATGTCCAACATCTCTTGTCTAACATACTTAAGACTCTACAAATCTAAATCCAGTCTTCCTTATCGGTTGAGCACTTTGACACATGTTGAAATCCAAGCACAAGGTCATCTTTATGACATATATATATGATTACGATATTTTTTCAAGTTCTAAGGGGGACACTTGACCCAGTTATAATGGAGTTCCCCCACTCATTTTGGGTCCGACTCTCCACTCTTATTTACATTCTGATCTGATTGAAAATTTTAAAGACTCGTTTAATGTGACGTTTAAAAGAATAATCATATTCTATGTTTGATGTTATTTTGGATAGGGTATAAAATGGGATAAATTATCCCAAAAGATCTCTTTATTCTATAAGTAGTGGATAAAAAAATTCAACCTTTGCGGTAATATAAAATTATCTGATGAGGAGTCTTTAAGTACGAATACAACTCTTCCCCTTTTAGGGTCCGTTTGGTTCGTGGGGAAATATTTTTTACCGCGTTAAAAAATAATTCTCCTAGGTAAAATATGTGTTTGGTTGGGCTTTTAACATGGTGAAATAAAATGAATATGGTGAAAAGTGAGGTGAAACTTTAACCATTTTAAACCATGAGTAAAGTGAATAATTTAACAGGTGAAAACAATGGAATTTATCTTATTACCAGACTAACCTTTCTTATTTCTACTTACAACTATCACACATCATTTCTTCCTCTCAATTCACACGATCATTAAATATTCATTCAATTTTTTTTTAATTTCATTTTTTATTTAAAAAAAAATAAAAATAAAATAATTAAAATAAATAAAAAAATGATATAGTTATTCCTACACCCTCTATGCCTTCCCCTACATCCTTTTCAATATTTAAATACTAAAAGATCAAAAGACCCTCTATGCATATATGATTTGACCAAATATAATCTTTTGCCCAAAACTTAAAAAAAAGTAATATTATGAAAAAAAATAAAAACATAATATTTTAAAATAAAAATCCTAATATTCTAGAAAATTAAAATTTTAATATTCTGAAAATATAAAAATTATAAAGTTATTTTTTCATTTAAAAAACGTTATATTATTTATATAAAAAAACATATTACTTTTTATTTAAATGGACGTTGTTAAAAAAACTGTTTCGTTATTTATTTAAAAAAATGGACATTCTTTTTATAACTTCTATTTAAAAACCGCTTCTTTTATTTATTTACAAAATTGCTTCGTTATTTATTTTTTAAGTTAAAAACTGTTTCTTTTACTATTTTAAAAATAGTCTTATTACTATATAAAAAAATGGTCCACGTCAGCGGTATGTATAGGCAGTACGGCCACTTATACATAACGTTGGCGCGGATCAACATATTAAAAAAAATGCTTCTCGCCAGCGGTATGTATATGTGATTGGACCACCTATACATACCGCTGCCGCGGACAATATTTTTTCAAAATAGTGAAAATATTATTTTTAATATAATAAAAAAAACAGTTTTTAACCAAAAAAAAAATTATAAATAAAAAAAACACTCTTTTAAGAAAACAGTTTCTAAAGAAAAACAAATTTTACATTTGATATACAGTTTTTTTAATAAAACAAATAGATAATATTTTACGTTTTATAAATAGTTTTTTTTTTAAATTTATTTATAAAAAACAGTTTTTTTATTGAAAATATTTTTTTTTGTTTTTATCAAATGTATTTATTTGATAAATAAATGAAAATATTCATTTATTTATTTGATTCAAAGGGCGTGGGAAAACATATGGAGGGTGTGAAAATAACTATTCCCATAAAAAATATGAAAAATAAAAAAAATAAAAAAATAAATGAATATTTGTTTGGTGCATGGTAATGTGTTAGGAATTTTTTTACTAATTGGGACGGTTTCATAGTTAGGAACTGTTTTTTTTTTAATTCTTTTAATTGAAACTTTTTTTTTTTCATAGTTGGGACTCTGTTTTTTTTTAATTTGGACTCTTTTTTTAAAAAAAAATAGGGCTATTTTTTTTAATGTTGATTTTTTTTTTAATTGAGACTGTTTTTTCATTTTCGAAAACTATATTTTTTAATTGTGGACTACTGTTTTTATAGTTGGCTTTTTTTTTAATTGTGATTGTTTTTTTACAAATGACAATTTTTTTCATTGTTGGAATTTTTTTTAAAAAAATTGGGACTGTTTTATTTTTTAATTAGAACTTTTTTTTTAATTGGTACTGTTTTTTTACTTATTTGTCTTGTATAGCCAAATATGATTAGTTGGGGGGGGTGATTGTGCCAAATTTGAGTTTGCGGTAAATACATATTTTTTAATGGTCATTGACACTTGTGTGATGAAAATCAAAATAGTTATGTGCATTTGAAGTATATGGGTAATATGATCATTTTAGTTTTTCACTATATTCATCTTGACCATACAAACAATAAATGGTGAAAAAGTTAAAACTTTTCCTTAGTGAAAACTCGACCATCTAAACGAAGATGGTGAAAACAAAATCATCAAATTAATAATTCATCTTTTACTTTTAACACGGTGAAATGTATTTCACCACGAACCAAACGGACTCTTAAAGTTAAAAATCATTACACCCACGTCACAATACCCAACCAATTTTTTCTTCTTTCTTTAGAAAAACCCTACACACAATTCCTCCTCAAGTACGTGCCCTATTGGTTTAGGTCAAAATAGGTAACTCTCATCACCATTATTATCTCCATGCTTGTTTCTTTTGTTGCTTTGTACTACCGATCACTTGTAGAATCATATACAATAGCTTGGTTGATGTTGTGTTTATAAGGTAGCCCGAAATACGAAGGTGAAACACCAATAGGATCAAAGTTCCTATAATCTGTCTTTTTTGCAATAATTCTTCTTCATAGCTTAGGTAGTATGAGATATGTTATCGTCCCTCCGTATTTGAGATGTTTAGAATAAAGATTACCACCATTGGGCTGTTGGGCACTTGACCAGTTGGTCAGGTTTTGTTCAACTAATTTATAAAAAAATGTTCGTCTAATTTTATAAAAGAAAAATTGTTTGGCTAATCTAAAATAAATAAAAAATTCAATTAATTAATTTTTTTAAATTATTCGACTAATTTAATACTTGACGTTCCTTTTTCTTCTTCATCTTTTTTCTGTGATTGTTTCATTTTTGTTAATCATATTCACCTTGATACATGTTTCGGCACTATATTTTTTTTAGCTAGTTTATATATATATGCACACACACAAATACAAATGATTTATTGAAATGTAACTTACATTGGAATGTAATAAATGGTAAATTGTTGACTCACTCATGCGATTAATTTTGGGCATCGAGTTTTTTATGTTATTTTACTATGGGGCGAAGCCAGGATTGTAAGTTGGGGGGGACCGCAATTTATCGAGGGTTTGGAGGTGAGAGCCCCCGAGGCGATTTCTTTTTAGAGTTATTTATACTATTATACAATATTTTAGCTCTATAAATATATTAACCATAAGCATTTTTTCTAACAATATCTTATTTATACACCATCAAAATACAAAAGTTGCACCACATACAAAACACATATTTTCTCCATAACTAAAATCCAACATTATAAAGTTGTCATTTTCTACAACACAAAAATAAAACAATTAAAAATTTTCATTTTTCCTAGACAAGTTAATTACCATATATTAATTAATAACAGTTAATAACAATTAATAATTAACTACTTTAACAATTAAGAGAAATTAACTACTAAACTAATCTACTAGAACAATTAAATCATGTAGGCAAATTAATTACTAAACTAATCTACTAGAACAGTTAAAATTAACTATTAAATTAACCAAAAAATAACTATTAAACTAATCTATATTTATTAATTACATCTATTATTAATTATTATTAAACTAATTAATACTTCTTTGAGTAATAACATGGATAAAGAAGAGTACCTTTGAAAATGAAAAAGTTTGGTTTGACTTTGATTTGGTTTGGCTTTGAAAATGAAGAGAGATACCTTTGTTGGGAACTTGGGTGCCGGCTGCCGAGAGTCACTTCCCAAAGTGAAAGAGTTAGGTTAAGTTCAAGTAGATATAAATGAATAAAATGGGTTGGGCTTGGACTTTTGAGGTATTAAATTGAGATATAACATATATAGGGTATTTTTTTTCAAAACTTTGGACTGGGCCATGGCCCACCCCTGCCGTGGGGTGACTTCGCCCCTGGTTGGAGTGACAATTAATTTTTTTGGTTATGTTTCAGGTAAACATCTACATATATACTATATATATTTATGGTTATACTTAAAATGGTGCTCATAACGTTTTTTAGAAATGGTTACATATGGATATTGAAGAAAGATGAGGTTATCACATACATGACGTCTCAAGTGTTGGTCAATACGTTAATTGTTGGGTATGTGTTTATTATTATTATGTCTGCTAGTACAAATCGGCACGACCAAAGATATATGTTGAAGAACATAGATCGCCTTGTACATGAGAGTGACGTGTCATACGTAGATCAACTTAGAATGGATATTGTATGATGTTCCTTTTTTGTTGCATGCAATATGGTTGGGAATCTATATTGATTTTACAATTTAATTTTAGTTTGCTTGGATATGGAGCACTAAAAACTATCACTACAACAGAATGTCTTATGAGTGACAAAAAAAACTGGACAAAACTAATTTTGTCACTAAAAATTACCTTTATATATGAAGAAATTTAATATCGTCATAAATTGTATGGGATGATGTTAAATTGGTGAGAAGATAATAATATTTGTCACCAAATAGTCATAAAAATTTTGGCGCCATTGTTCCCGCGCATTAGAATGTTGAACTTATCCATTCGTGACAAAATTATCATACATTTAGTAATAATAAATTTATCACATAAAAAAATTAATTAGTGACAAAAAAATTTCCTCACTTATTAGTAATAAAAATAACACAATCTTTTCAGAGGTCCATTCTTCTAAACCCTCAAATTGTTTTGCCCCAAATACAAGTACTCGTCTTCCCATTCGCACTATCCCCCTCCAGTCTTCAAACCCTCAAGCGCCATTGTTTCTCAATTGAAAGTAGCCAACACCTCTGAGGCGTGCGGAAAAAAGGAAATTAAGCAACCTCAGTGACACGCACAATGGATAATTTTACAGGCACTCTCCTATTACACACTCTCATCTCATCACAGTCGAAACCAAAACAGAGAGAGCACAACCAAAGTTACAATGGGTATTTGTCATTTAACTCTTCACTCTTTATTTGATTTCAAATTTATCTGTAAATTGATCCATATTTCATCTATCAAGTTTTAAAATACAAAAATGGTGGGTTTTACTGTTGCTTATATCTTTGTCTAAGAATGACTTATTAAAATTTGAAATAGTCTAGTTTTAAGACACCCCAAAGCAAACACATATTGATTCAATTTGATAGTCATCATAGGGATATTAGGATCTGATACTGAAGCTTCCATTTACTTGGTTTCAGAGAAGCTAAGCCAAAATGTGGCAAGTCAAAAATAGATCCCAAGTTTTTAGACTTTTGGACATCATAAGTTTGGGGGATTTTGGGGAAAAGAGATTAAAACTTCACTGGAACCCAATTTTGTCTCATTGACCTATAATCCTGTTGGTATTTTGAATCAAATTGTGGGTTTAGCATTCTTTTGTCATTAACAAATGCTGACACACACACACAAAAAAAAATCGAAAAAGAAAAATAAATTGGAAATATTTGAATAATTCTTCACTATTCAAAGGAGGAAACATAAGTTTCTATGCATATTCTAGCCATTGTAGTATTTGGAGCGTAATTGGAGCTGGTGTGGATTTGAGTCAACAAGCGGTTAGGAATTTTGTGCAGCGTTTGGTTGAGTTCGTCAGCAGTGAGGATTGGGTGACTCGGAAGGAATTTGCAGAGGCGTTATTCAAATTGGCGATGGTTCAAAAGGATCTGTTGTTGGTGTTTAAGGCTCCGTGAAGAAAAATTGATAAGGTTTGATATATATTTTTTCTGTTCAATCATATTTGTACTTGTATATATGTACTATATAGACAAGGAAATTTATCTATGAAATGTGGATGATTTTGTGTAGGTGAAGGTTGTAAGGAAGAGCATGAATCAAATTGTGGAAGCTTGGAAGGAGATCCCTTATGTAGCAGATGCTCTCTCTTTCAGGTGTTTTTTCAGAAATGAGACGAGATGTAGCAAATATATTGATTACATATAGTACATAAACATATCTTGGTTATTAATTTTATTTATTGATGTTTTGAAGAGTTACAAAATCCATTGGTGCTCTTTTTATAATCTTCCATAGCTCTAAAGTAGTTTTCTTTCTAATATATAATGGGAACATAAGTTTTTAGTGATGGACGCTATCCACCTGGCTCCAAAGCTTCTCCCACTATTAGCTCTGGAACTCAAATAAGTAACAAACCAAAATCACGTATAGCAGATTGTAGGAATAAGAGATTAAGTCCAGCAATGTTTTTTGGAAAGATGGACCGCAACAAGCCTGCTGATTGAAAAATGGGGAAAGTACTCTTAGGTCCCTCACAAACAAATTTTAAACACTAAAGGACTTTTGATAAATTTTAAACACTTAGGTTCACTAATTCTCTTTTTGTAGAAGTCCACGCTAGTGGCATAACAAGTGAACCTAATAGTAAATTATCCTTAAATGTTTAAAAATTATTACTAAGGGACCTAAATGTAAATTGCTCTTGAAAATTTGACATTGCTACTCCTCGTGCTGATTCTATGAATATGATTCCTGCGGATGATCTTTAGGTTAGAGAAGAGAAAGTGGTGGAGAAAGGTGTGAAGGCAAATGGATCTAATTTAGTATTTTTCTCCACTCAAAGGTGCTGAAAAAAATAATACATGGCTTGTGTATATCAGCCCAACAAATTGTAACTTTTATATATATATATATATATATATCATGCCAAGATTAATAGGAAAAAATGGATCAGATTCCAGAAATGTTGTAAATTTGGATAAAAGTTGTTGACCAAATTTGACTTTTTACCTAGTCAATCGAATCACTAACATGATTGCCACATTGTCTGTATTACGTTGTTGCGCTAAAACAATCCTATGTTAAGCAACCAAGACCATAAAACTCACTTCGGAATTTTACCAAACACTTGGTGTGCGGAAAACAGCCAAGACCTTGTTCCTAATGAAAACTAAGTATGCAAACTCAAAACGAATTTAATCAACAATCAACAAGTAGGATAACAAGAACACACAAGCAATCAAAGCAAAGAAACGACAACAATATAACGTGGTTCACCCAAACAAGGGTTACATCCACAATGGTAGGATTTCTTCTTTCTTTGATAAATGGAAGAACCACAAGGTTACACACTCACACTCTTTATCTCTCCAAGAAAGTCACTCACAATCAAGCACAAGAACTAATCTTAAACAAGAAGCTCTCACTCACTTTTCTCTTTGAAAAACTCACAAAATGTTCACCCTTGCTGGAAAAAACAGCACTGCATAAAAACAGAAAATAGGCTTCTATTTATAGATTTTCCTCAAAGTGGCAATTTTGTAAATATCAAGAAAAAAATCTGTTTTTCTCCCAAAACAGCCGTGAACCAACGGGAAGCCACCGGAGAGCCAAAATACACCACAAACTCCACCTTGGCGATCCGAATGATCCAACCAAAAATCCGGAATGAAAATCATTGAACCCGCTTGAAGATCACCCCGAAATCTACCAAGCTCAATGCGGCTCCACCTAACCGAGGAGCCTCTCCTTGAACTTCAACAAGAAGTGAGATTTAGAAGCTTTAGGCAATGCCTAAACTTCTCTGTAGTCACAGGTTTGGTGAGGAAATCTGCTGCATTCTCATCCGTGTGCACCTTCTCAATCAAAACCTCGCCGGAATTAACCCAATCCCGAACTCTATGATACCGTACATCAATATGCTTTGTGCGGGCATGATACACTTGACTCTTAGCCAAATGCATAGCACTTTGACTATCGCAATGAAGACGAACACTCTCTTGCTTCATCCCCAATTCATTCACCAAACTCTTTAACCAAACCGCCTCCTTTGATGCTTCCGTAAGTGCCATATACTCCGCCTCCGTGGTAGACAAAGCACTTGTCGCTTGTAACATGGATCTCCAAGATACCGGCCCGCTAGCAATAGTGAATACATACCCCGATGTAGATCTCCGCTTATCAAGATCCGCCGCATAATCCGAATCCACATACCCCGCAACAAACTCGGCCCCTTTCTTCCGCTCAAAAACAATGCCCATAGACTTGGTTCCCTTTAGATACCGAAGAATCCATTTCACCGCTTTCCAATGCTCTTTTCCCGGATTCGACATGTACTTACTAACCACACCCACGGCTTGGGCGATATCCGGCCTCGTGCAAACCATAGCATACATAAGGCACCCCACAGCACAAGCATACGGCGTTGAAGCCATCTCCTCTAACTCATCATCCGTAGAGGGACATTGCTTTGCAGACAAAGTGAAATGTGAAGCTAACGGGGTCGAAGTGGCTTTGGCATCCAACATGCCAAATTTCCCGATGACATGTGAAATATAATTTTTCTGAGATAATCACAACTTGCCAACTTTTCTATCTCGTCTAATATCCATACCAAGAATCTTTTGTGCCGCACCAAGATCCTTCATGTCAAACTCCCGGCTCAATTCCACCTTGAGCTCCGTTATTCGTGACATGTCCCGACACGCAATGAGCATGTCATCCACATAGAGCATTAACAAAACAAACGAACCATCATCAAGAACCCGAAAATATGCACAATGGTCATGATCACATCTCGTGTAACCAACCCGCAACATGAAGGTATCGAACCGTAGGTACCATTGTCGTGGCGACTGTTTAAGCCCATACAATGACTTCTTAAGCCGGCACACATGATCTTCCTTTCCCACTTCCTTGAACCCCTCCGGTTTCACCATGTAAATAAGCTCCTTCAAATCACCTTGAAGAAAAGCCGTTTTCACATCCATTTGCTCCAATTCTATATCGAATTGAGCAACCATTGCCAACAACACCTGTATCGAAGTATGCCTCACCACCGGGGAGAAGATCTCATCATAGTCAATCCCCTCCTTTTGTGAAAACCCCTTCGCTACTAGCCTTGCCTTGTACTTCGGTTCTTCTATTTTGTTAATTGCCTCTTTCTTCCTATACACCCACTTAGAGCCAACAATGTGTCGCCCCTTGGGTTTAGGAACCAACTCCCACACAGAGTTCTTTCGTAGAGCTTCCATCTCTTCCGACATAGCACCCATCCAACTCGCCTTGACATCACAATTAATGGCATCTTTGTATGTCGTTGGATCACCCTCACTAGAAATGAGAGCGTAATTGACCTCTTCCCAACCAAGCCTAGATGGTGGCTTGATCTCCCTACGCTCTCGGTCACGTGCTATGGATGGCACTTGCTTCACCCGTTGAGTGTCCCCTACCTCAACCAATTCCTCTTCCAAATCATCCTCATTCGGCTCCACCTCAACCGTGCCATTACCCGATTGAGAATCACTTGAACCACTAGTAGATGCACTATCACTATCGGTGGTTGATGATCTCGGAAATACCAAAGGAATCTCGACGGTTCTAACACCACCGTCATCGGCAACTTCCAAGAACTCCTTGGCCTTCAACATGGACGTCTCGTCAAATCTCACATCCCGGCTAACAACTAGCTTCCTCGTAGACGGATCCCAAAGCTTGAACACCTTCACCCCTTTTCCATAGCCTAGGAAAATACACCGGCGAGTTCTCGGGTCATTTTTAGTCCTCTCGTCACTAGGAATGTGAGCGTACCCCGGACATCCGAACACCCTCAAAGTAGAGTAGTCGACCTCGTGCCCAGACCATACTTCCTCCGGACACTTCAAACCAAGAGTCGAATTTGGTGACCGATTCACCAAATACACGGCGTGATCAAGAGCCGCTGCCCAAAATGATTTCGGTAACCCGGCATGAAACCTCATGCACCTTGCCCTTTCCATAATGGTGCGGTTCATCCTCTCCGCCACCCCATTTTGTTGTGGAGTCTTCTTAACGGTAAAGTGCCTTGTGATGCCCGCATCTTTACAATACTTGAGAAACCCACCATCTCTATACTCACCCCTGTTGTCGCTCCTCAAATACTTGATCTTCTTCCCCGTTTGATTCTCCACCATGGCTTTCCACTCCTTAAACTTCTCGAAAACCTCCGATTTTTCCTTCAAGTAGTAGACCCACACTTTTCGTGAATAATCATCTATGAAAGTCACAAAGTATCTAAAGCCGCCTACGGAAACAACATCCGAAGGCCCACACACGTCGGAATGAATATAGTCAAGAGTCCCTTTACTCTTGTCCGTAGATATAGTGAATTGCACTCGAGTTTGCTTCCCCATCACACAATACTTGCAAAAACCGAGCTTGCATCCGTGCACCCCTTTCAACAACTTTCGCCGATGAAGTTCTTCCATGCCCCGTTGGCTCATGTGACCAAGTCTCATCTGCCACAATTGTAGCTCGTCGATTTCAAGCTCCGTGGAGACTGCCGCTCCACCCACTACCGTATTTCCCTTCAATCTATAAAGATTGTTCGGTAACTTTGTGCCGCGCAAAATCACCATCGATCCCCTTTTGACCTTCAAAGCCCCACCCTCGGCTTGAATCACACACCCCTTTGAATCGAGTGCGCCTAAGGAAATCAAGTTCTTTTTAAGTGCCGGAACGTGCCTCACTTCACTTAAGGTTCGGACAACCCCATCCCACATCTTTATGTGCACCGACCCGATTCCCACTACTTTGCACGTAGCATTGTTTCCCATGAGAATCTCACCACCGGTATTGGACTTGTAATCCTCAAACCATTCCCGGTTTGGACACATGTGGTATGAACATCCGGAATCTAGAATCCAACCATCAACGTGATCGGCAGAAAAACAAGTAAGAACCTCTTCGCCTTCCTCTAAAGTAGCAACACCGGCCACATCCTTAGTAGCGTCTCCTTTCTTATCATCTTTCTTCCACTCCGGACAATTCCGTTTAAAGTGACCTTTTTTTATGGCACTTGAAACACTCAACCGTGCTAATGTCTCGAGATTGAGACCTTTGGAAGCCCCGGTTATTTGCACCCCGAGACTTCGACCTTCCTCTTCGTCCACCACCAACAACCTTGGCTACCAAGCCTTCACCTTGAGAAGATGAACTACCTCCACCGCTACCATTTTTCTTCTTCATGGCCACGTGAGAAATGATGTCCTGCATTACATCATTGAACTTGAGAGTAGTCTTCCCAAACATAAGTGTGGTGACAAAGTGCTCATATGAATCGGGCAACGAAGCAAGCAACAATAACGCTCGATCCTCCTCGCTAAATTGAACATCAATCCGGTTCAAATCGTTGATAAAAGCATTGAAGATATTTATATGCTTCATCATATCACCGCCCTCCTTCATTTCTAACTTGAAGAGCATCTTCTTTAGAAACAATTTATTTGACAAAGACTTGCCCAAATAAATCTCCTCCAATTGATCCCACATGCCCTTAGCCGTAGTTTCCGATATCACGTGATTGAGCACATCATCCGTGATATACATTTCAATTGAAGAAATCGCCCTTTGATCAATATCGCTCCATTCGGCTTCGGTCATATCCACCGGACGCTTCTTTATACCCAACAATGCTATAACCAACCGTTGTTGAACAAGAACACCCCGCATCCTTCTTTGCCACAAGCCAAAATTAATTTTCTTATCAAAAGGTTTTATCTCAAACTTCATTGAGCCCCCGGATCCATAACTAGGATCCCACTTCTTAGAGCCTCCGCTTGTAGAAGTTGATTCGAGAGTACGCGACACCTCTTCCGCCATTTGGAACAAATTCTAGAACTTATGCCAATATCACTCAAATTGATTCAAGCCGAACCAAAATACCGAGCAAACCAAGCAACCAAAGCTCTGATACCACTTGTTGCGCTAAAACAGTCCTATGTTAAGCAACCAAGACCATAAAACTCACTTCGGAATTTTACCAAACACTTGGTGTGCGGAAAACACCCAAGACCTTGTTCCTAATGAAAACTAAGTGTGCAAACTCAAAACGAATCCAATCAACAATCAACAAGTAGGATAACAAGAACACACAAGCAATCAAAGCAAAGAAACGACAACAATATAACGTGGTTCACCCAAACAAGGGTTACATCCACAATGGTAGGATTTCTTCTTTCTTTGATAAATGGAGGAACCACAAGGTTACACACTCACACTCTTTATCTCTCCAAGAAAGTCACTCACAACCAAGCACAAGAACTAATCTTAAACAAGAAGCTCTCACTCACTTTTCTCTTTGAAAAACTCACAAAATGTTCACTCTTGCTGGAAAAAACAGCACTGCATAAAAACAGAAAATAGGCTTCTATTTATAGATTTTCCTCAAAGTGGCAATTTTGTAAATATCAAGAAAAAATCTGTTTTTCTCCCAAAACAGCCGTGAATCAACGGGAAGCCACCGGAGAGCCAAAATACACCACATACGTCACCAAAACCTTTAACGACGGGACTTTCGTGATGAACGATTAACGAAATTTTTTTCGTCACCAAATATTTTTGGTGACGAAATTTTTTCATTTGGTGACGAATTTTTTTGCCACTAATTATTTGTTTTATTGTGGTGTATGTTATTGATATACTTTTTATATTTTTTAGATATTATATACAAAATAAGGGTATTTTTGAAAAACGGGAGACATATTAATCCTATATAGGGCCTTTCAAATGCACGATTGAAATATTATATTTCATCCTATCTTCTTATTCGGGGATCGAAATTGTACCAAACGCATGATTAAAATATAGATTATGTACTTTTAAGACTTAAAATAATATTGATTACGAATATAGGATAACAAACATTTCATTTTCATTTTCATTTTTAGTCCCTTTTTTAAATTAAAGGGACACGTGACATGTTGTGATTGATTTACGTTTTATGAATATTAATTCACGCCAGCGACTTTATTAAAAAATAAAGACTAAAATTATAAATAAAACATTTATTATCCTATTTCCAAAAAACATATTACCCTCGTCATTTCTATTCTTTTGGATCCTCTTGTTTGGCAAATCAAACGAGGCTAAGACATTCCCCTTATAAATTATCAACACTGTACGAATATAAAAAATATTGATTGATAATAAAACATCATCCTTCCAGACGTACAATGTCGAGAGCATAATTAATTTTAGCCATCATTGTCAATTCATTTCATTATTTGAAGACTTATCACCTACGCCTTCAATATTCTAATCATAGAGAGTACCAGCTGAGTAACGAGTACTATACTATTCAATATGTTGAATTTCTTTATTAGAGTCGTGATCTGTTTCCCAATAGTAATGGACTGATAAAGATGTAAAGCTACAAAAAAGTGTAGGAGTCGGCTAGGTTTCAAAACATGCAGTTATTTTCTATGATTACTTCTGCTAATTGCTCTTAATTTTATTTGAATGAAAAGTTTATTGATGCTGAAAAAAGGAGAATAACTGTTGTTCTTTTTTCTGAAGAAAAAATATATTGAAGATTGACTGGAATAAGGTGGAGTGGTGATACAATTTTAATTTTCAAACCTTAAATATTATAATTTGAGTGGTTGATGAATCTTTTTTTGTCTTGTTTTCAGTCGAATTCCAGTTGTATGGGAAAAAATGATTCGTGCGGTTATATTTTACTGTAGTATCCTTACTATATATTCTTAAACTAAAGTAGTGTTTTTGTCATTATGTCGTATGATTGAGTTGTTTTGGAAATGGATTTTTTCTCTTCTTTGTTGTTTTTATAAATATTGTTCTTCAGGTTGATTACCTTGTCATCGAGTGTAATGTTCTATTATTGAGCAAAGGTACATCCTCCTACGTATCCCCTAATAAATAATACACAGTATGATTTGGGATAAATGACTTTTTTAAGATAGCATGTTTAAATTAGTTTACGCTTACATACAAATCTCGCGATGTCGGTCTTTTTTAAACAAAATTATTAAAAATACATTAAAAATATATAAGGAAAAATATTTTTAAAATTATAAAATACAAAAAATTATTCAATTATCAAGTATACGATCAAATCGAAAGCATCTTTACATTAGATATGTAGAAATGATATAAATGAACAAAAAAATTCAGCAAAAATTTGGGAATGAGGATTTACACATATATTGAAAAAACAAAGACTCCCCATAATACACACCAACCTACATACACCAATCACCACTGCCTACACAACATCCTACTTCATGAAAACCCACCGTGTGCTATGAACAAACAAAAACAAACCAAAACATATATGTTTAAAGAAAATCATACTATAATTCCCTTCATTTATACTATTTCAAAATCAAAATTAACAACCTAATCCAAAAATATACAGATCTCTAAAAACGAAGACAAACCATAATAATCCATTAACGTTGCAATCCAAAGGTGTCTTCGAACATACATTATTTTTACAAACATGGAAAACTATTATGTTACAATTATTATAAGCACCAAAGCAAAATAAAATAAAAATTACTCAGAAAATTTATCAAACACCTCATAAACAAAAAAGAGAGATATGAAAAATAATGACGAACATAAGTGTACATAAACAATCATTTTAAAAATGTGAGGACTCGACAATCTTTAACCCTGCCTTCCTGATCAATTGTTATCTTTCCGACTCTATGAGGATCATGTACTTGGAAATCTTTGATATATCCTACACATCATATATAAGTTACAAATCACATTTGCATCTCTTCAAGGCACAAATTTATGCACCACCCATGTGCATTTGATCTGTAATTTTTTGTTTAAGGGTAAATAAAGAATGTACTGGGTTTACAATAAATCAAAGTAGGTAACTAAAGAAGATGTTAGAAGGAGTGGTTAGGGTACCTCGATTTTTCATGATATTGAGGAAGGAGGCTAAGGAGAGTTGTAGCGAACCCTCTTTTTCCGCATTCACGATTGTAAAATTTTCCCATCGTTCCTCAACGTCAACCATGTAGAGGTCAGATTAAGAGGTGGCCGGAGAGGTGAGGAAGAGATGGTCTGTCGGAGGTGGTTTACTGTGGCCTGTGGGTAGGGTAGAACTAGGATTAGATGGTTGTGAATTATTGGTGAGAGTAACTGGAGCAAATACTATGCGTCATATTTTAAAGACATGAGAAAGTTATGGGTAGAAGAAGAGACGCCTTATATTGGGAATAAGAAGGAGAGAGAGACAAAGACGTTTCAAGGAAAGAGAACTCGGTAGATTTTTGGGAGTACTCTTTGGCTATATACAATTGTCTTTTGGATTACCCATTTAGATTTAATTATAGTTATGAAATGTACACGTGTCGTCGTGTGGGTGCGAAAAATATCGACACTTAATTTCGTTGTCAACTTTAGTTATATACTATAACTAGGTGTAAACCCGCGCGATGTGCGGGCGAAGAGATTTTGACAGTCGATACACACCTTAAGTGTATACCTTTTGTCTTTGATATTATTGGATGTAACAATGTTGATTACAATGCTGTCACTATATTTGAAAAAATCTTTGATTTCACATACCAAAAATTCCTGAAGTTTCAATTATTAAGGAACTTTTATAAATAAAATGTCCAATCAATATAAGATTTGACCAACAAAAAATTGAAAAAATTTGAATATATATTAGGTAAAAAACAAAATACAAACTAAATAAGATCACAACTACAAAATGAGTAACAATATTTGAGTGAACATATATCTATGAAAGTGAGTATCAATACCCTCTAACAACAGTAAACATTGTTTGTACAATAATCACAACATGGGGCGGGGTTGTTTAACTAAAATCACAACAGTGATATTCGCTCCTTTAATCCACGATGTAGGAATGACCTATTAAGCAAAGCCATTTAAGTAAGAGCTCATGTGACCAAATGCATTCTCTTTGCAAACTTTTAGTGAACAGACAAAATAAAAAATTCAAAGAATAGTACAAAAGCTTTTTTCTATCTCACCTCCTCTTCGTGGTATCTAATAAAATATATATGATAGCATGTAACTACTGCTAAATACATTAACCAACAACGCAGTGCATAAAAATCTCTCCTGAAATATATTTCTTATGTACAACACAATTCAAACATATTTACAAATATGTAGAAAACGCGTATTGCATTTGTATAGCCCCTTGGTACTATATATTTTCATAGCAAACGACATTTCACCTTATGAATATTTTATGCTTTCTTATACTTTTTTTAAATCCTCTTCAAAGGATGTGACATGTCTAGCTTCAGAATACTTCTTTGGGAGATGGAGAAATAGTAATCTGGAAAACAATAATTATATACTTGTTAAAACTTAACTTTATTTTTCAATTAAAAAAAAGGAAAAACCAAAAAATAAAACATATACAAAAGCTATTCAGACAACACAGACACAGTTTGTGTAGATTCAAAATAGAAATATATATTGTTATTTTATTTAATAAAATGAATTGTCAACAACACACATTCGTTCAGATGATACTTGAATTCTCAAACACACATTCTTTAAAACACATTGTCATCAATATCTCAAAATTGGGAGTGGAAAGGCTAAATGATCTGATTTTTGGTAATACATCTTTTGTGTACTCATTCAGATTCTTTCCATCATCAATTAGAGTATAAACATAACAATAAATATTTACATTCACTAATAAAAAAAAATGACATAGTAAATACTGTTTCTTACTTGAGAACTTCGATGGGGATCTGAATGTTACATTTATGGGACAATTTGGTCATATTGTCAAGCTCCAAAACAAGTGTGTTTCTGCCAAAGACGTAGATATAAACAAAAAATAAGATAAAAATGTAAAGAATAGTGAGTTGGGTTTTTTACAAGTATTGGAAGAGGGGGATTTGGAAGGAGACATTAAAAAAAGAGGCGGTGAGATAGAGTTGGGTGGGGCGGTGTGGGGTGGTGTGCCGACTGGCCGTTACAGTCACCGACTCGTTCATTCATCTATGTCTGTCACACACGCTTTCCATTTGAAGATGACAAAAACCTGTCATCTCATCTCATAATCCCCAGTCAACAATCAAACATTAAACAACCAAACCCTAATCATATCTATAAAAAAAACGCATCCCCAACAAACCCCATTGGAATCCGACCTCCCCTCACTAGCCTCCATCAAAGTGAAATGCTCTCCACCTCGATTCGAACCTCCTACAACCCCATCCGCCTCGGACAACCCAACCACCGACGCCCAACGCAAGATCGACATCAAGGACCTCTCCATCGTGGTCACTGAGGATGAAGAGTCCCAATAGAAACTGGAACACTAAATAGGGAGAAATTGGCGATTCCTCTCTCAAAAGAGGTGGAGGATGAAGAGTCCCATCGTGATGTTCCACTCTCAAATGAGGAATGGACACAGACATAGAGTAAAGAGAGCGGGAGATATATTGGCGAAATGAAGCGAGATAATATAAGTGACGTGATGTCTTAGAAAGAAAGCAAAATTAAATATCTCTAAAACGCTGTCACCCCTTCTGATTTCTCTCTTATGCTGACTGTCAGATGATGTGAAATAAGGGATAGAAGCTTTCATAGCTTGCATACGTGGATAGGTTGGTTGGTGAGGAGCCCTAAATGCTTGTATAGCATTTCATAGTAGTATAGAGATCACTAAAATTTTAGGCTTCATTCATGAATAATATCACATGCGGGTTCATTCATAACTTTATATGTACATTTAAGAAAATTTAATCTTTTTTGCTTCTTTATTTGAATTCCAAAATCTCATATATATGTTGTACCATAAATATAGTATGATTCATGCACCCATCAGAAAAGGACACCTGAACTCATTGCCTATAGAAATGAGGTCATCTTAACTAATAATGAGACCCACTCAGTTATTAATATGGTTGATCTTGTCAATATGGTCGACCCCAGTAATTTAGAAGTTTAGTTAACACCGTTAGCTCACAGAAATTTAACACCGTTAAGTAATCGCACTACATTCATACCCTATGTGATTGGATGACATCGACGACATTGATTACACATGCACATGTGGGGGATACGTAAATATTCCCCATGTGCCAATAACTAGCTTTATTATTATTATTATTCTCTTACTAGTATGTAAAGTGTGTATTTGTGTAACCTATAAAGACATGACATATATTCAATAGTCTAAAAATATCATCCATACTCCCATATTAAAGGGATGTGAGATATTTGCTATACTATTATGCTGTCAAACTCTAGAGAGAACTTGACAACTTTCAACTTGTACTCGTTCATGGCTTTTGCCTAGTGATCAACACAACAAATACCCACTTGTGGACGTAGACATCAATTTAGGCCGAACCACGTAATTCCTATCTTATTTCTCTCCCTCATCTCATTAATTTTTTCTCTAGATTAGCGTTTAATAACTTATAATTCGTATACTCTAACTAATACATGATGGGAATAAATTCGCTGATGATTTCTTTAAATTACCCTCTTATATATCATCTTTATGCATTTGAAACCCATTGCATGTGTTAAATTGACAGTTTACCAACTTGTCATATGTTCTTGCTCATATAGTATCATCAGAGCATTGCATAGCTTACTGAAAACAAATGTTTCATCCTCATGATTTATGTTCTTCAATGTCACAAAATCGGCTTGTAACAACCTCCTGTAGTGAAGCAAAATCTGTATGTTTTTCTGGTGGCTTAAATGAGAATAAGTAGTTGCTTATGCGTGATTGGTTGTGGGTGGTTAGATTTTAAATAAGGGATAATGCATGAACTAATGCCTACTTTTCTTTCTAGAGATGAGTCCTAATGTATCAATGTTGGAGTCAATGAGAAAATGCTTATAGCATGTCTGTTTTCATCACCAAAGTATAAAGCAAAACAAAATAATATATATATATATATATATATATTAAAAAACAGAGTCTTCAAACGTAGTTATGCCACGTGTCCCTATAAATGATTCGCAACAAGTTTTCTGTATCTGGGTAGGAAAATGGGAACACAAAGGATCAATGTATGTTCTAATCCGTTGATAGCCAAATGACCAACCATTCAATGTCATTTAAAAGTTTTAATTATATTTAATAGTGTTAATCAAACAATGCTCCACCTTCTCTATCTCCGGATGGTCTGTACAAGTTATCCTCCCCTATCCATTTCTATGTCCCAATCGTTTACCCCTTTAACTCCAAAGAGATAAATTAATGCAACCATATTCACACATATAGTTTGTTCAATATCTAGCCGTATAATTGGAAATTATCACATTCCCTCGTTTTCCTCTAAATTTACAAGGTATTGGTGTCCACCACCAGTTTTTTAACAGAATCATTTAGCCTTACAAGCTATTTTTGTCCTTTTCATTAGCACTAATATTTAATTTTCTTTTTCTTTTAATTTTCCTTTTGGATTTCTACAGATTTTTCTATTTTTTTACCTGTTATTAGATTCATTTGAGTTTTAACATCTAACTCATCCAAGACATCTACTCTTAATTTGTTACAGTCTGTTTAATAGAAACATAAGGAATTACGTGAGTATATTCTAATATGATTACAATCTAGTCTTGGATTTCCTATCAATATATACATACAATTATATGTGTGTTTATAAAAAGTTAATACAATGAGAATAATGTAGTAAAAAGTTGATATATATGATATTTTCCTACTCAATATCCTGAACCTATTTATTTTGTGGAGATATATAGAAATTTAGTTTATCTAATCTAATCTTTATACACACACACACACACACACACACATATATATATATATATATATATATATATATATATATATATATATATATATATATATATATATATATATATATATAGAGAGAGAGAGAGAGAGAGAGAGGCAGGCTCCTGTGCACACTAAGTTTGCACATTACCTTTTTAAAGTAGTAAAAAAAATATTTTTGAGTTGATTTTTTTTGTGTGATATTTAAACATTTCAAGGAACCCATATAAAAAAAATCAGCTCAAAAAAATTTTTTTTGCTAGTTTTAAAAAATCGGTCAAACTTTCTATGCTTTTAAGCCCTTTAAAAACTGCGAAAGTTTGACCGATTTTTTAAAAATAGCAAAAAAAGTTTTTTTGAGCTAATTTTTTTTATGTGAGTCCGTTGAAATGTTAAAATATCACATAAAAAAATTGGTGTGCGCCAGCACTCAAAAAATTTTTTTTTACTACTTTCAAAACTTAATGTGCAAACTTAGTGTGCAAACTTAGTGTGCACAGGAGCCTGCCTCTCTCTCTCTCTCTCTCTCTCTCTCTCTCTATACATATATATATGTATATATATATATGTATATATATATATGGTGTATTTTAAAGTAATTTCGCCACGTGGCTCATTCAATTTACTCATTTATTAAATTATATGAAATTTAAGAGAGGAGATGAAGAGATATCTTTTTCATATTTTCATATTAGATAATATATATATATATTAGAATTAGATTAGCATCATTTTTTTAATAGATACTTTGTTAGTTCTAAACTAAAATTGCAAGAAATTTCACTGTGTATTATATTTAATTTGTCTAATTATTATTTTTTTCTTTATTTCAGAACTCAAGAGTCAAGATCAATGACAAGAACGAATACAGAGGTGCGACTAGAAGCTCTAACGTGCATCAATTCAATTTTTCATTGGAAGCATCCCCTATACATACCATATGTGCAGACCATTTTTTTTAAATAGTAAAGAAAATATTTTTGAACTTATTTAAGATAACCCCACAAAAAAAAAATCAGCTCAAAATAATTTGTTTTGCTATTTTAAAAAAAATTGGTCAAATTATGTCAGTATTTAACTGCTTAACAACTGACATAATTTGACCGATTTTTTTAAAATAACAAAATAATTTATCATGAACTGATTTTTTTATTGAGTTTCGTGAAATGTTTTAACACCAGACAATAAAAATCAACTCAAAAATATTTTTCTTTTATTTTTCATAAAAATATCCTCATTGGTGGACGTTAAGGTTGGCCATGGGCCCGGCCTGGGCAGGCCTGGTCAGGCTCGGGCTGAGCTTATAAAATTATGAGCTATCCGAAGCCCACTTGGGCCTGGATCGGGCCTTATTATGTAATCCCAAGCCTGCCCAGATTTGAAAGCTCTTTATCCAGGCTTGTTGGCCAAGCCCAGTTACCGTTTTTTTAAAATAAAAAAATCTATTTTTTCGTAATCAAAAACCTATTTTTTTAATTAAAAACATGTTTTAAACTTTATATATTACAGAGTCTATATATAAAGTTCCCCACTTTACATAAAAAGACTTAGTATATGTTTTTATATTTATAAAAGTTACCCACTTTATATCTTTATTTATAACTTTGCAGTCTTAAACTTTAATAATAAATTAATACACACCCACCCACCCACCCACATATCTATATATTTAATATTATATATATAATTCTCGGGCCTCACGCCGGGTTAAGAATTCAAGTCCAAGCCCGCCCAAAAAAAGATCGGGGCTATCAAATTTTGCTAAGCCCGCTTTGCGGGTCTATTCACCTTACCCAAGCCCTATTTTTTTATTGGACGGGCTGGGCGGGCTTGGCAGGCCTCGGGCCTATGGCCACCCCTAGTGGACGTTATATATATATAGTACTGCTCTTGTGCGGACTATCTCACATTTTAACAGTGCAGACTGAACATGTGTCACCTAACAGTGAGCCCGAAAAAGAGAGAGATAGTGCCTATAATTTAGCCAATAATTTATAGGCTCACCATCAGGTGATACATGTCTAATCCGCACTATTAAATTGCGAGATAGTCTGCACAAGAGCAGTATATATATATATATATTTTTTGAGAAGTTAACAATATTTGGGTTTAATCACTTTATAATAACAATTGTGTTTGTATTTTTTCCTTAAATAAAAGGAACATTTTTACTCAACTAAATTGTTGATTTAATTATTTTATTTTGCAATAAGAATAAAAACATCTAAGGACACAAAAATTTCTTTATATCTTTTATTACTATAAAATGCAAAACAATGCATTTATTATTCTTTGCAATTAGCCTATCCACGTGGCACCTAATATTTGTTGCATGTTTCCTCCGTCTCTCTCTCTTAATTTAGATACACAACCCTTATGGGGAAGCCAAAAGGTTTCTCATTCATCCCTTCCAACTCTTACATCTCCCACATCCTACATCCCACATCCGTTCCCTTCACTCGAATCCAGGTTCACTCACATTCATCCCCCATCCCACATCCATCATTGTCTACAATGGAAGTTGTATATTTCTTCCCATCTTATATTTATTTGGAGATGCGCCTGGTACAATGGCTCCTCATCAGTAACAAGATTTTGTTTTGCAAGAGTAGTTTTCAGAAACGAATTATTCCCGGCACCCATCAAGGTATTTAACTCTTTGGACTGCATATTTGATGTTTCTATCAGATTTAAACAACTGGACAAAGTCTCCAAAAGTTATCTCTTATTTTGCTGCTTTTAATTGGTCACCCATTTTTAATAGTTTGATGTGATGAAGTATGGAATTTGGATATGTTAGTCATTTTTGCACGACATACGCTCGATGAAATGTTCACCAAAACTTATCTCTTATTTTTCTGCTTTTAATTGGTCATCTATTTTTAATCGTTTGATGTGCTGAAGTATGGAATTTGGATATGTTAGTCATTTTTGCACGACATATGCTCGATGAAATGTTCCCCTAGAATTTTCTCGAAAATGGCAGTTCAGTGAGTTCAAAATTGTTGATTACCAATTATCCATTGCTTTCACTTAATCTCCATAAAATTATAGGTTCTTGAGTGTTTCTGTGGGATCAGAATTTTTATTTTGTCATTTGCTTCATGACATGTTTTGAAGGACAAAGGAAAATCTCAGATCTCATTTTTCACTCTTTCTGCGATTAAACATTTGAGGTACCTATAATAAAGTTCCCTTTTAAAGTGTATTATCATACACTTATTTACTACTTTTCTACTCTTTTGGGATCTCTCCTTAATTTTGTTTGAACACTAACATATAATCATCTAGGAATTTCAGGTAGTGGTATACTTGAAGTCTATATCTCATAAACAGAGATAAGTGATATGAATATGATAGAGACATGATATTATGGGAATAAGTGTAACGTTATGAGCATGTAGATGTATAAAATATTAAGTACCAACTGCAGATTTAAAAGAGCAAATTCCAAGGAATTTGATAGTTATAGAACAAAACAAAACTTCATTATTGCAAAAGCAACTTTAACTGTCAAAATTGTATCAATATTGCAGAATATACAACTTCAAAATATCATCATGGTGGTCAATCTATCTTTAAGTTAAAACTCAAATTCTTAATTTAGATCAGTAGCAATGAAAGATTACGTCTTTGCGACGAACCAAGTAAAGATAGAGTAAAATTTAATTGACATTGTAGTATCCAATAAAGATAATAATGCAAAAGTAGTAAGATGTTTATTAACAGTGTAATTTAGAAATTGGAAAAAAAATTGTGGTGTTTTTTGAAATGAATTTGAGTTTTATAGATTGTTTGTGTAAAAATTACGAGTTGTGTGATTCATGAGTTACTGGTGTTTTGAATTAGGCGCAAAATTTATTGGTCATGTGATTCATATCACATAGGTAAAGACAATATTGTGATGTGCGTGCTCGTGTCAAGTAGAAAAGCGTTATTTTGTAATGTGTTTTGAGCATATAGATATATAATATCGTAATGAGAAACTGCATATATGAAAGTGTCAGGTCATAGCACATAGATTATGAAATTGGCAGCAATGAAGTACGATACTTGTGTGATAGAAACATATAATCACAAACAGGCCATAAAGAAGGTTGTATCAACAATTAGTGTATCAAAACATATGAACCAACGACAAAAGTAAACATCAAGGGTATATTAATCCTTATGGGAGAATTATAAAAGGAGATTGTAATAGTATTTGTGCTGAATCAGTGGTACAGGTGACAAACAGATTGTGAAAAGGATTAGGAACAAATGTATGAACTGTGAACAACTCATAGTAGAGATAAAAACTAAAACCACAACAACCTTCACTCCGGGCATGACCCCTGCCTACTCTAACCCCCCGAAACTTATCTCATATTTTGCTGCTTTTACTCCATTTTTCTGTAGCTTCTTCTATTATGTTCTCCACTTATTCTTTGGCGTGTAATACTGTGGATGTTAACTCTGCAACTGATAATGCCTTTGTTGAAATACTCTTTATGTGTTCTTTTCAAATTCCCAAATGAAATGAATCTTTGTTTACTTTGATTTTTGTTTTTAACTCTTCTTTTATGTCAATTGATAGATAAATCTCAAAACATAAGTTCATCATGAAAACTTGATACATAACTAATTTTGTAATGTTATTACTTCTTTACCTATTGCAACTACATAAAATTACATCACACGTCTAATCTTGGGTATATATATATGTGTGTATATATATATATATATTTCATAAACAGAGATAAGTGATATCCTTTACATGTATATGCACACATTAAACATGTTGCACTATATTCGTTGTACTCTATATGATCATAAACTTCATTTCTGCCCCCAAGAATATGTCTCATCATAAGTATAGCATAAGCCTTTTTTCCTCATGTTTTTGAACAGTATGAGTGATCTTATTGTGACACCCCGCCTAATTAAATACCGGGCGATCACTCCTTTATTAAATTAAAATCAAGATGAACAGTTGGATCATTCTTAGCATCACTGTCGTAAAAATAACTTTTCCAAATTTAACACCCTATTTAACTAAGCTAAGTGTCAAAACCATTTTTAAACATTACTTTCCAAATTTTATTTTAAAAATAAAGATTTAATTATCTATAACAATTCAATATTTAAAGAATCACACCACAATAATCCTGTAACATATAATCCAATTAATTTAAACATTCAACAACTAAACCCCGGCATTTAAAACTTAAAGTAAAACATACATGCTGAATAAATCCCAAAGTAATAGTACTAGAAATAACTGAAATACAAATGACCCAATAAAACAGATAAATAGTGGAAAGGGCGACACATGCCCAATAAGGAGAATGATAGAAGTGGAATCAAGTAAATGAAATCCTCTAAGCAAGTGGCCTGCAACTCCCACCTAAGCTGCAGCACGTTCCTTCCAAGGGATCCTAAACAAGACGCCCCTGTGGCTGGGCACCTGTAATATATACATATATATACAAGAGAGAAAGAGGAATAGAAACGGGTCAGAGCTCGATAGTGTATATGATTTAAAAATTCGTTTAGCAAGTATTTAAATTGATACAGGCCAATGAAACAACATATTAGTGCGACACTCTCTTGAGAAATTCTCGCCTCTCTTCTAATGTGCACTCCTATCGCACTAACCTTCCCAATGGTTTATCTCATCATATGTCACACTATCCTTCCCCAAGGATTTAACTTATCTTAGGTGACTCTCAAAATTTAAGATTTAACAACATCATGGTTTAAAAAGGAAAATTTCATTAAGTACAAAACGCTCATTTTAACTTTATTGATTCATTTTTCAATATCATATTATATTTTTCAAAACAAGTATTTCCAATTTGAGTCATTATACATGTCTTACTTACCATAACACAATAGGCAATTTCCCATATTTCAGAAGTTCATATATATATATTAAATACTCGTATAATATATATATTCTAACAGCACCCCACATAAAATTTTATGGTGCGGGCATACTCTGCTATCCAATCCCCGTATCAATCGTACTAAAGGGAATACAAGTTCGTAATCACTCTCGAACTGTATAAATACATACACAAACAATATTGAGGCGAAGCATAGTTTCCAAGTCCAAGAGGTCGGTACATACCCTCACGTCTCTTAGGACCGTGACTACGATTCGATAGCCTGTACCTAGGATTTCTATCTTCTAAGGTACGAGTCAATATCCCCCATAACGCACACGAGATAAGATCGTTCCAACGCGGAAACCTCATGGATAGCAAGTAGCGCGGGCATGATTTTCACAGGTATATAATATATGCATACACAATCATATAAATATACCACTTTTATTATATCAATTTAGGTTTATCCAATAACCCACATTCACAACATTTATCCTTATATTCCCATTATTATTTATCAAGTATAATGGTTCGTTTCTAACTTTAATTCGAAGGGTTTTTCCAACTTACTACGTAACCCTCATGGACTCTATTCTTCCAAATGTACAATTCAGTAGATATCCATTTATGTTCCAACGTAACTCTCTCTTACGTGTCTCTCCTCTTTAATATATACTTACATTATCCCTTATGCAAAATATCCCAAAAATATAGATTTCGCCTTACATTAAAGGATTTTGAATTTTATTTTCAAAAATGAGAATTTCAAACGGTTTCGAAATCGGAATTAAAATGGAGTTTTAATTGATTTTTTTTTTATCTCTAAGAGTCCTCAAAACATAAAACTCTCTAGTAAAAATAATATTTTTAGAAATCCGACCGTTCGATCAAGCTGAATTTTTGTCAGCAGTCCTGTCTCGCCGTTCGCTACAATATATTAAAAATTCAAGCGATTCCAATGGTCTGATCATCTGGAATAAAAATTTTAGTGTTTGTATCTGATCAGAACTCTTTTCTTAATCAAACTCTTAATCCTTTACTTGACAAAGGGTTTCCAGAATATCATATAAATCATCAGTACATGAAAATTTTCTATCTAAAATTGGGTTTTTCTTCCATAAATCTCATCCTAATAACTCCTAAAGTAATATGGATGATGCATCAACGAAATAAGCAAGATAAACACTTGCCTGGGATTTTCAGAAATCTGGTTTGGTGTTGAATTTGGTGTGGTTGCGTTCCCCGTCTCGCGATCTATGCGTTGGCGGTGGCGGCGGTGCAAACGGGTGAGTTTTGAGCCTTTGAATGCCTTGAGAGCTCTCTCCTCTCCTCTCCAATGGCCGTTTTAGTGTTTTGAGTTATCTAACCCTAGGAGATAACCTAAACATCTGATATAACCCCTTGAATTTTCGTGGGTTTAATTACCCAAAAATACAAAATGACTAAAATGCTCTCTCGGGGTACTAATTAGGCCTAAAAACGCCCCGAGACCCAAATCAAACTCCCGGGTATACTTTTCTGACTATCTCGACCCTTCCGGATGCGTTGGCGCACTCAAAATGACCATACGAACAACTTATAAAATATTTACTTTTATTTATCAATATTTAGTCCCGACGCGACACGGGCACGTCCCGACTCAAATTTCTAAAATTATCATTTTATTCACTCGTGACATTTAATATGGCCACTATTATATATTACTTTGCTCATTAGTAATATTCAACAAATTTTCCCATAATTACTAACTCTCATCACGTTAATAATTATAACATAATTAATTTCTGAATTTTTATTAAATAATTAATTCACATTAAATTTAATAAATCCCCAAATTAATATAGCATAAAAATACGGGGTATTACACCTATTAAACTTATCCTTTTAGTAGAACCTTCATGTCCTATGCAATGATAAAATTCCATATGTTGTATGCTCCTTTTTCACTATTGAGATCTTCAATGGAAAATTACATCCTTATGCAAATTTAATTCTATTATAGTGAATAGGTTCTGTAAAATATTGTAATCGTGTATAAATTAAATCATTCGCTTGAAAAGAAGTGATTTGCATTTTTGTTCATTACAGATTAACATCAGTTTTCTATTTTAAATTTGCAGCTACTGATTCATATATATTGTATATTTATATGCTCTTAAACTTGCAATTATGCCCCCAACAATATGTCTCATCATAGTGATAGCATAAGCTTTTCACCTGCTGTTTTGCACCTGTATGACTGATAATAAAATTACATCCCTATGGAAATATTCTAATATTAGTTTTTTTATGTATCTATATCTTCATAATCCATCTTTATCTTAATTACCCAAACTTATGTGGCCTATGTTCCTTCATAGTTCACATCGGCACTTTTGTGTCACTATTTTTGTAAAAAATCCATGGTTCACTTTACATACAAAAGTTGACCAACTTATCTGTTTTTCCTCTGTGTTTATCATTACTTTATTATAAGGCAATTTTACCGGATGCATAAAGTTACTACTGTTAACTGCCTATTTAAAATTTGCATCCACTCATTCATATATATTGTATATTTATATTCTCTTCAACTTGCAATTATGCCCCCAACAATATGTCTCAACATAGTGATAGCATAAGCTTTTCACCTGCTGTTTGCACCTGTATGAGTGATACTATTAAACTGCTTCTTTGAGTAGAATATTCATGTCTTATGCACTGATACACTTTTTTATATTTTGTATGCTCCTTTTTTCACCACTAATATTCTTGAATGTAAAATTAAATCCTTATGGAAATATACTAATATTATATTTAATAGGTTGTGTGAAATATTGTAATTGTGTACACATTAAATCGTTCCCTGAAAAAAAAAATTGATTTGCATCTTTGTTAAGTATGTATTAACATCAATTTCTTTGGTTATGAAATTTGTTCAAGAATAAAAAAAAATTCCCTCCCTTCACTTACCCGATCTATATTATTACTCTAAAATGATCTCCGAAGCATTTAGTGCCCTAAGTAGGCAAGATACCCACGTCGGATTATAGCCTCATGAATTGGACATTAAATGCACGTGTCTTTTATTTTGTTCACATCTAATTATATGATTCAAAATCATATAAGGTTTCCACAATCTCTCCCTCTAGCTGTTAAATTTTTGGGGATTCAGTTGTTTGAAATATAATTACAGTAATGCAATGAAATATCCAAACATTTTTGTTTGGATGAAATGAGGAGTTTAGCGTTGTGTATAAACCTTTTTTATGTATTCACGTCGTTATGCGTTCCTTTATCATAACTTAAGTTTATTGATATAGACTTCATGACGAGCAGTGCTCATCATTGAATTAACTGCCAAACATACCATACCAAGTATCGATAATTAGATTTGGCATTTGGTATTTCAGGATGCCTAAATGGTGAAAGATGAACATATTACCTTTAACTGGCTATATTAGTCCAAAAAGATCAAATTATATTCATACGACTAAATCTACTTAAATCAATAAATTAGTCTATGACAGTTCAATGAAACATACATATCTGTGAAAGATCGGGAGATTTATGTTCATATGTTATCACATTCTTAAAAGTTTTTTTCCATTTTAAAGAATGTGATAACAACATATGACATAATATGTTAAAAAATATATATATTGCTCCTGTTTAGTAATGTTAACAATATGAAATACATGTTTGAAATTCCAATTATAATAGTATGCATCGTATGTAATAAACAAGAAATAGTTTGATAAAATTGCATTGTATTGTTGCATATTCTATGTTGCAGTGATTTTGTTTGGATCATACTGTTTCTGGCTCTGGACCGTCATTCAGAATAAGGTATTTTCCATTCCCCTTAAATTATATTTACTGTTATATTTTTAAGAAAGGAAATGTAAACTTTCGCGTTGACAATTCGAAGCTAAATGTTTTTTCTGTTTCTCTGTGATCTATTGGATTAAGTATTTGATGGTAATTGATCAAAAGATTCAACTTTCGTAATATACATTATCATATATAACATCAGTTAAACTGTGTAAGATAATGTAGATTTAGAATTTCAATCGATTTTTGGTGATGTCTTTTGCCTAGGACGTTTAAATTGCCCTAAATTGCCTAAATGGCAAAACACTCATTTTTTTATATTTGCCAATTAGTTATAAATAACTGTCTTCTCCAACTAAACACAACTACATCTTTAACTGCATGTTCTTATTTAAATATGATATTTTAACATGATATTTTTATTATATATTTTGTTCATATTTATGATTTCTTTGAAATGACACAATGAGGTTTGGCTCTTTGGCCCTATAGATACTACGATGTGGCTATACATTGGCGACTCACCACCGTCAATGGACTAAACATCCAATACCCAAATCTCCACATGGTTAACGGTCATTGCATAAAGCACCTTCGTTTGATATTTCTACTCTTTATCAATGTTTCACTCGATTGTTGTCGTAACACTCTTAAAGGAGTTCTCCCAATCTACGTCGTACACTATCTATTGGAGAAGTGTTTATTGATTGGTAATATGTTTGTGTTTTTTTTAGTTATTTAAATAATTCAATGATAGTTCAGTGTTATTGTGAATTATGTATTAAAAAAATATCAGGTAATTGTTTTTATTTTACTTATGAAATGTTAATTTCATCTTCTCTATCAATTTTTCAATTCTCCCAATTTTGACATGTTAAATGTCAATTTATGGTAAGGGCTTAAATTAGTTGTGTAAAATATATCTTGATTGCGAACTTCTTAGGAGTATATTACCAAGAAACCCATCCAATACTTTTTACGTTAAAATCAATAAAACTTTTGTTTTCTCCAGCATACTAAAAAGCAATGACTTTATCTTCTTATGTGCAAATATCAGACAAATAGATAGAGAAATAATGATATAAAATGATGTCTCTATGCCATGTTATATATATATATATATATATATATATCATGATATTATTCAACCAATAAAACATAATTGTTATATTCGTTCAAATTAGATGGATCATGCATACCAATCTCGCATTGCTAGATCCAGTCGTAGGTTGATAATGTTTCGTAAGTGATCAAGTAACGTACGTCGTACGTCAACGCCAAGTATTGCTTTAAGTAATATGCCGTATAATCTTCATCCCTCGATTCAAGACATGTCTTCCATTCAGCATCTTAGTTTTAATGCTGACAATGTAAGGAATCAAGGCAGTGCTACCACAAAGAAATGGAAGACAATTACGTCTCGAACAAAAGTGCTAGGAAATGGAGATGTCATCATAACAACGTTTGCTGATGACTCATCAAATGTGATTAACCATCCCAGTAACTATTGTGGATATAGTATTAACATTGTAAACCATGCTTTGGAATCATTCCATGCTGTAACTGGATCAGGTAAGTCATTTATTAACTGTACATAATAGTAACACGTATATATATTAAAAAGAAATATATATTTTTTTGGAATATAATTAATGCCAATTATATGTAATGTAGGAAATATAGGGGATACAACACTAATCGAGCATACGACTCGAAGTAAGGATCATTTAAATAGCATTTTGAAAAGTAAGTATGATATTATTAAGCGTTCATTAAAAAAACTCATAAAAAATTATGTATTTACTTTTATTATGGTTTAACAAATTCAAAAATTTAACGAATTTATAGGAAAGTTTAAAGAAGCATGGGATTTTGGTGGTCCAAGCGCTGTTTGTGACAATTGTAGTGCAATTCTATGGTATGAGGAGAAAATTGATAAGAATCATACTCCTACGTGTCCTAAATTCTCATTGTGTTGCCAAGAAGGAAAGATCATCTTACCCATTATAAAAGGACCACCACAAATTTTGAACGATCTACTGAATTTTGAAAATGATGGCGGTCTATCTAAATTCAAAGACAACATTAGAGCATACAATTCTATGTTTGCGTTTACCTCTACTGGCGCTAAAGTTGATAATCAAATAAATAATGGATTCGGTCCCTATGTCTATCGCATTAGTGGAGAAAACCATCATTTGCTTGGTTCTTTGGTTCCAGTTGAAGGTCAATGCCCAAAATTTGCGCAACTTTATATTTATGACACGGAGAATGAATTGAGGAATAAAATGAAATCTTTAGGAGGAGATAGACCGAAATCAAAGTTGGATGTAGAAGTTATTTCAAAATTAGTATCGATGCTTGATGAGCACAATCAGATTGCAAAAGTTTTCCGAATGGCACGTGAGCTTTTTGAGAATTCAAATCTCATGCCTGTGAGAATAAGGTTGATCAAAAATCGTTCAAAAGACCCATCGGTTTACAATTTGCCGACTGCTTTCGAAATAACAGCACTCATTGTTGGTGATTTTACTGAGGAGAATGTTATGAGAGATATTATTTTTGACCATAAGTCAAATGGATTACAAAGAATTAGCGATATTCATCCATCCTTTATGGCTATGCAATACCTATTGTTATTCCCATATGGTGAAGATGGCTACCAATTGGGTATAACTTATAGAAGAAACAATAGGAAACGTAAGACTAAACGAAATTGTTTGACTATGAGAGAATATTACGGATACCGTCTGCATCAAAGAAAAAATGAAGCTACCACCATTTTACGGTCCGAAAGACTTTTTCAACAATATTTTATCGATGCATATACATGCATTGAATATGAAAGGTTGAGGTGGATTAGAAACAACCAACCACAATTAAATGCTGAGCTATATAAAGGATTGAAAGATGCTATTCTTGAAGGAGATTCAACGCCTTCGTCTGTAGGAAAACGTATTGTCCTTCCATCAAGTTTCACTGGGGGTCCACGTTATATGGCTCAAAATTTCTAAGACGCAATGGCTATTTGTAGATTCTTTGGTAATCCAGATCTGTTTATCACCTTCACGGCTAATCCTAAATGGGCCGAAATCACAAAGTTTCTTGATATGATTCCTGGACAAAAGGCTGAGGATAGGCCAAATATTATCACACGAGTTTTTAAAATAAAACCTGACGCTCTAATGAAGGATTTAGTTAGAGGAAAACACTTTGGGAAAGTAATGGCAGGTACGTATCTCATATTTAATAATTAATGATTATAAATTATAAATCATATTATTTGATTTTCTAACCTTTTATAATATGTCAACAACTATAACAACGTTTATATTTTATGATAGCTATCTACACAATTGAATTCCAAAAAAGGGGATTGCCACACGCCCACATACTTCTATTCCTACATGAAGATGCAAAACAACCAACATCAGATGATATTGATAAGATTATTTCATCTGAGTTACCTGATTGTATTAGCGACCCAGTTGCGTACGCATCTGTTTCCCAATTCATGATGCATGGACCCTGCGGGCACACAAATCCCCGTTCCCCTTGTATGGCAAACGGATGTTGCTCCAAAAAATTCACAACCATGACCAAATTTGATGATAATGGATTCCCAATTTATAGACGGAGAGATGACGGGAGATTTGTAGAAAAGATGGGAATCAGACTTGATAACAGATTTGTTGTTCCACACAATATTGACTTGGTCGTCAAATACCAAGCTCACATAAATGTGGAATGGTGTAATAAATCAAGGGCAATTAAGTATCTTTTCAAGTACATAAATAAAGGACCAGACAAAACCATAATGGAGCTCACGCAATCAATTGTCCATAATGATGATGATAGTAAGAACGAAATCTTAGAGGTTGATGAAATTAAAACATTCCTCGATTGTCGTTACTTATCTGCATGTGAAGCTTGCTGGAGAATTAATCAGTTTAATGTACGATATCGAAGCATCGGTGTTGAGCGATTGAGTTTCCATCTACTAGATGAGCAAGTTGTCACTTTTAAAGATTCTGACAATCTGAATACTGTGATTGACAGGATAGATGCAAGGGAGTTAACTTATGCTGAATTTCCTTCAAAATGGGTTTGGGACTCAACGGCAAAGGAATGGTTTAGAAGGAAAAATTTAGGCATATGCTTAGGTCGTATAGTATATGCTCATCCAGCATCTGGTGAGAAATTTTACCTTCGTATGCTCCTAAACGTTGTTCGTGGAGCAAGAAATTACAATAAGGTGAAGATGGTTAATAGTATTGTTTATCCAACATGCAAAGAAGCATGTTATGCTCTCGGCATGTTGACAAAGAATGGCACGACGCTCTAGATCAGGTTTCACAATGGGTTACAGGCAATCAATTGCGCGACCTATTTGCTGTAATGCTTCTTTTTTGCGAATTTGCTGATCCAAAAAGACTTTGGGACGACAACTGGGAGATTCTATCAAAAGATTTGCTTCATCGCCAAAGAAAGATCTTATGCCTACCTGATCTTATTCTTAGTGAAAATCAATTGAAGAATTATGTCCTTCATGAAATTGAGAATATTTTAAACAAAAATGGGAAAAGCCTAAAAGATTTCTCGTCAATGCCACTTCCCGATGCTACAATGATCCGAGAAAAGGATAATAGGCTTTTAAGAGAGGAACTTTCTTACGATGCAGATTCTTTGGCACGAGATCATACTAACATGTTCAACGCATTGAATGATGAATAATTAGATGTCTATAATCATGTTATACGATCCGTCAAAGAAAACAAAGCAGGCTTTTACTTCGTAAATGGGGCAGGTGGCACGGGTAAAACATTTTTGTACAAAATAATTCTTACACGCTTGCGTTCAGAGGGAAAAGTTGTTCTCGCAGTTGCATCTTTAGGAATCGCATCATTGTTGCTACCTGGTGGAAGAACTGCTCATTCAAGATTTAAGATTTCGATTGATATTCACACCGATTCAACATGCGATATTCATCAACGGACTCATCTTGCAAAGCTCATTACGAAAATAACACTAATTATTTGGGATGAGGCTCCTATGAACCATCGTCATTGTTTTGAAGTTGTTGACAAAACATTAAGAGACATAATGCGATACAATGATGAAAAATCTTTTGAAAAGCCTTTTGGTGGAATTATAATTCTTTTGGGCGGTGATTTTCGTCAAACCTTACCTGTTGTTCATAAGGGAAGCAGAGAAGAAATTGTAAATGCATCAATCAACAAATCAAAGCTGTGGAGTTTGTGCCATGTATTCAACCTATCGAAGAACATGCGAATACAAGATTCAACTTCATTTAGAGATTGGGTCCTAGCACTAGGTGACGGTAAACTAAAGACATAATCATTTCAAGATGACGAATTTCCATCGTGGGTAAAAATCCCAAATTCAAACCTTATACCCCATTTCGATAACCCAATTGCTGATATTGTTTCAAGTGCATACCCCGATTTGGTTAGGAGATACAGTGATCCAGATTACATTAAGGGTCGAGCTATTCTAACTCCAATAAAACATATGGTGGACACCATCAATTCCTACGTACTAAATGTCATTACCGGAGATGCGACAACTTATTTCAGCTCAGACTCAATATCTAAGGCTGCTGGGGACATTCGTGACCAAGATGTGCTTTTTCCTGTTGAATTTTTAAATAGCTTAAACTTTCCTGGACTCCGAAGCCATAACTTGGAGCTAAAGATAGGTTCACCTATTATGCTAATGAGAAACATAAATCAAAGTGCCGGCCTTTGCAATGGCACAAGATTGATCATTACACAATTATCTCCATTGGTCATAGAGGCTATAATTATCACAGGATCTAACATAAGCGCAAAAGTATTCATTCCACGAATAATTATGTCTGCAACTGACTCCAAATGGCCGTTTATTCTAAGAAGACGCCAATTTCCAGTTCGTCTTGCTTTCTCTATGACAATCAATAAAAGCCAAGGGCAAACTCTCGATCAAGTCTCAATATACTTACCAAAGCCGGTTTTCAGTCACGGTCAACTCTATGTCGAGATCTAGAGTAACTTCAAGCAGCGGACTAAAATTATTCATAAATAACGATTACCAAATTGATAGACATTTCACAAAAAATGTTGTGTACGATGAGGTTCTATCATCTATATCTATAGGTATATTTGCGTAATTCACAAAAGTTTTAATATAGTTAATCCTTTTACTTATGATATAACTCCCTCTATTCATTTAACCAATATGTATTTTCTCATAAAACACTTCAGGACCATGAAAGAAGTGACAAGACTTGAAGATCTTTCACTAGGCAGGGATGATTAGACCATCTTTGTACGTGTCGTTCGGAAATGGGAATCAAAGACACGAACTGGCGATAACCCAAAAATATCTGAGGACTTTCTCTTAGTTGATGACCAGGTACATCATTTAAACATTCAAGTTTTTATTATTCTTTTCTCACACAAAATATCCTAATTTTAATAACTATTTATGGTTTATTTTTATAATTTTTTTTTAAATTGCACAGGGTGATTCAATACATGCAGTATTGCGCAAATACTTATTTGGCAAATTCGTCAATTCACTAGACGTTGGAAAAGTCTACACAATAACCAATTTCAGAGTCATGGATACTAAGCATAGCTATAGCGTCTCCTCCCATAATCTAATGATTGAATTCATTCCATCTTCAAAATTTATACATTCTGAAGCTGACAATTTCATTCTTCTAAAATATCACTTCCAATTTCTGGAGTTTGATGAATTGAGATCTAAATTGAGCAATGACACATATCTCACAGGTATTTTATATTCATTAATCATTATACAATTAACAACAATCATTTATTTCTCTTTAGATATAACTGTTCAATTTTTATTTCATTAGATGTGTTCGGCCTTTTGACTTCTATATCACCTATTGAGGATCAACCGGTTAGGGGATCCATAGTAAAGAAAAGGGTTTTGAAGCTTGAAAATCAAAGGTCCTTCCTTCATATATTCTCATTATTAACTTCGTTCATTTCCAATATATACTATTCATTAGCCCTTAACCACATAAACTATTATACAGTGGGGAAAGGATTTTCGTGACTCTTTGGGCCGAAGAAACGACACTAATATCTGAAGAGATATGCCAGAATTTCACTAACCATTTGATTGTGGCCGTTACATCCACTACGGTGAAACAATTTAGAGGTAATTGAAATTTATATTTCATAATATCATCTTTTTATATATTCACGATTTCAAACAATACATTTTAATATTCATACAACTTTTATTCAATAGGTGATTACTCATTGTCAACAACCAATGCATCCAAAGTCTATATAAATCCTGATGTTCTATGCATTCAAGACTTTATGACCAAGTAAGACTTTATTGACAATAACATATGTATTTTATCAATCATGTTAGTACAAATTGCTTTGAGGTTCCATTGATGGCCAATTTGACCGGATCCATACATTTTCGTTGTTTTCAAATGCCCCGAGACCCATACATATTGATTTCATTGTGTGGAAATGCCCTGAGGCCTAAACCATTTATACACCCACCTCCTATATTCGACAAGAAGAACAAGAATAGTTTTGTACAAGCCTTTGTACAACCACAGTCTGCCTTGCATAGAGGCTTGGTTGACGAAATTGGGGTTTTATCAGAGCAAAGATGACAGGGCTGTTTGGTTTATTCACAAGCCTCATTGGCACCCTCAACTCTCAATCGATATCACTGATCTCTATATAAGGTTTCTTATTTTACTTCTTTCTTATTCCTTTTTTATTTAATTATGTGGCCTTGCAGTCTTAATTAATGCATCAGTCTGCTGCAATAATGCATGTGACCTTCAGATTGAAGATCATCTTCCAATATTTTTTTGCCCAATGAAAGAAGTGCATCTGAAATGGGGCATAGGAGTTCATTTCCTCAATTGTAGGAGGCCTTGAGTACCCCTAAACCTTTCAGATCTATAAGTCCTCCCTTACAACAACAACAAGCCCCATATGTTAGCCTAAGACCTCAACAATGCCATTTATGCCCTCCTCCTTCTAGGGTAACACCACACTATCTTTCCCTTTGGTAAGAGGATGAAGCAAAACTTACAAAATTTTTTTAGAAAAAAGGTTGAAAATCTGTTCGAATAGAAGGATCACATTGGGTTGACCTATAGGTCCCAACTGACCCTGCATATGCTTGCAGTAAGGACAGGATTACAGTAAAAAAAACTCAGCACTAGGCCCCCACCGAAGCCAAAAATCAACACTGAGCCACACTGTATATTTTTCATGGACTCTCTCTCCCCCTCTTTCACACACACAATTCTAGGTATTTTCAAGTCGCTCTTTCATTCTCTCACTCTCTTCATCTTCCATCTTTTCCTCTTATCTCTTAATCCCATTTGTCCTTTTCTTTCTTTCATCTATTCAATCGATCACTTATATACCCCTACCACTTTCTTAAGATTTCCATTATACTATTTTTTTATCCCTACTTCAACACAATCAGGTATGAATTGGCTTTTGATAAAAAAACTGAAAAAGAATTTAGAAAGCAATATTACAATGTTCTTCTTCTTTGTGGGAGGGTTAGAGTAACATGTCCTGCAAGTGGTGAAGAGAGGTGCATAAGATCCGTCGCACCGACCGATCCAGTTGACTACAAAAGGTCCTCAAACTCTTCTTCTTCCCATCAAGCGGTTGCCAGGAAAAGACCAAATGATGCACTAACACAATTGCGCTCTCATTTTTCCAACCTCCGACGGATGGGCTCCGGTATTAGTTCTGTTCAATAACTTTAAGTTCCTCCCTTAGTGTGGAGCTGCTATATCACATATTATAGACTGATATATTATTTTGGGTTATTATCTGTGTACAGCCTACAGGAGTGGGTTTGGAATAGCTTTCCCTAGAAATTTTGAATAATCACCTGCCCTCCCATTAATCCACCAGCTCATAAACAATGTTGAAAGAGAGTTTTTATCAATTTTAGCTCCCACAAGAGCTTCAAAAAATTCCCAAAATCGCTTAGTGCCCTTGCAATTTAGGAATAAGTGATGAGTAGACTCACATTGATTGAGACAACCCTGGCATCTAGAAACCAAATTGATTCCAAGATCTTTGATAGCATCATCTAGAGGAACGCAATCATGTAAAATTCTCCAGGTATTGATAAAAATTTTCTTAGGAATTCCATCATCCCAGACCTGTTTCATGACAGCTGAAGTAGGAACATGATTCTGACAAAATTCCAGAGCTGAAGCAAATGTGAATTGGCTAGATGAAGATAACTTCTAGATCCGTTTATTTTTGGATATGATCATGTTGTCTAAACAGTCCTCTTTCACAATCATCATTCTCTTCTAAGAATGAGATCCCACTGTTGGATTGTTTGATTTATATCTGTCCTACATAAATTCAGCCCATAAAGAATTATGTGATTTAAATTTCCAAAAAAGTCTCATAGCAGAAGCTGTTATCAAATTGTTGAAGTTTGTAAACTCCAAAACAACTTCAGACTTCATTCTATATAGGGATTCCCAGGATTTCCATTGATATTTCCGACCTTTTCTTCATTACCAACCCAAAAAAATCTATTCAGCATAGTCTGAATCCTCCTAGACACCCTAATATGCAAGAAGGATATGTTTTAGACTTAAGTTTTTCGCTTTACTAAAACTTTGCATAACTTTTTTTACATAACTTTTGAGAGCTAAAGGTATATTAAGTGTCAAAATTATACCTTAATTTCATTCCAACAAATTACCAATGAAATAACTTTTTTTGATGAGTATCTGGATGATAAAACAATGCATTCAACGGCAAGACTACCTGTGATGCTCAACACCTACTCCCTAAACCTTCAAAAGAGTGCTGAAAATGAGTATCGTTGCCTATTTGAAAATTATTCTCAAGAGGCTGGTTGATAGTGTTGCTTTATACATGCTGTTGACTGTGATACATTTGGTTAAGAGGGACATCATGGACATGGAGATTGTGAGTGAACTCCTGCCTGCTGGAGTCATGGAGTGGATGCTTGAGGAGACACCCAATATTGTTAAAAAAAGGGACAACCTAAAGAAAAGAATTCTTCTACTAAAGAATTCCGAGGAGGTGATGGCAAAGGTTATCGATAGGATTTCTATAGATGTTGACTACAGTTAGATCTCTTTTGCATTACTTTTTTTTTCGGTTTAGTCACATTATTATAATTCTGTTTTGATTTTTTTTCCAAGTCACATTGGCTTTGTTCAATTCTGACATATTACCGGTTTATCTTTATGATATATATACAGACTTCATAACGAAAATCGTTCTTTCACCATGACAACTGAACCAACCAGAGGCAACAATTCACAAATTCAAATTGAAGGAGAATCTAAATCCATTGAAGATATCTTATCCCTTCGTTCCGACTCTCCAAATGAGGTATCCCCTTTTAAATATACATTTCCTTTCTCTCCTTCATTATCTTATTATAATATAAATATTATATAATTCACAGGTTATATATGTCACTTGCAACGCAAGAATAACAGGTGTAGACGAACATGGTGGTTGGTATTATGCAGCATGCAATCACTGCAATAAGAAACTTAAACATTATATCACTTCTTTCTTCTGTGAAACATGCAACACAGACAAACTTATTACTTCTCCGAGGTATTTTATTCGTACATCTTATTTTCATTTATTGTTCAACACATCAATTTTGACAAACATATACTTCTCCATACATAGGTACAAAATTTAAATCTCAGTCAATGACCAAACAGCTACCACCACATTCGTACTCTTTAACAAAGAAGCTGAATCTTTAATCAATGTCCAATGTTCAGAGCTTGCAAATATTAATCATGACGTTTCCGTACGTTGTTCATAATAATGTTACTATTTTATCACTACATTCATTTTACCCATTCCTTTTTCAAAAATAATATATTTACTATTTTCCACAGGTACCAAAAGATCCACTTCCACTAGCAATCACAAGGATTATCAGCACCTCTCACAAATTCCGCCTGAAGCTCAATAACTACAACTTAATACGTGGCTATGAAAACTTCACTATCTCAACCATTTTTAAAGATTCTTCAGACGGAAATACTTCAATGACTAACAACATTCAAAAGGTATTTTTTAGATACTCACTAATAATTTTATATTATAATTTCTTTTCTTACTCTAATCATATCTCATTTACATAATTGGAAATAAATCCAGTCTCAACAACACAAGAATCAATCATTATCACAGACAATGACAGTTCCTCTCACGGAAATGATGTCGAAAACGAAGTTAACCCAAAAAGGAAGATTCCTTCAAGGTATTTTAAATTTTTTTTACATTTAAATTCTATTCACATTTATTATACAATACTTTCAATATGTTTTTTTAACATATATTTTAATTTCTTTGTAGGAACATGGACACAAGGAAAAAAAGGATGATTTAACTTAATTTTCAAGATCTCATTCTTCATCAAATTATTAAAACTTCTTCTACTTCATCTAATTTCTATTTTCTTTCCTATCACAATGTAAAACATTGCCTATCTTTCTATGCATTTCGACTTGGAGTTTAACGATCACTAATATTCATCAATTTCACTGTATTTAAGTTCTTTTAATTCTAATTATAATTTCATACTTCGATGCCTTTATTATGCATTAATTTACGTTCTAACCGCGCATCGCTCGTGTTTCAACAGGCACCCACCATATTAAACTATGTACCTTTCTATTTTTATCCATCACCGTATTATTTTTGATTAATTGTTTCTTCGTTTTGAAACGGATCTCCTGATGTTTAATTTTTCTCCTGGATGTCATTAGAAACCTCATATGAGCTCGCATTAATAAATTTTAAATAGCTTCCTTTATTATGCCTTCAATACCTTATGCACCGCGCATCGCGCGGGTTTACACCTAGTTATATATCATTTTGTTACCATTAAGAATTATGTTGGTTGAGGGTATAATCAAATTTCAAAATATTAATCATTAGATAGTTTTCAACATTAAATTATAGCATTGTGTGTCAAATTATTCAATTAGAATTATGTCAAACTCCAAAACTTGCACATGATAACATCCCTCACCTTCAGCCCTATTGACAAGTGGTCTAAATAATTTAAGACATGAGTTTGATGATAATTTACAATAACAAGAAGTCGATCATAATGCAATGGTAAAGAAGTCATGCTGCATCTAGTATTATAATTTGAGAGAGAATATATACATTAATTATTCAAACTTGTTGAATTGCTGAAGCATATCAAAGATGGTAATATTGTTTGGTGGATAAGGATAGAGAGGTGGCATTCTCAATAAAGGGGTGATACTAGTTTGGTCCCCGCGAGTAAGCGTGTGATGTCTTTTGCGCACGGATCGAACAGGAGGCTCTGCTACTACCACCACTCCCTTTTTGTTAACCGCTGCCGCTACTTCCTGTCTCTTCCTCAAAAACCATTGCTCACGTGTTCTACCATCCTTCACATGTATATTATATGAATGTCAGAATGGAAAGTTGGATAATTTGCAGGTTTCAAACGTCAATTAAAATTTTCAGATATATATATATATATATATATATATATATATATGACATTACATCAGCATCAACAATAGTAAAACCAAATCAGCTATAAGTACCATCCATATCGTGTATCGATTCCTGTGATAGTACCCAACGCAGTAACAACCCTGACCTGCATTTATGCATCCTACACTCTATTCCAATTATGTAAACTAATGATGAATGGAGGATATTAGTTAAATGAGATGTTCATATCAACTGTTCATACCAATTGTTCTAGGTATGTTCATATCAACTATTCATATCAAATTGATATACCAAATTTACAGGTATCATATATATAGTATCGTTCTTGTGTATATCAGTCTGTATTTTAAGAGTGCGAATTGGACATGTATCACTTGGCGGTAAACCCAGAAAAGAGAGAGAGTGCGCCTATAATTTCTACGCTCACCGTCAGGTGACACATGTACGGTCCGCAATCTTAAAATGCGGACTGATATGCATCAGAGTGGTAATATATATATATATATATATATATATATATATATATATATATATATATATATATATATATATATATATATATATATATATATATATATATATATATATATATATATATATATATATATATATATAGTCAGGCTCTCAAACATACTCCTAGCAACATACTATTTTTTTAAAATAGTAAAAAAAATAATTTTGAGATGATATTTTTTATATGGATTCATGATATTTCAATGTACCCTATAAAAAAATCAAATGAAAATAATGATTTTTGTTATTTTTAAAAAATATGTCAAAAAATTGTCAGTTTTTATCCTTTAAAACTGTCAGTTTTTTTACCTATTTTTTAAAAATATCAAAACACATTATTTTGATATGAATATTTTTACAGAGGTACATTGAAATATCATGAACCCATGTAAAAAATATTAATTCAATATTATTTTTTTTACTATTTTAAAAAAATAAGTATGTTGATATATATATATATATATATATATATATATATATATAGAGAGAGAGAGAGAGAGAGAGAGAGAGAGAGAAGAAACTTCACAATGATAAGAAATTAGGCTGTGTTATCAATATTACTCTAGGTTGCACGTTTAATAAATCATAGAATATAAAGAAAATAATAAAAATATCACTCCTTTGGATATTTTCAATTGCATGCACCATGAGTGTAAAATTATACCAAATAAAAAATAACAAGAATATAGTAGTACAGGAAAATATCCACAAGCTCATAGACAAAGATTTACTAAGTTCATCAAATTTTAACGGTCTTCACGACTCGCATCCACTTTTAGTGGAGTATTGTTGGACTATTACTCACTCTATTTTCACTCTCTTTGTTTTATCTTTGCTTTCTCCCCGTGCAGCATCATTCACTCTGGGTACATTTTGCTAGCATTATGATTTAAAATATATAGTTGGCTAAATGAAACAGGAGTAGAGAGGGGGGGGGGGGGGGGGGGGGGGGGGGCGGAGGAACGTAGTAAATGCAATTATGGTAAGATGTCTTTGTTCCACAAAGTCAACAAAGGTGACTTATTGGAATAATTAGGATCAGATTGTCAAACAAGTTGCACTTATGGTTCACATCTAACATAAGGTACCATCCTCACATTTAGAGTACTATTTTCCTTTTTGATCGTCCCGAAATTAAATGTCATTATTATCAATATAGTATATAAAATAGTACAAAAATAAAAACCATTGAAAAGTTGTGTGAGAAACAAGGGATTCCATAAGAGTATGGAAGGGCATCTAGGTCACAACTATTAGCCAACGCCCAAAGCGTTAAACCCAAACATGTTTCTTATATTTCTGGTGGGACTCGCATAGTGAATGTTAATTAGTTTGAATCTCACTAGACGAAACCCTTCAAACAAATGGTGATGGTGGAGGGTGAATATTTATTTGAATACTAATTTTGGGACAGTAAATTTGAGATTTTTTTTTTAATAAAATCTTTGACATTCGAGTTTGGACTTGTAATTGGAATGCTGCGAGTAGTATGCAGCTTTTAAGGAAAATTGTTCTAAAAAATATTGAGAATATTTTTCTTCGGATCAACTTTTGTTGAAGGTTTTAAGATCTAGTTCATAGAGAGAATGCAAACCCAGGAATGTTTATATTTATGTTTACATGGGTCATTGATTTTTTTTTCTTTTAGCTGTTTGGAGTTGATTAATTTTTTTTATCAAAGCAATGTAAGGTTTTAAAAATGATTAATTAATGTTTAGTACCTATAAAAATTTCATTTAATGTTTACTCCAACAAAGGGCTGAAATATTTTTGTCTCTATTGTCACCTTATCACACACCTAACGACACTGACTAGACAACTAATGTCATCGTAATAATATCACTATCATGGACTAAATCTTATTTTGGAAAACATATTGAACTAAATTAAATAAAAATATAAATGTTGTTTTGAATGCCCCAAGTAAAATTTCAGAAAATTAATATTCTTACTAGACATGTTTACGAGCAATGTAACCTTCAATAAAGTTTAAAAATTTGACGGACAAAGATGTACAATTTACAAGTAATCCGAAGTGAGTGCAACTAGATTGATGTAATAATTCAAGAAAATCAAACACACTTACATTTACAAGGGAAGAGTCTGACATTGGGCACTTCACTGGAAGATCTTCGTCTAACGGCTCGGTTGGGTGCTCAATCGGCCACAGCTCAAATTCACTTTCAACCTCATTTTGGGGAACATCCATATCCCCTCTGTGTATCATTTCTCTGGTTTCATCTATCAATAGATTTAGGCTGTCCTTATTTTCCTATAATTTTCAAACACAATTTATTAAATTACCACTAGTAAGCATATAATCCACATGAAGTCATGCACAAAAAATGAGAGAGGGAGAGAGAGAGAAAAGGGGAACACCTGCCAAATCATCCCTACATGAATACCCCATGTTGTGAAGTGAAATATAAATAGCAGAAAGACAAACAGACACACCCAATATTCATATAGTGAAAAAGGTGAATTAACAATTCACCAAAGAAAGATAAAGAGGGTGACATGGTGGGATCTCCTGAACAGAGAAAGACGAGGAAAGATTCCCATAATATGTTTACCTTTTTCATTCTTTAATGGGCCCCTCTACCTGCTGTGTATGCGTTTGCACGCACTGTAGTGTAGGAGAGTCAGAGGAGTCTCTCTCTTTTTTACTTTAATTAACTTGCTTTAAAAAAGAGTAGCAGCGATATTATTTAATAAATATTCCAAACTCACACTTTACATCTTTTCTTGATTTCGTAGAAGATTGCAAATTGTTTAAGGGAGACAAACAAGCATGCCAGTGAGTGAAAAGCAGAGAATGCGCGCAGTGCAGCCGTGGAGAGTTTAAAGGTGGAGGATACCAGTAGAGGGTATGTGAGGCTTTGGACGTATGTGTACAACTTCATGTATTAGGCCAAAGTAATTTAGGTGGAGGGGCTAGAACCATGATCTTAAAAAAATTATTGTTGCTCTCGATAATGACATTGTGTGTGTCTCTCTCTCACAGAGGAAATTTATGATTTTTTTTAAAAAGATACAGTAATTCTCTAACGTTTAAATTGACTATAGACAGATAATATGAGCTCAACGAATCAGCACTGCAATCGACAGATTCTAACAAATGCAACGAGAAACTTGAGAAGATATGAGAAGGAGAAGGAGAAGGAGAGAAAAATGTCATTTGATTAGAGTTGTCAAAATGTCAAACTTGACATTGAGTAATTATGGTAAAAGTAGGGTCATTTTAGACATTTTAATAGTCACACTTAGATCTAGGCATGGGCTTTGATCGTGCCAAGTTTTTCGGTTTTCAAATCTTATCGAGTTCATGTATAAACGAGTGACCTTTTATATAGTGTGAAAAATCATATTTAAACCTGACCTGTAATCTTAACATGACTCAACATGTTTGCTCATTATTATCCATTGATATAATAAATAATTTGAATCATACATATTTATTCGTTAACATTACTAAAGCTCTCATTAATTAATATTCATAATGAATAAATTAGCATTGAGCTACATAAATTATTTGGAACACCAAACAATATTTCTTATTTACTTTAATAAATGGATCTTAATGGGTCTTAACGGGTATCGACGGGTGACGGGGTTTCAATACTAACCCGACACGTAAATTATTGTATCTTATCGGGTTGACACTGATATGACCCGACATGTAAACTTGTGTGGGTTAAATACACAAACCCACATGAACCTAATGCCTCTCCCCTCCACAAAAGTGGGATGGCCTTGGGCCCAACAAAGGAGTGACCGAATTTGGGCACACATTTGCCCAAAAACCGTTTTTAATAAACCATCTCCAACAATCCCCCACATGAATGAAAATTAGATTTTATATGCAAAGAAAATAAGACACTAGTTTGAATGCAGTTAAAGACAAATTGTATTGGGATAAGTAATGAGAGACTTTGAACTTCCCCTAATAAAAATCTGTTAGTTTTACTTGGCTAAGCAATGGGCAAGCTATATTGAACAATCGGCCTTTCAAATAAATCAAGAAAATTGAAGTCGCATAGTTCCCCTTTGGACACAGTTAGTTATCATGTTTGCATTTGTTTTGGCCTTGAGCACCTGCTTGATTCATGAGTACTTTAGAGAGTGAGTTATTTAGAGAATCTAGCCTTCAAAATTCTCGTAAAAGTGGTCCTTTCACACTCGCATATGTGATTTGTATAGATAGTCCTACAATACCTCACTTGAGCATATCAAGCTATAAAATTCACTAGAAGCATGACTTATATGGATTCCTGTGGTAGATGTTCACTGTCTCATCATAGGAATAGTTAGGAGTAAGCACAATTCGATTATCCCTTTGAACCTATATCTTATGATCCTCAACTAACTAGGTTAGGTTTCCATCATAGCTAATCTTGTTTAATTAGAAGGATTTAAACCCATTCCCATTGATGACCTTACCACTTGCTCTCTAACTAAACCTTTTGTAAGAGGATCCACAATGTTATATTTTGACTTGACATAGTCAATGAAAATAATTTCGCTTGAGAGCAATTATGTTACAGTACTATGTCTCCAACGCATATGTCTAGACATCGCATTATACATGCTATTATGTGCCCTTCAAATATTTGATTAGCTATCATAATGTATATATGTAGTCAGCACATGCTTTAACTAATTTGTAATATATCCTCTAAGAAGTTATGAAGCCATTTTTCTTCCTCCTTAGCTTTATCCAAAGAAATTAATTCAGATTTGATTGTTGATCGGATTTCCTTTGGGGATTTTCAAGAAACAATTACACCTCCAAGGGTAAAGACACACTACTTATGGATTTTGAGTATTTAAAGTCAGATATCTAGTTGGCATCACTATACCCTTCAAGTATTACGAGATATCTCAAATATTGTGGGATATCTTAAATATTGCAGTATAATTTTTTTAGTATGTTTTAAATACCCCAATGGACTTATAATGTATCTCCAGTGTTCTGTACTAGATTGCCCATATAACGACTAAGCATACTAATAGAGCCAGCTATATATGGTCGAGTACAGCTTAGAACACACATTAAACTTTCCATTATATGATATTATTCTAATTGAGATATGCTTTCACCAAAATTAGTAGTAAGATGAATGTTCACATCAAATGATATTTTTATTGGATTAATATTTTACTCGTTAAATTTATCAGGTATTTATTCAATGTAATGACATTGAGATAATACTAATCCATCAAATTTTCTAGTAACTTTAATGCATAGTATAACATCAATGACACCCATATATTTGATGTCAAACTTACTACTTAACATTTGATTTGTAGCTTTAATATAATTCCCCGTAATTTTTAAAGTAGTGAATTTAAATAATTAAATTTCAAGTGGGAGTATAATTAAGAGAATTTATGATTTAAGGAATTAAACTAAATGAATAAAGTTTTATTTATATCAATTTTGTGAATTTTGTACTACTTAAATCGATAAAATGGTCATTTATTTCATTAGGGTACAATGTGGGAATTAAATGGAAATCCTAAGGGCAAGGACATTTTTTGGTTTATATTGGGAACCAAGTTAGTGTAATGAGGAGTATAGTTATTGTGTATATGAGGTGTATGAAGAGTGGTGAAGAAGATATAGATAGGAGGACTCCTAGGTTGATGGAGACCCGCAATCTCGAGGGCACTCAAGCACGATCGTGGCCTTGTGGACAATAACCTTCTGTCTCGCGACCAAGCCTTGAACCATCCATAGGTCAATTTATCTTGGGCCTTATATGTTGTCTTATGCACAAGTTTTTCCTTATTTTTTCCAAACTTTTTCTTCAAATAAACCATCGTCACATATTTTATCTCCATCCCCAACCTTGACCCTAAAACACCATCAAAATAACCTTTCAAGCTTGAATCTGACGCTTTATACATGGATTTTAAGAAAAGCTAAGATGAGAACTTGTACATCTTGGAGAGGAGAACCACAATTTCAAGTCCCATTTCAAAACATAATTTAAAAGGAAAGAATACTCTATTTTTCCCTTAAGTGCTTTATGAATTAAATATGGCCTAAAAATTATTTAATACCGGATTAAAAATGAATAGAATCTTAATTAGGTAAAGATAAACCTATGTATTTTATGTTATTTATCGATGTTAATAGAATTGGTCCAGCCATATACTATGGCATGATTTTTAGAATTTAATTATGTGGTTAAATGATGTAATTGTTGAGAAATTATGAATTTAATATGTTAATCGGTTAAAGAATACTTAATACGCTACATTGATATTGGAAATTTGGGAAATGTAAACTGTGAGTTGTGGATATAATGTTTTCCTTAGAATTGTGATACTAATTCTTATGCTCATATTGGAATACGCATCTAATTGTTGAAACTTCATGTTAATCCCATTAGTGACTTGTATAAAATACTGTTTTGTGGACTTGTAAGTGACATTATGAAAATTTGAATAATCCACATGCAATTGGTAATAATGAATGTAATAAATAAAAAGAGATGAGGTTGAGGAAATAAGTTATGTATTAGTGCCAATGGGACTTGTGTTGTTGGTTAATTAGTTTTAATGATGGGACTTATTGCATTTGTTAATTATTATTATTGATTGTCATACCCCATAATTTATGTACATTAATTAATTATGAAGTTTAGTATATTTTCCTATTATGACATGTGTTGTCACTATTTATATATTATATATGTGATACAACTCACATGTGAAATCGAATATATTACATGGTAGTGCATTAATTAAATATTTGAAAGTGATTGTGTATTATGGTCGATTCTGGAATGGTCAGGGACTAGGTGTCAAGGTTTTTCTTATTTAGATTATCCCCTTGGTGTCGGGTCCCACCGACCGTGACTTATAATGTAGTGTCACGCTTAACTAATTATGAATTAAATAACTAACTTATTGGCTTGTACCAGATATTATATTGATTTAATGTGATAATTAATTTATTAGTTATTGTCGCATTTTGGTTTGGCATTTGGAACATTTAAAATTTCTATTTTTTACTTAAAATAGTGGGTTTTAAATCCATTGGGTTAATAAATAGCTTTGGTAAAGTTTTGGACCATTTGAAGTGTTATTTAGGCTCATTGGGTTGAAACCCATTTGGGGAGTAAGGTTAATTTCATGGGAAGTTAAACAAATAGGTCATTAGACTAAACCTAAATCATATGAGCGATTATTGAGAAAACCCTAAAGGCTAAGGAAGCTAAGGAGAAGAACATTAGAAGAGTGAAAGCTTGCATTTCACCATAATTGTGTAAAGTGAGTTTACATAGTGTATGGATTTGAATAATTATTATATATTTGAATATAAACTAATTAATATGTTAATCTCATTTTATAATCAAATTCCTAATCTAGTGATTATTTTATTAGTTAAATTAATGTTAAAATTTATGATAATGATATAAACTTATTTTATTCATAAATCTCATGAATCTGACTTGAAATATGATTATAATTATTATAAAAAAATTCATTATAATGAATCAAGTAAATCCCCTTGTTTAATTCGAGAATCGGTGTTAATTTTAGATTAATCTATAAAGTTATTAAACTAGTGTTCTTAAGTTCATACTCTAAAATTTATCCCTTAATCCATGTCATAATTATTTAAAGCATGTAGATATAAGTTGATAATGATTTTATATAACTTATATCTAAATGAGATTGCTTATTCATGATTTTAAAGGCTTTTAGGATTGGTTTGAGTTGGCTTTTGGCCACGTTTGTTATGTTGTTGGAAAGCTTCACTCGGATAGGGGAAAATAGATTCTCACTAGAGGTGAATTGATTCGATAGGGCGAATCGATTTGACTCTAAGGAGAATTGATTTGAGTTTGGCATAATTTCTTTTCAGGGTTCGTTAGGGATGTCCAATGGACATAGTTTAATTATTTCACTTAAAATTTGAATGGAAAAGTTAAAATACGTTATTAATTAGTAGGATAGATGATGTATATCATTAATAAGTAACTTAGAGACCTTTGGGGTAAAAACTTATGGAAATTGGTTGTGGTTGGACTTTAAACTAATCGGGTAAGAGGTTTTGTTATTGAATCCCTAGAGTATGATTTAGTTCTAATTGGTTTAATTTAAGTGTAAGCATATCATGAGTGAGTATTAGTGAGGGACTTACGATGAGGGAGTTCTTTGTGGGGCCTATATAACGTCGACTACGCTGGTACCTTGATGATAGTGATGAGCTTACCTTGGTAATTTTACCCCTGGTCATACTGTTGACACACCTGTATCCCAAGGGGGAATAAACGAGGCTTCTTTTCATATAGTCTTGGGTATGGAGGTCTATACGAATAACGAAAAGGTGTAGAGACATATCCCTTTATTGATGCTTTGAGATTATAGATGTGTAACAACCTATAACTATACCTAGTACGCATGAGTTAAAATCCCTATATGGTTGACAAAAGTTTAACTTTTAGTCTTGAACTCCTCTATAGGTAATCTGTATTATCAAGATGGTAGTCTACTTTAAATCGGCATCATCAACAATTCAACCATATTCAAATTATCTACGAAGGTATAAAATCCACACTTTTAGGACACTAATTACACTTCATGGATATTAGGTGTTTAAATAATTTTATTGAATTTTACAAAAAATTTAAATGTTTTTTTGAAATTAATTTGGATTTAAAATAAATTATTTTCATTTAATTAAGCATTTTTATTATTGATTTTAAAATCTTTGGCATAGCAATTGCAATCAATGAAAGGTCTAAACCTTCACTTATAAGTGTGTGTCTGTGCATAACACGTGTCCCACACCTGCCTCATTCTGATTGGCCAAACTTGTGTTTGTTACACTAACATATTTTGCACACATCTCACACCGTACGATTAATTTAATCTCTGGATAATGTTGAGAGTTGAGATGATCCATGTGATACCAAAACAAACCAATCAAATACTTGACCTATTAACCATTTATAACCTGTTATTCTTAAACCTTGCGCATTATTATTAGCCGTTAGATCAATTGATAACCAGTCATCTTAGTTTTATTCGTTGATGCAATCTAACCCTTCCAGACTCTTCTACTTGTTTTATAAATTGACCCTTCTTCTTTGGCTTTGAGAGTTTTGCCCAGTCTAATGAGAGAGATAATATAGAGATGAGAGGTTAGAGATCTAAAGGGAGAAAATACTTTCCCCAGAGAAAACTAGAAAGAAAATATGAGAGAAAATGTTTTCATGGGTGAAAAAGGTTTGAAAACAGAAAGAAAAATATTTTTGAGAAATTAGAAGTTGATAGTTTTTCAAACACATGTCTAAGTTGCGAGTTTGGCCATTTAAACTCCTTAGCATTATTGTTTTCCCTTAAACCACCTTCACAAGTGTTTGAGTCTTGATTTTTCACATAAATTAAATAATCTAACACAATGAAACCTTTGCACATATGTAGTGTTAATACTATATAGAAATATCAGTCTCAAAACTTTTTCGAAACAAATTTTTCTACAAATCTGATATTTCTGTGTGGATCATGCTTTGCATGTTTTATATTTTTTTAGATCCATATTGTGTCATATCGAAGGCAAAATATGTCACAAAATCACTTTTGATTTTAGACCTGAACTGTTTTGAAAAACCGATTATATATTTTTTGAAAACTATTTTCTTGTATATATTTTAATAGATCTATTTTTGAATGAACTTACCAAATCTAGGGTTTTAAGACATATTTTGGTATATAGTGTTTAGCTCATTTAATTTATACAAAAATTGTAATTTTTTAGGACCGTTTGTAATACAAGCGTGTGTGGTTACTCTTGCATGTTCATATAAATCAGTATAAACCACTTACACTATCTCATACACTTCATGTAGTTTAATTATGGTTGTTTCTTAGAGAACTTGGATAATAAGTTGACGTAAAGAACTCTATTGAATTGGATCTTCAAAGGCTTGTTAGATCAGAAAGATTACCTAAGAGCTCAAAGTTTAAGTATATTTCTTTAATTTTATCTGGTCATATTGCATACTTGTAATTTGTAAACTTATTCCTATGTTTAGTGAATTTTTGTTGTGTGTTGTAGAGGTCATCGTGACTATTTTATAAGAGTGCACTTGTGATCTTAATAAATTGATTTATATAATAAATGTACACCATATACAAATTCAATTTTTATCTTTTTACCCTAAGCCACACATCTAGGTGATAAAACAGATGAAGTAAATCATGCAATCAACAAAGACAAATTTTAAGAAAAATCTCTTGTGAGAAAACCCTTTTTATTTTAGAACCTTAGAAATAATACAATATAAACGACTTATAAACTACTTGATACCAGCCACAAGTATAACGCGCTAGTCTTTGCAAATCTTTAAAGAATACTACTCAGTCAGGAGCAGTTCACAAATTATTTTTGAAAATTTTCAATTATTTCAAGTATAAAATTTTAACGAATACAACACAGCATGGAGAAACACAAAAATAACCGAATCATGAAAATGGAATGTAGGGGTGTAAACATATCCCATAGGTTAATAAACGTATATAACCATAGCACATGTACACAAAGGATTGAATCACCTCTAACAAAAGATATCAAAGTCTACCTTAGGTGTAAAAATAGTGAACTCATGTGAAATTGACTTAACCCAATCAACAAATCAAGACCGTAAGTGATTCTCACACCAAGGATGCCCAAAAATATGTAATGTCTTTCGAGATTTTTATGGAATGTACAAAACCATTGATCTTCAACTTAACTCCCTCATAATATCACATATAGTAATTATACACTCAATTATTTTGAAAAAATTAATGCTCATTTTTAGCGAAGCATCAATGTTTTCGCAATTGGCCTGGAACTTCTGTTTTTATGTGTCGTTAATCTTTTTGGCTTTTTTCATTACAAATGATGACTTTCCACACAAATACTTTATCTTTCTAAGCCCGATTCCATTGCTTAAAGTATAACACATTAACCGAAAAAATGATTTTTTAAATCGGGAAATGGTTCTTACATGCAAAACTTTTTATCATCTCATTATTCATATTTGGTTCATTTTTTAAGCAAATTTGAGATGAAAATACTATGATCGACATGCGACAGGTAAGTGAAATACTCATATAAGCTCATGCTCGTGTGCATTAAAGGAGACAAAGAGTTAGAGATGTAGAAAATTGTCATCAAATCACATATATATGACTCCAAAAATTATAAAGCACATAAATAAAATGATGGCACGTCTCAAAACACTACAAAATAGTCACGTGGATATGGAATGAATGGCTGACTCGGACACCTTTACTGTTCATCCACATAAGGTGTGAAAAATACAAAACTCTTTTTAGATTTTTCAAAAATTTTATCAAAATAAATCTTTTTGTCCTTTTAATTTTTTCTTAAAAAGAAATTGAAAATCTTTTTGTGTTTTTAAAAATTTTTCCAAGAAAAACAAAACTCTTTTTGGATTTTTTTGAAAAATATATCAAAAATGAAAAATATAGGTTTAGTGATAATACGATGGTAATACAATCTAGTAATAGGAATAAATGCAAATAATCATATAAATCATCCTATAGTTGATAACATATCCAATCTCAGTCAACGGTGAAAATACCTAAAGTTTTCCTAATATCCTCAAGTCGAAGTGCATCTAAAGGTTTTGTGAATATGTCGGCTCACTGACGATCGGTGCTCACAAAGCTCAAGAGCACGATCTTCTCCTCAATAGGTCTAGAACAAAGTTCTCGTGTATCCTAATGTGCTTTGTGTGCGAATGATATACATAGTTAACTCGAGTTTCAATTTAGGTGAGAATATACTCGAGACACGTGTGGTTAGGAAAATTTTGAGGTGGCTTCTCGCCCATTTTATTCCTAAGGTTACCGTTTTAATCCGTTAGGGATCCTAGACACTCTTAGTTTAAAAGGAACTTGTAGTATATCTTCAAACATACGAGAAATATATGTTTCCTAAAATAGTTAAGTTTAAGGATAAGGGTATTGCACTTAAATCCTAGTCTAGAAGAAGAGAGGAAGTGTCTAAAAATTTAGAGTAAGCATCATCCAATTCTGAGTTCGATTACGATTTAGATGATTTAACCCTTTTTGCTAAAAATTTCAAGAAATTTCTGAAACTCAAAAATAAAAATACTTCCAAAGATAAGAAACGTTTTGAGAAAGATATAAAATATAAATTGGGAAAGAAATATTTTGAAAGAAAAGAAAGATTTCCTAAAGAAAGATGAGGAAATATGTTATGAGTGTGAGGGAAAGGGTCACAAAGCTCACGAGTGTCTAACTAAGTTGAAACGTCAAGGGAAAGGCAAAGCTACCTTAAATGTCATGCTTAGCGATAACGAGGTTGAGTTGGTGAGTTAGGAAGAAGAATAACTGCATGGATGTAACTTCACCGCATTCATGGCTAGTCATGTAATTACATCTAGTGCACCTCACGAGGATGAGGACGCTACTAAGCATGAACACCTCGACAGTGAGTCTAGTCATTCCGAGGAGAGTAAGGGAGAATTATGTTTTAAGTGAGAACAAGAGTGACCTTTTGCGCGTATATGCCTATCTTTATGCTAAGTCCTTTAAAACTAAGAAACAAAACAAAAGGTTAGCTATGAGCATTTTAATGCTAGAGAAAGAGTTGAGAGAGGCGCGAGAGAGTGAGTCCTCGGTGAAAGAAGCTTTGGGAGAGAGAGTTTGTTTAGTTGAGAGAGAATGGGGGCTTAGCCAATAAGGTGGCAAATCTTATGAAAGATCTCCAAGCATTAGTGGAAACTTGTGAGAAACTTAAAGCCTTTGTATCTCAACTCGAAAAAGATCTCGAACGTGCCCTGGAGGTGAAGGTAACTATAGAGGATACATCAAAGAAGGTAGGGAAGATGCTCCTCTGCCTTGCATTAGGTAACGTCGAAAGGTAAGGAATAGGTTATGACGGTGCATCCACTTCTCATGCCACACCCAAGACAGTGCCCGAGTTTATGATGGACCCTCATAGTCCTCGACCCAACTCACCTAGGCAGCCTAACCCACCTAGAAGAATTCAACCTAGAAAAAAAAAACTTAGGTAGATCCAAACCTGCCTATGTTTGCACTTTTTGTAAAAGAGGGGATCACCTAAACGAGTTTTGCTATTAATTAGGTAGAACTAGACGTACACATACTCCCGTACACCACTTTAGCAATTTTTCTAATATTAGGGAGAAAGTTGAAATTTTAGTCGCGACTTCGCATATTTTAGTGGAAGAATTTCAACAGATGTCTTTGCCATTTAAGAACGCTTCAAACATCCGACTGGAGTCAACAATAATAAGGGAAGCAAAAGGTTACCACCACTTGGGTACCTAAGTGAGAAAATAAATCCCTTGTTGTGCATGTTGCTCTCAAGGTTCAAGATACTTCCTAATCGTATTTTGATAGTGGGTGCTCTAGGAACATGACTAGTGATGTCTCATTTTTTACCCACCTTCAGGATCACAAGGAAAGTAAAGTCACCTTTAGAAATGGGAGTACATCTAGCATTTTAGGACATGGCAACGTTGTGATACCCGAATTTCCTAAACAACATGATGTGTTTTACATGAATGGATTGAGAGAGATCCTGATTTTCATAAGCCAACTGTGCAACACAAACTTTGCAGTAAAGTTTGACCTGTCCAAATGCAATGCTTATGATCGATTTGGTAACTTTTACTACAAGGTCTGAGGACGGGAAATAATTGTTATGGGATTATGCTCAAGTCCTCTTTTGTGCGCAATAGTGTCACGATCTCCACTATGGACCTTTGGCATCAACGGCTAAGTCACGTGAACTTTAGATATCTTGAGAGATTAGTAATAGAGAACCTAGTTCGTGTCTTACCATCGCTTAGGATACCAACTTCCTCGGTTTATGGAGCCTTTGAATTTATCATTGCATGTTCACCATTTATATATTGTTGTTATGATATCTTATTCTTTTGTGATGCTCTCCATTTTAATTCTTTAGTTTCCACTCCTTGTCTTTTTTGGACAAAATAAAAGGGAGAGAACAACTTATGAGGGAGAATATATGAGTTTGATTTATGGGGCAGAATTTTACGATTTTTATTTTATATTTCAAACTCTATGCATCACTGGTATTTTCTTTGCTTCATGTGTGTAAGTAATTTTGGAAGATCATGTTCTCATTATACTCGATGAAGAAAAAGTTCCCACGAGGAGAATAAGAAGAGGTGGAGATTTGAAGACATCATTATCTTATACTTATCCTTTATATAGGGTTTGGTAGGGCATTTGGATATTTTTGTGTCTTAAGGGATTTTTAATGTAATTTGTATTTTGGTTTTATTTTTGTAATGGAATAGCCAAAAGGGGGAGAGTTGTAATAGCATAATTTCTTTCATTTGCTCATAGCTTAGGCTTAAATAGATTTCGGCGTATTCCGCTACCATTTGACTCGAGCCGTCACGAAGAATTGAATCTCCAACATCTCCAAATTCAAGATAATCTCCACATTATGAAGGTATAAATAAATTAGGAGTTCAGATTTATTTGCATTTGTTATCTGGAGATATTTTTATTAAACACAAAGAAATTTTTTATGTTTAAAATATTTTCAAAATTCACTGAATTCCTGCAAATGAAAAGTCATTCTCGTTCGAATGAGAAGTCTAACTCGTTAAAAGGCCCGTTTTGTACATTTTATCTAATGTGCTACTACAGATGGCGTACTTTTTGGCCTCGTTTGAAGCTCATTCAAACGAGATAGTATTTTCGCTCGAACGACCTTGCTTTCGTTCTAACGAGATGTTTCGAACAAAGCTTATTTCCGTTCGAACGAGTGACACCGCCTCGAATTTTGTGCCATCTTATAAATACCTGCTTCGTACTATTGTTTATATAGACTTTTTCCAAATCGAAAACTTCTTACCTGTTGTAAAAAGTTCTCAATTTATTTGGGTTTAAAACACCCTTTGATTTACAAATTCCATCCCCAATATATGTGTGAATCCGTTTGAAGCCCTAAGGTATTTCATATCTAAGTTACTGTTGTGGAAAAACATTATTTACTGTTGAGCTTGTGATTCTTGAGATGATCACTGATGAAAAGAAGACAAAGGTTGATTATTGGATACCGAGGGTGGATTGCCACCTGTGGATGACTCGGGATTGAGTTGTATTCTTTAGAGGTTTTATAAGTCGCGTTCTTGTAAAACTCTAAAGTGTTGAAATAGGGTTTTCCCATTTTAGGGATTTTTCTCATATTTGTTTGCTCTTACATGTGTAGTTAATTTAATGTGTTTGGAACGATCATCACATGTAAATCTAAATTAATAAGATTAAAATTTGGTCATAATTTGGATTTGTGTTTGGTTGACATTAAATTATATATATTATTCCATTAAGATCGCAAGCCCACTCTCATTTTCCATAACTTTGGAGTTTTACCACATTAAAATATGTGTGTGAATAAACTATGGATGATCTTAACTCGTACTTTCTTTTTAACATAACTTAGGTTTATTAGATTTTATTTCTTAAAACTTTGTTACCAATGGTTTTAAATATCAAATCAACATTACTATTTTAATTTAACACATCTTATGTCAAGTCATTCTTTACCTATAAGGTTTTCTTCAGTTGGCTATTTGGATTCTCAATTTTGACTTTAACTTTGTTAAAAAATTAGATTGAGTTATTTTGCATGGTATGAGAGAGGTTTTAAAAGTTTTTGATCCCGAATTTTTGAAATTGTTTTTGTTTTCAAAAAATGGAAGAGAAATTTAAAAAGCTTAATAAACTCTCCAAACCTACGGTCTTCGATGGAAATAATTTTTCATACTGGAAAGTAAGGATGATTTCTTTCATCCATAGAACTTTAGGGAATGAGGTATGGGAGAATATTGAATATGGTTATTCACATCCTACTGTAATGCCCCGTAATTTTGAGAGCATTTTAGTCAGGATATTTTATTTAAAATGAAAATATTTTTTTTATATTACACTTAAAAATAGTTTTTTTTTTCTTTTGAAATTGAATCAAACATTTAAATTTAAATGGATTTTGGACATTTTGTGATGAGTTAAATATGTAAAATAGACAATTTTGAATTAAAGAGCAATATAGTAAAATGCATTAACTTAGGCTCCAAGATAGGATTTGAGAGAGGGGTTATATAAGTAATATTATGGGTGATTATAAGTAAGGGGATATGAGAAAGAAAAGATAAAAATGAAATCAAAAGAGTACAAAATGAGTGGAATGAGAAGAGCCAATTTGAGTTTTTATATCTTCTTTTTGAGTGCATTCAAATGAGATTTGATAAAAACTTAAAACACATACGTAATCTAATGTTTCGTGTAGAATCCAAATATAAAGTTGGATTGGTGATTAGGATAATATTTGGATATGATTTCTATGGATTTTCAAAACAGGCCAAGAATTGTGGATTTTGACTCATTTGAGGTAGTTTCGTTCTCCCGTGGTTAATTTAGTGTGCTACACTTATTCAACTTTGATTGTATAGTTATATCCATGCTATGTGTTGCATTTATATGTATTGTATGTTCGTATATTATATTTGTTCTTGCACCCATTTTACATGTGTTATTTTTATGCCGTGTAGTTTGGGGTACCGAAGCTAGTTGATTTTACGAGCATCTTGGGTTATAGAAATTGGGTAGAAAATAAGTACATTTGATTTATGGGAATCAAATTTAAAATTTATTTGAATTGAGATATTGATATTATTGTTGATGTAAAAATTATATCATTCTAATTATTCAATCACAGATAAATAAAATGAGACAAAGAATTTTAAAGTGGTTCAGCCTTATATGAATGGCCTACGTCCACTGTTATGTTATTACTGAGTGTTTGGGAATTCTCGAGTACAAGTTCTCTCAAGAAATTTCGGTCCTTTTGAATGAGGGTGATACAAGGTATTTATAGCCCTTAGGTTGTACATGAAAGGGTTGATACATTAAATGATATACATATGAAATGGTAATACATTTAATGCAGCGTGTGCGTCAAGATGATAAACATTCAATGAATAGTTGAACTGTTGATTATCTGGCAATTAATGCTACGGCCGAGATGCAGCTCGGACCGCCTTGGTTGCTCGTTGCTTAGGAGTTCCTCGGAGCGTTAGAGTACCTCGGAGTGTTGAAGTTCCTCGGTGTATCCTCGTTGCTTGGAGAGAACATGAGTTGGTCGGGGAAATGAACTTCCTCGTTGCTATTGTGCCAAGTAGATTGACACGTGTCTTCATATTATTCGTCCATATCAGCATATTAATTTTGGTATCAACAATTATGATAATTATTATTGAATAATGCTTAGGCATTTCTTAGCCAAACCACCCGCTGGACGGGATGTTCTGTTGATTATAATTTTATTTATTATCCAATGACAAGATCATGGACCTGGATGGCGAGTACGCCAAAATTTTATGGCGGTGATGCCAAGATTTTATGGCGGTGATACCAGGTTATGATGGGTCGTGTTCCCAGGTTATGTTATTTATTTTTGGAGCCATTGAATTGTTCTGAGGATAACTGACAGGATGGTGGATGGTAGTCCATACCGTACTGTGGGAAGTGCGACGAAAATTTTGATATGGGGTCTTGGGTTTTGTAGTGCCGTGGTGAGAACATAGGTGATTATTATATTATTAGAATTTTAGTTAAAGTTTTCATATTGCATACACTCTTGTATATGATGCACTCACACATGAGTATGTGTAGTTACACTTGGAGCATTTATACCAACTACTGAATCTTCCTCTCATCCCCTCCCTCGGCCATAGTTTTTTGTATTTCAGGTTTGATGCAAGATGATATTTATGGAATTATTGGGATTGGGATCGTGGTTAGAGGCTCTGGATATTTATTTTCAAAATTTATTTGTATCATTTTTTTATTTAATAAAATTGAGAAATTTTATTCAGTTGATTTATTATTTATGATTCCACAAATTTATTCTTAATCTAAATGGTATTGTTTCATATAATTTTTTTTCTAATTTACATAGATTTTTCAGTAGTATCTCTTGGACTGTTACCAAGTGATATCAGAGCATAGACTATTCATATTCTCGAGCTTGGGGTTATTGGTTCGTTACGTTGTCCGTTGAGAGAAATTTAATTTATGTTCGATCTTATTTGGGTGATGTCAAACTTTTTGCTTGAGTTTAAGGTAAGAAATTTTTGGGTGAATTCCGAGGACGAAATTCTTTTGTGTGTGTGTGTGGGGGGGGGGGGGGGGGGGGGGGGGGATTTAATACCTTGTTATTTTGAGAGGATATTTATGAATATTCTATAAGACTTTAGTCGGGATATTTTATTTTAAATGGATTTTTTTAATATTACATTTAAAAATAATTTATTTTGGTTTTAAATCGAATTAAACATTTAAATTTAAATTTAAATGTCTTTTGGACATTTTATGATTAGTTAAATATGTAAAGTAGACAATTTTGAAATAAAGAGGAATATAGTAATATGTATTAGCTTAGGCTCCAAGACAGGGTTTGATAGAGGGGTTATATCAGGAATATTAGGGGTGATTAAAAGGAAAGGGAGATGTAAGGACACAAATTTCCAATTGAGTCCATTGTAGTTTTGGCTCCATTCAGGACAAAAACGTTTGAGTCATACGATAGAGTTATTGACCATCCTTCAAGCCTATGACATTCTAAAGTTAAAGACGTAGTGTGACAACCCGCCTATTAAAATAAGAGGTGGCCAGCCCGATACTCCAATAACTATAGGAATCATAGATGGTCCATTTTTCGCATCACTGTCGTTAAAATAATAATACGAGATAACCACCAATTATTTTAGAAAACAGACTGTCAAAATTTAATTTATAGGTAAAAAAAATCAGTTAAACAATACCATTGGGAAAGAAGGTGGATATTGATAACTTAGCTTTTTTTTGTATGTCGTTGTTGAAAGTAAAGTTAGTCAAAACCTTAAAATACCTACAAAATAATACAATCTCAAGTGTAGCGGTAAATAAGGGTATCAATCCACTTCCAAGGGGATAAAGCAAAGGGAACATAATTGTAATTCACTTTTTATTTTCTTTTTGGGCTTTTTACTTGTTCTACTTTTTTAGCTTTTTCAAATATTAAAACAATTGGGTGTGGGGATGATTTAAACTAAACTAAACTAAATGTGAGATAAAAACAACTAACTACAAAGTTACTAAAATGAAAAATAAAGTCTAAACTAAAAATAAGAGATAAAGTGAGGTAAATAATTGTGAGAACAATCAAGGAATGGGATTATACCACAAATTTTAGCTATTTTAATTAATTAATTGAATTAATTGAATTCTCCAAAATTAATATCAAAATTATAAATCAACTCTCGTTGCAAATGTAATTTTAATAGTAACATTTTAGAAAATTAAGTTTAATACCCCACAACTCTAGAAAAATAGATCTACACACCTTTTAATTAATCATCCGCTAGGATCGATCAATTAAAATTTATATAAATCGTAGAAAATAAATTTAGAGTTGAAATTCAAGTAATAATTCTTCACTTAAGAAACCCCTATCTCTAGTTCGAATCTAAAATGGGTATTATAACTAGAATTTTGATTTTCTCTCGAAAATCGTTCCCCCTCTCTCGAGGCGTAAATTTAAGGATGAGGGATCAAAATTAACATTCAAAGGGAATTTTCAAGTAATCAAACTAATTAAACTAAAATAACATCAAATAAGGGTTTTTCCCCACCCCTTGAAAGGGGATTTAGCCTAACATGATATGAAATTTAACAAATTAATAATCAAGGATGCTAAAATAAAATAGAAGGGAATAGAACAAGCAAACCAAATCTCTTTGAGAAAGTTGAACTCTACTCTTTCAAATTGAAGCATACAATCCCTCTAATTGAGAATCCAAGTGATTTGAAATTAAATATCCACTCAATTAACTCTCTTACAATATTTAATCTCACAAATATCTAACAAAAATAAAAAGAATAAAATAAAACTATTTACAAATGATGTTTTTTTTTACAATTCTCTCTCTAGAAATTCTTATCTAAAAGCTCTCTCTAAAATCTCTTTTCCAAATGGGGTCTTCATCTTCATTTTATAATAGTCATGGAGCTAGGGGTATTTTTGGGAATGGACTTGAGTGTTCATGGAAATGGTGAGGTGTGAGGATAAGTGGTAGAGGGAATACAAATCTGATTTATTAAAAGGGTATAATGGGAAGTTGGGTTAAAATAGGTAGTTAGGGTTATTTTGGGTAATTGGGTTGAAAGGGTTAAATGGTATATGGGTTAAATGACTTGGTTTATTTTTTACTTTGGCTTTGGAACTTTGCAGGTGATAAAATCGTGTTGGTGACAATTTGGAAAATGGATTTTAGAAGATGGATGGGTATAGGGTATTGGACATGGATTTGGAATTCGGGTTTGGGCACACCGAAGGTGGGCAGCGGTAAGTCAACACAATTGTCGACTTGGGGCCCGGACCATGGAATGGTCTCAACTTCGAGATTCTCGGGGTGGTAGGGTTGGTCACACTCAAAGTCCGTGTCACAAGATTACACATCATCGTCACACTCAGTTGCAACAATGGTTGGATCCATGGAAATGTCCGACTCTCGCTTACACTCAATTTCATTTAATCTTTGCTCAAGCCTTTGGAGAGCTTGAGTTTGAATTTGAGTGGCTTACTCTTGCTCGAGTATGAACTTTTGCAAGAGGCTTTCAAGAGTGGATGTGGATGATGGTGGTGGTGGAGTGACGGGTGGTGGCGGTGGGTGAGGTGGACACAATTCGCTATGATTATGACTATATGGAGAATACTCAAATGAAGTGTGTTGAGTGGGGACAAGTTCATCATTCAGAAAAGGATCTCTTTCGTGATGGAAAATTGGTTGATACTCATGGGGTGCATAGTGAGGGAACTGATCGTGAACGGGTGCACAAGGTTGCCATGAAGACTGTGGGAACGTGTGAGGATCCACAACATCAGGTTGGGATTCGTATTCGACCTCCACGAATAGCTTGGGTACTCACACAACTCGTGATTGGGTGTATCGGGATAGTAGGCCTAGGTGGGTTCCGAAACAGTGTCATATGGATACACATGTTCCATGGTGAGTTCAGATTGATATGGAATGTAAGGGCACTCATGGGACATGTGGTTGGCATAATAACAATGGGTGCACAACAAAGGATGAGACACGTCGACACTTGACACCGAGGGTGATGGAATAAGAGGTGAGTGCATAGATGGGCCAAGAGTACCAATGGTACTCGTGATAGAGCCGAAATCACAAAAAATTTCATAAAGAGACGGCTCGGGATCACTCTCACACGTGTCGCGTGACAGTGGAAAATGACCAAAGTAGTCCCGTAAAGGACGTTCTTCGGCCATGTGGAGAGAAATATATTTTGGGGTTTTTTAATTTTTTTTTCAAAAGGAAAGAAAATATTTCTGGATTTCTAAAAAGGAAATAAAGAAAATATTTTTGGATTTTTTTTCCCTGGAAGAAAGGGTGGGGAAAATATGGACTCTCTGAATTGGATGAACCAACTAAAACCGACTATCGAAAAATGGAATTGGACACACACACAAGTCAAGAAAATTTCCTAACTAGCACATAGCCAATTTTTATCTTTAAATTTAGTGAAAGGATAGTCAAATTTTAATTAAGTCCGCGGGAGATAAAAATCACGAAAATCTTTGTGATCGCCTTTGCAAAATTTTCTCCTATTGGGTTACCTAGTAAATGGATTTTAAATTTAGTGATGGCTAGGGTAGCACACAATTGGTAAGGGAGTGAATCGGGTGATGAAATCCCTTCTTGTGAGTGATCGGGTGTAGGTATTAGCAATTTAATTCATCACACCATTCGAAAATAAATGCAAGAATAAAATCACACAAGATCACACAAAAGAATTTACTTGCTAATAGGAGAGGCGCGAGGGTTTGAGAAATGTACCTCCCACGATTTTTAGGCCATGGGGTGCCGAAAAATTTGAGTCGACCGGGGGGAGATCACGCCTATCTCAGTCGGCCCCGGGAGTCCTATCGACCCAAGGTAGAGAGGCTTCTAAATCCTCGTCTTTGGACGCCCTCTCTCTACCTTGTCCGATTTCCCTATCACGCTTGTCTTCAATTATTACAAATTTAAATGAAAAATAAATGGTGTCTCTATGCACCGCAATACAAGAAATGATAAAAATCCTAATACAAAGCCTTCTAAAATAAAAAAAAATGGTACTAAAATGCAAAAACATACAAAATAAATGAACTACAAAATTGAATCCGCTCCGAGTGCTTCACGCTCCCAAGAATGGCAATGGCGCCATTTGATAGAAAGAACTTTTCATCTCCCCGGCAACGGCGCCATTTGATAACTTAGCTTACTTTTTATGTCGTCGTTGAAAGTCAAGTTAGTCAAAACCTTACAATACCTACAAAATAATACAATCTCAAGTGTAGCGGTAAATAAGGGTATCAATCCACTTCCAAGGGGGTAAAGCAAAGGGAACACAATTGTAATTCACTTTTTATTTTCTTTTGGGGCTTTTTACTTTTTCTACTTTTTTTTTTACCTTTTTCAAATATTAAAACAATTGGGTGAGGTGATGATTTAAACTAAACTAAACTAAATGTGAGATAAAAACAACTAACTAGAAAGTTACTAAAATGAAAAATAAAGTCTAAACTAAAAATAAGAGATAAAGTGAGGTAAATAATCGTGAGAACAATCAAGGAATGAGATTATACCACAAATTTTAGCTATTTTAATTAATTAATTGAATTCTCCCAAATTAATATCAAAATTACAAATCAACTCTCGTTGCAAATGTAATTTTAATAGTAACATTTTAGAAAATTAAGTTTAATACCCCACAACTCTAGAAAAATAGATCTACACTCCTTTTAATTAATCATCCACTAGGATCGATCAATTAAAATTTATATAAATCATAGAAAATAAATTTAGAGTTGAAATTCAAGTAATAATTCCCCACTTAAGAAACCCCTATCTCTAGTTCGAATCTAAAATGGGTATTATAACAAGAATTTTGATTTTCTCTCGAAAATCATTTACCCTCTCTCGAGGCGTAAATTTTAGGGCGGTGGATCAAAACTAACATTCAAAGGAAATTTTCAAGTAATCAAACTAAAATAACATCAAATAAGGGTTTTCCCCACCGCTTGAAAGGGGATTCAGCCTAACATGATATGAAATTTAACAAATTAATAATTAAGGCTACTAAAATAAAATAGAAGGGAATAGAACAAGCAAACCAAATCTCTTTGAGAAAGTTGAAATTGAAGCATACAATCCCTCTAATTGAGCACCCAAGTGATTTGAAATTAAATATCCACTCAATTAACTCTCTTACAATATTTAATCTCACAAATATCTAACAAAAATAAAAAGAATAAAATAAAACTATTTACAAATGGTGTTTTTCTCTGCAATTCTCCCTCTAAAAATTCTTATTTAAAAGCTCTCTCTAAAAGCTCTTTTCCAAATGGGGTCTTCATCTTTATTTTATAACAGGCATGGAGCTAGGGGTATTTTTGGGAATGGACTTAAGTGTGCATGGAAATGGTGAGGTTTGAGGATAAGTGGTAGAGAGGATAAAAATCTGATTTGTTAAAAGGGTATAATGGAAAGTTGGGTTAAAATAGGTAGTTGGGGGTATTTTGGGTAAATGGGTTAAAAGGGTTAAATGGCATATGGGCTAAATGACTTGGTTTATTTTTTACTTTGGCTTTGGAACTTTGCAGGGGATAAAATCGTGTTGGTGAAAATTTGAAAAATGGGTTTTAGAAGATGGATGGGTATAGGGTATTGGACACGGGTTTGGAATTCGGGTTTGGGCACACCGGAGGTGGGCAGCGGTTGGGTCGCCGTCGAAGGGGCTGGTATGAGGTCCGGACGGAGGAGGTGAGTTGAAGGTTGCCGGAGGTGACGCAGGAGGTAGCAGTTGATGGTGATCGGCACCGGGCTGGTGAGTTCGGGTAGGTCTGTGTGGGTTCGTGGGTAGGGGTCTGGTGGTAGATGGCCGGAGCTGGGATTGAGGGGTGAGCGGGGTGAATACCAGCGGGTTTCGTCGGAGGTTATGGTTAGGACGGGGCAGGTGCTGTTTAGGATCAACTCCGACGGGATTAAGGGGGTAAGATGATGAGAGAGGAGGTTGGAGTTTGGGTTTAGATAAGAGATGGGTATTTTGAAAATGGGTTTGGGGTTTGGAGATAGTTTGGTGTGGTATCAATGGAGGATTAGGAGAGAGAGTGAGGTTGGGGGTTGAAGATGGAGTAGGTTGTGTTGTGTGTGGTAAGGTATAGGGTGGTTATGGTGTGAGTGACATTAGTTGTTAGGGTGTATGAGTGTGTAGGGGAGTAGAATGAGGGTGAGGAAGTGTTTAGGTTTGAGATATTGTGTGTTTAATTTGGACCCTAAAATTAATTAACACTAAAAGATAAAAGTAATAAAAATAAAAATAAAAACAAAATCTAACTAAAAATAAAATAAACTAAAGAAAAATAAAAATATTAAAACTAAAAAATAAAATCCTAAGCTTATATAAAAACTAAAATAGAACAAAAGAAATAAAAACTTAAAATCTAAATGAAAATTAAAGTCCTAAAAAATATGAAATCTAATAAACTAAAATAAACTCCTAAAAACTAATGCTAATAAAACTAAAAACTAATAAAAATCAAAATAAAAAATAAAATAAAAATACACTAATAAAATAGAAAATAGAAAATGAAACCTAAAAATTATAAATATATCTAAATTAAACCAAAAAAAATAAAATGACACAAATAAAATAAAATGGGACAAACTAAAAACACACGGGGTTTGTGGTAGGTTTGGGCTAGGTTTAGGCTAGGCTAGGGTTACGGGATTGGTAATTAGCTCCATAAACGTGCATTTGCCTTGATACATAACTTTTGACATCGCAAATGGACGGTTTACCTACAAGATAACATTTAAGCACATAAGACCCATATTGCCGAGATTTAGCAACTAAAGTACGTCTATTCGGGATATAAAATGTACATTTTTGGGTGCTTATCGGATATAAAAAATAAACGAGTAACTGTATAACAATTATGCATAATAAAATAACCGAATAAGCTGTCAGTGAACAGACTAATTACAAATTGATTACACCGAGTATTGAAATTAAATATCACATTATATTAAACAAATAAAAAACTTGGGCAGCACACCCGAATATGTAGATTGATCATAGCTAGAGTATAAAATGATGGAAGCGTCTACAACGAATATCCTACAACACCCGTAAAATGTTATAGCTCCAGGAAACATGCCTGGAGAGGTCAATACGGGTGTCCTTGCGGTAGAGCACCTGGGCGACAATAGAATTCATACAAAAAAAAAGAAATATAGACGCGTCATGGCCCGGCTTAATATGATCACCATGTGAATAAAATGCATGACAGTTATGAATATTTTATCATTCATCAAAAGCTGAACTCGCTCTCACAAATAAAGATAGGATTTCTCACCTCTCAATATAAAAGCACAACCTAGCGCAAAATGAATAACAATGAACAATATTAATTTTCGCATGAGATGATATCTAAGTTTCACTTAATTTGGTTTCATTTCAGTTTTTACACATATTAAATGCACAGTTCCTTTTTCTCTTTAGGAAACATATATAGAGCAATTTATTTCACAAAATGCTTCACCAATTCAGTTTTACACCACATAACTTCACATTTCCCTTTTTCTCTTTAGGAAATGTATTTAAAGCAATTTATTTCATAAAGTGCTTTGCCATCAATAATGTCCCACATTATTATGAATAGTTATATTTTACATCATATAACGATTCTAAGACCGTCCTTCCGAATTTCCCCACTGGATGCGCCCCTAAATGGCTATCATCTTCCAGGGCCTATAAAACAAGGCAACCAGGGCATCCTACATCGCGTGACATCGGGAAGCTACCATATACATGTGACACTGAGTCATAACCACACCCAGAATTACCTCACTTCGCACAATAATCACACAATATATAATAACTGGTCCTATGGCCGAGGACTATATTCACCCTGTATTCACTAGCCAGGGGACTTCACCTCATGCGCGTACTTCCCCTATGATAGCATTTAGAGAGGTGTGTATATCCAATTTTATGATTCACAATTTAATCTCATTTTAAAATATACATTACATTTTATCCGGAGCCATACGTGATTAATATCATCATTATAAACCTCAATATTTACTTATCTCCAGTACAATTCTCTTTGAATTAACATCCATTCCTCAAACCATAAGGTATAATATCAATACACCTAATTATAGAAGCCCACATTAATTAACTATATTTCCCTTTAGACCTAAACAGACTCATTTTATAAAAAAATCATTTATCTATGTCTAAATTAACTAGCTAAATCAATTCCCAATCCAAACCCCGACTCTCACTTCTACTTAGGTTTCTAACTACATCAGTACTAGACTCTAATACTCTAGTTTTACTTCATTCAAGAAGGTTCCTAAGTCCCTATCTTAAAAGAAAGAAACTAGGAGAAACTAAACATCTTGGGGTGAAAAACAGGGGACCGGTCGACCGGTCAGGGGACCGTGGTCGACCGTACCTCTCAAATTTTGCCTAACAAAGAAAGCAGAAGGCTCATTTTGGCATGATCGGTAGACCGGTCCTGGGACCGCAGTCGATCGCGCTTCAAATTTATACTAAACAAAGAAAGCAGTATGCCTTCCCATTAAGGGTCGATCGATCGATCTTGGGACCGCAGTCAACCGCGCCTCTCAGACCCACGATTTTTCTTTCTTCTACAATGTCAAAGACAAAACCTAAAACTTTTATTCCCACACTCCCTTCATTATCATCAACCAACAACCTACCCACAATAATTATACACCATAATAAACCCATATAACCACCTTAAATCACACAATCTACAAGATCTAAGGATTAAACACCAAAATTTACCAAAACCTACTAATTTCTCCAATTCACCAAATACACAACTATTACAACAAGTTATCTACATTAAACAATATACTAACAAGTAAGAAACTTGCCTGAAGTTTGTAGTCTCAAATTCTCCTCTCGTGGTAACGATTTCAGCTCCAAATCTCCAATTCTCTCTTCTTTATGTTCTTTTTCTCCCAACTTCCCTTTCTCTCTCTCTAGGTTTAGGAACACACAAATGAGAAATAAAAAGGGTATGGGAGACTTAAATCATGCCATAAGTATAAATTCCCCTCTTTAAAATGTTAATACACCATTAAAATGATTCATAACTACATAATTAAGTCATAAACTGCTAAAAGTTCCTGGAAATAAAACACATCGACGCAATAAAACATAACATGATTCTATTTACCTTATCTTTATGTTAAATATGAAAAACCCAGTAAATATCATCCCTTAACTTACTTAAAATAATATTTACTCTAACTTCCATAATTTTATATAATAACCTCACCTGGAAAAATGATATAAAATCAGTTACTCAAAAGTAAGGGTTATTACACTCTCCCCCCCCCCTCCCTTATAAGGTAATTTTTCCCTCAAAATTCAGGCATAACCCATACAAAGACTAGGGGTACATTTGTCAAATATCATTCTCTCATTCCCAAATAAATTCCTTGGCATTGTGGTGTCCCCACGGGACATGAACCAAGGGTACCACTTCCGATCTTAGTCTATACTTTCCACGATCTAATGTTAATAACCGGTTGTTTTCCCATATGAACTAATGAGCCTAGCTATAAGAATGGGAAAAACCTACCTAATACGGCGCAAGTTTGTCTATCTTCCCAAATCGCGCTATACCCTTCATCGAAAATACCCGTCTTATTTGATTCCCTACCTCAAATCTTACAAGAGTTCTATTCACGTCGGCATAGCCCTTCTAACAATCTTGGGCAATTCATAAGTGGTTTCGATTGAATTCAGTCTTTAAAAACATGCCTTGGATCATTTTGTGTCTAAGAAGCTTATTGTCTCCCACTTACAACCAACAAGCAGGTAATCTACGCATCCTTCTATACAACGCCGCCTACGGTGCCAAACTCACTATGGATTTCAGATTTGACCAAAAGAATATGTTGCTCCCATCCGCCAAAAAGTTATGTATGCACATCAAAAGTATGTACTTCTACATTTTTTTTGCTCTCTCCATTATTAACAAATTATTTTCGGGAGGTAGAAGGTACTCAACCTTAATCGGTACCTATTGTTTCCTGGAAACTTCTTTAGAAATGGGATACGAAAATCTTGTCTCGGTCTGATCCTATATTGATAGGTACCCCCATAAGGTTTCATAAACTACATATTATTCTCCAACTGTACTTATGACAACTTTATAGCATCGGTAATCTAGTGATAAAAATCTATGGATGCACTCTCCCATTATCGTACCGGTATTTCTAACTGTTGCATCAGTCCAATAAGTTTTCGGTAGTCCACATTTGCCAATTGAAGATTGGTGCATAGGGAAACGAACTCAAAAATATCCCTTCCTTTCTCTTCCACGACTCTCATCCTACTAACAGGCGCAACGGTCAATCATTAATATAAGAGCTATAGTAATAACATCTTTCTAGTTAAATTCTTCTACTTGGCTTCCCATGCCTTCGCTAGTTTATCGCTATCACATTTACTTTCCCTGGGTGATAATGAATATCAAATTGATAGTCTTCTACGAAATCCAATCACCAATTTCTTTTTTCCGCAGAACTAAATTTTTTCTATAAGAACAAACCTTGTATTGACTTATAGTCCATGAAAAGACTTAAGTTCCCTCCTAAGAGGTAATGCATCCACATCTTAAAGGCAAACACTAATGTGGCGTGCTTTTAGTCTTGAATGAGATAGTCCTCCTCGCGGGGTTCAAGTCATAAGATATATACGCAATGGTCACCGCCCCACTCTTGCGGAGACGCGTCTATAATAACCAAATAATCCACTCCCGAACTGGGCAACTCTAATTAATGAGTAGGAGTCAACTTGTCCTTCAGCAAATCAAAAGCTACGTCCTAGACATAACAGCTCTTCTAGAGATGGGCCTTACATTCTTCTCGAGCTGGTGGCCCAAGTTACTCAAAATTTCATATGCCTTATTCGTGGAAACCCAATCCTTCTTAATATCAACCCCCCCAAACTTATCGTGTTTAACTCACTACGACATTTCTAAAACAACACCACATGCCCCTTAGGCCTTACTCCTGATAATCTTAAGATTAATGTGTTACCTACCCACTTAAAATAAGTATTATACTAACTATGTCCCTAGTGCCCAAGACCTTTCTCAATTTTTGACATTCGCTCGGTTTCATGCGTGGGACGTCTCACAAAGCGAAATCCAGACAAAGAACCCTCCCATTACACTACTACCTCGCACCGTCGGTCTTCAAGATAAAATGTCCTAAGGAACCCAAATTGGGACCGCTAAAAATCTTAACTCGTAACCCTACTATCGCGCTTCTACTTCTATGTCTTACCATTTTGGCGAAATGAAAATTTAACTAATCAGGGAGCCTATATTCTACCAAGTATTCTGAATCCTTTACCCAAATATTTTTATGCACATCTTACTAAATTTCCTTCTCATCAAGGTCTAGCTATAAGCCTCAGTCCGATTTACTTATCTTTATCTCGCCCACATATACCCTGTGAGAGAAACATTTTTGAGTGTTTCTGCACCGCACATCTACCCCTTTAAACATTAGCCCTATAATCAATCATGTGACTCTCGGCTAATTCCACCAAAACCCACACCCTAATATAAAGTAACATCTCTCCACTCCCAACATCGTTAAGGGTTATGCGTGGAGTGTCTCGCAAGAGAAATTCAAACAAGGATACACTACTACATAACTTTGTTGGTTGTGGAGATATGGTAGCATAAAACAAGTAAAATAACAATTCATACAATCCTCGAATCATCACTATAAAATCCCAACACGTATCCGGGGGAGATATTATAGAATAACTAGTTCCACCCTGGAACCGCTGATATGATAATCTCACAATCATGTCTCCTATATCTCAAATCGAAATATTTTACACTCATATAACACGAATAGAACGAGTAGCACAATCCAAACAAGATTTTAAAATACCATCATCCATTCACAATGAATGGCAAAAATAGAACCTCACCACCACGAAAAACATATAGATATATCCTATATATTACTATTAATAATACCACAATGCTCGAATTACACACCCGATTCTAGGGTTAATAAAATACTGAGGCTAAACCTTGCCACATAAAAGACACTTCCCCTAACTGATGTGAAATTCACAACAGTATTCCTGGCTGCTCCTAATAGTTCTCAGATAGAGTAACCTTGTTGTATCGGTACTAAAAACCACTTCAATCAAAGCCTTATCTAGGCACCCTACCCTTGTCCTTTAACTCCCTCCGAATAACATCAAAATACGTGGTTCTGCATTCCTCATCACGATCATTCCCCCTCATAGTTCCCTTAACTCCCTCAGCAAAGGAAAACATACAATCGGTCTCCACTTCCTTATTTCCACAAATTTCCTTGGGTGGAAGTCCACCAATGAGTTTTCACTAACACGACTTCTTCATAAGCGTTAGCAACACTTACTAATGATCCCATCATTTCATCTAAGGACTCTTTCTTCCTTGTACCTACCTTACTTCAGTGCAAGGTTCCTTAACCATATATTTCTTCCTTTACTGTCGGCCTCTGACCGATCCTCTTGGGAATAGTTGAAAAGTTGCATTCTCTTTAGTTCTAATATATCAAAGAACTCGCTGTTAGAACCCTCCAAAAAGTTTCCCCTAAGAGCAACGCATCCTGTTCCTTTAAATATAAGGACTACCGTTCCTCTATCTCAACATTTCTCAAATCGGTGGAAAAATTTTCCTCAAATTTTTACATCTGGGTATTCCTATGCCCTTCTCCAAACCAAAGCTTCTGAGCCCAATACTTCCACTAAATAAGGCTACACTGCCTCCGCATGACTAAACTTCAACGTATGGTCCTTATCAAGGGCATTCAAACATCTTCTTAATTTAACTTCGCTAAATAATCCAAGTTTAGTGCCACTCTCTTCTTGTAGCGGTACTTAGGAAATTATAACTACCATATCCTCGTAGTCGTTGCAGCAATTTAAGAAAATGCCATAGAGGGATAACCTCCAATGATATCCTCTTCTCCTAATTCGATTTACAATTGTAACTAAGCCCCGCCTCCTGGTGACCTCATAACGGCCTTCCCTGGTTGCCTTTAACATTCAACACACGAATCTCTAGCGATCGCGCAAAAGATTTACTAAAATCTTACATTTTGGTAGGAGAACTAATTCTCACAAGAGAAATCAACGATCTTAATCCTAAGGCTCTACATCAATTAAAAAGCAATGCAGAAGGCGTAGCACGTCTGCACATATTCCGAAGGACACTAGAACCTGATGCTCTGATACCATATGTGACAACCCGCCTATTAAAATAAGAGGTAGCCAACCCGATACTCTAATAAATACAGGAATCATAGATGGTCCATTCTTAGCATCACTGTCGTTAAAATAATAATACGAGATAATCACAAATTATTTTACAAAACGGATTGTCAAATTTAATTTATAGGTAAAAAAAATTAGTTAAAAAATACCATTGGAAAAGAAGGTGGATATAAAAAACAAACTAGTAACTGTATACCAATTATGCACAATAAAATAACCTAATAAGCACTCGGTGAACAGACTAATTACAAATAGATTACACCGAGTATTGAAATTAAATATAACATCATATTAAACAAATACAAAACTTGGGCAACACACCCGAATATATAGGCTGATCATAGCTAGAGTACAAAATGATGGAAGCATCTACAACGAATATCCTACAACATCCGTAAAATGTTATAGCTCTAGAACACATGGCTGGAGAGGTCAATACGGGTGTCCTTGCGGTAGAGCACCTGGGCGAAAATAGAATTCATGCAAACCAAAGAAATATAGACGGGTCAGGGCCGGGTTTGATATGATCACCATGTGAATAAAATGCATGACAGTTATGAATATTTTATCATTCATCAAAAGCTGAACTTGCTCTCACAAATAAATATGGGATTTCTCACCTCTCAATATAAAAGCACAACCTAGCGCAAAATGAATAACAATGAAAAATATTCATTTTCGCATGAGATAATATCAAAGTTTCACTTAATTAGGTTTCATTTCAGTTTTTACACAACTTAAATACACAGTTCCTTTTTCTCTTTAGGACATATATATAGAGCAATTTATTTCACAAAATGCTTCACCAATTCAGTTTTACACCACATAACTTCACATTTCCCTTTTTCTCTTTAGGAAATGTATTTAAAGCAATTTATTTCATAAAGTGCTTTGCCATCAATAATGTCCCACATTATTATGAATAGTTATATTTCACATCATATAACGATTCTAAGATCGTCCTTCCTAGTTTCCCCACTGGACGCGCCCCTAAATGGCTATAATCTTCCAGGGCCTATCAAACAAGACAACCTGAGCATCCTACATTGCGTGACGTCAAGAAGCGGACATATACCTGCAACAGTAAGTCATAACCACACCCGGAATTATCTCACTTCGCACAATAATAACACAATATATAATAACTGGTCCTATGGCCAAGGACTATATTCACCCTGCTTTCACTAGCCAGGGGACTTCACCTCATGCGAATACTTCCCCTATGATAGCATTTAGAGAGGTGTGTATATCCAATTTTATCATTCAAAATTTAATCTCGTTTTAAAATATACATTACATTTTATCCGGAGCCATACGTGATTAATATCATCATTATAAACCTCAATATTTACTCATCTCCAATACAATTCTCTATGAATTAACATTCATTCCTCAAACCATAAGCTATAATATCACTACACCAAATTATAGAAGCCCACATTAATTCACTATATTTCCCTTTAGACCTAAACAAACTCATTTTATAAAAAAAATCATTTATTTATGTCTAAATTAACTAACTAAATCAATTCCCAATCCAAACCCCGACTCTAACTTCTACTTAGGTTTCTAAATAAATCAGTATTAGACTCTAATACTCTAGTTTTACTTCATTTAAGAACGTTCCTAAGTCCCTATCTTAAAAGAAAGAAACTAGGAGAAACTATACATTTTGGGGTGAAAATAGGGGACCGATCGACCGGTCAGGGGACCGCGATCGACCGCATCTCTCAAATTTTTCCTAATAAAGAAAGAAAAAAGATCATTTTGGCATGATCGGTCGATCGGTCCTGGAACCGCGGTCGACCGCGCTTCAAATTTATACTTAACAAAGAAAGCAGTATGCCTTCCCCTTAAGGGTCGGTCGACCGCGCCTCTCAGACCGACGATTTTCCTTTCTTCTACAATGTCAAATCCAAAACCTAAAACTTTTATTCCAACACTCCCTTCATTCTCATCAACCAACAACCTACCCACAACAATTATACACCACAATAAACCTATATAACCACCTTAAGTAACACAATCTACAAGATCTAAGGATTAAACACCAAAATTTACCAAAACTTACTAATTTCTCCAATTCACCAAATACACAACTATCACAACAAGTTATCCACATTAAATAATATACTAGCAAGTAAGATACTTTTCTTAAGTTTATAGTCTCGGATTCTCTTCTCGTAGCAACGATTTCGGCTCCAAATCTCCAATTCTCTCTCTCTCTCTCTCTCTCTCTCTGTAGGTTTAGTAACACAAAAATGAGAAATAAAAAGGTGATGGGAGATTAAATCATGCCCTAAGTATAAATTCCTCTTTTTAAAATGTTAATACACCATTTAAATGACTCGTAACTACATAATTAAGTCATAAACTCCTAAAAGTGTCCAGAACTCAAAAATACAATATGACACTTATTTTGGCTGTCTCAACTATTTTAGGACTAACCGCACCCTCAAAATTGGCATCCGGAGTCACATAAATTATTTCATGTTCCAACATCATTTTAATTCATTAATAGTTATCCAATTGAAATATATGCCACAACCGTCGTTTAAAGCACAGCGACGCAATAAAACATAACATGATCCTATTTACCTTCTCTTTATGGTAAATATGCCAAACCGAGTATATATCATCCCTTAACTTACTTAAAATAATATTTACTCTAACTTCCATAATTTTATATAATAACCTCACCTGGCAAAATTATATAAAATCAGTTACTCGAAAGTAAGGGTTATTACACGTAGCGGCCAAGTTTATAAAGCTTCATCAAATTCCGGTTTAGTGTGCCTCGTTTCTACGTCATCAACAATTCCCTAATGCTCCTAAGGTATGAATGCAATTTATATATATATATAGGAGCTTGGAAATTAATTGGGTGTAATTTATAATCTTTATAAATTAATTTTAACGGCTCTGTTTTACTCAGAAAATATTTTTTAGAACTTTCCATAAAAGTCTTGGGATTAAAATTAATATTTCAATTTTCTGATTTTCTGGAACGTCATTCGATAGACACTGGAATCTCATTCGAACGAGATTGCCATGTCGGTCGAACGAACTGACATCTCGTTCGAACGAGATGCCAGGTCGTTCGAACGAGATTTTTGACGATTTTCTTTCTTTCATTCTAGAACATCGTTAGTAAATCCGTTCGAACGAAAAGTCGTTCGAATGAAAAGTCGTTCGAACGAAAAAGTAGTTCGAACGAGTTTTGGCAGGAAAATTTTTTGGGCATTTTTTGATAGTTTTTCCCACTTTTCCCATTACTTTACCCCACAAACTTTTGACAGAACTTAACTTGTGCAGGAACCAACCTTTTTTGTTTAACTTTTTTTACTATCCTCCATCTCCTAGAGAGAGTTTTGAGTGTTAATTCTTCCAAAGAAAAAGTCCCCATGAATTTTTGTTAAAATGTTTTAATCCTTAGAACAAAATCAAGGTTTCACACCCATATTGTTTATTCCAAGTTTCAATATATATACATCTTGCTTGGAGTGTTTTGGCATCGAGTTTTATTCTGCCGTTTGAAGAGTTCGTTTGGGTTTCTTTCTAAATCCCTCAAAGAAGAGGAAGTTTGTTTTTCTACGGCATTCTCACATGGTGAAAGGCACCATGTGTGGTTGACGGTGTACCTATTGTCTCATTGGTGGATTTCAAGATTTCGGTGGAGCTCCGGGGTTGTGGACTAGGCAGAGGTGTTTACAAGAAGACACGTCAAGTCTTGAAAGGGGTCGAGTCGAGGAAGTAAGTCATCTGTCTTGTCATTTGTAAATCCATACTTAGTGGACTTAAGGCTAAGGCCGTCTGAGGTTTTTTCCCGTTGTGGGTTTTTCCTCGTACATCGCGACGTAGTGATTCATTGTTTATTTTATCTTGCAAAATCACCTAGAACGCATACTTAGGTAAAAAGATAAAATATGGTTTAATCACTACTTGTTTAATTTGGTGCTAGATAATTATTTGGGTATATGTTAATTTGATTCATGTCATTTATTTTAATTTGATAAAATTGGTTTGGCCTAATTTGGTAATGTTGAAAATATGACTTAGGAAAATTTTTAGGAATTGGGGTGAGCTAAATTGGTTTAAGTGAAATTAAAAGTTGTTTGGATTTAATCTTATTTTACTTTGTTTAATTTTAATTTGAAAAGAAATTAAAATTTGTGAATTTGTTTTTTAATTGAACCATCATCTTCGCTTCAAGAAATTAAAAATTGTGAATTTGTTTTTTAATTGAACCATCATCTTCGCTTCCGCATCTAAAAAGGAAATTATTAATTTTTGAAGTATAAGAATTTTAAAATTAGGGGCCTCGAGTTCCAATAAGTGGTATCAGAGCATTGATTGAGAAAAGCTCTCCTTTTTCAAATTGGTATCAGAGCCGGAGCGATAATTTATCTCGTTAAAGATCCGTTTTTCGGCTTTTATATTTTTTTATGCTCCTTGTATTTTTAGGTGGTTCATTTTTTACTCACTCTCATTTTTTTATATCTCTCGATGGGATGCCTTAATGATAATATGTCCATTTCTAATGATAATGACGTTTTTGCTATTTGAGAGGAATTTAATGAGCTTAATAAGTGTAATGAAAAATTAAAGGAATTAAATTTGAGATTTGCAAAAATAATTAAATTTCTTGAAGATGAAAATTCTTGTTTTAAAACTAAAGTTGAGGTTTTGCAAATATATATATCTCAAAAAGATATTTTTCGTGAAAAGCTCATGGACATAAATCACAGTTTTAATATTTTAGAAAAGTCCAAGAAAGAGAGTGATTGTCGAGAAAAGACTCTTAGGGACAAGTTTGCTAACATTGAGGGGGAGCGTGATAACCTTCTAGGTGTAATTGAAAATTTAAAGGAGTCCCGTAAATTTGAGGAGTCTAATTTATTACTTGAGTCCAAAATTTCAAAAACAAAAAATGACTTACAAGACTCGAGTAGTAGTTGTAATGGTTCTAGATCATCTAGTTTAAATACTTCCGTTGTTAAAGCTAAAACCATTGTTTGTTTTAGAGGGTCTACTTTATCCAAAGACTTTAGAAAAGGTCATACCTTAGGTATCATTCCTCATGGTTTCACATGATTGCATTGTGGTAGGAAAGGTCATCTTAGGTCATTTTATTTTAATCTTAAAAGAAGTCCTAGGAGGTCTATGTCTAGCATTCCATTTGTTTCCAAATCCCATCATGTTAAATATACATCTATATGGGTTCGGAAATCATTTTTAGACGCGCTAGATATTTGATTTGTTGATTCTCATTTGCTTTCACATGAAACTGTGACAACCCGATATCCGAAATAAGCGGTGGCCAGCCCGATACTCCACAAATACAGGAATCATTAATGGAATCATCCTCAGCATCGCAACAACATAAAGAGTATACGGAATAACCACACATTATTTCAGAAAAACGGGTTGTCAAAAGTTTTAGTTTTACGATTTTAATAAAGCATTTTCAACAACCCGTAATAGGAAAAAGGGTGGAAACTCCCACAAGCATATAAATATATAAACCAACAGTAAGAGAAAGGACCTAATGAACCGCCGGTCAATGAAATACATACAATATGCAATAAGTTTCATGTGATATTTAATACATCCATTATCCAATTACAACCGTTTGGGCCACACGAGTAGGGACTGATCATAACTAGAAAACAATGAAGAAGGCATCTACACAAAATGTCCCGTGATACCCGCAAAATGTCACGGCTCCTCAAAATACCGGAATAGGAAGTTCATTACGGGCGACCTTGCGGCGGAACACCTGAGCGGATAAAAAATATATATATGCACCACAAGAAAGAAGAACCGGTCAGAGCCCGTTTTTATGTGATCACCAGATAAATGACAAGTATGACAATGAAGAATAGATAAACATGGATGATAAAGGTAGTATTCTAGCATGATAACAATAAGATACAGTTAATGCAATTTAGTGATTATAAGAAAGAATCGATTAGAAATGCAATTAGGAAAACTTATCAACCGATCTCATCTTTCATACTTTTCACTTTATCTTCTTTCCATTCCTTACCAGGAATACAATTATTATTATGTGATCTTTATGGCACTAATCTCAATTGTATGCTCTTTGTGGCATATACTTTGCTCTTTGTGGCATTAATATTCCATCGAGTCCAACTCGATAATTAGAATAGTTATAAGTATATATATAACGATTCTAAGACCGCCCGTCCGGGTTTCCCCACTGTGCGCGCCCCCAAATAACCATCATCTTCCAGGGCCTAACATAAGACAACCTGGGATCCTATCGAAACGTCGAGAAGCGTCCATATGCATGCGGGATAGTCAAGACCACACCCGGAATCTCCTACCCATCGCAGAAACATATAAACAAGCGCTCATATGGCCTAAGACTATATCCACCCTGCATTCATTAGCCAAGGGGCTTCACCTCACGCAAGGGATTCCCTTAAGATGGTATTTCAAGAGGTGTGTATCATCCATTTTATTAGTTTCCATTACTTATTTTAGTAAATTTTCAATTACTTTATCCATTTTACATTTTATCAAATGCATTAAGATTATCCGGAACTATACGTGTTTCGTATCAGCATCACAACCTCGATAAATAGTGAGACCTCCAAATTATTTTCCAAAGCCTCCTTTTTGGCTTCATAATAGACTATCAAGTCAAACCTAGCTCACAATAACTCCCAAAATCTTCAAATTTGACTCTAAGATCTCCTAGATTATTATAAAACTGTACGAGAGGAGAAATGCCTAAACATTACTTTAAACCCCCCCCCCCCCCTGAATTGAACCCTAGATGAACCCCTTCGAGTCTAGGGTGACAACCAAACTCAACTAATACTCTAAGACCCTATATTTACTTCATTTAATAAGGTCCTTAAGTCCCTATGAAAAGAAAATATTTAAAAAATGAAAATAAAATTTTTAGGGAAGAAAACAGGGGACCGGTCGATCGATCCCAAGACCGCGGTCAACCGGGTTTCAAGATTTTGCCTAGGAAGAAAAGCATAAAGTCACTTCGGCAGGGCCGGTCGACCGGTCAGGGAACCGCGGTCGACCGCGCCATAAATTTATGCCTTTGAAAGAAAGCAGTGTAGCTTCTCCCGAAGGCCCGGTCGACCGGTCGGAGAACCGCGGTCGACCGGTCTTAGCAGACCTAGACCAAAATCGAACCTTCCTATTTCAAGCTAATCCCCAAATCTAACTAATTTATTGCCACCAACATAACATCAATGCTACAACTACTACCATAAACCTCATCAAACATCCGAAAACATTCTTCAATGGATCAAAACCCACAAATACAGAAAGAAAACCCTAAAATTACTAAACCATGATTAATACATCATTATCATAACAAATCATTTATCTTAAACCACAAATAGCAAGTAGAAAACTTGCCTCAATTGAGAAAATGCAGATTTTCCTTGTGTAGAAGCAAGAATCCTCCCTCAATCTTCAATCCCTTTTATTTTCTCTACTCTTTCACTTCCTTTCTCAAGCTTTCTCTAGGTTTAGGGAATAAAACTTGGGAAAATAGAAGACTTAGTAAGACTAAGCCGTGGCATTAGTCATAATTCCAACTTAATTGACCAATATTGCGATAAAATAATACGCAACTGCATATTTAAGGTATAACCAGTCAAAAGTGCCAAAAACCTCAAAATACAATATGGCACAATAATTGACTATCTCGCACATTCCGGACTCAACTACGGCCTCCAAATTATCATTTGGAAAATTTATAATTCATTTTAAGTTCCGGTATCATTATTGAGCTAAATATCATTTTAATTCTTATGATATTATACTACGTAACATGGCAATATTCACCTATAGTTACGGTAAATATGCAACCTCGTGGTAAATTTTAACTTTTCTACATTAATTTAGCACTCAATCCAAAACTCAACATTTTATATCGAATTACCATATCTAGTAAATAAACATAAAATATGTTCTCATAAGCGAGGGTTATTACAGAAACCTCCCTTGCTAAATTTAAAGGTTGAATGTGTTAGTTTTGTTTGCATACTCTAGCCTTTTGTGCTTCATATTATATATCCTTGCTAGGTGTATACATGTTTATTCATTTTCTAGTCATTGCTTTATTTCATATCTCATGCTAGAAATCATGACTTGTTTATCTTTTGCATTTTATTCTTTCATTTTAATTTGCATTAAATAAAAAAAATACAAAAAGATTTTTGTTTGTCATTTGGGTTTTTATCTCTTGGAAATTTAAGCTTCATGAAAAATTCAAATGATTTTTGTTTGTCTTTTGAGTATATATTTTTATTTTTGGTTAAAAATTTCAAAAACAAAAAAAAAAAATTGTGTGTATTTTAGTTTGGCACACTTTATGTGGCATATATTTGTGTTTGAATCCCATCTTTTTCTCTCCCATGTGGCTAGAACTTTTGGTTTAGATTGCCAATCCTTATTATGTTATTTACCATGCTTACAATGAGTAGTTTGATTTTGTACTGATTAAATGGATTCTATTTTTATATGCCTCTTTTCACATATGCACGAGGTCTTTTGAAATTTAATTGTCACATGTTATATTTGAGCTTTGTGAGGTGTTCTCCTACCAATCTTGTCATTTACATATTTGTGACCTAGGAGGACTAGTGCATGTCAGAGATATACAAAATAATATGTATAAATGTGAACGGGAAAGGGCTCCGAAAGGAATTATTTTCCTTTGCGAATAGTAAGCCACCGTTTGTTTGGACCTAAAAGAAATACGTGGTCCAAAGGCCTAAAAATAGAATTATGGCATTAAAAAGAAAAATAATTGACAAGCCCTATTTTTGTTTGATATATTCATTCAAATAATATATTCTTATTGAGGGAGATCGGGCGGTATATCAATGGTTTGCACAATGTCCGTTTATCCTAGTTGCGTTTTCAATGTCATGACTCTATTGGTTTGTAGAATCATCAACATGCTAGGCTTGTATGCATTGTGTATGTTTCTTCATTGAGTTCATCTTATATTGTCACATGATGTTATATTCAAAAGTGATGAAGTTTGCAATCAATTGAGAACTCCGTGAACATCTTTTAAGTGATTGGGTCTAAATTTAATTGTTACTAGTTCACACCCCAACACTTCCATTTCCGTGTGACACATTTTTGCCATACGAGTGTGAAAAGATTATCTTATTTTGTGTCATTTGTATGTTTATATCTATATATATGTGCATGTGCATCTTTGGTATATCTAGAGTATGTATATATATGATATTTTTTTGGTCTTTGCCTTGATTTCTAGTCCATATATGCTTTAATTCATAATTTGTATCCATCTTGTTGCATTCTTTGTTTATATCGCATGCTTAATACTTTATGTATCATATTGGTATCATTTTATTGCATCTTAGTTGGTATCCAGTATTATTTGTTGGATTAGTTATGATTTTGTTGCCCATGTGATTTAATGTTCTCATCACTTTACACACTTTTGCATGTTTAGCTTGTTATCCCATTCTATTTATCCCTTGTTTAGTTTAAGGGGTGTATATACTTTAATTGGGGAAGATAAGTTAATTTTTGATTCTTTAGACTTTGTCTATTCCTGAACAAAAAGGGGGAGAATGATAGGGGGAGAAATGGTATCTATTCTTATTGTAATCGTATCTTAGTTTGGGCGAGATTTAATATAGGGGGAGTCGCTATCTTCTTAGGTTGATCATAGTTGATAAAGGGGATAATTAATTTAGGGGGAGTAAATATTTTTACTTGCATTTAATATTTTGGTATTCCCTATGCGTTTGATAGTTTACTTAAGTGTGCAAGAATTCTTCTAAATGGCAACATTCATCATCGGGCAAAGATATTTATGCTTGGGTTATTTGAGTCAAGCTACTGTAATTTTATTTTGGGTGGGAAATTTTTTTGTCTAGTAGAGCTTGACGGCCCTTTAGTATTTTTGTTTAGTTTTTGTCCCGGAATAGCCAAAGGGGGAGATTTGTAAGGACAAAATTTTTTAATTGAGTCCATTGTAGTTTTGGCTCAATTCCGAACAAAAACGTTTGAGTTATAGGATAGATTTATTGACCATCCTTCAAGCCTATGATATTCTAAAGTTGAAGACGTAGCCGCTAAGTTTATAAAGCTTCATCAAATGTCGGTTTAGTGTGCCTCGTTTCTACGTCATCAACAATTCTCCAATGCTTCTAAGGTATGCATGCAATTTATATATATATTGGAGCTTGGAAATTAATTGGTTGTAATTTATAATCTTTATAAATTAATTTTAACGACTCTGTTTTAGTCAGAAAAATATTTTTTAGAACTTTCCATAAAAATTTGGGCTTAGAATTAATATTTCATTTTTTTGATTTTCTGCAATGTCGTTCGATAGACACTAGAATCTCGTTCCAACGAGATTGTCATGTCGTTCGAATGAACTGACATCTTGTTCGAACGAGATTCCAGGTCGTTCGAATGAGATTTCTGATGATTTTATTTTTTTCATTCTGGAACATCGTTAGTAAATCCGTTCGAACGAAAATTCGTTCAAACGAAAATGTCATTCGAATGAGTTTTGGTGGGAAATTTTTTTGGGCCGTTTTTCCCACTTTTCCCACTACTTTACCCCACTAAATTTTGACAGAACTTAACTAGTGCGGGAACCAACCTTTTTTGTTTAACTTTTTCACTATTCTCCATCTCCTAGAGAGAGTTTTGAGAGTTAATTCTTCCAAAGAAAAAGTCCCCTTGAATTTTTGTTAAAATGTTTTAATCCTTAGAACAAAATCAAGGTTTCACACCCATATTGTTTATTCCAAGTTTCAATATATATACATATTGCTTGGAGTGTTTTGGTACCGGGTTTTACTTTACTGTTTGAAGAGTTTGTTTGGGTTTCCTTCTAAATCCCTCAAAGAAGAAGAAGTTTGTTTTACTGCAACATTCTCACATGGTGAAAGGCACCATGTGTGGTTGACGGTGTACCTATTGCCTCATTGGTGGATTCCAAGATTTCGGTGGAGCTCCGGGGTTGTCGACTAGGCGGAGGTGTTTACAAGAAGACGCGTCAAGGCTTGAAAGGGGTCAAGTCGAGGAAGTAAGTCATCTGTCGTGTAATTTGTACATCCATACTTAATGGACTTAAGGCTAGAGTTGTTCGAGATTTTTTTTCGTTGTGGGTTTTTTCGCGTACATCGCGGCGTAGTGATTCAATATTTATTTTATCTTGCAAAATCACCTAGAACGCATGCTTAGGTAAAAAGATAAAATATTGTTTAATCACTACTTGTTTAATTTGGTGATACATAATTATTTGGGTATATGTTAATTTGATTCATGTCATTTAATTTAATTTGGTAAAATTGGTTTGACCTAACATGGTAATATTGAAAATATGACTTAGGCAAATTTCTAGGACTTGGGTTGAGTTAAATTGGTTTAAGTGAAATTAAAAGTTGTGTGTATTTAATCTTATTTCACTTTGTTTAATTTTAATTTGAAAATAAATTAAAATTTGTGAATTTGTTTTTTAATTGAACCATCATCATCGCTTCAAGAAATTAAAATTTGTGAATTTGTTGTTTAATTGAACCATCATCTTCGCTTCCGCATGTAAAAAGGAAATTATTACTTTTTGAAGTATAAGAATTTTAAAATTGGGGGCCTCGAGTTCCAACAAGTGGTATCAGAGCATTGATTGAGAAAATCTCTCCTTTTTCAGGAGATGAAAAAGAAAAGACAAAAACGAAATCAAAAGAGAAAAAAATGATGGAATGAGAAGAGCTAATTTGAGTGTTTATATCTTCTTTTTTAGTGCATTCATATGAGATTTAAGAAAAATTCAAAACACATACCTAACCTAATTTTTCATGTAGAATCCAAATCTGATGTCGGATATATAATTTGGATAGCTTTTGGATTTAATTTTTCTATGTTTTCAAAACACGCCTAGAAATGTGAATTTTGACTCGCTTGAGGTAATTTCGTTCGCCCGTGGTTAATTTGGTATGCTACACTTATTCAACACTGATTGTATAGTTATATCCATGTTATGTGTTGCGTTTATATATATTGTATGCTCGTATATTATATTCGTTCATGCACCCATTTTGTGTGTGTTATTTTCATGTCGTGTAGTTTGGGGTAACAAAACTAGTTGATTTTACGAGCAAGTTGGGTTATAGAAATTAGGTAGAAAATATGTACACTTAATTTATGGGTATCAAATATAAAATTTATTTGAATTGAGACAATGATATTATGATTATTATTATTGGAAAATTCTTAGGCATTCCTTAGCCAAACCACCCGCTGGACGGGGTGTTCTGTCGATTACAATTTTATTTATTATCTAAAGACAAGACCATGGACCCTGGGTGGAGACTATGCAAAAATTTTATGGCGGTGATATCACGTTATGATGGGTCTTGTGCCCAAGTTATGTTATTTATTTTTTGGGTCAATTGAATTATTCTGAGGATAATTGACAGGATGGTAGATGGTAGTCCATACCATACCGTGGGAAATGCGAAGGGAATTTTGATATGTGGTCTTGGGTATTGTAGTGTCGTGGTGAGATCATAGGTGATGATTATATTATTGGAATTTTAGTTTTAGTGTTCATATTGCATACACTCTTGTATATGATACACTCACACATGAGTATGTGTCATTACACTTGGAGCATTTATACGAGCTACTGAGTTTTTCGTTCATCCCCCCATAGTTTGTTGTATTACAAGTTTGATGCAAGGTGATATTTATGGATTCGTTGGGATTGGGATCGTCGTCAGAGGCTCTGGATATTTATCTTCAAAATTTATATGTATCATTTTGTTTATTATAATTTTTTTTGTAAAAGGGCATTTGAGATTTAATAAAATTGAGAAATTTTATTCAATCGATTTATTGTTTATGCTTTTACAAATTTATTCTCAATCTAAATGGTATTGTTTTATAAAAAAATTCTCTCATTTATCAATAATTTTTAGTAACACCTCTCGGGGTGTTACACCTATTAGACCTATGAGTGAAGGAAGGCACAATAAGAATTAAGAGAATGCTGAGTGAGTTCACTAAGGAACGTAAACAACTGTCTTTATACAACAATAAGGGTAAAAACTATATATTCAATTTTGTAAATAAGCACGAGTTTAAAAGGATTTCTAGATGCACAACATCTAAAGAAGCCTGGGACACCCTTGTCACTTCCCATGAAGGTAATGACGTGTTAAGACTGGGAAAGCACAAATGCTTGTTCAATAATATAATACCCTTATGATAGATGATATAGAAATTTTTGACGACCTTTATATTAAGCTCACCAATATTGTTACTAAAATGCAAGCTAATGGTATCGTGTATGATATAAAATAATATATTTAGATATTTTCCCTCTAAGTTTGACAATAAACGTTATGCCAATGAGGACCTGGACGATCCCAATTTGACTCCTGAAGTATTAAGTAGTAGGTTAAAAATAGTACATATAGAATTAGAATAATAGAAACACATGACCTCTGCTTCTAAAAGATCATCTGGATTAAATTTAGTCTTTTCTTCTCAAATGATTGTTCCTAATATAAATGTCCATGACCGTGGCATAGAGTTATGAGATGACTGTGATCTTGGAGTCTTGATAACTAGATAACTCTTATGAGCTAATAATTTAAAAAGATTATAAAGTTTAGGAATGATATGGCTACTAAACAAGGCAAAGTTGGTTATTAAAACTTTCAAGGCACCAAATCCCATCACTGTAATGGTAACGGACGGACCAATAATAACAATCAGAGGAGAAATACCTTTGTAATATTCAATACCACAAGTGTGGAAGTATGGGTCATTATGCTAATCGATTCAAATCTAAGATTAAGACCACACCTAAGGCCCATATGTGTAAGACTTGGAATGATTATAGTGACTTGAAAGATAATGAGTCTAAGTCATCTGAATTAAATGAATCATGCATGTACTTTATGCTAAAATTGTGCATTCCTATGATAAAGCTTACTCACTTTTTGATTTTGTTATTGATGTTATACTTGCTGGCATGTTTGTGAAGAATAATATGTCCAATGTTGATACTATTAATACTTATGATGATATAAGTGTTGGAGTGAGTCAAAGTGAAAATTATTCTAACAAATTAAATGCGTGCTTGAGTCCCAAATAAAAAATTAGAATGTTAGGGAACAATTTACATACTTCACTTAGCGAGTCGGATGATGATGGTTTACCTGATATTTAAGAACTGTATCTTAAGACTTTGAAAAAGAGTTCTAAACTTGAAAAAATGCAAAAACACATGACTAAATATGTGTAAAGATTAAGTAAAAATATTAGACAGAATGCCGAGGACTATGCTAGTCAGTGCGAGACTCATGAGACTGAAACAAAAAAATCTCATTTTTAAACTAAATGAACTTTCTGAGAAAATTTGTATTTTAGAACAAAGATACAAGTCCACTTAGATTTATCTAGAAGAATCAAAAGAAAAAATCATAAACGGTTTCAAGAAATGTCTTCACTTTTAGACAAATGTGAAAGCATATGATAAAATTATCAGTTCTTGTAAAATAAATAATGAAGAAAAATTTGGTCTTGGCTTTAACAAAAACCCCATAGGAACAAAGGTTACTAGCCTAAATATTTCTAAAACTATTTATTTTTCCTCTGGGAATTTACCAAATTCACCAAGGCAAGACTTTGAAAAATCTTAGAAAAGCTTTTTAAAGCATTAGTCTCATAAGACATAAAAATTGTGTGTAGTCCTAAGTAGAAAACTGATAACAAACTGAAGTATGCCCCCCCCCCCCCATTAGAGAATCTAGGCAAAAGTATAAATTTATTTTAGTTAAACCTCATTTTCGAAATGAGTCTAAGCCTATTTTCAAGGGGTTAGAAAATAGTGTCAAGACGCAATACTTATGTTCTCCCCAGGCAGACATATAAAAACTCTAGCTTTAGAAAAAATAGGAATGTGTCTCACACTAAGAAAAAGACATTAACACGGACTTCTTGGTCGTTTTCTAAATCAAAGGCCAAAAAATCATTTAAAACTTAGGCAATTTGAGTTATAAAAGATGACTTGATATCCCAACTGAGGTGTACATTGTTATAACTGCGTTAAAAGTTGAATGCACTTCCGTTGGTTGGTACCTTGATTCTGGTTGTTCTAAGCACATGATCGGATACGACACTAAACTAAGAAACACGACTAACTTCTTAGGATGTAAGGTCATGTTTAATAACAGAGTCTTACCCCAGATCATTAGTAAAGGGACACTTCAAGAAGAAGGTTTACCTATCCTTAATGATGTTCTCCTACTGAAAGGCTTAATGGCCAATCTGCTAAGTATATCTCAGTTTTATGATTCTGATCACGTGTTTACCTTTTTTTAAAACTGAATGTAAAATTTTGAACACAGATGGTAATTGTATCCTTATGGGAAACAGAACTCAGGACAACTATTACATAGTTGTTCTGAGTGTTGAGTCCTATAAGTTAACAAGATTAGGTTATTTTAATCTATGGCATAATAGATCGAGTCACACTAATTTTGATAACTTAATCAGACTGATCTCCTAAGATTTGGTTAAAGGTTTACCCAAAATAAAAAATTCTTGAAACATTATTTGTGATCCCTGCCACGTCGAAAAAATAAGTAAAGCGCTTCATAAGAAAGTAACGGATATTATGACTTCAAAACCACTGAAACTTCTCCACTTGGAACTTACGGGTCCCTTCCGTACCGTGAGCCTTTGTGGTAACGGTTATATTCTTGTCATTGTGGATGATTTCACAAGGTATACTTGGGTAGCTTTTATGACAAATAAATTGAACAAATTCTGAGAATTTCTCAAACTCCTTATAAAAATTGAAAATGAAAAGGATACCCAAGTATCACGTATTACAAGTGACAGAGGTGGAGAATTCAAAGATACTGGAGTAGTATAATATTATTTTGGTAATGGATACCAGCATGAGTTCAGTGCTCCTAAAACTTCGCAGAAAAATAGTATTACTAAAAAGAAAAATCGAACAATCCAAGAAATGGCTCGGGTGATGTTACATGCCAAAGGTCTGCCAAAATACTTTTGGGTTCAGGCGGTCAAGATAACATGTCACATTATCATGTATACCTTAGGAAGAATGTCAAACAGGCTTCATATGAACTTTGGTACAATAAAAACCCTAATTTAAAATACTTTAGAACCTGTGGGAGTGTTAATTATATTTGCAAATATAGGGAATACCTTTCAAATTTTGACTCTAAAAGTGATAAAGGCATTTTTTGGGGATATTTTCAAAATAGTAGAACATATTGCATCTATAATTTTTTTATAGCAAAGCTCTTATGAAATTAATTAACATGGTTATTAATGACATTGCCACTGGGAATGATAATACTAAATCAATTATTGTGCATGAGTCAGATTTTTTTTTTGAAATCGACTTGCCTTAAATAACTGACCCATTACCAATAGAAGTCCCTGCACTACCAACCTGGGTTTCTAAAGACAATCCCCTTGAGAATGTAGTAGATAACCTTGAGAAGACTATGAGAAAAAGATCACAACTTTAAAATATAACTAACTTTCCATGCTTTATTTCTTAAGTATAACCAAAGAATGTAAACGATACTCTCAATAACTCTTACTGGATTGATGCTATGCAAGAAGAATTATCCCAATTTAGGAGTCATGATGTTTGGTATCTTGTTCTCGGGTCAGAAAATAAAAAGGTTATCAGTACTCATTGGATTTTTAAAAACAAAACAAATGAATTAGGGGTAATCATTTGAAACAAGGCCAGATTGGTCACACGAGGATATTCTCAGATTTAGCGGGATATAGTTTGAAGAGACTTTTTCTCCGATAACAAGGCTCAAGTCTATTCGCCTCATCCTCCCAGTATCATGTCATTTGCAATTCAAACCGTTTCAAATAGATGTTAAGTCCGCTTTTTAGAATGGTATTCTAACAGAGGTGATAAACGTAGAACAACTTAAGGTCTTTATTGACCCATATCACCTAAACCATGTCTTCTAAATAAAGAAAGCTTTGTATGTATTAAAGCAACGCCCTTAGGTCTGTTATGGATGCATCTCGACCTTAATAGTGAATAAAGGGTATCATCATAGTGGAAATGACCAGAAATTCTTTGCTAACAAAATAAATAAAACGATTTTGATTGCAAAAATTTATGTATATGACATTGTTTTTGGATCCATTTCCCAACAACAAGTTGATGATTTTTCTTAAATTTTGCATATGGAGTTCCAAATATCACTTATGGGAGACTTACAATACTTTCTGGGTTTACAAGTAAAGTATATGAGTGATGGTCCCTTTATTTCTCAAACTAAATATGTGAATGATTTGGTTCAGAATTTGGTTCAGAAAACTCCAAAATAGTATGAACTCCCATGAGTACCACGTCTAAGATATCTAAATATGATAATGGAAAAAATGTTGATCCAACCTTATATTGAAGTTGATAGGTAGCCTTCTTTATCTAAATGTATCCAAACCTCATATTATGTATGTCATATATGTTTACGCACGTTATCAATGTGCACCTAAAGAGCCCCATTTATTGTGTGTTAAGTGTATCATAAGTATGTTAAGGGCACTCTAGAATATAGTATATGGTATAATAAGGATACATATAGCACTATAATTGGTTAAATAGACGTCGACTAGACATTGTTCTCCGATGATAGTAATAGTAACTATAGTGCTTTTTACTATGTACGAAACAACCTGGCTAGTTCAAAAAGTAAGAAACAAAATTGCATATCATTATCAACTGCTGAGTCTGAATATGTTGTTATTGGTAGCTGTTGTGCTCAATTATTATGGATCAAACAAATGCTTAGTGACTATGGTATTATTAGGAATTAATTGACCTTATTATGTGATAATCAAAGTGCTATTAATATCTCTAAATCGTGTACAACACTCTATAATTAAGCACATTAAAATTAGACATCACTTTATTCGTGATTTTATAGAATCTAAAGAACTATTTATCAAATATTTGGAAACTGAGAAAAAATTAGTAGATCTGTTTACTAATACCTTGGATAATATTAGATTTCAATCTTCAAGGAAATAAATTGGGATGATTATGTTAGATTAATTTTTGACTATGTCTGGCATATCTTTATGTATATATTTTTCTTATAATCTGTCTTTGAGGATTTAGGATGCGATCATTTTTCAAATGACAAAAGACACCTCCTTTATCTATTTTATGTAGGAGACATTTGATATAGCCTATTGATATGATTAGATTCATAATTATCTCTATTTCATATATTCTCTTTTGATTGTTTACCCATTGTCTATTTGAGACAAAATGGGGGAGAAGGATTGAGTTCATCCGGGAGATTGACTATAGATTAAAATTTCAAATTTTGATTAACACACTATATTGTGAGTATTTTCGTAAAGGTATTGAACTCTATTCTTCCCAAGTTTAGGGTATTGGTCTTCTTATAGTCGAGTTATGAAATTATTTTTTTTTCTTACTCTTATTTTCAGCTCTAGGCAGGGAAAGGGTAGTTAGAATTTTTATAGGGCTAGGAATATTTTTGCCTACGAGTACCCCTAATATACTCAAAATATTTTGTCTCTAATTTAAAAAGGGGGAGATTAAAAAAACCTATATGATTGACTTACTAGGATTCTATACTATACACGTCTTTCATCTAGTTTAGATACATAGAGAAAATTTTAATTTTGTCTTGACCTCCTCTGTGGGTAATCTGCATTATCAGGATAGTAGTTTACATCAACTTGGCATCCTCAACAATGCATCCATATCTAAATTGGCTACAAAGGTATAAAATCCACACTTTTAGGACACTGTTTGCAAATCATGCATATTGGGTGATTAAATAAGTTTTCGGATTATACAATTTTTTAAAATAATTTTTGGGATTAATTTAGGTTTAAAATCAATTGTTTACATTTAATTAAATATTTATATTATTGATTTAAAAACCTTTGGGGTAGAAATTTCAATTAATATGAGATGTAAATTATGACTTCTAACTGTGTGTATGTGCACAATACGTGTCCCACACCTGCCTCATTCTGATTGGCCAAATGCGTGTTTGTCTACACTCACATCTTTTGCACACAACTCACACCATACGATCAATTTAATATGTGGTTGATGTTGAGAGTAGAGACAACCCATATGATACTGTAATACCCCGTATTTTAATGGTATTTAAAATGAGATAAATTAAAAGTAAATGGGTTAAATCAATGGGAATTAATTAGAATTATTTATGAGAAAATAATTGGAATTAATTGGGATTAAATATTACTAGAATAAAGTAATATGTGATTGATATTAAATATTACTTATTGATTAAAAGTAATAAATAATTGTGACTTAATAAACATTATCGGGATTTATAAATATGACGATTACGGTAATTAAGTCAGGACGCACGTGCGAGTCATGTCGGGACTATAATTGAATGAAATGAAAAGTAAATTATTTTTATGTCATCCTAATGGTCGTTTCGAGTTCGTCAAAGTGATCGGAGGGGTTTAAATAGTCAGAAAAGTCTACCCGTGGGTTTTACTTGAGAGATGAATAGTACTTGCAAAATTTGGGTGTTTTTATATAAGTTAAGAGATATGTTAGCCAAAGGTTTTTTCACCAAAACTCTAAGAGACAACCATTGAGGAGAGGGAAATATTTATCTAAGAGAGGAAGGGTTATTCTAGGAAAAACCAAGGGACAAAGGCACCTTACACCACCACCGCCGCCACCGGAGAGTGACCGAAAAAGAGAGGAACACCATAGCATCATCTTCCCCAAAGGTTTAGACCTACGAAATCAAAGTCAAGTCTTTTAACTGTTACAACCTATAGCGTGTATGTTGTCCATGGTAGATATAAAAAGTTTTTTTTAAGTTTTATAAATCAAAGATGAATTTTGATGATTTTGATGATTTTGATTTAATCCGTGAAGTGAAAACCATGTAGGATTAATCCCTTTTTGATGTTAGAATTAACATCACGAAACTTGGGTTTATTTAATGAAGAAATTTGGGGTTTATACGTGTTCTTGAGTAAGAATTATAAAATGGAAATTTTCTAAATTAAATTGGGATTAGCATGATGTATCGAAATTCCATGATGATTTTTAATATGATTTGATATTATAAATCATGTACATACTTGGGTATATCATTTGGTATGAATTATAAGGAGTTTGGGATTATTTGGTAGATGTTTTGAGGATGAATTATGTTACAACCCGTAGGTAGAAATATGTAGAAATAGAATGAACATTGTATGATAATTTTAGAACTATTTTAAGCAGAAATTGCTAGTGTGCTAGCAAGTTCTTGTATAAAATCGCGTTCTGCACAACTTTATAGTTTTAAGTTTTTTCAAAATCGGAGTTGAAAAGCCTCAAATTGTAATTTTATATTTCTGCACAAAATGTAACTTTATCAAGAAAAAAAGATTATTAGGAATTAAAATATAATATGGGTATGTTATAATGAATCTAGGTTTTGGAACAATAAGTATGGGTTGAAGGTAGGCAGTAGAATAGTTAATTAAATCCTTTCGATTAACAAGAGATGTTAGGAGTAATGGAAAATGTGAATAAAATGTGAACTGTAAGTTTATGGGATAAACTTGAAATATACTATGTGTGGGATTTGCATATTGGATGAGAGTATAACCATTTGTTGATATATATATATATATACATAGGTGGAGCGAATACTTATAATATAATTGAGGTTTAAAATACCTTGATATGTAAGATATTTGAGATATAAGTATACTACGTATGAGACTTGTAATATGGGATGTATGTATACCCTATTATATATATATATATATATATATATATATATATATAGGTTGAGTGTATACCTATATGATGATTTGTGTGTATGATATACCTAGCCTACTTGCAAGCGATGGGAGGTTTGCGCGTTGAGGGCAGTCATATCCTGATGTGCCTTAGGGGGGATTTTTGACTTGTGCCTCAGAACATAGGACTTAAGATGGATTGCCCTTTGTGAAAACAATGCTATTGAATGGTCATTTGTGTGTGTAAGTATGTGTGTAGCCCAAAGGCTTAGGACTATGTTCGCCTACAATATTTGTGTTATTTGTTTATGGTTCAAAGTACATACTAAGCCGACAATTTTTTTGTAGAGAGATGAGATGTACCCGAACATGATAACAAAGTATAGATGCACCGCAGTTGAGTCTCGGGGTGAAGTATTGTATATATATAATATAGTGAATGTATATATATACTTATGATATTATCTACTGTGAGAATTAAGTACACATGAATGATAATAAAATCTGAAATGAATTAAGTTAGTGAACACTAAATTCTATTAAATTGAAAAAAGGGTTATCCATGTTAAAGAGAAATTGGATATATATGTATTAATTATATTGCGAGAGAAATATATGGGAACAATATTGGACCATGTTTAGATGTTATACTGGAAAGAACTAGTTAGCATGGGAATAGTAACTAGTATGGTTTGAAGGTACGTTAGGCGTGCACACTAGATGAGAGGTGAGAATCTCAAGAGAGACTTCGAGAATCTAACATATACAAAATAATTGCTTAATTGCACTTGTTAATCACTTACTTTTTTTATAAATATTTAACCATCGGGATATGACCCATTTTCTTGCATATTCCCGCCTCCCTTGTATCTTCTATATTAGGTGTCCAGTCACAGAAATGCCAAGCATAGAGGATTGGATACTTGACGTACTATGGATGCTATGCAGTTGCAGACTCTGCTTAGACCCCTTTAGTCTCTTGATTCATATATCCGTAATAGTTAGCTCATGTAGGGAATTTCGCCTAATGATTCTAGTTATTTTGATTCTATTTCAAACAGTTGTATTACTTATGTAAATTTTGATACATTCAGTTTATTTGGATTGTTGTATTGAGATATTTAAATTGGGGGGTTTATTCCAGTTACTTTTAATTTAGTTTTGATGTTACTTATCGATTATGCATAGTTATGGATTGGACTACATGAAATTGTTTGTATTGGCAAAATAAGATTGTATTAAATTAAAATTTGAAACTTTTTAACACCAGCTTAATTGACTATTAGGTGATTAAAAAAAATATTTTTTGACAGTGATACTAAGAATGAACCAACTGTATACTCTGATTTAATTGGGTGTAGGACTGATCACCAAGTATTTAATTGATTCAGGTGTTACAGGTGGTATCAGAGCATCAGGTTTTAGAGTCTTTAGGATCTGTATGGCTATCTACGTTTTAGCGTAGCGTCCTTTGATGTAGATCCTTATGATTAGGATTGTTGTTTTCCTTCACGTATGAAGATTTATCTTCTCTTGCTATTAAACATAAGTGGTGAAATTCTTATACAAGTTCGGTTGGTCTTCGTACGCCGAACCAAATAAGATGACCAACAAAGGCCGTTGGACAAAATGCAAGAGGAAAGACTCAATAGGAGACTTAGTGTATTTTGGAAAATGTTTATCAAAGTAAAATTCACCGTAATTATTGTTCAAACTGATGAAAATAAAGAAATCACTTGGGAACAATAGATTCGTTAAACACTGTCATTGGTGATGATGGTGTCTTTCTAGACTCACCCAGCATTTATCGGTGAAGGGTGGCAGAGTTGGAAGGATTTTATCAAAAGGAACATTTATGAAATGTGTAAAGGAAGAAGGGTGAGGGGCCAATGGAAGTAGAAATCTAAAGGTAATTGTACAGGGTGAAGTGTAGCAACACCCAGTATTTAAGAATTTTCGACAACATTTTGCTCATAAGAGCAATCTTAAGTGATGGAAATTGGACTTCGTATATAAAGAAGTTGGTATTGAGCTAAATGTGTAGTTTGGGGTACGATTTAATTATAAAATCTTCCATCTGCTGTTATAACAGAGATGCGAATGAAATTGTGAAATTTTGGACATTATCATAAATGGGATGTACCTGACAAAAATGAGTTACTTTTTATTGAAGAGTTCATGATTTATGTACCCATGTTTAAATGGAAAAATCAAATTTAGATGACTAGTGACGATGTCATCAAGGGTGTACGTTTATGAATCAATATCAATGCTTCCGTGAGAAGGGAGTCAAGGGTGTTAGAGTTTACCCGGTTAGCAAGTTTTATACCGGATGAAGTGACTCCGGAAGCGAAGAGGATCTCCAGATTTGTAGGAGGGTTGCACTGGCGCATAAAATAACATTTTCTTGGAAATCTATCTTTGGTAACCTTTGGGGACGTGATGAATGCTGCTTTACTTCACTGTCAAGAGCATAGACTATTTGTGCAAAATAATAAGAAGACTGCAACAATGGGGCAAGTGGTGAAATCGGGAAGTAATGGGATCGGAGGGGGAACATCTTCTTCGTCCCAATCCTCGGGGAACAAGCAGAAGGAGAGGGATCCTCAGCAAGGGGATTTGTCCAAGCGTCAACATTTTGGTGGGTTTAATGCTGGTGGTAATAATAATAATAATAACAGGCCAGGTCAAGGCGGACAACAACAACAGGGGGTAGATGTGGAAATGGAGGTAGGGGCCAGCAGGGCCGGGGTGCGGGACAATTTCGAAACAATCAAGTTAGGAATCAGGAGAATGTGGCTAATAAATATTTTCAGTGTGGGGGAGTTGGGCCATTATAAAAGGGTGTGTCCTCAGTTGGTTGGAGGGCATCTTCCTAAGGCTCCACAATAGCCGTATGCACAGTTTCCTCCCCAGGCACCTAATCCGATTGCTCCCCCTCAGCAGGGGCAACTGCAGTATGGACGGGTTTACCATATTCAGGAGGCTATGCTTCCTCCATCTCCTCCGACACCGCCAGCGATCGAGGGTAAGTTTTTCATTCATGGGCATATGGGTCGAGTACTATTTGATACGAGAGCTACACACTCCTTTATTTCTAGGAGTTTTTCTCAGACCACAGGTTTGATTAAATCTGCTGAAAGTACCTTCACTAGCGTTGAATCCTCTATGGGTGATGGTTAATTGATTTTCTTTATTTGTAAAAACATAGGGATTAATCTTGGTAACTTGTGTTTTGATGCCGATTTGCTCGTCCTTGACATGGTCGGGTATGATGTAATATTGGGTATGGATTGGCTAGTGAAATACCGCGCGATAGTAAACTGTTATGGGAAAAGCATAGTTTTTACAGTTCCGGGACAAGAAATGTTCCTGGTTGTTATGCCTGGTATGGAAGGGAGTACGAGTGCTTATTTATATTGTATTGCGGAAGATGCATCTATGGATGTTGTGGTTCCCCTAAATTCTCTTCCGATTGTTAGAGATTTTGAAGATGTTTTTCGAGAGATACCGGGATTACCTCCAAGTCGTGAGATAGAGTTTGTGATTGATTTAATGCCGGGAACTCGACCGATTGCTAAAACTCCGTATCGGATGGCTCCTGTGGAGATGAGGGAGTTGAGAGATCAAATTCAGAAGCTATTGGAGCAGGGCTTTATTAGGCGTAGCACATCGCCATGGGGTGCTCCGGTATTATTCGTGAAGAAAAGAGACGGTTCTCTACGGTTATGCGTGGACTATAGGGAGTTGAATAAAGTCACCATCCGGAATAAATACCCTTTGCCTCGCATCGATGATTTGTTTGACCAACTTAGGGGGGCATCATACTTCTCTAAAATCGATTTGAGGAAGGGGTATCATCAATTGAGAATACGGGGGCAAGATATATCCAAGACTGCATTTCTGACCCGTTACGGATCCTATGAATTCTTGGTTATGCCCTTTGGGCTAACCAATGCTCCTGCTGTATTTATGGATCTTATGAACAGGGTGTTTCGGAATTTCCTTGACCAGTTTGTTATTGTATTCATCGATGACATCCTAGTCTATTATCAAACAGAGTCTGATCATGCTACTTACTTACATTTGATCCTGCAGAGATTGAAGGATCACAAATTGTATGCAAAGTTTGAAAAATGTGGCTTTTGGTTGAAGGAAGTTCAATTTCTGGGTCACGTGGTGTCATCCCAGGGTGTATCTGTGGATCCTAGCAAGGTGATTGCAGTGAGAGAGTGGGGTCAGCCCACGACACCTACTGAGGTTCGTAGTTTTCTAGGCTTGGTGGGTTATTACCGTCGATTTATTAAGAGTTTTTCAAAAATCGCTAGCCCATTGACGAATTTAACCCGAAAGGGAGTGAGATTTGTTTGGGACAGTTCATGTCAAGCTGCATTTGATGAGCTCAAAGATATATTAACTTCGGCTCCAGTCCTTGCGTTGCCAAAATCGGGATTGAAATACCTAGTCTTCACCGATGCATCTCTTCAAGGGTTAGGAGGTGTTCTTCAGCAAGAAAGACAAGCTATTGCTTACTCTTATCGTAAGTTGAAGCCTCACGAATGGAATTATCCGGTGCATGACTTAGAGTTTGCCGCGGTTGTCTTTGCCTTAAAGATATGGAGGCATTATCTCTTGGGGGAAAAGTTTAGTCTTTTCACAGACCATAAATCGCTGCAATATTTATTTTCCCAAAAGGACTTGAATATGCGTCAGTGTCGTTGGTTGGAGTTTGTGAAAGACTAGAAATTTAATATCCATTATCATCCTGGAAAGGCAAACGTAGTAGCAGATGCCTTGAGTAGGAAGCCCGAGGGAGACTTTGCTAAGGTGTGGAAAACTAAGTGGAGAGAGCTCAGTCAGGAGGATGAGGGGGTAAGAGGATTCATTTCCGTGATGACCGTTACTCCTACGATTATAGAGAGAATTATTGAAGCCCAGGGCAGAGAGAAAGGTTGTCAAGACCATATACACCGACTGTTGTCCGAGGGAGCGGAGTCGTACTCGATTGGTTCTGAGGGTGGACTATGCTTCCATGGAAGACTTATTGTTCCCGAAGATGGGGACTTGAGACGAGCGGTGATGGCGGAATCTCACGGGTCAAAGTTTACGGTACATCCAGGTGGGGGCAAGATGTACCAAGATATGCGCCGTCAGTATTGGTGGGCTGGTATGAAGAGGGATCTCTTGGAGTTTGTATCCCAATGCACTACTTGTCAGTTGGTTAAGATTGACCACCAACGACCGACATGTTTGTTACAACCGCTGGAGATTCCAGTATGGAAATGGGAAAGCATTTCGATGGATTTCATTACGGTCTTACCTCGATCACAGAGAGGTCATGATTCGATCTGGGTGATTATTGACCGTTTGACTAAATCGGCACACTTCTTGCCTGTACGTACGGATTATGATACCGCTCGTTACGCCCAGTTGTTCATCGAGGAGATCGTTAGACTTCATGGGGTACCTTTAAATATTGTTTCTGACCGAGATAAGATATATGTGTCCCATCACTACACCAAATCTGCACTATTGTCAAGGTCATTGATCCTGACAAATCACCCTTGTCAAGGTCAATGACCGTGACATTTCGAGGCGAGATAACTTTTTTTATCATGGTCGTATCACGGTCATTGACCTTGACACAAAACTCGTGTTTTGTGTCACGGTCGTGTCGCGGTCAATGACCGTGACACGTTTGTCACGATTTATAACTGTGACAAAGCCGTGACCCTTTTTAAAAAAAAATTCACGGTCAATGACCGTGACAATTCTGGGCAGAATTTAAAAAAATCTGCTGGGCAGTATGGCCACTGCCACTGCCCAGCAGTATATTTGTACCTGTTATAGTAATGTCGTACCTGTTCCAAACATCATATATCCAAACAAACTAAAGATAATGCAAATATATATTCATGATGATATAATCCAAATATTCAAAATAGAAATAAAATACATGACGATATAATCCAAATATAATTAAAATGGACAAACTTAAAAATAATGTTACTACATGTCTTGGGTAAAACTGAGGAGGTGAGTAGGCCACACGACATATGAATTGATGCACCCACTAATATACGTCGTGCCGCATTGTTCGCGCAACCACAATAAGGAGTTATCCTTCCCGGGTATGACATGCATGACGAGCACCCTGGACTCCATCTTTTGAAGCACACGTCCATGGACTATTCCACCCTCAACGATATTCGGGTCCCTCAACCCCCGCCCTATCCATTGGCCATCAAATACGTCCAATATGAACACGCTCGGCCAACCAAGTGTCGACAATGGTTTGTTGAAGGGCGCCAAATAGGGAAGTGGATCATCGAAGTATGAATGTGTCGGTGATGAAGCAGCGAGGTCCACATCCTCGTCATCCTACGCCTCGTCCTCCCGCACCTCCTCCTCCACCGCCTTCTCCTTCCCTTTCCCTTTCCCTCTACGGTCTCCGCCCAACGTACGCTTCATGAATGCGTACATATCTTGGACCTTCGCCTCCAAATGGGACAGCTTCGCATCGTGTGAATCCATCGTTCGAAAAAACCCGGTGTCGCCCGTCTCCAATCCGATGATCCTAGATTTGGCCACCCGCGAGCTCACTCCCCTTGTCCTCCCCTTGCGATCAGAGCCAAGCACTTGGCTGAGTGCGTCTGTGGACAAAGATGCCTTGTCGGCATCAGACTGCGACTCATGCACTTCCTTAAGCTTTGCCTAAAACGACAAAAAGCACATGATTAGTAAAATAAGTAAACTAAAAAATTATAACGTAATTAACAAAAATTAAACTGTCGGATTACTTACAATCGTGGCCGCGATGCTCGGGGACACCTCCTTGTCCTTCTCCTTCTTCGTCCGAAGAGCCACATAAGTATCGAGCCTATGTGGCTTACCCCCTGGCCCACTCCCTACCCCCTGAAATAAAATAAAGTAAAGTAAAATTAGTATCGGCCCCGCAAAGTAAAATAATGAAGAATAATATATTTTTGTAGTTATAGATAAATTAAATCTTACCTGCATCCTATGCTCCACCTCGGCGTAAGAGGTCCGGCCGGAGTAGTTCACGTCCGTCTTTTTTGCCCGATTTTCCCTCCCCGATTGGCGAGATGCCAATTGTCGATTCTCGATCTCATTGTCATTGAACTTTTGCCATTGTGCCAATGAGATCGGCTCCTTGGGCGGGATGGATCCGCGCCATTGTATAATGGACTCTCGTGTTTTCTCAAAGTAGCGTGTCCGCATATTTTTCTTCCACGTCTTGTGTTGCTCCCTCAACTACTCCAAGACGGAATCGCGTAGCTTTGGATCCAAGTTGAATTTTTCATGTCCAACAAATACAATGTTAGTTGCGAATAAATATAAATATAAATATGAAATTGAAATTGAAATTGAAATTGAAATTGAAATTGAAATTGAAATTGAAATTGAAATTGAAATTGAAATTGAAATTGAAATTGAAATATTCATATAAATATAAATATAAATATAAATATAAATATATTACCTGTAGTGCCGCCCAAACATCTAACTTGAGCTCATATGGTACCTCCTTCCAACTCATAAACCCCGGGCCGATGACCGTCTTTAGCAGCTCGAGGGATCTCGCTAATAGCTCCGACTTGTTCTCGACAGTAATCCCAAATTTTCCATATTTGGGGAGCCTAGGAGCGGAGGAGCCCTCGTCGCCTCCGCTACCACTGAGCCCAGACGACATCATCATAAACAGCATCATCATAAAACTAACCAACCAAACATTTCATCAATTAAACTAACAATTAAAGTATAGAATTATTAATTTACTAATTTACAATGAGGGACAATCCTACTTTCATATGAAATCGGCACTAATTATTAATTTACTTTCATCTAAAACTATACAATTAAAATTACAATTAAAGCTATACAATTTCTTAATTAAAGATATACAATTGTTAAAATTGCCCCTCCACACCCCCCACACCCCACCCCCACCCCCCCACACCCCTTGCCCCCCTCCCCCCCGCAACGCACACACCTACGCACCAACACACACACCCCACCAATACTATCACTAACCTTGCATTCATACTAAGGTTTACATAGTTTTAACAAATTATAACAAAATATTATCATATTTTTAGTTAGAAAATTCCACCCCCACCCCCTCCCCCCACCACACCCCACCCCCACTACCCCCCTCCCCCACCATACACCACCATACACACACATATACACATACCCCTCCCCCCCCCCCCGCCATGCACACACGCACACACCTATGCACACACACACACACCCCACCCCACCCCCATCATATCATAAAGGGATAAATCCAACCAAGTACAGAGATTCTACAAATTAAAGTGAGAATTCAATTTAAGACTTTCTAACAACATGCATGTGTATGGATTCTACATAGTTTGGCACGAAAGTAACTAATGATATTCCTAAAAACATACAATTGGCAACATTTTGTGAATTTACTAAACTTTATATAATATTATCAAATTCTATTAAAAATTATCCAATTGGCAACATATTTGAATGAAATATTTATTTTGAATGAAAATATCAATTATTATCCAATTATTATCCAACTATTATCAATTATTTATTTTGAATGAAAATAAATTGTTATCCAATATTTTTGGGAGCGATTATATTTATTTTGGATTTCCTTTCATATTTAAACAATCACACCATAGGAGTCATTCTTCTCTCTCAAAATTCCAAGAAAAGTGAACCTAAAGAAATCATCCACAATCACAAAACAATATCACTTGCCTCTTAAACTCTTAGTTTATAGGGACCCTTAAGATCAATATGTACTAACTCTAAAGTCTTAGAAGAATTTATCTTATTTAGTTTCTTGTGGGGACTTTTCATTTTTTTCCTTTTTAACATATTCCACAAAACTTGGTATCTGGTTTTCCTAACTTAGGTAAAACCTCTAACTCGTTCCTTTCTAGATAATCTATCCAAATATCTATAGTTGATGTGTCCCAATCTTGTAAGACATAAGTCAATGGCTTCAATTTTTGCACTATATATATCAATGGCTTCAAATACCACATTGCAATTTTTGCACTATATATATCAATTTTTGCACTATATATATCAATGGCTTCAATTTTTGCACTATATATATCAATGGCTTCAATCTTGTAAGACATAAGTCAATGGCTTCAAATATCTATAGTTGATGTGTCCCAATCTTGTAAGACATAACTTAGGTAAAACCTCTAACTCGTTCCTTTCTAGATAATCTTGTAACACACAAACTTCACATCATTTGTGAAAACATGTCAATTCTTTTTGCACTATCACACACAAACTTCACATCATTAATACCACATTGGAATTATAATTTTCTTTTCTAATTTACATATATATACACACATACACACATATATATACACACATACACACATATATATACACACACAAACATATATATAAATGGAAGAGAGAGAGAGAGAGAGAAAATCGACCTGAAAGTAGAGAGAGAGAGAGAGAGGGAGGGAATGACGGAAGGGAGAAAAGAAGGGGGAAAGGGTTTTTGCTGCAAACATTGTCACGGTCGTGTTAAGGTAATTGACCGTGACAAGTATTTAAAGAATTGTCACGGTCATTGACCGTGACAAGTAAATTTTTCACGGCCTTGTCACGGTCGTGTCAAGGTCAATGACCGTGACATAAAATGCGTGTTTTTTGTCACGGTCAATGACCTTGACAAGGGTGGCCGGCTGAAAGGTGACAATTTGGCCATTTTGGTGTAGTGCATTTTTGGCAAAGTTTTCAAGACGCCATGGGGACCGAGTTGAAGTTAAGCTCTTCCTATCATCCTCAAACAGATGGTCAAACTGAAAGGGTAAACCAGATGTTGGAGGATATGCTTCGTATGTTCATGCTTGATTTTAAGGGCGGTTGGGAACAATACCTCCCATTGGTTGAGTTTGGTTATAACAACTCATACCAATTTACTATTGGAATGGCACCTTATGAAGCTTTGTATGGCCGACCATGTAGATCGCCCGCTTGTTGGTTGGAAGTGGGTGATAACAAATTCCTTGGACCTGAAATGATCCAAGACACTTCTTCAAAGATTGAACTTATTCGAAATCGCATCCGGATAGCCCAAAACCGTCAAAAGAGCTATGCCGATGCGGGTAGGAGACACATGGAGTTAGAGGTTGGAGACCAAGTATTGGTGCGAGTGTCTCCAATAAAGGGCATTAAACGTTTCGGGAAGAAAGGAAAGCTTGCACCGCGTTTTGTTGGACCTTTCCCAGTTATTGCAAAGGTTGGTCCCGTGGCGTATCAACTTGCTTTACCGGAGCCTTTGCAACAAATCCATGATGTATTCCATGTCTCCTCTTTGAAGAAGTATAAAAGATTTGAGGGTGCCCTTTGGCACATCCCTTTTGAAGATATTGACTTACAACCCGATGTTTCATATGAAGAACAACCGGTTGCTATTCATGAGTGTGGGGAGCTCAAGTTAAGGTCTCGTGTGGTGCCCTTAGTAAGAGTTCAATGGAGTCATCACAATGCAAAAGAATCAACATGGGAGCGTGAGGGCGAGATGCGGGAGAAATATCCACATATTTTCTTATAAGGTACGCCTGAATTTTGGGGACAAAATTCCCTCATAAGGGGGGGAGTATGTAATAACCCTCGCTTATGAGAACGTATTTTATATTAATTACTAGGTATGGTAATTAGATATAAGTTCTGGATTATGAATTGAGTGCTAATTTAATGAAGAAGAGTTAATATTCACTATGAGTTTGCATATATACCATAACTATGGGTGAATATTGCTATGTTACGCTTATTAATATCATACAAATTTAAAATGATATTTGGCTTGATAATGAGACCGGAACTTAAATTGAATTATAAAATGTCCAAATGATAAATTGGAGGCCGCATTTGATTCCGGAACGTGCGAGATAGTTAGATATTGTGCCATTATGTGTTTTGAGATTTTGGGCATTTTTGACTGATTATCCCTTAAATATGCAATTGCGTATTATTTTATCGCAATATTGATCAATTGAGTTGGGATTTTGGCTAAAGGCACGATTTATGTCTTGAGTGAATCACTATTGACCTAATTGTATTTTCTAAACCTAGAGAACTAAAGAGAGAATGAGAAAGAGTAAAGAGAAGAAAGGAAATTGAAGATTTAAGAAGGATTCTTGCTCCCACACCAAGAAAATCTGCATTTTCTTCATTGAGGCAAGTTTACTACTTGCTATTTATGGTTTAAGATAAATGATTTGTGTGAGAATGATGTATTTGTTTATGGTTTACTAGTTTAGGGTTTGGATGTTGGTTGGTTTTGAATCATGAGAGGATGGTTGAATGATTGTTGATGTTGATGGTAGTGGTAGTAGTATTTATGTTGTGGGGGGGTGAGAATAGATGAGTTGGCTTTGGGATTTTCTTGAAAATAGGAAGTCTTGGTCTAGGTCTGCAGGGACCGCTCGACCGCGGTTCACAGACCGGTCGACCGGGTTTACGGGAGAGGGTTCACTGCATTTCTTTCATAGGCCTAAAATTGTGGCGCGGTCGACCGCGGCCCCCTGACCGGTCGATCGGCCCTACCGAAATGAACTTTCTGCTTTTCTTCTAAGGGCAAATTTTGAGACGCACCGGTCGACCGGTCCCCTGTTTTCTTCCCAAATATTTTATTTTCAGTCCTTAACTTCTTCTTTTCATAGGAACATAGGGACCTTCTTAAATGAAGTAAAAATAGGGTCTTAGAGTATTAGTTGAGTTCGATCGACTCCCTGGACTCGAAGGGGTTCATCTAGGGTTCCTGTCAAGGGGGGAGGGAGATTTAAAGTAACGTTTAGCCATTTCTTATATCAGGTAGTCTATAAGAGTCTAGGAAATCTTAAGGTCGAATTTGGAGACTTTAGTAGTAAATGCGAACTAGATCTCATTTGAGAGTTATTATAAAGTCCAAATAAGGACATTTGGGAGAGATAACTTGGGAGTCTAAATGTTCTTCGAGGTTATCATGGTGATGTGAAGTATACCATAATGCATTTGATAAAATGTAAAATGGATAAAGTAAAATATAATTTACTCAATCATGAAATGGAAATTAATAAAATGGATGTTACACACCTCTCTAAATACCATCTTAAGGGAAGTCCGTGCGTGAGGTGAAGCCCCCTGGCTAGTGAATGCAGGGTGGATATAGTCCTAGGCCATATGAGCGCTTGTTTTATATTTTTCTGCGATGGGTAGGAGATTCTGGGTGTGGTCTTGACTACCCCGCAGGCATATGGCCGCTTCCCGACGTTTGCGATAGGATCCCAGGTTGTCTTATGTTAGGCCCTGGAAGATGATGGTTATTTAGGGACGCGCACAGTGGGGAAACCCGGACGAGAGGTCTTAGAATCGTTATATATATATTTATAACTATTCTATTATCGAGTTGGACTCTATGGAACATTAATGCCATAAAGAGCAAAGTATATGCCACAAAGAGCATACTATTGAGATAAGTGCCATAAAGAGAACATGGTAATAAATGCATTCCTGATAAGGAATGGAAAGAAGATAGAATTGAAAATGATGAAAGATGATAAAGGCTTATAAGTACTTTTATTTCTTTGTATAATTGAATTTCATTTTAATAATCATTTAACTGTCTTAGTTCTTTTTATGATATTATCCATGCTTACCTGTACATTATTGTCATACCTATCATTTATCTAGAGATCATATAAAACCGGCCTCTGATCGGTTCTTCGTTTTCTTGTGGTGTATGTATATTCTATATTCGTTCAGGTGTTCCGTCGCAAGGTCGCCCGTAATGACTTTCTTTTCTACGAGTCTTTTGAGGAGCCGTGACATTTTACGGGTATCACGGGATATTTTGTGTAGACGCCTCTATTATTGTTTCCTAGCTAAGATCAGTCTTTATTCGGGCGTGTGGCCCAAATGGTTGTAATTGTATAAATGATGTATTATGTAACACATGAAACTTATTGTATGTTGTATGGATTGTATCGACCGACGCTTTATTCGGTCCTTTCTTATCTATTGGATTACATATAGATGTTTGTGGGAGTTTCCACCCTCTTTTTCTATTACGGGTTGTTGAAAGTGTTTTCTTTAAATTACAAACTAAAATTTTTTGATAACCCGTTTTCTGGAATATTGTGTGGTTATTCCTGATTCTCTGTACGATTATTGTGATGTTGAGAATGATATCTATCTATGATTCATGTTTCATCGGGGTTTAGGACTGGCCACCCTTTATTTCGGATAGCGGGTTGTCACAATATATACGGGTATAAAGACAGTATAAATATTTATGAATATATCTGTATGTTTAATATATGTGAAATATACTTACTCTAGAAATGCTATCGGTGGAGATATCACATAGTCCACCCTGGTGTTAACCAGTAGGTGTAGGATCGATTTCCTAAGTCATAAGTCTATTTCACAACCACTGTATGTTAGCTTATAGTCTAGTGGGATAATGTGGTATGATTATGACCCAAGAATGTAGTCTATGACTGCCTCCGATTTTACGTTTACAAGTTGGGGTTCGATGGCAAGATTTTTGACCCATTGGCCCAAGTTTAGATATATATTCCTGGAGCCAGATAGCATACTAGAGCTTGCATCCGCGAGGTAATGATTTGGGGATTGAGGTTACACGTATATAGCGAGCGGTATATATGTATGTGTACAATTTTTAATATGAGTATACGTATATATAAGTGTGAGAAATATGTACGGGTGAATAATATGTTAATATTGAATTAATAACTAGGGTTAAGTTATATGCATTGGCTAACGATGGGATTTAAAATGATTTAGTGGGTGGCAAGGTTCTAAAAAATGCGGGGAGTGATTGAGGCATGGAGGTCAAGCCTTAAGCCTTAGAAGCCTAGGTGGGCCTTAGTCGTAAAAAGACGTGAAAAGGCGTTTAGGCCTTCTTAATATATTTTAATATTATTTAACCATAACAAGGCTATTTAAATACTAAAATTGTACATATCATAAAAATATGTTAGAATATATGCAAATTAAAATACTATTTGATTATTTTGGATGAGATAATGGTCCGGTCTGTAAAAAAATTGTTTAAAAGGTGATATCGTTTCACTAAATCATTGTTGTTTTTAGAAAAAAAGTGTGCTTAAGGTTTTTATCGAGAATAAGGCGTACAAAGCGTAAGGTGGGGCATTTCTCCCAATCCTCAAGCCTAGGCGGAGCCTATATGGGTTTTTTTAGAACAGTGGGTGTGATAACTAAACAACAATTAAATCAAAGAATAAATATACATGACACAATGTGGCTAGAAGGTTGGCGTATGGGGTTAAGATACGTCTTGATACTAGTTTGGTAGGGTAACATAACTATGATGTTTAAATTGCATGCGTTAGGTGCACATTATAAATGAGGGGTGAGGGTTACCTTATAGGAGTGCGACACCAGTTTAAATATGAAAGATTTCATTGTATATTTATTAATTTAATTTAACACTTAAAAAATATTTTCAAAAGTTTTTTGGCTCTGACCTGCATGAATTTTTTTTTAAAACTTTTAGGTGGCCATCCACAGGGACACCAGGCATGATAATTCCTTCCAATCAGACATAGTTGCAGCAGTTGTGGATGCTTGTATGAATTTTATTAAAGCGTCGATCTTTGTGATTCTAAATAGAATTTTTTCAGCTGTTATTCCGGCATGTCGACCATTGTCAGACTTTTATTTAGTCTTTATTTTACTTTAGTGGTGATCGATATTTGTATTGCATTCATACCGATGGTTGATTCGGTCAATTAGATTATTATATTTATTTCAGCATTCAGATATTACTTGTGATGAATGTATATTTATTCCATAAAACTGAATTTATGGAATATAAATTTAATAATGAGGCTCCGATAGTGTAAGGACATGTTTTTATAAATGTCCGTTTAGAATCTTGGAATTTTTTCTGCGTATCCTATATCACAGTTAATATGTCTAATATCGCTGCATTCGACACATCAACACGTTCATACATGACGGCCTCGTTCTTGATTCGAAGTTATCATGCTCCCACTATCTTGAAACGTGCGTAGTTAATCACTACCGAGCATCGTGCAACGTGCATCTTCAACATTGCACATTCCCACTACTCCACTCACATTAATGGTAAAATAATTAATTTGGAGTTTTTAATGCATAATTATTTGGAAATTGTTAAAAAATATTTTTAAGGTTTCAAAATATTTTCCTTCGTAGAAAAAATCTTTTGTAAGTGTAGAGGTGAGAAAAAATTGGCGCTAACGTCGTTCGAGCGACAGAGCAACATTGTTCAAGAAATATGCTGTTGTCACATGAAGTTGTTCAAGAGACGATCTTCTTCGTTCGAGCGACAACCCTCTGTCGTTCGAGCTACCCATCGCCTTGATTTCTATATTTATAGCAGTGTTCATCATTCACGTTTTTAAAGTCTTTGGCACTCAAGTTTCTGCAGAAATGCTTCACAAAACAAACTTCATTTTTTCAAGGTTTTCATACCTTATTTATTCAAAAATCCTTCCCAAATATATATGTGAATCTTTATAAACCCTAGGTTAATTCTTATACTCATGTAGATTATTCTTGTGGAGAAGAAGGTTGTTCTCCATTGCTGACTTGGAGCTCTTGCGGGATCTCTTGCCGACGACAACGAGTCGACGCCTGAGGGTATTCGTGTGTTGCTATATTTTGTTGTAATTATAAGTATTACGAATTATAGTGAAATAAAAATGGTTTTGTACCTTTGGTGGATTTTTCCTCATATTGTAATTGACTGTGTATGCGTGGTTTGAATTAATTTGTCTGTCACAATTTATTTATAAGAATTAGGATTTTGGGGATTAAAAATTGGAATTTAATTAAACAAGTTAATCATTTATTGCTGACGCACTCTCAAATTGGTATCATAGCCTATTACACAATTATACTATGTATTTTTTTTTTCACAATTTTTTTTTCTAGATTTTGGTCTAAAAATTGATTTTTGAAAAAGTGCAATTTCAATGGAAAACTTGTATAATCGAGTGCCAATTTTTAACGGGTCAAATTATGCCTATTGGAAAGGCCGTGTGAAATCTCACTTAAAGGACATTGACGAATATGTTTGGGTTATATGTGAAAGTGGGTGGATGCCTCCCACTTTCACTGTAGATAACGTAACTACTTTAAAACCTGTGACTACATGGACTGATCTGTAATGGGTCGAAATAGTCAAAATTAAGTACCCGGGGTAGTAATTAGGTTCCAGGGACTTTTTAGACTAGTCGAGACCCGCATAGGGGTATATGAGTCATTTTACATGTAGCTAGTAACCTAATTTTGGAATTAACATTATAAGAGGTCAGACACACTAATATTTCAAGAGTCTAAAAGTGAGAGAGAAGAGAAAAGAAAAGGGGAAAACAAAGGGAGATCAAGAAAAGGAAATTCGAGAAGGATTTTTGGAGCAACTTTCGGGCTAGTATCATCGCACATAAAGGAATTCGAACTCCACCGTAATTTTAAGGTGAGTGTTTAAACTTGCTTAATATTATATATGTGTTTTAAATCATATTATAGTTGGTGACATAAATATAATTTTTGGTGGGATCCACATGATAAAAACAGGATTCTGGCAATGATTTCTTAGAATTATATTTAATTTTTATTTCATACGAATTCTGAGATTTAATCCAAGTAAAAATATTTTATCTTGAATGAAAAAGGTGGGGGATTAGTTAAATCTTGAGATTTAATTAAGAAGTCATGAAATTCTTGATTAAAGTGTTGAATCCCGTGAACTAGATTACGGTTGGCTGAACTGAAATATGAAAATGAGTAGAATCATATTTGGAATTGATAGAAAGTGAAATACTTGAATTGAATTTGTGATATACATTGAATTGGGGGATGGGGAGATATTGAATATCGTATTGGAAGAACAGGACCAGTGCCCAGAATCGAATCGATTTGGCCCTTAAGGGAAAATTGATTGGGCAGGCAAATCGATTCGGGTCTAGAAGACGAATCGATTCGGACCTATTGTGGGAAATAATTTTGTTTTTTGGATTTTCAGGAGCCGTTTGATGTTGAATAAATGTAGAGGGTCTGTAAATGAGAAATTGGGACTTTTAGGGATTTTGTAAGATATCATGTTGCGTTGGGTTGGTCGAGAATATGTATGGGGTATGAAAATATGGGTGTTTTAGATGAACGACACTTGAAAAATTAATTAAGGAATTCGGTTTGTAAATTCGACTAGAATTGAGATAAGGGATGGATGATAATAACTTTGTGTACAGGTATAGATATTATATTTGTGAATCAATTAAGTAAGGGATTACTTGTACATTCGGGAGTCGGGATTAGTCTCGGAGATTTTGGGCTAGTGCTATGAGGGACATAGGAACGATTAGCTAGTTCTTATATATATATATATATATATATGTGTGTGTGTGTGTGTGTTTGATATACGTGAAACAAATCTACTCCAGGATTACTATCGGTGGAGGTTGCATGTAGTGGGAGGTCCACCATGGCATTGACCAACAGGTGTAGGATCGATTCCCCAGGTAATAGGTATGTTGCATGACCAGTGTACATGAGTTTAGAGTCTAGTGGGGTAATGTGGTATGGTTGTGACCCACGAATGTATGATTATGACCACCTCCGGTTTTATATTTACGATTTGGGGTTCGGCGGCTCGATTTTCAACCGGTGGCCTAAGTTGAGGTATATATCTGATAGTAAAAATATATCATCCTGCCGCGGAAGTTACTCAGGCATATACAGAAGCTCATAGGCCGCGACCATACTTAGTATAGGGTGAGGCCCTACCAAGTACAGGGCGCTGCACTTATTGTTTGGCCTTATAAACAGTCCACGGCCCTACCAAGTACAGGGTGCGGCACCTTTGGTTGCAGCCTCGTGAAATGCAACACTCATATATACTTGCCTTGCAGGCTGCATCCCTTGGGATTAAGGCAACTCAAGACTTGATATACGTCACGTGCTCAGAGCACGTAACACCACTCTCATACCTCGTATAAGAGATCGATTCCTCTCCCTTAAGGAAGTTTCTACAACACCTAGTGAAGCCTTACCAAACTCTCTCTACGCAACCTCAACATACGACTTGGAGGCCACATGTCTACATCGTGGCCACCTCTCCGGCACACTAGAATTCGCAATACTGTCATGAACTCTCCTTTATTCTCATACTTGTACTCCTCTTTAGGCATGATTATATTGTACAATGCAACGCATATAATGAGAACGCACCACACAGTGGATGTAGGCCTATTTTAGAGGTTGAACCACTCTATATCTTGTCTTCTTTCTCTTTTTACTTGTTATGCACTTTATACTTGATTTTATGATATGAGAGCGATAATTGGATGATTTCTTGTATCATCAATCTGGCATCGTCTGTGGGAAACGAGATATTTCAATCTTGTTTCTCTGTGTTTCGAGTTCTTAAACACCTTACTCTATTCATGGGGATCCTCTGGATCATCATCCCATGAGTAAATTTTGGTTATTGAGCTCTATTTTATACTTACGCACTTAAATGGGTATTTCGTACCTTCAGATCTTCTCTCGGGTCTCCATTTTATGACCTTAGACCTATTTTACATACCTCTGTGATATTGTCCCACCTAGATAAAACTGGAAAGCTTGATGGGCTTTAGCCCTGTAAAGGTAGGTGATTAGGGAAGAGTTATGTTTACTCCCTTTTTGTTGTTCTTTGCCTATGATCTACGGTTTATTATTAGAATTGTGCCATTTTGTGCACCGAGAGGTTATTTGTGACACCCCGCCTAATTAAATACCGGGTGATCAGTCCTTTATTAAATTATAATCAAGGTGAACGGTTGGTTCATTCTTAGCATCACTGTCGTAAAAATAACTTTTCCAATTTAACACCCCAAATAATTAAGCTAAGTGTCAAAACCATTTTAGACATTACTTTCAAAATTTTATTTATATAAACCAACATTTAAAACTTTACGAAATTCATAATTAGAGAATCACACAACAACTATACTGGAACAAACAATCCAATAATTAAACATCCAACTAAGTAATTTCAACATTAAAATTTAAGGAAAAAGCATCGTGACAGTAATAAATCCCAAAGTGTAAATACTGGAAATAATGAATCACCATGTCCAATGAAATATCTGAATAATGGAAAAGGCGACACATGCCCAACTGGAATAAATAATTCTAGGAGTAGAGTCAAATAAATGAGGTCGTCTAAGCAAGAGGCCTGTAACTCCCACCTAAGTTGCAGCGCATTCCGTCCAAAGGATCCTATGCAAGACGCCCCTGTGACTGGGCACCTGTAATATATACATATATATAAAAGAAGGAAAATAAAATGGAAACGGGTCAGAGCCCGATTGTAAAAACGATTTAAAATTTGTTTAACAAGTATTTAAAATGTTTACTGGCCAATGCAACAACATATTAGTGCGACACTCCCTTGAGAAATTCTCACCTCTCTTCTAATGTGCACACCTATCGCACTAACCTTCCCAACGGTTTAACTTATCGTATCTTAGGTTGCTCGTAAGATTTAAACTGGCGATTCAACTGTTTAAGAAGTAAATTCCATTAAATAACAAAGCTCTCATTTTAACTCTATTTGCTAATAAACTTTCCCAGTATCATATTATACTTTTCAAAGACGAGTATTTCCAAATTGAAATCATTATTCACCTCATACTTACTATAAACACAGGAGGTAGTTCTAAAATTTCATAATTAAATATATATATTCAATACTCATATAATATATATATTCTAACTGCACCCCACATAAAAATTATGGTGCGGGCATACTCTGCTATCCAGTCCCCGTATCACTCGTACAAAGGGAAATACAAGTTTGGAATCACTCTCGAACTGTATTAACACAAACACAAACAACATTGAGGCGAAGCATAGAGTCCCGGTCTCTAAGAGGATAGCACATGCCCCCATGTCTCTTAGGCCATTTGACTATCGATACGATTAGCCTGTACCAAATGATCTCTATCTTCAAGGGTACGAGTCAATATCCCCCATAAAGGTCCCATCGAGATAAGACTGTCCTAGTGCGGTAACCTCAGGGATAGCAAGAAGCGCGAGCATGGTTTTCACATGTATATAGTATATGCATAAACACAGTCATATAGATATACTACTATTACCATATAAATTTTAGGTACATCTCATAACCCATAATTATGATATTTATCCTTATTTCTCGTTATTTAGTTGTCACGTATAATGGTTCGTCTCATACTTTAATTCGAGGGATTATTCCAACTTACTACGTAACACTCATGGATTCTATTCTCCTAATTGTAAAATTCAGTAGGTACTCATCTATTTTCTAACGTAACTACCTTACGCGTCTCTCCCTTTAATACATAATTACATCGTCCCTTATATGTGAACATCCCCATAAAAATGTAAATCTCGTCTTACATTAAAGGTTTCATATTTTTAATAGGTCCTACTGGTCTTCTTTATCTCCTAAAATATTTTAATAAGGATGTCCAAAGATTATTACTCATTTAAATTGAATTCAACTATTTAAAAGGGGAAACATGAGTCTGCCAGGAGGGGTCGATCGATCGATGGCAGGGGCTCGATCGATCGATGTGTCGATCGATCGACACTCCTGGTTCGATCGATCGATCAAACAAGTATGTCGAATCTGCAGAAAAACCAGTTATGGGTTCTATCATCCACCAACATCTAAATCCATATTTTTAACACCCAAACTCCCAAAAATTCGTACTACAAACATTATAAATCCAAACTAGCAATCTTCTACATAAAGCATGTGAATTTTCATCATTATCCATGGATTAAAGGGCCAAAACTTATATAAATCTCATGAACCCTAGAAATTTCTTTAACTTTGTTCTAATCAGTCTTTTTCCAGAATTTCTACTCCTAATCCATCATAAATCCGTGGTTAAACCTCTACATATGAAGGGGATTTCCATATTATCATTCATATCATTACTACATGTAATTTTCCTATCTCCAACATGGGTTTTCTTCTATGAAACTCATCCTAATCAACCCTAGACTAACATGAATGATGCATTAATGAAATTAAGCAAGATAAATACTTGCCTGAAGATTTTTGGTCTCTGATTTGTGCTGAAATATGTGTGGTTACGATCCTTGCGATGTGATCTCTCGTTTGGCGGCGATGGCGGCGCAAACGGAGGGGTTTTCGGCCTAGAATTCCTTGGCAAGCTCCCTCCTTCCTTCTCTAATGGCCTTCACTTGATTTTGGTTGTGTTAACCCTAGAAGGCAGCCCTAAACATCTGATATAACCTTGTAATTTTTGTGGGTTTAATTACCCAATATTACGAAATATCTAAAACGCCCTCCCGGGGTGCTAAATAAGCCTAAAAACTCCTCGAGACCCAAACTAAACTCCCGGGTAAATATTTTTTACTATCTCGACCCTTACGGACACTTTGGCGCACTCGAAATGACCATACACGTGACTTATAATTTATTCACTTTTATTAATCAATATTTAGTCTCGACGCGATACGGGCGCGTCCCTACTCAAATTTCCAAAATTGTCATTTTATTCACTCGTGACATTTAATAGTACCAATATTATATTAATTTACTCATTAGTAATATTCAACAAGTTTCCAATGATTACTAACTCTCGTAGAGTCTGAAGAACCTGCCTCAAGTGATGTAGTTCTGCCCCTTCTGGAACCACTAACCTTCCATTAAACCTCAAACCCCCATCAGAACTAACAGAATAGGATTCAGCACCCTCGGCTTAAAGTCGTACAATATGCTCCTGGCAAAACGGGTCTATGGTTTGGGCCTGTATTACCCTCATAACAATCTCGGGTGTGACTGTCATAACAGATACGAAGGAACGGGAAACTGCGTCCTGGTGACCCAACTCCTTCCATTTCGCTTTCCAGACGTTCACTACCTCATTTACCGGTCTACGGCTCAACTCATCAGCAACTATGTTGGCTTTCCCCGGATGATACTGTATGTCAAATTGATAGTCCTTCACAAACTCTAACCATCTGCACTGTCGCATATTCAGCTCTCGCTGAGTGAATAGGTACTGCAGTGACTTATGGTCTGTGAACAAACGGAACTTCTCCCCCAATAAGTAGTGCCTCCATATCCTCAATGGAAAAACGACCGCTGCTAACTCCAGGTCATGGGTGGGGTAATTCTTCTCATGCATCTTAAGCTTGCGAGAGGCAAAAGCTATAGCCCTCTCCTCCTGCTGAAGTACTCCCCCAAGCCCTCATAAATAGGCATCGGTGTAAACCAGGTACTCCACGCCCGGCTTAGGTAAAGCAAGGATCGATGCTGAAGTAAGCTTGTCTTTCAACTCGTTGAAAGCCAATTGACAAGCATCATCCCAAATATATGGTACCCCCTTGCGAGTCAGGTTCGTCAATGGACCCACTATTTTGGAAAATCCCCGAATGAATGTCCTGTAGTATCCGGCTAATCCTAAGAAACTACGTACTTCCGTCGGTGTCGTGGGTTGTCCCCACTCCCTCACCGCTGACACTTTACTTGGGGCAACTGCTATCCCCTGTTCAGAAACAACATGTCCCAAGAACTGCACTTCTCGCAACCAGAACCCACATTTCTCGTACTTAGCATACAGTTGATGCTCTCGTAGAGTCTGAAGAACCTGCCTCAAGTGCTCGGCATGATCCTCCTCGGAGTGTGAATATATTAGAATGTCATCTATGAAAACGATGATGAACTGATCTATGAACTCTCTGAAAACTCGGTTCATCAAGTCTATGAATAAGGTTGGAGCATTTGTGAGTCCAAATGGCATCACTCTGAACTCATAGGACCCATATCTCGTCAAGAAAGCAGTCTTTGAAACATCCTGCTCCCTAATACGCAACTGATGGTACCTGACCTCAGATCTATCTTCGAAAAGAAAGTTGCTCCGCTCAACTGGTCGAACAGATCATCGATTCAAGGCAACAGATACTTGTTCCGTATCGTGACCTTGTTCAGCTCACGGTAGTCCACAAATAGCCTCAGTGAACCATCTATATTTTTCACAAACAAAACTGGAGCGCCCCAAGGTGAGGTACTCCTGCGAATGAAGCCCTGACCCAATAGCTTCTTAATCTGATCTCGTAACTCTCGCATATCTGCCGGAGCCATACGATATGGAGCGCTATAGGTCTAGTATCCGGTAATAGATCTATGACAAAGTCTATCTCACGACTGGGGGGTAGACCTGGTATCTCCTGAAATACATCGGAATACTCACGAACAACTGGGATCAAGTCTAAGGGAATCACAACCTCCTTAGAGGTATCCTCCTCTATGTAATACAAATGAGCGGTCAAGCCTCCCCTTGGGCGAGGCATTGCCACTATAAATAGCTCTTGCCCCGGAATGGCAAAGACAATACTCCCACCAAAACAATCTATCATGGCTCTGTAAGCTGCGAGCCAATCCATACCGATAATAACATCGTGCTCATGCATATCTAAGACTAACATGTCTGCTGGTAATACCAAGATACAAATCTCTACCCCCACTCCACAGTATATAAAGAAAATTAGTGATCCACTCCCTAGTGGTGAGTCTACACACGTCACAGTGCTCTTTGCTGTGGCTAAGAACCCTAAGGCCTTCGCAAAATGAGTAGTTATAAAACAGTGCGTCGCCCCAGTATAAAATAAAACTCGACCCATAGTACCATGGATAGGAAACATACCCTCAATTGCGGGTGGTGCCTGTGGAGTTGCTGTCTGGTGGACGTTATAGACACGTCAGTACTGTAACTGCCTCTGCTGCACCGGAGCGGCTGGAATGGATGGTAGGGCTGGTACCTGAGCTGGTGCTGGGAGGGCGGCTGGAAAAAGTGGCCTCTGTGTCTCATTACGAGCACCCTGCTACTGTGGGGCCCTATCACCCTCTGGACAATCCTGGCGCTTATGGCCATTCTTGCCGCACACAAAACATTGGCCTCTAAAATTACCTCCCCTCTGACCCTGCTGACCATGGCCTTGTTGGCCTTTACCGCCCCGCCACTGGCCCTGTTGGCCCTGATGGAAACGCTGTTGGCCCTGTTAGCCTTGCTGCTGATGGTGTTGGCCTTCCTCGCCCCGCTGACCCTTCCAAAATCCCCTAAATCCCTATCGGGAATCACCTGATCGGAACCGCTTGGTAGGGTCCACCTGATGGGAACTCTGCTCATGCTGGCGAGTCTGCCCCTGCGATGTCGGTGCTCTACTAGCACCACTACCCCCTGTCCTGCCCTGCTGGCTAGACTCTCCTACCCGTTTGCTTCCTTGTAGATAGAAGCGGTGATCCTGGCAGTGTAGTAAAGCAGCATTGAGTACATCAGTGAAAGTGCTCAGAGGCAGATTCCCTATAAGGTGCTGACGGATCCTCCAAGCTATCCCGTCCATAAATAATAGTATCTTCTTACCCTCCGTGGGTGCCTCATCTGGCACTATAGTGAGAAGTCTTGTGAACTCCTCTTCATACTCAGCAATGGTAGAATTCTCCTGCATCAAGCTCAGTAACTTTCTCCTCATCTCAGTTTGCACGACAGGTGGAAAATACTTGTGGTCAAACCGCTCCCAGATTGACTGAATGGGAATAGTATCCCTATCCTTCAAGGTGGTGGTGTACTCCCACCACTGCAAAGCGGCCCCCACTAGCTTAAAGGAAGCCAACAACTGTTTTTGCACGTCTGTGCACTCATACATACGAAGATGCCGCTGGATATCTTTCTTCCATTGGATGACGATGATGATATCTAAACTACCCGAGAACTCAGGGGATGCGCCTTCTGAAAGGCATCCATAACCCGCTCCCATGGTGATGGAAGCTGTGCAGGTACTGGCACCACTGCCTGAATCTGGGGTGGAGCCTGCTGTACTACCGCTAACGCGGCATTCACCGCCTGAGCAACAATAGCGGCTACCTCATTAGCATTCATCGTTACCTGAGCCGGAGCTGCTGGCTGCTCGGCTTGGGCACGCCATCTGAAATGTGAAGAAATTTATTAGTCTACAGTTATTATCAAATCTTAAATAGCTGAAGACATAATCGTAAAAGCGAGAGTACAACAGTCCTAACATAGGGCTCTATAACAAAAATGTTAAGCTGAAAGCGAAATAAGCCGTACAGATCCTAAGGACACTAGAACCTGATGCTCTGATACCACCTGTGACACCCCATCTAATTAAATACCGGGTGATCAATCCTTTATTAAATTATAATCAAGGTGAACGGTCGGTTCATTCTTAGCATCACTGTCGTAAAAATAACTTTTCCAATTTAACACCCCAAATAATTAAGCTAAGTGTCAAAACCATTTTAGACATACTTTCCAAATTTTATTTATATAAACCAACATTTAAAACTTTAGGAAATAGCTTAATTAGAGAATCACACAACATTTAAAACTTTTCAAAGACGAGTATTTCCAAATTGAAATCATTATTCATCTCATACTTACTATAAACACAGGAGGTAGTTCTCAAATTTCAGAATTAAATATATATATTAAATACTCATATAATATATATATTCTAACAGCACCCCACATAAAAATTATGGTGCAGGCATACTCTGCTATCCAGTCCCCGGATCACACGTACAAAGGGAAATACAAGTTTTGAATCACTCTCGAACTGTATTAACACAAACACAAACAACATTGAGGCGAAGCATAGAGTCCCGGTCTCTAAGAGGTTAGCACATGCCCCCACGTCTCTTAGGCCGTCTGACTATCGATCAGATTAGCCTCTACCAAAGGATCTCTATCTTCTAGGGTACGAGTCAATATCCCCCATAAAGGTCCCATCGAGATAAGACTGTCCCAGCGCGGTAACCTCAGGGATGGCAAGTAGCGCCGGCATGGTTTTCACATGTATATAGTATATGCATAAACACAGTCCTATAGATATACTACTATTACCGTATCAATTTTAGGTACATCTCATAACCCATAATTATGATATTTATGTAACAACTCGCGTAATTTTTGGGGTATTTTCGAAATATAGAGGAAAATAAAGTTTTTGGTAAAATTATTTTTATTGCTCAAGTATGTTGGTTATTATTTTTAAAGGCGATAATTTCAAACGGTTTTGAAATCGGAATTAAAATGGAGATTTAATTGAATTTTTATTATATAGAAGAGTCCTCAAAATATAAAACTCTCTAAGAGTCCTTGGAACATAAAACTGTCTAGTAAAAATAATATTTTTAGAAATCCGACCGTCCGATCAAGCTGAATTTTTGTCAGCAGTCCTGTCTCGCCGTTCGCTACAACATACTAAAATTTCAAGCGATTCCAACGGTTCGATCGCCCGGAATAAAAAATTTAGTGTTTGTATCTCATTAGAACTCTTTTCTAAATCAAACTCTTAATCCTTTATATATCAACAAATTCGTGGCTTCGCTTTTCAAATCACTTTTTCTCAAGATTTTTAACCAAAAGACCTCTCCAAAATTACTCCCTTTCATATACAAACCATAGCGCCAAACTTATTCAAGATTTCAACCTTAGATTAGAATGCTTATTTGGTGTTTTCTCGAGTTTTGGCTAGAACGAGATTTGATTATTTTCGGGAGAAGAACGGGATGGTGTGATTAGATTTTGAGGATGAAATTATGTGATGATTCATGTTGGTTCTTTTTGGTGGTTTAAGGTATGGGGGTGCTCCTGAAATCTCGCGAGTGTTTATTCCGTTGAATTCTTGTTAATTGAACTCAAATTTTGAATTGTTAAATTCTTGGAAATCTAGAAAAATAATTGTTGGAATTATTTTCATTCATGAGGTATTATTCATGTTGTTTTGAGCACGTTGTCATGAGATTTTAATATGGCACTGATGTTGGGCACCCGCCAACTCCTTTTCCGGCTACTTGATTAAGTATGGCGTGGTATGGTGAGGCCTGGTGACTCCGGTTAATGTGTTGTTGAGAAAATTATTGATAAAATGCTATTGAGATTTGCATTATTTGATTTGAGTATTCGTAGTCGTATTGTTGCGTTTTTTTCATCGCTAACATCTTTGTTGAGCATATTCCTGTCGTATTGTGTACTTCCCCATCTTTTTCTTAGTTGGCAGGTGAGCACAGATTTGAGTGCTATGGACCAATTGGGATGATTTTAGCGAGGATTATTTGGGAAGAATTTTTAATACAAGAGATGAGAAGACTTGTATTTATTTTGATGTATAGAGCATTTGGAGATTTATTTTATTTTCGAGATAGTTAGATTGTTGTAATTATTTCGAGAGAATTGTTGTATTTGTATTTTGAAGAGATTTGAGATTAGTGGTTTCTTTTCTATTATGGGATTTAGATGCTCTATACCTTGTTATTTGTGGATTTTAATTAGTTTTATCGATGTGTAGCGCTCCGTTCGCTCTCCCCGGGCGGGCGAGGTGTTACAAAATGGTATCAGAGCTTAGGTTATGACCACCCTCGGGTCTTGGGTTTTGGGTCTCTTGCGTTTTTGTGGAGCGTATTTTTGGAGATAGAATCTTTAGATGATCGTTTCGCGTTAGGCATCTAGATTAGATGTGAGGAATTTATTTTCAGTAGGTACTCATCTATTTTCTAACGTAACTACCTTACGCGTCTCTCCCTTTAATACATAATTACATCGTCCCTTATATGTGAACATCCCCATAAAAATGTACATCTCGTCTTACATTAAAGGTTTCATATTTTTAATAGGTCCTACTGGTCTTCTTTATCTCCTAAAATATTTTAATAAGGATGTCCAAAGATTATTACTCATTTAAATTGAATTCAACTATTTTAAAAGGGAAACATGAGTCTGCCAGGAGGGGTCGATCGATCGATGGCAGGGGCTCGATCGATCGATGCGTCGATCGATCGACACTCCTGGTTCGATCGATCGATCAAACAAGTATGGCGAATCTGCAGAAAAACCAGTTATGGGTTCTATCATCCACATTCATCCAAACCCATATTTTTAACACCCCAACTCCCAAAAATTCATACTACAAACATTATAAACCCAAACTAGCAATCTTCTACGTAAAGCATGTGAATTTTCATCATTATCCATGGATTAAAGGGCCAAAACTTATATAAATCTCATGAACCCTAGAAATTTCTTTAACTTTGTTCTAATCAGTCTTTTTCCAGAATTTCTACTCCTAATCCATCATAAATCCATGGTTAAACCTCTACATATGAAGGGGATTTCCATATTATCATTCATATCATTACTACATGTAATTTTCCTATCTCCAACATGGGTTTTCTTCTATGAAACTCATCCTAATCAACCCTAGACTAACATGAATGATGCATTAACGAAATTAAGTAAGATAAATACTTGCCTGGAGATTTTTGGTCTCTGATTTGTGCTGAAATCCGTGTGGTTACGATCCTTGCGACGTGATCTCTAGTTTGGCGGCGATGGCGGCGCAAACAGAGGGGTTTCGGCCTAGAATTCCTTGGCAAGCTTTCTCCTTCCTTATCCAATGGCCGTCACTTGATTTTGGTTGTGTTAACCCTAGAAGGAGGCCCTAAGCATATGATATAACCTTGTAATTTTCGTGGGTTTAATTACGCAAAATTATGAAATGTCCAAAACGCCCTCCCGGGGTGCTAAATAAGCCTAAAAACTCTCCGAGACCCAAACTAAACCCCTGGGTACATATTTTTTACTATCTCGACCCTTCCGGACACTTTGGCTCACTCTAAATGACCATACGGGTGACTTATAATTTATTCACTTTTATTAATCAATATTTAGTCCCGACGCGACACGGGCGCGTCCCGACTCAAATTTCCAAAATTATCATTTTATTCACTCGCGACATTTAATATTACCAATATTATATAACTTTACTCATTAGTAATATTCAACAAGTTTCCAATGATTACTAACTCTCGTCATGTTAGTAATAAAAATATTTAATTTTCGAATTTATATTAAATTAATAACTCACATTAAATTTAATAAATCCCCAAATTTAGAAAGCATAAAAATACGGGGTATTACATTATTCTCTCATGGATAGACCCTAGTAGGTATGCTCTCCACGAGTTTCTTCAAAAAAACACAGTTTCGGGGATTCAATTTTGGGATTGTCCCTTCACTGCCTAGGTAGGGATGCGGCGTGGTAGTTCAACTACCTTGCATGCCGCGGCCTTTACTAGGGCACTTGCATTAAAGAAGCTTAAAAAAATCAAGGAATGGACTCAGGTGGTCTCCAGCTGAACCTGGGTGAATATCATACAAAGTCCACGGTAGTACACCTATATGCCATCTGGTCGCGGCCTCAATAGCAATACCATGTAGCAGTGAAAACTCTACTTCCCTATTTCCTACTTGGTTACTCCAATATTTTTTAGATTAATCACTTCTGTTAGTTTTGTCTCAGATTATATATACTTTGTAAAGACTAACAAAATCATATATTGAGGGAGAATCCAACCAAAGCACAAAAGTCAAAGATGAGATTGTGCAGTTGTATAATCACCTCAACCATCTCTACGACAGTTATGCCTCAGTCCAAACCCAAGTCAACTATTTGACTCAGAGGGTCCTCATGCTAGAGGCCGCGGCATCATCCAATGTGAGTACGGCACCCAGGAACATTGCTCCAATGCTGTTCGCTACCGCAACAGTACTAGAGGATTCATCCACGGAGGCAATCAGCAGGAGTTAGAAAAGGAAATCATAAAAGGAAGAATAGAGCTCGGAGGCCTACACCCCATTTTCCTTACCAATTGAAGACATTTTTTAGTCCATTAAGGAGGACAAGAAGCTGACGTGGCCAGAGAAACTCAAAGCTCCACCCCATATGAGAATAGTTATATGAAATCAAGTTCACTTTTATAGTGCCATATTTTGATTCTCATTTCCATGAAATGTTATCTTATAAAGACCATTTTTGTCTTAAACAACCATATCTCGATTCGAGATAATATGTTATATCGGGAATTATAATATCTAAATAGGGCCACAATGCCCGTCAAGACGCCTGATTGTTCGAAAATAAGTGACAATCAAAAATGGCAAAAGAAACCATCGAGAGCGGCTATTTAAATTGGTCTGCAACATCACTTATAAGGGCTTATAATCCCAATTCTTAGCTTTTGGGATGCGTTATTAGCTGCAAGGGCTTTCAATGCCTGTTCTTAGCTTTCGGGATGAGTCATCTACCCACGGGGGCTTACAATGCTCGTTCTTAGCTTTCGGGATGTGTCATTAAGTCGGGAGACTTGTAATATCTAGCCAGGGATGACTTTATATATATCCATAGCTTTGGGTAGCTTGATAACATAACCCAGCCTGGGGAGGCTTGAAAGTATCCCGTATATTAGTTGTGGGTGGCTTTATAACATAACCCCTCCTAGGGAGGCTTGAAAGTATCCCATCTATTAGCTATGGGTGGCTTAATAACATAACCCAGACTAGGAAGGCTTAAAAGTATCCCGTATATTAGCTGTGGGTGGATTAATAATATAACCCAACCTGGGGTGGATTAATAGTAGCCCGTATATCTATAAAGGCCCAAGTTCAGATAGAAGGGCTAAAAGAGTGCAGTAGCCCTGTCAATACAGCTGCAGCCATTAAAGCGACTAAGAGTTGTTGCGATAATGACTTGGATTTAGATCCAACTAAAGCTACAGCAAAGGGAATTTAAAAATTCAAAAGTGATACATCTTTGTCAATAGGGCTGCGACTATACAGAAGACGGCAGGATTGTCAAACTACCGTGGCCCTGTTCAAGAAGAGTATCTACTTCCATTCATGAGTGCAAGTATAAGGGAAAAGGGTCACAACCCATGTAAAGAAACCATCCACATTATAGTTTCGTGGCCTTAAGCTAAATACCATTCTGGTTTCTAAATATGGCCGCAGCCTATGACCCATATGTTAGTTAAAGTGAATTTTTTAAACAAGTAAATGTACAATTCAAGCAATCAAAGATGTGTAGAGAAGACATTCATTCAAGTGTTAAAGCAAGTAACACGAAAGAATAAAAAAGCTACTAGAAAAAGGAGGCAAGAATAGTCAACATCAAAGGTAGCCGCGGCCTAAATATTGGTAAATTAGTTACAGACAAAGGGCCGAAGACGATTAAAGAGTTGCAAAAGTTAAAAGTTCAAGGGGACGGTGACCTAATAATTTCAAATAGATGGAAAGCTAGGAGGTAGCATCACCTTCTTCATTCCCATTTTCTTCTTTTGTCGCTGTCTCCGTCTCTTGCTTTTCAGTCGCGGCCTCTGCCTTAGCCCTGAGCCTGGCCCTCTCCTTAGCCGCAACCTTTATTTCGGACACACGGGCATCATGCTCGGCATCCACGACACTCTAAGACTTGATTGTAGTCGCGACATCAGGGAAGTACTTTGCTACTCTGTACCTCATCCCCTGGTAGCTGCGGATATAAGCCCTGTTATTGACAAGGAAGAAGTCCTCCGAGCCTTTATGAGATGCAAAGGTGTTGTCAATGGCTGGTTGGAGGGCTTCACCGTGCGGCTCATCTTTCCTAGAAAGGGCCACAGAGTGGTCCCCCTCTATCCTCTTAATAGCCGCGACATGATCTTCCTTCATCTTCTTTATCGCCGTGGCATGGGCCTCAGCATCATTGGAAACTTTAATCTTTAATTCCTCTTGTTGCTTCTCAAGAAGTCCCAGCTTGCTTCTTGCAAGCTTCGTGGCCTTATAAGCCTCCACAGTTTGAGCTTGGGTAGCCTTGAGAGCCTCCACGGCTTACTTAAAATTTTCTTCAGCTTCACCCTTAGATTTGACAGCAGCCTCAAAATCCATTTTAACCGCTTGGAGTGCCGCGATAGAAGATTTCTTTCCAACCTCGAAAGATTCAGCTCTTACTTTCTCTAAATCAGCTTTAAGAACAGACTCTGCAACCTCCTTAAGCCTGTAAAGACCCTCATACTGCATCTTTTGGGTTGCTACAACTTTCGTAGCCTGTAAGTGTATTGGGCTAAAAAGTAAAACTCAAAAGGGCAAAAAATATTGGTAAGCTGTCATTAATTTCCCTCAGAAGACTACGGAGGGCATAGAATGAAGCACCTTATGCCCTTGACTCACTTGAGTCTGTATTGTATAAGTGTTCATCTAGTTTGTAAATTGTGAAAAAATTGTGTATATCCTAGAAACCAAAGAACCTCAGAGATTAGTTTGCTATTTTATTCCTCTTTCTTGGTTAATCTAGATACCTTTACCAACACTCACACGCATTAGAATTACATTCATACATTTCATAGTTCATATAAGTGTATGTATATATGTTGAGTGTGTCTAAATCCCTAAAATTAATTTTTAAGATTTTTTTGGGAATTTTATAAGCTTTTAAAATAAGTTTTTTACTAATTAAAATTTGGTTTTAAAAATATTGGGGTCAATCTGCTATTTTGGATTGTTGGTTTATTGGCTGAAAATTCACTTGGGTAGAATCCAAAAGCGCCAGAGACTATAAGGCATGCTGGGTAATTAGTTTAGATGCGCGTGTAACAACCAATGTATTGCTTACACCTGTCAAGCTATAAACGACCTAAATTGTGTTTTCTCTGTGAGACGATTATTGTGTGTTATTTCAACCCTTGGATTAAATTTAATCGATGACCTGCATGCGTTCTTATACAATCCTTGTGAAACCAATTTGAGCCAATCAGAAGCGTTTTAATCACCGCCCCTGTTTAAACCATTAGATCAAAGTCAATCCTCCTAAACCATATCCTAGCCCTTGATTTTGGTCTGTATTCTCGAATCTTCTCAGCCTCTTATAAAAGGACCCCTACCCTGTGCCATCTGAGACTTTTGCCATTTTTTTTCATTCGAGTGAGAAAGAGAGAAGAGATAAGAAAGAAGAGAGAAGAGAGAAAGAAACCAAAGTTAGGAAACCCTAACCCTAAATCGTCCAAAACTATATTCAAACCATAACCTCTTTCAAAACCAGTATATACCAAACACAACTTCGAGTGTTTGAGAGATTTTGAGTGATTGGTTTGTTAGTTTTGTTGTTGTAACCTCTTCGTTCTCAGATCCTGTTATCAACTTAAACGTCTGATTAGATATGTGTTTCTACTTTTATAGAAATCTTAGATCTAAGTCACTGCATGTTATATTTCACATAGAACTGCATATTTAGTTTCTCATCTTGAGAAAATATGTGTTGATTTGTTTTTGTAAATGTTTTTATCTACAAAATCAACAAAAATATTTTTTGTTTCTAGTTCTTTTGAAACAAGACCTTCGACCTAGTTGGAATCGCACTTGGTGATTTTCAATCTCAAAAATATTTTCAAAACTTGAAATTGATTAAGATCTTGATGCGTCTTCTGAGCAAGATAGCCGTGGATTCTGGGATTATAATAAAGGTCAAATAAGGTTAAGTTTTCTAAGAAGATAGAAATAGAAAATCACTACATATAGATCTTATATGTAATTTGATAGGACTGTTTGTATAAAATAAGTGTGTGTGTGTGTGTGTGTGTGTGTGTGTGCATGCATGTGTTAGAAAGCACCTCCACAAACAGTATCATCCTACCACACTAAAAGTGTTGGTAATAAGATCTCAAGAACAAGAGTCGATGTAAAAAACTTGAACAAATTGGAAGTTAGCAAACTGGGAGAACAACATCAATAAACAGAACTGCAGAGAAGTTATAAGGACACCAGTGGGTACATTCCTAAACTTATATAGGTCTGATTTGTGTGCATGTGTGTTATATAGTTTTTAACTGTTATAATTTATTTTAGTGGAGTTTTTGGTTTACTCCGTAGAGGGAGTCGTGGATGTTTCCTCAGTTGGGTGAGGTTTTACCATGTTAAAATTCTTTGTTTTTAATCTTTCTACATCTCCTCATCTAATTCTTGGTTGTGCTGTGTTTAAAGTTTTTTAAACTGATTTATCAAACCTGTTAACAAATCTTTAACAAATATCGAACATATTTTTATAAACACTTCTTGTGATTAATTTGATTTGATTTTAAGAAAAGAGTTTCCTCGAAAAATAGTTTGGAGTTACTTAAATAGTTTAATTTTATATTAAACGACTTTAGTAACAGATTTTCATAGGACTCCAAGTCCTCATGGTCCTTAGCTGCCAACCGATCAAGGTCGACTCCATCCATTACCTTCCTTATGTTGTGGACGGCACGAGCAGTATTATCCCAGGAAGATTGGGGATTCGGTCTGCGAAGTTGTGGATGTGGACGTCTGCCTTATGGAGGACGCAAATTTGCATTAACAACAATTTATGGATGGAGGGGGAGGACAATTACTTTCATGTCCAGGAGAGGTGCCACGGACACCTTGATGAGGGGAGGGTGACATCAGACCCATCGCGGCATAGTTTGCTCCAATATAATCATCAAAGGTGTCCTTAGGCCTCTCATTAGAGGGAAAATTCTCTTCTTGATGTGAGGGTGTGATAATATTTGTTTGATCCGCAACAAGATTTTGCGACGCAGCAGGATCAATTTGGCCACTAGAGGCGACTGCGGTAGGAGGCTTAGACATGGTTCTTTTCCTTTTCCTCTATCGAGTGGTATTATTTAGGACCACTACGTCCTCATCTATCTCAGCTAGCCGGGCTGCTAACCGAGACCTATTAATTTCTTCTCCTGAGGAAAAACTGAAGCAGTCAATATTTAAAGTTAAAGATGATTGATGCATAATCAAAAATCAAATAACATCATTACCTTTAGCACCCATTTCTTTGGGAATGGATTTGTTGGATAAATAGCTTGCTTTGAAAATAGACGTGGAGGTTACAAGTGTATTGAACTTCTTCTGTTCAGCAGGAATTGTCGCGGCCTCACCAACTATTTTCTCTTACCGCGTACTGAACTGAAAGTTGTCTAGAACTATAGAAAAATGTAAAGGTCAGTACGAAGGCATAACGGGAGGAGTAATAAACTACGAAGCGGGGACGCAGTCATAATTCAAAAGTATTACCAAGTTTGGAGGGACACCCCCATTGCCGCGGCATCCTAAATAACCTCTCCCTCTCTGTCTCTTCAGGATGGATAGCCCACCCTTCTCCAAAAACGTTGAAGTATTTTCCCTTCCAGTTCTTCACACTAGTGGGCGTACTGGTGTAAAGGGTCACATACATACCGAAGACTCAGAAGTAGTAATACCCCGCAAAATTTATGGAGTTTTCCTTTGGACGACAGAAGTGGAAAAACTCCGCGGGAGTAATATCTCTACTGAATTTATTCTCCCACAGTACAACGGTTGCAATAATGGCCCTCCAGCCATTGGGATCTAGTTGGGTTGGGGCTAACTTCATGGTTTGGAAGATTCTTCTAATTGGGACAGGGACTGGTAGCCTCATCCCATAAATGAAGTCATGCAAGGGGAAACAAATGTCATCCTGAGCAAGTGTCGTGCACAGCCTTTGTCCCGTGGCAGGTGTTGAGCACATAAAACCCTCAGGAAACTCAAAGGTAACATCCATCTAATCAACCCATTCTTGGGTCATTACACTATGGATACAAAGTGCATCAAGGGGTCTCTCAGCCCTCCCAGATGTGACAGCAGGTTCGTCCCTAACATTATATGTAACTCTTGTCGCGGCATTCTCGAGATGGTTGCCAGAATTGGCTTCTTCATCCATACCCACAGAATTCGAGTCTGAATCTGACACTACACAGTTAGGGTAACGACTCAACTGTTACGACCCTATAGTCCTCAAAGGACGGACCGAATGAAGTTCAGAAGGAGAGGCTCCAAAATGTTTGTTCCAAAAGCCTCTCAGAAATTCATCCTGGTCAAAGCTCATATGGCTGTAGCAGTACCTGAAAAGCAGAAAGTCTGCAGTTAGGCGCCGCAGCCAGTACGGTCCTAAGGCCACTCATAGGCCGCGACAGGTGTAATGATATATCAAGTTGAGGAACAAGAAATATTTTGGGACAAGTATACCAAATGTTGGGTTCTAAAGCCCTAGAAGTTTATTGTCACTGCGACATATTATTTTTTGAGGAAGGATGTTATCTTCTTACATGCCGTAGTCATTAAACTACGGATAATGCATTGACTAAATGTCGCGAACTCTGTAGAGGGACCTAAGACCCTGAGTTACTACAGGTCGCAACCATATGTTTCCACGCCGAAGCAATGCTTTCTATGCTATGAAGGCATTGATTTAGGAAAGCCCTAAGTTACTAGAAATTTTACCTTACTGCGGCTACTCACTCAAACAGTTGAGCATTCAATCTTTGTAAATTCTAAGATCAAACGATCTATAAAGTGAAACGTCTCTCTTAAAAAATTCAAGGCCTAGAATATAAAGAGTCTCTCTCAAGAACATAAGGAACAAATGCATCGATCTTTACAATTAAAACATTTAGAAAGTTATACAGTAGCAAATGCAAACACGATTATAACATCAGTTGTTTATCGTGATTCAAGAAAATGCATTTGAAATGTTCAATCCATAAAGCCTATTTCTATCAGATGAAGAGTGATTTCAAGGTTCAAGAGTCGTTATATTCAATCAAACAGATGAAAATTCAACTTCGAACTGACATATAAGTTCAAATTACACAAAAATATAATATCAGTTCAGACACATCAAACATAATTCAAGTTCGATTCAAGGCTATTGAAGAAATTTAGTCTAAGATAAACGAAGAAATACAAAAGTTCATATGAAGAAGTTCAAGATAAATGATTCAAGGTTGGTGGTTGAGAAAGTTACCTGGAAAGGAAGAAACTAGCGATGCTCAACCTCAAACCACCTTGAAGCATCTCAGAATCACCACACACTGGCAGGGAAAGGTCGTCGGAAAACCCAAGATGAAGTATGAACAAATTTCAGCTCTCAAAATTCTCTCAAAGATTTGTAAAACGTAATGAAGTTCACTGCCGGAACAATTTATATAAGAGGGCGCGGGAAGACTAAACTACGCTGCAGCCCCAATCGAGATATCTTGGCACTACGACTTGGGGGATTATTGATAGTACAAATATATCATCCTGCCATGAAAGTTACTCAGGCATATACAAAAGCTCATAGGTGTAATACCCCATAATTTTTATGACTTTTAAAATGGGTTATATTTTAAATTAATGGATTAATTGGATTTTATTACTAATTAATTCATTTGGGTTTTATCCGGATTGTGGATATTAAAATGTATAATTCTGAATATTACTTAAAGATATTTAGGTAATATATGAATGAGATGCTATTGATATGGCGGTGTGTTATTAATTCGGAAATTTGCATTTTTAGTCAGACGCGGTATGGAGTGTCGGGACAAATTTATTAAATTAATAAGAAAAATTACTTTCTATCGACCTTATTGTCATTTCGACTGCGTCGTTGCGTCCAGAAGGTTCGAAATAGTCAGAAAAGTCTATTTGGATGTTAATTTTGAGTCTCGGGTCATTTGGAAATGAATAGACAACCCAAAAGGGCATTTTGGTCATTTTTCTAGGGGAGATGAACAGTGATTTCGGATTTTGTCCTATTATAAGTATTGGTAGATTAAGTGTACGTGGTTTATTCATCTCCTCTACAAAAAATAGAGAAGCCATCTTCCTAGAGAGAGTAAAAGGTTGCTTTGGAAGGGAAAAGCTTACTTGGGAAGGAGAAGAACTAAGAACCAAGAGTCACCACCACCAACCACCACCAGAAGCTCATCGAAAAAGGGAGAACCACCTGAGATATACTACACCAAAGGATCAGATCTTCAGTAAAGGCAAGTGTTTGATATTTGCAACTTAAGTTCGTATATTTTCCATGCTAGAATAATTATGAAAATAGATGATTTTTCATGTTTGGAAGACATAATGGAGTTGTGATATGGATTTCTAGAAACTGAAATGATATAGGAAGTAAAATCATGTTGTAGGATGATAATAATCCATGAAATAATCATATATCTATGGAGGAAACTCTTAAAACCATTGTTGTGTTCTTAAGGATATTAGTTTTATAATTTTCTGGAAAAGAGGAGATAAACATGCTTTTTAATACAATCCCTTGATGATTCTAGGATGTTTAGAGTATTGGAAATCGTTCATATATGTTGATATATCATGTAGTAATAATTATAAGTCATTTGGGATGTTAATATGAAGTTTTGAATGAACAAAAATGATGAAACCCGTAGTTGCAGAAATGCAGAAAAACCAGGTTGTGACCTGAGGGATCGATCGATCGACCCCCTGCCTTCGATCGATCGACCTCCCCAGAATTCCTATAGTTGATTCTTTTAAATGTTGGTTCTTAACCCAAATCTTTGGTAGATCTTTGGTGATTATTAATTGGATATTATGGGACTTAAAGAAGATCAGTAATCCCTAGGTAAGATATAAATTAGTTTGATTGGGATTTCAATTAATTAGTATAATGATAATTAATTTAAAGGAATTTCGGTTTCTAGATTCAATTGTTGAATTCTAATTGGTATGAATGAGGATTCAATATAGGACCAGTAGGGGTGATTGAATATAATACCTGGGTATCCTTAATTTTACAAGAGGGTTTAATCCTAAGTGAAAGAATAGGTGTTTATAAGAGATTTGAAACTATCAGTTTTAACCTTAATTAAAAGGAGAGCTTAACTCGTAGTAATTCGGGAGAAATGATGTTATGGGCCAATAGGATATTAGTGACTTCTTACTAAATATACGTTGAGGAAAAACCTATTTGAACCTTGAGTATTGAGTGAGGCTCGGGGATAATTAAATTAAGAAGTAAAGTTATGACATTTTAATACGTGGGATTTATAGAGATATAATGCTACGTAAGGGAATAATCTAAGGTTAATGTGAGTACCTTGTTGTTAGTGTATTATAGGTATGATAATGCCTATTTGATTGAATTATGATTATGTGTATGACATACCTATCTTACTTGCTATCAACGGGAGGTTTGCGCGTGAGGGCATTCATATCCTGATGAATCCATGGGATCTTTGATTTGTCGCTCGAGAACATAGGTCTATGAAAGACTTATCGGGGAGTTGATAAGTCCGCTGACTGTGGTTACGTAGGTATGTGCGTGACCCATGGATACGAGAACTATGTTCGCCTCCAATTTGTTTGTTGATGGTTGTGGTTCGAGGAATCCTTACCGAACCTTTTGTCCCCTATTTGGCGACCAACGATATTGGGACATGATAGCAGAGTAATGCATTGCACCGCAACTGTGACTCGGGGTGCCGTAGTATATATATAGTGGATTAAATGAATGAATGGATATATTGTGGTTAAATCATCTACTGTGTGATAATTGTAGATAATGGCGAATTGAGAAAAAGAATAGAATTACGTTAATGAATGTTTATTCTTATAGAATTGAAAATCTTAATTCATATAAATGAGAAATGATTCATGTTAATGAGCAACGATTCATATAAATGAAAAATGTATAAGAATGATTATATAAAGTATGGTATGGGACATACATGGTTATGATATGGGAATGGAATTATATTATGGAATTGTTAAAGAGGAACCATTATCTAGGAGGTTAATAGGAAACGTTAAGTGTGCACTCTAGTTGAGAGGTGAGAATAGCAAGTGAGAGTTGGATCTAATATGTACATAATAAATGCTTTATTGCACTTGTTAAATACTTGTTGTTTTAAAAATCATTTTCACAATCGGGCTCTGACCCGTTTCCTTGCATATTTTCTTTTCTATTGTATCTTCTATATCAGGTGTCCAGCAGCAGGGACGCGAACCTTAGCGGATTATGACAAGCTATAGAGCTATGGAGTTTTTCTTAGACGCCTATCATTCTTTGATTCACAGTATTCTTAGTTAGGGCATGTCGCCCAAAGGATTCAGTTATCTTTTTCTATCGGGGTCAAATACTATTGTATTATGGTCGTTTTAATACATTTAATATTGTTGGGATTTCTGTAATGGATTTATATTATTTGGGAATGTTTATTCCAATTGCATTTAAATTCTTTTATGTTATCTATTTGGTTATTAGTGTTGTAGAATAAAATGTGTTGTGTTATTCTTAAACTGGAAATGGATTTTGTTAAATTAAAATTTGGAAAGTTTTTAACACCAGCTTAATTGGGTATTGGGTGAGTTGAAAATGTTTTTGATAGTGATGCTAAGAATGAGCCAACTGTATATTATGTTTTAATTTGGTATGGGACTGGACACCCGGTATTTAATTAGGCAGGGTGTTACAGGTTGTATCAGAGCATCAGGTTCTAGTGTCCTTTAGGATCTGTACGGCTTATTGTGTTTTCAACTTAGCGTTCTTTGATGTAGAGCCCAATGATTAGGATTATTGCTTTTCTATGTACGCCTACGTGCTTCAGATATTTTGTCATATCAAATACTGATAGTGTTCTCTCGTTTCAGATGCCTCCTCGACATGCACCTCAGCCCGCCCCAGCTCAGGGTATGATGACTGCGGCCGAAGTTGCTGCAATGTCGCTCAGGCTGTCAATGCAGCTCTAGCTATTGTTCAGCAAGCTCCAGCACCGACACCAGTTGTGCCACCCGTGCAAGGGCAAGTGTTTCTTACTTCATGGGAACGAGCGAGGGATGCCTTTCAGAAAGCGCACCCACCTGAGTTTCAGGGATGATCAGATGTTGTGACAGCTAGCCATTGGAAGAAAGATATCCAATGGCACTTGAGAATGCTCGAATGAACTGAGGTTCAACGTCAAATACCTGCCACATTCAAGCTAGTTGGGGCAGCTTTGCAATGGTGGTAAGCTACAACCACTATGAAGGAGAGGGACACAATGACTATCTAAGACTTTTGGATACGGTTTGATGGGAAGTAATTTCCTTCCTCCATCCAGACAGAGATGAGACAAAAATTACTTGATTTAAAATAGGGAGAGAAGACGGTGGAGGAATATGAGGAAGAATTTACGCGACTAACAAATTTGGTACCAACGGAGGTACCCACTGAGGAAAGGATAATTCGAATGTTCACTGATGGGTTGAACTATAAGATTCGTCAGCATTTATTGGGGAATCTTTCACTATATACGTATGGAGATGTTCTTAATGCTGCAATACTTCACTGCCAGGATAACCTCTTTCATACTCAGGGTGTCAAGCGGGGGTTCGGGTCAAGACTGCAAGGCAAGACCACTGGGGGTAGTTCTAGTGGAACTCAGTAAGGGCAGAGTCATCAGCATCAGAGTGAGCAAGGTTCCCAGACAGGGGATTATGCTAAGCGTTTGCGATATGGAGATTCTCGATTTGAGGATAGAGGTATTGGGCAAGGACATCAGGGCCATCAGAACCAGAGACAGGCTCATCAGGGCCAAGGGAAGGGAGGTAATGGCGAGCAGGGTCGGGGTCAACAGGGGCAAAGTGGTGGAAAGTTTGCGGGAAAATGTTTCGTGTGCGGCAAGTATGGCCATAAATGCCAAGATTTTCCTGAGAAAGACAAATTCCCTCAGCAACAAAATTCTGGACAGGAGCCACAGGTACTAGTGTTTCCACCAGCTGCTCTTCCAACTCTAGCTCCAGTGCTAGCACTACCTCCCATTCCAGCAGCACCCGCGCAGCAGGATCAGTACGGGCGTGTATATAACGTCCATCAGGCAGCGAATCAACAACCACCCGCGAATGTATGTTTTCTATCTAAGTAATTATGAAGCGTATATTGATTTTTGTAGCGATTGATATTATGTGGGAAAAAGGGTCGCTAAACTTAGCCTATAACACTGTTATTTACGTAGACTCAGTAAGGGGTGTGGGACACCTATATATTACATGTTGTCACGTGGGTTTGATTTTTATCATGGGATTACTTACTTTGGGCATGTTCGAGCATGATGTGACTATCGACATGCATTGACTTGTGGTATACGAGAGCGTATGTACTACTACTAACCAGCATCTTGTCTTCTAGAGAAGAGTAGATGAGTAGACTCTATTTGAAATCAATAAAACCTAAATTTTTTGTTTAAATCAATAAACCTGATATTTTTTTAAATCGATAAACCAAATTTTTATATACTATTGACTAAAGACCTGAGGAGTTTTGATGACTGACTATTTTAGGTAGTAGTGTATCGGGGGGGTTCCTTGTTTGGATTTCGCTTGCGAGACACCCCACGCATGAAACTAATAACCGTTAGGAATCGAAATAAGTTAGGTCTTTGGGATGTGAGTTTATGACCTTTGCGAAATTTTTTATATTGAAAATGGTACGATATGGTGTATGGGCGCCCTGGATGGTTAAATGGTAGTAGTTTTCAAAATTGTGAAAGTATAAGGGTCATTTTTCTGAACTTGGTTACGTCGATGGTATAGGGAAAATTGGGTAAAGTTTAAATTCAATCCACTTGAAACTATATGGTGAGGTTGGGCGTATAACATCAATAAGGATTTTCGTTAATGTACTGTGTGGGCGGTACGTCTTAGATTTCTTGCGATGTGAGATTTATACTCGTAGTTGACCTTATTGGTATGACTTATATTCCTGAATTTCGGGATGAAATTCTGTTATAAGGGGGGAAGTATGTAATACCCCGTAATTTTTATGACTTTTAAAATGGGTTATATTTTAAATTAATGGATTAATTGGATTTTATTATTAATTAATTCATTTGGGTTTTATCCGGATTGTGGATATTAAAATGTATAATTCTGAATATTACTTAAAGATATTTAGGTAATAGATGAATGATATGCTATTGATATGGCGGTGTGTTATTAATTCGGTAATTTGAATTTTTAGTCAGACGCGGTATGGGACATGTCGGGACTAATTTATTAAATTAAAAAGGAAATTTATTTTCTATCGACCTTATAGTCATTTCGACTGCGTCGTTGCGTCCAGAAGGTTCGAAATAGTCAGAAAAGTCTATTTGGATGTTAATTTTGAGTCTCGGGCCATTTGGAAATGAATAGACAATCCAAAAGGGCATTTTGGTCATTTTTCTAGGGGGGATGAATAGTGATTTCGGATTTTGTCCTATTATAAGTATTGGTAGATTAAGTGTACATGGTTTATTCATCTCCTCTACACAAAATATAGAAGTCATCTTCCTAGAGAGAGTGAAAGGTTGCTTTAGAAGGGAAAAGCTTACTTGGGAAGGAGAAGAACTAAGAACCAAGAGTCACCACCACCAACCACCACCGGAAGCTCACCGGAAAAGGGATAACCACCTGAGATATACTACACCAAAGGATCAAACCTTCAGTAAAGGCAAGTGTTTGATATTTGCAACTTAAGTTCGTATATTGTTCATGCTAGAATAATTATGAAAAGAGATGATTTTTCATGTTTGGAAGACATAATGGAGTTGTGATATGGATTTCTAGAATCTGAAATGATATAGGAAGTAAAATCATGTTGTAGGATGATAATAATCCATGAAATAATCATATATCTATGGAGGAAACTCTTAAAACCATTGTTATGTTTTTAAGGATATTAGTTTTATAATTTTCTGGAAAAGAGGAGATAAACATGCTTTTTAATACAATACCTTGATCATTCTATGATGTTTAGAGTATTGGAAATCGTTCATATACGTTGATATATCATGTAGTAATAATTATAAGTCATTTGGTATGTTAATATGAAGTTTTGAATGAACAAAAATGGTGAAACCTGTAGTTGCAGAAATGCAGAAAAACTAGGCTGTGACCTGAGGGATCGATTGATCGACCCCCTGCCTTCGATCGATCGACCTCCCCAGAATTCCTATAGTTGTTTCTTTTAAATGTTGGTTCTTAAACCAAATATTTGGTAGATCTTTGGTGATTGTTAATTGGATATTATCGGACTTAAAGAAGATCAGTAAGCCCTAGGTAAGATTTAAATTAGTTTGATTGGGATTTCAATTGATTAGTATAATGATAATTAATTTAAAGGAATTTCAGTTGCTAGATTCAATTATTGGATTCTAATTGGTATGCATCAGGATTAAATATAGGACCAGTAGGGGTGATTGAATATAATACCTGGGTATCCTTAAGTTTACAAGAGGGTTTAATCCTAAGTGAAAGAAGAGGTGTTTATAAGAGATTTGAAACTATCGATTTTTACCTTAATTAAAAGGAGAGCTAAACTCTTAGTAATTCGGGGGAAATGATGTTATGGACTAATAGGATATTAGTGACTTCTTACTGAATATACGTTGAGGAAAAACCTTTTTGAACCTTGAGTATTGAGTGAGGCTCGGGGATAATTAAATTAAGAAGTAAAGTTATGACATTTTAATACGTGGGATTTAAAGAGATATAATGCTACGTAAGGGAATAATCTAAGGTTAATGTGAGTACCTTGTTGTTAGTATATTATAGGTATGATAATGCCTATTTGAATGATTTATGATTATGTGTGTGACATACCTATCTTACTTGCTATCGACGGGAGGTTTGCGCGTGAGGGCAATCATATCCTGATGAATCCATGGGATCTTTGATTTGTCGCTCGAGAACATAGGTCTATGAAAGACTTATCAGGGAGTTGATAAGTTCGCTGACTGTGGGTACGTAGGTATGTGCGTGACCCATGGATACGAGAATTACGTTCGCCTCCAATTGGTTTGTTGATGGTTGTGGTTCGAGGAATCCTTACCGAATCTTTTGTCCCCTATTTGGCGACCAGTGATATTGGGACATTATAGCAGAGTAATGCATTGCACCGCAGCTGTGACTCGGGGTGCCATAGTATATATATAGTGGATTAAATGAATGAATGGATATATTGTGGTTAAATCATCTACTGTGTGATAATTGTAGATAATGGCGAATTGAGAAAAATAATGGAATTACGTTAAGGAATGTTTATTCTTATAGAATTGAAAAGCTTAATTCATATTAATGAGAAATGCTTCATGTTAATGAGCAACGATTCATATAAATGAAAAATGTATAAGAATGATTATATAACGTATGGTATGGGACATACATAGTTATGATATGGGAATGGAATTATATTATGGAATTGTTATAGAGGAACCATTATCTAGGAGGTTAATAGGAAACGTTAAGTGTGCACTCTAGTTGAGAGGTAAGAATAGCAAGTGAGAGTTGGATCTAACATGTACATAATAAATGCTTTATTGCACTTGTTAAATACTTGTTTTTTTAAAAATTATTTTCACAATCAGGCTCTGACCCGTTTTCTTGCATATTTTCTTTTCTATTGTATCTTCTATATCAGGTGTCCAGCAGCAGAGACGCCAACCTTAGCGGATTATGACAGGCTATGGAGCTATGGAGTTTTGCTTAGACGCCTATCATTCTTTGATTCACAGTATTCTTAGTTAGGGCATGTCGCCCAAAGGATTCAGTTATCTTTTTTTATCGGGGTCAAATACTATTGTATTCGGGTCGTTTTAATACATTTAATATTGCTGGGATTTCTGTAACGGATTTATATTATTTGAGAATGTTTATTCCAATTGCATTTAAATTCTTTTATGTTATCTATTTGGTTATTAGTGTTGTAGAATAAAATGTGTTGTGTTATTCTTATACTAGAAATGGATTTTGTTAAATTAAAATTTGGAAAGTTTTTAACACCAGCTTAATTGGGTATTGGGTGAGTTGGAAATGTTTTTGATAGTGATGCTAAGAATGAGCCAACTGTATATTATGTTTTAATTTGGTATGGGACTGGCCACCCGGTATTTAATTAGGCGGGGTGTTACAGGTGGTATCAGAGCATCGGATTCTAGTTTCCTTTAGGATCTGTATGGCTTATTATGTTTTCAGCTTAGCATTCTTTGATGTAGAGCCCTATGAGTAGGATTATTGCTTTTCTATGTACGCCTACGTGCTTCAGCTATTTTGTCATGTCAAATACTGATAGTGTTCTCTCGTTTCAGATGCCTCCTTGACGTGCACCTCAGCCCGTCCCAGCTCAGGGTACGATGACTGCGGCCGAAGTTGCTGCAATTGTCGCTCAGGCAGTCAATGCAGCTCTAGCTGCTGTTCAGCAGGCTCCAGCACCGGCACCAGTTGTGCCACCCGCGGAAGGGAAAGTCTTTCCTACTTCCAGTCAAGCAAAGCTGTAGCAACTTTGGATACTTCTAGGGATTAGACACCTATATCTTTAAGATTTTAGATAGGATCCATTCATCTATTATTCGGGCATGTCGCCCATTGTCAGACTTTTATTTAGTGTTTATTTTACTTTAGGGTTGATGGATATTTGTATTGGATTCATACCGATGGTTGATTAGGTCATTAATATTATTATATTTATTACAACATTCATATTTTTCTTGTGGTGAATGTCTATTTATTTATTTGGATGGTTTGTGGTGAATGAATTTATTTACGGCAATTTAATTAAGTTTTAAAATTTGACACCGGTCTTAATAGGGTATTAAGTAATTAATTTAAGCATTTGACAGTGATGCTAAGAATGAGCCGGCTAAGATTCCTATTTTATTTGAGTTGAGGGTTGACCACCTATTTTTTTTTTATAAGTGGGGTGTCACAAGAAGATTATTTGATCAAAGGTCATTCCCCTATTGAGTTTAGTGGGGATACCAGAATGAAGATGAGTCTACTTGTAAGAGAGAGGAGGACATAAGGGCGTGGTATCCATAGATCTTCAAGTCATGTATATAATTCAAATTTTGAGGACAAAATTTCTTCTTTAAAGGGGAGAAATGTAATACCCTTCATTTTCTGTGCATCGATTAATTATGAAATTCCTAATATTCATTTGATATGACATGTGATGTCACTATTTATATTTTATATGTGTGATATAACTCATATCTGAAATAGAACTTAATACAGGATAATAATTAAATATTTGGAAGTGTTAATGTATTATGGGCGACTATAGAATGGTCAATGGCTCGATGTCAAGAGTTTTCCTTGTTTGGATTATCCTTCATTGTTGGGTCTCACCGATCGATAAGTAGTTTCTTATAATGTCGTGTCGCTCTTAACTAATTAATAATTTAATAATTGACTTATTAGCTTATACCAGATAATATATTGATTTAATATGATGATTAATTTATTGTTATTCTCATATTTTTGGTTGACACTTGGGATATTTAGAATGTCCATTTTTTATTTGAAACAGTGGATTTTAAGTATATTAGGTTAATATATAGCTTGTGTAGAGTTTTGGTCCATTTGAAGTGTTATTTGGGCTCATTGGTTTGAAGCCCATATAGGCGCTAGGGTTAATTTTGTGGGAAGCTAAACATACAGGTCATTAGAATAAACATAAATTACATTAGAAATTATTGAGAAAATCGTAAAGGCTAAGGAAGCTAAGGAGAAGAAGTAGCAACAAATTGAGAATATTAGAAGATTGAAAGCTTAGATTTTGCCATAATTGTCTAAGCCAAGTTTACATAATGTAGAATTTGATTGTTGTGTGTTAGAACAATGATTATATACTTGAATCTGAACTAATCAATATATTAATATGATTTTACAATCAAATTCCTAATCTCATAATTAATTTATTGGTTAAATTAATGTTAAACATTATGTTAATGATATAAGACAAAAAAACAATCATAATATCTAAGAAGAACACACACAACACCAATTTTCATGAACTCATCTCTCAACATTTTATTAATCACTCAAGGATTACAAAGGAACTCTTATATTCAATCTGCGACTTATTTTGTAAAACATAACCCTGACATGACTTAAATATACAAAGATGATGGTAGTTACAGCCCAAGTGCCTAAGGAAAACATTTTAATTAGGAATGAAATGTGTCATGGGAAGTTCTTGCATTAAAACTGCCCCATAACTGCTCCCCACCAAGGTTGAACTGCTCCCCAACGTTTTTTCCTCAAGAACACACTTTTTCCCTATGCACGTGGAAAAAAACTACCACAATGCTGTTATGACTCACCAAGCATCCCCTTTCAGCTTCCTTGTCCAAAAACCAAGAAATTACAGTCATCCCTAATTTTCATGCAGAAGACAAATATATTGTTCAGCTTTTTCAACCATCATCAATCAATGAATTTGTACTTTCCCATCATCATAAAATAAGTCATGCCCCAAAAACGCACTATCGAGTGATAAAAACTTATAAACCGCACTGCACATGACATTTGCCCTCGTGCATGAGAAAATTTCAAACCCCAAAATCGTGCAGCGCAAGATCCCACAATCATGCTACGATGCCCGCAATGTGAGCACCCATGGAGTTTTGCCAGTTTTGCCTCAGGAGGACCCCCTCCCTATAATACCCCTTAACAAAAATTCTAGAGTGGTAACAATAACAAGTTATGGCTGTTACAAAAAGAATAGTATCACAATCCAAATTCTCGTATGAATATGTCCATCCTCAGATTAATTAAAAATATATAAGTATCACACGAGGGCTCTAACCTTTGGGGACTTCTTGTGCCTCTATTGTATCAATCTTTCACACTCATGACGGATCGAAAAGAAATCACACGTAAAGAAATAGGATAAATAACTATGTCACCACATCATTCTATATCACATACCAATATTACCCGACGGATCATCCCTCCAATGTCTCCCACTCACGAGACAATTGAACAAATGCACGTAAGATTACAAAATAAACATATATGCAACCTATATCATCATTCGGGGCATAGTACCTGATATCGAAAAACAATCATATCAAATCCCCACTAATAGATAACAAATACACCCCCATAGTATGTCCAAAACTAGCACACAGCTCATATATTCACCAATGCGCGTAAACGAATACGATTTATAATCCTAACTATAAACATTAGACTAAATATCCCCCTAGTAAATCTTTATTCTCGTACCCATAACCTCTATAAATACATATAGGATCCAAACCTAATAACTCAATGAAAACCTAAAAAGCCTGTAAGTTCAAACCCAAGTCCCCAAATTGAAATCCTTAAAAAAACCTAAAAATCCACCCTACTTCCTAACTCACTCCTTTAGCCACAAGGGGTGCGACACGGCCCATTACGTCATGGTTGCAGATCTTTCCCCCATGTTTGCAGGTTTCAATATGTCGGTGAAAAATGAGGTTGTAATATCAAATTGATCTAAAACCAAACAAAATTAATCTGTAATCACACTAGATCATAATTGAGGTTTCCCATACCCTATAATTAGTCCCAAGTCAACCTAATATCATCTCTAATGGTTCATTAACATGTTTATAACATCATAAACCCATTAACTAGATTAGATTCATCAAAATAGCGGTTAAACCATCACTTTTAGCATTTGTTTTATCAACGCTCATCTTAATTACGGGTTTGATCATTCAAAATAAATTCAAATCATCAAAGTCTTATCCTAATAATGTGAATCGTCATATTAAATCAATCCTATAATAGTTCTAAACATTTAACATCATTAAAACTAAGGTATTCCATGGGTTTGCATGATATCTCAACATATCATGTGACTAACCCAAAATAAATTAATATAAAAATCAATCATAAAGAAGTTACATATAATACGTAGTAAAGTAAGTTATTCCTTAGCTAAAATTGGAAGATTGAATCGTTGATTAAATCATCTTTGTGATTATCTTTTTCCCCCCAAATCTCCTACATTTCTGTTTTTTTTCCTTATGTTTTGATATGTTATCAATGAAGGTCAAGTATTTATTTAACCTTTTAATCTTACAGGTCTCTTATGGGCCTAATTTAATACCTATAAATGAGCCCAAAACATTACCTAGTTGCTTCGAAAACATAGACCAAAGGAGTACCCATACCTTGGGCCCAATACGGCATACTAAAATCACTACCTTGGGCCCTTATATCCCTAATAACGTGACCTAGCTATACTAGCTCGTAACATAAAAACAAATCATCATGTCATTATTAAATTACGAGTCGTTCACATATGATTTAATTTCCCATATTAAATTAACTACAACACACATATTAAAGGTCACAATAATTCACACAATTATCATGCGGACGTAACTCTCATTGAACACAACCAATAATAATCCAAATTATATAACCAATATTATTTATATAAAACTAAAGGGAATTACAACAATTCTAAGCCTAGGGATTATGTATAAATATAATATTAATTACTCTCCCACTTGTTTAAAGTGGAACACTTGTCAGCATAAGGGCACTTCAACCCAAAATTACATGGAAGAGTTAAAATTTAATTAACATAATCAATTCGACTTGACCTAAAGACCATTCGCCCTAATTATGGGAGAAATTGAAGGGAAATGAAGCCCACTTGGACCACAAAGCAAGATGTGGCATTCATTAACCAATATACCCCTAGGTTATGTCATTCAAACCCATACATGATTGATTACACTGGGACTCTTTTAAAAAGCATGAACAAACATAAGATATATACCAAGTAATGGAGTCCCATTATAACCTAACCATTTTAGAGGTGATCAAATCAAAACGAGATCGAGTTCGATCGAGCTCAATCTTATACGTTTTGTGTCTATATAGGACTCACCATTTTTACAAATAAAAAAACCCCACTATGAGGAGTGAACATTTTGGCAATCAATGACACCTCCATTATAAACTTAGCTTGGATTCTAAGCTAGAAACCTATCAATCAATGACACGTGTGTGTGTGTGTGTGTGTGTGTTGGTTCATATCATAGGCATGTGTATTGTGTAAAGGGCTAGTAACTTTGAGCAATAACCTCACTACAATGACGGTGTATATAGTTATGATGTCGGCCCTGTGGGTTACTAACTCATGCTCGTGGACTAGATGCGGTGACGGTTTATGTTTGCATCATGTAATAATCCTTAGATGTGAACTAGACATGATGATTGGTTTGATGGGTGCGTTATGTCAGCATGTGAAGCACGACGGGGGTACTAACTCTTAGTTGTGGAATGGTTGTGGTGGCATATTGTGAAATTAGAAACTCACACGCGTGCGCACGCGTCCGCGCGCGCGCGCGCGCACACACACACACACACACACACACACACACACACACATATATATATATATATATATATATATATATATATATATATATATATATATATATATATATATATAGTGAGAGAGAGGGGGAGTGATGAGTATCGATAGAGATTTCAATAAATATGTTAAGAATTATGATTCTTTACTCTAGTACCTTTTTGTTTGGGAGCTTGTAACTATAAGGGTCCGTTTGGTACATTCGATGGCAAATAGTGCCATGTGAATATTTGTCATGGTAAAAATTGCTATTGACAAAATTTGTCAAGACAAATGTTATTTTTCTCACATTAGGCTATCAAACGACCAAATGAGGTAAAAACAAGTTTTTTAGGCAAAACATTTTAATAACACATTTTTTAAAAAGATTTTTTATAACATTTTCTTAAAAGAGTTTTTAAAAACATTAAAACTGTTTTTAAAAACATTACAACATTTTTAATAATATATTCAAAACAGAATTTAAAAATATTTAAAACATTTTTTACAATATTTTTATAATACAGTTATTTAAAAGAAAAAATTTACAATATTCGAAACAGTTTTTTAATTAATCAAAGCAATTTTTAAACCTTTTAAAATAGTGTTTTTAGTAGTTTTTAAAAAAAATTTTATAAAACATTTTTTTAAAAACATTTTTTAAATTGTTTTTAAAAGAGTTTTAATGGTTTTAAAATATTTTAAAAGCAGTTTTAAACAATTTAAAAACAGTGTTTTTAACATTTTTAAAACTTTTTTTTTTATAAAACATATATTTATTTAAAACAATTTTTAAATTGTTTTTAAAATTTAAACAGTTTTTTTTATTTAAAACGGTTTTATAAACAATTTATAAAACATTTTTTTATTTGAAACAGTTTTTTTAACAGTTTATAAAACATTTTTAAAAATATTCTAGTATTAAAAAAAAAACACTTGTAGGAAGTGGCAAATTTGTGTGGCAAAATTTTCTCATTCAAATATCAAAACAAAGTTTGTCAATATTTGTGACAATTTTATGCATATGAGGTATTGTACATTGACAAATAACTTGTAAGCAAACCTTTGTATCAAATACATCAAATGGTAGATAAATACTTGATTTCATTTACCAACTTATTTACTATTCCCATGACAAATAAATTGAATGAAACGGACCCTAAATTCTAGAGGCGTCTCTAACCCACTTTCATTTTATCATTGTGCACCTCCCCTATACCGTTCTCAATAACTTCTTAGTAGGCGGTCTTTTGATCTTTTGAGATCATAGGGATGTAGGGTATTTTCTCTTTATTTGTGTTTTTATTCAGGGTAACACTAGGGTTATTCCTTTTGGTACCTCTTTTTGTTACCCCTGGCATAATAGTGTTGTACCTTGTTTTGTTTTTTATGTCCTGGCAGGACCCATACAAGTAAAGACAAAGTAAGGGACAACACTTTGAAGTCGGGGTATCAAAAGGGGTAACAAATAGGGGTAGCCGTAATATTATCCTTTTATTTTTATTGAGATACTACTGATTTTGGAGTGATGGGAGGGTTTCTTGTTGGTTTGGAGATTCTTGAGTTGTGGGGGTGGCATGTGGATTTTGGTTTGTATTTTCAGCTAATTTATTCTATGTTTATTTACTAGTTGACTATTTTTCTATAATGCATATTATATTTTACATGTTGATGATGATATTGAGTTATTTATATTTGATATTCTTCGCCTTAAATATGAAAAATATGGATCGTCGCAGTTGATATCAGCACATAGTCTTAAGACTTCAGGTTTCAAAGGTTTGTTTGTTTTCTACTTGGTACGTATTTTATTTTTTAATATGTTATATAATGTACGATATTTTCTTTCTCCTTTTCATATGGAGAGGACTATAGGGACATTTTAGGACAGTACATGGCATTTTGAGGTTTCGTAGGGTAACCAAGACATGACGACGATCATAGCCTAGGTCACAGCAGCGATTGCGGCAGTGATCATATAGAATCTTCCATAACCATCAGGTCTAGATCCGCAGCAACCGGTAACTACCATCACCACTTGGTAAAATATGAGGGGTTCCTTTGTCAAAGGGGATCCACTAGTGGCCTGTTAGTGCAGGCGTGACATAAAGCATCACTTGAGGTTATTGAACAACACAATAATGCAGATGTAGCTGTAGCTGTTGGTTAGCTTTCGATTGATCGAAGATTCCCTTCAGCGGTGGGAGAGTGTGTCTCTCCCCATAGGAGAGACACCTTGACATATGAAATGTAGATTTTTGGCGTTAAGTACTTCCCTCAATCCATTCAGTGTTTCTAAGAATGATGAGTTTTTATCGTTGAAGTAGGGGAGTAGGACATTATTGAGTATAAGCTGGAATTTATGATTTTATCACCAGTCCTTTCAGATGAGGAGAATACAAATAAGAAGAAGATGACTGATTTGTTGAAGGAGCTATATTTCCTATCAAGTAGACTATCATGTGTAAACCATCTTAGAGCACCTACACCCAGATGGTTGATGAAACTCTTCTCCATTGCAGGAGAACCAAAGGAGGGTTAAGAAGAATGGGGGAGTTCATCCAGGAGGGATAGAAAAGGCATGATGGTGGTATCTATCGGGGTGAATAGAGAGGATATGGTGGATAGAAATGCAACAACCATTGAAGATGATCCACAATGGGAAGACAACAACTGTGATAGTAGGATACTCGAAACCTCAGGCCGGTCAACATTAGCAGAGGCTTTAGAGCAACTTCATGGGTATGCTAAACAGGTATATATACCATATATATATATATATATATATATATATATATATATGTTATGCGTAAGGTAGTATTGTAAATATAAATATTTGTAAGGTATAAAATAACAAAAATACAATTGGACTAGTTAGTTTTTTGTGGGACCCGCACCCAAAACTGAACATCATGTTCCGCGCAAGGAAGAAAAAAAAAATTGGCTTAAGCGGAACATCATGTTCCGCCCAAGCATTTCACTATTTCCATCATTTATATTTTCATCCCCAACTGTTTCAAATAGTTTATTTATCTATCCAACGGTTATTTATTTATCTATTTCAACGGCTATTTATTTATCTATCCAACGGTTACATTTTTTTTTTATAAATACGAACATTGTCTTCATTTTCATTTATATTTGTATTCTAAACACTCTCAATTTGCATTTATATTTTTTTATTCAAAACACTCTCTAGTATCTTCAACATTATTATTACCAAAAATTATTTTTTTACGTAAGTAAATATTATTTATTTACCCATAAATAATTTCGAAAATTTTATATTTGCTTAAAAATATTTTGTGATTATTTTACAATGGTTCGAGGTCAAAATATGCCTCAACACGACGATGAAGTATTATGCACCGTTTATGTAAATCAAACAAATGATGGTTTACGAGGAACTAATCGACCTAGCACATTATTTTGGGATGCAGTCGCCGAAGAATATAATACAATGACGGGTATCACTGAACGTCGGACGCGAGCCAGCCTACAAACCCGATACAGCAAAATCTCGAGGCACGTAATGTTATATGTTTCTAAATTGAAAGATGCATCGATGACAAATCGTGGTAGTGGGACAGTGAACACAGATTGGGTAAAACCAGTTATATATTTTGTAATTTTTTTTAAAATATTATTTCTCTTACATCTGTTGCTAACGAGTTAATAAAATTACATTGTCATTTTATTTTAGGTTACTGCAGCTAATCTAGCATTCCAGCGAGAAAACAAGGGAAAATCATTTAATTTTGAATCTTGTTACCAAATTTTAAAAGAATTTCACAAATTTTAAATTTCCCAAACATTTTTAGACTCTCCTCAATTTCATTTTGATTCACTAATGGCGGGTGCGACAGAAAGTGAAGGAAGTCCGAATATTGGGTTTCCCCTAGGAAATTCCAAAGATGGGGAAGAAGTTAATATAGAAAGGCCTTATTCGAGGCCACCTGGAAGGAAAGAGATGAAGCAACGGGCTAAAGGAAAAGCGAAGGCTACAAACATTGAGGTGAACCGAGAAATACTGAATAGTTTCTCTTTTTTCAATGAATCATTTGAGCGATCATGTCAGGGTGATCGTGTACGTGACGAAGAGGCCCGTTTGAGGCTTAACCGTTCACTGCAACTTAAGGAGCGAAGTTTGGACCTCAACGAACGCAGTATATTGGCTATAGAGAGGAAAGATATGCGTGAAAAAATATTGCTTGAACAACAAATTATGAACACTGACACCTCAAACGTGAATTCAATCCAGAAGGAGTACCATGACCTCGTGCTTAATATACTCAACAAAGCACGGGGCCAATCAAACTTTCCAAGCTATCCACCACATGGAGGTCATTCTGGATTTTAAAATTTCTAAGCTTTTGAGTATGTAACATGTTATTTATTTTTATCGTTTGATCTACTTTGTAATATGATTTTATGGGTTGTGAAATGAATTTGTTTCAAATTTCCATACATAAACATTAGTTCGGTACAATATTAACGATACAACATTAATAATAAAGATAACAACAGAATAACATTAGAAAAGAAACATAAATTGGGTAAAATCACACACTGTTATTGGCAAACTTTTCCCAAACATGTTCAACGAGATCTGTACGTAGCTGTAAATACTTCCTCTTGTCGTGCATGTGCATTGTCCTAGCCTCAATCGCATAATGTTGCTCGAGAGAGTTTCGAAACATAGGAACCGAGTCAGGCGAGAAGTCGTATTCCTCTCTCCAATCACAATTATGCCTCTCGTCTTCAACAATCATGTTGTGCATTATGATGCACAAATGCATAATAGATGCCAATTTATCCTTGCTCCAGAGTTTTGCTGGCGTGTGAACGAATGCGAACCTAAGTTGCAGGACACCAAACGCTCGTTCCACATCTTTTCTTGCCCCCTCTTGCATTTGAGCGAAAAGTTTTTCCTTCTGGTTGGTTGGCCTTTTAAAAGTTTGCACCAATGAAGCGTAAGGCGGATAAATGCCATCCGCTAAAAAATACCCCATATCATATATGTTGTTATTTATCTCAAACTGGATTGGTGGAGTCTCATCGCGGACAAGATCAGAGAAAACTCTTGATCTGTGGAATACATTAATATCATTACAACTACCCGGCATCCCGAAAAATGACCTCCATATCCAAAGGTCATGTGATGCTACCGCCTCTAGTATTATTGTCGGTGACTTTTTATGTCCAGTATATTGCCCATGCTATTCGGTTGGACAATTTTTCCACTCCCAATGCATGCAGTCTATGCTCCCTAGCATTCCGGGGAATCCACGCCCCGCATTATGTTCGGTAAGCCTTTGCACATCGAGAGCGGTAGGCTTTCTGTTATACTCCGGGCCAAATATCCCCACAATGGAAAGGGATAATCGGACCAATGCCTTCTGGTTTGTCGATTCTCCGATACACAGGTACTCTCCATTTATATCAGCAGAAGACCCATATGCTAACATTCGCAGAGCAGAAACGATTTTTTGATGCGAGGACAGGCCATGACGACCAAGTGCATCTGGTTTTTGTATGAACCAGGAATCGTAACTACATACAGCATCATGAATACTAGGCGTGGCTTGTATTTCTTCGTATTCTTCCATCTCACTATGGTATGACGTTTGATCAGTAAAGAGAATTTGGCGCTCTTCTATTTATAATAGGTTGTAATTTGTTGATGAACTTAAAGTATCATCGATTTTAGGTTTTATAAGGTTTACGGTGGAAGATCTAGGACGGAATATCTAGAGCGGAAGATGTAGCTCGGATCACATTTGGCGGATAATCTAGGGCGGAATATCTAGAGCGAAAGATGTAGCTCGGATCACATTAGGCGGATAATCTAGGACGTAAGATCTAGCTTGGATCATATTGGTCGGAAGAACGAGGGTGGAATAACTAGGACGGTTTATGTGGTTAATTATATTGCTATAAATGTGAAAGGCCAGATTGAGTGTTAATGTGCACAATGGCATCTTACAAGATGTGATTGGTGAGTTCTTAGCTGAAGCCTTGATAGATTCATTCCCACGCGGTCTTTTTGGTTGTGAGATTAGCCAAGTTAATGATCTACGAACCCCATGGGAAATAATTTCCGACAAATATCATGAGTTGCTACCTAGACATGATTATCAGAGCCCGCATAACTTGACGGATCGAAGGTTGGAAATTAAAGACGACATCGAGGAATTTGATAACATTTTCAATAGGGTTGAAAAAGATATGCAACCTTTGGATGAGGAAGACGATCCATATGAGGAAGCGGTGAATTCATACATTCGCACATTTTGTGAGAATTTTCAAGGCCTAATGACATGGTGTGAGTAGTATATGCGAGATAGAATTGCCGAACCCCAATCGTATGATCCCGCAATCTCCAAATCCTCCAAAGCATCCAACCAACCAATAGGAATGCCGTCTCTTGCGGTCGGGAAAATAATATGTCCCACACAAAAAAATAAAAAAGCCCTAGCAATGTCTTCAGGGCCAACAATCACAATATTTATTTTTATGGCCTCAAACCACTTATTTAAGCTCGAAACTTTCACCTCGTAAGAATCACTGCAATTTGGTTCAATGCCGGGAAAGTATTTATGTAAAATGTCACCCCGGATTTGAGTTTTTCCATCAAGTACAATCAAGTATTTTCTATCATCCATCGGTACCATAGGACCGCTTCCGATGGGAATACCTGCAAGATGGGAAGGATAACAATCAGTTGTAAATAAAATTAATGTACTAATCAATGTTAATATTAAAGTAATTTTTTATATACAAAAACTAACCAGTCAAAATCGTAAAATCATAAGGAGTAATGGTCAACTTCCCGGTTGGTAGTTGGAACGTGTTGGTTGTGTCCCACCAACGCTCACCGAGCGCTTGTACCAATCCCCAACTTGTCTTGGGAATTTGAGCATCCAATAATTCTCCCCAACCGCTACGGTGTATAAACTGTATAACCTCTGAATATGTTTTTAAATATTTGTATGTGGCTCTAAGACTATGCCAATTGCCACGCATCTTTATTGAGTTGCCGTTTGTGGCCGTGTCCGGAGAAGGTTTAATGTGATCTCCGTCGTCCACTATACGCCTATAGTTCTCAAAAACTATAGGTCGCTCGACATTAGTAATTTCGGCCTCTCGCCTAACTTCTCCCATTTTTCAAGACTTTTTAGCCCCAACAGCCCGTCTAATTTTCTTTTCAATTTGTTCCATTATGAACACTGCAATTTCAATAAAAAAGTTATTAATTTTCTAACATATTTGGTAATGAATATAAAAAGATTATATATAAATATATGCCACCGTGACCATACAATATAGTTTCTGTCTAAATATATGACTAGAATTTGATTTACATGATAATTACTAATTAACTATTAAATACATCACTTACAAAAGTAGAACATATAATTATTTAAAAAAAATAACAAAACATATAATTTCTTAAAAAACATAACAAAATAGATAATTTCTTAAATAATTTTTTATAAACATTCACTATTTTTTTATAAACATCCACTTAAATAGTTTCTTAAAAACATAAACATAAAAAAAACATAACCGAACAAAAACATTCACTTAAATAACTTAAATAATTTCTATAAACATTTAAATAACTTATAAACAGAATAAAAACTTTTACTAATTAGTTTACAAAAAATTTATAGAACATTTACTAATCAGTTTTTTAAAGAACAAAAACATTTACTAATTATGTAAATATATGCCACTTTGACTATACAATATAATTTATGTCTAAATATATGGCTAGAATTTGATTTACATGATAATTACTAATTAACTATTAAATACATCACTTACAAAAATAGAACATATAATTATTTAAAAAAAATAACAAAACATATAATTTCTTAAAAAACATAACAAAACAGATAATTTCTTAAATAATTTTTTATAAACATTCACTATTTTTTTATAAACATCCACTTAAATAGTTTCTTAAAAACATAAGCATAAAAAAAAGCATAATCGAACCGAACAAAAACATTCACTTATATAACTTAAATAATTTCTATAAACATTTAAATAACTTATAAACACAACACAAATTAAACAGAACAAAAACATTTACTAATTAGTTTACAAAAACATTTATAAAACATTTAGTAATTAGTTTTTTAAAGAACAAAAACATTTAAAGAACCGAACAAAAACATAACCAATAATTAGTAAATAAATAATACATTAAGTAATAAGTAATTAAATAGAACATTAAAATTAACAAATAAATAATTTACAATAAAACGTAATAAGGGAGGATTTACCTAATATAGTAGCTTGATATAGTAGCTAGAAGTTAGTGTTTTTTTTTTAATGATAAAAAAAATTTACCGTCGGTTGATTTAAATAGAGTAGTTGTATTTAATTTTGTGGTTGGAAGGTAGGTGGGTAGATGAGGTAATAAATATGGGGGGAAAACCGTAATATGTGAAATTATTTGGGTGGAAAAATAATTTGTGAAGACCCTTAAGCGAAACATCATGTTCCGCCCAAGGGTGCTTCCCCTCCCTCCAAAACGACGCTGTTTTAACCTATTTTCTACCGCCTATTCCATTTTTGCCTTATCAGTTTTTTACCCACAGCAATTTCGTCCAATTTCATCCGATCTGGTATGCTGTTTTTGCCCTACTTAAATCCAAATTTGAACTACCCGTAAGGGTTTCTCTTAGTGAGGAAAGCAAAGAGGTCGCCTGACCCAGTCATTTAGAGAGATGTGCTTCAACTAGGGATATTTGAGGCACGGGGCTTCCAAAGTCCCTAAGACAACCTATATTCAATAGGGCAAGAGGACCCAGTAGAAAGGGAAAAATCGACAACCAAAAGCCCCACCAACCAAGACGTATCAGGCACCAACAATTATAAACCTGCTAGTAGAACCAATAGGATAATCACAACTTTAATGTGGAAAGTTTATCAAATGATGCCTTCATAGGGTCCAACACCACAACAATTGGTCGAATGTGTTTTTTCTATTTATAGTAGAGTTTATACAGAATTGTTTAACACTGGCTCGACCCATTATTTGTGTTATGGAAATTACGCTAATAATTTTGTCAAGACGTTAGGATTTAGTGGATCAAGAAAATAATGCAAAAAATAATAATGTTCACATAACATAAGAAAATTTTATGGCTCATCAATTTGACTACGTTTAAAGTTCACGTTCTCTTTTCATAAATAATGATGATGTTTATAAGACACATATTGTGTATCACTCCCACTCTAAAAATACTAACTCTGTATTTTCTGCCTTACAATGTATATCACTAACACCGCTCATTAATTTTGTGGAGGCTAACACTGCCTGCTACACACTCTGATATATCTCTCACTCTAGTATATCTCACTATCTTATATGTTTACACAATTTAGTGTTTGTGTTGGTGTGTCTCGCTTGTTGCTTCCATTGTCAATTTATAGGTAAGCTTTGGGGAACAAAATAACAAACCTTCTTGATTTTTAAATCATTTACCAACCCATTTGTTGAAAGTTGCCAAAATCCCATAGCCTACAATTGCTACAGTGAGTCAAAAATTATGGCTTAGGATCCATACTTTAATAATCTCACACTTGGAGACTAATGCCATAAAAAAACTTCATCAATTAGTAAACTCTTAGTGTGAGACTTGCTTGTATTCTACCCTTGAAGATCCACTGAAGTTGAGCACAACTTCAGTTTATCTATATTCACTGTCTTGGTTAACATGTGGATCTTCAAGGGTAAAAGTGAAGTTGTGCTCAACTTCAGCGGACATGATAATGAAGTTCGATCTGTTTAGTCCTCGAATGAAATGATGAATTCTTTGCCAAATGTATAGCACTCTAGTTGTCATTGCGCAATATATTCTTCACCTATTTGAATCCCAATTCTGCCAAAATCCTTGTAACCAGATCATCTACCCGCTGGCTTTTGTCATAGTCATGTATTCTACCTCTGTAGTGGATAATGCGACTATCTTCTGTAGCTACGGAACCCAACTAACTATAGTAGTACCTATAGTGAATACGCAATCGGTAGTGCTCCTCCTGTGATCTACCTCACCAGTAAAATTCGAGTCTACAAAGCCTTATTGTTTCAACTCGGCTTTACAAAAATATAGGCATTTATTAGTAGTACCTCACAAATAGATTAGTATCCATTTGACTGCTTTCCCGTGTTATTTTTTGGGATTAATCATGAACCTACTCAGAGCTTCCACTACATGCACAATATCTGGTCTTATGCAAACTATGTCATATATGATACTTTTAATGACTGAGGCATAAGGAACCTTAGCCATAAAGTTTCTATCTTCCTCCGTCTTAGGTGACTGTTCCTTGGATAGCCAAAAGTGACTAGCCAATGGTGTGCTAACTTCCTTAGCATCATTCATGATGAAAATTTTCAAAACACGCCTAATATACTCTGCCTGAGATAACTCCAGAGTACCTTTAGACTTGTCTCTATAGATTCTCATCCCAAGAATATGCTTCGATGCGCCCAAATACTTCATATTTAACTTTCTCGACAACTGCCTCTTTAATTTCTTGATTTCGCCCATGTCTAAACCGACCACTAACATGCCACCAATATAAAGTAGCAAAATAATATAGCTAGACTCAAATCTCTTGAAGTAGCGGCAATGATCAATGTTGCATCTGTAATAGTCATTTTTTTGCATAAACCCATCAAACTTCTTGTACCACCGCTTTAGAGCTTATTTCAAACCATACAACCTCTTCTTCAGTTTACACGAGTTTCTTTTTTCCATGCTCTGAGAAACCCCCTGGATGCTGTATATGTATCTCCTCCACAAGGTCACCATGGAGGAAAGCAATTCTCACATCTAACTCCTGAAGATACAAGTCTTCTACTGCACCCATATTCAAAACTGACTGAAAACTAGTGAAAATATATCGGTGTAGTAGATTCCTTCCTTCTACTAGAAGCCTTTGTCTACAACGCGTGACTTATACCTCATGGAATCGTCATGTTACTCCTTGACTCGATACACCCATTTGTTGTGTAAATCTTTCTTTCCCGTGGATAACTCAGCTAGCTCCCATGTCTTGTTAGAGATAAGGGACTTTATTCCATTCTTCATTGTGAGATACCACTTTCCAGTATCCTCTACCTGACATGCTTCATCACAACATTCAGGTTCACCATCATGAGTGAGAAATAAATAGGTCATATACTTCCTATTTGGTACATGAGGCCGGGAGGATCTTCTCAATTCAATAATAAGATGTGGAGATTATGGTGTGTCAGTCTGTTCTAGGCTACTATGTGGTATTGGTTCATTTGACTGAGACCTTTCACCTATTTGTTATTCCACATTATTATTTCCAATATCACTTGGATCAACATACATGGGATCGCACTGTGTTACACCAGTAGACTATAGTATATTTATGTCCTTTACATCATCTTCTCATTGAATATTACGTCTCAACTTCTGATCTCCTTCTTGGTCTGGTCATTCTAGAACTTGTACCCAAACTCATCTCTATCATATCCGATAAAGGTACATTTTAGTGACCTAGGGTTAAGCTTTCCTCCAAGTTGATCACTAGTATGCACATATTATCCACAGATGAAGACTTTCAAGTGTGAAATCTTTACTTCCTTACCACTCCATACCTTTTCTGGTATTCTCTGCTCTGATGGTACTGATGGTCCTCTATTGATTAAGTAGGCTGATGTGTTGACTGTCTTTTCCCAAAACTAATTAGGCAATCCTTCATATATAAGCATGTTTCTGGCTACTTAAGTCAATATTCGGTTCATCCATTCTGCTATGCCATCCTGTTGCGACGTCCCTTACACAGTCCTCTCTAGTATGATGCCATTTTCATAATATAATTTCTTCAACCCGGTGTCATTATACTTGCCACCATTATCAAATCTAAACTTCTTAATCTTTAGGCTTGTTACATTTTCCACTATGGATTTTCACTTCATAAACACTTAGAAAACTTCTGATTTGTACCTCAAGAAATAAACCCACACCTTCCTAAAATGGTTGTTAATGAAAGTCACGAAGTATGACTTCCTGTTAATGGATGAGATAGTAATTGGGTCCTAGACATATATATGAATCAGCTCAATCTTTTCTTGCTTTGGTGGTTTGCCACTCTTTATGAAGCTAACTTTCTTTTGCATCCCAAATATACAGTATTCACATAGGTTAGTGTCAACTAATTGTAGATCTTGTAGTTTTCCCTTGGAGTGTATGATCTTAAGCCCCTTGTCACTCATGTGACCAAGTCTTTGGTGCCATAGGTTTGGATCATCTTTGTTATCTTCAAATGAAATTGACCCGCAAATATTCGCCATCATATAGAGTGTACCACTCTTCTTGCCATGAACGACTATCATTGCACCTATGGAAACTTTCCATGAATCGCTATTAAAGGTTGTGACATAGTCTTCAGTTGCTAACTGGCCCACCAAGATCAGATTCTTTCACAAATCGAGGATATGTCTCACGTCCTTTAGTTTCCATATAGACCCATTCAACTTAATATACACATATCCCTTGTAAACCATGTCGTACGGATGATCATTTCCAAGTTACACATTGCTAAGGTTGTCTGGAAAATAACTCACTAAGAGTTTTTTGTTGGACGTCACATGAAAGGAAGTTCTGAAGTCTAGCACCTATGACTCTGAATTTCTCTTCAAAGAGAATATCACTGCATCGTCTGTCTCTTCTACTATGATGTTTGCTTCCATCTTCTCTTTTTCTTCCTTCGGGGATCTATACTGATTTTTTTAGTGCCCAATCTTTCCGTAGTTCCAACATTAGATCACGTTCTGGTTTTGATTTTAGTTATTGGAATTTATGGTATTTCGAGATTGCGACCTAGTATTTCTGGATCTAAATCTATTGCGCCCTCTACACTATAACACCCCTCTTAAAATAATAATGGGAGGCCAACCCTATTCTAAAATAAATCAGGAATCACAAGTGGATCATTCTCAGCATCTATTGACGATACTAAATAAACATAGCTAACTCCCCAATACTACAATAAACGGATGACAAAAATAATTAAAATCATACAATGAATCAACATACAAACAACATAGTAACTACTGAACATGATAATATATACACACATACCACGATAAAAGGAAGTACTCACATAATAAATCCTAAGTACACAAAAGGAAATACCCGAATATGTTGTCGGGTCACAGATAATACAACATCCCGAAGAGAGAAATATAAAAGCACTACATATATAACCCTTGGGTGTAAACCTGATATAAAAACTGAATCCTTAACTATATTTACAAAAGATAGGAAGTGGCTATAACAAAAATACCGCAACAGTCCGCATCTGCTACAGCTCCAAGGACACTGGATAGAAAAGCATCATTGGCATCCTTGCGGTGGGACACGTATAATATATATATATATATATATATATATATATAACAAGAGATAAATATTAACGGGTCAGAGCCCGAGGTTTGAAAACATTTTTAGCAAGAGCATTAAAATGCATAATAATTATAAATGCACAATTTCATAATAAAAGTGGAGTCGCACTCCCGTGGAATCCAAACTTACCTATCAACTATAGCGCACACCTAAGAGTAAGCACATGATCCTCAATTAAGCTACCCGACACATTCTAGGAACAATTTAATCTTAATCAACGCATAGTCTACACCCGCGTATCCCACTATTTAAAATATGACCTGAAATCTTCTCACTCTAACATATCCTAAGTTTACGCCCGAACGTATATGTTAACATATATATATATATATATATATATATATATATATATATATATATATATATATATAAAATAAGATGGCATAGATTTTGAATTGTCTAAGCACAATAACGATCTAGATCTTGCCACATCTCCCACTAAAAATGAAGGGCTAAGATTAAATCTTCAACTTTCATTCAAAATTTAAAAATTCTAATTGCCCCCCACATTTCATTTTCCCCCTTTTAATTCCTAAGACAAAAACATCTCTCTCTTCTCTGTTCTCTCACCGTTTCTCTCCACTTCTGTCACGAAGAGGTACTCTCTCTCTCTCTCTCTCTCTCTCTCTCTCTCTCTCTCTCTCTCTCTCTCTCTCTCTCTCTCTCTCGGATTCATTTCTTTACCCACACTCTCATACACACGCACACACACACACACATTTGATTTCTCTTCTTTAATTTTGATTTTAGGGTTTTGATAACCATTTTGTAAATTTTGGTAACTTTTATAGTTTTTGGAACATGGATTTAATTCTAGGGTTTTGGGTATTATTATATAACCTGAGGTTTTTTTTGTATGTATTGATTTTACGGATTTTGATAATCATGTTGTAATTTTTTGTAACTCTTACAATTTTTGAAATATGAATTTGAGTATATGGTTTTGACTTGAAATTGTGGTGGGTGGGGTTTGAATTAGCTTTTTCGGTGCTTCCTACTTTTGTTTTTAATGAAGAATTCTATTTTTATTTATTACTCAGTGATTCATGGTGTTTTATTAATGAGGGTGATCAAAAGTTTCATTATTCAGTGCTTCTACCAGTGGCTCAGCAAGAAATTAGTGTTTGTTTTACACCAAAAGAAGGAAAGATATAAAGTACATTTTTAGTTATTGGTGAAAGATTTAGGATTAATTCATGAGTTTTTATCTTTATGTTGTTGTTTTGAAGAAAATATATTTGATTGTTCATCATTAATTCACATGTTTTATAGTGTTTCCACTACTGAACCCGCTATTCGGCAAGGATGAAAAAAGGTAAAGCTTCAACAAAAAGTAAGATGTCTTTCATTCTTCTTTTTTGAATGAGATAAACACCTCACTTGCCGCACATATATAGTCATAAGGGTAATCCAACCAAATAATTTCAATTTAATTGTTTTTAGTTACTAAAATTCTGTACAATACTTGATTTACCCCTAATTTATATTTTTCTTTTTTATTGGAGTAAAATCCAAACCTAAAACTGTTTTTATTGGATGTTTAATATTATTATTGGTAGTTTATGCTTATATGTTCCTCTCATTTTCCTCTTCACTTTATTTTGATGTTTCTTGGTTGATTTGATTGCAATTTCTATAACATCGTAATGAATGAATAAGTTGTAAGAGTAGTTTCTATTTGATAAAATTCTATAACCAGGATTGGTGTTTGAATAAGGATTGGTGTTTGATAAAATTCCTAGAAGAGATTATTTTATAACCGTATCTTTGTTTTGAATTGTGTGCTTTTATAAGCATGTTCAGTTTTTTCCTTTTCTTTTCTACTTGATAACAAATTCTTAATGGTTTTATCAAGCAACATGATATTTTTTATAATTTCATACTTGATCATACATATTTTCTAGGATAGTGTTGAGTTTAAAGGCATGTAACGGAGAAAGAAAATATGACAGGAGGAATGAGGATCACTTGGTTCGGTAATCAATAGTTTCACACTTTTCTTTCGCTATTAGATTCGTTGAGTCAAGCCTGCTCATTTTTTTATATCTGTTGGCATTTAGAGCTTGGTACTTATCTTTTGAACCTTGGTATTCATCACAGATGGAGTTGTTGATTATGGTCTTATGCTTGGTAGTCATTTTTTCAAGATTTTCATTCTTATGTACGCATCTTTTGACATTTGGTAGGTATAAACTCTAAAGGATTGTATTTGTTTAACTTTTCTTAGTTTAATTTTTGTAGCTCCAAAGTGTATAACCAATCTCTATAAGTTTTTTAATATGTGAGTTGTTTATCTTTAATAGCCCTCAACCTTAGTTAACTTCAAACAATCACGTTGGTGAAGTTCTTTTAGCATTATCAAGTTCAATAGGTCGGGTAATCTCTCTATGGATAGGCAATAACTCATGCATAAAAGTTCTAAGGATTCTAATTTGCCTAGGTCTTGAATCTCAAGTATCTCAGTTGATGCAAAAATATTTAATTTTTTTTCAATTTTTCATGTTTAACAGTAATCTGTCTAGGGATTCACAAAAACTCACATTTAAAACATCTAAATATTTCAATCTATCGAGGCCTTAAATGTCGATTAGCTCCTTGCACCTCTTGGTCTTTAATGTTTTAAATTTTTTCAAGTTTTGCAAAGGTAATCTTTCAATGGAGCAACGGATGTACCCAATAATCCTTCAATGCGATTGGTAGGAGGTGAAGAGACTTCTCGCATTCATAGTCAATATTTATTCTTACATTTTCAATGCTTCTTTTGAATCCCATACTTCAGTCATCCCACGTGTAAACTATACATTTCTTAACATTATGTTAAATTCTTCACAGGGGCAGAAGCTACAATCTCATTAAAACACCCATCAAAATAGGATACGGGGTGGTTAATTCAATCTTGCTTTGAAGTGACTAGTGATGGTTACTTTGAGGTAACAAAGATTTTTTTTATTTGTAAAATAATTGAATGAAAATTGAAGTATTTGATAGATGATCAGTTATTGTTACTAATTATATTTAATCACACAAACTTTTTCTGAGCAAGATTCTTGGAGTGCTCGAGTATCATTTCCAGATTGAATTAGTTTTAGATAATATTATGCACTATGTTACACATGTCTGTATTTTGGGGCATGAAAGAAAATGTCAAGAAAGGGAGCAAAATGGCTTATATGGTAAATGAGAGAAGGTGTGGTGAGTGAAAGATGGTGCTTTGAGGTCGGACATCAGCAGGGGATGGTGCGATTTGGGGAAAAGATATGGGGTAAGGGGTGTGTAGCAGGTACCAGGGTTGGTTCGTGGGTTTTCGTTGTGTTAGCAAGTACGGGGTAATGGGTTTGGGGCATCAGGTATAGGGCTTGGAAAGTTGTGTTTTGTGAATTTTGGGACACCAGTTTAAGTCCTCATACGTGGAGTCAAAATCTATTTTGTTTATGCACAATAGATTTTGATGCTCACAGTTTTGGGACATAAAAAGTGTTCACAGTTTTCCTTTATTATATTATATTAATATTTTTTTTCTGAATATATAGTACAAAATATATTGAAAGCGGTATCGTATTGTTTGACATTTGGATTTCTATTATGTGATTTCTATTTTGTGAATTGAATTTGTGTGTTCAATATGTATTTTACTCATGAGTAACTGATGTATTCCAGGCAATGATGTGTGAATCACCCCGTAGAACGGGAGTGCGAACGCCTAACACGGCAAGAGAGTGTCATGAAAAGGAGTGATGATTTTAGTCTTCAACTCAAGACACTTCTAGTGGAGAAAGCTTGCCTAGCGCAGGAGGACTCAGTGTTTACACGGAAAGATTACACCTATAAGTTTCAACATTTCTCTCGGATGCATATTATTAACAAAAATGTCAATTGAGGGTGAACTCGAGGAACTTAATGCTGATGAACTGTTTATTGAGAGTGAACTCGGAATGAAAAATGTCGGTTACTTCTAATTAGTTGTACAATTGATTCTAAACATATATGATTCTAAACAAATATGATAGAATGAAGTTACAAATTTTTTTTCTAACATGTAATGTGCAGAATCAGGTGTTCAGTTACTTCTAATCAGCTGTACAACATAATATGAATATTTTCAGTTCTTTCTTCTTCTAGTCATTTTTCAAAATCATCAGCAAAGGCTTCCTTCAGCTTAGTATTTGTATAAAATGCACATAATGAAGGCTTTATGAAACTGCATGCCTATTTCTAACAATTTCTCTTTATATTTGTTAGGTGAAGATCCAGACTGCAAGGTCACAACTGTATGCCATTTGGTACTTTTTTCGTTTAAAAATATGGAATTTATAGGTGCATTTGGACGCGGAAACAACTGAGGTTCAACTTTATGTTTCAACCCGAATTGACACGAATCATCCAATTCTTACGAACTGTTCTTCGCCAAGAGTTCCATTAATGAGAAATAAAGTTTTTCCTTAATGATTTTTTCATTAATGAGATTTGCTTAATGATTTTTCCTTAATGAGTTTTCCCTTAGGTCATGTTAAACTCTCACTATAATGTGTTTTTCATAAACCACCCACCCCCAATTTGCAAGGAAAGAAATACAGGGCATTCGATGACGAAGTAGAATGCAAATACTTTATCTTTTAATCTCTATCTTTATTTTTTGCATTTACAAGTAGAATGCAAATACGCCCTTTTTATAAGTAACATTTAATGTTTTTATTCAAATGTTACCTTTAATTTGGTCGGTTAGTGTACATTTTTGAGATCATTTTTATTTGGTTTACTGTAGGCATTCATTTGAAAGGGAACCTCATGCTTTCCTCAATTGGTGGTGCAGTGTTTCTTCGTGTATCATGTGTTGTATATTTGGCTAAGAGGAGTTGTGCTCGGAGGTAGCAGGACTCATGGAAGCGAAATGACAAAATGGGTCTCTGACACATGGGGGTGGTTACTCTGGCCGATGGGGTGGTGGAAGCTGCATCAGTGTTGGTTGTGGCAGCCACTGTGTCTGGTGGTGTTTATTTCCCATGGTATGCAAATTTGATGGAGAACATGTGAAGAATTTTTAACACAATACTATTTCTTTAAATTGAGTTTCTTTTTTTGCAGATCTGGGTATGTCATCTAGAGGTACTTGGGCATGTCGTCAAAGATATTTTCAGGTTTATGATTTAGGACTCTTCGTATTTGTTTTTACTGATTTTCTTTATTTGTGTTGTTTGTTTTGATTTTGTGTTAGTCATCCTATGTTGCAAAGTGCACTCTGCCTAGCGACGAGTCACTTCTGTGTGGTTTCACTTTGGTTCACTCTGGGGTTTCATTTATCGAATTGTAAGTATTACATTAACAAGTATTGGTCTTGAATGATTGCTGAGTCGTTGGAGAGGACTTGCTGATGACATTGAGAATGGCATAGTAAGCATTGATTGGCCTCGAAAGAAACTAGAGGAATTTTCCAAACAAAATATGGCTAGGATCTACTTGTTGCTCGGTCTATTTGGGCATTTGGGCCTGATAAGCAGGGACCTAACATTCTATTAGACGACACACTCTCAAGTGAAGTTGACAAAAGATTATTGAATGTTGTTACAGATTCCTTTGTTCAAGGATTTCAGTGGGCTGCTCGAGAGGGACCCCTGTGTGGCGAACCCATCAAAAATGTCAAGTTCAAAATAGTTGATGCAAATATTGCACCTGAGCCGTTGAATTGTGAAACTGGTCAGATTATTCCTATAGCTCGATGTGTGGCTTATTCTTTATTCCTTATGGCGACCCCATGGCTCATGGACGCAGTTTATTATGTGGAGATACACCACCTATGGACTGTGTTTCTGCTATCTACACAGTGTTGTCTCGAAGGCAACCCCATGTTGCTGCAGATGTTCCTCAACCTGGGACTTGAGCCTATATTGTTAAGGCATTTTTTCCTGGGATCCCCTTAACAAGAGCATAGTCCTACGACCACTGGAGCCTGCCCCAATTCAACACCTGGCTTGCGAGTTCATGGTGAAGATAAGGCGCCGAAAGGGAATGAGTGAAGATGAGAGCATCAATAAGTTCTTCGACGAGGCTGAAGAAAATTATGCATGTTTGAGGGGCTGAAGTAAATTAGATCTGGAACTGATTTGGGGCTGTTTCTTTTATTGTTCGTGTTCCAACAGAGGTTCAAAGGTGTGCAGCAACTCTTAGCCAAGAAAACATTTGATAATTAGTGATTGTCCTTTATATTAACTTGATTTTTCTTATTAAAGAGTTAATTTATTTTGCAGGTAGTTCAAAACTTGCTCAGTTGCCTTTACAATTTTCAGCTCCCTTTCCTCCCGTGGCAGGAGTTCTTGGTTGTTGTAGCAACTCGGCTTCTTAAAGATCTCAGTTATGAAGTAAGTGCCTAGCCTAATGACTCTCTCAGTTTATAAAAAGATGTTCAAGTTCTTCCATATTATTATAACATCTGCATACTAAAGAAATTTTCACTCCCAAATTCTTCACCTTCCGCCCCCCCCCCCCCCCCCCCCCGCCCCCCCCCCCCAAAAAAAAAAACACTACATTATTGAGGCACTTCTAATTTATCCATTTTTCTGCATATTATACATAACACATGTCATATGCTTTCAATTTGATTCTTTTTTCACTAGCATTTAAATTTTTTAAAGTGCTTACTTTTGACTTTTGGTTTAAATGCAAAGCTGAAGTACTCTAAAAACATTAGGAGAACGAGTGGAACACTGAGGAAAATCATTAGTATGGAAGAAGGGACAAATATATTGGATGAGGGTATTGTGACAACCAAGATGAAGTATTTGTTAGATGAACTTGGACTTTTTAAATGTTGTTGATGAATTTAACTTTTGAGATCATTAAATATTGTTGGATTTGTTGTTATCCCTTAAGAGGGCGGTTAGTCTAATAAACAAAGGAAACCATGCCGATTTTTTTTAAATGGACACTTTGTTTATTTGAGGCACGATGTGAGTTCAGTTGATGAATATTATATATTTCATGTTATATGTGAGTTTGTTTGATGAATTTAGATTATTTGAATGGTGTTGGACAATTTGTTATTTGTTAAGCAGGTTAGATAGTCCTATAAACAAGGGAGATTATTGCCAATTTTTTTAAAATTACACTTCATTTTGTTTTGTTAGGGAATGATATTTTTGTCGTTTTACAATTACGTATTTTGCAAATTTTTGTCGTTTCACGATTATGTACTTTCGAAATTTTCGCCGTGCCTTCAGGCACGGGCATTTCGCTAGTATATATATATATATATACATACATATATCTTACTAGAATTCATCAATTTCTAATTATTAACTTAAACAAGTTATTAGCATCAAAATAGCCACACATCATCTTTACATACTTATAAAGTATTCTTTCACCATTAAACATAAACCCGAGTACTAAGGACTAAACTTCTCCCCACTCCCAACATTACTCAAAGTTTCGTGCGTGGGACGTCTCGCAAAGCAAAATTCAAATAAGGAATCCCCCCGATACACGACTCCTTGAAATTGTTGATCGTCGAGATCCATTATGCCCTTAGCACACAACATATAACCTCAGCTAGTTGTTATGAACTATTGTCTCTAAGTACATAAATATGATATTGCAGGAAACCTTTAAGTTCTATATAATATTATTCTAGTTATAAACACGATCATTCAACCCTAACAAACACGTATACACAACACACAGTTAAAATACCCATATCACATTCACTTAGGACATATATATATACACACACACAGGTTCTCTACAATGCTATCATATTCCAGGAATCACTCGCCTTATCTCGGATTACTAGCGGTCGGACTAATCACAACGACTTGGTATAAACAACTCCAAGACGTATGGGAAGCAGTCATATTTCTAAACCTGAAAGTGAGAACGAATCGTACCCAAGACTTCTCACCCATAATAAAAATCATGCAATCAATAATGGACGACTATGACCTGGGGACTATACGCTCCCTACTCCTCAAGCCAGGGGCCTCACCCACATCGCTCACCCTCCCATGATAGCACTAGAGGGGTATGCTCACACAACAAGTATATATCATTCACACAAGATATACATATACACATCATATATACTAACAATCTCATAACCGAATGCATATAACAATCATCTCAGCTATAGGTATAAACACAACTACACTAGCCGATAATCCACAAGCTCATTCCCAATTCGTTTTATGATCCCATCGCGCATTTGAATATTTATCATTAATTGCACATAGATATACAATAGTTATCTCGGATATAAGTACGAACACAAATTGTTAGTCGGTGATACATTAAATCCTTCCAAATTCAGATTTCAATTCAATTACTCATATGAACCTTTAACATTATCGCATTTAAGATTAAATCCTTAAGTTTAAGGTCACTAAGGGTACACGACCTCTCTCTCATTGGTCCCCAATTATATCTAAATAAATATCCCGTCGCTAGGAGAATTCAACACAAAAGTCAGCATAATAACTCCAAGTCATACCTTCACAGCCACCTCGATGATCCCCCAACGTCACATCATATAATAACTTTCGTATAATATCTAAGTAGTATTCCCGTCGCAATTATGATTCTCCACTAAGTGGATACAATAACTCAAATTTATACCTTCCCAAATAACTCAATATGTCGTCGAGGTCACATCATATAAGAAACTCCCAATAAATCTCGAAAATGTGTTTCTCGCATCATATAAAAATGTTCCTAATCGATAAACCTAATCGAAATGGAGTAAAACTCACTCTAGAAAAAAACTTCACAAAACAACCCTGTTTTCGAATCGATTCGGCCCAGTCCGAATCGACTCGGTCCTAAAAGCGAATCGATTCGCCAGTATGAGAATCGATTCGGTCCAAAGGACCTGTAAGTCTACATTAGGCTGAATCGATTCGCTTTGTTAACCCAAAATCCATATTTTTGTTCACAAATCATGAAATAAATGACTCACATAGATTATTTAGCAAGTTTAATCTCTTGCCTCAAAGTTGTAGAGGTTGAACCTTCCTCAAAATCACCGATTGGCCAGAATCTCCAAGCTTTTCCTCTTCCTCTTCCTCTTCTTACTTTCCTCTTCTCTCTCTCTCTCTCTCTCTAGGACTTTCATAATCTCACAAATGCGATTGTTATCTCATGTAGTCTTTATAAGCCTTATCTCCGAAATACCCAACTTTAAATGATAATACACACTTTAAATGACTCGTTTATTCCAATTCGGGTCAAAGTAACTTAAAATATTTCAGAACTGGAATAAAATCCAAGGACAGTCATTTTGACTATCTCGACCCATCCTGGATCATCCGTGCACTCAGAATTGTCATCCAAAATACTTTACAACATCCTCAAAATTTGACCTCAATTGCCAAATTTAAAATTCTCCAATTTAAATAAATTTTATTTCTCCCAAAATAATTAAATTCTAAGCCCTCAAAATTACGGGATGTTATATGCACTTATTTGAATATCTACCGCTACATTCTATGTTCAAGGCTGATGTTAAGGTGGAGGCACCATTTGATCGATTTATAATTTCTCCAATCATAATTGTGTTGATTACATCATCGAACTTTAGTTTTGTCTTTCTTGTAGATTCGGTGATTGCAATAATTGTGCCTTTCTAATTATCAGGCAACTGCCTAAGAATTAGACGTGCATGTATCTCGTCAGTGAAAGACATGTACACCGCCTATAACTGGTATGTCACTTCTTTGAACTCGCTGAGATGTTCTCTGAATTGTTCTCCTTCTGACATCATCATAGTAAATAAATTTTTATTAGATGTATTTTATTTGCTGAAGAAGTCGTAATTGTTCTCCTTCTAGACGTGCATGTATTTTATTTGTTCTCCTTCTGACATTCTAGCGAGGACTTCCATGAAAGACGTAATTGTCTTATCATTTTTGATGTTTTAGGCTAATGAGTTTGATAGTGATAGCCTTATGGTTCCGAGAGCTTTTTGGTCCATCATCTCCCATTTCGAATCTTTTGTTTCCTCTGGTTAGTTACCCAAAGGTAAATAAAGATCTTTTCGGTACAAGCTGTCTTCTATTTGCATTTTTAAGAATCCAAATTTTGTTCCGTCAAACGAGGAAATTTTGGACACCTTTTCTGATGCCATTGTTCCCACTCGAACAAATAGGATGGATACAAAATTACTTTAATGAGTATTTTTTAGTAAGCTCCTGCTGTGCCTTTGGTTCACCAACTAAAAGATCTGATACCAATTGTTAGGAAATCAGACGTAGCTAAATTACGCCAAGAATTTTGCCAATACCTTGGGCCTTAATGGGTCAAGAGAATAATACAAAAAATAATAATGCACACACGGCACAAGAAATTTACGTGGTTCACCACTTTGGCTATGTCCATGGCTCGCATTCTCTTTTCACTAATAATGATGATGTTTACAAAACACACACTCTGTATCACTCGTACTCCAAAACTACTAACTCTGTATTTTTTGCCTTACATTGTATGTCAGTAACACCACTCACTAATTTTGTGGAGGCTAACACTGCCTACTACTCACTCTGATATATCTCTCACTCTAATATATCTTGCTCTCTTATATGTTTACATAATTTAATATTTTTGTTGGTGTGTCTTGCTTATTGCTTCCATTGCCAATTTATAAACAAAATTTGGGGAACAAAATCACTAGCCTTCTTGATTTTTAAATCATCCACCAACCCATTTGTTGAAAGTTACCAAAATCATATAGCCTACAATTTCTATAGTGAGTCAATAATTGTGGCTTAGGCTCCATAATTTAATAATTTGGCCGCATTAAATTTTATGATTTAATTTGTCATGATGTCGGGGTCTTTTTTAAGGATTTATTTATTGCATCTTCATTAGGGGCTAGTTCATTATTTACCAAGATATGAGGGGGTGTAGGGTATACATAGACCTCTTGAGATAATGTCTAATCTGTTGGTATTATATATTATTTTATTCTTGGCATGGATTAAATCATGACTTACCAGGATCAGATAAATTGCTTTATTGAGGTAGTGATATTTGAAATTTTAGGACAACAGATGTATATCACTAGTATACCGACGCTATTGGGAGGCACCACAACCTATTCCAGTAGTACAAGATTTTTTAGATGTGTTATAGTAAATTATAAGCTTTCCACATATCTAGTAGGTCAAATTTATGATAGAATTGTTACTTAACATTAAGGATATTGAAAGGGAACCCTATTACATGTATCCGCTATAGATGAAGGAGTTGAAGGAACATATCCAACAATTACTAATGCAGGGATTTATTCGGCGAAACAAGTCATAAAATGTATCCCAAATTCTATTTGTCATTCTGGCTATGTATTGATTACAAAGATACGAACAAAGTTACTATCAAGAAATATTGACCATTGCCTAAAATTGATGATATGTTAGATTAGTTGAGGTGGGAAGCCTATTTTTCTAAGGTTGATCTCAGAATGGGAAACCATCAATTGAGCGTAAGACAGGAGGATGTTCTTTACCTTACATGTGTCATATGAGTTTCGAGTGATGCATTTTGGGTTGGCAAATTCCCAAGTAGTGTTTATTGAATTTATGAACTGGGTTTTTTGGTAGTACTTAAATCCGTTCATCATAGTCTTCATCGATGACATTTTAATCTGAGATAGAGGAGCACCATGCCAAACATCTACAAATTATTATTTGTACGCTCAAAGATAATTAATTATAATTTTTTTAAGAATTTTGAATTTTGCAAACAAAAAGTGAAGTTTCTAGGTCATGTGGTATTCAATGAGGGTCTCTCTGTTGATTTGAGCGAGGTTTATACAATGTTAGAGTAGGGGAAGCCCAAGATGCTGGCCGATGTCCGGAGTTACCTCGGGTTAGGAGGAGAGTATCAGGAAATTCATTTATGAATTCTCCAAGATCAATGAGTCTCTCACAAAATTGACTTAAAGAGTGTTTCATATGTATAGGATGCTAAGTGTGAGGAAGCTTTTGTTAAATTGAAGAAGAAGTTGAATTTAGCACGAGTATTGGCTTTGCCTAGTAGTGGGATTGAGCACTGTGTATATACAAATTATATGTTTTAGGTCATAGGAGGAGTTTTGATTCAAGAAGACATACTTATTTTATATTCATCCACAAGTTAAAATTACACGAGGCCAACTATCCTACACATAATTTTGAGTTGGCCACCATGGTATTTGCTTTACTTATTTGGAGGAACTACTTGTTGGGAGAGAAATTCCAAATTTTTAGTGACTAAAAGAGTTTTCAGTATTTGTTCACCAAATGAGAAATGAATATGAGGCAATGTACATAGCTTGAGTTTAAGAAATATTATCAGTATTCCATCCAGTATCACCTTAAAAAGATAAATGTAGATGTTAGCACATTCACTCTTACACCCTGTGTTACTATTTTAACATTGTTTGTATCGAAATGTTGTTTGTTACGATAAAAGGATTATATAGCTAGGTTTTTTATGGTAGTACTTTTGTTCACTCCAAATTTTTTTGTTATGAGTGATCAAGGCACAAGGCATATATATTTTTTATACATAAACGGTGAAGGAAATGCTCATAGTCGTCTAATCTTTGTATTCAATTAGATTAAAAAGATAACTTTCGTATAAGGGAGGTTAGTAATCTCATTTAACAAGGAGCTGTAGAGAGAAGTATTACATGATTTACATTGTTCACAGCTCATGATTTACATTGTTCAAAGCTCGTGGTACATCCTAGAGAAGATAACTTGTATTAGGACATAAAGAGGCAGTATTTGTGGCTTATAATAAAGAAGGACATAACAATGCTTGTGTCCAAGTGAATTATATGTTATGGTCATATTGGATCATCAAAGGAAAACAAGGTTATTACAACATCTTCTTATACTCGAGTGGGAGTGGGATAGTATAATCATGGACTTCATAATGGGTTTTCCAATGAGTTTGAGATAACATGATTTTGTATGGGTTAAAGTGGAGTGTTTCACAAAGATGACTTTCTTCTTGCTTGTGAGTGTAGATTTTTTAGTCGAGAATCACAAGCCCGCCTTTACATAGTAGAGATAGTGAAGATTCATTGCATACAATTATCTACTATATCATACAAGTTCCTAAGTTTTATTTCACAAATTTTGGGAGATGTTTCAATAATCATTAAGGATGAAATTGCATCTCAACAGGTTGTACAACCCTCGTACAAATGTACAAACGATAAGGGTGAGCTAGATATTATAGGGCCTGTTAAGGTATTATATTTGGATTTTAAGGGAAATCGGGAGACATGCCTACCCTTTGCTGAGTATGCCTATAATAACAATTACCAGCATAATATTGGCATAGCACTATTTGAGGCATTGTTTGGTCGATCATTTCGATCTTGGCTGGATATAGGGGAGAGAATATTATTAGGGCATGATTTTATGAATGATAAACACATGAAGATGCAGTTAATTCCATAGAGTATCAAGACTATGCATAATTTGTACAAATGTTATGCCAATGAGAGGCGATGATCTATATTGATCATGGTGGGAGATTAGGTTTTTTTTATGGCATCCCTAAGAAATGGGGTGATACGTTTTGGTAAGAAGGGAAAATTAGATCCTTATTTTATGAAACCTTTCATGGTTATTAATAGGGTTAGATCATTAGCGTACTTGTTGGTATTATTGTACTAGTTATAGCAGGAGCATAATGTATTTGATGTGTCAAGGCTTTGCAACTTCTTTTGAGATGGAACTTATTATATCACATAAGTATCCAAAACATAAAGATTCAATCTAATACATAATATAATGAGCTATGTGTATATATTTTTTAAAATAATTAGATTTCTCGATCTAAGGTGATCACATTGGTATACGTTTAGTGGAGCCATCAAAGCGAGGTAGAGTCCATGTGAGAAGTAAGGATGTGATGCACGATCGACATGCGTCCTTATTTTAGTATGCTACATTGATGAAGTCATTTGGGACCTCAATGTAAACTCACCCCATCCTAGGGTTGAATAAGGTCCCCACGGTTAGTTGTTTGCCGATTCAAGTTAGTGAATTTTAAGAATGAAATTATTGTTGCTATAGGGGGAACTCTATAATACCCTTATTTTTTATTGAGTTATTTAATAATAAATTGGAAATTATGATGGAAAAATTAATTTTTTTAATTTAAATAAGAAATCTTAACTAGATTAATGGGAGTAAATCGATTAACTAGTTAAGACTTACGCTTTATATATAATTAGACCCAAATTTTGGTATTGGTCTTAACTAGAGTTTCAGATAGAGTTAGTATAGAACCCTAGGTTTTTACTTGGGCTTTATGATAAATTGGTAGCAAGAATACAAGTATTTTTTAATTATCGGTGATAACATTTGGAATGAGTTAGATTTGATTTATGAGGATTAAAGAGGGAAATAAAGACCATAAGAAAGTCTGTATTTGACCACTATAGCATGGTTGGGAAGTTACACCTTTCCATATAGGCTATTATAAGTGACCATTATGTCCTTTATAATTGGGAGATGTTATAAAGGATTGTTTTTCCGCTATAGAGGGAAGTAGAAGATAAGGTTTCTTCAAGATAATTTTTAAATACTATTTTACAATAATTTTAAATTACCTTTCATAGTTTTCAACCCTAACAAATCTCGAGATACCCTAAACACTTTTCTTACAATTTCTCACTCATAATCAATAGCCAAATTACATAGGGAGATTAATTAAAAACCTTTTCAATAATAATTTAATAAGTCAAAAAATAAAGTTGATTAATAAGGGCAGATGAGTAATTAAACCAAAATACTTTTCAGAATTAGTCTACAGCACAAGTATTATATTACTTTTCTCCTTTAGATATTCTAGTTTATATTATCACATAGACAAAGTTCAAAAAATTTAAAATCAAGATTGTAAAGATAATTAGGATTATGCCTTGGAATTCAATTTAGTTAAATCATCTTATGAAAATGTAAAGAAACGATTATGTATTTTTATTGAACAAGTATGCATGTTTGATTTGAGAATTTCTACACGATTAGTTTTTTAATCTCTAGTTATGATATATTTGTCATCATATGCAATATTAGAAATTCATATAAATTATAAAACACATTGAATTACTTAGAATTTCAATTTGAATATTGAACATGAATCATTGAATATGCAAATATAAATTTTAATTGTGTAGTATTAAATTAATATGTTTTTCTTCTTCTAAGATTCAAGTGGGGAAAATAAGGATTTGTTAAAGTTGAAGATGATTATAACACCCCGTATTTTCGTGGATATTATTTATTATTTATTAATTGTGAAATAAATTAATAATTGGGTTTTATTATTACTTACATGATAGAGTAATAATAAAATGCATAAGGTAGATGGTAAATAAGTTTTTCATATGATGTGATTTTTATGTCGCGTAATATAAATAATTGGTTATAAATGTTAATTATATTGTATTGGAATATGTGTTACGCGAAAAATAATAGTGTCTATATGTTATTTATATCGTAAGGTATTACAGTGTGTTATGAGGTGTTACCATTTGGATTGCGATCTAGAGTGTTAAGAAGGCCAGAGTATGTATTTTTAGTGCTTTGGATTGGGCCTATAGGGTAGGTATACCTTTGGGTTAAGTTTTGCACTAGTTTGGATAGTATTTTGGACTCATTTAGAGTCCTAAAATTAGGATTTTTGGTGACCTGGGGATTTAGGTATATTTTACGGGTGTTAACCCTCATTAGTTAAACACATTACATATAAAACACAAGCTATATCTTCCCTATAGATTGGAAGAACAAGGGATCAAGAGGAGGAATCACTTATTCATACCATTCCGACAAGAAATCTCTAGTTTTATAACTGTCTAATTTGTAACTGATTTATGATGTCATTTTCATGTATTTTTGATTGGGGATTTAGAAGTATTTTTAAGGATTTTCTATATTATTGAGGTTTATATTGGATTTAATTGGGTTATTAAATTAAATTGATGATGAGTTTTGTAATATAACTTAATTGGGTAGTTTGTTGGAAACAATTAAATGAATTGTTTTGTATTGTGATTCTATTATTATAATGCATATTTAGGGTTGAATCACTTCTAAATATGATTTTCCTGTATTAATTTGATGTTGTGAAATCTCAAATCGCATGTTAATTGGGTCAATTGAATGTACAAAATGAAGTTAGGTTTAAATTGGGTTTTAATAGATTTGAACATTAATTCGTATTAGAATGATGTTATTCATTGTGGAATCAAATTAGGATATGATTATATAGTATAAACTCAAAAAAATTAGAAATTAGAAGAGTTTCGGCTTGGGATTGGAGCTTTAGTTTGGCTATGTCCGTTTTGGTTTTGCTAAGAAAAAGGCTTATGTGTAAATCTTGTTCGAACAAGACTGTTGTATCCTTCGAAAGAGAAAAGGTATGTCGTTCAAATGACTTTGAGATCTCATTCGAACCAGATCATTCTGCCGGCACTATTTGGGAAGCAAATGATGGTTTTGGGTAGTTTAAGATGATTTTAAACAAGAGCAATATGAGGAAAGACTTAAAGTTAGGTTTGAGAGTTATAAACCCTTAACTATGTAGTACAGTCCGATGATGGGGATTGGGATAGTTTCGCGTACATTTAGAAGTATGTGTATCCTATTTTATTATTGATATTCTATATGTTTCCAGGTTGGATTTTTATTAAGGTTTGAGAGTTAATAAACCTTACAATTAAATGGGTAATCTGACGATTGGGTATTGGAATGATTCAAGTACGCTTGAGAGCAGACATTATCATATATATATATATATATATATATATATATATATATATATATATATATATATATATATTGTTTGTTTGTTTGTTTGTTTGTTATGTGAACATACCAATTACTCATGAGAAATCTATTGGTTGGGATTTTTTTTATTAATTTGGTTGGGATTGGGTATCACACTCCTGGTCGTTGATGCAAGACCATATCGAGGTCTATATATTTAATCATATGTTCCGTATGGCCACTGCCTCAAGATGAGAGATATGGGTGGCTCGATCCATTGGGGAGATATCCGATGGTGTTACTGCATGGTGACATATTAGGATCATACATTCAGGATGGTCACCGCATAATGTTTTGATATGTTAATAATTCGATCCATCGAGTGTTTTTTGCTATGGACCATATGATGGTGTTACTACGTAAAGATTCACCACGCTATTTTATGTGTGTTGTTCTGAAATCCATTCGGCGATGGACTCTTATGGATTTACAGATAAAAGCATGAGAAGGTCCCCGAATGTAGATTCCTTCGTGTGGATGCTATGAGACTTATATTGATATATGATATTAATCCGATTATGGACAATTTGGTTTAAGTCATATGTCACATTTATGTGTTTTGATATGATAATTTATATATCCTATTGATCAGGTGACATGAATGGGGTCGAAACTGGGTCGTATTGTGTACGTGTGATATAGTCTGGTGATGGGCACATTTGTTTAAAAGATGTTAACTAATGAAAAATGTATAGATGGTTAGTTGGTTGTATTTTTTTCATGTGTAGTTAGTTTCATCCCATGTTAGTATTTCATTATGTGATATTACTTACTAGTTTAATGATAGAGATTTATTAGTATTGATTATGCCTTAGGTTGGGACACTCGTGTAGTATTTCACTTATGATGAGTGGTGAGGTATCTCTTATAGATGAGTATCAACGAGTTGGCATATTTATCGCAAATGAGTCCATATATTACTACTTTGACACTATAAGTTATTTCTTTTAACTTTTAGGCACTAAACCAAATCTATAAACCTTCCCCCCATAGGTTCAGCATTGAGCAGTTAGACTTTTAGTGTTGGAATTTTATCTTGCCATCCATAGAGTAGGAGTTATTCTATCATTTCAGTAGTCATTTATGTTCAGTAGTTTGTTCACAGGCGGTTTCAGTTCTATTTAAGTTTCTGTTGAGACTTTTGTATTAAGAAGATTTGTTATAGTGGATTCATTTTATCGGAGTTTCATTATATCTCAGTTCAATTATTCTTATTGTCATTTAGATCTCTTATGTCATGGATGGCTTTATTTTACGGTGATTTTTATTTTTGTTCATGCTGAAAACAATATACATTAATTAGCGCTCCACTATCTTCAGCAAATTATTCTGATCAATTCGGCATATAAAATGGGGGGGGGGGGGGGGGGGTTCAATAACTAGGGAAAGAGTGTATGAATACTCATGTTCCCTGACTTATTTGGTTGTCTTGGATCCTTTGCCAAAACCCACTTTGAGTCATACTCATCAAGGTCATCCTCATAAACATTCACAACAAGGTCTATTAACCTAAATTCACCTAAATTTCACTATGACATCATTAATGACCATACCCTTGATAATAATACTTTGGGATAAAGGTAAAGTATATATATAACTTAGTACACCCTTGATTTAACATAACTTAAATTCGTTCTTAAATTGTAAAATATTTTTAACTCGTGTGTGTGTGTTTGAGGATTTTTTTAGATTATATATATACATATTCCATATAATTTTCATGTCTAAATATACTTAAAAATGGAACACATGTATTTATAAAAATTGGTTTTAATTTCAAAATCTCTTGAAAAATATAACTTGGTTCTCTACAACAAATTGAAATTTTGCTAATGCAGAATTAGGTGCAAATAGAAAAAGAGCAATTTTTTTAACTATCGATGTGACCTTGTTCTCTTTAACTAAGCATGGATTTTCTTGAGAGCATCAATGCTTAATTGATCATTTAATTCCGCCATTCGGTTTTATGGACTACCAGTAGTCAAATCGGTCTGAGCCGAGCATTAGGTGTGAAATGCAATGAAACAACCTATATAATGTTATTAGTCAAATTTTATTTAGTTAGCGTTTAATTTGTTTAGCATGCGATTTCCATTTAAATTAAACTAAGTGAGGGACCCGTGGGATGCATCCCTGAAATCAAAGCATACATAGCTACGAACGTAAAATAAAAAGGATACTTACTTATAAAACACCCTCAAAATACGGAACCGCACCGAACCTGTTATAACAAAAATGAGGGAATGAGCCGAATTTTTGGTTGGAAAATACAACAATACACTATAGAATCGAACGGTAGAAAAGAGACTCTATCACATTATATCTTCGTGCATTTGCAACTACATATACTTTAATGCATGAAACAATTTTTATTCCAAAAATGTTGCTTATTCTGATTAATTCGCCTTCGTACTTGACTTGACATTTATTTCTTGATTTACCACACCCGGTGAAATGCTTTAAACAAATACCATATGTTTAAGAAAAAGAATTTTTGTCACCGAAATTACCCCTTGCTCATACCAAAATTACCTTAGTCTTTTCATTCAAAATCACCTTTCAACACATGCAAGCACCGTGTTATAAAAATACTTATTTTACTTTCAAAGCCTTTCATAAACACACTCATATGTTGATTATGGGTTAACCTCTTTAGGTTGCTTAATTACTCATTTAGTCACTTTGCTTTACCTTTCCTTTACTTTATGGACATTAATCTACTTTCTTACATTACTTGTCCCCATTATCCTTTACTAGAACATTTATTAATTCATTCAGGTTAGGTTATCTTTTCTTATATTCGTCACATAATCCATTTCTTTACATGTTCAACTCTTCATTTTCTTTTCTCGGAATCTTTCAATATCCTCATAATTTAACGAGCTCTACACCACCGATTATTCTACCGTATTCTCTTGCCAATGATTTTGAGTCTTTCACCCCAGGGCTCCAGGCCCTCCTTAAATATTTCAGGTGTCATCCGAGTATATTAATGTGTTTTAACATTTTTCAAATGTCTATATTACCACACTTTCCTTTACCGACCAAAGCCAAAATTCGGGGTTTCACCCCCAACTTGTGTTACACTTTAAAATCATCATTTCTTGTCCTTTAAACACTCACATTGATCTTTATCCCTAAATCACCCCATTTAGGACTTATTTGTGTAACAACATTTCCAATATTTTTATTTCATAAAAATGTTCCATTATATATTAAATTACCATGTTAACTATTTATTTACAAACTTCCCCTTTCCTCCATTTCACAAGTGTTACTTTCTAAAAATATTATTAAGTTACCCACACTAACTTCTTAAATATTTTTAACTCATTAACACTTAATTAACACTTGGAGTAACATACTTCTCAAGTTGGAGATCTCTTTAGCAAATATATCATTTAGGATTTGGAGAATATTTTACAAGAAAATAACATTGTTCCATTATTTCCACATATAGCCTTAAACTATACAGTTTTCATATTTTCTACACCTTTTAACACAATTAAAAGGCTAAAATTTTTATTTTCTTTATTTCATATTTAAATTCAATAAAACCTTCATTAAACTTGTTTATATACTCATTATCAAAATATTACAAGTTTATATGCATGAGAAGATGGATTTTAAGTCCAAAAATATTATCAAATGTGTCTAGCAAATGGCTTATTCTAGAAATTTCACAATGTTGGCATAAACATGCTTTTCAAGCTAACAGACATTTTTATTTCTTCAAAACTTGAGTAAATGTCTATTTATGTAAGAAACCCATTTTTTCACAAGAAAGCCTTAAGAGATTTGTTCATAAATATTTTTAATAAGAGAAATATCATTTTAAACATTCTATTCCATAAAATGTTTAGCTATCAAGACTTTTTAAAATATATTGTTTTTTCGAAAATCTTGGCATCTTTCATAAGTCATCTTTTCTTTTCACAAAACCACAAGAAATTATTTTCTTAAATCATATATGTGTTCTACTCTAACAAGCTCTAACTACAAGGCCAATAATATGCAAAATAGAGTTCTTAAGTTAAGAGTAGAGTTTTTCACCTCAAAGGAAACTTCAATAATGGTGGATGAAGTGTAGAAGAAGATGGACACCTCTTACCTCCTAATGTGGTCTTAAATAGGTTGCCTTGTTCTACCCACTTTGCCTCCATGTAATCTCCAAGGAAAAAAACCCCTCAAGCTCCATTAATCTTCTACATTTCTTCTTCAAAAAACCCCAAACAATAACTTTAAAATTAATCATTTTGCCTAAAAATGGTGGAAATGGGTGTATAAAGCTTAAATATGGAAGAATATGGTTAATTTAAAGTGGCTTTGGGTTAAGAGATGGTGGTGTGTGGTGGTTTGTGGTGGAGGGGCTTTCAAGTGCTTCGAGAGAGAGAACAAATTTGATTTGGGTCTTCCAAATGAGTTAAAAACATATTGAATACTTCCAAAATCTTAAGGGTTAAATTCACTAAATTCCCCCACACTTAACCCTTTAATCTAAGGGCAATCAAGTCTTTTGTCCCATGTTTAGATCTAAGCCGCTAAGAGCTCGACACATCATCAAATCTGATGGTCCACATCATAAGAGTACATTAAAAAGGAAAAACTTTCAAATTCAGATCCAGTTATTCGAACGAGCTCTAATCCTCGTTCGAACGACATTGCTCATTCGTTCGAACAAGACTTCCAATAAGAGGTTCTAACGAGATCTCGGTGTGCGAGAGAAATTGACCTTTTACCAGGTCCTTCGAAGTACATTCCATAATTATTGGAACAATTCTTCAAAAAACAGAAGAACTTCGTTCAAACGACTTCAATTCTTCTCCATATAAATTTAGGTCATAAAATCTCTGATTCCGTTGCGTCGGGGACACTACATTACCCAAGATTGACTTATGGTTCACCTCAACAAGTCTAAAGTCCAATTGTTCATAGCAAGTCACCAAATCATACAAGTATGATCAAAGTCTCGGGGAGGGAGCTACAAATCACGTATTTGGCCAATAAAACTTCTATAAAAATCCTAATGCAAATCTAGTACACTATTTTGCCTCGAGCCTTGTGACAACATCTTTTTTATCCGTATTTTTTTTCTATATTGGTTTTTAACTTTTTTGAGTGGACAAAAGCCACTTATAGATTGAAGAGATGGTGTACACAAGTTAGTTTTTATTATTTAGGTTCTTATCTCCATTAATAAGTATAGATTAATTGTTGAGATAATGAGTTTTTTAGAGAGAAAAATCCTTGCAGTAAATTACTATTTACTAGAGTTTTTCTTCAATATTCTTAGAGTATTTTTTATATATGATGGTTTTAATTAGAGTTTAAAGTTATTTAAATTTTATTACTTCTTATTATGACTAGAACATATACTTTCCATCTTTGTGCTTGAGTGAGCTTAAATTTTTTATATCTTAAAAATACTTGTGGGTTTATATTGAACAGCCAAAAACTTTCAAACACTTCTATCAACCTTTAGGAATGTCACATTCTAGGAAATATAATATGTAAAATTGTGTCTTATATTAATTCTAATATCATTGAAAGAAATTTTTTTGGATCTTTAACTTAAAAGAAGACATTTGATTTGGGATAAGAAGACCTTAATTGTGGACCAAAATTGGTCACAACTATGAAGCATTCTTCAGTTATTCCGTCTTTAGTAGAATTTATGAATAGTGTAAGGTGTAGTTCCATATTTGAAAGTCCTTCCATAGTTCCTTTTTTGTTTATTATGCTCGAAGTTTTTCCGATTATAGGGTTTTTCCTCATTACGCCTTTGTATTGTGTGCTCGTTTACTTAATCTACATTTAAATAAATCAAGATAAAATTTGGTGTAATATAATTGGTAAAATTTATCACCTAGACATATATCGTCATATTTGTACCTAAAATAAATTAAAAGAAAATATTGCCTCTTTATGAAAATAAATTTTAAGTTGGGTACCCTCACTCCATCTCAGTTTTGACTACACACACACACACTCAACTAGTATAAGTGATATGCCTTAATTTTATAGGCTTGATTAGGCATAAATTCTTCCTAATTTATCCCTTGATTTAGTTACTTTTAGCACCTCGAACAACGGAATTGAGTTGGATTTATCTCATAAATGTGCTACTGACTGATCCTAATGAGTACACCGAGTTTCTGGTATTTTGTAGTGATTTTGCAGGTATTTGATGTCAAGAAACGAAAGAAGGAAATCGGTAGAATCAAGAAAGAAGGAAGGAAAAGTCTCAAGGGAAAACGTAATTTCCACCCGGAATTCGGATAAAGTACCTTAAGAGAAGTTGAAGACATCTCATTCACGAGCACAAAGGAAGAAACGGCACCTCAATCGGAATCCCGGAACAAAAGTTATAAGCAGTCAAAGAGGAACCAAAAAGTCAAATAGCCGGACCGGTCCGCCACTACACCGGACCGGTCCGCCTTGCCAAACTCCAGAAGACCCCGGATCGCATGCAAACCGAAAAATGCAAAAATAAAAAGAATCGGTCCGCCACAAAATAAAAAGAACCGATCCGCCTTGGGGGCAGACCGGTCCGCCTAAGCCCCGGACCGGTCCGATCTTCGAGATTTGAAAATATTTTCTCTTCCTAAAAAAACTCCTAGTGAAGCTGACTTCCGATATTGTTATAGGGTATAAAAGACCCGATTTAGTATTGTTAGAGGGATGGAGAATTAGTAGGTTTTTGCCTCTTCTTTTCCAGAAACCCTAGCTTAGTTAATATTTTCAGATTTTAGTTAATATTTTTAGATTTATTTCAAGGATTGAAGATTTTATTCAGTGATTTCTGTGAGTATCTGTTTCTTTCATTGTTTCACTTATTGATTGGATAATTTTAGTGTGTAATTTTTAGTTCTAATTCTTTTCTGCATCTAATTACTATTTTCCTTAGAGTAATTATGAGTTCCTGCATATTAATTCTTGTTTCCATTCTTTTCAACATGTTAGGCTAGATTTCCCAAGGCCGGGATGCATGAACCCAGCCTGATGTGTTAGTGCGTGTGTATAAAATTAATCCACTAAATTTAATGATTGACCTTGATCGTATTGCGTAGTTGCACAACGATTGTAGATCTTTATATCTCGTTTGCCTCTGGGTACTCGTGATGATTAGAGTGCAATTCGAGTGCTACTATCGCAATACTGATTTACTCATCCTCGGATTAAGTATGATGCGGGCTTGAACCTCGTATACGTAATGCTTGGGAGTACTAAATTCTGGGTCAAATCAATCAGATAAATTTAAGATTAGTATTATATCCGCACTACACTAGGGTTGGGGGATTGTATTCCTGTCCTATTTTTCTCATCATTTAAATAAAAAGTTTCGGACTATTTTTCACTCATAAGTTAGGTACACTACACCAAAAACAGCATTTTGGCACACCCTGATATTAAAAATCTGGCACGGTTTAAAACTGTGCCAGATTTTGGCCTGACAGTGCCAAAATTTGGCACTGTTTTAAAGTGTGCCAAAATTGAGTACACTTTACTAGGATATAAAATACCTCAAAATTTTGGGACATTTTAGTTTCCCTCTTCTCTCTCCTTCTTCGTCTTCTCCCCCGCTCTCCCCTCTCTCTCCACCAAAAACCCAAGCCCTACCATCCGCTCTCCCCCTCTCTCCCCTGCTGTGTCGGCCCTATTCCTGCCGTCGCCTCCCCCCTTGGGTTTATCCCCTGTCGTCGCCCCTATTTTCCGGGTTTATCCTCCTCGGGTCACCTCCCCCGCTCCCCTGGTTCCGGGTTTTTGATATTCCGGTGTCGTGGTGTCCCTTCCGTCAACCTCGTGTTTTCTCGGTTTGAGGTATTTTATCTGGTGTCGTAATTTCTTTCCTTTATATATATATATATATATATATATATATATACTGATTTATATCATATATACTGATATATAAATATAAAATCATATATACTAACTGATATATAAATAGAAAATCATATATACTGATTTATATATATATATATATATACTGAGGTGGAATTAAATCTAATATATACTGATTTTTGGAATGTGGAGATAACTTTTCAATAGTCCAGTTTAGGAAAGAGAAAGCCATGTGCAGCTAACATTTTCAGTCTTGAGGTGGGTGATATAGGAGGTGATTGTGTTTTCTTGGCAAGATCTAATGGAGGTGATGGGATTTCCAAGCACTTGAGATGATTGTGTTCTCAAAGGCCCAGTCAGGGCACACTCCCTCCAAGGCTGTTGTCACCCCTCTAAGGTATTTCTCATATTAATTTTTTGAATGGGTTTTTTGTTTTGCAACAAAATGCATTTTTTTTTGCACAAAAATGGTTCAATGTGCACAAAATGCATTTTAGGGCATAATAATCTCATATTAATCTTTAAGTGTTTAAATGCTAATTGTGCCTGTTCATGTTTGTGACAATGTTAATGTGCACATAGAGGGGTAAAGCTTGGATAGTCCAATTGTTAGCTGTGGCCTGTTTCTCACTAGCAACAAAAATGGAGGAGATTGAAGTACCTCCCATTGTTGATTTACAGGTGAGAGAAAAATTAATGTGAATATTTATTTATTTCATTATATATTGATACATTTTCCTTTCTGATATGTTCTTATATGTAATGGACATATGGATTTTTGTGAGTAGGTAGGAGATCCCAAATTTTCATTTGAAGGCAAAACCATACAAAGAATGGCGCTTCTTGTTTTGAGAACCTTGAATGGAGATCCCAAGTTCTTTCATAGACTACTTTCTTAAAAAGATTAACCATGACCATCTTCTATCACAATCTTTGATCTCTAGATCAATTCAATACATCTTAAGCACAATCAAAGGTAGATTATTCACTATATATATAATAAAGCACAATATAACGTGTGTCCTAATGGCACATAATGATACCTAATTATACTCATAAAAGGGACATGTTATCAATTTCACACACGTGTGTGTATTATATATGGGTACTGTAATATTAAAGCGTTTGATCCAGTGCTCGGTGGGAATTGAATGCAGGTATTGGGGAGGTTTGGAGATCAAAAGGCCAGCATAGGCTGCCAGTGATTTATTTGGTTTTGTTTTACAAATGTTCAACTCAGTCCAGTTCCATCCAGTCTTAATCAAGTTACTACAGGTAACTATTATTTAGTACCCATTCATTAACCTTTTAAAATGCAATAAATTATTTCTACTTAATATTTATAGTTTATCTTTTTCATTCTATATCTGATCATTCCTTTTAAAGTTTGAAAATCACTTCATGGCTTACTTTATGAGCTTATTTAGTTAAATTGGTGGAAGGGACTTGCTGGTGGTTTGGTTTTGGAATATTCTTTTGCTGTTGAGTTTATATTAAATGTTAAAACATGTTGGATTTAACGAATAAACAAATGAAACTATGTCAAAATTTTCTAAAATCCATAAACGTTCAAAATTGAATAAAAACATACCGTTAGAGTATATGACGATATATGAGGATATAGGAGGCACGAACACCTCGCACGGGACCAATGTAACTTGTAGGAACTAACCACGTAGCCCCGGGTCTCCCGGTTTGAGAGTATGACGATAATCTGGAAAAATCACACTTAGAGTTAAAAACATGCCATTAAAGGGTGAAAACCCAAACCAACCCCCAAACGATCCCGTAGAAGGCACAAACACCTCGTACGGGACCAATGTAACCTTTAGGAACTGATCGCATAGTCCCGGGTCTCCCGGTTTGAGAGTATGATGATGATTTGCAAAAATCACACATAGACTTAAAAACATGCTGTTAAAGAGTGAAAACCCTAACCAGCCCCCAAACGACCCCGTAGAAGGCACGAAGACCTCGCACGGGACCAATGTAACTTGTAGAAACTAACCGCGTAGTCCCGGGTCGCTCGGTTTGAGAGTATGACGATAATCTGCAAAAATCACACTTAGAGTTAAAAACATGCCGTTAAAGGGTGAAAACCCAAACCAGCCCCCAAACGACCCCGTAGGATGCACGAACACCTCGCACGGGACCAATGTAATTTGTAGCAACTGACCGCGTAGTCCCAGGTCTCTTGGTTTGAGAGTATGGCGATAATTTGCAAAAATCACTCTTAGACTTAAAAACATGATGTTAAATAGTGAAAACCCAAACCAGCCCCCAAACGACCCCGTAGGAGGCACAAACACCTCGCACGGGACAAATGTAACTTGTAGGAACTGACCGCGTAGTCCCGGGTCGCTCGGTTTGAGAGTATGACGATAATTTGCAAAAATCACACTTAGACTTAAAAACAAGCCGTTAAAGGGTGAAAACCCAAACCAGCCCCCAAACGACCCCATAGGAGGCACACGAACACCTCGTACGGGACCAATGTAACTTATAGGAACTGATCGCGTAGCCCCGGGTAACCCGATTTAAGAGCATGACGATAATTTGCAAAAATCACACTTAGACTTAAAAACAAGCCGTTAAAGGGTGAAAACCCAAACCAGCACCCCATCGATCCCGTAGGAGGCACGAACACCTCGCACGGGACCAATGTAACTTGTAGGAACTGACCGCGTAATCTTGGGTAACCCGATTAGAGAGTATGACGATAATCTACAAAAATCACTTTTAGAGTTAAAAACATGCCGTTAAGGAGTGGAAACCGAAACTAACCCCCTAACGACCCCGTAGGAGGCACGAACACCACGCACGGGACCAATTTAACTTGTAGGAACTGACCGCGTATTCCCTGGTCTCTCGGTTTGAGAGTATGACGATAATTTCCAAAAATCACTCTTAGACTTAAAAATATGCCATTAAAGGGTGAAAACCCAAACCAGCCCCCAAACGACCCCGTCGGAGGCACGAACACCTCGCACGGGACCAATGTAACTTGTAGGAACTGACCGCGTAATCCCGGTTTGAGAGTATGACGATAATTTGCAAAAATCACACTTAGACTTAAAAACATGCTGTTAAAGAGTGAAAACCCTAACCAGCCCCCAAACGACCCAGTAAGAGGCACGAACACCATGCACGGGACCAATGTAACTTATAGGAACTGACTGCGTAGTCCCGAGTCACTCGATTTGAGAGTATGACGATAATCTGCAAAAATCACACTTAGAGTTAAAAAACATGCCGTTAAAGGGTTCCCCAACGACCCCGTAGGAGGCACGAACACTCGCACGGGACCAATGCAACTTGTAGGAACTGATCGCATAGTCCCAGGTGGTTTGATAGTATGACGATAATTTACAAAAATCACAATTAGACTTAAAAACAAGCCTTTAAAGGGTGAAAACCCAAACCAATCCCCCATCGATCCCGTAGGAGGCACGAACACCTCGCACAGGACCAATGTAACTTGTAGAAACTGTGCGCATAGTCTCGGGTCTCTCGATTTAAGAGAATGATGATAATTTGCAAAAATCACACTTAGACTTAAAAACAAGCCGTTAAAGTGTGAAACCCCAAACCAGCCCCCCATCGACCCCGTAGGAGGCACGAACACATCGCACGGGACCAATGTAACTTGTAGGAACTGACCGCGTAGTCCGGGGTCTCCCGATTTGAGAGGATGACGATAATTTGCAAAAATCACACCTAGAGTTAAACATGCCGTTAAAGGGTGAAAACCCAAACCAGCCCCCCAACGACCTCGTAGGAGGCATGAACACCTCGTACGGAACCGATGTAACTTGTAGGAACTGACCTCGTAGTCTCAGGTCTCCCGGTTTGAGAGTATGATGATAATTTGCAAAAATCACACTTAGACTTAAAAACATGCTGTTAAAGAGTGAAAACCCTAACCAGCCCCCAAACGACCCCGTAGGAGGCACGAACACCTCGCACGGGACCAATGTAACTTGTAGGAACTGACCGCGCAGTCCCGGGTCTCCCGGTTTGAGAGGATGGCGATAATTTGCAAAAATCACACTTAGAGGTAAAAACATGCCGTTAAAGGGTGAAAACCCAAACCAGCCCCCCAACGACCTCGTAGGAGGCATGAACACCTCGCACGAGACCGATGTAACTTGTAGGAACTGACCGCGTAGTCCCAGGTCTCTCGGTTTGAGAGTATGACGATAATTTGCAAAAATCACTCTTAGACTTAAAAACATGCTGTTAAAGAGTGAAAACCCAAACCAGCCCCCAAACGACCCCGTAGGAGGCACGAACACCTCGCACGGGACCAATGCAACTTGTAGGAACTGACCGCGTAGTCGAGGGTCACTTGGTTTGAGAGTATGACGATAATTTGCAAAAATCACACTTAGACTTAAAAACAAGCCGTTAAAGGGTGAAAACCCAAGCTAACCCCCGATCGACCCTGTAGGAGGCACAAATACCTCGCACGGGACCAATCTAACTTGTAGGAACTGACCGTGTAGTCCCGGGTCTCACGGTTTGAGAGTATGACGATAATTTGCAAAAATCACACTTAGACTTAAAAACAAGCCGTTAAAGGGTGAAAACCCAAACCAGCCCCCAAACGACCCCGTATGAGGCACGAACACCTCGCACGGGACCAATGTAACTTGTAGGAACTGACCGCGTAATCCCGGGTATCCCGGTTTGAGAGTATGAGGAAAATTTGCAAAAATCACACTTAGACTTAAAAACAAGCCATTAAAGGGTAAAACCCCAAACCAGCCCCCAAATGACCCCATAGGAGGCACGAACACCTCGCACGGGACCAATGTAACTTGTAGGAACTGACCGCATAGCCCCGGGTCTCCCGGTTTGAGAGGATGACGATAATTTGCTAAAATCACACTTAGACATAAAAACAAGCCGTTAAAGGGTGAAAACCCAAACCAACCCCCAAACGATCCCGTAGGAGGCACAAATACCTCGCACGGGACCAATGTAACCTATAGGAACTGATCGCGTTGTCCCGGGTCTCACGGTTTGATAGTATGACGATAATTTGCAAAAATCACACTCAAACTTAAAAACAAGTCGTTAAAGGGCGAAAACCCAAACCAGCCCCCCCATCGATCCCGTAGGAGGCACGAACACCTCGCATGGGACCAATGTAACTTGTAGGAACTGACCGCATAATCCCGGGTAACCCGATTAGAGAGTATGACGATAATCTGAAAAAGTCACTTTTAGAGTTAAAAACATGCCGTTAAGGAGTGGAAACCCAAACCAACCCCCAACGACCCCGTAGGAGGCACGAACACGTCGCACGGGACCAATGTAACTTGTAGGAACTGACCGCTTAGCCTCGGGTCTGCCGGTTTGAGAGGATGACGATAATTTGCAAAAATCACACTCACACTTAAGAACAAGCCGTTAAAGGGTGAAAACCCAAACCAACCCCCGATCGACCTTGTAGGAGGCACAAATACTTCGCACGGAACCAATGTAACTTGTAGGAACTGACCATGTAGTCCCGGGTCTAACGGTTAGAGAGTATGGCGATAATTTGCAAGAATCACACTTAGACTTAAAAACAAGCCGTTAAAGGGTGAAAACCCAAACCAGCCCCCAAACGACCCCGTAGGAGGCACGAACACCTCGCACGGGACCAATGTAACTTGTAGGAACTGATCGCGTAGTCCCGGGTAGCCCGATTTGAGAGCATGACGATAATTTGCAAAAATCACACTAAGACTTAAAAACAAGCCGTTAAAGGGTGAAAACCCAAACCAGCCCCCCATCGATCCCGTAGGAGGCACGAACACCTCACATGGGACCAATGTAACTAGTAGGAACTGACCGCGTAGTCCCGGGTCGCTCGGTTTGAGAGTATGACGATAATCTGCAAAAATCACACTTAGAGTTAAAACCATGCTGTTAAAGGGTGAAAACCCAAACTAGCCCCCCAACGACCCCGTAGGAGGCACGAACACATCGCACGGGACCAATGCAACTTGTAGGAACTAACCGCGTAGTCCCGGGTCTCCTAGTTTGATCGTATGATGATAATTTGCAAAAATCACACTTAGACTTAAAAACAAGCCGTTAAAGGGTGAAAACCCAAACCAACCCCCCATCGATCCCGTAGGAGGCACGAACACCTCACACGGGACCAATGTAACGTGTAGGAACTGGGCGCGTAGTCCCGGGTCTCTTGGTTTAAGAGAATGATTATAATTTGCAAAAATCACACTTAGACTTAAAAACAAGCCGTTAAAGTGTGAAAACCAAAACTAGCCCCCCATCGACTCCGTAGGAGGCACGAACACCTCGCACGGGACCAATGTAACTTGTAGGAACTGACCGCGTAGTCCCGGGTCTCCCGGTTTTAGAGGATGACCATAATTTGCAAAAATCACACTTAGAGTTAAAAACATGCCGTTAAAGGGTGAAAACCCAAACCAGCCCCTCAACGACCTTGTAGGAGGCATGAACACCTCGCACGGGACCGATGTAACTTGTAGGAACTGACCCCGTAGTCTCGGGTCTCCCGGTTTGAGAGTATGATGATAATTTGCAAAAATCACACTTAGACTTAAAAACATGCTGTTAAAGAGTGAAAACCCTAACCAGCCCCCAAACGACCCCGTAGGAGGCACAAACACCTCGCACGGGACCAATGTAACTTGTAGAAACTGACCGCGTAGTCCCGGGTCGCTCGGTTTGAGAGTATGACGATAATCTGCAGAAATCACACTTAGAGTTAAAAACATGCCGTTAAAGGCTGAAAACCCAAACCAGCCCCCAAACGACCTCGTAGGAGGCACGAACACCTCGCACGGGACCAATGTAACTTATAGGAATTGATCGTGTATTCCCGGGTAACCCGATTTGAGAGCATGACGATAATTTGAAAAAATCACACTTAGACTTAAAAACAAGCCGTTAAAGGGTAAAAACCCAAACCAGCCCCCAAACGACCCCATAGGAGGCACGAACACCTCGCACAGGACCAATGTAACTTGTAGGAACTGACCGCATAGCCCCGGGTCTCTCGGTTTGAGAGGATGATGATAATTTGCTAAAATCACACTTAGACATAAAAACAAGCCGTTAAAGGGTGAAAACCCAAACCAACTCCCAAACGATCCCGTAGGAGGCACAAATACCTCGCACGGGACCAATGTAACCTGTAGGAACTGATCGCGTAGTCTCGGGTCTCACGGTTTGATAGTATGACGATAATTTGCAAAAATCACACTCAAACTTAAAAACAAGTCGTTAAAGGGTGAAAACGCAAACCAGCCCCCCATCGATCCCGTTGGAGGCACGAACACCTCGCATGGGACCAATGTAACTTGTAGGAACTGACCGCGTAATCCCGGGTAACCCGATTAGAGAGTGTGACGATAATCTAAAAAAGTCACTTTCAGAGTTAAAAACATGCCGTTAAGGAGTGGAAACCCAAACCAACCCCCAACGACCTCGTAGGAGGCACGAACACGTCGCACGGGACCAATGTAACTTGTAGGAACTGACCGCTTAGCCTCGGGTCTGCCGGTTTGAGAGGATGATGATTATATGCAAAAATCACACTCACACTTAAAAACAAGCCGTTAAAGGGTGAAAACCCAAACCAACCCCCGATCGACCTTGTAGGAGGCACAAATACTTCGCACGGAACCAATGTAACTTGTAGGAACTGACCGTGTAGTCCCGGGTCTAACGGTTAGAGAGTATGGCGATAATTTGCAAAAATCACACTTAGACTTAAAAACAAGTCGTTAAAGGGTGAAAACCAAAACTAGCCCCCCATCGACCCCGTAGGAGGCACGAACACCTCGCACGGGACCAATGTAACTTGTAGGAACTGACCGCGTAGTCCCGAGTCTCCCGGTTTGAGAGGATGATGATAATTTGCAAAAATCACACTTAGAGTTAAAAACATGCCGTTAAAGGGTGAAAACCCAAACCAGCCCCCCAACGACCTTGTAGGAGGCATGAACACCTCGCACGGGACCGATGTAACTTGTAGGAACTAACCCCGTAGTCTCGGGTCTCCCGATTTGAGAGTATGATGATAATTTGCAAAAATCACACTTAGACTTAAAAAAACGCTGTTAAAGAGTGAAAACCGTAACCAGCCCCCAAACGACCCCGTAGGAGGCACGAACGCCTCGCACGGGACCAATGTAACTTATAGAAACTGACCGCGTAGTCCCGGGTCGCTCGGTTTGAGAGTATGACGATAATCTCCAAAAATCACACTTAGACTTAAAAACAAGCCGTTAAAGGGTGAAAACCCAAACCTTCCCCAAAACGACCCCGTAGGAGGTACGAACACCTCGTACGGGACCAATGTAACTTGTAGGAACTGATCGTGTATTCCTGGGTAACCCGATTTGAGAGCATGACGATAATTTGCAAAAATATACTTAGACTTAAAAACAAGCCGTTAAAGGGTGAAAACCCAAACCAGCACCCCATCGATCCCGTAGGAGGCATGAACACCTCGCACGGGACCGATGTAACTTGTAGGAACTGACCCCGTAGTCTCGGGTCTCCCGGTTTGAGAGTATGATGATCATTTGCAAAAATTAGACTTAGACTTAAAAACATGTTGTTAAAGAGTGAAAACCCTAACCAGCCCCCAAACGACCCCGTAGGAGGCACGGACACCTCGCACGGTACCAATGTAACTTTTAGGAACTGACCGCGTAGTCCTAGGTCTTTTGCTTTTGAGAGTATGACGATAATTTGCAAAAATCACTCTTAGACTTAAAAACATGCTGTTAAAGAGTGAAAACCCAAACCAGCACCCAAACGACCCCGTAGGAGGCACGAACACCTCGTACGGGACCAATGTAACTTGTAGGAACTGACCGCGTAGTCCCAGGTCTCTCGGTTTGAGATATGACGATAATTTGCAAAAATCACTCTTAGACTTAAAAACATGCTATTAAAGAGTGAAAACCCAAACCAGCCCCCAAACGACCCCGTAGGAGGCACAGACACCTCGCACGAGACCAATGTAACTTATAGGAACTGACCGTGTAGTCCCGGGTCGCTCGGTTTGAGAGTATGACGATAATTTGCAAAAATCACACTTAGACTTAAAAATAAGCCGTTAAAGGGTGAAAACCCAAACCAACCTCCAAACGACCCCGTAGGAGGCACGAACACCTCGGACGGGACCAATATAACTTGTAGAAACTGATCGCGTAGTCCCGGGTAACCCGATTTGAGAGTATGACGATAATGTGCAAAAATCACACTTAGACTTAAAAATAAGCCGTTAAAGGGTGAAAACCCAAACCAACCCCCAAACGACCCCGTAGGAGGCACGAACACCTCGCACAGGACCAATGTAACTTGTAGGAACTGACCGCGTAATTCCGGGTAACCCGATTTGAGAGTATGACGATAATCTGCAAAAATCACTTTTAGAGTTAAAAACATGTCGTTAAGGAGTGGAAACCCAAACCAGCCCCCCAACGACCCCGTAGGAGGCACGAACGCCTCCCACGGGACCAATGTAACTTGTAGGAACTGACCGCGTAGCCCCGGGTCTCCCGGTTTGAGAGGATGACGATAATTTGCAAAAATCAAACTTAGACTTAAAAACAAGCCGTTAAAGGGTGAAAACCCAAACCAACCCCCGATCGACCCTGTAGGAGGCACAAATACCTCGCACGGCACCAATGTAACTTGTAGGAACTGATCGCGTAGTCCCGGGTCCACGGTTTGATAGTATGACGATAATTTGCTAAAATCAGACTTAGACTTAAAAACAAGCCTTTAAAGGGTGAAAACCCAAACCAACCCCCCATCGACCCCGTAGGAGGCACAAATACCTTGCATGGAACCAATGTAACTTGTAGGAACTGACCGTGTAGTCTCGGGTCTCAAGGTTTGACAGTATGACGATAATTTGCAAAAATCACACTTTGACTTAAAAACAAGCCGTTAAAGGATGAAAACCCAAACCAGCCCCCAAACGACCCCGTAGGAGGAACGAACACCTCGCACGGGACCAATGTACTTGTAAGAACTGACCGCGTAATCTCGGGTATCCCGGTTTGAGAGTATGACAATAATTTGCAAAAATCACACTTAGACTTAAAAACATGCCGTTAAAGAGTGAAAACGCTAACCAGCCCCCAAATTACCCCGTAGGAGGCACGAACACCTTGCACGGGAGCAATGTAACTTGTAGGAACTGACCGCGTAGTCCCGGGTCGCTCGGTTTGAGAGTTAAAAACATGTCGTTAAAGGGTGAAAACCCAAACCTGCCCCTAAACGACCCCGTAGGAGGCACGAACACCTCGCACGGGACCAATGTAACTAGTAGGAACTGACCGCGTAGTCCCGGGTCGCTCGGTTAAAGAGTATGACAATAATCTGCAATAATCACACTTAGAGTTAAAAATAAGCCGTTAAAGGGTGGAAACCCAAACTAGCCCCCCAACAACCCCGTAGGAGGCACGAACACCTCGCACGGGACCAATGCAACTTGTAGGAACTGACCGCGTAGTCCTAGGTCTCCCGGTTTGATTGTATGACGATAATTTCCAAAAATCACACTTAGACTTATAAACAAGCCGTTAAAGGGTGAAAACCCAAACCAACCCCCCATCGATCCCGCAGGAGGCACGAACACCTTGCACGGGACCAATGTAACTTGTAGAAACTGACCGCGTAATCCCGGGTATCCCGGTTTGAGAGTAAGACGATAATTTGCAAAAATCACACTTAGACTTAAAAACAAGCCATTAAAGGGTGAAAACCCAAAACAACCCCCATACGACCCCGTAGGAGGCACGAACACCTCGTACGGGACCAATGTAGCTTGTAGGAACTGACCGCGTAGCTCAGGGTCTCCCGGTTTGAGAGGATGATGATAATTTGCTAAAATCACACTTAGACTTAAAAACAAGCCGTTAAAGGGTGAAAACCCAAACCAACCCCCAAACGATCCCGTAGGAGGCAGAAATACCTCGCACGGGACCAATGTAACTTGTAGGAACTGATCGCGTAGTCCCGGGTCTCACGGTTTGATAGTATGACGATAATTTGCTAAAATCACACTTAGACTTAAAAACAAGCCGTTAAAGGGTGAAAACCCAAACCAACCCCCCATCGACCCCGTAGGAGGCACAAATACCTCGCACGGGACCAATGTAACTTGTACGAACTAACCGCATAGTCCCGGGTCTCCCGGTTTGAGAGAATGACGATAATTTGCAAAAATCACACTTAGAGTTAAAAACATGTCGTTAAAGGGTGAAAACCCAAACCTGCCCCTAAACGACCCCGTAGGAGGCACGAACACCTCGCACGGGACCAATGTAACTAGTAGGAACTGATCGCGTAGTCCCGGGTCGCTCAGTTTAAGAGTATGATGATAATCTGCAATAATCACACTTAGAGTTAAAAACAAGCCGTTAAACGGTGAAAACCCAAACTAGCCCCCCAACAACCCCGTAGGAGGCACGAACACCTCGCACGGGACCAATGCAACTTGTAGGAGCTGACCGCGAAGTCCCGGGTCTCCCGGTTTGATTGTATGATGATAATTTGCAAAAATCACACTTAGACTTATAAACAAGCCGTTAAAGGGTGAAAACCCAAACCAACCCCCCATCGATCCCGTTTGAGGCACGAACACCTCGCACGGGACCAATGTAACTTGTAGGAACTGGGCGCATAAATCCGGGTCTCTCGGTTTAAGAGAATGATGGTAATTTGCAAAAATCACACTTAGAATTAAAAACAAGCCGTTAAAGTGTGAAAACCCAAACCAGGCCCCCATCGACTCCGTAGGAGGCACGAACACCTCGCACGGGACCAATGTAACTTGTACGAACTAACCGCCTAGTCCCGGGTCTCCCGGTTTGAGAGGATGACGATAATTTGCAAAAATCACACTTAGAGTTAAAAACATGTCGTTAAAGGGTGAAAACCCAAACCATCCCCCCAACGACCTCGTATGAGGCATGAACACCTGGCACGGGACCGATGTAACTTGTAGGAACTGACCCCGTAGTCTCGGGTCTCCCGGTTTGAGAGTATGATGATAATTTGCAAAAATCACACTTAGACTTAAAAACATGCTGTTAAAGAGTGAAAACCCTAACCAGCCCCCAAACGACCCCGTAGGAGGCACAAACACCTCGCACGGGACCAATGTAACTTGTAGAAACTGACCGCGTAGTCCCGGGTCGCTCGGTTTGAGAGTATGACGATAATCTGCAGAAATCACACTTAGAGTTAAAAACATGCCGTTAAAGGCAGAAAACCCAAACCAATCCCCAAACGACCTCGTAGGAGGCACGAACACCTCGCACGGGACCAATGTAACTTGTAGGAATTGACCGCGTAGTCCCGGGTTGCTCTGTTTGAGAGTATGACGATAATCTGCAAAAATCACACTTAGAGTTAAAAACATGTCGTTAAAGGGTGAAAACCCAAACCAGCCCCAAACGACCCCGTAGGAGGCACGAACACCTCGCATGGAACCAATGTAACTTGTAGGAACTGACCGCGTAGTCACAGGTCTCTCGGTTTGAGAGTATGACGATAATTTGCAAAAATAACTCTTAGACTTAAAAACATGCTATTAACGAGTGAAAACCCAAACTAGTGCCCAAACGACCCCGTAGGAGGCACGAACACCTCGCACGGGACCAATGTAACTTGTAGGAACTGACCGCGTAGTCCCGGGTCGCTCGGTTTGAGAGTATGACGATAATTTCCAAAAATCACACTTAGTCTTTAAAACAAGCCGTTAATGGGTGAAAACTCAAACCAACCCCCAAACGACCCCGTAGGAGGCACGAACACCTCGCACGGGACCAATGTAACTTGTAGGAACTGATCGCGTAGTCCCGGGTATCCCGATTTGAGAGTATGACGACAATTTTCAAAAATAACACTTAGACTTAAAAACAAGCCGTTAAAGGGTGAAAACCCAAACCAGCCCCCCATCGATCCCGCAGGAGGCAAGAACACCATGCACGGGACCAATGTAACTTGTAGAAACTGACCGCGTAATCCCGGGTAACCCGATTTGAGAGTATGACGATAATCTGCAAAAATTACTTTTAGAGTTAAAAACATGTTGTTAAGGAGTGGAAACCCAAACCAGCCCCCCAACGACCCCGTAGGAGGTACGAACACCTCGCACGGGACCAATGTAACTTGTAGGAACTGACCGCGTAGCCCCGGGTCTCCCGGTTTGAGAGGATGACGATAATTTGAAAAAATCACACTTTGGCTTAAAAACAAGCCGTTAAAGGGTCAAAACCCAAACCAACCCCCGATCGACCCTGTAAGAGGCACAAATACCTCGCACGGGACCAATGTAACTTGTAGGAACTGACCGTGTAGTCTCGGGTCTCACGGTTTGAGAGTATGATGATAATTTGCAAAAATCACACTTAGACTTAAAAACAAGCCGTTAAAGGGTGAAAACCCAAACCAGCCCCGAAACGACCCCGTAGGAGGCACGAACACCTCGCACGGGACCAATGTAACTTGTAGTAATTGACCGCGTAATCTCGGCTATCCCGGTTTGAGAGTATGACGATAATTTGAAAAAATCACACTTAGACTTAAAAACAAGCCATTAAAGGGTGTAAACCCAAACCAGCCCCCAGACGACCCCATAGGAGGCACGAACACCTCGCACGGGACCAATGTAGCTTGTAGGAACTGATCGAGTAATCCCGGGTATCCCGGTTTGAGAGTATGATGATAATTTGCAAAAATCACACTTAGACTTAAAAATATGCTGTTAAAGAGTGAAAACCCTAACCAGCCCCCAAACGACCCCGTAAGAGACACGACCGCCTCGCACGGGACCAATGTAACTTGTAGGAACTGACCCCGTAGTCCCGAGTCGCTCGATTTGAGAGTATGACGATAATCTGCAAAAATCACACTTAGAGTTAAAAATATGCCGTTAAAGGGTGAAAACCCAAACCAGTCCCCAAACGACCCCGTAGGAGGCACGAACACCTCGCACGGGACCAATGTAACTTATAGAAACTGATCGCGTAGTCCCGGGTCGCTCGGTTTGAGAGTATGATGATAATCTACAAAAATCACACTTAGAGTTACAAACTTGTCGTTAAAGGGTGAACACCCAAACTAGCCCCCAAACGACCCCGTAGGAGGCACGGACATCTTTCACGGGACCAACGCAACTTGTAGGAACTGACTGCGTAGTCCCGGGTCTGCCGGTTTGATAGTATGACGATAATTTGCAAAAATCACACTTAGACTTAAAAACAAGCCGTTAAAGGGTGAAAACCCAAACCAACCACCCATCGATCCCGTAGGAGGCACGAACACCTCGCACGGGACCAGTGTAACTTGTAGGAACTGGGCGCGTAGTCCCGGGTGTCTCGATTTAAGAGAATGATGATAATTTACAAAAATCACACTTAGACTTAAAAACAAGCCGTTAAAGTGTGAAAACCCAAACCAGCCCCCCATTGACCCCGTAGGAGGCACGAACACCTCGCACGGGACCAATGTAACTTGTAGGAACTGACCGCGTAGTCCTGGGTCTCTCGGTTTGAGAGGATGATGATAATTTGGAAAAATCACACTTAGAATTAAAAACATGCCGTTAAAGGGTGAAAACCCAAACCAGCCCCCCAACGACCTCGTAGGAGGCATGAACACCTCGCACGAGACCGATGTAACTTGTAGGAACTGACCACGTAGTCTCGAGTCTCCCGGTTTGAGAGTATGATGATAATTTCCACTCATATATGTAATTTTATAGTTTAAGTAAAAAAAAAAAATTGCAAATTATTGGGTTGCTAATATCGTATCTTTTTTGTATCCTATTTTTTTGCAGGATAACAGTTTATCGTTGGCATTTATTCAAGTGGAACACATAGAGAACTCAATGGTTTACAACAAGGGATTTATTCATGATTCCATTTTTTTTGTGTCATGGCGGTGCGGTCTTTTGTTGTTTTATTGTTGAGTTTTATGGCCGTGCAGGCTTTTGTAAGTTAATTGTTATATTTTGTGGCCGTGCGGGCTTTATATTAGGCATGTTTTGTATTAACAGGTTTTGGAATGTCCAAAAAATAGAGGAAACTCTGCCCAATTTTTTTTGGGCATGTGAACTATTAAAGACTTGTAATATTTTGAAGTTTTGATGTACATTAATTTATTAACAACGTGCAATATTATTAATTTGTGAATTTTGTGCTTTCAAATAATTTTTTTTTATATAAAAAATTTGGCACAGTTCAAAACTGTGGCAAAAGTGTATCATATTTTGGCACGATTTTGAACTGTGCCAAAAAATTTTAAACTATTCTGAATCTGGCACAGTTAAAAACTGTGCCAAAAGTGTGCCAGAAATATCAAATTCTGGCACGGTTTAAAAGTGTGCCAGAAGTGTTCCTATTTGCCCAAATCTGGCACAGTTAAAAACTGTGCCAAAAGTGTGCTAGAAATATCAAATTCTGGCACGGTTTAAAAGTGTGCCATAAGTGTTCCTGTTTGACCAAATCTGGCACACTTTTGAGCCGTGCCAGAAAAAAATTGCCATTTTGGAACACCTGATTCTGGCACAGTTCAAAACCGTGCCAGATTTGATCTGGCACAGTTTTAAACCGTGCCAGATTCCTGTTTTTGGTGTAGTGGTAGACTAGTATAGTTGCATCTTTTCTTATTCTCATTATTACATTTAGCTATAATCAATCTAAAAACCAAATCAATTTTTCTTTTTCTTCTTAGAGTCAAAGTTAGGGTTCCTCCGTCTTTTCCCGTCGTCACAACCCTGTTCTCCTTTTTCCCTGAGGATCGATACCTGACTTACTGGGATTATTACTTGAGCGACAGGATTACACTTGAGCCTAGAGTGAACGCACTTCTGAGACACATTTTCAGTCGCGTCAAGTTTTTGGCGCCGTTGCCGAGGAAATAGGTAGACTTAGGATTAGATTGAGTCCATCCAAAGCTTTGATAAAAAATCTCTAAAAATCCAAAAACATATAAAAACAATTCATCATCATCTCTCCTAAGCTTAATGCAAAACTCTGAAACCACTCCCACACCCCATAATACTCCAACCAACATTCATGAAAATCCAATTGTTGAGTATAATCCTGATAGTCCCCACACTCCAAACGCCCCACAGTTCTGGGTCCCACCTCCCACACCATCGCACTCAGTCTCCGATAACACTCATTTTTCCTTCTTAGGACACACTCCGAGCACGCCTAGTGAGAGCACCGAGTCAATAAGTGAGGAAGATATGTCGCAACACAACAGTGCACCCGCCGGTGCGGAAGAGCCCCCATACCGTTCGATTAGAGAATTCTTATATCCCGAGCGTACTGTCACTCCGGGATGCATTATACTCCCGTATAATCCCTGACAATTCCGTTTTAAAAATGGGATGATCCAGATACTACCGCATTACCACGGTATGGATTCTGAAAAGCCATACCTCCATATTAGGGAATTTTAGGACGTGTGTGATACTCTCAATGATCAAACCTGCACACAAGAGGTAATCCGCCTCAAACTCTTCCCTTTTCTCACTCAAAGATAAAGCTAAGGCCTGGCCATGGTCTTTACCTCCAAGCTCGATTCCATCCTAGAATGAGCTACAGTCAAAATTTCTCAATAAATTCTTCCCACCACATCGAACAATCTCCATAAAGGGTCAAATTCAAGCATTCCGACAAGATGAAAATGAGCCATTCCATCGATGTTATGAACGTTTCAACGAGTTAGTTGCTTCATGCCCGCATCATGGATTTGATTTAGCGCAAGTCATCTCTTTTATCTATAATGGGTTGAATCTTAACTCCAAACAACTTGTTGAAACAATGGGAAGTAGTTCATTTATCGATTTAGATGCCCAGGATGCTGAGCTTCACTTGAGGTATGTCGCCGAGACTACCCAATCCTGGGACACTTCTAATCCCAACACTCAAAACCGAAATAGACAAGCGACCACCACTCCGTCAGCATCTGACCTATTCCATGTAGATAAGAATTCTATTACGGATAGCCGATTAGAGACTCTTGAGATAGGATTTCGAGATCTGTGCGAGATATATGGAAAAGGACCAGCTGGACCCATTCCAAACCCAGTCTTAAAGGTGTGTGTTATTTATGAGGAGGGACATTCAACTGAGGAATGTCCCTCCTCATAAATAGCACACACCTTTAAGGGGACGATACCCGCCTACAAAGCAATGCTTCAAGTGCAAGTTAGTGGTGTAAGAGGTTTTAACGGTAATTTCGGTGCCCCGCACGGGAATTCATACAACCCTTCATGGAAAAATCATCCCGGTTTTAGCTATGGGCAACAACATGCCGTAATGAACCCTCCTTCGCATGTTGCCCCTCCTCCACCATAACACTTTCAACAAGATCCACATATGCAAGGACATGTGCAAGCACCGCCACCTCAAGGAAATTATATCCCACCACAGCAGAAAACTCTCGAGGATACCATGAATCAATTCATCGCAAGCCAGACTGCAACCAATGCCAAATATGATCGTCTGATTGGAGACATAAATGCGAATCTGTCTAAAATACAATCCTCATTGAGTGTTCAAGAGAAGGGAAAGTTTCCTGCCCAAGGCCAACGACCCCCCTAAGGTCAACCTAGCATTAGCTCCACGTCCACTGAACATCAGGAGCAATGTCAAGCTATAACCACTCTTCGTAGTGGGAGAGTTGTTGATTTATCACCTCCCCCACCCGACACAACAAAAACCAAGGAGATTTCACCCAACACGAAAGAGGCCGAAGGTGTCCCCTTGAATGAGAGTGACCAAGAAGCTGCTAGTGGGCCAGAGGTAGTAGTGAAATCGCCTTTCGTGGCACCATTTCCTCAAAGATTGATTCCCTCCCACAGAGGAAATCCCTGTGATGATGTGCTAGAAGTGCTAAAGCAGATCAAGCTTAATTTACCTTTCCTTAAGGCCATTAAACAAATTCCAACGTATGGCAAAGTTATCAAAGACCTGTTGACGGTTAAGAGAAAGATGAAAGTGAAGAAGAACGTCTTTCTAGCACAAAATGTGAGCTCCGTCCTACTAAATGAACTCCCGCCTAAATTCAAAGATCTCGGTGCACCCACCATATCCTGCATCATTGGGGAGAATAAAATTGAAAAAGCCTTACTTGACATGGGAGAAAGCGTAAATATACTCCCTTACTCCATTTATAGGCAACTTGACTTGGGCGACCTCAAGCCCACGAAGGTCACTCTCCAATTAGCGGATCGAGAAGTGAAGATCCCAAGAGGTATAGTCGAGGAAGTGATAATTCAAGTTGACACTTTCTACTTTTCGATGGATTTTGTCATTTAGGACACGGAGCCCTCCTTCCACTCGAGTAATCATGTCCCCATCATCCTTGGGCGCCCTTTCCTAGCTACGGCTAATGCAATCATCAATACTAGGAATGGGCGAATGCAACTCACATTTGGGAACATGACCTTGGAAACCAACATCTTCCACATAGCCCAAAATGCAAGGGAGGAAGACGATCTTCACGCGGTGAGCCTCATAGATGAGATAGTAGAGGAGTACTTTGAGGAGAATTACTATGGCGACGCTTTAGAATCCTGTTTAGCGGTGAGACAAGAGAGTGAGGATACATACACCGACTTCGAGAGGGAGGTTAAAGAGTTGAGTGAACTACTCTATGAGAGTAAGTCAGACGAGGACGTGAGAGAGGTTAATTGAGTTTCTAGATTCGAGGAATTACCTCCGAGGGATACGCACATGGTTCCCTCCAGTGAAAAATTTCCAACCCTCGAGTTAAAGAAATGTCCCTCCCATATTAAATATGCATATCTAGGAGAGGATGAGACATTTCCTGTTGTTATCTCCTCTAGCCTAAATGAAGGGCAGGAAGGTAAATTATTGAAAATTCTGAGGAAGAACTAAATTGCTTTTGGTTGGTGCATAGCTAATTTGAAGGGGATAAGTCCTTTAATTTTCACTCATAAGATCCATCTTGAAGAGGATGTCAAACCTTCTCGGGAAATGCAAAGAAGACTGAATCACAACATGAAAGAAGTTATGAGAATCGAAATAATCAAATTGTTGGATGCCGGGATTATCTACCCAATCTCGGATAGCAAGTGGGTAAGCCATATTCAAGTCATCACAAAGAAGTCGGGTATGATTGTGATTGAGAATGCCAAGGGAGAGCTAGTTCCCCAACGTACCACCACCGGATGGCGTGTTTGCATTGATTACCGGAAACTCAATGCGGGAACCAGGAAAGACCATTTCCCCTTTCCATTTATTGATCAAATGCTTGAAAGAGTGGCGGTCCACCCTTACTATTGCTTCCTTGATGGTTATTCAGGGTATAACCAAATTGAGGTAGATGTACTTGACCAGGAAAAGACGACCTTCACTTGCCCTTTTGGCACGTTTGCCTACAAACGTATGCCACTTGGCTTGGGTAATGCACCCGCGACCTTTCAAAGGTGCATGTTGAGCTTATTTAGCGACATGGTCGAGAGAGGAATCGAAGTGTTCATGGACGATTTCAGCATTTTTGGCACCTCTTTCGATCATTGTCTAGAAAAGCTGGAAAAAGTACTTACCCGATGCGTGGAAAAGAACTTAGTGATGAATTGGGAGAAGTGACATTTCATGGTCACCGAGGGAATATTTCTTGGCCACATTGTATCATCCAACGGAATAGAAATTGATAGGGCAAAGATAGATGTCATAGCTGACCTTCCCCCACCGAAATCGCTAAAGGACGTGCGCTCCTTTTTGGGCCACGCGGGGTTTTATCGAAGGTTCATTAAGGACTTTAGCGCCATCGCTAGGCCCTTAAGCAACTTACTCATGAAGGACATCCCATTTGAGTGGACGGAAGCATTCCAAAGCTCTTTTGACAAATTGAAGAACATGCTTGTGTTCGCTCCCATCATGCAAATTCCGGATTGGTCCTTACCATTCGAACTTATGTGTGATGCCAACGATTACGCGATTGGGGATGTTTTGGGCCAACGAAAAGATAAGCAAGCTCATGTTATCTACTACGCCAGCCGGACTCTTACCGGACCTCAACTCAACTACTCTACCACGGAGAAGGAGTTGCTAGTAGTAGTCTTTGCCCTTGATAAATTTCAGTCCTATCTCATTGGTTCTCCTATTAGTGTTTTCACTGACCACGCGGCTATGAAATATCTACTTGCAAAGAAAGATGCCAAGACGCGCCTCATAAGGTGGATCCTACTCCTACAAGAGTTCAATCTCTCCATCAAAGATAATAAAGGAGTAGAAAACGTCGTGGCCGACCATTTATCTCGACTTTCGTCCAACGTACCTAGTGATCCCATACCCATAGACGAACATTTTCCGGATGAGCAGATTTATGCTACCTCTTCGTATCCCTGGTTTGCGTACATAGTAAACTATCTTATCATGAGAGCCGGTTCTCCCGACTGGACACCACAAGATAAGAAGAGGTTTCTTACTTGGTCGCGCATGTTCTTTTATGATGATCCCTTCCTTTTTAAATACTGTGCAGACCAAATCATCCGACGATGTGTACTGGATGACGAAATCCCAAAAGTCATCCAGTTTTGTCATTCGAAAGCTTGTGGAGGTCACTTTTTGATGAAAAAGACGGCCGCTAAAATTCTACAATGCGGTCTCTATTGGCCCACAATCTTTCGGGATGTGAACGATGCTTGCAAATCATGCCATAGGTGCCAATGAATGGGAGACATTACTCGACGAGACATGATGCCTCTTACTCCTATACTCATCATTGAGATATTAGACTGTTGGGGTATTAACTTCATGGGTGTCTTACCTCCATCCTTTGGTTTCCTATACATCCTCGTCGTGGTAGACTACGTTTCTAAATGGGTGGAAGCTATAGCTACCAAGACTAATGACAACAAAGTGGTGATAAAGTTCCTGCAAGAACACATACTTTCCCGTTTCGGTGCACTGAAAGCAATAATTAGCGATAATGGTACACACTTTTGCAATAGGCCATTCGAGAAGCTCATGAGAAAGTATGGCGTTGTTAACAAGGTTGTAACGACTTATCACCCATAAACGAATGGGCAGGCCGAACTAGCGAATCGAGAAATCAAGAACATTCTCGAAAATACCATCAATCCTACCCGGAAAGATTGGTCACTTAGATTAAACGATTCGCTATGGGCCTATCGTACCGCATATAAGAACCAACTTGGCATGTCCCCTTTCCGCTTTCTGTATGGAAAATCTTGCCACCTTCCTGTTGAGCTCGAACACAAGGCGTATTGGGTGATTAAGCAATTAAATTATGCCATGGATAAGGCCGGTGAAGCCTGCAAGCTTTAATTGAATGAGTTAGAAGAACTACGCAATGATGCGTATGAGAATGCCAAAATTTCGAAAGAGAGGATGAAACTCGCTCATGATAGCATCATTCGACGAAAAGAGTTTCTCCCCGGGCAAAAAGTTCTTCTCTATAACTCTCGGCTTCACCTCTTTCCAGGCAAGTTGCGGTCACGTTGGTCTAGCCCATTCGTCGTGAAGAATGTTTTCCCCTACGGATCTGTTGAGCTAGACGATTTAAAAGGGGGAAATACATTCAAAGTGAATGGACAACGCCTAAAGCCATATCTAGAGGCGTGTGCAGAAGAAGTCGACACCGTCTAGTTGTCGGACCCCGTTTACGAGGTTGAGTGAGCTGTTGAAGTGAGGTCGTCGCACCCCCGATGCGTATGGGGTGAGATTCGTGTGTGTTTTGAGAGTCATTAGGACTAGGTTTCATTCGGTAGAAGCATTCGTGTGTTTTGGGAATTCTGAGTCAAAGGGTGTTGACCAGTGAAATTGAGAGGGTCCTTAGTTCAATTGGATAGAGAGGATATTGGGAACGTGAAATATTTTGAAGAAGAGAGCTTCAAACCGAAGTAGAAGAAGTCCAGCCCAAAAACCCTGGGGCGAACCGGTTCCTTTTTTAGGCGGACCGGTCCGACCCCGGACCGGTTTTTTTTATTTTTAAAAGAACCGGTCCGCCTGTCGAGGATTTGAAAAGTCAAAAGTCCGGACCGGTCCGCCACTACCCCGGATCGGTCCGCCTTCTGCAGATCTGCCTTCTCACCTTCACAAGATTCACCCCCCTTTCCCCCCAATCCCATTCATTCCCTCCAATCCGTTTTTCCTCTTCCCAAACCCAACCTTTCCCTCCCAAATTCATCCCCTTTTCCCTCCAAACCCCTTCCCTCCAAAACCAACCCCTCCCCTCCCCTTTCCACTATAAATACACCTCCAATCCTCCCTTTCCTACTCACACCTTTAACACAAATACTCTTTTCTTCCTCTCTAGTTTTTCAAGCAATACTTCCCTCCTATTTCCATGGCCCCCCGTGTTGCCCACACCAAATACGACTCCACCGTGATCCACCCCTCCGGTCACGGAGAATACCGCTCCCGCCAAGAGGAGCGATGGTGCGCTCAATACTTCGGTTTAGGCCGCAAACTCCATATGGAGCGCGCGGTCCAATGGGAAGCTCTGCCCAACTCCGTCATCTCCCTTTTTATGGCCCAGGGCTGGTGCCATTTCCTCAACCAACCTCGCGACGCAGTTTGGGCAACCAAAGTCCGCTCATTCTATGGTACACTTGTCCGAACGGGCCAATTTGAGGCCGAAGATTTCGTGGATGGGACTCCCATTCCCTTTTCCTTGGCCCGTCTCACGGCCAAGTTGACCGAGTTTGATGTCTCAGACGTCCAAGAATTTACTTATCCACAAAATATCCCCCCGGTCGACAAGGACATTATCATGGCCCGCATTGCACCGAACGTGGTTTGGACAGGGTAAACCGTCGCCGTTGGGCGCCTCAACGAGAAGGCGCGCCTTACCTTTCAGATTGTGTGCGCCAACCTATTGCAAATGTCCAATGACTCTGCCATGCGGCCTCAGCAAGCTACCTTGACATATCATCTCTTCGACCCCCAAACTTCCATCCATTTGGGTCGCACATTATGCGCGGACATCATTAACGCGGCCTTGGATGAGAAGGGTATCGCCCCACTTCCTTATGCCCTATTGATCACGTCCATCCTTAAGGATGCTGGCATAGAGGCGCCGAGCGACCATACGCGCCTCCCCGGTCCTTTAGGACAAGGGACCCGAACCAAAAGCGCTAAACAGCTAGCCGTCCTCCGGGCTAGGCGGGGTAATGATGTCGAAGAGGAGGTTGCCTCGAGCGACAACGAGGAAGACACAGGGGCAGCTGGTGAGGACGTTGAGATGGGGGATATCGGTCCGGACGAGGAGGACGACCCAGATTTCGAGTGGGAGGGCACGGACCTATCTGCGCGTATGTCGGCGCTTGAGACCAACTTCAACACCTTTCAGACCAACTACGAGCGCGACATGAGCATCGTTCTCCACTTCCAAGCGGACATCTATCGGCGCATAGGGGATCCTAATGAGCCACTACCTTCCTACTACTAGAACCCCTATGACCCCAACACGCCTGGTTCCTCCCATCCCCCCCCACCGGTGAACCTTTATATGGTGTTGGCAGTTTGTTTCTTTCTTTTTCCCTGTTCACAGTTGTATGTTTTCTCCTGCACATGTAACATAGTCCTGTTGTAATAAAAACTGCATTTTCTCTATTTGTTTGTTTTATTTTTCCGCACTTTTTATTCTCTTTGTGTTAGATTTTAGTCCTTTTTGCTTGAGTGTTAGGGGGGGTCACAAGTGCGTATTTCTAAAACTTCACAAATTTTCAAAATGCCCAGAAATGTCCAAAAAAATCATAAAATTTTGAAAAACCCCAAAAATATTTTTGTTCAAAATAAATAAAAATTGGAATTCAAATTTTTCTAAAATATCATTAAAAGTCGAATTGAAGTCTCAAGTTATAAAATTTAATGTACACAAAGCCAAAATTGACCAAAGATGGAAATTGAACGAAAATTGACGACTTAACGAATAAATGTGGAGATTAACAAACCCGGTGAGATTCGAGCCTATCACGTTTCGCGAGTTTTTAAATTAATCTGAGTTAATTGTTAACTCAACGTTCTATTCAGCGCCTAAAAAGTTGTCAAGGATCTCAATCCTTTCATTTTGATCGGTTCTGAAAAATGTGTGTAATATTGCTTTGAAAAACGTGCCAAATTAGTCTCTAAACTTAAAGTCGTCTCGAAATGCACATGGTAACGCAATTGGTATTTTGGACGATGAAGTAGGCCCTTGTTTGTCACCCAGAAATATTGGCCATACAAACTCGTGAAAAAAATCACCTTTTTGCAACCCAAATCGAGCCGAATGATTTTTCCCTTTCGTTGATAACCCAAACAATCCCAATAGCCCGAAATTGCGAAAAATGGAAAAATTCAGAATTTAGTCCAAAAGTGCATATAAAGGGGTAAGAAAAATTAGTGATGCTCAACAAAAATAGCAAGAAAAGAAAAGTAGTGAAAAACAGGGAAAAAAAAGAAAAGAAAAAGAAAAATGAGCAATAGTCCGGAAGCACAAATGGACATCATTAATGACTTTTCTAATTCCAACTGTCCATACCTCTTTCACTTTACCCGATATACCCTAAAAACCCGAAAAAGTCCTAACCGAGTCCAAATTGCGAAAACTGATTACCGCGTGGAGAGTTAAGACACCAAAAGATAATAAAAGAGATGAAGTGCGCGAAAAAAAGGAAATGTTCCCGTTTTTAAAACCGTAATCCTTTGATGAGGTCCTTTCACCATAAAATTTCAATCTTTCTAATTGTATGCGTGATTTTGCTTCCATTACATTTACTCTTGATATCACGCATACCGAGAGAATAGAAATAATCCGAGAGATTCGTTTGTGAGAGTATTCCGTGAGAACTTGAAATCAAAATGAATTTTCGGATGAGTAGCGTAATGATCAATCAGTGGAAATTGGCGGTTATATTTCTGGCTACGCACACACACACACTACGGTTTGAGACTTGCAAATATGACTTGATGATGACTATTTTCTGGAAAAGTTTGAATTGCACAATTTTTGCATATTTTGAATTCTCTTTGAGTCAAATTTTGTGGGTATATTCTCTGCAAACCCTCACGAGACAACACTCGTCCTACTAGTTTAACCTAGGGGTTTAACGGCTTGTTGCATACGCTAAATGCAATCACTTGCCCGCGAAAAAGGTATTTTATCCCAATAAAATGATTTTCAAACAGTTGAGCCACGCTAGGATTCTTTTACATTGCTCGGGACGCGAAAAGTTCTAAGTTAGGGGGGTTTGATTAGGCATAAATTCTTCCTAATTTATCCCTTGATTTAGTTACTTTTGGCACCTCGAACAACGTAATTAAATTGGATTTATCTCATAACTGTGCTACTGACTGATCCTAATGAGTACACCGAGTTTCTGGTATTTTGTAGTGATTTTACAGGTATTTGATGTCAAGAAACGAAAGAAGGAAATTGGTATAATCAAGAAAGAAAGAAGGAAAAGTGTCAAGGGCAAAAGCATAATTTCCACCCAGAATCCGGATGAAGTACCTTAAGAGAAGTTGAATACATCTCATTCACGATCACAAAGGAAGAAATGACACATCAATCGGAATCCCGAAACAAAAGTTATGAGCAGTCAAAGAGGAACCAAAAAGTCAAATAGCCGGACCGGTCCGCCACTACACCGGACCGGTCCGCCTTGCCAAACTCCAGAAGACCCCGGATCGCATGCAAACCGAAAAATGCAAAAATAAAAAGAACCGGTCCGCCACAAAATAAAAGGAACCGATCCGCCTTAGGTGCAGACCGGTCCGCCTAAGCCCCGGACCGGTCCGATCTTCGAGATTTTAAAATCTTTTCTCTTCCTAAAAAAACTCCTAGTGCAGCTGACTTCCGATATTGTTGTAGGGTATAAAAGACCCGATTTAGTATTGTTAGAGGGACGGAGAATTAGTAGGTTTTTGCCTCATCTTTTTCAGAAACCCTAGCTTAGTTAATATTTTCAGATTTTAGTTAATATTTTTAGATTTATTTCAAGGATTGAAGATTTTATTCAGTGATTTCTGTAAGTATTTGTTTCTTTCATTGTTTCACTTATTTCTTGGATAATTTTAATGAGTAATTTTTAGTTCTAATTCTTTTCTGCATCTAATTACTATTTTCCTTAGAGTAATTATGAGTTCCTGCACATTAATCCTTGTTTCCATTCTTTTCAACATGTTAGGCTAGATTTCCCAAGGCCGGGATGCATGAACCCAGCCTGATGTGTTAGTGCGTGTGTATAAAATTAATCCACTAAATTTAATGATTGACCTTGACCGTATTGCGTAGTTGCACAACGATTGTAGATCTTTATATCTCGTTTGCCTCTGGGTACTCGTGATGATTTAGAGTGCAATTCGAGTGCTACTATCGCGATATTGATTTACTCATCCCCAGATTAAGTATGACGTGGTCTTGAACCTCGTATACGTAATGCTTGGAAGTACTAAATTCTGGTTCAAATTAATCAGATAAATTTAAGATTAGTACTATATCCGCACTACACTAGGGTTGGGGGATTGTATTCTCGTCCTATTTTTCTCATCATTTAAATAAAAAGTTTCGGACTATTTTTCACTCATAAGTTAGGTAAACTAGTATAGTTGCATCTTTTCTTATTCTCATTATTGCATTTAGCTGTAATCAATCTAAAAACCAAATCAATTTTTCTTTTTCTTCTTAGAGTCAAAGTTAGGGTTCCTCCGTCTTTTCCCGTCGTCACAACTCTGTTGTCCTTTTTCCCTGAGGATCGATACCCGACTTACTAGGATTATTACTTGAGCGACATGCTTACACTTGAGCCTAGAGTGAACACACTTCTGAGACACATTTTCAGTCGTGTCAAGACTTAATCACCTTTAAGTATATCTAGTGTGTATAAAATTAAGTATGTGTGACCGTATTAATGATTTCCTTTTTTATGTATTACTCATGCTCTTCTCGACTTGTGACCCGATTTAATTTTTTACTCCCGCAATTTCTAATATTGAAGATGTTTGTGTTAGCATTAGTCAACGTGATATCTTATGACAAGATTTTTTTAGAATCTCATAGATTATTCAAAACAGTGTGGTTTTATCTTCAAAGTGCTTAAAGAAGACAAATTCGTTCAGAAGAGAAAAGATCATATCTCTTCTCCATTGACCATTGAAAGAAAAATTATATTACAAAGGATTAAAACCCTGAAATGAGAAAACTAAAGTTTCCAATGAGATTCATTATGTAAAAGAAAAAAAATAAAATTTTGAAAGTTCTGAAAGTTTTTAGTCTTTCCTTGTTTTCTAAAATCAAAGAACATGATTGTTATAACCCCAAAATCCATAAATATATAGACCAACTATAATACAAAAATCACGAGAATAAAAAAATATTTGGTAACATTCTCAGCATAACGAACTAAATGAAACTGATCAAATAACAAAATGAGATAAGGTAAAACTGAAATAATATACAACCAGCTCTGATAATAATCATATATGTAAACACTCTCAAAACACAACGAGAGTAAAGAACCACACAAATTCCTCAAAACTAAAATATGCATGGCAGGAATGAAAATGGAGTTAGCACGCAAGCCAAAGGCACCTACATCCTAAGAATTTACAACATGATGAGATGACAATCAACATCATCGGTCAATACGGTAGATCTAGCGACCTAAGTCTTAAAAATGATAGAATACACAACATTAATACCAAGTCTATGAAGAATAAAAGTATAACTGAAATTGGGATAAATCATAACTATGCATCTGCCTCTCACATTTTAATATCTTTTAAGTTTTATCCAAACCCAAACAACCCAAAATAACACGCAGTTCTAAATTGAAACCCATATGTATCCCATGTGATTAAAGATTTACATATTCATTCTTAAATATTTAGTTTCTCATCATTAAGTTTATCTCTTTCATTATAAAACATACGTTGTGTAGTAGCCTCAAACCTATGGTACATCTCACCAAATAACTAATATATCAACAACAGGCTTATATCTCAAGTCAATACACATTTGACTATATCATGCCTATAATATGACATACAAATCTCTAGTATATGTAATACACAAGTCTGAAACATAAGTATGTAGGTAGACATCCTACTATAGTTCATATACATATCTAGTAACGCACATAAATCGGTACAACTATCTCTAATACTGCCACCCAACAATAACATATGGTAAGAGAAAGGCTCTAATAACATCTAACATCCATACAAAGGTCCAACCCCAGCATGTATAAATAAATGGGCAACTCGCACGACTGCACATAACGAAGTCCTAACCACATCCCCTTCGAGGCGTACTAGGTATAGTCTTAGCTCGTCCCAAACCTAAAACCTCAGCATGGTCAAGGGATAAATCATACGCTTACCCATCATTCATATAATATACCATACCAAAGATTACATGATAAAATGTCTCTGTGAAAACTCTTGGTGCATGGATACCTAGGCTTGACCCTCAGGTAAAATATGACTAAGGAAGAGCTTGTCTACTCATCAGGGTACCAGCGCGGTCCGCATCGCGCGTGCCCCATCATGGAATCCCTCCTAGTACGATACGCCATGATCACTCACACATTGAATGCATTGAACATAAAATACACAAGCAATCCCCACGCTCACTAACGGGCTAAAGAAAACACATACATAACCCTCACAAACTGGTTAAGATAAATCACATACACATACCGACCCTAACACTATCGGGCCATATTATCATCGCTATCATAAAAAGGTATAACACATATTTGACCTTGTATTCATCTTAAAGTACATTAACCTTAACCTAATGGGTTCCCTAATCTTAAGTATAACCTCAACAACTAAAAACTACAATCCATACATCAAATATATTTAATCTCAATTAGCCCTATTCTAATCTCCCAAGGAATCACATCTAGGTATCAACCAACATAAACTCATATAAAATCATCGAGTATGATAACTACCCCTCCATAGGAATTTTCAACCAAATTTATAATCTTACACAAAGGATAAATGTCCCACAAGTCAATCACAATATTCTAATAATCCCATCCATCAAGCCCCAATGATCTAAGCTTCAACAATCCTAATTACCAACCTATCCTACACTCGAGTTTAAACTCAATGCATAGTCCTCAATTTAAACCCTTTAAATCAACAATATTTCTGAAATCCAAATATCAATCTCCAACAATTCAAATCATAAGAATACATCTTTATTCTACAAGTACATAAAAACTATCGGCTAACAAATCCAATCCCTATGCCCCAAGACCAAAATTTCCAAAAGAAAGTTCAACCTAAAATCACCCATCCAAAAAGATGGTCTCGTGCATCGTTAAGTAGAAATTCATAAAAAATAAAAAAAAAATACGAAACTAGCACTCGCACCTTCGTAATTCAATTCTGTACAACCTCATCTAATTTCTAAATTCATCGATCGACCAAACCAATACGAGTCATCTTCTCTAAAATCATGTTTTCTGCACCCAAAACCTCCATTAATGAACTCCAATCTTCATTTTAGCACCCAACCAACATCCAAATAATAAAATAACATCATATAGCCAATTGAAGTCTCTTTATAACATCAAAACCCTAGTTTTCATCAAGATTTACGTAAATCACAATTTCATACTCAAGAACCCTAGATTTTCAATTTTTATCAATTATTTTATTCTTTCTACAAATTATTACATGAAATCAAATGGGTTTTATATGATTTGATATACAAATTAACTACTAATCATTATTTAATCAATCCAAGTAAGATTTACAATAAAATTCATCAAATTAAGGGGATAATCAATCTAATTACTACTAATTTAGATTAATTACCAACTCATTCAATTTTAGTCATAAATCTTAGATTTAAAACATATGATATTTATATTCATATAAATAGGCATAAATCAAACCAATAAGAAGCATATAATGATTACAAATAAACTTGCTTTGTGGATTGATTGGAAAATCAATCCCCCAAATCCTCTTTTACTCTTGATGCTTCTCTCTTTAGCCTTAGGGTGTCTTTCAAATGACAAAATAAGTGTTTTAAGTTTAGTCTCCCAACTTTATAACATGTTTCCCACGAAATTATCCTTGGGACCAAAATAAGTCCCAACCCAAAGTGTCCAAATTACACTCTAAATATCCCAAAACTCTATCCAATCCATATATTAACTCAATATGCGTAAATCCCACTATTTTAAATTAGAAATGCTCATTCTATGTGTCCCAAAAGTGAATTATATACCAAAAATAAATAACTTATAACTATGTTATTTAATAATTACGCGATACAAGTCCAATTATAATTAATTTAATTAATTAAGCAGCGTGTCTTAAATTCAATTCCATATCCAATTTAAATTACGCATCAAGAGGTAAATAGTGACATCTATAGTCAAAACAAGCACACGTAATTATTTTTATTCAATTTAATAATTCAAAAAAAATACGGGGTATTATATTCTCCCTCCTTAAATAAGGAATTTTGTTCCCCAAATTTGAATTCAATATACCCCACTGCGCACACGTTAACCATGATCGATTAAGGTTAAACCATACCGGCCTTACCCTATGCATTATTACCAACAGGAAACTTCTCATCAGTTTGTTAACTCCCATTCGAACCCAAACTCCCATTTTCCCCTTTTCAGAAAAATAACCAAAATTAGAAGGTCCTTTTTCTTAAGACCCCATACCCTACTCCCACTCGGTTTTAAGGATTCCTTTGCCTACTTAGGAATAGTTCATATGTTCGATAGTGAACACATCCACAAACTACGCATTTGCTAACTCTTAACCCTAATAAACTCAGTCGATCTTACTCAAATGACCCCAAATAGTCCCATATCCTCTTTGAAACTCCCAAATCCTATCAAAATCAATTGGTTTAATCATCACACTCTTACATTAGGATTTCAAACACACCCAAAAATGTCTCTCATGGTCTACCATCTCGAGTGGTAGGAACACCTTCATGACCAAAACCATATGAAAATCACTTCATCGAGTCTGTAAGATGGTAGTCCCCTTAAAGCCTAAGAGTATGGTAATACCGATCGAGGGGTGGACACTATTGGTATGGTAATGAATGATAACCCAAGTACTCTTTAATAAAGACAAATGAACACACAACATTGTATATAAGAAACACTCAGATTGAACTCACAAATCTCTTGTGTATAACTCCAATAATAATAAAGGAAACTACAAAACAACTCATTTAAATGGGGAAAGAAGTAAGCATCCTAAATACACCTTGGTAGGCAACCAACACATGAACAAACTCAAATATCCCTCTAGTTATCTATTAAAATCTTCACAATAAATGATAATGGCGAGTGAGTAAACTCTTTTGTTTGCAATAAATCCTTTTTAATGTCTTTCTCTCTCTGGTAATAAAGTCGTTAGAAAGAACTCTCCTTCTCATAAGTGGTTGAGGCCATACTGAGATGTCTCAGCCTTCATTATTGTGAGAAAGACCTCCCTTTCAACACTTTAAGTCCCAATCATTAAATGCCTGATGGATTATCACACTACGCGTCATAATCATTAAATGCTAGGACATGCCTTTTACGTATACACTATACATTAAAGGACTGTCACAATAGAGTTGGCTCACCAAAACGTCGGACGGTTCCAATACCGTAGTGATGTACTTAAGTTCGAATTGGACATCGGGCAGGTGGCTAGTAATGACACCTAAAGTAGATATGTAAATTGGTAGAGGGTTATTTGGCTCAAAGCTCACTATACGATGGAACTTAAGGTTACTCTGCACAAGATTCCATGGTGAAATATCTCTCTACATTTTACTAGGTGTATCTAAGATGGCCATGACAAGCCTTGCCTCATTTCTCAATCCTCCAAACCAAGTACCTCTGAAGTTCCCACAACGAGGTCATTTGACAGAGCATGTGAGCTCTCCCAAGCCCTGCTAGGTCTGGTGTCTCGCGAGTACCATTTGACCTCACACTAAATATTACAATCATTATAACATTATAATCAATGTAGTTAAAAATATACAATTTGAATAAGTAAGAATGAAAGATAAAAGGTAGCTCTTCTCAATAAGTTTCCTCACTGAGCTGCATCGCTGGACTACCACGCCGAGATGTCTCGTTGACTTCATATTGTGTACTTCTCTTGAGTCGCTTCTGTTAATTGGGGGATCTCTCTAATTCAAAGATTACTTTCAAACCTCTATTACATTTGGCCCTTAGTGTAGAGATTTATTGTGAGAACAATAAATATCTGAACAAAAAACTTCTCAATTCGATGGACCATCACCTGAAAACGAGTAAAAAATTCCACTTTATCCGCCTTCGTTGCAACCTCGGTCGTTATTTCTATTTGGAAAAAGTTAAATTATCCAATGTACGTGAACTAAAGCTCTATAATACCTAGGCATATGGCGAGGGGACATTGTAACTTTTTTAATTTATTTTATCTCATCCATTTTGCCTTCTTCATTGCTTGTTGGAGTTCTTCCAAAGTACTTGTAGATCTTGTCCATCGTCGTTCTGGCTTGTTTGAAAGAAAAAATTCTCCCCAACTTATTTAACTCCGTTCTACCCCTGAGTGAACTTACAACGAGGGGACATTTTTGTTTGAACTTGTAAAATTCTCCCTGATGTATATAAGTTGTGGCTGGCCCGACCCCATTTCAACTTGTTTAAAAAAGAAAAAAAATTCCCCAATGTACCCTGAGTTAAAGTTATCTCCGTTTAAACTTATGACGAGAGGATATCATGAATTTTTTGAACTGTGGTGCGAGAAATATCCTTTTCTTGGAAGGTTAAAGTTATCCCCGATGCAATTTCAACCTATTGTACCATCGTTCGGTCTTACAACATGAGGACTTTCTTCAAAAAATTTGGCTCCAAAAATCATTACTTCTTTTGAAAGAAATCCTCTCTCTCCTAAGCGTCACCTCATTAATGATGTGAAATTGTCTTTTTAACTGTCAAGGCACTCTTCAAAGAACCACGTGTCCATTTGTAATAATTTTAATGGCTTAGCACATGCTTATGTGGGAAAATCAAACTCCCACTTGATTTTCAAGTGTTTAATACCTCAGCACTTAGTTATTTTCTCTATCACCTTTTCATTTGCCTTCATACTTCCAGAGATTTTGGGGAGAGAGAAAGAGAGATTCCGCTATTGTTGCTCAAGCTTTTCACTTGCTTCTATAAGGACATAATTTTCATTGTCCTAATTTTACATAGAGTATATCGTATATAGTTACAACCATCGAAGGAAGTGCACGATCATTTGTTCAAGACGACGGATCCAAATATAAATTTTCTTCAACAATGGACATATACAAGATTGAATTTGGTAAGGATTATGTTTAAGTTTCGAAATTGGTTTACGATAGTATTGGGATATTTTTCGAAATTTCTTTTTATCAAAATGAGGCATTTTTCTAAGTAATTTTATTTTTTTGGAAGACCTGTAGGTTAACTTTTTAAAATATTAATTTTTTGCTTATGTCGTTCAAACGATAAAGCAATGTCGTTCAAACGATAAAGCAATGTCGTTCAAACGATAAAGCAATGTCGTTCAAACGCATTAATATGTCATTCAAATGACCCCTTCTAACGACATCACATGTCGTTTAATAGGTCGCGAGATAGGTCATTCAATTGCTGTATCAAATGACCCCACAATGTTTTGGTTTTTAATAGGTCGTTCTAACGGCATCTAATATTGTTCAAATGACAAGGCAATGTCGTTCAAATGACCTCCCCCGTCTGAAGAATTTTGTTTTTCTATAAATACCTATTTTGGAAGACTTTTTTATTTAGACTTTTACTACACAAAAACTGCAAATCTGTAGAATTTTAGTCTTCAGTTTTTAGGGTAAATTTAAGTCTTTTATTCACATAAACATCCCATATACTTTTGTGAATCATTTTGGAACCTAAATCACATCTTTGTTAAAGTTTCTCTTGTAAAGAAGATTTATCTACTGCTGGATTGATCCTTCATACAGGAGCTATTTTCTAATGACTGTGGTTATTAAGGATACTCATGGGTATTCATTGTTGAAGGAGAAGTGGCCATTCTAAAGGTTCTTGAGGGAATATTTATTGGTTTCTAAGTTGCGGTCTATGAGGATTTTCTGTGGAAAATCCATTGCATATTTCTCTATGTAATTGTAAGTTGCGATTTACATTTAAATAGTGAAATAAAAGGTTTTACCCAAAAGGGATTTCTTCTTAAAATTTGTTTGTCCCTTGATTTGTGACTTGTTTGATTTATCCACATTGATGCATGATTATGGTCTAATTAATTTGTATTGAAGATTGACTCTAATTAAATAAGTTTAAAATTGGAAATTTTTTAATCCCGTAAATAGTTGATATCACACATCCTCAAATTAGTATCAAAGCAGGTTTCCCCAAATTACTGTGAGATCCTTTTTTATAACTTTTTTTATATCAATCATTTTTGAAAAAATAGATTTCTCATCCCTCTTGTCTTGTGTTTTTTGTCTCTCGATGGATTCTCATTTAAATTTGAAGTTTTTCGAAAAAATTGACTTTCTTGAAAATCGTTTTAAAAATGTTTTTGGAACTATTGCAAACTGTTCAAAATCAAAGAAATATCGTTCGTGAGAAGTTTGGTATTTTATATAAGGACTTTAAATCTTTAAAAGTGGCCACAAATGAGAGTGATGATAGAGTCATTGTTTTAGAAAAATAATTAGAGGATCTGAATAATTCTAGGGATTGTGTTTATGCCAAAGAGGATAAAAATATTTTGATTAATGATTTTAAGGTACATCAGAAGACTCTTAGGGAAAGATTTACTTTCATTGAGGGAGAGATATAACCTTCTAGGAATGATTGAAAATATAAAGAAGGATTCCCGAAAATTGGAAGAGTCTAATTATTTTCTCGAATCTAAAATTTTGAAGTTAAAATTTGATTTAAAAGACTCGAGTAGTTTCAGTAGTGATGATAATGACTCATCTTGTTCTAATGCGTTGAGTTTTAAAGCCAGAACCATTGTTTGTTTTACAGGGTCAACCAAAGTCAAGGACATTAGAAAATGTCAACCCATAGGTGACATTCCTCCCGTTTACACATGTTCACATTGCGGTAGGAAAGGTCACCTTAGACCTTTTTATTTTGATCTTGGAAGAGATCCGTGGAAGTTTAAGGATAGTGTCCCGTCCGTTCACATAACCCCTAGAGTTAGGTATACACCGATTTGGGTTAGGAAATCTCTTTTGGAGCTGCTAAATGCTAGATTGGTTGATTCTCACATGCTTGCACATGATGCATCACATGCTATTTTATATCGTTGATTGCTTGCATAGTTTTTTTGTCATACGCTAGGTGTGCTTCATGACATATTCTTGCTAGAGTTATGACATATGTATTTTTTCCATTTCGATATATTTTTGGAAAAATACACAAAGGTTTTCTATTTTTTTAGGAGAAATTAAAAAGGCCAAAAAGACTTTATTTTGATAAAATCTTTGGAAGAAGACAAAAAAATTGTATTTTGTTTTACACTGTTTATGGATGGACATTTTGGATGACCAAGTCATAACATCATTCCATATCCATGTGACTATTTGATAGTCTTTTGAGACGATACATCATTTCATCCACGTGCTTTATAATACTTGGAGTCATTGAGATGTTTTTAGCGATTACTTTCTACATGTTTGACTCATATTCTCCTTTAATGCACACTTGCACGGGTTTATTTGATTATTGTACTTATTTGTCACATGTTGGTCGAAGTTTTTTTTATCTCAATCATGTCTTTAAAACGAAACAAATGCGATAAAACTTGACAATCAAAGTAGTGCATATAAGAACCGTTGCCCGTGAGGAATTTGTTTAATATGAAAAAATGATGAGTGTACATAGGAAAGAGCTATGAAAGGAGCAAATAACCTTAGCATGAAAGCCACCATTTAAAAAGAGCCTAAAAATTGTGGCATTGTAAAAAGTAGCCAAATCCAAAATAGTTTAGTTTGATATGAACATTCAAAAAAAATATAAGAAAAATATGATCACTATTATATTTGAGGGAGTTTTTACTGGAAATCAACAGGTTTGCACAACCAGATAAAGTCCTGAAAAAGCAATACATAGTTTTAGATGTTATTGGAGTGGAAATCATTTACGACTTTGATTTTTTGTTTAGATTTAGCCGATGTCATTTAAATTAAAAATGTTTACACCTAAGGACGATTTTGAGTTCATTTATTAGGAGTATCCATATTCATCGTGCACATATATTATGTATGTTTGAGTTAATTTCTTATTGAATTTGCTCACACCCATATATTTCGTTTCCACAATTTCGTTATCTCAGTGTAAATTCATGGTTTGCATTATTTTTCTAAAAACAATTCTTGAAAATTTTGAAAAATCAAAAAGAGATTGTGAAAGCCTAATTATTATATCCTTGCATGAGCGTAATTGTTATATATTTTCTATGCTTATCGTGACACTCAGCATTCATTTTGTTAATTCTTTTCCTTGTCTATTTTGGACAAATAAAAAGGGGTAGAATGAATTATGAATTATAGGTGAGTGAGAGTTTGAATTATGGATTTACTTAATTTGATTTTTATTTATCTCATTTCAAAATCGATATGTCACGAAGGTATTTGTTTTGTTTATTATCTATAGGCCTTTGATTATCATTTGGAAAGAACACAAAAACAATATCAAGGAAAGCAAAGAGATTTGTAGAGATTTAAAAGTTGAAGATTTTTTTAAAGACTTGCATTTTTAGTATCTTTCCACTTTTGGGTCCATGGAAGGGTATTAGATTTGTATATGCATTTTATTAATAATTCGGATTGTTCTTATTTTGTATCGGCATAGACCTAGGGGGAGATTTGTAAGGACATAACTGTCATAGTCCTCATTTTACATAGAGTATGTCGTATACTGTTACAACCATCCAAGGAAGTTCACGATCATTTGTTCAAGACGACGGATCCGAATATTAAGTTTGTTCAACAACATACATCTACAAGATTGATTTTGGTAAGACTTGTGTTTAATTTTTGAATTTTGGTTTACGATAGTATTGGTATATTTTTCGAAACTATTTTTTTTATCAAAATGAGGCATTTTTCTAAGTAAAACTATTTGTTCAAAGAATTGTAGGCGAGATTTTTAAAATATTAAATTTTTGCTTCCGTCGTTTAAACGACATTGATATGTCATTCAAACGATCCCTTCTAACAACATCACACGTCATTTGATAGGTCATGAGATAGGTCGTTCATTTATTGCATCAAACGACCCCACACTATTTTGGTTTTTAATAGGTCATTTTTAGAGTCGATCAAGTGACAGGGAAATGTTGTTCGAACGACCTCCGTCGCCTAAAGAATTTTGTTTTGCTGTAAATACCTATTTTGGAAAACTTTTTTATTAAGACTTTTGCTACACGAAAACTGCAAATCTGCAGAATTTAAGTGTTCACTTTTGAGGGCAAATTTGGGTTTTTGATTCATAGAAACATCCCATATACTTTTATGAATCATTTTGGAACCCAAAACACATCTTTGTTGAAGTTTCTCTTGTAGAGAAGATTTTTGCACTAATGGATTGATAGTTGTTGATGGAGCTATTTGTTGATGACTGTGGTCATTGGGGATACTCGTGGGTATTCACTCCTGGAGGAGGAGCTGCTATTGTTAAGGTGCTTGAGGGAATCTTTACTAGCTTCTAAGGTACGATCTATATGGATTTTCTGTGAGAAATTCATGGCAGATTTCTCTATGTAATTATAAGTTGGGATTTACATTTCAATAGTGAAATAAATGGTTTTACCCGAAAGGATTTTTTTCGTGAAATTTGTTTGTCCCTTGATTTGTGACTGCATGTTTGATTTATTCACGTAGATGCATGATTAGGGTTTAATTAATTTGAATTAAATATTTACTCTAATTAAATAAATTTAAAATAAAAAATTTGCGAATCTCGTAAATAATTGATATCACGCATTATCCAATTGGTATCAAAGCTTCTAGCTTGAGATTTTTACCTCCACAACTTCCTTCTCTCTTTGTCATCTTCAACCATTTTTACTCCATGATTTTCGGTCTACTCTTTATTCTCACCACCCTTACTTCGCCTCAAACTCTCATGGATTCTCCATCTGATGCTCCTGTTGCTCCAATCGCCTCCTCCACCGCCATTTCTAGTCCCGTTGTATATTTGGATGTCACCGCTATAATGGAAGCGCGAGAGGAACAATTGTGTGTTTACCGTCATTCACCTATCTTTGGCAAGGGTGACGAATTTTCAAATGCGTGTAAGACCGTCATTTTAAATTCTAAGTGTGAATCCTTGACCCTGGATGATGAAGATGGTGATGATGTCATTTGGGTTGCCCCCACCCCCACAGAGAGGACTGTGCATTTTTGCCTTAGAGAGGTGACTTTCCATGTTCCCAGATAGACTTCGAAGGGCCTAGGGGCTCCCCATACCATTTTGCTGACTGGAATAGTTATATGCAGTCCACTTATGCAAATGATCTTACCAAGGTTGGGCTTCATTGAGCGACCTGGCTTGGTGAGTTCACTCTGTCCAAACACAATGTTGCACTGCAAGTACTTATATTTGGTTGCAACATCACAACCCACACTTTCTTGGTTACATGGTGAGAATTCACCGTGACGTTATAAGATGTCTGTGAATTGTTTGGGCGTCATCCCATAGGTACCTCTTCTTACGTTGATGAGGCTTTAGATACTGAAGAGACTACTGCTCATGTAGAGCTGGATCAAATATGCCGAAGGTGGATATGGACTCTGAAAAAGGTGGTTCTTCTGGATTTAGCAAAGACAATGGCACACCCTTAGAGCTACCATCTTTTTTTCTTATTATCCTCTCTCGTTTTGTCTGCCTGGAAAACCCAATGACCAACCCTATTGGGATCTCATTAGCATCTCCATTCGACTATCCAGGGGTTTTAATCTTCCTCTGGCAGTAATGACTTTAGGCTCTCTCTAAACCTGGTTAGACATGACTCACTTAGATATGGAATGATCCCTTGGCCACTAAAACTTGGCCAATTTTACCAATACCATAATTTTGACATGTTTCATGTACAGCCGTTACCCAGAGATAGCTCCCATGGAAAAACCCTACCAAGTTCACGATGTTATCAATCATCATCGGTTATTTCATTTTCACAAAAAATAAATTCAAAAGGATATTTTTTCAGTTTTTGGCAAACCTAGTTACTTCGTCATGCGTCCCTACGATGGAGATGCTTTTTCCTAGACTTGGTCCTTCTTGACCCACACAGACAGAATGGTTCAAGCTAACTTGGAAGAGCTCATCAACTAAGATCCTTCCTTTGACATTGTGCTCCTGTTAACCCCAGGTTATCTTCCTTCTTACTCCGAGTGGGCATAAACCTCATAACACTACAACCCCAATCTGTGTTCTCGACAATTTGTCTTTGATCAAGGGGTTTCTCACATTATTTTTCAAGAATCCCATGCTAGGGCTACTTTCTCTGATACCTGCTCTTTTTATACCATATCGTCTACCTCATATGTTTGTTCGACGATGGCTGTCCAAATCACCATCCCCAAAATAACAAGGATAGGCGATGTGACTTATCTTTTTGCCACAAAATATTGGTCGTTGCATGCAGAAAAAGCTCGTGAGTTTATCGAAAGCCCACCTGTGTACCCTTATGTCCTTAGCTTTCCACCGCTTGATCTGGGTCTAAAAGGTAACTCAATTTTGGGAGTTGAGTTTCCTCAAAGTCAAACCCCTAAAGATCCTCCCACTGAGTTACCTCCTTACTACCCTCTAGTTGTTACCACTGGACCTAGGCCCAAAAAATCTCCAGTGCAAAAAAAAAATTGCCCCTATCGAGGGAGACTCTAAAGAAGGTACCATTGCTACAAGTGCTTTTGGCGAGGGGGCTTCTTAACCCCTTTCTAAGAAATCAAGGACTTCAAAAAGTAGGACTTTATCAAATTCCAAGTCCAAATCCTAAATACCTGTTGAGGCCTTTCCAATTGCCTCTGTTCCCCCTCCCATGTCTGTAGACTTAAGTGGGTAAATAAAAGAAAAATGTTAAGTGGAGCTTGAACGGTTCAACATGAGTTTCAAGGACACACTCTTCCCATTCCTCCCCCTGAAACATTTCCCACTATATAAGTAAATCCAACTGAGGGCTCCACATCAAAAAGAAGAAGTTCTAGAGTCCTCTCTGTTGTTTGTGGTTCTGGTACCAGAACAAAGTCTTCGGGTATAAAAACCTGGAAGAAATTTGCATACAAAGTGAAACATCACCTACTACCTCTAGGGGATGAAGCAGATAGACCTTCTCCACCCGTGAGATCTTTCATGGGAGGGCATTTTGGTATTTCTGAGACCATTGCATCTCCTCCTCATTCTCCCATGATTGGAATTACCTATTCACATTGTTCTGCCTCTCAACGTGCAGAGGAGGCTGCCAGAAAAGCTGTTGCATCTGTGGTAACCATTGGAGCCTCCCCTTAGCCAAAGGGGACTCCATTGGATTCTTTTGGGGCATATTATTTACAAGTAGTTCCTCTGGACATTGTTCCAATCTCCTCAAGTCCTCCTGAGGTAATAACTTTTCTTCTTTTAGGTATGCCTACCCCTTGGTTGACTTGTGTTCTTAGTATTTTATTTGCATTTCAGGTTGTAGTTTCTTCTGACCTGGCCACATCGCTCGCTGCGTCACTTCTTCACTTCCCTTTTACGAGGTCCGTTGTTAGGTTTTCCCTTTTTTTTACTCTTCCTGAGGTAAGCTTATTTCTTATGCATTTTCCCTTTACTATATGGTGTTTCTTATGTCTAACACTTTGATATTATTTGCATCTTTCTCCAGGTCCCACTCCTCATTCCCATTCTGATACTCCACGGGTTCCTTAGTCTATCATTGGTTCATCGTCTCGCCAAGGTATTCCTTTGTCCCCTATTGTGGTTGATACGGCTGAAGTTCATATTACTTCAGTGAAAATTTCCTCAATCTTGGCACTTGTTCCTTTTTGCAAAGAAGGTGTATCACCAATGGGTGAGGTTCCTCTTTATGAGGGTTCGGATGAGACCCAGAGAAATGTTGAAGTTATTCCTACAGTCGTTACTCCTGCAGTTGAAACTGAGGTAACTACGAACTTCTCTTTCATTTGCATAAGCCATGTCATAATTCCTTTGAGGTGACTTAACAACGATAATACACTTGCCAAGGTTTTTCATAAACTCCACCTATAATGGAGACTTAATAATAAAACACACTTGTTAAGATTTTTCGCAAACTCCACTGATAACGATGACTTAACAATGAAAAAGCACTTGTTAAGATTTTTCTCAACCCACTTATAACGATGACTTAAAAATTCAAACACGGTTGTTAAGATTTTTTGTAAACTCCACCTATAATGGTGACTTAAAAATGAAAACATACTCGTTAAGATTTTTCTCAAACTCCACCTATAATGGTGACTTAACAATGAAAACACACTTGTTAAGATTTTTTCTCAAACTTTTTATTTTTTATTCATTTTAGGTTGTAGGGAACCTACTCCTTTCGAAGATCCAACTCAGTTTTGTCTCTTGCTTATTGCCTCTACGTATCAAGAATCGTTCTCTTCGGAGGAAACTACTCATGATGGTCGTGGTTCAACTATTAATCTGCCAGCTAATAGTGAGTCTGGTTGTGAGGTTACTCTACCCAATATGGACCATCATGAGTTTTGTCTTATAGTCCTTCCTCGGTCTCCCTAAGTCTCTGCGTGTAATCGTTCTATCATCGAACAAATTGCCACTCATCACCCTTAAACCTCCACTAAAGATTGTCTTCGTTCAAACATGTTGTGATGGGATATAGTCTCTAGGGTCTGGCGACCGTTATTATTGAGGTTATCAATACTCAAACGTTCAGTCTTACTAGGACCCTCATCAATTAATACAGGGGAACTTGAGTGAAATGAGTAAGGATGGTTTCCAACTGAACTGGTCAATTAGCCACTTGAAGCTTTTATAGAGAAAATAGTTAGAGAGCCAGAGGGAGATTTATCTAAAACATTTAGAGGCTTAATAGGCTAAGTATTCTAGGTTAGTGGAGTTGTCCTCTCTATTGGAAGCAACTGATGAGGACGTTAAGGTTGGCGAAGAAGCTCTGCTGACGGCCAAGAAAAAATGTGAAGCCTTGGTGATTGAAATGGCCCAACTCCAGATGAGACTTCAAGGTTGTTTTACTACTCATAGTGCATTCTTGGAGGCTTCTTCTGGATTTCTTGGGGATTTATTCTCCTCTCCCGACTTGTGGTTTCTTTTGGTTTGAGAGGGCCCCTCCCTTTTTTTAGACTTTGCATTTTCTCATATGTAATTCTTGGGCAATAGTTCCCAAATTTTTTATAATCCTTGGAAGTATATGAATGAAAAAATAGAAATTCCTTTTCATTATGCCATTTATTGATATTTGTTACAACTCTCTTCTACTCACACATTGTAAAGATAAAACTCTTGCTATTTACAAGAAAACTCTTTCTTCTTAACTCATGAGAAGAATCACAACAAAGGAAATAACTCATAATGAATTGTAACATAACTTCAACAGCTTAACTCAAAATAAATTTCTAACTAAGGTTACTCTCTCAAACTTGATAGACCTTAACCACTTGTTACTGATATTGAAAGGTTTATTCTCTTCCATCTTAGAGATTAAGCAGTAACCTAAATTGTGAGCCTCCTTCATAATAAAAGGTCCCTCCCAATTCATAGCAAATTTAAACAATGGGATCCCTCAAATGTGCTTCACAACTTCCTTCAAAATCAAATCTCTTTCTATAAACTTTTTTGGCCTCACCAAGTTATCATATGCCCTAAAGAGCTTCTTCATGTACATTTGTAAGTGTTGCATTGCATTGTTCCTATGTTCATCTAGTTCTTCCAACTATACATGTATACTCTAAGGAAACATGCTACTTCACAAGGCATATCGGGCTGAGGAAACTTCCATCTCTACTGGAAGAATTTCTTGAGCTCCAAACATAAGAGAGAACAGTGTATACCATGTGGGCTTCCTCTTTTTTGTTCGATAGGCCCAGAGGGCTGCTGGAATCTTATCATCCCATGAACCTGGGAAATCTTCCATCGTATTGGCCAAGATATTGTTCAATGTCTTCTTAGTTGCTTCGGCTTGACCATTGCCTTTAGAATATGCCACTATGGAGGTATGATGAATGATGGAATACTTGTTTGTAATCATTGTTACTTCTTTATTGACAAATGGGGCCCCGTTATCAGAGAGGATAACTTTTGAAATCCTAAATCCACAGATTATGTATTCTCCAATAAGATTGGCCATCACATATGATGTTTCTCTCTTTAGTGTTATTGCCTTAGCCCATTTTTCAAAGCACTCGGTTTACACTAATATCCTGATCTTTTCTCTCAAAGATGGATATATTTCCCCTACCAGGTCAAACGCCCAATTATGGAATGGGTAAAGAGTTGCCAAAGAGTGTAAGACCTCCAAGGGAGCATAGATTATGTTTTCATATAGCTGGCACGCCTTTCACTTTTGAACAAACTCAGGAGAATATTTCTCTATGGTTGGCAAATAATAACCCAAGGTCATTAATTGGCCATATAAATTTTCCCCTTCGACGTGAGCTGGTTCATGATCTTACTTCAGGACTTCTATTGATTCTTCCTTTGTGATTTATCTTAATAGCATGTTGAAGTATGATTTGTGATAGAGCTGCTCCTCTTACGTAGAACCGTTGGACCTTCTCTTGAGTCCCATTATGTCAATTTTCTCCATACTAATAACTCTATCCTTAATAAAATCAATGTAAGGCTTCCTCCAATCCAACTGAGTTTCAACGAAGTGACATTCAACTTCCTGAATAAAAGTTGACATTTATCACACCTTCGTTGTAACTTTGTTTCATCATGTTTCTTCGTTGGCCAGAAGTATCCCTCTCTCTGGATTCGTCTGTAAAAAGGGATCTCAGTTGTTTTACAGAGTTCGTCATGCATCTTCTTTATCTTTTGATCTTCTTCCTCCGGCCCGATGCATCTTGATAACCATCCTCCCATGTTTCTGAAGTAAAAACTTCATTGGCCTATAAAATACTGCTATATCTTTTTTAGTTCCATCTTCCCTTCCCTAGACTCCAACTGTTTCCTGATCTTGCCTCTACAATCCGAATCATCTTATATTGGTAAGTTCGTCTATACAATCGAATGAGATGTTCTTCATTTTATCACAACTGTAGTTATGTCATTCTTCATATCCACTTTCTGAGCAATGGTGGTATAAACATCAACATGCCTCTTCATCGTTCTAGGATGCCTCCTTATCTTCACCTGATAGAACTGGTTGATCAGTCATTAGATGATTATTCTGTAGGGAGCTAGGCTGAAGAACTTCAACACATGTTCCCCCTTCACTTGCTAAACCACCAAGTTTGAATCACCTTTGATGCATAGTGAACGGATGCCCTTCGAAATGTCTCTAGCAATCCCAACACTAACGCCCATACACTGTTTCGTTATTGGAGCGACGGAAATCTAACTTGTATGAAAGGAAAATCTCTTCCTTCCATTTTAAAAGAATAACCCATGTTCCCCCTTCTTTTCTGTTAAAGAACCATCAAACTATATAGTCCATTCTTCGAGATTTGTGTTTAAAAAGTTGACTTGTAAATCATTTCCAGGAATGCTCTCACGGGGTGGTTCAAATATTCCATATGGAAAAATTTCCAATAAATCTGCATATGCCTAACTCTTGATCGCATGAGGGACAACACACTTCAAGTTATATTCTGAAAGGATAAGGAACCACCTAGATTCTCTTCTAATCAAAATAGTTCTTGCCAATAAAAACTTAATGGGATTACATCTTGTCACAATATGAATTATCAAAGACCACATATAATTTCTAATTTTTTGTGCCAACAAACACCAAGGCTAAGAAATGTCTCTTTATACTACTATACCTTGCCTTTGGTCCATTTATGATCCTTCTCAGATAGTACACTGATCGTTCCTACCCATTAACTTCCTGTACTATGAGAGCTCCGACAGATTTGGTGGTAGACATGAGGTAAAGCTACAACGTTATCCCTACCTTTAGAGGAATCATCATTTTTGGAGAAGTGAGCAGCTTCTTCATCTTGGTGAGAGATTATTGGTGAGATTCCTCCCATTTCAAATTTATCCCTTCTCACAACAGCTCCATCAGTGGGTGAGTTATCTCGGTCAGGCCTGGCACAAATCTTTTGAGGTCTTGGATAGGGAATCTCTAGGATCGCCTATTATTTGTCCTGGTTCATCTTCACCCACTACCAATCCATCACGAAATCCAGAAACTTCTCGCTTGTAACTCTGAAAGCACATTTCAGTTGGTTTATCTTCAGCTTATACCTCCTACACCGAATGAACACTTTCCTCAAATTATCTAGATGGGACTCTTACTTCTTTGATCATCCACATAAAATTCTAAAACGTTATGAAAGAAGTCATGGAAAATGGCCATCATCGTTCTCTAATATGTCGCACCAGCATTCTTTAACCCAAAAGGCATCGCTTTGTACATAAAATTACCTACTAGAGTTCTGAATGTTATTTTCTCTGCATTTGTTGGATCCATGTTGATTTGGTTGTACCCCATATACCCATCCATGACACTATACATATCATGCCTAATAATTGTATCGATCAAGCTATTAATGGAGGAGAGAGGGAACTGATCTTTTGGGCAAGCTCTGTTCAAGTCTCTGAAGTCCATACAGATTCGAATTTGATTCTTATCCTTCTTTCCCACTGGGATAATGCTAAATAAAGAAAGTGGGTGTTGTATCGGTTTGATGAACCCTGCTTCCATCAACCATTTAACCCCTTCCTTAATTTTTAGATCCAAGTCAGGCTTGTAAGTTCTCGTAGCTTGCTTCACCATTATGGTTCAAGGCATAGTTCATCTTGTGGAAACTTACTTCTTCATGTAACCTATCCTTATCTATGTACTTCCACGTAAATAAGTCTCTATAATCCATAATTATCTTAATCAAAATAAATATGGGCCTTGGATCTTCTCCTTCTTCAACTAGATCAAGCTCCTCCAGCTCGTGTACTTGTGGCTTTGGGCAATTCATCTTGTAGTTTGGTTCTTCTTATACTTCCTTCACATGCTGGTCCACTAGAAAACATTCATACATCGGCTCAGCCTTTTCGTCAGCCTCTGTAATAACTCCTTCGACCGCCCGCTCACACCTATAGAGGTGATATATCACCTTTACATCCTCCATTATCACTTTCTTTCATTGCATGTTGTCCTTCATAGCTTCTTTTCATTTCCTGTCTTTTGAAACTTTTGCCAACACGTGCCTCAAAAACCTACTCAACACGCTTTGTCATTGGGCCTCATGCTCCATCGGGTCTATCCTAGGACGCATACTATCTCTTAGTTATTTAGAGATATTCTGAGGCTTGGAATCAACATAATTGAGCTCCTTAGTTACTCTTTTCCTACTCGTTCCTTCACTACTTTGACCATTAACAGGCCTTGTCCTTTATCTAATAGAGGGAACTCTAGCTCCCTCCATTCATCTCATTAGGACTCTTGCATCCTCTTCCAGCTCTGTATAAAATGATGCATCCCTAAATGAGCCTCTTTAGTTTCAAAAGGCTTCATCGTTGCACGTATAATGATCTCAGTCCCCTTCACATTGGCCTTAGTGCATTGGGGATATATCAAAGGAACTAAATCTTAATTGTGCATTCACACCCTCCTATCAAAAGGTGATAAGAATTAACACTCTCAATCACATAAAACTTTATGCGTGAAGTGATATCCCCCATTACAATCCCTATATTTACATACCCAATTGACTTGGAGGACTGGTTATCATAACCAAAGATCACCAAAGGCGTTGGTATCAATCTTGCCTAAATAATATTATATGAATGGAACGAGCTGATGGGCATGATGTTTATGGATGCTCCCTCATCCATGAGAGCCCTTGTAAAACTTACACTGTTGATACTCGTCTTTACATATAAGGGTCTTTTGTGTGGGAAAGCTCTATCAGTATCACTGAAATTTACTTCGGACAGAAATATTCTTACCAACCTGGCCATGGGCCCCCTCCTTCTCAGAGTTGAAACTAAATTCTTTTATGTAATGTCCAAAATCGCTTGGGTTATCTCCAGTCTGCTTTCCTTCAGCATCCCCACCTGATCGAAGAAAAATGAGAATTTTGGCGACTGCGATACATCATTGTATTCTAGACCTTGTCTACTTATTTGTTATCAAGACTATACATATCCTCCACATCTCTAGCACTAGCTTCATCATAGGTTATCACCACGTTATCCAGTCCTCTCGTGTAGTCTTCTAATGCCTCCTGAAACTCTTCCTGCTCCACCACCAATTCCCTCGCCTGCCTTTTTCCTTCTTTATTATAAACAACTACCATGTTAGCAGCATGTTCTGGTAGTGGGTTGTTGTTGACGTTCTCTTGAGGGATCTATAAATCCCCTGCCTTTATATGTTTGCTTATTATCTTCCTCAGTGTAAAACAGGTCTCCGTTGGATGACCAATCTTTTATGAATCTAGCAATATTTGGGATTGTCTCTTACTTCTGCATCTGGCTCCATTATTGGAAAATTATTGGGCTCATAGACTGTCCCTTCTTGCACCATGGCGTTGTAACAACTGATGACCTCTTAACCAGTAAAAGGCAATGGTGGTGGATCCTCTCTATCTTTACTAAACTTTCTTTTGATTTCTTTCTTCGTTTGCGTGGCCCTCTCTCCTCCATTGGTTTACCCCACTCGTGGGGGATGGCCACATCCCACAATGGGTTGTACTGGTTGCCTGAACAACTTAGTCATCACGATCGGGTTTGGACGTACTAATGAGATGTTTCTAGCTACTTTAAAAAATATCACATAGGTTCCTTCGCGAGTTTTGTTAATGAGGTGGCAACTGCATTCTGGGAGCAAACCATCAGTAAAAATGTGAAGAAGTTTTGAATCCTTAGCCTCCTCACTCACATTAAGGGACCTTTTTTTGAATCTTCGGACGTACGCCACCATTTCCTCCCCTGGTCATTGCTTCTTCCTACCTAGATGTGTCAACATAAATTCGTCTTCTACTAGAAAATATTTCTGGACAAAAAGAACATGCATCTCCTCCCACGTTGAGACACTTTTCTGTACCAAATGAGAGTACCAAGTATATGCCTTATTAGTGAGGGATTTAGAAAAATCCCTCAACCTCAACTTCGTATTATTGCAATGGGCCCCCAAATGCTCAATGAACCATTTGATATGCTCCATTGGGTTTCCTCCCTTTCCTGTGTATTTCTCAAATATAGGAGGAATGTAGTCCTTTGGGTAAGGCTACTCATTATACTCCTCATGATAGGGAGTACGAAAATCATTGTACACTGATGCTACATCGATGGCTGACTGCGAGGAAGCTGTTATCATCTTTAGCATTTCTTTGTGCATCTCCTTACTCATTTCTTCTAAGGCAGATGCAGGATTTTTCTCAGCCATTAGAGCAATGGGCTGAGGGACCAAAGGTGGAATACTTTCTAGACCTAGGGTACCCACCATTGGGATAAGGGTAGGTACAATGTTCATGGGGGCATGTCCCATTAGAGATGCGCTCAATGGGGCTATCAGATCCACTATCGGTGTTACGAAAGAGTTGCGGTCTAGTCCCCCTCTAAAATCCATTACAGCTATAGGAGTCTGTAAGAACTTAAAGAATTTTCCCATAAGAAGGTCCATCTCTTCCGGTCCCATCATGACGCTCGTAGAAGCCTGTGTGACTGTTAGGATTCTTGTTGTCATTTGAATTATGGGAAACTCTACCCCAGGAATCCCATCCCTAGAAGCCTCAAGCTCCATCGTCGCTTATTTTTCATTCCTCTGAATAACATTAAAGTTAGCAGTACGGTCTACGTTGTCTTACGCCATACTTCTAGAAGAATGCCTCCCCATCGGAGTTGCCAAATGTAAGAGGGTAGTCCCATTGAAGCCTGGGAGTATAATAATACTAGTAGAGGCATAACCCATATAGGTATGGTAATGAACGATAACCTAACTACTAATAAAGACAAATGATCACACAATATTGTTATAAGAAACACTCAGATTGAACTTATAAATCTCTCGTCTATAACCCAAACAATAATAAAGGAAATTTAGAAATAACTCATTCATAGGGAGAGAGAAGTAAGAACCCTAGATACACCTTGGCAGGCAGCTAACACACGAACAAACTCTAATATCTCTCTGGTTAGCTATTAAAAGGTTCAAAATAAATGAAAATGGTGGGTGAGTAAACTCTCTAGTTTGTAATAACTCATATTTAATGTATTTCTCTCTTTGTTAATAAGCTCTCTAGAAAGAAATCTCTTTTTGAGAAGTGGTTGAGGCCAATAAATAGCCCCACACCACTCCCGAGATATCTCAGTCTTTATGTGAAAGACCTACCTTTCAACACTTTAATTCCTAAGCATTAAATGCCTGATGGATTAGCACACCCTACGTCATAATCATTAAATGATAGGACATGCCTTTTGCCTGTACACCATGTGTTAGAGGACTGTCACAACAGAGGTGGCTCACCAAACCGTCCCATAGTGGTTTACTCAAGTTCGGATGGACAGCGGGCAGATGGTTTGTGACGCCACCTTAAGTAAATGTGACATTTGATAGAGGATTGTTAAGCTCAAAGCTCACTATACGATGAAACTCAAGGTTACTCTACATAATCTTCCATGGTGAAAGATCTCTCGGTATTTTACTAGGTGTATCTAAGATGGTCAGGACAAGCCTTAACGCTGCCTCTTTTCTCAATCCAAGTCCCTTTGAAGTTCCCACGGTGAGGTCATTCGATAGAGCATGTGAGCTCTCTCAAGCCCTGTCAGGCCTGGTCTCTCACGAGTACCGTTTGAGCTCACACTCAATATTACAATATCAACAACATTGCAATCAATGTAATTAAAACGATACAATTTCACTAAGTAATAACGAAAGATAAAAGGGAGCTCTTCTCAGTAAGTTTTCTCGCTGAGCTGCTTCGCTGAACTGCCTCGCTGAGCTACCTTCATGTTGCTTTCTTCTCTTGAATCTCTTATATTAATTAAAGGGCTCTTTTTAATTAAGAGATTACCTTCAATCCCCTCCTACAGAATCCATTGTACGGATTTTCCTAAATATTGTACACCCAATCACTTTTAGAATGTATATCATACTCTAAAATAGGCGCCCCAGCCAAAACTACTTCTGATAGTTTGGAACCACCTTCGGCAAAAAAAATTCTTGAAAAATGTAACCCTCTCCTATAATCGAATGGATAAAGTACCTATTCCCAATGATAGTTGTATACCCACTTTTGTTAAACTTCAAATATGGGGCATTAACATTCCTTAATCACATATTCGGGTGGAGTGGACACCATTATTACACTATTCCCTTTTCAACAAGATATCGTCACCTATCAGACCAAACTTCTCCTTTCTGCGGTCAAAACTTACTAACGATGTGCTCATTTCATATTGTGATAGAAAACTAACTTTGGGATATCCTCCTCCTGATCTCAACACTAAACATGACTCACTCACATTTCAATCATCATGAGGAAATACTCTCCTCCACTATTCTGATAGGCCATTAATATGTAATAACAAATACTCATTTTTTATCTTGACTTTATCCATCTCATGTGGTTCCACAACTCCAATTAGCGAACCATCCACATTTTTAAAGTTTCCTTAAAGTAAATTTGTCCCCGTATAGTCTACTGGCCTAAAAATTGTGGTGTCTACTCCCTCAACACTTATGTTATCACTGATGAAGTTGATCCCATTAAATTACCTCGTGATGGATCCAAAGCTAGTGCCAATCTATAAGGCAAACTTATTTCTCACGTAGGTGATAACTCAAAACCTATCTAAATAAAACTAGAAGAGCCTCAAACTAAAGGTGATACCTTTACACGACCATAATCCCGTCTAATGTGCTCACATCCATACATAAACAAGTGTGCCAGACCTTCTCCCCCGCCCAAGAACAACTACCCCAAAATATAACTCGTCCCAAAATGGCATATAAAACCCTACCCCCGGTAGTCCATATAAGTTTACAGCATAGCTATACGCACAAGCTTAGTATTAATACGATGATATATCATCTACAAGTCCACGAAGTGGCTAAAAAATTAAGTCGACCAAACAAACTCTCACATCTCTATAATCACGACGTAAAGCAACCCCTACTCCATAGGGAGTTAACATATACATAAAACACAGAGACACAATTATATATACCTCATAATCGTAGTACACACTACTAATAAAGAATGAGAAATCCTCAATATCTAAGCTAGAATCATATGCACGAGCCATAAACGTACCCATAACCATCCCTCGGGTGTACCCCAAAAAGTTGGTCTCACCAAGGCATCAAATAACTAGGTGACCTCACTCACCACGAGTGTAACAATTTCCTATATATGAATTATTAAAATGGAGGCCTCACTAGCAACCCTGCTCACCTTGCCTCATCGTTCGTTACTACTATAATTTGCCTCGTTTACCCTGATCTCATAGGTCGTGGTTCCTCTAGCCATAATTCCCCTGACCCTACTGGTCAAAGAAGATCACATCATCTACTCTTGGAAACCTCTTGGGATACACTCCCCTTACGCGATTCCTTATAATTGTGAGGTATCCCTACTTGGATAAAAAAATACACCATCTCAACTTATTGGTCCCACTTTGGCCTTGGTCTTCAAAATCTTAGGGAATCCATCCATCCAATAGTTATAATGCTCCTACTGATGTAGGAGGGTAATTTCAACCACCTGAGTGCAAGTGGTAAAGAAAGGGATACCTAGTAACACCTGTCAAACCTTTCACACAAGGTTTCTACCAATGCCAAAAACTCTTTCTCATACTAGTTGATAACGTGAACATCCTCCTTCGCCTTCGTATCAATCTCTCCTAGTGCAGAAAGGGAAAGATAGGTGAAATCCCCTCCTACTGGATACCACAGGTTTCTAAATATGAGGTCTTTAAAAACTTATTCCTATGTTTTTCTAGGTGGTGAGTAAAAAACTTTCCCTTCAAACCATAACCTAAGCACTTGCTAAAGGTATCACGGCCAAAAGCCCTTAACTCTCGACCGAAGTCGACCTCGTGCGTGGGACATCTCACAAGAAAAATCTAGACAAGGAACCTTACCGATATACTTGGTTTATCCAATTCAATCGTCAGGAAAAATGGTGTGAAACCCCTTAAATGGCCATCGTTATAGAGAATACAAACCCTAAACAGTAAGGCTCTAAAGTAATCAATGAACGCACTGCATAAAAGTGACGGACACACTCAAGATCCCTAGGACACAAGAGCTTGGATTTCTCAAATACCAACTATGCTACCTCGAAAAATACCTAAATAGATTGATTAAGTGTAATACAAAACTCACGAGAATAAAAAACATTTGGTAACATTCTCAGCATAACGAACTAACTGAAATTGGACAAATAAAACATGAGATAAAGTAAATTGAAATAATATACAACCAACTTTGATCCAATCGTACATGTAAACAATCTCAAAACACAACAACAGTAAAGAATAACATAAATCCCTCATAACTAAAATTTAAACAAAAGGAATGAAAATGGAAATGTCACGCAAGCCAAACACACCTACATCCTAAGAATCTGCAACATAATGAGATGACAATCAACAACATTAGTTAAAATGGAAGATTTGGTGGCCTAAGTCCTAAAAACATTAAAATCCACAAAGTTAATAGCAAGTATATAAATAATAAAAGTATAACTGAAATTAGGATAAATCATAACTATGCACCTGCCTCTCGCATTTTAATATCTTTTAAGTTTTATCCTAACCCAAATAACCTGAAATAACATGTGATTCTAAATCTCGAACCCAAATATAGCCCATTTGATTAAAGCTTTACATCTTTATTATTTTATCTTTAGTTTCTCATCTTTACTATACATAATACATCTCACCAAATAACCAATATACTAATAACAGGTGTATATCTCAAGTCTATACACATTTGACTATCTTATGTTAATAATACAACATACACATCTCTACTATACATAATACACAAATTCAAAACATAATGATGTAGGTAGACATCTCTATTATATGTCAAATACATCTCTAGTATAGCACATAAACTGATACAACTATCTCTATTACCACCATCCAACAACCACATATGGTAGTAGAAATACTCTACTCACGTCTAACAGCCATATAAAGGTACAGCCCCCGATATGTAAAAAAATTTGTTACTCGCACTCTCGAACATAACGAAGGCCTATCCCTATCGCCTTTGAGGATCACTCGCGCATACTAGGTATAGTCTTAGGTCGTCCCAAACCTAAGACCAAAGCATGATCAAGGGATAAATCATATGCCTACCCATCACTAGTATAATTACCATACCCAATTTCACTCGATGAAATATATCCATGAACCAAGTCAATACATAGATATCTATTCGTATGACCCTGAGGTAAAATATGACCAAGGAAGATAATATGTACTTACCAGGGTACCAGTGCGATCCGTGTTTCATGTGCCCCCCATTATGGAACCCCTCCTAGTATGATACGTCAGGAGCAGTCACACATGGTGTGTATTGCACATAAAACTCATAAGCAATTTACACCCTCACTAATGAGATAAATCAAACACCAAATCCCTCACAAATATGTCAAGGTATATCACATACACATACCGACCCTAACACTACCGAGTCATACTATCATCGCTCTTATAAAAATGTATATCACATCTTTAACCTCATATTCATCCCAAAGTTCATTAACCCTAACCTATTAGGTTATCAGGTCTTAGGTATAGTCACGCCCTACCATAACTACAATCCATACATCAAATTTATCCAATCTTAATTATCCCTAGTCTAATCTCCCAAGGCATCACATCTCGGTACCAATCCACACCAAACTTAAATAAAACCATCGAGTACGATAATTATCATTCCCTAGGTTTTTTCAACCTAAGTCCTAATCTCGCCAAAAGATAAGCATCCCACTAGTCAATCATAATGACTCTAATAATCCTGATCAACAAGCCCCAATCCTCTAAGCTTCCACATTCCCAATTACCAACCCATCCCACACTCAATTTTACACTCAAATGCACAATCCTCAATTTAATCCCTTTAAATCTATAATTTTCCTAATATTTAAATACCCTCAAATACCATTCTCCAATAATTTAAATTATAAGAATATATCTCTATTCTAAGAGTACATGAAAACTATAGGCTAGCTAATCCTAGCCGTATGCCCCAAAATCAATTTTTTTAGAAGAAAGTTCAACCCAAAATCACCCATCCAAAATTTTGGTCTCATGCACCATTTAGTACAAAATTCCAAGGTTCTAAAAAATGCGGGCCGTGATTGAGGCGTGGAGGCCAAGCCTTAAGCCTTAGAAGCCTAGGCGTAAAAAGGCGTGAAAAGGCGTTTAGGCATTCTTAATATATTTTAATATTTTTTAACCATAACAAGGCTATTAAAATACAAAAATTGCACAAATCGTAAAAATATGTCTATATATATGCAAATTAAAGGTGACATCGTTTCACTAAATCATTGTTGTTTTTAGAAAAAAAGTGCTCCTTAAGGGTTTTACCAAGAATAAGGCGTGAAAAGCGTAAGGCGAGGCTTTTCTCCCAAGCCTTAAGCCTAGGCGTGCCTAGGCGGGTTTTTTAGAACAGTGCAAAATTCATATCAAATTCCAAAAAAATAAAAAAATACGAAACGAGTGCTCGTGTCTTTATAATTCAATTTTGCACAACCTCGTCCAATTTTCAATTTCATCGATCGGTCGAACCTGTACGAGTCATCTTCTCTAAAATCATATTTATGCACCTAAAACCTCAATTAATGAACTTCGAAGCTTAATTCAAGCCCATATCCAACATCCAAACAACAAAGTAACATCATATAACCAATTAGGATCTCCTTATAACATCAAAACCCTAGTTTTAAATTAAGATTTACATAAACCCCAATTTCATGCTCAATAACCCTAGATCTTCAATTTCTATCAATTAATTCATGTTTTCTACAAATTTTTAAATGAAATCGAAGGGATTTTACATGATTTTATATAAAAATTATCTACTAATCATTATCAAATCAATCCAAATCAGATTCTTAATGAAATTCATCAAATTAAGGGGATAATCAATCTAATTGCTAATAATTTAGATTAATTACCAAATCATTCAATTTAATCATAAAACTCATATTTTATATCATAATAGGTTTATATTCATATAAGTAGGGATAAATTAAACTAATAAGAATCATAAATTCATTCTAAATAAACTTTCCTTATGGATTGATTGGAAAATCAATTCCTGAACCCTCCCAAACCCTCTTTTCCTCATAGTACTTTCTCTCTCTAACCTTAAGATGTCTTCCAAATGACAAAATGAGTGTTTTAGGTTAAGACTACTAACTTTATAACATGGTTCCCACGAAATTGGCCTTGGGCCCAAAATAAGTCCCAACCCAAAGTTTCCAAATAATATTGAAAATAGTCCAAAATTCTATCCAAGGCATATATTAGCTCAATAGGCTTGAAAACCACTATTTTTAACTAAATATAGACATTTTATGCGTCTCAAAATTCAATTGCTAAATTTACCCAAAATAAATAAATAACAACTCAGTTATTTAATAATTACCTAGTACAATTCCAATTATAACTAATTTAATTAATTAATCATTGTGTCTTAAATGCAATTTAAATAACACATAAAGATATAAATAGTGACATCTCTTGTCATAACAATCACATGTAATTCATTTTTATTCAATTATGAACTCCATTTACTATTCTCTGGATGTTCAAAGAGCATTAGGCAAGAACTACGCTAAAATAATTCATCAAACTTTAAGAAGAGTTATTCTGAGGGAAGATAAGGCCAACGTATGCAACATATTGGGAGAAGATCCATTGGCCCCCATTATTGTTATAGTAATTCTTGGGGCGATGCCCTTCTTCAATAACTACCCATTATGGGATGTAACGCCTCTAGAAATCCTCTATTGTATCATCATTTATAGGGTAAATTATCCTTATAACTAGATACTCAAGACAAAGGAAGAAAAATAATGAAAATCTTCAACATAAATTTGTAGAAAGTATAAGAGTTGGGAGAGAAATAAAGTTACAAAGGATAATGACACAAATGAAGCTCTAGTATTATTTGAAGATGAAACGGGAAGACAATAGGCCAACTTCATGTTTGAAATACATAAGTGGGGATTCAACTTCCAAGGTTGTTCTCATCATTATAGACGCATCCCGAAATGATTTCTAAAACACGCTATCGCCTTTTGGGAAAATTAAAGCATATTAGCCAACATTCCCTTAAAATGCAGGGGCAAATTATGTGCATGCCCTCGCACTCTAACATGATAAATAAAATAAGTTTATAACTAAAAAAACTCGTGTCAACATCCTCCGAACATGATACATGTGGATGACCACATGTCACCACAAACCATGATAAAGACCCTATTCATAAGATGAGAAAACCTCTGTACCCTAATCAGTTGCAAAGCTTTGGAGGGTAATTACTGAGAATTAATCAAAAAACCCTGTGGAGGTGATACCTATCCTCTAATCCTGTCATCAATCATAGTTCAAAAAGATAAGCAAGGTTGAGGTTGAGAACCAGAAATCTCAAAATTAGACACAATCGATCAAGATATGATTTCTAATTAAGGAAATGGATTCCCCCACGTCTCAACCTCTTTCTTTTCTGTATAAATGTAACCCTCACCTCTGGGAAAAGGGGCATGTAATCTTTGTAATCATCAATCGATTAAAAAAAAGAAGAGAAACACCCATGGACATAGGCACATTGTCAAACCACGTACATCTCGTTCTTGTGTGATTATGCATGATTTTACTTTACTCGGCTTCTGAATTTGTATTAGTAGGATTTTATCACCTACAATCGGCACCATATGTGGGAAATGATTTTTTCCTTAACCAATAAAATAAAATGAACAACCATGTCTCACTCATACAACCATGTCTCGCTCATTGTATTTTACCATCTATAATGGACATGAAGCTCCCCGGATTAGGTATCAAATCCACCCTAATAAGAGGCACTACACTCGTAGCTCACACTATCAGCCACATGAATAACAAATTGTGGAGAGAAATGAACCACTATGGTCCAACCAGATCTCGCAACTAGTGGATGCCTATAAATGCTGACTTAGCCAATAGGAGGGATCCACGGGCCTTCAGAAATAAGAGAACGCCCTCCTTCAATGTCGTTGGAAAAAAATGGAGTAAGAGCTCCATGGGACAAATGAAAATTCCACCTTCATACCCCTATCCCTTTGGCGAGAAAAATTCATGACCGAGGAAGGAGTTGATGACATGACTAGGATATTTATGAAGGGTCCTCATTCGAACGAGGTCTCCCGTGTTTGAAATAGTATCGATTGAGAGATTATTTTTTTTAAAAAAGACCTCGATAAAATGTAGTCTTCAAATGAGGATTCCTCGATCGAAGACTATTTTGAATGAGGCTCACTGACCATAAAAAAATGACATTTGATTGAAGTTTTATCGTGCTTGATTACCTCGATCAAAAGATCTATTCTGAACAAGGTCTCCCTAGTTGGAACGGTGGTATACGTCTTGGAAAATGTGCTTGAATGGATATCTTTCATTATAAAACTATTTAAACACATTACATGTGTATTTTCAATTGACAAAGCCCCGTTTTTTCAAAACCCTAACTTATTATTGCAAAGATTCCTCCCATTTAAAAGATCCTATCAATTCTATACAACTAAAGTAGATTCTAGGTTTATAAATCCTTGGTGATCTTCTACATTCAAAAAAGTAAACACATAGGATTTCTTGTGGGTATCGTTCACCAACCGAGAGTCATTAAAGGTTATGGGGAGATTTTTTAAGATTGGATCATCCATCACTACTACGGGTAGGGGCAAAGGAGAATAACACAAGGGAACGATATGATGGAGATCATCATTGTTGTATATGTAAGTCATATATGAGTCATTAATAAGTCATGTATTAAAACATTTAGTAATAGTTAACTTTGTGTGGGTTGGGTGCGAAGGTGGTTTTCTAACGAGGGTTTCTACTCTAAATCCTAGTGTGCTACTAGTGATTGCTTTTATATTTTCTTCCGCTCTTAAACACCAACTGAATCCAATTTGAAATTTATTAATTTGGACTTCTTAATTAAATGATTTAATTTATTAATTTGGACCCTTAAGGTGCATACCTATTTCATTAGTCAAGGAAATGCGTGGGGTCATGTATAATTAGGGATTGAGAGTTATTTAATAGTGTTAGACTTCTGTTAAAAAAAATAGGGGTTGTGTCAAGGAGATTAACAAAGTGAGAGCTAAATAAATAAGACATTAAAAATAGGTTTAAGTTAAAGAAATCCTTTTATTTTTTATATTTTGTATTTATGTGATAGTACTTATTTGATTTGAAAAGAAAAAAAAATCTTACCTTAAGGTACAATTAGTTAAGAACATTTTGATTATATTCCATGGAAAAAATTTCTTTTAAGGTAGGTAAGAAAATAATCTAAAGAAAAAATTGACTAAAATTTACTTCATCCCTTTCAATTTGAAAAATATGTAAGAAAATAATGTAAAGAAAATTTTGACTAGAATTTTTCTCCTTCCTTTCAGTTTGAAAAATCTTGTGTTTTAAACACTATCAAAAGTTGGAAAAGAATAAATATTTCATATTCTTTGTGCCAATTTTTTCCTATCAAACACACTTTAGTTTCATTTGGTAACTCATCTCACTCGTAAAATAAAATTGACAAAATGAACTCCAATTTGTTAATATTTTTACTGGGTTGCCCTGATAATAGATCGGGATTACATCATCTCTAGTTAGATATAACGTTAATATATTTATGTTTAATTTGGTTTTTTATGAAATCCATATGGAAACAAATATTATAAGGTCCGTGCGAGTTAGGGTGGAGTTTGTTCTTCTTTTTAATGACCTTCTTGAGGACGTAGTCTCCCACTTTCAGCGACTAGCTCTTAACTTTATTATTATAGTAACAAAGTCTTTATTACTATGTCACATGTTATATTTAGGCATCTACTCCTATATCTTCTATCAAATATAAATCCATCCTTCATTTTTCATCCTTATTTCGATCATTGAAGTGTTTCACTCTATGGCAGTCCAATCTTCTTTGGTACTACTACCTAAGACTTAAATGCTAACATAAAGGGTGTTTCCCTATTTGGCATTCTCGGAGTTGTCCTATATGACCATAGTACACTGGACAAATCCTCAATCCATTTTGCTTTGGCCTCCTTTAACTTGGCTTTGATCCATAAATGAAAAGTTTGATTCGTCACTTCCATCTGACCATTGTTTTGTCAACAACCGGAGCTGATTCAAATTGCTTAATATCTTATCTTTTAGAATAAGATTCTAGATAGTACCACCATGATATGTGATAAAGGCTTGAGGTACTCCATATCTCCATTTTATGTTCCTCCAAATTTATTAAAAACATTTGTTTATTAGTGATGTAGATCATGGGCTCTGCGCCTACCCATTTTGTAAAGTAGTCCACTGCCACAATGAGGTATAATAAGCATCCTATTGCAGAGGGAGGGATGAAAATATCCATTCCCCATTAAAAAATGACCATGATGCAGTTATGGGAGTTAAAAGTTGATGGGGTTAGTGCCTTATATTCGTATGCCTTTGGTAGGAATCACACTTCTTGGCATAAGCATGAGCATCTTTGACCGGGTTCGGCTAATAATATCCTTGGGTAATGATTCTCTTAGCTAAGGATCATCCTACTATATGATTTCCATAAGATCCTTCATGCACTTCCTTCAAGATATATTCAACCTCTTTGGGATGGACACACCTTAGGATGGGTAAAAGGGAACCTTTTTTTGATAATATTTTCCTCAAAATAGCAAACTTAGTTGATATGAATTTGATCTTCCTAGCCTCTCTTTTTGATTTTGGGATCTTATCATTCTACATGTAATCTATGACAGGGTCCATCCATGAAGGTCCGAGGTTCAAGTTAAAAATTTCTATCTCATCGTCTTCTCTTTCAATTCTTAGTTTGGCTAGATTCTCTATCTCGACTACCTTCCGGAGTTTGGTTATAGTGGTCGATGCGATTTTGACCAAGGCATATGCTCTGGAGTTTTATATTTTTGGTACCATCTTCATTTTCACTTTTTAAAAATTGAGATATTAGTGTTTTCACTTTGGATAAATATTTTCCCATATTCTCATCTTTGGCCTCGTAATATCCCAGTACTTGTATCACCATTAGTTGTGAATTTCTATGACCCTTTATTTGTTTTACTCTTATTGACATATCAAGATTTAATCTTGCCATCAAAGATTTATACTTTTCTTTGTTGTTGGAAGTTAAAAATTTAAACTCGAGTGCGTATTTAATATTTATCCCATCAAGAGATAAAAGGATTATGACTTCCCCAATTCCCACACTCATAGGAAGATCCATATATATACAACTTCCAAAATGCGACTTCTGAGAAAAACATTTCTTGTTTATCCTTTTGTCAATTAGTTGGTATCATTTCAACATCTTCGTTAATATATATAAGTGTGACTTCATCTAGATAAGGCTCATCCCATCAGCATGCCCCCTCTTAGTGCTACCCATACTCATCCTTATATGGTCCCACGTCATAATGGACTAGGTCAAACAGTCTCAACCTGTGAGACCCAATCAAGATAACATCTATGTCTACTCATGAAGGCTATCGATGTGCTCCAGGTCTTGGCCCTGCCATGTATCGATCCCATACAATGTCATTAAGATGAGACTAGTCACATTTAGCGAGCAGACATCACTCTCGGCCTCATCCATAAGGAATACCACCTCATTAATGTCATCCAGTCGAGACCTCACAAAGACGACATCAACAACTCACATGGAACATATGATTTGGACATCAAGGGGACACGTGGACAAAACTATTATAGCGTATCAACCCCACGTGGGAGGAATATTTTATCATTATGACATACACATGGATATGACAGTTGTCACTCTCTCATTGATCTCATGCACACCGGCTGCATGCTGGGGGTGACACTGCACACCCCCATGGCTATTAAAGGCTAATGCATCATCTTCACAAGGGATCAAAATTCCAAACCCCTACCGTTACTCTATTGATATATCTTTTTAGAGAGATAAATCTTTTAAACCACATTAATGGCTTTTAGCCACCATTCATAGAATTATTACATTTTTGCATAGTGGACGTGGGCCAAGGCCGAACCACTTAAACATTTATCTCTCCTTTTATCTCTCATCTCTTCTGTAATCTATATTTTCCTTATATTATTGCTCTTATTATAACATTGTTATACAGTTCTAGAAGCTTGAGTTGCTCACTGACTTGAGGTGGTGACATCTTCAGTATCATTATTTTTAGCAACGTTTGTGGGAAGAGATTATCTTCTTCCTTTTCTTCTTCACTTCAACACTTCCTCTTTGCCTCTGGTGGTGATCCAGATCCACCGTTGTTGGACCTGGATCACTATTAAAAGATCTAGGGTGGTGTTTATTAAGCTTTCCCTAAATCATCTCATTTCTAGTTCTGTTATTCCATATCTTCTCTCCCTATTTTTTTATTAGACCCTCTTGAAATGGCAACTGACCCACCATGTAATAACAGAGCTTGCTCTAGCCAACTGCTTCCTCGGTCAGAAATGGGTGATGTGGAGATATTATTGAGATCCTTGGTAACCAACCAACAATAAATGCAACCATAATTTATGGCCTGCAGTCAAAGTGTGATGGGTAAGATCCATGAGGATCCAACGACGGATATCATAACGCTGGTGGCCAAAGAGGTGGTGGACACAGCGGAAAAGAGACCACCCCCAGCCCCAATTAAGGAAGCATAACACCACTGCATGAGTAATAACATTACGGATCCACAACGTCTCCACCTTAAAAAGCAAGGTCAAGAGTGCCCAGATGACTAAGACTGTGATGAGGAAGCTTGTTGGGAGAGGTATGAGATTTCTGATGATACATGATGCCCTAGAGCAACACCAGCACAAACTTACCAAGGTAATAGCAATATACATACTCCCAAGAGCCAACAAAGAGTCTCATCATTTGTTAAGTTAAGCAAAGGATCAACCTTTGATAGTCTCGGCCCTAAAGATGAAGTAGGATGAAACAAACACTCCTGCTTTTTCAGCATAAGTGGCGTGAGGGGAAACAGTCACCATGAAGATGAAAGGCTAAGATGAGACTGTGAAAGGGAGAACCAAAGAGAAGTCTAAAATTGGCAGAGAACCGTCGATCGGGATCCAGTACATGTGGCAATGAAGATATAAAGGGGTGGAGATAATATAGTGGCAGAAGAGAAGCCGTGGAATACTTCTATTCAAAGTTTGGAGGATAAGATCGACGACTTGATTAAAAGATGAGACCCCAGCCGTCGAGGTTAAATAGAGGGGTCATCATTTGTGCCGAGGAATGCCATCTATCCTACCCCAGATAAATTCAAACCACCAAGTGTAACACCGAGGTATGAGGGGAGCACAAATCTTGTGCATCACATCTTGATGTATCAGTCAGCAGTCGATATTTATTCGACACCTGATGAGATCAGATGCTGATCCTTATCAAGCACTCTTATAAGCGTATGGAATGTTTGGTACATCATCACGTTGAGAGGCTTTATAGAGAATTTTAATCAATTAGCATAAAAATTCATCCGTAATTTCTTCTTTAGCATGAAGCCGCCGAAGTGTGTGACTCATCACTTGCACGTCAAATGGGGGAAGAATGAACCTCTGAGAGAGTACAACTCTTATTTCAATAAAGAGAAGTTGGAGGTCAAAGATTGCGATGATAACCCTCATTAGTGGGCTACAACTAGGGAAACTTTTATGTTATGTCTTTGAGGATTCTCCAAAGACCATAAAAAAAATCCTGGCCATGTCCGGTAGGATCATCAATGCAAACGAGTCCATGGCGCACAAGAGAAGGGACACAAAGGAGACTAATAATGAAAAGTCCATCCAGAACAAGGATAAAGAGGGGGAGAAAAGGTCGAATAACAACAAATTTGCCAGGTATACTCCACTGACTATAAGCCCAAATTTGATACTGGATGAGATTAAAGATGATAGATAACTCAAATGGCCTAAAAATCTTAAGTCCTATCCTCAAAAGAGGGATAAAATCAAGTGGTGTGAGTTCCACAAAGACCACGACCATATGACTGATAAGTGCTTCACCCTCAAAGACAAAATAAAAAAACTGTCGAAGTAAGGGAAGCTCAGAAAGTATGTGGATAAGAGTTGTGGCCGAGATGAGGGTGGAAAGATATTTAATGGAATAAAGGACAACAAGCTTAAAAAGGAAATGCTGGCAGACAAGAATGAAGTTGGGTCTGATGATAGTGGGGGCACTGATCACCACCTTCTAATAAAAATCTCGAAAGCTAAGGGAGATTTTCACATGATTTACTTTTACATCAAAATGATATGTGGTGGCCAAGTAGGTGGAGGCACCGAACCGGCAGATAGAAAGTCTCACTTGGTTGAAGTAAATGCAACACCAAAAGGAATAGAAGTCAACTTTGCAGAGACTGGGGCAAAGTCGTGCAAGTTGAAAAAAATAGATATGGACAACCTTCTGATAATATTATTAAGGTTGGATTTTAAGGGAATATTATCTCCCCAAGACGACCCTATGGTCATTAGTATGAGATTTCACGGCTATCACGTGTCTCGTATTCTGGTTGATGGGGGAGTTCGACCGATGTTATGTTCTGGGAGTGTTTCAAAGGACTAAAACTAAGTAAGAAAAGATTAGTTCCATACCACTAACCACTGATCGTCTTTAGTAGAGATAAAGATCACCCACTGAGGGTATATGATATGGATGTCAATATGGGTACCTAGACAAGGTGACTAACCAATAAAGTTATCTTTTTTTATTATGGACGAGCACATTTTCTCGACCTATAATATTATCTTGGGTATAGTGGCTCTAAAAGAGTTTGAGGTCATCCCATCCACCGTTCACTAGATGATGAAATTACTGACTCCCTATGGAGTGGGGGAAGTACAAAGTGACCAAGTGGAATCTCGGGAGTGATATTTTACCTCAGCTGATAAAAAAGAGTCTCATAAGTGGAAGATGACTTCCTTCAATATTAACACTCTGGACCCAAGAGACGAAAGAAATCTTAAAAAAGGAGAACCCTCATGTTGTTTCTGATGTGTTGTGTGTGTGGACTTCATAGACCTTAACAAAGCCTAATGAAAAGATAGTTTTCTTCTACCTCAAATTGACTAGATGGTGGATGCCACAGCCAGGCATGATCCTATGAGTTTAATGGATGCATATTCGTGGTACATTCAGATCTTCATGCATGAAAACAACGTTGAGAAGACTTCCTTTAACACTGATAAAGAAACCTACTTCTATAAAGTAATACCCTTTGGCTTAAAGAACTTCGGGGTAATCTATGATAGGTTGATCAATAAGATGTTCGAAGATCACTTTGGGAAGACCATGGAAGTGTATGTAGATAACATGTTAACGAAGAGCTAAAATGCCAAAACTTATGTAATTGACCTAGATTGTACCTTTGACACTATGGATAAGTAGAAGATGAAGATGAATCCAACTAAGTACATCTCTGGGTTTGGCGTAGTAAAATTACTTGGGTTTATTATTAATCAACGGGGGATTGAGGTTGCGAGTACAAAAAATATCATAATAAAGAGATCCACAAAAATAATCACAAAGAACATAAAGTAAAGATCGTACGCAACAATGATATACGTCGTTCAACAACTCACCTACGTCCATGGAGAGGTTACTGTTTATTATAGTGTCTCTCAATAAGTTTTGTTACATCCATTTGCCCTGAGTCAAGATGTATAATTTATAGGTGAATCATCATAGAGTTTGAGTTGTACAAGGAACTTCAAATAACACGTGTATATACTAAGGAGTACCTGAATATCTCTTTAAAGATTATTGGTACCTGATTTGACTTTGTCTGGAAGTCTTCTAATATATTTAAAGTACTCTTATATAAATTAATTCATGATTTGGTTCGGGTAACATTTTAATCAATCTGGGATAATTGGCTACTTTCATTAATTGTATTAAATGGGCTCCGCCAACTGCCCCTAAAAATTTTGGGCCTTGGGGACTTTGGGACAATAATTTTTAAAGGTCCCATAAATTGAAATCTCCATGCCTTTAGTATGAAATGGATTTTTTAAATACGAGAAATATGCAGGGTACACTCATCCTGAACAGATCTTCATGGCATACTTGTGATTTATTTGAATGGGCGAGGGTACTGTTGTCCGACCAGGTATTTGAACCGCCAAAATTCATTTTAGGTGATTGTTTTCATTATTGACATCAGGTTTCAAATTGGAGTTACAGTCCCCCATGTTAGTTCAGTTCAGTTCACTTCCTTCCTTGCTTGCTAAGATTTTGCTAAGTTCGTCTTCTTCACTGTTTTCTTTCCCTTTGGGGATTCATCAATATTTGTAAGTCTAACTCTTCCCTTTTCAAGATTTTCTCAAAACTTATTGTGTATCGGTAGCTAGGGTTTTCTTTATTGTTTGTACAATTATAGCGTTGCTAGATAACAAAATGGTAGATGAATTAGGTGCCAGTACAATATTCCTGATTGGGTCATCATAGATTGTGCCCCTCTTCCTAGAAATGTTCGTGATGTTGAAAGGGGCACACGATTCACACCCTCCTAATAACCTATGGGGTTTAACATTTTCCCCAAACCAGTTGTTCATTAGGTTCTTCATATTATTTGAAATCGTGTCTGCCCAATGTTCTCTCAATGTTTGGAAGATAGTTAATGGGGTCCATAAGATAAACACCCTTTATGGGATAAAATTAGGCATTACTGAGATCTGCTACTGCTACGTGTGGTCGCTAACCAAGGAAGATCTTTTGTATTTAAAAACCAAGAAGGCTTAGAGGGTTTTGGTGGTGAAGCTTTTGGATTCCCATAAAGATTACTAGGAACACAGTTTCATTGTTAGAAACTGGCAATGTCCTCCTGCTGGTGTGGGCAAAAGGTAATGAGGCCCTATAATTTTTTACTATAGAGAGGCCCAAATAGGTCGCTTCTTCTTTTTTTGTTCTTGACTACGTGTTTCTTGCCTTTTTTATCCTCTATCCTCTTAGCTAATGTTATTCTCCTTTTGTTCTTACATCTCATGTCAAAAATTAGGAGCCTAATCTAAGTGAGGTTGATGCTGATGAGCTTTTGAAAGCCTGTAACATCAAGGAAAGTCTATCAGATGGCGAGCACCCAAGGTCGACAGCCTTCCTATTGGAATACAAAAATACAATTACTAGTTTTATTGCTCACTTGGTCGATAAGCTTCTGACCTTAAAATCTCCCGAGGTCGGTCCTTTTGACCCCATTATGATAGAGGAGGAGGAAGATGGAAGAAGAAGAAGAAGAAGAAGAAGAAGAAGAAGAAGAAGAAGATGACATCACCCCTCTAATAAAGAGATGAAAGTTGAGGCTCCCTGATGATGAAGATGATTAGGCCATATTGTATGATTGACTTAAGTCTCCTAATACATCTAATACCGGTTCCCTTAGGGCTTTTGGCTCTAGCCCGTTAGACAAATGAAAAGAGAAAGATATGAATAGCGAGGAAAAAGAGAAGAAGAGACGAAGAGATAAAGAGAGAGAAGGAATAGGAGAAGAAGAAAGAAGAAGATATGAGGGTGGCTAAAATGAAGTTGGCTCTGAAAGACTCTCATTTCCCCATCATGTCGCAGCTGATGAGGGGGATAGCATGGGTGATGCCCCTACTTCTCCCCCGACCTGCTGAAGATGGCGGTGCTCGCTGTCGATTGCAAGAATTATTCAAGGTTGGGGTCATCCCAGCTCGCCCTCAAAACTTCTCATGGGATGGCCCTGGTAAGTCTTCTCCATTATTTATTTCTTCGCGCTTTCTCTACTTTTGTACTAACTCACCTCTCTTTTTCTTTTTGTGCAGCTGTTGTCCGATTTCACAACTCTTTTGGATGACTATGCCACCAAGTCCAGGACCGAGCAAGAGCTAAAATAAGCTCTAAATTATGAGAAGAAGGCTTTTACATAGGCTTACTAGGCGTGGGAGCAAGAGAGAGAATCTAACTAAATCTTATGATGCTCTTGGGGAAACCCAAAAGGTGATGGTTGCTGAGAAGGCCTAGTTAATCAAAGAAAAGAAGCTTTATCCGATAAGGTTGTTAAACTAGAGGGGGACCTTGCCCATGAAAAGGACGACATCTATCGTGAGGGATTCAACAAGGCTTACGGTGATGCATAGCCGTAGCTGGCATATAAATGCAAGGTGGCCTTTAAGAAGGGTTGGTATCAGGCCTTCAAGTATGTCATAACATCTACTGAGTCTGTTATTTTTGTCCTCCACTCCTCTAGTTCTGATCCCTTTGAGGAGGATGAAGATGGTGATCGTAAACCTGTTGCTCATGTTGGGACTATTTCTGCTGAGGTCGGCGCTGATGAAGATACTGGTAGGGAGAAGCCCATCATTGATAAGGGATATGCCATTATCGAAGTCGACCATGAGAAAGAATAAGGCCCGTAAACTAAGAATTTTTACTTTCTTCCTTGTACGGTTTTGTCTTTTGGAAGTTTATAATTATTTATGAAAACTTACTATACTGGAACTTGGCCCCCTCATTTTTGTTAATTAATAAAGATGAAATATTTTTCTTGTGCATGTATTTTCTCGATATTTGTATGTTGACATTTTCTTCTGATCTGGTGTGTGTTGTGTGTAGTTTGTTAATTTAAATAGGTTTATTCCTCCTAACTCATGCCTAGTCAGATCCTTGGGCTAAATATCATCTTAAAGGCTTGCAAAGCCTTAGTAAAGATGTATAAATCTTTGAGGGAAAGAAACGAGCAATACAAGGACAATTTGAGTTGGTCGCTAAGCTATAAGGCAATCTTTAAGAGATGGATGATATAGATGACTCAGTTCAAGAAGAAGTCAATTCCTTGATGGACAAACTCCTGGAGAACACTAAGGTTAGCCAAGTGGCTGAAGTGCTTTGAGTAAAAAATGATGCTCTGAGAAGGGAGGTAGCTGGGCTAAAAGCCAAGATTACTAAGCTCGAGGAACACGTTGAGAGATTTGGAAATGACTTCAAAATGGGACCTCAAGAAGCGTGGTCGAAGGAATATATGCAGTCTGGGCCAATGCCCCAGCGAAGCTTAAAGAGGTAGAGGATGAAGCTTTCTCTTGTGGGTGGTTGATCGCTCTTAGGGAGGTCAAGACACCCAAGGATTTTAGGTTATGGTATAAGTACCAAGTTGATTGTCCTACCTACTATCACAATACTTTCTTGAGGTATGAAAAATGGATTTCAGCTGATGTTATTCCATCCCATATCTTAGAATATGGTCTACATAGTGATGTGGAAGAGCTTCCTACCAAACTAGATGATGGACAAATAGTGGATGTTGTTAAGTATCTTGGCCGCCACCCTGAGAAATCTTGTGTGCTTGTAAATTTTTGGTGTTTGTTGTAAATGTACCTTCTCATTATAGTAAATGAAAAGTTTTATTTATCAATTTCTGATGTTTTGATCATGTTTTGACTAAACATGCATACTTATTGACCAAATATTATTGATCGCCATCTTAGGTCCTTTGTTGTTTAAGTGGGATAGTATTTAGGTCTTATCACTTTGAGCCTCATTGATGACTAAATGGCATTAAGAATTAGCATTAGCCACACATTGTTTATACGTTTAAACATTCTCCTAGTCCAGTATACCTCAAAAGTATCATTCCACCTACTTTACCTTTTAGGTTGTATCGTCACACTCCTTTAGGACTAAGCAGGATGATGGAGAGAATGGACCGAGTAATTGAGCCATCTGCCCGAATAGGTTTTTACAACCAACTAAGTTGGCTTTATTGCCTAAGGATCCCCTGCAGGGCTTTTATTACTGTCGGGGTAACTCATGAGGTCCTTTATTTTCATAACAAGGGCCCGACGGTTGTAGTAACCCTGCTCATCATGTAAAATTCCCTGATTAAAAGCGAGTTAAATCAACTTATTGTAGTCCCAGGAGTTTATTCATGCATGATGGAGTTGTCTTTTGGAAAAGGTATGTATGAAAAGGGCTGTTACTTAGGGCGTTTAATACAAGATTAAACTATTAAAGTAACTCCGAACTGTTTTTTGAAGAAACTCTTTTCTTTAAATCAAATCAGTTTAATCACAAGATGTGTCTAATAAAACATGTACGAGATCAGTTCAAGATTTGATAACAGGTTTAGTAAATCAGTTTAAAATAATTAAACTCAACACAACCACGAGAATGAGATGAGTAGATGTAGAAAGATTAAGTACAAGAGATTTTTAGCATGGTAAAACCTCACCCAACTGAGGAAACATCCACGGTGACTTCTAAGTAACAAACTAAAAATCCACTAAAACAAAATATTCAAGTTACAAAATGTATAACACACATGCACACAAATCAGACCTATACAAGTTTAGAAATGTACCCACTGGTTTTACTTCTAACTTCTCTGCAGTTCTAATTGTTGATGTGGCTTTCCGAGTTTGCAAATTTCTCCAGTTTTGTTCCAATCTTTACGTCGACTCTTGTTGATTCAAGATCTTGTACCCAACACTTCTGTGTTGTAGTGTGTCAAGTGTTTGTGATGGTGATATAACACAAGCATGCACACACACATGCTTATTTTTATACAAACAATCCTAATGAATTACAAATCAAATCTAGATGTTGTGATTTTCAGTTTCTCTCTTCTTAGGAAATAAAATAACTTTGTTTGACCTTTTAATCAATCCCGAAATCAAAGGTTACCTTGCTCATAAGACTACCAAGGTCATATCCAATTTCAGAGGGTGTTAAAAATGATTTTGAAATTGGAAACCACTAATTGCGATTCTAACTAGGTCAAAAGTCTTGTTTCAAAAGAACTAGAAACAGAAAATAATTTTTTGATTCTAGAGTAGAAAATCATTTAAGGAAAATAAATCAACAAACTAATTTCTCAAGATGAGAAATTAAAAATGCAGCTCTAACTGTAATATAACACAAATGACCAGATCTATGATTTCTATGAAATAGAAATACAGATCTAACCTAAATGTTTAAGTTGGACACAAGATCTTAAACTCGGAGGAATAAAACTCTATCAACGATCTTCAAACCCCTACCAGCAACACTCTCAAACACAAGGATGGTGTTTGGTAAAATTGTTTTAGGATAAGGAAGATTAGGCTTTGAAAACAGGTTAGGTTCTCTCTCTCTCTCTCTCTCTCTCTCTCTCTCTATCTCTCTCTCTTTCTTCTCGCTTCTCTTTCTTCTCTCTCTTCTCTCTCCGGTTAGACGAAGTGGAAAAAGTTCTCAAATGCAAAGGCTAAGACTCATTTTATACTGAGGGACGAAGATTCGATAAGGCTGTTCAAAATCAAGGGCAGAGATTTAGTCTTGCCAAATTGACTTTGATCCAACAGTGAAATAAAAGCGGTGAGTTAAATGGCTTCTGATTGGTTGAGAAGGGTTTCACAGGGATTTACCTCAAACGCATGCAGAGTGTTGATAACAACAATCCAAGGGCTGATAAAGGACAACGGTTATGAATCTTCAAAGAAACACAAATCAGGTCGGTATATGAATGACATTTGTAGGGCTGCGATCAAGGCTCACACGCGAGTTCCAAAATAATTACAAGCGCACCCTGAGTTCTCAAGCGCTTTCGGATCCTACCCAAATAAACTTTCAGGTGTGAAAAGGTAAAACCAGAAATAGAAGAATGACCCCAAAACTTTTATAATCCAAATTTTATTATGAAAAAATTATCTAAAAATGTTTAAAAAATCCCAAAAGTTATTAAAACCAAATTAAAGGGCATTTAACTCACACACAATGAAGCAACATGTGAACAATATATTCAATCCTAGAGTGTGTGGATGTGATTTTATACCTCCAATGAATCAAGTGTGGTATAAGATGAAGATTCTGAGGCTCTTTGGATTCTAGGGAATGGGACACTAATTTTGTCACTATTTGCAAACTAGATGAGCACCTATACAATGTAGACTAAAGTGAGTAAAGAGTATAAGGTGCTTCAAACTCCCCCTTTGGAAATATGTGACAAAATCTCCTTTGAGTCAACTAGGACTCGTAGGGATGCAAAGAAATAAGGAAAAACCTATTCCTATAAAAAAATTATATCTACCCATTTTCTAGAAACAAAATATTACATAACTCAACTAATTACAGATCAATACTCTAATCACATCTGTTGAATACAACCGTACAGATTCCTGCAAATAATCACTAAGATCAAGCTTATTAGAAATATGTACAAAAAATTGATCATAAGACTCAAATTTCTCCCCCATTTTGTCTCAAATGGACAAAGGGAATATTACTCAAGTTATAGGAGTTTATTCAGCACAAACCATTCCTATCGATTTACGCAAAGCAATAAATCTATTATAATCCAAAGGTTTGGTAAACATATCTTTCAGTTGCAAATCAGTAGGAAGATAATTGATTTCTAATTCCTTAGTCTCAACTAATTCGCATATAAAGTGATGTCTAATTTTTATATGTTTAGTTCGCGAGTGTTGAATAGGATTTTTAGAGATATTGATCGCGCTTTGATTATCACAATATAGATGTAATTGATCTTCGTGAATACCATAATCACTTAGCATTTGCTTAAGCTATAGTAATTGGGCACAGTAACTTCCAGCGGCTATATATTCAAATTCAGTTGTTGATAAAGAAGTGCAATTTTTCTTCTTATTACTCCATCCTACCAAATTATTACCAATATAGTAACATGCTCCTGATGTGCTCTTACTATCATCAGTACACCCTGCCCAGTCAGCATCAGTGTATCATGTTATGGTACTAAAAGTATCATTGGTGAACCAAAGTCCTAAATTTAGAGTGCCTTTGATGTACTTAATGATTCTTTTTACACAAATTAAGTGGATCCCTTTAGGATTATTTTGATAACGGGCACACACACAAATTGCGTTCATAATATTAAGACACGAAGTAGTAAGGTATAGTAAGGTTCCTATCATACTACGATATAGAGTAGGATCTATGGGTTTACCACTCTCATCCTTAGAGAGTTTTACCATAGTACTCATGGGAGTTTCAGAATATTTGGCACTTTTAAGACCGAATTTTTTAACAATCTCTAAAGCATATTTAGATTGTGAAACAAATAAGCCTTCTAAATTCTGTTTGACTTGAAGACCCAAGAGAAATTGTAACTCCCCCATAAGAGACATTTGAAATTCTTTATGCATAATTGCAGAAAACGATTTGACTTCTGAGGGAGAAGTGGATCCAAATATGATATCGTCAACTTAAACTTGAGCTATAATAATATGTTTGTCAAAATGATTGACAAAAAGTGTTTGATCATTTCCACCTCTCTTAAATCCTTTGTCTGAGAGAAAGTTGGAAAGGCACTCATACCAAGCTCTTAGAGCTTGTTATAAGCCATATAAAGCCTTTTTAAGACGATAAACATGATTAGGATACTGAGGGTCAATGAACCCTTTGGGTTTTTCAACATAGGTCTCTTCAGTCAATATTCCATTCAAAAAGGCAGATTTGATATCCATTTGGTAAAGTGTAAAATGTAAGTAACAAGCTATTGCAAAGAGAAGACGAACAGATTCTAAGCGAGTAACAGGGGCAAAAGTCTCGTTAAAATATATTCCTTCAATTTGAGAGTATCCTTGTGCAATTAATCTTGCTTTGTTTTTAATGATTATCCCACTTTCATCAGATTTATTTTTAAATATCCAACATGTGCTAATAACCTTTTTATGATCAGGCCTAGGTACAAGATACCAAACATCATGAATGATAAATTGAAGAAATTATTCCTGCATTGCAGAAATCTAATGAGGGTCATTCAGTGCCTCATTTACATTCTTTGGTTCCACAAGGAAAGAAAAACATGCATAATGAGCATAGTTTCTTAATTGAGATCTTGTACGTACGGATTCAGTAGGGTTACCAACAATGTTGTCTATGGGATGATCTTTAGAAACCCAGTTAGGTACTTCAAGTGTCTCAATTGGTAAAGAATCATCTATTTCTGGAGAGACATTTTCTAAAACATTTTCAGACTCTTCCATAATAGTTGATTCTCCAGTCTTACTTTCAACAGTAGTGTCACTCACAATAACATTTATGGATTCCATTAAGGTCTTAGTGCGAAGATTATAAATACGGTATGCTCTACTTTCAAGAGAATATCCTAGAAAGATAGCTATATCTCCACGAGTCTCAAATTTGGACAGGTGTTCTCTGTCTTTGCAGTCATAACAAGTTCTACCAAAGGTTCTAAGATATTTAAGATTGGGATTTTTCCCATACCATAGTTCATAAGGGATTTGTTTAGAATTCTTCCTAAGATAGACCATATTGATGATATGACACGCAGTTCTAATAGATTCTACCCAAAAGTATTTAGGTGGGCACTTGGCATGAATCATAACACGTGCCATCTCTTGAAGAGTATGATTCTTGTGCTCAGCAACTCCATTCAGTTGGGGAGTTTTGGGAGCACTGAATTCATTTTTGTAACCATTATAGTCACAATACTCTATGATACCAGTGTCTATGAATTCTCCACCTCTATAACTACGAATTCTATTTACTTGAGTTGTCCTTCTCATTTTCAATCCAAAGTATGATTTTCAAAATTTTTTGGAAAGTATCAGACTTTTGTTTTAAGAAGGCTACCCAAGTAAATACAGTGTAGTCATCAACCATAACAAGAATGTAAATGTGTCCACAGAGACTAACAGTTGGAGAAGGACCCATTAGGTCCATATGGATGAGCTCCAAAGGTCTAGAGGTTAGGATATCTTTAACTTTCTTATGAGATGCCTTAACAATTTTTCCTTCCTGATAGGATCCACAGACAATATGAGAAATAGGTTTGATCTTAGGAATACCTCTAACTATTTCATGTGAAGATAACCTACTAAGATTTTTGTAATTTATGTGACCCATTCGATTATGCCATATCTAATTGTCATCCATTCTGGTAATGTTACAGACCTCAGTACTGTTCTGGACAGTATAACAATTATCAAGAGTCCCGAGTCCTGTAATTACGTACTCACCTTTATCATTTGTAGAGGGGGCTTAAAGGTAACCCTGAGATTAGGGATAATTCTCCCATTAGCAACAGTGTTTGGGATTAATAAACTGTGGCAGCTCAGCGTGGAAACTCAGCGAGGCACCTTAGTGTGTCAACTCATACTTTAGCTTATTGTGTTAGTCATATCGTATCTTTGTTTATATTGACTATAAGCTATAATGGTGGTAATGATGTAACGAGAATAATGCTGATTTTTAGTGTGAGGTCAAACGGTAGTCGCGAAAGACTAGGCTTGGCAGGGCCTGGGAGAGCTTTCATGCTCTATCCAATGACCTCATCGTGGGAACTTTAGAGGGACTTGGTTTGGAGGATTGAGAAGTGAGGCACTGTTGGTACTTGTCCTGACCATCCTAGATATACCTGGTAAAATACCGAAGGACCCTTACCGTGGAACCTCGGGCGGAGCAGCTTGGAGTTCCATCGGGCGTTGAGTTATGAGCCAAATAACCCTCTACTTAATGTCTGATTGGACATAAATATTGTATATTTATTCCCCTAATTTTCGTGCATTTGTGAACCCGAGTAATGTAACCTATATGGATTTGATGCACATTCATGCTACTCGTATTTCTCTTATTGGTTTTACAGGTTAATTATGCAAGCAACGCAAAAGAGAAAGCGAGATAATGAAAAAAAAGCTAAGAGGGCAAGTTCAAGGGCATTTTGGTAATTCTGCATCTAGATCCTGAAGGAGGAGTCAACTGCAAAGTTGAAGAGCTCGGAACAACGAGAACACTGGAAGAAACTTCACCCAAATTCGAGCTACGGTTGATGAGTTATGACCAGTTGAAGTTGGAGAAAAATCCAAGGAAGAAAGGAAAGAAAGCAAGAAAAATTCTAAGTGTTGAATAAGCACCCCAAACCAGCAAGCATTCGCGAACCCAAGGGCGAACCGGTTTGGGGGGAGAATCGGTTCGAGGTACATGCGAACCGATTCAGGGGGCCTGATGCGCGAAATTTCTCCTCCATTTTGATTGGCTCCCAAGAATCCTATTAGGTTAAAAACTCTAAAAATATAGTAGGGAACGTAGAGAGGAACTGAGGAACAGCCGTTGTGGATATTTTTTGGTAGTTTTTGATAGAGAAAAAGAGAGGAAAACATCTAGGAACCTAACTTCAATTAATTGCTGCAAGATCAATACATTTCCGGGTTTGTTTTCAAGTTGTATTCCATGCTTTATTTTTATGATATTTGGTATTCTTGCATGGTAATTTTTATGTATGATTTGAATGAATTTTTGCGTTTTTAACATTTAGCTACGTATATTAATCTAGTGTTATCATGAGTTTATTCTCATGCAACGTCATTATTTCATGCATCGTTCAGTTTAATATGTCCGGCTAGGTTTAAAGGGTTGGGATGCATGAACCCAACCTAATGTGTTAGTGCATATGTATAAAGTTAATCCGATGAATTTAATGATTGATTATGATCGTATCGCATAATTACATAATAATTGTGGATCTTTATATCTCGTTTACCTCTGGGTACTCGTGATGATTTAGAGTACAATTTGAGTGTCATTACCGCGATGCCGATTTACTCATCCTCAGATTGGGTATGACGCGGGCATGAACCTCGTATACATAATGCTTGGGAGTAATAAATTTCGGGTCAGATCAACCAGATAAATTAATGATTAACATTATCACTGCACTACACTAGGGTTGGGGGATTGTATTCCCATCATGTTTCTCTCATAGGTTAAAATAAAAAGTTTTTGAAATCATCATTCATTCTCCATTTCGGTAGATTAATTTAGTTGCATCTTTGCTCATTTTGATTATCGCATTTAGTTTAATCATTCCCAAAACCAAATCATTTTTCCTTTTTCCTTAGAGTCAAAGTTAGGATCTTTCTATCTCGTCCCGTCGTCACAACTTCGTTGTCCTTCTTCCCTGTGGATTCGATACCCGACTTACCGGGATTATTACTTGAGCGACAAGCTTACACTTGATCCTAGAGTGAGCGCACTTCTGAGACACATTTTCAGTCGCGTCAATGTCACATCCACTTTATCTGATGTCACTAACTAGATAGGAAATGTCAGACCTTCAATTGAGTAAACCACCATGGTATTTCGGGCTGCCAGACAGTTGGTGAGCCACCTCTGTGACAACAGCCCCCTGACACACAGTGGTTAGGCAAAAAACATCTCTTGGCATTTAATGTTTATGACGTGGGGACAACTAGTGCATCAGGTATTTAATGTTTGTGATATAAAGTATGAGGGATGTATTTCACGGGCATTAATGGCGGAGTTGCCTCGGGGGTGGCGTGGGAGGCTATTTAAGGACCCTAAACACTTATGAGGAGAGCATGATATTTTTTTAGAGTTCATAAGTTATTACTAGAGATAATATACATCCGAGAGAGTTAGTACGGACCAGAGAGTTTTACTCACCCACCATTGTCATTTATTATGAAGCTTTTAATACTTAACATAGATTCTTAAGGGTGATTGGTGTGTTTGGCTGCCTGCCAAGGTGTATCTAGGGTTCTTACTTCTCTCTCCCTCTAGCTAGGTTACTTCTAAAGTTTATTACTACCTTTTGAGTTATACATGAGATAATTGTGAGTTCAAACTGAGTCTATCTTCATTGAGTCGTGTCTGTATGTCCGGTGGTTAATTAATAGTGTTGTTATTTAACTTATTATTACTATACTCCAAAACGGGTTGTGCCTCCATCTTATCTAAACTACCCTCTTACATTTGGCGACTCCGTTGGGGAGGCGTTTTTCTAAATCAAGGAATATGGAACAAGATAACATTAATCGAAGGCTCAACTTTGATGAAATTCAACATAATAAAGAATAGGCGATGAGAGAGCTAGAGGCTCTAAGGGATGGGGCCCCTCGAATAAAGGTACCTCCAGTTCAGGCAACGACCGGCGTTCCAGGGGTGACACAAGCTTCCACGAGTACCGCGTTGGGACGACCTCAAGTGGCACTCCTCATGAATAAGTTTTACGAGTTCTTGCAAACTTTGGTAGCTTCGACGGTGTTGGGAGGATTTAAGGCCAACTCCTTCACAACACCAGGGGTAGCCCCAACGGCCCCATCAAGTGCTGGTGTAATGGGAACAGTCCCAACAAGTATACCCTCTATTATGAATCCATTAGTAGGAAGATTGGGAGTATCAACGGCCCCAACTATGACGACTGCTCCAACTGCAACAGGAACTCATCCCATGGTCCCATTGGTTGTTTCTCTAGTAGTATCACCCATAGAGGAAATGAGGAAGGAGATGCCGAAAGAGATGTTGAAGTTCATGCAGGCCTCCTCGCAATCTTCTGGCGAGGTAGCTTCGATCTATGATAACTTTTGAACACCTTATCCTCAAGAATACAACAATGAGCCCTATCCAAAGGACTATATTACTCTTATTTTTGAAAAATACACAGGGAAAGGGGGAAACCCGAAGGAGCACATTAAGCGCTTTGTTGAACACTTAGGGGAAAATTGTGATAATAAGAAGCTCAGGTTGAGAGAGTTTTCTAAATCCTTAATAGATAAAGCATATACCTGGTATTCTCATTTGGCTCCCAAGAGTGTTTCTACGTGGGAGGAGATGCATGTTTTGTTCGTCTAGAAGTTCTTCCTGGCGGAAGATGAGTTTACTTTGACCCAATTGGGGAGGGACAAGCAACGACCTGGGGAACAAGTGGTGGCGTACGTTCGAAGGTTCAGGGAAAGATCCCTCGATGGGAGGGAGGAGGACAAAGAGTCTAAGTTATTACAGATATGTATGGAAGGACTGCTTCTTGAGTACATTTGTCATCTCATTAATGAAACACGTGAGGGGAATTTTTCTATGTTCTTAAAAGAGGCAAGATATATCTCCTTGGTGGTGCGACCAAATCCGGTGGTGGTGCCCATGATGTTTAGGCAGCCGATACAACCTGTGGAGGGAGGTCTCAGCCCCCAAGGGTAGGGTACACTGAGGGAGCATATGGGTGAAGGCGCCGAAGAAGGACAATAGGAAGAAGTTTGAAAGAGACAGGGAGGACCCACCACCATTTCCTTATATAGTGAAGGAAGATGTCAGTTGTTACAACGCGATGGTCGAAGGAGGAACCGTCTAAGAACCAAAGGGCATTCCTGTAGGGAAACCCGATGCGGTAACAACGGCGGACCCCAAATATTGTGAGATTCATTAGAAGATCTAGCATCCAACAGAGAATTGTTTTAAGCTGAGGAGAATTATCGATAAATATGTGAAGGCAGGGACATTGCAAATCCCTCCGCAGAACGTTAACAAAAACCCACTACCAACACATGGGGCCAATCTGGTGGTGGCCTATGACGAGGAATAAGAGAGAGAAGAAAGAAAGCCAACTACGAAGCAGGGAGAATTCAAAGAAGCTCTGGAAGAATATACGAAAGGAATGGCTAACGGTGTACTAGCCTACGATAAGGTAAGCACCAAAGACATGGAGGACGTATACAGCATTGAAGGTGAGGAAGCATACCTAGTCCTAGGGTATTGTGCCGTTTTAAAATCCCCAAAGTTCACCTGGTTCTTCGACCAATTGGGGATATCGAAAGAGAGTATGTTGGAAATAACCCAGGCAATACTTGATATTGTGAGGAAGAACGCAGTCCCTTCGCTGAGATGGAAGGGACCCATGGCCAGGTTGGTAAGAAGGTTTCTGTCAAAAGTAACCTTCAGCGATGCAGATAGGGCTGTAAGATTCCCTCATAACAGGCCATTATATGTGATCTCCAGTGTCAACGGAATTAGTTTCGCAAGGACTCTTATGGATGGGGGAGCTTTCATCAATATTATGCCAATCAACTCCTTCCACGCAACCAATATTCTAGAAGAAAGGTTGGTCTTCATGCCTTTGGTGATTTCGGGGTATGATAACCAATCTTCCAAATCTATTGGGTATGTTAATGTTGGGATTATAATGGGAAATATGAGTTCCCATATCAAGTTCCACATAATAGAGAGTGCAAATTCCTATCATCTGCTAATAGGAAGGGTGTGGATGCACAACCAAGGGCTAGTTCCTTCTACGTACCACCAATACACTAAGGCAAACATCAAGGGGACAGAGGTGACCATTAGAGCTACGAGGAGGACCTTCTTTGTCGAGGAAGATCACTTGGTGGACGTGGCATTTTACACAGAGTTGGAGGCGAATGGTCGGGTCCTAACGAGAATAATGGAGGGAGCCTGGATACCCTCGATAAGATAAAGGATGGGGCCCTTGAACGAGCAGAATAAAGAGGTCGCAAGCAGCACAAGAGTAATGGCCGAAGAAGCTCACCAGGTGATCCCTCAGCCCCAAAACATCTCAAAGTAGCTCAAAGATAGGATGAGGCCCAGAGTGGATCCGATGGAACATGAGATCCAACGACAAAGAGTGTTGAGTCGGTTCTCGAGAAAAAGGGTGGTCGAGGCTTCTAGAGAGAAGAAGAGAAAGGTAACTACAGCTACCAGCAGAGAGTACAAGAAGGTCACTACCGAAGAAAGAAAAGTGGTATATCGATTATAATGGTGTGAGCGGGTGGCTGAAGAAACTGATGATGAGGTTGACCCGATATATGAATGCTTTCTGGTGGATCAACGGGGACAATATATGGTGATAGATAACTCCAGTATAGAAGAATTTGTGGAGGAAGTCGCTGAGGAACCAGATTACATGGAGAATCAATCGAAATCGCAGGCATAAGAATAGGAGCAGTTGAACCTGGCGAAAGAAGAGGAGGGCCTAAGGCCCATTTTTATCTCGAAAGATCTCAGTGAGGAGAAACGAAAGGCCTTGGTTGAGTTGATTCGGGAATTAATAGATGTTTTTGTGTGGAAATACATGGAGATGGAAGGGCTGGATGAGGGAGTCAGCTATCGCAAATTGAACGTAATTCCTTTAGCCATTCTAGTGAAACAAGCAACAAGAACGTACAAGCCGGAGATAGACTTAAAGATAAAGTAAGAGGTCCATCTCCTATTAGCAACAGGGTTCATCAAACCAATACAGCAATCGTTATGGCTGTCAAGCATTATTCCTGTGGGAAAGAAAGATAAAAACCAAATAAGGATCTACGTGTACTTCAGAGATTTGAATAGAGCTTGCCCCAAGGATGAGTTCACTATGCCCTCCATTGATAGCCTGATAGATGAAACGGCTGGTCATGAGATGTATAGCTTCATGGATGGGTATGTAGTGTATAACTACCCTCGTATGTAGAGAAAATGACGTTCAGAGTCCCGTTGGGCAATTTGATGTACAGAGTAATGCCTTTTGGACTCAAGAACGCTGGGGCTACTTACCAGAGGACAATGATGGCCATTTTCCATGACTTCTTCCATAAATTTGTGGAATTTTATGTGGATGATTTGGTCATAAAATCAAGGAAGGAGGAGTCCCATCTGGGTAATTTGAGGAAGGTGTTTGCCCGATGTAGGAAGTATAAATTGAGGATGAACCCACTAAAGTGTGTCTTTGGAGTAACAAGTGGAAAATTCCTAGGCTTCGTGGTTGATCGTCAAGGGGTGTACATGGACCAGGATAAGCAACGAGCGATCTTAGAGATGCCAAGTCCTAGAACGAAGAAGGAGATGAAGAGTTTCCTCGATAAAGTCTCCTATCTTAGGAGATTTATGGCTGGATTATCCAAGATAACACATCCGTTGATGCAGCTGTTACGAAGGAACACGAAGTTCAAGTGGGAGGAGACTCACCAGGACTCGCTCGCTAACTGAAGAAGGTGCTCAATTCAACACAGATCATGGTTCCCCCACAGGCAGGAATACCATTGCAGCTATACCTCACATCCACCACGAGGTTCGTGGGAGCTTTGTTAGCACAAGAAATTTATGGGGAAGAACGGTCGATCTACTACCTCAGCAGAATCATACACGTGATAGAAGTCAGATATAGTAGCTTAGAAAGGCATTATTTAGCCTTAGTCTTTGTAGCACAAAAACAAAGACATTATATGTTGTCTTTTGCAATTCATATTATAAATAGATGTGATCCTATTAAGTATTTACTAACAAGAACTATATTGATTGGTAGAGAAGGTAGGTGGTTCCTCATCCTCTCCGAGTATGACTTGAAGTATGTAGTTTCTCGCACGATCAAAAGCCAAGCGTACGTCGATTTGTTAGCAATTTTCCCCTCGGGAATGTTTGAACAACCCAAAGAAAGTATTCCAAGAGACGATTTGCAGACCAACCACCCAGACGCAATGGATGAGGAATGGACAATGCAGTTCGATGGATCTTCGGTGAAAAACAAAGGAGTAGCAAGGGTTATTCTTTCAAAATAAATGGAGGAGATTTGCCTTTCCTGCAAATTAGATTTCCCTTATTCCAATAATGAGGTCGAATATGAAGCATTGGTGTTGGGATTGCTAGAGGCTCTTCAAAGGTGAATTTGTTCACTTTTCATTAAAGGGGATTCAAACTTGGTGGTTCAGTAAGTGAATGGAGAGTACGCATTGAAACACATGATCCTGGCACCATACAGAATAATCATTCAGAGGTTCCTCTGCCAGTTCCATCGGACCAAGATCAAGAGGCAGCCCAGAACGATGAATCGTCACCCAGAAGCCTATGCCACCATTTTCTAGAGGATTGTCATGAGAAACGATACAATTACCGTCGTGATCCAACGAAGAATAGATCCTTCAATAGTATAGTCAATTCTACCGATGGAGGACGATGTAGACTGGAGGGGGAGATTAGAGGGCAATTAGAATATGGGGAAGGATCGATGGGGCTGAGGGAATTAGCCCAATACTTCACGAATCAGGGAAACCTTTACTATAGGAACGCAGGAGGATGGTTGTTGAGGTGCATCGGTCCAGAAAAGGCAGATCAAAAATTAAAGAAAACACATGAAGAGCACTGTAAAATAACTGAGATACCCCTCTATCGAAGAATGCAAAGAGAGGGGTATTTTTGGCCCATAATGAAACAGGACGAGACGGAGCTACAACGGAAATACGATAAATGCTAGTTATTCTTCAAAGCGGATGAATGTCATTTCGTGGAAGCTCAACCTAATTGGAGATAGCCCTATATTAATTTCATCAGAGATGAAGTTGCCCCAGTATAGAAAATTAACGCGATGGCACTTAAGCGGAGGGCCCCGAGATTCTACATTCAGTAGGGGTAGCTTTATCGAAGAGGATACTTCAACAGGCCATTGCATTACATCATGAAGGAAGAAGCAGCTGAGGTCCTCAAACAGGCGCACGATCCAGGTCACATAGGAAGGGCCAAGTTATATGACCAATTAATGACATTGGTGTTGATACCAAATTTAATCTGCTGACGTGGACCAATCATACGAAGACACCTGGCTATCTACATGGCAACAACAGACCTCTCCGAGGAACTCATAGTCTCCGAGGAACATACCTCTCCGAGGAACTCACAGGCTCCGAGGAACATACCTCTCCGAGGAACTCATAGGCTCCGAGGAACATACCTCTCCGATGAACTCATAGGCTCCGAGGAACTCTTGAATACCAGGAAGATCAACATACCCGAGTTACTCAGACGGTCCGAGCTGCATCTCGGCCACAGCATTGATTCCCAGATAACGAACAGTCCAACTGGTTCATTAAATGATTATCCTTGACGCACAAGTCTAAGGGCATTAAATGTATTACCCTTTAATATGTATATCATTTAATGTATCGACCCTTTCATGTACAGCCTCAAGGCTATAAATACCTTGTATCATCCTCATTCAAGGGGACCGGAATTTCTTGAGAGAACTTGTAATCAAGAATTCCACAAACACTCAGCAATAACATAACAGTGGACGTAGGCTTTATTCCTAGCCGAACCACTTTAAAAATCTTTGTCTTATTTATTTATCTGTGATTGAAGAATTAGAGCGATCTAGTTTTTTACATCAACAGATTGGCGCCGTCTGTGGGAACGTGTTACAAGCGTTGTTCTCCACCAAAAGCTAAGTTTTTATTTTCTATACGTATAATCAATTATACATAAATATTTTGATTCAATCATGATTTTTATGTTTATATGCATAAATTAATTGCCCAATTTTTATCTGCAAAATGTTGCATATCATGATTTTTTAAATCATAACTGTTAGATTCATCCTTATTTAGAAATCTGAAAAATAATGGATTTCATAAATCATAAATTTTTGCTTGATTCTCAAGTTTTAATTTTATATCATGAAATAAATATGTTAAATGATTACATATGCCAATAATTACGACGGTGATAAAATTTGATCATTTTCATTGTTGATTTTGAAATAAATTTGATAAGATCTTTGAGGTCTATTCAAATTCCTATCATATTTTTAATAAAAGAATGGGAAAAGGTTAAAGACAATGAAAAGTCTTCTCATGGAAATCATGACCCATATATATTCTCTCTCTCTTCAAGTTTGAGTCTCTTTGCATTCATTTTTATGAATTATATACTTAATTTGGTTCATCTTCCATCTATGTCAATAAAGTCAAATTGATTGATTTTTTATATAAATTTGGTAATGACTTTAATCATTGACCATATTTTTATCTCTCCAAATTGGAAATAGGAAGGGATCAATATAAAAAAATAATTTTCTCTCACCTGAAAAATCATTACCCACCTCTTGTAAAAGAGGATCAATAAAACAATCATGACCATATCAAGACTTTGGGCACAAATTTGATATGTTGGCCCCTCGTTCATCACATCACAAGGTTTCTTTGACGAAATCACACGATCTAGCGGATTATTTATTTATTCATTTAATTAACATCCTTAAGGTTTAAATTTTACATTGAATGTTATTTCATGATCTAAAGATTCGATATATTTTGGTCATCCAACCATATATTCTATTACTTGAGATATCCTTAAATGTTGATCGGCAACATCTATTTTGTTTGTCGGCAGCAGTATAATCTTGGGGTATTAAAAAATGCTAAGCACCCCTGATATTTCTTTAAACACGAGTTCGGCTTGGGAACAAGCAGGAGGCTTAACTCTTTCTTTAACTTATGATCACCCCAAAAATATTTTTAAACAGCAACTAATACCTGATTAGTTGTTGGAGATTAAAAAACTTTACGTCTTATTTATGATGCATATTTGATAATAATTTATCCATCTCACACACATTTGGCATAAAACATATTATTTCATATTTTGAAATTTTTATGCTGATACATATCATATATTGATTGGATGAGTAAATTATTCTCATGACTAATCAATTCAGCCTACACATATGGTAGAGCAAGATATTAATTTTTACAGTTGGTCGGGGTGATTCTTATTGATATGCAGGCCCAGCAAAGTTCTCGGCCATATTCTTATATTCTGGAAAATATTATTCTTATTCGGCATTCTGCAATTATGCCTCGACAGGATACTTATTCAGCTTTAAGGAGAATTACAACATTCGTTCGGATAATTCTTATTTATATTCAGGCCTGACAACATTCTCGGCCATATTATTATGTTCTGAAAGATCTTATTCTTGTTCGGCATTATATGATTCTACCTCGACTGATCGGCGAGGCACTTAATTATTCTTTATATCTATTTGGATGCATATTCTATTCTCATTTCAGCATGGAGCTCGACAAATATTTATTATATCTTATTCAGCTCCAAGGATGTCTCCAACATTTATTGTATCTTATTCAGCTCCAAGGATGTCTCCAGCATTTATTATATCTTATTCCCAACAATCTGTTGGTCATCACCAAGGAGGTATCCTGCATTTATTATATTTATTACCAACAATCTGTTGGTCATCACCAAGGAGGTATCCTGCATTTATATTATTCCCAACAATCTGTTGGTCATCGCCGAGGAGGTATCCTGCATTTATTATATTTATTACCAACAATCTGTTGGTCATCGCCGAGGAGGTATCCTGCAATTATTATATCTTATTTCCAACAATCTGTTGGTCATCGCCGAGGAGGTATCCTGCATTTATTATATCTTATTCCCAACAATCTGTTGGTTAGCGCCGAGGAGGTCTTCATCATTTATATTATCTTATTCCCAACGAATCTGTTGGTCAGCACTGAGGAGATTTTCAGCATTTATATTATCTTATTCCCAACGAATCTGTTGGTCAACGCCGAGGAGATCTCTAGCATTTGTATTATCTTATTCCCAACAAATCAGTTGGTCAGCGCTGAGGAGGTCTCCAGTATTTATATTATCTTATTCCCAACAATCTGTTGGTCAGCTCCGAGGAAGTCTTCATCATTTATTATCAATTACCACCAACTCTGATCGGTAGAAAAAATCCAACTCCGGTTGGTAGACAAAATCCAACTCCGGTTGGTAGATAAAATCCAACTTCGGTTGGTAGAAAAAAATCCAACTCCGGTTGGTAGACAAAATCCAACTTCGGTTGGTAGATAAAATCCAACTTCGGTTGGTAGAAAAAAATCCAACTCCGGTTGGTAGACAAAATCCAACTTCGGTTGGTAGAAAAAATCCAACTCCGGTTGGTAGATAAAATCCAACTCCGGTTGGTATTGGTCGATAAATCTCATTCAAAGTTCACATTCCACAGTTGGGGGCTTATATTACAGATATATTTGTTCATTTGGTGGCACATTCTTATATCATCATGCAGTCGAGCATCAAATTCAACCCCGACTAATCAGGAGGTATATTGAAGTTCAAGAGGAATATTGAAGTTCAGGAAATACATTGAAGTTCAGGAGGAATATTGAAGTTCAGGAGGAATATTGAAATTCAGGAGATATATTGAAGTTCAGGAGGAATATTGAAGTTCAGGATGTATATTGAAGTTCAGGAGGAATATTGAAGTTCAGGAGGTATATTGAAATTCAAGAGGTGTATTCAGAAGTATCACGACATGATGAAAGAAAGCGACAAGTATTCCCCCGAGGAACTCTGTCAGACCAGAAATTTGAAGACGAGGTACCTACATGGAGATTATATGTAGATGGATCATCTTGCACAGCTGGTTGTGGAGCAGGGATTGTTTTAAACACCCCAGATGATATTGACATGGAGTATGCCTTGAGATTCCAATTCAAAGCTTCCAATAATGAGGCTGAGTATGATGCTATGATAGCAGGTTTTCATTTGGCGAAAGTCATGGAGGCACGGCAAGTAATTGTTTTCAGTGATTCTCAATTAATTGAATCAAATGATGGGAATATATGCAGTGAATGGAGAGTCGATGGTCAAGTACCATGCAAAGGTGATGGAGTTATTGACATAATTTGATGCTATTCAATTGGTGAGGACACCGAGGATGGAGAATGCTAGAGCAGACGTATTGGCCCGATTAGCATCAGCTACTTGTACCGAGCTGCGAAGAACGATACCAATTGAAGTATTAGAAAGTCGGAGCATATATTGAGGAGGAACAATTACCGGAGGATAATCTCGCTGCCTAGAAATGGAAGTTTAAAGCTGCTCGGTATGTGTTAACTAATGGTATTTTATATAGACGAGGAATTATGGCAGGTTTGCAGAGATGTGTACATTCCTCCGAGGTGAAAGAATTGATTAAAGAGATCCATGAAGGGTCCTGTGGAGCCCATGTAGCAGGTCGAATACTTTTGCAAAAGGTGATGACGCAGAGATACTACTGGCCGACGATGAGAGCTGATTGTATAGCCTATGCCAAGAAATGTGACAAGTGCCAACGCTTTTCCTCCAATCAGAAGAACTTCACAAGCATTGTTGACACCCATAACTCCCTTTGGCCATTTGCCATATGGGGATTGATTTGGTTGGACCATTGCCGACGACTCGAGGAAGATTCAAATACCTCGTCATCACAGTAGATTATTTTACTAAGTGGATAGAAGCTGAGCCACTTATTGACATGACATACGAGAAGAAGAGCATCCAGCCCCGAGAAGAATCAAGCTACACAAGAGGAAATGAAGACCGAGCCAAAGAGAGATCTAGATCTCCTTGCCGGGTAGAAGAAAAACAATAAATGGAGAATGTGTGTTGATTTCACCGATCTCAACAAAGCAGTGGATGCTACCTCGGGACACGAGTTGCTCATGGATATTTACTCTGGCTACAACTAGATTAAAATGAAACCTGAAGACATAACAACGGCTGATGAACAAAGTTTTTTGCCGAGAAAATCAGTTGCAGTATGGAAGTCTATGTTGATGACATGCAAGAAAGCTGCTGATCATTTGGTTGACTTGAGTCAAACTTTTGATCAACTGGATAATTATCAAATGAAACTCAACCCGACGAAGTGCACATTTGGAGTACTAGAAGGAATGTTCCTCGGGTACATCATCAACCAGCGAGACGTTGAAGCAAATCCAGACAAGATCAAAGCCCTTTTAGGGTTGCGATCCCCAAAAACGAAAGAAGAGGTGCAGAGATCAGATACCCAAAGCTGGAAAAATTGGCAGTGGCATTAATTAAAGCAAATAGAAGAAGGAGGTTGTGTTTCCAGGCCCATACCATACATACCGACATGCCATTAATACAAGCTATAGCAGAGTTTACTGATCTTAATACTCCCGAGGAACAAAAGTTGCTTGCTGATCAACCTGTGGACGTTACAGGATGCAATGCAGAAATGGTTGGGAGGATTCCTAATACTCTCGAGGAACAAAAGTTGCTTGCTGATCAACCTGTGGACGTTACAGGATGCAATGCAGAAATGGTTGGGAGGATTCCTAATACTCTCGAGGAACAAAAGTTGCTTGCTGATCAACCTGTGGACGTTACAGGATGCAATGCAGAAATGGTTGGGAGGATTCCTAATACTCCCGAGAAATAAACATTGCTCGCTGATCAACCTGTGGATGTTACAAGATCAACCAAGAAGACTGCTCTACGGAGTCATGCTCTACGGAGCCATGCTCTACGGAGTCAAGCTCTCCGGAGCGCTCTACGGAGCAAAAGTGCTATAAGTAGCCAACCTCCTTTGGTTAGGAGGATAAGCTCTCCGGAGCGCTCTACGGAGCAAAAGTGCTATAAGTAGCCAACCTCCTTTGGTTAGGAGGATAAGCTCTCCGGAGCGCTCTACGGAGCAAAAGTGCTATAAGTAGCCAACCTCCTTTGGTTAGGAGGATAAGCTCTCCGGAGCGCTCTACGGAGCAAAAGTGCTATAAGTAGCCAACCTCCTTTGGTTAGGAGGACATGCTCTAAGGAGCCAAAAGCTTTAAGGAGCCAAAAAGTGTACACCAGCATGATCAATTACGGTTGGTTCCTCGCCAGCAGAAAGATCATCCAAAGCATAATGGAAATTTTATGAAATTAAGATATTTCAGCATTCTGATCTTCATCACAGATGGTCTGTCCGAGCAATTCTTGTTCGTCCCCGAGCAGCTCTTGCTCATCCCCGAAAACCTCTTGCTCGCCCCCGAGTGGAGGTAGAAGTTAAAATCAGCATCTACATCACTGAGATCTTTGCTACAACTGTCTCGATCAACATCGAAGAAGAAGTTGTAAGAAAATGTTTCAAAGTCCACCACTAGCTCACAGAATGCAGTAGGTCGGCTAGCAAACCAATCAACATACTTGAAGATTATGATAAGCTACAAGCGGCATCATATGTCGTCCAGAAGATAATGCACTTTATGTTGAACAAATCAAGAAGGTAGATCAAGAATTTCACGAGCATCGAGCAACACTGCAGAATAAATACTCCATCCTTTCAAGTAAACTATCAAGCATGAAGTATTGGGGGCTTCTGTTGATACCAAATTTAATCTGCTGACGTGGACCAATCATACGAAGACACCTGGCTATCTACATGGCAACAACAGACCTCTCCGAGGAACTCATAGTCTCCGAGGAACATACCTCTCCGAGGAACTCACAGGCTCCGAGGAACATACCTCTCCGAGGAACTCATAGGCTCCGAGGAACATACCTCTCCGATGAACTCATAGGCTCCGAGGAACTCTTGAATACCAGGAAGATCAACATACCCGAGTTACTCAGACGGTCCGAGCTGCATCTCGGCCACAGCATTGATTCCCAGATAACGAACAGTCCAACTGGTTCATTAAATGATTATCCTTGACGCACAAGTCTAAGGGCATTAAATGTATTACCCTTTAATATGTATATCATTTAATGTATCGACCCTTTCATGTACAGCCTCAAGGCTATAAATACCTTGTATCATCCTCATTCAAGGGGACCGGAATTTCTTGAGAGAACTTGTAATCAAGAATTCCACAAACACTCAGCAATAACATAACAGTGGACGTAGGCTTTATTCCTAGCCGAACCACTTTAAAAATCTTTGTCTTATTTATTTATCTGTGATTGAAGAATTAGAGCGATCTAGTTTTTTACATCAACAATTGGGATATTATTGGCCAACAATGGAGAAAGACTCCGTTGAGTTCGTCCAAAAAATGCAAAGATTGTCAACTTCATGGAAATATGATCCATACCCCATCGGTGGACCTACACTCCCTAGTAACGCCTTACCCTTTTCACACTTGGTCATTCGACCTGGTAGGGGAAATACACCCTTCTTCAAGGGGGAAGATATGGATACTAGTAGCAATGGAGTGCTTCACAAAGTGGGCTGAGGCGATACCACTGAGAAGGGCAACGACGGGGGTGGTGAGCAACTTTATCAGGGAATAAATTATTTGCCATTTTGGGATCCCAAAGGTCATCCTTTCAGACAATGGAACCCCTTTCGTTAATTCAGAAGTAATGATATTTACAGAAAAATACTCCATTGTCCATCATACTTCGATGGTGGCATATCCAAAGGGAAACGGTCAGGCCGAAGCAACTAACAAAACTTTGGTTAATATCTTGGCTAAAATAATGGAGGATTTCCCAGGAGCATGGGATGATAAGATACCAGTCTTATTATGGGTCTATCAAATAACTAAGAGAAAGCCCACATGATATACTCTGTTCTCTCTTGTCTATGGGGGCAGAGGCGATTCTCCCAGTGGAGTTAGAAGTTCCCTCTGCTCGATATGCTTTGAGAAGTAGCATGGTCCCTCAGAATAGACATGTGCAGTTGGAAGCGTTGGATGAACACAGATATAATGCGATGAAAAACTTTCAAATGTATACGAAACAGCTCTGCAGGGCATATGATAACTTAGTGAGACCAAGGAAGCTCATGGAGGGAGACCTCGTATTGAAAGCAGTAGTGAAACACATCAGGGGGCTTCCTCTACCCAAGTTTGCAGCAAATTGGGAGGAAATTTTTATTGTAAAAGAAGCTCATGACTGAAGTTATTTCTTATTTTTTAGGATGGAAGAAGATAAACCATTCAATATTAATAATAAATGGTTGAAAGTCTATCATGTGTAGGCAATTATATTGGGACCACTGATGTATCTGGTTGTTGTTATGAATGCGCAAGTTCTCTTTATGATGAGTATGCAAGTTCTTTTTATTACAACTCAAGTAGAGATGAAATAATTACAGAACTTCACAATCTATGCAAACGGTTTTAACAAAGAAATGGCATGAGGAAATGAATATCTTTCTTCATTCATAAAGTTTGGGGCATTACAAAATTGGGATCTATTGCCCAAGAATTACACGAGAAGAAGAAGAAAAATATATATAGAAGTTCATTAGCTTAGGAGGAACCATATATCTGGGTAAGAGAAAAAATCTCCAGGAAGACCTGAAGAAGGTGTCAGGCAAGACTGTTAGGCATTCATAGAAACCTCCAACCTCGTTTGTGCTTATGTGTGCTCGATAAGGAGCTTCTCTCGTTTCGACTTGGTCGTGTATAGAGCTTCTTCGAGGTCCCCACCTCTTTGTCAACGGCTTCAAGAAGAGGTGCTAACTCGGCCAACTTGGCTTCCTCATCCCGTTGATCCTCCAGATGTTTTCGGAGCAGTTCCTTCTGACTATCCAGTCATTGGCTCTTCAAAGTTTTCAAATGCATAATAAGATAATCAAGACGAAATCCATCATGACCCAACTCCTTCAGGTGACTCGGGAATTGGTTGAGAAGGTCTCTAGTAACGGTTGAGGTTGGAGTACCGGTAATCTCATCCACAATGATAGCCATGCCCTGAAGTTGTAACTCATCACAGAGACATTGGAACGCAGGCAATCCACGGTAAATGTTTTGGGATGGTGGTTTGCAAGAAGCTCAAATACCAAGCGATAGTTAGCAAGCATCTGAGGAGAATGCTGGATCACCATCAGGAAGAAGTCATGAGGAGCCAAGTCGGGCAGAGGAAGCTCACAGCCAGATTCACTCTCAGCAGCAGCACTAGTCGTGGAACCTTGATTGTTGTGGCTAGAGTCTTTTGAAACAACGGGTTCCCGAGGGGGTGAGGAGGTAGGCAAAAGAGATCGTGGAGAATCCTCCCGAGAAACCTGAGAACAGTTAGAGGAAATAATGAGTTTATGGTAAAATCTTAACAACTATTTTCGTTGTTAAGTCACTGATATAGGTGGCGTTTATGGAAAACCTTAACAAGTATTTTCATTCTTAAGTCACCGGTATAGGTGGAGTTTATGAAAAATCTTAATAAGTGTTTTCGTTGTCAAGTCACCAATATAGGTGGAGTTTACTAAAAATTCTTAACAAGTGTTTCGTTGTTAAGTCACCAATATAGGTGGAGTTTATGAAAAAACTTAACAAGTGTTTTTGTTGTTAAGTCACCGATATAGGTGGAGTTTACTAAAAAATCTTAACAAGTGTTTTCGTTGTTAAGTCACCGATATAGGAGGAGTTTTTGGAAAACCTTAACAAGTGTTTTCGTTGTTAAGTCACCGATATAGGTGAAGTTTTTGAAAAAACCTTAACAAGTGTTTTCATTGTTAAGTCACCAGCATAGGTGAAGTTTGAGAAACTACGAAATGCAGAGAAATTAGCGAAGTACCTCAGCAGTAGCATCAGCGAGAATAGGAGCCATCGTGGAGGCCTCAACGGAACCCCTAACTGAAGAAGCGTTAATGGTCGGTAAAGATCCCTCGCTAACAAACGATACAAGGCCAATGAGGTAATTTCGCAGAAAGAACACGAGGAACCCCCAAATGATGCCCCAGCATGGGCAGACACTGAAGAATCACCACGCGAGACAACAGCATCAACCTTGACCTCGGAAAGAAAAAAGCCACTAAGAGCAAAGGGTGGGGTAAGGCTTGGCGAAAGCTGCAAATACAAAATCAAGTGTTAGACACCAGGAGCAAGTACAAAAAAAGGGAAACAATACATCTAGGCGTTACTTACTCCCGTTATGGAACTAAAAAGCAGAATTGCAGTCAAGGGTCCCGTCCATGCAGTGGGAAGGAGAATGTTAGCTATGAGAGACGCCACTTCCACCTAAAACATCCCAGCCTATCAGAATGATAAACAAAGCAATGGGACAAGGAAAATACGTGAGACTTGATAAGAAATTTGCCTCAGGAGCACTCTCCTCGACCATAACGATGGGCAGAGAGACCTCTTTCTCGAATGGTAATTTAGAAGAGGCTAGAGTAGTTGCCTCTGGTTGGTCAGATATTTCAATAGAACCAACGGTAGCAGCCCCTGCAACAGCTTATTTGGCCTGTTGGAAGGAAAAATGGCGAGAGTACGTAAGACATATCATAGGGGAACGGGGAGGAGTAATATCATCTTGAGAGACACCGAAATGCCCCCCACGAAACGTCTCACGGTGGAACCAGGGGGACTGGGCCTTTCTTCAACTCCTTACACTAAAGTTATCAAAGAAATAAGCAACTGCAGCTTGCCTTAAGAAAAATGGAATAGAAATAAAACATGCACACATACCTGAGATCCGAAGGGAGAATGAGAAGGTATAACCACTGACGAAGGCAGAGAGGAGGCAACACCAGGGGGAGATGAGGATGGAGGTATCTTGGTTGTCTATTTCTTCTGGGACTTAGTGCCCATAGTTTTCTTCCTTGTGCCTGTTACATCAACACCTTTAGGTACCTTCGACCTTTTTCTCCTCTTTGTCGTTGGCTCAGTTGGATCAACTATGATCGTGGGGAAAGTAGCCGAAGGAGGAACGACGATAGCGTGCCGTTGAAACTCAGTATTTATTCTTTCAACCTCAGCTTGAACCTTCCTCCTTAGCTCTTCAGCTACCTCTACAGACATAGGAGAGGGAACGGAGGCAATAGGGAATGCCTCTAAAGGAGTTTATCCTAGAGATTGGGGCTTGGACTTGGAGGACTTGGATTTTAAGGAAACCCCATTTTTAGACTTCTTGGCCTTTTTAGCAGGTGGCTGAGAAGGCTCTTCCCATGTTGCAGCTTCAGTCGAAGGGGCAGGTGGTTTGGGGATTGCAGCGGCCTCAGGCTTGGGCATGGCAATGGGGATTATGGGGCAGTGTGGAGAAAGTTCAGTAGGTAGTACTTTGGGGGTCTGACTTAGAGGGAACTCAATCCCAAGAACGAAATTACCCTTTAACCCCAACTTCAAGGCAGAAAATGAAAGAACTGGAGGATACACGGGATCCCCCTTGATGAACTCAGAAATTTTGGACATTTTCCTCGGCCAGTACTTTATTGCGAATAGAGGGGTCACGTCTCCTTGCCTGGTGATGTTAGGAATGGTGACTCACCCAGCCATTGTAGAACTCACTCCCCACGCAGCAGTTAAGGAGAACTGGGAATAGGCCTCACCAAAAGAGACCTTGGTGTTAGATGATTGAAAAACTGGGCGAGGAGCCCCTTGATTGAAGCCAAACTGACGACTGCATCACTTGGGATTGTAGTGCTCGCTGGTGTATCCCCACTCGGTGTAAGAGGGCAGGTATTCTGGTGAAAACAGAAGGACCACATCTTGTGAAGGGTCTTCAATAATGAGGTCCAGAGTAGTTTCCTGGACCACTCTTGCTTCATGGTTGAAAAAACCACAAGTGTAGAGAAAGATATCCTCTTCATAGGGCCTCATCACAAAATTCAAAAAATCATCAATAATGGAGGTCAACTCTTTTCGACTTTGTCTCTTGTGATAAATAAAGGACCATGGGGGAAGAATTGTTTCCCCCAAAGGAGGGAGGTTGGTCTTGGCTACTACGACGGGGAAACGCACATAGAGGAAGCCTATTAGGAGGAAACAGTTGGCAAATTTAGCCAGGTTATAATGACCCAGAGATCGTTCCATGCCGAAAAAGGTCCTGTCAAGCTATGTGTAGAGGGATCCCAAGGCGATTGCAGCCACAGGAAGCTTGATAACCCAGGCCAAACGGAGGGATAGGTTGATAAGTTCCCTTCAAGGTTGGTCATTGGGTTTCCCCATTAAAAGAAAATAAGAAAGAACGACAAGAATATAGGCAGGAAGTTCTAGTCATGTACCTTAACCAGGGATAGCCTCAGAGGAACTACCTTCAGAAGGATCCTTGAAGAAATAGTTGATAAGAGGAGTGAAGGTAGCTTTATTTGAAGTACCAATGCACCTTCGGCATATACGGTATAACTCTAAACGGTCAGTAGTCTCTTGGGCATCCAGGGCTTAATCAGAATAGGGCTCTTGGCCTGTTGCCTCAAGGCCTAGGAGCTCACACATATCCTACAATGTTATTGTAAACTCGCCCTACATAGCAATGAACGTATAAGTGGTAACGTTCCAGCGAGATACCAGAATGGGAAGGGCAGTATTATTCTTGGACAGGGTGAACTCACCAAACCACTTGGCCCGATGAAGCCCAATTTTGGTGAGACTGTCAGCATGGGAACTCTGTAAATGGGAGTTCCAAGCAGGAAAGTGAGAAGGAGAGCCCCCAGGCCCTTCGAAGTCGATATGGGACCATGGGAAGTCCCCTCACTCAAGACGAAATCGGAGAGTCCCCTCTGGAGGTAGAAAGCCCCAGTCATCAGCACTTTCATCTTCATTACCAAGCGTCAGGGCATCATACTTGGCATTAAAAATGCAAGTCTTACAAGACCCAGCAAAGTCATCACCCTTGCCGAATATGGGATACAGACAGTAGAAGCGTAACTGGTCCTGGCGAGCAGCAATCAATGAGGCAGAAACGGATGTGGTGACATCAAGAGTAGTAGGTGGAGCACTGGTGACAGGCATCGTAGGATTACCTGACGAGGCCATTAAAGACAACAAGAAGGTGAAAAGTCTTAGTAAAGAAGGGATGGGGAATGAAAATATAGGAGAACAACCACAGGTGGTGGTATAAAAGATGAGAGAAGGATGAATCTAGGTAAGAGCTTGGTAAACAATGGAGGTCGCACAGAGTTCTCTCTCTAAGGAAAATAGGATCTTAAAGAAGATGAAGGAAAGAGAAGGGTTTGAAAAAAGAGATGTTTGGAACCTTTTAAGGAACTCGTCTGTTAATTTTCCCACCACCACATGTGCAAGGCCGCCTATAATCATTTTAAATGGACATGTGGAACTTCGGTAGGTGTTTTGATAGCTGAAAAGACAGCACCACATCATTTACAAAGCGACGCCTGGGGAATAGAAAGGGTTGCCTTCTTTAGCAAGTTTGAGTTTTGGCGCCAGAATGTTTGTCAAACATATCCAATAACTCCCAACGAAAAAGATGTCCCAATGGTTCAAAAAAGCTATGATGTCCCCTCGCCACAAGTCCAAATGTTGTTTAAATGGTGACTCGGCTACATCGAGGAGAATTTCTACTTTTTCGAACATAGCAAAGCGTTACAATGAGAATTTCACTTACCAATAATCAGAACGTGTATTTGAGAAGGTTAGTAGGCCTTTAGGGAGAATTTCAAATAATAAAGCTAGAACGGTTGAAGCTCAGTATAAGGAAAAGTGGCGATGTCCCTTCATCAAAGCACCAATTAGCTTTAGCGCTTCGATTCAGGTACATCGGGGAGAATTTTACTTTTTCCTCGAGATTCTAACGCGGTGGTTCTAACGAAGAAAAGGATGCCAGATTTTTTTACTCATAGAGGAGGTTCATCGGATTGAGAAGTTTTCGTGCAGACATTTCCTGTTCCTACAATACATCTCTCCACAAAGGGGAAAATGTAGAGGGGGCTTAAAGGTAACCTTGAGATTAGGGATAATTCTCCCATTAGCAACAGTGTTTGGGATTGAAAAACCGTGGTAGCTCAGCGTGGCAACTCAGCGAGGAAGCTTAGCGTGGCAACTCATACTTTAGGTTGTTGTGTTAGTCATATCGTATCTTTGTTTATATTGACTATAAGCTATAATGGTTGTAATGATGTAATGAGAATAATAATGAGTTTTAGTGTGAGGTCAAATGGTACTCGCGAGAGACCAGGCTTGGCAGTGCCTGGGAGAGCTTTCATGCACTATCGAATGACCTCATCGTGGGGACTTTAGAGGGACTTAGTTTGGAGGATTGAGAAGTGAGGCACCGTTGGGGCTTGTCCTGGCCATCCTAGATATACCTGGTAAAACACCAAAGGACCCTTACTGTGGAACCTCGGGCGGCGCAACTTGGAGTTCCATTGGGCATTGAGTTGTGAGCCAAACAACCCTCTAATTAATGTCACATCCACTTTATCTGATGTCACTAACTAGCTAGGCAATGTCAGACCTGCACTTGAGTAAACCATCGTGGTATTTAAGGCTATCAGACAGTTAGTAAGCCATCTCTGTGATAACATCCCCCTGACACATAGTGGTCAGGAAAAAGGCATGTCTTGGCATTAAATGTTTATGACGTGGGGACAACTAGTGCATGAGGTATTTAATGTTTGTGACATAAAGTACGAGGAATGTCTTTCACAGGCATTAATGGCGGAGTTGCATCGGGGGTGGCATGGTAGGTTATTTAAGGACTCGAACCACCTCTGAGGAGAGCATGATCTTTTGTTAGAGTTTAGAAGTTATTACTAAAGATAATATACATCTGAGAGAGTTATTACGAACCAAAGAGTTTTACTAACCCACCATTGTCATTTATTACGAAGCTTTTAATACTTGATAGAGATTCTTGAGGGTGATTGGTGTGTTTGGATGTCTGCCATGGTGTATCTAGGGTGCTTACTTCTCTCTCCCTCTAGCTAGGTTACTTCTAAAGTTCATTACTACCTTCTAAGTTATACACGAGAGAATTATGAGTTCAAACTGAGTCTATCTTCATTGAGTCGTGTTTGTATGTCCGGCGGTTAATCAATAGTGTTGCTATTTAACTTATCATTACTATACTCCAAAAGGGGTTACGCCTCCATCTTATCTAAAATACCCGCTTACATCATTTAAAATTTTGCAATTATTCTTTAAAAAGGTGATAGTATGATTTGAGTCACAAAATTGCGAGATACTAAGTAGATTAGCTTTAAGACCTTTTACTAGAAGAAAATTTTCAAGAACAGGCATTCCTTCTTATTGGAGTGTTCCTTTACCAATGATTTGAGATGATACACCATCACCAAAAATTACTTTTCCTCCAGCAAAATAGGTTTTATTTAAAATTTTGGTATCATCCCCAGCCATGTTCTTTGAACAACCAGAATCTAGATACCAACCAGAAGTGGTGTGTTCAGATTTGCAAGTAGTAATCATAATGTTACACTTTATCTGGGGTAACAATTCATCTTTTCTAACCCAAATAGCTCTTCTTTTTATTTTGCGCATATTTTCTCTCATTTTATAAAATTTGCGAGTATTAGATTTTTGTTGAAAAATGTTTTCCGCATGAATTTGAATTTTATGAAAAATATGAGCATTTGGTTTAGGAAGGTGCCTTGTTATCCTTCTTTGAAATGATCTTTTAGGTTTGGTCTTTCTCTTTCTATAGTTAGATTTTTTATCAGGTTTTCTAGGCATGATATAATTGTTATGGCTTCTCCTAGAGTAGTTAAAGTTCTGGTATAGAGGAGTATTACATACAGGTTTAACTAAACGTCTAGAGTAGCAACCTTCAAAAGAATGATCGTATAGATCACAGTAGGGGCAATATAGATTGCTGGATGAGGGTATCTCCTTAGAAAAGTCTCTAAACATAGGTTTCATTTAATTTTGATGTTGAACCTTATTCCTAGGGAGTACAGTTTGAAAAGTAGAATCACTCTTCCTAATCTGAGGGTAGATGTATTTAGCCTTAGGGGAACTTACACACTTAGAGTTACTTGATTCCCCAATATCAAACTTTTGTTATTTTTCATCAAACTCATTTTTTAAGGAATGAAAGTTTGGACAAGTTTCTATAGGTCTTTTACCTCCTGACACAAACTTGATTGGTTCAAAACTTTTAGTTTGTGTCTTCAAATTTGGGCAAAACCCTATTCCAGTTCGATCATCAGAATTGGTTTTTGAATCGGCAACAAAACCATCAAAACAGTTGGAATTATTTTCAATTTTTGTAAATTTTTTGAAAACAGTTGTTGTCTCTTCTTTAGATTGCTCCAATTCTAATAATGTTGCTTTATAGTTTTTCTCCAGAGTTTCATTTACTTCAATCAAATTCTTCAATTTTAGATCAAAGATTTTGACTTTATTTTTATGAGTTAGACATTGGGTAGTTAACTCTTCATCGTTAAGTTTAACCATTAGGCTAAGGTCTTCTAGTTTCTTAGTGAGGTTTTTCACAGTTTTTTCTAGTCTAGAGCTTTTCTTGAGAGTCGTAGCATAAGGTGTGTGAATATCAGGGAGGTCTTCAGTGTCCGATTCACTAAGTGTTATGTTTGAAGTGACCCCTAAGGATTTAATTTTTGAACTCACACACACATTGACATCGTCATTATCTCTTTCCCTTTGACTCACACACCCCGCAATAGAACTAGCAATGTTCTCAGAAATTAAACCATCTAAACCAGTAGCAGCATGATTCATAACAACAGAAGTAGAGCTATTATCATCACTCTCATACATAGGCAAAGGCATATCATCATTATAGATTATCTCGGCATAGAAAGACATGCAAGGATCTCAGATGACTCAGATTCCTCATTTTCAGAATCACTTGAATCATCCCATGTTTTGCAAATGTTGGCCCTATTATGTTTATTTGTCGTGTTCAATTTCACTCTACGGTCTTGTGCTATATGACCCAATTTACCACATCTACAACATTCAGTATTTTTATGGTCTTTGTTAGGTCTCGTATGATTGTCATTGTGATGTTTGTCTTGGCCTTTTGAATGAGGTTTGTGATTAAATTGTGTTAGATAATTTGGCTTTCCTTGTCTAGTTGCCATTTTATTTCTAAAATTCACAATTTTCTGAAACTGTTTTGACATGAAGGTAATTTGATTATCCAAACTATTTAAATCACATTCCTCATCATTGGGAATAGTAAGCTCAGGTTTCATCAGCTTAGAGGAAAAACTCAAATTGGAGCTAGTATGTTTCCTATGGGACTGGATCAATTGCTTCTTTAATTCTAATTCTATTTCCACAGTTCTCAGTTTACTACTGAGTAATTCAGGATTGAGATTTTGGTCACTCATTTCCTCAATAGCATATCTTTTGTTAACAAATTTCTGTGGTAATGACCTTAGAATTTTAGAAAAAAATTTATGTCTATTATAAGTTATCCCATTAGCATGCAATTTGGTCACAATGTCAGTCAATTTCATATAAAAGTCATTAAAGGATTCAGAGTCTAACATTATTAGAGAGTTATACTGCTGGACTAGAATCTGTGTTTTAGCAGCCTTAACTCTAGTGTCACCTTCATGTACAGTAATCAGTGTATCCCAAGCTTCCTTAGAAGTGGCACAAGATGAGATCCTTTTGAACTCATGTTCATTTATAAACATAAAAATGGCATTCTTTCATTTGTTATTATTTCGAGAAACTTGCTTCTCTTCTTCAGTGAATTCACTTAAAACTTTCTTAATCCACTCATTACTTCCTTTATTGGCTGGTTTTGCAGGATAAGTATATCCATTTTCAACAATATCCCAGACATCATCTCCCAACGTTCCTTGTATGAAAGAAACCATCCTTACTTTCCAGTAACCAAAGTCGTTTCCATCAAAGAGAGGAGGTCTGGTTAAGTTACCAAATCTTTTATTTTTCTTGTCCATAGTTTCATTTTATGAAAACAATTTCAGAAACACAAGATCTTTTGAAAAGAAATTTCCCAAGATCTGATAGCAATTGAAAAAGGGATGTTACATAAGGCGTTTAATACAAGAATAAACTATTGAAGTAACTCCGAACTGTTTTTTGAAGAAACTATTTTCTTTAAATCAAATCAGTTTAATCACAAGATGTGTTTAATAAAACATGTACGAGATCAGTTCAAGATTTTATAACAGGTTTACTAAATCTGTTTAAAATAATTAAACTCGGCACAACCACGAGAATGAGATGAGGAGATGTAGAAAAATTAAGTACAAGAGATTTTTAACGTGGTAAAACCTCACCAAACTGAGGAAACATCCACGGTGACTTCTAAGTCACAAACCCAAAATCCACTAAAACAAAATATTCAAGTTACAAACTATATAACACACATGTACACAAATCAAACATATACAAGTTTAGAAATGTACCCACTAGTTTTACTTCTAACTTCTCTGCAGGTCTGATTGTTGATGTGGCTTTCCGAATTTGCTAACTTCTCCAGTTTTGTTCGAGTCTTTACGTCGACTCTTGTTGATTCAAGATCTTATACCCAACACTTCTGTGTTGTAGTGTGTCAAGTGTTTGTGATGGTGCTCTAACACATGCATGCACCCACACACGCTTATTTTTATACAAACAGTCCTAATAAATTACAAATCAGATCTAGATGTTGTTATTTTCAGTTTCTCTCTTCCTATGAAACAAAAGAACTTTGTTTGACCTTTTAATCAATCCCGGAATCCAAGGTTACCATGCTCGTAAGACTGCCAAGGTCATATCCAATTTCAAAGGGTGTTGAAAATGATTTTGAAATTGGAAACCATCAATTGCGGATCCAACTAGCAAAAATTCTTGTTTCAAAATAACTAGAAATAAAAAATAATTTATTGATTCTAGAGCTGAAAAACATTTACAGAAAATAAATCAACAAACTGATTTCTCAAGATGAGAAATTAAAAATGCAGCTCTAAGTGTAATATAACAAAAATGATCAGATCTATGATTTCTATGAAACAGAAATATAGATCTAACCTAAATATTTAAGTTGGACACAAGATCTTATACTCAGAGGAATAAAAATCTATCAATGATCTTCAAACCCTACTAAAAACACTATTAAACACAAGGATGGTGTTTGGTAAAACTATTTTAGGATAAGGAAGATTAGGGTCTGAAAATAGGTTAGGGTTTCTCTCTCTCTCTCTCTCTCTCTCTCTCTCTCTCTCTCTCTCTCTTCTCTCTCTGGTTAGACGAAGTGGCAAAAGTTCTCAGATGCAAAGGCTAATCCTCCTTCTATACTGAGGGATGAAGATTCGAAAAGGCTGTTCAAAACCAAGGGAAAAGATTTAGTCTTGCCAAATTGACTGTGATCCAACAGTGAAATAAAAACGGTGAGTTAAATGGCTTATGATTGGTTGAGAAGGGTTTCATAGGGATTGATCTCAAACGCATGCAGAGCCTTGATAACAACGATCCAAGGGCTGATAAAGAACAACGGTTATGTGTCTTCAAAGAAACACAAATCAGGCTGGTATATGAATGACCGGTGTAGGGCGGTGATCAAGGCTCACACGCTAGTTCCAAAATAATTACAAGTGCACCCTGAGTTCTCAAGTGCTTTCGGATCCTACCCAAAGCAACTTTTAGGTGTGAAAAGGTAAAACCAGAAATAGCAGAATGACCCCAAAACTTTTATAATCCAAATTTTATTATGAAAAAATTGTTTAAAAAAAAGTTTAAAAAAACCCAAAAGTTATTAAAACCAATTTAAAAGGGATTTAACTCACACACAATCAAATGAAGAAATATGTGAACAATGTATGCAATCCTAGAGTGTGTGAATGTGACTTTATACCTCCAATGAATCAAGTGTGGTATAAGATGAAGATTCTGAGGCTCTTTGGATTCTAGGGAACGGGACACAAATTTTGTCACTATTTCCAAACTAGATGAGCACTTATACAATGTAGACTCAAGTGAGTCAAGAGTATAAGGTGCTTCAATCTCCCCCTTTGGAAATATGAGACAAAATCTCCTTTGAGTCAACTAGGACTCGTAGGGCTACAAAGAAATAAGGAAAAACCTATTCCTATACAAAAATTATATCTACCCATTTCCTAGAAACAAAAAATTACATAACTCAACTAATTACAAACCAATACTCTAATCACATCTGTTGAATACAACCGGACAGATTCCGGCAAATAATTGCTAAGATCAAGCTTATTAGAAATATGTACAAAAAATTGACTCATAAGACTTAAATTTCTCCCCCATTTTGTCTCAAATAGACAAAGGGAATATTCCTCAAGTCATAGGAGTTTATTCGGCACAAACCATTCCTATCGATTTACGCAAAGTAATAAATCTATTGTAATCCAAAGGTTTGGTAAACATATTTGCCAGTTCCAAATCAGTAGGAAGATAATTGATTTCTAATTCCGTAGTCTCAACTAATTCGCGCATAAAGTGATGTCTAATTTTTATATGTTTATTTCGCGAGTGTTGAATAGGATTTTTAGAGATATTGATCGCGCTTTGATTATCACAATAGAGATGTAATTGATATTCTTGAATACCATAATCACTTAGCATTTGCTTAAGCCAAAGTAATTGGGCACAACAACTTCCGGCAGTTATATATTCAAATTCAGCTGTTGATAAAGAAGTGCAATTTTGCTTCTTACTACTCCATCCTACCAAATTATTACCAATATAGTAACACACTCCTGATGTGCTCTTACTATCATCAGTACACCCTGCCCAGTCGGCATCAGTGTATCCTATTATGGTACTAAAAGTATCATTGGTGTACCAAAGTCCTAAATTTAGAGTGCCTTTTATGTACTTAATGATTCTTTTTGCACAAATTAAGTGGCTCTCTTTAGGATTATTTTAATAACAGGAACACACGCAAACTGCGTACATAATATCAGGATGCGAAGTAGTAAGGTATAGTAAGGTTCCTATCATACTACGATATAAAGTAGGATCTATGGATTTACCATTCTTATCCTTAGAGAGTTTTACCGCAGTGCTTATGGGAGTTTTAGAATCTTTGGCACTTTCAAGATCGAATTGTTTGACAATCTCTAAAGCATATTTAGATTGTGAAACAAATAAGCCTTCTGAATTCTGTTTGACTTGAAGACCCAAGAAAAATTGTAACTCCCCCATAAGAGACATTTGAAATTCTTTATGCATAATTGCAGAAAACGATTTGACTTCTGAGGGAGAAGTGGATCCAAATATGATATCGTAAACATAAACTTTAGCTACAATAGTATGTTTGTCAAAATGTTTGACAAAAAGGGTTTGATCATTTCCACCTCTCTTAAATCCTTTATCTAAGAGGAAGTTGGAAATGTTCTCATACCAAGCTATTGGAGTATGTTATAAGCCATATAAAGCCTTTTTAAGACAATAAACATGATTAGGATACTGAGGGTCAATGATACTAAGGGTCAATGAACCCTTTGGGTTGTTCAACATAGGTCTCTTCAGTCAATATTCCATTCAGAAAGGCAGATTTAACATCCATTTGATAAAGTGTAAAATGTAAGTAACAAGCTATTGCAAAGAGAAGACGAACAGATTCTAAGCGAGTAACAGGGGAAAAAGTCTCGTTAAAATCTATTCCTTTAATTTGAGAGTATCCTTGTACAACTAATCTTGCTTTATTTCTAATGATTATCCCACTTTCATCAGATTTATTTTTAAATATCCAACGTGTGCCAGTAACCTTTTTATGATCAGGCCTAGGTACAAGATACCAAACATCATGAATGACAAATTATAGAAGTTATTCCTGCATTGCAGAAATCCAATGAGGGTCATTCAGTGCCTCATTTACATTTTTTGGTTCCACAAGGGAATCAAAACATGCATAATGAGCATAGTTTCTTAATTGAGATCTTGTACGCACAGGTTCAATAGGGTTACCAACAATGTTGTATATGGGATGATCTTTAGAAACCCAGTTAGGTACTTCAGGTGTCTCAATTGGTAAAGAATCATCTATTTTCGGAGAGTCATTTTCTAAAATATTTTCAGACTCTTCCATAATAGTTGATTCTCCAGTCTTACATTCAACAGTAGTGTCACTCACAATAATGTTTATGTATTCCATTAAGGTCTTAGTGCGAAGATTATAAATGCGGTATGCTCTACTGTCGGGAGAATATCCTAGAAAGATAGCTTTATCTCCACGAGTCTCAAATTTGGATAGGTGTTCTCTGTCTTTGCAGACATAACAAGTACTACCAAAGGTTCCAAGATATTTAAGTTTGGGCTTTTTCCCATACCATAGTTCGTAAGGTGTTTGTTTAGAATTCTTCCTAAGATAGACCCTATTGATGATATGACACACAGTTCTAATAGATCCAACCCAAAAGTATTTATGTAGGTACTTGGCATGAATCATAACACGTGCCATCTCTTGAAGAGTACAATTCTTGCGCTCAGGAATTCCATTTCGTTGGGGAGTTTTAGGAGCACTGAATTCATGTTTGTAACCATTATAGTAACAATTCTCTATAATACCAGTGTCTATTAATTCTCCACCTCTCTATCACTACGAATTCTATTTACTTGAGTGTTCTTCTCATTTTCAATTCGAAGTAGGATTTTCAAAAAAATTTAGAAAGTATCAGACATTTGTTTTAAGAAGGCTACCCAAGTACATCTAGTGTAGTAACCAATCATAACAAGAATATAAATGTGTCCACAGAGACTAACAGTTCGAGAAGGACCTATTACGTCCATTTGGATGAGCTCCAAAGGTCTAGAGGTTAGGATATCTTTAACTTTCTTATGAGATGCCTTAACAATTTTTTCGTCCTGACAGGATCCACAGACAATATGAGAAATAGGTTTGATCTTAGGAAAACCTCTAACTAATTCTTGTGAAGATAACCTACTAAGATTTTTGTAATTTATATGACCCATTCAATTATGCCATATCTCGTTATCATCCATTCTGGTAATGTTACAGACCTCAGTACTGTTCTGGGCAGTATAACAATTGTCAGGAGTCCTGAGTTCTGTAATTACGCACTCACCTTTATCATTTAAAATTTGGCAATTATTCTTTGAAAAGGTGATGGTATGGTTTGAGTCACAAAATTGCGAGATACTAAGTAAATTAGCCTTAAGACCTTTTACTAGAAGAACATTTTTAAGAAAATGCATTCCTTCTTCTTGGAGTGCTCCTTTACCAATTATTTGAGATGATACACCATCATCAAAAATGACTTTTCCTCCAGTAAAATTGGTTTTATTTAAAAGTTTGGTATCATCCCCAGTCATGTGCTTTGAACATCCAGAATCTAGATACCAACTAGAAGTGGTGTGTTCAGCTTTTAAAGCAGTAATCACAATGTTACACTTTATCTGGGGTAACACCTCATCTTTTATAACCCAAATAGCTCTTGTTTTTATTTTTCGCATATTTGCTCTCATTTTATAAAATTTGCGAGCATTAGATTTTTGTTGAAAAATGTTTTGTGCATGTGTTTGAATTTTATGAAAAATATGAGCATTTGGTTTAGGAAGGTGCCTTGTTATCCTTCTTGGAAATGATCTTTTAAGTTTCGTCTTTCTCTTTCTATAGTTAGAGTTATTGTCAGGTTGTCTAGATAGGACATAATTGTTACGGCTTATCGTAGAGTAGTTAAAGTTATGGTATAGAGGAGTATTACAGACAGGTTTAACTAAACGTCTAGAGTCACAACCTTCACAAGAATGAACGTATAGATCACAGTAGGAGCAATATAGATTGTTAGACGAGGGTATCTACTTAGGAAAGTCTCTAAACATAGGTTTTATGGAATTTTGATGTTGAACCTTATTCCTAGGGAGTACAGTTTGAAAAGTAAAATCACTCTTCCTAATCTGAGGGCAGATGTATTTAGCCTTAGGGGAACTTGCACACTTAGAGTTACTTGATTCCCTCATTTTTTAGGGAATGAAAGTCTGGACAAATTTCTATAGATCTTTTGCCCCCTGACACAAACTTGATTAGTTCAAAACTTTTAGTTTGTGTCTTCAAATTTCGGCAAAACCCTATTCTAGTTCGATCATCAGAATTGGTTTTTGAATCAGCAACAAAACCATCAAGACAGTTGGAATTATTTTCAATTTTTGCAATGTTTTTAAAACCGTTGTTGTCTTTTCTTTATATTGTTCCAATTCTAATAATGTTCCTTTATATTTGTTTCTCCAGTGTTTCATTTACTTCAATCAAATTCTTCAATTTTTGATAAAAAAAAAAAAATTTGACTTCATTTTCTTGAGTTAGACATTGGGTAGTATACTCTTCAGCATTAAGTTTAACCATTAGGCTAAGGTCTTCTAGTTTCTTAGTGAGGTCTTTCACAGTCTTCTCTAGTCTAGAGCTTTTCTTGAGAGTCTTAGAATAAAGTGTGTAAATATCAGGGAGGTCTTTAGTGTCTGAGTCACTAAGTGTTGTGTATGAAGTGACCCCTAAGGATTCAATTTTTGAACTCACACACACATTGACAACGTCATTATCGCTTTCCCTTTGACTCACATACCCCGCAGTTGAACTAGCAATGTTCTCAGAAATTAAACCATCTAAACCAGTAGCAGCATGATTCATAACAACAGAAGTAGAGCTATTATCATCATTATCATACATAGGAAAAAGCATATCATCATTATATATTATCTTGGCATAGAAATACATGCAAGGATCAAAAGCATCAGATGACTCAGGTTCCTCATTTTCATAATCACTTGAATCATCCCATGTTTTGCAAATGTTGGCCATAGTATGTTTATTTGTCGTGTTCAATTTCACTCTACGGTCTTGTGCTATATGACCCAATTTACCACATTTATAACATTAAGTATTCTTATGGACTTTGTTAGGTCTCGTATGATTGTCATTGTGATGTTTGTCTTGGCCTTTCGCATAAGGTTTGTGATTAAACTGTGTTAGACAATTTGGCTTGCCTTGTTTAGTTGCTATTTTATTTCTAAAATTCACAATTTTCTTAAACTGTTTTGACATTAAGGCAATTTGATTATCCAAACTACCTAAATCACATTCCTCATCATTGGGAATAGTAAGATCAGGTTTCATTAGCTTAGAGGAAAAACCTATGGGACTGGCTCAATTGCTTCTTGAATTCTAATTCCATTTCCACAGTTCTCAGTTTACTATTGAGTAATTCAGGAGTGAGATTTTGTTCACTCATTTCCTCAATAGCATATCTTTTTTCATCAAATTTCTGTGGTAATGACCTTAGAATGTTAGAGACAATTTCATGTTTATCATAAGTTATCCCATTTTTACAATGTCTGTCAATTTCATGTAAAAGTCATCAAAGGATTCAGAGTCTAACATTATTAGAGAGTTATACTACTGGACTAGAATTTGTGTTTTAGCAGCCTTAACTCTAGTGTCACCTTCATGTGCAGTAATCAGTGCATCCCAAGCTTCCTTAGAAGTGGCACAAGATGAGATCCTTTTGAACTCATGTTCATTTATAGACATAAAGATGGCATTCTTTCCTTTGTTATTGTTTCGATAAACTTTCTTCTCTTCTTGAGTGAATTCACTTAACACTTTCTTAATCAACTCATTACTTCCTTCAGTGGCTGGTTTTGTAGGATAAGTATATCCATTTTCAACAATATCCCAGACATCATCTCCCAAGGTTCCTTGTATGAAAGCAACAATCCTTACTTTCCAGTAACCAAAGTCGTTTCCATCAAAGAGAGGAGGTCTGGTTAAGTTACCAAATCTTTTATTTTTTTGTCCATAGTTTGATTTTAAGAAAACAATTTCAGAAACACAAGATCTTTTGAAAAGAAATTTCCCAAGCTCTGATACCAATTGAAAAAGGGCTGTTACATAAGGCGTTTAATACAAGATTAAACTATTGAAGTAACTCCGAACTGTTTTTTGAAGAAACTATTTTCTTTAAATCAAATCAGTTTAATCACAAGATGTGTTTAATAAAACATGTACGAGATCAGTTCAAGATTTTATAACAGGTTTAGTAAATCAGTTTAAAATAATTAAACTTGGCACAACCACGAGAATGAGATGAGGAGATGTAAAAAAATTAAGTACAAGAGATTTTTAACGTGGTAAAACCTCATCCAACTGAGGAAACATCCACAGTGACTTCTAAGTCACAAACCAAAAATCCACTAAAACAAAATATTCAAGTTACAAACTATATAACACACATGCACACAAATCAAACATATACAAGTTTAGAAATGTACCCACTAGTTTTACTTCTAACTTCTCTGCAGTTCTGATTGTTGATGTGGTTTTCCGAATTTTCTAACTTCTCCAGTTTTGTTCGAGTCTTTACGTCGACTCTTGTTGATTCAAGATCTTATACCCAACACTTATGTGTTGTAGTGTGTCAAGTGTTTGTGATGGTTCTCTAACACATTCATGCACCCACACACGCTTATTTTTATACAAACAGTCCTAATAAATTACAAATCAGATCTAGATGTTGTGATTTTCAGTTTCTCTCTTCCTATGAAACAAAAGAACTTTGTTTGACCTTTTAATCAATCCCGGAATCCAAGGTTACCTTGCTCATAAGACTGCCAAGGTCATATCCAATTTCAGAGGGTGTTGAAAATGATTTTGAAATTGGAAACCACCAATTGCGATTCCAACTAGGTCAAAATTCTTGTTTCAAAATAACTAGAAATAGAAAATAATTTGTTGATTCTAGAGTTGAAAAACATTTACGGAAAATAAATCAACAAACTGATTTCTCAAGAGAAATTAAAAATGCAGCTCTAAGTGTAATATAACAAAAATGATCAGATATATGATTTCTATGAAACAGAAATACAGATATAACCTAAATATTTAAGTTGGGCACAAGATCTTAAATTCAGAGGAATAAAACTCTATCAACAATCTTCAAACCCCTACCAAAAACACTCTCAAACACAAGGATGGTGTTTGGTAAAACTGTTTTAGGATAAGGAAGATTAGGGTTTAAAAACAGGTTAGGGTTTCTTTCTCTCTCTCTCTCTCTCCGGTTAGACGAAGTGGCAAAAGTTCTCAGATGCAAAGGCTAAGCCTCCTTTTATACCGAGGGACGAAGATTCGAGAAGGCTGTTCAAAATCAAGGGAAAAGATTTAGTCTTGCCAAACTGACTTTGATCCAACGGTGAAATAAAATCGGTGAGTTAAATGGATTCTGATTGGTTAAGAAGGGTTTCACAGGGATTGACCTCAAACACATGCAGAGCGTTGATAACAATGATCCAAGGGCTGATAAAAGACAACGGTTATGTGTCTTCAAAGGAACACAAATCAGGCCGGTATATGAATGATAGGTGTAGGGCTGCTATCAAGGCTCACACGCGAGTTCCAAAATAATTACAAGTGCACCCTCAGTTCTCAAGTGCTTTCGGATCCTACCCAAACCAACTTTCAGGTGTTAAAAGGTAAAACCAGAAATAGAAGAATGACCCCAAAACTTTTATAATCCAAATTTTATTATGAAAAAATTATTTTAAAAATCCCGAAAGTTATTAAAACCAATTTAAGGGGGATTTAACTCACACACATTCAAATGAAGCAATATGTGAATAATGTATGCAATCCTAGAGTGTGTGGATGTGATTTTATACCTCCAATGAATCAAGTGTGGTATAAGATGAAGATTCTGAGGCTCTTTGGATTCTAGGGAATGGGACACTAATTTTGTCGCTATTTCCAAACTAGATGAGCACTTATACAATGTAGACTCAAGTGAGTCAAGAGTATAAGGTGCTTCAGTGTATTAATGAGATATAACCCAAAAGAGTTAAGCAACCAATGGAAAATACGAAAGTTAAGGGGATAGCCGGACTTTATTCATTAAATATTGTGTGACGAGAAACATAAGTTTGAAAATGAAGATTTTCTTAAACTAAATGTGCTAATAAAAGATAAAGAAGAGTTAAAAAGAGAACTTTTTGAGATTGGTTGCGTTCTATGCTCGTTTCCAAGTGATATGCTCCATAAAGGTCGTCTCTGATTACTCTAAAGGGTTTCTCCCAATTTGGTCCAAGTTTTTCGTGTGATGGTTTCATGGCACTGCTGAGGACTTTCCTTTGGACATAATCTCTTATCTGAAACTTCCTCGGATTGCCTTTCTTATTGTACTACCTAGCCACTTGCTGTTAGTTGGAAGCCAACTTGATCATGGCCTGCTATCTTCGTTCATCTGCTAAGTCACATTCAGTGCGTAATGCATCATAATTAAGGCCTTAGTCGACTAAGACAATTCTCATGATGGAGAGACCTGCTTCTAGTGGGATGATAGCTTCCATTTCGTAAGCAAGCGCGAATGGTGTTTCTCCAGTTGGTCGCCTAGGGGTGTTATAATAAGCCCATAGAACTTGAGGGAACTCCTCTACCTAGGTACCATTATCTCTCTCTAACCACTTTTTAGTCCATCAAGCATGGTTTCGTTAGAAGCCTTTGCATGTCCATTGCCTTGGGTTTTATGCATCTTTTGATAACCCAACCCGACCTCCAAGATTTGGTAGTGACATCACGTTACCTGAAACACATAACCATAGTAACCGTGAGCAAAATAGCCCAGTGAATGCATCACTACTATATTAGAGCATAAAATTAAATGCAATAAGTCGTATCTATGTAACAATATAAAACATCTCAACATTTCTTGGTTGTTAATAATCAATAACATCTCTTGGCTATAATAATCCATAGCATCTCTTGGCTATAAATAAGACATAACATCTCTTGGTTGTTGATAAGCCATAACATCTCTTGGCTATAATAATCCATAACATCTCTTGGCTGTTGATAAGCCATAACATCTCTTCAATACACATACATATTATATCCAAAATCAACTCAATAATTATACATATCATATCCATAATTAACTCACTAACAACATGTATCATATGTATATTCAACTTAGTATGTATAACATATCATATTCAAGCCAGTAACCACACACGTCATATCCATATTCAACTCAGTGACTGCACATATCATATCCATATCCAACTTAGTAAGTATCACATATCATATCTATAGTCAACTCAGTAAGTGCCACATATCATATATATATATTCAACTCAATAACCATATCCATATTTAAGTCAGTAACCCCACACATCATATCCATATCCAACTCAGTAAGTATCAGATATCATATCTATAGTCAACTCAATAAGTGTCACATATCATACATATATTCCACTCAATAACCATATCCATATTCAAGTCAGTAACCACACACATCATATCCATATTCAACTCAGTGACTGCACATATCATATCCATATCCAACTCAATAAGTATCACATATCATATCTATAGTCAACTCAGTAAGTGTCACATATCATTACTGAAGTGGTGCTTGATACCATGTTCATTATAAAAACTTTGAAATAAACCACTCTTAAATTACATCCCATTTATCAGTGATGATAGTCTTTGGTACCCTAAAGTGTGTTATGATGTTTCTCCAGATAAACCTGATCATATCTGAGTCCTGATTGTTCACCAGTGTTTGGTGAAGTAATTTCTGCCTACTAGCAGATACTTTCAATTTCTAGATGCGGCAGATAGTGGTCCCACTATGTCTAGTCTGGGAACGGCCATGGGCCATTATGTCCCTAGCGGGCTAGTGGATCATAGGAGAATGCTTCTGACACTTTTCACACTTATAAACGTAGTTACTTGCATCTTTTTACATATGAGATCATCAATAACCCTCTTTAATTACTCAGAAGGCCAGAGATCTCCCTCCTGCCTGACTCCCACAAATACCCTCATAAAGTTCGCCAAGTACTTTCTCCGTGTCATGGGGCACTGGAGATAAGGACCTGTAAAAGACTTTTTATAGAGCTTTGCTTCTAGGGAGAGATAAAATCAAGCATCCTTGACCCTTCCCCGATGGGCCGTCCTCTTATCAGTAATGTGTCACTCTTTAGATAATTTATAATGGGATCCATCCAACTAGGGGCCTTTGTTGTGAGGAGGACATTATCGGGTATGATTGTCTAGTCAATACTTGGTTGCACCAGGAATTCTATCTAATTATTTCTCCTTATGTCGGAGTTGATTAATGAACTCGGGGCTACTGAGGCATCGCACGTGATGTTTTTTCCCCCGGGGGAACTGTTGAATGTCCACATTTTCAAATCGTACTGTAAATTCTCTTACCACAGTGATGTAGGCTTCCATCCTATCATCTTTGGAATTGAAATCCCCGCTCACTTGCTTAAAGACTAGTTTGGAGTCGTCGAATACATGAATGCGCTTTGCCCCAATAGTTGGGCTTTGCACAAGCTAGCGATCAGTGCTTCATACTCAGCTTTGTTGTTGGAGGCTTCAAATCCCAATCTCATCCCTTACTCAATCATAATATCTTCGAGAGTTATGAGAACGATAAATACTCATGCTCTATTAGAATTTGAGGCTCCATCAACGTATAGGATCGAATCTTTATACTTTTCTTCCTCATTCGTTGATTATTTTGTTCTTAGTTGGTCGATTGGTTGGTATCCTATAAATTGAGCAATAAATTTTGCTAATACTTGTCCCTTAATCGTCGTTCTTGGTTGGAAGTGGATATTAAATCTCCCAAGCTCTATCGACCACTTAGAGAGCCACTTGCAGAGATCGACTTTCAACATAACAACTTGAAGGGGGTAGGAAGTGATTATTGTTATTGAATGGGCTTCAAAATAGTGCTTTAACTTCCTTAAGGTGACTACCAGCGCATAGTCGAGCTTTTTCACAGGCAGGTACTACTGCTCAGCATCCATAAGTGCCTTGTTGGCATAATAAATCGGATATTAACCTTCTTACTATTCACATACCATGATAGAGCTTACAGCATAGTTTGATAATGCCCGGTAAAGGTATAGTGGTTCTCCATCATTTGGGATCACCAGTAGGGGTGGCTATTTAAGGTATGATTTGATCTCTTCTAAAGCTCGTGAGCAGTCATTGTACCATGTGAGGCCTTTATCCATCTTTAGGGGCTGAAAGAATGGTCGACAATGTTTCGAGGACTTGGAGATAAAGCAATTTAGTGTCGCAAGCATGCCAATGATATTTTGAATATCTCTTAATGTGTGAGGAGTCTGGACTCTAGTGATAGCATCGACCCAATTTGGATTTTCCTCAATTACCCTTTTGCTGACTAGATAGCCTAAGAACTTTCCTCACTGAACACCGAATGAACACTTACTCGTGTTAAGCTTCATCTGATATTTCTTGAGGATCTAAAAGGTTCTGTATAATTTTGTGAGGTGGGTAACCTTGTTCTTTCTACTAGAATATCGTCTATGTAGACTTCCATCGTGTCTCCCATCGATTTTTTGAACATCTTGGTGACCAATCTTTGATATGTTTCCCTACGTTCTTTAAGTTGAATGGCATAACTGTGTAAAAATACAACCCAACAGGGGTGATATAAGACGTTTTATCCTAATCTGGTCTGAACAAAGGAATCTGATGATAGCCAAAGTAGGCGTCTAGGATGCTCATCCTTTCGTGCATTGCTTTAGCATCAACCAATTGATGTATTTTGGGAAGTGGGAAGTTATCCTTGGGGCAAGACCTGTTGAAATATGTGAAATCAATACAAACCCTCCAACTATTATTGCTCTTGCAAACCACCACTGGGTTAGATAACGATTCGAGGAAATGGGCTTCCATAATGGATCCAGCATCTAGACGCTTCCCTACTTCAATCTCTATCACTTTAGCCTTCTCGGGGGCTATTCGACGAGCCTTTTGAGTGATCGGTTTGAAGGCCGAATCGATGTGTAGGCGATGGCAGGCTACACTAGGATCAAACAATAGGAAGTCATATGGTTCCAAAGAAAAAAGTCCAGATTGATCTTGAGAAATGTAATTAACTCTTTCTTCACTTGATTGGTGAGTGTGGCTCCGATCAAAAATTTCCTCTCTGGAAAGTGATCATCAGCTCCAACTTCTTACAGGTTTTTAATGACCCTGTCCACGGGGTGGACCCTGGTCTTCTCCACCCCTAGTCGATTGTACCATAGTTACTATCTGGAGGGTACAACCCCCTTTTGGGATTCCTCTAAAGAGTAATTTACCTCTTTCTTCTTTTCCTTCTTGGGGTGAATGGCTACGATAAATCACTTCCCAGTTGTATCCTAATCGCAACGAATTTTAACCACTCCCTAATCAATAATGCACATCAACTTTTGGTGGTACGTGGATGGTACGACCTTCATGGAGTGAAGCCATCCTCTGATTAAGATATCATGATATGGGGACTCAATGTTTACAAATAAGAACTTACCTACCTTCACGGGTAGGACTATCTTCCCTAGCGGCATCGTGATCCTTCCTATAAAATGGAACTGTGGCTTCTTTAAGGTCGACTATGTTTAGATTCAGTTTATGGAATAATTCTAAGTATATCATTTCTAATGAACTCCCTTGGTCCACGAGCAGCTTGTCAACATCCCAATTAGTAATTCTCACCAACGCTTCATGATGTGGGGTTCTCACCCCAACCAAATCTTCCTCGGTGAAGCCGATATGCTTAGTGTATTCGACGTCCTTTGGTCGCCGACGCTTACCAGTTTGGGTTTTGGAGGGTGTGACACCCCGCCTAATTAAATACCGGGAGATCACTCCTTTATTAAATTAAAATCAAGGTGAACAGTTGGTTCATTCTTATCATCACTGTCATTAAAATACTTTTCCAATTTAAACACCCTAAATAATTAAGCTAAGTGTCAAAACCATTTAAAACCTTATTCTCATTTTATTAAATCCGGTTATAAAACCTTAAACCATTTACATTTTTAAGAGTCACACATTAAGAATAAAAATAGAATTGAACATAAACGAATTTAATCATCAATAATAAATCCCAACATTTACAACACCAAAGGAAAACATCCGGACAGTAATAAATCCCGAAATAAAGGTACTGAAAGTAAAAATTACAATCTCTGACAATACCAACTAATTAATAGAAAGAGGGCGACACATGCCCCTGCTGGATAAAACTGAACTAGGAGTAGAATCAAATGGATGAAGTCGTCTAAATAACATGCATGCAACTCCCACCTAAGCTGCAGCTCGTTCCTGCCAAAGGACCCTATGCAAGACGCCCCTGTGGCTGGGCACCTGTAATATATACATATATATATATATATATATATATACAAGAGAGAAAGAGAAATGGAAACAGGTCAGAGCTCGATAGTGTATATGATTTAAAAATTCGTTTAGCAAGTATTTAAATTGATTACAGGCCAATGCAACAACATATTAGTGCGACACTCTCTTGAGAAATTCTCACCTCTCTTCTAATGTGCACTCCTATCGCACTAACCTTCCCAATGGTCTATCTCGTCATATACCACACTATCTTTCCCCAATGATTTAACTTATCTTAGGTTATTCGCAGGATTTACAACTGAACAACACAAGTATTTAAAACGTAAGATTTCAATTTGTAACCAAAGTTCTCCTTTTAACTTTACTAATCAATAAAGTTTTCCAGTGTCATATTATACTTTCTCAAAACAAGTATTTATAATTTGAGTCATCAACCATGTCCTACATATCAAATCACAGTAGGCAGTTCCAGATTTTAGAATTTCATATATATATTAACTACTCGTATAATATATATATCATAACAGCACTCCACATAAAAATTATGGTGCGGGCATACTCTGCTATCCAATCTCCGTATCAATCGCACTAAAGGGAATACAAGTTCGGAATCACTCTCGAACTGTATAAATACATACAAAAATAATATTGAGGCGAAGCATAGTTTCCAAGTCCAAGAGGTCAGTACATACCCTCACGTCTCTTAGGACCGTGACTACTGATTCGATAGCCTGTACCTAGGATTACTATCTTTTAGGGTACGAGTCAATATCCCCCATAAGGCACACGAGATAAGATCGTCCCAGCGCGGAAACCTCAGGGATAGCAAGTAGCGCGGGCATGATTTTCACAAGTATATAATATATGCATACACAATCATATAAATATACCACTTTTATTATATCAATTTAGGTTTATCCCATAACCCACATTCACAACATTTATCCTTATTTTCCCCATTATTATTTATCAAGTATAATGGTTCGTCTCTAACTTTAATTCGAAGGTTTTTTCCAACTTACTACGTAACACTCATGGGATCTATTCTCCCAAGTATAAATTCAGTAGGTATCCATTTATGTTCCAACGTAACTCTCTCTTACGTGTCTCTCCCCTTTAATCTATACTTACATTGTCCCTTATGCAAAATATCCCAAAATATAGATTTCGCCTTACATTAAAGGTCTCTTATTAATTAATGAATCTTACTGGTCATCATTATCTCCCAAATTATTTTAACAAGGATGTCTAAGGAGTTTTCTTCATTTCGAATCAATTCAACAATTTTAAAAGGGGAAACTTAAGTCTGCCAGGATGGGTCGATCGATCGAGGTTAGGGGCTCGATCGATCAATCAAGCAGGTCTGCGGAAATCTTGCAGATTTGCAGTTACGGGTTTCATCATCTAACCTTCACCAAATCCATATTTTTCAATCCCAATCGACCCAAAATTTATACTACTAACATTATATCATCATACCAGATATTTCCAACGTAAAGCATGTAGATTTTTATCACTAAACATGGATTAACAACCCAAAATTATTATAATTATCAAGAACTCTAGAAATCTCTTAAACATGGTTCTAACAAGAATTTTCCAGAATTTCATTCTTGTAAACATCATAATTTCGTGGTTTACTCCTCTACATGACAAAGGGTTTCCAGAATATCATTTAAGTCATCACTACATGCAATTTCCTATCTCAAATTGGGTTTCTCTTCCATACAATTCGTTCTAATCATTCCTAAACCAATATGAAAGATGCATAAACGAAATAAGCAAGATAAACACTTGCCTGAGGTTTTCAGAAGTCTGGTTTGGTGCCGAAATTGGTGTGGTTGCGTTTCCCGTCTCACGATCTATGCGTTGGTGGTGGAGGCGGTGCAAACGGATGGATTTCGGGCCTTGGATTGCTTTGGAAGCTCTCTCCTTCCCTCTCCTATGGCTGTCACTTGTCTTTGGTTGTTCTAACCCTAGAAGAAAACCTTAGACATCTGAAATAACCCTTGAAATTTCGTGGGTTTAATTACCCAAAAATGTAAAATGACCTAAATGCCCTCCCGGGGTACTAATTAGGCCTAAAAACGTCCCGAGACCCAAACTAAACCCCCGGGTACACTTTTCTGACTATCTCGACCCTTCTGAATGCGTTGGCACACTCAAAATGACCATACAAACAACTTATAAAATATTCACTTTTATTTAACAATATTTAGTCCCGACACGACACAGGCGCGTCCCGACTTAAATTTCCATAATTGTCATTTTATTCACACGTGACAATATTATAACAATAAATCTCATATATTACTATACTCATCCAGTAACATTCAACAAATAACAAATTTCCAATAATTACTAACTCTCGTCACGCTAGTAAATATTTAAAACAACATTCCGGATTAAAATTAAATTAATTTATCTCAATTAAATTTAATAAATCCCATAATTTAAAAGCTATAAAAATATGGGGTATTACAGAGGGATCAATATGAAAAGCCTCCATAATGATAGTCACCTTACTAAGCTCCATCCGAATAGTGTTCCACTGGATCTGCTTAAGATTTGATGCCCTGTGGATTACTGTAAAATCATATCATATATCATCATCAAGGACATTATCCAACTTCTGGTCGCCATTGGCTACGACCTTATCTACTTTCTTCTCTATGTAATAATTGAGGTTCCCTTCTTGAGATAGTTCCTCCAAGTGTGACTTCAGAGTGCTAATTATCGATTATGTGATCACCCTCCTTATGGAATGCGCATCTCAGCGCATTGTTCCTTTTAGTTAGGTCGCCACCCACTTTATGGGGACATTTGATAAATGTCTCATATTTGATTTCGCTCAGGATTTTGTAAATGGGTTCCTTGAAGATTGTGTTAACAACCTGTAAAACCTTGGAGGGGTCAACCTTGTTCCGATTCTTGTAGACATTATTTCCCCCATTCTTATTTCCCTTCTTCGTAGTATTGCTTTTCAATGTCCCCTTGTTCTCCTTTGCACGACCATTATCCCCTGTATTAGAGTGAACCACGTCTCTCACCTTGGCGTATTTCCCAATACATGCCATAAGTTCTTCAGTGGTACTGGCTTCTTTCTAAGTCAGGGACTAGTGCAGCAAAAAGGTGGTCAGCAGACCAATTTTGAAGGATACTACCCCAAATTTCTCCGAGCAGTTCTCAATCTCGTTGAAGACTTCCCAATACTTTTTTGTATAATCCTGGAGGTTCTCCTGTGACTTTTTCTTTATGGTAAGCAGTACATCCATCCGCTTGGGGTGGGTGCCGCTGGTTATAAAGCGAGCAGTAAAGGCCTCTTATAGAGATGAAAATTTTCTGATAGACCATTGAGGTGGCCTCTCAAATCACTTATGTATCCTGCATCGTGTAGGCTGGAAGGGAAAATTTGGCACATTAGTGCATCATTGTGTCTCCATAAAGTCATTGGTCGTCTGTATTTCTGAACATGGTCTGTGGGTCTATTTTCCCATCATAGATATTAAACTTGGGGACAACAAACTTCTTTGGGGCACCCTCTTCTTTGATTGCCCTTAAAAAGGGGAATTCATCTAAGTATCGAAAGCCCTCCTAGATAGCTCTCTGGTGGATCTAGCTCCACAGTGGGCTAGATGTTGGTACATCTCCTTACGGACCAGAATCCTAATGTCTATATTTTGTTGATTATTGCTCATATGACGTCTCTCTAGCTGGCCATGCTCTGATCGACCATGCTCTGACCTATCACGTTTAATTCTTTCCTAGTCATGCCTGAAGCACCTACCTCGACTGCAAGTGTTACTTGCTTGAGGACCAGGAATCCCATCTCAGCGCTTTCTGGTGCCCCTTGGATATCTCTCTCCATCCTATCAAGTTGCTTTGAGAGGCTGACATTCTCTTCTACCTGGAGGCATGTAGCCTCCTATTATTTGCGAAGCATGGCTTCGTAAGTGTCGACCAACCTAGAGATTTTACATAGATCTAGGTGGTCCCTAGATTTCCTCAAAAACTTGCCTTTCTTAGAGAAATCTAGGGTTTGTATGCTAGAAAATTTCAGACCTAACCTTAGGAGGAACTGGATCTTCCTGCACATATCCAACTTGAGGAATGTTTCTACTATAGAGAGACATCTTGGGCTTTCTGTTTGTGAATATTTTCGTAGGAATAAAAATTTCTTGCCACATATGGCACCAATTGTTAATACAAAAAATATCACAATAAAGAGATCCACGCAAACAATCATAAAAAGCATAAAGTAAAGATCACACATAAGAACGGTATATGTGGTTCAGCAACTCACCTACCTCCATGAAGAGGTTATTGTTTGTCATAGTGTCTCTTAAGAAAGTTTGTTACATCCATTTATCCCATGTTAGGGTGTACAATTTATAGATAAATCATCATAGAGTTGTAGTTGTATAAGGAACTCAAAATAACATGTGGATATACTAAAGAGTACCTGAATATCTCTTCCAAGATTATTGGTACCTGATTTGACTACATCTAAAAGTGTTCTAATATATTTAAAATACTCGTGCATAAATTAACTCGTGATTTAGGTCGGGAAGCATTTTAATAAATCTGGGTTCGGCGGATACTTTCATGAATTGTACTAAATAGTCTTCGACATATGCGAACCCCGTGAAGATAAAGTCTTTTATTGATATGCAGACACCAAAAACCATTAAAGATGCCCAAATCTTAATAGGACAAGTTGCTGCCCTTAACTATTTCATCTCTCGGGTGACTGACAAATGCTTGTCCTTCTTTGAAATTTTTAGAAAAGCCTTCGTCGGGGACGAGGAATGTTAAAAGGTTTCTCAGGAATTGAAGGTTTATTTAGGATCACTAATGTTTCTCTCTCGGGCAATACAATGAGAGAAATTATTTTTATATTTGGATGTCTCAAAGTCAGCCATCAGTGCTCCAATCGTCCGAGATGACGATGGAGTTCAGAAGCCAGTATATTACAATAGTAAAGCTTTGCAAGGAGAAAAATTGAATCATTTTAAGATAGAGAAGTTAGCATATGCACTCATGCATGCTTCGAGAAAAATGAAGCCCTACTTTTAGGAGCATACAATGGTGGTACTCACCAACACTCCATGGAGGCAAGTCATTCATAAACTTGAGAAATCAGGTAGACTAATGTCTTGGTCAGTAGAGCTAGGGGAGTTTGACATCATTTATCAGCTAAGGAAGTCAATTAAGGGACATACATTAGCATATTTTATTGTCGAGTTCACCTTGGTTATGAATGGCTATGATGAAATTGAAGAAGAGGTAGAAGCACGAGCATATATCTAGAGAGAGACAGTGGCCGAGTAAATTTAGGTCAACGTTGCAGAAAGAGATTTCTTGTTTAAGAATGGTATTTTGAATAAGGTTCCCTTTACAAAGAGGGGCCCCTTTGGATCCTATTTGTGGATGACTCATCTGATAAAACCGGTAGCAGAGTAATGTTGATATTATCAGCTCGAGTTGGGATGGACATTGAATAAGCTCTGAGGTTCGTCTTTAAAGCATAAAATAATTAATCGGAATACGAAACCTTATTGGCTGGTCTTTCCATGGCCAAAGCTCTTAACGTTAGCCAGATGATAGCCCGCAGTGACTCTCAATTAGTCGACAATCAAATATTGGGGGTCTACGAGGCTAAAGATGAGAAAATGGACAAATACTTGGCTAGACTAAGAAAAATATTAAAAAAATTTAGGGAAGTCAATGTGAAGAGGATTTCGAGGTTCGATAACAGTCGAGCACATTCATTGGCAAGACTTGCGTCAGTAACTAGAACCGATATTAGGCGCAGCGTGCCTGTTAAAATTTTAGTGAGTTCGAGCATCAAAGAGGATGAGGGTTTCATAATTTTTTGTTATAACATGAATCTTATGGAATCCTATATAGACCCATAATTGAGTATATCAGAGACAAAAAAAAACTTCCAGAATCGAAGGTCTAGATGAAGAAGATAAGATATCGGGCATTTAAGTTCACCATCACTGGTGACGTTCTTTAAAAATGAGGTTTCCTACTTCTGTTGCTCACATGAAATAATACATCAAAGATAAAGTATATTCTTTGAGACGTACATTAAGACTCATATGAAAGCCATGTGGTTGGTTGATCTCTTGCCAAAAGAATCATCACTCAGGGGTATTTTTGGCCGACACTTGCCAAAGATTCAGTACAGTATGTACAAAAATGTGACAAGTGACAATGGTTTGTAAGCATTCCTTCCCAATGCCATCAACCTCTCTCATCTATAAAAGTGCCTTGGTCATTCACAGTCTGGGGGATAGATTTGGTCAGCCCTCTTTCTCGAGCAAGAGGAAACTGTAGAATATCTGATTGTGACGATTATCTACTTTTCAAAATGGGTGGAGGCTGAAGGGGTGGTAACTATGATCGAAGTGAAGACGTTGAAGTTCATATGGAAAAATATCATCTATTAGTATGGCCTGCCCAATACAATGATTTCAGATAATGACAAGCAATTCAGGAACAAGTCTTTGGAAACATATTATAAAAAGGTCAACATCAAGCAGTTCTTTTTTTCACCTAGTCGACCCCAAGGTAACAACCAAATAGAAGTCAAAAATAGGACCATACTTGATGGGATCAAGAAAAACCTTGAAAATGTAAAGGGATAATGGACAGATGAGTTTCATGGAGTCCTATGGGCTTATAGGACTATGGAGAGAACTCCAACAGGAGAGACTCCATTCATTCTAGCCTATAGATCTGAAGCAGTGGTCCCAATAGAGCTCAGGCTCCCAAGCTACAAAGTTCAAACTTATGACCCAGAGGATAATCTGGAAGAAAGGAGGTTGGACTTGGATCTGATAGAAGAAAGAAGAGAGGATGTTATAGTGAGACATTAGCCTATCAGCAGAAAGCAGCACGATTTTATAACAAGAGAGTGAAGTCTCTACCAATAGATATTGGAGACCTTGTCCTAAATAAGATTTGGTAGAAACCTAAAAAAATTGCACACAAATTGGCACGGGCCCTATAAAGTGACAGAAGAGGTTGTGCTAGGAACGTTGAAGCTTGAAAATCATGAAGGTGAATCGTTTTCCATCCCTTAGAACACAAATCATCTAAAAAGATACTATGAGCACTCTGCCAATGTTATCTATCTGAAAGTCCAATATAGTTGTTCAATGTATTGTTTTTCATTTTAATTCAAAAGATATGTCAAGGAGGTTGCACTTATTGTAAAAAGAATCACTGTTACTTGTTGCAGTATAATGAAAATTTCAAGTGTTATGTCATACTTATTTTATTTTATCAATTCTTATTGTGTGGTTTGTACGACACCTAATTAAATAACATCATTTATCATGGTGAACTAGAACATTACTTATTATGTTGAAATGACTCATAACTCTATCTCGGAGATACGAGTGTGATTGGGGAGTCTCGACTCCCTCATACCCTCCCAATAATGTCAAGAGGGGGGATCACCCCTAGAACATCACTTTTTTGTGGTGAAGGAAAAAACTAAAAATCATTTAATTATGATTGTGTAACATCGATTTTTATGGTGAATTGAATTATGACTCTCTCTCAGCGATACGAGAGTGATTGAGGAGTCTTGGATCCCTCATACCCTCCCAATAATGTCGAAAGGGGGGATTACCCCTAGAACATCACTTTTGGTGGTGAAGGCAAAAATTAAAAATCATTTAATTACGATTGTGTAACATCATTTATTATGGTGAATTGGCTTATAACTCTCTCTCGAAGATACGAGCGTGATTGAGGAGTCTCGGATCCCTCATACCCTCTTAATAACGGTGAGAGGGGGATCATTCCTAGAACATCACTTTTAGTAGTGAAGGCAAAAATTTAAAACCATTCTAATAGTGGTTATGTGTAACATCATTATGTTAAATGGTGATTAACAACCAGAAGGAATAATTTGAATATCCTACCAAACATTAATAATTGGTGATAAAAATTAGCACCATAGTTGGTACAAAGAAAAGTAAACATTCAACATTCCATTCATTCAATACACTCAAGATGATGATACAGTTGTTCACAAAAAAAAGTATTGAATGACAAATAATATTTGAAGATGAAATTGTTTAAAAGATAAGGACACACAATAAAAAAAGGGCATAAAGACCACAGGCGGTCGCCCATCGGAGAGATAAAAGCTAGTTCTCATCGTTGGAATTCTCATTGTGGGCTACCACATCAAAAAGAACAGGAGGATGTTTCATTTGCAGACTAATCAGAAGGCATAAGCAATAAGAATTAGAAAATGGCATCCCTAATCACAGGCAAACTCCTTTCTCGATTGGCTGGGAAGAATATTGTGCCGACAAATTCATAAAAGAAAAAAACCACGGGCGGTCCATCGGCAGTCGAGGGATCAAAGAAAAGTAAGGATGTGTCTGAGGGTACATATGTCGACCCTCCTTAGGCGCCAAAGAAGAGAAAGGATGTCCGCTGAGAGAGACCAAGGGAGCATCCATCCCTATCTTATATGACACTATAGGGGATATTCATTTTCCCTAGCTTAGTATGATGACCGACTCTTTGATCAGTAGTCAGAAAAAGGCTCGAAAGGTCGTTTCATCATTGTCCCTAAGTGAAACATTTGATATTTTGATTCCCAAGATCCCTCTCGGGTCATCGACTTTTCTATGAATCATACTACTCAGGTAATAATTATTGACGTTTAACAATTTGAATTGAAGTGTTGTATTGTCTTGCACTGACTTATATTTTTGTCCTGCAGCCCATGATTGCACTTCAAAACTTGTAATTGTTAGTGAAAGTTTCCATAAAGGAAGATTAAGGCAGGCGAGTCTGTCATTTTTAAGAATAATGACCTGAAGAAACGACAGACCATCAAGATGACCCATTCGAATTAAATCATTAAGTTGGGTAATAAGCACAAACAGATACTAAAAACTCAAAGATTGAATCACTAGGCTAAGGTGAATGATGTCAATGAGAAGATGAAGTAGCTAATCAAGGACAAATATGCCTAGATCAATGAGACAGTAGAGAAGGCACTCGCACCTTTAAAGGAGTCTGAGAAATTCTCTGACTATCCCATTCAGTACCTGGATAAGGGGTCCAAAATTTCCTTCCAATAGGTGCTGAACATTCATCCTCACTTATCATCGACTGACCCTCAGCTTGGTGATATTCTGAAGTCATTTGACTTGGGGGACCCTGAGAGCATTACTGCTTTTCAGGTTGAGGCAAAGGCTCAGACTGCTGATGTCGAGACTAAGGTGGTAACTCAGGAGGTGGCTAAGGTATCTGAGGTAGGCGTTAACTACCAAGAGGGGAAAAAGTAAGTATCGACTAAATTAAATCGGGAAAAGATGAAAGTAAAGTTAAAGAAATTTTAGAAAAACTTATGCAATTCAGATGGGGGTTAACCTCCACTCCATTATCGACCAGAAGATCTGGATCCATTCGATCCTCAAAGACAATAAGCCCTTGTCTTTACCAGAGGTGCGTAAAAAGTTAATATTCTCCCGAGCATCCAAGCTCAGGCCAGATCAAGCTTGGTCACCATAGATAACTTGCGCCAACTCTAATGGACTCTTGTCTAATTAATGCAGGAAGGGACATTACTGCAAAACTCCTAATCACCAAATATGAAAAAATACAAAGACTTTTAATCATGGTTGGAGGTCTGGTTGATCTGGACTAATTTTTTTATCAGAACGCAGAGCTACAAAATTAAAGTAGCACAGCACAGACTTTTAGGTGGAATCGGTGTAGTAGGACCTAAAAATTTCAACTGAAAAGTGGCTTGTATACTAACTTCCAAAGATGAATTGCCCCAAGAAGTATCCTCATCCATTAGGGGCTAATTATGCAAGAGAAAGGTCAATGCTTGTGAGGGTGGCCCTAACATTTGGACGAATCGGCAAACGAAAACTGACTTTGAACATTTTTTTATAAATTGCAACCTCACCTTCTACACGACTGCTGACATCTCCCTTATCCTCTGGGGCGATTCTCATCCTAATTGAAGACTTTAAACCATAGAGGTGTCTCCACAGTATAAAATATGCCTATCGAACGTCGCTTCGGATGGTTAAGGCATAAGTTGTGTCAAGTTCATCCTCATCCTCATCATCATCGTTATTGTCATACTTTACATCCACGGGAGCCTGACCACTCAGGTCCCGACTCACAAGCTTGACCTCAATCATGGCCAAGATGGGACTAGACATTGGTGGCTCGTGAAATGCCACTTCAACTCTCGGCTCCTCATCATAAGAGATCTTTAAAATGTCAGGCTCATGGCTATATGGATAATGGGTTGGTGTCAGTTACTAGACTCGGTCGCCACACTCTTATTGAGAGTCATTTATGAGACAAATGAAGGTTCGTTAAACCATTCTTATCGAGAATAATAAAAATGGGAATGCAAAGCATAAGATTTTCCATGATAAGGTTGCTAGCCTAAAGACAAAATGCTTATTGAGTTTTCACGAGGCTCAAAGCTTGCTAGAGCAAGAGAACGTTAGGCTAAAGAAAGGCATTGAGGATTCAAAGAATGTCAAAGTATACCTTGAGGAGAGATTCAAGAAATTATGGAAGAACATCCTAAAACCATACTAATCATCGAAGGACAGAAATGAACTTCTTTATGACCATTCAAAAGAGGAAAATCCTAAAGTCGAGACACTTTTTGTCAAAATATAAACAATATTCCTAACTAAATCCCAGCCGAGAATACAATACAACCCTATATTTGCACCTATACTCATGGGAAGGTTCATCTTAGGTATTTTATTTCCATCTTGAGTAGAATGTTGGTTGGTATCCTAATCTATGTTTTGGAACTATTAAAATTTTACATAAGCTTGTGGAATAACTAGTCAAAACCTCATAAAGTATTACGAGGGAGGTTAAAAGCCTGAATATTTCATATCAAAGTGGTCAAGCTAAAAGGAAGACTAGGATAAATAAGAGAAAGAGGAATAAGACTTCCGAGAGTTTGAAGGAGGAGGGTCTTAACTTATATTAATGCCATATGAGCCATTTGCATTTTTCTCAGTTAGGATCCTTGTTTCCATTATTGCATGTTGATTACATCATACTCAAGTTTCTAATGTATGTAGTATATTGTTTTTTATTCATTTGTGGGTCGTTTTATTTTTGGTTTCTAATTGAAAAATACAAAAAAATTGTCTTATTTGAGTTATTTAAGAAAACACAAAAAGGTTTTTGTTGTTTTAAAAATTTTGAGAAAATATGAAAAGATTTATGTTTTGTGTTTTTTTTGTATAACTAATGTTGAGATAATTAAAACTTTGTGGAGTACAATATGCTATTTGATTTCCATATTATTGTATTATAAATTTAGGTGGGCAGTGTGAACCTATTTTTTTTAATCAATTCCTTCAAAGTTCTTTAGAACAACTAATGTTGACTATGTACTCATACTTACCATATCGCACACACATACACGAGGTGAACTATGATGTATTTTCTATTTTAAGATAAAAAGGTTTTGTGAACATATTTTAACCCAATTAGGTTATCCTTTTTTGCTAGATGTTTGCAATGTGAATGTAATTGTGAAACCTATTACAAAAATTAATGAATGAAGAAATGGTTAGAGTTACCTAAAGTAGTGATAGCTACGATTGGCAAGAAACTTATTTTGTATATGGTAATTAGAGAAAATATAGTTCTATACGCAAGGGAATACTCTCAAGAATAAAAAAAATTAAAATTTTAAAGAACATTTGAGAGATTTATAAGTTGAATACCAGTGGTTTTGCATATTTTTGTTTAGTGTGTATCTTTTATTTGGACTTATTAAAATGTTAACATGTGTTTCACTTTAGGTCTTAATCGACATGAACTTTTATGATCTTTACTTTTAAAAGTAAGGTTGGCCTTCTATTATTTTCAACCATGAGTTGAATTTAAGGGTTCATGCAATAAACTTAGTGCGTGATATTTATTTTTTTGAGTTTTAATTTCATTCACTTTCACATTAGATAGTTTATGCAGGATTCCAAAATTAGATGTTGTCTCACATTTATGAACCACTTGTGTTTTTTTCTTGGTTTGGTGATATGGATTTTTGTGTAAAAATTGTTACATATTTATTGATTTATATATCCATATTTTATGTTTTCCTTTTATTTCTATTCTTGCACGATCATTTTTTAATTGTCATATACTTACAATGGAGTTAGTTTAGTTCATTAATGGAGTTAATACTATTTAGGAGAAAAAAGGGTTGAATATTTAATTAAAGGAGAGTAGTTATGTTGACTGTGTGAGAGAACAAATTACATCATTTATTTACTCATGTATTTATCATTATCTTATTTTTTTATGTAACGACTATTCTGAAGTGTGAAGTTTATAAGGTTCATGAGTATTGGAAAAGATGAGAAAGGAGTTGATGATTTTCTAAGCATGTCAAAACTCGAGTTTCGTGGGGTTTTGGAGTGGGTAGAATTTTATGTATAGTGTTTTTTTATAGAGAATTAAGGTAAAGGTCATGTTCCTTCCTATATTTTGATTTTTAGGACAATGTTTTTCAAGTTTATAAATCTAGTCCCTGTAATACAATAGCATTTATAAATCTAGTCCCTGTGGTACAATACCTTTATTTTTTTGGTCCGCGCCAGCGGCACTATTTTTCACCTTTTTTCATTGTATTTTTAGTACAGGGACTAAATTTATAAAATTATATGGAGTGTCCTATTTTTATACACTTTGAGCACTATGAGGATCTTTTCCCAAAACCCCCTTTTTTTTATCCTTCAGATTTTGGATTCACATTTTTTTTGGTTTTATGCCTGAATTGATAACGGGGGAGTTTTCTTGTCATATTCTAGTGGAATAAAACATAGGTATAGGTTGTTTGAATTTATATTGAAGATCATGCATGAGACCTAGATCTACCTCACGTTAATAGGCATGAAAACACATCCAAATACAACAAAGTTTAAGCCACAATCAGGTAAATGTGTGGGCAGAAATTAGTTTTGAAAAGGAAATTAGAAAGACTTTGGGAGAATTTTTAAAGAATTTTTACGAGTTTTAAAAGATTTAAGTTCTAGGATTTTTTTAGTGAAACTTATAAGTATCGCTAAAAATAAAAAGTCCAAGATATGTTTTCTAAAGTCTTATGGAAAAAGGAGGACATCTAGTAACTAGCCTCTAGTTTAATGAAACGCGGTGCAAGTCTAGTGTATTGGCTCTATGTCTCATTGTACAAGATTTCCCCCTCGTGGTAGCAATTGGTCCATGGCGTTTATCGTGTGTATAACACTATTGACCAGTTACTTGGCTTGTGATTTGTCTTTTGAGTTTGTTTTACACTTGGACTCTTTTATTTTTTATATATATACCAAGTGACACGATTAAAGTACTCATGAATTTTGAGAGAACTATTATGCAGTTTTCAAAATCCTAAAATCTCCCTAGTTTTTCTTGGTTACTTTGTTCTCACTTTTCATTTTAAAAAAATATTTTTAAGCATAAAATAACTTCAGTTTTTAATTAAGAACTCACATATATTTTTCAATCATATGGTGAGGCTTTGATATATTCTAAGGTTAGTTTGTGAATGATTAGTGCACTAAAAGATCAGAGCTACAATTCAGATTTTGATAGTTCCTACTCAGAGACAAATAGATACTAGGCATATGGGTTGTTCCTATAGCTACGAAGCTATGATGGAGAGAGATAAATCTAGTGATACAAAAGTTAAATGCTACAACACTGAATATTTAAGTTGTGATTGTTTTGATGGTGTAAGTCATGTTTTTCTTTTGTAAATATTTGTTTGAACCTTTTCACTAGTGGGATTGAGATTAAGTTGGAGTAACTGTGATTTTTCCCGAGAGAGTTTCCATGATAGAATATTGGCGTTCATATGTGCCTGCCTTTTAATATTTCCATTGTAATTAGATTTGTAGTCGTCGTACCCAAAATTGTATCTAACCAGTTTTTTTAGTTAAATTTAAAGTTTGGATACAATTGAACCGATTTATGTCGTTAATAATTAATTTGAAAAGAAAGCTTAATAACTACAAGTATTATATATACAGACAATTTTTGTATGGGATTTTTCAACATTACCCCAAACTATCTGAACCGTATGCACAATCAAATCAATTAATGGATTAATGTCAGTTAAGGAAATCAAAACATATTGGAGAGTAGTCTAAGGAGTCAAATTCTATATATAACTTGGAGGCATGACCTATGATACAAAGAAAAGTAAGATAAAAGAAGATAATTAAATACCATTGAGATAAGCTATACCAACTTGTTATAATTCCTCATAATGATACAATTAGATTATAATGAATTAGGAAATAACTAAGATCATACTAACAAATACAATAAATTTTCTCTTGTAGTTATACAATCTTAAAAGATATGAGAGTTGTAACCGAAAGGGAGACCAAATAAGCACTTAAATGATAAGGGAGAAATAGGTCGAAAGAACCAATAAACATATACCATATACGATATCATGTGCGAGATCCTTTATTTTTTATCCTCACTCTAATGGCTTATTACCACAATTGGAAGATCCCATTATATGATATAAATTACGAATGGTGGTCTAAATCATTTGAAATTTATTGTATCACACTTAAAATGGAATGAGTCCGTGGGTGTAAGGATACTTTACAATTGGTTATTTTCACTAAAGTAAATTGTATTGTGTGTCAATTTACATTCAAGCTATTCTCATAGTAGATTATGACACATTTAACTTATTGAATTTAGATTATATGTGTTGGCAAGTTTTCTAAGCATTCAATATGACATTTATAGGGTTATAGTTTTTCATTTATTTAATAATTGGGTATTACAATTGATCGTGAGATGAAAAAGTGTTTTATATTTTTAGGTTGTTTCAAGTCATTTTACCTTAAGCTTAATATTTCCTTAACCACATTTGCACGAGATGCATCCTCATATACACGAGTTTCCTACTCATTCACATGAGAACTTATCATGAGTATTTATTTTTTAAGATATAAATCCTCTTAAGAACTTGGCAAGATACAAACGCCACATGAGGATCACATGAGAAGCTCGTGCAAAGCTTACTCAATACATAGATCACATGAGCTACTAATGAATAATTATAATTTAAATTATAAATACACCAATATTTATCCCCCCCCCCCCCCACTCCCTCTTATAGTTCTCAATGAACTATATGGGACAAGTCTAGGGATCCCATAGATCTCTTACTGTTATATCTGGGTCAGGTCCAATGAGAATAACTATTATCTGAACGCGAAGAGAGAGTCCTCATCATAAACCTGACAGATTCCAATAACGATTGTTGGTCGCATGATTTTATTGTAAAGTATAAGGAACACCTACCCATTCCAAAGGATGGTGAACCCTATAAGGGCCCTAGGTTCCCAGATAGAGGATATGAAATAGGTTTATCATAATATTTTTTTCATGTTAGGCCATAACTTATTTGAGTTTTTGATGTTGTGTTTTTTGTTTGTGCATAAATAAAGTTGAAGAAAGATCCCGACCAGACACACAATAACTTTGTCAAGTTGAAGAACTCTTAGAAACTCGGGCAACCTAAGACTACTTCTACATAATATCCCAAGTTGGATTCTCTGTTATTCAACATGTACATTATCACATCCTTCATATCTCGACTAGTTGAGAGGGAGCCAAAGATCCCTGAAGTGCTTGGAGAGCAAGAATCTTCATTGGCGAGCACTTCAATCTCATTTAAATTGATTGATATATCCAGCATCCCTATCGTTGTCCCTTCCACATATAAAGAGGGGATTATACTAAGAAGAAGAATTCCAAATTTGATTGAGGTGGACTTTTCTACTAGTTTTCTAAAAGCACAACCTTATAAGAGGAAGGAGACCGGGGGTCTATCCAATCCGATAAACTTGGGAGATTCCCACGATAAGAAGCAGGCCCATCTTAACTCTCATAGTAACTCTTCTCGCCTAAAAGAAAGTGGATGTTGTTAATATGGGTAAGGGCCCTATTGAAGGGTTAACGACTAAGAATGTCAACTTGGCTCCTGCTTTTCTGAGGGCAACTTGTCGTCCATTCAACCAGGTTGTGGTAGGGAACTTGTCCACCGACAAGATTGTCTTTCATGCTGCCTAGACTCTTTCACTAGTAAGTATTGGTAATGTTTTTCATATATTCATGCCTTTAAAGCTTTTCTGCACTCACTGCAAGAAAAATACCTTTTTATGACAGTTTTAAAAATGACATTACAACATTTAAAACAAAAGTGTCATTGAAATTACAATACTATTACTTATATGACATATTCTTTATAAACTGTCATTATATATTTATTAATGTTAATTTACATAACAGTTTAAATACAACAATCATTTTTAATTATATGTATTACGACTCTTTTTAATAAAAAGTGTAAATGCTATCAATTAAGGGTAATATATATGACACATTTTCTTTTCCTCAAAAACATTTGAACGCGCATAAAGAAAAACGGGGGGGAAATGGGCGGACTTTTTTTCCCCAATATCAAATTAAAACCATTTTTCCTCCAAACTGAGCTATCTCTCTCCAAATCACACCAACACTTTCCCACCTTCACCTAAAATCGTCCTTCGATTCCTATTGGTCCCCGCTGTCCTCCGGTTCCTGTAGTCAATTACTCTCTCTCTCTCTCTCTGTGTGTCTCACATAGATACACGAACATTTGTATGAAACCCTTATTTACACTAGTTTGTACACAATGATTTGGCAATATAATAACTTGAGTCATCCTTTTGGTGTTGGCAGTATGTTTTTGGGCTCTGCCTCTTTGCATTCTCTATCAATCCATTTTTTTAAGGTAATAATTGAATCTGGATATGATTTATTTCAATTTTGATTTTTTTTGTGATTTACTTTATGTTTATCTTCAACTTGACTTTTATACATGTTTATTCAGAAAAAAGTAGCACGCTTGAATTCGTATTGAGTTAGTTACCGTAGCATGTGTTTGGACATAAGCAAATTGCAATCTCATTGCTGAACTTATTTCATTTTAATTACTTATAGTAATATACTATTTAGTGAACTACTTTTCTATTGCTTACCTTTATAGATTGGTCACATAATATTTTTTACTAAGAATTAGTTAAATCAAAGTTCATTAGAACCAAGTTTTGAAAAAAAAAATTGGCAGATATTTTAATCTTACGTATTATTCTTCTCTATTTATAGTGGTGCTCTTGATATTACACATTAAGAGGTTTAAGGGATTTTGTTGAATTTTTTTTGTTTATGGCGAAAATGTATTGCTTTTTTGTTTTTCCTTGAATAAGTTTGCATGTTGGCAGGGAGGGAGCTAGGAATGTATGTTAAGAGGGGCTAATATAACTTCCTTTATAATTAATTATTAAAAAGAAATTAATTTAATTAATAAAGTTATTATTACGAAATTTTATAAAAAAAAATAGTTCTAACTTGTATGTTATTATGATTTTATGTATTGGGATCTACATTGTTTACTATACTATATTCCTAAATAATATATTATATTAGTAAAAGTGGTTAGAAAAATACTTAATTGTATACTCTATGAAATTAAAGGGGTATAATTTTAATAAATTCCATGGTTGAAAAGGGCCATGCCCCCCCACCCCCGCCCCAAATAATGGACATCTTCATCCCTGCATGTTGTATGGCATTTCAGATATAAGTTTGCATGTTGTATAGCATTTCAGGCATAAGTTTGAATCCAACACTTATTTTAGTGAAATAAGTTCCATGGCATGGGTATCTTAATGACATTAGAAGTTTGAATGCTTGAATCTATGAACACTGATGTTAGAATCGATAGTTATGCGTGTTTATTTGTTCAATTTTTCTCCCTAGTTTTTTAGTGAGTTGAAAATTATTTTGTTTAAGTTGTTTCGGTCATCTGTTGTGTGGTTCAAGTCTTTCAATTTTTTAATGTTAGAGGAGTTTATTACTGCATAAATTAAGTAAAAACAACCCCATGAGTAACATATATAATGGACAATAAAAAGTGCATATTCTCCTCAAAGAGTATTCCTTGATAAATTTGAAAGCATTTAAGCTAAATATGGTAGTATTAGATTCTAGGGAGTCTACATATAGAACTGTGCATAGAAGCCTTCATTAAGTGAAAGATTACCTTTTTTTTCTCCGAGTGGAACTTATTTGAATTGGCCCAATGGATTTCAACTCATATTCGTTCAATTGGTAATTTATTGGAGATTTATTAAAAAGATGAATGTGCCGATCCTATATATTTTAAAAGCTACTAAACCTATAAGTTAAGAAAGAATTTTTCGTCATTAAAGAATAAATACAAAATAATACTGGCTCCGTCCCTATAATATCCCGCCCTAATAATTCATTAAATTTTTTGTATAAATTATACTAAAGTGGGGTTGATGATAATTGTAGGAAAATTGAGGGTCAAATTGAAGGAAATAAAAAAATAGGAATTTGGAGGGTTCGAACGACAGTAGGGTCATTCGAATGAGATAATGGTGTCGTTTGAAGCAAGGTGCAAATGACCTTTGTGCGAGGTCCCACCGCATTATAGTCCCAGGTCACGCAAAGGTCACGTGAAGCTAGGTATCGAACGAGGCTCACGCCATTCGAATGACGTTCCTCAAAAATGTTTAGATCTGATTGTCCTTGTATGCTGTCACATTTTTTGCCCTTGATTTGGTGTGATGTGAAGCTCAGATGAACCCAAAACGGGAAAAACAGGATTTTTATAAGTCTTGTTTGGGGCATTTGTTTGGGAGAAAATGGAAGAGGATAAGAGAATGAGAGAGGGTGGTCTTCCACTATTTATGGGTATTCTTGCACCATTGTTGGTCTTCCACCACCATAAACTACAATTTTCTTATATTATTCCACCATGCTCAAGCCTACAACACCCATTTCAACCATTGTTGAAATGAAGCTATGAATATAGGAGAGGTGTTGGGGGACTTTTGAAAACGATGATGGAAGCTTTCATGCAGTTTGAAGAGTTTTTGGCTTGGGAGCATGAATGGAGCACAAATGGAGCATTTTGGAGGATGCATTTGGTAACCCCTTGAGTCCACCTTTGGAGGTCGGGGTTGATCCTCCTACACCAACCTTCTTACCACCATTGAAGACTTTGAGGTGGTAAAGATTACTCTTAGTATTAAGACTCTATTTTGTGTACTTGTAGTCTTGCTAGATTACATGAGTAAGGTTCATTTGGTTAAATGATGAAAATCATGTGTAGTACATAATAAACATTTTTATGGAATAAAAATGTTGTAAAATGTTATTTTGTTGAAAATTAATGATGAAGTAAATATTTCAAAGTTTCTTGAAATTAAGATTGGGATTTTTATGAAAATTGTATATTCTCTAGAAAATCTATGTTAAACATTTTATGAAACAAAATGTTTGAAAATGATGATTGATTTGCTAAAACATTGGTTAAATAATGTTTCAAGTTTCTTGCAAAATGAAGATTTTATGAAAAATATATGTTTTTTGAAGTTTGAAGAAATAAAAATTTCTTTTAAGGCTTGAAATCATAATTTTTGCAAGTATTAGAGATTTCTAAAAATTTGTATGTTTAACCCATTTATAAGATTTTAGTATCTAAAATCCATCTTCTCATGCATATAAACTTGTAGTATTTTAGCAATAAATGTATAAACAAGTTTAAAGAAGATTTTATTAGGTTTAAACATGGAATAAGAAAAGCATAAATTCTTATCTTCAAAGTGTGTAAAAGGGGGTTAAAAGTGTGATAAGTATAAAGTTGTACGACTACATGTATTAATAAAAAGGAAATGGTATTTTTCATATGAAATGAATCTTTAAGTATAACTAGATTCCTCTAATAAAGAAAGTAAATATTGTAGGTAAAAATTATGTTCCGACGTGAACTAATGAATAAAGTACACCTATTATTCAACGTGACCGACTAACGTACTTGATGACAGTATCCTTAGGTGTCAGTTGAGTTGCATGGTCAGTAATAATAGTATCTTTGGTCTTCAGTTGGGCAATCAGGTCAGCAATAGCCTTATTATTTGGTTTTAGCAAGGCATCTTAGCCGTCCAATGTTTTCTTGGTTCTTTTTCAGTAATTGTTGTTCGGACAACCACCCTCTGCCTGGAAGGTTGCCCATGTTTGGTTTCTTCTGCAATGCTTCAAGTTCCTTCAACAGTCTCACATTTTCAGTCTCAAAGAGGGAAGCATCTTCATCAAGACCACTGGTGGATGATTTCTTCAAATTACCAAGCTCATTCCTTAAAGCATTATTTTCCTTCTCTAGCATAGTAGCGATTCCTTGGGCATTCTCCATATCCTTCTTTAAAGATATTTATTTCTAATTCAAAGCAGGAGTGATGTCTTGTAACTTTTTCTCAAAACCTCATCCTTCACTCAAAGATTTATATTTGTCTTCATAATCATCATGAAGTAGAGCTTTGGATTTATTGTGATCTTCTTGCAGTTGCTAGAATATTTCATAGTAAGAAGCATTATTAGCAACAACCCTATCCCACAAATAATGAAGATGGATATATGACTCTTTGACTTGGTCGGATGAGTTTGGTTTGAGCAACTCAATTAAGTCTTCTTCAGTCAATGGAAAATGACCAGCTTCAAGAAGGATCCTACTTCTCCTGAGCAGGTCGGACTCAGCTAAAATTATAGCCGTCTTTCGATCATCAAACAGGAAGATCATAAAATATGATATGTATATTTGATTTAGGGAAGCAATTCAAGAGTGCCAAATAAAGAAGGAGATAAACTTCATGGTAACCAAGCAAAGAGAAATAAGTACAGTCAACAGAATGCACTAAACCAAAAGGACATCTTTTCATTGATAAAATAAAGGTGTTACAAAGGGATGATCCAATTATAAGTCATAAAGGAAAGTCCAATAAGTTACGAGACTAAAGAAAAACTAGACCCTGACCTTATCTTGAGGATTAACTTGGCCAGGAAGCACGTCGGATTGGACAGTTGGGGACAGGGTAGACTCAACAGGTTCCATAAAAGATTCCCATGAGCCTTCTTCATCTTCAAACTATGACTCTAAGTTTGGAGGAGTGCCTGGGTCATGCCTCTGAAATAACTATGAATTTTTTATTGTGCCGACTTCCTTCAGTGCTTCTGACCAGCCGTCCTTGAAATTTTTTATCTTAACATAGTTAATCTGTGCTGAGGCAGCCAATAGTTCTTTTTAGCCCTTATCAAAGGAGGTTTCCCTTATTTTTTTTATTTTTAGCCTTCTCTACAGTAAGACCAATAGTCAGACTTACTAATTTTTCTTCAACAGTTGTAAGAAGGGCGTGATTCTCTAACAGTTTATTCTCAGCCAGATTGGCCCTTTCCACAACCACCTTCAAACTCTCCTCAGTAGTCTGAACTTTTTGATCGGAAGTATTGTCCCTTTCATTGGCTTTCCCTAACTCCTCTTCCCAAGATTTTTATTTTATCTCCAAAGTTTGTCGGGAAGCTTCCACAGATTTCCTTATTCCTTCAAAGGCCTCTTTAACTTCACCTGATGAAGAAAGCAATTGGTCATCCCTCTCCATCAGTTGGTTAAAATCAATAAGAAACTGCACAAGAAGGAAAATATGAAATTAGAAAAGGAAAAATAAAGCAGTAAATACAAGTAATGAAAGGAAAAGGATTACCAAAGCTAGATTCTGGCGAGCTCTCTCTGATAATCTTGATCAAGGCATGGGAACAGTAGTTACCCTATCAGCTGGAAGAGTCTTAGATTTTATCAACCCTCTACCCAGAACAGAATTAATAACCATAGAGGATAAACTAGCAACCTCCAAATTAGCCTGAATCTTCTTACCCAACTCCTTTTGACCGACAGTAATTTTTTGGGCATATTTTTCAGGCAAACCTTTTTTTAACCTCTTTTATTGAGGTACAAAAACTTCAATTTCCTCAGTATCAATAATTCGAGGTATCACCTTGGACTTATGGGCATCAATAGCTTTGATAGTCTTTTCTGTAACCTTCTTGGTGGTAGGGGACAAGGCTTCAGACAATAAATCGAAGATCTTTCCTCGCCATGTGATCAACTGGCAGAACATCGAGTTAGAAGAGGATACAACATTCTTGACTCGACCCATATCCATCTTGGACCGAGAGAACCGGGTTATGCGCAACAAAGTCATTCTGTTGGTGAAAATCCTATGGAAATCGCAAGGAGCCGAAGGTGCCACTTGGGAGCGAGAAGCCGAGATGCGAGAGAAACATCCACACCTTTTTGAGTGACTTATGATGAATTTCGGGGACGAAATCTCCTAAGGAGGGGAGAATGTAATACCCGCACCTTTAAATTGTACTTGCATGATTATCCTTTATTTAGCGACACTCCGTTAATGAAAATCTTACGTTGCATGTTCCCACATGAGTTATGATTTATGTTCGTATAATTATTTTAAGTACTTTGGTTAAGTTTCACGCGATTCGGACAGGCAACGAACGCTACGCGAACTTATGTACTAATTGTCTTACGACGCGCGACGCAGCGAAAGTCTAGTTTTGCGCGTATTGTTTAGGATGCCTCGGAAGGTTAAAAAAAATATTCCGACCATATATTTAGGCTCATAAAAATATAAGGAATATTACCACGCGAAGAAAAATCGAAAAAAAATATGTTTTGCGCGGAGGTCCCGTTTCTTGCGCGTATTGTTTAGGATGCCTCAGAAGGTCAAAAAAATATTCCGACCATATATTTACGCTCATAAAAATATAAGGAATATTACCACGCGAAGAAAAATCGAAAAAAAATATATTTTGCGTGGAGGTCCCGTTTCTTGCGCGTATTGTTTAGGACACCTCGGAAGGTCAAAAAAATATTGTGAATATGTTTTTTGACTCACAAAAATATAAGGAATATTATTATGGAAAGAAAAATCGAAAAAAAAAATACTTTTGCGCGGAGGTCCCGTTTTTGCGCGCCATGTATAGGACATTTCGGGAGGCCAAAAAAATAGTTTGAATATGATTTTTCACTCAAAAAAAATACAAGGAATAAGGCCCTTAGGTTAAAAGTTTCAAAAAAAAATTGTAGAGAGAGAAAGTGACACTGGCACACTTTGGCAGCACATTTACCATGGTTTTGGGTGGTTGAGTGTAGTCTTTTTCAACTCCAGAAATCAGACTTTGGGAGGTGTTATACACGGTTTAGGAAATGCAAATTATGAGGCTATGGGTCAAGAGTTGAAGGTCCCTTAAAATGGCTTTTAAAAGAGAGAGAGGGAGAGGAAACCATTGTAACACCCCATATTTTAGAGGATATATAAATTAATTAAATTAGTGAGTTGGATTTATTTAATTTGGAGAAATTCATTTAATTTGGTGATTTAAATTTAATTTATTTAAATTGGAGAAACTATTGAATTTGGAGATGTAGAATTTATTATTTAAATTTGGGGATTTAGAAATTCAAATTAATTCGGGTTATTGAAAATTTTCACATGTGTCGCATTTTGAGGTTGAAATTGGAAAATTTTATAAAGTATCTCGGATGACAATTCTGAGTACATGGTTGAGTCCGAAAGGGTCGAGATAGTCGGAAAAGAGTACCCGGAGGTAGTAAATGGGTCTAGGGGCATTTTTAGACATGATCGAGCCCATACGGGGGCATTTAAGTCATTTTAATTGGCCAATAGGCTTAATTACGGGATTGAGGAATTTTAACCTAGGTTTAAGTGTGTTGGGCAGCCATGAGTCATTCCAAAACACAAAGGGTTGAGAGAGGAGAGAAAGGAGAAAGAAGAAGAAGGAAAGACGGATGACAAGAGCAATCCGGGCAAGAATTTCGACATGGGATCGTCGGATTTAATCCCCCAAGGCAAGTGTTTTCTTGCTTTAATTTGAGTTGTAGTTAATGATGTAAATAGTTGTAATTATGTCAATTAATTCTGAAAATTTGGAAGTAGGAATTTGAATTGAAATTTGTGGGTTTATGGTGAAGAAGATGAAGAATAACCATTGATAGGGGATTTTTAACTTTGTGAGAAATTGGGTTAATAGTGAAATTATAACTTAATTTCAGAAGTGAACAACATGATTAGATCTTGGTTTTTGAATCTCCATTAGTGGTATTGTTGGAAGAAATTGTTAATGATGAAGTTTGGGTGGATTTATGATGAATCTTGGGAGGTTTTTGGGTTAAAAGATCTATAATTGAAGGTTTTGGAGCTTTAATGGAGATTCTGTCCGCGTTGCCCTGTATAAAATCGCGTTTTCTACATTTTGTTGTCTCACGTGCTTCCTCCAAAACTGCTCCAAAATGCCTCAAAACATCAATTTATTAATCTGGGCAGAATGTGGGAAAACTTTTTAAGAAAGGTTTTTTTTTAAATCTTCTTTGAGGTGAATCTTTATAATGCCCTAACTTTTGGCATACGAACTCGGATTAGTGTGCCTTTCACGGCCACACATAGATAGCGAAGAGTATTATGCTGTCCTGGGAATGTTTTTAATTAGACACAAAAATTGAAAGTTCTAAAATACCCTTGAAGACGGAACGAGTTATTTGATTTTTAGCACAACTTTAAATGAGCATAACTTTGTCATACGAATTCGGATTTACGTGCCGTTTGTGGCCACGCATAGCAAATGGAGAGTAGTACACAGTATTAGGAATTTCATTACTGAGGCATATATTGTGAAATGTCTAAAATACCCTTGGAGTTTTAATTAGTGATGAAACTTTCCCGAATTGAAACTAAAAATTATTGGGAACTTTATGAGACTAATATGAACTTAATCAAGTATATATGAGGTGAGATATATAATTATATAAATTATATTAAATAGTGGGATATAGTTATTTTGGTATTGGATCGTATTTAATACCAGCGAACTAGGAATAATTGGAATATATGTATATATATATGAATGTGTGAATTATATATATAAATATGGGAATACATAATCCAATAGAAAAATGATAATAGGTTACGGGAATACCTAAAACAATGATAGGTTGTGTGAATACGTAAAACAATGAAAGGTTGTGTGAATACCTAATATTTTAATAGGGTGCGTGAATACATATTTGATTGTTTTATTATGTGTATGGCCTACCTAGCTGCTTGCTATCGCGGGGGGTTGTGTAGAGACGGTCTTATCCTGAGTGACCTTCGGGGGGATATTTGACTTGTATCTCAGAACATAGGACTGTGAAAGGCTTATTTGTGAGTTGATAAGTCCGCTGACTATGGGAGCGTAGGTATGTGCGTGACCCATAGGTATGTGAACTATGTTCGCCGCCAATATGTGTGATTTGTTTATATGGTTCGTGGGACATTTCCGAACCGATAGTCCTTGTTTGAGTACGAGACGTACCGGGACATGATAGCAGAGTATGCAATGCACTATAGGTGTATCCTTAGGGTGCTGTGTTAGTATATATATATAATGGTGGTGGATATATATGTATACTTGTGATATAATTACAATGTGATAATTGTAGGCTATTAAGATTGTGTTAATACATATATATATAATAGTGAGGGATATATATGTATGCTTATGGTATATCTACAATGAGATAATTACAGACTATTAAGATAGTGAAATCTTATATAAACTTAAATAGTAAATACTTGACTTTAGTGTGATAACACTTATTTAAAAATGATAATTATTGAGATCAAATATGATATACTACTACGAGGGGTAACTAGAAGGATAAGCCTTTTTCCTAGTTAGAAGTGTGTCAGATGGCTAGGCGGAATAAATGAATGAGATAGGTGTGCACTATAGAAGAGAGGTGAGATTTTCCTCAAGAGAGTGGGACCGTAAAAGCAATTATGAACATTATATACTACGCATTTCATTTATTGCAATAAAATGCTTGCTTAACATTTTTATAAATCGGGTTCTGACCCGTTTCTTGTACTTCTTCTCTCTTGTCTATGTATATGTATATTAACAGGTGTCCAGCCACAGGGATGCCATAGTTGACTTATCTATTCCAGGGTTACGCAGCTGCAACATTGTGGATGGTGGCAGGATTTGATTTAGACGTATCATTTCTTTATTCCTAGAGTAGGATTCTTATCTCAGTTGTAGATTCATTCAGGTCATGTTTCCCCTTTTTACTTTTAGACTCAGTATTTGGTTTATGTATTCATTTATTGAATTATTATTATTGGGATTTTGAGCTGATTGTTTATTCGGCATGTCATTTAGTCATTTAGTACTGTTTTAGACTCATGGTTTGGATGTATGGTTTATTTGTTATTCAGCATGCTTATTTAATTGTTTAATAAAAAGATAAAATTTGACATCAGTCTTTTTGAATACTAGGTGGTTAGTAAAGTTTTAAAAAGTTTTCGACAGTGATGCTAAGAATGAACCCCTGAGATTCCTGTTTTAAATTTGATATAGGACTGATCACCCGGTATTTATTTGGACGGGGTGTCACAGGTGGTATCAGAGCATCAGGTTCTAGTGTCCTTAGGATTTGTATGGCTTTTCACGTTTCAGTTTAGCGTTCTTTGATGTAGAGCCTTATGATAGGATTGTCGAATTCATCTGCGTATGTGATTTCGTTCTCCTGCTATCAAGTATAGTTGATGTGATTTATGTACGAGTGCGGTTAGGTTTCGAACACCGAACATTATAGGACAATCAACGGGGACCGTTAGAAGGAATGCAGGAGGAAGGCGGCAGAAGCAATAGAGTAATCTGAAAATAGTAATGGCGATAGAAGCCACCACAATTGTTGTTTAGAAAAGTGATGATAGGAAAATCTCGTGGACAGTAGTTTCCCGTAGCACAATCAAGGATGGCAATGGTGAAAATCTTACACTCACCCAGCATAGTCGGCAAGGGGTGGGGAAAGTCGAAAGGACTCTTTCGAGGAGCCATCAATAAGAATCCAGAAAAAAGAGGAAGTGTGATAAACCAATGGAAGGAGAAATCCAACGACAACTATGTAGGGTAGAGTAAAACGATACTCAGTAGTAAATTTTGGACAATAAAATTTTAAGCTCATAGGAGCAACGCAAAGTGACAAGAGCCAGTCACTATATATAAGAAGAATATGGGATTAAATGAAAATTTTGAGTACAATTTAATCGTTAGATTTTCGATCTGTTGTTCGGACAGGGGTGCGAATGAACTTTCGAAACTCATCACAAGTGAGCAAGATAGAAACTGATCGCGAGAGAGAAGTTAACTTGGTTAGTGAACTTCGTACCCGACGAAGGGGATACGAAGTATATGAAGGATACATAAGTTATTAATGGTCTCGTGAGTTGAATAAAAAAGCGCGAGTGTAAAATCCGAATAAGATGACTAGTGTCGACATCATCAAGGTTGTGCGTTACAAGTTTATATTAACGCTTCCATGGGAAGTGAATCTTGAGAATTGAAAATTGAGCTGAAAAGAAAGACTGAATTTAACGGTGTTAGTGAAGCCCCGCATGATGGTATACCCAGTAAGGACCCAGTTAAATGTTTCGATTAAATTGAATTTCTACCAAGTAATGGTGGATTCAGTCAGGGCCATTGAGGACAAAAACAAGTCCAAGAGGGCCAGCGAAGCCAAATGGACAACAGGGGTAACAATCGGGGACCCGATGATCAGGCAAGGAAGATAACATGGAGATGTGTCCTATGTGTAAAGAGTAAGAACACATGTGTATATCGTGTTTATCGCGAATCGAGGATAGAAATGGGATGCCCAGTAGGGGCAACAGTTATAAGAAGTTTTGGTTCGGTTAGGACGAGGGCGTTATGTCCCAGAACCATTTGAACCGCCACTCGAGGTGATTGAGATATGTTCTGTGTGACAGTAGTTTGTTAATACTAAATTCACATGTGAAACGGGTTTAGTAGAGATGCCGTGAATATTAAAATAGTGTACATATCTTTGTCGTCGCGTAACAGGGCTCTCGTTAGTTCCATCTGCAGGGGAGCAGGGGAGGACACTAGGAGGGTGTCGTATATTATGTGATAGATTTTTTTTTCCTTTTGAGGGATATGAAAGGGAGCATATTTTTATCTTGCGTAGTGACTGTATACCGAGGGTTGGAGCAATAGTAGACTGTATGGGAAGTCTATGGTGCTCGCTGTGCCAGGGTAAGACATTCTACTTCATGAATCATCACCCGAAGGAGGGTCGAGTCAATATATATATATATATATATATATATATATTGTATTATACCATAGACTTCGACGCGTATAGTTGTCTCGTTATGTTTAAATCCTAGTGAGTGGGGACTTTTACCGGTGTAATTCAAGGTATATCAGGCAACCGTTGAGCTTAAAGATTTAGATCATTATTGTTTACGTGCTGAGAATTAAGTGATAGCTAGAACACCGTATTGTGTGATGCCTTGAGAGACGTGGGCATAGGCAAATTAAATAATGTGTCGAGAGACAGGATTCGTGATATCTAAGTTATGTGCTTTGGACCTACGAATTTTGTTGAAAATGTTAGAGAATAGTACATTGAGAAAAATGTACAACCATGGGTGTAATTAGGCACATATCTGTAGACATTTTCTCCCAAAATCCCTCAAGTTCTAGCAAGAGTAAGAACCCATATTTTCGTAGCTTCGTCTCCCACCCCTTTTACCACCATCCAAACACCACTCTAAAGGTCTCCAAACACCATTAAAGCTAACCTCAAGGTTGGGGCAGCTTGTGGGGAAGTTTCAGAGAGCTTTTGGAGCTCAAAGGGAGTCTTGGTTGGAGTTTTTGGTGGAACTTTTGAGTGCTCCACTTCATCTTCTTCACATCTACACTCACTCTCCTTCATTCAAGTAGGGTTTTCCTCACTCTTAAACTCTTTTATTTCAAATGCTAATATGAACAAGATGATGAGAAAATTGTGACTTTTTAGCTCTTCTCCCTTATTTTCATATGCTATGAAAAACCCATTTTGTGAAAAATGATAAATGGAGAAGATGATGTTTAGAATAAATTTTCAGATTATTATATATGTTGAAATCATGCTATAAATGTAATAATCTCATGAAATAAACATAGAAAATGGAATGCTACAAGAAAATGACTAGTTAATGCATTTGTTGGGTTTTCTAAGGAAGAAGACCCATTTTCATGAAATAGTGTATGTAGTATGTGTTAGTCTTGACATTAACATGATTAATATTGAAAAATAGTGGTCTAAATATGTGTTTAATAATATCATAAAAACAGCCCCAAAATCTAATATGTTGAAATATTAGTTTAAGCCTCTTGAATATATTAAATAAGGCTTATAATTATGTAAATGGCTTTATGTGTAAAAGTGTGCTAAAATGAGTTGTACATCACTAATAAAGGTTTAAATGTTGGTGGAAACATGTAGTACATTAAAGAATGATTTTTGTACTTAAAAAGGTAATTTTTGGTAAAAAATGTCTTCGTGGCAAATTTGGTAAATATGAAGAAAAGTCTCTTAAATGGTGTTTTTACATGAAAAAAACTTGAAAAATGCCAAGGAAATGCTTTTTAGATAATAAAAGTATAAGATGGCATTTTGGTAAATCAAAGTGTTGTAAAGGTGACTTAGCATATTTTAGTGTTCGGCGTTGATACTAGAATGCCTCCTCGGCTCGTAGGATGCAAAGACTAATAACGGGCTTTAATAACAAAATCGGATAAGTTGAATTGTGAACATTGAGAATACACATGAAAGATATGATATTCGGATGACGCCGAGAGAAAATAATTAAGGAGGGCATGACGTCCCTAGTGGTGAAAGACCCCAAACAAACTGCAGTAGTATATGGCAGCAGAGACCGGTGGTGTGAGGCCACGAAGTCCGTGAGTATTTGTTGGCAAAATCCCAAAAAGATAATGTTAAGTAATGTATGAGAAAAATTCATGAAACATAGACTAGTGAATGAACAAGAATTCATTAATAATTATGGGAATGACGTAATTGGAATTAATTACGTTCCTTTCATGAGACATCGAAAATGCTAAGTGTGAGTGGGCACGTAGCCCAGGTCATTGCATATAGGTGCATCTATGACTAATTTAAAGAATATTGTTAGTATAGATACCTGATAACTTAGTTGAATATAATGAAGACTTCTTGAATATTGTTGGCGTAGTTAAATGTTAACTAAGATAATCATTAATGATAATTAATGAACATGGGACAATGATGGTTTTCGGAATTACTAAAATGCATTGTATATGTATAGTATTTTGCTATGAAAACTATTGCTTAGTATTCCCACCCTACTGGGAATTTCTCTCATACCCTATTTTCCAAACCCCCAGGTACAACAGGTGGTACGTCGGGTAAGGACGTTGGAAAGGCCGCAGAAAGCGCTAGTCGTCGTTAGAGGCTCTGTAACCGATTTTAATCCATAGACTTATTTTGAATTTTAATCCCTTATATTTTGTTAAGACAATTTGGTTTGAACTGGAACTATTTGGAAATTGTAATAATACAGGGATTTGTGCTCTATTTATGGATTAAATCTTGTTAAAGGTTTACTTGTTAAATTGTTAAATGAATATCAACTTGCAATATATGGGCCTCGCCTTTTCATAATAAAAGAAATTGAAGGTTTTGTTGAAGTATAATGTGGAAAATATTTTCCAAATTAATAAAATGTTTTATCCCCCTCCCCCTTAACACCTCGGTTCGGATACGGGTTATTCCAACGGTAACTCTAATCCGGATTGGGGCGTTACAACCCATAACAACTAATGGGGAAGTGGGAATTGCATAAATGTCTAAAGATTCAAAAGGATAAGAGGTACAAAATCCTTCTCAATTCCAGCAGATTCTTCAAGAGAAGATGTGGGAATGGTTTCTTCCTCCAAATTGACAGGGGCTGAAGGTACTGTAATAGTGGGTCAGGAAACGAAAGAGGTATCAATTCAGTAAATATGAGGCAACTCTTGGGTGTGCTTCACCAAATCTCTGATAAATTATCCATAAAAATTTAAGCTCCTGATGTCTGATGTCCCCCTCCTTTGGACACTTTTTCCTACTCTCCGCTGCATAAAAAGAAGACAAGAAGGTTAGTTAACATATCATCAAAGAGGTGATTTACAAAAAAAAGGAGGAAACTTTTTCAACCTATGACTTGCCCGGTTTGGGGACCCTTAGATCCATCATACTCTTCTTCATTTTGAAGAGGAGCATGTTGCCAGTTCTTGACCACTATGCCTAGTCCTTATCAGAATTTGGTAAATTGACTACTAAGGCCCTATTAGCAAATCTGGTTTTTCAATATTAGGTATTGTCACTGGTAACCCACTTATAGCAGAACATTAACTCAGGAATACCATTGTGGGTCCCATGGGTTTGGTCAAGCCTTATATTCCATGTATTGGAGGATACCCTACCAGGGACAACATCAAAATATTGACAAAATTAAAGGAAAAAGCGATTGGGGAAAAGTAATGCCACACTTAGCTATAAATAGATATGCGATCCAATGACCTTCCATAAACGACAAAACGTCTACTAGAGGAATAGGCATCTCTAAATCTACCCAATCAGGGTTTCCTCTTTCTTGCCTAAACTCTTCTAAAGAATCTTTATGAATAATGTAAACCATGATTAAACAGTGACAGATATCAAAGAAGGGGGAAGAAGTCTTACAGAGGAAACGATTGCAGAAGCAAGAACGGTGGAATTGGAAGTAGAAACAATGCTTAGAAATATGAAGAAGTTTGAAATTTGAAATAGTTATGGTAAAACACTGGCATAAGCTTTGTTTTTATAGCTTACCTCAAAAAAGGCAACAATAATGATTAAATGTACTAACGATTGACATTCTGACAGTTGCACAGTTATAAAGGCGGGAAAACACCGAATTACCCTTTGGCGGTTCGCTACACTTTAAATTATTTACAAAAATGCCATCATCAACTAGTGTGGGCAAAGATTTTACAAGTGTGGGAAGTCGGCTGCCAAATAAATACTCAAAATAGTACGCCGAGCAACTTACTGGGATAAATACTCCATACTTTCATGAAAATAGACCTTGAAAAATGAGGCGCGACACAATAACACGACATAACACGAAACAAAATTATAAGTTAACGGGTTTAGTCTTATCGGGTTTGGGTCATTAACGGGTCAACACGGTAGATCCGTTATCATAACGGGTCATGTTTGGGCTTGTACTCTTACACGATTAACCCGTTTATACCCATTATCACCAGTTAGTGGTACCGCATTTTATTGGGTAGTGTGACCTGAACTAATATTACACCCATTATAACCCATTAGTAAGTAAACAATATATATAATCCCTAAGTTAATCTCAACCATTATAAGAATAACCATTAAAACCCATTATTTTTAAATTAATGAAGACTAATGGGTAGACTACCCATTAGTCTTCATCAGTTCAAAAATAATGGGTTTTAATGGTTATTCTTATAATGGTTGAGAATAACTTAGGGATATTATATATATATATATATATATATATATATATATATATATAAAATATCCCTAAGTTATTCTCAACCATTATAAGAATAACCATTAAAACCCATTATTTTTAAACTAATTACGACTAGCGGGTAATATAGGGTCACCCAACCCGTTACCCATTTAGACCCGTTAATATTAACGGGTGCTAACGGTTTGGGTCATGTACCCGTTAATATTAACGGATCGTGTTTGGGTATTATCATTGGACGCGTTAGTCTTAACGGATCGTGTACGGGTTAAGGGTGTTTTCACCCATTAACCCGACCCGTACATGAACCAACACGGCCCGTTGACAGGTCTACATGAAAATATCAAACATAAAGTATTGGGGGCTTTTATGTAGGTAAAAATTATGTTCCTATATGGACCAATGAAGAAAGTACCCATGTCACCCAAGGTAGCCGACTAACGTACTTGCTCAGCCTCAGAAACACTTAGTTGGTAGGAAGACTGACCAACTCTAGATGTCCAACCAATTGGAACATCAATAGTTATTCGGGTGGAATATCAACCGATTATGAATTTCAAGAGTTTTACTTATTGTACACAGATGTAAATGCCTGGTAATATAAGGGCGCATCGTCTTTAGGGTTTTACACCCCTATAAATACAAATCAATCCCTCAACTCAAAGGACAAATCGAATCTCACATGCTTATCCTACTAACCTACTGTAAATTTGATTAAATAACAACTATGGTAGACGTAGGCTATTTTACAGTTGAACCGCTCTAAATTCTACGTCTTTCATATGTGTGGTTTGAGTTATTTCTGTAATTCTTATCTGTGATTATAAAATTGGAATCTATCCATTTTTAAACATCAACAGATTCGAAACCACAGAGCCCAATAGTGACACAAAAGTTGACACTTTAGATCCTCGAGATGAAACAGAGCTGGTCAAAGGGAAAATAATATAAACAATTGAGAGAATAATTCTTGACGAGGAAAATCTGGAAAGGACAGCTCAAATTGTCTCCATGTTAGCACCATCACTCAAACAAGAATTAATTGCATTCCTTAGGGAACGAAAAAATGTATTTTCTTGGATTCATGAAGATATGTCTGGGACTGAATCCAATTTACTCTTCCATGAGCTCAATATTAACAATGGTGCCAAGCCGATCAAACAAAAGCACAGGGAGTTTAGTCCTGAAAAGAACAGGGTTATCCAAGAGGAGGTAGAAAAAATACAAAAATCCCAGTTCATTGAAGATGTCAAGTACACAGAATGGTTCGCAAATGTGGTAATGGTCAAAAAGATAAATGATAAATGGCGTATGTTTGTATATTTCACTGATCTTAATAAGAACTGCCCAAAGGACAATTTTCCTTTGCCCAGAATTGATCAATTAATAGATGCCACTTCTGGACATAAGTTATTGAGTTTCATGTATGCTTTTATGGTTAGAACTAGATAAACTCAGTACAGAAGATAAAGAGATCATGTATTTTATCACTAACCAAGGTGCATACTACTACAACATTATGCCTTTTAGGATTAAAAATGATGGAGAAACATACCAAAGATTGGTGAATAAAGTGTTCGAAGAACAAATAGGGAGGAACATGGAGGTATACGTAGATGTTATGCTGACCAAAAGAAAAAAATCTTATGATCGCATCAAAGATCTCATCCAAATGTTCGACCAATTGGAAAAGAACCAAATGAAACTAAACCCGACCAAATGCATATTTGGCGTGCAAGAAGGGATATTCCCCGGCTTTATAGTGAATCAGAGAGGACTATAAGCTAATCCTGTTAAATTCAAAGCTCTAATTGAGATGCAATCTCCAACTTGCAAAAAATATGTTCAAAAACATATTGGTAGAGTGGATGCAATTAACCGATTTGTTTCTCGAGCAACAGATAGGTGCTTACCATTCTTTAAGGTACTCAGAAAGACCTTCAAATTGAATGAGGAGTGTGAAGAAGCATTTTAGGATCTAAAGAAGTATTTGGGATCTCCGTCGTTATTGTCTCGACCAATTTTGGGAGAGAAGTTATATTTGGATTTAGCTATTTTTAATCTATAGTTTGCTCAGCCTTAGTTCGACTAGAAGATGGATTCTAAAAACTAGTCTACTGCACCAGCAACGCAATCATAGGTGCAGAGGTTAGGTATCCGCATTTGAAAAAATTGGCATTAACCCTTATTAATGCTTTAAGACAATTGAATCCTTACTTTCAAGCACATACTATAGTTGTATACACTTATTTACCTTTTCGGAAAGCACTTCACAAGCTAGAAAATTCAAGCAGGCTGATATATTTGGCAATAGATCTTGGAGAATGTGATATTATCTATGAGCCAAGATCATTATTGAAGGGGAAAGATGTAGTAGATTTATAGCAGAATTTACATTGCCAGAGGTTACCGACCAACCAAATTTTCTTGTTGAGAAAACTTCTCCGATAAAGAGCTCAGCTCCAAAGCAAGCCAAAGTTGTAGCCGATCAACCAGAATCATTCATTATTCAATAGAGATCTCAGAAGTATATAGAGGAAAGAAAGAAGATATGCTGGCAACGAGTTATATCTGTAAAAAGATTTAGGAGTGATATTCCATTATGGAGATTATATATGGATGGATCTTCTACGCAACCGGAAGTGGAGCTGGTATTATACTTGACACTCCTAACAATATCGATGTAGAATATGACCTCATATTTCAATTTCGATCTTCAAATAATAAAGACGAGTACAAGGCATTAATAATCAACTTTGAATTAGGTTTGTTATTTGGTGCCGAACAAGTAATGGCATACAGTGATTCTCAATTAATTGTCAACCAAGTGTTTCGGGTATATGGAGTCAAAGGGGATTTAATGGTAAGATACTTGGCTAAATCTATGAAGGTGATATCCAAATTTTTAGTACCCTAGATAGTTAGAATACCAAGGATAGAAAATTCTCGAGTTGACTCACTTACTTGGTTGTCCTCAACGACCAGAATGGAACTCAGGAAAAGCATTCCAGTGGAGATCTTAGCATCCAGAAGCATAAACGAATATCCTATGATAAATTTCATTGTTGCAGATTTGGGACCATCATGAATGGACCCAACTATAGCTTACAATGAAAAAGGGATCCTACCAACTGATCTAAAAGTAGTAAGAAAATTCAGGCACAAAGTAGCTAGGTATGTGTTGGAAAGGAAAGTCCTGTACAAAAGGGGATACACTATTTCCTTACTACGATGTGTCCATCCATTGGAAGTGACTAAATTAATTAAGGAAGTTCATGAAGGTTCTTGTGGGGCTCCTTCATCTAGTTGGTTGTTAGTCCAGCGAATTACCACGCATGGGTACTATTGGCCTATTATGAAGGTAGATTGTAGGACCTTCGCGAGAAAGGGTGACAAGTGCCAGAGATTTACAGCAATACATAGGGCCCCAGGGGCTGCCTTGACACCAATAACTTCTTCTTGGCCCTTCACCATTTGGAGAATTAATTTGGTCGGCCCATTATCGATCACCAAAGGCAGGTTCAATTACTTGGTGATAGCTATCAATTATTTTACTACATGGGCGAAGGAAAAACCATTAATTGAGATGCCTTATGAGAAGATATTCCAGTTCATATGGAAGAACATTATTGGCAGGTATATCATGCCTTATTCCTTAATTACTGACCATGGCACCCAATTCGACAATGATGAATTTAAAGCATAATATGCTTCGTCTAACATCCAGAAACTTCACTCCATTCCAAGACATCCATCCAGAAAGCAACGATCAAACTGAAGTAACAAATATAACCTTGCTTAAAGGACTCAAAAGGAGACTTAATGTTTCCATGGATAACTAGATCAACAAATTGCACTCTATTCTTTGGGTTTATAGAACCATGCCAAAAACAGCTACTCGAGAAACACCTTATATTCTTGCTTTGGGCCAAAGGTCATGGTACCAGTCGAGATAGGCCTACCAACTCATAGATTTTTAAACTTTGATTCTCCTAAAAGTGATCTAATGATAATATGGGACTTGGATATGGTGGAAGAAGTTAGAGAGGAAGTTGCTCTTACCACTGCTCCATATAAACAAAGGACTGCTCATTTTTATAACAAAAGGGTCAAGCCAACCAACTTGAAAGAAGGAGATTAAGTCCTCAAAAAAGTCATCTAGAAAGGAAACAAGCTCGAGGCAAACTGGCATCGTCCGACCAGGAACTTTTCAATTAGAAACACTTAATGGGGAATATTGGAACACCGATCATCTCCGAAAATACTATCAGTGAAATAAAATCATTTTATAACTTTTTCCTTTAAGTTTGGTAGACTTTTCCTTCAAATTGAATAAAAAAATATTGATATCAGTTCAATTATACTTTAATTTTTTTGTTTTTTTCGCAGTACGGTGATATACATCCCCAGCAAAAAGAAAACAATAAATGTCTCTTAGTCTTCATCCCTTAACGATCAAAAGACAAAAGACAACAATTACTTAATCAAATACTTAATCAGGTTGAACTTATTAAATTCGAGATGAAGTAATATCTTGGAAAGCATTTGTGTTTTTTAAGTTACATACTCGAATACATATATAAATTCCTAAACACGGGGATACATATATACATTCCTAATACACTTAATCACCCATGATTATTATTTCATGTATGACTTCGTCTCAACGAGTCACGAAATAGAAGTCTGTAATCTTCATGTATAAACACAAGAAGCTTTACCCGACCAAGTCATAAAACAGGAATATACATATACATTCCTAAACACACTTGGTCACCACTAATAACTAATGTTCTCACCTAGCTCAAAATTGCTTACAGTTATGCATTAGTAGAATCTAAGATGTTGCAATCTCAGTTCAAATATTGAACGCATAACTTAAACAAGCTGATTACCTAGTCGTCCATTTGATTAACTAATCATAAGCTAAAAAAATATCAAACTAAATACATAGAAAAAACATTTATTTTTATTCAAATGAAAAAGGTATTACAATCAAAATTAAGCAAGTAAAAAATATTCAGCTGGATGTTTCCCTTGAGCCTTGTCCATCACAGCTGGAGGATCATCAAGGGTATATGGTGAGTTTATATAATTGAAGTCTCTTAACATTTATCTATTCCTGCCTCTCGGCCTGTCGATCAAATGAGGAGGACAGACTATTTCATGCTCGCCATGAAGACCATAATCCCCCCGGTACTTAGTTATGAGACATAGAGGAATAAAGTCAGGAGGAATCCATGTTGTATCCAACTTGAATGGAGTCTTCTCATATTCCAAGAAGCCTGGGTCATTCTAATGATATAAGGTATTATTCTAGTCATATTTTAGCAAAGTCAACACATTAGTCCACCCCCATTTATAGCCCTCATGATTACTTTGGGCTAGATGTTCATCCATATAGCCTAAGACCTTATTATAACCTTCCATCCATACTCCCTACGTTACTTATGGAATTCAAAGATCAACCTCTCTACCTGGTTTTGAAGTTTCTTGATGACAGTATCCTTGACTGTCAATTGAGTTGCATGGTCAGTAATATTAGTATCTTTGGTTTTCAGTTGGGTAATCAGGTCAGCAATAGCCTTATTCTTTGCTTTTAACAGGGCATCTTGGTCGGCCAACGTTTTCTTGGTTCTTTTTCAGTAACTGTTGGTCGGACAACCATCCTCTTCCTGGAAGGTTGCCTAGGTTTGGTTTTTTCTGTAATGCTTCAAGTTCCTCCAACAGTCTCACATTCTCAGTATCCAAGAGGTAAGCATCTTCATCAAGACAACTGGTGGATGATTTCTTCAAATTATCAAGCTCATTCCTCAAAGAATTATTTTCCTTCTCTAGCATAGCAGCGATTCCTTGGGCATTCTCCATATCCTTCTTTAAAGATAATTCCTTCTAATTCAAAGCAGAAGTGATATCTTGTAACTTTTTCTCAAAACCCCATCCTTCACTCAAAGATTTATATTTGTCTTCATAATCCGCATGAAGTAGATCTTTGGATTTATTGTGATCTTCTTGCAGTTGCTCAATTCTTTTATAGTAAGAAGCATTATTAGCAACAACCCTGTCCCACAAGTAATGAAGATGGATATATGACTCTTTGGCTTGGTCGGATACATTTGGGTTTATCAACCCAATTACGTCTTCTTCAGTCAAGGTAAAATGACCAACTTCAAGAAGGATCCTACTTCTCCTAAGCAGGTTGGACTAGCTGAAATTATTGCCTTCTTTCCATCATAAAATAGGAAGATCATAAATTATGATATGTATATATGATTTGGGGAAGCAATTCAAGAGTGCCAAATAAAGAAGGAAATAAACTTCATGGTAACCAAGAAAAGAGAAATAAGTACAGTGAACAGAATGCACTAAACCAAAAGGATATCTTTTCATTGATAAAATAAAGGTGTTACAAAGGGATGCTCCAATTACAAGTCATAAAGGAAAGTCTAACAAGTTACAAGACTAAAGAAAAACTATACCCTGTCCTTATCTTAAGGATTAACTTGTCCAGGAGACAGGTCGGATTGGACAGTTGGGGCCAAGGTAGACTCAGCAGGCACCCTAAAAGATTCCCCTGAGCCTTCTTCATCATCAAACTATTACTCTAAGTTTGGAGAAGTGCCCGGGTCATGCCTCTAAAATAACTCTAAATTTTTTATTGTGCCGACTTCTTTTAGTGCTTCCGATCAGCGGTCCTTGAAATTTTTTATCTTGATGTATTTAATCTATGCTGAGGCAACCAAAAGTGCTTTTTTCCAGCCGTTATCAAAGGAGGTTTAACTTATTTTCTTATTTTTAGCCATCTCTACAGTGAGACCAACAGTCAGACTTACTACCTTTTTTTCAACAGTTGTGAGAAGGGCGTGATTCTCTAACAGTTTGTTCTCGGCCACATTAGCCCTATCCATAGCCACCTTCAAACTATCCTCAATAGTCTTAAATTTTTTATTAGTAGTATTGTCTTTTTCATTGGCTTTCCCAAACTCCTCTTCCCAAGATTTTTATTTTATCTACAAAGCTTGTCTAGAAGCTTCCAAAGATTTCCTTAAACCTTCAAAGGCCTCTTCAACTTCACCTAATGAAGAAAGCAATTGGTCATCCCTCTCCATCAGTTGGTTAAAATCAACAAGAAACTGCACAAAAAGTAAAACATCAAATCAAAAAAGGGAAAATAAGATAGTAAATACAAGTAATGAAAGGAAAAGGATTACCAAAGCCAGATTCTGGCAATCTCTCTCTAATAATATTGATCAAGGCATGGGAATAGCAGTTACCCTATCAGTTGGAAGAGTCTCAGCTTTTATCAACCCTCTACTCAGAATAGAATTAATAACCATAGAGGATGAACTGGCAACCTCCAAATTAGTCGGAATCTTCTTGACCAACTCATCTTGATCGACGGTAATTTTGTGGGCCTATTTTTTAGGTAAACCTTTTTTCAACCTCTTTTATTGAGGTATAACAACTTCAATTTCCTCAGTACCAATAATCTGAGGTATCACCTTGGACTTCTGGGCATAAGCACCTTTGATAGTCTTTTCTGTAGCCTTCTTGGTGGTAGGGGACAAGGCTTCAGACAGTAAATCGGGGATTTTTCTCTTACCCATTGTTGACGCCACTAAAATGGCAGGTCCCAGGATCGTAACCTGGCTCTGATACCAATGTAATATAACAGTTTATACACATAGCACATACGGGTTTTCGGATTACCTCAAAGGCGGAATGTAACCCGATGATCGATGCACGTTATTTGATACGAGCCGACACCGAATCTGCGAGTTCTTCCTCCGTGTACGCTTCGCGTCTCGTGAAAATTCGGGTTGGCTACAAGAGTTGCCCCTTTGAATGTCACGCTCACAAATCCAAGATCCGTTGATGATGGATCAAGAGAGAGAGATGATTTGTGTAGGAGGATTTCTAGAGAGAGAGAGATACCGAAAATATGTATCGTATATTTTCTGTTGTTCCTAGTAATCACCAAATAGGATATCTAAATATAACAGATAAGAAGAGTCCAACTAACTCCTTGATTTTTGGGACTCTTATCTGTTATATATAGATATCCTATTTGGTGATTACTAGGAACAACTAAAAATATACGATACATATTTTCGGTATCTCTCTCTCTCTAGAAATCCTCCTGCACAAATCATCTCTCTCTCTTGATCCATCATCAACGGATCTTGGATTTGTGAGCGTGACATTCAAAGGGGCAACTCTTGTAGCCAACCCGGATTTTCACGAGACGCGAAGCGTACACGGAGGAAGAACTCGCAGATTCGGTGTCGGCTCGTATCAAACAACGTGCATCGATCATCGGGTTACATTCCGCCTTTGAGGTAATCCGAAAACCCGTATGTGCTATGTGTATAAACTGTTATATTACATTTTTTGGATTTAATAACAGACTTTCATTTTTGTTCGCAATCTTAATTGCTACTGTCTTGTAAATATCAAACACTTTACATGTGTGCATATGTATAACAATATTGTGTTGTTCATCGACCAACTTAGTAATAAAGAAGTTACAAGTATTAGTAACGTTGCTCGATCACTTAATAATAAAGTAATGAGTATAAAAATGTTTAAAATTTTTCCAACCAACCAAGGTTGATAAATAATGTTTGTCGACCAACTACAGTTGATGGGTTTTTATCCCCGACCAGCCATACTTGGTTCAATTTCAAATATTTTCATAAAAAGTGTCCGACCAACTAAGGTCAATAATTTATCCTCGTCGACCAACTACAGTTAGTGGGTTTTTATCCCCGACCAACTATACTTGGTGTATTTTGGAATATTTTGTTCTTCAAAGAACTTTTTGTGATAATATTACCTCCCGACCAACATAAGTTGTAATGTGAGAATATATTTTTATCTTACCAACCGTAATTGATCATGCTGGTGTAAACCTCCTAACCAAAGGAATATTTTTTGGCTCCTTAGAGCTGTCCTCCTAACCAAAGGAGGTTGGCTCCTTAGAGCACTTTTGGCTACTTATAGCACTTTTTGGCTCCTTAGAGCACTTTTTGGCTCCTTAGAGCACTTTTTGGCTACTTATAGCACTTTTTGGCTCCTTAGAGCACTTTTGGCTACTTATAGCACTTTTTGGCTCCTTAGAGCACTTTTTGGCTACTTATAGCACTTTTTGGCTCCTTAGAGCTGAATATGATAATAAGTATCTCGTCGTGCTCCATGTTGAGATGAATATAGAATATGAATCCGAACGGATATAGAATAATTTGTGCTTCAGCATTCGTCGGCATTGAATCTTGTGCCTGTAAAAATTAATAATTTGCTCTACAATATGTGTAGGCTGAATTGATTAGTCATGAGAATAATTTACTCATCCAATCAATATATGATATGTATCAGCATAAAAATTTCAAAATATGAAATAATATGTTTTATGCCAAATGTGTGTGAGATGGACAAATTATTATCAAATATGCATCATAAATAAGACTTAAAGTTTTTTGTAAATTTATTTAATCTCCAACAACCAATCAGGTATTAGTTGCTGTTTAAAAATATTTTTGGGGTGATCATAAGTTAAAAAGACTTAAGCCCCCTGCTTGTCCCCAAGCCGAACTCGTGTTTAAAGAAATATCAGGGGTGCTTAGCATTTTTTTAATACCCCAAGATTCTACTGCTGCCGACAAACGACATGGATGTTGCCGACCAACATTTAAGGATATCTCAAGTTATAGAATATATGGTTGGATGACCAGAATATCTCGAATATTGAGATCACAAAAATAACATTCAATGTAAAATTTAAGCCTTAAGAACGTTAATTAAATGAATAAATATATAACCCACTAGATCGTGTGATTTCGTCAAAGAAACCTTGTGATGTGATGAAGGAGGGGCCAACATATCAAATTTGTGCCCAAAATCTTGATATGATCATGATTGTTTTACTGATCCTCTTTTACAAGAGGTGAGTAATGATTTTTCAGGTGAGAGAAAATTATTTTTTTATATTGATCCCTTCCTATTCCCAATTTGGAGAGATAAAAATATGGTGAATGATCGAAATTATTACCAAAATTATATAAAAAATCAATCAATTTGACTTTATTGACATAGATGGAAGATGAACCAAATTAAGTATATAATTCATAAAAGTGAATGCAAAGAGACTCAAACTTGAAGAGAGAGAATATATATGGGTCATGATTTCCATGAGAAGACTTTTCATTATCTTTAACCTTTTCCCATTCTTTTATTAAAAATATGATGGGAATTTGAATAGACATCAAATATCTTACAAAATTTATTTCAAAATCAACAATGAAAATGATCAAATCTTATCATCGTCGTATATATTGGCATATGTAATCATTTAAAATATTTATTCCATGATATAAAATTAAAACTTGAGAATCAAGCAAAGAGTTATGATTTATGAAATCTACTATTTTTCAGATTTCTAAATAAGAATGAATCTAACAGTTATGATTTAAAAATCATGATATGCAACATTTTGCAGATAAAAATTGGACAATTAATTTATGTATATAAACATAAAAATCATGATTGAATCAAAAGATGTATGTATAATATATAATTGATTATACATAGAGAAAATAAAAACTTAGCTTTTGATGGAGAACAATGCTTGTAACACGATTCCCACAGACGGCGCCAATCTGTTGAAGACAGAAAATGGTCCAGGCCATTTTAGTGGCGTCAACAGCAGATAAATGATGAGGATGAGATTGAAGATGAAGATAAACATTCACATCAAACATATAAGAGACAAAGATTTTATAAGTGGTTCGGCTATAAGGAAAAGCCTACGTCCACTGTTATTTTATTCCCAGGGGTTTACAATAGCACAATATGGTGTTTCTTGGTTCTCTCGGATCTCTCTTCATAGTTGTCCCTTTTGGCCAAGGGAATACATGTATTTATAGTAATGGGAGATAAAGAGATTCATTGTATGTAGACATTTATGCATTATGTCTACATTCAACGAATCTAACTGTTGAATTGCTTGGTATGCTATGTGTTGTCATACAGTATAAATGTACATTAATGATCATTAAATGCGTAGTTATCCTTTGATATTCCTGGTTGGTATGCTGACCAACTATCCTCGGGTGCCAACTAATACTCCTCGGGTGCCGACCAACTCTCCTCGGGTGCCGACTAACACTCCTCGGGTGCCAACTAATACTCCTCGGGTGCCGACCAACTCTCCTCGGGTGCCGACTAACACTCCTCGGGTGCCGACCAACTCTCCTCGGGTGCCGACTAACACTCCTCGGGTGCCGACCAACTCTCCTCGGGTGTTGAATATTGCCACGTAGGATGACACGTGTACTTTTCTGATTGGTCCTCGTAGATGGAGAATTTTTGCGTTAACACCCATAACAACTAATGGGGAAGTAGGAATAGCATAAATGTCTAAAGATTCAAAACAAGAATAGGTACTAAAATCCGTCTCAATTCAAGCAGATACTTCAATCGAAGAAGTGGGAATGGTTTCTTCCTCCAAATTAACAGGGACTGAAGGTACTGTAACAGTGGGTCGGGAAATGAAAGAGGTAACTAAACTCCTGTAATTCAGCAAATATAAGGCAACTGTTAGGTGTGCTTTACCAAATCTCTGATATATGATCCATAAAAATTTAAGCTCCTGATGTATAATGTCCCCCTCCTTTGGAACCTTTTTCCTACTCTCCACTGTATAAAAAGAAGACAAGAAGGTTAGCTAACATATCATCAAAGGGGTGATTTGCATTAAAAAGGAGGAAACTTTTTCAACCTATGACTTTCCCTATTTGGGGACCCCTAGATCCATCATACTCTTATCCATTTTGAAGAGGATCATATTGCGTGTTCTTTAGCACTATGCCATAGTCAAAGTAGTCCTTATTAGAATCTGGTAAATTAACTACTAAGGCCCTATTGGTAAATCTGGTTTTTAAATATTGTGTATTGACACTAGCAACCCACTTATAGCAGAACATTAACTCGGGAATACCAATGTGGGTCCCATGGGTTTGGTTAAGCCTTATCCTCCACGTATTAGGGGCTACCCTACCAGGGACAACATCAAAATATTGACAAAAATGAAGGAAAAAGCGATTGGGGGAAAGTAATGCCACACTCAGCTATAAATAGATATGGGTCACAATGACCTTCCATAAACGACGAAACGTCTACTAGAGGAAGAGGCATCTTTAAATCTACCCAATCAGGGATTCCTCTTTCCCTCCTAAACTCTTCTAAAGAATCTCTATGAATAATGTAAACCATGATTAAACAAAGACAGAAATAAAAGAAGGGGGAAGAAGTCTTACAGAGGAAACAATTGCAAAAGAAAGAACGGTGCAATTGGAAGAAGAAAGAATCCTTATAAATAAGAAGAAGTTTGAAATTTGAAATAGTTATGGTAAAAGAACCGGCATAAGCTTTGTTTTTATATCTTACCTCAAAAAAGGCAAAAATAATGATTAAATGTATTAACGATTAACATTTTGACAACTGCACAGTTATAAAGGAAGGAAAACACCGAATTACCCTTTGGCAGTTCGCTACACTTTAAATTATTTACAAAAATAGCATCATCAACTAGTGCAGGCAAAGATTTTACAAGTGTGGGAAGTCGGCTTCCAAATAAATACTCAAAATAGTACGCTGAGCAACTTACTGGGATAAATATTCCATACTTTCATGAAAATAGACCTGGCAAAATGAGGCACGACACAATAACACGACACGAAATTATAAGCTAATGGGCTTAGTCTTATCGGGTTTGGGTCATTAACGGGTCAACACGGTAGATCCGTTATCATAACAAGTCGTGTTTGAGTATGTACTCTTACACGATTAAACCCCTTTATACCCATTATCACCCGTTAGTGGTATCGGGTTTTATTGGGTCGTGTGACCTGAACTAATATTACACCCATTATAACCCATTAGTGAGTAAACAATATATATATATATATATATATATAATCCTTAAGTTAATCTCAACCATAATATAATAATCATTGAAAACCAATATTTTTAAACTAATGAAGACTGATGGGTAGTCTTCATTATTACCCGTTAGTCTTCATTAGTTTAAAAATAATGGGTTTTGATGTTTATTCTTATAATGGTTGAGATTAACTTAGGGATGTTATTCTTATAATGGTTAAGATTAACTTAGGGATATTATATATATATATATATATATATATATATATAAGAATAATATATAAGAATAACCATTATTATTTAATCTCAACCATTATAAGAATAACCATCAAAACCCATTATTATTTAACTAATGAAGACTAACGGGTAATATAGGGTCACCCAACCCGTTACCCGTTTAGACCCGTTAATATTAATGGGTGTTAACGGTTCGGGTCATGTACCCGTTAATATTAACGGACCGTGTTTGGTTATTATCATTGGACCCGTTAGTCTTAACGGGTCGTGTATGGGTTAAGGGTGTTTTTACCCATTAAGCCAACCCGTACACGACCCAACACGATCCGTTGACAAGTCTACATGAAAATATCAAGCATGAAGCATTGGGGGCTTTTGTTGTAGGTAAAAATTATGTTCCTACGTGGACCAATGAAGAAAGTACACATGTCACCTAATGTAGCTGACTAACATACTTGGTCGGCCTTAGAAACACTTAGTCGGTAGGAAGACTGACCAACTCTAGATGGTCAACCAATTGGAACATCAATAGTTATTCAGGTGGAATATCAACCAATTATGAATTCGAAGAGTTTTACTTATTATACACAGATATAAATTCCTGGAAATATAAGGGCCCTTCGTCTTTAGGGTTTCACACTCCTATAAATACAAATCAATACCTCAACTCAAAGGATAACTCGAATCACACATGCTTATCCTACTAACCTACTGTAAATTTGATTAAATAACAACTACGGTAGACGTAGGATATTTTACAGCCAAACCACTCTAAACTCTCCGTCCTTTATATGTGTGCTTTGAGTTATTTCTATAATTCTTATCTGTGATTGTAAAATTAGAATCTATCCATTTTTGGACATCAACAGATTGGTGTCATCTGTGGGAACGCTTGTCTGTCATCGTTCACAACCAAACCTATTTTCTTAGTCATCCTGAAGGATTACACAAGATGAATGAAACTCCTGTAAGAAGTAATGATGGTGGAGGCAATGCTCCTCCTAGTACAACAGATCGAAATGAAGTCCTAATCAATCTTGCCAAAGTGCAGGAAGCGATGCAAGAAACTATAAGTCAATTGGCTTAATCCTTACAAGGCAGGCCTTCTTCTCAGTCTCGGCATACTAGTGATCCATATTTTAGAAGGTGAATGACATATCCTCCCCCTAGTAATAATCAAAACAGTTATTCCTGGTCTTCACATGATCGGTCCTATTACCAAGGGGCTAGTTCATCAGTTAGATCAACGAATTACTATGATGGTTTCTCTCTGACTCCTGAACGTCCAAGCGCCCTGGAAAGGTTAAGTAGGGATTATTCCTTTGATCGTATGGGTCTATAAGTACATAGAGGATATCATTGAGAACCATCTCGATCAAGATAACACTATGTATAATATAATAAAAGATCAGTTAGATCAAGAATAAGTACCTGAGGATCAGTGCATGCCAAGAAGACTTTTTAGGAAGATAGCTCAGCACAGATGCATGGACGAGATGGTTGAGATGCTTCCAACAGATCTAAGGCTAAAAATCCTTCACGGAAAGGTTCACTAAAATGATTAGAAGATTGGCCTAGGTAGATGGTCAAAGCAAAGAATCCATTGCAGTGAAATTTTGTCAAGGGGTCTCCTTTAATCTAGGTAATTATTGTTTTCCCTACTCTATCTAAGTTTAAAACACCTGTGGTCACCCCCAAATATGATGTAAGACTGACCTAGTTTTACACATTGAGAAATATCAGGTTGTAGCTGATATATATTATGTTCCTGATGAAATGAGATGTAGAGATTTTTCAAGCACCATCACCGGTGTGGCCCATATATGGTACAACAACTTGCCTCGAGGATAAATCTCCACCTTCAATCAACTCGTCGAGATGTTCATCAAGCCAGTTAAGAGATTATCTCATCTTTTAAGTGTTCGACAGCAAGCAGGGGAGACCAATTGCAAATACATCACTCATTTCAATAACGAGAAACTAAAAATGGTTGACTATAAGGAAAAGACAGCCATCATAGCCTTCATCAGTGGGTTACTTCCAGAAAAATTTTATTGCACATTGGCAAAAGATCCTCCTTAAACCATGATAGAACTCATGGCCAAGGCTGGGAAAACCATGAATGTCGAGGAAGCAATGGTAGTGAAGCAAACCCCGATAACCAAGCCTGCAGAAAAGAATGATTAAAAGTAAAAGAAGGAAGATAAACCCAAAAAATATTAATCTTATACCCCACTGATAGTTAGTATCCATCATGTCCTGGAAGAAATCAGAAATATCAAAGACTTAAAATGGTCTGGGAAGCTGAGGGCACCGCCCAACTGGAGAGACAAATACAAATATTATGAATTCCACAAGGATCATGGGCACAAAACTAATAATTGCATATCTTTGAAGAAGGAGATTGAGTCTCTCATTTTCCAAGGAAAATTGAACAAATTTGTTGATCGACAAGAAAGTCGATAAATAAGAGGAAGGTTGGATTCCCCTTGTAAGCCTAGAGATGATAAGAAGCCAGGTCACGAGGATGATTATGAAGATGATCCGGACCTACCACAAAACCTAAAAAACCATAAATTGAGATAGCTATGATGATATTTGGTTCTTTTTATTATCATGTCATTATAGGTGGAGATGCTGGAGAAGGAGATAAGGTTACTGAGAGGAAAGCCTTCCTGCATACAACGCATCAATTTGAATGATGGTGATGATCAGCCTAGAATTGTAAATAAAGATAAGTTTGTCATCGATTTCTCCAAAACCTAGCTCTTCGGAGTACTATATCCCCATGACAACCATTCAGTCATAAAATTTAGAATCCAGGAAGCTATAATTGTTAGATCTTTTATAGATAATGGAAGTTCAGTAGATATCGTGTTCTATAAATGATTCTAAATCCTGGGATTAAAGCATTGTTAACTGGAACCATACCACAGACCCTTAATTGGTTTCTTGGGGGAAAAAATTTATCCCCTGGGAGATATTAAATTAGAAATGTTGTTCAGTACTTGGTCGGTCAACCGAACAGAGAAAATACATTTCTTTATTCTAGATAAGAATATTCAGTCAGTCTAAAATGTGATTCTCGGCAGAGTAGGCTTAAAGAAATTTGAAGTTATGCAATCCACTATTCACCAATGTCTAAAGTTCCCTACTAATTTAGAAGTCGGCGTAGTTAAGGGTGATCAGAAAGAGGCATAGAATGCTATTGTACTTTAGCCAAGCAGGAAGACTTGGTTGATCTGAAGAAAAAGACCACTACCTACCAAGTCGACACCACAGAGCCTAATAGTGACACGGAAGTTGACACTTTGGATCCCTGAGATGAAACTTAGCTAGTCAAAGGGCAAATAATAGAAACAACTGAGAGTACAATCCTTGACGAGGAAAATCCAGAAAGGATAACTCAAATTGTCTCCATGTTAGCATCATCCCTCAAATAGGAATTAAGAAAAATATAGTCTCTTGGAGTCATGACGATATGCCCAGGATTGATCCCAGTTTCCTCTGCCATAAGCTTAATATTAACAAGGGTGCCAAGACGATCAAACAAAAGCCCAGGGTGTTTAGTCCTGAAAAGAACATGGCTAACCAAGAGAAGGAAGAAAAACTACAAAAAGTATAATTCATTGAAGATTTCAAGTACCAAGAATGGTTGGCAAATGAGGTAATAGTAAAAAAGAAAAATGATAACTGGCATATGTGTGTAAATGTCACTGATCTTAATAAGTCCTGCCCAAAGGATAATTTTCTTTGCACATAATTGATCAATTAGTAGACGCTACACATCACTTGTTTCAATAACGAGAAACTAGAAGTGGTTGATTATAAGGAAAAGACATTCATCACAGCCTTGATGAGTGGATTACTTCCAGAAAAATTATATTACGCATTGGAAAAAGATCCTCCTAAAACCATGACATAACTCATGGCCAAGGCTGGAAAAATCATGAATGCCGAGGAAGCAATGGCTGCGAAGCAAACCCCGCAACCAAGCCAACAGAAAAGAAGGCGTACTCCATGCTTTCATGAAAATATCAAGCATGAAGCATTAAGGGATTTTATTGTAGGTAAAAATGATGTTCCTACGTGGACCAATGAAGAAAGTACACTTGTCATCCAACGTGTTCGACTAACGTACTTGATCAATTTCAAAAACACTTAGTCGGCAGGAAGGTCGACCAACTCTAGAAGGCCAACCAATTGGAACATCAATAATTATTCGGGTGGAATATCAACCATTTATGATTTTCGAGAGCTTTACTTATTGTACACTAATGTAAACGCCTGGCAATATAAAGGAGATCCATCTTTAGGGTTTCACACCCCTATAAATACAAATCAATACCTCAACACAAGGTACAACTCGAATCATACACATTCTTATCCTACTAAACTACTTTAAATATGATTAAATAATAACTATAGTGGACATAGGATATTTTACAGTTGAACCACTCTAAATTCCCTGTCTTTTATGTGTGTGGTTTGAGTTATTTCTACAATTCTTATATGCAATTTTAAAATTAGAATCTATCCATTTTTAGACATCAATAGTAAAGAAATATTTAATTCGAAAAGATAATTAGTAAAAGTGTTGAATAAGTGTTAATGGTTAAACATTGGAAAGATGGTGTGTATAACCTAATAATATTGTAAAAGATTAACACTTATGAAATTGGAAAGGGAATAATGAAATATAGATGTTTCCAAGTAAGAAGAATACTACTCTAAGGTTAAAAAGTGTTAAAATACTTAAGAAGTTAGTATGGGTAACTTAATAGCGTTTTGGGAAAATTAACACTTGTGGAAATGGAGTAAAAGATGAGTTTATAAACGAATTGGTAAAGTGGTAATTTTACTTAAAGTGGAACATTTTTATGAAATAAAAATGTTCAAAAAGGTGTTACACAACTTGGTCCTAAATGAATAAGATATTGGAATAAAATCAAAGTTAAAGTGTAAAGGACATGAAATGAAAATTTTAAAGTGTAGCACGAATTGGGGTGAAACCCCGGGTTTGGCTTCGATCGAGTCAAAAGGGAAAGAAGGAATAATGTGGACATTTTTAAAATGTTAAAACACATTAAAAGGAACTCGGATGACATCGAGATAATTAAGGAGGGCCCGAAGCCCGGGGGTGAAAGACCCAAAATAACTGGCCAGAGTATATGGTGCACATAGACGGTGGTGTAGATCCCGTTGAAGTATGCGGCTATTGGACTTTTTCAAGAAAAGATAAAAGATTAAAGAACGTGTCAAGAAATAGAGTGTATGGTGAAAACATGTTAAGACAAACCAACTTGAATGAATTAATAAATGTTCCGATAAAGGTTAAAATAGTAGTAAATGTGAAGTTGATTATTGTTCGTAAGGTAAATGAAAGGTAAAGTTAGTGGGTAAATGGGTGGTTGAGCAACCTAAGTTGTTTAACCCATAATTAACACAAGAATTTGTTGTAAAAGGTTTTTCAAAGATTAAGTAAGTATTTTCTAACACAGTGATTACGTGTGTTGAAAGGGGTAATTTTCAATGAAAATACTAATATGGGCTGGTTAATTTGAAAGGGTAATTTCAGTAAAGAAATGGTTTCTAGCTAATTCAAGTAAATTTATTTCAAATATTTAACTCTGCATGTTAAACAAATGGATGAATGTTTAAATAAGAAAAAGAAAGTCTTTACAAGATTAAGGTGAATTAATCTAGATGAATAAGGTATTCCAAAGTAAACTGTTTCATGCATTAAAGTATGTGTATATGTATATTTATATATGTATACTAGGTAGTTGCATATGCATGTAGGAATAACATGTTAGAGTCTTCTTTGCGTCGTTCGTTTCTATGATGCATCTTGTATATTTCTCACTAAGCATTTGGCTCACTCCCTCTCTTTGTTATGGCAGGTTAGGTGCGGTTTCGTATTTTGAGGGCATTATACATGTAAGTATTCTCTTTTATTTACGTTAGTATCTCTGTATGCCTGGACTTTGGGGTGCTCCCTTACGGTCCAACAAGTAGTTTAATTTTAAATCAGAATCACATGCTAAACAAGTGAAACATTAATAAAAATAAAACTGGATTAGCAACATTATATAGGTTGTTTCATTGCACTTCACACCTAACGCTCGGTTCAGACTGAGTTGACAAAGGTGACCCATAAATCCGGGTCAGGGCGTTACAATCCAAAATTCATAGTCAATAATTAAAAGTTAAGATTTTTAGGCTTGCACTTGATCAACTGTTAAGATCAACAGTTGTTCACTATAATAGAATTTGGTTCGTCAATTATGTCTAAAAAAGGAAAATGAAGTGTCACAAGCGGGCTAGTAAGAATTTTGGTCAAATTTTTCTTTCGCCTCTTGGTGGTTATTTACTCAGTTCATTAGCTAACTTATTAGATGCGCAAATATAAAAAATAATAATTATCACTAAATTCGAATCGAACTTAGAAATTCACACATTGAGTGCGAATATGCTATCCATGTAAGGCGGATTGGGGCACTAAGATACTAGACACAAAGACATGACATTTTGCATTAATGTTTTAAGACCTAGCCATAAAGATAGGCGGTTCTCTGTTGGCTAGCTTAGGCCCTGCCCTGCCTAGATGCTAGATAGTTTTCTCTGCCCATAAATTATAATGAATTTCAGTTTTCAGACGCCATTACATGCTATATATTGAATCTTTGATTGGAATATGATATTTACTAACATGAAAATGTTAAAATGGTCCAAATAATCTAAATTCACACATTTATAATCAAAATTCTTCAACAAACATCTAACATCTATTTTTTGGGTAATGTGTGTATGTGTGTGTGAGAGGGGAGGACAAAAAATGTCTATAGCTTAGTCGGGTAAATTTTTATACAAAATGCGTAGCAGAAAAGTACTTAGATCATAGAAGATTTTGGCTTAGAAAATACATACTTGGTTGTATCTTACAAGTATGTGTATATATATAGGTCAATAAGCAAATGAACATTGAGTGGTTTGATAAACAATCATGGTCGAATTTAAAACAAAATACGATCTCCTGCCGAGGATTATGAAAGAAGGATTAGCTATATATGAAATGTGAATTGATGTTAATCATTTTTTTTATCTAGGGAGAGAGGTGTGCTCCTTAAACACTGTATAGAACATTTTCCCACTCAAAACTGTCATTTTATCGAAGGCGAATGTGCCTTGTTCACTCGAATTATTTGATTTTTATAGATTACTTCATTGTGGCATTCGTATTTGTATACCTTAAATTTGAAAATATCATATCATGATATGGAATTTTTTATCGCGGAGGGAGGGGACCTTTATGTGATGGACAAACATTGTTTGTTAACTAATCTAAAATTGAACTATAGTGTTCTCACCAATGTTTTGTCGATGTTGTTGAACCAGAGTTATTCCCCACAAAAAGCAAGCCATTGAAGCTTCAATTTCCAAATCTCCCTCAGGAATTTATATACATACTGGTCTTTCATGGGATAATGCTTCTGGTTTTCAATCAATTCCAGTTCATGGACCATTTATTTGGATATGATACAACCAGACCTCTCAATTATAATAAAGAAAGCATTACTCTTATTGGAATTGGAAATGTGGATCTCAAAAAGATATTTATCTATGAGCAATTCAAAAATGATTCGATTATTGGTTTTTCTATGCCTTACACCATTGAAGACCCAGTAATATGTGTCAGTTATGACTGCTTTATAAAGGTCAAAGTCAATCAGGTTAAGGATTCTGACAATATAGGTCAGGACTACAGCAGTGGAAATGAGACTCATTTTATATTAATTGGTCACCCTCATATAAAAAGGAAGATGAAAGCATTACGTTAATGGTCATACCTACAATAAAGGGTAGCCAATATTAGAACCAAAGCTCTAATTTTTAGAAAGGGTGATGACAGTGCCATATCAATCATTCACTCCTATAATAACAAGGAGGATATCAACACCATATCTTTTGGAAGCTTTTAAAATGAATCTTTCGTGGATACATTGGGTAGGATAATAAGCTATGACTTATTATACAATTAATCATCAGTTCAAACATCATTTACACTAGGCAGAAAGGAGTTGGATGCATCGCATTCCAATACAGTTGTAATTGGATCTTAGGTAGTCAAGTTTAGATTTCATTCAATGACCAAGATAAAGTTTGAGCAAAATCGGTTAGGAAATAAGCTCTAAACAGCTTCCCTTCGAATGCCAGAAGTTTGATAGCAACCAGTACGCTCGATGGGGGGCCTCTAAAAGTATGGTTCCTTATTACGGGAGGATCTTTGTGGAATTATAAATGGTTCTGGATATGTTTACGGATGTTAATCATGAATTTTCTCTAAGTCACTCAACGCATTTGAGTTTGAACGGCATGTTGACTATAAAAAGAAGCACCCAAACAATCATATATATTTTGAAAATGGAAAGACCATATATTAGATTGTCCAATAGTTAAGGATCACTCCATAGAGTTTGTTATTTGATGCCATTCAGACTTTGATTTGTTCACCTATCAATTAAAAATCCTTCCACACTTGGAAACATCGTTCCAAGTGGCCACTTGGTAACTTTAGTGAATCTACGGAAAGGAAGAACTGAATCTATAGTAGTACCTATTTAATTTTTTCGAATTAAATATAAGATAGGATACTACTCTCTTCAGTGTGAATAGAAACGAAATCTTATTTTCGATAGATTATGTACCTATACAAAACCTGGGTGGTAATAGGCAACTGATTATTTTTTGTGTACGTGTGGTGTGGTGTGGTGGTGGGTTTCTATTTTTATCCATATTAGTTTACATGAAACTTGAAATTGGTTTTATGTCTTAAAAGATCTGGGGGGAGCAAGGGCAGCTCACCTGATTATTTTGCGGATGATCTCTGAATAACAACCCATGGACTGAGCTCAGAAGGTCCAGTAAAACAATTGATTAAGACACGCTGGATCCATTGGTCCATAAACATATAATATATGTTTTTATTCCTATAAAGATGGCAGATGAGTGGACCAAAGTCACGGTGGACTCCTTCCATCCACCATATATTATTCTGCTAGGTGACTTAGGTTATAATGGCCCAACATTGACTGAGGGCCTAATCAATGAGACGCACTAATACGGTGCTACTGAGATCCATGCAGTTGCTACCTTCAAAGGGGGAATCAAATCTCAGGAAATGATAAATCTCATCACATGATAATTTGTTCTTATGTCTATGATGTTTATCTTAAATGGAATCGATCACGGATCTCAGTTGTTGGAACTATAATTGGTTCATAATTAAAGACATGGGTTTGACTTCATTGGTTGGTGGTGTTGGCTGCTGGAGTAACCAAAAGTTGTCCACTTTGATCTCACTTTAACATAAAGTATCTATTAACTATAGTGTAGATTTGAAAAGGAAGCACATAGCAAAATTAGAAGCGGAACGTTAGGAGAGGTATTATCATATTGTACTATAAAAAGGAAGAGTTTTATTGGAAACTTATTTGAATATTATTTGTTGTTCTAGCTAAACATTATTTGTATCTCTAGATTAATGAATATGTTCATTAACTACTCAAAAAAATTATGGTGACCTGTGATAAATTATATCAGTCTATCTGGTTGTTACATTAACTTATATCTTAGTTCTTTCGTTATTAGACAAAGAATACACCAAATGTAATAATTGTCATCTTAGTTTACCTTTACCAAATGTGTGTGGTGGTTGAAATGCAGTTTTCTGTTGTTGGTGATTGTGTATATTTTCTGTATGTTCTTCATAATGGGTAGATGAGAAACCTCTTCATTTTATATAGTTCGATGAAGACAAGCGTAACCCTTTAAATTTTATAATTTCATCACTTATGACCCTTACTGTTTTGTGAACAAAGTAAGAGGAAGCATAGTTTTTTGAATGCTCAGTTACTATTATTCTTACTTCTTTTTCACTAACTCTGGATTGTTTATTTTTCACTGACTTTGGGATTTTTATAAATGTCAATTTTTCTATAGGATGACTATAAATGCTCAGTTTTTATGTTTCGTTCTCATGTACTCTCAGATAATGCATCAACATGGGTTTTTAGAATTTAGGTACTTTTACTAACTATGACATGCTTGTGAAATTATCATACCCTAACTTGTGCTTTGAAATTTAGGTTTCGTTACTTGGAAGAAAAAAGAACGAGATCTACATGCAATCATATTAGACAATCAAGAAGTTTATTTTGACTGTTTGCTCATCTTAATATGTTTTCCATTTTTATTTTTGTGAATTAAAATCATATGAGAGCTACATGCATTATTACTTTACTTCATTCGTCCTAAATTAATTTCCACTGGTCATATTTTTACATTATGTGGATGGGTTTCATAATGTTATACATATTTTTAGTATGATGTTAATATATATATTTTTACTAGGGAAAGTGACAGGGATCCCAACCCAACTCCCTATCGTACCCCATCAAATTCTAGATTCAACTAATAATATGAAGAATTAATCAACTCTCATTCTCATTTCCTAAATCACGTGGTAATTGCATGATTTCCCCATTGGGGTGGGGTGTACACCATTGGGAAATGTTCTATTCAACAACCAGCAACAGGTATGGGCCAGCAACAGCTTCTTGTAAGGCTGCTCATCTTATTCTTTAAATGCCATTCTAACTCACGTGTGTTTATTTTATATTTATATGTTTATATGAAAATTTTAGAAGGAGTTTTGAAGTTATTAGATTAATAAATCCGCTCTCTGTTCGGGACGCATTTTCTAAAAATAATGGGCATCAATTTATAACAGAAACATCACTGAAGGCATCAGACAAACAAATATATTTTATTCCAATCAATACCAGATAAGTTTGGTAAAGTTTTTTAACATAATAAATGTTTGTATGTATAATATACCTAATATCCAATAATTTTTCATAATGTAGGTATCATTGGGTTTTGGTTGCGATTAACTTAATTTCAAACAGTGTGTTTTGGTTGATTCTTTACACGGAGAACCAAGATTGGACCTTAATCTCTATATAAATACATAAGTAGTGTCCTAATTAATTCTTGTAATAGAGTTATTATTTCCTTTTACGTAATTCTAATATAAATATATGTCATTATTGTTTTTATTGAAGTAGAATTAGATCATTTTTAGCAATTAAAGGAAAAGGATCACTACTAGACTCGGAGAATGTTATGTTATTTGTTCAATAAATTAAATTTAATATTTATGAATTCACATTTAACATGGGTAATATACTAACTCCTTTATTTTAAGGGCCCTAAACAACGAGGGGAACTTGTGTGTGATTTTTTAGCATTGAAGTTTATGCGAGAGCTCTTGAAAAATTTATTTAATTCTATAAAAATGAAGGTCACATGTTTTTGAATATTTTTTTGTATTCCTTTTTATTTAGATGTAATAAAAACTAAATGTAATTTCATTTGTCTTGTTTAGATGGAGTAGTTGGCGGGAAAGTCGTCATATCAAACTCATGAGATCAGTGAACTTCAACATGAGTTCATTGAATTTATTTAGGCTTATATTGTACGATTTGGAGATTTTTAGGTGTCGATACTATTTTGCAAAAGCCAAATGAAGACTGACGCATATATTCGTGATTTTTGGATGTACATTTTTTGGAGACATGTTTTTGAATGATGTACATAGTGAAATATCTAACTATGATACATGTAGTAGGTCATTATTTTTTTGTGAATGATGTGCATGGTGGGCATATCTAGTCATGTCCTATTATTTTTTTGGCATTAACAAATGACTCAATTTGGTGCATTTTAGTTGTACTTGAGTTTGAATACAAAAACTTTTAAGACAATTTTTATGTTTCTATGAATTTGATTTGTGTTTTGATTTTTTTGCCAACTATGACATTAATATTGGTTAATAATTCTTATTATTATATGATTAATTTATGAACGTTTATTTTAAATCTTCAGGTGATGAAATATTTTATGACCTTTTTTAATATTTAAAAAATTCTCTGCCATGACGTTTTTTATATCAAATACGACAGCTTATAAAGTATATTATGATTGTTTTTGTAACATATATGATTATTTTGAACAAACATGCATATATAACTATCAACCTAATGAGCTTCTTTCCGAAAAATATTTTTATATGTTAAGCAATTGAAAGGGGCAATGAAAGATCAAAATATTCGTTGTGTTAAAAGCCATCATTTGCATAAAAGAGCTTAATAAGATTAGAGGCACACAAAAAAAAGTGTCAGGCCATTCAACTTAGATTCATTGATGCCTCGCTATATATGAGCATTATAATTTCTTCAAAATTTTGAGAGTTAATTCTTATAAATGAGAGATTTTGAGGGAGTTATAAAGTAGAAGATCAATGGATTTTCATAACGGACTTTCTTGAAAAATATTAAATACTTTGGCATTATTGGTGTGAGAATCATTTAAGTTCATGACATATTTCATAAGTCGAGATAATTTCATTTGATTTCACAATTTTACATCTAAGGTAGACTTTGAGTTCTTTCTATAGAAGTGTCTCATGACTTCGTGCACCTATGTTGTGAATGTTTAAGTTAATTTGCCTATGAAAAATGTTCACATAAGTACATGATGCTTTCACGATTCGGATATTTTTGTGTTATTCCATGGTGACTATGTGTTTTGTACATATATGTATTCTTTATAGCTTAAACCTAAAATTTTGAAAAAGTTTCAAAAATAAAGGTTTACGTTCTCCGGGTTTCCTTCTATTTAGACCTTTTGAGATTATCATTACATGTGTAGTACTTATTATCTTTTTGATGATATATTTGATTCTTATTTTGACGCTTAATATCCATGACTAGTTTCTACTCCTTTGTCTATTACAGACAAAAAGAGGAAGAACAAATTGAAGGGGGGTCTTTTATTTTAAACTCGTACGCGTCACGATATTTCTTATTTCATGTATTTAGTCTCTTCCGTTTTGATGATGATTTCATGGACTAAACAAGATGAAGACAAAGCTAGACAATGGGAGAACAATTATCAGTTGAAAGATAAAGTTTAAATATCATTTTGTTTCTAAGTTCGGGAAGACATTAGGATTTATTGTCTTATAGGGTTGTATTGTAATTTGGTTTTCGGTTTTGTTTTGTATTGAAATAGAAAAATGGGGAGATTCGTAAGAGTGGGAACTTATAATTTCTCATAGCTTAGGGTTATTTTATAGTTTTGGCATATCCCATTACAAATTGACATCTCAAACCGAACACAATATCTCCAAGATTAATTGAAGACATGTTAGTGGTCGAGCTCCATTTATGGATTCATCACCAACACTTTATGTAGGTATAAAACTTGTGGCTTTCATGAATTTATATGAATCATATTCTGGGTATGTTAGCTTTTAAAAATCGAGGCTAAGGAATTTAAACTAACAAGTTTTTTTTTGGTCTCGTTCAAATGAGATTGAGTCTCATTCAAACGAGGTATGTAGTCCTATTATAACCAGTATCTAAGGACCTTCAAACAAGACAGCCCTACCTTGACAGAGAATTATCGTTTGAAGTACGTGAGAAGGTTATTCAAACGAGATCAGGTTATTGTTATAACGAGATCTGATTTGGTTCGAACGAAACCCTATTTTGGTTCGAACAATGTCTATTTTTGTTCCAATGACCCCGCCACCTCAAAATTTATGTTTTTTTTAAGATGTGGGTTCTTTAAATACCGTTAGTATTAAGTGAGGCGTAACCCCTTATCAAGATCGGGAGTAACACTGCTAGATATAAAGTATAGGTCAGAGCCACAGGTGAATCAGAGACAGAGCGATTTAATATTCAAAGTTGCATTAAGGAACGTATTGACATGAACAGCATATAGCAAACGCAGTAAATGAATGGGACTAGTAGGTAGCGTGGTCGGAGGGAGAAAGAACAAGCACTCTAGGCACAATAAAGACAAGGAAGGAACTTCAAGCTCAGATAATACCTAATGATAGGTGCATTGAATGTGTATGGGAGTTAACGCTCTCGCGAGAGTTCTCCAATATAAGGAAAATTGGGCAGCAGTTCTGGGCTCTGGATCCTCTATCCTCTTTGATTTATTTGTTTTGGTCTTATTTATATGGAGGCAGAGGTTGCTCGAGTCAGCATGCCCTTGATCCCTTTGGCATGGTGTATTAAATGCAAGAGATACTACATTTAATGCATGGGATCTTCTAGTTTTGGTGGGAAAACATTCTATTGGTACGAAGTATTGAAGTCATTAATGAAGGATATGACTTGTTAGCTTGAGGCTTACTCTAGGATGGCTATACAATCAGATTTGGTGACCTAGACCTGACATCCTAAGGATAAAGTCACTTGAGTGATTTATTCTTGAGTCTCTAAATGCCAGATGCCATGACGTCAGGAAGTGGTCCAAATAGTGGTTATTATTTGGTATCTAGTCACATAAGTTAGACGGGCTGGAACTCGAGGTACCTCAAGGAGGTGACCTTGAGGGGGAAAGTATTGAGGGTGATCGAATGACTTGAGGAGGTTAACTAGAATGGGTAAGCAATGAGTGGGCCAGGGTGACGCTTGTCCAAGGTGAAATTTTATCCAAGTGTGATAAGAGGGTTGGTGATAGTTCCCAACATTTCCTTGTTCTCAATTCTCCAAACCATGTCCCTGCAAATTTCCCAAGAGGAGGTTGTTTGATAGGGAATGAAAGCCATCCCATGCCCTACCAGGCTTGGCCCCTCCCGGGTACCAAGCGAACCCACTCAACATATATATTCATTAGACAAAGTACATAATACATCATTATATATCTTATTACAAACTATTATCATCTAGGTGACCTTTGTTCTTCGAGCGGGGTCCTTTGAGCCAGGTCCGTTGGAGGCTCTTCGAGGTAGAGTGTTGTGAGCTACTTGCATGTGAAGAGACCTTGAGGTGGGTCCTGTGAACAAATTGCATATATATTCTTTGAAGTGTGTTTGTGAGACATCTTTCTTTATAAACAGTCAACTCACTCGGCTAAGTTAATCATCCATATGAGGGGGAGGGACCCCCTACATTTGCTCCTTCGTAGAGATATTTTTTTATTTCAAAGAAATATCTATATGAAACTTTCGTTTGTCTATGAATTTCCTTCTTGGGGAAAATGAAGAGGTTTATTCAAATTTCCTCAAAGCTCTTCGTTCCCCAAGGTAGATAAGACCCCAAGCATGCCTTATTAAAGGCAACTATCATTTTCCTTTTAGTGAGTCACATGTGGCAGTGCCAAGGTGAGCACATGTAGGCCACATAACCGTTCGATGCATCGTTCCCCAAATCATCATTATGGTAACCCTTGGTCTTTCGTAACCACGCGCGTTTAGCCAACACGCCAGCCACATAATTTTGAAACGCCATCATTGTGCTTTTCCAATCGTCACCTTTCTGTCGTCTTTTGGAACTTGTATTGCCCCTATAAAAGGGGACACACCTTTAGTCCAAACTCAGCTCTGGGTTTAACTTTCTGAGTTCAATCTTTTCTATGAGAATTTATCGAAGAAATTCTTGCCTTCTTCAACTTCTTGACCCTCTTTTTCATTATCTTCTATTCTCCTTTGTCTCATCTGATATGGCACCAGTAAAGATAACTCTTTCCGTTAGGGGCGCCTCTCCTGGTACCCAGGCACGCTAGGCTCATTGAGCATGGTACCTTCATGCCCCTTACTTTGGGGAGAACGATCAATTTTGGGCGACGGCAGAGCGGTTTCCCGGTGCTTTGGTGCCAACTTAGGAGCCAAACATGTTGATGGAAGAAGGTGAAGACATTGAAGGTTGCGCTTACATCCCTACCGCTAATGTTACCTATTTTCGTATAGAGCGGGGTGATTTCCCCTATTCTAAGGTATAATTTGAGGCGTCCTCTGGTGCTAGTGAAGGGTTAGACCCTTGGACAGAGTATATCCATGGAAAGCACTATGTTCAACTGGATCTCGTAGGCTTATCTTGCTCCATATGGTTGGGTGAACTTACTTTTGCTAAGAACAACACTTCTTTGAAAATGTTGATGTTCAGGTGGATCCATAGGTAACACACCTTCGTGGCTTCTTGGGGTGAATTTTATATTACCCTTGAGGATGTGTGTGAACTATTGGGATTAGAAGCTGCTGGATTTGACACCTTCTTCGAGGAGGCTATTTCTAGTGAGGAAAAAACTCTGAGGAACGAGTTAGAGGATGTTGTGAAGGACTATATGGTCACTTACAACAAGTGCACCTACTCTGAGGTCATACGCTACTTTTACTACATTGAAGAGAAGGCTGTCATTAGAGGCCGTAAGGCTGCTAGGGAGAACCCTCGAGGGAAAGAAGTTTTTGAGCAGCCTCCAACTGGGAAAGGCTATGAGTCCAAAATTGAGCTAGCAGGGTATATATGGGTGATGATGTCAAAGGTATACCTTCTGGGTAAGCCCCATAACTGTCCTCGTAAGGACCTGATCAACCTGGCCATTCAAATGGCCTGTGGTGTAAAGATCCCTCCCGTAGCCATTGTTCTTAGGTCTCTATACACTTGTTTAGATCGTGTGTATGCGAACTCTGATCGAAGAGTTAGTAGGTTTGATGTGTCTCACTATGCCAACAATATTCTTTTGACGGTGTTCCTTTTTGCTCATTTTAAGGATTATGCCCGTGCTGGGCACTTCCCCGGTTCACAGGATGTGAGAGTCCCCCGTATTTGCTGTTGGAAGAATAAGAGTGTGAAGAAACCTCTGTTAGCTCTGATTGATCGAGCTGAGTGATTAAATCCTCACCCTTATATTGGGGTAATCCAGTTTTTTACAAATAATTTCTTTGGTGAAGAGGAGCGTCTCATTGCTCCTATTAAAGAAGCTCTTGACAGAAATTTCCCCGAGGACAGTGTCCCCCTTTTTTTATCCCTTCCTATTTGCCTTTATATACCGAGTGGTCATCATTTTACTTTGTTTATAGCCCCCATAGGGTAGCCATGCAGTTTGTCTATGCTCAAGGGGCCCCCTATTAAGCCATTTCACCAGAGAGACGCCCACTAATTTTTTGTTTGCTTGTTCGAATTTCCTCACGTCTACTGTTATCGTTATGTGTGCCCATTATCCTTCTAACCCCACAATTCCAAGCAAGAGAGCTCGAGGAGGAAGATCAGTGATGTACATCAATGTGTTCTGGCATAACCAATTTATTCGTTTCTAGACTAAACTTCTCAAGGAACCCCGTTATCCCGAAGTTGATAGATTTTCGCCCACTGAGCTGGGTTTGAGAAACTGCACCACCGCATCATCTGTTTTCCCCCTCGGTACAGCCAATATCAATGCTCTCCCTGAACTTCCTCCCCTAGAGCCTGTGGATCAGGCGGTTGTGAAGAGAAATAAAACCACTCAGCCTTCCATTCTTCATACTGATGTTTCCTCTGGTCCTTTGAGGTCGGTTGGAAGGACCGAATGTCCTCGCATTGTCTCAACAGGCGCAGCAGTTAGGACCACTCAGAAGGTGCCTATGAACAAGATTAAAACCATTCCACCGCCTCCATTAGCCTCTATTCCTGACCCAAAGATTTCCAAAGCAGTGAGCCAGATGGTGGATCGTCTTCGCCAGACTTAGGAACATTTTAGTGGAGAAGACTGGGATTTTATGTCAGCCGAGATGTCGCCTCACAGGTTTTCTTATGACCCCCAATCTACTGAGGGTAGTAAAAAGAGGAAAGCGATTAGCCCCCTCAAGCTTGTGATGGAGGAGTCGAGCGGGTCTAGTGAGGTGGAGATTGCTGAGGAGCATTTGTCTGGTGGAGATGTTGGTGAAGATGATGATGATGATGATGATGATGATGATGATGATGATGAGGAGGAGGAGGAGGAGGAGGAGGAGGAGGAGGAGGAGGAGGAGGAGGAGGAGGAAGAAGAGGAGGAAGAGGAAGAGGAATAATATGAGGAAGAGGAAGAGGGGGAAGAGACTGCCTTAGTACGTAGGCGTAGGTTGAGGGTGATGGTTTCTTCCTCATAACCTGCCCCCCCCCCCCCAAGATTATTAAATCGTTGAGGATGTGATGGAAGAAGAGGTAAGTCTCTTACATCTCTTACTCTAAATGTCCTCCTTTTATTCATTATTTCTCATGTTGATGTCCTCAGTCTGTTGTAACTTGCTCTTTTTTCTGCTTTTAGGTTGGTGTGCCAGTTGATGCGCGTGATGTTGTTGAGGAAAATCTCCCTCTCGAAGCAGCTGCCCCTACTGTTTCTCAGGTAGTCACCCATTTTCCCTAGGGGAGTGGTATTTGATACTTCATCTAGTGGTGGATATTCCCCTGACCTTTCTTTCTTACACGAGCAGGATGGCCTTGAGAGGGGTGTGCGTTTGGCAAAATGGTTGAAGTTGTGTCTGTACCTATTGTTGATGTGACTTCGATGCCTGTGGTAAGCCTTTATTTTCTGCACTTATCTCCCCCTTTTATTGCTCCATCGATTGTTCTGATTCAATTCCTGTTTTTCCTCCATCTTTAGGCTCCCAAACCCGTTTCAACCGTCCCCGTGGTGCCTCCTCCTTCAAACGATCAAATGCTTGTTACTTTATTCGAACCTTCGATTTCAAACCCAGAAGGTGTTGAGCCAGCTACAGTTGCCCAAGGAAAGGGTGAACAAGAGCATGTTGTTGAGATGATAGAGAATAGACAGGAGAAGGTTGCTGAGGTTGGGGAGAATGTGATTGCCCCTCAAAGTTATCCCCCATTAGTGGCCCCCGAGATGATTGAAGAAGAGGACTTGGTTCAGATGGCCACTCGCGAGTTTGCAGAGGAGCGACAACCTGAGGTATTTCCACTCTTCTATCTATCTTCTGCATATAAATATGTTAGCTTTAAAATCAAAATCCCCCATAACCGCGGGTCAAGCGGGCCTAGGAATGTAGGACTTTATATTTCATAAATCTCCCATAATCGAGGGTCAGGCAGGCCTAGGAATGTAGGACTTTATATTTCATAAAGCTCCCATAACCGAGGGTCAGTCGGGCCTAGTCTTATAGGAAGAATTCTCTAAGTTAGCATAGTATATATTTTTTTCGTGCTTTCCTTTATCTTTATTACTAACTTCAACTATTTACTGCATTTCAGGTGGAGGTCGACCAACTAGCAACTCATAGGCTCGAAGTGGAGCCTGTTGTTAAGGAGTTAGTTCAAGCACCAATAGTAGCTTCAGCTGCTTCTTTAGGTGGGGCCCGTATACTTGGTGATACTTATACACCATGCATTCCTCAAGTGCAAGAAAGTGATAGTGCTTTGCATACCCAACGGCTATCTTCTAGTGATAGCATTTTCAGTATTCATCCACTTAAGGCATCCCCCGAGGTGGTTGTGCGACAAACTTTAGCTAACTTCCCTTCTATTCTGACTGGGGGTCCCCACCACTGACCTTGAGGGGTCTGAGGCAGCCGAGACTTCTTCTCACATGTCTTCTTCTCAGTGTGTTGGGTCTTCTAACCGTATTGAGCACTTTGTGCATGAGATCTCAAATTCTAATGATCCAGGAGTGGAGGTTGAATTTCCACCGCCTCCCATGGCCATCCCTATTTCGTCCATGTCTGACACCAAGTATGTTAGAAGGTTTCAAGAAGGAGCCATGGTCGTTCAGGTTAAGGAGCCCTTCTCTAACGATTGATGAGGATCCACTTGGCACAAGTTACGCTCAGAATTTCCCCAGTACCGTCCGAGAGTTAGATTTATTGACATGGAGACACCAATACGGCATAAAGTTTGACATCAATATGAGGGTACCGACGAGGGATGAGAGGGCCTACGATGGTCGAGACGGTGAGGTCACCGTCTATGAACGAATGTTCAAAATTGGCTTTAGGCTTCCTGTTCACCCCAACATCCAATCTATTCTTATAGGGTTAGGATTAGCCCCATCTCAACTGTCTCCTAATGCCTCAAGAATTCTGATTGGCTTCATCTAATTCTAGCACCTCATCCACAAAACTAATCTTCCCGTGTTGATGTTCAAAGGCTGTTACAATGTCTCATGCACTAAATCACAACCTAGCTACTATCATCTCGTTGCCAGGAATACCACCAAGAAAGTACTACGCGTTAACCAGACTTTCAACCACTATTGGAAACCCCATTATTTATTTATCTCTAGTGCTTAGGAGTTTGGCACCGACACCCCAGACATATCCTCTGCACCGAGAGTACCCTAGATATGGGTGAAGGCCCCTATATCGGCCAAACTTGATCCTGACCAGAGCATAGATGCTTGGGAAAAGTGGAAAAGCTCCTCAAAAAGGGAGACGATGGGGAACTAGTAAAGTTTGAGAGATTAATGACTCCCGAATATCTTCAAAAGGTGGGTCAAAATTATGTAAGTGTCTATTATTTTTACATCTTTTCTCTCGTCTTTTGATACCCGTTACTGATATTAACCTTATTTTTTAATTGCAGATCGCCCTTCAGACACATTAGACTAACTTTAGAAAATGGTTGCTACTTCTCTCGGCAATCATCTAAGCAAGATGATAAAAGGGGCCAATCCCCTGAAGAAGACCACCGTCGGTAGCCGCAGAAAAGCTAACCCGATGAAAAAGAGGATGGAACTAGATGACAATAACGAAAATGTCCCTCCTCCACAAAAGAAGCATAGGAGGTCTGAGACTCCAAAGGACACCTCATCCTCTGCTATCCCAATCTCGTCGACCTTAGTCTTGGCCGATAGGATCTCCCTCTTATCCATCAGTGTTAATTTTGTGATGGGAGATCAGATGAGAGATAAATACTCCATCAGCTCCTAGATGCCTGATTCTGATTAGAAGTTCTTGGGGTCTTTAAACCTGTCCTATCTTTCCAGCTTTGGCCTATATCGGGTCGTCCAAGTATTTAGCTCTCTTAGCTTACTTCTATTTATGTTTCCTTTTGTTAAAGTGTTATCTCGTCTGCCTCTTGCTAACTTGATTTATTGCCTTTGCAGTCTTTTCTTTCCTTCCACCATTTGGTCGAGTGGGTCCAAGCCAACAAAGCTAACATTGACAAGTACAGTGGCATAGCTAAGGCCGAGAAGGCGGCCAAGCAGGTCTTGAAACAAAAGGACGTCGACCACCAGAAAGAGGTGGATAATTTGAGGCAATAGAGACTGAACGACATGTAAAACCCCAAAACATTTAAACCGGTAATAATTTAATTTAATTCAAAATTTAGTATAATAAAAATTATTGGATTTAATTGTTTTTAGCAATTTAAAATGTTGGATTTTATTTATGGAAAATAGGTTTTTAATCAGAATTGAAATCGGGGGAGAAATAGGATTTTTTATTTATACAATTACATTTTTGGAGAGAACTGTGAACTTGTTCAGGTCCGAATCGATTCGACCTGGAGGGAGAATTAATTCGGTCGAGCCAGTGTTGGCAGGTTTGTTGATTTGTTAGAGTTTGAGTTAATTAAAACTCTTAAACTTTTTGAATATTAAAATAACTTGGGGTTAAGCTTATCTAATCACTTTTTCACCAACTCATAAACCATAAGTCTTCCACATCTTTACCACCTCTCATTTAAAAACCCTGGCCCCAAATTAAATCAAGATTCAACCTAATTTTTGAAGGCTCAAACCGTGTTTTCTCAAGATCGTGAGCAAGTCATCACTGATTTTTCGAGAGGAACACAATCATATAATCAGAATTTTCGACTGAATTCTCTTCAGGAATGAATACTTTTATTCTTTCTCTTTAGTATTATGCATTTTATATATCGCCTAAACATTAAATTACATATTTTTCTTAAAATAAACTAGAAACCTTAATTAGGTAAAGTGAAATCTATATTGGGACTATTTTTATAAAAAATATCTTAATATGAATTAAGACTTATAACCCTTGTGTGTTTAGGGTCGAGGTTAGACTTTTATTAATATGGATGTAGATTTGCATGTAGAAAATCGTAATAACTTTATTAAATCGAAAGTGATTTATGAAATCACATAAAATTATGTATGTGTAAAATAAGAGAAATTATTGTTGAGTACACCATAAACTTGCACGATGTTGAAATTATATTATTTTCATGAAATAAGTTATTTAATTTCAGAAATTGATTGAAAGGATGAAATTGAATTTATTTGTGATCTTATGATAAATTGGTAGAATTGTTGATAAAAATGTCTCACGCGACTTATTGATTTAAGTATATTTGACACCACAGGAACAATGGGGTTTTCGGGTAGTTTTGCTCTCACCTTTATTTTAGGTTGCTTGTTAGGTATGGGACTAGTAGGTAGGCTTTGGCTGTGGATAACACTTTCTAGGTATAGGACTAGTTAGTGTAGATTTTTATGGACGAGATATTCCGAGGTGGGGCTGATTTTTGTGTCGTTCCGTTGATTCGAGTCTATGTGCAAGACTAGGAGGAAGTTAATAGTACATTTTCTTCCTATATGATAGGGTAGTACGTACTTGTGTTTTGGATACCTCTGTAATACCCCGTATTTTTATGCTATATTAATTTGGGAATTTATTAATATTAATGTGAATTAATTATTTAATAAAAATCCGGAAATTAATTTTGTTATAATTATTAACGTGATGAGAGTTAGTAATTATGGGAAAATTTGTTGAATATTACTAATGAGCAAAGTAATATATAATAGTGGCCATATTAAATGTCACGGGTGAATAAAATGACAATTTTAGAAATTTGAGTCGGGACGCGCCCGTGTCGCATCGGGACTAAATATTGATAAATAAAAGTAAATATTTTATAAGTTGTTCGTATGGTCATTTTGAGTGCGCCAACGCGTCCGGAAGGGTCAAGATAGTCAGAAAAGTATACCCGGGAGTTTGATTTGGGTCTCGGGGCGTTTTTAGGCCTAATTAGTACCCCGGGAGGGCATTTTAGTCATTTTGTATTTTTGGGTAATTAAACCCATGAAAATTAAAGGGGTTATATCAGATGTTTAGGTTATCTCCTAGGGTTATATAACTAAAAACACTAGAACGGCCATTGGAGAGGAGAGGAGAGAGCTCTCAAGGCATTCCAAGGCTCAAAACTCACCCGTTTGCACTGCCGCCACCGCCAACGCGTAGATCGCGAGACGGGGAACGCAACCACACCAAATTCAACACCAAACTAGATTTCTGAAAATCCCAGGCAAGTGTTTATCTTTCTTATTTCGTTGATGCATCATCCATATTAGTTTAGGAGTTATTAGGATGAGATTTATGGAAGAAAAACCCAATTTGAGATGGGAAATTTTCATGTAGTGATGATTTATATGATATTCTGGAAACCCTTTGTCATGTAAAGGATTAAGAGTTTGATTAAGAAAAGAGTTCTAATCAGATATAAACACTAAAAAAAATTATTCCGGACGATCGGACCGTTGGAATTAGATGAAATTTTACATAGAATCAGCTGAAGACGAGAGGAAGCTACAGAAAAAAATTCATCTCGATCGGACCGTTCAATATTTTTTAATATTTTTTTTGCTAGACAGTTTTATGTTTTGAGGACTCTTAGAGATAATAAAAATTCAATTGAAACTCCATTTTAATTCCGATTTCGAAACCGTTTGAAATTCTCATCTTTAAAAATAAAATTCAAAATCCTTTAATGTAAGGCGAAATCTATATTTTTGGGATATTTTTCATAAAGGACAATGTAAGTATATATTAAAGGGGAGAGACACGTAAGAGAGAGTTATGTTGGAACATAAATGGATATCTACTGAATTGTACATTTGTAAGAATATAGTCCATGAGGGTTACGTAGTAAGTTGGAAAAACCCTTCGAATTAAAGTTAGAAACGAACCATTATACTTGATAAATAATAATGGGAAAATAAGGATAAATGTTGTGAATGTGGGTTATTGGATAAACCTAAATTGATATAATAAAAGTGTTATATTTATATGATTGTGTATGCATATATTATATACTTGTAAAAATCATGCCCGCGCTACTTGCTATCCCTGAGGTTTCCGCGCTGGGATGATCTTATCTCGTGTGCCTTATGGGGGATATTGACTCGAACCCTAGAAGATAGAAATCCTAGGTAAAGGCTATCGAATCGGTAGTCACGGTCCTAAGAGACGTGAGGGTATGTACTGACCTCTTGGACTTGGAAACTATGCTTCGCCTCAATATTGTTTGTGTATGTATTTATACAGTTCGAGAGTGATTCCGAACTTATATTCCCTTTAGTACGATTGATACGGGGATTGGATAGCAGAGTATTCCCACACCAAAATTTTATGTGGCGTGCTGTTAGAATATATATATTATACGAGTATTTAATATATATATGAACTTCTGAAATATGGGAAACTGCCTACTGTGTTATGGTAAGTAAGACATGTATAATGACTCAAATTGGAAATACTTGTTTTGAAAAGTATAATATGATATTGAAAAAAACTTTATGAATCAATAAAGTTAAAATGAGCGTTTTGTACTAAATGAAATTATCCTGTTTAAACCATAATGTTGTTAAATCTTAAATTTTGAGAGTCACCTAAGATAAGTTAAATCCTTGGGGAAGGATAGTGTGATATATGATGAGATAAACCATTGGGAAGGTTAGTGCGATAAGAGTGCACATTTGAAGAGAGGCGAGAATTTCTCAAGAGAGTGTCGCACTAATATGTTTTTGCATTGGCCTGTATCAATTTAAATACTTGCTAAACGAATTTTTAAATCATATACACTATCGGGCTCTGACCCGTTTCTATTCCTCTTTCTCTCTTGTATATATATGTATATATTACAGGTGCCCAGCCACAGGGGCGTCTTGCTTAGGATCCCTTGGAAGGAACGTGCTGCAGCTTAGGTGGGAGTTGCAGGCCACTTGATTAGACGATTTCATTTACTTGATTCCACTTCTATCATTCTCAGTTATTGGGGCATGTGTCGCCCTTTCCACTATTTATCTGTTTTGTTAGGACATTTGTATTTCAGTTATTTCTAGTACTGTTACTTTGGGATTTATTCAGCATGTATGTTTTACTTTAAGTTTTAAATACTGGGATTGGGTTGTTAAATGTTAAATTATTGGATTGATTGTTTAATAAAATAAATAAATAAAATTGGAAAGTAATGTTAAAAAAAATGGTTTTGACACTTAGCTAAATTAAATAGGGTGTTAAATTTGGAAAAGTTATTTTTACGACAGTGATGCTAAGAATGAACCAACTGTTCACCTTGATTTTAATTTAATAAAGGAGTGATCGCCCGGTATTTAATTAGGCGGGGTGTCACAACCTCTAGGTATGGAACTAGGGATAGATTTGAGTATTTATGCTCTATAATAGGGTGGGGATAAATAATGAGAAATTGAGAATCAATGCCTAAGATAATAATCATGTATCAAAATGGATGGGCGTTGCTAATATGTGTAGGGCTAACAATAAGGGACAAACTAGCTACAACAACGTGGTGGGATGACATAATACAGGCGAACTAGATATAGTGACGTGTCATGTGTAAAACCTCACCAATATGTGCAGGGCTGACAGAATACGGGTGAACTGGCTATGGTGAGGGGATGGTGTGTGGTGTAAAACTTTGAGCGTGCCAGCAATATGTGCTGGACCTGAGAAATGGTGAACTGGCTATAGTGGTGTCACATAAATTAAAATGAGGAAAATAAATTAAATTAAATTATAAAAGTTAGTTGAATATTATCACATGATAATTAGATCTATATAAAGGGGTAGCCTAATTATGTGGGTAGTTAGTGATAGTTATTTTTATTCACATGTTAATTTATATCTCATTTAAATTAAAATATTCTAATGTGGTGTTTATCTTATATAATGCTATTGTCTGGGTTCACGGACCCTAACTGGGGGGAGTAGCTAGTATTCATGCAGTGGGATCTAACACATTGCGTTGATTAACATTTCAGGTATAGCGCTGGAGTAGCTGCATAAGAGTGATTGGAGATGTTTTTGGATATGCACGTGGAGTTTTATTTTAGATTCTTTAGTAGTTTAGATTTACGTTTCATTCCATCACTTCTATTATGAGGCTTTTGTTTGTGGACTTGGTAGGACAATCAGTTCCATAATTGTTTACGGTTTCTATCATATATTTACAGTTGGATCATTTCATTTGAGTTTTTTTTCTTTTTGGAGCTGGATTTATTTTGGAGATTAGCATGGTGATGGATTTAATTATTACATGAATGGTTATATTTATTGGATTAATTTGATTATTATCTTGTGGAATAAATTTGTATATGTCTCATATATCTGTCACGTGCTAAGAATGATCACTTATTTAGTGACGCCCGGTGTAGTTTGGCGGCGACGGCTAGCCACCTCGCTTTCCATAATACGCATGGTGTTACACGACCTTGATGCTAAGATCAAGGAACGCAATGGCGTCGTGGCCGATCTGGAGAGGAAATATGAGAAATAGATCAGGAACACTGCTGAGGCTGGTGAGAAGAAGGCTATTAAAGGCTTTAAAGTGTCAGAGGATTTTGCAGAGTACGCACTCCAATACTTGGAGAGGGGAGCTCATACTTCCCTTAAATGGGAGACAATAAAACACCCACACTTGACTCAACAGATTATGAGCTTTGAGGCCCTAAACCTCTCTAACCCTGATGCCATTGTTGCGCTTAACGAGGTGGAAGTCGAGGTTACTATTCCTGAGCCAACGGCTACTGAAGTGTTGGCACGGGTTGGTGGCTGAGACTGAAGACACCAATGCTTAAGGGGAAGTCCATACCCATCCCATGGTTGATGAACTCATCTCGGAATAGGCCAAGAGAATAGCATAAACTCCCATTTATTCTATGCTTTATATTGGGTGGCCATTTGTGGCCGATTGCCCCTTTTTATGTAATTATTTTGTAAACGATGTGTAACATAGTCCTTTTAAACACCAATACTCTTTTGAAGAACACTTTTTTTGATCTCCATATGTTATGCGGTGTATTAAACTTCCTTAATGGAAATTATCCCATACTTACTTGAAATTCTCTTGTCATTATAATTTAATATCTTCTTTATAATTTTCTAAAGTGCATCCTCTGCGTCTGTACGATTGTTAATGAACTTGCAATGGGGTGACACAATTCCCACTATCAACTTTTAAAGATTACTATCATCTTAGCCGATAGAAGTCACCTCTTAATGATATTTGTATAACCATACTCATTTGATTTTTTCCCATTCATTCTCGTCTTAGCCGAGAGTGGTCACCACGTAGTTGCATTTATATAACCAGTAAATGATTTTCAATTTAAATCACCAAGTTAATGATGTTATATGATTTTCAATTTGAATCACCAAGTTAACGATGTTAAATGTAAGTCTACTTTCGTCTTATCAAAAAGAGGTCACCACACTAGTGTTCCTATGACCATTAAATGATTTTCACAAATCCACTCTTGTCTTATCCGAGAGAGGTCACCACATAGTGGTGTTAACTTAACCATTGAATGATTATTAATTTGAAATCACCAAATTAATGATGTTGATTATAAGTCCTCCCTTGTCGCTTTTTGAAGTGTATGGATGAGTTTCGTCTCTTCGTACACTCTCGTCTTCGTCGAGGAAGAGACAACATATTAAGCCACCAAATTAATCATGTTTGAAACAACCATAATTAAATGATTTTTAATAGAATTTGTGTTTTTCACCACCTAGGTGATGTTGTCACACTATTCCCCTATCAGTGTTATTGAAAGCTCATGGACGAGACAAATCTCTTATGGTTTCTCCTATCACCGAGAGTGAGTCAAAACGAATTCACCATAAAAATGATGTTATTTAGCTTAAAGCATGCCAAACCATACGTTGGGTAATTGAACATACAGATATAAGGAAACACTTGTGTTTTTCATTTATTGCTTCAGAATAGGACATTATAAGGACTATGTATATAAAGAGGATGACATATAAATGGCATTCAAGCCTATTGATTATATTTCTTTAAGTGATCTACATTCCATGGGTTGGAGAAAGGCTCTCCCTCTAGGTTCTCCAATCTATAAGTCCCGAGGACGGCCTCTTCAGTGACTATGTATGGGTCATTCTAGTTCGGATGCAACGTGTTCAGCTTCAGCTAAACATTTTTTAACACCAAGTCTCCTACAGCAATTGGCCTTGCTCTGACTATCTTATTATAGAACTTGGTCGTCCTTTATTGATATGCCACTTGTCTAACCTCGGCGTCCTATCTCCTTTCTTCTATCAATTCCATTTCCAAACTCATTTTTTCATTGTTGGTCTCAGGGTTATAACTCTAGACTTTAAGACTGGGTAGGCTAATTCAGTGGGGATTACGACCTCTGACCCTTAGGACAGCATGAAGGACATTTCTCCTATAGGATTCCTCTCTGTTGTTTTGTAGGCCAATAGAATTCCATAAAACTCCTCCATCCATACTCCTTTAGCATCTTCTAACTTCTTTTTAATTTTGTCAAAGATCATCCTATTAGTGACTTCAGTTTGGTCGTTATCTTGAGGTCGGCCAGATGCAGAATATAATTGTTTTAGTCCCACACTTTCAGAATATGCCTCTAAAGATTTATTTTTTAACTACTTCCCATTGTTAGAAATCAAGGTGTGGGGTAGGCTATATCTGCAAATGATGTTTCTCTAGATTAATTTGAAGTTCTTCATCTCAGTTATAAAAAATATGGCCTCGACTTCCACCCACTTAGAAAAGTAATCAATGGCTACAATCAGATACTGATATCCAATTGGTGCCTTTGGAAGTGGGCCGACCAGGTCGATCCCCTAAACTGCGAATGGCCATGGAAAAGTAATGAATGTAAGTGGCGATAAGGCTTGTGGGTAATACTCGCATAGTGCTGACACTTGTCACATCTTTTCACATGGTCAACTGCATCCATGGCCAGGGTCGGCCACCAATACCTCTGTGTCACAATCCTCTTCGTGAGAGATCTTCCTCTAATATGGCTTGCACATGACCCTTAATAGATGTCATGTAGGACATGGTTAACCTATGTAGGATAAATACATCTGAAGAGAGGCATCAAGAAGCCTTTTTGTAGAGCATGTCCCTTATAATAGTGAAATTCATCTCCCAATATCGGAGTTTCTGTATCTCGGCTTTAAAGTCTGGGAGCTCCCTGTCTTTGATCTATTTGATCAAAGAATCCATCCAAGAATCTCCCAAGTTCAAGTTTATACATGGTTATACTCCATTATCGTCTTCTATAATATTAGGTCTATGAAAAATCTCTAGAGGAATAGTTCGCATGATATATGCTCTTGTAGCCAAGGCTTATCTCTCTACTGCATCAGCTCGAATGTTCTCGAGCTGAGGGACTCTTTTCACCTTTAATTCCTTGAAGTTTATCAAAACCTTTTTCACCCTTGCCAAGTACTTGGCCATTTTCTCACCTTTAGCCTCATAGATCCCCAAAATTTGGTTCTTTACTAGTTGAGAATGACTATGTATTTTCATGTGGACGAGGTTCAACACTTGGGCCAAAGATAGGCCTTCCAATAAGGCCTCATACTCAGATTTGTTTTTTCTAGCTTTGAAAGTTAATCTTAGGGCATATTCAATATCGATCCCATCTGGGGCCGACATTATGAGCCCTGCCCCACTACCACTTTCACAAGAAGAACCGTCCACAAACAAGCTCCAGACTAGACTATTGACTGAAAAGTACCTCTATCTACCTCCCCATTTCTGAACAAAATATCTTTTTCAGTGAAGCCGTCTCTCATTCCATCGGCTATGGCCAAACCCAAGGTTTCTTTTTCGGGCAATATTATAGTCTCATCTTTTCTAACATCGGCTTCATCCCAAGTAAATTAGGCTATAAAAATGACTAAATTCTGACCTTTGATTGCGGTCCTCGATTGATATATGATGTCGAACTCTCCTAACTCAATTGTGCAAGCCATCATCCTACCCGATTTCTAAGGTTTATGGATGACTGGCCTCAAACAAGTGTTAGTGAGTACCACCATACTATGATCCTAGATAAGGATTTCTTTTTCTCCGAGCGTGGATCAGAGCATATGAAAAAAATTTCATTCTGGGATACTTAATTTCGGCCCCTTAAAGATCCTTGTTGTTGAAATACACAGGCTTGTTGATGGCTGACTTAGATACCGTCAAATACAAAAACAATGTCTCCACTTGAATCAATCGAGACAGCAACATCGGGGATGCCAAATAAGTCTCTAGTTCTTGAAAATCCTTCTTACATTCTTTGCCTCAGATGAATACTTTCCTCAAGATTTTAAAAAAGGGCAAACATTTATCTGTGGTCTTGGAGATAAAGCGGTTGAGGGCAACAACTCTTCCTGTTGATCTCTACTCGTCGTTTATCATCTTTGGTGTCATTTGGTCTCCCCTAGAAAAGGAACCTGTGCAAAAAGGTGACAAAAAAGGTAACCAAGTGGGTCCCCGAATTGATCTTGGGACCATCTTAGATATTAGGAACTTTAGTTTAACTCCCTTGCTTGGGTATCGCCTCAAAATCCCTAAACCAGTAACGCTACCACTTAGCAAAAGAATGCTTGGTTGCCCCAGTTTGGGTGAGAGAAACATAATGAGAACATTCTAATAGAGCTTAGTAAATCTCCTTACACCTCTCCCTCTTGAGGGTTTCCTCATACCCATTAATCAAAATATGGTTTTTAAAGAAAAGTAAGCCAGTTAAATTGTAAATATCCTCCAAAGTGATGGTGAACTCTCCCTAACTCGTGAAAAAGGTGTGAGAGTCCAAACTCCAACGAGAGAGTAAAATATTATAGGCGTTTAGAGATGGTGTTGTTCCTTAGGTTGGTGATCACTTGAGTTAGTCCCAACTCATCAATAATGACACTGTAAGCAAGGAAGTTAACAACGTATTCCACCGATAAGTCCCATTTGTTTAGGGGTTCCCCCGCATACATCAAGGTTAACATTTTAGAAGGGGAAATCACCCAACCTCTATCCACTCAAACACGTAGTATACTATCATCAAGAACCATTGGGATGTCTTCCACAAACCTACGAGCGATCGCTTATTAATTTTCTCCACAAATTCCACTTCGAACCGATTGAGCGAGGATATAAAATTATCATCCTTGCTAAAGGAGGGGCGAGACGGTAAGATGAAAATTCCCTTTTAGAGATAATTTCCATAAATTTCTTTTTCCTTTTAGAAAGCCAGAGAAGGCACCGGAAGAAGGACCCGCTCAATCAAAAATAGTGGACACGGCAGAAGAAACATCTAGCAAGGTGGTGATAGCGATGGATCCAGTGGTGCATTAGTGAAAATGGTTATTTGGATGAGCAAAGAGCCCACTAAAACCTCTCTCATGGAGTTAGAAGAGGCAAATAAGACCATTAGAATATAAGCCATTAGATCTTGAAAAAGTTTGAAGATAGGACTCAAATAGAAGAAAAGGGTTTAAGGGGATAAAGTTTCTCTATTTCTCTCTCTCTATGGAAAAGTTTAAGGCAAATGACAAAGTAATTTATTGAATTTGGGAAGGGAGTATGTATACCTTGTAAAACGTGCATGCCTGATGGCTAAAAAAAGAGGGTAATCATTACCCAAACCATGAAAGGAGAGTTCCTAACAAGACACGAGTCTCCTCGAGACATTAAAAGGCGCTTAAGTACGCCTTCCTGAAAAGAAACATTAAATGCACAACAGAGATAATGATGTCTTTTTTTTAGTCCCTTCGAATCCTTTAAAGAGATTTTTTGAATTTGTACAAAACTCTTCATTTTCAACCAAAATGAATAATTTTGCATTAGGGGGCTAATGTAGAGCGGTACCCCCAGTCTCACATAAAAAAGATATATTGGGACACGAGTGGGTGCTAAGAGATGTGTGTGCCAAGGAATGAGATGCCAAGTGATGGGGTGCTAAGCGAGCAAATCCCAAAGCAGCAAGGAGGTGTTTTATGAATAACCCCAAGCCCAGAAGGGGGTGACAGCCATATGGACCCAAGTCAACTAGGGAATTCTAAGGGAGAAACTCCAAGGGAAGTAAATAAGTCCTATATAATAGACTCCAAGACAGCGAATGGGTGCTCTGCAAGCAGCCCCAAGCGCAAGTTACAAATAAGTTCACTTAAATAATATTTTTGAACATTTGATTATTTTTGTATACAGGAATGCTTATCAAGAAGCCTTAGTCAAGCAAGTACGGATCGAGTAGATGGCTAGTTGGGATCCCTTAGGAGTTTTGGTTTGGAGGCTAAGAGGCAAGTATTATTAGGCAAGTTAAGTCCTAACCACTTCAGTACTTCAGGAAAGATAAAATACTAATTGGAGGTGTCTAAGAGGTCACTCACACACTTACACAATTCACACTTAGTCAAATAAGTGAGCAGCCAAGGCACAACTCACAAACTGTTTAAGTTATATATATTGGCGAGTGGCCCTCAAGGCCACTCGCAAGTTTTTTAAAAAGTTTGTTTACAAAGTAACCATTTGAAAATATCTTACAAAATTGTACTTCTTGGCACTATGCCTGAGAGTGCACCAGCAATCAATGATTAACTTTTTTAATTAAATTCCAAATTTAATCCCAAAAATCCTAACTCCTGCAAACAAATTGTGAAAGACTAATTAAATCAAACCAAGCATGAAAAGTCAATCACAATAAGAGGAAAAATCCCCCAAAGGCACAAAACCATTTTTATTTCACTATAATTCATAACAACTTACAAATACAGTGACACGCGAATACCCGCAGACATCGGTTCGTTATCGTCAGTGTTGTTAGTAAGAGATCCTGTAATAGCTCCAATTCAACAATGGAGAACAACCTTATTCTCCACAAGATTACTCCAGATGAGTAGAACAATTATATCTAAAGTTTACAAGACTCACATATATGTTTGGGAATGATTTATGAATGAAAAAGGTTGAAAAACCATGAAAAACTAAGCCTGGAAATATGCAGCACTTCTGCAGAAACGTGAGTTCCAAAGAATTTAAAATCATGCAGAATGGACGCTGCTTTAAATACAGAAATCGAGGCGATGCATCGCTCAACCGAAACAAAGATGTCACTCGAACGAGCTGACATATCGCTTAAGCGACTTCGCGCGACATGCAGATGTCGCTCGAACGACCTGTCGCAGTCGCTCGAACGATGTCAGTGTTATTTTTCCTTCACCTCAACACTGAGAAAAAATTCTTTTTTTAAAGTAAAAACGTTCCAGACCCTTAAAAATATTTTATAAAAATTTTCCAAATATTTATTTATATAATAAATACTCCAAATAAATTATTTTACCATAATCGTGAGTGGAGTAGTGGGAATAGTTGAAGAGAACATTGCATGATGCATGATGCATGATGCACGATGCACGTATAAAGATGATGGATGCTAGGATTCGGATCAAGGATGTCATGGATGATCATGTTGCGTGCCGAATGTAGCGGTATTGGACATACTAACTGTGATCTAGGATACAAAAAAAATCCTAGATTCTAACTCGGACATTTATAAAATCTTGTCCTTACAAATCCCCCCTATGTCTATGTCAGTACATAGATAAAAAAAAATATGAATTATGCTACCCAAATAAAAACCAAATGACATACAATTTAATATCCCCATTAAACCCAAAAACTGGAATTCCTAAATGACATATCTTTAAATAAACTTCAACATCTTCAAATATACAACTCTTCAATCTTTTTTATCATCATCAGGGTGTGCAAAAATAATCATTAATTAAGTACCTACACACATGAGACAAGAAACAATACCTGTGACGCGCAACAGTTTGAAATATAATGATAAGCAAAAGTTAATATCAATTAATGCTCAAGCAAATCACTATTGAATCATGCAAAAATTCTCCCCCAGAATTCGTTCTCCCCCTTTTTACGATGTCCCAAATATACAAATAAGCAGAACATAAAGCAAATGCAAATGGAGAATGTCACAAGGTAATTAAACTTTTTATTTTTGAATTTTTTAAAACTTTTCTCACAAAATATATAACAAATAATCACACCATGAAAGAACATGAAAACAACCAAATTAGTGATAACGAAAATGTAGGGATGTGAACGAATTCGACAGGAAAATCAATAGATACAACCATAACATATGTGCGCGACGAATTTCGGATATTCCTAATGAATGAACTCAACATCTTCCTTAGGTGTAAAAAATGGTGGAATTATAAGAAATTGACTCAATCCAATCAACTAATCAAAGCTCAAAGTGATTTTCACACCAAGAACGTCCAAAATGATGTAATGCTTTTTCATGACTTTCAAGGACATGCAAACCCATTTTTCATTTCTTTCCATCCAAACTCCCTCATAAATAATTATGCATTATATTTTTCTTTTGAGGTGATGAAATTAAAACCGATTGGCCCATTTTGGTATATTTTTCTTTTTATTGCCTTTTAATCTTTTTTCTGGGCTCTTTTCAAATGGTGGCTTTCACGATGAGTTAATTTTGAACTCTCGCGGCCCTTTCCCGTGATTCACTCATCATATTTTGTTGGAATTAAATCCTCATGGTAAACGATTTTTACATGCACAATTATCTTGTCAAGTTTTATTGCATTTTGGTTGTTGTATAGATAGAATTGAGATTGAAACATCATGCCAATATGTGATAAACAAGAACAATACTCAAATTATACTGTGCATGTGTGCAATAAAGGAGATAAGGAGACAAACATATAGAAGATATCACTAATCACATCTTAAAGGCTCCAAACAATGTAAAGCACATGGATGAAATGATGTAGCATCTCAAATCACTATCAAACAGTCACATGGGATACGGAATGAAGTTGTTACTATGGCTATCTTAAATGTTCATCCATAAATGGTGTAAACAAAAATACAAAACACTTTTTGTGATTTTCAAAAAAAAATTATAAAAAGAAAATATTTTTTACTTTTCTAAAAAATTTTAAAAATTAAATCTTTTTGGATTTTTCAATTTTCAAAAAATAATGATACAGATGATACAGTCTAGAGATAGGAGTAATATGATATGAACATGATAAATGCATCCTACTCTAGACACGGTGACCACCCCTCAGTCAACTGTCCAAAATCATAAAGACTCCCTAAGACTCTCGAATCTAAGGGAATCTAAAGGCTTCGTGAAATTATCGGCTAACTGAAGGTCGGTAGACAAAAACTCAAGGATACGACCTTTTCTTCTATAAGCTCATGGATAAAGTTCTCGCGTGTCCTAATGTGCTTTGTGCATGAATGCTGGACTGGATTACGAGATATATGTATCACGCTCGTGTTATTATAGGAAATAGTTATGGTGTCCTGTGATATCCCATAATCCTCTAACATTTGCTTCATCCACAGAAGTTGCGTGCAAGAACTCCCGATGGCTATGTACTCAGACTCCGCAGTGGACAAAGAGATGGAGTTTTTATTCTTACTCAACCAAGATACAAGAGAAAAACTAAAGAAGAAATACCCACTAGAAGTTCTCCTACATCCATCTGCATTCCCGACCCAATTGGCATCCGAATAGGCGAATAAATGGTCATTGGTATCAAAGGAATACCAAATGTCAAGTGAGAGAGTCCCACTCACGTATTTGATAATACGTTTAAAAGTGAGTAAGTGTGACTCTTTTGGGGATGCCTGATATCATGCATAGACTCCAACATTAAAGGTGATGTCGAGATGACTGAAAGTCAAGTACAGAAGACTACCTATCATACTCCGATACAAGGTTTTCTCTACATCCTAGCCTAAAGTGTCCTTGCTAAGATTTGTTGAGGTACTCATCGGGGTACGTGCGTGCGTGCTTAGCAGAGTCTAAACCAAATTTCTTCACAAGGTCTCTAGCATACTTAGATTCGGAGATGAACATCCTATCCTCTAGTTTACAAACCTAGAGACCAAGGAAGAAAGTAAGCTCACCTACCATGCCCGTCTCAAACTCACTCTTAATCTCCTCCTCAAAGTGGTGAGAATGCTAGGAGCACGTGGATCCAAAGACTATATCATCCACATAGACCTGGGAAACTAAAATAGCACTGTCATCTCCTCTGATGAACAACGTCATATCAACTCTCGATTTATTGAATCCCCGAACTAAGAGGTAGGAATTAAGCCTCTTGTACCAAGCACGGGGCTCTTGCTTCAAACCATAGAAGGCTTTCCTAAGATAGTAGACATTATCAGGGTGCTTAGGGTCTTCAAATCCTTTTGGTTGTTCCACGTAAACATCCTCCTATAGAATTCCATTCAGAAAGGCACTCTTGACATCCATCTGATACAACTTGAAGTGTTGATGTCAAGTAGTAAGCGAATGGACTCAAGCCTTGCAACATGAGAAAATGTCTCGTTAAATTCTAAGCCTTGTATCTGTGTATAGCCTTGAGCGAAAAACCGAGCCTTATTTTAGATAATAGTACCAGACTCATCCATCTTATTCTTGAAGATCCACTTGGTACCTATCACATTTGACTCATTAGGTCGGGGGACCAGTTCCCAAACATCATTCTTTTTAAACTGAAGCAACTCATCCTACATAGCACATATCCATTGTTCATCTTTGAGTGATTCCTTATAAATCTTTCGCTCGACTTTGGATATGTAACAAACATCGCTAATAACGTTATCTAGCTAAGAACGAGTCTTGTCCCCTAGGGTGGGAACTCCTAGAATAGTAGTAGGATCATGACTCTTGCGAAACCAAGAAGGAGTGTCCCCTAAATCAGGAATAGGATCCACTCTGGGTGTGGGAGGCACAATGGGATCATCATGGAAAGTGCGTCATCCTCACACAAAAGGTTAGAATCAACAAACGTCGGTAGTTCGTCATCTTGCACGGTGACATTTATAGACTCAATAACCTTAGAGATACTCGGGTTAAAAACCCGATATGCTCTAATAGTCGATGAATAACCTAACAGTATCCCATCGTTGCTCCAAAAGTCAAACTTTTTTAATTTCTCTCTATCCCGTAGGATGTAGCATTTACTCCCAAAGACACGAAAATATGAAAGGTTGGGCTTCTTTCCAGTCCACAATTTGTAGGGCGTATTAAGAGTGTGTGGACAAAGATAAACCCTATTCACCGTGTGGCATGCAATAGACACCTCCTCTGCTTAAAATCTCCTAGCAACTCTACAACCTATAAGCATATATCTAGCCATCTCCTTAATTGTTCAATTTTTCCTCTCAATAATCCCATTTTGCTGAGGAGTCTTCACAATCGAAAATTCATCTTTGATTCCAAGGCTATCACATTAAAGATCTACTTTAGCTTCCTCAAACTCAGTGTCGTTGTCACTACATATTCTATTGATAGTGACTCTGTGTTGATTTTGCAGGACACAACACTTGGTCATAAGAAATTTCGCTGCATCGGATTTCTCTCTCAGAAAACCTACAATCCAGTAACAATAGAAATCATCTACCATCACGAGGATATATATCTTACCACCTAAACTCTCAGTACGAGTAGGACCCATAAGATCCATGTGTATCAACTCAAGCAATCATGAAGTGTTAATGGAATTCAACTTCCAGTGGGGGCTACGGACTTGCTTTATCAACTGACAGGGTCGACAAACCATGGAAGTCATCTTTCCAAGTGATCGCGAGCCACGTACTAGGTCCTTTTTAGCTAATTTCTCCAAACCTCTAAAATTGACATGAACTAGATATTAAAGCCATAGATCCATATGAGTGATCATGGCGCTGTTGGAGACAAATGAGAACTTGGGCACAATCCTCACCCCTTGCAATAGAAGTTTACTAGATTTATCATAAACATTGCACTCATTCCGATCAAACTTTACTGTAAAGTCAACGTCGCACAGCTGGCTAATGCAGAGAAGGTTTGCTTTCAAACCTTTGACGTACAAAACATCCTCTAGCTTAGGAAATCCTGGCATCTCTACTGTACATCATCCTATTATGCTAGACTTTCTTCCGTCTCCAAACGTGACTTTACCTTCCTTGTGATCTCCTAGGTAGGTAAGAAATGAGGCATCACCTGTCATGTTCCTAGATAACCCACTATCAAAATACCACTGAGAAGTGTAATGTGCTTTAAGAGAAACATGAACAGTAAGGGCTTTTGCATTGAGTTTAGGCACCCAAGATGAGTTAACCTTCTGCTTGCCCTTGTCATTGTTAGCTCTAGTCGGGACATTAGAATTGTCCGCTGATGGCATAGAAATCCGTTGGAACAGTACCTTTAAACTCTGAGATTTGGTGACTAGAAACTCAACCTGGTCTCTAAGACTCGAAAAATCATTAGTGGTACATGATGGAGAAAATGTACGTCCTATTCGACCCAAACTATAGCAAAACTCCCTAAGGTGGCCCTTTATCTTGCAGTAGGTACAGAAGTACACAGTCTCTGGCCAACCTTAGTTTGTTTTTCTTGGTCGAACTCTTCTCCGAGTTTTTTGTTGATGGCCATATGGATTCGTAGTAAACTCAGGAACTGGTTCCCGTGTCATATGGGACATATAGGAACCATTAAAACCAATTCCCTGCCTTTCACCAAAACCTAAAGCAGGGGAGAGGAGCATCTTTCCAATCTTTCCAGATATGTCTTCTATCTTTACCATGACCTCCCTGGATATCTCAAGGTCATGAGTAAGCTGGGCTATAAAGGCTTCGAGTTTCTTTCGAGTGTCCAGGGTGGTATGGAGCTCACTCATAAGACTATCCACTTGATTGGTCAGTTCCCCTTTCTCTTTCTCTAAATATTTCTCTCTCTCACCAAACTGACTCTCTCTCAACACATACAGTCTCTCTCTCTCTCGTCTCTCCCAAATCTTTCTCTAAGGCAACTGTCCTAAGTGCTAACGCTTTGTTACACTTTTTAGTTTTAAAATAATCAGCATATCCACGTCGTAAATCACTCTCGCTCTCACTCGTAGCATCCTCCCCCTCAATCACATCGCTTCCACTGCCGAGGTGTCCCTTTGAAGTAGCATCCTTATCGTCATGAGGTGAACTATTAGTATTCACATGACTAGCCATGAATGCGATGAAGTTACATTCATGCAATGACTCATCTCTACAATCCACCGACTCGACCTCACTTTCGTCACTAAGGGAGGCATTAAGAGAAGCTTTGCTATTACCTTGACGTCGCAACCTAGTAGGACACTCAACTGCCTTATGACCTCTACCGTCAAACTCATAACATCTCTCCTTATCTTTCTTAGGCGCGCCCTTTTTATCCTTTTCATTTTTCTTTTCAAAATTCTTTTTATCTTTGAAATTGCCATTTTTCTTTAGTTTGAGAAATTTCTTGAAATGTTTTGCAAATAAGGTCAAATCGTCTAATTCAAAATCAAACTCAAAATCAGACAACTCTTCCTCTCTTCTCCTAGACGACTCACCTTTCTTTCTTACGGACCCCTCACTCTTCCTCGCCTGGGCTTTAAGTGCTACCCCTTTATCTTTTGATTTTATCATATTAGGAAACATGTCAATTTCGTAAGTCTAGACGTCTCCTACCAATTCTTCTAATTTCAGACTACTCAAATTTCCTAATGAATTTAGCATAGACTTTAGGGATAAAATTCTTAAGCAATGATCTAAAAATATTTTTTACTACTCTAGCATGAGGAATGTGTTCACCCAAATTGAAACTAGTGTTAACAATATTAGATAAGCTTGTATAGAATTCATCAAAACACTCATATTCAAGCATGGTGATTGTCTCAAATTGTGTAGTTAAATTTTCCAATTTTGATTCTTTAACTACATTAGTGCCTTCATGGGTAAGTTAAAGAACATCCCATGCTTCTTTAGACGTGGTACACATCATGATGCATCAGAACTCATCGGGGGTGACGTTTTCGGAAATTGCACTAAGCCCACGTGAGTTATATGTTCTCCATTGAAATTCATCCTCAGTCCATATAGTTATAGATTTTAAAGTAGTTACGTTATCTACAGTGACAGTGGGAGGCGTCCACACTCTTTCACACACAACCCAAACACGTTTGTCAATGGGCTTTAGGTGAGATTTCATACGGGCTTTCTAATAAGCATAATTTGACCCGTCAAAAATTGGCACTCAATTATACAGTTTTTTATTGAAATTATGCTTTTTCAAAAATCAATTTTTAAACCAAAATTGATATCCAGAAAAATTTTGGGAAAAAAGTTACATATTATAATTGTGTAATAGGCTCTGATACCAATTTGAGAGTGCGCCAGTAATCAATGATTAACTTATTTAATTAAATTCTAATTTTTAATCCCAAAAATCCTAACTCTTGCAAACAAATTTTGATAGACTAATTAAATCAAAACAAGCATGCAAAGTCAATCACAATATGAGGAAAAATCCCCCAAAGGGGTTAAACCATTTTTATTTCACTACAATTCGTAACGACTTACAATTACAAAGAAATACAGTGACACAAAAATATCTGAAGGCATCGGTTAGTTGTCCTCGGTGTTTTCAGCAAGAGATTCCGTTAGAGCTCCAATTCAGTAATGGAGAACAGCCTTATTTTCCACAAGATTACTCCAGATGAGTAGAACAAATATATATAGGGTTTATAAGACTCACATATATGTTTGGGAATGATTTGTGAATAAAAAAGATTGAAAAACCATGAAAAATGAAGTCTGTAGCAGTTCTGCAGAAACGTGAGTGTCAAAGATTTTAAAATCTTGTAGAATGGACACTGCTTTAAATACAGAAATCGAGGCAGCGCGCCCCTTGAACGAAATAGAGTTGTCGCTTGAACGAGCTGACGTGTTACCTCAGCGACTTCGCATGACATGTAGATGTCGCTTGAACGACCTGCCTCTATCACTCGACCGACGTCGGCGTTATTTTTCCTTCGCCTCAACACTTGGAAAAAATTCTTCTTTGGAAGTAAAAACGTTCCAGACCCTTAAAAATATTTTATAAAATTTCCCAAATATTTATGTAAATAATAAACACTCCAAATAAATTAATTTACCATAATCGTGAGTGGAGTAGTGGGAACAGTTGAAGAGCACGTTGTATAATGCATGATGCACGTATAAAGATGATGGATGCTAGGATTCGGATCAAGGTCATCATGGATGATCGTGTTGATGTGCCGAATATAACGGTATCAGACATACTAACTGTGATCTAGGACACACAGATAGAAAAATTCCTAGATTATAACTCGGACATTCATAAAATTATGTCCTTACAATGCCTGACATGTTTTCTTTTTGACTTTAGGTTGCACCAGATGTCATCTTTCAGAGTGAACAGATGCCAAACAGTAAAATTGGATAAAAAGTACGCCTCGGATTTTGTCTCAAAGAATATCCTTTTGGAGCTCACATGCCACATCAGCCCTAGTATTTAACTACAAATAGAGTACTTGGGCAAGGTCAAGACATAGATAACATAGTTGAAGCATTGTTACTTTGCACAAACACACCTAGAAATTATTCTCTCCCTACTTTATCCTTGGTACTTGAAATGCTTGTCTTTTTACTCTCAAGAATCATCACTTTCAAGTGATCCCTTACCTTTTCTTGTTGTTGAAAATTTTATAGATAATTATTGTCTTACTAATTCAACAACACTAAAATCGCTATTTTACCAAAAAAGTTAGTTTCCATCTTCTTGTTACTCTTGAAGCTTTGAACACCTTGAAGGTAGCTTCCATTGGAGTGGTTCATACCTCACCAGATTCAGTATATTCATAGAACCCCGTATCACTACCCTCCTACAATATTTCATCGATTCTTATGACTTAATTATGTTGTTATGAGGCTTATCTTCATTTCTTTTGTGTGCTTAAAAATGCATGTTTAGTATTGCTTTGTTCTTTTATGATTATATGTTTCATGCTAAACTCTTTATATCGCCTTTATTGCATAGGTACACGAACCTTTTGAATATTGTGTCTGTTTTTCATATGTCAAATAAGGTGTTCTAGTCTCAACGTGCTTAATAAAGAATCAAATGTACTAGGAACTAATTATACTTGTAAGAACCATTGTCCAGATTTCTTTTCCTAGAAAAGTTATTTTTTGTTTATACAGTGGAAAGGGTATACAAAAGAAATAGTATTCTTTTCATTAAAATCCACCATTGGCAAGAGCCTTAAAGATGTTTTCGGCACATAAAAATAGTAGTGCCAAGGCCAAATTTTTTTCATTGATGCTTCTTTAACATGAGCAATATGATTTCTTCAGAAAAATTTAGAGTTTATGCTTAAAATATGAGATTTTGAGGGTGTTATAAGTTAAAGATCAATGGGTTCGCACAATAAACTTCCTTAACAAACATTAAATAGTTTGGTGTTATTGATTTAAGAAGCATTGAAATTCATAGCATTGCACATAAGTTGAGTCAATTTCATTTTGCTTACCTTTTTTATACCTAATGTTGAATTGAGTTCGTTCTTCAGGAGTATCTCTTTGACATTAAGTACCTTTCCTACGTATGCCTATGTTAAATTTCCCGTGCATTAAGTTCACACAATTTCATTCCATTTTTATGATTCGGATATTTTGTGTTACTCCATGGTGTGACTGTTTGTATTTGTACTTCTATGTATTTTTTATATACACAAAATTTTCAAAAAAAAAATTAAAAATAATTGGTCGCTTCGTTGAAGTTCGTCGCATATACTTCCACGTTTATCCTTAATGGTGATATTTCAAATTTGGATTCACGTGATGCTAATATTTCAGGATTAGTTTCTAACCATTTGTCTATTACGAACAAAAAGGGGGAGAACAAATTGAGGGGGAGTTTTGAGTTTTCTTTAAACTCCATGCGTCGCAGTATTTCTTTTGCTTCATATGTGTAGGATTTTTTTTGCCTTAATGATTTCATCGTCAAGACTTTTAGTTGAAGACAATGTCACAAATGTCTTTCCCTTTTCGTGTTTGGGAGGGCATTAGTTAAACTTGTCTTGGGGTTGATATTTTTTTTATTTTTATGTTTTGTACCAGAATAGCCAAAGGTGGATATTTGTAAGAGAGAGTTTTATAATTGCTCATCATCTATTTTAGTTTGCATATTCTTTCACATCTTCATCATCATGTACATTCTCAAAATCTTCAAGATAAGAGAAGTTAGTAATCGAATGTAGCAATTGAAGATCAAAATAGGTAAAATCGTCACTACAATCATCAAGAAGAACACAATACATATCCAAAAGGTCTCCAAACCCCAGTTTGTTTATAACTATTTTGTTTTCCAAACCCAAACCCTTGGATGATTTGTTGAGCATTAACCAAACCCTAGAAGAACACAATATATGTTCATACCATTATAGAGTTGATTCTCTACTGCTGAAGATAGGAATACTAATTTCAAAGGATGATCGATGGATGCCGAGGCAAGGGGAGATTTATGTGGGGTGGTGTTGGATCTGGATCATTTGTTGTTGATAACTTAGATTGAATACATCACTGCATCACCTAGTGGATCTCTAAGTTTGTAAGTCTGTAAAATAGTGAAGAAATGTAGTTTTGCCCAAAAGGTATTTTTCCTCATCTCATATCTTCTATTTGTGGGTTGTGGTTCATTTTTCATTTAGTTTTAATATCTTATATGTGTAGGTTCACCTAATTTAATTAAGATAAATTTTGGAGTAAAATGAATTTGGTTTGTGTGTGTGTGTGACCTAGTTTACGATTATTACATATAACCGGACCACTACATTTTTTAACTCTGAGGGAAGTTATTCTCTTATGGTTGTTGCTCGGGATTCTTGGGATAAAATTGAGTATAATGTGGTGGTGGAAGCACTTTTGAGCTAGACCTTCAAGCTTCAAAGTGACCAAGAGAAGCTTATCCAAACTGAGAAGGATATGGAGGTCCTGAAGAAGACGGTTCAAGATCTCATTGTTATGAAGGACCAGTTGACCTCCAAAGGTCAAGACCTATAGAAAAAATATGTTTAGGTCCTTATGAAGCATACTAAGCTCTAAGAAAAGATGTATGACACTGTGAATAGTAAGTTGGATGTCTATCTTGAGTTTAATCTCTTTAATAAATTTATATTCTATAAGTACAAGTCTAGGTTTGAGACTTGTAAGGCTAAGTATCATGAGCTCTTTCCTAGTGAGGATGTTTCTGACTTACTTACTGAAACACCCCAGAGTGGTGATGAGAGATCAAATGATGAGAGCGGTACCAATGATAATTCTAATGAAACCTCTACTTCCAAAGCCCAAGAAAAAGAAGAAGCTCTGAAGAAAGCCTCAACCTCTCATCCTTAGTCAAGCCATTCGAAGAACGAAAGTGAATCCCATATGAACAAAACCCCTATCAATCACAATCCTTGATAAGAATCTTATATAATTTTTTATATTTTTATTTTAAACGGTTCTGGATCGTGGGCCTTTTGATGTAAACTTTTTCTCCTTACCATCTCAATGATAATGGCGTGGCTTTTAAAATTTCAACTTTTGTGTTGCTTTACTTTGCATTCTACTTGATTTACTTTTGCTTTGCTACATAATTTTTTACATAACATTCACCTACCTTAGATATGTCGGTAGGTTGTATTCCCCTTCAGCTCCCCAAGATCTCTTGGTATAGTAAAATAACATGTGTACCAAATTTTTTGAAGTAGATTTAGGGGTCCCAATACCTCTTCCATGCCCTTTTGCAATTTTAAAAGTTAAGATTAAGACTCTGAAATGGGTCATAAGACCTTAGAATCATGGAATCCCTGGTACTTGTAATTTTTTAGGATTAAAGGCCCAAAATTTGTGTACAAACACTTACCCCCAATAAATTTAGGAATAAATACCAAAGACTAAATATGTTAAGGGTCATAAGACCTTAGATTTAATGTTTAGACTAGAAACTTATTCCATAATGGGTTCTAAGACCTCCAAGGCATGTTTTTCTAAGGATGAAGGCCTTATGTTTTGCTAAGGATGAAGGCCTTAGGATAGAAAAATTAGTTCTCGTGAGGATATTGAAACCTTAAAACTTTGATTTTCTTTGGCCTGAAGTCCCACAAAGGGTCACGAGACCTTTGAACCTAGGAAATTTAAAATTTGAAGTCCCATAAAGGATAAAATATAAAGTCCCATAAAGGGTCATAAGACCTCTAAACCTTAAAAAGGTTTTAAGTCGTACTTGACTGAAAAGACTCTAAAACATAGCCCCCTAACATGGATTTCTTAGGATTCCTCAATGGGTCCTAAAACCTTTGAGTCGTGGGTCTTACAACTTTTCTTGAGAAGAATTGAAGTTTCTGACAATTTTTTTTACATTTTAACATTTATCCCCCCCCCCCCCCCCCCCCACCCCCCCCACTCAAAAAAAAGGAAAATGTAAGTTTCATCGAATCCTCGGACGTAAGGTGAGGTTTAAAAAAGATATTTTTCTATGGTCCTTGCGTTTTGCATAATTTTTCCTCTTTTGAAAATATTCTAGGTGCTTAAACTCCTCTTAACTTACTATATATGGGTCTTTCAACCATGGTCAGTTTGAAAGGGATCAAGGATGAAAGACTTAAAAATTCCTTTAGTCTTTTTTGCATTCTTAGACATTTGACAGCCTAAGCTAAGACTAGAATCCTTGCAAGTTAAGGTTTGGGGTCCTTAGACCTTAGCTTAAACCTAGAGCCAAGGTTAAATTCCTAGCAACTCTATGTATTGTGTCCTTAGACCTTGGTTTAAGTTTAGAGTCAAGGCTGAAATCCTTATAAATCAGTGTGTGGGTTCTTAGACATTAGGTTATAGAGTCCAGTCTGAAATCCTTGTAACTCCTAAAGAGTACTTATATTGAAACATCGTGGTCGGTGAGACAGCGAGGTACAAATATAAATTTTCTCCAAAAATGGTCCAGGACAGCTGAGATATGGACACTTGGTACTTTTTGAGGTTCTCTAAGTCTTACTCAATCTCAATAGTCCATTCGAAGGCTTTATTTTGTATTTTGAAGAAAGTAAATAACTTATATGTGTCCTTTGATACAAACCAGTTGAAGGCAACCACTCGCTAGCTAGGCTCTGGACCTCTTTGACTGTTCTTGGAGACTTCATATCCTACATAGCTTGAATCTTCTCTATGTTGGCCTCTATGCCTCACCTGATAACCATGAACCCAAGGATCTTGACACCAGCAATCCCAAGCACATTTCTTTAGTTTTAGGCTCATTTAGTTCTTTCTGAGGATAGTAAAGGTCTTTTTAAGGTTTTTCACATGGTTCTGAGCCTTTAGCCTTTTAACTAACATGTCTTAAACATATACCTTCATGGTGTTACCAATGAGGACCTTGAAAATATAGTTCACAACCCTTTGATAAGTAGCATTTGATTTTGTTAGTTCGAAAGGCATAACTTTTAATGTAAGTACCTTTATATGTAATGAATAAGGTCTTTTCTTTATCGATAGGGACCATTCTGATATATTTGTTCCCGAAGTAGGCATCGATGAAGGAGAGGAGACCATAACATTCTATTAAGTCCACTAAGGTGTTAATTCGAGGTTGAGAATAGCAGTCCTTAGGGCATGCTTTGTTGAGGCCAGTGAAGTCAACATAAATCATCTATTTTTTGTTTGCTTCGGGCACAAGTACCACATTTGAGAGTCATTCTAGGTACTTGACCTCTCAAATGAAGCTAGTTGCTAAGAGCTTGTCAACCTCCTTTTCTATAGAATTGTTCCTTTCTAGATCGAAGAACCTTTTCTTTTGACAAACATGACTATAATTTGGATCCACCCTGAGATGGTGGACCATGACCTTAGGATCTACTCCGATCATATATGAATGGATCCAAAAGAAGATATATTTGTTCTCTCGTAGAAACTCGATGAGCTCCTGTATTACTCTGCCCTAAAAAATAGGTATTTAACGTTATTTGAAGGGTTTTGTCCAAAGGAAAATTTGAGGAATAAATAATCCAAGTGTAACACGTCAAGTAATACGTAAGGTGGCGCATTACGTAAGTACTTTAAACAAAAAAAAATCCCACGATGCATGTGTCGCATTAATATGTATTTAATCTCTAATAGAATTGGCTAGTATGTCCATTAAGTTTAAGGGGAAAATATCAAGGTGAAGCACCCTATATCTTTGACTCATTTGAGTCTACATTATAAAGGAGCTCATCTAGTTCGGAAATAGTGACAAAATAGTGTTTATCCTTAGATGAACCAAAAAGCCTCAGAACTTTCATAGCTACATTGATATTCCTCTACAAGTTCTTGCTGGTATATTACATACACCACATACTAGGACTGCATACATATAGTGTTTCATTCATATAATGACCTTGTGTGAGTTAAATCCCCTAATATGATTTTTAAATAATTTTTGGGATTTAATTAATATTTTCTAAGAATTTTAAAATAATTTTTGGAAATAAAAATTGGAACTCTAAAAATTGTTTGTTGGTTATTTTAAAACTGATTTTATGTTTTCAAACCCTAAACCAAGAATTTTCATTCTGATTTCATTTTACTCAAACTATCAGACTAAGATCTAGTTTTGAGATCTTGATTAGGGATTGCACTTTTTATATAATATTTTCAAAATAAGAAAGTGTTAGGATCTTGGATATTTCGTAACAAGATTCCCTCTTGATCTGCGGTTATTTTGAAAGGTCTAAAATTCTGATTTAGTTTTGACTAAACTCATTTTAGAATTTCTTACATATTTGGTGTTTTTGTAATTTGTTAAATCATTTTGTCTGTACTAAGAGTGAATGCGTTGCATGCATATGTTAGAGAGCACATCACCACTACACTTTCACTCTACCACAGTTAAAGTGTTTGTTGTATGATCTTGAATGCTTCCCCAATTGGGTGGGGTTTTACCACGTTAAAAATTACTGGTGATCTTCCTCATTTTCTCATCACCTTCTTCCTAACTGTGCTGATTTAATAGTTTAAGTTTTTTTTTTCAAAATTGGTTCATTCAAGATCTGAAATAACTCGTTCAAACTCATTCAAACTATTTAAAAAATATTTTTAAACACATCTTGTGTTAAGTTTTGTTTTGATTAAAAGAGTTTCTTCAACAAACAGTTCGAATCCATTTTAATAGTTTAACCTTGTATTAAACGTCTTAAGTGGCAGTTTTTCAATTGGTATCAGAGCTTGGTTATTTTAAAATCTTTTAGATCCTGTGTTTATGAAATTATTTTTTTCAAAACAAAAGTATGGACGAGAAATTTGAGAGACTAGGTAACCTGTCCATACCCCCTCTCTTTGATGGACCCAATTTTCCTTACTGGAAGGTAAGGATGATTGATTTCATTCAAGGAACTCTGGGAGATGAAGTCCGGGAAGTTATAGAAAATGGCTACACTTTTCCTACTAAACCAGCTGCTGAAGGAAGTCTTGTGTGAATCAGTAAGTTACTCAGTGAATTCACTAAAGATGAGAAACAAATTTCACTATGTAATAATAAAGGCAAGAATGCCATATTTATGTCTATTAATGAACATGAGTTCAAGAGGATCTCATCTTGCACAACTTTTAAGGAAGTATGGTATACTCTTGTAAATGCACATGAGGGTGATACAAGAGTTAAAACTGCTAAAACTCAAATCCTTATCCAACAATATAACGCTCTTGTCATGTCTGAGACTGAATCCTTTGATGATTTCTATATTAGGTTAAGTGACATTGTAACTAAGTTGCATGCCAAGGGTATAACCTATGATAGGAGAGAGATTATTTCTAAGATCACTTCCATAGAAGTTTGATAACAAAAGATATGCTATTGAGGAAATGGATGATCAAAAACTTACCCTAGAACTTCTCAGTAGTAAACTAAGAACTTTGGAAATGGAACTTGAATTCAAGAAATAATTAATCCAGACCAATAAAAAATAGGGTAATTCTAATCTTTTTTTGTCATCTAAGTTGATCAAACCTGACCTTGACCTTGACTCTCATGAGGACTGTGACTTAGATAACTTGGATAATCAGATTGCTCTAATGTCTAAGCAATTAAAAAATATTGTAAACTTTAGAAATAAAGTTTCTTCTAGACAAGGGAAATCTAATTACTCCAACACTTCTAATAATAGGCCTAGTGAAAGAATACCTGACAAACAAAAGACTGATGATCACAAGAGACCTCAGAAAGACCTTAAAAATGTTGAATGTTATAGATGTGGCAAATTAGGACACGTGGCTAGTGACTGTAGGGTTAACTTAGACAAAAACCCCAGACATAATAGGGCTCAGCTATGCAAGACTTGGAATGACTCAGGTGACTCTAAAAATGATGAACATGAGTCATCCAACTCTTATGACCCTTTCTTGTCATTCTTTGCTAAGATAATCTACAATGATGATGAGGAAACTGATCATATGATTAATGATGTTTCTTCTACTGATATGTCTACATTAATGCTTGAGAATGATTGTAGTACTGAAAATCGTGTGTGTGAGTCAAAGTGGGAGCCTTATTGATGATGTTAATGGGTGTGTGAGTTCTAAAATTGAATCGATAGGGGACACAGCACACAGCTCACTTAGTGACTCTGATAATGAAGACCTTCTTAACATTCACACACTTACCCTAAAACACTAAAAAAAAAAAACTAGACTAGAGAAGCTTGTCAAAGATCTTTCCAAGAAATTAGAGTCCCTAAACCAAATAGTTAAACAAAATGCTGAAGAGTATATGTCTCAAAGTTTAACTTGTGATGGGGAAATAAGGGTTTTTGAACAAAAATTGAAAGACTTGACTGAATCCAATAAAGTTTTGGAAAAAAAGTATAAAGGATCGTTATTAGAATTGGAACAAACAAAAGAAAAGGCTTCAACAGTCTTAAAAAATATTCTCAAAATTTGAAAGCAATTCTAATTGTTTTGAGGAGTGTGTTGTTGATAGTAAGACCAATTCTGACGACATGTCTGGAATAGGCTTTTGCACCAAAAATATCAAGCAAACTAAACCTTTTGAAACCATAAAGTTTGTTTCTGGTGGTAAAAGACCTATGGAAATTTGTCTAGATTTTCAATCTTTAAAAAATGATTTTAATAAAAATCAACAGCAGTTAAACCTTGATGAGACAAGTACCTCTAAGCATAATGTTTAACTTAAATCCAAGTACGTTTGTCTTCCCATTAGAAAGAGTGATTCCTCTTTTTAAACTGTTCCCTCTAGAAATAATGCCAAGAGTCATAATTTAGGGAAACCTATGTTCAACAACTTTCCGAAAGACTTAACTGCTACAAGTAATCTTTATTGCTCATACTGTGATGTGTATGGACACTCTTTAGATGGTTGCTATTCCAAACGCCTACTAAACTACCTATACCTCGTTTACCTATCCGAATTTTAACTATTCTAGTAGAAGCCATAATAATTATGTCCTTCCTAAACCACCAGACAGAAACTCTAACCATCAAAAGAGATACACAAAATCTAATACTAAAAGACAACCGTCAATAAATAATCCTAGAGTCTTTTCTCGACCAAATGCTCAAAATGTTTATAACAACAACAAAATTGTACAAAATCTGTATAGACCAAAATCTAAAGCTCGCAAGTTTTATCAAATACGAGCCAATAAGCACAAATTGAAAACTAGATCTATTTGGGTAAGAAAAGATGATCTAGTACCCCATATGACATGTAACATAGTGATCAGTGCTTTGAAAGATGAACACACAACGTTTGGATGGTACTTAGACTTTGGATGTTATAAGAATATGACCGAGGATGAATCCAAACTCTAAAATAAAACTAACTTCTCCGGAGGCAAAGTCTTATTTGGAGATGGTGTTTCAGCCCATATCGTTGGCAAAGGAACACTCCAAGAAGAAGGATTAACTATTCTTGAAGATGTTTTATTAGTTAAATGTCTTAAGGCTAATCTACTAATTATTTCACAATTTTGTGACTCCAATTATATTGTCACCTTTTCGATGAACAATTGCAAAATTTTAAATGAAAATGGTGAGTGCATAATTACAGGACTCCGTTCTCCAGATAATTGTTACACAGTTAATCCAAGTATAGAGGTCTGTAACATTGCCAGAATGGATGACAATGAATTGTGGCATAACAGAATGGGTCGCATAAATTATGACAGCCTTAGTAAATTATCCTCTCAGGAAATTGTTAGAGGTATTCCTAAAATAAAACCTATTTCCATCATTGTCTGTGGTCCTTGTCAAGAAGGAAAAATAGTTAAGGCATCTCATAAAAGAGTTAAAGACATTCTATCCTCTAAACCTTTAGTACGCATCCATATGGATCTAATGGGTCTTTCTTATACTATTAGTCTTTGTGGCAATAGTTACATTCTAATTATGGTTGACGACTACATGAGATTCACTTGGGTTACCTTTTTAAACCAGAAGTCTGAAACCTTTAGAGCATTTTTGAAAATCTTACTTCGTATAGAAAATGAAAAGGACTCCCAAGTAGATAGAATCCGGAGTGATAGAGGAGGTAAATTCATAGATTCAGCTGTCATTGAATATTGTGACTATATGGTTACAAAAACGAGTTTCATGCTCCCAAGACACCCCAACAAAATGGGATAGCCGAGCACAAAAATAGAATAATTCAAGAAATGGAAAGAGTTTTAATACATGCCAAATATTTACCTAAATACTTTTGGGTTGAATCTATTCGTACTTTATGTCACATTATCAATAGACTCTACCTTAGGAAGAATTCTAAACAGACCCCCTATGAACTTTGGTATGGCAAGAAGCCAAATCTTAAATAGCTTTGAACATTTGGTAGTACATGTTATGTCTGTAAAGACAGGGAACATTTATCTAAGTTTGAAATAAGAGGAGATAAAGCTATATTTTTAGGTTATTCACCTGATAGTAGAGCCTACCGAATTTACAACTTACGTACTAAGACCATGATGGAATCCATTAATGTGATTATAAATAACACTTTTGTAGAAAGTAAAATTACTAGACCATCTATTATGGATGAGTCTGAAAGATTTTTAAATTATGACTCTCCTGAAATAACCGAGTCTTTAGCAACAGAGACCCCTAAAGTACCTAACTGGGTTTCTAAAGACCATCCCATAGATAACGTCATTAGTAATCCTACAGAACCTGTTTGTACAAGATCCCAACTTCACAACATTGCTCATTTTGCATGCTTTGTGCCTCTTATTGAGCCCAAAAATGTAAATGAAGCCTTGAATGACCCCTTGTGGATTACTTCAATATAAGAGGAACTTATTCAATTTGTCATTCATGATGTTTGGTATCTTGTACCCAGACCTGAAAATAAAAGGGTTATTGGCACACGTTGGATTTTTAAAAATAAGGCTGATGAGTCTGGAATGATCATTAGAAATAAAGCTAGATTAGTTTCCCAGGGCAACTCTCAGATTGAAGGAATAGATTTCGAAGAAACATTTTCTCTTATTACTCGACTCGAATCTCTTCGTTTACTTTTTGCTATAGCATGTCATTTACATTTCACACTCCACTAAATGTATGTAAAGTCTGCCTTCCTTAATGAAATTTTAACTGAGGAGACCTATGTATAACAACCTAAAGGGTTTATTGACCCTCATTGTCCTAATCATGTTTATCGTCTTAATAAGGCACTTTATGGGTTAAAACAAGCTTCTTGAGCATGGTAAGAGCGTCTATCCACCTTTCTGTTAGATAACAGATTTAGGAGAGGAGGAAATGACCAAACCTCGTTTGTCAAAAATTTTGACAATAACATTACTATTGCTCAAGTATATGTTAACGATATAATTTTTGGATCCACCTTCCCTTCAGAATCCAAGTCTTTCTCAGACATTATGCATAGAGAATTCCAAATGTCGCTTATGGGGGAGTTACAATTTTTCTAAGGTCTTCAAGTTAAACAAAACTCAGAAGGTTTATTTGTTTTGCAATCTAAATATGCATTAGAGATTGTAAAAAAGTTTGGCCTAGATACTTCTAAGGAAGCTAGATATGAGTGCCTCTGTCAAACTCTCCAAAGATGAAAAGGGTAAATCCATTGACTCTACCTTATACTGTTGTATGATATGAAGTTTTCTTTACCTAACTACCTCGCGCCCTAATATCATGTACGATGTTTGTGCGCGCGCCCGTTATCAAAATAATCCGAAAGAGAGCCATTTATTATGTGTAAAGAGAATAATTAAATACATAAAAGGCACTCACAATTTAGGGTTATGGTACACTAATGACACATCGAGCACTATAGTTGGATACACTAACGCTGATTGGGTTGGGTGTTCTGGCGATACTAAAAGTACTTATAGCGCATGTTACTACATCGGTAACAACTTGGTTAGTTGGAATAGCAAAAAACAGAACTGCACATCTTCATCCACTACAGAATCTGAATATATCGCAGTTGGAAGTTGTTGTGCCCAGTTATTATGGATGTAACTAATGCAAAGAGATTATGGTATAAAAGATGAAAAACTCCATCTCTATTGCGATAACCAAAGTGCGATCAACATCTCTAAAAATCCAGTTCAACATTCTCGCACTAAACATATTAAAATTCGATATCACTTCATACGAGAATTAGTTGAATTAAAAGAACTAGATATTAATTACCTACCTACTGATCTATAATTGGCTGATTTATTTACAAAACCTTTGGATTTTAAGCGTTTTGAATCATTATGCAAATCAATTGGCATGGTTTTGGCTGAATAATTCTTTTTCTTAATATGTATAAACAACCAGATTTTCACTTGCTTATAATCAATCTCTGAGGATGTAAAGCTTGGATGTTAGTATAATGACAAAGAACGCCTCTTAAATCTGTTTTATGTAGGAGATTCATGTGAATTATCGTTGTTTATTCAAGTTACTGCTTATCTACCTATTTATAACTCTCCTTATTTGATTCTTGTTGCCCTTTGTCCATTTGAGACAAAATGGGGGAGAAATCTTGAGTCCACTGGACACTCGTGTACATTATCATCTACTGAACTTGATCTTAGGTATCTTATTGCAGATTTCAGTACCTCCTTATTGCATCAGATTTTGATAGGGTAATGGTTTGTATTTAGTTGATTTATGTAATTTTTCCATTTCTAGGAGATTGGGTAGATAGATATTTTATAGGAATGGGATTTTCTTTTACTTTCCCTACGAGTCCTTGTTGACTCAAAGGATATTTTCTCTCATATTTCCAAAGGGGGAGATTAAAGCACCCTATATCTTTGACTCATTTGAGTCTTCATTATATAGGAGCTCATCTAGTTTGGAAATAGTGACAAAATTGTGTCGATCCCTAGATGAACCAAAAAGCCTCAAAAGTTTCATAGCTACATTGATATTCCTCTACAAGTTCTTGATGGCATATCACATACACCACACACTAGGATTTCATACATATAGTGTTTCATTCATATAATGGCCTTATGTGAGTTAAATCCCCTAATAAGATTTTTAAATAACTTTTGGGATTTGATTAATATTTCCTAAGAATTTTAAAATAATTTTTGGAAATAAAAATTGGAACTCAATAAAGTTCTTGGGTTGATTTGTAAATATATTTCATGCCTTAAATCTATCTTGGGTAGAAACCAAAAGAGGCAGAAACATTTGTGGGTGAAAACGGAATTTTTAGAAACTCAAAAACACGCATTTGAGAGTTGATCTTGAGCCTACACGTATTGCACACACAACGGGTCGATTTGTGTTTCTTATCACTCAAATACCTGTTATATATTCTGGACCTTTGGATCATCTTAATCTACGGCCTACATGTGTTTGTTACCAATCCAAGTGTGATGGTTTTAACCAATCAAAGTTGGCATTTGCACCGCTTTCTGTGAACCCTTAGATTTGCATCGTTTTAACTTCCACTAATCTAGGCCCTTGAATTTAAACCATCGTTCCAGATCCTTTTATCACCAATATAAATAGATGCCTTGGGTAAGGCAATTAGAGACTTTTGAGATTTCCTACTCTGAGAGAAAAAAGAGAGAGAAAAGATAAGAGTGAAAGGAAACCCTAATCCAAAGTTCGTCAAACCCTAATCCAAAAATACTTTTCTGAGAGATTAAACCTGAGTGTTTAGCTCCTAGTTTTGAGAAGATAATCCTCTCTTGTTCTTAATCATCCTTCGAACTTAGTCACATTGGTAGAGTTTTCAGTTTCTCTACATAAAAACTTGAGATCTCGTCTCTGTGATACAAATCACAAAGATAGTTCACTGTCTTGATTTCTTATTTCGAGAAATCTTGTTTGTGGGTTATTTTAAAACTGATTTTATGTTTTCAAACCCTAAACCAATAAATTTTCATTCTGATTTCATTTTACTCAAACTATCAGACTAAGATCTAGTTTTGAGATCATGATTGGGGATTGCACTTTTAACATAATATTTTCAAAATAAGAAAGTGTTAGGATCTTGGATATTTCGTAACAATATTCCCTCTTGATCTGCGGTTATTTTGAAAGGTCTAAAATTCTGCTTTAGTTTTGACTAAACTAATCTTAGAATGTCTTACATATTTAGTGATTTTGTAATTTGTTAAATCATTATGTTTGTATCAAGTGTTAGTGCATTGAATGCATATGTTAGAGAGCACATCACCACTACACTTTCACTCTACCACACTTAAAGTGTTGGTTGTAGGATCTTGAACTTGTTTGAGTCGATGTAAATACTAAAATCAAGTAAAGTTAGGAAGCTGGAGAGAACATCAACAACAACAACCTTCAGAGAAGTCAGATCTAATCCAGAGGAGTTGGTAACGATTATGAACTTAGTTTAGGTGTGTTTGTATGGTTTGATTGTTAAATAGATTGTAATTTGTTACTCTGATTTTAGTGGGTTTTTGTTTTGTGACGTAGAGGTCACCGTGAATGTTTCCCCAACTGGGTGGGGTTTTACCACGTTAAAAATTACTGGTGATCTTCCTCATTTTCTCATCACCTTCCTCCTAACTGTGCTGATTTAATAGTTTAAGTTTTCTTTTTCAAAATTGGTTCATTCTAGATCTGAAATAACTCGTTCAAACTCATTCAAACTATTTAAAAAATATTTTTAAACACATCTTGTGTTAAGTTTTGTTTTTATTAAAAGAGTTTCTTCAACAAACAGTTCGAAGCCATTTTAATAGTTTAACCTTGTATTAAACGTCTTAAGTGGCAGTTTTTCAATTGGTATCAGAGCTTGGTTATTTTAAAATCTTTTAGATCCTGTGTTTATGAAATTATTTTTTTCAAAAAAAAAGTATGGACGAGAAATTTGAGAGACTAGGTAACCTGTCCATGCCCCCTCTCTTTGATGGACCCAATTTTCCTTACTGGAAGGTAAGGATGATTGATTTCATTCAAGGAACTCTGGGAGATGAAGTCTGGGAAGTTATAGAAAATGGCTACACTTTTCCTACTAAACCAGCTGCTGAAGGAAGTCTTGTGTGAATCAGTAAGTTACTCAGTGAATTCACTAAAGATGAGAAATAAATTTCACTATGTAACAATAAAGGCAAGAATGCCATATTTATGTCTATTAATGAACATGAGTTCAAGAGGATCTCATCTAGCCCAACTTCTAAGGAAGCGTGGGATACTCATGTAACTGCATATGACGGTGATATGAGAGTTAAAACTGCTAAAACTCAAATGCTTATCCAACACTGTAACCCTCTTGTCATGTCTGAGACTGAATCCTTTGATGATTTCTATATTAGGTTAACTAACATTGTAACTAATTTGCATGTAAATTGTATAACCTATGATTGGAAAGAGATTGTTTCAAAAATTCCAAGACACTTCCACAGAAGTTTGATAACAAAAGATATGTTATTGAGGAAATGGATGATCAAAATTTTACGCTAGAAGTTCTCAGTAGTAAACTCAGAACTATGGAAATGGAACTTGAATTCAAGAAACAATTGATCCAGACCAATAAAAAATCGGGTAATTCTAATCTTTTTTTTTCATCTAAGTTGATCAAACCTGACCTTGACCTTAACTCTGATGAGGACTGTGACTTGGATGACTTGGATAATCAAATTGCTCTAATGTCTACGCAATTCAAAAATATTGTAAACTTTAGAAACAAAGTTGCTTCTAGACAAGGGAAACCTAATTACTCCAACACTTCTAATAATAGGCCTCATGAGAGAAGACCTGACAAATAAAAGATTGATGATCACAAGAGACCTCAGAAAGACCTTAAAAATATTGAATGTTATAGATGTGGCAAATTAGGACACGGGGCTAGTGATTGTAGGGTTAACTTAGACAAAAAACCCAGACATAATAGGGATCAACTATGCAAGACTTGAAATGGCTCAAGTGACTCTCAAAATGATGAACTTGAGCCATCCAACTCTTATGACCCTTGCACGTCATTCTTTGCTAAGATAATCTACAATGATGATGAGGAAATAGATCATATGATTAATGATGTTGCTTCTACTGATATGTCTACCTTAATGCTTGAGAATGATTGTAGTACTAAAAATCGTGTGTGTCTGAGTCAAAGTGATCGCCTTATTGATGATGCCAATGGGTATGTGAGTCCTAAAATTGAATCGATAGGGGACACATCACACATCTCATTTAGTGACTCCGATAATGAGGACCTTCCTGACATTTACACACTTTACCCTAAAACACTCAAGAAAAGAGATAGACTAGAGAAGATTGTCAAAGATCTTTCCAAGAAATTAGAGTCCCTAAACCAAATAGTTAAACAAAATGCTGAAGAGTATACATCTCAAAGTTTAACTCATGATAGCGAAACAAAGGTTTTTGAACAAAAATTGAAAGACTTGACTGAATCCAATAAAGCTTTGGAAAAGAAGTATAATGGATCGTTATTATAATTGGAACAAACAAAAGAAAAGGCTTCAACGGTCTTCAAAAAATTCTCAAAATTTGAAAGCAATTATAATTGTTTTGAGGACTGTGTTGTTGATAATAAGACCAATTCTGACGACAGATCTGGAATAGGCTTTTGCACCAAAACTATCAAGAAAACTAAACCTTTTGAAACCATAAAGTTTGTTACTGGTGGGAAAAGACCTATGGAAATTTGTCCAAATTTTCAATCTTTGAAAAATGATTTTGATAAAAATTGGCAGCAGTTAAACCATGATAAGACAAGGACCTCTAAGCATAATGTTTAACTTAAAGCCAAGTACGTTTGTCCTCCTATTAGACAGAGTGAGTCCTCTTTTCAAACTGTTCCCTCTAGAAATAATGCCAAAAGTCATAATTTAGGGAAACCTATGTTCAACAACTTTCCTAAAGACTTAACTGCTACTTGCAATCTTTATTGCTCATACTGTGATGTGTACGGACACTCTTTAGATGGTTGCTATTCCAAATGCCTATACCAAACTATCTATCCCTCCTTTAACTATCAGAATTTTAACTATTCTAGTAGAAGCTGTAACAATTATGTCCTTCCTAAACCACCAGACATAAACTCTAACTATCGAAAGAGAAAGACAAGATCTAATACTAAAAGACAACCGTCAAGAAATAATCCTAGAGTCTTTTCTCGACCAAATGCTCAAAATGTTTATAACAACAATAAAATTGCGTAAAATCTGTATAGACAAAAATCTGAAGCTCGCAAGTTTTATCAAATAGGAGCTAATAAGAACAAATTGAAAACTAGAGCTATTTGGGTAAGAAAGGATGATCTAGTACCCTAGAGCTTGCTTGATATATATTTTCTCTATGATCTAGTACCCTAGAGCTAATAAGCACAAGTTTATAACAACATTTGAATTATATTTTCTCTTTGATAAGTGATGTTTGAGCTTGTTCATGCCATTTGGTAACTTGAATATGCATTTTCCTACATTAAATACAGACCTTTATATGTGAAGGAATGCTTTCATTTTAAAGGGGTATTTGAAAGTGTGTGAACTCATCATAAGTAAATATAGTGGGTTTAATGAGTAAACGTGTGAAACTAAAGTCTTCATGTAAATAATGAAAGTAAAGTGTGAAATAAATGACTAAGTATGGGTCCTTATAAAAAAAAGTCATAATTAAAGTATGTGACACTAAGTTTGAAATGTAGAGTGTCAAATGTGTAAATGTAGACTAAAATAAATTTTTAGCATTAAAATTCATAATTAAAGTGTGTACGCTTAAACATGAGGAATAAGACTTTAATATGTAAAAAGCGTGGTTTTATATATTAGAAGGGATAAAATATAAAATTTTTAATTTTTGGCAAAGTGAGAAGTTGAAAAAGTGTTTTAATGACTAAAATGCCTAAGTGTTGAGTTTGGAACTTAAAAGGGGTATTTTTGTGAATAGCACTTGAATAAGGGTAAGGTTGCATATTTTGGTAAAGAGAAAGGGGTAAATTTATAATTTACTTAAAGTGTGACATTTTTATGAAATAAAAATACTAAAGAGTGTTTTGATACTAATGTGAAAAGAATAATTTAAGTCCTTAAAGAAGAAATGATTCTCGGTGTAAAAATCAACGCACTGGCGTGAGTTATGTGACGTCCCCAGTGGTGACATCCCCAGTGGTGAATGACCCTAAGATAACTGTAGTAGCATATGGCAACGGAGACTGGTGGTAAAAGGCCACGAAGTTCGTGGTTGTTGGCTAAATCCCAAAGATAATGACGTAATTGGAAACTTGATAAGGAACGAGTTATAAGATGAGAATTACCTAACTTGCGTGAATAATTACTGTTCTGATTAATGTAACTTGGACAAGTAAATTGAGAATAATGTCTAATGTCCATAAGAAAAAAAAATGAAATGGTTAAGCAAGGTGACTTAATGATATTAAACCACCTAATGAGGTTTGAATCACACTAAACACAAGCGTGTGTTACATAAGGCTTTCAAAGAAAAAAAGTATTTTTTTTCTAGACACGGTATGTGTGTGTGTTGAATGGAAGTCCCAAAGTATGGTTAGGTAACACTGGCGTGAGTTAATGAACGTTGAGTAATAAATGTGTTGAAAGTAAATGAAAGGTTCTCATTAACGCCCATTTGTCTAACTGCGTGAATTAATGGGAACGAAAGCTAGTTTTCAAAGCATGATAATACAAAATGACTATTTTGTAAGGTCAAGAAAGTCAAGTGGCATTAATTAACGTTTTTGGAATGAAACGGTTAAATATATTAGTACATGTATTTTCAAGGGTATATATGTAGATATATACATATTTTCACATGCATGTAGTGTAGCGTGTGAGTACTCCTTTCTGCCTCTTGTTTCTATATTGCATTTGTATATGATCCCACTGAGCATTCGGTTCACATCCCTTCTCTTGTTGCGGCAGGTTGTATGATGTTTCGTACTTTGAGAGCTTTATACAGGTGAGTAACTATTTGCATATGCGATTAGTAGCTCTGTTTACTTGGACTTGGGGGCACTTTCCTTAGGTCCTTCCACATAGTTAATATAAATTGGACTCGCATGCTAATAAGTGCAACGTTAAATATGAATCAAAATAGATTAGAAACATCATTTAGGGTGTTTCATTGCACTTGACAACTAACATACGAACCGTATTGGCTTAGTCCTTTAATAACCTTTAAATTCGAGTCAGGATGTTACATCTTATCTCTAAGGTAGGGGCTCGAACTAGCCTTAATCTAAACCTCTTTGGTTGGGTCCTCCACATCAATGCACACAGTGATCAAAGTCTCTGGATGATATCCCCTTTGCTCCTTCTCTTTATCTCGTGAATCTAAAGTATCCACATTTAATGACTTTATTCCTAGGCTTTCTAAAGAGAGATCATGCACTGGTAATGGATAAGGTAAGACCTCGAATGAGTCTTTGGGGAACCTCTATAAATTTTTGGGGATCTTTAATCAGCCTTGGGGGGTCTCAAATGACCTCTCCTTTCTTTTATAGAGGTGTTGTAACATTCCCTTTCCTTATTTTGGACATCATACACCACCCCCACACCATTAGGGGTTGGGAACCTCATTACCAGCCTCCGTTTAGATATGACAATGTCCAAATCATTAAGCGAAGGTCTACCCAAGATCACATTGTATGCTGAGCAGAGATCTACCACTAAGAAATTGTTTTAGATAGTAGAACATAAATCTTTCGAGCCAATAGTGAAGGAAAAGTGACACACCCCAAGGAGTAGGTTCGTTCTTCATTAAACCCAATCATAGGTGTGGTGACTAGACACGTATGCTTGGGATCAAGATCAATGGCTTCGAATGCATTTTAAAATAAGAAATCTGTTAAGATTTTGATGTCAAGCAATACCCTTTTCATGTTAGCATTTTCCATGATCATCGAGATGATAAATGGGTTATCGTGAGGTAGGAGGGCTCTTTTGATATCTTTCTCTGGGAAGGCCATCATTAGAACTCCCTTTGGTGCTTGATGGGGGAGTAACACATGGTTGACTTGTATCCCTACATGTTGAATGCTCCTGAGGTGGGATTTACTGGCCGTGATGGAGAGTTCTCCACAGAAAAAAACTCTAGAGATGGTTAGTACATCAATCGAGGGGATGTCATCCTTATTTCTATTATTATTATTATTTTTTCACTAACCTTTATAGGCATATTTGGCTACAAACACCTTGAGTTAACCCCTCCTAATTACCCCTTCGATGGCTTCATTAAGTCTGAAATAATCCCTAGTATTTTGGTTGTGGTCTTTATGAAATCGGTGGTACTTTGACTTATTTATTTTGTCTTTAGTAGTCCTCATGGTCTTTGGCGAAGGCAAAAAATCCTGAGATTCCTATAATGCAAAGAAGTATTTTATGGTGGTTATGAGAAGCGTGACATATTTTAATGAGATGTGAGAGAATACATATTTCCTTTTTCCCTATTAAGGGGTGGCCATGACATATCTGGATGAGATAGCATCCTAGGTATTAATATACTTCCGATCCCTTTCGAGCAGCTCAGTTATGGATTTAGGAAGCTTCGTGGTGAAAGACCTCAGCAAGTTATCTAAGGCAATGCCTAAGATAAAGGCTGCCACACTTGTAATGTCATTCAGATCATTAACTTTAAGGGTTTCCTAATTTAACCTCTTTACATATTTCCTGAGAGACTCATTCACCTTTGTTTGAAGAGGAGAAGGGATGTGATAGGTTTCTTCATCTTCTGTTCCCTAATGAAATGGCTAACAAAGGATATTTCCAGCATAGTGAAGCTTGTAATGGTCACTGATTTGATCTTGACAAACCAATTCCTAGCAGATACCCTTAATATAGAAGGAAAAGATAAAAAAAAAACCTTATATGGGGTGTCTTGAAGAGGCATGAAAGATTTATAAGTCCTCAAACGACCAATAGGATCCTTAGACCCATCAAATGGCTCAATGGTACGCATCTTCCAATTTGGGGGAAGAGCATAATGTTGAACGTCATTAAAGAATATGGACAATGTCTGTTAAAGGTCCAACTCGATGGTGTTGGGAGTTTGCATCTTGTACTAGTTAAGAAAATTTCCCAACCGATCTTACATCTTCTTGATCTCATTGTCCCATGGAATGGATACCCTAGAACCACCTTGATATTGATCTCATGGGAGTGATAACCTATCCTTGACAGGAATGCATTTGTTGATCATTAAGGGGGAGCTATTCATACCCTCTAGATCAATTTATACCTCTAACGGGGACTCCTGGTTTTCCCCAGTACCACTATGATTCAGAACAAGTGGTTCATCTTCCACTGGGGATAAAGAAAGCCTATTAAGAATGTTAGTTAGCTTCTCTTAAAGTTCCTTTTGTTGAGCTTCCATTTCTTTGAAAGAATGGGCCAAAACGGTGTTGTTTAGCATCTTGAAAAGAGCAAAGTTTATTTATGAAAGAAATGGAAATTTTCATTCCCATTGACGGTGCCAAACTGGTGGGTGTTGAAATTGTACGTGACCTCATACCCAACAGGTGATCCCCTATAAACCTCAGACGGGTAAAAGAGGCGAAGTGTCAAAGTGTTAGATAAGTATTTAAAGCGGTTTGAACCTCATCCTGGGATCCCATATCCACTGTTAAAGGTGATTCACTATATATTAGATCATAAAAGAGTTATTACAATATGTGAGACCTCTTGGGCTTTGGCTAAGAGAGTTTGAAGTCCTTGCAGCCTTTATCAACAATCTAAAGTACCTTAGGAAGTAACTGATAGACACCTCTGAGCGTTCCTAAGTATTGACTTGGGGCTCAATAGGGTATACAAAGTATGAGATAGCCGAAAATAAACCAATCTGTGGATATCTGCTCACAATAGTGGGTTGAGAGAGTATTGAACAAGGAATAAACATTATGAGTGATAAAACTCTTATTTATATGGAAGTATGATCATTTGAACGTGTATTTAACCTTTATTCAACCTCCCATATATTTACAAACTCTTGGGTAGAGAAAGGGAAGATGGTCATAACATGGGCATGATGTCTTTTGAGCTCTGACAATGTCAGTAAGGTGGTAGAGTGTTGAATAAAGATCTTGCAAGTGGTGTAAGGTAGTTGTTAAATGCATTAAATATGAATTGTAACCTTCCATGTAAGTGGTCTTGAGTGGTATCCGTAGGTGAAACAGTTTTGTACTTTTCACCTACCTACCAGATTAGTTGCAGAAGCATTGTCGGAGGCTTCGAAGCTTGAGAATTGTCATGGGACTGCCATAGGCTTATCCAAAGATGTTTTACAATAATACACCTTTGTGTTGAGTCTTAGATAACCTCGATAAGTTATTTCCCTTCAGATGGAGGTCTGCTTTAGGCATCAAATATGGAGGAACTCTGGTGTTATGGTTTCTGAGCTTGGTTGAAGAGATATGTCTGAATGACTGACCATTCTAGGAGGAGGTAGAGGTGTCTGAGGTCTGCTAAATTGTTATGGGCCTTTTCTTGAGAATAGCGGGGGTCTTTCAGACCAAGTAGTGGACCGTCTAAGGTCGAAGGGAAGCCTTGGGACCTCTGTTCTTATCTAAGGGAAGTTGATGAGTCTAAGAGCCTTTTAAATATCAGGGGTTAAACAGGGTATCATCACCAACTATCGTATGGTTTGTAATATTTTGAGGCAATATGCCTTCCCTTTAGTTGTATGTTAACTATGTCAACTAAAATTGACACCTCTGAAAGGATAATGATGCTCGGATCGCATCTACCCCTTTTTACACCAAATTTCTTAGTTACACTTCCTTCGCGTGACACGTGAAGTGCTAACTTATTTCTATTACCAAAATTTTGATAAAAGTTTGTCATCATACACTCGAAGTAATGACATTCAACGTTCCTACTATCCATACTTGGATTCCACTCCTAAAGTGCGAAGGTGATGTTACCATCACCCTTGACTGCCAACAATTTAAAAAACTCAACACGCTTATCTACTACTTTCCCCTATTCACTAATCACTGGACATACCTAATTGCTTACAATAACCTCTGCATACAAAGCTCAGGGAAATTTATAGATGTCACTAAACTACCAAACACCGATGCCCCTAATGATGCTACTGAAATTATTCAAACATTTGCCTTCAGCATAATACCTTGCTACACATCTCCAAAGATGGCGAAACCACAATTTCCTAGTCCTTTAATGAATAATAAACACTAAATTTGTCTTACCCCAACTGTGTTTCTTATAGTACTCTTACCCAAAATAATAGTAAAATCAATATAATTCACCGATGATGAGAACCATTTTACCAATTGCGATAGTTCCTATTACGCGAAGCACCTCCAACTTCCCTGAGACTTGTCCTAATATGCTCCTATTTTCAATGAAAACATTATAACTCATGAGATTTCAGGAAAATAGAAAAGACGCTACCGAAATTTCTTCTTTGAGACTGAACACTATCTTATATATACAGTACACAAGAGAAAACGTTTAGATATTACCTATTCTATGTCTCCTTAACCTTCAAACAATACACCTATATCTCACCAACAGATTATTGTTCTTCCAAAATTTGACGTAATGCAAGAATACTTCATTACGAGTCAATACTTGCCTTGGGTAAGGGGTAACTTTTACACTAGGTACTGAAAACGCCTTTAGAACACTTATTCAATTATAATTTAAATATACCAACACTAATCCTTAGGACACTTCTCCGTGATTCTATCGGCACTTGTCCATGTCCCAAACCATGAAGAGACGATGTTTCTGAAGATACATAATATCGGTGTTAATACTCTCTTGATTATTATCATAACTCCCATATAATGGTGGATGCTAAACTAAGGTATATGGCCTGTGGTTATCGGCTAACCACACTTCTGACACACTATTCTAATAACCCAAATCCTGAGGTGTCATAATTCTCCTATGGAACTTTACCATTGAACATCATAAGACAATGTTCGGTCCTCGAAAAGGTTTACAGACCTTTCACTATGCAATATGGTATGTTACCCACTTTTTAAGAATATCAATGTTACCACACCTTTTGAGGTAAGGACTAACTAATACACTTATCACTTTAACCGAGGAATGTGATGAGATATCATAACGAATAATACTCAACCTATTATTAAATAGAAGAACTTGTAACTATATTGTAATCCTCAACTCCAAGGTTGTGGTCGCATGGGCACAGACTAGAGTCCAGCTCTCCTTACTAAGCCGATCCCAAATCCGAACTTTTAATCATTGAAGATCAAAATTTTTTATAAGTACACGTCACTCCCATAGAGACTTTAAACCTAAAACTCTAATACCAAGTTGTAACACCCCGACACGAATTTAAGGGTCCCTCGTGAGTCAACTCGATTCAGTTCGTCTATGTTAAGTGTTCAGTGATGTGAAATAGCCTAGATAGTGTTTCTAGTCAATTTTAGTTAATTATATTTACCAAATAAGCATGCATCTCCATTTTCTAAGCATATAAACAAAATAATAACAAGTGCAAGACCCCTTAGGCAATACTTTAGGGTTAGTGTAATCATAGCTACTTGTGTAAATAGTAAGAAAGACTTACCTGCAAGACTCTCTCAAAAGACAAAATATCTACTAACCTGACGTAAGAAAGGGATAAGGTGAGTCAATGCCCAGTGAGGTTCCTAACAATAATGCAATATAAAAATGAATGGAAAAAAATAAGGATGCAATATCATATATTAACTCAAGTCTACATGCATTAACTACACAGTGTATGCATTAACCATGTTTTATAAAAAAAAAAACATTTCCTTTAATTTGGGTTAAAACCTATCAATATTTGGATCCTTTCTATTACAAAAATATTCCTTTAATCTATTAATGTACACGATTAATATGTGGAAAAATATATTCCTTTGTCACTCATTTGCCATTTATCCTATATCTATTGAAATCATCAGTTTTATCTTTAAAACAGCCACTTTCATGGCATTTTCTAAACATATTACTACCACATACGCATTCGGTGTATAAAAGATTCATTTGCACTTATATATCAACCCGAACTTATAATCGTTATAGACTATTCAAATGCCTAGATCACAATTCTTTATTACTTTGTTTCATTTGACCTTTAATGTTACCAACACATTACCGTGTTAATTCTCTATATTCTTTAATCCGTTATACAATGGGTTTACCAATTATCTAAATTTCACATTCACCCACAATTCCATCTTATCCCATTTAAACCCAGAATATCCCGTTCGTATTCAATTATTAATTGTTTATCTTTCCTGAAATGTATCGATTCCATATATATCCATTAATTTTTTTTTACATCCCGGAGTTAACCATATCCCATTTATATATACGAGCTTTGACCATCTGCCATAAATATCATAGTGGTTGCTTACCTAACTATTGGTTTTGGGTCTAATCATAATCTGCACCCTAGGGCTTCGAGCTCTTCTTAAATTTTCCCGGTACTTCTTTGTGAAAACTCTTTCACTTTTCATTAGATTCATTTACTTGTGGTCCAACTGCCATTTTTACCAAAATACACGGCTTACTGTCATCCTTTTACTTGCACAATTGCATATTTTAGTTCGTTTATCACGTTACGATTCATACTCGGCCCAAAATCCATTTATCCCAAGGTAATTAACACCTTGTTATTTTCATTTATCATAATATTATAAACATTGAATACATACCTTCATTAAGTCCTTTCATTTACTAAGGTTTCACCCTTTATTTACCCTTTTTTAACCTTTAGGTCCTTATTTTTCCAATATTACAAACTCAATACCATTATATCTTTCGAGACTTTATCTTTATTGTCTTATGAAAAATATACTAAGATTCAAGGACCTTATAGGTGGTCATGTCCTATAATGATGGTATTAAATACACAAAAGCCAAATTAAGAGAAATATTTAAAGAGAAAGATCAAATATACACAACATAAGATATACGTGGTTCGGCAGCCTGCCTATGTTCGTGGAGTTTACGGTTCGTTCTTTTATTAACTTCAGGGAACTGGTCGATAGAGTTTTAGTATTTCTAGACGATATAATATCACATGCCCCTTTCAATGGGTGCGGGTTTATATTTATATATAATCTTAGGAAAGCCTTAAGCTCCATCAACAACTATTCATAGAAGTTTAGACCTATCATTTATAAGTTTTAGCCATACCAAGTGGCGGATACGTGGGAGTCTTCTATGACTTGGATTATTCATTAACTTGGTGTGAAAGAATCTTGGACGCTCGTGCCAATCACATGGAGGTCATGTACTAACGTAATTCTGGTCCCCACAACTGCCCCCAAAGCTCAGGATCGCTTTGAGGTCACTAGGCTTGTATCTAGGTCAGTTATTGATTCTGATAAATCTTCATATTTAAGGGAGTAGCGGTATTACTTCCTCAAAAGTGTTTATTGGTTGGAATTTCTGTTAGTTGGTCGAAGGGCAGTTTTCTAAATATCCTTAAAATTGGAGGATTTTTTTTCTCGCAGAGTGCCCTAGGGGCATGCTGGCAATTAGATTTTTTTTTATAAAACGTTGCTTCGATAGTCGTCACATGCTTGTGTAATCATTATAATTTATATAACTGTGAGGGCATTTCTCACCACAGGACAACGATTCCCACTATTTTCATAACTTTCAAGTTCATTTCAAAAACCTGCAATCTTTCAAAAGAAAGCTTTTCACTGTCGTCATTTCGTCTGTAGGAACTCTTGAAACTCTTTCTTCATTTCAATCGCTTTTCTTCACTTTTTCGCTTCCTCATTTTTATACTTTCATTGAGGTGTCATCTGTAACCATGGTGTACATTATTAATGAAAACACCGTGGAAATATGTAAACTTGACCATCAAATCCCCCAGTGGGTATCTGTAGGATTAGTTGAGGATCCTTGTGACCTCTACGCTCTTTTTGAAGGTCATTGGTTGCCTCAATCTTTATTACTGAGTATAGGGTCAATTTTCTCCTAAATCACTTATTTTTGGAGTTCTACAAATACTTTGATGTGTACCTAACCCAAGAGTCTCCAAACACAATGAGGATCATTAATGGGGTTCACCGTATTAACGAGTTATATAGGATTCATCTAAGTATCACTAAAATTATGTATTGTTACCATTGGGTGGAAACCACTGATAATATTAATTACATGAAGATGAGGGTGTCTAACTGAGCCCTGGTTGTGAATTTTCTAGATTCCAATAAAGATTATTGGGATCAATGGTTGATTGTGAAGAATTGGCAACATTCTCCCCTTCCTGAGGGTGTGGTGTATGAAAGGAAAAGATATCCCTAAGAAGGATGAGGAATACGTTAGAAAGTAATTAAGTTTGTTAGCTTTCTAATATTCTCTTGATTGAGGCTAATGTTTTGTTCTTCTCTCATTATTTTTTAAACAAAAAGCAAGAAGAAGATTCCTCGTAAAAGTGATCTTAACTTATTTGATCTTCGGATAGTTTAGGCTATCCAATAGAGGGTTGTAACCGTTGAGAATACAAGGTCAATAACATTTTTTCTCGGCTAAAATATTTCTACCACTTCTTTTATTATGAGGCAAGTAGAACAAATGCCACTCATCCCCATTGCCTTGGATGACCCAAAAGATTTGACCTCGCAAGGCTCAGCAGGGGAGGGATCAAATGATTCAGTAGAGGAAGGCACATCGTCTTCCCTTAAATCGCTTAACATTTCGTTGGTTTCTTCTACTATTTATCCTAGCGTCGTGGCAAAAAGGAAGGTTGTGAACTTGATCGTCATAAATGTTAGTTCCAAGTCTTCTCCCCTTGCTCACCGGCTGGGAAAAGAAAAAGATCTTGCGTAGCTGGCGAGCAAGAAAACTGAAGTTAGGGGTTCCACTAACCCAATGGACATCAACGATTCTCCAACCAAGTACCATGATCTTCTTTTGAAAAGGCACGAGAAGGATCAAATTCCCCCTCCCCTATTGGAAATTATGGGGTAAAAGATTATTGATAAGGGAAAAGGTTTTACCCAATCTATTGTTTTGCGCCCCGGCCTGGTTTCTAGACTTGATTCAGTTTGGGATTTTCCCTATAAATAGAGCAGCTACCTACGCCTTGCCCCATGCTTGGTTATTGGAGCGTGTCAATCACAGTCACTCCCTTATAAGTTGATCGTCTTTATATTGATCTTTCGTGTTTATTTCTTACTTGAATTTTTCTCACATTTGTTCGCCAGTTATTTTGCAGTTCTTGATTGATTATGATCCATTATTGGAGATAAATGACTGGCAAAAGGAGTTATATTTTAATGTGGATGTCACTTTCGAAGAGTTGGGAAAGTCCTTTGGGGATGCTCGGTTGTTGAATGCCACCCAAGCGGATGAGAAGCTGAAGCTCTGTGAAAAGGTTCAAAGACTGAAGGTCGAGAAGCCTGGAGGCCAAGAAGATTAATCTTCATAAGAAGATCGATAATTCAGTGGGTTAGTATAATCTGTCAAACATGCTAAAAAATCTTTTGAATACGCTAAGACTGAGGCCGGCCTCACCAAGACACAAGCCTACGAGGCGAAAGACAAAGTCAAGGAAGCCCTGGCTTGTGTGTTGAAGGTCAATATAAGGCATTTACTCATGACTGGGATAAAGCATTCACTAATGATGAGATCCAGATTACATACCCTAAAAAAGTATTTTTTTAAGAAAGGTTAGGATGAGTCTTTTGTCAAGGTTGGCACAAGTGAGGGTTCTGACCTCTTTAAGGAGCACGTCCTAGGTTCGCCTCCTCAATTTAAGGAAGATATTTAAGGTGATGATGAGGAAATGGTCGGAGGTCATGCTGGCACTACTATGCTTGATCTGGTATAAACCGACACCGATCAGAGTGAGGTCATGGATGCTAAGTAGGTTGTCGAGAAGGAGAAGGTCGACGAGATAGTCCCTTAGAGCTTTATTAAGAAATGCTAAGTAGGGGAGTGACCCATTTATAATACTTTTTTTACTGAAATTCATAATTTGATTCAATCGTTGCCGTTTTGTTCGATTTTTCATGCTTTTTCTATTTTTCAAGCTTATATATCAGACCACTTGTTCATGTTGTTTAACGTAAGACTTACAGCTCTGATCGCTACTCAGAAGGACATTCAAAAAAGATGTGGAAGACTGTTTGATGCAGGTCATTATGAAGATGATGAGGATGATGATCTTGACCAACACCTAGGTGTATATGTGTCTGCTCAAACAAAATAGGCGTACTTGGATCTTTGTCACCTCTTTCACTAGGTAGTTGCAGACAATGTTACTTTCCATGACATGATTTTTATTACCTAAGGCAGTCATGAGGAGATGTTAGCCAATATAAAGGCCGAATTCAAACAGAGACTTATCGATCTGAGTAGAGAGAGTGGATTTAATGATATATGAGCCTCCGTTGAGTCTACTCATTTGAGGAGGAATTTCATTTTGCACGTCGATCTTGTGGGATCTAGGGAGTTCACCTTTATTCTTGAGAAGGAGAACAACAATCTGACGGTTGAGTTTGAAAAACTTAATAAGTCAAGATCAATCGAACAGGAGGGAGAAGGTATTTCCTTTTTAGTAGAAGAAAATGCCCAGAGAGGAATTAGATAAAACTAAAAAGCCTTTAAATGACAAAGTTATAAATTTCAAGGGTCTATCCTCCTCCTAAAGGTAGAAGGATGGTCGTCTAGCAGAGATCTAGAGAAGACTAAGAAATCTTTGCTCATTAAAGTGTCGATCATTAAAATTCCAACCGAGAAGATTGACCGTCTCACATTCTAGTTTCATAAATAACCTCTTTAGGTATGGATGGACAATTATGATAAGGCCCTTCTCAATATAGATTATACCCTAAACAATTCTCAAAATGTTGGCTACAAAAATGGTTAGATCAACTCCCTCACAGTGGCAAAGGTCCCACATAATTCTGAGTTATGGTATTGGTATGACCCAGGTTGCCTTGATCAGTAAAAGACTCCTTATAAGCTTGATGTTTCATGTATCCCAATGGATTTCATTACAGTTAGCCTGATGAGGAAGTACCTCAATAACTACGACCTTGATGGAGGTTATAAACTCTACCGACCTCAACACTTGGTCGACAGGGTGAGTCATGGGGGTCGTCAAAGATCAGATATATGTCTGTGGCCATTACTCCTTACGCATTGGATGTTTCACCTACTGGAGTTAGGTGTTCAATGGATGAGACATATCGGTCACACAATTAATCAAACTATATTTACCATTTTATTATAATTTTTTCTTCTTTTTTCAATTTCCTGGTAATAACTCAAAATGTTAATAGAAATTTTTCATTTTGCTTCCATTTATAATGTGTGGTCTTCGGGTCTTACTTTTTAGGTGATTTCGTCACATCAAACCTTAGGCTTAGAGATGAAAAAGAAAAAATGCACCTATTTGTGGGGTCATTCCCTAACCCAGTTAGTCATAGGTGCCTAGGGTTTCTCAGTAGGCCTTTCATCATTTGTAATCCATTATTCATGTTTTATTAATCGTCAAAACTCTTTATATTAGCAGACCCTTATTCAGAGTTGGTCTATGGTCATTCAATCAATCTTAAAGAAGACATTTGAGAGAAGATAATCATCATAGAAATTAGTAATAAGTTAAAGAAAACTCATTCAGCTAATTGATCTTCTTTATTAAATACTCATATGTCTTCCACTTGGAACAATGCAGATATATAAATGTGAGAAGTCTAAAATAACTTCTTAAAAATAATTCAAAATTGAATAAGCTTAGTCATAAACTTAAATTTTAAAAGTAACATTTATTTAAAGTGGTTGTATTCCAAGCTTGGGGAACCTCTCTACCCTCCATTGTTTATAAGTGGTAGGCTCCCATTAAATCATCTCTAAACTTTGAATGGGCCTTCCCAGTTGGGCGAAGTATCCCATCTGAGGGCTTTTTTTCATTGCCAACGATCTTTCTAATTACCGTATTCCACGATCTTAATTATTCTAGCTTTGACCCACGTTGTATTACTCAGCCAATTTCTATAAGTATGAGGAAAGTTTTACAAGAGCATATTTTTCTTTTCATTGGTTATGGCAAGCTCTACTCTGATTGCTTCTTTGTTGAGATCTTAATTGACTAAGGTGGACTTCACAGTCGACAGACCTAACTTAAGTGGGATGACCGCCTTTATACCATAAGCCAAACCAAAGGATGTCTCCCTCGTTGAACACATGTGCATTGTTCGAAACTCCTAGAGAATGTAGGGGAGTTGGTTGACCTAAGTACCCTTTTCTTTCTCCAATTTCATTTTATTCCACCGAGGACTGTCCTTTTAGAGGCTTGCGCTTGCCTGTTGCTCTGAGGGTAGGACACTGAACTATAGTAATGCTTAATACCATGCTCGTCGTAAAAGCTCTAGAAGAGGATGTTCTCAAACTAAGTTTTGTTATTCGTGATGATAATTCGAGGGATGATGAATAGTGTTATGATGTTTTTCCATATAAAGTCAATCATATTGACATCTCATATGTTTGATAAAGGATCCCTTTCAACCCATTTAGAGAAGTAGTTTGTGCTGACTAACAGATATTTTTTACTACCAGATGCGAGGGGCAACGGGCCGACACTGTCAAGCCCTCACTGGGGAAAAGTTTAAGAACTTGCGAGATATTTGAGATCGCGGGCTGATTGATGTACTAATAGCGAGAAGAACTGACAACTCTTGCATTTTTGAATTTAGGCAACAGCTTCCTTTTGCTTACATGGCCACCAGTATCCTTTTTTTATTGCCCTAAATGCTATATCAATCGGCCTTTTGTGTGGATCCAACATATCATCTTATGAAGCTCGTAGAAGTTTTTCTCAACGTTGTCTAGGTGCAAGCATTGGAGGTAAGGTTCTAAAAAAGATCACCGATAAAGCTTCTGATCCATTGCTAAGAATGGAAGTGACCAGTTTTCACCCGTATTTTATGTGATTCTTTCTTATCAATTAGAAGGTCATCTTCTTTTAGGTAGTGCACGATTGGATCCATCTAACTTGGGGTCCTATCTATGACCATAAATTTCCTAGAAATTTTCCTTCATCGATACTAGGTTAGTTGAAGTATTCTACTTCAATTGTTCATTTCATATTACCCTTAACACCTGAAGTGAGCGTGGCCAGTGTGTCTGCATGACTATTAGTCCCTCTTAAGAATTATTACACTTGTACGTGCTCGAACTAGGTGACTAGGTAATCAGCTTCTTCAAGGTATGTGGCCATGAACTCATCCCTAGTGTTTTACTCTCCTCATTTCCGATTTGACACGAGCCTTGAGTCGTAAAAGACATCAAGGTGATAGGCTCCTAGGGAAAGGGCTTTTCGTAATCCACCGAGCAAGGCTTCATACTCAGCTTAATTATTAGAGGCTTGGAATCCTAAGTGAATTGCATACTCGAGAATAGTTTTTTATAGGTATACTAGTATTATTCTAACTCCAATCACCTTAGAATTTCAGTCTCCATCAACATACAGTACTAATCTATCATATTCTTTGATCGGTTATAGGATAGGTTCTTTACTTCCATTGCCATTTTCTATTGGTCCTTGGTCCCTAGAAAAATTAGCGATGATGTCCTCTATGAGTTGCCTTTTAACTAAGGTTCTAGGCTGAAACTAAATATCAAACCTTCTAAGTTCTATCGACCACTTGGACATCCATCCAGATAGGTCATCCTTATTGAGCATTGCTTTCGGAGGGAAGGAGGTTAGAACATTGATAGTATGATCCTCAAAGTAATGTTCTAACTTCTTGGAGCCTATTGCCAGCACATATAAAAGCTTTTCTAACGGTAGGTATCTTTTTTCAGCATCAAGCAATGTTTTTTTCAGACAATAAATTGGAATTTGACCACCATTCTTCTCGCAAACCAAAGTTGAACTAACACTATCATTGGACATTAATAGATACAAGTATAAAGGACCCTTATCTCTTGGAAAGGTCAGTAATAGTGGTTTTCTCAAACAGGTATTTATTTCTTCAAATTCCCTGGTGCATTTGTTATTACATACTTCATTCCTTTATTTCTTAAGTACTTAAAATACATGTTGGCACTTCTCTAAGGATCTAAATACGAAGCGGTTGAGTGCGGCTAGCATGTCAGTCAACTTTTGCACCTTGTGCACTACATTGGGGAGCTTCACCTTCCCGATGGCCTCAATTTGTTCATTGTTTGCCTCAATACCTCTTTGACTAATTAGTCCAATGAACTTTCCCGATTATACCCCAAGGAGAACTTGGTCACGTTTAGTTTCATCCTGTAGTAACGAAAGACTTCAAACATTTTTTCCAGGTTTGTAAGGTGATCCCCCTTCCTTCTACTTTTCACAAGCATGTCATATATATATATATATATATATAGTGTGTGTGTGTGTGTGTGTGTGTGTGTGTGTGTGTCTCCTAACTTCTCCTTGAACATGTTCGTCATAAGTATCTGGTAGGTTGCCCCGGAATTTTTTATCCGTATGGCATCACCCCGTAGCAATGCAACCCCAGCATAGTGATCAATGAAGTATTTTTTGTATCGGGAGCGAACATCGGGATGATGATACCCTGAGTAGGCATCGAGGAAGCTCATACATTCATGATTAGTGATGGCATCGACCAACTGATCTATCTTGGGCAAAGGAAAACTATCCTTTGGGTATACATGATTCAGGTCAGTGAAGTCTATGTAGACTCTCAACTTCCCATTACTTTTGTTCAGGACTATCGGGTTTTGATAGCCACTTAGGGAAATGAGCTTCCTTTATGGACTGTGCCTCTAGAAGTTTCCCCACTTCCTCCTCAATAGCCTTAGCCTTCTCGGGCGCAGTTCATCATGCTTTTTTAGTCACTAGTGGATTGAATGTATCCACGTGGATTTTGTGACACGTAACTTTTGGATCTATTCCTTACATATTATACGGTTGTCAGGAAAATACATCTTGGTTTCTTTTGAGGAAAATAACCAGCTCTTTTTTATCTTCATCTGTGAGTGAACAGTCGATAAAGAACTTCTTTTTAGGCTGATTTTCATCAAACTCTACCTTTTGAAGGGATTCCATAACACGGTCAATAAGGACAACCTTGAATTCCTTAATACTAGGTCACCCATGCTTCTTGCTTCTATTCGCATGGTATGGAGACTTCCCCTAGATCTACTGATTTTTCCTTTTTCTCTTGCTTAGGTCATATAGCAGCTTTGAAACATTTTCTGGCTAAGGATTAGTTCCCCTGTATATCCATGACTCCCTTATTAGTGATGCATTTTATACTCTGGTGGTGGGTAGAGGGCATAAACCTCATAGCATGAAACCACCCTCTGCCAAGTATAACATTATATGGGAAATCTATATCTACCATGAGGAACTCAATAAGTTTAGATATTCTTCCTTCCCGAACGGGGATAACTACCTTTCTCGAGGCAAAAGTCATTCTTCCAATAAAGCAGACCAAGGGAACGGTGGATTCCTACAAGTCATTTATATACAGGTACAACTAATTAAACATCATGAGGTATATCATTTTCGAGGAGCTCCCCTAATCCACCAACAACTTGTTGACATCTCAATTAGCAATTCTTAGAGTGATTATAAGAGCGTTGTGATGGCGAGTCCTTAGTCCTTCTTTGATCAAATCATCATCTGTGAAAACGATATGCTTCGTATAATCAATATCTTCAGGTCATCGGGATTTTCCTGCAATGGGGTTAGCCAAGTCAATCAGAAAGGCTTCCATGACTGTTATGAGTTTCTTTACTTCCATCATGAGGGAGTTCCCCTTGATTTGGTTTGGGTTTAATTCCCCATGAATCACTGAGAATTCATGACCTAAACATTCATCCAAGACGTTCTCTAGTCTTAGACCCCCATGGATTATCGTGAATTTGTGTCCCGTGTTATCATCCAACATGTTGTTTGGTCTCTATTCGTGTACATGTTGTGTTGTCCATTCTTTCTTTTCTAGGAAGTCGTTTAGGTTCCCATCCTGGACCATTTCCTCAAAGTAATACTTGAGCGCCTTGTGATTTTTTGTCTTGTGATCGTGAACTTTATGATATTCACACTTCAATGCATGGTTACTCTTCTTGGGATCGCTAAACATCTTCTTGGGGCACTTGAAATATTACCAACCTTTTATCATGTAAAATATCTTATAGCTCGATTCAGAGAACACCATGTTAACTTCCTTGAACGAATTTTTAGGATCCTTCTTCCTGGCTCCTTTCATCTTTCTATTTTTCTTTTCTCCCTCCTTTCTTATTTTCCCCCTCTTTGTTCCCATTTTTGGACTGCTTTTATCGATCTCCTTCCTTACCAACTTCGGTCACCGTATCTACAACCTTGGTGTATTTTTTTATCCTTTTTATAATGCCATCGATTGTAATATCTTTTTACTTAGTGAGGGATTAGTAAAGTATAAAACTTCTCTAAAGACAAATTTTGAAGGACGCCACCTCAACTTGCTCATTGCAATCCTCTACTTTATTGTACACCTCACAGTGCCTTCTAGCATACTTGCAGAGTGTTTTCAGGGGATTTTTCTTCATCGTTAAAAGTGAATTTATCTTTTAGGGATGAGTGATTCTAGTAATGAATCTATTCGTGAAGGACTTGATCAGCTACTTGAATAAGGCTATTGATCGGTGTGGCAGTTTTTCAAACTACTTTTCGACAGTGTCTTTAAGACTGAAGGGGAATATTCGGCACATCAATCCTTCGTTAGTGTTCCACAGCATCATCGCCTGGAGATATTAACTAACATGATCGATAGGATCAGTCGTCTCGATATAGATATTGAATCGAGGGGATTAAACTCCTTGGGAGGCTCAAATTCCTCTACATACCGGCTAAAAAGTGATTTTATATGATAAAAAAAGTGTTCTTTTAGTAATCCCTAATGGGTTGGGTGTCTCTCTACCTCTCTTCTGATGAAGTCACATAGCTCTTTGTCTCCTTGTCATTCATCAAGGCGTGGTCTCCCTCCAGGAGACCTCCGGCAATGAGAAAATTCTTTTAATCATTGAGCACTCCTTCCTCGATTATGAGATCTACTCGCCTAAGGGCTAGAAATTTGTGAATCGCACCCATGATTTCGCTTCTCCTTATGGGATTCCTTATCTATCTTCTCTAAGAGTTATTGGAGCGTGGCGTTTTGCTCATATTGGATCATGTTGGTATCCCTTTCATCTTTAAGGCACTTCCCATAGTTGCCGATGAGCCTTGAGATCCAGTTAGATCATTTAAGCTCATCACTATTCACTGTTCTATCCTCCTGAGGATGATAACTAGCATCAGAGGATTAGTAATACTCACCAATCTCATATTTAACTCTCTGAGAGGGTGGGTTAGTTGGTGACCCTCATGGTTGTCGTGATTGTCATAGTCAAGGGGATAGTCCTTTGGGTCCTCATAACCATGTTTCTTATGACTCTCCTGGTCATTGACATTCATATGATCTTGGTTAGGTGAGTGAAACATCTCAGGAATTTAGCTAATGGAAAAAACTCATATTATTTCTCATAAACGACGTCAATTGCAGATGATAATTTCCCATAGTGATAGTATTCAATGCGCACAATCCAAATTAAGAGATATATTTAAAGAAAATGATCAAATACACACAACACGAGATATATGTCGTTCAAAGACATGCCTACATCCACTGGGTTTAGGGTTTGTTCTTTTATTAACTTCAGGGACCTAGCCAGGAAAGTGTAGTACGGCTCGACGATAAAATACCACATGCCCCTCTCAATGAGCGACGGATTTATATTTATAAAGAAACTTAATAGAGTCCTAAGATCCGTCAATAGCTATCCCTATAATTTCAGACCTATCCTTTATCACTTTCATCTATTCCAAGTGATGGATATGTGGGAGTCTTCTATGACTTGGACTCTTTATTAACTTGGTGCACAAGAAGCTTGGGCACTCGTGTCGAGCACGTGAAGGGAATGTGCTTGCATAATTTTGGTCCCCACACCCCTTAATTAAATTCACTCTAAGTTAGGGTAGTTTATGAAAAAAGTGTGACTTATGGTACCAATTTGTAAACTTTAAAATTTTCGAGGCAAAAATGTAATTTCTATATTTTTAGGTACTATTTTTCGAATAAATAATCTTAGGGGATGTTTTGTAATTAATCCAACATTTTCTCAATATTTCAAGTTTAACACTTTAAACTAGCTCTTAAACGTATTTATGTATATTCGCGGTGCCTAAATCCACACCCATTTACATGTATCACATTTATACAAATATTCCATTTTGGGATTTAAGATAAACTTCCTCTAAAATTAATTAACTCCTATTAGGTCCTCAGACCTTAGGCTAAACTTAGAAGTAAGAATCGAAGACTCGCAACTTTTATGAAACACTTATATTGAAACATCATAGGTACAAAAAAATGTTCTTTTCATTTCATTTCAATCAGTGGAGTACATCATTGGAAATATTTCTCGCGATGCTCTACATTCCAGGGGTGAGAAAGTTCACATGGAACTCAAAGTGGGGAACTTAGTCTTAAGAGATGTCACCATTGCCACTAGAAATCCAAGTGAAGGAGAACTGGGCCCCAAGTGGGAAGTCCCCTCAGCATTATCCTTGGGTTTAAACAGAGATATCCTTAATGTGAGTATCGCAATCTCTGTAATGCCGAAGGTCAATAAAAATGGTGTTTCCCATGTTGGACGTTTGGTTGTGGTTCTATAGGCCCACAAGATGCTTGGTAGTTCCTCATACCATTATCCTTTATCTTTCTCCAACCTTTTCTTCAAAATGGTGAAGATGGATTTGTTGGTAACTTCGACTGGACCATTAGCCCGAGGATGCCCTAGTGATGAATAATGGTTGTTGATCCCATAGTCCGAGTAGATTTCTCTGAAAGTTGGGTTGTCAAACTGCTTCCCGTTATTTGAGATGATAGCCCTTAGCCATCCAAACCAGTATGATGTTTTTCATATGAAGTTAGTGGTTTTCTTCTCAGTGATAGTGGCAAAAGGTTTAGCTCGAGCTCACTTTGTGAAGTAATTAACCATCACAATGCAAAATTTATTCCGACCTTTGGGGAGAGGCATAAGCCCTAACAAATCCACCCCTTACTAAGCAAAGGACCGTAGACTTAGCATTGGGACCATTGTTTATATTGGTTGCTTTAGAATGAAGGTAAACCTCTAACACTTATCACATCATTGTACCAAGTCATTTGATTTTTATTCCAAGGTGTTCCAGAAGTATCCTTATCTCAAAACCTTATAGACTAAGGTATTGGGTCCAGTGTGAGCTCCAAAAATACCTTCGTAGAAGTCTTCGAGGGAATAGTTATCTTATAGCAGCATGAAGTATCATTGAGGTACTGAAAAATGCCCATTCTTGAACATGACCCTATTCTCCATATAGTATCTGGATGCTAAGGACTTCAGGTGTCTAGCCTGGATCTTGTCTGAATGTAAGATCCCATTTTTGAGGTATGCCTTGAAGGGTGTAGTCTAATCTAAGCTTTGGTCCACCTCTACAACATTAATCGGGAGCTCGATAATGCTTGGTTGATCCAAAGTGACCATCAGCATCCCTAAATATCCCTCGTCTAATTAGGCCACCCGAGCAAGATGGTCGGTGTCGAAGTTTTTTACTTTAAACACCATTTTGATGTTGAACTTAAGGATCCTCTCAATGAGGTGATTTAAAGTTGCCAAATGACCCTCCATTATTTTGCCTTTTTCCTCATAGACCTTAATGACTTGACTGACTACCAGCTAAAAGTTGTTGATAGCCTCAACCTTCTTTGCTTTTAAATGAATGGACAAACCAAAGCCCGCCACTAAGGCTTCATACTCTGCCTCATTGTTAGAGGCTTTGAATTAAAAATTTAGGGAAAGAGATACTAAACCTCCTTCTAGGATCATAAGATAAAGTCGGGCTCTGTTGTCTGAACTATTGGAAGAGCCATCTAGGTGCAAGACAATGTTGGTGAGGCGGGGTCTATTTATAGGAACAATGATTTTTTTGGGTTCATTGGTCATTGTTGCTCCTGTTCCTGAAATTTCAATGTCATCCTCTACTTCTTCCAGGTTGTTTAACTCTGCAATGAAGTCAACTTAGGTCTGACCTTTGATGGTACTTCGTGGCTAGTATTTGATATTAAATTCCCCCAACTCCACAAATCACTTGACAAGCCTTCCTGAGGTATCAGACCAATGAGGGATTTGTTATAGGGACTAATAAGTCATGACCATGATGGTATTTGGTTAGGAGTAAGGCCTCATACGTTTGGCCGGGGTAATAAGGCAGAAAGAGAGCTTATTTATCCTTGGAAACTTATTTGTATCCCCTTGCAAAGATCGATTGACATAATATACGAGATATTAGACCCTGTATTCTTCCTGTATAAGGTCTGAGCTGACAGTAGTTAGGGAGGCATCAACACATAAGTACAATTCTTCCCGAGTGATGGTCTGTGATAATAGAGGTGAAGACCCCAAGTACTTCTTTAGACTTTGGAAAGCATTTTCATCATCTTGAGTCCATTACATGGATTTCTTCAGCATTATGAAGAAAGGTAGACACTTATTTGTACCTTTCGAGACAAAACAATTGAGGGTATCAACTCTCCCAAAAATGCGTTGGCCCTCTTTGACTGTCCTAGGAAATTCCATGTTGAGAAAAGAACATTTATTTGGGTTGAGTCTCATCTGATTCCTTATAAGGATAACGAAGGTTTCCCTGAGGTTTTATACATGCTCTTGATCTTCCACACTTTTGACCAGTATATCATCGATGTCGACTTCCATGGATTTACCAATGAGGTCTTTGAAGATAGAGTTAACCACCCTCTTATAGGTTGTACCTACATTATTCTAGCCAAAAGGCATAGCTTTATAGAAGTAGGTACCTTTTTTTGGGATAAATAAGGTATTTTCGTCATCAATGAGAGCCATAATAATTTGATTGTACCTAGAGTAGGCCTCCAGTAAGGAGAGGGGTTCATGACCAACAGATAAGTCCACCAAAATGTTAAAGTAAGGTAGAGTGTAGCAATCTTCGGGATGCTTTATTGAGGTCAGTGAAGTCAAATACAACCGCTAATTGTCTTTGAATTTGGACACTAGTACCACATTTTAGAGCAACTCTCGGTATTGCACTTCTCGAATTAAATTAGTTTTTAAAATCTTATTGACCTTTTCAGTAGTAGTTATGTTCTTTTCAGGGTCAAATAACCTCTTTTTCTATCATACTGGCCTGTGGTTTGGATCCATGATAAGGTAGTGGACCATAAGCTCAGTATCTACTTTGATCATGTCTGACTCTAGGCAAACACATCTTTATTTTCTTTCCAGAACTGGGTCAGCTCCTCTTTAAGGAAAGATCTCAAATAAACCCCTAGTTGGACGACCTTCGTTGGAACCTCTTCATCAATGCTAATGGTTACCATAGCCTTAGACAGCTCACCTCTATGTTCCTTCTCTTTACCTCGTAGATCCAGAGTATCCATAGTCATCAACTATACGCTCAAACTCTCTCGTGGGACCTCAGGCATTTCATGTGGAGGAGTAAGACCTCCGCAAGGACTAATGTACATCTTTGTGAACTTTTTGGGATCTCAGGAAAGCATTGGGAAGTCTTCATTGCCCCCTTATTTTCTCTCATGTATGTGTTGTTGAAAATAATCTAATACACTAAGGTGTCAAGATTAATAAAAATTCTCTTTTAACTCTTTGGTAAAAACTATTAAACTTCAATGGTTGAAAATACATGCACACAGAAAAGTTTATTTCTGGTTAGTGTGATTTTCAAATTAAATGGATTTAAATTTGAAATAGAATGAGATGATGAGAAGCGGTTTATCACATAATAATTTGATAGCAAGAAAACCAGCGTACTAAAAAATCTCGGGGCTTTTAGTACTAAGGCCAAATACACCACAAGTTCACTATAACAACAGTTCAAGTACAATTTATAAATTACAATGTGTAAATAAATATGTAGAACCAAAACACCCAGTACACCAAGGATAGTACTAAATAACCCCACAACTACTGAAAAAGTACCATACCAAAACAGCACAAACAGTAGACTTAGTAGTACACACACCCATAGCTTCACACTCAAGACAAGAGTGTCAGCTAAAATGAAATACAAAAATAAGTTTTTGGTTTTCATAGGAGGTTGGAACTTCAAACTTAAAGAACGGATAAAAAAAAATAATTGCTTTAGGGTTTTAAGTTTCAAACGTGTGAAAACCTAAAAGTCAATTTTGTGTCAAAAGTTTAGATCATGAGTTTTTACAAACCATAATTGTGTAATACCCCGTACTTTTGACTATATTTATTTTTGGGATTAATAAATTAAATTGCGTATTAATTGGAAATTAATCCGGGTTATAGATACTAATGAGATGCGAATTGGTATTTGATTATGTGCATATATGATTATATATGTATTTGGTATTATAAAATTTGTCGTGAGATTTATATACGGCAATTTGGAAATTTTATTGAGACGCGTGGAACCGCCGCGTCACGGTGTAATATTTTGATAATAAAAGTGAATTTAAAATATATAATCCGTATGGTCATTTTGAGTGCGCCAATGCGTCCGGAAGGGTCGAGATAGTCAGAAAACACTAGCCGGGGGTATAGTTTGGGTCCCGGGGTATTTTTAGGCCATACCGGCAACTTAAAGGGTATTTTGGTAATTTTACATTTTGAGGAATTAAAAGTGACGAAAATTAGAGATGTAAATCTGATGTGGATATAGACCCACTAAGCCCATAACCAACCCATATTAACCCTTTTAGCTACGGAGGCTAACATTAGGTTTACAATCTTCCCCAAATCAAACCCTAGCCACCTTAAGCCACCATTGGAGAAGGAGCTTAGAGAGAGAGGAAACTCTGCAGAATCTTCACCAAACCTACACCAAAATCAGAAATCAAACCAAGGCAAGTGTTTTAATTAGATTTAAATTCGTATAATGTTTCCCCCATGTTAGAAAATTGATAAATTACAACTGTTCTTGAAAGATAATGAAAATCCATGTAGTTTGGAGTTTAGAACTTGAAAATTTTGAAAAGAATTGCATGTAGTATGATAGGTAGATGATTTCCCTTATAATAATTGTGATTTGAAGGAATTAAACGAAATAAATTCTGGGATTTGATGATGATATAAACCTAGGGTTCATGTTCTAGAGAAATTGGGAAAAGTGTAGAGATTTGTAAATTTGGTTGATGTTATGATGATCCAATCCTTGAAAACATGTTAGGAGATGATGTAAATATGTTTAGGATGAATTAGAGACCCTAAAACGTTATTGGGATGAACCTTGGAAGAGATTAGAAGTGATAAAAATGGTGAAAATCGAATTGGGGAAAAATCTGGGCCGAATCTGGTAGCTCGTTAGAAGCAGTCCCCAAGTCGTTCGAACGAACTCGTTCGAACGAGCTTCTAACGAGTTGACCAGTCGTTGCTAACAAGTAGGAATTTCGTTCGATATCTCGTTCGAACGAGATATCGTTAGAAGGGACAGTTCGTTCAAACGAACTGGATCTCGTTCGAACAGTCTCGTTCGAACGAGACTTCTAACGAGCTGACAGTCCAAACTTGTTCGAACAGTCTCGTTCGAACGAGACTTCTAACGAGTTGACAGTTTGGTCCTTTTTGGACTGTTTTGATTTTTGGAGTCCTGGAAACGGGTTCGAGGGTAGAGTTAACATTCTTTGATGATGTAAGGATAAATTTTGGGACTTTTGGATTATTATGAGGAGTAAATTATATACGAGAGTTGTATTACATGGACGGTTTGGGTTGAGACGTGAGTGGTTACTACGACGTGAGAAACTATAGCCCGTATGATTATAAATCGGATTAGTATAAATTGTGATGATTATAAGTTAGTACGAGAATGCAATATGCACTACGATTAAAAATACGGTATTACTAAGATATGTGTTTACTTAGTATTGGTATATGGATTGTGTGTATGACATATCTACCATACTTGCTATCACGGGAGGTTGCGTTCGCTTAGGACCCTCTAATCCTTGTGTGCCTACGGGGGGGATATAGACTGGTACCTCAATGAACATAGGTCATAGAAGGACTTATTGTGATATTAATAAGTCTGCTGATCATGGGAGCGTAGGTATGTGCGTGACCCATGTGATGGTGACTGTGTTCGCCTCCACTATTTGTGATTTGTGTTATCTGAACTATTCCTGAGAGATTCGGAATATGTGATCCTTATGTACGTGATGTACCGGGATGGATAGCAGAGTATGTGCGCACCGTAGCTTAATTCTCGGGGTGCTTGTATTGTATATTTATGATGTGAATAATATACATTTAATTAATGAGAATCCTCATGTTAATGTTGTAAATATATTACGGTATTGTTTCGAGAAATATAACAAGTTAACTGTTAGTTATTTATATTGCATATTGAGCATCTGAGTTTACATTAAATCCCTATCTAATTACGAGCGTTATATGTTAATAGAACCGGGTAATAAGGGTAGAAACTATTACAGTCTAACTAGTTATGATGTCACTTAGCTAGTGGTTTATATCGTTGTAGATGGGTACTTACGTTAGGAGTGCACAGTTAGACGAGAGGTGAGAATATAATGTGAGTGCACGTCCTAACATGTACTTTGCATTTTATATTTTAAATGTTTTTAAAGCACTTGCAGGTTTTTAAAATATAACTCCACATTCGGGCTCTGACCCGTTTGCTTTTCAAATCTTTTTCTTGTAAAACCATTTTTAGGTGCCCAGCCACAAGGACACCAAGCATAGGATACTCATTCAGGTGACGAGCTGTAGTTGCTTGTGGAAGCTACAGGGATTTGCATGTAGACGCTTCTATCTTTTGGATTCCAGAGTCACTATCTATCAGTTGTAGGGCATGTTGCCCATTTCTATTTAGAGACATCTTTTACATTCCAGTTTTCAGACTTTAGCATGTTTTATTTCAGTTCGGTTATTTATTTCAGTATGGGATTGTAGTGAGGAGTGTTCCTCCAGACTTTATTTCCTCTTTTGTGATGGTTATTCGTTTTACTTCAGTATGGTGAATGGTGTTATTTATTTCTTCATTACACTTGTTGCATGTTAATCAGATTTTAAATAAAATTTGGCACTTACTTTTTAAATACTAGGTGGTTAGTAAAAATAAAATGTTTTCGACAGTGATGCTATTAACTGAGCCAACTTGGCATTTTGAATTAATTTAATAAAGGAGTAGCTACCCGGTATTTAATTAGTCGGGGTGTCACAGGTGGTATCAGAGCATCAGGTTCTAGTGTCCTTTAGGATCTGTACGGCTATTATGTTTCCGCTAGATTTCTTTGATATAGAGCAATATATTTTAGGACTGTTGTACTCTTTTTGTGTATGCTTCGTTCTTCAGCTTTATTAAGTTTATAACCGTGAACTTATAAACTTTGTTCTTATTTCAGATGCCTCCACGACGTGCACGACGAGTTCCCAGGAATGCAATGCCCGAACCCCAGCCCGCTCCAGTTCAGGGCATGATGAACGCCGCTGAGGTTGCTGCTATAGTAGCCCAAGCGGTAAATGCCGCGATTGCCGTGATTCAGCAGGCACCGCCTCAGGCACCGGTTGTCGCGCCAGCACAGGTTAATGCATTCCCGTCTGCTTGGGAGCGTGTACGAGACGCTTTTCAGAAAGCGCATCCGCCAGAGTTTGCAGGTAGCTCAGATGTGGTAGTCTCGAGCCAATGGAGGAAGGACATACAGAGGCATTTGAGGATGCATGAGTGCACTGATATTCAGAAACAGGTGCTAGCTACTTTCAAGCTAGTGGGATCTGCACTGCAGTGGTGGGAGTCTATTACCACCGTGGAGGAGAGGGATACCCTCACGATTCAGGAGTTCTGGGTGCGGTTCGACCACAAGTACTTTCCGTCCGCAGTTCATACAGAGATGAGGAGGAAGCTGATGAGTTTGAAGCAGGAAGGTAAGACAGTGGCTGAGTATGAGGCCGAGTTCACTAACCTGTTGAATATCGTTCCAGACGAGATTCCAACAGAGAAGAAGAAGATTGAGAAGTTCACCGATGGGTTGAATTGGAGGATCCGTCAGCATCTGCTAGGGAACCTATCGTTGGCCACGTATTCTGATGTGGTTAACGCTGCATTATTGCACTGCCAGGACCACCGTTTTCATATGGCCGAGGGCAAGCGATCGGGGGAGTCTAGCCATCAGGGCAGGACTGGAGGACATAGTGCCAGCGGGGCACAACCTGGTCAGGGGCAGAGACAGAATGAGCAGGGTACCCAGCAGGGGGATAATAAGAGGTTCCGGTCAGGGAACTACAGGCAAGGACAGGGAGGTTTCCGTCAGGGCCATCAGGGTCCAAACGGCCATCAGGGCTAGCAGGGGCAGAATGGGCAGCAGTTTCATCAGGGCCAGCAGGGCCAAGGGAGGAACGGTAACGGCCACCAGGGCCGGGGACAGCAGGGGCAGAGGGGAGGGAATTTCCCAGGGAAGTGCTTTGTTTGTGGCAAGACTGGCCATAAGAAGCAGGATTGTCCTGATAGGGGCAGGGGCCCACAGCAGCAGCAGCAGAGTGCTCGCCAGGAGCCACAGAGACCTATGTTTCCCGCCGCTCTTCCCGCACCGCCACAGATGGCAGCATTGCCACCCATTCCAGCAGTCCCAGTTCAGCAGGGGCAGCTACAGTATGGACGTGTCTACAACGTTCACCAGGCTGGAGTTCCACAGGCACCGCCCGCGATCGAGGGTACGTTTCCTATCCATGGCACTATGGGTCGGGTGTTATTTGATACGGGTGCTACACACTGTTTTATAGCTACACACTTCGCGAAAGCTTTAGGATTGTTAGCTACGGTAGAGAGCACAGTGACGTGTGTCGACTCACCATTAGGGAGTGGGTCACTTATTTTCTTTATATGCCGGGGAGTGGGAGTAGAGATTGGTGGTTTGGTATTGCCTGCAGACATGTTAGTGTTAGACATGCATGTTCACGATGTGATCATCGGTATGGATTGGCTCGTAGCATATAGGTCCATGTTTGATTGCTTCAGCGGGAGCATTATTTTTGCCATTCCGGGGCAAGAGATGTTTATAGTGGCGATGCCTCGCCCAGAGGGAGGATCGACCGCTCATCTGTATTACATAGAGGAGGATACCTCTAAGGAGGTTGTTATTCCTTTAGATTCGATCCCGGTTGTCAGGGAGTATTCGGATGTGTTTCAGGAGATACCAGGCTTGCCACCCAGTCGAGAGATAGACTTCGTTATAGATTTTCTATCGGGCACGAGACCTATAGCACGCGCACCGTACCGTATGGCTCCAGCTGAGATGAGAGAGCTACGGGATCAGATAGAGCAGCTGTTAGGACAGGGCTTTATTCGCAGGAGTACCTCACCTTGGGGCGCTCCAGTTTTATTTGTGAAGAAGAGGGACGGTTCACTGAGATTGTGTGTGGACTACCGAGAGTTGAATAAGGTCACGATACGGAATAAGTATCCGTTGCCTCGAATCGATGACTTATTCGACCAGTTGAGAGGAGCTTCTTTCTTCTCGAAGATTGACTTGAGGTCGGGATACCATCAGTTGCGTATCAGGGAGGAAGATGTCTCGAAGACCGCGTTCTTATCGAGATATGGTTCTTATGAGTTTCGGGTTATGCCTTTCGGCTTAACCAACGCTCCAGCAGTGTTTATGGACTTGATGAACAGAGTGTTCAGGGATTTCCTAGACCAGTTTGTCATTGTCTTCATTGATGATATTCTGGTTTACTCTCAGACAGAGGAGGATCATGCCGAGCATTTGAGGCAGGTTTTGCAGACACTTCATCAGAACGAGTTGTATGCAAAATATGAGAAGTGCGGGTTTTGGCTGAAGGAAGTCCAGTTCTTGGGTCACATTATTTCCGAACAGGGAATATCTGTCGATCCGGGGAAGGTATCAGCGGTGAGGGAGTGGGGACAGCCCATGACACCAACGGAGATTCGTAGTTTCTTGGGTCTAGCAGGATATTACAGGAGGTTTATTCGGGGTTTCTCGGAGATAGCAGGTCCTTTGACACATCTTAATCGTAAAGGTGTGCCGTTCATTTGGAGTGATGCCTGTCAGTTGGCATTCGATGAGTTGAAGGACAAATTGACCTCAGCACCTGTGTTAGCATTGCCGAGGTCGGGAGTTGAGTATTTGGTTTACACCGATGCGTCTTTGCAAGGACTGGGAGGTGTATTGCAGCAGGAGAGACAGGCCATAGCTTATGCTTCCCGTAAGCTTAAGCCTCATGAGAAGAATTACCCCACGCATGATTTGGAGTTGGCGGCAGTGGTATTTGCCTTACGTATTTGGAGGCACTATCTTTTGGGGGAGAAGTTTCAGCTGTTCACGGATCACAAGTCACTACAGTATCTGTTCACGCAGAAGGAATTGAATATGCGGCAGCGTAGGTGGCTTGAATTTGTGAAGGACTACCAGTTCGACATCCAGTACCACCCGGGTAAGGCTAACGTGGTAGCAGACGCGTTGAGCCGCAGGCCAGCAGATGAGGTGGCAGAGGTGTGGAAAGCTAAGTGGAAGGAATTGGGACACCAGGATGCAGTGGCCCGATCTTTCATGTCTGTGATGACCGTTACACCGCAGATTGTCACGAAGGTAGTACGGGCACAGGCTAATGACGCGTTCTGTCAGGAGCAGATAGTTCGATTACTTACAGAGGGAGCCGAGTCCTATACCGTTACCTCAGACGGGGGATTACGCTTCAATGGGAGATTGGTAGTTCCAGAAGGGGAAGAATTGCGGCACGATGTGATGGCAGAGTCACACGGCTCACGGTTCGCGGTACATCCCGGAGGGGACAAAATATACCAAGGCATGAGACGACAGTATTGGTGGAGCGGTATGAAGAGAGATATCGCTGAGTTTGTCTCGAAATGCGCCACTTGTCAGCTCGTAAAAGTGGATCATCAGAGACCGGCAGGATTTCTACAGCCATTGGAGGTCCCGGTGTGGATGTGGGAGAGCATATCCATGGACTTTATCACGGGGTTGCCTACGTCGCAGAGGGGTCACGACTCCGTTTGGGTAATTGTGGACAGGTTGTCCAAGGTCGCTCACTTCTTACCCGTAAGGACTGACTACACTACGGGACAGTATGCCCAGCTCTTCATTTCAGAGATTGTGAGACTTCCCGGTGTGCCCCTAAATATCGTGTCTGATAGAGAGAAGATATTTGTTTCGAGATTTTGGGAGAGTTTCCAGGAGGCCATGGGCACGGAATTGCGGTTGAGTACGGCTTATCACCCGCAGACCGATGGGCAGACAGAGCGCACCAATCAGATGTTGGAGGACATGCTACGCATGTGCATTATTGACTTCGGGGGTGGATGGGAGCAGTACCTTCCACTGGTGGAGTTTGCTTACAACAACTCCTATCAGTTCACTATTGGCATGGCTCCGTTTGAGGCATTGTACGGTAGGCCTTGTCGTTCCCCAGCATGTTGGTTAGAAGTGGGGGACAACAAACTACTTGGGCCGGAAGTGATTCAGGATACTTCGGCAAGGATTGAGTTGATTCGGAGTCGCATTCGGGTAGCTCAAGACAGGCAGAAGAGTTATGCTGATGTGAAGAGGTTTTTCAGGGAGTTCCAAGTGGGAGACCAGGTTTTGCTCAGGGTATCTCCGATGAAGGGGATTATGCAATTCGGGAAGAAGGGGAAGTTGGCACCGAGGTATGTGGGCCGTTTCCTATTATTGAGCGGATCGAACCGGTTGCGTATAGACTTGGACTACCGGAGCACTTGCATCGAATTCACGACGTGTTCCATATTTCCTCGCTGAGGAAATACCTTAGAGATAATTTGGCCCATTCTCACATTGCTGTGGAGGACATCGATCTCCAGCCGGATAGCTTCTACGAGGAGGGGCCAATTGCTATTTTGGACCGAAGCGAGAAGAAACTGCGGTCAAAGATAGTTCCGTTAGTGAGTGTTCAGTGGCGACATCACAATGTCGAGGAGTCCACATGGGAGCGCGAGGATGAGATGCCCGAGCGTTATCCAGAGCTGTTTTTAGCAGGTACTTTCTAGTTTCGAATTTCGGGACGAAATTCAGTTATTAGGGGGGAAGTATGTAATACCCCGTACTTTTGACTATATTTATTTTTGGGATTAATTAATTAAATTGCGTATTAATTGGAAATTAATCCGGGTTATAGATACTAATGAGATGCGAATTGGTATTTGATTATGTGCATATATGATTATATATGTATTTGGTATTATAAAATTTGTCGTGAGATTTATATACGGCAATTTGGAAATTTTATTGAGACGCGTGGGACCGCCGCGTCACGGTGTAATATTTTGATAATAAAAGTGAATTTAAAATCTATAATCCGTATGGTCGTTTTGAGTGCGCCAACGCGTCCGGAAGGGTCGAGATAGTCAGAAAACACTATCCGGGGGTATAGTTTGGGTCCCGGGGTATTTTTAGGCCATACCGGCAACTTAAAGGGTATTTTGGTAATTTTACATTTTGAGGAATTAAAAGTGACGAAAATTAGAGATGTAAATATGATGTGTATATAGACCCACTAAGCCCATAACCAACCCATATTAACCCTTTTAGCTACGGTGGCTAACATTAGGTTTACAATCTTCCCCAAATCAAACCCTAGCCACCTTAAGCCACCATTGGAGAAGGAGCTTAGAGAGAGAGGAAACTCTGCAGAATCTTCACCAAACCTACACCAAAATCAGAAATCAAACCAAGGCAAGTGTTTTAATTATATTTAAATTCGTAGAATGTTTCCCCCATGTTAGAAAATTGATAAATTACAACTGTTCTTGAAAGATAATGAAAACCCATGTAGTTTGGAGTTTAGAACTTGAAAATTTTGAAAAGAATTGCATGTAGTATGATAGGTAGATGATTTCCCTTATAATAATTGTGATTTGAAGGAATTAAACGAAATAAATCCTGGGATTTGATGATGATATAAACCTAGGGTTCATGTTCTAGAGAAATTGGAAAAAGTGTAGAGATTTGTAAATTTGGTTGATGTTATGATGATCCAATCCTTGAAAACATGTTAGGAGATGATGTAAATATGTTTAGGATGAATTAGAGACCCTAAAACGTTATTGGGATGAACCTTGGAAGAGATTAGAAGTGATAAAAATGGTGAAAATCGAATTGGGGAAAAATCTGGGCCGAATATGGTAGCTCGTTAGAAGCAGTCCCCAGGTCGTTCGAACGAACTCGTTCGAACGAGCTTCTAACGAGTTGACCAGTCGTTGCTAACGATTAGGAATTTCGTTCGATATCTCGTTCAAACGAGATATCGTTAGAAGGGACAGTTCGTTCGAACGAACTGGATCTCGTTCGAACAGTCTCGTTCGAACGAGACTTCTAACGAGCTGACAGTCCAAACTCGTTCGAACAGTCTCGTTCGAACGAGACTTCTAACGAGTTGACAGTTTGGTCCTTTTTGGACTGTTTTGATTTTTGGAGTCCCGGAAACTGGTTCGAGGGTAGAGTTAACATTCTTTGATGATGTAAGGATAAATTTTGGGACTTTTGGATTATTATGAGGAGTAAATTATATACGAGAGTTGTATTACATGGACGGTTTGGGTTGAGACGTGAGTGGTTACTACGACGTGAGAAACTATAGCGCGTATGATTATAAATCGGATTAGTATAAATTGTGATGATTATAAGTTAGTACGAGAATGCAATATGTACTACGATTAAAAATACGGTATTACTAAGATATGTGTTTACTTAGTATTGGTATATGGATTGTGCGTATGACATACCTACCATACTTGCTATCACGGGAGGTTGCGTTCGCTTAGGACCCTCTAATCCTTGTGTGCCTACGGGGGGGATATAGACTGGTACCTCGATGAACATAGGTCATAGAAGGACTTATTGTGATATTAATAAGTCTGCTGATCATGGGAGCGTAGGTATGTGCGTGACCCATGTGATGGTGACTGTGTTCGCCTCCACTATTTGTGATTTGTGTTATCTGAACTATTCCTGAGAGATTCGGAATATGTGATCCTTATGTACGTGATGTACCGGGATGGATAGCAGAGTATGTGCGCACCGCAGCTTAATTCTCGGGGTGCTTGTATTGTATATTTATGATGTGAATAATATACATTTAATTAATGAGAATCCTCATGTTAATGTTGTAAATATATTATGGTATTGTTTCGAGAAATATAACAAGTTAACTGTTAGTTATTTATATTGCATATTGAGCATCTGAGTTTACATTAAATCCCTATCTAATTACGAGCGTTATATGTTAATAGAACTGGGTAATAAGGGTAGAAACTATTACAGTCTAACTAGTTATGATGTCACTTAGCTAGTGGTTTATATCGTTGTAGATGGATACTTACGTTAGGAGTGCACAGTTAGACGAGAGGTGAGAATATAATGTGAGTGCACGTCCTAACATGTACTTTGCATTTTATATTTTAAATGTTTTTAAAGCACTTGCAGGTTTTTAAAATATAACTCCACATTCGGGCTCTGACCCGTTTTCTTTTCAAATCTTTTTCTTGTAAAACCATTTTTAGGTGCCCAGCCACAAGGACACCAAGCATAGGATACTCATTCAGGTGACGAGCTGTAGCTGCTTGTGGAAGCTACAGGGATTTGCATGTAGACGCTTCTATCTTTTGGATTCCAGAGTCACTATCTATCAGTTGTAGGGCATGTTGCCCATTTCTATTTAGAGACATCTTTTACATTCCAGTTTTCAGACTTTAGCATGTTTTATTTCAGTTCGGTTATTTATTTCAGTATGGGATTGTAGTGAGGAGTGTTCCTCCAGACTTTATTTACTCTTTTGTGATGGTTATTCGTTTTACTTCAGTATGGTGAATGGTGTTATTTATTTCTTCATTACACTTGTTGCATGTTAATCAGATTTTAAATAAAATTTGGCACTTACTTTTTAAATACTAGGTGGTTAGTAAAAATAAAATGTTTTCGACAGTGATGCTATGAACTGAGCCAACTTGGCATTTTGAATTAATTTAATAAAGGAGTAGCTACCCGGTATTTAATTAGTCGGGGTGTCACAAATTGGATCTACACAAATCTGAGAAGTACAAACCAAAACTTGTTTTCAAATTGTATATCAGTTTTAAACAAAGATTTAGTTTGTAAAAATAGATCTAAAAAATATGCAAGATATATTTATATAATATAACAAGTATAGGTAGATATGGCCGATAAAGGAAGATTTCAAAGTTAGGGTTTTCAAAACTAGGTTTGAAACTCTAAGGATTCATTTACTTTGGAAAACCTTAGAAAACTTGTGTGCAGAAACGTACTAGTTTGTAAAACAGTTTTTTCATAACCCACACTTACAAAATATGAAGGAAACGAGCCTATATATATCTTATTAAGACGGTGGCTCGCTCGAACGACAGAAGCTGTCGCTCGAACGAGATGACCATGTCGTTCGAACGATCATGGAATCTCGCTTGAATGGCAGTGAATGTCGCTTGATGTCGTTTGAGCGACACGCGAATTAGAGTTCCAATAAAACTCTTCTTTAATCCGTCCTTATCAAATTTAAACGAAGTGTAAAACATTTCAAACACTTATAAAACATTTTTAAAGCATTTATTTAATAAAATACCATATTTATCTTTATAAAAATTAAATTTCGAGTTTCATTAAATTTATGCATTCATACCTAAGTGATATCGAAAATCAATTGAACTTTGAAGGCAAATAAACTTGCACCAATTAAACTTCGGCATATATAATTCTTTGAATCTTTGCCGCAACATCTTCAATTAAACTTCAACATGTCATAGGTTGTATGGGATCGTGACAATAAAAATAGGACCTATGACTCAAACATGTTTTGTTCTGGGAATAAGTCAAAACTATACAATGGACTCAATTGAAAATTTTATCCTTACAAATCTCCCCCTTTGACTATTCGGGGACAAACTAAAAGGATAAGACTAGTAAATAATGGAACGGCAAGCCGTATGACACCTAAATCCCATCCCATAAACCCAAAAATAAAAAATACATGATAAGACTAGGAAATAATGGACCAACAAGCATGAAATTATCTCTAAATGTCTGAATGTGATGTAGACCTGAAATCTCTAATCTCTTTAAGCATACCTACACACACGAAACGGACAAATACCCAGTGAAGTATAGAAGAACAAATGATGTAAATCATAATGAAATATGTGAGAAAAATATTATGATACCAATTTGAAACAAAATAACTTTTAAGCCAAGATATCAAATATGCGGATAAACAAGATACTAATGTAGATAAAAATGTGTGCAACAAATAAACACAGTGCTCAATAAATCTTTCCCTACATCACATACATCTCTCCCCCTTTTGTCTCGAATAAACAACCCGATGAAAATATAAACGAATCTAACATGAGATAAATCAATAAAATATATCTAGATAATCATGCAAACAACCAGCTAAAAATGATCAAGAATGTCAAATTTGTAGCTAGAAAACAGTAGTCACACAATATGAATTAATCAATCTAAGCAGGTGTTTTCTGTAAAACTTCAAATGGTCCTTGGTTTGATCTTCGTAAAGTTAATACCTATTTATCCCCCTTAAAGTGGCAGTAAAGGCTCTTCATAATACCTCATTCAGGTTGTTTTGGAGGAGCATGAGGGACTTATAAGTATCTAGATGGTCTATAGGATCTTTAAACCTATCAAATGACTCAATACTAGGCATCTTCCACTTATGGGGAAAATCATAGTGATGGACCTCACTGGAGAATGGATATATCATCTTCAGGAGGGCTAGATCTATAGTAAAAAGAGTTTGCATCTTGTACTAATTGAGGAAGTTCCTCAGTTGGTCTTTTATCCACTTGATCTCATTATCCCAAGGACTAGCCACCCTGTAACCTCCATGAGGCTAATCTCCTAGGTGTGACAACCTATCCCTGACGGCGATACAAGTCACTGGCCATTGTGAAACTCCGACTATATCCTCTAGATAATTTTCCCCTTCTAATCGGGGCTCACGATTTTCTTTTGTCCCACTATGCTCAAATCCACTAGTTTCTCCACCACATATGGTAAATGAAGCCTCCTAAGTATACCATTAAGTTATTCTTGAAGCTTCTTTTGGTGGGATTCCATTTATTTAAAAAAAATGACCTAACTTGGTGTTGGTTGTCATCCCAACGAGAGCAAACTTGTATATGAGTATGCTCCGCACAAGACCTTAGACATATTAGTGGGGAAAGTGTCAAAGTGATAGACAAGTATATAAAGTGGTTATGTACTCAGTTAAGGATACTATGTCCAATGTGAAATGTGTTTATCTATATATTAGATTATAAAATAAGGTTTTACAATCTAAAGAGCTCTTGGACTTTGGCTAAGAGGAGTCCTAAAGGTACCTATATAGAACACTCTTAGTCTTAGGATTTTTATGGTGTTTAGCTATATAGACCTTCTTCTAGTTGGACTGAACTTTTGACATGATATTTTATGTATTTATATTGTGTCTAGAATGCTAATGCCTATGCTCTGCTCACTCTACTATATCTCTCAGAGTTTAGCTCAAATTGCTTCAAAAGGGAAGGTATTCTCTCACACTTTGAACACTTTGGCTTATAGGAATATTTCTAAGTCACATAGGACATTACACACTGCATTTCATAGCATCATTTTTTTATGATTTGTGTTTGTATGTTTAAAGGGGATTTTTAAATATTTTTAAACATTTAAATTAAACTAATTCTTAAATTTAAATTAGTTGTTTCAATTAATTTAAACTACAAAGAATAGGGATCAATTCTTAAGAAAAATATATTTGTGTGTAAACACATTGAAAATATTTTTCTGGATTTTTTTTCATATTTTGGGGGAATTTTTCTTATTTAATTTTGGTTTTAAAATGATTTAAAAACTATGTAAAATTCTAAATTAACCATTTGTTTGAATTCTGGCTTTACTTTAATATTTTATATAGCCTTTTATACTCTGTTTATATGCATTTGTATACCTCATTAATACATTGTCTCGTACGATGTCTTATACACTGTATTGTACACAACTTTTAAGCGATTTATACAGAACCTTGTCTTAATGTGTCACTTTGTGTTTCTTCTTGAACCGTAGGATTGCATTGTTTATCAATGACTGGGTTTGTAATTTGGTGATCCGTGCATTATTTTGTTCTTCAATCAGCACACACTTCATTCCCTATAAATTAAGACCTTGGGGTGCCATTTTTATTGGCTAAGAAAAATCATGAGAGTGCCGAAACTTTGTTAAACTAAAATCTAAAGAGAGAGAGAGAGAGTTTACACACACTTCACACACAATCATTCTTCACAACGATTTGATCTTGCTTATAGATTAAATCAAACACAAGAACAATAATGTCATTTGATTCTTATGTTTGTGTGTTTATTTTGGTTGAAAACGTTTGAATCTTTCAAATATTTTCAAATTCTATCCTATTAGGGTTTTATTTTATTATTTCAAAATATTTTGAAAAAGAAACCCTTGTATCTTCGCTTTTGTTTTGCAAAGATTAAACTATTTGATAGTGAAATCTCCTATCTAGATATTTAGATATGATTTAAGATCATTTGTGGTGTGTTAGTTGCATATTTTGGTATATTCATTTATTAAATCTCGTAAGCCCAGGTTTACCAAGAAAACTCTTCAAGAGTTGAAGGTATTTGGCTTCAAAAGTAAGAACCACATCACACTACTCTTCACATATCTTGTGTTTGTTGTTTTCTGTCAAAATCCGTGCTAATACCTATTTGCATGCTTAGTTTTTGTGTTTAGTTACACAATACACGCACTGATAGACACTTGTCTTGTATAGATATGCTTAGACTTGTTGGATCTGCCTTAGATTTGTTTTGTGTGTACATTTGAACACTTTTTCACGCACAAACACTTATGTGTGTATAATCTTGCTCATATTCTTGCCTCTATGTTAATAATCTTTTAAAACATTTTATTTTAAATCAAACTAATCAACTGTCGTTCAAGATCTGACATAAGTTTAGATATTTAAACCTAAAACTGTTTAAGGACTTATTTGTAAAAAAAAAATTACTTGTTAATTGTCCTTATACACTTTGATTGATTTGTATGTTTTAAATCTGAGTTTTAAAAGGCATAATAGGTTATTAGAGCCACTTTTAATCTTTAAAAAAAATTGAAAACAGTTTGCTAGAATCTAAGTCTTGACTGTGTGCTTAAATTGTTTTAACTAGTATTAGTCAAAAAAAATTTATAACATGTGATATTGACAGTGCATGCTTTATGTGACTATATTTGATATATAATCTTGAAAGTAAATTTCAGGAACTCTTTTTCATTGCATGTCACGCACTTAGAATCGATCCCTCACATAACATGTTATACACTTAGGCAATGAATTACTTGTGTGACACCCTGCCTAATTAAATACCGGGTGACCAGTCATTTATTAAATTTAAAACAGAATATCCAGTTGGACCAGTCTTAGCATCACCGTCAAAACTTTTTATTAATTACGAACCACCTAGTATTTAAAAGTCAGATGCCAAATCTTATCTTTTAATATAACATGCAATCAATTTAAATGATTAACTAAACATTCACCATCCAATAACAATCTCATAGGAATTAAAACGACATACTGAAATAAACTGAGTCTGAAGTAAACACTTTCAGTCTAAATCCTAAATACAATAATCTTAAATGAAATAAAACTCAACACCTGAAATATAAATGAATGTCTGAAACCACTATCTCTAAATAAGAATGGGAAACATGCCCTGACTGAAAGAAATAACTCTGAATGAATCAAGGATAAATGTGGAGGCGTCTAATACCGAGGTATTGTAACTTCCACAACAGCTATAACACGTCAACTGAATGGATCTCATATGCTTGGTGTCCCTGTGCCTGGGCACTCAAAAATTGTTTGAAAAAAATATATTTGGAAGCAAACGGGTCAGAGCCCGAGTTGAAAATATTTTTAAAACAGCAAGTATTTAAATTGCATAAATACCAGATACTGTAGACATGTTAGTCACATGCTCTCACTTGAATTTCTCACCTCTCAACTATTGTGCACTCCTAACATATACTCCTAACCCATAATAGTTATACTATCTCACCTAAATAATTTGAATCAAGTCTCTCATTATGATGCTTAAGTCATTGTACCCACCCGTATTACCCGAATAATACATCATTTCATTTCCAATATTTATTAATCAATTCAAGTATTTCTTTAATCATATAATTTCCCACAATTATAACATATTTTATATGACGTACTCTTACTTATCTACTAAGCAACACGTAAGAATAATCACAATATATATATATATATATATACTCATAAGGCACCTCGAGACTAAGCTATGGTGCATGCATACTCTGCTATCAAGTCCCAGTATATCACATACTATATGAAGGACTATAGGTTCATAATCACTCTAGAACCATATAAAAACACAAGTCAAACATAATGGAGACCAATCATAGTTCCAAGTCGCAAAGGAGACGCACATACCCACTCACCCCTACGACCGTCTGCACTATCATTCACAGATAGGTTGTACCAAGGTTCTATGGTTCTAAGGTACAAGTACATATTCCCCCGATGGGCTCATCAGAATAAGACTGTACTAGCACGAAAACCTCTGTGATGGCAAGTAGAGAGGTATGATGTATTACACATAATGATCCATACTATAGGTATTCACACAACTTAGTATATATAAAATCCATAAAGGTATACGCACGTCCCATTTTACAAGTCTCATACATAGTATATTTATATCTCGAATATCCTACGTAATATTTTATCTAACACGGTAATTCTCGTCGCATAACTTCAAGTACCTTATCTCAAAAGGTTACTAAGTTTCCTTTTATTCCTTGGGTTATTTCAGTACTAAAATGTACCCCCACTACTGGTACTAACCTTAAGTTATCGTTTATCCGTCTTAAACCCCAATTTACATAATCTCTAACCGTAACTCGTTCGATTAACACTCGTAATTTCCCCATTCAATCCCATACATAAATAATATTTTTCGGGTCTTAGGTATATCTTACTTCCCTTCACTAAGTCTCATTATGTTAATTAATTAACACCAGATATTTCTCAAAGTTGGAATTTAATAAAATATTAAAAAGGAGACAAATCACATTTCCCAAGAGAGTCGATCGATCGATCAAATGGATCGATTGATAACTTTGCTTTTTGTATCTCGTTATTTCAAATCCAAGTTAATCAAAATCCTCAAATACCTACAAAATAATAACAATCTCAAGTGTAGAGGTAAGTAAGGGTATCAATCCACTTCCAATGGGGTAAAGCTAGAAACAAATTCAATTGTAATTCAATTTTATTTTCTTTTTGGGCTTTTGCTTTTTTTATTTTTTTTAGATTTTTCAATATTAAAACAATTGGGTGAGGTGAGGTGAAATAAGACTAAACTAAATTATGAGATGAAAACAACTAACTAGAAAGTGACTAAAAGTGAAAAATAAGGTCTAACACTAAAATAAGAGAAAAAGTAAGGTAAATAATTGTGAGAACAATCCAGGAGTGGGATTATACCACAAATTTTAGCTATTCTAATTAATTAATTTAATTAATTGAATTCTCCTAAATTAATATCAAAATTTCAAATTAACTCTCGTTGCAAATGTAATCTTAATAGTAACCTTTTAGAAAATTAAGTTTAACACCCCACAACTCTAAAAAAATAGATCTCTAATCCTTTTAATTAATCACCCGCTAGGATCGATCAATTAAAATTTATGTCAATCTTAGAAAATAAATTTAGAGTTGAAATTCAAGTTATAATACCCCACTTAAAAAAACCCTATCTCTAGTTCGAATCTAAAATGGGTATTATAACTAGAATTTTGATTTTTTTCTCGAAAATCAGTTACCATCTCTCGAGGCATAAATTTAAGGGCGACGTATCAAAAATAACATTCAAAGGAAATTTTCAAGTATTCAAACTAATTAAACTAAAATAACATCAAATAAGGGTTTCCCCCCACCCCTTGAAAGGGGATTTAGCCTAACATGATATTAAACATGATGAACAAATAATCATAGTCATATATAATAAAAGAGTAGAGAAAGAGAACAAATCTTCAACAAGTCTCCTTGAAAATGACAATTTGAGCTCTATCATCTTCCATACAATTCAATTACTCATAATTAAATCTCACCAAATCTATAAAAAAAATAAAAACAAAAACTATTTACAAAATGGTGTTTATCTCTATACAATTCTCTCTCTAAAAATTCATATCTAAAAAGCTCTCTTTCAAATGGGGTCTTCATCTTCATTTATAGTAGGCACATGGAGCATGGAGGTATTTTTGGGAATTGGCTTGAGTGTGTATAGAAATGGTGAGAGGAGCATGGGGTGAGCACATGTGCATGGCAAAGGTGTGAGGGCATATGGGTTAAATGGGGTGACAAAATCTGATTTGGTTTAGAAGGTATAATGGGAAGTTGGGTTAAATAGGTAGTTGGGGGTATTTGGGTAAAAGGAATTAAATGGGTTTTAAGCACATGTGAGTAATTGTTTGGCTTGGTTTTGTTTTATTTGGAGTTTGGTCATTATGTTTGGCAGGTAAGAAGAAACGTGGCTTTTGGTTTGAAATGGGTGTTTGGGTTTTCAAATGGCTTTGGTTCAGGTAAGGGTCAGAGTTAAGGGTATTGGGGTTGGAGGTTGAACAGGGGCTTGGTTCGGTTATGGAAGATATCGAGGTAGCCGGCGATGGGTTGAAGACTATGGGGTTGTGGGTTTCGAGAGTTGGGTCGGGTATGGATGGTTTTTGGAAGAGGGTTTCTGGTTAGAAGAGCATCGAGGAGAGAGAGAGAGAGAGGCCGAATGGGGTAAGGTTGGTCGCGGCTTGGGGGGTGGATGCCGGAGTGATCACGGCGCTGGATGGAGTCGGCGGCGACGGGGTAGATCCGTCGGAATGGAGTTGGTTGGGATGGTGGTTCAGGTGCGATGGGGTGGTTTGAGGGTTGCGGGTTTCGTTGGGCTCGTCGGAGGTGGCAACATGTGGGCAGCTCGGGTATGGGATGTCGGCCGAAGATGGGTTTTAGGGTAGGTCCGGCGTTAGGGGCGAACAGGTGGGACAGCTGGTTGGTTGTGGATGTGGGTTTGGTTTGTTGGTTTAAAGTTTTGTGGCTATAGAGATTTAGTGTGTTTAGATGAGAGAGGAGAGAGAATGTTGGGAGGTTGAAGAAGGGTGTGGTGATGATTAGGTGTAGTAGGGTGTAGGAAGGTTAGGTGAGGGTGAGGGGTTATGTTTGGGTGTGATGATATGTGTAGGATTAAAGGTGTGAGTGATTTTAGGATAAGGGGAGTTTATGTGTGTGTTTTATTTGGACACCTAAAATAACACTAACTACCTAAAAGTAAAAATAATCAAACAAAATCTAACTAACTAAAAAATATAAAAATAAAAATATTAAAACTTAAGAAAATAAAATCCTAAGCTATTAAAAACTAAACTAATAAAAAAAAGAAATGAAAAATCTAATAAAATATGAAAACAAAACTCCTAAAATATAAAATCTAATAAACTAAAAATAAACTTCTAATAAAATAAAAAATAAAAATAAAATTGAAAAATAGAAAATAAAACCTAGAAATTCTAAATAAATCTAAAATAAAATCTAACAAATAAAACGACACAAAATAAAAATCTATAAAAATTAAAAAGGGACAAACAAAACACACACATGGTTTGGGGTAGGTTTAGGCTCGGGTAAGGTTATGGGGGAAGGGAATTTAGCACCATTTTTGTACAATTGCCTTGATTTAAGTGTTTGAACTCTGCAATGCACAATTTAACCTACAAAATAAACATTTAAGCGCATAAGACCCAAATTGTCGAGAATTAGCAACTAAAGTACGTCTATTCGGGGTATAAAATGTACAGTTTTGGGTGCTTACCATCGATCGATCAGTTATTTGCCCAGATTTTCTTAACAGTTACGGGTTTCAAAATTTGTAACCACCAAAATCGTCTTTAAACATCTCCAAATTGATATACATGAAATCCAGAACCTATACTAACATGTATAGACAATTCCTAACGTATCCAAATCGTTTAAATAACATCAACATGCATAAATTCACCCAATTTCCATCTCTTAAGAACCCTAGTTTTGACTTCATCTCCAATTAAACATGAAATTTCCAGATTTCTTCAACCAATTTAATTATAATAATGTGGGCTTGATTCTACATGCATAAACGAACCTACTCCATTTAAATTCTAACCCAAGAATCATGATTCACACTATCTAAAATCTTCCAAAGCATGAAATATTCATATAGATGTTACCTTATTCTAACATGGATCATATATCTACAGTAAATTTACTCAAGATAATTACTTACTTTATTTAGAAGGTCTGGTCCATTAGTGATGAAAGGTATAGGGTTGATCCTCTCTCTCCGATCTATATACGTTGGCGGTTATGGTGGTGCAAACGGTGCTCCAATGGTGGATCAAATCTTAAAAAAACCTTCACTCTCCTGCCCATATGGTCTACCAAGCTTTTGTGTTTGATATCTCTATGAAGCCAACCCTATCTGATATAGAGTTGGGAATTTCATGGGTTTAATTACCCCAAAAAATAAAAATGACTAAAATGACCTCCCGAGGTATCGGTTTGGCTTAAATATGCCCTGGGACCCAAACTAAACCCCCAAGTAGAATTTTCTGACTATCTCGACCATTCCGAACACTTTGGCACACTCGAAATGACTATACGGGTGAGTTATAAATAAATTACTTTTATTCCATTAAATTTTGTCCCGACACGGCTGACGCGCGTCCCGAACTTAATTTCCATAACTGTCGTATTATTCACTCGAAACAATTTTAATAAATTCATAATCACATATTACTTTACTCACTAAGTAATATTCAACATAATTCACATAATAAACACTAACTCTCTGTAATACCCGCATATTTTAATGATCTTAAATATGGGATTAATTGAATTAAATAATGAGAAATATATTACTAGTAGCGTGACGAGACTTAGTATTTATTGATGAGAATTATGCTGAATATTACTGAGTGAATATTACTTAGTGAATAAAGTAATATGTGATTATGAATTTATTAAAATTATTGCAAGAGAAAAATACGACAGTTATGGAAATTAAGTCGGGACGCCCGTGCGAGTCGTGTAGGGACTAAATTTAATGAAATAAAAATATACTATGTATAAGTCACCCATATGGTCATTTCGAGTGAGCCAAAGTGTCTGAAAGGGTCAATATAGTCAGAAAAGTCTACCTGGAGGTTTATTTTGGGTCCCGGGACAGTTTTAGGCCAAACCGACACATCGGGAGGGTATTTCGGTCATTTTAATTTTTAGAGTAATTAAAACTACGAAAATTAAAGAGTTATATCAGATGAGAGGAGTTGTCTTCTAGGTTGAGGAATCACAAGAGCTTAGGAGTCCATTAGAGGAGGAAGGAGAAGAGGTTTCTAAGCCTAGAACCACCACCTCTACACCGTTTGCAGCACCGTTGCCACCAACACGTAGATCAAAAAGAGAGGATCATGCCCAATACCATCTTCTTCAAAGGATAAAAACTTTCACTAAAGGCAAGTGATTTATCTTGCAAAGATTCAATGCATATATTACCCAAGGTAGTCTAGAATTGAAGAAAAATCCTTGAATAATTGATAATTTATTAATTTGGAGAATTCAATCTTAAAATTGGGTACATTTTTCATGTAGATATTCAAAATGTTAAATTGCTTGTTTGAAGCCTTTGTCCATCAAACATAAGAGAGATATTTGATTGCTATGGAAGGTTTCACTCGAAAGCCCTATTCCACCTATCTCAAATTGCTTTATTAATGCAAATTCTCTTCTTCTGTTTGTCTAACGCCCATGCCTTCCCCTCCTAAAAGGTTCTTCCCCTTTCTACAAAGCCTACTCCGTTGCATTCATTTTCCACTGTCTAGTTCCTATTTGCCTTCGCCCGTAGCTGGCCGCTTGGGGGCCAGGTACTACTCTAGGCAAACGTACTAGACGAGCAAAGAAAGAAAAATAGTTATGGAAAGGAGCTACAACGTGCATGCTTTCGTTGATAGGCTTCACTCATTTATGAAGAAAACTGCGCCCTTCGAACCTCGGTTTGAACCATACGATATCTCGATCCTACTCTGGAGCCCAATCTCTATCGAAAGCATGAGTGGTTGTACTCCGAGCTACGCGTATCTGCAGTACGATCCATTTGGTTCAAGTCTTCCCATCGTGTAATGACAGTGTGCCTTCACCCCATGGTTCTCCCATTTTGGGCACAGGGTCCCTCGGGTATTTTAACCCTCTTCGACTTGCAATTTGAACACTTTTTTTAAGCGGTACTACCACTGAGACTTCAATCTTTTGACAATGACGTACCAGACATGATAGTACAAGAAGTCAAACTCGTATGCCTCTCCCTATTGAGGAGAGCGATAAAGGCACATGAGGGGTCAAGATATCTATAGACTTCCCAGGGAGGTGGGGCAGTGGTCGAATGTTCCATCACTTGTCCCCCCTTGTATTCCTCTCTCGGGTGTTCGATTCGGTTGCTTGTCTTTCTATCAATGCATCTACAGCCGTTCGGAGCAGAGCCCCACTTATTAGAGATGGTATCTACGATTCAAGGGTTGCCCAGGGAGGTCAAATCTGTAATGCTAATACTTATTTACAACCGGTCCTGAAACACCTGTAAAAGTCTGCTGGGAATGTCGAAGTATATAAGTATGAAGTCTCCTACTGGCTTGCTTGGCATCCTGCCTTGCTATCTCTCTTGGTCCTGCTGAGGGGAAGAGAAGAGATTGGGCGATAACAGGCAGGTCCGGGATGGGGACCGGAAATCGACGTGAAAGGGGTGAAATGGGAAGCCAGAAATGATATTCATTAGTTGTGCCTACTACCTCCCGGGGCTAGGCGTAGCAACGAATGAACGAATAGGGGTAAGAGGGCGGGGGCCACTCGGATCGGATTCAAGGACTGGTGCGAAAGGAGATGGATCGGTCAAGAGCTTGGATCTAGGTCATTGCTCTGCTCGTTCGTACTCCTTGATGGATGGATGGGAAGAAGATTGCTTGAGGTCAGCCAACGGGCGCGGGTTTGGGACAAGGAGATGGCTGGATTGATATCTGAGCCTTAGCATCGAAAGAGATAAGAGGTAGGGTTGGGCCAGTTAGTGCTAGCAGCCAGGAGAGATAAAGAGATGGTTGAAAGGCCCTGGCATAGGAATCAAGAATTGGTGGACTCGCTTCCCCATTGGTGAAGATCAATGAGAAGGAGATGGCGCCTGCTCATTCGCTTCCATCCGGTTCAGGGAGAACAGAACTCATTGTCAACGGAATGGATGGTCGGGTCTGGGGAGGCGTAATCGAGAGATCAATATGAAGAGCTTTCATGAATTAATACATATGTAACAACGATTGGAATCTGGGTCATCGGCTGCTCATCCCTCATACTGTATACGATCGAGCTGGCTTGGCTGGTACATCAAGCATATCGGCATATTCTTTGTTCGGTTTGGTACACATATCTGTCAATGTCAATCAAATAATAAAATGAATTCCCACTGTCTGAGGAAAACATGAATAATTTCAATTTTATGAGCTTGTAAGGCCCGTTGAAGTCCCCGAAGAAAGGGGAAAGTAAAATAGGGCTATAAGTAGACCGTTTGCTATTACTATAAGGGATGCTCGCCTTTATACGGCTTGGCTTCACTATTGGTTCTATGTAGTGGTCGACCTAAAAAGTAGTATTCTTGTCATACCAGAATGCCTATTATCTAGTGCTAAAAGCTTCGCCAGAAGCAAGCAAGACGAGGTCGCTCTGCTTCGTAGACAAGGCTCGTTCCGTACTTGACTTACGAGCTCATGTAGTACTCGCCCCTATCTCTAAAGGGGCTTATGCACACCACTCGCTGTCTACTAAACGAGCGTTAGAGCGAGCGAAGCCTTACATTTAGTTTAGTTGCTTCCCCCCTTTTCCCTCACCCTACTCTTTCATTTCCGCCCCATCTTACTAATAATAAGAATAATGAAGGGCTTTGATGCCAGCAAGCAAGCACCCTTGTAGTTGTTGGGGAGTAGGGTTCCAAACCCTGTTTTTTCTTATTTTTAGAATATCTAAATATAAGAAAAAGCTTTCCTTTTAATAACGAATAAGGTAAGGCTATGAAGCCCTTCCTTCAGCTGGTTTTTCCTTGACCCTTTACTAGGTTGGAGCTATGAAGCTTCCCTTCATTCGCCAAGCGAATGAAGTGGAAAGGGCTTTTTCAGCTTGCTGCTCGCTTTCTCGCTTCCGAGAGGGGAAGGGGCCTGACTTACGGTTTCCAAGCCTGGCGCGAAGCGAAGGTATTGGATTTCACCTATGATTAGATCAGTGGGCAACCATAGTTTACTTTATTCATGATGTTGTTGACGAAAGCGAATTTTACTAATAAAATAAGGCTCACTTGCAGCTACAAAAGATATGCTCGAAAGCTTTTGAGCCTAGCATTTCTATACCGAGTTGTATGCATGGGAAAAGGATGAATAACCCAATAGCAATAGTCTATTACGTGAATAGAGTGGCACCACACACATTAGTGGCCAAAAGGGGAAGAAGCACACTTTTTTCTGGATTTGACCCATAAGCTAAGGCATGTGCTTCTCATTGTCCAGGCTTATGACTCACCTCATGCTCATGCTCCCCGACTCTAAGGGAGAGAATGAATGCACTACTTCTCAGTGCACTTGCAGGGGTCGCTCACACACTCCTTACAAACGGATACTATTTAGTGAAAGAATGAATTCTTCCTTTCTCTCGTCGGATTGGGAGTGGCATGCGAATGCTAAGCCAAAAAAATGAGATTCGAGGAACCTTTCTTAGTGACCTTTAGAAAGACCCCTTCCCCTTACTAGATCAAATAGAGCTTCTTACTTAATAATCGGGAGAGAAATTCAACTACGGGATAAAAGTTAGGTAGAGTAGAGCCGTTTTTTTTTTAGTACCCGAAACCCCAAAACTCTTTTCCAGAGATTCAAATAAATGCATGAGATATGGTAACCACGCCGCATCCATCGACTTTTATACGAATTGAAATTAGGAAGTTAAGAAAGCATAATTCAAGGTTTTTTAACTGAATAGCAGATTGACCCGGCTTACTAAAATGAAAGCTGCCTGAAGTTGTATCCCGCCTTCTCTAATAAAGCCTTAACCTTCGGCGAATAGTAATGAGTCTTCACCGGTTTGGTGGCATCTTTGTAAGGATCTTCCTTATGAATCTGGTCTTCTCTCCAGAGGGGCTGCTCAGTCGAATGGTAGAACAAGGTCCCACGCCTCCCGTCCAACTAGGATGGGACATAAAACGTCTGTAAGTGAGCCTTATTTTATTAGTAAAATCGTTGTCTTGATCTAAATATAGGCCTTTAGGCCTATATTACTAACCGACTCTTATTGCCGAATCTAGGGGGCTTGGCTTGTACCAGGCTCTAAAAGAGTTTTCTTCGAGCGAGCGGTCTTTCTATCTTTTTGGGTTGCATGCCCAAGGCAATGCTTTTTGTAGATTGAGATGGATTGATCTTCGCTATCGTGCCTCTTCCTTGTACCAGTTGATGCTGAGGCAGTGCCTAATATGACTTTGCTCCTGCCCCAGACAGCTTCGAGGTTCCCATCGATCGATTACATAGGTTTCAACCACAGAACTTGCTTATGCTCCCCTTTGATCGAGTGCTATTTATATAAAAAAGATGGAGTAGGAAAATCTGGAATTGGCTTTAATCGAGATTGCCTCGGCTTCTTAGGCACATGAGGAATATCTGGAATTATTAGAAAAACTAAATCATAATTTAAGAGTTGGGAATTTTGAATTTAAATCTCAGATTTATGGTGTTCTTGAATAAAGATTGAGGAACAAGGGTTTTTAAGAAATATTCATGATTTAATCCAAGAAAATTATTCCCCATGATGAGTTCATGATTTTGATACGTTAAAACTTATGTATTTATGTTAGTGCAACATTTAGTAAAATTATTTGGGATTTTTTGTAATGGATGATTTGAGGTTTAAAATTAAAGAAACTCGTAGGCAAAATTATGCAGAAATCGTAGGCCAATATCTGATGGATCGATTGACACAAGAACGTCTCGATTGACTCCCCTGCAATTTGTGATTTGTTTTTCCTTTTAAGTTTTGATCCAACCCAACTTTTAAAAACCCTTAATGTTGATTAATTGAATAGAATGGGACTTAGGTAAGGTCTGTAGGGTTGTAGTTAACGCCCGAAAAGTATCATTATGTATGGGATCGAATGGAGAATTTTACGAGTGTTCTTAAAATGCGTTACGATTGGAAATTTGATGAATTCGAGTTTAATTCGGATAAATGATTACTTAGGGTTAATACCAGTAGAAGGGAACACTATAGTACTGAATTAACCTAAGGAATAATTGGTTGACTTCGCAAACCTTTGGGATAGGGAAAAGTACTTGAATTTATACCACGAGAGTTATGGCGTTAATTAAATTTACGTATGATATACGAGTTATAAATACAACGTGTGAGACTTGTAATATGGGACGTGTGTATACCAATTTTGAACGTATAAATACTTAGGTTGTGTGAATAGCTATTATATGCATTTTTATGTGTGTGACATACCTACCATATTTTCTATCATCGGGAAGTCTGGAAGGGGACAATTTTGTCTTGAGGAGCCCTTTGGGGGGATTATAGATTGGTACCTCAAAGCATGGGATCAAAGGAGGAATTATCTGTGAGTGGATAAGTTTAGGTTATATGGGTTCGTAGGTATTTGCGTGACCCATTACACTGTGGTCCATGTCCGCCTCCAGTTTGTGTGTGATTTGTTTTATTACGATTACTGAGAGATTTGAAATCGATAGTCCTTGTTATGTACGTGAGGTAACGGGACTTGATAGCAGAGTATGTACGCATTATTAGTTTCGCCATTATGGGGTGCGATATTTGTATATATATATATATATATATATATATATATATATATATAAATATTTGTGTTTATTCTACTGTGTTTGCTTAGTAGAACATGATAATAATGATGTCAAAAATATATTAAGCGTGTGAAAGCTCAAGGGATTAATGAGATACTTGAATTCGATTAATTAATATTAGAAATGCAAGAAAATATTATTCGGGTGATACGTTTGGGCATAATAACTTAGGCATCATAGTAAGAGACTTGATTCAAACTAGTTAAGGGGGATAGCGTAACTATGATGGGTTAGGAGAATGCGTTAGGCCTGCACAATAGTTGAGAGGTGAGAATCTCAAGTGAGAGCACGTGACTAACATGTATATAATATTCACTTGCTATTTTAAAACTATTTTCAACTCGGGCTCTGACCCGTTTCTTGCAGATCTCTTCCTTTTGCCTATATATATATATATATATATATATATATATATATATATACTACATTAGGTGCCCAGCCACAAGGACAACAAGATTAGAGTTCCCATCAATTGACGTGTTGTAGCTGCTATGTAAGTTTTAGGACCTTGATATTAGACACCTCCACTTATCCTTGACTCATTTGTAGCAATTTATATCAGTCAGGGCAAGTTGGCTATTCTTGTTTAAGACATTTTTACTTTAGACATTTGTTCTTATTTCAGTTATTAAGCTTTATTTCATATCATACTATTGTAGTGGGATTTTATTCTGGAAGTGTTTACTTAAGACTCAGTTAATTCATTATGTCCATTCATTTCCTATGAGATTGTATTGGATGCTGAATGTTTATTTATTCATCGATTTTGTTGGTTGTTAATTCAAGATAAAATTTGACATCTGACTTTTTAAATACTAGGTGGTTAGTAATTAATAAAAAGTTTTTGATAGTGATGCTAAGATAGATCCAACTCGATATCATATTTTAAATTTAATAAATGACTGATCACCCGGTATTTAATTAGGTGGGGTGTCACAAGTGGTATTAGAGCATCAGGTTCTAGTGTCTTTAGGATCTGTGCAGCTTTTCACAATTCAGCGTAGCATTCTTTGTATAGAGCCTAATTTTATTATTGTATTCCTATACGTATGTCACTTACATTCTCCTGTTATTAAGAATAGTTGAGGTGATTCATATACGAGTTCGGTTGGGCGTGGTACATCGAACAATAAAGAATGACCAGCGAAGGATGTTAGAAGGATTACAGCAGCAATATCTCAGCAAAAACCATGGAGTATTTTGGAAATGGTAACCACGTTAGAAGTCACCATAAATATTATTGGAACAGATGATGATTATAATAATAAATCGGGGACAGTAGTTTCCCCAAACATCATCGTAGAGAACGATGGTACAATTCCAAACTCACCCAGCATGGTAGGCAGGGGCGAATCAAGGGGACTCTTTTGAAGAGTCACCTATAAGGAGTTGGGAAAGAAAGGTTGTGTGATTGATCGATGGATGGAGCTGATCCAAAGATAATTGTGTAAGGTGTAGTGCAACGACACCCAGCACTAAAATTTAAGGTACAACCTTTGCTCATAGGAGCAGTATTGAGGTGATATGAGTTATTCATCCCATATAAGACAGTAGATATAAGGAGAATTGAAGGATTCGAGAAAAGTTTAGGATGAATTATTTAGCAAACTTCGTACCCGACGATGGGGATATGGAGAATAATAAAGGATATATAGATTAATAATGGACCCGTAGGAAGGATTCACAGGAGTGAAAGGGAAATTCGATTGGTATAACTAATTTCGATATCATTTGGATCACATGTGTATAAGTTCACATCAAACTTCTAAGAGGAAGGAGTCAATAGGGTTAGAAAATCTGACCTAAAAACAAGATTAGATTTAACGGTGCTAGTGAAGCGTCATAGAAGGGTATACCCAGTAAGGGGCCCATTTAAATGTTTCAGACCAATAAAATTTCAATCAAGTGACAGTAGAATCAGTCAAGACCATTAAGGCCAATGACGAGTTCCAAAAGACCAGCGAAACCAAAGGAACAATGCGAAGTAGCAATCAGGGCCAAGACTACCCGATCCAACTAAAAGACACACCAATATGGACAGTAGGACTAGAAATATGAGAATGGCTCATAAAGGTGTACTATGTGTAGAGACTAGGACCACCTATGTAAAAGTTATCTACATCTAGTAAGTAAAAACAAACTGGTTGGGGTGTAGAAAGGAAAAATGCCAGCAGAGTATAACAATGGGAGCGAAACTTTTGGCATAATAACATGACTAAGAGATTTAGATCCGGAAGTGACTAGACGGAGAGTGGCAATATCAGGTAGGGCCAACAGATTCCTCAATAGTAATAGTAGTATAATCATTACTCAGGTTCGTTAGGGGTGAGGGAATGGCGGGGAAGGCCAGCGGGCCAGAACGAAAACAAAAGAGTTTTTCCAAAAATTAATACGGTTGCAAAGTGACATACCACGAAAAGAAATATTACCCGAAGCGAGGCAAGGGGTAACTAGAGGATATGATCTTGAATATACAAATATAACAGTAAGTCATGAGTTAAGATCCGGCACGAGAGTTATGCTCAGGGACCCGTTGACTAGACAATGGGAAAAGGAATTTTACTTCATCCTTATGAGTATAGAATACATTTTTGGTGTCATGGATGAGTCAGAATATTTGAGTATTAGCACCAAATCTGAGTGTAATTCAGGCTAGTGAGTACGTTGGCAATATCAGCCATCTTATAAATGTTCTTACCATTTAGTAGCGGGACATTTGTTGTCACCTGTCTGGGGAGCGGGTGTGTACACTAGGGGGATGTTTGTAGCATGTAAATTATTTTTTTCTACTATCGAGAATTATGAAAGTAGAAATTTATTATAATTCTTTGTAGTGACTGAATGCCGAGGGTATGAGCGGTAGTAGATTGTGTGATAAGACTATCCTGCCCATTATTCTAAGGTAAAATATATTGTTTTGAGAGGTATCACCTGGAAGAGGGTTGAGCCTGTGTGTGTGTGTGTGTGTGTATATATATATATATATATATATGGAATTGTATCACAGACTTCGGTGAGTATGTTATCTTGTTATATGCGATCCCGATGATTAGGGATGTTTACTGATGTGATTCAGGATAAACAAGTTTATTATTAGGCAGAGGGATATGGCTCGTTATTTATTTGCGTTAAGAAACTAGTGTTAATAAGAGCGCCATAATATATGTTGTCGTTTGTATCACAAGAGTGGATGAGTAGATTTTTATGTTAAGAAACGAAATTTAGGGTGCGTACTGTGGACTAAGGGCCTAACGAATCTTGATGACTGACAATGTCAGGTAGTAGTGTATCGGGGGGGTTTTGTTTGGATTTTACTTTACGAGACATCCCACGCGTGAAACTTAGCAAAGGTCGAAAGTTGGTAAAGGTTTGGCCATTAAAACACGAGCTTAGTACCATAGTTATTATAAGTATATGTAGTTATAACTGGGATTCGATGTTTGTATTGAGATTTAAGGTAGGTAGAGACATGTAGTGATTGTGTGAGGAACATTATTGATTTCTACAATACGAGTAAATTGGTGGAAAAATTTAGAGACTGAAAAGTGTTCTACTGTGTGATAATTGATTTAAATTCGCATGTTTCCAATCAACCTTTATATAATTAATCCCCTAAACATGCATCTAAGGTGCGTGTGTCAATCCATAAATAAATAAAGAATGTGACACAAAAATTTGCCGAGACATAGATTTCAGGAAAAAATCCCTTTCGGGTAAAACATTTATTTCACTATGAATATATAAATCGCAACTTACAATTATATAGCGAAATCTGTAATGGATCAACGCGCAGCCAACCCACAAAGACACGCAGTCTTGAACTCAGCAAGAGAATACACGCAACACCCTCAAAGGACTCGCAGCCCAAACAATAAAGGAAGAACCACAGCTCTCCTTAATGACACGCAGCCATAAAACTTTGTAGAGACTCCCTCAATAATGACACGCAGCCCTCGGTTGCAAAGATCTCGCCACAAAGGTTGAACATTAGCAAAGCTCGTGTTCTAGGGTTCCAAAAGATTCACAAAAGTAATTGGGATTTTTGTGTGTGAATCAAAAAGATGTTTGGCACATCAAAAATCGAAGTCTTGTTGTGTTTGAACTCTTAGAAACGTTTTCTCAAAGACTTGAAAAATACACCACTGAAATAGGTATATATATAGGAATTTTGAGTTGGTGGGTAAAACACTCACAGAACTGTTCGATTTTATCTCAGGCGGACCGGTCCGGCTTGGAGGCGGATCGGTCCGACCTCGAATCGGTTCGTTTTTTAACAGGGCCTCTTCGGTTTGCAATCGATCCAGGGTTTACTGGTGCAAAGCGGATCAGTCCAGTATGGAGGCGGACAGGTCCGGAGGTGGATCGATTCGTTTTTAAAAGGGGCGGACCGGTCCGATTTACCAGAAAATAAAAAATCTTTTAAAAGCCTCATTTTGCTTGAAAAAACTTGCTTCTTATTTTTATAAAAAACATTTCATAAAAATTTCTCAATACTAAGTATAAAACTTTAAGGGATTTAAAAACAAAACTTTACCAAGTTAATTCTCGCAGAGGTTATGATGTTGAAGACGCTTTGATACTCGGATCCGTTGATGTAGATGCGATCTTGAGTTTCTTCAACGGTGTAACGGCGTACGACATACATATTGACAATGGACAAAATGTCCTTACAAATCTCCCTCTATGTCTATGCCGGTACATACATAAAAAATCTGAATTATCAACTAATGACCTATACAAATTTACCCTCCCATGAACCCTAAAGATGGAAAGATACAAATGTTTAAATCTTCATCGTTTATTCTTCAATCTTCAATAATCATCAAATATCAAAGCTTTTCTCATCAGGGTGTGAAACATATTGATCTTCAATCTTCATACCTACACACATGAGACAAAAAAAAATACCATGTGACATATCGAGTTTGAAATGAGATAAACATAGATACCAATTTATGATAAAAGCATAAGCTAAATCTCAAAAACTCCCCAAAAATTCAAACTCTCCCATAAAATGATAATTATTTCTCCCCCTTTTTATGATGTCCCCAAATAGACAAATGAGAAGAATAAATCAAATAAGAAAAATCGGGGTGTCACGGTACAGGGCATCAAACAATATGGTAAACGTGCTCTTGCAAGGAGATGCTCAAAAACAAATGCACAAACTATTTTTTATTTTTCAATTTTTTATACAAAAATAAGATACATTTGAAAAAAAATATTCTACAAAAATCACACCATGGATTTTGACTCAAACAACCAAGTCATGGAAATGGAATGAATGGGTGTTAACACATTCGTTAGGTAAATCAACTCAATCAATCATATGTGCACGATGCATATGTGTACCCCAAATGAATGATCATCAAAAGTATCCTTAGGTGAAAAGATTGTTGAAGTTAGATGACATCATCTTATGCAAATCAGCATATCAAAGTCAAAATGATTTTCACCCCAATAAGGTCCAAAATTAATTAGCACATTTTCAAGATTTTCAAGGACGTGCAACCCCGTTATAAAATCTCCAACCAAACTCCCTCATATATATTTTTCTTTTTAGAGGTTATCTAAATTCTCAAACTTTGAAGAATTGGTGCAAAAACCTAAATGGTCCGTAATTGGAATGAATTTCTGTTTATTGCCTTTAAATTTTTTCGGGCACTTTTAAACCTCTTTGGACCCCGGATAATAAAATTCTTCCATTTTTAGGTCCAATTTAACGGTGGCTTAGTATTCGCAAAGGCAAAATGAACCTTTCGCCGTCCTTCCCCGTTTTAAAAAAAACACACAAACTCACAAAACGGTTTTTATATGCACACTTTCCTTATCAAAATTTATCGCGCTTGGTTTATTTTAAGGACATGATTGAAATGAAAACTTCCAACCAACATGTGATAAGACAAGCACAATAATCAAACAAATCCGTGCATGTGTGCAATAAAGGAAATTATGCGTCAAACATGTAGGAAGAAACACTTAATTACATCTTAATGACTCCAAACATTATAAAGCACAAGGATGAATTGACCTATTGTCTCAAAACACTTATCAAATAGTCACATGAAAATAATGGAATGATGTTGTGACTTGGTCATCCTAAGTGTCCATCCATAAACGGTGCAAAAAAAATACAAAAATCTTTTTGGATTTTCTCAAAATTTTATCAAAATAAAATCTTTTTGTATTTTTCAAAAAAAAATAAAACATACAAAAATGATACATACTAGCAATAGTCAAACAATGTCATCATGAAAATCACCCTATGCTAGTAAACAAGTCAAACCTCAATCATTATGTGCTGAGGGGTTTTCAAAAGGTGGTGACAACTTATGAAAAACCTCCATCAATTCTTGTGAAGTTTTGACCAAAAACTTAACTTGCTCACCTAAATGTGCAAACTCTCTCATGTAGTCTCCGGGAGCATGTAAAGAATCATGTGTGGGTGCATGTGTATTAGAAACACTTGTAGAAGCAAAACGTGACACATACCCCAATTTAAAGCAAAATTCCCTAAGGCGTCCTCTCCTCTTGCAATGTGAGCAAACATAAATAGGCTTAGGAACACCTATCTCAAAAACTCTAGGACGCACTCTCCTAATAGGAATGGGACACCTAGGTGGGTTAGGGTGAGACTCACTTGAATCAAGCACTAAAGTGGGAACCGCCTCGGGTGCTAATTGGGAAGTAGAAGCACCGTCATGACTTATTCCTAACTTCTCACCTTTACCCTTATGAACCACATTTTCAACCTTCTTAGGTGCGTTCACAAAATTGACTTTGACCTCCCTGGCACGTTCGAGATCACTCTCGAGATGGGATACACGTGTCGTCAGACTAGATAACGTGTTGGTCAAATCACACTTCTCCTTTCTCAAAACCTCCTTTTCTTTCTCCAAATCTAAAACCCGACGACCTAAATCCCTATTATACTTCTTTGTTTTCAAGGTATCGGTGTACAAATCTCTAAAATCTTTTTGGAGCTCACTTTCATCTCCACTTTCACTCTCGCTATCTCCCTCGCTCGAAGAACACAAATCACTATCATCGCTCTCATGTGCACTCTCGTGAGACAAAGTGGGTGTACTCACACGACTAGAAAAAGCGATAACCATCCCATCAGCTAAATCTTTATCGAACTCATCTCCCTCATTATCACTAAGTGTGGCAGGCATGACTACTTTCTTCCATTTCTTTCTAAGCCACTTAGGACACTCAAACGACTTATGCCCCTTACCCCCACATTCAAAACAAGTCACGTTTTCAAAATCTTCCTCACAATCCTCATCGGAGTCATTCTCTTTTTCCCTCTCACCGCTTTCTTTGGCCTTTCCCTTCTTTTTATTTTTCTCAAAAAAATTCTTTTTATTGGAAGAATTATTTTTGTTCATGTTGAGAAATTTTTTAAACTTTTTCGCAACCAAGGCCATATCATTAAAATTAAAATCTCCCTCAAAATCGGACTCACAAACTTTTTCTTTCTTTTTCTTAAAATGAGTCTTTAAAGCAATGCCATTATCCTTAGCCTTAATGGTTTTGGGAAACATGTCAATCTCATAGGTTTGAAGATCTCCTAAAAGTTCTTCCAACTTAAGTGATTTCAAATTTCCCAAAGAGTTCAAAATAGTGGCTTTAGGAATAAAGTGTTTTGGGAGAGATCTCAAAATCTTTTTAACGACACGTGTGTTATCAATCACCTACCCAAATTAAAACATGTGTTAACAATGTCTGACAAACATGCATAAAAATCATCAAAGCATTCAGACTCAGACATGGTGATAGTCTCAAATTGGGTGGCCAAATTTTGTAATTTTGATTCTTTAACCGCATTCGTACCCTCATGTGTTAGTTTCAAAACATCCCAAGCCTCTTTAGACGTGGTGCACATCATAGTTCGGCGAAACTCATCAGGAGAGACAGCTCCAGAAATAGCACTCAGACCACGAGAATTAAAATTGGACAATTTATAATCATCTTCAGTCTAGGGTGACACGGGTTTTAAAGTGGTGATGTTATTAACAGTGACCATGGGAGGAGTCCAACCATTTTTGCAAAGCAACCAAACACGCTCGTCAATAGATTTTAAAATCGATTTCATACGAGCTTTCCAGTAGGCATAATTAGATCCGTCAAAAATAGGCATCTGATTATATAAGTGTTCCATAGGAAAAATTGCGATTTTTTCACAAAACTGATTTTTCAAAAAAATCAATATCACACGATTTTGCGGAAAATAGGAATACACAATAAATTAGCGTAACCTGCTCTGATACCAATTTGAAAAGTGTTCTACTGTGTGATAATTGATTTAAATTCGCATGTTTCCAATCAACCTTTATATAATTAATCCCCTAAACATGCATCTAAGGTGCGTGTGTCAATCCATAAATAAATAAAGAATGTGACACAAAAATATGCCGAGACATAGATTTCAGGAAAAAATCCCTTTCGGGTAAAACCTTTGTTTCACTATGAATATATAAATCGCAACTTACAATTATATAGCGAAATCTGCAATGGATCAACGCGCAGCCAACCCACAAAGACACGCAGTCTTGAACTCAGCAAGAGAATACACGCAACACCCTCAAAGGACTCGCAGCCCAAACAACAAAGGAAGAACCACAGCTCTCCTTAATGACACACAGCCATAAAACTTTGTAGAGACTCCCTCAATAATGACACGCAGCCCTCGGTTGCAAAGATCTCCCCACAAAGGTTGAACATTAGCAAAGCTTGTGTTCTAGGGTTCCAAAAGATTCACAAAAGTAATTGGGATTTTTGTGTGTGAATCAAAAAGATGTTTGGCACATCAAAAATCGAAGTCTTGTTGTGTTTGAACTCTTAGAAACGTTTTCTCAAAGACTTGAAAAATAAACCACTGAAATAGGTATATATATATAGGAATTTTGAGTTGGTGGGTAAAACACTCACAGAACTGTTCGATTTTATCTCAGGCGGACCGGTCCGGCTTGGAGGCGGATCGGTCCGACCTCGAATCGGTTCATTTTTTAACAGGGCCTCTTCGGTTTGCAATCGATCCGGGGTTTACTGGTGCAAAGCGGATCGGTCCGGTATGGAGGCGGACCGGTCCGGAGGCGGATCGGTTCGTTTTTAAAAGGGGCAGGCCGGTCCGGTTTACCAGAAAATAAAAAATCTTTTAAAAGCCTCATTTTGCTTGAAGAAACTTACTTCTTATTTTTATAAAAAAAAATCATAAAAATTTCCCAATAATAAGTATGAAACTTTAAGGTACTTAAAAATAAAACTTTACCAAGTACATTCTTGCAGAGGTTATGATGTTGAAGACACTTTGATATTCGGATCCGTTGATGTAGATGCGATCTTGAGTTTCTTCAACGGTGTAAGGGCGTACGACATACATATTGACAATGGACAAAATGTCCTTACAGAGACTAATTGATTTGCGATTAGTGGGGAAATTGATTTTAACCTCATTGTATGACGCTGCAATATATATAAAATTTAATAGAAAATAATACTATTATATTTAGTGAATTTTTGCTTGAATGCATGGGGTACAAGGTGTATGGGCGGCCTAATTAGTTGAGATTTTGGGTATCTTTTGCGAGGAAAAGAAGTGGAAAATTATTAAATGAATGTAGACGTATTTGTAAACTAGAGATAGATGAGACGTGGGGAAAACGAGGTTATATTAAGGTGTGACACCAGACACGAAAGAGTAAACGAATAGGGGTAATAATAGTGTTGGTAAGTACAGAGAATGTACATTTTAAAATTTTGAGGGTAATCAAAAACTACTTTATACAGAGGAGTAACATGACGAGGATTATGTCAAGATCAGTTGAAGATGCAAAAGTTTGACATGGGTAGTCGTGTATAATTGTTGATGTCTCTCACGAAGGGAGTGCAAGGTTTCAAAGGGTGGGAGCAGTCGACGCCCAGGAAGGAGGGGACCTTTCCCAAGTATAGTAAATGCGATAGCCGTTAGCAGGCAGACCCATCAAAATGGGAAGTGTTGGGAAAAAATGGTAAGGCGTGGAGTTATCGCCAAGGAGTATTGGCAAAAATAAAGATGAAATATTTTGATGTAATCTAATTAAAGCAATTTTTACCGACGAGATAGAGAGACCGCGTGAGTTGCCAATCAATATTGTATCCGATGGGGACAAGATTGGTAATTCCTTATTGGGAGAGTTTTTAGGAGGCCATGAGTACGTAGTTAGGATTGAAGACGGCCTATCAACCGCAGACGAATGGATAAATTGAGCGGACTAATCGGATGTTGGAAGAATTGTTACGTATGTGTATTTTCGAGTTCTATGGGAGGTGGGGAGCAATACCTTCCACTGGTGGAGTGTGCGAATAATAACTCATACTAGTTTTCTATTATTATGACTCCATTCGAGGAATTATGCGGTAGGCCTTGTCATTCTCCATCGTGTTAGATAGAGTTGGGGGACAACAAGCTACTTGGGTCGGAAGTATCCAGAATACTTCGGCCAGGATTGAGATGATACGGAGTCGTATACGGGTTACTCAGGGGTAGACAGAAGAGCTACGCCAATGTAAAAAGGTTCTTCCGAGATTTAATGTGGGGGACCATTGTTTCTATAAGGATATCCTATGAAGGGGATAATGCGGTTTAGGAAGTAGGGAATGTTGGCACCGAGGTATGTGAGGCCATTCCCTCCTATTGGGAAAATTGGGTCGGTGGCTTATAGACTTGGGCTACCGGAGCACTTGCATAAGATTCATGATGTGTTCCATATTTCTTCGCTGAGGATATATCTTCGGGATGAGTTGGCCCACACTCATATTGCTTTCGAGGAGACTGATAAATAGCCCGATAGTTCCTTCGAGGAGGGACCAATTGCTAACCTAGACCGTAGCGAGAGGACATTGAGATCAAAGATAGTACCATTAGTACATATTCAATGGCAGGATCATAATGACGAGGAGTCTACCTGGGAGCACGAGTATGAGAGGCGCGACAAATTTACCAGGTATATCTTTATTTTCTAAATTTTGAGATGAAATTTTGTTATTAGGGAGGAAGTATGTAATACCCCGTATATTTTAATGATTTTATATATGGGATTAATTTAATTAAATAACGAGAAATAAATTACTAGCGTGATAAAAATTAGTATTTATTGATGAGAATTATGATGAACATTACTTAGTGAATACTACTTAGTGAGTAAAGTAATACGTGATTATGAATTTATTAAAATTATCGCAAGTAAAAAAATACAACAGTTATGAAAATTAAGTCGGGACGCGCGTGCCAACTGTGTCGGGACTAAATTTAATGGAATAAATGTATGTTATATGTAAGTCACCCATATGGTCATTTCGAGTGAGCCAAAGTGTCCGGAATGGTCGAGATAGTTAGAAAAGTCTACCCGGGGGTTTAGTTTGGGTCCCGAGGCAGTTTTAGGCCAAACTGACACACCGGGAGGGTATTTCGGTCATTTTAATTTTTAGAGTAATTAAACCTGCGAAAATTCAAGGGGTATATCAGATGAGAGGAGTTGTCTTCTAGGGTGAGGATTCACAAAAGCTTAGGAGTAAATTAGAGGAGGAAGGAGAAGGGGTTTCTAAGCCAAGAACCATCACCTCTACACTGTTTGCACCACCGTCACCACCAACTCGTAGATCGGAAATAAAGGATTGTCCACAATACCATCTTCTTCAAAGGATCAGAACTTCCATTAAAGGCAAGTTATTTATCTTGAAAATATTCAGTGTATATATTATCCATGGTAGTCTAGAATTGAAGAAAAATCCTTGAGTAATTGATAATTTATGAATTTGGAGAACTTAATCTTGAAATTGGGTAGGTTTTGCATGTAGATGAATATCTGGAATTATTAGAAAAAACGAAATCATAATTTAAGAGTTGGGAATTTTGAATTTAAATCTTATATTTATGGTGTTCTTGAATAAATATTGAGGAACTAGGATTCTTAAGAAATATTCATGATTTAATCCCAGAAAATTATGCCTCATGATGAGTTGATGATTCTGATACATTAAAACTTATGTAACATTTAGTATAATTATTTGGTAGTTTGGGACATTGTAATCGATGATTTGAGGTTTAAAATTGAAGAACCCATTAGAAAAAATTATGCAAAAATCGTAGGCCAATAAGTGGTGGATTGATCGATCGACCCAAGAACATCGATCGATCGACTGATCGATCGATCGACCCATTTCTTCGATCGATCGACTTCCCTGCAATTTGTGACTTGTTTTTCCTTTTAAGTTTCAATTTAACCCCAACTTTTAAGAACCCTTAATGTTGATTAATTGAATATATTGGGACTTAGGTAAGGTCAGTAGGGTTATAGTAAAGGCCCGAAAAGTATCATTATGTATGGGATCAAATGGGGAATTTTAGGAGTGTTCTTCAATTGCGTTACAATTGGAAATTCGATGGATTGGGGTTTAATTCAAATAAATGATGACTTGGGGTTAATACCAGCAGTAGGGGGGACACTATAGTACTGAATTAACGTAAAGAATAATTGGTTAACTTCATAAACCTTTGGGATAGGAAAAAGTACTTGAATTTATACGACAAGAGTTATGGCGTAAATTAAATTTACATATACGGGTTACAAATACAACGTGTGAGAAATATAATATGGGATGTGTGTATACCAATATTGAATGCATAAATAATTAGGTTGTGTGAATACCTATTGTATGTATTTTTATGTGTATGACACACCTACCAGAGTTGCTATCGTCGGGAGGTCTGGAAGGGGACAGTCTTGTCTTGAGGAGCTCTTCGGGGGGGATTAATGATTGGTACCTCAGAGAATGGGATCAAAGGAGGACTTATCTATGAGTGGATAAGTTTGGGTTATATAAAGGCATTGGTATGTGCGTGACCCATTACACTGTGGTCCTTGTTCGCCTCCAGTTTGGGTGTGATTTGTTTTATTAAGATTTCGAAAAGATTTGGAATCGAGAATCCTTATTATGTACGTGAAGTACTAGGACTTGATGGCAGAGTATGTACGCACCGTTAGTTTTGCTTATGTGGGGTGTGGTATATATATATATATATATATACCCACTTGTGTTTATTCTACCGTGTTGCTTAGTAGAACATGATAATAATGATGTTAAAAATATATTAAGCGCGTGAAAGGTTAAGGGATTAATGAGATACTTGAATTCGATTAATTAATATTGGAAATGCAAGAATGTATTATTCGAGCGATACGAGTGGGCACAATGACTTCGGCATCGTAGTAAGAGACTTGATTCAAACTATTTAAGGGGGATAGCGTAACTAGGGTGGGTTAGGAGAATGCGTTAGGCGTGCACAATCATTGAGAGGTGAAAATATCAGGTGAGAGCACTGGCTAAGATGTATATAATATTCATTGTTTAATGAAATTTGAACACTTGTTGTTTTAAAACTATTATGAACTCGGACTCTAGCCCGTTTCTTACAAATCTCTTCCTTTTGTCTATATATATATTACATCAAGTGCCCAGCCACAGGGACATCAAGATTAGAGTTTCCATCAGTTGATGTGTTGTAGATGCTGTGGAAGTCTCAGGACCTTAGTATTAGAGGCCTCCACTTATCCTTGACTCTTTCGAAGCACTTTATATTAGTCAGGGCATGTTGCATATTCTTGTTTAAGAGATTGTTACTCTAGACATTCGTTCTTATTTCAGTTAATAAGATTTATTTCATATCATACTATTGTAGTGGGATTTTATTCTGCAAGTGCTTACTCGAGACTCAGTTAATACATTATGTCAATTCTTTTCCTATGAGATTGTATTGGATGATAAATGTTTATTTATTCATTGATTTGGTTGGTTGTTAATTCAAGATAAAATTTGACATCTAACTTTTTAAATAATAGGTGGTTAGTCATTAATAAAAAGTTTTTAACAGTGATGCTAAGACTGATCCAACTGGATATCCTGTTTTAAATTTAATAAATGACTGATCACCCGATATTTAATATGGAGGGGTGTCACAGGTGGTATCAGAGCATCAGGTTCTAGTGTCTTTAGGGTATGTGCTGCTTTTCACGATTTAGCATAGCGTTCTTTGATATAGAGCCTTATTTTAGGATTGTTGTATCCCTATACGTATGTCGCTTACGTTCTCCTGCTATTACGAATTGTTGAGGTGAGTCGTCTACGAGTTTGGTTGGGTGTGGTACATCGAACAATAAAGAACGACCAGCAAAGGACGTTAGAAGGATTACAAGAGGAAGATCTTAGCAGAAACCATGGAGTATTTTGGAAATGGTAACCACGTTAGAAGTCGCCATAAATATTGTTGGAACAGATGATGATTATAATAATAAATCGGGGATAATAGTTTCCCTAAACATCATCGTACAGAACGATGGTACAATTTCAGACTCACTCAACGCGGTAGGCATGGGCGAATCAGGGGGACTCTTTCGAAGAGTCACCTGTAAGGAGTCGGGAAAGAAATTTAGTGTGATTAACCGACGGATCAAGATGATCCAAAGAAAATGTGTAGGGTGTAGTGCTACGACACCCAGAACTAAAATATAAGGTACAACCCTTGCTCATAGGAACGGTATTGAGGTGATATGAGTTAATCATCCCATATAAGAAAGTAGATATAAAGAGAATTAAAGGATTCGGGAGAAGTGATCGAAAAGTCTTCCCTCTTCTGTTCTGATAGAGATGCGATTAGATTTTGGAAACTTATCACAAGTAAGCTAGATGGTGATCGATCGTGAGAGAGATAATGAATTATTTAGCAAAATTCATACCCGACGAAGGGGATACAGGGAATGATAAAGGATATGTAGATTAATAATGGACTCGTAGGAAGGATTCCTAGGAGCGGAATGAAAATTCGGTTGGGATAACAGATGTAAATATCATATGGATCACATGTGTATAAGTTCACATCAAACTTCTAAGAGGAAGGAGTCAATAGGGTTAGAAAATCAAACCTAAAAATAAGACTACATTTTACGGGGCTAGTGAAGCATCAAAGAAGGGCATACCCAGTAAGGGACCCATTTAAATGTTTCAGACCAGTCAAATTTCTACCAAGCGATGGTGAAATCATTCAGGATCATTAAGGCCAATGACTGTAATACCTCGTATTTTTTTATTGAATTAAAATTGAACTAATTGAAGAAAAAAATAACTATGGCAGCATATATATTCGAAATGTTTGGAAATGAAAATTTAAAATGAATTAATTGAGATACGAATGTGCGACTTAAATATTAGAAGCGAATTAACGTATAAAAGGATCTAGATGGTTAAATTTAGCGCAATGGCATTTTTGTAAATAAACTAAACTTAGGTATAAATAGAAAGGAAGAGAAGAAGTCTTCATTCTTTCATTTGAAATGGGGGCTAGGGTTTGGTAGAGAGAGAGAGTAAGAAGAGAAGAAGCTAAGAGGATTTCAAGAGGATTTCAATTTCTCCATACAATCCAAGGCAAGTTAATAACCTATATGTGTATATTATGTATCTATAATGAAATTTCACATGAACATGTATTTGGATCCCTAAATTAATATGAAATTAATGTTAAAAATGATATGCAATGTATTAGGACCATCCTCTATGTAGATTCAAATGCGATAACATCATTATAGGGATTGAATTGTTGAAAAAACTCTTGAATTTGAGAAATCTATGAAATTGAGTAAATCGTCATATTGAAAAAATTATTTTGAGCTGTTTTAATTCCGAGAATGTATATTTCGTCCACGTTGCCCGGTAGAAAATCATATTCTGGACAACTTTTTAGTTTTAAGTTTTTTTAAAAACGGATCGGAAAATCCTCGAATATGCGTTTTAAAATTCTGGGAAGAAAGTTATCGTGAACAGGTCCGAACTGTATATGTTAATTTTGGATCTGGTTATGCAGGATACGGTAGCGTGCTCGTGTGTCCTTGTAGAAAATCACGTTCCGAACAACTTTGTAGTTTTAAGTTTTCCCAAAAACGGATCGAAAAGGCCTCAAATCGGCATTTTAAAATTCTGGGCAGAATGTTGTCGAAAACAGGGGAGAATATTATATGTTAGTTTCGGGTCTGTTTTAGGCCGGCTATGGTAGCGTACTCGCGTGTCCTTGTAGAAAACCACGTTCCGAATAACTTTGTAGTTTTAAGTTTTTCCAAAAACGGATTGGAAGAGCCTCGAATCTGCATTTTAAATTCTGGGCAGCATGTTGTTGAAATAAGAGTGATAATATTTTCCATGTTGTTAGTAAGATAATTTTGGTGTTGTGCCTAATATCCTAACTTGATCACATACTTAAGGTTATTAGGGATATATAACCTTGAAATGATTTGGTCTTGAATTAGTAAATTAATGATGTAAATTATGTTATATTATAAATAATGACTATTGTATAACTCGAGTAAGAGACTTGACACAATTGTATATATACATAAGTGTGAAATTGTTTTATATGTATATTGTCGAGTATACACTAGACTAGTCCTCCAGTCGACGTAGGCACATGTTGAATGCGATTTTTTTTGTGATTGATCCGGTTAGGTTCCGCTTGAGTGCCGTGTCGGAGATAAACCACTGGAACCGGACACATGGTTGTAATGCGGGTTGGAGAGAAAGACCTTGAAACGCCATGTGATTTAGGACTTAGTATGATTTCCCTTGCCACGTAATATTGGGGAATATTCGTGTGTAGGCCTAGTGTTACGACTTGTTCCCCCGGGTAACGATAGTGACCCGATATGACTTGTGTGAGATATTATGCTTGTGTCTTAAAATAATATCCCGAATCGATGCATTTGATATTATACTTGAAGGAAATATTTTGATACGTTAAATATTGAAATGGGATTAATAATGATTAATCAAGATACGATATGAGACTACACGTTACTCTAGTTTGGGTTGGGTAGTCCCGACATAGGAACATTGGTTGGGTAATTGAACAATTTAATTACTGGAGACGAGTAATGACTAGTGTGCTTTCATTATAAGTACATCTTATAATCTTATAGCTTGTTTTCTTGCTTTGACGTTCGTCTATCTTGCTTCTTGCTCCTCTCCTATGTATGTATATTACAGGTCCTCGCCCCGTTGGACAGTAGATCGTGGAGCTGGATGACCTCGCATCTATTCTTAGGATCTTGTAGTGTTGGACGCTGGTCCTTATCCTATTTTGTCACTCTTCCTTAGAGTGTGGTATCAGAGATTTCCCATTGTTAGGGATTTGATAGTGTTGAGAGGTTTACATTACACTCTTTACCTAGTTTATCTTTGGGCCCGTATGTTTGGGCATTTTATATTCAGTACTGATATTACTTGTGGATCCTATACTTGCTATGATGTGATTTGGTTACACGTATGGGAGTGTACATATTTACTTTACTGCGTTTATTTAAATTATGTTTCTAATGTCAACATATTGACGCTCCGCTTTAATTTAATTGGGCGTAGCTAACCTAATTAGATATAAAAAGCAGGGTTGTCACAGTAATGATGATTTCTAAAATTATTATGGAACCAAAGGGAGAATGCGGAGTAGTAATCAAGGCCAAGACTACCCGATCCAACTGAAGGACACACCAACATGGCCAATGGGACCAGAAATATGAGAATGGCTCATAAAGGTGTACTATGTGTAGAGACTAGGACCACCTATGTAAAAATTATCTACAGCTAAAAAGTGAAAACAAACTGGCTGGGATGTAGACAGGAAAAATGCCAGTAGAGTATAATGATAGGAGCAAAACTTGTGGCATAATAACATGACTAAGAAATTTATTACCGAAAGTCACTAGTCGGAGAGTGGCAAGCTCAGGTAGGGCCAACAGGGTCCTCAATAATAATAGTTGTATAATCATTTCTCATGGCTTTTAGGGCTGAAGGATTGGCAGGGAAGGCCAGCAGGCCAGAACGGAAACAAAAGAGTTTTTCCAGAAATTAATACGGTTGCAAAGTGAGAGACAATAGAAAGAAAGATTACCCAGAGCTAAGCAAGGGGTAACTAAAGGATGTGATCCAGAATATACAACTATAACAGTAAGTCACGAGTCGGATCCGGCATGAAAGTTATGCTTAGGGACCCGTTAACCAGACAATGGGAAAAAGAATTCTACTTCATTCGTAGGAGTATAAAATACACTTTCGGTGACATGGATGAGCCACAATATTTGAGTATTAGTACCGAATCCGAGTGTAGGTCGGGGTAGTAGGTGCGTTGGCAGTATCAGCCATCTTATGAATATGCTTATCATTGAGTAGCGGGACGTTTGGTATCACCTGTGTGGGGATCAGGTGTGTACACTAGGGGGATCCTGGTAGCTTATAAATTATTTTTTTCTACTATTGAGAATTATTAAAGTAGAAATTTATTATAATCCTTTGTAGTGAATGAATACTGAGGGCATGAGCGGTAGTAGATTATGTGATAAGACTATCGTGTCCATTATTCTAAGGTAAAATATATTATTTTGAGATGTACCGCCTGAAAGAGGGTTGAGCCTGTGTGTGTGTGTGTGTGTGTGTATATATATATATACGGTATTTATCACAGACTTCGGTGAGTATGCTATCTTGTTATATGTGATTTTGGTGATTAGGGACGTTTACTGATATGATTCAGGATAAACTGGTTTATTATTAGGCAGAGGGATATGGCTCATTATTTATTTGCGTTAAGAAACTAGTGTTAATAAGAGCGCCATAATATATGTTGTCGTTTGTATCACAAGAGTGGATGAGTAGATTTTTATGTTAAGAAACGAAATTTTAGGGTGCGTACTGTGGACTAAGGGCCTAACGAATCTCGACGACTAACAATGTTACATAGTAGTGTATCAGTGGGGTTCCTTATTTGGATTTTTCTTTGCGAGACATCCCACGCCTGAAACTTAGCAAAGGTCGGAAGTTAGTAAAGGTTTGGCCTTTATAACACGGGCTTAGTACCATAGTTATTATAAGTATATGTAGTTATAACTAGGAGTTGATGTTTATATTGCGATTTAAGGTAGGTAGAGCCGTGTAGTGATTGTGTGAGGAACGTTATAGATTGCTACAACACGAGTAAATCGGTGGGAAAATTTAGAGGCTAATTGATTTGCGATTAGTGGGGAAATTGATTTTAACCTCATTGTATGACCCTGCAATGTATATAAAATTTAATAGAAAACAAGACTATTATATTTAGTGAATTTGTGCATGAATGCATGGGATACAGGGTGTATGGGCGCCCTAGTTAGTTGAGATTTTGGGTATCTTTCGCGAGGAAAAGAAGTGGAAAATTATGAAATAAACATAGATGTATTTGTAAACTAGAGACAAATGAGACATGGGGGAAATGAGGTTATATGAAGGTGTGCCACCAGACGCAAAAGAGTAAACGAATAGGGGTAATAATAGTGCTGGTAAGTATAGAGAATATACATTTTAAAATTTTGAGGGTAATCAAAAGCTACTTTATACAAAGGAGTAACATGACGAGGATTACGTCAAGATCAGTTGAAGATGCAAAAGTTTGACATGGGTAGTCGTGTGTAATTATTGATGTCTCTCACGAAGGGAGTGCAAGGTTTCAAAGGGTGGGAGCATTCGACACCCAGGAAGGAGGGGACCTTTCCCAAGTATAGTAAATGCGATAGCCGTTAGCATGCAGACCCATCAAAATGGGAAGTGTTGGGCAAAAATGGTAAGGCGTGGAGTTATCACCATGGAGTATTGGCATAAATAAAGATGAAAGATTTTGATGTAAGCTAATTAAAGAGATTTTTACCACCGCGATAGAGAGACCGCGTGAGTTGCTAATCGATATTGTATCTGATGGTGACAAGATTGGTAATTCATTATCGGGAGAGTTTTTAGGAGGCCATGAGTATGGAGTTAGGATTGAAGACAACCTATTAACCGTAGACGAATGAACAAATTGAGCGGACTAATCGGATGTTGGAAGAATTGTTACGTATGTGTATTTTCGAGTTCTACGGGAGGTAGGGAGCAATACCTTCCACTGGTGGAGTCTGCGAACAATAACTCGTACTAGTTTACTATTATTATGACTCCATTCGAGGAATTATGAAGTAGGCCTGGTCATTCTCCCTCGTGTTAGATAGAGATGGGGTACAACAAGCTACTTGGGACGGAAGTATCCAGAATACTTCGGGCAGGATTGAGATGATACGGAGTCATAGACGGGTTACTCAGGGGTAGACAGAAGAGCTACGCCAATGCAAAAAGGTTCTTCCGAGAGTTAATGTGGGGGTCCAGTGTTGCTACAAGTATCTCCTATGAAGTGGATAATGCAGTTTGGGAAGAAGGAAAAGTTGGCGTCGAGGTATGTGGGGCCATTCACTGCTATTGAGCAGATTGGGCCAGTGGCTTACAGACTTGGGCTACTGGAGCACTTGCATAGGATTCACGATGTTTTCCATACTCCTTTGCTGAGGAGATATCTTCGGGATGAGTTGGCCCACACTCATATTACTTTCGAATAGATTGATAAATAGCCTGATAGTTCCTTTGAGGAGGGACCAATTGCTAACCTAGACGGTAGCGAGAGGAAATTGAGATCAAAGATAATACCGCTAGTACGTATTCAGTGGCGGCATCATAATGCCGAGGAGTCTACCTGGGAGCACATGGATGAGAGGCGCGATAAATAACCAGAGTTATTCTTACCAGGTTTACCTTTATTTTCCGAATTTTGGTATCTCCGTTATTAAGGGGGAACTATGTAATACCCCGTATATTTTAATGATTTTAAATATGGGATATTTTTAATAAAATGATGAGAAATAAATTACTAGCGTAGCGAGTGTTAGTATTTATTAATGTGAATTATGTTTAATACTAATTAGTGAGTAAAGTAATATGTGATTATAAATTTATTAAAATTATCGCAAGTGAAAAATGCGACAGTTATGGAAATGTCACACCCCGCAAAATTCAACAGACGGGGTGGCCAGCTACCGCCGCCGAACTATGCCGAGCGTGAACTAAATAAATACCATTCTTAGCATGAGACAGATACGAGACATAAATAATCAGTCAATAAGATAAATAATTGAATCAATCTCAAATGATCATAAACCACTAAGCGATAAAAGATCCATCACATGCTAACTCCGAATAAATCCAATCTCCAAAAATGATTAAATAAAACCTGAATAATAAAGATCTGAATAATCCAACATAAATCCTCTAAACAACTTTGAAACCGAATGTCCCAATAAAACTCCAATGAAGTCTCATAATTAAATACGACTGGAAAAGAAAGTCTAATTAAACTATGCTATAAAATAAATAACTCCAGCTGCACCTACAAATGAAAACTCCGATAAACTTATGCAGCTTCTCCAATTATAATCCTGAAAAAGATTAGTCAACGCATGGGTCAGAGCCAAAGCTCCCAGCAAGAATACACACTACTCCCCTCAAATAGGATCCTTGAATCCAAACGGCTTCAGGTAATTAATCAGCATTTTTACAAGCTTTACATGTATCGGGTATCGTAACAGAGGTTTTTGGTAATAGAATTTATGCATAGTCTGGTAGTCTAAAGTTCATTTCACACAATATACGTCGTTCTATAAAATAAGATACTTGAAAAAGGATATTACAGGTTGAACACTGATCTTGTAACAAAGGTATTTTACATCTGGTTACTTAGTGGGTAATTGAAAAGTATAAGTTTCTTTGATAAGGTAGGGTGATGATTTATACTCGAATCGTTAAACGTTGGTCTCCTAAATTCAACTAATATTAAGGTGATGATATCCAAATCGTAAGTCATATTTTCAAAATACTAGAATTCTTTCAAGAAAATTATTCCTCTATGTAAAACTAACAATAATATTATAAGAATTCCAGTCCCTATTGTTATGGTATAGTACCTTACATTGGTTTCTTTGTTGGCATTTCTATTGGTAGCAGACACTTTCGGGAACTACTAGATGGTTTTCCTATGGTTGTAATGTCACGTGTCGATTAATTTAGAAAAATACCTTAATGGTTTATTAAAGCTGATAATTACATAAAAAGGTTTCTTTAAAAAATTCAACATATCGAGGGAAATGTACTTGGAATCTTAATGTGATGATTACTTAAATTCCTAAATACCAAAATAACGCATCTATAGGATTTGACTTCTAGTAAGCCAATAATTGGGACAGAAGGTATCATTTGATGGTTTGGGGGTATTTCAAGTAAGCCTGTTGCTTTGTTTGGTTCTCAGGTTTGCATGGGTTTTACTAAAGGTTACTACGGGTATGATGTCTAATATTATAAAACTACTCTTCGGGAATCTACCATAGTCATACAAGGCAAAGGGATTCTTTAAGGTACTTTAGGGCTATTCTAGATATACCCTGTGTGTTGAATAGTTTTTGGACATGATAAATGGATGGAGTTTATGTAATTTAGGGTATACTAATGAGAATGAAAAGGGTTTCCTTAATTGTAGCCCGTATAACAATGTAAATGAAGTCACTAACATCTATATTTTTCAACACAAAGATACTCCTATTGGGAGTATATTTATAAGAGTATACTGATATCAACTTATGCATATACTGATGTGTATGAAATCATAGTCACTAATGTTTAGAGCTTACTATGAATGATATGTGTAATCAAGGTAAGATAATGTTAAGTCATGATGATGTTCCGTCTAAACTCGTTTGCTTGGGGTGGTAGGTATAATCTAAAGGAGCATATCATTATTCAACTATTCAATGTAATTTCAGCTTTTAGGTGCGTCTATTTTTTCTATTTAATGATCTATGAGGTTGCTCACGTTCTTACTATAAATCCTTGTACTGGGATTTTGAAAATAATCAACATTTAATCAAATGGTCAAATTTGATGGGTCGATTTACTATTATTCATACAAAATTATATCCTTGGAACTTACGAGATAGTCCACTTATAAAATCCATTGTGATATAATCCCATTTCCATTCCGGGATCGGAAAAGGTTAGAGAAGTTCACTGGGACACTGGTGTCTTATTTGGACTTGGTGACAAGTAAGACATTTTCTCAAAAAATTCTTAATATCATTATCATATTGGGCTATCGATGTTATTCCTTCCCTACATGATACATTTCTAATTTTTGGGGAGGTATTATGATTCTAGAACGAGTAGCTTCTTTTGATATCTCCTAATGTAGTGATGATTCCTCATGTGCGTGCAATCTATCTCTAAATCATAGGCTTGTTCTTTATCGTACAATAACTCTTGGGTCTTACTTTTGGTTCGTTGTTTTGTCACAAAGGGATATTAGAGTCTATTGTTTAAAGGGTTTCTTTCTTAGGTTCGGATAAGCAACGGTATTGGTGAAATTTTGAAAAGGCGGGGTTGTCTAAAGATTATATTATTCTTATAGTAGGAGAAGCATCCTAGGAAATCAAGTTACTAAGTTTTTCCTGTAGGGTTATGTTTTAAGGCATTGGCTACAACATTTACTTTTTTGGAAGGTAGTCTAACTTAAATCTGTAACCCTCTAAATATTTAATTCAACGTCTCTATATCGAATTCAAGTCCTATCAGATGAAGATGTATTTCAAACTTGGGTAACCTGAAGTTTCTAGGAATTCCTCACCGTATAATAGAAGATTATGGTTTCCTATATTTATGCAGCATATAACACAAATATGAAAAATAGGAATTACTCGTAGATGGGTACTAACTAGCTATCGAAGACACTAGTAATAGAGTTAATGTAACTAGATGGAAGGGGGTTTAAACCGATGGTTACCTTAATTTGGATTACGGTATATAACTGATAATAAACTTGTAACAATTCAACTTTAAGTATATAAGATTTTAGTGAATGGTTATTCATCCATTGGTGCTTTAGAACTCCAGAGGGTCATAGGGATACTATGTTTGAATAATTATTCCAGGATACCTTGTGGATATATTTAGAATAGAGTTCTAAAATTGATAGACTATCTATTCAGTTATTTATTAAAGGATCTTACATGTGTTGAAAGCAACTGAACTATATAAAATAAGGAGCGGGCTAATGTAAAGTTTATTATAATGTAATAGAAATCCAGGTTTTTGAAAGTAAGTTGTCGGATGGGGTCATGGGTTCTTTGTACTTAAAGCATGAGATTCGATTAAATATCTTTAAATCAGATTACTATTAACTGGTAATTTCCTAAGTATTCATAATAGCTTAATAAGGAAAAAATATGTAGTCTGGGGCTAAGGGTTTCAGATAATGCAAGGTGTCATATAAAGCTCTGGTTAATTAAACAACTATTATTTCAAACAAGAACTTAGGCAGTCTTGGTAATTTATGCAAAAATCATTAACACGGGTTATTGGAATTCACATGGGTCATTCATATTTTTTTCTCAACCTTAGAAAAATAAGGGAAGTGTTAGTTTTATTATTCACTTGTCAGGGGTGAAAATCCATACTATTTAATAATAAGATTATATAGGTTTCAGGCTAGGGATTCAATAAAAGAATGGTTTATAAGGGAAACACATCTTGGGTATCAAGGTCATGTAGAGGAAGTAGGTAAGGTTTCATCTGATCACAATTATTCTAGTTGTTTATAGATAAGAATCATGTATCACTACGCAACCCGTCAATCATATCCTGAATCATGGGGAACTGGGGAAATAATTAACTGTCATTATGAGGCATATGGTATTAGGTAAATAATCAAAATTCGTAACCAGGCTTGTGTAGAATTTTGGGGAAATTATAGTTATGAGATAGGATCCAGTAAGTAAACCATTATGTTCTAAAGAGTATAACGATTAATCGTAACATTTTTAATGCCCTCAAGTTGCTTCTAGAGAAACTCCCAAAATTCAATAAGGAACTCTATTAATAGTTTCTTATCTAATCCTAAACAGGTACCATTCTAACATAAGTAAATTCTTCTCGTAATCTAATGGGAACAGTATACAGTATAACAAGTATACAATGCGAAAGACGATAATAAAAGGTCAATATAAAAGTGTGATAACTTTCAAAGATGAAAGTTTTGGAATTCCAAATAAAGTAATTCATTTTCAAATTGAGTATCAATTGAATAGTTTAGATAAAAGAACTGTGTTGTACGTACAGACTTATGGAGTATAATGTATACAATCCCTTCCTAAGATAAATTTCTTAGTATACCTATAAATCCTCAATCACATCGTCGACCATTCCAAATTCATAATGATTCTTTCATCCCCATAAAAATCTCAATATTGAAATTAATCACATATCTCCAAATTGTAGTTCGAGAATTTATTCTCGTAATCCCTACATACATATCTTCACCTTACTAACTACCACTTATACCTTACAAAATCTTCCCTAAATAAAGTCCTGGTATCAAATATGTACTTTCGAGATCGATTTTTCTAACTCAAGTCTAAATATCTCATCCTCCCAATCCTCATGATCTGAACCACTCTCCAAATAATAATGTCCAACCCATGTCCCGCATCGGCTACTTAACTAGGTTGAGCTCTGATACCACATTGTCACATTCCAGTTTCCTAAGTGTGAGGTTTATCTTGATAAATACTAAACCATAAGTGAAACTAATATTTCTTTCAAAATATAAAACAATCTTGCTAAATAGCGGTGTTACAAATCGTAGTTTCAACTGAACAATGATATATACAAACCTTATTTCTAACTAATAACTGATCACGTATAATTATTCTCTAATCGATACTATTCATGAGCTTCATATAATTCTAGATTAAACTACTCAACATTGCTTATAGATACCTATTTAAAATAACTAGAAGGAAAAGAACAAGCAAAACTTTGTCATGTAGATAATTCTACATCTATAATAATGTACATATGTGAAACTTTTTAAATAGCATAATTGGGATTGAAATGTTGGTAATGTAACACAGCTTATGGTAATCCAAAGAAAAATGAAATATTAACAGTACTAAGCAGGGGTATACTAAAGTCAGTGATATATAAAAGAATAGTATGGTGATTATAACTGAATATGTTATTATCGAATTATAGATAAGGGTTAAGACTATAACACGATAATCCATAAATTATCGGTTATATGGGCTGCAAATGCATAGTCATACCATTACAATATTATCCAAAGCATATAGTACTTTTGGACAGGCAATCCCAAATAATTGAGGAATAATAAAATAGCTTGGCACACTTAGCTAGAGTGGCACTCTTACGTATGTAGTAAATAAAAACTAGGCACTCAACATCCGAATCCTACAGACCAATTAAAGTTATCATGGTATACCGGTGTCTAATCCCTGAATCATAAGGTATGTATCTTAATTTTGCGGGTGAGAATCGATTCTCAAAAAGCAAGAATCAGATTCCCTTCACAGAATTCATCCAAAAAGAGAGAGCTGGGAAAAGACTTAGAATTGATTCTCAAAAAGTGATAATCGAATCCCTTTACAAACTCTTTTCAAGACATGTAGCTAAAATAGAGTGATAATCGATTCTCAAAAAGTGAGAATTGATTCCCTTTGTAAATTTCATCTTCGGGAGCATTCGATGGGAATCAACATAACTTCTCCATCCGAACTCAAAATGATGCACGATTAGCGGACACACGAAGCTAATTCGATGAGCTAAAAAATCCTGTATTTTAAATGCCCAAATTATGAAGTTTAGAATTACAAAAATTACCTTAAATTTTCATCTTGCGACGTAACTTTTTTGAAAGGCAACCAATTGATCCGCTAAACTTTCTAATACCTGCAAAAGCTCAAGCAAAACTTGCAAAATCATATATATATCGAAAACCAAGGTTAACCAATAAATGAGAACAAAATTAAGAAATAACAGACACAATTGTGCTAGGATGCATAAGTATAAAAGGAATTATACAATATTCGTGACTTACCTAGGTTCTTTAAAATACCTATTAATTAATCATAACGAAGATTGCATCAGCATTATCAAAATATTTCAAACACCTGGTAATGGTGTCTACTACTTCAGGTCCCAAAATAAATTTTCGCAGCCATAATCCATAAATTGTAGCCTTAAAGCATGCTACGAACAATATTAAATTGTTTCTCACTCTTTCATAATATTAGCTACTAGGCCAAAACAAACCTACGTAATCAAGAGCGAACAGTTATCATAAGTGTGAGCGTGTGATATTTTAGACATCTCATTAGTTCGTAATTTAAAAATATTTTATTTCTCTAATTTATTATTCATTACTAATGTATAGAGAAGTCCAAAATATATAAACTTACTCCCACTGACCTGAAGAAGGTATATATATACTAAATAAATATATAAAGTATTCTTAAAATACCGTTGTTGAGAAACTAACTTAAGTTTATATAATGATTTCTCAACCTATATACTTCTTATCTTAAACTCTCATAAGTTTTTACACTATATGTAACTCTTAATCAAAATGAGCTACAAAAGTCATAAGAATTTCACATTCTAATATACAGGTGAAAATATTTATTTTCTTACTCCTATGTCAAATTCACATTCTTGTAGATAAATCTCATAATCATTCAGGATAACATACTCATTTAAGATCTTCTTAAAAACTATTACATGTGGTTTTATCCAAATTTTTTTGTTGATTGTAATCCCATTATATGGTGTTTGATCATTTATTTGTTCTTTATCTTATTATAATCTACCAACTAAAAGAAAAATTATTTTGGATCTTAGGTAGATAATACGAGTACTTTAACTTCCTTTATAACCACATTAAGTGATTAGGTTCTCCCACTAATTTTACCATTCTTTAAACAATTTGACATTTTCGGTTTCAATAGTAATTAGTGTACCTCTTGAAAGTGTAGATACAAAATTCTAATATCAAATTTTTTAGTGGATTCTAAATGCATGCATACACAAGACATTCTCAATCATGCGGGCGTGTCAAATTGGGTAAAGTATAATTTATATAATATACTTTTAACCATATATATTTATATACCTTTCTTAACCAAAGTTTGGAATCCAGATAAATTCTGGTAAATATATATGTGAATAACTCTTGTGGCGACATCAATGATGCGTTTGGCTTATTGTTTTGTAAAGACATGATTTATGTAGGTCCACTATCCAGGAAAATTACTATAATCTCCCACTTAGGACACGTTTACCGTTGTAAAACCTTAAGAGGTCAAACATGACTTTCAAGATTCATAAGTAACAACCCCTAGACAATCTAGTCTATTAAATCATCAAAATAAGTATAGATTTAAAAGAGTCTCATATTTAATTGCACCACAAGATTCAAGAGTTTTAATAATAACATTACTTTTAAGTTCAACATTACGATATATGATCGAAATGATTTTCCTTGTGAGAGGTTTTATCAAAAACATAATTGTACAAACCATAAATGAAAATACCATAATTAAGAAAAATAAATTCTCATATAAACATAAAGATCTTTTGGTATACTAAAAAATAAATCCCTCACGGTCAAATTTCATAAAAAAAATTATATATTTTTAGAGGGCATCGTTTTTTTTTTTACTGATTCCAAAAATGAATCAAAATTTATGGTTTGTCTTGTAATAATCTTTATATTGAATTTGAACTAATTTTCATAGTACTCTATATTTGAAAAACAAAACAAATTATTGTCATTTTCATTGAATAACAAACTACAATTCACACAATAGAACTTAAAAATATATATGTTACATAATAGTTACTTATATTTTAGTCTTTAACATTATGAGATTTTGCATAAACTTTATTTTTATCCGTTTAAGAAATATTCAAAAAAAATTAAGGAGTGTCCCACACTAATTTAATCATTAATAGTGATTTTATCAATTAAAGCTGAATTAGATTTAGCACTTTTGAGTGAAACTTATCCGCTTCACTTCATTTTAAGCAGTCAGTCTCGAGAGCATTAAAATGGATAAAACATGAAATTTTAGAGAAATAAAATGATATATAATTAATGAGATAGATAGCTCACTACATTAACGTTATGAGTTGACAACATGTACATTAATTTTTTTTTATAAATGTGGCATTTATTTCATAATAACTTTGAAAATTTACCTATGACTTTATCGAATATTGTGTTATGTAATTTAGTTGAACGCGTTATCCACGATAACCTTTCACCCACTAATTTTATAATTCCTTAATGTTTATTTTACTTAGTCAAAATCAATTTCCTTTGCGAAATTACCTTGCTTGACAAAATAAACCAAATATACCCCCATTAATATCTTTACATATATAAGCATAATGAGTTATCACTACAACTTTTATCTTTAAATTCAATATTCACAAGAATTCTATTTGGTCCACTTAGGTGACTGCCAGACTATTTGTTATATGAATATTACATTATTTTATGGATTGTTTAATGATTACAACAAAAATTAATGCTTTCAAAAGGCATAGATGGGCAATATGCTTATAAATTAAGAAAAGATATGGACTTTTTATGGCAATCTATATTGACCTAAATTAACAAATATATTACCATTAATATTAACTAAATTATTGAAACCAGACTCTTTGGAGCAACCAAATCACAACATCTCAATCATAATGAAATCATTAATAATTCGAACACTCATAACCATATTCGGAATCTTTGGAGCAACCTAAACATAGTTCTTGAATGTATTCATAAAATAACATCATTAGGAGTTTATTAGATTAGACCACTTTGGTGAAATCATAACCTAATCATGATATACATACTGATATAAAAACCTTAAGGCATACTTCTAATATTTCGTCGTATTGGACATAATACGAATATACACATTAATATTTACAATTTTATATTGGAGCAATTTTGAGCACCCTATTAAATGCACGTAAATATTAGTTTTATGGAATTAAAAATTTTAAATCATTCGAGGTCAGATTGATGTAAAAGAAAATTACTCATTAGTGTTCATTTAATAATCTTAATTGTAACTTTGGGCAACTAACTTACAATAAACAAGACACATTATCATCGCATCAACAACCTAACATTCATAATTATATTTTAACCTTTGAGCAGTCAAATTTATGCACAATAATTTAATATTTACAACTATAGACTATGACACTTTAATGGACACCTGATATAACATAATATAAATATTAATGTCAAAACCTTAACCATAAATATAATATTCATAATAATATTTGGTGTGTACCAAAGGCATCACATAAGATGAATATTATAACAACCAAATAAGGTGGGACAACTTATGTAGTTATTAAAAACCTAAAATGGAGAGATCCAAAATTTCCAATCATGGAAAAATTTGAGTAATCATTACAAAAGTATTAAGAAAAACTTTTGAAACACTCTCCAATAAGCTGAATTTAAAAACAAATTTGGAGAGAGAAATAAAAGTCAACTTTATGACCAAATATGATAAATTTAAGGTTTTATGGGCTTAAACGCACTCGAATAGCCAAAACAGCATTTATAAAAAAATAATGAGTTTTATCAGTAGGTTATTTCAGATTAACATAAAAATTAAATAAATTTTGAGTAAGTCGACAATTTTTATTTTTATTATTCCTTATTATATGCATAAGAAAACTTTCAAAAACTTTCACTGAAAAAGTATCAAAATTTCAGATTTACAGTTTTATAAATTAAGCGGACATAATTAAATTATTACAAATAATCACAATAAGGGGACCAATTCCATTTTTAATTTAGTAAAAAATGAAACCAACAATTTCATATTATGATATATCATTTTATTTGCTTTCACAAATTTATCAATTTATTCATTTGGTTTCATGCATAGAGATCGTAAGTCGGTTCATCCTTAACAATTGCATTTCAAATATTCAATCCGTAGAATGTTCATAAATAAAAAAAATTCATGGAACATACATATACACACATTTTATATGATGTGTGTAAAAATCAATGACCTTAATAATATTATAAGCAGAACTTAATGGATAATCATGTGATCCCAATACAACGCTCTGATACCACATATAGGATATACTTTAATTAAAGAACATAAATTATAAAACATGAAGTAAGGACATATTTCTCATGTCCGTTATTGTACATTTGTATATGTCGTACGCCGTTACATTTGGCTCGTCTCTACACGATCTCACACGACGGCCTTAATTCGAATTTTGGGAATCAAGTATTCATTATCTCCAACATGTGTCCCTCATCTGCCTCAATGACTTCACGTTCCATGATTTTAGGCTCATAATGCAAGTGGTACGCAAGAGAAGTCAAAACAATGAAACAAGGCCAATAGGGAAGTTCAAGGGAAATTTGGTAATTTTACACCTACCGTTCTGAAAAGGTTCGAGCTTTTCTAAATCAAAGCTCTGGTGCCAATTTGAGAAATCTGGAACCCCGAATTTTATTAATTTTATGCACAATTAAAAATATTGTAATTTCCTTTTATATAAACTCGAGATGATGCGGAAGCGTTGGAATGGTTCAACTTTACAACAACAACAAATTTTAATTTCTTAAAATAAATTAAAATTACACCAAGTGAAGTTAATTAATCCAAGTCCTAGAATTTGCCTAAGTCATATTTATCAATATTAGCAAATTAGGCGAAACCAAATTTTAGCAAATGACTTGAATTAAATAAACATTACCCAATATTTAATTTAGCCCCAATTAAAGTGAGTGTGATAATTTAAACCGAATTTTATCTTGAATTATTCTAAGCATGCGTTCTAAATTATTTAAGCAAGATAAAATAAATCAATCACACTACGCCGCGATGTACGAGGAAAAGCCCAAGACAGGAAACAACCTCGGACGACCCTAGCCACAAATCCACTAGATACGGAATTACAAGTACAAGACAAAAGACTTACAACCCACGACTCGATCCCTCTCAAGCCCCGATGCTTCTTCTTGTAGACACCTCTTCCTAGCGGGTAACCTTGGAATACCACCGCGGTCTCGGAATCCACCGATGGGACTTTATATGGTCACCGTCACCAGAGCAAGGAGCCTTTCTCCAAGTGGGTAGAATCGCAACAAAACGTCTTCTTCTTGATGGATGTAGAAGCAAACCAAAACTTCTCTTTGAAACGGAAGAGATAAACCGGTGCCAAACTCCAAGCAATTGATATGTATATATGTGAACTTAGATAAACAAAATGGGTGTAAAACTAGAGTAATAAAATATTTTCTCTTCAAAAATAGCACTCAAAACTTGATCTTTTTCTCTTTTTAATTTTGCTTTCAAAACACTCTCTAAGAGTTTGTTGGTTGTGAAAAAGATTGATCATCAAAAGTGATTCCCGCACATATTAAAGTCTGAAAAAGTTGATTAAAAACTAAGTGGGGAAGTGGGTGCAAAACTGCCAAAAACTGATCCCGCCTGGCATCTCGTTCAAACGACATTTCGTTTGAACGAAATCACGTTCGAACGAGACTTCTAACGACGTTCCAGATTGAACTCGTTAGAATCTCGTTGGATATCTCGTTCGAATAGGAGGTTCGTTCGAACGACATATCGAACGACATTTCATAGGCCTATACTGGCACCTCGTTGGCAGGTTCGTTCGAACGACATTTTCGTTCGAACAACAATCTCATTCGAACGACTCTATCGAACGAAAAACCAGAAAGTTTGAATATTCTTGTTTAAGCCCAGAAAATTTTATAAACATTTAGTTAAAGTTTTAATTAATTCTTTCTTAAAACAAAACGCAGTTTTTATAAAACCTAACACCCAATAAACTTTTTTCCAAGCTCCTATATATATAATATTGTATTCATACCTTGGGAGCATGGAACTATGGTTGATGACGTAAAAAAGAGGCATGTAAACCGGCATATTGATGAAGCTTTATACTCTTTGCCGCTACGTCTTCAACAAACACTTCATAGGCTTGAGAATATTACAATTTAAATATTATCCTATGAATAAATGTTTTTGTCCGGAATTGAGCCAAAACTATATATGGACTCAATTGGAAATTCGTGTCCTTATAAAACCGTTCGAAGGACCGGTCAACTGGAAAGCTGAAGAGATTTCTGCAACAAAGATACTGGAAGAAATGACACCTCAATCTGAGCTACGGTGAACAAGTAATGACCCATTGAAAATGGAGATAATTCCAATAAACAACCTTGGAATTTTGCTAAGTGTTTAAAGCCCCTTAACAAACGATTTTTCCCGAACCGAGGGCTAAACCGATTCGTGGGGCGAACTGGTTCGCGGTACACCCGAACCGGTTCGGGGTACCTGATGCTGGATAGAGTTCAAGATTTTTAAAACTCTTTTGTGGTTTCCCTATATAAACCAACTTCGGGGAAGTTATTTTGCAAGACTTTCATAGACGTTTTTAAGAGTCCTAAATACTCTAAGTCTTCACCTTTTTGAGTCCCAAGACTCATGTTTTGATTCATACAACTTTGCCAAACCTTTGTGAATCAGTTTGCAACCCAAGAACACAACCTTGTGTTTGTTTATACTCTTGTGGAGAAGACCATCCTTCTTCTTCATTGCTGCCCTCCTGGAAAGAGAAAGTTTCAGTCGCCGACTACAGAACCGACGCCCGCGGGTATTTCTGTGTCATTGTATTTTTACTGTAATCCCTGTAACCGTTCCTTACAATATTATAGTAAAAATAAAAGGTTTTGCCCCTTTGGGGGATTTTTTCTCACATGTATGTGTTTGAATGAGCCTGCATGTTTTATAATCCTATTCAATCACATATAGATGCATGTTTAGGACTTAATTGATAAAAACTGAGTTTAATTAAATAATATCTCTATTTGAACGAACGCACACTCTTCTCAAATTGGTATCAGAGCCAGTTACACAACTTTACCGTGTAATATTCCGCAAATTTTTTCTAAGATATCAATTTTCTAAAAAAATTGACTTTTTTGAAAAAGAGCGTGTTCATAAAGGAGAAATTATATAATAAAATGCCAGTTTTTGACGGGACAAACTATGCATACTGGAAATCCCGCATGAGATCTGCATTAAAAGACATTGATGAACGTGTCTGGATTTTGGTTGAAAGAGGGTGGACTCCTCCCTCCGTCACTGTTAATAACGTGATTAGTTTAAAACCCGATACTACATGGACTGAAAAAGAATTTAAATGGTCATCTTTTAATTCTAAGGGTTTAAGTGCTATTTCTGGGTCTGTCACACCTGATGAGTTCAAACGCATAATGACGTGCACCACGTCAAAAGAGGCATGGGATGTTTTGCAACTCACCCATGAAGGAACTAATGTTGTGAAAGAGTCTAAACTGCAAAATTTAACAACTCAATTTGAAACCATCACCATATATGAAACTGAATGTTTTGATGATTTTTATGCTAGGCTATCTGATATTGTTAATACTAGCTTTAATCTTGGTGAACACATTCCTAATGCTAGAGTTGTTAAAAAGATTCTTCATTCTCTTCCTAAGCGTTTTATCCCTAAAGTCACTGTGCTAAATTCTATGGATAATTTAAATACGCTAAAATTGGAGGAAATTGTAGGAGATTTGCAAACTTATGAGATTGATATGTTTCCTAAATCTTTCAAGCCTAAAGATAAGGGGATTGCACTTAATGCCCAGGAGAGAAAAGGTGAGGGGTCGGCAAGAAAGAGAGTAGAGTCATCTAGAAAAAGAAAGATAGATACGTCAGATTCTGAGTGTGATTTTGATTTAGATGATTTGACCCTCTTTGCTAAAAATTTCAAGAGAATTCTCAAATTCAAGAAAAATGGTAATTTTAAAGATAAAAAGAAGTTTGAAAAAAATAAGTTTGAAAAGAAAATTGAATTTTTTTTTAAAGATCCTCCTAAGAAAGAAAGTGAGAGATGATTTGAGTGCGATGGTAGGGGTCATAGAGCCTTTGAGTGTGTTACTAGGCTGAATAGAGAAAAGGGCAAAGTTGTCCTTAATGCTACCCTTAGTGACGACAGTGAGGTCGAGTCGGTGGATTCTGGAGATGAGTCACCGCATGAGTGTAACTTCATCGCATTCATGGCTAGTCATGTGAGTACTTCTAGTGCATCTCAAGACGATGAGGATGCTACTTCACAGGGACACCTCGACAGTGAGAGCGATGTGAGTGAGGGGGAGGATGACACAAGTGAGAGCGAGAGTGATCTTCAATGCGCCTACGTCGATCTTTATTCTGAGTCATTTAAAACTAAAAAGCGTAACAAAGCGTTAGTTCTTAGGATTACCGCGTTAGAGGGAGATTTAAGAAAAGCGTGAGAGAGAGAATCCACCACCTGCACTACCTTAAGAGAGAGAGAATCTACCTATGTTGAGAAAGAGAGTTTATTTAGAGAGAGAGAGAGAGAGAGTTGTTTTGAGAAAGAAAGAGGGGACTTGACTAAATAAGTAGCTAGTCTTATGAGTGAGCTCCATTCCTCCGTGGAGACTCAGAAGAAACTTGAAGCTCTTGTAGCCCAGCTTACTCATGATCTGGAGAGAGCACGGGAAGTCAAGGTACAAATCGAGGACAGATATGGGGAAATGGGAAAGATGCTCCTCAGCCCCACTTTAGGTTTTGGTGATAGGTAGGGAATAGGTTATGATGGTGCCTCCACGTCCCAAATTTCACTTGGACCAGTTCCTAAGTTTACTACGACTCCTTATGGCCTTTGTCAAAAACCACGAAGGAGAGTTCGACCAAGAAAAGCAAACCAAGGTCTGCCTAAGACTATGTTCTTTTGTATATATTGCAAAGAAAAGGCCACCTGAGGGAGTTTTACTGTAGTGTGGATCGAACACGACGTACTACTGCTCCATCACGCCATACTGATGAGTTTGTCAGTCTGAGAGAGCGTGTTGAGTTTTTAGCTGCCACATCACAGAGTTTGATGGAGGAATTCCGACGGATGTCTTTGTCGTCAATGAATGCTTCTCACATCCCGGCTAAAACCAACAACAACAAGGGTAAATAAAAGGTTACCACTACTTGGGTTCCTAAGAAAGATAAGAAAGCCCTTATTGTTCATGTTGCTCTCAAAGCACATAATACCGCACAATGGTATTTTGATAATGGGTGCTCCAGACATATGACAGGTGGTGCCTCATTTTTTACGTCTCTTGAGGATTATCAGGATGGCAGAGTCACCTTTGGAGATGGGAGCAAGTCTAGCATTGTAGGAAGTGGTACTGTAGAGTTACCAGGATTTCCTAAGCTAGAGAATGTTTTGTACGTCAAAGGTTTGAAAGCAAACGTTCTCAACATTAACCAGTTGTGCGACGCTGACTTTGCCGTAAATTTTGATCAGGATGCGTGTAAGGTCTATAATCAAGCCGGTAAAATTTTAGTGCAAGGGGTAAGGACAAAGGATAATTGCTATGGGACTGAGCCCACATCCTCACTTGTCTGCAACAGCGCCACAATCACTCCTATGGATCTGTGGCACCAACGTCTAAGTGACATGAACATTAGAGATTTATCTCGTTTAGCTAAAAAGGACCTAGTACGTGGCTTACCGTCACTTGGAAAGTCAACTTCGACAGTTTGTGGACCCTGTCAGTTGGGAAAACAAATTCGTAACCCCCATAGGAAGTTGCATTCCATTACCACCTCTTGTGTCCTTGAGCTTATTCACATGGATCTTATGGGTCCTACTCGTACTGAGAGTCTGGGTGGTAAGAGGTATATCCTCCTGACGGTGGATGATTTCTCCAGATACTCGATTGTAGGTTTCCTGAGGGAGAAATCCGATGCTGTGGATTTTTTAATGACCAAGTGTCGTGTCCTGCAAAATCAACACGAAGTCACTATTAACAGGATATGTAGTGATAACGGCACATAATTTAAGGAAGCAAAGGTAGATCTTTACTATGATAGCCTTGGGATCAAACATGAGTTTTCTGATGTGAAGACTCCTCAGCAAAATGGGATTGTTGAGAGAAAGAATAGGACGATCCAAGAAATGGCTAGATCTATGCTTCTAAGTCGTAGCGTGTCTAGAAGATTTTGGGCAGAGGCAGTGTCTACTGCATGCCACATGGTGAATAGGGTTTACCTGTGTCCACACACACTTAAGACGCCTTATGAATTATAGACTGGCAAGAAACCCAACCTTGCATATTTCCGTGTTTTGGGGAGTAAATTCTACATCCTATGGGATAGAGAGCAATTAGGAAAGTTTGACTCCCGAAGCGACAATGGAATATTACTAGGGTATTCATCGAATAGTAGAGCATACCGAGTTTTTAACCTGAAGAGCTCTAAGGTCATGGAGTCAATAAACGTCACCATGCAAGATGACGAACCTTCTGCATTTATTGATTCTAGCCTTCAGTGTGAGGATGAGAATGTTTCTGGCAGTAATTTACTTGTACCTCACCCACACTCTGTGGACCCTACTCCTATGATAGGGGACACACCTTCTTGGGTTCACAAAAGTCATGACCCTTCTGCCATTGTTGGTGATCCCATTCTAGGGGTTAAGACTCGTGCTCAGCTAGAGAATGTTGATAGCCATTTATGCTATACGTCTAAAGTCGAGCCCAAGAATCACAAAGAAGCACTCACGGATGAACACAGGATATCTGCCATACAGGATGAGTTGCTTCAATTTAAAAAGAATAATTTCTGGGAACTTGTCCCCCGACCTAGTGAGACTAATGTGATAGGTACCAGATGGATTTTCAAGAATAAAATGGATGAAAATGGTACCATAATCAGAAACAAGGCTAGGTTGGTCGCTCAAGGCTACACACAGATAGAAGGCGTAGACTTTAGGGAGACATTTTCTCCTATTGCGAGGCTTGAGTCCGTTCGCTTACTACTCCCCATCGCATGTCACCTGCGCTTCAAGTTATATCAGATGGATGTCAAGAGTGCCTTTTTAAATGGCATTCTACAGGAGGAGGTTTATGTGGAACAACCAAAAGGGTCTGAAGACCTTAAGCACCCAGAGCACTTCTACTATTTGAGGAAAGCCCTGTATGGTTTGAAGCAAGAACCTCGTGCTTGGTATGAAAGGCTTACTTTTTATCTCTTAGCCCGTGGCTTCAAGAGAGGGAGAGTTGATATGACGTTGTTCGTCAGGAGAGATGACGGTGCTATTTTGGTTGCCCAGGTCTAGTCTTTGGATCCACATGCTCCCAAAATGCTCACCACTTTGAGGAGTATATGAAAAATGAGTTTGAGATGAGCATGGTAGGTGAGCTTACTTTCTTCCTTGGTCTCTAGGTTCGTCAACTAGAGGATGGGATGTTCATCTCCCAATCCAAGTATGCTAGAGACCTAGTGAAGAAATTTGGGTTAGACTCCGCTAAGCATGCACGTACACCTATGAGTTCCACTACCAATCTTAGTAAGGACACTTCAGGCAAGGACGTATAGCAAACCTTGTATCGGAGTATGATAGGTAGTCTTCTCTACTTGACTGCCAGTCGTCCCGACATAGCCTTTAGTGTTGGAATCTGTGCGTAATATCAGGCCTCCCCGAAAGAGTCACATTTACTTGCTCTAAAATGTATTATTAAATACGTGAGTGGGACTCTCTCATACGATATTTGGTATTCCTTTGATACCGATGACCGTTTGTCCGCCTATTCGGATGCCGATTGGGCCGGGGATGTAGATGGTTGTAGGAGCACTTCTGGTGGGTTTTTCTATTTTGGTTCTGCTATTGTCTCCTGGCTGAGCATGAAGCAAAATTCCATCTTTTTATCCATCGCGGAGGCTGAGTACATCGCCACCGGGAGTTATTGCACGCAACTCTTGTGGATGAAGTAAATGTTGGAGGATTATGGGATTTCACAAGACACCATGACTATTTCCTGTGATAACATGAGTGCGATACACATATCCCGCAATTCAGTCCAACATTCGCGTATAAAGCACATCAGGATACGCGAGCACTTTATACGTCAGTTAGTTGAGGAGAAAGTCGTATCCCTGAGTTTCGTTCCCACCGACCGTCAGTTAGCCGATATTTTCACAAAACCTTTAGATGCACTTCGATTTGCGAGTCTTAGGAAGTCTTTGGGGATTTGCACTGTTGACTGAGAGGTTGGTCTATGTCTAGGATAGGATGCTTTTTCATGTTCATATCATATGCTTCCTATTGCTAGTTTGTTTTATATGTACTATTGCTTGTTGTACAGATATTTATTTATTTATTTTTGAATCCAAAAAGATTTTCATTTTACAAAAAAATTTGAAAAATCCAAAACGATTTTTGTATTTTATTTGCACCTTTTATGGATGAGCATTTAAGATAGCCAAGTCACAAATTCATTCCATATATCCATGTGTCTGTTTAGTAGAGATTTGGGACGCTACATCATTTCATCCATGTGCTTTACATTGTTTGGAGTCTTTGAGATGTAATTAATGATATCTTTCTACATGTTTGACTCCTATCTCCTTTATTCCACACATGCACGGCTATATTTGATTATTGTACTTGTCTATCATATATTGGCTTGAGTGTTTCCATCTCAATTCTGTTTATACAACGTTCAATATGCGATAAAACTTGACAAGATTGGAATGCATGTAAAAACTGTTTTGTTGAGACTGTGTGTTTGTTTAAAAACGGGGAAGGGTTGCGAAAGGTACATTTAGCCTTTGCGATTCTAAGCCACCGTTAAAAAGGGACCTAAAAAATTGAGGAATTTTTTTATCCGGGGTCCAAAGAGGTTAAAAGAGCCCGAAAAAATTTAAAAGCAATAAAAAGCAATACATGCCAAATATGGGCCATTAGGTTTCACCATCAATTCTCCAAAGTTTGAGAATTTAGATCGCCTCTATACAAAATATAAATTTTAGGGAGTTTGGTTGGAGAATATAAACGGATTTGCACTTCCTTGAAAGTCCTGAAAAAGCATAAAATAGTTTTGGACGTTATTGGTGTGGAAATCACTTTGCGCTTTGATTTGTTGATTTGATTGAGTCAATGTCTCATATTTCCATTTTTTTACACCAAAGGAAGATTTTGATTTCATTCGTTAGGAGTATCCAATATTCATCGTGCACATATGTCATGTTTGTATGCATTGATTTTTCTATCGAATTTTATCACACCCCGACATTTACGCTATCATCGACTTGGTTGTTTTATGCTTGCCCATGGTGTGTTTCTTTATTTATATATTTCATGTGAAATTTTTTTTAAAAATAAAAAATAGCAAGTTTATTTCCTTGTGACATTCTCCATGTGCATCTATTTCTGCTTCTCATATCTGTCTATTTGGGGACATCATAAAAAGGGGGAGAAAGAATTATCATATTATGGGAGAGTTTTTAAAGATTTGAGATTTATTCTATGCTTTCATTGTAAATTGGTATCTATGTTTATCTCATTTCAAACTTGATATGTCACTTGGTATTTGCTTTATCTCATGTGTGTAGGTACTACATTGATGTTCACTAAATTGCACACCCTGATGAGAAAAGCTTTGAATGTTATTGAAGATTTGAAGATGATCAAACGATGAAGACTTATTCATTTGTATCTTTCCAGTTTTGGGTTCATGGAAGGGTAGATTTGTATAGGCAATGTTTTTGATAATTCGGATTTTTTATGTATGTACTGGCATAGACATAGGGGGAGATTTGTAAGGACAGATTTCTCATGTCCATTATTGTACATTTGTATATGTCGTACACCGTTACATTTGACTCCGCTCTACACGATCTTACACGACGGCCTTAATTCGAATTCTGGAAATCAAGTATTCATTATCTCCAATATGTGTCCCTCATCTGCTTCAATGACTTCACGTTTCATGATTTTAGGCTCGTAATGCAAGTGGTACACAAGAGAAGTCAAAACAGTGAAACAAGGCACAATAGGGAAGTTCAAGGGCAATTTGGTAATTTTATAGGTACCGTCCGGAGGATCGGTTAATTGGAAAGTTGAATAGCTTGCCGCAATAAAGATACTGGAAGAAACGGCACCTCAATCTGAGCTACGGTGAACAAGTTATGGCCCGTTGAAAATGGAGATAATTCCAAGAAACAACCTTGGAATTTTGCTAAGTGTTTAAAGCTCCTTGACTAGCGATTTTTTCCTAACCGAGGGCCAAACCGGTTCGTGGGGTGAATCAGTTCGCGGTACACCCGAACCAGTTTGGGGTACCTGATGCTGGATAGAGTTCAAGATTTTTAAAACTCTTTTGTGGTTTCCCTATATAAACCAACTTCGGGGGAGCTGTTTTGCAAGACTTTCATAGACGATTTTAAGAGTCCTAAATACTCTAAGTCTTCACCTTTTTGAGTCCTAAGACTCATGTTTTTATTTACACAACTTTGCCAAACCTTTGTGAATCAGTTTACAACCTAAGAACACAACCTTGTGTTTGTTCATACTCTTGTGGAGAAGACCGTCCTTCTTCATTGCTGCCCTCTTGGAAAGGGAAACTTCCAGCCGCCGACTACAGAACCGATGCCCATGGGTATTTCTGTGTCACTGTATTTTTACTGTAATTCGTGTAACCGTTCCTTACAATATTATAGTAAAATAAAAGGTTTCGCCCCTTTGGGGGATTTATCCTCACATGTATGTGTTTGAATGTGCCTGCATGTTTTATTATCCTATTCAATCACATATAGATGCATGTTTAGGACTTAATTGATAAAAATTGAGTTTAATTAAATAATATGTCTATTTGAACGCACGCACACTCTTCTCACATGATTTAATTAATCTAAACATTAATAAACATGTTATGGTTCATTAAACAATAGGACCTTAAATCTTCATGATAATCAAATCTTGAACTTTATGATTTTTACATATAATCATTATGCAAAACATAAAATGATATTCTAATCACATACCTCCATCATGTCACAACTGAAAAGATAGAGAAGTAGTTGACCTTAACGATGTCCGATCGGGTTGATCTTCGCATATGACTTCATCTTGCCTTTGGCAAAATCATGTTCCAATTTTAATGCATTCCAACGGTTAGATATTCCTCTAGGGTTAAAGTACTATTACAAAATTAACCCTCATTTGAGAATTTGGATTTCTCTTCCTTTCCTATGGAATTGTATTCTCTTTATAAACTTATGAATGATGGAGTTCACTACTTTAATTTATAGTCATGGACAAATCCCAAATCTCCAACAATCACTTAATCCCAACCGTCCCTCAATGTAGATGACCAAAAGTCCTTAGCCCTTAATAAATCAAATATGACCTTTGATTTATCAACTTAATAGCATTAACTCTTAATATTTAGAGTACCCATTCATTAACCAAAGTGACTCTTAGTATTAATATAATTATGGAACACATTATAGAGAATAATTATTTAAAATAATTCAAACAAATTTTATGTTCACGTTTTCCCATTTCCAATGTCATGCACGTGTTATCATTGGTATTACCTTTTAGGATAGTGTTGTCATACCACCTCAGGCCTAGAACCTATCTATGAAGAAAACATACTTGGTCATTGGGGCATTCACCCATCTAGGATTTTAGCCGACCAACGTCGAAACACTTAGTGCCTAGGGATTTTATACAGGTCTTTTTATTGCCAAGCAATTCTTGATTTCATGTTTGTTAATGACAAAAATATGTAACCTTAAAATATGTTTATGTGTAATCTTATTAAGGTAAAAAAATAGAGATCAGAGTCTGATCGGACAAGTTTGAACAAATTTGTAATGATAATTGCCTTGCCATAATGATTTAATCGGACAAAGTTTTAGGATGTTGCCTTGTTATTTGGAACAATAAGAAAACTAATTGCATTAATTGAATTTAAAACATCTAAGGAATTGGAATAATAAAATTAAAACTTACGTAAATCTAAAACTTCAAAAATAAAATTTCCTAAAGGTTGGCTATATTCCAGGCCCTAGGTATCTTCCTGCCCCGTTGTTTCTAGATGGTGGACTCCTTGGACGTTGTTCCTGATGACTTTAAATGGTACCTTCTAGTTAGGTCCTAAATTATCGACGAACGGCTTTGCTGATCACCTTTCTTAGCATATAATCTTCGATCTAGAACTTTCTCAGATTGACACCTTTATTGTATGGCTTGGCTAACTATTATTGGTAGGACATTAACTTAATTAAGGCTTGCTCTCTTATTTCCTATGCTAAGTCGAGCTCAGTCTTTATAATTTCTTCGTTAATGTTTTGGTCGACTACGGTGATTTTTATGGTCAGCAAGCCTACTTCCAGTGAAATTATAATTTCATTTCATAAGTTAGGACAAAAGGCGTTTCCCCAATCTACCTTTTCATTATTGTTCGATATGCCCAGAGAACATAGGGAAGATCGTCTACCCAAGCACTTTTTTCTTTATCCAACGTCTTCTTCATTCCATCAAACATGGTCTTGTTGGAGGCCTCAGTTTGTCCATTTATTTGGGGATATGCCACCGAACTGTAATCACTCTTGATGTCGTGGCTATTTTAGAAGTACTGGAATGGTCCGCTTTCAGATTGTGTTCCATTGTTGGTTATGAGAGTTCTTAACATGACAAAATAGGTCACTATATTCCTTTAGATAATTTTGATCATGTCGGTATCCATTGTCTTCACCAAAGGTTCGGCCTCTATCCATTTGGTGAAGTAGTCTATGGCATATGGGATATACTTTAGGTTTTTAAAAGATTTAGATAAAGGTCCAACTATGTTCAATCCCCACTATGCGAAAAGCCATGGGAAAGTCAAAGACTTGAGGTCGCTGACTAGTTGATGGAGCATATGCGAGAATACTTAGCATTTCTAGCACTTCCTTACATATGAGATGGCATCCTTTTGCATGTAAGGCCACCAATACCCTTCGTTTGTGGTCTTTAATTCCAAAGATCTTTCCACGACATGACTCTTACATATCCCCTCGTGCAACTCATATAGAACTTGATTGGCGTCGTTAGGGTGAACACACTATAGGTATAGCCCAACAAAAGATCGCCTATAGCGCTTAACTTCAAGGGATAGGTAAAATCAAGCAACTTTTACTTTAATTTGATGAGCCTACTTCTTAATGACATGCAATGTGTCTTCTCATTATGCAGTGATTGGGTCCATCCAACTAGAAGCCTTTTGTATGGCGAGAACTTAATCGATAATATTCTACTTCGTGATGCTCGATTGAGCCAAATATTTCACTTCAATCTTTCTTTTGAGGTCAGAATCGATAACTGAGGACAGAGTGGCTAAAGCATCTACATGATTGTTATTTCCTTGAGAAAATTATTGGACATATACTTGAATCTAGCGACCAATTCCTAAGTAATCTGGAGATATGCTAGCATGCTCTCATCCTAACATTCTAGTCTCCCGTAGGGGTGCGCACGGTTCAGTTTGGGTCAGTTTTGGGACTAATCCGAGAACCAAACCGAGATGGGTCAGTTCTAAATTTTTGGAACCGAAACCGAACCGACTGTTATGCAGAACCGAACCAAACCGAACCAACGGTTCCCGAATCGGATCGGATCGATTTTCGGTTTTAAAGTCATATTTCAAACTTAGTAAAATATTAAGATTAATCTACTTCATAAATAATTTTTTTAAGTTCAAAATTAATTTTGATCCTCAATAACATAAGTTAGAAACTCAAGTAATCACAAAAATATAAATTACAAGTGTTAAATATATAAAATAAATATATATGTAATTATAAATCGATTCAGTCCTGGATTGGTTCGGTTCGGATCAGTTTTCGGGTCGGATTTTTTTTCCTAGAACCAGTAACCGAACTGAAGTATTGGTTTTATATTTTTTAGAACCGGAACCGAACCATTGAGCAAAAAAATCGATCCAAATCGAACCAATGCAGTCAGTTTGGTTCGGTTTATCGAATTTTCGGTTTCGTTGTGCACCCCTAGTCTCCCGATATCTGGTTAGATACAAGCCTTGAATACTAATACACTTCAAGGTGATTGGAGCCAATGGATAAGGCCCTCTTTAGTTCGTCGATGAGGGTTTATTACTTATCTTTATTGTTGGATGCTTCAAAGCCAAGTCTGATTCTTTGCTCGAGCACATTATAGTTTGGAGTTATCGGGACAATTCCCACTCCAGAACCTTTTGAATTGGATACCTCGTCAACGTAGGGCACTCACTTGTTGAGTTAATTTGATTCTTTATTAGTCGTTTAATCAGTAAGTTCCCTCTCATCAAGCTTCTGCCCTCTAGTGAATTTGAAAATAAAGTCTACTAATACTTGTCCATTAATAGGAGTTCTAAGTAATAATAAACATCAAACCTTCCCAGTTCCATTGACCATTTAAACATCCATCCAGATAGGTCATCCTTTTTTAGGACTACCTATAGTGAAATGAAATGATAATAATAATAAATTCGCCCTCAAACTAAGGCTTCCACTTTCGCCAGGCGATTACCAATGAGTACATCAGCTTTTCTAGAGGGAGGTAATGCTTTTTGGCGTCTAACAATGTCTTGTTAACATAGTAGATCAAAGCCTGGCACCTCTCCTTCTCGCATAGCAAAATCGAGTTGACTATGTGGTCAAATACTAAGAGATATAGGTATACTGGATCACTCAAATTGGGACCACGAGCAAAAGTGGTCGGCTCAAGTAAGCTTGATTTCTTTATGTGCGTTTGAGCATTCTTCGTTCTTTGTCTGACCCTTCTCATTCTGAAGAATGGTCAATACTTCTCAAAGGAATTAAAGATGGAGCAAATGAGTGCTGCTAACATCTCGATTAACCTTTGAACGTCCTTAACTGTCTTAGGTGGATGGTTATTATTTATTACCTCGATTTGTTCAAGGTTTGCCTTAATTCTTTTTTAATTGATCAGGTATTTCATAAACTTCTCGAATTGGTCTTCAAAAGAGCATTTGGCCGTGTTAAGCTTCATTTTGTAATATTTGAGGACCTTGAAAGTCTTTCCAAGTCTGCTAGATGGTTGCCCTTTTATTTTCTCTTCATGAGCATTTCGTTTATGTATTCCTCCATGGTATCACCCAATTGATGCATGAACATCTTGGTGACTAACCACTAATAAGTTGCTCCTATATTTTTTAGTGCAGATGGCATGATCGTGTAACATTACAGGCTAAGGTTGGTGATAAAGAAGGTCTTTTGTTGATCGGGCTCAAATAACAAGATTTGATGATACCCTGAATAATCATTTAAGAAGCTCATTCGTTCCTGGATAGTTGTGGTGAGGGAATCCTGCTTTGGTACATGCTTTGTTCAGATCAATGAAGTTTATGCAAACTCTCCGCTTCCTGTTACTTTTTTTTACTACGACTGGATTTTAGTGCCAGTTAAGGAATTTAACTTCTTTGATGGATGTTGCCTCCAGAAGTTTTCCTACTTTATCCTTTACGTCCTTCACCTTTTATAAGGTTGTTCGACGTGCATTTTGTGTGATCGAAGAAAATGTCGGATCCACGTGAAGTCGATGGCACATGACTTCGAGATTAATCCCGAGCATATCATATGGTTGCCAAGCGAACACGTCATAGTTCTCCTCGAGGAGAAATGTCAATTCTTCATTTTTCATGATCGGTGAGTGAACTGTCAATAAAAAATTTCTTTTTGGGGTGAGAGTCGTCGAACATAACTTCCAGCAGTGGTTCCATGACTCTATCTATGGGGGGCGCACTTGTTTCTGTTACCCCATGCTTTCTATACTTTAGTTGTTATTTCAATGGAGTGACTCCATCTATGATCGCCTCCTTCGTGACCAATTTTATTTCTCCTTCTCCTGCTTAAGTCTGATGGCAGTGATAAAGCATTACCAACTGTGGACATCTTGATCCAAAATCTCGGCTTTTACTTTTCTAAGTCAAAACACCCAAAAGTCCCATGGGGTAGAAATATAAATGTCCTAATTATTAGGTCACAATTATACAAGATGCAAGGGGGGATATATATATATATAGGAGAGAAAATATAAATGTCCAAAAATACCAAGCCAAAACCCAGAACTGCAAAGTCCACTCCTTGAATCTCTCGGTCGATGGGCATCAACTGCACGATTAATCCCATCAACTGCACGGTTGATGATCTTATGGTAATCACTATAACATCAAACCTTCGATCTTAAGGTCTCTCCTTCAAAAATAGATCCAACCACACATGCATCCTACTACAACCTATCCACGGTGACATGTGTCTTTCATTATCAACTGTACAATTGATCAAGGCACGAATCGCATGGTTGATGACCCTGAGTCAACAGTTATAGAGGTCCCACCATATTGATAAATCACCCCCAAATCCCAAAAATGATTTGATTTGCTAACTTTCTTCAACCCTGTGTATCTAAGAATCTGGAGTTCTATCCAAAATCCCAAGAGAAGTCTCGACTTTTCAAAAAGTCACTTCCTCTGACAAATAAAGGCAAACTTTTATGTGTATCCCGCGAAGACGATTCTTTCCTAGCGAAACTCTATCCGAATGTGCCACCTTATAGGGGACACTCCCCTGGGAAAAACTCGACTCACGCTACAAGGGTAAAAACTCTAAAGAAAACTCGAGTTAATATCATAAATACATATTGTGATCTAGAAATATATATATATATATATATATATATATATATATATATATATATATATATATATATATATATATATATATCTACCTGGACAACTTAGTCCGCCCCTGTTAGGAGATCGGGTATGAATTTGACAACGTTTATATATTAAAGCCTGGTTTTTCTCTAGCACCTTTGATTGTTGAGCTGAATAACATACTCATATGTTTAATAATGCTAATCAAAATCATTATAACTAAGTACTACATGAAAACATACTTTTCAAAACCGTTCTCAAGAAAGTGTCTGTGAATCGAGTTACTCCAAAACTTTGCTAAAACCAAAGCCCAAAATAGTAATATTCCTCACCACTTCTTTGAGCAAACATTCCCATCTCAACAGTGGCACCCAAGAATCTTTGTTTTCATCTAATACCTATCAAACACCTATCTTTGATTTTGTATAATTAACATATGAATATACACTCTAACTCATAATAAAAATGCTATATAAAGGACTAGGCTCCATGAATACCATAATGATGTATAATTTATACATGGTATCCACAACCTATATCGGTAAATATGCCTTATTAGTTGGAACTATGTTGAATTTGATATCAGAATCTCTCGAGTACATAGGTGCAATAACGAGATATACTCGTCAGCCCAAGCCTTATAAAACACCTATTAGCGTATTATCTATTAGGGAGGCCTCTATAGATAGTCCAGACCCCCCCTTTCTGATACGAAGTGATCATCTTTATCACTTTGGATTATCTTGAGATTTAAGACTCATCTGGGGATTTTAGCCATGTCGATAGGGGATATATAGATCTCTATCAGTGACTTTTGGTCCACTCCAATCCTTATCATAAACCCCCTTCCATTTAGCATTGTACCTACAGATAGTAGAGGATGTATAAACATCCCATCATCTATATTTGCAAACCAACACGAAGGTTCAACAACACTTTCGAATTAGTGATCGCCCAATAGATATGTATATCCTTATCGGCAACTTCGGGTCAACTCTCATTCTGAACCCCGATAGAGTTAACCTCCCGGTTCACAGATAGCTTATTCACTTCTCAAGCCAAGTCCTCACAATTGTGTGACACCCCACTTAAATTAACAACGGATGGCCAGCCGTATACCAAGATAAAAAAGGAATCTCAAGTGGATCATCCTCAGCATCACTGTCACACAGACTAAATTATAACTAACCACCCAGTAATAAAGTAAATGGATGCCAAAAACTTTCAAATCAACATACAAAGAACTACAAACCAACATGCGATATGACAACAAAACATGATAATATATACATAAGTACAACAAAAGATATACCCGAATCAGACAATACAACATCCAAAATAAGAACATAAAAGAGCTACCGATAAACAACCCTTGGGTTTATACCCGATATACAAAATGGATCATAATATAGATTTACAAGAATAGGATGCGGCTATAACAAAATCCTGTAACATTCCGCATTTGCTATAGCTCCAAGACCCTGAATAGAATATGCATCATTGGCGTCCTTGCGAAAGGACACCTAAAATATATAAGTATAGCAAGAGAGAAGATATAAACCGTCAGAGCCCGAGGTTTGAAAATAATTTTAGCAAGTGAATTAAAATGCATAATATTTATGAATGCACGAGATCATAATTATAGTGGTGTCACACTCTCTTTGGGATTCGACCTCACTCCTCATTTATAGCGTGCACCTAACGTATTCATATGAACCTCAACGAAGCTACCCGACACATACTAGGGCTAAATCCTCATAAATATACGCATAAAACTAATTCATGTAACTCACTATCTCTAACATAACCATCCATCCACTTCTTCGATCGTCTTCTAAGTTTACGCCCAAACTTATACATAAATATTCCCATTATAATTTTCTCACTTTCCAATTTTTATCTCCACAAATTATTAGCATAAAATATCACACGTCATCATTAATGCTAGAATTATTCACCCAATATAACACATATAAACAAGAACTAAGGTCCAAACATCTCCCCATGCCCAACATTGTGCGAAGTTTTGTGCGTGGGACGCCTCGCAAAGCGAAATCCAAATAAGGAACCCCCCGATACACTACTATCTAACACTGTCAATCGTGAAAATCCGTAGGCCCTCAGTCCATAGTACATCCCCAAATTACTTCCTATCTATAGGCATAAGAGTATACTCATCCACTCTTATGCTACAAAAGATAAAACATAACATACATCTTTATAACTTTCTCTAGTTATAATATATAGATATCACACACTATCCATAGAGTTTGTACAATATTACACGGACGTATTATACTTGATTTATCATTCTTTAGCAAGTACACATACATTCACACATAATATGTATACTAATGGTCTCTAATATGCTATCATCTTTCAAGGGATCGCTCACATGTCCCGGAGTTAGCAATGGTCGGACTGTCACACCAACTTGGTAAAAAACTATGGGAAACGACCATAGTTACTAACCTGAGAGCAATACGAACCATACCCAAGACGTCTTACCCCTACCTCACGCACGGTAAAATACTGGACGGTATGACTTGGGGACTATACTCTCCCTGCTCCTCAAGCCAGGGGGATTCACCCAGATAGCACAACTTTCCATGATAGCACTAGAGGGGTATGCACCACATAATATACATCATACACACTAGATATGCATTCGATCACATCATATATACAAACCATCACATAAGGTATATACATTCACGCCATATATATACTCACTTTCGCATGTATAAAAGTAATGAATCCAACTATATGTATATAACTCTCATTATACTAATCGATGCACTCTTATATGCCTTCCCAATTCCTTTTATTATTCAATCCCTCACTTAAACTTACTAATCCAGCACACCTAATATATGAATAGTCTCCCAATTTAACAACACTAAGGGCATATAATATTTCTCTCTCATCTAGTCCATAATTGGCGTTAAGTAAATTCCTACTACTAGAAGAATTTATGAAAGAATCTGGCATGTTAAACTCCCATATATGCCGCCATACTAGCTCGTAACCATCCTCAACAAAATCCTCATTCCTTAGAGGATTTTCTAAAAGAAAACAACACAATTTACTCTTATATACCTCTATTATATCCCCCAAAGCAGCCTCTCTTTTGCATCCCAATACGAACCCTCATAAAATCTCATAAACATGTTTACTACACTCTAATAGAGGGTCCCTAAGTAATCAAACCAATTAAAAATGGCCAAAACCAGAAGTGGCAAAACACTACGACTGGACCGGACGGGGGGTCCTAAAAAATGAACCGGTCCAGTTCCTAAAATCTTTACAGAAATATTTAATGACCATACCGATCTAATTTCCTTAAAAACGAACCGATCCGATTTCCTAAAAAACGAACCTGTTCGACTTTCCTACCCGGACCGGTCCGGTTCTGCAGAATTTTATTCCCACGAGATTTGAACCCCAAAACCTTACTCTACACCTCACAAGATTTACCCTACACTTCTAAAACCCAAATCTACCTCACTTTAATAATATCCTAATCATCAAAACCCAACACATAAATTATCTCCACCACTTTTCTCATCTAAACCACAAATATAACCCTAAATACAAGATTTACTCATCAAATTTTAGGGTTTAACCATAAAAGTTCAAAATTAACTAAATCACCAACAAAAATTATGAGATAAGTCACATGCACAATTATTTACCAAGTTTAATCACTTGCCTCAAAGTTGTAAATGTTGAATCTTCCTTGAATCTGTGTATTTGAGCCGAAAATCTCCAAAGCTCCAAGTTTTCTCCTCTTCTTCTCCTTCTCCTTCTCTTCTTCCTCTCTCTCTTTCTTTCTAGGGTTTTCTCCTCTCTCATAAATGAGATTGGATAACTCACGAGCCTCTTAATCCTTTAAATACATAAATCCCAACTTTAAATGATAATACACACTTAAAATGACTCGTTTCCCCCAACTCGAGTCAAACTAGGTCCAAAATACTCCGGAACCCAAATAAAACTTATGGGCATTCATTTCAACTATCTCGCCCCTTCCCGAATCAACTGTACACTCCAATTCAGCATTCAAGACTCTAAAAATAAAAATCTAAATTTTCCCAATTTAATATTCTATTTTTCCTAAAATAATTGATTTCTCAGCCTTCAAATTTTATGGGGTATGACATTCTCCCCTCCTTATAAAAATTTCATCCTCGAAATTTGGTTAAATACATGCGTACAAAGCTCACATCTTACACTCAAGATGACTATTCTTATCTCTTCACTTCCCAATAATGAATTCATAATAACAATATACAATTAGGGCGCTCATATACCCTATAACCGTGCTCAATTACACAATCATTACTCAACTCCACTAGCCTTAAATTGTAACATAACTTCCACTTGCCGTTACAATTATATGCCTAAAATAACCAAGGCACCAACCCAAGAACTAATCTCAATCCCATATCACTACAGGGATACGCTAAGCTTAACAAATTAAATTGTTAAATTATACAAAAAAATAATAATTTTGAAAATTCCCGAAGATCTAACCTTTCTCAATTCCCGACAGTTGCTACTTTCATGCGGGGGAGGTCTCGCAAGAGAAATCCAAATAAGGAACCCTCCCCGTGGTGAGGTAAGCCTTTCAGTGTGTCTCCACAACACTACCGGCTCCACTAATGTCCTAGCATCTAACAATGTCTCTTCTCCTGACGTGCATAAAAATTCAGTCGTATTCCCTTTCGCAACCGAACTTAAACGAGGGAATTCTCCCCATGTATTCTTACTGAGCATTATCGTAACAACACATAGTCAATATGCTCAAATTCGATTTCTTGACAATATGTGCAACCATACTCCAATATTGCTAAAGGAGTCAAGTGGCACCGCGCTTATACTATCGCTAAGTCTTTAGCACTAACTACAACAGCGAGCTCGATCTCTCCGCTCAGCAGTCATACCACAAACATTGACTCACATCATTTAGGTCCCCACACAGCGAAATCAATTACTAAGAGATGTTCATAATATCCGAAGTTTCTCTCATTTTGATGAATAATGACAACTCGACCCTTTTTCAGGTGAGGAGTCGTCATATACCCCATTCACTCGAGGCTAAAACTCATATACTTCCTTATCCATCGCTCTGGTGATTTAGATGGTTCCCGGACATAACACGCTTGTCCTCTCCGGAATGCAAAACTTATTGGAGTTATTATTTCTTCAAATAACTTCCAGCAAAAATAAAACGCGTGGCCCTAGAATCCACACTAGACATCTTTTCAAAAATTCCTGACTCCAGGCCATGCTGACCGGTTTGGGTACCCCTCCTCTCGGACTGGGTAGATTCGATCCTGAACACTATCATCTTGGTTCCCTTAGTTCTGCTGATCAAGAGGAACGCACTATGGGACTTAACAGTCCCGACTTAGGATCTAATCATTAAATCCTCTAGTGGGTTTTCACTTATGGTTTGCACCAGCCCCATTACATTCAGTCTTACTCTTTGACTAAATCTATAACTCCCTTAGCTCCGCCCACCCAGGAGCATTAACCTCAACCTTGTAGGAAGTACCATATTGTCTTCATATACATAAGTCGTTCAAGAAGAGTTTTACCAAAAATTGCGAGCTATGACTCGGGAGTCCATTTTCTCAAGGGCTCTTTTCCCTTATACCTATCTCACCGGTACAGGTTCACTTCACAGGATAAATTTTTCTCTCACGATTGGTCTCCACCAGGCTTTCACGTGAGGGGTTCATATATTCCCATTCACTACGCTTCTGAATCATCATTGGAGAACTTTGCGGTTAAACTATACGTAAAGTTCTTCTATTTATATATACGGACCCTCGGTCCGAATGTAGTGACTGGTATCCCCGCCACGTTGCCTGAAAATTTACTCAAATTTTTCACTTCTGAGTATTTCTACTCCGTCCCAAATGCCAAAACCTCTGGACATACTACTTCCATTGGTTAACATGCACAGTCGTCGTTTCATCACATTTACGGCTCGTTCTCATCAAATTTTCTTCAGACCTACTCCCACTATCACTACATTGGGCGGTCTAGACTAGCATCCCTCTTGCCGTCGCGACACTTGGAAAATGCCTGCTATGCCTCAACAACCCTTGCAGCAGTTACTTCCATTACCCGCTAGGAGTGACCTCGACCACGGTCATCTCTCCTATGATTTCCATCTTCGAGCACCCCATGCTTTATGCCGAGCTCCTCCCTCATGTAGTCCTGCTAACGCCAATGCTGGACCTACCCCCATATTCGACGTACCGTGCCCAATCGGACTCGTATATATATAACACTACGTCTATTAAATAGCAGGAGAACGTAAACTACGTACGTAGAGGAGTATAATCATCCTAAGATAGGGCTCTATATCAATCAAACGATACGCTAAAAACGTAGTAAGCCGTACAGATCCTATGGACACTAGAACCTGGCTCTGATACCATCTGTGACACCCCGCCTAATTAAACATCGGGTGATCAGGCCTTCATTAAATTAAAACAGGTTTCTCAAATGGTTCATTCTTAGCATCACTGTCGAAAACTTTTTAATTACTAATCCCCTAAGTAAAATTAGACCGGTGCCAAATTTTATCTTTCTTAAAACGGAAAAATTGACCATGCGGAACAAAGTACAAATAATCATGTACTATAATTCAAACATCAAAGTAAAAGTACAACAGAACAAAAGTATTACCGAATAAACCATCGGTTAAAAATCCCAAACAACAATAGAATAACCACTAGTTTGAAACTAACATCTGAGACTAATATCGGACCACAAGTCCATACATAGAAGAGTGCGAGATCCTGTGCTAGATCTGAATGAGAGATATCGTCTAGTCAAATCCTGTAAGCATCCACTGTGCTACACCTCCGAGTCTGGAATGGAATCATCACACATGGCGTCCCTGTGGCTGGACACCTAAAAGCTTTTGAAAATATTTTATAGCAAGAGTTAGTACTCAAAACATTTTGAAAATATTTAGCAAGCGTTTATCACAATATAAAATGCGGTTATTGATTACACATGTTAGGTTCTCGTACACTCTCTTGAGTTAACTCACCCCTCATCTTTGGTGCACACCTAACGTTCCACACTTAGTTTGTCTAGCCATACTTCTCAAGCAAACTAAAACCAAAGTAGTAAACTGAACTTATCTGTACCCAAGTTCCAGTACCGCCCATACAGTACAACCGTTTTACTAACATCTCGCGTATGTTAATTAATTCTCAAGTAACATTTCATCTATGTTATTTTTCAAGACTTCTCATTTAGCTTCACTTATAAAATTACTACAATTTTCACAATTGTTGACTTTCCCACTAATGTAATTAAGTTTCGCTACTTGAATTACTAAATAGATTTTCTCTATCTAAAGGTTCATTTCGTAATTAAGTTTCACTACTTAACTTACCAATTCAGTATGTATCTTTAAATACATAAAATATCAATCTACTAATACACGGAAGTAGAATATCATCAGGTATATATATTTCACACACAATATATACTAAATATCAGTCATTGCTATTTTGCCCCTTTTATACACATAAAGGACTCTTGGTTCGGAATGATTCATCGACCCCGAGTAAGAATTGCTTCGGCATGATACATTGACCCTAATTATTTTAAAAATATATATATACACATATTCTGGTTCGGGACTCTCTCATCGCGACACCAGTTCAAAGTTTGGTTCGGTATTTCTCATCGACCCCAAACTTATAATAACTTTATGTTAGTTCGGAATGTCTCATCGACCCTAACATAATTAATTTAGGTATAATCTCTCTACCTAAAAGATCACATAATTCAGTAGGTACACACCCGACCTATTAATCATATACGTACGTAATATTTTAATCTCATATATTTACCGTACAATATTCGCTTTACGATTTATCTCATTAATCGTATTTATTTGAGTATACACACAACTCTAAGGGTCCTAGTTACCCCTTACATATAATTTTAGTAGTTATTGCTTACCCTACTGGTCTATTACTTAAATTGAATTTACTTCGCCCCGTAACTCAATTTCCGAAGTCCCCGATATTCTACTAAATCGGATTATTCTCCTCGGTCCATAATCCAAGCCCTACACCCAATGGCCTTATTGGACCTCAACAATATACCTACTGGTCTTATTCTTACTCCCATATAAGTATAATGTAAATCCTAGAATACTCATTCATTCCCGAACTCAACGAAGGATTAAACACAAAATTTTTGGAAAAATAGCTTGCGTCGATCGATCGACGTCTGGGTTCGATCGATCGACATAGTCGATCGATCGATCGATCGAACAGGGACAGACGCAGTCTGTCTTCTTCGTTGATCCTCTCCTACATTAACAAATTTCCAAACTCCATTATTGTCCACCAAACTTTTACCCAATGATCCTAACATATTTCCACATATACTAGGACAGTTTCTAATGTGTCAATTACATCAAAACTCCAATTACTTTAAAGAAATAATGAATTAAAACCTAGAATTTCTTGAAACCCTAGTTATGGTGTTCTTCCCATATTATCATTCAAAATCCAGATTTTTATTCCGAAAATCATCAAGTCTAATCTGAATATTAATCCTCTACATAGTTTAAATCATTCTACATGCGATTCCTATCCCAACATGCATAATTATCATCTTTCTCCAATCAAAATATTGATTTAAACAAAACTATTCAAAAACCCTACACATGGGTATTATAACTTTATAAATTTTTGCAATAAACACTTGCCTTATGATCAGTAGGGTCTGATTTCGTGGTTCTTATTGATGATTGATGATCTTCATCCTTCAATCCTTCTTCCCCAACAAGTTGATGGTAGAAATCCCTTTGAATCCTTCCCAAATCTTCTTTTTGCTTTAGAAAGTGGTGTCTCTCCTCTCTCTAATGGTATTGGTGTTGTCATGGGTGTTCTAACCCTAATTCATCTATCATACGGCTGATATAAAACTCTCAATTTCGTAGGTCTCCATACCCTCTTATGTTAAAAGATCGAAACGCCCCCGAACGGTCTCGGTTTAGTCCAAAATTGCCCTGGGACTCAACTAGTACCCCCGGGTATACTATTTTGACTAATTTGACCCTTCCGGACTCATTGGTGACCTCTAAATTATCATTTGAGTCGCTTAAAAAATATTACTCGTTTTCACCCCAACACGGTCTACACGCATTAAGTAACTATTTACCACTCGCACTAAGTAAATAAAATGATGCAATATATACCGGTATCTATCTTCCGATTAATATACCATACTTACAATTTTAAATAAAACTCTTTAAATTACTACTCTTACGTAATTTAAATCAAGACGATATTTTCTCATTTAATTCTCCAATCTAATTAAATGGAATATTTGGAATATTCAGAAATACGGGGTATTACAAACACCGCCTCTTTCTTGAAGCCCCAACATTCCGATCCTGCTCATTCTGCCTATTCTTCGGTTGTTGAGATGATTGTGCCCTATTGGCACCACCTTCTTTCGACTTACTTGCCACATTCAGGTCCTCAAATTTCTTATCTCCTTTTAGATGAAAACGGTGCTCCTGACAATGTAACAACTACGCATTCATAACATCGATAAAAGTCAGTAATGTCGAGTTCCCTAATAAATGCTGACGAATTTTCCAATCTAAACCTCCCAAGAACTTTGATATATGTTTCTCCTCTGTATTTACCTCGTTAGGCACAAAGTTCACCAACCGAGTAAATTCCTCTTCATACTCTGCCACCGTCCTATTCCCCTGCTTTACCTCTAACAATCTTCTCCTCATTTCTATTTGAATTACCGAAGGGAAATACTTACGATCAAATTAAACCCAAAAATATGATATAGACATCGTATTCCTATGTTTTGACGTCGTGATCGACTTCCACCATTGGAGAGACGCACTCATTAGCTTACAGGTGGCAAGTATTTATTTCTGAACATCACTACATTCCACCATACGAAGGTGACGTTGAATATCCTTCTTCCACTGACTTGCAATGACCACATCGGCTCCCCTTTGAAACTCTGGAGGATGACCTTTTTGAAAAGCTTCTCTAGCTCTCTTCTACGCAAACAACCCCATGTAAGCTTGAGATGCCAGCGCTACAAGCTATTGTTGAGCCATGGCGTTCATGGCTGCATTGACTTCTTGGGCCATAATATTGGCAACTTCTTCTGCAGTCATAGTCTCCTAAGGCACTTGGGGCTCCACATCCTTTGCCCTTCTATTAACTCTAGTCGGACGACCTCTTTTCGGCGGCATCTGAAATAAAAGCGAACTATATCAGCACACACTTCAAATAATTTCACATCACAGAAGATCGTAAACGCAATATGAACACAACAATCCTAATAATAGGGCTCTATGTCAAGAAATCTTACGAAAGAACATAGACAACTCGCACATATCCTAAGATACTAGAACCTGATGCTCTGATATCACCTGTGACACCCTGCTTAAATTAATAACGGGTGGCCAGCCCTATACCAAGAGAAAATAAGAATCTTAAGTGGATCATCCTCAGCATCACTGTCACACAGACTAAAATCTAACTAACCACCCAGTAATAAAATAAACGGATGCTAAAAAAATTCAAATCAACATATAAAGAACTACAAACCAACATGCGATATGACTATAAAACATGATAATATATAAATGAGTACAACAAAAGATATACCCGAATATGTTGTTGGGTTACACGCCATACAAGATCCAAAATAAGAACAAAAAAGAGCTACCGATAAATAACCCCCGGTTTTACACCCGATATACAAAATGGATCTAAATCTAGATTTACAAGAATAGGAAGCGGCTACAACAAAATCCTGTAACATTCTGCATGTGCTATAACTCCAAGACCCTGAATAGAATATGCATCATTGGCGTCCTTGCGGAGGGACACCTAAAATATATAAGTATAGCAAGAGAGAAGATATACACAAGTCAGAGCTCGAGGTTTGAAAATAATTTTAGCAAGTGAGTTAAAATACATAATAATTATGAATGCACGATATCATAATTATAATGGTGTCGCACTCTCTTTGGGATTCCACCTCACCCCTCATCTATAGCGCGCACCTAACGTATGCATATGAACCTCAACTAAGCTACCCGACACATACTAGGTCTAAATCCTCATAAATCTACGCATAAACCTCATTCACGTAACTCACTATCTCTAACATAACCATCCATCCACTTCTTTTATCGTCTTTTAAGTTTACGCCCAAACTTATACATAAATATTTCCATTATAATTTTCTCACTTTCCAATTTTTAACTCCACGAATTATTAACATAAAATATCACACGTCATCATTAATGCTAGAATTATTCACCCAATATAAGACATATATACAAGAACTAAGGTCCAAACATCTCCCCAAGCCCAACATTGTGCGAAGTTTCGTGCGTGGGATGTCTCACAAAGCGAAATCCAAACAAAGAACCCCACCCGATACGCTACTGTCTAACACTATCGGTCGTGGAAAACCGTAGGCCCTCAGTCCATAGTACATCCCCAAATTACTTCCTGTCTATAGGCATAAGAGTATACTCATCCACTCTCATGCTACAAAAGACAAAACAAAACATACATCTTTATAACTTTCTCTAGTTATAATATTTAGATATCACACACTATCCATAGAGTTTGTATAATATTACACGCATGTATTATATACGATTTATCATTCTTTAGCAAGTACACATACATATACACGTAATATGTATACTAATGGTCTATACAATACTATCATCTTCCAAAGGATCGCTCACATGTCCCGGAGTTACCAATGGTCGGACTGTTACACAGACTTGGTAAAAAACTAATCACAACAAATGGAAAGCGACCATAGTTCCTAACCCGAGAGAAAGACGAATCATACCCAAGACGTCTTACCCCCTACCTCACGCACGACAAAATATTGGACGCTATGACCTGGTGACTATACTCTCCCTGCTCCTCAAGCCAGGGGGATTCACCCACATCGCTCAACTTTCCATGATAGCACTAGAGGGGTATGCACCACATAATATATATCAGACACACTAGATATACATTCAATCACATCATATATACAAACCATCACACAAGGTTTATACATTCACGCCATATATATATATATATATTATCTCACTTCTGCATGTATAAAAGTAATGAATCCAACTATATGTATATAACTCTCATTATACTAACCGATACACTCTTATATGCCTTCCCAATTCCTTTTATTATTCAATCCCTCACTTGAACTTACTAATCCAGCACACCTAATATATGAATAGTCTCCCAATTTAACAACACTAAGGACATACGATATTTTTCTCTCATCTAGTCCATAATTGGCGTGAAGTTTAAACTCCCAAATATGCCTCCATACTAGCCCGTAACCACCCTCAAAAGAATCATCATTCCTTGGAGGATTTTCTAAAAGAAAACAACACAATTTACTCTTATATGCCTCTATTATATCCCCCAAAGCGGCCTCTCTTTTGCATCCCAATACGAACACTCATAATATCTCATAAACATATTTACTACACTCTAATAGAGGGTCCCTAAGTAATCAAACCAATTAAAAACGACCAAAACCAGAAGTAGCAAAACACTGTGATCGGACCGGACCAAGGGTCCTAAAAATGAACCGGTCCGGTTCCTAAAATCTTTATAGAAATCTTTGATGAGAGGAGCGATCCAATTTCCTTAAAAATGAATCGATCCCATTTCCTCAAAAATGAATCGATCCGGCTTTCCTACCCGTCGGTTCAGTTCTGCAGAATTTTATTCCACGAGATTTGTACCCCAAAACCTTACTCTACACCTCAAAAGATTTACCCTACACTTCTAAAATCCAAGTCTACCTCACTCTAGCAATACCCTAATCATCAAAACCCAACACATAAATTATCCCCACCATTTTTCTCATTTAAACCACAAATATAACCGTAAATACAAGATTTACTCATCAAATTTTAGGGTTTAATCATAAAAGCTCAAAATTAACTAAATCACCAACAAAAATTATGAGATAACTCACACACACAATTATTAGCAAGTTTAATCACTTGCCTCAAAGTCGTAGAGGTTGAATCTTCCTTGAATCCATGTATTTGAGCCGAAAATCTCCAAAACTCCAAGCTTTCTCCTCTTCTTCTCTCTCTCTCTCTCTTCTTTTTCCTCTCTCTCTCTCTCTCTCTCTCTCTCTCTCTCTCTCTCTCTCTCTATCTCTCACAAATGAGATTGGCTAACTCATGAGCCTCTTACTCCTTTAAATCCATAAATCCTAACTTTAAATGATAATGCACACTTAAAATCACTCGTTTTCCCAATTCGAGTCAAACTAGGTCCAAAATACTTCGGAAACAAAATAAAACTTTCGAGCAGTCATTTTGACTATCTCGGCCCTTCCCGGATCAACCGTACACTCCAATTCATCATTCGAGACTCTGAAAATAAAAATCTAAACTCTTCTAATTTAATATTATATTTTTCCCAAAATAATTGAATTCTCAGCCTTTAAATTTTACGGGGTTTGACAAATTGCACACACATCACATGAAAACCTTTCCATACGGCTCACTACAGAAATTGAACTACATATGCTTTGATCTCATGGCTATATGGGTATGTAGGGGTAATACCGAGTTCTTCTCATGAGAACAAGCCTCAACAATATATCTATTGTTATGGTGTTACCATAAAGATGCTCTCATCTCTTGTCTATCATCCTTTACCTTTCGATCCCCCTTTCACATCGCATACAAGATATCAAAATATCTCAAGTTGCAACTTCACGCGCATACCCATACACATTAACAGGATCTTATTATACAAGTTGAGCTTTCTACCACCCATATATACATATATACTAATAGACCCCCATTACTCGAATATATATTCACACACAAGCACTTTTGTGTACCCACATCGGTTTAGTGACGTTCCTACGCCTCTCACTAATGACATTTTTATACCTAAGCATAAATATACGTTTTAAAGGATTTTCAAACTAAAATCTCTCAATATATTCTAAAAAAACCTAAAAGTAATAACAAATGTAAAATATGATAATAAATATATAGATGAGAAATCATAAATAATAAGTGGGGGGCCTAATACCTTCTCCACTCGTAACCATGTTCTCGAACCCACACCAACAATCTCTGGATCATTCACAGACCTCAAACAGCCTTAGAATTATCCCAAAAGGGCTAACCCATCTCATTTTGTTTATTTTTGTACAACTAACAACCCTTCACACGAAGAACTAGGCTTAGGACCAACATGGGCATGCAATAAAATTGGATATGGTGTCAAACAACTTCCAAGGGCACAATTACGACCAAACCCGACCTCAGGGGAAATAGTGGACCGGGAGATAACCACTCTTGCGTCCTCGCATGGATCATGCTAACACAGGTGCATGCAGATCGACACACCACGCCTACCTCATATCCCGCTCTCCCCTCGAGCATCCTGCTCGAGGCCAACCGCACCAAACAATGATTTTCTTTCTATGTATCTCTGTTACCCCCCGATCGGTAATGCATTTGAGCTTCTGGTGGTAGGTGGAAAGAACTGCCTTTATGGAGTGCAACCATCCTTACCTTATGATCGCATTGTAAGGCGAGTTAATGTCGACTACTATAAAGTTTTATAATATTGGACATGTTTCTAATTTGCACTAAAGTATCACCTTTCCTAGAATTATTATCATTCTACCAGTAAAATCGACCAAAGGGATGGTCGTTTCCTTCAAATCCTTCATCTTGAGGTTGAGTTTGTTGAATAGCTTTAGGTACATTACTTATGAAGAGCTCCCCTAGTCGACTAATAGCTTATCCACATCCAGTTGACAATTTTGAGAGTGATTGGTAGTGTGTCATGACGTGGATTTTTTACTCCGGCCAAGTCTTCCTCATTGAAGACTATATGCTTAATATAGTCAATATCTTTTGTTCCGTAACATTTGGCCACTAAAGTTTTGGCAGGGGCAATCTGTAAGGCCTTCATGATTGCGGTAACCTTCTTTAGTTCGATTTCCACAATATTGCCTTGAATCTGATTTGGACTTGAGGCTCCATGGGATGATCGCGGACTCATGACCCACTTTATTGTCGTCAAGGACGTTATCGAGCTTTTGAATGCATTTTTCATGGACCTTTGCATTCTTTCTTTACATAGTCGTCCAGGTGGCCTGCTTTGGCCAGTTCATCTAGGTGAGATGTGAATGCCTTATTATTCATTATTTTGTGCCCATGCTTCTTATGGTAGGAACATATTAGGGTGGTGTTACTCTTTGATGGATCTTCTTTTATCTTCTTCGACCACTTGAAATATTTGTATCTTTTACTTTGTTCAATATTTTAAAGATTAGCTCTTTAAATACAATGTTGATGGCGCGATAAACTTTAGTAGGGTTAGCCTTGTCGTCTCCCTTTTACCTACTATTTTATCCTTTTCCCCTTATTGTGGGCATTCTATTTATCTCAGTTTTTTATTACTTGTTGTCGTCCATTATCCTAATGGATTTTAGCCACCACGTCTTTCACTTTAACATAGTTATCAATTATTGACACGAGGTTGTCAATCGTGTTGGACTCCTTTTTGGTAAGGGAATGGTGCAACATATAACTGGTTGGTAGGCCGATCTTAAATGAGACCACAATCACCTGTTCGGAGCAATCCTCCACCTCGTTGTAGATTTCCCAATAGTGCCGAGCATATTTGCACAAGGTTTCCTAGGGCTTCTTCTTTATTGCGAGGAGTGGATCCATCCCCTTTGGGTGGGAGCTACTAGTGATGAATCTAGTAGTGAAGACCTCTGTGAGCTGCATAAAATTAATGACCCACCCATGTGGTAAATTTTCAAACCACTTTTGTGTGACATTTTTCAAGTCAGAGGGTCATGTATTGTCGATACTAGCGAACATTGAAAAACGTTGCTAATGCCGTTTAATATAAGATTAAACTATATAAGCAACTCCGAGATGTTTGTTGAAGAAACCCTTTTCTTTTGAAAATAAAAATTATAAACAACAAGATGTGTTTACAAACAAAACTTATGTACGAGAGTAATCAAGACTTTGTAATCAGTTTTTAAAACAAGACAGTTTCAAAAATGCAGCACACCATAGAATGGGATGAGTAGATGAAGATAATAAAAAACACACAGTTTTTAACGTGGTAAAACCTCTCCCAACAGAGGAAACATCCACGGTGACTTCTAAGTCACAAAAGTAAAAAAATCCACTAACAACAAATAATAGTTACAAACAATCCAACATACATGCACACAAATCAACCTATTCTAAGTTTAGGAATATACCCCACTTGGTGTCCTTCTAACTTCTCATAGATCGGATTGTTGATGATGTTCTTCCAGTTTGATAACTTCCTTTGCTTTAGCTTCCTTATGTCGACTCAATGATCTTTGATGTTATTCACAACACTTCCAGTGTAGTAGTGTGTTAAGTGTTTGTGAAGTGATTCCTATCAACATGCATGAACTCACACACACTTAGTTTTACAGACAATCCTAGAAAAATTACATATAAAGACTATATGCTGTGATTTTGTTTTCTTTCTTTCTTACAGAACTAAAAAACTTTTTGACCTTTAATATAACCCAAATTCCACGGATATCTCGCTTCTAAATAGGTCAATATCTTAATCAATCTCGGTTTTAAAAATATTTTTGAGATTGAAAATCTCCAAGTGTGAATCCAACTAGGTCAAGGTTAAGTTTCGTAAGAATAGAAACCATAAAACATTTTCAAAACTAAATCAGTAAAGATTTTCTTAAATCAAGAAAGAAATATGCAGATCTAGTGAAATGTAACATGCAGAGTGTAGATCTATAGTTTCTATGAAAGAGAAATGCATATCTTCACACGAATGTTTAAGTTGTAAACAAGATCATAGACAAAGAGGCTACAGCTTCAATATGAACAAACCACTCTCTCTCTCAAACACTCAAGGTTGTGTTTGAGGTGTTATAAAAACGAAGGTTTGATTCAGAGTTTGAAGTGTTTAGGGTTAGGGTTAGGGTTTGGCTAACACAGTTTCTTTTCTCTCTCTTCTCTTTTTTCTCTTCTCTCTTCTCTCTTTTCTTTTCTCTCTTCTCTCTCACTTCTCTCTTCTCTCTATTTTTTTCTCTCAGAAATGACGAATGCCCAAAAGTCTTGAAAGGCTGAGAAGTGGAGGGTTTATATAGGAGTGAGGGAAGATTCTGGAACGACGAAGGCAATCAAGGGCTGAGATCAATTCTTTCTAACTTTGACTTGATCCAAGGGTTATGAAATAGCGGTGGTTAAGATGATTGTGATTGGTTCATAGAGATAGCACCAGGATTGATTAAAAACACATGCAGACCATCGATAAGTTTTGATCCAACCATCAGCAATGCACCATCCAACCCTCTCACATAACAAACACGAACAGATACATCAGGCAAGTGACAAGTGTTGGCTTGTGAGTGGCTCACAAACGCGCGTCAAACTTAATTACAGGCAGCACCCTGAAGTCTCTAGCGCATTTACATTCTACCCAAACAAACATTCCAATGAAAACTGAAGTTTTCAAAATAGAAAATTAACCCCACAAATATTATAAACACATTTTTATTAATGAAAACATTATTTTAATATTGTTTAAAAATGTTTAAAAATTCCTAAAAAATTATTAAAACAACATTTTAAGGGGAATTTAACACACACTCAATTTAAGCAATATATACACATGTATGCACTTCTAATTGTGTGTAGTTTGATTTAATTTATACCTTCTTGTATCATTGAAGAGGATTAGAGAGAATGATTCTGAGGTTCTTTGGATTCTAGGATGGACAACCAATTTTGTCACTATTTCCAAACTAGTTGAACACTTATACAGTATAGACTTAAGTAAGTCAAAGGTATAAGGTGCCTCAATCTCCCCCTTTGGAAATATGAGACAAAATCTCCTTTGAGTTAGCTTAAACTCTTAGGGAACCAAAAAAAAATAAAACCTAGTCCTATACAAAAGATACTATCTACCCCTTTCCTAGAAAGTCAAAAATTACGTTACTCAACTATTTACAAATTTGTACACTGGAAATGGTAGACAATCAGTAGAAGAGATTCCTGCAAATATGCACACTAAGATCAAGCAGTTTAGATGAAATGTGAACAAAACATTGAACTCGTAAAACTCAAATTTCTCCCCCATTTTGTCTCAAATGGACAAAGGGTAAAAATTAAGGTCTTAAGAGTTTTAATCAACGCATACCATACCTATAGAATTACACAAATACAGAAATCTGTTATAGTCTAAAGGTTTAGTGAACATGTCTGTAAGTTGCAGATCAGTAGGCAGGTAATGGATTTCTAATTCCTTAGTTTCAACAAGTTCGCGTATAAAATGATGTCTTATTTTAATATGCTTAGTTCGCGAGTGTTGAACCGGGTTTTTAGATATGTTAATGGCGCTTTGATTGTCACAATACAATTGTAATTGATCTTCTTTAATCCCAAAATCGCTTAACATTTGTTTTATCCATAACAATTGAGCACAACAACTTTCTGCAGCTATATATTCGGACTCAGCCGTAGATAAAGATGTGCAATTCTGTTTTTTGCTACTCCAACCTACTAAATTATTGCCGACATAATAACAGGCACCTGATGTACTTTTACTATCATCAGTACACCCGGCCCAATCAGCATCAGTATACCCTATGATGGTGCTACAGGTATCATTAGTGTACCTAAGTCCAAGATTGAGAGTGCCTTTTATGTACTTTATTATACGTTTTACACACGATAAATGGCTCTCTTTAGGGTTATTCCGGTAACGAGCACACAGACATACAGCATACATTATGTCTGGTCGGGAGGCAGTTAGATAGAGTAGGCTACCAATCATACTACGATAAAGTGTGGAATCAACTGACTTTCCAGTTTCATCTTTACATAATTTAACAGTAGTACTCATAGGTGTTTTGGCAACTTTAGCATTCTCTAAACCAAATTTCTTAACAAGATCTAAGGCATACTTGGTTTGAGAGACAAATAGACCATCAGAATTCTGTTTCACTTGAAATCCTAAGAAAAGTTGTAGCTCCCCCATAAGGGACATGTGAAACTCCTTATGCATTATAGCAGAAAAAGATTTAACTTCAGAGTTTGAAGTAGACCCAAAAATGATGTCGTCTACATAGACTTGGGCTATAATAATGTTTTTGTCAAAATGTTTGACAAAGAGAGTCTGGTCATTTCCTCCTCTCTTAAAACCCTTATCCAACAAAAAGTTGGAAAGGCGTTCATACCAAGCTCGAGGAGCTTGTTTTAAGCCATACAGAGCCTTTTTTAGACGAAAGACATGTTCAGGGTATTTAGGGTCAATGAACCCTTTGGGTTGTTCTACATACGTTTCTTCAGATAGAATTCCATTGAGGAAGGCAGACTTGACATCCATTTGATAAAGTGTAAATTTTAAGTGACAAGCTATGGCGAAAAGAAGTCGAACAGATTCAAGACGAGTGACAGGGGCAAACGTCTCGCTAAAATCTATTCCTTCTATTTGTGAGTAACCTTGAGCAACTAGTCTAGCTTTGTTTCTAAGGATTATCCCATTTTCATCAGATTTGTTCTTAAAAATCCAACGTGTCCCAATAACATTTTTATTTTGAGGCCGCGGTACAAGATACCAGACATCGTGAATGACAAATTGTAAAAGTTTTTCCTGCATAGCAGAAATCCAGTGTGTGTTATTCAATGCTTCATTAACATTTTTCGGTTCCATAAGGGAGACGAAACATGCATAATTAGCATAATTTCTTAACTGGGATCTAGTACGAACTGGCTCATTAGGATTACCGACCACGTTGTCAATGGGATGATCTTTAGAGACCCAGCCAGGTATTTCTGGACTCTCAATAGGTAATAAGTCATCTATTTCTGGTGAATCAGTTTTGAAATCATTTTCAGATTCAACCACAATAGGTGATTCAGATATCTTATTTTCGACAATAGTGTCGCTTACAATTACATTTATCGATTCCATAAGGGTCTTAGTACGCAGATTGTATATATGATAAGCACGACTGTTTGGAGAGTATCCTAAGAAGATGGCTTTATCACCACGCATTTCGAATTTAGACAGATGTTCTCTGTCTATACAGACATAACACTGACTTCCGAAAGTTCTTAGATATTTTAGATTAGGCTTCTTACCGTACCACAACTCATAAGGGGTTTGTTTAGAGTTTTTCCTAAGGTAAACCCTATTAATGATATGACATGCAGTTCTAATAGATTCTACCCATAAGTATTTAGGTAGAGATTTGGCATGAAACATGACACGTGCCATCTCTTGAAGAGTTCGGTTTTTCCTTTCAGCAATACCATTCTGCTGAGGAGTCTTAGGGGCACTGAATTCGTATTTGTAACCGTTGTAGTCATAATATTCAACTATTCCTGTGTCTATGAACTCTCCCCCTCTATCGCTACGAATGCGATTGACTTGTGTGTCTTTCTCATTTTCAATTCTTAGTAAAATTTTCAAAAAATTCTGAAACGTGTCAGATTTTTGTTTCAAGAAGGCAACCCAAGTGAATCGTGTGAAATCATCAACCATGACAAGGATATAACTGTGTCCACAAAGACTAACAGTTCTGGAGGGACCAATAAGGTCCATATGGATGAGATCTAGAGGTCTAGAGGTGAGAATGTCTTTAACTTTTCTATGCGAAGTCTTAACTATTTTTCCTTCCTGGCAATGACCACAGACAACACTTAAAATAGGTTTAATTTTAGGAATTCCTCTAACAATCTCTTGACTAGACAATCAACCAAGGATATCATAACTTAGGTGACCCATACGATTATGCCAGATTTCATTGTCATCCATTCTGACAATGTTCCAGGTTTCAGAACCAGTCTTGACAGTATAACAATTGTCAGGTGTCCTAAATCCGGTAATAATGCATTTACCTTTATCATTTAGAATTTTACAATTGTTCTTTGAAAAGGTAACTGTATGGTCAGAGTCACAAAATTGTGATATACTTAGGAGGTTGGCTTTAAGGCCTTTAACTAAAAGTACATTTTCGAGAGTAGGTATTCCCTCTTCTTTTAAGGTTCCTTTACCTATGATCTGGGATGAAACTCCGTCACCAAAAACTACTTTGCCTCCAGCAAATTTGTTTTTGTTTAAAAGTTTTGTTTCATCTCCTGTCATATGTTTGGAACATCCTGAATCTAAGTACCAACCAGATGAAGTGTGTTCAGCTTTTAAGGCAGTGATAACAATGTTACACTTCATTTGGGGTAAAAGATCATCTTTTCTAACCCAAATAGCTCTAGTTTTAATTTTGCGCAAGTTTGCCCTCATTTGATAAAATTTTTGAGAAAAAGCTTTTTGTCGAAAAACATTTGGGGCAACAACCTGATTATTGTGAAAAATTTGAGCTTTTGGTTTAGGAAAGTTTCTAGGAGCCTTTCTCTTAAATGAACTCTTAGTTTTGGTCTTTCTATTTCTGTAGTTAGAGTTCTTATCAGGTTGTCTTGGAAGGACATAATGGTTACGATTTTGCCTAGAATAGTTAAAGTTCTTGTAGACAGAAGAGTCGTACACAGGGGTGTTTAGACGCCTAGCATAACAACCTTCAAATGAATGACCATAAATGTCACAGTAGGAGCAATATTGATTGCTCGAGGGATGAACTTCCTTAGGAAAACTTCTAAAGATGGGTTTAAGAGCATTCTGTTCAGAAGTCCTATTCCTAGGAGGTATGGTCTTATAGGTAGAATCAGCCTTTCTGATCAAAGGACAGACGTATTTAGTCTTAAGTGCAGTGTCAGCCTTAGAATTACTAGACTCTCCAATGTCTTTCTGTTGTTGCTTTTGATCAAATTCCTCTTTAATAAAATGAAAGTCTGGACATGTTTCAATTGGTCTTTTTCCCCCAGACACAAACTTAATAGGTTCAAGATTTGTAGTTTATGGTTTGTTCTTAGGGCAAAATCCAATACCGGTTCTATCATCAGAATTGGTCTTGGAGTCAACAACAAAGTCAGTAAAACAATTTGAATTGTTTTCAAACTTAGAAATTTTTTTGAAAACAGTAGTTGTCTTTGTTTTTGCTTCCTCCAGTTTAATAATGTTCCCTTGTATTTCATTTCCAAGGTTTCATTAATTTTAGTCAACTCTTTTAATTTTTGATCAAAAGTTTCAATTTCAGATTGATGAGTCAGACACTGGTTAGTGTACTCTTCAGCATTCAACTTCACAATAAGACTTAGATCATCTAATTTCTTAGTCAGGTCTCTAACAGTCTTCTCTAGTCTAGTGCCCTTTTTAAGAGTTTTAGCATATAAAGTATGGATATCAGGGAGGTCATCTGTGTCTGAGTCGCTAAGTGAAGTGTGTGTAGTGACCCCTAACGATTCAGTTTTAGTACTCACGCACCCATTTACATCGTCGTTATCGAGATCACTTTGACTCACACACACAGAACTAGAACTAGCAATATTTTCAGATAATAAAGCATCTAGGCCAGTCAAAGCAATATTCACACAAGCAGGAGTAGGAGCATCATTATCACACACAGGTATATCATCATTGTAAATGATCTTATCATAAAAGGACATACAAGGGTCAAGTACATTTGATGACTCAAGTTCCTCTTCATCAGAGTCACTTTAATCATTCCAAGTTTTACAGACATTGGCTCTATTGTGTGTGTTGGCTTTATTCAGATTAACTCTGCAATCGTGAGCAATGTGACCTAGTTTCCCACATCTAAAACATTCAATCTTTTTAAGGTTTCTAGTGGGTCTGGAGTTGTTGTCCTTAGGATGTTTTTCAAGACCTCTCTCATGAGGTTTGGGATTAGACAGAGTAGGATAATTAGGCTTGCCTTGTTTAGTTGCCTGTTTGTTTATAAATTTAACAATTTTCTTAAATTGTTTAGACATTAAGGCAATCTGATTATCTAGTTTGTCTATATCACACTCCTCATCAGAGTCAGAGTTGATCAAATTAGTCTCAAGTTTAGATATCTTAGAGGCAAAAATCAAGTTAGAGTTGGGCTGTTTTCTTTGTGAATGATTTAATTGTTTCTTAAAGTCTAATTCCATTTCCACAGTCCTAAGTTTGCTCCTGAGTAACTCAGGGGTGAGGTTTTGATCACTCATTTCCTCAATAGCATACCTCTTGCTGTCAAACTTTTGTGGTAATGATCTTAGATTTTTAGAAACAATCTCATTCCTATCATAAGTAATACCATTAGCATGCAACTTAGTGACTATATCAGTTAAGTTCATGTAAAAATCATCAAAAGACTCAGAATCAGACATGATCAAAGAGTTGTACTGCTGGATAAGCATTTGAGTTTTAGCATCTTTAACTCTTGAGTCTCCTTCATGGGCAGTGATTAATGTGTCCCAAGCTTCCTTAGAAGTGGCACAAGATGAGATTCTCTTGAACTCATACTCATTAATAGACATAAAAATGGCATTCTTGCCTTTATTGTTATTTCGAGAAATGGTTTTCTCTTCTTGGGTAAACTCACTTAAGATTTTCTTTACCCTCTCATCACTTCCTTCAGTGGCTGGTTTAGTAGGATAAGTATATCCATTTTCAATAATGTCCTAGACATCATCTCCTAAAGTCCCTTGGATGAAGGCAACCATTCTTACTTTCCAGTAAGCAAAGTTGTTTCCATCAAAGAGTGGAGGTCTGGACAGATTACCAAACCTTTCATTCTTCTCGTCCATAGTTAGGTTTTTCAGAAAACGATTTCAGAAACACAAGATCTTTTTGAAATAAAAGTTAACAGGGCTCTGATACCAATTGAAAAACGTTGCTAATGCCGTTTAATACAAGATTAAACTATATAAGCAACTCCGAGATGTTTTTTGAAGAAACCCTTTTCTTTTGAAAATAAAAATTATAAACAACAAGATGTGTTTACAAAAAAAACTTATGTACGAGAGTAATCAAGACTTTGTAATCAATTTTTAAAACAAGACAGTTTCAAAAATGCAGCACACTATAGAATGGGATGAGTAGATGAAGATAATAAAAAACACACAGTTTTTAAAGTGGTAAAACCTCTCCCAACAGAGGAAACATCCACGATGACTTCTAAGTCACAAAAGTAAAAAAAATCCACTAACAACAAATAATAGTTACAAACAATCCAACATACATGCACACAAATCAACCTATTCTAAGTTTAGGAATATACCCCACTTGGTGTCCTTCTAACTTCTCATAGATCTGATTGTTGATGATGTTCTTCCAGTTTGATAACTTCCTTTGCTTTAGCTTCCTTATGTCGACTCAATGATCTTTGATCTTATTCACAACACTTCCAGTGTAGTAGTGTGTTAAGTGTTTGTGAAGTGATTCCTATCAACATGCATGAACTCACACACACTTAGTTTTACAGACAGTCCTAGAAAAATTACATATAAAGACTATATGCTGTGATTTTGTTTTCTTTCTTTCTTACAGAACTAAAACCCTTTTTGACCTTTAATATAACCCAGATTTCACGGATATCTCGCTTCTAAATCGGTCAAGATCTTAATCAATCTCGGTTTTAAAAATATTTTTGAGATTGAAAATCTCCAAGTGTGAATCCAACTAGGTCAAGGTTAAGTTTCGTAAGAATAGAAACCATAAAACATTTTTAAAACTAAATGAGTAAAGATTTTCTTAAATCAAGAAAGAAATATGCAGATCTAGTGAAATGTAACATGCAGAGTGTAGATCTATAGTTTCTATGAAAGAGAAATGCAGATCTTCTCACGAATGTTTAAGTTGTAAACAAGATCATAGACAAAGAGGTTACAGCTTCAATATGAACAAACCACTCTCTCTCTCAAACACTCAAGGTTGTGTTTGAGGTGTTATAAAAACGAAGGTTTGATTCAGAGTTTGAAGTGTTTAGGGTTAGGGTTAGGATTTGGTTAACACAGTTTCTTTTCTCTCTCTTCTCTTTTTTCTTTTCTCTCTTCTCTATTTTCTTTTCTCTCTTCTCTCTCACTTCTCTCTTCTCTCTATTTTTTTCTCTCAGAAATGACGAATGCCCAAAAGTCTTGAAAGGCTGAGAAGTGGAGGGTTTATATAGGAGTGAGGGAAGATTCTGGAACGACGAAGGCAATCAAGGGCTGAGATCAAGTCTTTCTAACTTTGACTTGATCCAAGGGTTATGAAATAGCGGTGGTTAAGATGATTGTGATTGGTTCATAGAGATAGCACCAGGATTGATTAAAAACACATGCAGACCATCGATAAGTTTTGATCCAACGATCAGCAATGCACCATCCAACCCTCTCACATAACAAACACAAACAGATACATCAGGCAAGTGACAAGTGTTGGCTTGTGAGTGGCTCACAAACGAGCGTCAAACTTAATTACAGGCAGCACCCTGAAGTATCTAGCGCATTTACATTCTACCCAAATAAACATTCCAATGAAAACTGAAGTTTTCAAAATAGAAAATTAACCCCACAAATATTATAAACACATTTTTATTAATGAAAACATTATTTTAAAAATGTTTAAAAATGTTTAAAAATTCCCAAAAAATTATTAAAACAACATTTTAAGGGGAATTTAACACACACTCAATTTAAGCAATATATACACATGTATGCACTTATAATTGTGCGTAGTGTGATTCAATTTATACCTTCTTGGATCATTGAAGAGGATTAGAGAGAATGATTCTGAGGTTCTTTGGATTCTAGGATGGACAACCAATTTTGTCACTATTTCCAAACTAGTTGAACACTTATACAGTATAGACTTAAGTAAGTCAAAGGTATAAGGTGCTTCAAACATAGTCGATGGGATCAATTTTTCCATAATAGATTTTAAATTTGGGGATGATGAACTTTTTAGGAGGATGCAAATTTTTAGTTGACCTCGAAAAGGGTGATTTCATTTTATTGATGAGGCTGGCTTGTTTGTTAGTTGATTTGACCCCTCAAGGAGCAGTGTATTCATCTATTTCTCGTAGTATTAAATTATTGAGATCTTTTTTGTTATGTTGATCCCCTTCGTGGCCTCTCCTGTCCGGTGAGGTCCTACACCTGGAGTGATCCCGATCGTGCCTGAACTCCTTCCTCGACTGCGAGTTTTGCTCTCCAGAGGGCTAGGGGTACGGACGTGGAGTTTGTCCTCATAGATCTCTTGCTTTATTCTTTCTAGATGATGCTGAAGGTAGGCATTCTTCTTTTACTTGAGGTGCGTGACGCTCTCTTGTTAACGAATTTGATGTTCATAGGCTTTCACTAGTCGTGAGATATGGTTGGACCGTGATGGTTCCCCGCTCTCCACGGTTTGTTCTTCCTGTGGCCAATAACATGAGCTAAGAGCATTATGAATCATGTTATGGTGGATTTTAGACCTAACTCTGAGAGCTTTAGGTCCGTTTTGATTGTCTTAATGTCTATCGTGAGATGGCAGGAGTGAGTTGTGTGAGTGAGACATGGTTGCTCATTTGCTTTTCTTGGTCGAGGAAAAGAAACCGCTTTCCACAAATGATACCAATTGTAGGGGGTAAAATCCTATTAATATTAATTCAATATAATCAAATCCAAACAAAGTAAAATCATGCACAATCACACAAGACACATGATGTAAGTGGTTCGATAATGTGCCTACGTCCATGCGTGTTGCTCTTCTCTTTATTAATTAATTGACGATTATAAAGATTATATGCCCTTTTTTCAGGGGTGAGGGTTACATTTATAGAGAATAGAAAGAGGTTGATCCGTGAAGGACTCCATGACCTTAGGTAGAAATTATATCTTGATCGGTTGTATCTAATTCTGAGCCGATCGACCTCAATTGTACTTATCCTCTTGAACTATGATCACCGATAGGATTAGAGGATGCATGTCACCTCCATATGCGTGGTCGATTAATTCTCCAAGAGTTTTCATAAAAATCTTTTCTTGTCAAATACAAGCAATTAAAGTAAATTACAATGAATTACAAAACATAAAGAACCGTTACCTTCACCAAATCTCCACTATGCAATATAGCTGTCCGATTCGGTTCAGTAATCTCAGCCACGATTCCTTTGTCTATTGTCTTTATGTGATGTAGCATTACAACTTGATAGAATCAAAACAAAGATATAATGACTCAAATGTTTATTTTGGAATTAAGCCAACACAAAACTAAAACCTACAGGGAGTGTAAAACATGTCCTTACAACCAAAATACTCCTACATATTTACATATTAATTCAAAGAACTACAAATAAATCATAGATGTCCTAACATTTATCCCAAAATACCCATAATTTTCATCACAAAATAAACCCTAACTCCTCACATACCCATCTTTAGAAACTATTTTGTATGTACACTATAAATCAAACCAAATCGAGAAAGGAAATCTACATATGTTCAAAGAAAATCTGGAAAATATATATAATCCCATTAACACATCACGAAGCTTTCCTTATTCGATCTATAGAGAGACCAAATCTCTTAATGTAAGCTTTGAGTAAAAACTACAGACCGAGGCCTAAGGGAGAATAATTCTAAGAATTCCATTAAGGAGTTGGAACTTCTCCATAAAAGCAACCACAAAGGTTTTCATTGTGAGAATAAAAAGTGAAGGATTTTTTGAAATCAAATATATCCAAAAGGATATGTTCAAATTGTATCTTTTACTTCAATCTATTTAAACCACTTTCGTCGATGAGAGGGTTTAAGCCTGAAAATAGCGGCACTGCTGAAATGTGACGACGATGGTGCTGTTGAAAGCTAGATAAAGATAAATGGACTTGCCAAATAAATATTTGTAGCCACTACAATCACCATGATTGTGGTCACCAGAGATAGGAGGAATTTTATGCCGGTGCGTCCAAATGGTTGGGAGACGAGAGAGATAGACAGAAGATAAGGGCTGCCTATGTCAAAACCCCACTCCTCATTTTTTAGTTGTTTCTTTTGAATGGAGGATATGGCAAAGTAAGTGTTTAGTACGAGTATTTTTTCGGTCAAAAAATGACATTACGGATTATGTTAGATCACTAATTATATAATTTTCAATGGTATTATAATTTTTTGAGAATAATGAGGGGTTTATAAAAAAAGATTAGCAAAGTAAGAGTAAGGTGTTGCTTGTTTTCACCTCTTAAGTCAGAATCTGAACCATTCAGGCTTAAGATGTTCTAAATAGTGTTTATTTTTAAATTATTAAGAGGTTACCAACTATATTTATCTCTAAATGATTACGAGGTAAAATTACCTGTGAAGCCTAAATCTGAAATCTGAATCAGTCTAAATTAAGGGTGGAAGCGGTACGGTTTGGTCGGTAATGATTCCTTACCAATACCAAAACCATAATTTGGATGGTAAAATCATTTGTATCGAATTTACCAGCCGATACATCAAAATAGAAACCAAAACCAAATCATTCGGTATTACGGTATTTTTGATAATTTTAGTTTTATTTTGGTTTCTATAATTTCGGTTTCTTTTTGGTTTCATTCCGGTAAATACCAAAATTACAAGCTGATTTTATGCAATAGGTAAATACGGTATAAGTTTTTATATTGTGATTTCGGTAAATTTGATTTAAGTTTCGGTACAACATTTTAAACTCAATTCGGTTAAATTCATTCGTTAAAACTTGAATCAAATATAATTTGTAGTATAAAATAACATGAGTGTATGAAGCATAAAGTAAAGATCATAATTAATTATGTCCATTCTAAATCCATAAACATAAAACTCCATATTAAGATTTACATTCATCTAAAATAATTTCTTGCAATGTTCAAATAAACCAAAAGTAACATGCAACTCTCAATGGTTTTATCAATTATTTCTCTTCATTCTTCTTTTTTGCCTCCAATTCTTTCACCTATAAATCAATACAAAAGCAACAATAATATGTTAATACAACAACCTCAAATGGCTTAAAAATAGCCTTGAAAATAGCCCCCAAATGGCATAAAAATAGCCTTGAAAATAGCCCCCAAATGGCTTAAAAACAACCTAAAAAATAGCCCCTAAATGGCTTAAAAGCAGCTTAAAAGTGGCATAAAAATGGCCTACAAAACATATTACAAATGGCATAAAAAATAGTAAAAAATGGCCTAAAAAAATAGACTCAAATGGCTTAAAAACAACCTTGAAAATAGCATCAAAATGCCTTGAAAACAGCCCCAAATGGCTTAAAATAGCCTAAAAATAGCCCCCAAATGGCTTAAAAATAACCTAAAAGGGGTCTAAAAACAGCCTCAAAAATGGCCTACAAAACAGACTACAAATGGCGTAAAAAATAGCCTTGAAAACAGCCTCAGAATGGCTTTTAAATGGCTTAAAAATAGCCTCAAAATGGCCTCAAATTAGTGTTTACGATTGGCGTAAAAAATAGCCTCAAAATGGCCTAAAAACAGCAACAAATGGCTTAAAAAACAGTCCCAAATGGCCTAAAAATAGCCTTCTTAAATAGATAATGCATTATACCTCATGTTTCAAAAGTTGAATGCCGCTTAAACCGATCCAATGTTCAATGCATTGAACTCATCCATTACACCTACAAGTGAACAACAATAAAAATGCATATCAATATCAATAAATATATATACACAAGATACCGAAATAAGTACAATTAGAGCTTATGAATGTAAAGTACATACAAGTTTCAATACTCTCAAGTGCCTCAAGTGAATCTTCAATTTCGATGGTTGGGGGAGCTTCTAATCTAATCTTGAGTGCATACTAAACACTCCACCGATTTTGGTGTCAAAGAACTACGGAATGGATCAAAGATTCTTTTGCTTATACTAAAAGCACACTCGGAAGCAATCGATGTCATGGGAGTGGCCAAGATATCACGTGCCATCAATGCAAATGCACGGTATGTTGGAATCTTTCCTTGCCACCAAGTCAAAACATCAAAATTTTGATCATCAAGAGTTTCTATACCATCCTATAAGTATCGATCCAAATCATTCATCAATTCACTATTTTCCTTCCTCTTCAAATAGTTCGAAAATCCTTTCTTCTTCAAAGCACGTTTGTCCACATTTTCAACAGAATTGCCCGAAATATCACCATCATAATGACGAACCTTACTTGAATCACTATCCCCACAAGACTCATTTTTTTAACTTATAGTGATAATAGATTTGTGACATCAAACTTTTCAATTTTTCAATAAAATCAAACACTTTACACTCTCTTTCTACTTCAGAAAGTGTGTGAGCCTTGGAAAAATATTCATTATACCAATACTCCACATATTTCAATTTATGGCGAGGGTCCAAGACAATAACAATAACCGGAATTAAATTTAAAGAAGTAACATCACAATACTTGTCAAATTTGGTATTCATTTTGATAGCCATATCACGGAAAAATGGATCATCACTCTCTGAATACTTCGAGAGTAAGTCTTTAGTGGAAGTTACTTCATCGAAGTAAGAATTTTAAGTAATATAATGAGAACCGAAAATACGTTTTGTTAGAAGGTAGAATTCTTCCAAAAACGTGTGCGAAGTTTTTAATGTCATCCAATCACTCTCGCACATGATGCCACTCCCTTTGCTACTAACTTCCACTTTGTACATATCATCCTTATCCTCAAGACGTTCAAACGCCTTTTGATATTGCATTGCCGCACCTATCATAAGATAGGTAGAGTTCCATCTCGTTTTCACATCTATGCATACACACTTTGTTGATCTTATCCTTTCTTCCGAGGCACACAACTTAAATGTTTGCAACCTTGATGGAGAACTTCTCACATATTTCACACTCCTACAAAGTCGCTTCACTATCTCCTTAATCTCAAGAATCCCATCCCTCATAACAAGATTGATAATGTGTGCAAAACATCTCACATGAGAAAATTCTCCACCCAACAACAACCCATTTCTCTTGTTAAATCTTTTTCTCAAGTCATCAACACACCTATCATTATTTTTTGCATTATCTAGGGTGATTGTTGTCAACTTTTCTAAACCCCACCCTAGCAAACATGACTCCACAGCTTTAGAAATGGCCTCACCTTTGTGTGGGTGTGGAAGTACACAAAAATTAATGATTTTCTTTTGTAACTTCCAATTATTATCCACATAATGAGCGGTAAGACACATATACCCCAAATTTTGAATAGATGTCCACAAATCAGTGGTGAGGGAGACATGTGTAGCGGATGTCATAAAGTAATGCTTCAATTTTGCATGTTCTTTAAGATAAATTTGCCAACAATCTTTTGTGATAGTGGGTTGGGAAACTACATGAAACCTAAGGTTTAACTCTTTTACAAACAATCGAAAACCCTCTTTTTCAACAAAACTAAATGGAAATTCACAAAGAATAATCATTTTCGCAAGAGTCTTGCGAGCTATATCTTGATCAAACTTCCAATTAATTTTTTGAGTTCCTTCTAACGATAAAATTGTTTGTTTATCGGTTATTTCGGATTGAGAATATTTTTTACATCTCCTTTTAATATGATTCCACAATAAAGTTGTTCCGTTAACAAAAGGAGCATTAAATTTTGCACCACAATGGACACATTCACAAGTACCCATATATTTACCATCAACCATATGTCTATGTATATGAGTCCAAATGAGAGAACTACCTTGGTTTGTGATAGTTTTATTACCTCCGTTCGTTCGTTTTTTACTCACTTCAGTGCTGCCATTGCTTATTTCAACAACATCATTATTTATTTCATCCATCGCTGACATCTAACAAATACAAAATATAGAAAAAATAAATATTGAGGGATAACACGAACGAGAAGTTAATACGTAATACTTTAATACAAAATGACATAACATGTCATGTACTACAATACAAGTTATAAGGCTAGAGAGTAGAAACATTTGGAACTATTAGCGCCATTGTTATAATGATACTATTTAATCCAACCATATCATAATAAAAAGGATACTATTTCTAAACCCTCTAAAAAAGAAATCCCACGTGTTACTCTAATCCGTGTTATTAAGCCCCATTGTCCACATTTTCAGTAACTTAGCATATTTTATCCGTTTATGAGGGTAAAGGTCCTTCACAGACCACTTGTCGAGTTGGTGTTTAGCATGTTTTTTTTCTTAGTCCTAACACGATCAACATGATTCCATTTTACACAATCTCCCAAATGAGCACAAAGTTTATTTGTCGGCTCAATCTTCGGAAACTATTGTTTACAATATATGCACTCAATTTTCCCATTTCTCTCAATCTTTGCACAATGCTTAAAATATTCATTATTATCGTACTCCCAATTTTTTTTGGTCCATTTTCTCTTTCCCAACACCTCCGAGATTGCTATAAGCCCACAAACATTGCCTTTCAAACCTACAAATAAAAAAAACTATAAAATCAAAGTGTATAAATAAATTTGTAAAAATAACTATTAACTCTACAAAAGTAACAACACATTGATGGTTAACAGTAAGCCCCCCCCCCCCCCCCCCCCCTCAACTTATACACATTGATTTTATACACATCAAGAAATAGCCAACTTATACATCAACAACACATCAAGCAACAACTTATACACATTAACAACTTATACATAAAAAAAACCGAGCTTATACACAACACATCAAACAGCAGCAAAAAAAAAAAAATTGTGTCGGAGATGGTTAACAACCACCAATTTTTTTGTTGTTGTGAGGGATATATGTGTAATAACCATACACTTTTTTTAACAGCCATATACTTTTTTTAACAACCCTGATTAGTGTAAATCGGAGATGGTGTGGTTAACAACAAATCATTTTTTTACCCTGGTTAACAGCAAAAAAATCGGAGGGGGGAGTGTTTCCTGTGTGTGTGTGTCGTGGCTGTTACAATTGGAGGGGGAGTGTGTCGTGTGTGTGTGTGTTCCTGCAAAAAAATCGGAGGAGGAGTGTGTCGTGGCTATTACAATCGGAGGGGGAGTGTGTCGTGTGTGTGTGTCGTGGCCGTGGCTGTTACAATCGGAGATGGGAGATGGGAGATCGAAGGGGGAGGGGGAGATGGGAGATCCAAAATAGTTTACCTTTTTCTTGTTTGCTCAGCCTCCGTTGTGGTGCTCAACTGGTTTGTTGGGGAAGTGAATGTGAGAAACATTTAGGGTTTGTCTTTTATATTAAGAATGGATGAATGAGATGGGTTTAAATGGAGGGTCTTGATAATTTAGAATACATATTTTTTTAAATACAAAATTTATTTGGTAATTGGTATGGTAACATTCGGTAAGTTTGGTACGGTATGTTGGTACGGTAAATTCGACACGGTACATCGGTACGGTAATTTGGTAAATCGTTTTTTTATATCTAAAAACCAAAACCAACCAAACTTTTTGTAGTATTTTTGGTTTCGGTAAGATCGTTTTTGGTATTTCATAATATGGAATCGAAATCATTTTTTTTCGGAACAAAACGGTACGGTACGGTAAAAAATTGTACTGCTTACACCCTTAGTCTAAATACATTTATTTAGAAGTCCATAATTTAAATTTCAAACTTCAGATTTCAGATTCAGATAAAAAAAATAACGATAAATTAATTTAATAAGTCATTAAAAAAATGAGGGTTAAGCAAAAAAAAAAAAAACTAAGGGTCCGTTTGGTTGTCAATGGGAAAAAGCGTGGGCATGACAAAATTTGCCTAGGCAAATTTTACCTAGGCAAATTCAGATGACGCTATCAAACAACATTAGGCGAAATTAAAGTCAATCCAATTAATTTATTTAAAAACAATTTTTATATTATATTAAAAAATGTTAAAAATAGTTTTTACAATATTTTTATATTACAGTTTTTAAAAAAAATTGTAAAACGTTTTCTTAACAATTTTTTATAATATTAAAATCAATTTTCAAAATATTACAAAACAATTTTTAAATATTCACAACAGTTTTTTTTAACTATTTAAAATATTTTTTAATTTTGTTTTTAAACTTTAAAACTGTTTTTATATTATATTCAAAACAGTTTTTAAAATTGTTAAAAACTATTTTTACAATATTTTCATATTACGTTTTTTCAAAAAATTTGTAAAACATTCTCTTAACAATTTTTTATAATATCAAAAACAGTTTTTTAAATATTACAAAACAAATTTTAAACATTCACAACAGTTTTTTTAAACTATTTAAAACAGTTTTAAAAAATGTTTTTTAAAACTTTAAAACAGTTATTATAATATATCCAAAACAGTTTTTAAAAATGTTAAAAACTGTTTTACAATATTTTTATATTACGATTTTTTAAAAAATTTGTAAAACATTCTCTTAACAATTTTTTATAATATTAAAAACAGTTTTCAAAACATTACAAAACAGTTTTTAAATATTTATAACAGTTTTTTTAAATATTTAAAACAGTCTTTAAAATTATTTTTTAAAACTTTAAAACTGTTTTTATAATATATTCACAACAATTTTTAAAAATGTTAAAAATAGTTTTTACAATATTTTGTTAATACGTTTTTTTTAAAAAAATTGTAAACATTTTCTTAACAATTTTTTATACTATTAAAAACAGTTTTTGAAACATTACAAAACAATTTTTAAATATTCATAACAGTTTTTTAATTATTTAAAACAGTTTTTAAATTATTTTTTAAAACATTAAAATCGTTTAAGAAGTTGACAAATTTGTGGGGAATATTTCCCACTCAAATAGGTAAGCAAAATTTGCCCACAGATTGTGCATAGGAGGTATTGTACATTGGCAAATAATGCAACCAAACAGCTAAAACGTGGGCAAATTTTTATATTTGTCAACTTTTTGACATTTGCCTATGCAAATTATGTCAATCAAACGGACCTTAAATGAAAAAAAAAAAAAAATAACAGCAAAGCGCGTGAAAGTAACGGTGGTTGGGGTCACGTCAAGCAATAGTGGTTAACCAACCAATATTTCTAAACCCTAAATGTTTTAAATACACACTCAATCTTCACTTCTTCTTCTCGTCTCTCTCTCTCTCTCTGCTTTTACATTAACTATCTCTATGTACTCGAAGATTACACCATAATCGTCTCATCTTTATTCAATTCTTCGAGTATCTAGATTTGCATCAATAATCCAATTTATGTATACATATTGATATATTAATTAATTAAGTATGGATCTTCATGGTCTAGCTGTTATCCTCCGAGCTGCACTAAGCCCCAATCCTGATGAACGTAAAGCCGCTGAAGATGGCCTCAATCAGGTATCTCCAATTCACTTCATTGTTATCCTATCTTTTCAGCTAATCATTGATTCAACTATAATTGGTAATTGCTACATGCTATTCTTATTGATCTGATTGGAATTCTGTTTGGTTTCACTATTCGTTTTTTATATCAGGATTGATAAAGTTGAAAAATTGTGGAATTCGGATATATCTCAATTTACTATAGGCTTGTTTAGTTTTGGAAAGGTTTTCATTTGTATTTAGAATTAGAATTTTTAATAGAGAATTTAAAAAACAAATCTTTCTTTTCAAAAATGTAATTTATAGATATTTTGAGAGACAAAATTAATTAAGGGAGAGATTAGGGGCCAAACTGTATTTTACAAAAAGTTAAGGGGCCAGAATGTAAATTATAGAAATTTCAGGGGCCAAAATCTTGGGTGTAAAAGTTTAATTTCTTAAAATTTGGAGGTCAAAATGTAATTTACAAAAGTAAGGGTCTAAATGTTATTTTCAAGGATTAATGATGTTTTGAAATTGGTTGAAAATATGTTAAAAGTAGTTTTGTAATTTTTTGGAAAATTAGAATTCAGAACTAAACAAGCCTTTTATGTTGGCAATTTTAGCATCCATTTTGTATTGTTTTTTGATTAGTTTATGTTTGTAGCCCCTTGCTTATAGAAATCGACAATTTCATATTTGTGTTGATTTTCAGTTTCAGCATACACCTCAGCACTTGGTGAGGCTGTTACAGATCATCGTGGATGGAAATTGCGACATTGCTGTCCGGCAGGTTGCCAGTATTCATTTCAAGAACTTTATTGCAAAGAACTGGTCACCTCATGATCCAGGTATGTGCCCATCTTATGAATTTATTGGGTGCGTGATTGAACTTATTCCGGTGCTGCCCATTGATTATTATGTTATCTCATGTCAATGTAGATGAGCAATCAAAGATATTGCCCAGTGATAAAGACTTGGTTAGGCAGAACATACTTGTGTTTATTGCCCAAGTTCCCCCATTGTTAAGGTTGTTTATTTTAGCCATCTATCTTCTGCTTTTCTATTACTCTTTTTGACGTGTTCATGTAATTCTTTGTATACATATCTGCACACACACACACATATATATATATATATATATGTATACATCTCCAAACATTTGCCTCTTCTCCTTTAACAGGGTACAGTTCGGTGAGTGCCTCAAGACAATGATACATGCAGACTACCCAGAGCAATGGCCGAGTCTTTTGCACTGGGTGAAGCTTAATTTACAAGATCAGCAAGTTTATGGTGCTTTATTCGTACTGAGAATTCTTTCTAGAAAATATGAGTAAGTGCATGATGCATAAAGAGTGGCACCTAGGAGGCTAGGACTGTTATTGCCGTGTTTTGTATAATGTTTTTATCTGTTAGTGCTTTTCTTATAATACAAATAAAGTTGCTTTTAATTATTCTTATTGCATCATAATTGCCGTGAGTTATCCTCTGTCAATTTTTATACATTGCTATAAGTTATACTATTTGACGCGTGCATCTTTATATGTTCATCTAATATAGATATTTGCATGAAACATGTACTTATTTAGTTAGAAAACATGAACATTCATTTTGCACATTAATACTGCCTCTCTTTGTGTATTTTAATGAGACTTCATAAGTTGGCTCAAGTCTAGCTGATGTAAGATTATATGTACCTTGTGCTCAACATTTGTTCCTATGGTCTGTTATTTATAGGTTCAAGTCAGATGAGGAGAGGACACCAGTTTATCACATCATTGAGGAGACATTTCCTCATCTGTTAAGCATATTTAACAGGCTTGTTCAGATTGTCAATCCTTCAATAGAAGTAGCGGACTTGATTAAGCTCATATGCAAAATATTCTGGTCATCCATATATGTATGTTCTTGCGCTGAGAATTTATAATATATCCTTTCTTTGAAGATTCCTTTCTTAGTAGGGCTTGGATGGTTTTTAAAGTGAAAAAAGAAAAGAAGGCTGTATATTGTAAAAAAGTTGTTTTGCTCCAATGGTTTAAAAAGGTGGTTTCATGAAAACCACTTACAACCTCTTTCACTTCCCTGCTCTATTTTCTGAAATATTGTAGAAATGTTGGCTATTTTGGGTTTCCAAAGTCTATGGCTTTGGAGCAATGGATGTTTTATGTTTTTTTATTTTACTACAATTATACATGACCTAGAATGATAAACGATTGATGATAGAAAATACGGATAAAATCACTCCTAGGATATACATCTACTATTTAGCTTTTAATTTAAGTAAGTCTTGACATGCTAAATTTCATGCCTTGGTCATTATGAAATTTTTTCAGCTGGAGATTCCAAAGCAGTTGTTCGATCCAAATGTATTCAATGCTTGGATGGTTCTTTTCTTGAATATACTGGAGAGGCCTGTCCCATTAGAAGGCCAGCCTGCTGATCCGGAGGTCAGAAAATCATGGGGATGGTGGAAGGTAAAAAAGTGGACGGTCCACATATTAAATCGCTTGTACACCCGGTGAGTTCACAGTTATGAATTTATCTAACCAATATATGTTTTAAAAATTTGCCTTATATTTGATATGTATATATACTATTTGTGTAACAGGTTTGGAGATTTGAAACTTCAAAACCCAGGTAACAGAGAGTTTGCCCAAATGTTTCAAAAGAACTATGCAGGAAAAATTTTGGAATGCCATTTAAATTTGTTGAATGTGATCCGTGTCGGAGGCTACTTACCTGATAGAGTTACGAACCTTATCTTACAATATCTAAGCAACAGGTTCGTTAATATGGTTAAGACCCATTCCATCCATTTCATACTATATGCATTATGCATAATTTGTAGGTACACTACATCTTATGTTAACAGTTTTCTACTAAACATGATTCTCTCTCTCTCTCTCTCTCTCTCTCTCTCTCTCTCTCTCTCTCTCTCTCTCTCATCATACTCATTGTAGATATCTCTGTAAGTTAAGCAGTTGAAAATATTCCCTGCTTGTAGTTAGCCGGATCTATATGTTTGGTACCACACATCCTTGAATGCTCTCTAATAATTAATGTAGTTTTTCTTCAAAAATTGTACCATATTTACCCTTTTATCTTTTTATTCTTGCCCCTTCCGATTTTGTTTTAATATTTGTTTTTCTCATTTTGAGAGGAAAACGCAGTATTCTAATTTTTCTCCCTAGTGAAGTTGCTACATTAGAAAATGCACTAAGAAAGTGTTACTGGTTTACACGGAGTATACATGAAATGGACTCACCTTAACTCAACTGAACTCATCAAAACCTTGGCCTTTTCCAATTACTCGAGGTCAGCTACATGAATCCTAGTTCTCCATTCTTTCTGCTTAATATCCTCGGTTAATCAACAAGCTATCATGCCCTTTTTAACAACCTTTCACCGAGTTGATTTTGTTCCGATTCTTTCCCTAACATTACCTTCAATTATAATCAGATCAGTCTTCCTTTAGGGAACTTATTGACTTACGTTAACGTGTGCAAACCAGTTAAAGATTATTTTCCATTGGTTTGATTTGTATAAAGGCTACCTCTACTTAATTTCTAAATTGATCCTCTTTTTATTTATTAATTTTTCCATACATCCATATTCCCGTACGCATCTCCTCCACGTTCACTTCTTGGACATGTTGCTTGTTGGTTCCCCAACATTTTGTCCCATATAATATGGATAGCCGACCTATAAAACTTCCACTTTAACATCACAAGTAGACTTCTCCATTTGCTTGTTTCAAAATTTAAACGCAGTTGCTTATAGGGTGTCTCTTCACACAAAGAAATAAATAAACAGGCAACTATGTATTGAATATCAATCACAAATGCAGGCAATAATCCACCATGCCCGCAGAATGATTCGGAAAAGTTTCCTTCAGCAAAATAAAAAGCAAACAACAATTTCGTCATTAAAGCAGAATGAAATTATGCACGGAAAAATTCTCATTTAAAAAATTGTCCTATTTCTCTCCCTCCAAACACCCTCCCAACGGTCAAAGAAATCTTTCCCAATCCTCACACCTAACCAAGCGCCATATTATAAATTCACTGGACTTGGCATGACCTACATCACCACATCTCATGAGTAACACTGTAATTCACTAATAAATGTTTTTCCAGTTTACTCCACCCTCTTGGATAAGCGACAATAGTAAGCTAAGATAATCCGCGTGGTTTTCATGATACCACATCAAGCGGTATATTAAAGATAGTACAATAAGACATTAGTGTAGTACTTTTATTTTCTAAATGCCCTTGTATGGGATACCTCTTCTTCTGACCCCACATAAAGCCCAGTAGTACGACCAAATTGAGAATGCTCACTTCCTTAACATCTCTATTTCATTGACTTCTCATGCCCCCTGGCCAATCCACCTCACGTAAGATAGCGTGAAAGGATTCCACCTTATTTATGGAAGGGGCTCCTAAAGTAGGTGTTCTGATCTAATCTAGACTCACGACTTAGAGGGATGGTGTATTGTAGTTACCTTTGTATACATACTTTATTCTTTAGTATGGTTTGTAGAAGCTTCCTTGTGATGTCATTGCATAAGTGACCTTAATAATGATGTAACCCATGATATTATAGAAGGCTAGAATGTCTCCACTTATTAGTTAGAATAAATATGTATTGAATATTCCCTTATCCTCATGCATTGTATAGCCTTTATATGCATTCTTGTAGTGTCGACATACACCAACTAGATGTAATTTGTCTCGTCATCGGTGCAACCTGATTCTAGTCATAACAGTGGGTTCTCTACCGCCATAGTTCAGCGATCAACCGAGCGCTTTAAATGCAGCAGTGCAACCCAACCATCCTGCTGCGATCTTGGTCTACCTCGAGGCTCTTGAGGTTCTCCTCAGGTACGTGCCTTTTTTGAGTGTTTCCTGTCCACCAAATGACTACCGTTGCTAGGCCTGATGGGATTTGGTGGCGCCACTAGACTCACTGGCATTAATGCCACCAACACTCGATCCAAGACTTCTTCCCCTATGCCTTAATCAGACCTCCGACTGGTAACTTAAATAACTCTAGCACCAGGACCCTAACCCGAGTCATGCATAGGGGATCACCTGACTAGCTTCCACCTTCTCTTGTCAGGTGGCTAAAACCCCTAGAAACTTGCTAGAATGAGGTTGGAGGATCATCTGGCTAGCTTCGATCGTGCTAAGGTCCAAGGTTCAAGTCATTGTCGAGTGGCCTATGCCTATTTAGGTGTCCCAAGGAATTATCACAGGGTGGCGGGCCTCTTCCATCGCTCATTTTCAGGTTTAGTTCCATTATGGCTCACATCACCGAACTTATGGTATCATTTATTTTCGATTTCCATTGGAGCAATGAAACTGCGGTGGAATGTGTATTAAAAACCTCATTGCTACCAATGTTTGAAAGAGCTAATTGTGGCATCGAGGCCTTCCTCGGATGAGGCGAGGTTGTAGCCTCGAGACGGTGCGTGATGGAAATGAAAAATACAAAAGAAAAATAGAATTTGTAATTAGAGCCTTAGCTTGGAGTAGTAATGACATTTTTTTAATTAGGGCCTTAGCTTGGAGCCTAAGCTACTCCTTCCCTTTAAATACCCACTTGTAAGTCTCATTTGAGGTAGACTTGAATTTTGAAATAGAAAATAGTGTTTTTCTCTCTAAAAGTGTGTGTGATATTTTTAGGAGCCTTTTGACGTGTAGTTTACGCCAGTGCGAGGCGATAGCCCTCAATTTGAAAATTAAATAAATTAAAAAAAACTAAAAAGAGTACTAATAAAACCATGTAAATAAAGTATTATTATATCCACCACAAAAAGATTCATAACGAACGTCATAAGACAAAAAAAATCATATTTGTCCCCAAACATGACCAAACTAACAAAGTTTCAACACTAGTCATAACAAATAGTGATTGTTTCATCAACTCATCAACTATATTAATAAACTATCTTTAGTATCTAGTGGATATAGCCTGTCAACAGGTATGGTCTAGGTTCGGACCCGATCTGAACCCGGGATTTATAGTAGGGTCTAAGCATATTTTTTTGGATCTGAGACCCGAATACCCATTGTGGGGGCAAAAAATATGCCTACATAATAGCATGACACGTGGCGAGCACCTCAGTCAAGTTGGCGAGCAACAGACGCTCCAACAAGATAGGGACGATTAGAGTCCTTGATAAACTAGAAGACCGAGGAGATATTGGAATTAAACTCTACGAAGATAGGACTCATCCATATTTGTAACCCTAATGTAACCCCTAACTCTATATAAAGGGAACACCCCCCATTGTGAAAGGGGGCGTAGAAGCTAGAGAAACACATTATTGTAAACTCTCTCATGATTCTTATGAAACACTGCAGCAGCCCCGTGGACGTAGGCCATTCATGGTCGAATCACGTAAATCTTTGTCTCTCTTTTATTCATTATTGTGCATACATCGTGGTACATGGGCACCCCCCATATCCCAGATTTTTTGACACCACAATTGGCGCCGTCTGTGGGAAACGACACAAAAAGTCTTTCCTTCCTGTTTACGAGATGGAGATTTACGTTGCGACCTCATGGTGTACACGAACGATCATAAAGAGCTAAGTTTTTCCTTTCTTTGCATATAAATAATTATATTTTGTGCACTGCAATCATCATTCTCATATGTTTATATTCATAAACCTCGTGTTGAATTTTTATTAACGAATCTGCATAATTGCGAGTTTCATAATCAGAAGTTCTATACGAGTCCTTAAGGGCATGGACTCTTTTGAGGCTTTCTGGGTATGTACACAATTAAGTGGGTTCAAAATATATTCTGATTCTCGTATCCCAGATTTTTTAGGAGAAAAATGTGAGAAGACCATTCTTTCTCATGGGAGGTGTTGACCACATCTTGAAAAACGATATCCAAAGATATTCTCTCAGCAGATATGTTTTCACGGAGATTTCATACACGAAAGGGGATTTTCAATTTTTATCTCCATGGATACGATTATGCACCTGGGTGTGAAATCAATGAGAAGCCCCACATATTCATCACAATCTGGGTGGCATCACGAGGAAACCAACAAGTCTTCTTGTCCCATTTTTCGATCATCTTCGCCAGAGAGGCCCGAAAGCCAATCAAACACAAGAAACGCGAGCTCCAACAGCCCATCATCGGAGAATCAACCGCAAAATTGAGATTCACATTGGCTTTTTTATATAAAAACGTTCAGAAGCAACAAGAATTCCCCTCTGGTTTTCTCCACGGTCAGCGCCGACCAACCTCATCAGAAGTTATAGGCGATCTGCACCCCTCCGTTTAATTCTTCGACCTCGCCGACCAGGCACCTAACACTGTTTCCCAGCCAGCCTGCGAGCAGCAAAAGACAACACATATTTCGGGAGAGAAACCTGTGAACAGGGCCAAGCAACGTTGTCAGAGGTCGGCGTCCCAACTCACCGGGAAGCCTTAACCCATTGTCAAACTGTATCTCTTCAACCAGCGAGGGATTTACCGGAGCCCTTGATAGTCGGCGACCAGTTTGAGACTACCACCAGCTCGTCGGCGGCAGAAACGAGCAAGGAAGAGCACAGTCGGCGACGAGGATGAGCAGTGACGAGCGAAAGACGTCTGGTAATCTCTCCGATTACCTCCAACCTACTGCGAATCAGATCTGCCCCTGCTGGTCAGCCTTCGACGAACAGTTTACGTTTGTAGCGATACTGGTTGTATCAGCAACATCGCCCTGGTGGTCGGCGACCACTGTGCGATAATGGCTTTACTGGTCGACGTCAAGAGGACGTTACCAGCACTGAGAGCCTGTACACCGCTATCTCGCGTGTACGTTTGGATGGAGAGTTGTGGTCTTGCCCAAGCATTTTGACTTTTTAGAAAGAAAAATAAAATAAATAAAACCCTTGCTGTTAAGAGCTTTGGTTTCTTACACCAACTCTTTTCACATCTTTAAGTGGAAACAAATTTTCGAAACCAAACTTGTATTTGAGTATTCACTATTGGACTTCAAATAATTTTGCAAAAATTCCAAATTAACTCCTTGTCTTACACTTGGAATATATTTGACTACTTTTTGCATTGCTCGGTTCTCTCGAAAAATAAAATTATTTTAAGGGACCGTGTGATTTTATTACAACGATTTTAGTTGGCACTTTTTTATGCGCCCTTATTACAAATTATTTTGCTCACATAAATAAGTGGGGCGCAATTATAGAGCACTCATGTCATTTATTCGAACATTTTAATTTTCAATATTGTCATTCAGCTACAACAATTTAATCTCACCAGAAGGAGATTATTGGTTATTTAGCTCAGCCCCGACGGATGCTCGGGCACGGTTATCTCAGTGGGATTTCTATCATAAAAATCATTGGATCATTCATGGCATTCATACGCTACTGTGAATTTTTTCCTCGGCACATTGCCGAGCGGATGCATATCTTATATACTTTGCTGAACAAATCAGTCTCATGATAACTTCTATTTGATTTAGCCTCAACAGATGGTCGGGCAATTTACTAACTTCCACAGGTATAAGATTCAGTCCCGACGGATGCTCGGCAACAATCTTAAGTTCTTGGAAATCTCACCGATGTTTCAACAGATGCTCGAGCACGAATTGCTCGCTATATCTACTCGGTATTGTACAAAATTGCCTCGGCGGACTATCCAGGCACCATTCATTTTATTAATGCTCCGACGGATAGTCGAGCACACTATAGCACCTTAGACCCAAAGAAATGCTTGGGCAAAATTATTATTACTTCGACTGAAGCTCGGGTTCTATGATTCTTAACCTGAAGGACGGTCAGGCATACTCAAGATTCATCTCGGCAGATAATCGGCAAAATATGTCTATATATTTAGTCACGAAGATATCTGCCGCGCAAGTCTCATTTTATCTACAAAATTGCCCCGACGGACTATCCAGGCACCATTCATTTTATTAATGCTATCTATACTTTATACTTCACATGCTATCTATACTTTACTTCACATGTGAAAAACAATTGGCACTACACAAATTTTCTGTGAGAACAATTTTTTGAAACCAACTTAATATTAAGTATTTGCTTAGAGCTATTTGCAGAAATTCCAAATTAACTCCTATGTCATACATCTGTATATATTTGATAAATTTTGCATCTTTCATTCGACTTTATTACAATTATTTTGTCCACATAAATATTGGGGGCGCACGTATAGAGCACTCATGTCATTTATTCGGTCATTTAATTTTCAATATTGTCGTCTAGCTATTATTGGTTATACCAATGGATGGTCGGTGTAATATCTTTACTAATACTTAGCGTAGCCCCGACGGATGCTCGGGCACGACCATCCTCGTGAGATTTTATCATAGAAATTATGGGATCATTCATGTCATTCATTCAATACTATGAATCTTTTCCTCGACACATGTTCGAACAGATGCACATAATATATTCCTTGACTGAATAAACGAATTGCATGATAACTTCTATTTGATTTAGCCTCGACAAATGGTCGAGCAACTTATTAACTTCCACAGGTACAAGATTCAGTCCCGACGAATGCTCGGCCACAATCTTAAGCTCTTGGAAATCTTATTAATGCATCGATAGATGCTCGAGCACGGATCGCTCTCTATATCTACTCGGACCTGTACAACTTCACCCCGGCAGACCAGCCTGGCACCACTTATTTTGTTAATGCTCCGACGGATGGTCGAGCACTTTACACCACTTTAAACCCAACAAATACTTGGGCAATATTATGTATGATAATCGACGGATGCTCGGACGTTGATATTTCTTCAATTTCAGTATTGATGACCTAGCTATATGATTCTTGACCTGAAGGATGATCAGGCGTATCCAAAATTCATCTCGGCAAATTATCGGCAAAATATTTCTATATATTTAGTCCCGAAGATATTTGCCACACACGTCGCATTTTATCCCCAACAAATGGTTGGTCAGGATAATTCTTATATTCAGTCCCGACAAATGGATCGTTCGTAATACTTGCTCGGTCCTTTTTCCTCGACGGATGTTCGAGCATGGATCACTCGCAATATCTACCAGATCCTCTACAATTCTTGCCTCGATAGGCATTGAGGCATCATTTATCTTATCAATGCTTAGACAAATGCTCGAGCATGGATCATTCACAACATCTACTAGGTCCTTTGCAATTTTGCCCCAACGGACCCTCAGCTTCGATGGATAGTCGACATTGTGTGATCACGTCTCAAGCTCCAATGGACAGTTGGGCAATACAATTCTTATTTAATTCAACCACGACGAATGAGAAGTTGGGCGATCTGTATAACAAAGATCCAATAACACATAAAGCAGCATGAAGAGCAACGATCAGTTATATTTATCAACAAGGACGAATCCAACATGTAAGAAGTCACATATCCAGCAAGATCACAGTTAACAAACAGAACACATCGTCAGACAACCCATGGTGATCGGCGATCACTAAGTAACAAATTAACACGTCATCAACACTAAGATATCCACTCCAGAGGAATGGTGTTTCTTGAACGCCATATCAAATCAACGCATTTCTGTGCAAAGATGCTTTGAACTCATATCAACTGCTTTAGGTGCACGAGTTATATGGAGTCTTCTACAGCCTCCTGGAACCATCATGCATGGTGGACGAACAAGTGTGCCCCGAGGAACGATACATTATATGGAGCTATATGAACAAGACAATCCTTAATTATATCCAACTCGACGAATGATCAACGCGACACTCTTCAACACAACAAAGCCCCGAGGAATGATCGGGCACACTTATCATCTCGGTTATATAGATTAAATAACTCGATGGATGGTCGGGCAGTCTTCTATTCACAGCCCGATTGGGGGCTCCATGGCAACGATGACACGTGAATAGATTCACTACAACCTTCAAAGCAAAATAGAAGAGGTCAACTCAGGATGGATGTCAACATGGTTAACACCGGAATTAGTCTTTCAAATGACGATCAAGACTAAGCTTGACTTAATTACAACAGCCTTCGTGCTTGTTCCCATTAAATTAAGTACCTCCACAGGCCTTTGTCATCTCTAAACATAAATGGCCTCACGAGTTGCCCTAGCAACAATAAAAGCCCTACGGGGGATCCCTTGGCAAAAAGCCAACTCAGGTTGGTCGCCAACTATGTTGGTTTGTTAAAATCCTGAACGGGTGGATGGCCCTTAAACCAGGTGCATTTTTGTCATCGCCTTTTAGGCCTAAGGAAGTGTGACGGCACAACCTAAAAAGTAAAATAGGTGGATATTTACATGCGAGGCATTAGAAAATGGAAAAATGCAAACGTAATTGGTATTACATTGACTTGCGGGAAAAGCCTAAGTACGATAAGCATACCGATTACATATCACATATTATAAAACCTAATGCAGGGTCTTACCCCTAATAGGTACATGCTCGAGCAAGGCTCGACGCATAGGCTTCTGGTCGGCCTCTCTAATTGGACCATATGAAAAACTTAATGCTGGGTCTTACCCCGACTAGGTACATGCTCGAGCAAGGCTCGACGCATAGGCTTCTGGTCGGCCTCTCCAATTGGACCATATGAAAAACCTAATGCAGGGTCTTACCCCTACTAGGTACATGCTCGAGCAAGGTTCGACGCATAGGCTTCTGGTCGGCCTCTCCAATTGGACCATATGAAAAACCTAATGCAAGGTCTTACCCCGACTAGGTACCTGCTCGAGCAAGGCTCGACGCATAGGCCTGTGGTCGGCCTCTCCAATTGGACCATATGAAAAACCTAATGCAGGGTCTTACCCCGACTAGGTACGTGCTCGAGCAAGAATTGACGCTTAGGCCTGTTGTCGGCCTCTCTAATTGGACCATATGAAAAACCTAATGCAGGGTTTTACCCCGACTAGGTACGTGCTCGAGCAAGACTCGACGCGTAGGCTTCTGGTCGGCCTCTCCAATTGGACCATATGAAAAACCTAATGCAGGGTCTTACCCCCACTAGGTACATGCTCGAGCATGGCTTGACACATAGGCCTGTGGTCGGCCTCACCAAATAGGCCATACAAGACCAAAATACAGGGAGATGCCTTGAACTTGATGCACGCTCGTGGAGGCCTCAGCAAACGAATTCTAAACAGGCCCGTGGTCGGCCTCATGAACTGGGCCATGCAATAAAACAGAACAATGAACTACGTTCGACCTGATTACATGAGGGTACGTAGGCAGCTCAACACTCTCGAGTCCGGTTCCCATATTAACTGAACGTCTCTCAACTCAAGCCAAGCATTCATCTAAAAAACTTATAAAGAAGAACAACCAAAGAAGGCTAAAAGTTGAACGACAGCTCAAAGAACGCCAGTCCAGTTCACATCAACAACTGCATACGTTTAAAGAGATTATGGACCAGCTCCCAGCTCATCTCAGAATCAACTCAGCTGAACTGCGACCTGTGGGGCTATTGTGGGGGCAAAAAATATGCCTACATAATAGCATGACACATGGCGAGCACCCCGGTTAAGATGGCGAGCAACAGACGCTCCAACAAGATAGGGACGACTAGAGTTCTTGATAAACTAGAAGACCGAGGAGCAGTATCTGATTGGAATTAAACTCCAAGAAGATAGGACTCATCCATATTTGTAACCCTAATGTAACCCCCAACTCTATATAAAGTGAACACCCCCCCATTGTGAAAGGGGGCGTAGAAGCTAGAGAAACACATTATTGTAAACTCTCTCATGATTCTAATGAAACACAGCAGCAGCCCCGTGGACGTAGACCATTCATGGTCGAGTCACGTAAATCTTTATCTCTCTTTTATTCATTATTGTGCATACATCGTGGTACATGGGCACCCCCCATATCCCAGATTTTTTGACAACACACCCGTTTATTACACGGGTAAGGTCTGGATCCTATACAAAAACACGGATCCGAAGACCTGACCCGCTGCCTTGTACATTATAATTTTTTAAATATATATATATATTATAAATTTATATATATTTATAAATATATCTTTATTAATATAACATGTAAGTATTAAATATAAAAATATATATTTATATATATAATAAATATAAGTAATATATGTTTTATTTATACTAATCATATACTATAATACATTACAAAATATTTTAATCTAAGATTAAAAAATAAAGAACGGGGATAAAATAAAAATAAATGTATATATCTGGCTAGACCCGAACTTGGACCCGATCCTATCTGATCCGATATGGGTGCGGATTTGGATAAAATATTGTAGATCCGATTAAGTCCCGATCTGAATCTGAATCCGATTAAGTGCGTACTAAATGGATCTGGATCTCCCTAGATCCAGTCCGGACCTGACCCGTTGACAGACCTAAATGGATATAATGTCTTATTTGGCCCCATCATCATTGCCACTGAAGGGGTCAAATTTAATTAAAAAAAGGCTAACACAAATGCTTTCATAAAAGAACTAACATAGATACTTTAATAAAAAAGAAAACAAGTACAAATTCTTTTAAAAAAAGAAAATAAAAAACGACACAGATACTTGCATAAAAACAAAATCGGAGCACAATAAAAAAAAAAAAACTAACCCCGATGCTTGTAAAAAAAAAGACCACAAATTATTCTAAATAAAAAGAACACTGATTTGGACTACAAATATTAACCAAAGAGAAGGATTTCTTGCTGATATTTGCATAAAAAACGATTTTTTTTAAATAAAAGACTAACTGATGTGAACGTAGTGGAATAATAAAAAACGCACAATTTAGGCTTCTCCTCTCAACCCTCCATTTAATTCATCATATAAATAATCGGAATACAATGGGAGGCCAATGGTCTTATTTATAGATAAACCTAATCTTGGGGAGCAAGTCATGTAATAAAAAACGAAACTAAATAACCTAATTAAAATAGGTTATTAAATAAAGATAAATCCTAATAATTACTAAAAAAAGAAGTGACGTGAACACAACTAAATAATAAAAATGCACCATTTAGGCTTCACCTCTCAACCCTTAATTTAATTCATCATATTAATAATCTGAATACAATGGGAGGCCAAGGGCCTTATTTATAGATAATCTTAAACTTGGGGAGCAAGTCTCCTAATTAAAAAGAAAACTAGATAACCTAATTAAAACAAGGTTCTAAAAGGCGTGGTCGAGGCGTAGAGGTCAAGCCTCAAGCCTTAGGAGCCTAGGCGTAAAAAGGCGTTTTTCCTTTTTTTATTATTTTTATTATTCCAAGGCTAATAATATAATAAAATAGTACATACCTTGAATTTTGAAAATATATCCATATGTTTGGTAGCCATCTTTCTCATATTCATTCTCCATAACCAATATTTGTCAACTAATCCTTTGTTTTAAAAAAAAAAGTGTGCCTTAAGTCTTTTACCAAGAATAAGGCGTAGGCGATGCGTTTCTCTCAAGCCTCAAGCCTAGGCGGGTCTTTTAGAACAGAGAATTAAAATATGTAACTAAATAAAGATAAATCCTAATAATTATCTAAACAATATCTAATTGATAATATAATATATACTTTTACTAAAATAATAATAATATTTATATTTAATAAATATTCGGTTGCATCACTCCTCCCTTCTTTGAAAAGCTTGACCCGAGCGCTATAGAGTTGAATTGAACACGTCCAAGACATCATCTTAATCTTTTAAGTCTTCCGGCTTTTCACATTAATTTGTCGCCGCCCGTGCCAAATAAATAAATATTTAGAATAAATCGGGCTTATAGTTTGGCACCCAAAATATTTTTCTTTTATTGATGGTAAAAAATATTTGTTTTGAAAATTGTGACCCAAATAAAATATTTTTCAACATTTTAGAAATTGGGGTCTGTCTAAATTTTTCCACACCAAAAAAATCAATTTTTGAGCCATTAGCCTCTAACCCAAGTGTTTTGTCTCTTAAAATGGGGCCAAAGTCAAACAAATACTTACTTGGGTAGCCCATAGTCTTCAAAAGCCTTAAGGCCTAACCTTTCTCTTAAAACCCCCATCTCATGAAGAGAAACCCTACCTGCCACTTCTCATTACAAGCCTCTCCCCCCAACTCAGTTGCCTTGACACTGTGGACCCACTGGAGCTCTACCGGAGTTGCCTTCGGTCCTTTGACCTTCGCCCACCTCCGGTGTAGTCGTCGAAGCCACAAAAGAGGCAAAATGACTATGAGGGGCTGTTTTTATGGTGGATCTAGGGTTTTCTATTGTGGGAATCTGGGCTGGAAATCGGGTTATGGTGGGGTTTAGCGAGTTGTTACCGGGGGGTTGGGTTTGGGGGCCACCCGCCAAAGGTAAAGTGGTCAGTGGTGGTGATTAATGATGAAAAATCTCTGGGACAGTTGGCATGTTGTCCAGTAGGAGACGATCTTGAGGATCCATTGATGATAATGAACTGTTTGAGAATCGAGAAGCGAAGGATCGTTCGCGAAAGAACGATACTCCACTTGTGGTGGCTAGTTTTGGAGTATTGATTGTCGCCGAGTACACGTCGTAAGATAGGTTGCTCCGAGCTCTTGTCATAGCTCATGACCCGATACACACACGGTTTGACACACACTTGTGTGAAAAATCAGGACTGAACGCAACTCTGATACCACTTTGATGTGAACGCATCGAAATAATAAAAACGCACAATTTAGGCCTCACCTCTTAATCCTTAATTTAATTCATCATATCAATAATCTGAATATAATCGAAGGCTTAGGGCCTTATTTATAGATAATCTTAAACTTGGGGAACAAGTTTCCTAATTAAAAATGAAACTAAATAACCTAAATAAAATAGGTAACTAAATAAAGATAAATCCTAATAATTATTTAAACAAATATATAATTAATAATCTAATATCTACTTTGACTAAAATAATAATGATATTTATATTTAATATGCGCCACTAACACTGATACTAGCGAAAAAAAACGACCACAGATTCTTTCAACAAAATATAAATAAAAGCGAAAGAGAAGGGTTTCTTGAACAAATACTCACATGAAAACATTTGACTACAAATACCTTCAAAAAAATACAAGACAAATAATAACTTTACACGAGGAAGGGTTTCGAACCCAGAAAAGATAAGGAGAGAGAGAACTTGTTCGGGCAGAGGGCCAGAGAATGGTTTCAAAACAAGGAAAAGTTTCCTTTTTTTTTTTGGGTAAGCCAAGGAAAGGTTTCCATTTTTTTTTGGTAAACAAGGAAAGGTTTCGTAGCAGAGAAGGGTTTCGTAGAAAAATGCTTTCGTACCTTTTTACTGTTCAAAACAAGATAAAGAAATAGGGTTTTACTTCATACAAATACGCCATAATTGGCAATAAGGCGCAACGCCTTGAGGCCTGCACAACATACAAATGAGACGTTAGTTTCGCAAAAGAGTCCCGAGGCTATAGTCTCGCCTTAGCAACCCATACCTTTGCTACGAGGCGCGCCTTGAGGCTATGGCCTCAAACACATTTTGAAACATTGATTGTTATTGCACATGTTACCGTCCTCCCTAATTCCACCCAATTATTTGAGCTCGTTTACGATGCATGCTGGATTAACAATAGGATAACTATTGCGTTGTATAGTGGAAAGGTCTTCAAGCACGCCTTTAATTACTCCACTGATTATTTGGAGTTCTTTTCTATCGTACGTGTCGTTGAGTACTATCGTACGTGTCGTTGAGTACTGATGAGTTTGATCTCACCTCAACTTGAAGTACTTGAATAGTCGGTGGAGTGGAAAGTTGATTGCTAGGCCAAATGGTCCAAGTTGACAAATCGAGAAAAGAAAATCCGGGAGCAGATACTTTGAGTCACCATGCACACCAAATCCGCAACTTGTTTTTTGGTGTCACTGTTAACGGGAGGTTTTCTGTCTTGCCTCCTCCTTCCAAAAGAAGATTATATGAGAGATTTATGCATACGGTTTGCGAGCCATATATGTGTGGCTCGCACTCTCGTTTAGTTATACAAGTGTATATATTGGCTTTTAATGCGACATGAGGCGACGGTTCAACATTATAATGCAGGCCCTTGGAGGATGTTTCCATGGGATTCATTGTTAATCTTCCCTGCACCTCTAAGCATGGTTTCACACTCAATTGTTGTTGACCGGTTTTCACAAAAATGACTTGTTGACCTGTTTTCAATATCGACCGATTACATTCCCTAATTGATGCCTAGCATGTTGCCATCCTCTACTTTCGCGAGATAGTTCGACACCACAGTGTCTCTCGCATTATCACATCCGGTTGCGATGTTTCACCCACTATATTTGGCGCACCTCATGGCTTTTTCTTTGGTGCTCCCTCCAGCTCTTTGACCAAACAAAGGTTGTTAATCTGAGTGTTGGGTGCTTCGATGTTTAGTGAATAATAATTCCAAAGTTGGTACACCATTATTGCCACGATCGAGTTTGCTTTAAAGAATGTATTTATCCACTTCACGGGTCGCTCCTCGGCTCCATGCCCATTGACTCGGTTGATTTTTCTCCAAGAATTCCTTTTTTCCGAAGACTTGTGTTTTTGCCGCGCTCTTTCTCTCTATTTATGTTTACGCCTGGACCGCCTCACGAAGGCGACATTGATCCACATAGCTATCGACTTGTGTTCTAGTAGGGGACTTTGTTTTTGGAGTTCATAAATGATAGATGCAGGGTTTGGTCCTTTTCCTGATGTTCGATGTTGTCGGAGGACAATGCTTATGAGCTTCACCTTCACGTTTACCTCTGCCTTCATCCCACGTTTAAGGCGGTGAACCTTATCCTTGTTTATGGCTCACATTTTCCTCCCACTTCATTATCGTTTGACTCTTCACGGTGTGTTCTCACGTGAGCCGCTTCGAAGGTATTCTTACTATTGAGACCATTGTCATTCCTTACACGTATACCCTATCTCTTTGCATGGCCCACCTGACGTGGAGAACAATTTGATTTCTGAAGCTACACTTCAGCATGTGGATCCCTCTTTTTACAACCAATATCGGAGTTATATTGACGTGAACGATGAAACTCAAAGAAAACAACCAAAACAAGAGACAACTCTCAAAATGATGGAAATTCGGGTTTATTTTAGGGCCCGTTTGGTTATGTATTCAGAAAACTCTATTTAAACGCTGTTTTTGAATACAACTTTAAAATTCAGTTTTTTGTGCTTATAAATATTGGCGTGCGTTTGGTAAACTTATTTTTAAATACAATTTTTTGAAAATCTGACAATTGGCAAACGTGTATATATATATATATATATATATATATATATATAGATAGATAGATAGATAGATAGATAGAGAGAGAGAGAGAGAGAGAGAGGTTCAGAAGTGAACCTAAAATATGAACATTTTAATGAATCTTAACAAAAATCACCTAACAAGCCATTAATTTTAATTCCTATGTTGTAATTGGTCCGTGCTAGCGGCAATGGGTCCGTGCTAGCGGTAATGGACCGAATATTTTTTTTTACACCCCCTCCCCCCCCCCACCCTTCTGCCACAGCAAAATCATTCAGTGGAGTTTGAAATCCAGTCAGATGGAGAACTAGTTTTTTTTCCCCATTTTATGTATCTCAAACTGTGAATAACTTATTTATACCATAATAAGGGCCAACTTTAAGTCGGAATCAAAATAAAACCATTAAACAACAATGATTTCATTCATGATCCTCCAAAATGATTCCAACTTCGGCGCTTTAATTGTGACCTTTCTTTGATTAGATCCCTTTTAACAATCCATGTATAAAATTAGATGTTTGTTCATAACTCTGGGGCCTTTATATAATGGTTGTGGTGTTTGTTTTCCACTGGGCTTTTGAATTTAGAGCATCAGACTTAGATGTTCGAGTCTGGGCACGACCTTTTAAATTAGGCAATGACCTATGCCCAGAGCTTGCACCATCTGATTAGAACTAATCCATCAGGCAGATGGGTGGGGGGTGTAAAAAAAATATTCGATCGACACACGTGCCCGTTGACGCTGGCGCGGACTAATTACAACATTGGAATTAAAATTAATGAGCTAGGTGTTTTTTGCTAAGGTTCATTAAAATATTCATTTTTTAGGTTCACTTCTACCCCCCCCCCCTCTCTCTCTCTATATATACACACACACACACACACACACACACATAAAACTTCCATACATACATGATACATGAATGTATACATATATACATACATACATCATAAATGCATAAATATATCATGTGTTCTTTGTATATATATTTAATGAGGTATGTTGCGGAGTTTAATTATATACATAAACCAAGGTTCTAAAAAACGCGGGGCGTGATTGAGGCGTGGAGGCCAAGCCTTAAGCCTTAGAAGCCTAGGCGGGCCTATGCGTAAAAAGGCGTGAAAAGGCGTTTAGGCCTTCTTAATATATTTTAATATTTTTTAACCATAACAAGGATATTAAAATACAAAAATTGCACATATCAAAAAAATATGTCTGAATAAATGCAAATTAAAATACTATTTGATTATTTTGGATGAGATAATGGTCCGATTTGTAAACAAATTCTTTAAAAGGCGACATCGTTTCACTAAAGCATTGTTGTTTTTAGAAAAAAGTGCACCTGAAGGGTTTTACCAAGAATAAGGCGTGAAAAGCGTAAGGCGAGGCGTTTCTCCCAAGCCTTAAGCCTAGGCGTGCCTAGGCGGAGCCTAGGCGGGTTTTTTAGAACAGTGACATAAACATACATACAACTCATATTAGTTGTTTCATTGTATTTTCTTGCATAAACATACATATAATATACATACATCATAAATGGTTAAACATACATACATCATAAATGCATAAATAGTATTTTCTTGCATTTTTTTATTTCATTATATTTTTCCCTTTATTAGTTGTTTGGTATTTTTGTTACTTGTATAATTTTGGCAAGGGTTGATAGGGAAGCTTTTAGAAGGTTCCATTAGTTAGTGTTGTCATGGATGAGTTGTCATGACTCATGACAACTCATCTCATTACAACTCATACTTAGCTAATAGCTTCTAATAGGTTATATTTTAGCATATGATGTAATTGAAGGTAATTCATGACCCATGTGACATCACATGGGCCATGACTCTTTCAACCAATTGAGGTTAGGAGACCCTTCTAGAATCTTCCCTTTTCCCCTGTAAATACCCCCTTTCCCCTCATTGATGATAAATTTTTATTTTGGGTATGACTTTTCTCTTGAGTGTGACTCTTTTGTGCCTTTGATGACTTTCATTTTACGTCAATTGGTATCAGAGCGTCGTTGCTCCACCGTTGTTGTTGTTCTTGTAAACAAAATACAAAAATCGTAAAAAAACAAACTCAACCGCGTCAAAGAAGCTCACCCCAATCGAGAAGCGTGCTACTCGATTAGAAAAAGCCTTGGCCACCCTCATTAAAAGATTTGACATCCTCATCCAAAATCAACAACAAAACCCTAACCTCATTTCTACCACCAGAACCCGCCGCCCCCAAGCTACCTCAGTTTTCCCATTGCCAACCGGATATGATCATCTCGCCCCTAACCGCTACCCTCCTGCCCGGAATAATACAAGAATACCCACCCCCTTCCATCCTCAGAACCTATGAAGCACGGACACTCTCTCGGAGGCAACGAATCGGGTTTGACTCGTGTCGGACACGGGACATTCTCGGACACGCGTGTCCAAACGTGTCCCATAGTATCCCACTTAATTTTTTTTTAAGTCGGACACGCTCGGACACGTATGTGGGACACGCTTGGAGGTATTTTTTGGTATTTCAAAACCTTAAAATGGGATCAAACTCAACAACCTAGTTCGTACCAGAAAAATTACCTCAGGCAGCCACAAAAAAACCTAGCTTTTCTTCTCCCACAAAGTAACCGTGTGAAAAAGAGTGAAGAAAAAGAAGAGAAGAGAAAAAGAAGTAAAAAGGAACAAAATTAGGAGTTTGTACCTATCAAAACTGCAACACAACTACTCTGTTCAGCATAATAGCTGTCAAGCTGTAGCACAACTACTCTGTTAGCTTACTGTGTTGTCTTTTCATGGGCCAGAACATCAGATGTAAGAACACTATATAATAATGTGTTAGCTGTCAAGATGCTTTGAGCAATGTTATTTACGTACTCACGTGTGATAAAATTTTAAAAGTTAAGATTAATTAGGAAGTAATATTTTTATAAACTAAAAACTATAAAGATATTTGTAACTAAAAATTATGAAAACATTTTGCAATAAATACTACAAAATTAGAGTATATTAAAAAATGTTTTTTAACATCTAATTAAAAATATAAATATAAATAATATTAAACGTATCTCAGCGTGTGGTATCCTAGTTTTTGAAAAAATTACGAATCACGTGTCGTGTCTCCTATTACGTGTCGAGTTCGTGCTTCGTAGCTCAGAACTACCTGCCACCACCAAAGTCAAGACCTCCCTATCCCTTCTTCCCAACCCAGCCTTTTCCATATGGCCCTTCCGACTAAAACAAAAGCCTACCTCCAACCCCACAATTTTCGGAAACTCATTTTTCAACTTCCAAACGTCAAAAAAATTATGTTTCCGCCTCAATTGACTCCCGAGGCTCAATACAAGATTACCGACGACAAGTCCATGATTGGTTGCTTCACCCAATCATTCTCCCTCACTCACACATCCAATCAGGTCCACTCGAGGCTAAAAGATCCCCTCCCGAGCTGCTTTCTTGCAAGAAAGATAGAATCGATGAAATTGGTTGGTGTATTGGGGATTTTTTTGACATTTATATTGAGGATGTTGGGGTGACTCGCACTCATTTTCGCAATTTAGAGACTTATGAGGAGGATGATTTTGACAGGTTTGGTTTGGTGGTTCTCTCTCCCGGGGTTGAGGTGTTGATCGTGGGTGACGTATTTGATGGTGGGTATGTGGACCCATTTTTGGTGCCACGTGACATGCACTTGGAGGATGTTTTTCACTTCTTGGTGTTGAGGAGGCTCATCACGAAACTCCGAGATCAAGATTTTGTGAATCGTCCGTGGTTAATTTGTATGCCTGTTCTCCGTGAACTTCTTAGTAGCCGGTATGAGGGACGTTTCCGAAGACGGCTCCTTTTAAGTGGGGGAGCCCTTTGATGGTTACCTTATTTTCATGCCAAGTGGAGGAGAGAGATGGAAATTAGGATTTATTTTAGTATTTTCTTGCATTTTTTTTATTTCATTGTATTTTTCCTTTTATTAGTTGTTTGGTATTTTTGTTACTTGTATAATTGTGGCAAGGGTTGAGAGAGTAGCTTCTAGAAGGTTCCATTAGTTAGTGTTGTCATAGATGAGTTTTCATGACAACTCATCTCATGACAACTCATACTCAGCTAGTAGGTAGTTCATGATCCATGTGACTTCACATGGGCCAAGACTCTTTCAACCAATAGGAGCTTAGGAGACCCCTTCTAGAATCTTCTCTCGTCCCCTATAAATACCCTTCCCCCTCATTAATGATAAATTCTAATTTTGGGTATTACTTTTCTCTCTAGAGTTTTATGCCTTTGACGGCTTTCATTTTACGTCACAAAATATCTATTAATTGAATGAATTGCCCTAAAAGGGGAGTACAATATCTATAGGGAGGGGGGAAACGTCTAGAAGGGCCTGTGACTTGCTAACTAAGGAATCATGGGTGACATCACTAAAGGTTCCCACCATGACATCACATGATCAAGATCATTTTTATTACATTATACCGAAAGTGGCCCATAATACCTCTACTAATTACTAATAAGAAAATGACATGATAGGACAGCAAAATAAAGAAAAATGACAATTATACCCTCCTTGATTCACATCATATATGTTTAGCTTTCGGGGGAGAATGATGCAGATGCATGACTTAGAGGGAGCGTGTATCTTAAATACCTTTGAATTTAGGCTTTATAATTAAGTATGTAATGTAGAAGCTTTCTTCTGATGTCATAGCATACGTCACCTTCATAATGTGGGGAATATTCAATTATCCTCGCCCTATATATATTATAGCACCCTTATTGGGCAAGGACACTTCTGAATATATATGAGATCAGGAGATGAGATTATGTCTAAATCTACCACAATAGAGGCTGCAGAGTCCCTCATTAATCTAAAACGGCTAGGGAACTTTGAGCACGAGTCCTACCTGCAACAGGTGCACTCCATGATGGGAGGGAGTCTTTTATTCCTGAAAATCCACCCTAGCTAACACGAGCCAAACTTTCCATCAATGACTCTCCTACAAAGAGATCCTCATATCTGCTGTTGCTTCCATAGTTGTTCCCCTAAAGAGCTTGTTTAAACTGAACTTTAACACCCAATCTCCTTAACTCGACGGTTTGGATATTTCTTACAACTCACAATGTGGAACTTAAATGTGCATTTTAATTTATTTTACTTCCCATGTCAAAGCATCTGACCATTGCTGTTTCTTTTAAGTCTTGCTCCTGTTTTTCCTATTCTTTTGCATTTTTTGTTTTTCCTTGCAATTATGCATATCTTTTCCTCTTTGCGTATCATGTATAATTTTCCAGTTGTCTCTTTTAATTTGGTTATATGCAGTGTTTCAAAGAGTAATATGTACAATCTGCTGCAACCAAGACTTGATATTGTTCTTTTTGAGATAATATTCCCACTTATGTGCTTCAATGACAATGATCAAAAGCTTTGGGATGAAGACCCACATGAATATGTGAGGAAGGGTTACGGTGAGTCATTAGAGTCTGGTTTTGTTCCCTTATGAATACTTACTGTTAGTAGTTTATGTGAAGAAGCCTGGAGTGGCTTTGGTTGCTTAAGAATTTCTTTGCTGCAGATATTATTGAAGATTTATACAGCCCTAGGACCGCCGCAATGGATTTTGTGAGTGAGTTGGTAAGAAAGCGGGGAAAAGAGAACCTTCAAAAGTTTATTTTATTTGTCGTGGAGATTTTTAAAAGGTACATTATCACCTTTGCTGTCTTTGGTAATAAATATCAATTAGATGATGCTATAATTGTGATCCGTGTTTCACATCTTTTTCTTAATCATTCTCCTAATCAGATATGATGTGTCAGTGGAATATAAACCATATCGACAGAAAGATGGTGCCCTTCTTGCCATTGGAGCACTGTGTGATAAATTGAAACAAACTGAACCTTACAAGTCCGAGCTTGAGCGTATGTTAGTGCAGCATGTTTTTCCTGAGTTCAGTAGTCCCTTGGGCCATCTTAGAGCCAAGGTGTGTTTCTAGGCATCAACTTTTGTTTCCTTTCCTGTCTACTAAAGCAGTATACATTTTTATTACTTTATACAGCGACTTGCTATATTTCTCATGGTACTATAATTTCCCGGTAATTATTTATTTTTCTATTTATTTTTATTAATTTCACACTTTTGAGGAACCAGGGGTGAAGTATAAATCAATTGGCCTCTATTTAGTGACAGCTTTGGTCTTCCGTCGGGGGGAGGATGGGGGGAGATCGTTACTTCCTCGACGAGAACTTCACGACGGCGATGCAAATCTCTTGAATGCCATCTCAACATCATCCTTCTCCAACTATTCGCCATCATCAAACTCATCAAAATCTTGACTGTGGCGGAAAACTTTGTTCTTTCCCATGCTTCTCTTTTTGTTCGTGTATTCCCTATTTTCCTCCTTGTATGTGAGCTGGGCAATTGGTGCAAGGCTTGTTATTGCTAAACCCACCACCCAAAAGTTTCTTGGCACGAAATATACCTCCTTTTGTCACTTCCCCGCAAAAATTGCAAGTAACGAAATTCATATCATTTTTATTGTCCAAATAACAATACTCATATGCAGGGTCCTTCATGTATCCGTCGATATATCCTAGATAACACAGATTTCGCAATAAATACGTTTAAAAATTAAAAGAAAAGAGTTAAATCACCAAATTACAAATTACAATCATGCCAACAACTAAAGTCTATTACTGCACAGATGCAACAAAGTGTAACCGAAATTCGGTAGTAGTACCAAATTGTTAAAATTTAAAAGAAAGAATTCATCAGAAAGTTACAATTTGCAGAAATTGAAAAAGGGAAAAAATAAAAATTGACAAAATACCAAAGTCAATGAAGTAGCAATATTAGAGAATCAGACTGAATAAATGACATAAGAGAACCGGGTAAAAAATGAATAAAGGGAGGAGGCAGAAAAAGGAAGAAAAAACGTAAATTGTTATTTCATACAAGTTGCTAGATATTTTTCGTTAAAGAAGAAGTTTCAAAACAGAAACAGAAGAAAACGAGGGGGAGAGAGACAGAAAGAGACCCTTGGTATAGCCGGAGATGAAGCTGGTGACTGGACGAGCCAACAACCGTGGATCGAACAACTCAGTCAAAATCGCAATTAGGGGTTCTCTAAAGAGTTAAAAACTCTCTTTCTCCTTCATTTTTGGTCAAATAGGTCTTAGGATCTTTTTACCTTCTGTAGAATCAACCCAACATATCTATGCTTATCTTTCATGCATTATGAATGCAGCGTATTCATCAACCTACCATATTCTTATTTCAGTTTTGAAATCTCTAATCTAATGAAATAATTCAAAATTTCATGGGCTTGTTTAAGCGCCGGACCTGACAACCGAGACCTTTATTTTCACTGTATCAATTCAGCCCCACAAATAATTTTTCAACAACAATAATTTGCAAAAAATGAGATTTTATCCAACTGTAAAATACCACCCAAGTGTAGTGTATACGGCACACAATCAAGTGTCCTAGTTTAACATAATAAGCACCTGCCGACTTGTTAGAAGTTTCTCACTAGCTTCCACCCATACAAAGTGCAAAGATCTCGTTTGGATGACCCTCCCCAAACATTCCAAATTAGCCTCTGATCAAGAAAGGATTAACGGGGACACTCTTAAGAACCCACTTATCTCTAATTTAAGATCTATTAACTTAAAAACAATGAATTGTTACATCTAATACCCTGTTGAAGCTGACAATGACTTAATTTGAAAGTTCTTCATCTCTGTTATTATCTTGCTGAGAGTTTCAAATTATTCTGTTCCAAATTTTTTTATGTTCTGGAACACCAGGCGGCATGGGTTGCAGGACAATATGCCCACATTAGCTTCTCAGACCCGAACAATTTCCGTAAAGCACTACATAGTGTTGTTGCTGGGATGCGTGATCCAGAGCTTCCAGTTCGCGTTGATTCTGTTTTCGCATTGCGTTCTTTTGTTGAAGCATGCAAAGGTAAATATTTTCTTAAACTCTTGTCTTCTTTTAGTTTCTCTCCATTTCAAAAATTTATACTTGTAAAGGACTGGAAAATAATGTTCCATATTGTGCAGATTTGAGTGAAATCCGACCAATTCTTCCACAATTACTTGACGGTATGTGACTCCGAACTTTTTGACACACTTCTGTAGCATTTGGTTTGGGCATGGGATGCTTAGCTTGGCCCAATATTTTGGGAAAATGCTATTCATTCGTCTGATTTTTCCATTTGTTCTAAAAAAATATTTCAGAGTTTTTCAAACTTATGAATGAAGTTGAAAATGAGGATCTTGTGTTTACTCTTGAGACTATTGTGGACAAGTTTGGAGAGGAGATGGCTCCTTATGCTCTTGGATTATGCCAAAATCTGGTAAGACTTGAGTTTTTGGGAATATTTACACTGCACACCCATCTTTTCTTCTTTGAAACTCAAATTTCATGTGTGTTTAGGCTGCTGCATTTTGGAAGTGTATAAACACTGCTGAAGGGGATGATGAAGCAGATGATGCAGGCGCTTTGGCAGCAGTTGGTTGTTTGCGTGCCATAAGCACAATTCTAGAATCTGTGAGCAGGCTACCTCACCTTTTTGTCAATGTTGAGCCAACTCTGCTTCCAATAATGCGTAGGATGCTTACTACTGATGGACAAGGTACTGATGTTACACAAAACAGGTTTCGATAAGTTGCTGAAAGTTTTGCTGTATGAGTTCCTTGCTGGTAATTAAATTAAATTGATGTCAACGCAGTGGAATCAAGTCACAAACACATGCACAATACACAAGAATAATCACAATGAAAAGGTTGGGAAATCTCTCTATATTGTATATTAAAATCAAAGTATGTATAGAATCCATTCACTGGATGTTAAATGCCTTTTTTATAAGCTGATATCATATAGAGTCCTAAACCTAATTAAAGAAATAAAGATAAACTAGGATGCAAAAAGATGGATTCTAATCTAATCCTAAAGAGTATCTACTCCCTAATATTTCTCCTAAATAATATCCTAACTATTAACTCCTCCTACTAATAATGACGTAATCCACCCGTCAAAAGGCTCCTAAAATATCTAACACACACTTTAGAGAGAGAAAATACTCTTTTCTGTATTCAAAATCAAGGTCTACCTCAAATGAGGCTACAAGGGGGTCTATTTATAAGTGGGGAAGGGGAGCACTAAATGATTCTCTAACCAATGTGGGACTCCCACTTAACAAACAATCCTAATGCCCATTTGTGCTCACCTATGTCCAAACTTACAAATAAACAACAAAACAAAATTAATAAAAATAAAGAAAAATAACAAAAAGGAAATAAAACTACTAATATGCCCCAAAAGACAATAATGCCCTCGATTCATATCAAATAATAAAACAAATAAAAGATCACAAAATATCTTCCCCCCAAAATCTGAAAATTCAATGGGCTTTGCTACCACATCTATGTATATTCTTTACTTGTACTAGTTGAATTAAATATATTTTGGAAGCTTCGTCGTTTTTCCAATTAATATTTCCTAAAATGTTGAATTAATCTTTCAAAGACATATTATTCCTATTTTTCAAACATTGACCGCGTACAAAAGAGTTATCAACTAAGTATGTATGTTCCAATGAGGGAAAAAAACTGGAATTATAAAATGGAAAAGAAATGATAGGAGAAGAGAGAAAACGGTTGAAGGTGTAATAAAATTCAAGAGGGAAGGAAACAGGTATATTCCCCTTCCCCTTCCCCCACCCAAAACACTCACACAGACACATGATGGAAAAATATCATTATCCTATTTAAATATCTCTTGGTGTTTGGGCCTCCTAATAAACATGAATGACGAGGACTACTTTGGCACTAGTAGGAAGGAGCATTTTGGACATTATTATATATTGACAAGCACATCTTTCTATAAGCAAGTTACCCCGGGCTGGATGTCTTTGGGTTTTTAGCATGTTGGGGGATTATTGATGTTACCTTCAACATGGATCATTTTAGTAATTGATACGGGAATAGGAACACACGGCGCCATACACCTTAAAGTGTAGTACAGTGGGGGCAGACTTGTTTAGGCGGTATTGTCGAACAAATTGAGCTTCCAAATAATACAATGATTAAAACCTTTATATAATTAGTACTATATGATATTGTTAAGATGCACAACTTTTTATTCACCTTTAGGATCTTGTATATTAAAGTCATTGAATGTAAACACGAGTGATCATATTCTACGTTTTACTTTTATATATTTTCAATATTTACTGACCCCCCTAATAATATACATGAAACAAAGTTAGCTCCCATAGAAGATAAGTTAAGGGGTAGACCAAAAGTGTCCAATAAGTGTAAGTTGAGTGATCTAGTTAATAATGATGGTAGCGCCAGGGTAGAGGTAGACCTAGTTGACTTGGTGGGAGACTTCAAAAAGGACATGACATAATGTGATTAACCGAGGATACTATGCTAAACTGAATAGAATGGAAAAGTAGAATTCACGTAGCCGACCCCAAATAATTGGGAAAATGCTTTGGTGATTCGAGTATTGTAGAGCATCATATATTCACTCTTATCTTTTCATATTTCATTTCATCAAAACAAACCTGAAGAACAAGAGATGGAAAAATTTATCGGATCACTTATTTCATTATATTGGAAAGCTAGTGTACCATATTTCGGAACGTGTGTACCAGTACGTGAATTGCGAGGATATTAATGTTTTCTTACAACTATGGGGATTACACAGCAGTTAGAAAAGCCTGTATGAAAAATTAAAATTATATTAAGTGCAAGAGTCGAGTTATATGAGTTTTTAGATTATCGTTATCAAAAGTGACTTAATCTGCAAGTGGAGTGTGAAGATTTCTGGATTTCCCTCCTCTTTTGTTGGTTAGTATTCACCAGTTATCATCTCAGCCTTGCGTCAACCTCTAACTCCAGTCCCAAATTCCCATCAACCAATTAATCTTAACAAACCTTTGGCCTCTAATTTGAGACTGGAGACCTCAAAGTAGGCATTGGAGGATATTGGTGAGCTTGATCAAAGGGAGGGAGAAGGACCATTGCTTAGAGGCGATTGACTTAGTAGGGAGGAGATGAAGGGGTTTGTGGAAAGGAAGATGTTGGGGGAGTATATTTGTTAGAGGTAGAAGCTGAAGGCATTGTGGTTAAAGGAGGGGGGGGTATTTTTACATTTTTTCCTTAGGGTGACAAATCTTCACAGGCGCAACAATCACATTGGAAGCATTGAGATCAATGACATTTTGCTTCAGGACTAGAAGGTGAAAGGGGCTATGTTTAGTTTTACCAGAGGTTGTTAACAGAGTCGTGGCGGCCTTCTTTGGAGGGGGTGGTATTTGATTCAGTCTCTGAGGTTGAGAAGGAGGGTTTGGAAGATCGGCTTATGGAGGAGGTAGTTTTAGTGCTATGGAATGGACAGAAAGGGCCTGGCCCAGATGGTTACTCGATGGCATTTTCCCAGGCCTGCTGGTGTGGGGGGTGGTGAGGGTAGATGTGATGGTGCTGTTTTGAGGAGTTTTATTGGAGTGGCCATTTTGAGAGAAGCTTTTTGTGCTTCATTCATTACTCTAGTTCCCAAGAAAGGTGGTGGTGTTGTAGGAGTAGGCCTTCTTAGTGGTGGGGAGGGATGAGTTGTGGTGGAAGGGTAAAGGAGGGGCCCTCTTTTCAGTAATGTCAGTCTAGTCTTCACCTGATTAGCTTGGGAAAGTGAGGGAGAGGAGGCGAGACTTGTTCGTGGAAGCCTGGAAGGCAGTGTAGCATATGAGGGCCCCATTGAAAGTGACTTTTTGTTTTGGATGGCTGCTTTCTGAACATCTACAATTTGAGGCCTCAGAGGAAGGTGGTTGTTTATTATTGTCGCTTTGTGTAATTGTGATGGTGAATTGGCGTGTAGTGGGTGGTGCCGAGTCTAGTGGAGGAAATGCTAAGGTTCTCTGTTCCGGGGAGGTCCAAGTGTGACACCTGGAATGTTGCGCCCCATTGTCTCATGTGGAGAGAGCGGAATGATAGCTGTTTTGAGGAGACGGAAGCTTCAGTGTCCGCAATGTTGTCTTTATTGTTTTTTTGGTGTAGAGAAAGTTATTTAAGTTCTTATTTGACTATGTAGAGTTTTTGGATGAACTGCAGTCATGGGACTGATTTTGGTGTCCCTCTTGTTGATGGTCCCCCGTTCCCTTAGGGCGTTTCTTTTGCTTTTTTTTGTGTGTTCATCCTGTATATGGATTCTGCCCCTTTGGCGGCCTTTTAATGAACTTGTATTTATGAAAAAAGTAAGCACACCTTTCTTTTCACTTCTCATAGACAAAAACTTTTAAATCCAAGTCATATCAACCTTCTACCGAACTTAAAGTAATACCTATACGGCTATGCATACTGCTAAAAGTTATGTTAGAACCTTTTGTAACCTAAATCCACCATGAAGCTAGCTGTTCTTTTACAGTTGAATGTAAATCAGTTGATACAATAATTTATAGTTGATCAAAATGTCATGTTTATCATTGAGAGAAAAATAATATACTGTGTACGATGCAGAATCTGACAATGTTCTTTTTATCAATTCAGCATCATTGTTTGACATAGCCTCCGACAATATTCTTTAAGTCAATGCAGCATCACTGTCTTACACCCCCCCTCTTTTAATCAATATTCTTTGTCTGATGCTTTTGAGTTTTTGCTCGGGTATCAGTGATAGCAGTTTCTCAGGTTATTTACCAGTCAACCTGGTTTCGGACTAATTAAATGCAGCTTTCTTTAAGGCCGTCTCCACATATATGTTCTCTTTCACCTATTATTGTATAAATTTTCTTATTGATTAGAAGTGGGAAATAATTCATCAATATAGAAATAATATACAAAGCCTTAAGAACGAACGGTCTTGAAGTTAACAACATAAATAGAGAGAAACTAGAACAACTCAGACATGCAAAAACAGAAAGACAATGGGAACAAAGAGCCTGTCTGTCCTCTTTCACTGATATCATTCCACTGTTCCCACAGTTAATAATTAGTCTCTGAATTCGACCACTTCCCCATTCAGCATGGACCAAATTGCAAAGCAGATCCTCCCAGAATTGGCACCAAAAGTATTAAAATGCAAAAGGAATATATACTGCCTAAACTGCTGGAAACATATTGTATAAAATTCTTATCAAAGAAAAATGAGATGTTTTTGTTACCATCTGCCGCTGTTAATCAGTATCACTTTGTGCTGTCACAAGTGCATGTGCTCATGGTTACTGATAATTCTACAACCCTCAACTCTCACTTGTCCAATCACACAACCCCCCAAATGATTGATTGAAACTCTGGATCACCATTATCTCGTTTATGATAAGCAGACACCCAGTTTGTCTTTATTCTTTTAGCTGTTATTAATAATCATGTATCTTATGATTTTCAACATCCAAAAATGACTTCGAACCAAAAGGAAGCTATAAGAGAATTATTTCTATATCCTCATTGATATACTAGAGTATACATAACATAATATACATTTTTAGTTCACCCTTCCCCACCGTATTGCTTATGTAATAACGTAACATCTTCCCGTACGCATACCCACATCCTGTACTAGAGCTACCGATGTTCCATTTAACGTTGGAAGTGCTTTTATTTCCATTTTCAAGCCCATATATGTCCACTCTCCAAAAATATTAGCATATACTTAAAAGAGTGGCAAGTGCTATCCCACCCAAAGTGACCTGTCTTTTGTTCAAGTCTTGAAACAACCTCTCCCAAATCGGGGAAAGGCTTGCCTACATCAACCTCTCCAAGACCCTACTGAAGCGTGAGCCTTGTGCGCTAAGTATGGCATCATTAGATTTCTTTTCTCTGAATTCAGATTTTCATTCAACAATTATAATTGCCTTCATTTTTATTGTTATTACTCTTTTAGAACTAATCTGCTTGATAATTTTGTGTTTGATCGTAGAATTTATTGTTTGTTTGAAGTTCTCTAATCAATATATGTTTTTGCAGAGATATTTGAGGAAGTTTTGGAAATTGTGTCTTATATGACCTTTTTTTCTCCAACAATATCTATGGATATGTGGAGTCTCTGGCCATTGATGATTGAAGCTCTAGCTGATTGGGCTATTGATTTTTTTCCAAGTATGTTTTATTGCTTTGAGCATTAAATATTTTGTGCGAGTTTCTTCTAGTTTTCTCTGGATATACTCGAAAAAGGACTAGATTGTGCAGTGCTAGACTAAAATAGGCTAGTTGATTAAAAGGTACGAGTTTTACTGTTATAATTGGTCATATTATGGAACAATTAAAACAATAACAAAAACTCGAATATAATTTTTTTCGGTGACAAGTGAAATAAATAGAATTCGTAGTATCATTCTTCCTAGTTCTGATTACTGAGAATTTGAACGAAAAATTGAAACATTTGATAAAAAAAAATTCAACAGAAATTAGTCATTTCTTAACTTTAATCAACACATGAGAGTAGGATACTCCAAAGTCGGGGGGTCAAATTTTTTTATAAAACGTTCTTGCTGGAAAAAATGGGAATGAAAGATCCCAGTGAGTTCAATTTGGTCCATGAATCTACGGAACTAGGCTAGTCAACGGATAGGGTCTAGGCCCGGACCCGATTCAAACCCAGGACTTATAATAGGGTCTGAGCATATTTTTTTGGATCCGAGACCCGAAGACCCGAATTCCCGTTTATTACACGGGTAGGGCCTGGATCCTATACAAAATTCGGTCCCAAAGACCCGACCCGGCCCGCCTTGTACATTATTATATATATATATATATATATATATATATATATAGGGAGAGGTTCATAAGCGAGCATAAAAGATGAACATTTTAATGAACTTTAACAAAAAAAAACTAAAACCCAATCAATTTTAATTCCTATATTGTAATTGGTCCGTGCCAGCGGCAACGGACATGCGTGTTTACTAATACACCCGTGTGACTTGCGTGTGACACGTGTGTCCGTTGCCACTGACGCGGACCAATTACACCATAGGAATTAAAATTAATTAGGTGCTAGGTGTTTTTTGTTAAGGTTCATTAAAATGTTCATCTTTTATGTGCACTTCTGAACCCCTCCCTATATATATATACACACACACACACACACACACACACACACACACACTATAGATTTATATATATTTATAAATATATCTTTATCAATATAACATATAAGTATTATATATAAAATATATATTTATGTATATAATAAATATAAGTAATATATGTTTTATTTATGCTAATCATATACGATAATACATTACAAAAGAACGGGGATAAACTAAAAATAAATATAAAATAAATGTATATATCCGGCCAGACCCGGACCCGATCCTATTCGATTTGGATCCGGATCTGGATCCAATATTGTAGATCCGATTAAGACCCGACCCGAATTTGTATCCGATTAAGTGTCTACTAAATGCATCTAGATCTCCCTAGATCCGATCTGGACCCGACCTGTTGTTGACAGGCCTATACGGAACAGTGAGAATCGTTTCTCTCAATTCGAAAATCAGGGACTTAAATTATATGTTCTTCCATTGATTCCTCCTATTTTGCACTGATTTATTATAAAGTTATCATTTCAATGAGAATTGGTTATTCACCATGTTCGGGGGTCACCCCTAAGCATCCATGCTGAATGGTTAAAGAGCCCAACTTATAATTAGCTAATTCGTAGGTAAATTTCCTGCTGGATTCACACCATTAATGGGCGGACCTACATGGTCTTTAGTGGGAAGGAAGGCTGCCCCCACTGGAACTTTGAGATCCAAAATTTTATTTTTATACGTGGCAAGTCGTAATTATAAAATTTTGAAATATAAAGTTGGTAAAACATCAGCTTTGTTATATATATATATATATATAGTGAGAGGATCACAAGTGGACCAAAAGAATGGACTTTTTAATGGACTTAACAAAAATGACTAATAACCCACTAATTTTAATTCCTTGGTGTAATGGGTCCGCGCCAGCGGCACCCAATAACCGAGACTTATTAGTCTTTTTTGTTAAGTCCATTAAAAAGTCCATTCTTTTGGTCCACTTGTGAACCTCTCCCTATATATATATATATTTATTTATTTATACAATGACATGACAAGACCTATTAAAACACGAACACGACACGGCCTCTTGTTTTCTCATTTGACAAGAACATGACTTGTTTAAAGCATGACACGATTATAATAATTCATGATTTTTAGACCCAATTAAACGAATGAGACAAGAAAACAGGGATAAATACACGGAAAACAACGAGATATGACTAACACGAGTCATAATTTTGACAGGCATGACAACTTCATGTTAAAAAAAAACCTCGACATGGACACGACATAAACATAATTTATTGTGTCAATTTCGGTGAATTTCCTGTTGTCATATTATTATTTTCCAAAATTGCTACCCCTACCCTGCAACTTGTTCCATTGGTTCAGCTTAACAAAAGACCTTAAGAATTCAATTATCCTCGTTTGTTTACAAAAAAACGCAAGATCCTCGGTGCTAAAAAAATGCCGAAAAATAAAAAATAACTCAAAAGAAATTGATTCAGGGATCCTGCCTCTGAACATGCAGTTTTGGTAAAAACTTCCGCCCTCACTGACCTAAAATTGTCCGCCACAGATGCCATTGGGACCCAAGTATATGTGAAACAAGTTATGTCCTCAACAGTAATTTTTGGGGCCCCATTTGAGTGGCATTACGACTGTTAAAACAATGTAGCAGCATTTTTTTAATTCTGTTATTTATACTCGAATGTTTGTAGCATATGGGAGTTAGATATAAATTTCATATTGATTGTTCTTCGTGGTTGCAAATTGTGTTTTTGGGTCGTGTTATGCCCCAACCCGACCTGGTCCATTAAAACACAAGTACGTTACGACTTCATTTTTTTCACTTGACACGAACATGACCCATATAAAACATACATGATTCATAATTTTCACTCCCAATAAGCCTAATAGGACACGAATAAGGACATGAAAACACAATATGACACAAATAGCACAACACACGAGTCATAGTTTTGACATGAGCACTGCTCGATTTCGTGTCAAAAAATTCCAACACAAACATGATTTATCATGTCAATTTCTTGGTGTTTCCAAAATCGCCACCTCTAACAGTTCTTGCTGATCCACTGACAGGATTCTAAAAATTTATCTACTTATTCTGTTGATGCATGTATCTGAAGTAAATATTTTGTCCAAGTTGTGTAGAAACATTAGGTGGGGTATGCGAACAATTGAAGAATATTATGTTTATGTGTTTTGAGTCCTTAATCCTGGCAAGCTGTAATTATTTACCCAAGCAGCTTCCATGTACTTTTCTTATTCCCTTTGGTTCTTGTGGCTTTTTGTTTGTTGTGTAGATATTTTGGTTCCATTGGACAACTATATATCCAGGAGTACTTTGCATTTTATCACATGCAAGGAGCCAGATTACCAGCGAAGTCTTTGGAATATGATTTCAACTGTGAGCTACATCTATCTTAATTGAAATTTGTCTTGGACTAATATCTGCTACTTCAAGAAAGAAATTTTTGAATGTTATATGAAGTTGCTTTTCAATAAACTTCTTTCATGTTTGAACTCTGTATTTTTTTTCCTTGTCCGTCGTAATGCAGATCATGGGAGATAAAAATTTGGAGGATAATGATATCGAACCTGCGCCTAAGCTCATCGAAGTAGTGTTTCAAAACTGCAGGGGACAGGTAGATCATTGGGTTGAGCCATATCTTAGAATCACAGTTGAGCGGTTGCGTCGAACTGAGAAACCATATTTGAAATGCCTTCTGATGCAAGTGGTAAGTAACTTAAATGCCACATATATATATATATATGTATATATATATATATATATATATATATATATATGTATGTATATATTTAACCATTCTCTTTTCTACTATATACGTTTTTCTCTCATTTGTGTCCTTTTGTGCACACGCACTTTAGTGTGGAACCATTGTTGAAGCTTTATGCTTCAAGTGATGCGGCACATCTGTCACCTTGCCTGTTTTAGACATTTGGATATGCACATACATGTACAGAAAAAGGAAAAAGGAAAAAGGAATACAAAGAAAAACGAAAAAGGAAAAAGGAAAAAGGAAGAGAAAAAGGAAAATAAAGTAATAAAAAGGTCGTACCCAGTGTACAAGGCTCCGCCTTAACTGTAGGGTCTAGGAGAGACAGATGTCGGCTGGCCTTACCCCCATATATGGAGAGGTTGCTCTCATGTCTCGAGCCTGAGATCAACCGTAGCTTGGGCGAGGGCACTTGCCATCGCAGCAAGGTACGACCTTTGATCAAAATAAAGTAATATTGATCAAAATTTCATTGTTGCAACCCATTATGGAACTTATCCATAAAAAGCCCATAATGGAAAGAATGAATCCCTTCTTCTAACACACGTAAATCTATGTATTAGGATCCATAAATTGTTTTTATATATGTTGCGCACGTGCATGTGTGCTGATATTGCCGTACATAAGTAGGTAGTGACTCTTGCTGAAGAGAGCAGTATTAGAGAGGCCGAGTGGGTGATTCTTGGAACACTATGTACATAGGCAGGATTTCTTGTGTCTGGTATGAGATGGGAGACTAGATGTGTATTCCTCTCGAATTGGTTGCTTTTTCTAAAACCAAGTAAAATTGGTTGGGCTCTAGAAGCATATTTGATTATTTAAGCAGTAAACTTGGTTTACGGACAACCTGATTAGTCAAAAGACAATAGATTCGATTCTGAATACATTGTATCTTTGTTTTTAAAATTGGGGTCCTATTGTAATGAAACTTAGGATGCTGGAAACTATGGGAGGAAGCATATATATATATATATATATATATATGAAATGACCCTCCTGTGAATCTCAAACACCAATAATATTCTCCTGTTTTTTCATTGTTCTTTGGCGTTTCTATACAGAAGTGTCCAAATAACTAACAGATGATCTGCCTATAAAAATAAAATAAAGAAACTATAGGAGAGAGCACATTTATATATATAGAGAATTTTACATGTTTCATTGCCCGCACTGATTAAAGTGATTTATAGCATTGTTTGCTGCATTTCTTTCTTCCCAAACTAATCAAATAGAACAAATATATCAAATTCTTTCAAGAACTACAATAGTTCCTAATTCCACAACAGGTGTGTGTGTGTGTGTGTGTGTGTGTGTCCAAGTTGCTAGGGCACTTTCCATTGTTTTTTGTAGCTTACTACCGTATCTGTATCTGTATGCTTGCATCCTTTTGTTTCCTCTAATTTTTTTGGAGTTGCAAGTTCTTGTGGTCATATCCTTACGGTATAAAATTTATAGTTTTATTAGAGATGTACATCGATATTGCCCTATTTTACGTGAGATAATTTCTCGAGGTGATTTTTTTTTGACCAAGAACATTTGTGTTCTGCAGATTGCAGATGCCCTTTACTACAACGCATCTTTGACACTCAACATATTGCAAAAGCTTGGTGTTGCTACAGAAATATTTAACCTTTGGTTCCAGATGTTGCAACAAACCAAAAAGAGTGGAGTCCGAGCTAATTTTAAGAGGTGATTGGGGAAAAGGTTTTGTTAAGTTGAGTAGAATTAATAGTTTGTGCCCTGTAGGTTCTGCTTTGAATGCTACCCTCTTTCCCCAGTCTGTGCTTGTTCGTATTCTTTTCTTTTATTTTTTTCTACCCATATTGTTTTCTTAGAAAGGTTGGCGTCTCATCTCAAGGATATTTTATTGTTGTATTAGGGAAAATGATAAGAAAGTTTGCTGTTTGGGTTTGACATCACTACTCCCACTTCCTGCGGATCAGTTGCCTGGTGATGCCTTAGAGCGTGTTTTCAAGGCCACTCTTGATCTGCTTGTTGCCTACAAGGAACAAGTAGCAGGTTGTTTTAAAGTGTTTCTTTATCCTTCCCCTTCTTCTCTTACTCCTCCCCCCACCCCACCACCACCACCAATTTTTTCCTGCTGATTGGTTGCGAATAACTATTTGGTTTTTGTTCTTGCCATGTTTTGATCTTAAGTTCATATTTTCCTAACATGCACAGAAGCTGCAAAGGAAGAAGACGCTGAAGATGATGATGATATGAATGGTTTTCAAACTGATGATGACGATGATGATGATGTTGATGGGTCTGACAAAGAAATGGGAGTTGATGCAGAGGATGGAGATGAAGCTGACAGCTTAAGACTTCAAAAATTGGCTGCACAGGTAGAACTTCTTCCCAATGCTTGAGTTTTGACTCTTGAGATTACCATTACCTCTATCTAGAGAGCAATGATAGAAGAGACACAAGACAGGCAAGAAAAAATGGAATGATATCAATGCATGTCGTAGTTCACTTGGATATAAGATCGGTGTATTAAATGTGCTATCTTTTTTGCACATTTACTGCAATTTGTTAGTTCGTCCACCTTGCAGGCAAAGGCTTTCCGTTCAACTGACGATGATGATTATGACTCGGATGATGACTACAGCGATGATGAAGAAATGCAATCACCCATTGATGAGGTCGACCCTTTTGTCTTCTTTGTGGATACAGTCAAGGGTAAACTGCAACAACGCCTTGCACTTTAGTCTTTCTGGAATTGAATTATATATTTGGATTTGTAGGCTAACATTGAACTCGTCCTTTTCTTTTCCCTTGATAAATCTTGGAATCAAAGCTCTGCAAGCATCTGATTCATTAAGGTTCCAGAACCTCTCGCAGACGCTTGACTTCCATTTTCAGGCACTCGCCAACGGTGTTGCTCAGCATGCTGAGCAGAGAAGAGTAGAGATTGAGAAGGAAAAGTTGGAGAAGGCTGCAGTGGCCTCATGATTTTTGTTGGTGGGAATGCTTTTATTGATTGAATTGAACTTCACTGCCCTGTGTCTTTGGTTATTCCATTCCTTTAGTAAGGGGTTTTAAGGAAACCAGGTGAGATCTTGCAGAGTCTGGATGGAGTTTTGGATTGGTTCACCCGCGGTCCCTGGTTGAGTCCTTGAGGTTTGAATGAGTGTTCAGTTCTCGAAATTGAGCAAAATGTGAACTAGAGAATGCTGCTCAGTTTCTGGTGGTGTGGGTTTGGATGAGTCAATTGTTTGGTGAGTCTGGCTATTCGCCTGTCCTTTACTTGTTGTGTATTCTGTAGTTGTAGTTCCAATTATTTATACATGGGTTGAAGCCCCATTTCAGGGTATATATTGTTTAGAGACCCTCTGATCTTGCTTTTAGCAGTGAGGGTATCTCCATGCATAAAATTGTGGATGGTACTATTAATAAGTTTTTTAGGTAGGGAGGAGTCCTACAATTTTTTATTTTTTACTCATGTGTTATAGTTTTGCCGATGTATTTTGGAACTGGGGATAGCTTATGGAAGAGGGGTTTATGAGAGTAGCTTGCTGTTGAATGTAAAACATCTGTGCATTCTGTACTTAAATGTGGCTCAAGGGGGAGATTTCTCTCTCCCTCTGCCGGGTTCTCTACATCCATTACAAATGATACACGTGCTGTATTTACCCCAAGTGGTGCTACGGCATGATGAAAAGATCTAAAAATAAGCCCAGCGATAAGGTGACTCTTATAAATATCGTCCCTATGTGGTAATGTATGTGCTATTTTTTATGTACTGTATATGTGAGTTTTTGTAAAACATGCCTGTTAACGTATACATTGAAGGATTTTTGCCAAAGTGGGAAAAAATTTCACGTGGTTGTTTTGTCGTGTGCACAGTGCGAGAATCAACCTTAGTATGCCAATTGTTGCCTTTTGGCCATTCTGTTTGTTCCACTAAACTCTTCTAGAGCATTTGGTTAGTAGTGGTAAAATGTATTCTAAATAATAGATCAACTCATATTAGTCAATACATTTAAATATGGGGTTCATATTTAAAAATTATGAGTTAAATATGAAGTTCATACATAAAATCTATGAGTCAAATATTGAGCCTATTAATAAAAAATACGAGTCAAATAAGTATCTTTAAAAGTTATGAGTAAAGTATTTTTTTTTCTATATTTGGAATTGTAATGCTTACCTGGATAGAAAAAAAGTAGGTTGACTCAATTCATATTTAGTCCGCTCATATTTGATTAAGGCCATATTTAGCTAAACTCATATTTGGCTTGTTCATAGGGTTGTAAATGGATATTCGAAAATCCGCATCCGTTTGATATTCGAATCCGAATTAGTGAATATTTATCCAAAAAATGGAAACAGATACGAATACGGATACTCTATAAAAATATCCGAGAAAACGGATACGAATATGGATAGTACTAGTATCCGACACGGATAATCCGTATCCGATGCGGAGTATCCATTTTACTGGATATCCGTATCCGTCAAACATATGTTTAAAATATTATTAATAATATCAGTATTAGTATTACTAATAAAATAATATTAAAAAACCTTAATTGTTTATTCCCTAAAACAAAACAACACATTCCACTCAAAACAAAAATACCCTAAAGTTAATATTTTATTGGGTATATTATAAAATGCCATATATTATTACTTTATTAGGTATATTATCATGGAGTTACACTAAAGTTACAATATATCCTATCACACACAATATACACCCACTAAAGAACATATACTATACTCAAAATAAAAAAAATCCTAATTTTACTTCATTTCTCTTTCGTACAAAACAAGAGAAAAGAAACCCTCATTTCACTCTACAAAAAACCTTCATTCCGCCACCTCCACCTCCACCTCCATTGCAAAAGTCGACCACTGCTCATCAACCCCACCGTCGCTTCTCATCAACCCCTCCGCTGCGCATTCCTTCCTCCTACAATAGAAAGTTAGCAACAACAGGTACATACAAAATAAAAATACAAATATATAACTGCATTTATATATTATTCATGTGGTTGCTCATTAGTTTCCTTAATTTTAAATAAATATAGGAGAAAAACAAAAAAAGTAAAGAGACGGTTTTGATTGTGATGATAACTGAAATTAACAACATGTATATTTGTAAGGACATTTTTGTCCATTATCAATTTGTATGTCATAAGCCGTTACACCGTTGAAGAAAATCAAGACCGTATCGTCATCAACGGATCCGAATTTCAAAAGAAGAAAGGAATCATTTTTCTGACACGCCGGACCGGTCCATCCAGATTAAAAGAATTGGTTCGCCCCTCTACCGGACCGATCCGCTTGCTGAAGATTGTAATACCCCGTATTTTTATAGCTTTTAAATTATGGGATTTATTAAATTTAATTGAGATAAATTAATTTAATTTTAATCCGGAATGTTGCTTTAAATATTTACTAGCGTGACGAGAGTTAGTAATTATTGGAAATTTTTTATCTGTTGAATATTACTGGATGAGTATAGTAATATATGAGATTTATTTTTATAATATTGTCACGTGTGAATAAAATGACAATTATGGAAATTTAAGTCGGGACGCGCCTGGGTCGTGTCGGAACTAAATGTTGATTAATAAAAGTGAATATTTTATAAGTTGTTCGTATGATCATTTTGAATGCGCCAACGTGTCCGGAAGGGTCGAGATAGTCAGAAAAGTGTACCCGGGGGTTTAGTTTGGGTCTCGGGGCGTTTTTAGCCCAATTAGTACCCCGGGAGGGCGTTTTGGACATTTCGCAATTATGGGTAATTAAACCTACGAAAATTATAAGGGTTATATAAGATATCTAGGTTGTCTTCTAGGGTTAGAACAACCAAATACAAATGACTGCCATTAGAGAGGAAGAGGAGAAGCTCTCCAAGGAGTTCTAGGCCAAGAACACCTCCGATTGCACCGCCTCCACCACCAACGCGTAGATCTCGAGACGGGGAACGCAACCACACCAATTTCGGCACCAAACCAGACTTCTGAAAATTCCAGGCAAGTATTTATCTTGCTTATTTCGTTGATGCATCTTTCATATTGGTTTAGGAATGATTATGATGAATTGTATGGAAGAAAAACCCAATTTGAGATAGGAAATTGCATGTAGTGATGACTTAAATGATATTCTGGAAACCCTTTGTCATGTAAAGGATTAAGAGTTTGATTAAGAAAATAATTCTAATTAGATACAAACACTAAAATTTTTATTCTGGATGATGACCATTGGAATCGCTTGAAATTTTAGTATGTTGTAGCGAACGGCGAGACAGGACTGCTGACAAGAATTCAGCTTGATCGAACGGTCGGATTTCTAAAAATATTATTTTTACTAGAGAGTTTTATGTTTTGAGGACTCTTAGAGAGTTTTATATTTTGAGGACTCTTAGAGAGTTTTATATTTTGAGGACTCTTCTAAATAATAAAAAAATTCAATTAAAACTCCATTTTAATTCCGATTTCGAAACCATTTGAAATTCTCATCTTTGAAAATAAAATGTTTTGGGAGATAGGGAAGACCATTAGGACGTGTGAATAGATTTTGGGACCCTTGATGTCGGGCAAAGATTGTATTTTGGGATAATTACATAAGGGTCGGTGAATTTATGATTTAAAGAGAGAGACACGTAAGAGAGTTACTTTGGGGCAAATGTGTATACCTACTAAATTTTATACTTGGGAGGATAGAATCCATGAGCGTTATGTAGTAAGTGGAAATGTTCCTCAAATTAAAGTAAGATGTGAACGGTTATACGTGATAACTAAATAATGATAAATAAAAGTCGTAACTATGGGATTTGAGAATATACCCATTATTGATATGGTAATATTAGTATAGTTATATGATTGTGTATGCATATACTATCTATGTGTGAAAATCATGCCCACGCTACTTGCTATCCCTGAGGTTTCCGCGGTGGGACAGTCTTATCTCGATGGGACCTTTATGGGGGATATTGACTTGTACCCTAGAAGATAGATATCCTTGGTACAGGCTATTGGAATGATAGTTCGGACGGTCCTAAGAGACGCGGGTATGTGCTTTCCTCTTAGAGACTTGGAATCTATGCTTCGCCTCATATTGTTTGTGTGTAGATATCCTTGGTACAGGCTATCGCAGTGATAGTTCGAACGGCCCTAAGAGACGCAGACATATGCCATCCTCTTAGTGACTTGGAATCTACACTTCGCCTCAATATTGTTTGAGTATGTGTTAATACAGTTCGAGAGTGATTCCGAATTTGTATTCCCTTAGTACGAGTGATACGGGGATTGGATAGTAGAGTATGCCCGCACCATAGTTTTTATTTGGGGTGCTGTTATGATATATATATATATATATATATATTTTACGAGTAGTTAATATATATATGAAATTCTGAAATCTGAAGCTGCCTACTGTGATTTGATATGTAGGACATGGTTGATGACTCAAATTATAAATACGTGTGTTGAGAAAGTATAATATGACACTAAAAAACTTTATTGATTAATAAAGTAAAAAGGAGAACTTTGGTTACAAATTGAAATCTTACGTTTTAAAATACTTGTGTTGTTTAGTTGTAAATCCTGCGAATAACCTAAGATAAGTCAAATCATTGGAAAGATAGTGTGGTATACGACGAGATAGACCATTGGGAAGGTTAGTGCGATAGGTGTGCACATTAGAAGAGAGGTGAGAATTTCTCAAGAGAGTGGCGCACTAATATGTTGTTGTATTGGCCTGTAATCAATTTAAATACTTGCTAAACTATTTTTAAAAACGGTTATACATTCGGGCTCTGACCCGTTTGCTGTTACTTCTTCTCTCTTGTGTCTATATATATATATGTACTACAGGTGCCCAGCCACAGGGGTGTCTTGCTTAGGATTATTTGGATGGAATGCGCTGTAGCTTTTGTGGGAGTTGCAGGCCATTGCTTAGACGACCTCATTGTTGACTCTACTTCTAGTTCAGCTTTATCCAGCAGGGGCATGTGTCGCCCTTTTTCATTATTTAGTTGGTATTGTCAGAGATTGTAATTCTTTTATATTTCAGTATCTTTATTTCGGGATTGTTACTGTCAGGATGTTTTCCTTAGTATTTTAATGTTGGGATTTATTCTTGTTGGGTAAACTCTTAAATGTTCATTTTATTCTTCTACTTATTGTGTGACTCTTAAAAATGTAAATGGTTAAAGGTTTTATAATTGGATTTAATAAAATGAGAATAAGGTTTTAAATGGTTTTGACACTTAGCTTAATTATTTAGGGTGTTTAAATTGGAAAAGTATTTTTACGACAGTGATGCTAAGAATGAACCAACTATTCACCTTGATTTTAATTTAATAAAGGAGTGATCGCCCGGTATTTAATTAGGCGGGGTGTCACAGGTGGTATCAGAGCATCAGGTTCTAGTGTCCTTAGGATCTGTACGGCTTATTATGCTTTCAGCGTTGCTTTGTTTGTTATAGAGCCCTATGTTTAGGATTGTCGATTCCTTTGACGAGATTTCGTTCTCCTGCTATAATGTGTATGCATTAGTGAATTCTAATTTCGTTCGGATGTGTACGTGTGCCGAGCGATGACGGATGTCAGAAGAGGACCGTTAAGCGTACATCAGGAGGCAGGGCTCAGTTGAGATTATAAAATATATCCGAGGATGATGACCGTAGTTGAGGTCACCTCCATTGTGGCACGAGAAGCCAAGACTAGAAAGGCGACTAAGGTGCAACAATGATTTTCAAATGCTGTTATAGTCAAATGAGGTGCGAGGGTAAACTTACCCAACGTATTACAAAAACGTGTAGAGACTATCAATGGGAAATTTTAGAAACGCTAAAATTGTATGTGTCTTTACCAAAGGAGGTAATGTACCCAAAGGTTTAGATATAGGATGGAGTGTGGCAAACTGAAAGTGAAAATTTAGAGAAAAATTTTCTTGGCTTTCGGGACGAAGTTATAATGGTTGGAGTCAACCACCAATTTTAGAAGTGGAATTCTATGCCTATAGGAGAACCTTAGGTAGAGTGTTGACCGTATGTTCCTTCCTCAACTGTTCAGGATTAGAAGCAAACGTGGTTCTGAACTCATCGCGGGAGGGCATGACAGGGGTCCATTTGTGAATATGAATCTTAACCGCTAGCAAATTTTGTATCAAAATATGTAGATACTAGTGGAGGAAACGACTCCAAGTGGGAGACCAACTCGTAATAATAGTTGATAAAACTCGAGGAGGAAATTCTGATGGACGGCTGATTCAGAGGTTGACAATGTTGTATTTTGTCAATAAAGATGATAATGCTCCTTGTGTGGGAAGCTTAAAGAAATCGAAGAATTTAGTCGAGAATAAGACTGAATACAACGGTGGTGATATAGCACCAAAAAGGGATGTAGAGATACATCAGGGGACCCATTTAAATGATTCGGATAATGGAATTCTTACCAAGTGATGGTAAATTTAGTAAGTACTATTATAGATAGTAACATGATCTTTATGGCCTAAAAAGTTAAAGGAACAATCGGGATGGTTAACAGGAATCGAGTTTACTAAAGTCCGAGAGGAGGACAAATCCTAACCTGGTTAGTAGGACAGGTGGTAAGTGGATTATGTACTGAGGTATTTCGTGCGGAGTGAGATCGCTCGCGATAATATGTTCCAAAGTGAGTATAAGGACAAGAATACGATGCCTAGTAAAAGGCAACGATTAAAGTAATTTTGTTTGGTTTGAGTAGACGTGTTACGTACGGAAACCATTTGCGCAGTCAAGACGATTGACAAGATAGAAGTGTAATTTGTATCCTCAGAGGATGAGGCGTGTTTAAATGACACGAGTGAGTCACTATATTTTGTTCCTTGCTAGATTAGCATGTGAGACGAGCTTAATGCATATCTTTATAAACGTTATTAAAATGTGAATATTTTTCCCTGGTGTAGCGGGATTTTTCTTTAGTGCTATCCGCGGAGAATGAATGAGTATATTAACAGCGTGTTATACTTTATTGAGGTTACTCGTTGTAGTGATGCGATACACGAGTATGATATTATCTTTGTTAAAACGTTATTGAAATGGTTAGTACGATAGTGGGCATTTATTGCAAGGCTATCAGAGTGGTTGCATTAGCGCAACATGTTTTACGTTTTATTTTGGCGAGGCTTTACCTGTAAGAAGGTTGGACTCGCACTTATCTTATCTATCCTAGAGACTTCGGAGGAGATAGTGGGCTCGGGATATTCGATGCCAAAGTATGTATAGACTTTGTCAGTATAATTCCGTATGTATCGGGATTTACTATTGAGCGAAAAGATTTGACTCAGTATTTTGTTTAGCACTCCGGACTTAGTGCTAGGAAGAGTGCATTGTTGTATTTATCCTTTAGAGATGTGGGAGTTAATATTTATACCCCTATTATTAGGGAAAGGAATTTCGAGAATTCCGATTGTATGTATTCGAGGTTTATGGAATGCTATTACCACCAACCTATACTGAACAATAGTGCAATTAGTGAAACGTTCTTTGTTAAGCATAATTACGGGAGAAATTGTAACTTTTCTGTCATGGGACGGAATAAAGGGGTATATACTATGGACGGAGGACCTAACGGATTTCGATAACCGACAATACTAGGCAGTAGTGTATCGGGGGGGTTCCTTGTTTGGATTTCGCTTTGCGAGACATCCCACGCATGAAACTTAGTATAAGGTTGGAAATAGGGAGACGTCTGGTCACTATTCCATGAGTTCGGTACCCTGGTCAAATGGGATCAAGTAATTATGTATGTAAGTTGGAAGTTGAATTTTGTCTTAAAGCTATTGGAAGCCGGATCTTATGGTAAGAAAGCATTGAAAGTTACCCCACGAGTTGAGGGGTGGAACGATGATAAGGAAGATTTAAAATTTTGCTTTTTTAGGGTGATTAGAGTGTTGTAATCACGCTGCAAGCACCAGGGAAAACAAAGAATTTGTTTATTAGTATGAAGCGTATGTGATGCTTACGCTAGTATGCCCGGTTTATAGGGTGTGTAGACATCCTGGTTAACTGATGTTAAAACTCGTCGTCCGAGATGAAGGGGCGTGGCAATGGACGTGTGGAAAATGTGTTGGTGGGGCTAACAGAACAAAGTGGAAGTGATATAGTGTATTAAACGTCACATGAGGGGCGATAATCCATACATAGGTGTGTAATTAGAATAGCACACCCAAATTTGAATTGGAGGACTGTGGGAAGTCATTTAAGAAGAGTATTCCTTGAATGGAGCAGAATTAAAATTATTATGAAGAACACTCGGAGCGGAGTTGTTAGTAGGCAAGCATGAGAGCGACTTGCACATACAAAGGGTGATGATGTTAGTATAGTATAAGAGATCCAAAAGTGCGCTTCGTGGAGAGAAGAGCACGGGTGGAACTTTCGGCATACTACAAAGAAGGAAGGGAAGTATTACGTGTCACTTAATGTGAGACATTTCAAGGAAGAATCGATGTTTAGCGGGACGTAGTAGGTAGTCCCTACATGCACCGCCCATAGGTAAGGTTTGGTTGAAAGAGAAGAATCAACCAAAGAATTTTGTGTTTATCGATAATTCCTGAAATTGGAAGAGGTTGGTAAAGTCGGTACAGTTCTTGGATGGGTTGCCATCGTCAAAACAAGATTAAGGGTTCATCCCGAACATGTGAATTAATCCGCTGAGAAGGAAGTGATTGATATTCCTTTGGAATCGTTTACAATATTAACTAGTATGCCCCAGACTTCCTTTGAAAGGAAGGATCGCGCCAGTGCATAGTCTGGCGCAGTATAAATTTCTGAATCAGGATGAGATTGGTAAATCCCACCTTTGATATGGGATTTCAGGAACCAGCGGAGATAAGGTTTCGTTTCGAGTAGGATGTATCACCCGTAGAAAGGGAATGGGCGCACGGTGATTAAAGATTTGTGGAGCCACGCGAAGGAGATTTTGGAATCTTGATACGATGATTTCAGGAATACTCTGTAGAAGCACTCGTACCTGTTTGTCGCGTACAAGGTACTTATTAAGGTTTTGTTATGGAAGAACCTCGACTATTATCCTTCCGCATGTTGAGAGGAGAGTACGTAATCAGAATTTTTGGATCGGTCGAGAGAACATCCGATAAATGTGGTAGAATTCCACGACTGTTTTAGGCGAGCAAGAGTGATCAAATGTTTATAATATTTTCTCAGAATGGGAGTTTTGTATATGAATAAATCCGAGTATTTGTCATGTAGTGAGGTGCGACCTCCTAATGTTAGTGAGATAATGAAATTTATAACGTATAGGCGTGACCTATGCGAATGTTGTCGGTTGGGAGCACAAGGTGAAGTGTCTCCAATGAGAATGTAAAACAATGTTGTTGTGAAGAAAGGGCTATAGTGATTGAGCGCCGTAATGTGTAGTTAGTTTGTGTACGGAAAAGGATATCCAGAATTGTGCTAACTGATAGGCCTTATTTTCCGAATTTTGGGACGAAATTCAGTTATTAGGGGGGAAGTATGTAATACCCCGTATTTTTATAGCTTTTAAATTATGGGATTTATTAAATTTAATTGAGATAAATTAGTTTAATTTTAATCCGGAATGTTGCTTTAAATATTTACTAGCATGACGAGAGTTAGTAATTATTGGAAATTTTTTATCTGTTGAATATTACTAGATGAGTATAGTAATATATAAGATTTATTTTTATAATATTGTCACGTGTGAATAAAATGACAATTATGAAAATTTAAGTCGGGATCCGCGTGTGTCGTGTCGGGACTAAATGTTGATTAATAAAAGTGAATATTTTATAAGTTGTTCGTATGGTCATTTTGAATGCGCCAACGTGTCCGGAAGGGTCGAGATAGTCAGAAAAGTGTACCCGGGGGTTTAGTTTGGGTCTCGGGGCGTTTTTAGGCCCAATTAGTACCCTGGGAGGGCGTTTTGGACATTTCGCAATTATGGGTAATTAAACCTATGAAAATTATAAGGGTTATATAAGATATCTAGGTTGTCTTCCAGGGTTATAACAACCAAATACACATGACGGCCATTAGAGAGGAAGAGGAGAAGCTCTCCAAGGAGTTCTAGGCCAAGAACACCTCCGATTGCACCGCCTCAACCACCAACGCGTAGATCGCGAGACGGGGAACGAAACCACACCAATTTCGGCACCAAACTAGACTTCTGAAAATCCCAGGCAAGTTTTTATCATGCTTATTTCGTTGATGCATTTTTCATATTGGTTTAGGAATGATTATGATGAATTGTATGGAAGAAAAACCCAATTTGAGATAGGAAATTGCATGTAGTGATGACTTAAATTATAAATACTTGTGTTGAGAAAGTATAATATGACATTGGAAAACTTTATTGATTAATAAAGTAAAAAGGAGAACTTTGGTTACAAATTGAAATCTTACGTTTTAAAATACATGTGTTGTTCAGTTGTAAATCCTGCGAATAACCTAAGATAAGTCAAATCATTGGAAAGATAGTGTGGTATACGACGAGATAGACCATTGGGAAGGTTAGTGCGATAGGTGTGCACATTAGAAGAGAGGTGAGAATTTATCAAGAGAGTGTCGCACTAATATGTTGTTGCATTGGCCTGTAATCAATTTAAATACTTGCTAAACTATTTTTAAAAACGGTTCTACATTCGGGCTCTGACCCGTTTGCTGTTACTTCTTCTCTCTTGTGTCTATATATATATGTATTACAGGTGCCCAGCCACAGGGGTGTCTTGCTTAGGATTCTTTGGATGGAACGCGCTGTAGCTTTTGTGGGAGTTGCAGGCCATTGCTTAGACGACCTCATTGTTGACTCTACTTCTAGTTCAACTTTATCCAGCAGGGGCATGTGTCGCCCTTTTTCATTATTTAGTTGGTATTGTCAGAGATTGTAATTCTTTTATATTTCAGTATCTTTATTTCGGGATTGTTACTGTCAGGATGTTTTCCTTAGTATTTTAATGTTGGGATTTATTCTTGTTAGGTAAACTCTTAAATGTTCATTTTATTCTTCTACTTATTGTGTGACTCTTAAAAATGTAAATGGTTAAAGGTTTTATAACCGGATTTAATAAAATGAGAATAAGGTTTTAAATGGTTTTGACACTTAGCTTAATTATTTAGGGTGTTTAAATTGGAAAAGTATTTTTACGACAGTGATGCTAAGAATGAACCAACTGTTCACCTTGAATTTAATTTAATAAAGGAGTGATCGTCCGGTATTTAATTAGGCGGGGTGTCACAAAGATCTAGTAGACCCTGGACTGGTAATGAACCGAATAGGGGCTTTGAGAAAACGAACCGGTCCGACCCCCCAGACCTGTCCGCATCAGAGGCAGATCGGTCCGCCTGGGATAAAGTTGAACAAATCGTGTTCAGATTTTTTAGGCAAAGTTATTCCTTTATAAACCCACTACGGGGAGTTGGTTTGGAAAGACTTCTACACACGATTTTCAGAGTTCCTAAACTCAAAGTCTTCATCTTTGTGAGTTACCAAACTCATGTTTTGATTCACACAAATTTTCAAATCATTTGTGAATCATTTTGAAACCCTAGAACACAAACTCTTTTGCTGTTCATATCCTTGTGGAGAAGACCGTGCTTCTTCTTCATTGCTGCCCTCCTGGAAAGGGAAACTTCCAGCCGCCGACTACAGATTCGACGCCTGAGGGTAATTCTGCGTCACCCTTGTATTTCATTGTAATCCGTGTAAATCGTACCTTACAAAATTATAGTGAAATAAATGGTTTTGCCCCTTTGGGGGATTTTTCCTTATTTGTGCGTGTTTGAATATTCTTGCATGCTTTATATCTTATTCAATCACACCTAGATGAATGTTTAGGATTTAATTGGGTTAAACTGTGTTTAATTATATAATTTCTTAATTTGAACGCAAGCGCCCCCTCTTTCAAATTGGTATCAGAGCGGGTTACGCTAATCTATCCCGTATTCCTAAGTTTTCGCAAATTTTTTCTAAGATATCAATTTTCTGAAAAATTGATTTTTGAAAAAGTGCTTGGAGAAATTATATAATAAAATGCCAGCTTTTGACGGTACTAAATATGCATATTGGAAAGCCCACATGAGGTCTGCTTTAAAGGCCATAGATGAACGTGTTTGGATTCTAGTTGAAAGAGGGTGGACACCTCCCCCCGTCACTATTGAAAACGTAACCAATTTAAAACCTGTCACTTCATGGACTGAAGATGAATTTAAATGGCCTTCTTTTAATTCTAAGGGTTTGAGTGCTATTTCCGGATCCATCACTCCTGATGAGTTCCGACGTATCATGACGTACACCACGTCAAAAGAGGCATGGGATATTTTGCAACTTACCCATGAAGGAACTAATGCTGTGAAAGAATCTAAATTGCAAAATTTAACAACTTAATTTGAGACCATCACCATGCTTGAAACTGAATGTTTTGATGATTTTTATGCTAGGCTATCTGATATTGTTAATACTAGCTCTAATCTTGGTGAACATATTCCTATTGCAAGAGTTGTGAAAAAGATTCTTCGATCTTTGCCTAAGCGTTTTATTCCTAAAGTCACTGTGCTAAATTCTATGGGTAATTTAAATATTCTAAAATTGGAGGAACTTGTAGGAGACTTGCAAACTTATGAAATTGATATGTTCCCTAAATCTGTCAAGTCTAAAGATAAGGGAATTGCACTTAATGCCCAAGAGAGAAAAAGTGAGGGGACGGCAAGAAAGAGAGTAGAGTCATATAGAAAGAAAGAGAGTGAAACTTCTGATTCTGAGTGTGATTTTGACTTAGATGATTTGGCTCTATTTGCTAAAAACTTTAAGAAAATTCTCAAATTTAAGAAAAGTGGAAATTTTAAAGATAAGAAGAATTTTCAGAAAAATAAGTTTGAAAAGAAAAATGAGAAAGATGCTAAAAACCCTCCTAAGAAAGACAACGAGAGATGATATGAGTGCGACGGTAGGGGACATAGAGAGTTTGAGTGTGCTACTCGTCTGAATAGAGAAAAGGGCAAGGCTGTCCTTAATGCTACCCTTAGTGACGACAGTGAGGTCGAGTCGGTGGACTCGGGAGATGAGTCACTGCTTGAGTGTAACTTCACCGCATTCATGGCTAGTCATGTGAGTATTCCTAGTGCACCTCACGACGATGAGGATGCTACTTCACAGGGACACCTCGACAGTGAGAGCGATGCAAGTGAGGGGGAGGATGACGCAAGTGAGAGCGAGAGAAATCTTCAACGCGCCTACGCCGAGTTATATAATGAGTTATTTAAAACTAAAAGCGTAAGAAAGCGTTAGTTCTTAGGATCACTGCGTTAAAAGAAGAACTGGAAGAGACGAGAGAGAAAGTGTCCTCCACCTGCACCGCACTGAGAGAGAGAGAGAGTCTACCTGTGGTAAGTTAGGTAGTTTGTTTAGAGAAAAAGAGAGTTGTTTTGAGAAAGAAAGAGGGGACTTGACTAAACAAGTGGCTAGTCTTACGAGTGAGCTTCATTCCTCCATGGAGACTCGAAAGAAACTTGAAGCCCTTGTTGCCAGGCTTACTCATGATCTGGAGAGAGCACGGGAAGTCAAAGTACATATCGAGGACAGATCTGGGAAGATGGGAAAAATGCTTCTCGGCCCCGCTTTAGTTTTTGGTGATTGGCAGGGAATTGGTTATGATGGTGCCTCCACGTCCCAAATTGCACCTGGACCAGTCCCTAAGTTTACTACTACTCCTTATGGTCATCGCCAAAATCTACGAAGGAGAGTTCGACCAAGAAAAGAAAACCAAGGTCTGCCCAAGACTGTGTTGTTTTGTACTTATTGCAAAATAAAAGTCCACCTTAGGGAGTTTTGCTATAGTTTGGGTCAAACACGACATACTTCTGCTCCACCACGTCATACTGATGAATTTGCTAGTCTGAGAGAGCGTGTTGAGTTTTTAGCTGCCACATCACAGAGTTTGATGGAGGAATTTCGACGGATGTCTTTGCCGTCAGTGAATGCTCCTCACGTTTTGGCTAAAATCAACAACAACAAGGGTAAACAAAAGGTTACCACTTCTTGGGTGCCTAATAAAGATAAGAAAGCCCTTGTTGTTCATATTTCTCTCAAAGCACATAATACCTCACAGTGGTATTTTGATAGTGGATGCTCCAGACACATGACAGGTGATGTCTCATTTTTTACTCAGCTTGAGGATTATAAGGATGGTAGAGTCACCTTTGGAGATGGGAGCAAGTCTAGCATTATGGGACGAGGTACTGTGGATTTACCAGGATTTCCTAAGCTAGAGAATGTTTTGTACGTCAAGGGTTTGAAAGCAAACCTTCTCAGCATTAGCCAGCTGTGCGATGCTGACTTTGCAGTAAAGTTTGACCGGGACGCGTGTAATATCTATAATTAAGCCGGTAAACTTTTAGTACAAGGGGTGAGGACCGAGAATAATTGCTATGGGACTGTACCTACTTCCTCACTTGTCTGTAACAGCGCCATGATCACTCCTATGGATTTGTGGCACCAACGTCTAGGTCACGTGAACATTAAAGATTTGACTCGTTTATTCAAAAAGGACCTAGTACGTGACTTACCATATCTTGGAAAGTCAACTTCCACGATTTGTGAACCCTGTCAGTTGGGAAAGAAAATTCGGAGCCCTCATAGGAAGTTGCATTCCATTACCACCTCCCAAGTACTTGAGCTAATTCACATGGATCTTATGGGTCCTACTCATACTGAGAGTTTGGGTGGTAAGAGGTATATCCTCGTGATGGTAGACGATTTCTCCAGATACTCCATCGTAGGTTTTTTGAGAGAGAAATCCGATGCTGTAGAGTTTTTAACGACCAAGTGCCGTGTCCTGTAAAATCAACACGGAGTCACTATTAACAGGATACGTAGTGACAATGGCACTGAATTTAAGGAAGCAAAGGTAAATTTTTATTGTGATAGCCTTGGGATCAAACATGAGTTTTCTGATGTGAAGACTCCTCAGCAAAATGGGATTGTTGAGAGAAAGAATAGAACGATCCAGGAGATGGCTAGATCTATGCTTCTAGTTGGCAAAGTTTCTAGGAGATTTTGGGCAGAGGCAGTGTCTACTGCATGCCACACGGTGAATAGGGTTTACTTGCATCCACACACACTTAAGATGCCTTATGAATTGTGGACTGGAAAGAAACCCAACCTATCATATTTCCGTATTTTTGGGAGTAAATGCTACATTATACGGGATAGAGAGAAATTAGGAAAGTTTGACTCCCGGAGCGACGAGGGAATATTGCTAGGATATTCATCGAATAGCAGAGTGTATCGGGTTTTTAACCTGAAGAGCTCTAAGGTTATGGAATCAATAAACGTCACCGTGCAAGATGACGAACCCTCGACGGCTATTGATCCTAACCTACGGTGTGAGGATGAGGACTTCTATGGGAGTGACTTACTTGTCCCTCACCCACACTCTATGGACCCTACTCCCATATTAGGGGACACACCGGCTTGGGTTCGCAAGAGTCATGACCCTTCTGCCATTGTTGGCGATCCCACTCTAGGGGTCAAGACTCGTGGTCAGCTAGAAAACGTCGTTAGCCACTTTTGCTACACGTCCAAAGTCGAGCCCAAGAATCACAAAGAAGCACTCAAGGATGAACACTGGATATCTGCTATGCAGGATGAGTTGCTTCAGTTTAAAAAGAACAATGTCTGGGAACTAGTCCCCCGACCTAGTGAGACTAATGTGATTGGTACCCGGTAGATTTTCAAGAATAAAATGGATGAAAATGGTACCATAATAAGAAACAAGGCTAGGTTGATCGCTCAAGGCTACACACAGATTGAGGGTGTAGACTTTGGGGAGACATTTTCTCCTGTTGCGAGGCTCGATTCCGTCCGCTTACTACTCGCCATCGCATGTCATTTGCGCTTCAAGTTATATCAGATGGATGTCAAGAGTGCCTTTCTGAATGGCATTCTACAGGAGGAGGTTTATGTGGAACAACCAAAAGGGTTTGAAGACCCTAAGCACCCGGATCACGTTTTCTATCTGAGGAAAGCCTTGTATAGTTTGAAACAATCACCCCGTGCTTGGTACGAGAGGCTTACTTCCTATCTCTTAGCCTGTGGCTTCAAGAGAGGGGGAGTTGATATGACGTTGTTCGTCAGGAGAGATGACGGTGCTATTTTCGTTACCCAGGTCTATGTGGACGACATAGTCTTTGGATCCACATGCTCCCAGCATGCTCACCACTTTGAGGAGGAGATGAAAAGTGAGTTTGAGATGAGCATGGTTGGTGAGCTTACTTTCTTCCTTGGTCTCCAGGTTCGTCAGCTAGAGGATGGGATGTTCATCTCCCAATCCAAGTATGCCAGAGACCTAGTGAAAAAATTTGGTTTAGACTCCGCTAAGCATGGACGTACACCTATGAGTACTTCTATGAAGCTTAGTAAGGACACTTCAGGCAAGGACATAGAGCAAACCTTATATCGGAGTATGATAGCTAGTCTACTCTACTTGACTGCCAGTCGTCCCGACATAGCCTTTAGTGTTGGAGTCTGTGCGCGCTATCAGGCATCCCCGAAAGAGTCACACTTACTCGCTCTAAAATGTATTATCAAATATGTGGGTGGGACTCTCTCATACGGTATTTGGTATTCCTTTGATACCGATGACCGTTTGTCCGCCTTTTTGGATGCCGATTGGGCCGGGGATGCAGATGGTTGTAAGAGCACTTCTGGTGGGTGTTTCTATTTTGTTTATGCTTTTGTCTCTTGGTTGAGCAAGAAGAAAAACTCCATCTCTTTGTCCACTTTGGAGGCTGAGTACATCGCTGCCGGGAGTTGTTGCACGCAACTCTTGTGGATGAAGAAAATGTTGGAGGATTATGGGATTTCACAGGACACCATGATCATTTCCTGTGATAACACGAGCGCGATACACATATCTCGCAATCCCGTCCAACATTCGTGCACAAAGCACATCAGGTTACGCGAGCACTTCATACGTCAGTTAGTTGAAGAGAAGGTCGTATCCCTGAGTTTCGTTACTACCGACTGTCAGTTAGCCGATATTTTCACAAAACCTTTAGACGCCCTTAGATTTGAGAGTCTTAGGAAGTCTTTGGGGATTTTCAAAGTTGACTGAGAGGTTGGTCTATGTCTAGCATATGATGCATTGCCTTTATCATATCATCTGATGCCTATTGCTAGCTTGTATCATTAGTTTGTTTTCTTTTTGCTTTTTACATTTCTTTTTAGAAAAATTTTAGAAAAGCTAAAAAAGATTTTATTTTGATAAAATTTGTGAAAAATCCAAAAAGATTTTTTTCTTTTGCACCTTTTATGGATGATCATTTAAGATAGCCAAGTCACAAAATTCATTCCATTTATCCATGTGACTGTTTGATAGAGATTTGAGACGCTACATCATTTCATCCATGTGCTTTACATTGTTTGGAGTCTTTGAGATGTAATTAGTGATATTTTTCCTACATGTTTGACTCCTATATCCTTTATTGCACACATGCACGGCTATACTTGATTATTGTACTTGTCTATCACATATTAGCTTGAGTGTTTCCATCTCAATTCTGTCTATACAACGTACAATATGCGATAAAACTTGACAAGATTTGAATGCATGTAAAAACCGTTTTGGTGAGACTGTGTGATTATTTGAGAACGGGGAGGGGCTGCGAAAGGTAGTTATCTATCCTTTGCACAAAAGCCACCGTTAAAAAGGACCTAAAAAATGGAGGAATTTTATTATCCGAGGTCCAAAGAGGTTAAAAGAGCCCCGAAAAATTTAAAGGCAATAAAAAGTCATATATGCCAAATATGGGCCATTTAGTTTCCATCAACAATTCTCCAAAGTTTGAGAATTTAGAAAGCCTCTATTAAAAATATAGATCTGAGGGAGTTTGGTTGGAAAATGTTTAAACGGTTTGCACTTCCTTGAAAGTCCTGAAAAAGCAAGAAATTCGTTTTGGACGTTATTGGTGTGGAAATCACTGTGATCTTTGATTTGTTGATTTGATTGAGTCAATGTCTCTTATTTCCATTTTTTTACACCAAAGGAAGCATTTGAGTTCATTCGTTAGGCGTATCCGATATTCATCGTGCACATATGTCATGTTTGTATGCATTGATTTTCCTATCGAATTTGAACACACCCATTCATTTACGCTACCATCGAGTTGGTTGTTTTGTGTTCATTTATGGTGTGATTTAGTCCTTGTGTCACCCTGAACTTGCTTGGTTGATTTATTTCTCTCATTTGTCTATTTGGGGATATCATAAAAAAGGGGGAAAATGAATTATCTTATTATAGGGGAGTTTTGAAATTTTGAGTTTTCTCATAAATTGGTATATATGTTTATCTCATTTTAAACTCGATACGTCACTTGGTATTTGCTTTATCTCATGTGTGTAGGTACTACATGGATTATCATTGGATTGCACACCCTGATGAGAAAAGCATTAAGATTCCTGAAGATTCGAAGAGCAATCGATGAAGTCTTATTCATTTGTATCGCTCCAGTTTTGGGTTCATAGAAGGGTAGATTTGTATAGGCACTTTGTAATTTGATAATTCGGATGTCTGTTTTTATGTATGTACCGACATAGACATAGGGGGAGATGTGTAAGGACATTTTTGTCCGTTATCAATTTGTATGTCATAAGCCGTTACACCGTTGAAGAAAATCAAGATCGTATCGTCATCAATGGATCCGAATTTCAAAAGAAGAAAGGAATCATTTTTCTGACAGGCAGGACCGGTCCGCCCAGATTAAAAGAACCGGTCCGCCCCTCTACCGGACCGATTCTCTTGTTGAAGATCCAGTAGACCCCGGACTGGTAGCGAACCGAATAGGGGCTTTGAGAAAACGAACCGGTCCGACCCCCCAGACCGGTCCGCATCAGAGGCAGACCGGTCCGCCTGGGATAAAGTTGAACAGATCGTGTTCAGATTTTTTAGGCCAAGTTATTCCTTTATAAACCCACTACGGGGAGTTGGTTTGGAAAGACTTCTACACACGATTTTCAGAGTTCCTAAACTCAAAGTCTTCATCTTTGTGAGTTACCAAACTCATGTTTTGATTCACACAAATTTCCAAATCATTTGTGAATCATTTTGAAACCCTAGAACACAAACTCTTTTGCGGTTCATATCCTTGTGGAGAAGACCGTCCTTCTTCTTCATTGCTGCCCTCCTGAAAAGGGAAACTTCCAGCCGCCGACTACAGATCCGACGTCTGAGGGTAATTCTGTGTCACCCTTGTATTTCATTGTAATCCGTGTAAATCGTACCTTACAAAATTATAGTGAAATAAATGGTTTTACCCCTTTGGGGGATTTTTCCTTATTTGTGTGTGTTTGAATATTCTTGCATGCTTTATATCTTATTCAATCACATCTAGATGCATGTTTAAGATTTAATTGGGTTAAACTGTGTTTAATTATATAATTTCTTAATTTGAACGCAAGCGCCCACTCTTTCAATATTTTATACAAAATAAAAATGTATACTTATTAAAATAAAAACATCAGTATGTTTTGAAGATTAAAAGGTCCATGAGGTAATCATTCTCAATAAATTTGATTTAATCCAAAAGGTGCATATTTATATCTACTGTTTTGAAATGTTACTATTTTTTTTGGATGGTTTTAAGCTTATATGATTGTAAACTATGAATGGCTTTAAGCCATATTATCATTATGGAATGCTACTACTATTATTATGGAACCCATAATTGTTGATGTTAGGTGGTAATAATTTTGTTATATATTTATTTGGATTGGATTAGATTTCATTAGATTGGATATTTTAATAGTTATTTTTTACGATGGCTAAGCAATGTAAACGGATACGGATATTATTCGAATCCGAGGTATTCAAGGGGATATGGATATGGATATGGATAGTTGTTTTAACTATCTGGGTGAATACGAATACGAATATGGATAGTGCATCCATATCGCGGATGCGGATATGAAAAATATGGTATCCGATCCATATCCGTCCGTTTACCACCCCTACCTGTCCATATTTGATCCAACCTATAGTTTTGCCACTGCTGTATTTGGTAATTTTTTTTATTTTATTTTAGTAATGTTGATTAATAAACTTCTGAAATTAATAAAACTATTAATCTCTCATCAAATTTAACAAGTACTTCTGGAACCCTTGTGTACTTTCTTCTCTTTATTTAATAAAAATTTCCCTCTTAGGGTATTACATAAAAAAACCTAAATTGTCACTTCAAGGTTTCATTTTGCCATAATCGCTGACTAGAAGTACAAGCTTGACAAGGGAACATTCTACCTAGACCTAGCGAATAATTGTAACACCCCGTATTTTTTAGGATAAATAATTTAGCTAATTTGGAGAATTCGAATTTAAACTAAATTGATGATTTGGAGAAACTATTTAAATTAGAGAATTTATTTAAGTTGGAAGATTCAATTTATTTGGAGAATTGAGATTTAAATTAATTCGGGTTATTTCTTTTAAGAATACATGTGTCGTAATTTGAGATTTTAGTTAAGTAACTGAAATGATGATTCTGAGTATATGATTGAGTCCGAAAGGGTCGAGATAGTCAAAATAGAGTTGTCGGGGGTAGTAATTGGGTCTCGGGGCATTTTTAAGCATAATCGGACCCACACGGGAGTGATTGGGCCATTTTAATAAAGCGCACAAGCCTAAAAACGGGATTTACATAATAAAATCAAAATGTGAGAGGGTATGGTAGCCATAATTCATTTTAGAAAATCCTAGTTGCAGAGGAGAAACGAGGGATCAAATGGGAGAGTTTTTGGGAGTCAAGCCAATATGAGATTGATGTTTTCTTAGTCAAAATCTCCATCTACATCAAAGGATCAGACTCTATAAAATTTTCAGGCAAGTAGTTAAACTTGCTTTCATTTAAATTGCGGTATTGCGATTCATATCATGGTGGGTGTAAACCATATTCACTTTGGGATGAGTTATTATAGAAGAATTCGTTTTTGGAGGGTATCACATGTTAAATCTGGGTTTTGGGGATTTAAGCATTAAGGGTGAAATTGATGTTTAATTAATGTGAGAATATTATCATATGACGCTAGAATATGATTTAGAATCTAAGACCTGTAGAAATTGTTGTTGAATTCAGATTATTGAATCGAATTGAGAATTGTTATTTAAGGGGTATTGAGAAAAACCCAATTTATGAACCCTAAAATTTTAATGAAAATCACTGAGGATTAATGTCATATATTAGTTTTTGAACATGTTTATAGATGAAATAAATATGGGACATAAAGTAATCGAGGTCTGGATTGAAGCTGGAATGCTTCGGAGTTTAAAAATGGTGAAAAAAGCACTCGGGGAAGATGACTGGTATCTGGTTGATCGATCGATCGACCAAATTCGTCGATCGATCAACCCCTTCAATTATTGTAAAACATGAGATTGTAGATCTTTTCGTCATGGTCGCGTGGACGCCGACCTCGTATTTTTCTGATTTTTTTGGATTTGATATGATTTTTCTACGATAGGGTGCGCGAGACCGACATCTTTAGGAAGAAATAAATTTGGGTTATTTGGAGATGTTCGTAGATGAGTGAAGGACTTTGAACATTATTTTATCGTTGGATTAGATAGGGATGAATCCAGGGTATGGAATGAACGACACTCGATAATATGTGTCAAAAATATACGAATGTATTCGAATGAGAATTTTGGATGAGTTTAACATACAGGCTGGTATCTTAAGGTGGAATTTAATTGATAAAAATTAAATGGAACCTAATACTTAGAGTCTTATGGGATGAGTATTAAGGACTATTAAATTTAATAAGGGTGTTAAACTTATTAACCGAATTTGGTGAAATGAATTCTAAAAGGTTAAAATACGGTCCAATAAAGGGAGTCCGGGCATTTTGGTTGAGTGATACCACACGGAAAAAATTAATTGAGGTGATAGTAATTAAATTAAGGGTCGGGGTTTTGACTCTGATATTTCTCAAGCTAGTGCTATGGGAGTTAGGCATAGATTAGCCGGTTTAATTTATTATAGAGATATATAATAAATTATCGAATAGTGAATTTAACGAGAGGTGTTAATCTTAATTATGGATTTTTGTATAACAAATTCTAAAGGGTGAAGATACAAACCATATGAGTGAGTCAAAGTATTGTAGTTGGGTGACACTACTTTATTAAATTAATTAATGTGAAATTGATTAGATTAATCGGTGTAATTTGAAACGTAACGAATTCGGGGGATGGGCAAACCTATGACTTAGATCAATAGGATATGAGTGAATTACCTACTGCAATATTTTAAAGGAAAATTGGCACACTTCGAGTAGTGAGGGATACTCGAGAATATATGATGAGACGTATAATTAAAATTAAATAGTAGGATATTTGGGAGATATATATGCTATGTATGGAATATATGATATAGGTTGTGTGTATACCTATACTGATTTGTATGATTTATTATGTGTATTACATACCTACCATACTTGCTATCACGGGAGGTTGATTTTTGAAAAAGGACCATCTTATCTTTGTGTGCCTTCGAGGGGATTTAAATTGGTACCTTAAGGACATAGGACTGTGAATGACTTATTTGTGAGTTGATAAGTCAGCTGACCAAGGGAGCGTAGGTATGTGCGTGACCCATGGGTATGTGAACTATGTTCCCCTCCAATATGCATGATTTGTATTGATACGGTTCCAGAGTGATTCGGAATCCGTAGTCCTTTATACAGCGTGTGATGTACCGGGACTTGATAGCAGAGTATGCATGCACCGCAGGTCCCAACCTAGGGGTGCTGTATTTTATATATATAATTAGTGTGATAAATATATATACTCGTGATTTATTCTACTACGTGTCTTTGGTAGATGATGTACCAGGACATTATAGCATAATATACTCGCACCACAACTCAGCTTAGGGGTGCAGTGTTGGTCTATATATAACAAAGTGATATATGTATACGTGTGATTTTATTCTACTGTGTGAGTTTCGTAGAAGAGACAGATAGTGACATTAAAAATAACTATATTATAGAGAGAAATAAACATATATTGAGAAATTTATAATGGGATAAAAGACATGGAAATTCGGTAACATATTGTATGGGTAATACGGGTGGGTATAATAAGTTAGTATGTAGAAGGAGACTTGTTATGGCTAGTTAGGTGGGGTAGCTTAACTAGGAATGGTAGAAGGCAGACGTTAAGCGTGCACATTAGATGAGGGGTGAGCTATGTCTCAAGAGAGTGTGACACTAGCTTAAATATGAAAAGTGTGCATGCATATTTAATTATTGCAATTTAACTGCTTGCTAAATATTTTCAAAATGTTTTACTTGGGCTCTAACCCGTGTCGAAATATTTTCCAAAATATTTTAGGTGTCAGCCACAGGGACGTCCAGTTTGAGGATTCTATTCAGGAATGCGCAATTGCATCTCATGTGAAAGTTGCAGGACTTTGTTATAGACGCTTCGTTCATTTACTCCTAGTGTAGGAACTTTTTAGTACTCATTTAGTCATGTCGCCCTCAGATTTTGTATTTAGTTTACTTATTGGACTTTGTGTACCCAGGTTATTGTTTCAGTTACTGTTGTACTTTATTGTTGAACCGGTAGTTGATTCGGTTATCTTAATTTATGTTATTCATATGCGTAGGGTTCAGTTATTAGTTGTGTTGATGGTTTTATTATTATTTATTTTCAACTATTGTTAATTAATGAAAGATAAAATTTGGCAGCACTCTAATTAAATTACTAGGTGGTTAGTAACTTTAAAAAGTTTTCGACAGTGATGCTAAGAATGAGACATATGAGACCAACGTTTTATTTTGATCATGGGCTGGCCACCCGGTATTTTAGTAGGCGGGGTGTCACAGATGGTATCAGAGAATCAAGTTCTAGAGTCCTTAGGATTTGTGCGGCTTATTATGTTTCAGCGTAGCGTTCTTTGGTATGGAGCCTTATTATAGGATTATTGTATTACTTAACGTATATGACTTACGTTCTTCTGAGATTAAGTATAGCTGATGCGAATTATGTATGAGTTCGGTTGGGCTTCGTACACCGAACAACTTTGGGACGACCAACGAGGGCCGTTAGGAGGACTACAAGAGGGGAGGCTCAGTAGAAGGCATGGAATATTCTAGAAACGGTGATCACGATGGAAGTTACCATAATTATTGTTTACCAAGGTTCTAAAAAACGCGGGGCGTGATTGAGGCGTGGAGGCCAAGCCTTAAGCCTTAGAAACCTAGGCAGGCCTAAGCATAAAAAGGCGTGAAAAGGCGTTTAGGCCTTCTTAATATATTTTAATATTTTTTAACCATAAAAAGGCTATTAAAATACAAAAATTGAACATATCATAAAAATATGTCTGAATATATGCAAATTAAAATACTATTTGATTATTTTGGATGAGATAATGGTCCGATTTGTAAATAAATTCTTTAAAAGGCGACATCGTTTCACTAAAGCATTGTTGTTTTTAGAAAAAAGTGCGCCTTAAGGGTTTTACCAAGAATAAGACGTGAAAGAGTAAGGCGAGGCGTTTCTCCCAAGCCTTAAGCCTAGGCGGGTTTTTTAGAATAGTGTTGTTTACGGTAGACGACATTAGGATAAACACCAGGGTGCATAAGTTTCCCTAAACACCTTCGTAGAAAGCGGGGGTGCATATTCCGACTCACACAGTGTATTTGGTAAAGGGGTAGAGTTGGGGGGGACTCCTTTGATGAGCCAACCATGAGGGTTCGGGAAAGAGGGGGAGTGTAACGGGTTAATGGAAAGAGACAACCCAAAGGCAATTGAGTAGGGTGGAGTGCAGTGATACCCAGGGTTAAATTTCAGGCACAATTTTGGCTCATAGGAGCGGCGTAGTAGTGGTGGGAGCCAATCACCACAACCATGTAGAGTTACCATAGATAACGAGGAAATTGGGGTGTGGTTTAACCCCAAATCTCCTCATCAGTTGTTTAAACAGAGGGGTAAGGGAAATTCCAGTCCTACTCCAGAAGGGTAGGACAGTGGTCGGACATGAAGGAGGGTTTACTTGTTTATTGAACTTCGTACCCAATGAGGTGGATACGGAGAATAAAAAAAGGGCTTGTAAGTTGAAAATGGACTCGTTGTGAAATACACAAGTGAGGATGGGAAAAATTCGGCTAGAACGACGGGTGTTATTGTAGATTTGCATGTGAAACGGGTTTAGTAGAGGTATCATAAATACAGTTATAGTGTGTGGTTATTCACCGTTAAGTAGAGGGCCTCTCTTTATATCCATCCGCAGGGGAGAGGGTGTGAACACTGAGACGATATATATATCTTATGAGGCTATCTCATTTTGAGAGGTAATATTCAAGGTATGGTTCTATCCTAAGTACGGATTGTTAAGCAATGGTGAGCGGTTACAACAAGCCTATCATGTTCGCTGTTCTGGGGTAGGATGGGTATTTTTATGATGTCTCACTTAAAAGAGGGTCAAGCTTGCGAAGATAGTTTTATAAAGTAGACTTCAGAGAGTAGATAGGTCTAGTTTTATTGGATCCCTGTGCATAGGGACTTTTACCAATGTGATTCAGGGTATGTCGAGTTTACCGTTGAGTGGAGAGATTTAACTCATTATTGTGTAAGTACTGAGAACTTAGTTATAGTGAGAGCATGGTATCGTGTGACACCTTGAGAGATATGGGCATACATGATTTGATTTATTATTGGGAGATAAAATTTGTGATATCTTGGTTATGTGCTTGGAATGAACGGATTTCGATGACCGACAATGCTAGGGGATAGTGCATAGGGGAAAGTTCTTTTGAAGTTCGTTACGGGAGGTTACACATATGGATCGTAATAAACCTTGAGAATAGCCAGACGTTGTTGAATGCTAGTGTATCGGTTTTAAATGTTAAATTATTAAACAAGTAGAGGAAACACCTTAAGCAGAGAGTTAATACGATATATTACTAGTGAAGCCAAGTAGTGCTACGAAGGATGCACTAAAAAATTTTTTGTACCACAAGTTAATGGGTGGGGCAGGGTCGAGAAGGACATAATTTGCAAATTGGGGTAATCGAGAATACCCGTATGATATAGCCACACCGAGAGTGCGGAGCTGAGCTCGAGATAAATATATTACGTACGAGACATTACTAATAATTATACTGAAATGTTTGGGCTATAGTATATAGTATGGTGAGACTTTGTTTTCGCTGTTCTGAGATATGATTTACATGTGCTAGTTATCACCAGAAAGAGGGTTTAGTATATATATTCGTGTATATATGTTATTGTGTATTGCATAATAGACTTATGAGGAAGTGTTTGTATTATTACATTTGATCCCGGTAAGTAGGAATGTTTACTGATGAGATTCAGAGTGGATATGTTTAATAACGAGCGAGGATATATAACTTGTGATTGACTTGCGCTAAGATACTAGTGATAGTAAGGGGCACTAAATTGTACGATAGCTTTGGTAACATGAAATGGTCGAGTATATTTTTATGCCAGGAAACGGGATTTGTGGGTACGTGCTATAGACTGAGGGCCAAACGGATCTCATCGATCGATAATGCTAGGTAGTAGTGTATCGGGGGGGGGGGGGGGGGGGAGTTCCTTGTTTGGATTTCGCTTTGCGAGACATACCACGCATGAAACTTAGGGCAACGTTGGAAGTGGGCATATGTTTGGTCACTAGCACATAGTTTTGGTACCTTGGCTATTATGCATTCAGGTAGTTATAACTGTAAGTTGAAAGTTGTATTACCATTTAAGACTAGTGGAGTCACGTAACCTTTGTGCAGTTATGCACGAGTATAGGGTGTATGGGAGCCCTGGATAATTAATGTAATTTTAATAAAATTCGCGATTAGATGGGGTAGAAATATGTGTAGCGATCTTAGAGACATGTGAGTAAGAAATTATTCGAGGGTTGGAGTACTAGACTCATCTTAATTTCGAGGACGAAATTCCTTTATAAGGGGGGAAGTATGCAACAACCCGTATTTTTGAGGATAAATAATTTAGCTAATTTGGAGAATTAGAATTTAAACTAAATTGATGATTTGGAGAAACTATTTAAATTGGAGAATTTATTTAAATTGGAAGATTCAATTTATTTGGAGAATTGAGATTTAAATTAATTCGGGTTAATTCTTTTAAGAATACATGTGTCATAATTTGAGATTTTAGTTAAGTAACTCGGATGATGATTCTGAGTGTACAGTTGAGTCCGAAAGGATCGAGATAGTCAAAGTAGAGTACCCGGAAGTAGTAATTGGGTCTCGGGGCATTTTTAAGCATAATCGAACCCAAACGGGAGTGATTAGGCCATTTTCATAAAACCCGCAAGTCTAAAAACGGGATTGACATAATAAAATCAAAATGTGAGAGGGTATGGCAGCCATAATTCATTTTAGAAAAATCCTATTTGCAGAGGAGAAAAGAAGGATCAAGTGGGAGAGTTTTTGGGAGTTAAGCCAACAGGAGATTGATGTGTTTTTAGTCAAAATCTCCATCTACATCAAAGGATCAGAATCTACGAAATTTTCAGTCAAGTAGTTAAACTTGCTTTCATTTAAATTACGGTATTGCGATTCATATCATGGTGGGTGTAGACCATATTCATTTTGGGATGAGTTATTATAGCAGAATTCGTTTTTGGAGGGTATCACTTGTTAAATATGGGTTTTAGAGATTTAAGCATTAAGGGTGAAATTGATGTGAGAATAATATCATATGAGTCTAGAATATGATTTAGAATCGAAGACCTGTAGAAATTGTTGTTGAATTCGGATTATTGAATCGAATTGAGAATTGTTATTTAAGGGATATTGAGAAAAATTCAATTTATGAACCCTAGAATTTTAATGAAAATCACTGAGGATTAATGTCATATATTAGTTTTTGAACATGTTTATAGATGAAATAAATATGGGAGATAAAGTAATCGAGGTCTGGATTGAAGTTGGAAAGCTTTGGAGTTTAAAAATGGTGGAAAAAGCACTTAGGGAAGATGACTGGTATTTGGTCGATCGATCGACCCCTTCAATTATTGTAAAACATGAGACTGTAGATATTTTCGTCACGGTCGCGTGGGCACCGATCTCATATTTTTTTTATTTTTTTTGGATTTGATATGATTTTTCTACGATACGGGGCGCGAGACCGACATCTTTAGGAAGAAATAAATTTGGGTTATTTGGAGATGTCCGTAGATGAGTGAAGGACTTTGAAAAAAATATAAAGGAACATTATTTTATCGTTGGATTAGATAGGGATGAATTCAGGTTATGGAATGAACGACACTCGATAATATGTGTCAAAAATATACGAACGTATTCGAATGAGAATTTTGGATGAGTTTAACATACAGGCTGGTATCTTAAGGTGTAATTTAATTGATAAAAATTAAATGGAACCTAATACTTAGAGTCTTATGGGATGAGTATTAAGGACTATTAAATTTAATAAGGGTGTTAAACTTATTAACCGAATTTGGTGAAATGAATTCTAAAAGGTTAAAATACGGTCCAATAAAGGGAGTCCGGGCATTTTGGTTGAGTGATACCACATGGAAAAAATTAATTGAGGTGATAGTAATTAAATTAAGGGTCGGGGTTTTGACTCTAATATTTCTCAAGCTAGTGCTACGGGAGTTAGGCACAGATTAGCCGGTTTAATTTATTATAGAGATATATAATAAATTATCGAATAGTGAATTTAACGAGAGGTGTTAATCTTAATTATGGATTTTTGTATAAAAAATTTTAAAGGGTGAAGATACAAACCATATGAGTGAGTCAAAGTATTGTAGTTGGGTGACACTACTTTATTAAATTAATTAATGTGAAATTGATTAGATTAATCAGTTTAATTTTAAATGTAAAGAATTCGGGGGATGAGCGAACCTATGACTTAGATCAATAGGATATGAGTGAATTACCTACTGCAATATTTTTAAGGAAAATTGGCACACTTCGAGTAGTGAGGGATACTTGGGAATATACGATGAGACGTATAATTGAAATTAAATAATACGTAGGATCTTTGGGAGATATATATGCTATGTACGGAATATATGATATAGGTTCTATGTATACTTATAGTGATTTGTATGATTTATTATGTGTATGACATACCTACCATACTGATTTGTATGATTTATTATGTGTATTACATCCTTGGCATTACACCTCCAAACTAGCCTGAAGGATAATACCTTCTTACTTGTGATCGCCCAATAATCATAATAAATTATGCCTTTATCGATAGATTCGGGTCCACTCCCGTTCTAAACCTTCACCGAAGCTACCCTCTGTCCTATATATAGCTTATCCCCCTCACACTTGCACACACATCACGATTGAACGCGTGTACAACCAAACTATGTAGGCTTTGATCCCAAATCATCTTGGGTACGTAAGCGTAATAACGAGTCCTTCTCGTGAGAACAAGCCTCGACAATGTATCTCTCGATATGTTGTCTCAACAGAGATGCATCAATATTTTATATTACCTTTCTATCCCTACTCACACCTCGAACGAGATATCAAATTATCTCAAGTCGTGATTTCTCGCGCATACACACACACTCATTCACGACCACCCATTAACCTAACTACACACATTCATACACATGAACTCTCGAGTACCCAGACCGATTTAAGTGACGTTTATACACCTATCACTAATACAATTTTTCAGACCTAAAAACTTATCTCTGTTTTAAGGGATTATCAAATTAAGGTCTCTAACCAGGTTTAAAAATAAACTAAAAAGTCATCACGTAATGTAAAGAGTGATAATTAGTATATAGATAAAGAAGTATAAAGAACAAGTGGGGTGCCTAACACCTTTACCACTCATAACTCGGTTCCCGAACCCTACAACAAAAATCTCTCAATAATTGCAAACCTAAACCTGACTTAGGATTAGCCCGAAAGGGCTATCCAAACCTTTTGTTTGTTTTTACATAAAATAAACGAGAGACTCTGAACAACTGACAACTCCTCGCACGAAATATATCGAGGCTCACTGGGGCGAGCAATTAAAACTGGATAGGGTGTCTAACAACTTCTAGGGGCAATCATCAAAACTTCAAACCGATAACCCGACCTCTGGGTGGATGCAGCGAATCGAGAGACAAGAACCCCCGCATCCCCGTGTGATTCCCCCCCCCCCCCCGAGCGCATCGCCGCTTGGGGCCCATAACACCACACACACACACTATATATATATATATATATATATATATATGTCTGTGTGTGTGTGTGTGTTTATATTGTGGTGCACTCATTACTTCATTACCCATATCTTTTAAGAGGAGAAGAATATATATGCCATATATTTTATAAATCATAGTTAACATGTTATGAATTGTAATGATTAAACAAACTTCTCAACAATGTTAAGGCATTGTCACATCTTATTTCTCTAATAACCTGTTATTTTTATATACATTGGTGACTTGATGTCTTGTTTTAGTGTATGACAAGAGCTCAGGTTTTGTTCTATTTGAGCTCAAGATTGCATTCCTTGGTTTGTCTATCTTATTTTCCTCTGAAGAGACTATTTCAAGTGTCATAGGTGATATATTTTCTTAAGATATTTGTAATCTTTTGTCACGGGAAAACGAAGGATGGTAATGTAGCTCAATTTTTTTCTTTGTTCATTGATTTGTGTTCACGGTATACGATTCTACTAGTCTGTTCACTCCTGATCCTCGTAATCTGATTGCATGGCTGAGGTCACAAAGAGTATAACGAGTAGGTGAAGAACCTGCACTATCTATGCATTTAATAATTAGGTAGGGAGAAAGATAATATAAAGGAACTAAAAAGAACTTAGATCAAGTATCGTGGAAAACATTTGAGGGTGTGTTAGCTTGGTTGTCATTTGGTTTGACTAAATATTATTTTACTCTTTGTTTAAGAGGTTTTTCAGAATAGATTCATGATCAATATTTCTTCAACGAAAATTTTCAACTTCAACCTGACTTCATTCATGTCATAACCATTAATAAACGCCACATATGATGGGGGTAAAGGAATTAAAAGACATTAAATACCCCGTAGCTTAACATATCTTAAAAATGAAATTCTTAAAATAGAAAATGAGAGTGAAAAGTCTCGACAGTAGATTACAAAATAAAAAAGTAATTACCTATTTTTGAAGATAATATACTTTATTCTTAGATTGAATAAAGTAATCCTAAAGTCTAAGTGAAAAAATATTTACTAAGTTTAAATCCAAATATTATTCTTTTTAATTAAGACAATGATTCTAAAAATTTGGAAACGTAAAATAATATCACAAAAGAGGATGTATTAGGGAAACCCCATGCTGATAAGAATGACAAATGCACTATGATATACTTTTACAAAAGGAAGCTGTGAGACACTTACACCTTTTATAAGTATTTCATCAAGCAACTTAAAAATCTACACCTATGATGTGTGAGGGTATCTAAAGGTTGGAATGGGTGTAGTAAAGTGTATGGTGATATAAATCTGACAAAATATTTTTTGATCTTTTAGGAAGAAAACTAAAAATCAAGAACAAAGATTTTGTAGAAATATTTGTTCTAAAAATTTGAGTTATAAATTTTCTCTATATTTTCAATAAAATGAAAACTCAAAAGGAAAAGCTTGAAGAACACAAAGAAGAAGAACGAAAATATGCTTTCAAATCTGATTGGGTGTGATTTGCCAAATTGTTTTCTTTTTCTCTTTCTTCAAGTTGGAAGAGTGTTGGTCATATGAGTTATATAAAAAAATTAGGGATACTAGGGAGGATTATAGTTCACGTGTCAAACACACAAAGCTCCAAGGGTCAATTCTAATACAGATAGACCAAATATTTGTCCTTTACATGCTTTCCAGAGAGATTTTATGGAAAACATACTAAAAAGTGACTTTGCAAAAAGTGAAAGTCTGTTAGTTACAAATTCTCTATAGTGAACCAATGCTTAGCTATAGTAAACTTATGGCAAATCAGGTCATGGTATGAGACAAAGTTTTTGCATTGACCAAATTTTGCAGCAACGAGGCTTCATTTAAGAGAAACACAACTTTGATGTAATGAACTTGAAGCAAACCTATTCACACCATAAGCGATGAATGAGTTTTCCAATTTTGATTATAAAAGTTTTGGAAAAGTATTTTAAGAAAAACTCCAAAATATGTTGGACTCAACCAAGTGACGAACATTTTAAAATACAGTAAAGATGTATTTTTTAAGATATATATATATATATTTACATAATAGTAATAATATATTTCATCATACATTTGACATTCCACAAAAAAACATACACAAAGTTAAATTTCAAAAGTATTTTCCTTTTTATTTAAACATTTAATGGTGGAGGTGGTTTTAAGTTCGCTATTTAAATTAAACCTTTTCCTAAGTTGTGTACTTGATCCGTTGGCATGAATGATAGAGGATGAATCTTTACAGTGTCCTCTTGGATAAAGAATTAATGAAGCTTTTGTTCGATGAATTTAAATAATCTAATCCTATGGGGCACTTATACAAGTACTCTTACAATCACCCCCTTCGTTGAATTCTGAGACAAAACATGTGAAAAGAGAAATTACAAGTAAATGAAGAAAATATACACCTATGGCATGACTCATCTGACCAAATGCATAAAACGTATAAAATACAAGTTCAAGTAACTAATTCATTAAGACACTCATGCTTCCTTAAAGATCTCTTGAACATTTATTTTCCTGCCGCACACTAGTAAACTCATTAAAGTGCCAATATGGAATAAAAAGAGAGGGAATATATGAATAATAAGATTAGCATGTGAATATAGCATTGTGTACATATTGTCATAAAATTATCAAAAAGTAACTCCCCCTAACTATGTAATCCCGCTCAATAAACTTGATATAAAAAGAAACACTCTTAGATACTAAACATTGATAAGACTGAATACTCCCTATATCTACAAACTTCTTCCGCCTTTTATCATTAAAAGCAACAAAGGAAAAAGCTAAGCATATAATGAGATAATATAAAGCTAAGTATTTTAAGAGAGTATAACATGCTAATCAAACTAACAAAATGAGAGCGAACCATATAGTGAGTGAGCAATTATAGTGAAGTCAAGGCAATAGATAGTATTTGTATAGCAAGCCTAAATAACTACACATGGAGATGCAAAATATATTAAGCAAAGATATATGGAAAGTTATGCAAAAACTTAATAAGCATTTCATTCAAAATAAAGAGTTTTAAGGATTAAAAAGATGGAATCAATTACAGATCAAATCGTAATACTCTTAACCAAATAAATCCTCCCCCCAAAAAACCAAAACACATTCTTCTTCTTCTTCTTCTTCAAAATATTTTACATAATACACATATCTTAAACACCGTGTGCGAAGTCTGCAAGGCGTCCCTAACACTAACTAACTCAGTGCTTATGTCTCGTAGAAAATTCTCGAAAGAAGATGAACCCATCAAACTCAAGGAAGAATAAAACCTCAGAGATTCATCAAAGGCGATCAAGAATCTTGAACACACTCATGTATACATTTGAGATAGAATCTCATCCAACTCTTCTTGCGAACGAGATTTTATTGAAGATCGTCTACACAACCAAATTTTACACCATCGACACAACGACATCATTGCGAAATGAATGATCCATTACACTGAAATTCCTAGCCACACAAATAGGTATAGCATGTGGAAAAAATATTTTTTGAAAAAGAAAATTCTTTTTTACTTTGGTGAATTTTTTAAAGAATTTTAAAAAATATTTTAGATTTTTTAAGGGACTCTTTCTAATTTTTTATGCTATAGTATTTTTAGCCACAAACTTTTAGTGGAATTTTAAAATGTCCCTTATAGTTTTTACAACCTACATGGGTTCTAAATATTTTACTTCGTTAGAAGATCTAAACATTCCAGTGTTCCCCGCACTTGGACCGCGAGCCGACTGCGCTAAAATGAGCCCCACGACCGAGGCATACAGACCCACAACTACATCAGTGGTTTTCTGCTATAGTGGCTCAACCGATCACTATAACGAGGGTGAGGCTGGCTATAGGGGGGTTTGTGGTGTGTGGTAGCGGGTAGTTGGTTAGAATGTTTGCGCCTCCTTTTTTATTATTATTTAATTGTTTGTTTTTCTTTTATTTCATTTTTTCCTTGATCAACAAGCTTTATAAAAGATTTGTTCTTATTGGTTGTTTAAGGCTTTTAAATGGTTTGGAATCTTTTTAAAATATGATCTCAAATGAAATTTTATAAAAGACTTTCGTGAGTCTAAAACAAATAACCCCTCTTTTATTTTTGAGAGAACGCTTTAGAGTTTTTAACCCCAAAAATCTCCTAAAAATACTTTTTGGTTTTGGTTCCTATTTTAATGTTTTATAAAAACCCTTTGCACATAAAATAACATATTTTAACTGTGTTTTAATGTTGTATAAAAACCCTTTGCACATAAAATAACATATTTTAACGGTGTTTTCTGAAAAAAAAATTCTCACAATTTCAATTAAAAATCTGTGGAGGTTTTGAGCTTTGGTTGTGATCAAAGTTTGATAAGGATTTTAAGATCGGCGAGCCAGTTGACTTGGATTATGATCCAAGATTCGTTTGCGAGACTGGTGAGCTAGAAATCAAAGTTGCAATGGAGATTCAATTAGATTCATCCATTTTAATAGATAAGTGGATACCGAGTCCCGAGGGTTGTGGCTGTCAAGTAAAATCTTTGGTGGAGAATGACAAAACTAGTCCTACAGAGGTTTAAACTTTAAATCAAAGACGATTTGCGGCTCTGGTCAAACGAAGGATTGTAAGTCATATTTCTACTTTTTGTAATCTCTAAAATTTTTATACTAGTGGACTTGTGTGAGGGATGGCTACGTGTTTTTTTTCCGAGAGGGTTTTCACGTTAAATGACCGTCTCCTTATTTATATGATTAGTTTTATTTTTCACCATTGTCAATTTCTATCAGATCATATGAAATTTGGACCTAATTAATTAATTGGTAAACTATAAAATTGGATTAATTAATTTGGTTAGGAATAAATTAAAACCGATTATTTAATTTGCACCATATTTACATTATGTTAATTAATTATATTTTGAATTAATAAATTACCATCGGGATTAAAATTGGATATGATTAATTTGAGATTAATTTATTTTATCGACCCATAGGTAATTTTTCACTATCTTCAAAGTAGATGCGGATTCGATCTCAAGATTTTTTTTCACTAATTGAATCATAGATTTTTCAAGAACTCAACCTCAAGACAAATAAAGTCATCATCACTTCATTCTAAAGAAAGTGGTTCACCAAACACAATAAGTTGAGCTTCCACATTGCTCACACTACTCTCACCCATTGTAGCCCTTTCTTGTTCAACACTGGCTAACATGGTGGAGAGTTTTATGTTATGCTTTTCGAGTTTTGTAGAGTCCTAATAAAGCTTAAGATATTCGATTTGAATATCAAATTCCTTTTCCTTAATAGTTCTCAAAGAGGGATATAAACTAATAACATCCTTAAAATATGTGGAAGGAACATTAAAGTTCTCCATATCATCTAAATCGTTAAACTTTTCTTGGTCCATAAAAGAGGTATACTCACTAACATGAGAATGGTCTTCCGAGTCTTGTAATCATCACTCAAAGTGACTTGATAAGCATTTTTACCACTACCTTGACTTGTTTCCGAGGGATATTTCTTAGTCACATGACCTCGACTGCCACAATTAAAACAAGTGATGGTTTTAGAGGATCAACCTTTATTTCTCCATTTCCTTGAACAATTTATACCCTAGACGAGTTTGTTTTTGAAATCCTTTTGGTTGAAATTGTATTTTCCATGTCTTAGAAAATTTCCTAGTGATAAAGGCCATATCCTCCTCACTAAAATCAAAATACAAGATGGAGTACCTTGTGAGATTTATCCTTAAAATCGATACTATTCTCTTTATTAGCTACTCCTTGACGAAAGCCCAAATTCGCCTTTCAAGTTTGAAAGGAGCTAACTACGTCATCTACATGCATGGGTGTTTTGAGAAGAGCTTTAACATCATCAATGGTATAAATATTTATACTAAACCTATATGGAAGGAATCTTAGGATTTTTTTTATCACAATTTCCTCTTTGACCACCTTTCCTAAAGCGAAGGCGGAAATAACTTCATCGCTTAACTTGACATAAAATTTATAAAAAGTTTTGGTCTTTTTCATGGTAAGAAGATCAAAAAGGGTAGTTACCATTGACGCTTGAAATTATTAATGGTGGATGTGCCTTCATGGTTTTTTTGTAAAACATCCCACGCCGCCTTGAATATTTTGCCGGTTGAAATATTCCTAAATACACTAACGATCACACAACCAAAAACTTCATTATGACTTTTACTATTCCACCCACTTTCCTTTAGATTATCGCCATCCTAACTTGATCTAACCTTTCCAATTTGGACACCATTAATAACAACCATGTAGCAGTTCCAACCCGTTAATACACTATTCCATACCCTCTTATCTAAAGACATTAAATAAACCGTCATATGTACTTTAAAATAAGAATAGATCCTACCATTAAATGGAGGAGGTCGTATATTCGAACTTCCATACATTTCTCCCAAAAAGGATATACTTTAGGATTCTAAGCCTAATACAAAAAGTCCCGTTCTGATACCAGTTTAAAGTGCAAAGTCTTGACAGTAGCTACCCAAATAAAAGTAATAATGTAATATTGAAAGATAATTTATTTTATTCTTGGAAAGGGAAAAGAAATCCTAAATCCTATGAGAATTTTTTTACTAAGTTTAGAATCCAAAATTTATCTTCTTTAGTTAAGAAAATGATTCCAAAAATGCGGAAAGGTAAAAAAATATCAGCAGACCGTATGTACGAGGGAAAACCCCACTAACGGGAAAAACTCAGGCCAATAAGAATGAGAAATGCACTATGGTATAATTTTACAATAGAAAACTGTGAGATATTTACCAAAATTTCAACACCTTTCCCACTATATATTCCGAGGAATATATTAACACCTCAAGCATGCTGTACAATTACGATCGATTTTTTTTCTATAACTAATTTCTTCAAATCCTTGTCTAGATAAAAACTTCTTTTAAGTTGAAGAAAAATTTGTTCCTATTGTTGGAATCTCAATCAACCATAAAAGCTACACAAAGGATGTGCAAGGATATCCTAAGGATGTAATGGGAGTAAGGGAGTGTATAGTGCTCCAAATCTCGCCAAATATTTTCAAGCTTTTTTTGGAAGAGAACTTAAACTGAAGAACAAAGGATACAATCCCTATATTTTTGAATAAAAAGTGTTCTATCTGCTCTTCTTCTTTTAAAACCACTTTTTAAGAAGTAGACAGTCAACCTATTATAACAAGCTCTTAGAGCTTATTTAAGTACATATAAGGCATTATGGATCCTCAACACATGATTGGAAAACTTAATAATTCAAACCCCTTTGGGTAGTTCAACACACACTTCTTCATTCAAAAAACCATTTAGAAAATTAGTTTTGGCATCTATTTGATAAATCTTGAATTTCATAAAACATGTAATGACTAAAAAATGGTCGAACACTACCTAACCTTACAATAGGGAAAAAGGTTTAATCAAAATCCACACCTTCAATTTTAGAATAGCCTTGAGCTACAAGTCTTGCTTTATTTCTCACAATTACACTATGTTCGTTGAACTTGTTTTTGTAAACCCATTTAATACCTGTGATGTTTTGATCATGTGGTTTAGGCACTAATTCCCAAACTTTTAATATTTTAAATTGGTCTAATTATTATTGCATTGCTCCAATCTAATGTTGATCATTTAAAGCTTCTTTCAAATTTTTAGATTGAATTTGAGATGTGAAACATTGAAAATTGAGTTTATTTATAGGTTTATTTCTTTTTTTCACACCACTTTCATGATTTCATATGATTCTAGATGGTGTATGATCTCTTTGAACCCTAGTATTAATTCCCACCCTCTCTCTCTCCTTCTCTCTCTTTCTCTCATTGAGTTTAATTTTGGGAAGAAGTTACCTAAATGTTTCTCTTAAATGAAATAGACTCCCCTAAATCAACATTTCTACTCTCCATAATATTATGATCTAAATCCTCTCCCTCAACTTCATCATCCAAAGTTATGACACATGAGATATCACAATAACCACATTGTCTATCTCCATCACTTTCTTGATCTCAAAGTTATAAACACGATATTCTTGGCTATTTTATGAATATCCAGGAAATATTCCTCCCTCACTTCTTGAATCAAACTTAGACAAATACTCCCTATCTTTTGGACACTTACTACCAAACACTTTGAAGTACTTAATAATAGGCTTATTTATTTTCCAAATCTCATATGGAGTTTTCTTGGTGAAAGGTCTAAGAAAAACCTGTTAGATGTATGACAAGCCGTATGCATAATTTCCACCCAAAACATTTAAGGTAAGTTTTTACCTTTTAGCGTGTACCTTTCCATTTCTTTCAATGTTCAGTTCTTCCTCTCAACAACTCCATATTGTTGTAGAGTCGCAATAGTAAAAAAATCATGTTTGATTCCAGCTTCATCACAATATTTCTCAACCTTGGAATTAATAAATTTAGAACCATGATCACTCCTAAGTCTCATAATTGGTAGTGATTGTTCATTTTGAATTTTCTTGCAAACTAAAACAATAATCTAAAACAAAAAATGTTTGTCTCTCACAAACCCCATGAATTTAGATCTAGAAAAATCATCAACCATCACAAAATAATATCTGTTCCCTATAATACTTTTCGTATTTGAGGGACCCATCAAATTAACACGTACTAATTCTACAGGTCTAGAGGTAGTAATCTCACTCAATTTCTTATGGTAACTCTTGGTTTGTTATCCCTTCTGACATGTTCCACAAACATTACTCAAAGATTTTCCTAACCTAGGAAAACCCCTAACTATAATTTTCTTAGACAAATTATCCCAATCTCTGAAGTTGATATGTCCTAGTCGTTGATGCCATAAGTCAATGGACTCCACTTTAGCATTTTGACACATAACTTTGGATTCACTTGTAAGAACATTAAAATTCTCGCTTGACTTATTCCATCTCATCAAATCTCCATTTTCTTAATTTCTCACTAATCACTCATATAAGGATATGATTTTATAAATGTTCATTTAACATCTAGGAAATTTTTCTGTATATCCTAGATCACTACAAGTATGTCTAATACCACTACATTCGGCATGTCTCCACGTTCATCCATGACGGCCTCGACTTGGATTCGAAGTTATCATGAACCCACTACCTTCATATGTGCATAGTGCAATAACATTGTCCTATCATGCATCGTGCCTCTTCAACATTCATCTGTTCCCACTACTCCACTCACAATTATGGTAAAATAATTTAATTGGAGTTTTTAATATTTGCATAAATATTTGGGGGCATTTTTAAAATAAAATTTTGAAGTCTGAAATATTTTATCTTGAAATAAGATTTTTTTGAACAAGTACACGTCGTTCAGATCGTTGGAATGACATATATTGTCGTTCAAACAACATCTCATCTCGTACGAAGTCGATCTAACAACACTTGGCATCGTTCGAGCGACACTCCATCTTGTTCGAGCGAGCCACCGCCTCGAGTTCTATATTTAAGCACAGTTCATTCTACACATTTTTCAAGTCTTAGCACTGTCATTTTTGCAGTTCTTCTGCATTAAAACATACCTCATTTTTCATGTTTTATACACTGTTTGGATTCACAAACAATTTCCAATCATTTATGTGAATCCTCTAAACCCAAGAAATTTGTTCTACACATCTGGAGTTCTTGTGGAGAAGAAAAAGGCTGATTTTCCACTGCTAATCTTGGAGTTCTTACGGGACCTCTTGCTGATGATATCGAATCGACACCTGCGGGTATTTTGTGTGTCACTATATTTTATTGTAATCCTTGTAAGTAGAGATTTACAAATTATAGTGAAATAAAAAGGTTTTGCCCCTTTGGGGGATTTTTCCTCAAATTGTGACTGTTTTGCATGTTTGATTTATTTCATCTATCTGTCACAATTATTTGCAAGAGTTAAGACTAATTGGGATAAAATTGGAATTTAATTAAATAAGTTGGACATTGATTGCTGGCGCACTCTTAAAATGGTATCAAAGCCATTTACACAATTTTACCATGTAAATTTTTTTGCAAAATTTTTTATGGATATCAATTTTGTTTAAAAAATTGATCTTTGAAAAAGCTCAATTTCAATGGAAAACTTATATAATAGAGTTCCAATTTTTGACGGGTCAAATTATGCATATTTGAAAGCTCGTATGAAATCTCACTTAAAGTCCATAGAGGAACGTGTTTGGGTTGTGTGTGAAAGAGGGTGGACGCCTTGTAATACCCCATATTTTATGGCTTTTAATTATGAGGTTAATTAAATGGAATTACTTTTAATTCTGGGATTTATTAAATTAATTTGGGATAATTAATTGGAAAATTTATTCGGATTTAAATGCTAGCGGGACGAGAGTTAGTGGGTTATTATTATGTTGTTGAATTTTACTGAGTTATTATGGTAATATGTGATCATTGAATTTATTAAAATTGTAGTGAATTGAAAATACGGTATTTTCGATAATTTATTTGGGACATGCGTGTCAGTCGTGTCAAGACCCAATTTAATGGATTTAAAAGTATTTTATTTTTATGTCATCCGTATGAGATTTTTGAGTGCGCCAACGTGTCCGAAAGGGTCGAGATAGTCAGAAAACACTAGCCGGGGGTTTAGTTTGGGTCCCGGGGCATTTTTAGGCCAACCCGGCAACCCGAAAGGGTATTTGGGTAATTTTAAAAATTAAGGAATTAAGACCCACGATTTTTAGTGTTGATTTATTTATTTTTGTTTAGGCTATTAGGGCCATTATCAACCAAAAACAAAGAGGGGAGTTACGTGAGTTAGAGGAGAGGTTACAAAAAGTCCCCAAACCAAAATCACCACGCACCACCACCAATTTGGCCGGAACTGTGATCGAAAAGAAGAAAGGACCAGCCCTTGAACAATAATAACGGATTAGAATATCAGATTTACGGGAAAGTGATTTATCTTGCAAAGATTCATGTAACAACCCACGTAATTTTTGTGCTATTTTAATTAATATTTGGAAAATGGAGGAAAATAAAGTTTTTGATAAAATTATTTTTATTGCTCAAATATGTTGAATATTGTTTTTAAAGGCGATAATTTCAAATGGTTTCGAAAACGGAGTTAAAACGAATTTTAAAATGATTTTTAAATGTTTTTAACTCTTGGAGTTGTTTTGACTTCCAACTTTTCATTTCTTTGCCTTATTTAAAGGAGTCTTTTGGATTCCAACTCTTCATTTCTTTGCATTATAAAAGGAAGTCGTGGGCAAGCCTTTTAACATACTTTTGGCACAAATTTTGGCAGCAAATATATTTTATATTCCTCTTCTTTTTATATACACATTGACCATTGAGATTTGTGAGTTCCAACCTTAGATTAGAGGTGTTCTTGGGGCTATTTTGTTGGAGGTTATTGGAGGAGATTTTGTAGATCTTTTGAGTTGATCTTGAGGATGTGATCGTTGGTTTCTCATCATGGTTTGAGGTATGGGGTTTTACACAATATGCTCCTTAAATCTCGCGAGTGTCATTCTCTTTGAATTCTTGTTTAATTGAACTCATATTTGAATCGATAAATTCATTGAAATATGGAAAATAATTGTTGAAATTATTTTGATTCATGTGGTATCATTATATTGTTGATGAGCACGTTGTCATGAGATTTTAATATGGCACGGATGTTGGGCACCGACCAAACTTCCTGTTTCCCGGGCTATGGCTTGATAAAGCATATACGGATGCGGTGAGGTCTGGTGACTCGGTTAAAGTGGTGTTGAGAAATTATATTGATAAATGCTTTGAGATTTGCATTTTGATTTGAATATTCGTACTCGTGTTATTACGTTTTATTCATCGCTAAGATATATTTGTTGGGCATCTTTCTTGTCGTATTGTGTACTTCCCCATATTTTCTTTTAGTGGCAGGTTAGCGCGGATTTTGGGGTGCTATGGAGATTGATTTTAGTGAGGATTGTTTGGGAAAGATTTGTATTATTTTGATGTATAGAGCATTGGGATTTATTTTATTCGAGTTAGATAGTTGTTGTATTTTTATTCTAGAGACTTGTTGTAATTGAAGAGATTGAGATTAGGGGATTTATATTATTATGGGTTTATTTAGATGCTCTATACCTTGTTACTTGTGGATTTAGTTTAGTTTTATCGCATTAGCGCTCCGTTCGCTCTCCCCGAGCGGGCGGGGTGTTACAATTCAAAGTATATACTTTACATGTTTTTATAGAATTGAAGATTTCTCATAAATAATGAAAATTGAATGGTTTAAATCATAATCTGGGTAGGAATTGCATGTAGGTTTATGTTGGAGATGATAACAACTACGAATTGATGATTGATGGGTAGAGAATTTAGAAATTTGATGGGATTATGGGATGTTCTTAAAGAAATAGGAAAACTAGGTTTTTATATGATTTTTGGGTATTTTGATCTAAGAAAGTGATGTTATATGTTGATTTGATGAATCTAAAACGTGGGGAATGAAGTAAACATGTTAGTAGGATGATTAGTATATTCATTTGTGAGTTTTGGACGTTAGAATGAAGATTTAGTGGTGTAAAAAGTTGATAAATTGTAACTGTTAAGATTTATGGGCTGATACCTGCTTGGTCGATCGATCGACCCCTTCTGATTTTTGTCAAATGTTTCTCTTTAATGTTTGGGGAGTATTCCAAAGCCAATGTTGATTATAAGGGTGATTAATATAATATTGTGGGACTTAGATAAAGTCAGTAGGGTCTCAGTTATTATCGGAGAATGTTATGACTTACGAAATTGATTGCTATTGCTTACGAGGGCCTACCGAGTGAGCTACGATTTGAAAGCGTTCAAATTGAAACTATAATGGGAATTTATGATGATGTAAGGTTAAGAGCAGTAACGGAGGTACTTTAAGTACTGAGATAACATTAGAAACTTATAAGAGGCCTAGTAACCTTTTGAGATAGGTTTAAGTACCCAGATTAATACGAAGAGAGAGTTATCAATCGGAATATATATATATTATGTGTAATATTCGGGGTAAAATTGCTACGTACGAGATTAACTAGATTAAATATGTGAACATCTATATTGATATATGATTACTTAGGTTGTGTGAATGCCTAGTGTATGGATTTCTTATGTGAATGACATACCTATCATACTTGCTATCACAGGAGGTTAGTTTTATTTTAGAAAAGGACCCTCTTATCCTTGTGTGCCTTCGGGGGGATTTAGACTGGTACCTTAAGGACATAGGTCTGTGAATGACTTATTTGTGAGTCAATAAGTCAGCTGACCATGGGAGCGTAGGTATGTGCGTGACCCAAGGGTAAGTGAACTATGTTCGCCTGTAATATGTGTGATTTATATTTAAACGGTTCCTGAGAGATTAGGAACACGTGATCCTTACGTAAGTGATGTACATGGATTTGATAGCAGAGTATGTGTGCACCGCAGCTGAGCCTAGGGGTTCCATATATGTATTTATGTACTGAGAGTGATTTACTTATTTATTTGTGATGGGTTCATTGTTGCTTAGTAGATGTGAATGACTAAGATATTCGAATGGGTTAAGAAGGAGAATTTAACCAATACTTGAGATAAGTAATTTGATGAATGTGAATATGGGTAATAAATATGGCTTATTTGGGGGTCACATGTAGATACTCTGTATTTCCTTGAGGGGTTACCAACTTATAGATCAGTATCGAGTTCCTTCGAACATATGGGACAAGTTGTACGGAAGGAGAGAAATTGTTATATACTTAGGTGATTTACATTATGAGATAGTGATCACACCGGTAAGTGGTCCTATGCAGTATTATTCAGAACTAAGGGGAGATCCCCGAAATCCACCTTCAATGTGGGGTAGCAGGAAGTAGTGGAAATAGCATTTCGCTCTGAGGGTTGTATCACCTATAGCACGAGGTGTAGCGCAAGGTGATTGACGAATGGTGGATTGTATGAAAGAAATTTTGGATTCATGGTGATCTTTTCATTTCCAAATCGGGTATAACTAGTAAGTGGGGTATATTGTGGTAATGGAGAAAAGATATTACCTAATGGTAGAGTTGGGGGAAAAAGCACCCGTATCTATTTATAGTGGACTAGGTGCTTACAAATGTTTGCATAACACCAACCGGCTGAAGTGGTTTTACCTTGTGTAAAAGTCACAATGTCGAGAACAGAGATTCAACGAATGGGCAAGAGTAGTCAGATGTGTTATTGATTTCTTCCAGAGTGGGAGCTTGGTGTTTTGATAAACGCGGGAGTTAATGCGTAGTGAGGTGCGGGCTCAAAATTATATTGAGATAATGCGGCCAATGATGTATAGGCTATTTTTATTCGAATGTTGTTTAGTAAGAGCACAACGTGAAGTGCATCTATTGTAGTGTAATCTAATAAAGTATCAAAACTATTAAACAAGCTTGTTGTGAAGCGAGGGCTTTAGTGATTGGGCCTTTCCTTATATTTTGTTTGAGTAGCGAAGGATACCTAATTTTTCCAGGTATACCTTACTTTTCCGAATTTCGGGATGAAATTCCGTTATTAGGGGGGAGTATGTAATACCTCGTATTTTTATGGCTTTTAATTATGAGGTTAATTTAATGGAATTACTTTTAATTATGGGATTTATTAAATTAATTTGGGATAATTAATTGGAAAATTTATTCGAATTTAAATGCTAGCGAGACGAGAGTTAGTATTGGGTTATTATTATGTTGTTGAATATTACTGAGTGATTATGGTAATATGTGATCATTGAATTTATTAAAATTGTCGTGAATTGAAAATACAACATTTTCGGTAACTTAGTTGGGACGCGCGTGTCAGTTGTGTCAAGACTCAATTTAATGGATTTAAAAGTATTTTATTTTTATGTCATCCGTATGAGCTTTTTGAGCACGCCAACGTGTTCGGAAGGGTCGAGATAGTCAGAAAACACTAGCCGGAAGTTTAGTTTTGGTCCCGGGGCATTTTTAGGTCAAACCGGCAACCCGGAAGGGTATTTGGGTAATTTTAAAAATTAAGGAATTAAGACCCACGATTTTTAGTGTTGATTTATTTATTTTTGGTTAGTCTATTAGGGCCATTATCAGCCAAAAACAAAGAGGGGAGTTACGTGAGTTAGAGGAGAGGTTACAAAAAGTCCCCAAACCAAAACCACCACCCATCACCACCAATTTGGACGGAATTGTGATCGAAAAGAAGAGAGGACCAGCCCTTGAACAACAATAACGGATCAGAATATGAGATTTACATGCAAGTGATTTATCTTGAAAATATTCAAAGCATATACTTTACATGTTTTTATAGAATTGAAGATTTCTCATAAATAATGAAAATTGAATGGTTTAAATCATAATCTGGGTAGGAATTGCATGTAGGTTTATGTTGGAGATGATAACAACTACGAATTTATGATTAATGGGTAGAGAATTTTGAAATTTGATGGGATTATGGGATGTTCTTGAAGAAATAGGAAAACTAGGTTTTTATATGATTTTTGGGTATTTTGATCTAAGAAAGTGATGTTATATGTTGATTTGATGAATCTAAAACGTGGGGAATGAAGTAAACATGTTAGTAGGATGATTAGTATATTCATTTGTGAGTTTTGGACGTTAGAATGAAGATTTAGTGGTGTAAAAAGTTGATAAACCGTAACTGTTAAGATTCTGGGCTGATACCTGTTTGGTCGATCGATCGACTCAAGAATGTCGATCGATTGAACCATCGATCGATCGACCCCTTTTCTTCGATCGATCGACCCCTTCTGATTTTTTTCAAATGTTTCTCTTTAGAGTTTGGGGAGTATTCCAAAGCCAATGTTGATTATAAGGGTGATTAATATAATGTTGTGGGAGTTAGATAAAGTCAGTAGGGTCTTAGTTATTATCGGAGAATGTTATGACTTATGGAATTGATTCCTATTGCTTACAAGGGCCTACCGAGTGAGGTACGATTAGAAAGTGTTCAAATTGAAACTATAATGGGAATTTATGATGATGTAAGGTTAAGGGCAGTAACGGAGGGACTTCAAGTACTGAGATACCATTAGAAACTTATAAGAGGCCTAGTAACCTTTTGAGATAGGTTTAAGTACCAAGATTGATACGAAGAGAGAGTTATCAACCGGAATATATATATTATGTGTAATATTCGGCGTAAACTTGCTACGTACGAGATTAACTAGATTAAATGTGTGAAAATCTATATTGATATATGATTTCTTAGGTTGTGTGAATGCCTAGTGTATGGATTTATTATGTGTATGACATACCTATCATACTTGCTATCACGAGAGGTTAGTTTTATTTTGGAAAAGGACCCTCTTATCCTTGTGTGCCTTCGGGGGGATTTAGACTGGTACCTTAAGGACATAGGCCTATGAATGACTTATTTGTGAGTCGATAAGTCAGCTGACCATGGGAGCGTAGGTATGTGCGTGACTCACGGGTATGTGAAATATGTTTGCCTCCAATATGTGTGATTTGTATTTATACGGTTCCTGAGAGATTCGAAACACGTGATCCTTACGTACGTGATGTACATGGATTTGATAGCAGAGTATGCGTGCACCGCTGCTGAGCCTAGGGGTGACATATATGTATTTATGTACTGAGAGTGATGTACTTATGTATTTGTGATGGGTTCATTGTTGCTTAGTAGATGTGAATGACTAAGATATTCGAATGGGTTAAGAAGGAGAATTTAACTAATACTTGAGATAAGTAATTTAATGAATGTGAACATGGGTTATAAATATGGTTTATTTAGGGGTCACGTGTAGATACTCTATTTTAAAATGCGAAGGCAAGATTGGTACAAACTAGTTTGATACTGGCATAACTAGGATGGGTTAAAGGCACACGTTAGGCGTGTACAATAGTTGCGAGGTAAGAAACTCATGTGAGAGTACGCAACTAACGTGTTTATAATATGTGATGTTTAATTATAATTTAAACACTTGCTAAACTTTTAAACTGTTTTCACATCGGGCCCTGACCCGTTTTCCTCCAAATCTATTTTTGTTTTGTAAAAAAAATTTAGGTGCCCAGCCACAGGGACACCAAGCATAGGAGTTCCATTCTGATGACGTGCTGTAGCTGCTGTGGAAGTTACAGGATCTTGGTAGTAGACGCTCTCATTTTATCCTTGATTCTTTCAGAGTCATTCGTATCAATTAGGGCATGTCGCCAATTCTTATTTAGAGGTTGTAGTTACAGACTTTCAGTATGTCATTTTTTTGTTTATTATTTATTTAGACTCTTGTATTGGGACATTTATTTACTCTGGCATCTTTATTATTGGAGTGTTTACTCCAGACTTATTTGATTTCTTCTCGATGAGCATTTTTATGTGATTGGTTATGCGATTGATGGTTTATTAGTAAAATTCTTATTTATTGGTTAACTTATTTAATAAAATTTGACATCTCTCTTTTAAATATTAAGTGGATAGTAATTAATTAAATATTTTTCGACAGTGATGCTAAGACTGAACCAACTTGATATTCTTTATTAATTTAATAAAGGAGTAGCTACTCGGTATTTAATTAGACGGGGTGTTACACGCCTTCCACTATTACTATAGATAATGTAACTACTTTAAAATCTGTGAATGCATGTACTGAGGGTGAATTTAAATGGGGCACATATAACTCACGTGGGCTTAGTACGATTTCTGGAGCCGTCACACCTGATGAGTTTCGACGCATCGTGACGTGTATCACGTCAGAAGAAGCATGGGATGTTCTTTAACTTACTCATGAAGACACTAATGCAATTAAAGAATCAAAATTGCAAAATTTAACTACACAATTTGAAACTATCACTATGCTTGATTCTAAGTGTTTTGATGAATTTTATGCATGCTTATCTGATATTGTAAACACTAGTTTCAACTTAGGTGAACATATTCCTGATGCTAGAGTAGTTAAGAAAATTTTGAGATCATTGCCTAAGAGATTTATCCCCAAAGTCACTGTGTTAAATTCATTAGATAATTTGAGTAGGCTGAAATTTGAAGAGTTAGTTGGAGACATATAAACCTATGAAATCGACATGTTCTCTAACATACTAACATCAAAAGACAAAGGGGTAGCTCTTAAAGCCTATGCTAGGAGAGTGAGGGGTCAGCAAGAAAGATAAGTGAGTCGTCTTGGAAAAGAGAGGAAGAGTTGTCTGATTCTGAGTTTCATTTTGACTTAGACGATTTGGACTTAATTGCTAAAATTTTAAGAATATTCTCAAATTAAAGAAAAATGGCAATTTTAAAGATAAAAAGAATTTTGAGAAAAATAAATTTGAAAATAAAAATGAAAAGATAAAAATGACGCGCCTAAGAAAGACGAGGAGAGATGTTATGAGTGTGACGGTAGAGGTCATAAGGCATTTGAGTGTCCTACTAGGTTGCGACGTCAAGGCAAAGTTGCTCTTAAGGCCTCCCTTAGTGACGACAGTGAGGTCGAGTCGGTGGATTCTTGAGATGAGTCACTGCATGAATGTAACTTCACCGCATTCATAACTAGTCATGTGAGTAATGATAGTGCACCTCACGACGATGAGGATGCTACTTCACAGGGACACCTCGACAGTGGAAGCGATGTGAGTGAGGGGGGATGCTGCAAGTGAGAGCGAGAGTGATTTATAACGCGCGTATGCTGATTTATATGCTGATTCTTTTAAAACTAAAAAGCATAACAAAGCGTTAGAAATTAGGATAGTTGCCTTGGATAAAGATTTAAAAGAGATGAGAGAGAGAGAGAGTCCTCCGTTACCACTTCCTTGGGAGAAAGAGAGAATGCTTGTGTTGAGGGAGAGAGAGAGTTTGTGTAGAGATGGGGAGTCAGTTTGGTGTGATAGAGAGATGTTTAGAAAAAGAGAAAGGGGACTTGACCAAGCAAGTGGCTAGTCTTACGAGTGAGCTCCAGACATCCATGGACAATCCAAAGGAACTTGAAGCCCTTATAGCCCAACTTACTCATGACTTTGAGATATCCAGGGAGGTCAAGGTAAAGATTGAGGATATATCTAAAAAGATGGGAAAGATGATCCTCACCCCTACTTTAGGTATTGGCGAAAGGTAGGGAATTGATTTTAATGGTGCTTCCACGTCCCATGTGACACCGAAACCGGTTCCTGAGTTTACTACGAACCCATATGGCCATCGCCAAAAACTCCGAAGTAGAGTTCAGCCAAGAAAAGTAAACCAAGGTCGGCCAAAATCTGTGTACTTCTGTACATATTACAAAAGAAAGGGCCACCTTAGGGAGTTTTGCAATAGTTTGGGTCAGACACAATGTACATTTTCTCCACCACGTGCCACTAGCGATTTTTTGAGTCTTAGAGATTAGGTTGAGTTTCTAGTAGCCACTTATCAGAGTCTAATGGAAGAGTTCCAACTAATCTCTATGCCGTCAGCGAACATTTCTAATATCCCGATTAGAGCCAACAATGACAAGGGCAAACAGAAGGTTACCTCATCTTGGGTACCTAAACTCGACACAAAAGCCTTTATTGTTCATGTTTCTCTCAAAGCACATAACACTTCTTAGTGGTAATTCGACAGTGGGTGCTCCAGACACATGACATGTGATGTCTCATTTTTTACTTACCTAGAGGATCATAAGGAAGATAAAGTCACCTTTAGAGACAATATCAAATCTAACATAGTAGGAAAAGGTACATTAGAGATACTAGGATTTCCTAACCTTCTCAGCATTAGCCAGCTGTGTGATACTGAGTTTGCAGTAGAGTTTAATCAGAACGAATGTAATGTTTATGATCAAGCCGGTAAACTTTTATTGCGAGGGGCGAGGACTGAAGATAATTTTTATGGGCTTGTGCCCAAATACTCATTTGTTTGCAACAACGCCACAATCACTCCTATGGATCTGTGGCATCAACGTCTAGGTCATGTGAACTTTAGAGACTTTCCATCACTTGGAAAGCCGACTTTCGCATTTTGTGCACCCAGTCACTTGGGAAAGCAAGTCTGTAGTCCCCACAGGAAGTTGAATTCCATTACCACTTCACGAGTGCTTGAGTTGATACACATGGATCTTATGGATCCTACTCGTACTGAGATTTTGGGTGGTAAAAGGTATATGCTCGTGATGGTAGATGATTTCTCTCCATATTCGATTGTAGGTTTTTTGAGAGATAAATTCGATGTTGTGGAATTTCTTAGGACCAAGTGTCGTGTCTTGTAAAATCAACACGGAGTCACTATCAATGAATATGTAGTGACAATGACATTGAGTTTAAGGAAGCTAAAGTAGATCTTTACTATGATATCCTCGGGATCAAACATGAATTTTCGATCGTGAAGACTCCTCAGTAGAATGGGATAGTTAAGAGGAAGAATCGGATGATTCAGGAGATGGCTAGATCTATGCTTCTAGGTCGTAGAGTTTCTAGGAGATTTTGGGTAGAGGCGGTGTCTACCACATGCCACACGATGAATAGGGTTTACCTTCATCCACACACACTTAAGAAGCCCTACGAATTGTGTACTGGAAAGAAGCCCAACCTTTCATATTTTCGTGTCTTTGGGAGTAAATGCTACATCCTATGGGATAGAGAGCAATTGGGAAAGTTTGACGCTCGGAGTGATGATGGAATATTGTTACGATATTAATCGACTAGTAGAGAATATCGGGTATTTAACCGGAGTAGCTCTAAGGTTATAGAGTCAATAAATGTCACCGTGAAAGATAACGAACCACCGACGTTTGTTGATTCTAACCTTTTATGTGAGGATGCCGTACTTTCTTTTGATAATCCAATTGTGCCTCCCACACCTAGAGTGGAACTCATTCCTCACTTAGGGGACACTCCCGCTTGCGTTTATAAGAGTCACTGAAAATAGCGTTGCCAAAGCCATTTATGAAAATAAACTATTTAAGCAACTCCGAAAGTTTGTTGAAGAAACTCTTTACTTAAATCAAAATGATTTGAACACAAGATGTGTTAACAAAAAAAAAAAAATATGTACGAGATATGGACAAGATTTGATAACAAGTCTTAGTAAACAGTTTAAAATGTTTTAAACTCAGCACACAATCAGAATGAGATGAGAAGATGTAGAAATATTGATACTCAGGATTTTTACGTGGTAAAACCTCAACCTTGAGGAAACATCCACGACTCCCTCTATGGAGTAAAACAAAAACAATCACTAAAACAAATATATGAGTTACAACCTATTTAACTAACATGCACACAAAAACAAATCTATACAAGTTCAGGATTGTACCCTCTGGCGTCCTTAACTTTTCTGCAGATCTTGTTTGTTGATGTAGTTGTCTCAGTTTGTCAACTCTTCTTTGTTTCAGCACTTTACGTCGACTTATTGTTCACCAAATCTTATAGACAACACTTTGAGTGTTTGTAGTGTGAAGATGTTTGTGAATGGTGTTCTAAAACACATGCATGCACACACACACACTTATTAGTTACAGACGATCCTAACAAATCACATATAAAGTCTATATGCAGTGTATTTGTTATTTTTCTTTCTTACAAAACCAAGAACCTTTTTGACCTTTAAAAATAACCCAGATTCCACGAAGATCTTGCTTAAGAAATCGGTCAAGACCTTTCTCAATCACTTTTGAAAATATTATGTTGATTGAGAACCCTCCAAGTGCGAATCCCACTAGGTCAGGTTAGGTTTTGTAAAAACAGAAATCGAAAAACATCTATTGTTGATTCTGAAGAAAGAAAATGTTTTATCAGAAAACAATCAATAACGAAATTCTCAAGATGAGAAATAAATGCAACTAAGTGTGTTGTGACACGAAAAACTTCAGATCTATGATTTCTATTGAAAGAGAAACAAGATCTGAGTCTATGTCTAAGTTGGAAATAAGATTTATGAACACAAGGATTTCAGCAAACCAAGAATCACTCAACTCGAACTCTCATAACTCAAGAAACACTAAGGATGGTGTTTATCTGGTTATGGTGTTTATAGAGAGGTTAGTGGTTTAGGTTTAGAGGTATTTTGACGAAGTTAGGGTTTGTAACTAGGGTTTGGTTTCTCTCTCTAACTTCTCTCTTCTCTCTTCTCTCTTCTCTCTCTATTCTCTGAGACTTTTCAAAATGGCAAAAGCTTTCGAAGGCTGAGATGAGAGGCCTTTAAATAGGAAGGGAAGAAGATTCCAGAGCTTCGTTCAAAATCAAGGGCTCTGATTGAGTCAAGCTCCTTTGACTACAATCTAAGGGCTCACAACAGGCGGTGGATTAAACAGGCTGTGATTGGCTTAAGGGTTTACACTGGGATTCACTCAAAAGACATGCAGGCCATCGATAAGGGATGATCTAAGGGCTGAAAGCACGCGATGGTTTGTCTCAGTAAAGAAACACAATTCAGGCCAATCAGAGGACAGCAGGTGTAGGCCTGAGGATGAATGTAAACGCGCGTCCCAAAATAATTACAAAGCCAACCCTAAAGTCTTTAGCGCTTTCGGTTTCTACCCAGAGTAACTTTAGGCCAATAAACACAACAATCCATATTTATACATTAACCCCAAGACTTTTTAAATCAAGTTTTAATTAAATAAAACCTTGTTTAAAATATGTTTTAAATTCCCAAAAAATTATTAAAAATCAAATTGAGGGATTTAAACACACTCACAACATTAATACACATAGTGGTGCAATATGAAATGCAAGAATGAAATTCTAAGTGTGTGAGTGATGGCTATAGTCTCAGGATCATCACAAGATGTATGGAAGAAGAAGCAACCCAATCTCTGAAGCTCTTTGGTTTCTAGGATGGACACTATTTTGTCACAATTTCCAAACTAGATGAGCTCTTATACAGTCTAGACTCAAATGAGTCAAAAGCATAAGGGCTTCAATCTCCCCCTTTGGAAATATGAGACAAAATCTCCTTTGAGTCATCTCAACTCGTAGGGCGACAACAATTAAGAAAATCCTATTCCTATAAAAGATCTATCTACCCAAATCCTAGAAATCAAAAATTACATAACTCAACTATATACAGTTTAACATCCTATTATTACAAACAAGAATGACTGTACAAGAAGAATACCTGCAAAAAATTACTAAGATCAAGCTTTTTAGTATATGCAGTAGACTCAAATTTGTCCCCCATTTTGTCTCAAATGGACAAAGGGAAAGAACTTGGCAAATATAACAGGTATTTACTCAACACAAATCATACCAATAGATTTACGTAACGAGATGAATCTATTATAATCAAGAGGTTTGGTAAATAAATCTGCAAGTTGTAGATCAGTAGAAAGATAATTGATTTCTAATTCCTTGGTTTCAACTAATTCACGAATAAAATGATGTCTTATTTTAATGTGCTTAGTTCGCGAGTGTTGAACTGGGTTCTTAGAAATATTAATCGCACTTTGATTATCACAATAGAGATGAAGTGTGGGTTCTAGATTACCATAATCACTTAGCATTTGTTTAAGCCACAATAATTGGGCACAACAGCTACCGGCGGCTATGTATTCAGATTCAGCAGTCGAGAGAGACGTGCAGTTCTGCTTTTTACTACTCCATCCTACCAAGTTATTACCAATATAACAACATGCGCCTGAAGTGCTTTTACTATCATCAGTACACCCAGCCCAATCAGCATCAGTGTACCCAATAATAGTGCTAGGTGTGTCATTCGTGTACCAAATTCCTAAATTTAGAGTGCCTTTAACATATTTAATTATGCGTTTAACAGTGTTTAAATGGCTCTCCTTGGGGTTGTTTTGATAACGCGCACAAACACAAACAGCATACATGATATCAGGACGCGAGGCAGTCAGATAGAGTAATGTGCCAATCATACTACGATATAAAGTAGAGTCTACAGATTTTCCATTTTCATCTTTAGATAATTTCTCTGTAGTACTCATAGGCGTTTGAGCACTTTTAGCACTCTCGAGGCCAAATTTCTTAACGATCTCTAATGCGTACTTAGTCTGCGAAAGAAACAAGCCATCTGGTTGTTGTTTGACTTGGAGACCTAGGAAGAACTGTAACTCCCCCATAAGGGACATCTGAAATTCCTTACTCATAATTTCAGCAAAAGATTTTACTTCTGAGGTAGAAGTGGATCCAAATATGATATCGTCTACATAGACTTGAGCGATAGTAATGTGTTTGCCAAAATGTTTGACAAATAAGGTTTGGTCATTTCCACGTCTTTTGAAACCTTTGTCCAGCAGAAAACTGGACAGGCGCTCATACCAAGCTCTAGGAGCTTGCTTAAGACCATATAAAGCCTTTTTCAACCGAAATACATGATTAGGATAATTAGGGTCAATGAACCCTTTAGGTTGTTCTACATAGGTTTCCTCGGCAAGTATTCCATTAAGGAACGCAGATTTAACATCCATTTGATATAATGTAAAATGCATGTGACAAGCTATAGCAAGAAGCAGACGAACTGATTCTAAACGAGTAACAGGAGCAAACGTCTCATTAAAATCAAGTCCTTCTATTTGGGAGTAACCTTGAGCAACTAGTCTAGCTTTATTTCTAATTATCATCCCATTTTCATCAGTTTTATTTTTGAAAATCCAACGAGTACCAATAACCTTTTTGTGATCAGGGCATGGAACAAGAAACCAAACATCATGAATGACAAATTGTAAAAGTTCATCCTGCATAGCAGAAATCCAGTGAGTGTCATTCAATGCCTCATTTACATTCTTTGGTTCCAAGAGAGAAACAAAGCATGCATAGAGAGCATAATTTCTAAGTTGGGATCTTGTGCGTACTGGTTCACTAGGGTTACCAACTACATTGTTAATGGGATGGTCTTTAGAAACCCAGTTAGGTACTTCAGGTGACTCAATAGGTAATGAATTATCTATTTCAGAAGAATCATTTTCTAAAATCTTTGACGATTCTTCTTCTATAGTTAATTCACTAGTCTTGCTTTCTACAGTAGTGTCACTAACAATTACATTTATGGATTCCATTAAGGTCTTAGTGCGAAGATTATACACTCGATAAGCTCTACTGTTAGGTGAATAACCTAAGAACATGGCTTTATCTCCTCTACTCTCAAATTTAGATAAGTGTTCCCTATCTTTGCAAACATAGCAGGTACTACCAAAGGTTCTAAGGTACTTAAGATTAGGCTTTTTATTGTACCAAAGTTCATAAGAGGTTTGTTTCGAATTCTTTCTAAGATAGACCGTATTAATAAGATGGCAAGCTGTACGAATAGATTCTACCCAAAAATACTTAGGTAAGTTCTTGGCATGGAGCATGACACGTGCCATCTCTTGAAGAGTTCGATTCTTTCTCTCAGCTATTCCATTTTGTTGAGGGGTCTTAGGAGCACTTAACTCATGTTTGTAACCATTATAGTCATAATATTCTATAATACCAGTGTCTTTGAATTCACCACCTCTATCACTTCGGATTCTATTCACTTGAGTGTCTTTTTCATTCTCAATCCGTAAGAGAATCTTTAAAAAAGTTTGAAAAGTATCGGATTTTTGTTTTAAGAAAGCTACCCAAGTGAATCTGGTGAAGTCATCAACCATAACTAGAATATAACTGTGTCCACAAAGACTAACAGTTTGAGAAGGACCCATTAGGTCCATATGGATGAGTTCTAAGGGATTAGAGGTAAGGATATCTTTAACCCTTTTATGAGGTGCTTTAACAATTTTTCCTTCTTGACAGGGACCACAGACAATGTTATGAATAGGTTTAATTTTTGGTATTCCTCTAACTATTTGTTGACAGGACAATTTACTCAAATTTTCGTAATTAATGTGACCCATTCTGTTATGCCATATCTCGTTGTCATCCATTCTGGCAACATTACAGATTTCAGAACTAGACATGACAGTATAACAATTGTCAGGGGTCCTGAATCCTGTAATTAAGCATTCTCCCTTTTCATTTAAAATCTTGCAATTGTTCTTGGAAAAGGTAACAGTGTAGTTTGAGTCACAGAATTGCGAAATGCTAAGTAAATTAGCCTTAAGACCTTTAACTAAGAGAACATTTTCAAGAAGAGGAAGTCCTTTTTCTTTAAGGGTTCCTTTGCCTATGATCTGGGATGATATACCATCACCAAAAACAACTTTTCCACCATCAAAATGGGTTTTATTTAAAAGTTTTGTATCATCACCTGTCATATGCTTGGAACATCCAGAATCCAAGTACCAACCAGAAGATGTAAGTTCAGCTTTTAAGGCAGAAATAACAATATTACACTTCATCTGGGGTACTAGATCATCTTTTCTATCCCAAATTGCTCTGGTTTTCTGTTTGCGCTTGTTTGCTCTTATTTGATAAAATTTGCGAGCAGTAGATTTTTGTTGAAAAACATTTTGCGCATGATTTTTGGTAAAATTAAATATATGAGCATTTGATTTAGAAAAGTTTCTGGGAATCCTTCTAGTAAATGTCCTTTTAGGTTTAGTCTTTCTATTCCTATAGTTAGAGTTTTTGTCTGGTGGCCTGGGAAGGACATAGTTGTTACGACTCCTCCTAGAGTAGTTAAAGTTAGGATATATGGAAGAATTGTAGACAGGTTTAATCAATCTCCTAGCATAGCAATTATCGAAAGAGTGACCATATATATCACAATAGGAGCAATAAAGATTGCTCAGAATAGGGTTTTCCTTAGGAAAGTCTCTAAACAAAGGTTTTGAGAAATTTTGAGGCTGAATTTTATTCCTAGGTAGCACAGGTTTGAAGGCAGGTTCACTTTTCCTAATTGGGGGGCAGACATATTTTCCCTTTGGTAAACTTTCATGCTTAGAGCAACTTGTGTCTCCAGTTTTAGTGTTTTGATGATCAAACTCAGTTTTTAGAGAATGAAAGTCTGGACATGTTTCAATAGGTCTTTTGCCCCCTGACACAAATTTGATAGGTTCAACATGTTTAGTTTGTGTCTTCAAATTGGGGCAAAACCCTATTCTAGTTCTATCATCAGAATTGGTTTTAGATTCAGCAACGAATTCCTCAAAATATTTAGAATTGTTTTCAAATTTGGTAAATTTTTTGAAAACAGTTAATGTCTTTTCTTTTGTTTGTTCCAATTCTAATAATGTCCCTTTGTATTTTTTCTCCAGAATTTCATTAGCTTCAGTTAAAGTTTTCAGTTTTTCATCAAACACTTTAACTTCACTTTCATGAGACATGCATTGTGTAGTATACTCTTCAGCATTCAGTTTTACCATTAGGCTTAGATCCTCTAGCTTTTTGGTAAGATCTTTCACAATCTTTTCAAGTCTAGTGCTTTTCTTAAGAGTTTTGGCATATAAAGTGTGAATGTCTGGGAGATCTTCATTATCTGAGTCACTAAGTGAAGTGTGTGAAGTGACCCCTAAGGTTTCATTTCTTATACTCACGCACCCATTGACATCAGCAGTATCGATTCCCCTTTGACTCACACACCCCGAAGAAGAGGTATTAATGTTCTCAGTAAGCAAAGCATCTAAACCAGTTAAAGTATGATTCACAGCAACAGAACTAGTATTACTAGGCTCATCCTCAATATCAAGCATAGGCATATCATCATTGTATATGATTTTGGCAAAGAAGGCTAAACAAGGATCAAAACCATCAGATGTCTCAGGTTCCTCATTTTCAGAATCACTTGAGTCATCCCAGGTTTTGCAGATGTTGGCTCTAGAGTGTTTGTTTTGGGCATTTAAGTTAACTCTACAGTCTTGAGCAATGTGTCCTAGTTTACCACATCTATAGCATTCAGTCTTCTTGAGGTCTCTGTGAGGTCTTGTGTTGTCGTTGTTCTGTTTGTCATGAGGTTTCTCATGAGGTTTGTGATTTGAAGGAGTAGAATAATTAGACTTGCCCTGTCTGTTTGCAACACTGTTTCTAAATTTAACAATTTTCTTAAATTGTTTTGTCATTAGGGAAATCTGATTATCTAGACTTTCTAAGTCACAGTCCTCATCAGAATCATTACTAGGAATGTTTATCTCAGGCTTAGTCATCTTAGAGGTAAAGCTAAGGTTGAAATTGGTATGTTTCCTATTACTGTGGGTCAATTGTTTCTTAAACTCTAATTCCATTTCCACAGTTCTTAATTTGCTACTGAGTAATTCAGGAGTTAGATTTATATCACACATCTCCTCAATAGCATATCTTTTATTGTCAAATTTCTGTGGTAATGATCTCAGAATTTTAGAGACAATTTCTTGTCTATCATAAGTTATACCATTGGCATGAAGTTTAGTGTCAATATCAGTAAGGTTCATATAGAAATCATCGAAAGACTCAGATTCAGACATGATTAAGGTATTATACTGTTGAATTAACATCTGAGTCTTAGCAGCTTTTACCCTAGAGTCTCCTTCGTGGGCAGTAATCAAGGTATCCCATGCTTCCTTGGAAGTGGTACAGGATGAGATTCTCTTGAACTCATGTTCGTTAATAGACATAAATATAGCATTCTTGCCTTTGTTATTATTGCGAGAAACTTGTTTCTCTTCTTGAGTAAACTCACTCAATATTTTCTTAATCCTTTCATTGCTTCCATCAGTGGCTGGTTTAGTTGGATAAGAGTATCCATTTTCAATAATATCCCAGACATCATCTCCCAGAGTGCCTTGAATGAAAGCAATCATTCTTACTTTCCAGTAAGAGAAATTGGTTCCATCAAAGACTGGAGGTCTGGTCAAGTTACCATATCTTTCATTTTTCTCGTCCATAATTGATTTTGAGAAAACAGTTTCAGAAACTCAGGATCTTTTTGAAATAAGTTCACCAAAAGCTCTGATACCAATTGAAAATAGCGTTGCCAAAGTCGTTTATGAAAATAAACTATTTAAGCAACTCCGAAAGTTTGTTGAAGAAACTCTTTACTTAAATCAAAATGATTTGAACACAAGATGTGTTAACAAAAAAAAAAATATGTACGAGATATGGACAAGATTTGATAACAAGTTTTAGTAAACAGTTTAAAATGTTTTAAACTCAGCACACAATCAGAATGAGATGAGAAGATGTAGAAATATTGATACTCAGGATTTTTACGTGGTAAAACCTCAACCTTGAGGAAACATCCACGACTCCCTCTATGGAGTAAAACAAAAACAATCACTAAAACAAATATATGAGTTACAACCTATTTAACTAACATGCACACAAAAACAAATCTATACAAGTTCAGGATTGTACCCTCTGGCGTCCTTAACTTTTCTGCAGATCTTGTTTATTGATGTAGTTGTCTCAGTTTGTCAACTCTTCTTTGTTTCAGCACTTTACGTCGACTTATTGTTCACCAAATCTTATAGCCAACACTTTGAGTGTTTGTAGTGTGAAGATGTTTGTGAATGGTGTTCTAAAACACATGCATGCACACACACACACTTATTAGTTACAGACGATCCTAACAAATCACATATAAAGTCTATATGCAGTGTATTTGTTATTTTTCTTTCTTACAAAACCAAGAACCTTTTTGACCTTTAAAAATAACCCAGATTCCACGGAGATCTTGCTTAAGAAATCGGTCAAGACCTTTCTCAATCACTTTTGAAAATATTATGTGGATTGAGAACCCTCCAAGTGCGAATCCCACTAGGTCAGGTTAGGTTTTGTAAAAACAGAAATCGAAAAACATCTATTGTTGATTCTGAAGAAAGAAAATGTTTTATCAGAAAACAATCAACAACGAAATTCTCAAGATGAGAAATAAATGCAACCAAGTGTGTTGTGACACGAAAAACTTCAGATCTATGATTTCTATTGAAAGAGAAACAAGATCTGAGTCTATGTCTAAGTTGGAAATAAGATTTATGAACACAAGGATTTCAGCAAACCAAGAATCACTCAACTCGAACTCTCATAACTCAAGAAACACTAAGGATGGTGTTTATCTGGTTATGGTGTTTATAGAGAGGTTAGTGGTTTAGGTTTAGAGGTATTTTGACGAAGTTAGGGTTTGTAACTAGGGTTGGGTTTTCTCTCTAACTTCTCTCTTCTCTCTTCTCTCTTCTCTCTCTATTCTCTGAGACTTTTCAAAATGGCAAAAGCTTTCGAAGGCTGAGATGAGAGGCCTTTAAATAGGAAGGGAAGAAGATTCCAGAGCTTCGTTCAAAATCAAGGGCTCTGATTGAGTCAAGCTCCTTTGACTACAATCTAAGGGCTCACAACAGGCGGTGGATTAAACAGGCTGTGATTGGCTTAAGGGTTTACACTGGGATTCACTCAAAAGACATGCAGGCCATCGATAAGGGATGATCTAAGGGCTGAAAGCACGCGATGGTTTGTCTCAGTAAAGAAACACAATTCAGGCCAATCAGAGGACAGCAGGTGTAGGCCTGAGGATGAATGTAAACGCGCGTCCCAAAATAATTACAAAGCCAACCCTAAAGTCTTTAGCGCTTTCGGTTTCTACCCAGAGTAACTTTAGGCCAATAAACACAACAATCCATATTTATACATTAACCCCAAGACTTTTTAAATCAAGTTTTAATTAAATAAAACCTTGTTTAAAATATGTTTTAAATTCCCAAAAAATTATTAAAAATCAATTTGAGGGATTTAAACACACTCACAACATTAATACACATAGTGGTGCAATATGAAATGCAAGAGTGAAATTCTAAGTGTGTGAGTGATGGCTATAGTCTCAGGATCATCACAAGATGTATGGAAGAAGAAGCAACCCAATCTCTGAAGCTCTTTGGTTTCTAGGATGGACACTATTTTGTCACAATTTCCAAACTAGATGAGCTCTTATACAGTCTAGACTCAAATGAGTCAAAAGCATAAGGGCTTCAGTCACGACCCTTATATTATTCTAGGAGATCCCACACTAGGGGTCAAGACTCGTGCTCAGCTAGAGAACATTGTTTGACATATTTGCTACAAGTCTAACGTCGAGCCCAAGAACTATAAGGAAGAACTCATAGATGAATATTGGATATGTGTTATGCATGATGAGTTGATTCAGTTTAGAAAGAATGATGTCTAGGAACTGTTCCCCCAACCTAGTCAGACAAATGTTATAGGTAATAATTGGATCTTCAAGAATAAGGTGGATGAGACTAGTACTATTACCCAAAATCATGCTAGGTTGGTCGATCAAGGCTACACACAGATAGAGGGTGTAGACTTTGATGAGACATTTGCTCCTGTTGCGAAGCTTGAATCCCTCCGCTTACTACTCACCATCGCATGTCATCTTCGCTTCAAGTTATATCAGATGGATGTCAAGAGTGCTTTTCTTAATGGCATGATATAGGAGGAGGTTTACGTGGAACAACCAAAAGGGTTTGAAGACCCTAAGCAACCTGATCACATTTATTATCTGAGGAAAGCCTTGTATGTTTTGAAGCAATCACCCCATGCTTGGTATGGGAGGATTTCTTCCTATCCCTTAGCCCGTGGCTTCAAGAGAGGGGGAGTTTATATGACGTTATTCATCAAGAGAGATGGCAGTGCTATTTTAGTTGCCCAGGTCTATGTGGACGACATAGTCTTTGGATCCACGTGCTCCCAAAATGCTCACCACTTTGAGGAGGAGATGAAGAGTGAGTTTTAGATGAGCATGGTAAGTGAACTTACTTTCTTCCTAGGTCTCCAGGTTTGTCAGCTAGAGAATGGTACGTTCATCTCCCAATACAAGTATGCTAGAGACCTTGTGAAGAAATTTGGTCTAGACTCCGCTAAGCACACACGTACACTGATGGGTACCTCAACTAAGCTTATCAAGGACACTTCAGGTAAGGACGTAGGGCAAACCTTGTATCAAAGTATGATAGGTAGTCTTCTCTACTTGACTGCGAGTCGTCTCGACATAGCCTTTAATGTTGGAGTCTGTGCGTGATACTAGGCATCCCCGAAAGAGTTACACTTACTCACTTTTAAACGTATTATCAAATACGTGAGTGAGACTCTCTCAATTGGAATTTGGTATTCCTTTGATACCAGTGACCGTTTATTCGCCTATTCGGATGTCGATTGGGCCGGGGATGCAGATGGATGTAGGTGCACTTCTGGTGGGTGTTTATTCTTTGGTTCTGCTTTTATCTCTAGGTTTAGCAAGAAGCAAAACTCCATCTCTTTGTCCACTACGGAGGCTGAGTACATAGCCACCGGGAGTTATTGCATGCAACTTTTGTGGATGAAGCAGATGTTGGAGGATTGTGGGATATCACACGACACCATGACTATTTCTTGTGATAACACGAGCGCGATACACATATCCCATAATCCAGCATTCACGCAAAAAACACATTAGGATACGCGAGAACTTTATCCATGAGCTCGTTGAGGAAAAGGTCGCATCCTTGAGTTTTGTATCTATCGACCTCCAGTTAGCCGATATTTTCACGAAGCCTTTAGATGCCCTTAGATTCGAGAGTTTTAGGAAGTCTTTAGAAATTTGCATAGTTGACTGAGGGGTGGTTACCATGTCTAGAGTAGGATGCATTTTTCATGTTCATATCATCTGATTCCTTTCTTTGGATTGTATCATTGTATAATTATTTTTTTGTTTGCTTTGTTTCGAAAAATTGAAAAATAAAAAAAGATTTTCTTTTTATAATTTTTTTTTGAAAAACACAAAAAGAGTTTTGTATTTTGTTTACACCGTTTATGGATGAACATATAAGATAGCCGTAGTCACAACTTCATTCCATATTCCACGTGACTGTTTGATAGTGATTTGAGATGCTACATCATTTCACACATGTGCTCTATATTGTTTGGAGTCTTTGAGATGTGATTAGTGATATCTTCTAAATGTTTCTCTCCTTATCTCATTTGTTGCACACATGCATGGTATTATTTAAGTGTTGTACTTGTCTATCACATATTGGCTTGAGTGTTTCCATCTCAATCCTGTTTATACAATGACCAAAATGCGATAAAACTTGACAAGATAGTAGTGCATGTAATAACCGTTTACCGTGAGGATTTAATTGCGACAAAATATGACAAATGAATCACGGGAAAGGTCTACGAGAGTTCAAAATTAACTCGTCGTGCAAGTCACCATTTGAAAAAGAGCCCAAAAATTTTAAATGGCAATAAAAAGAAAAATATGCCAAATCAAATGGGCCAATAGGTTTTAGTTTCATCACCTCAAAAGAAAAATATGATGTATAATTATTTATGAGGGAGTTTGGATGGAAAGAAATGAAAAACGGGTTCGCACGTCCTTGAAAGTCATGAAAAAGTGTTTAAACGTTTTGGACGTTATTGGTGTGGAAATCACTTTGAGCTTTGATTTGCTGATTTGATTGAGTCAATTTCTTTTAATTCCATAATTTTTACACCTAAGGAAGATGTTGAGTTCATTCGTTAGGAATATCCAACATTCATCGTGCACATATGTTATGGTTGTATGTATTGATTTTCCTATCGAATTTGTTCACATTCCTACATTTCCACTATCACCGACTTGGTTGTTTTGGTGTTCTTTCATGGTGTGATTTTTCGTTGTATATTTTGTAAGAAATTTTTTGAAAAATTTAAGAAGAGAAAGTTTGGTTACCTTGTGACATTCTCCATTTGCATTTGCTTTGTGTTTTTCATATTTTTATATTTGGGGACATCATAAAAAGGGGGAGAACGAATTACGGGGGATAATTTTTCGTTTAATTTTATAGTGGCATAAATTGTACTTACTTTTGCTTATCATTATATTTCAAATTGTTGTGCGTCACGGGTATTGTTTCTTGTCTCATGTGTAATTGAGGATTATTTTTGCATGTCCTGATGATGACAAAAGAAGTTTGAAATTTGAAAATGTTGAAGACATGTCATTTAGTATTTCGTCTTTTGGGTTTAATTGGAATATTAAATTGTATGTATCTTTTGGGTTGTGTAGCATAATTTGGATAGTTTTTATGTATGTACCGACATAGACATGGGGGGAGATTCGTAAGGACGTGATTTTATAAATGTCCATTTAGTATCTAGAAGTTTTTTCTGTATATCCTAGATCACTGCAAGTATGTCTGATATCGCTACATTCGGCACGTCTCCACGTTCATCCATGAAGGCCTCTACTTGGATTCGAAGTTATCACGCACCCACAATCTTCATACGTGCGTAGTTCATCAACATTGTCCTATCATGCATCGTGCATCTTCAACATTCATCTGTTCCCACTAGTCCACTCGAATTATGGTAAAATAATTTAATTGGAGTTTTTAATATTTGCATAAATATTTGGGAACATTTTTAAAATAAATTTTTGAAGTCTGAAATATTTTATCTCTAAATAAGAATTTTTTTTGAACAAGTACACGTCATTCAGATCGTTCGAATGATAGAGCTTGTCGTTCAAATGACAACTCATGTCGGGCGAAGTCATTCTAACGACATCTGGCACCGTTCAAGAGACACTCCATCTCGTTCAAGCAAGCCACCGCCTCGATTTCTGTATTTAAGCAGTGTTCATTCTACATGATTTTTCAAGTCTTGGAACTATCATTTTTGCAATTCTTCTGCATTAAAATAGACTTCGTTTTTCATGTTTTATACACTTTTTGTATTCACAAACAATTCCCAATCATTTATGTGAATCCTCTAAACCCGAGAAAATTGTTCTACTCATCTGGAGTGCTTGTGGAGAAGAAGAAGGATAATTTTCCACTGCTCATCTTAGAGTTCTCGCGGGACCTCTTGCTGACGATACCGAACTGACACCTGTGGATATTTCGTGTGTCACTGTATTTCATTGTAATCCGTGGAAGTAGAGATTTACAAATTATAGTGAAATAAAAAGGTTTTGCCCCTTTGGGAGATTTTTCCTCAAATTGTGAGTGTCTTCCATGTTTGATTTATTTCATCTATCTGTCATAATTATTTGCAAGAGTTAAGACTGAATTGGGATAAAATTGGAATTTAATTAAATAAATTGGACATTGATTGCTGGCGCACTCTCAACTCACCTTTTGAAAAACTCACCAAATGACTATAATCACAAAGTTGAGTTATGTTAATGATATTAGCGGTAAGCTCTTTAATATAAAGAATATTGTGAAGTGCAGTGCTCTCTGAAACTTTCATGATAACTCTACCACTTACACTAGATTTCCTCCCATTTCCAAAAGTGACTAAATCACCATTTTAATTCTCTAGTGAAGTGAAAAATGACTTCTCTCCCATCATATGTCATAAGCAACCACAATCAAAATACCAATTGATAAAGTGTGAGGCTTTAAGAGCCGCGATGATGATACAATAATTATGATTCTCCTTCTTAACCCACTTAGGTTTATTTTGAGCACCTTTTGTCAATTCATTCCCTTCCTTTTTGAGTTTCTTATCTTCACTTTCAAGTCATGTGTTATCCCCTTCCCCTTAAAACTCAATTTTTGTTGAGAACCTAGTGTATGAATATTGCTCATCCTTTTGAAGATTGTAACAAAAGCGTCTCGAATGTCCATGTGACACCCCGACTAATTAAATACCGGGTAGCTACTCCTTTATTAAATCAATACAAAATGTCAAGTTGGTTCAGTTAATAGCATCACTATCGAAAACATTTTAAAGATTACTAACCACCTAGTATTTAAAAGTAAGTTGCCAAATTTTTAATTAAGTCTGATTAACATGCAATAAAAGAATAATGGAAGAACAACATAATCCATTCACCATAATGAAGTAATAAATAACCAACGAAGTAATAAAAAGTCCGGAGGAAAACTCCTCACAACAACCCCACAACTGAAAATAAAATACAAGTCTGAATCCTGAATTAATACATGCCATAAGTCTGAATAATTGAAATAAATGAAATGTCTCTAAAGAAATGGGTGGCATGCCCTACAACTGATAAATGCTGAATAGAGAGTCAATATAGAAGAAGCGTCTACAAGCAAAGTCCCGTAACTTCCACAAACAGCTACAGCTCGTCACCTGAATGAGGATCCTAAGCATGGTGTCCTTGTGGCTGGGCACCTAAAATGGTTTTTACAAAAATAGATTTGAAAGCAAATGGGTCAGAGCCCGAAAGTGGAAATCATTTTAAAAACAGCAAGTGTTTTAATAACATTAAAACATTAAATGCAAAATACATGTTAGGACGTGCACTCACATGAAATTCTCACCTCTCGACTACATGTGCACTCCTAACGTACCGTACCCATCTAAATGACATACATGGCTAACCAAATCCTAATAAGTCCTACCCCTTACTACTCGATTTCCATTTTTACAGTCTAGAGTTATCAAATCAATAGAGGGCTTTACTTAAACTCAGATTCTCAATTTGTAATACAATTCACTATCGGTTAACCCGTTATATTTTCTCAAAACGTTTCCATATTTATACACACAACATCACATGAAAGTTCCCATTAATTAAGTGTATATTATTCACGTCATAGATATACAATACAAGCACCCCGAGACTAAGCTGCGGTGCACACATACTCTGCTATCACATCACGTACATAAGGATCACGCATTTCGAATCTCTCAGGAATCGTTCTCAGATAACAACATCACAAATAATGGAGGCGAACACAATCACATCACATGGGTCACGTACATACCTACACTCCCACGATCAGCAGACTTATTAACATCCCAATAAGTCCTTCGCTGACCTATGTTCATCAAGGTAACCAATCTAAATCCGGGCAACACAAGGATTAGAAGGCCCTAAGCGAACGTAAACCTCCCGTGATAGCAAGCATGGTAGGTATGTCATACACATAAAATTAATACATATACTAAGTATACACACATCTTAGTAATCACCATAATATGTTGGTGGTACCCTTCTCATTCTCGTACCGACATATAATACTACATAATTTATATGTTCTCGGTTAATATAATAAATTAGGCCGTCAATAGTTCTCGCACCGAAATAGACACTCACGTCCTACTCTATAATTTCCCTTAGGTTCAACTACACTTCTAGGTTTTGCTCCTAAATATACCTCAAATGTCCCTACTATATCAAACAATCAACAAGGAGGTTTTATCTCTACGTATAACCAAGGTTACGGGACACTCAGGATTAAAACAGGCTAAAAATCCTAAACTGTCAGCTCGTTAGAAGTCTCGTTCGAACGAGGCTGTTCGAACGAGAGTTCGTTCGAACTAACTGGGCCTTCTAACGAGATCTCGTTCGAACGAAAGTCATCGAACGAACCTCCCTCTTGTTAGAAGTCAGACTGTCAACTCGTTAGAAGCTCGTTCGAACGAGCTCGTTCGAACGACCTGGGTAGGTCTTCTAACGAGTGGCCAGATTCGAGCCCAGAATTTCCAATTCTCGTTTTTCCAACTTCTCTTCACCTCTAACCCCATCTAAACATTAATCCAACGATGTTTCAAGGTATCTAATCCTTCCTAAACATGTTTCAACCGTATTACAACATTTATATGGGTTCAAATCACCCTAAACTACATCAAATTATCAAATCTCCACCATTTATCCCAAATCACATGAACATGAACCCTAAAACTTATAAATCATCAATGGGCCTAATTGAATCCGTTTTTGTTTCATCCAAGTTATAATATCATCAGAATAATCATCTAAATACAAATCTACATGCGATTCCTCATCAAAATGTAACTTTTACTTCCAATTAAAATGGGTTTTTCATTAACTCCCAAGAACAATAAGGTTTTATCAATTCCTACACATGGAAGAAACATTCTTTGCAAAATAACGAAATTAAACAACTTGCCTTATTTGAATCTCTGATTTTTGATGACGAATTGATGGAGTGTTCTCTCTCTCTCCCTGCAGAATTCCTTCTCTCTCTCTCTCCAAGCTTTCTTCTCCAAAGTGGGTGGTGGCTAGGGTTTTTGCCTTAGGAAATTTTGGAACAATTTCTAATAATCCCCGTAGCCCATTAAGTCCTAAGATGTGGTTAGTGGGTTTAGTGGGCAATTACCAAGTCAACTTTTTAATTCCCAATTTTCGTAAGTTTTAATTCCCAAAAATCCAAAATTACCAAACTACCATTATACGTTGCCGGTATGGCCTAAAAATGCCCCGGGATCCAAACTAAACCCCCGGCTAGTGTTTTCTGACTATTTCGACCCTTCCGGACGCGTTGGCGCACTCAAAATGACCATACGGTTTAAAGAAATAAAATTCACTTTTTAATTATCATAATTATATTCCATGACACGACTGTCACACGCGTCTCAACAAAATTCCCAAATTGCCGTATTTCAATCTCACGACAAATTTCATAATTAAAAATTCATATATATTCATATACGCACATTATAATCAAATACCAACTCGCATCTCGCTAGTATTTTAATCCGGATTAATTTCCAATTAATACGCATTTAATTCAATTAATCCTATAAATAAATATCACAAAAATACGGGGTATTACAGTCCACTCATGAAGCAGTATGAGAATTTTTAAGTTTGAAAAGGCTTTTGATCAAAGTTCATGTTTCTTTTGGAAAAAAATTTGTTCTCATTGTGTTAGGAAAAAAAATTCTCTCTTCAAATGGTTTGCATGATGTCTAGAATAAGGATTTGTATTGTTAAAAACTTTCTTTTGATTATCTTGCGTTTGAGGTATTTGAAAAAAATTAAGCATTTTGACTTAATAATCGTTTAAAACCTTTATAACATGATCTTTTGCATTCTTATTTGATAAGTCATTATTCTTAAGTTCTTTTTCTTTGACAGCGTTTGAAGAAACATTCTTTTTGTTAAGTTGAGTATAACTTTGTTGTTCAACAACATTTGACTTTTCATGCACAAAAGGAGTAGATGTCTTTGAAGAAGCATTAAACGAGTCAAAACTGAATAATTTCTTACAGTTTTTTTTATCGTAGACTTATCAAATAACATCTTGTTCATTTCTTAGACCTATACTCCAAAATAAGTTTGACTTTCTCAGCATTAGACAAATCACTCCTGAGAGAAATAACTTCTTTTTGAAATTATTTTTCTTTAATTTTGAAACATCTTACACCCTTTTTTAGTTTTTATATTCATTTCAAGGAGATTGGATATCTCGATTCCTAGAGAAGAGTTTTGATCATTCACACACTTTAACTCAAGTTTTAGTTGAAAAGTTATTTTGTCTTTTTCTTTCAACAAAGAAATTCCTTCTTTAAAACCTTTTTTTTTCCTCAGCTTGATGTTTGATTTCTTCAATTTTAATGATTTGTGAAACAACTTGTTATATGCATAATGGATTTCACTCATCTTCTCATCACCACTCAATTCATGTTCATTATGTGCATGCTCATAGCTAGACTCACTTGATGCATGAGATGTGTTCTTAGCTATATATAATGCGATAATGAATGAATATTTTCAAGACTAACTCCCAATGAATAAAAATACAAAATCTCTAAATAAGGATCAACTCAAGATGTTAAGCCCTAAAATGAGTAACCTTGCTTTGATAGCAATTGAGGATCTAAGTGTGTGTATATTATATGAAAACCTTGAGGGGGGAATAGGCTTCAAAGTAATTTTGCACAATTTTAAATTTTAAGAACAAACTAGCAATCTCGATTTTAATCATTTTCAATTTTAACAATTAGATCAAGATTAGCTAAGATGAAAACAATCACAATCAAGGAAACAAACCAAAAAAAATGGCATAACACCAATTTACAAGGAAAAATCCCAACCTATGGGTTAAAACCCTCGTTGTGTCCTAGTTTCTTAATGGATTAAAAAAGTTCCTTTATATAATACAATAAGATAACTCTCTCTCGTGCACTCACAAGATGTTACCAATGAATGCTAAGATTATCCCATGTTCCAATAAGAAATCTAATCAAAGTTGTATTGACGAAATATGATTGTCACATTATTCATCCTTGGACCAGGCCATACTTAAACTATTCACTAGCTCAAACATCGCATTTGGATCTTGGAGTATAAATTGTATGGAATAAAATTGAATCAGATATAGACAAATGCTACTATGGATTTAAATATCTCTAATCATCTATCAAGTTAGATTTAAAAATATCTCAATTTGAGTTGAAAAATGAGAAGCAAATAGATGTTCTCAAACACGAAAATGTCCTCAGAGTAAGTCTATTTTGAAATGAGTAAGAGTGTTCCTACTCTTTTTTTAGGGGGGGGGGGGACAAGGTCTATTTATGAACATTTTCAACTTTTAGCGCCGTTGTGCACACAAGTGCAAATAGACACTATCACATGGTTTTAGTAGGGAAATATTCGACCTAAAAATAAATATGGTCATGCGCACGGGGGCAAATCAACATCGTGCGCACACTTTTAGTCGGGGAATTTCTAGAGCCTAAAAACCATGATCTGGGCACACATGGGTGATTTGACACCGTACAAATGGATGAAGGCAACAAAAAAATTATAATAAAAATTCGTTTTAAATCCAAAACAAAGACCTTATCCCCTTTTTGAAAAGTATACGTATACTCTAAGGAAACTCAAAAATCCTTTTAGAAAATTTTAACTCATTTAAAAATGCATGAGTGTGTGCATAGCCAAATGATAAAGAAATGAAACATCCTGCAAAAGGATATGTTTCGATAGATAAAAAACAAATGTGTTGAATGTGGAGAATCCACAAGATCTTCAAGTCTACATGTCCATAGAAACTAAATCAAGACTGTCTCACACATAAACTACAAAGTGCATCAATCTTTTGGGCTCGATATAGAGATAACTCAAATGCTTTGAAGCAGAAGTAAGACAACCAAACCATGTATAAAATTCAATAGAGGAGGATAACCATGAAGATTGTACATTATTAAAATTTTAGAAGGATTATAAATAAAACCTCCAATTTAATGAATGACACGTTACTTACACAAAACATTTGTACAAATTAGGTAACATTATAACAAGCTAGCCTATTCTTCTCAATAAGTACACTCTCTCCCTATTTTCATGTGGATGTATTCAATGAATACTCGCCAAACCTGGTAAATCCTTGGGTTGATTTATTATTTTAAGAATTGCAGTAAGGAAAGACTGGTTAATCATCACACCATGGAATAAAACTTCATACAATTTAGCACCGTTTATGGGAATATTACGTTACCACAACTAGATTTGCAATATTTATTGCTATGAGTGAAAAATTTGATTCGTTACCATGCAAGTCGTTAAATTCCATTTGAGATTCAGACTGAGATGTGATATTAGTCACCTAAGATATTTCCTCTTTCCCAGTGGTCTATGATCTAAAGAACATTCAATCCATCGGTGTAGCCCCAGCTATTGTAGTTCTCATCATGACACTCATTCTCAATATCCCCTTATCATGTTTGATATACATGTATGAATAATGTCTGCTACAATGTGACATAAAGATTCAACATTATATTTAATAAAATGCTCACCTCAAAATACATTTGAGTGGGCAATCATAAGTCTATGGATCCAACACTAATGGACCCAACCACCGCCACAACATAAGAATCCACTCACATAAGACTCTGCCATTTCCTAATGATGAGAACATGTACAGATCTAGGATCCCATAAGCAAGTCTAAAAAGTCAGCATGACAAGAAGAGCCCTCATGACAATATCCCATCAGACCTCGCTTAGCATAGGGCTACACGATCCTAATGAGGTTGACATAATAATCCCATTTATTCACATCAGCCCAGAGTCAAATCCTAAATTGAGAGAACTTACATAACTTCATCAAAAAGAGTTGGAGGGACAACTACAAGGTACCTAAGTTCAAATTACCATGGACTTAACCAAAAGAGCTATAGGACTTTGGAAGGACAAATTTCCAATTGAGTCAATTTGTATATATTGGCTTAATTCCGGACAAGACATTTTGATTCATGGGTTAGGCTTTGTGTTATTGACCTTTCAAACCTATGAAGTTTTCGATTGAAGACTTAGCAGGAAAGCTTCAAAGATTGCATATTGCATCGTATTTTATGCCATGTTTCGTCTTCATGTTTTTGAGGATCTCTTTGGTATGAATGCATATATACTTTGACCCTTAGAATTTTATTTTGGGTGTTTGTTTTTGATAAAATGTTTGGAGATATTTTTGAAAGATTTTTAAAATAAAAAAAACAATTTTATTTTAAGTCGTTTGAACGACTTTACAGGTTTTGTTCGAATGAGTTTAGAAGTTTGTTCAAATGAACTTCAAACAAACATCAAACGACATTTCTCTATTAGAAAAAAAAATGACATTCGAAGCTCATTCGTAATTATTTCGAATGAGATTAACTATTCATTTGAAATATTTTTATTTGGTTCAAACGAGACTGTGTTTTCATTATAACGAACTCTTATTTTCGTTTGAACTAGTTTTTTCAAAAAATGTTCCACCTTGAAATGTATTTTCTATATAAAGGGGTTCAGGCCTTCATTTTTGGAGAGGGTTTTGGAAAGAATAATTTTCATATATATATCCAAATGCTCCCACATCCTAGTTTCACCCAAACTCTTTATTATCCAAGTTTCAATCTTCATATTCTTTGATATCTTATTTGTGGGCACCATTGTTTGTTTCTCTCATCATATTGATAGAGAAAAGTTTCATATGCTGGATTTCACATCTGATTTTTTATTTACACATGGTGGACTCCATGGTGTGGTGTTGCGGTGAAGAAACAGTGGACTTCGTGCTATAGATCTGTAGATAATTATTGAGTCTGAATCGGAGGATATCGATATGTGTGTGGAGTAAAATGTTATGGCAAATTGCGTGGGTGGATTCCTACGTTGTTGTTATGGATGAGAGGCTGAATATTGAAGATGCATCAAGGTTTGTGAGACGTCGAGTGTGTATTGTAATTCATGTATCAATTTTTGTAATTCCCCATCACCGTGAATTTGTGTGTCCCATCCGTCCGAGGTTTTTTCCTTTGTGAGGTTTCCTCATACATCGTCGTGTTGTGTGATTGATCTTATTTTATCTGCTTTCACCTAGATGCCTGCTTTAGGTTAAGATAAAATTGGTTAATCTATTTACGATAACAATTGATTTTAAATTGGTACTAAGTTTAATTTGGGTTAATTATGTTTTAAGTTTTATATTTAATTTGAAAAAATAAATAAAAAATTAACGTTTATTTTAGACCTCCCTCTATACTGCCTATCTATTTCAAATTGGTATCAGAGATGGAATACTAAGTTATCGTGTAGATCCTTGTTTTGTGCTGCTTAGGGTGGTCTCTCTGTCTCTGTCTCTCTGTCTCTGTCTCTCCCTCTCTCTCTCGTGTTTATTTTGTTTTCTCTCAATGAGTCACCATTGTGATAAGTTATCCGATGCGTTTAGCAATGATAATGACTTTGATATTCAAGATGAGTATAATGAGTTTCTTAATATTGCTAAAAAATTAGCTCTTGTGAAATTGAAGTTTTAAAGAAGAATTAAAATTATTGAATAAAACCTTTTTATTTTAAAGTTGAAGTTAAATTTTTGCAAACTGTTCAAACTCAAATATCCTTCGTGAGAATCTCATGAACATGAATTGTGATTTTAGAACTTTAGAAGTGCCCAAGGAGAGAGGATAGAGTCCTAATCTTAGAGAATGAATTAGAGGACTCTAAAATTTCTAGAGTAGAAGATTGTGCTATTGAGGATAATGATATATTGATTAAAGATTTCAGGGTATGTGAGAAGACTCTTAGGGATAAGTTCACTTGCATTGAGGGGTAGCGAGATAACCTACTAGGAATGATTAAAAATTTGAAGAAGGAGTCCCTAACGTTTGAAGAGTCTATTATTTGCTTAAGTCTAGAATTTTGAGGCTAAGATATGATTTGAAAGACTTAATTAGTGTTGGTAATGGCTTAGATAATTCGAATTTTTTATCTTCTAAAGTCAAGACCATAATTTATTTTAGAGGGTTAACCATAACCTACTGTGTTAGAAAAGTTAATCCTAAAGATACCATTCCTCCTTGCATCCACACTTTGACACACTGTGGTAGGAACTGGTACCTCGTTCGAACGACGTACCCTTTTTCATTCGATCAAGCTTCTAATGACATTTTGAAGACATTCCAATGCTTGATGAAAATTCATCTCGTTCGATCATGGGAACCCTTCTTCTAATTACATAACCTATCTCATTTGAACGACTTCCAATGAAACTTCAAACAACATTCCAATACTGAACAAAAGGCATCGTCCCAGAGTTCATTTGAATCATGAAACTCGTTCTAATGACATAGTGTAACTCGTTCGTACGACAAGTGAAACTCGTTCTAATGAGTCATCAAAATTTTCTTAAAAAAATATTTTATTTTTTTAAATGAAAACTCTTAAAAAGATGCTAACCCATGGAAAAGTAAAGGTTTTATCAAACTACCATAACTCTTTCGTATGTTGTTCAGACGAACGATTCTTCAATCTGCCCAAATGTTTTCAACTTTGTCTTTGAATACGTAGAAACAGTCATGATGGTGCAGTGTATGTGTAACGGGATAAGCCAAATAAAAATTACATTGAGCAATTATAAAACTTTCTCTTACATATCTTCCCCTTTGTCTATTCCGGTACAAAATACAAACCAAAGACAAATTAACCCCTAAGACTAATACATCTAATGCCCTCCCAAATCAAGAACCGAAAATGCATAAATGTATAGGTCTTCAACTGAAAAGTATTCATCTTGTGCTGTCCATGGAATCATCATCAAGGCGTTATGATCTACACACATGAGAGAAAATAAATACCGTGACGCGTGCGAGTTTTTAAAGATAAATAAAACTCCCTCTCAATTTGTTACTAGTAGTCAAAATTTTCTTAAAAAAACATTTAAAAATATTTTGAAATGCAAACTCTTAAAATATGTAAACCCCTGGAAAAGTAAAGGCTTTGCCAAACTAAAATAACTCTTCTGAATGTTATTGAGACGAATGATTCTTCAATCTTCCCAAAAGTCTTCAACCTTGTCTTCGAATACGTAGAATCAGTCATGATGTTGCAGTGTATGTGTAGCAGGATAAGCCAAATAAAAATTGCATTGAGCAATTATAAATCTTACTCTTACAAATTTCCCCCTTTTGCTATGCTAGTAGAAGACACACACCGAAGCCAAATTGACCCCTAAGTTTAATATAACTAATGCCCTCCGAAATCTAGGAAAAAAGTGCATAAATGTATAAGTCTTCAACTGAAAAGTCTTCATCTTGTGCAATCCTTGAAATCATCATCAAGGTGGAATGTCCTACACACATGAGACAAAAGAAATACCGTGATACGCATGAGTTTTAAAAGATAAAACTCCCCCTCAATTTTTCCTCCCCCTTTTTTTCGTAATAAACAAAGGAGTAGAATCTAAACATGAACAATAAGCATCACAAGAAGAAGAAAGATACCATCATAAAAATAAATAATTAAGCACATGTGATAATAATCTAAAAGGCATGATGTGTTCTCCCCTATCAAACAACTATTTTCAAGTGTTTCAAAAATTTCAAGTATAAGGTATAAAAAGTACATATAGGTACAAAAACACAGAGTCACATTAGAATAACACTAACATATCTGAATTGTGAAAGTAAAATGTAATTGTGTGAACACTTTCCATAGAAAAATAAACATAAACATTCATAACATAGTTGCATGAAGTCATGAGATACTTCTAAAGAAATAACGCAATTTCAACATTCGGTGTAAAATGCTGAACTTAAAAGAAATTGACTTGACTTATGCAATATGCCATGAATTTTAATGATTCTCAAAACAATAATGCCAAACTATTTAATATTTTTTAAGAAAGTACGTTGTGCAAACTCATTGATCTTCAACTTTATAACTCCCTAAAAATCTCACATATATAAGAATTCACTCTCAAATATTTTGAAGAAATCATAATGCTCATGTGTAGCAAAGCATTAATGAATATAAAATAAATGGCCTTGGAATTTCTGTTTTGGTGTGCTGTTAATCTTTTTAAGCTCTTTTTACAAATGATGGCTTTTAACGCAAGGAGAATTTTTATCTCTTTTTTAGCCCCTTTCCATTGCTTAACATATAACAATATTTGTGAGAACCGAAATTCGAGCAATAGTTCTTAAAAGCACAACTTTTCACTTTTTAGATTTAGTTCGTTATTAAGTAGAATTGAGATAAGAACATAGTATTCAATATATGATAAGTAAGTACAATGTACAAACAATCCATGCATGTGTGCAATAAAGGTGACAAAGAGTCAAACATTTAGAAAGTAATCATCAATGATCAACGAAGTGTTATCCACACATTATTAAGCATACTAATGAAACAAAGTTATGTATCAAAGCACTATGAAAAAGTCACATGAATTGATGGAATGTAGGGGTAGTTCGAATATCTTAAATGTTCATCCATATATGGTGAAAATTCAAAAATACAAAAATCTTTGTTTTTTTCAAAAGTTTTACCAAAATAATTTCTTTTTTCAATTTTTAAAACTTTTTCTTGGAAACTAAAAAATATTTTTGGAGTTTTTAATATTTTTCATAAAATCCGAAAATCTTTTTGGAATTTTTCAAAATAATATCAAAAAGAAAAACATATGAATACAATGATGATACAATCTAGCAATAGGAATATAAAATATGAACGTGATAATCACCCTATTCTAGAAACAAGTCTCAACCTCAATTGTTAGGTTCGGAGAAGTTATCGAAAGGAGAAGACATCCTATGAAATTCGTCCACCAAACATTGTGAAGTCTTGACTAAAAACTTTGCTTGATCTCTAAAACTCTCAAAATATCTATGATGATGTGCGGGAGTATATAGAATAACATGTGTGGGAGTGTGTGGAGGAACACATGTAATAACTCGAGCGGGAGCATACCAGGGAACACGCGCGTGAGAAAATCTCCCTAACTTAAAACAACACTCTCTAAGGTGACCTCTTCATTTGTAATAAGAACAAACATAAAAGACTTAGGTCTACATTAATTAAAATGTTTAGGTCGAGCTCTTCTAGGTGGGTTAGGTCTCCTAGGTGGGTTAGGATGAGGTCCATAAGGATCCATCACAAACTCGAGAATCGGCTCGAGTGCGACATGGGAAGTGGATGGACCATCATAACCTATTCCTTACCTCTTAATGTTACCTAACGGGGGATCGAGGATCATCTTTTCAACCTTCTTAGATGTGTCCTATAAAGTGATATTGATTCAAGATCTTTCTCAAGTTGGGATATAAGGGTTTCAAGTTTCTCATGAGTCTCCACTAATGTTTGAAGATCTCACTGTAAGACTAGCCACTTTGTTGGCCAAGTCACCATTTCCCCTCTCTATTAAAATGAATCTCTCTCCCAAAGAAACTCTCACCGAGGACTCGCTCTCTCATTCCTCTTTCAACTCCTTCTCTAAAGATAAACCTCTAAGTGCTAAACCTTTTGTTTGTTTCTCCATTTTAAAGGACTCAGCATAAAGTTCGGTGTAAGCACGTTGAAGGTCACTCTCTCTCTCACTCAAAACATATTCTCCATCACTCTCTCTGGAATGACTAGACTCACTATTGAGGTCATCATGTTTAACATCTTCCTCATCAGCGTGAGGTGCAATAAATTTACTAACACAGTGAAGTTATGTCCATGCGGTGATTCTTCCCTGGAATTACCGACTCGACATCGCTCTCACTAAGTGTAGCATTAAAGGTAGCTTTGCATTTGCCTTGTTTTTTTAACCTCGTAGCACACTCTCGAGCATTGTGACCTTGGCCCTTGCACTTTTAACATCTCTCTTCATCTTTCTTAGGGTAATATTTTCTTTCTTTTTCACAATTTTTCTTGCCAGATTTATTTTTTTGTCTTTCTCAAAACTCGTATCTTCTTTTCTAAGTTTGAGAATTTTTTTTGATTTTTTTTTTGAAAGGACTAAATCATCCAAATCAAAATCATACTCCAAGTCGGACAACACTTCCTCTTTCTTTTTTAATCGATCTTTTAATGCAATTCCCTTTTCCTTTGGTTTAACAGTTTTGGGAAACATGTCGATCTCATAAGTCTGAAGGTATCCTACAAGTTCTTCTAACCTAAGCATATCCAATATCCCGAATGAATTAATCACAGTAACCTTAAAACTAAAACTCGAAATAAGTGATCTCAAAATCTTTTTAACTACATGGGTCTCAAGAATTTTCTCACCTAAACTAGAGTTAACGATATCAGATAATCGTGCATAAAATTCATCAAAGGACTCAGATTCTAGCATGGTAATAGCCTCAAGCCGCGTGGTGAGATTTTGTAGCTTAGAAGCCTTCACAACATTGGTTCCCACATGAGTGAGATGGAAGGTATCCCAAGATTTTTTTGTCATGGTGAACGTTATGATGCGATAAAACTCGTTAGGGGCGACGACTCTAGAAATGGCACTTAAGCCACATGAGTTAAAATTAATCCATTTAAATTCATCTTCTGTCCAAGAAGATACATGTTTTGCATTTATGACATCGCCATTGGTCACGTGGGTGGTGTCCACCCTCTTTCACACACAAGCCAAACTCTTTCATTAATAGATTTTAAGTCAGACCTCATCCTAACTTTCCAGTATGCATAATTTGACCCATCGAAAATAGGCATCGTATTATACAAAATATCCATAAAATCAAAATTTTTAAAGATAAAGAATTGATATCCAAAACATTTATAAAAAGGATCCCACAATATTTTAGTGCAACCTGCTTTGATACCTATTTGAGAATGAAGGGATTCTATGGATTGATTCATATCATTGGCCAATTACACACAAATTCAATTTTATCTAATTTTATCACGAATTAATTGAGTGTGTATGAAACAATGAAGTCCAAATTAATTAAGCCAAACCAAACATGCCAAGATGCGAAGAAGTAAGGAAAAATCCCTTTTGGGCAAAACCTATTTTTAGCACTGTACAATATTTGACAAACACAATACAACTTACAAACTACATAGCTCTCTAAGTATACTTTGGAGTGATTCAAGTCTTCTATAGTAATGGTACACTCTAGCACCGTCAGCAAGAAGTAGTATTCCCTCCGTATCCATCGATCAACCTTACTCTTTAGTAGTAGAGCCTTTACTCCACAAATCAGCAATATAGATTAACTCTACAAGGGTTTTGAACAAGGAATATTTTCTTCTTCATTTGTTAAAGTGATCTCTAAATTTCCAAGGGATTTGGATGAAAAATAGTGAAGTTTGGTCACAAAATGAACTCCAAAGAGCTTAGAAAAGTGTTCAAAAGTATTCAAGACTCTAATCCCGCATCTCTATTTATAATTAAGTTTGTTGCAAAAGAATAAACATTAGATATTTGGATCATATTTATTAAAAATAAATCTCGCGGGCTCGTTCAAACGACTTGGTACCTCGTTCGAACGACATACCCTTTTCCCTTTGATCAGTCTTCCAACGACATTTTGAACGACAATCCAGTGCTTGACAAAAATTCATCTTCTTCGATCGTGGGAACCCTCATTCTAACAACATACCCTATCTCGTTTGAACGACTTCCAATGAGACTTCTGATGAGGAAAAAATCGTGCATCCTTGTAGATACGCAAATCGTTGTTATCAGCGTCCGACTGGAAAGCAAAAAACTTAAACTTTAACTACACTCAAATGGAGTATAGAGGCTAGTCCGGGTATCAAAAATTCAGAGGGACTGTTTGACAAAATTTAATATATTTATTACTTCTAAATTAAAAGTGTAAAAGGTGATGATGGTTTAAAACGGGGAAAACAGGGAAAACGAGTTAATTACGCTAATTAAAACTAAAGAAGATTAATAAAATGAGATTAGAATCACACCCCCACCATGGGGTAAACAACGCGTATTAAGGATTTTATATTTAAAACATTTAACCGAGCATATTCAATTAATTATAAACATCACACATAAAGGGAACTAACCCAAAAATGCGAGATTGAATTTTCAATCGAAAATGGTCACAAATGGATTAGTTTTGAAATATATCTATAAACACTAACATTGCGTGACAAAGAAAGTTAAACGCCTAATATTCCAACTTTAATACACGAGGTTTCAATTAAATGTGTTTTTACCCAAAACTTAGATTTCAAAGCTCGATACCTATTAATGGCAGAAATATGATCCCAAACCTTAACTTAGCTACTAGACATGATTAAAGCAAGAAATAAAACTAGTTAACAAATGAAAAAAACTAAATAGAAAGCAAGTAAATAGGTAGCAAAAAATAAGGAAAATAACTATGGGAACTTACATTAACAAGGAAGAAGATGAATAGTGCCATACAAACCCATTTGGGTGCAAACCCTAGGAGAAATAAACAAAACCCAACATCCTACATTTATAACCTTAAACTAACTAAAATAGAAGATAGAAACAAACTAAAAATAAGATGTCTTCAAATACAACAAAAATCCACTTATATAGTAGGTAATAAAAGAAATAAAGATAAAAGAAAAGAAAATGAATTTTCCCAATAATCAGGAAGGAGATCCCCGGGAAAATGGTTATAACATGCTCATTAGGATCCAGATTAATGAATCGTTAGAGGCCACGCAAAGCCAACTCGAAGGGCCACAACTTCGGTAAAGATTTCTGGCATAAATCTCAAATGTTGAAATGACCCTGAAGTTGCGTACTATATTGAAAACTTCCCAAATAGCACCAATTGCACCGCTAAGCACCATAATACCTACAAAATCTCAACTGTACCTCGCAAAATATGTAAGCATATAAAATAGAGGTAGTCTAGTTAACGAGCATAAATATAGGAATTAAAGTACCAGAAGGGGCTAAAATGCATAAGTAAAGAGGGTAAATAAATGCAATATTCGAGCTGAATCAACTTCAAATGACATTCTGGTGCTGACCAAAAGGCGTTCTCCCAGATTTCATTCGAACCATGGAATTTGTTCTAAGGACATAGTGTAACTCTTTCGAACGACAAGAAAAACTCGTTCAACGAGTCATCAAAATTTTCTTAAAAAATATTTAAAAACATTTTGAAATGCAAACTTTTAAAAAGATGTAAACCCCTTGAAAAGTAAAGGCTTTACCAAACTACCATATCTCTCCTAAATGTTGTTGAGATGAATGATTCTTCAATCTGTCCAAAAGTTGTCAACTTTGTCTTCGAATACGTAAAAGCAATCATGATGGTGCACTGTACGTATGACGAGATAAGCCAAGTAAAAATTACATTGAGTAAATATAAAACTTGCTCTTACATTGTGTGGCATATTGGTGTGTTTGAATCCACTTCATTCCATGTTTTAATGTGGCTAGGACATTTGATTATGATTTTTAATGCTTAGATTGTTCTTTATCATGCTTGTAAGGAGTTGTTCGACTTTAATTTTCTTAATGGAATCACTTTGTATATGCCTACACCCACACATGCACGAGTTCTTTTAAATTTTAACTTTACATGTTATATTTGAGATAAGTGAGATGTTCTCCCATCAATCTTGTCATTTATATATCTTGTGATTATAGGGGATTTATGCATGTAAGAATCGTTGCCCGTGAGTATGATTTTTAATTAAAAATATGAGGTGCACGAGAAAGGACTACGAAAGGAGCAATTATCCTTTGCGGGAATGCCATTATTGGCAAGTGCTTAAAACAATGAGAGGAAAAAAGAAAATATTAAAGGCCAACAAGTTTGTTTGTTTATTTGATTTTTGAAAAATGGTATCTTTAAAAGAATTGAGTGAAAACATATATGATATTTGTTTAGATTTTGAGAGTGTTATAGTTGAAGATCAACGGGTTTTCACAATGAATGCTAATTATGCTGATCATGTCATAACGCTATTGATTTGTAGAATTATCAAAATTCTAGGCTTGTGTACATTACACTTGTTTGTTCATTGAGTTCACTTTATCAATCATTTGAGGCTAAATCTTAGTTTGATAAAGTTTTGTGGTAAAAAAGAACTCATTGGATATTTTTGAGTGATTGAATCATAATTCATTTGCTTTTAGTTCACACCCCTTCACTCCATTTCACATGTTTCGACACATCGACACTATTTTAGTGTGTAACGCTTATGTGTTTTGTGTCATTTTGTCGTGTTTATACCTATATATATGTGCCTGAGTGTCATTGGTATATTTTTCATATTTATACATATGATATCATTTTATTCCGAGTCTTTGCGTTTGCATTTCATCCTTGTTTCCCATATGCTTTATCTTTAGATAAAGTTAGCATGTTGTATGATCATATTAGTATCCCTTGTTGCTTGTTTACATTGGTGTCTCATGCTTCATTGTGTATTTGAGTTGATATTATTTATTGCGTCAATATTGGTATTACTTGATCATTGTGTGGATTATTTGTCCTTGTGTTGCGATGTTGTGTTTTATTGCACTTTACACCATTGCAAGAAATTATTCTCTCTTCCTTCATTTCAATTGGTATCATATGTTCTACCTTTTTGGGGAGACATGTATTATAAGGGAGAAACTGTTTATTATGCATTCTTACTTTGTCTATTTTTAAACAAAAAGGGCGAGAAATTGTATATTTCACTTTAGCTTTAGGAGGGGATGTTTATCGTAGGGGGATAAGTCTTACCTAAGTGGGGATTATTAGATATAGGGGGAGTTTATTCATATGCATATGCATCTTTATATTGCTTATATATTCTCTTTTCATTTAAAGGTGTGTTTAAGTGTGCAAGTTTTTAACATGTGATAAAGTTTACAAGCGAGCAAAGCTACTCAACGTATGTGTCTGTCAAGTATGTACTTTTTTTCTTTTGGGATTGGGAATTGAGTTGTTTAGAGATATTGACATCCCATAGGAGTTTTTATTTTGTGTTTCATCCCGAAATAGCCATAGGGGGATATTTGTAAGGACAAATTTCCAATTGAGTCAATTTGTATGTATTGGATTAATTCCGAACAAAACATTTGGAGTCATAGGTTAGGCTTTGTGTTGTTGACCTTTCAAGCATGTGACATATTTGATTGAAGACATAACGACAAAGATTCAAATATTTCATATCGTGTTGTGTTTCGTGTCACGTTTCATCTTTGTTTTTCCGAAGATCTCTCAGGTATGACTGCATATACATTTTGATCCTTGAAATTTTATTTTGGGTGTTTTCTTTATAAAATGTTTGGATCTATTTTAAAAGAAAAAAATATTTTATTTTAAGTCGTTCGAACGAATTTACTTATTTTGTTCGAATGAGTTTAGCAGTTTTTTCAAACGAACATCAAACGACACAACTCTTTTAGTCAAACAAAAGTCATTCGAAGCTTGTTAAAAGCTAGTTTGAACGAGATTGGATGTTCGTTTGAACGAGTTTTGTGTTGGTTCAAATGATATTGTGTTTTATTTCGAATGAACTTTTGTTTTTGTTCAAACGAGTCTTCTAAAAAATGTGTCGTCTCAAAACATGTGTTTTCCATATAACGGGGTTTTGCCATTTGTTTTTGGAGAGACTTTTGGCAAAAATCGTTTACATATACATATCCAAAATCTCCTAAACCCCACTTTCTCCCAAACTCTTTGAGATTCAAGTTTTAATATTCATATGATTTGAGATCTTGTTTGTGGGCACCATTGTTTGTTTCTCTCATCATCTTGGTAGAAAAAAGTTTCATATGGTGAATTCAGTATCTGATTTTCTATTTACACACGATGGACTCCGTGGTTTGGTGTTGCAGTGAAGAAATGGTGAAATCCATGTTTTAGATCCGTAGATGGTTTTTGATCCTAGATTGGTGCATACTAAGGCGTATGTCAACACACACGTTGAAGCAACTTTCATGGGTGAATTCTTACATTATAACTAGGGAGTAGAGGTTGAATTTTGAAGACACATCAATGCTTGCGAGGGCATCGAGTCTGTGTTATAACTCATCTGTCGACTTTTGTAATTCCTCTTCATAGTGAATTTGCATGGCTGGGCCATTCATGATTTTTTTCGTTGTTAGTTTTCCTCTTACATCAGAGTGTGTTGTGATAAATCTTAATTTGTCTGCTATCATCTAGATGCATGTTTTAGGTTAAGATAAAATTGGTTAATCCGTTTATCACAAAAATTGGTTTAAAATTGGTGCTAAGTTTAATTTGGGTTAATTCTATTTTAAGTTTTATATTTAATTTAAAAATTAAAAATTGACTTTTGTTTTAGACCTCCGTTCGTACTGCCTACCTATTTCAAACTTTGATTGGCCTCCCCTTTTAACTAGAAAAATAATGACATAGTACCTCTAAAGAAATTATTTGTACCCAAGATATTAGGAATACAAATCCCGCTCATAACACATGTCATTATCAAATATTCATGTCTTTATGCAACACCAATAATTCACTTACGTGTTATGTGTTCCTTTCAACTTTGGTGGATATCATCCTAAAGTCATTTGAGAAGCTAACCCCAAGGTTAATCTCAACCTTCACCGAGTTAGATGAGCTGTTTGATACTCACCTCATCACTAATAACAAGGTCATCAATGAGGTTTACTATTTTATTTCCCTCAAAAAGAATAAAGTATAACCATTAAGGAAATATTCTTAAAGAATTAGGAGATGTTCAACGAGATTGACAATTATAATGAGAATTTGGCGATCTCGTTATTCAAATTCACCCTTTTTAGAAAATACGAATTGTATTGATCCCTAATGAACATACTAATTTCATATATTGAGGACCTCATGTATCACATTGATATGTATGATAAAGTGAAGAATGATATCCTTGTTGTGGACAACCATAATGATGGATCCAAAAAACCAACTAAGAACAGAGATTTGAATAAAGGAGGAAATAAGGTGGAAATATATTCTTCAAATAAAAAATAAGGAAGATAGGAGAAACCTAAAGGCAAGGAGAAATTTATGACCAATGAGAATTCCAACCACGGGATAAACACTATGTTTAAAGACCCCATTTACAAGATTATGCCTCATTTTATTCTTCAAATGGCCACCTAAGATGGGAGGCATTCTAAGTAAGCAAGATAAGAGTCTACGAAGTTAGTACTAGAGAAAGTGAAGCCCGTGGATGATGAAGAAACACTCGGAGGACCTTGTCTAAGAAAGTCACCTTATAGAATTAATTAATTTAGAGAAAATTAAAACCAAAGGATGAGAAAAAGCACCGAGAAAAATGAATATGATAATATACCACTATTTGGCATGGGGATTTTCACATAGGGATACAATGAGAAAGTGCAAATAACCATTGGGATGCTTACAATGCTTAATAGGTTCATATCCGTGTCTTTATACAAGCATCAACCATTCTTTTAGTTATTAAATACGGATAACACGGACGAAGCACTTAAAAAAAATCAAAAGGTATCTCGTCTCCCCACTTCTTATGTCAATGCTAGTAAGTTGTGTATTTGGTTGTTTGTGAACATTCCACCACTGGGGAATTCATCCTATCCAGTCTCGTACGTGTGTTACACAATTATGGATGATGAAAGAAGGTACATGCCAATAAAAAAAACTGCCCTTGACCCTAGTTATATCTTTTAGGAAGCTAAGACCCTAATTTGGTGCTCACTAAATAATCATATTCACTTTTTTCCCATTGAAAGAACAACCTCAAGAAGGACAACCTCACTAATAGGATCACCAAATTGTCTTTGGAGCTATCCCAGTTTGACACTAACTATGAGAGAAGGACCACAATCAAAGGTCAAGTCTTGGACGACCACAATAAAGTTATAAGGAAGTCCAAAAGAGGAAGTCACTAAACTAATATCCAATTTTAAGATGCTCAACATCACCTTGGGAGATCAATCCTTATTTAGTCCTACAAATCAACTATCTAAGTGAGAATTATTTGTGGATGGAGCATCCAATGAGCATGACACATCTATTAGCATCGTCCTCATTAGCCCTAAAGGGTCCATCCATGATTGAGTAGATAGAATAATTAGGATTAGAAGGGTATAATAATGAAGAATAATATGAGTTCATGATAGTTGGCCTCTAGAGAGAAGTTATAATGGATGCAAAAGATATAGATATCCTTTGTGACTCTCCCTAGATCGCCAACCAGCTTAACAATGGTTATGAAGAAAAAAATCCCAAAATGATAGCCTATTGGGATAAAGGAAGGAATGTCTTGAAGAACTTTAGGTTATGAACAACTGAACAGTTGTCGAGGAACTCCAACAATCACAGTAATGCACTATCTACTTACCTCATCTATTGATACTGTTCTAAAGAGAATGATAGGAGTGAAATCTACTAATCGATTGAGCATAGAGGAACCTGATACATAGATTATGGTAATGTCAATTGATCAGTTACCCATATGGATTTATCAAATAGTGACCTACCTTAGAGACGGTGAGCTTTCGACATAAAAAATGAGGCTCACAAGTTAATGGAAAAATTGGACAGATTCTACCTAAAATTTATCGAATATCGATACATATGGTCATTCATTAGAACCTTATCATGTTAATACACTTAGATAAAGTGAAAGAAATTATGAGAGAAATGTACGAAGGAACCTATGGTGTCCATAATGGTAGTGATCACTAGTGTATAGGGTGGTCTCATAGGGATACGATATGCTGGTGGGATTTCACGTAAAACGGTTCCATAAAGTTTATAGATATGAGTGATAAATGCTAGGATTTTACCCCGACTAGTAGGCAAGAGACTTAAATTCTAGTACTAGATCATTTGATCAATATGGAATGGATATAGTTAGCCCACTTCTTAGGGACCCAAAATACTACAAGTACCTCAATATGATGATTGAGTATTTCACCAGAAAGATAGAGTCAAGTCCCCTAATGCGCATCAGATAAGAAGACACTAAGAGGTTTTTTTCCGAGTATTATCATAAACAAATTTGGAATTACAAAATATTTTACAATAGGTAATGAGACCTAATTTAACAGTGACCCATTCAGAGACTTTTGTTCTGAATATGGGGTTTGTAATCACAATGCCCGAGTGCACTTCCCTTATAGAAGCAAGTACACTAAGATATCTAACAAGATAATTCTAGTAGGAATTAAGAGGCGACTTGAGAAAGATAAGGGAAAGTGATTTAAATAACCCACCTTTTTTATTTGAGAATACATAACAAATCCATGGTGATCTAGTGGAGATACTCCATATGTACTAGTTTATGGAATGAAGGCGATCATCCATTTGTAAATCGACATACCTAACTTAAGGTACGAGCTCTATAAATATGACCAAAAGAATGATCAACTGGCCCACAAATGGTACCTAGCAGAAGGAAGAAGAGAGAAATACCTCATTCACTTCGTGGCCTAATAACTTGATATTTCCAAGTAGCACAATAAGAAGCCCAAGAAATGAGAATTCAAAGTTGATGACTTTTGTTGAGAAAATTTCTACAAGAGACGAATAAACCTGTAACAACCCAGGTTTTTGAGCGACTATTTTATACTATTTTTCCCGATGGGCTAATTTTATAAAATAGGGGATGTTGGAGTAAATATTACTTCCCGTGAGACTTAGGGATAATATTTACTATGTTTTGTCTATTTACCGTTATGAGAAGGTAAATAGCGTTATATTGTGTATTATTGCGTCGTTATATGTAAAACGACGGTTATGGCTTATATATAAAATTGGGTAAAACTAATGAAATAAAATGAAATTGGAACGTAAAAATAGTTCACACTTACCCGAATGCCAAAATAGGGGGTGCGATTGTTTTTAGAATAATCGAGATAGTCGAATTAAGTGCCTAATTGTAATTTTTGAATTCGGGCATTTTTAAGGGGTTATGACTCAAATTAATGGTTACGAGTCATTTTAGTGGTGTATTAGCAATTAAAAGTGGGGATTTATGTTTTGAGGACCTGTATAAGTCCCCCACCCCTTTTTCTTTCTTTATTTGTGTGAGAGAAGCCAAAGGAGAGAGAGAGAGGAGAGAGTTGGGAGAAATGGAGAGAAAGAGAGAAAATGAAGATTTTGGGACGAATTCCGTCGCTACCGGAGGTGATCCGAGACTACGAACCTCGAGGCAAGTTTCTTACTTGCTAGATATTGATTTAATGTGATAAATTTGCATGTATAGTTAATTTTGGAGGTTTAAACCATAAATGGGTTTTTGGTTGATTTTTGGTGTTTAATCCTTAAATCTTGTAGATTGTGTGGTTTAAGGTTATTATTTGGGTTTCTTTTGGTGTATAATTGTTGGGGTAATGTTGTTGGTGGAAGGGAACGAAGAAATTATAGGATGGTGGGATTTAGGGTTCGGTTTTGGCTTTGTAGAAGGAGGGTTTTTCGTGGACCTGATAGGCGTGGTCGACCGCGGTCCCAGGACCGGTCGACCGGTCATCCCAAAACTAGCTTACTGCTTTTGTTAGCAGGCCAAACTTGCAAGGGCGGTCGACCGCGGTCCCTTGACCGGTCGACCGGTCCCCTATTTTTCCACCTTTAGTTATCCTTAGTTTTACTTAGTCTCTTCATTTTAAGATAGGAACCTAGGAACATTCCTTTGGGAAGTAATGGGGAGTCCTAGAGGGTTGTATTGGGTAGACTAATGTCCTAGGCTAAGAGTGGATATTTGGGTTTACCCGAGGGCTAGTTTGTATAGGTTAATGTCCGATTGATATAGGAGGTTAACCTAAAAACAAATTGGAAGTTAAAATATTATTGTTGAACTTTTGGGAGACACTCCATTATGGAGACTCACTTTGAGGGTTTATGAGATAATATGAACTCTTAGAGGATATTTTGAGTTTATTGGCACTTTTGGGTCTAAGGTCATTAATAAAATATGACTTAATCAGAATGAAATGCACATTCTAAAACTTGGTGTTTAATGGCTAAATGAATGATTCTTTTTGAAAAGTAAAATTGGAAGTTTTCAAAATGGAAAAAGTAAAGTTTTTCATAAATGTTAATTTATGGATACACACCTCTCTAAATCGCTATCTTAAGGGAAGTTGCGCGCTTTGTGGTGATGCCCCCTGACAAATTAACGCAGGGTGGATATAGTCCCTAGGCCATGTGAGCGTTTCTTGATATATATTTTTCTGCGCTGGTTAGGAGATTCCGGGTGTGGTCTTGACTATCCCGCAGGCACATGGCCGCTTCCCGACGTTTCGATAGGATCCCAGGTTGTCTTGATGATAGGCCCTGGAAGATGATAGCCATTTAGGGGCGCGCACAGTGGGGAAACCCGGACGGGCGGTCTTAGAATCGTTATATATATATATGACTATAACTATTCTAAATCAAGTTGGACTTAATGTATGATGGGTTCCATAAAGAGCACAATGAAATGCCATAAAGAGCATATAATGATGATTATATTCCTGATAAGGAAGAGATTTTTACAAAATGTATAATTGAGATAAAATGCCACAAATAGCATAGAAACTATGATTATATTTCCTGATAAGGAATGGAATTACGAAATGAAATAGTATATGATGAAAGTAAATTGGGTAAACATTTGATAAAATGTTGTACCATTTATATATGTTCCTAAAGAAGAATTAGGAATTGTGCCATTAGATGATGGATGGGTTCATTTTTATATTCCTTGAGTAGATGTAGATGTGACCTCCCACACTTATGCACACACATACAATTGTTGATTATTTCGTGCTTAGGGTCTAATGGATCTCAACTATCAACCTTGCCTAAGTAGTAGTGTATCAGGGGGGTTCCTTGTCTGGATTTCGCTTTGCGAGACACCCCACGCACGAATAAGGCATAGTGTTGATAATGGGGAGAAGTTAGCCCTTAGTACTTAGGGTTAACTAGAACATCTCACGATATTGCGCTAGGTTGCTGCTAGATTGAAAGGTGAGAAATATGATTGTTATTTGCGAGAGAATTACGCATTTAACTGTCATGCATTTTTAGTCACATGGTAATCATATCAAACCGGGCCCTGACCCGTATCTATATTTCTTTGTTTCTGCATATATTCCTTGCCGTTACAGGTGCTCTACCGCATGGACACCCGTATTTACATTTCGATTCCAGTTGTCATGGAGCTACAGCACATTGCGGATGTTGTAGGTTACTTGTAGTAGACCCTTCTTTCTATTGTACTCTAGTTATGTTCAGTATATTTATTCGGGCGTGTTTTGCCCAAGGTATTTCACTCACTCATTATATTGTAAATATTGGTTTGTAATACTCGATGTCCTATTTGTACTGGTCTGTGCACCGACAGTTTATTCGGTGATATTTATTATATTGTCATTCTTCATCCTTTGATTTTTTTGATACCCACCGTTTTTACAAATGGGATTGTCTAAGTGTTTTTCTTTTCTTTTCAAAATTTTAAATTTGACAGTCCGTTTTCTAAAATGATTGGTGGTTATCTCATACTATTATTTTAATCGACAGTGATGCTAAGAATGGACCATCTATGATTCCTGTGATTATTAGAGTATTGGGCTGGCCACCTATTATTTTAGTAGGCGGGTTGTCACAAAACCCTCTAATGGTAATATTGCGTCGATTTGGAAGGGCTCTGTATGATTACATCAATAGGAAATATGTTCTTATCTTTTAGATCAATTAGATGGAACTCTAGTGCCTAGGACATGGAATTTCATGAAGCTAGGAAAATTTAATCATTAAAGTTTGAGTATATATTGTTTTAGTTTTAGTGTTAGATGAATAAAGATGTTGCATTTTAGATTAGCAATAAAAATTCATTATCCTAACTTTAGGATTAACATCTCATTATATTCTTAAGTACATTTAGTCAATTAATTTTTTAATATATTATGTAACTTCTATATAGCACATAGATGATTATATAACCCTAAAAAAGTCCAAGTCAACCTGAAAAGGGTTATGCATATCTAGAATGATAAATAAGCCTAAACGTGGCTATGAAAATGTAGTACATTTGTACATAGTTTATATTGTCTATCTCATGTGTCAAAACATTGGATTTTTTTAAGTCACATGGACTTGATCCATTTGAGTGAGACGCGCTCTTGTGTATAGAATGAACCTTTGAATATTTAAGACTTTATATGCCTCTCTTTAAAGACTTTCATTTCCATTCATTCACATCAAATTGAAGACGATATCCTTTTGGTAGATATTGTGAATTGTTTATGGCTAATCACACATGTGCACAAATGTTTTTCAAAATGTATGAGGATTCTAAATTTGATGGAACAAGTGTTTAACTCTGTCTAAGAGATTTTGAAAAACGTTTTTGGGAGTTGGTGTTTCATTTTTGAACAAGTTAATGCATTTAAAATGTGGGCAATTAATCATTCGCATAGTTTCATATTGAGTTCGTGCATAGGGTGTCATTCTCATGACACAATTATGTGCCCGTGCGCATGACCTTGAACTTGATTCCACACTGTATGGAATCGTGTGCATGGAAAAAGGTTTATGTGAGTTGGTTTTTGATTTTTGAACAAGCTAATGCATTTTTGAGACCGTGGAGCCTTAACCATTCACATGACTTCAAACTGAGCTCATGCGCATAATAGAGTTAACACGACACCATTATAGGCTTGTACACACGAATGTGACCTTGATTCCACACTCCATGGAATTGTGTGCACGAAAAAACTGTTCATAATGCCTACAATGTCATCATATTTTGAAATATTGTTACAAATAGGCCTTTTCTTTCCCATTTGTTTAGATCTAGATTTTACACAAGTGAAATACATATTTTAAGGTGCTTTGAAACTTGAGAGCTCTTGTGCTTCCTGCCTAAACTCTTTTTCACTTGTTCCTCACAAACTTGCAAAAACCTATATTTAATCATTGACGCTAATGTTTTGTGAGATATTTTTAAGTGTTTAGATTAGATATTCACTAGCCAATGGTAGTTTCATTAATCTACATTCTATTCATCATGATCTTATACTCCGTGATATAAAATTGAAGGCATTTCAATTTATTGAAGAAATTTAAGTGTGCTGTGACTTCAAGGAAGATAATCGACTTATTCGTTCATGGCATGGAGCTTGCGATGCATTCTCATTGACTATGGGGGAAGTTGAAAGGCTCATAGGTAACTACACGATAGAGATTGTGTGAGAGATACCTGTAACAACCCAGGTTTTCGAGCGACTATTTTATACTATTTTGCCTAATGGGATAATGTTATAAAATAGGAATGTTGGAGTAAATATTATTTCCCGTGAGACTTAGGGAAATATTATTTCCCGTGAGACTTAGGGATAATATTTACTATGCTTTGTCTATTTACCGTTATGAGAAGGTAAATAGTGTTATAGTGTGTATTTTGCGTCGTTATATGTAAAACGACGGTTATGACCTATATATAAATTTGGGTAATTAATGAATTAAAATGGATTTGGAACACAAAAATAGTTCACACTTTCCCGAATGCCAAAATAGGGGGTGCGGTTGTTTTTAGAATAGTCGAGATAGTCGAAATAAGTGCCCAGTTGTAATTTTTGAGATTTAGGCATTTTAAGGGGTTATGACTCAATTAAGTGGTTACGAGTCATTTTAGTGGTGTATTAACAATTAAAAGTGGGGATTCATGTTTTGAGACCCGTATAAGTCCCCCACCCCTTTTCTTTCTTCATTTGTGTTAGAAGCCAAAGGAGAGAGAGAGAGAGAAGAGAGAGTTGGGAGAAATGGAGAGAGAGAGAGAGAGAGAGATGAAGATTTCGACCGGATTTCCATTGCTACCGGAAGAGGATCAGAGACTACGAACCCCGAGGCAAGTTTCTTACTTGCTAGATGTGATTTAATGTGATAAATTGCATGTATAGTTAGGTTTTGGAGATTTAACCCATAAATGGGTATTTGTTGATTTTGATGTTTAAACCTTTAAATCTTAGTTTTAATTGGATTTGAGGAGTATATATTAGCTATAAATGGTGTAGGATTGATTTAGGTCGAATTGTTGTTGTTGAAGTTGGGAGAAATCAAGTTTTGGGGTTTTTGGGATTTTAGGGTTTATGTAACCCGTCGCCCAAACTGGGCAAAATTTCAGGACCGAATCGATTCGGCCCTAGGGGAGAATTGATTCGGATAAGGAGAGGGTTACAGGTCTTGCAGACCGAATCGATTCGGATTAAAACCGAATCGATTCGGCAATTGCAGAAGGTCAGTTTTTGCTCACCGAATCGATTCGGCTGTTTAGCGAATCGATTCGCAAGGTCGAATCGATTCGGCCCAAGGGGCGAATCGATTCGGTTCCCCTGTTTTTTTGAGATTTTCTTATTTTAATTTTTTTTAGCCTTCTTTCTTTGAGGTCCAAGGTTTAGGAACCTTCCTTTGGGAAGTAATTAAGAATCCTAGAGGGTGGTTTTGGGTAGACTAACGCCCTAGGATGATAATGGGATATTTAGGCTTACCCGAGGGCTAAGTTGCGTAGGTTGATATCCGAATGATTTAGGAGATTAACCTAGAGATGAAATTGGAAGTTAAAATATTAAGGTTGAGCTTTTGAGAGACACACCATTATGGAGACCCACTTTGAGGGTTTATGAATTATATAAACTATTCGAGGCTATTTTGAGGTTAGTGGCAATTTGGGTCTTAGGTCATTAATAATATATGACTTAATAAGAATGAGATGCACCTTCTATAACTTAGTGCTAAATGGCTAAATGGATGATTTTTGGAAATGTAAAATATGAGTTTTCAAAAATGGAAAAAGTAATGTTTTTCATAAATGATAATTTATGGATACACACCTCTCTAAATCGCTATCATAAGGGAAGTCGCGCGCGTTGTGGTGAAGCCCCCTGGCTAATGATGCAGGGTGGATATAGTCCCTAGGCCATGTGATCGTTTGTTTATATTTTCTGCGCTGGTTAGGAGATTCCGGGTGTGGTCTTGACTATCCCGCAAGCACATGGTTGCTTCCTGACGTTTCGATAGGATCCCAGGTTGTCTTGGAGGCCCTGGAAGATGATAGCCATTTAGGGGCGCGCACAGTAGGGAAACCCGGACGGGCGGTCTTAGAATCGTTATATATATATATGAATATAACTATTCTAAATCAAGTTGGACTTGATGTTTGAAAGTGCCATAAAGAGCACGATGTAAGGCCATAAAGAGCCTATGATGATGATTATATACCTGATAAGGAAGATATTTTTACAAAGTGAACAATTGAGATAAATGCCTCTAGAGCATAAAAAGTATGATTATATTTCCTGGTAAGGAACAAATTCATGAAATGAATTAGTGTATGATGAAATTAATTTGGTAAACACTTGATAAAGTGTTGTACCATGTATATGTATATTCCTAAAGATAGAATTAGGAATTGTGCCGTTAGATGATGGATGGGTTTATGTTTTATTTCTTGATTAGCTGTAGTTGTGACCTCCCACACTTATTCACACACATTTATTTATTTCTTATTTTCGTGCTTAGGGTCTAATGGATCTCGATGATCAACCTTGCCTAAGTAGTAGTGTATCGGGGGGGGTTCCTTGTTTGGATTTCGCTTTGCGAGACACCCCACGCACGAATAGGGCATAGTGTTGAGAATGGGGAAAAGTTAGCCCTTAGTACTTAGGGTTAACTAGAACATCTCACGATATTGCGTTAGGTTGCTGCTAGATTGAGAGGTGAGGAATATTATTGTTATCTGCGAGAGAATTACGCACTTACCTGCCATGCATTTTAGTCACATGGTAATCATATCAAACCCGTCCCTGACCGGTTTCTATATTTCCTTGTTTCTGCATATTCTTTGCCGTTACAGGTGCTCTTCCGCATGGACACCCGTGTTTACATTTCCATTCCCAGTTGTCATGGAGCTACGGCATATTGCGGATGTTGTAGGATACTTGTAGTAGACGCTCCCCTCTATTGTACTTTAGTTATGTTCAGTACTTTTATTCGGGCGTGTTTGCCCAAGGTATTGCACTCATTTATTATATTGTAAATACTGATTGTAATACTTAATGTATTATTGGTATTGGTCTGTGCACCGAGAGCTTATTCGGTGATTATCTTTTGTATTGTCGTACTTTATTCATCGATTTTTGATACCCACCATTTTTACAAATGGGATTGTCTAAGTGTTTCTCTCTTACTTTAAATTTTTTTTGTGTATGACAATCCGTTTTCTAAAATTATTGGTGGTTATCTCATACTATTATTTTAATCGACAGTGATGCTAAGAATGGACCATCTATGATTCCTGTAATTATTGGAGTATTGGGCTGGCCACCTATTATTTTAGTAGGCGGGTTGTCACAGATGGTATCAGAGCATTAGGTTCCAGAGTCCTTAGGAATCTGTGCGGTTGTTTTACGTCTTCTGCATTTCTCTCTGTTTGGTGTAGAGCATTAGGAATATGGTAGTTAAATTCTCTTGAGAGATTTCGTTCTCCTGCTATGGTATGAGGACCCTGAAGATCTTCTACGCGTTCGTGTGAGGCTTGTAAGTCGTTAGATGAAGGGCGTTGAGGAAGGCCGTCGTGAAGGCGTCATAGGATGGGATTACTATAAGCTGTAGGCTGTGGTCGGGAATAAGGACCGCTTTGGAGATCTCTCCCTTTGTAGCTTTATTTTATAATGCTGTCATGACTACTAAGTACAGTGAAAATAGTTTTCCCAAGTACCGCTGCTGGTATAAAGTGGTACTATGCTTGGGACTCCGAGCAATGTCAATTCGGAGTTGAGAGGTTCTTTATTAGGACCACATGTTGAAGTTTGGTTGGATCGAGGAAGTGTAACCTCGTTCGGTGAGAACGTAAGGCCCGAGAGTTTTGGCCTAGAGTTGGGTATAGGAGTGCTCAGATGTGAGGATGTGAGGAAAAGCTTTCACCCTTTGGAGTAAGGTTGAAGTGGCGGACATGATAGTCGCCTCGTTATGGTGGGGCAGAATGCTTTGCCCATAGAGAGTGCCTTTCAGTGGAAATGCTAGGCTCGTAAGTAAGTGTTGGAAACACTTTTGGAGAAGCAGTATTCAGGAGACCCCAATGGTGGACATCCACTCGGGGAAGGCTCGTGGAGCTAAGGTTGGGGAAGCTGGTAGAATGTTCTCCTTGCTGAAGAAGTCAAGGGAAGTATGCGTTTTGATCTTGTCGATTAAAGATGACCGGCAAGAATAGGACTCCTAGTTGAGTCATTGATGGAAGTAGTTTGGTTCGGGTAAGACTAGAATGTCGTGTCTTAAGAACTATCGGTAGCAGCCAAGGAGGTTGGCTAGTATGTTGGTGGGACTTTCTAACTAGGGTGCGAGTAGTGCATTCCTTAGGTAAGATGGGAGTATATTGGTGTTAGACCTAGATTCGGGTGCGTATATCGAGCTTGTGATAGTATCGGTATGTATTTCTATATATAGTAGTAAGTATATTTATATGGCTTCCATGATAGGGGAGTTCTGTATTTTCCTTCTCACTCGTTATGGGGCGAGTGGTGATATATGTGGTACGTGCTACTTGTATTATATATTATACGAGTAGAGATATTCTTAAATTGGTTGGGGTGATAGCAAGAGAATATATCGCGAGGCTATCCTAGTTCTAGTTATAGGAGGATGACTAATTGTTCTATAATATCTCTCCTAGATACGGGTTGAGACTTTATAGAGGTGGTTTACGGTATGTAGATAGTTTCCTTTAATTTTATTTTTATTTTTATTTTATTCTGTTTGCTTGCTTGTTTGCTTTGCTTGTGTATGCTATTGCCTTATCTCCATGACTGGCGAGTTAAGGTGACTGTGTGGAGGGGTTCCTTGTTTGGATTTCGCTTCGGCGAGACGCTCCACGCATGAACCTTAACGACGTTGGGAGTGGAGAGATGTGCATTTTCTTTTCTGCTCTTTTTTCTTTCCTTTCTTTTCTGTTGGTTAAGTGCTGGGTTGGAAGGTTTAGCCAAGAATCACGTATATGAGTGATTAAGGGCTTAGTTCATGTGCGATATATGAGCACGATGATGGTTTTCCTCTGAATCGATGTGGGGAAGACTATGATGATGGATGTCCGATAGGGACTTATGGTTGTGCCTTAATGAGAAGGCCATTTGTTTAGAGATATATGTGTCTCTTGAAGTAGAGTAGTGGTGGCATCTTACTGAAAGTAAATGCCTCAGTCGATTGGTATGATATGACTTAGACGTATATATGTAGTAGTAGAATTTCGAGTTAGGATTTCCGTCGATCCCGATCATGTGTCTTCGACCGTTACTTCTCGACGACTGACAATGCGAGGTAGTAGTGTAACGGGAGGGTTCCTTGTTTGGATTTCGCTTCGGCGAGACATCCCACGCATGAAACCGAGCTAATGTCGAAAGTCGGGAAAGGTCTTGGACACTAGAGATATTTAGTATTATACTTATACGACTAGGTTAGGATAGATAGATTGACCTTAGGATTCTTAGGATGCTAGGCCCTTAGGGCATGCGGCGTTAGTTTAGGAAGATGGTAGGGAGTTGACCACCATAGGGTGTGGGGTAACTCTAAGTAGGATTTGGTCCCTAGACGAGAAGTATGGGATTTTGAGCTCATTATAATGTTAGGCCATTAGTAGTGAGGCCCCTCGTAGTTAGAGGGTTACATCGGTAACCTACCTTTGGAGGAGTTGAAGTATAAGCTAACTTTTCTCCCGCACTCATGTTGTTATGATCGAGAGTGGATTTACGAACGAGTCTTTGCCAGGAACGGGATGTGCTAATATGGGAACATGGACCTATTGTTCGTGTGTCTCACATTTTTTTAAGAAGTGTCATCCCACGCTTGATTTAAAGTTCATGGCGGTAGTATTTGCCTTAAAGACTTAGAGGCATTTCTCCTGGGCAGGAATTTGGAGTCCTTTCATAAATAATAAGTTTATGACCGTGAAGGACTATCGATAGGATATTCCCTTTCGCTAAGGCAATGCGAATGGGAGTAGTAAAGGCGCCGAGTAGAGACCGTCTTAGAGTTTATTCGTGGCATGGAATGCCAAGTGGAGTGAGCTTCACCGAGAGGACGCTATTGTAAGGGCATTCAGGTCCATGATTGACCCTTTCACCTACTGGTATGTAGAGAGTAGTGTGGAATGGGGATGGGTGTACCCGTGTACATCTTTATCGAATTGTCGATGATGCAACGTTCATGATTCTAGTTGAGGAAACTGTGGATCATTTGATCAATCGCTACTTGCTCAATGGAAATGGGCGGACTAAGCGGGAGGTGTACGTCCAACTCTTCTTAGTAGGAGTTTTAGATCTGTATGCAGTTTCTAGTAACGGTAGTGAACCGAGACGAGACATTTGTGTCAAGGTACATGTAAGGTCTCCAGGGAGAGATGGGGAACCGTTGGGATATGGGGTATACCCTACCACCCGTAAGTGGAAGGGTGGATTCAATTTAAAGGAGAGATCGGAGTAGTAGTTTTATGGATCGAATTTCCGTGCAATAGTTCGGATCATTTTCGATAAACGTTAGGCCGTGCGTAGCCTAGTATGGATGGCAATATGCCTTGTCTACTCGTTGGAATGGAAACAACGAATAGTATATTCCTAGGACTGGGAGTGGTCCGGGAACCTTCCTTTAGATTGGGCTCAGTGAGCAGGTAGACTTTTGAGGGTTACGCCAACGTGAATAGAAGTTAGTAGTGTTGGGGTTAGCGATTGTAAGTTAGTGTAGTTATTCCCTAGTAGAGGTATAACGTGTTTCGGAAAGTAAGGAAATTAGTGCCGAGCTTATGTGGGTATCTCCTCCCGTAGTAGAAGGGTAGGATCGATAGTTTCTGAGATCGATAGCAATGACCTTAGTCTGAGTCCTATGGGAACATTTCAATTCGGGGGTTTGCTAGTATGATAGCACGGTTTTTATTATAGTATACCCTTTATATGATTATGGGTTACGCCTGAATTTTGAGGGCAAAATTCCCCTTTAAGGGGGGGAGTATGTAACAACCCAGGTTTTCGAGCGACTATTTTATACTATTTTGCCTAATGGGCTAATGTTATAAAATAGGAATGTTGGAGTAAATATTATTTCCCGTGAGACTTAGCGATAATATTTACTATGCTTTGTCTATTTACCGTTATGAGAAGGTAAATAGTGTAGTGTGTATTTTGCGTCATTATATGTAAAACGACGGTTATGACCTATATATAAATTTGGGTAATTAATGAATTAAAATGGATTTAGAACACAAAAATAGTTCACACTTTCCCGAATGCCAAAATAGGGGGTGCGGTTGTTTTTAGAATAGTCGAGATAGTCGAAATAAGTGCCCAGTTGTAATTTTTGAGATTTAGGCATTTTAAGGGGTTATGACTCAATTAAGTGGTTACGAGTCATTTTAGTGGTGTATTAACAATTAAAAGTGGGTATTCATGTTTTGAGACCCGTATAAGTCCCCCACCCCTTTTCTTTCTTCATTTGTGTTAGAAGCCAAAGGAGAGAGAGAGAGAGAAGAGAGAGTTGGGAGAAATGGAGAGAGAGAGAGAGAGAGATGAAAATTTGGACCGGATTTCCGTTGCTACCGGAAGAGGATCAGAGACTACGAACCCCGAGGCAAGTTTCTTACTTGCCAGCTGTGATTTAATGTGATAAATTGCATGTATAGTTAGGTTTTGGAGATTTAACCCATAAATGGGTATTTGTTGATTTTGATGTTTAAACCTTTAAATCTTAGTTTTAATTGGATTTGAGGAGTATATATTAGTTATAAATGGTGTAGGATTGATTTAGGTCGAATTGTTGTTGTTGAAGTTGGGAGAAATCAAGTTTTGGGGTTTTTGGGATTTTAGGGTTTATGTAACCCGTCGCCCAAACTGGGCAAAATTTCAGGACCGAATCGATTCGGCCCTAGGGGAGAATCGATTCGGATAAGGAGAGGGTTACAGGTCTTGCAGACCGAATCGATTCGGCAATTGCAGAAGGTCAGTTTTTGCTCACCGAATCGATTCGGCTGTTTAGCGAATCGATTCGCAAGGGCGAATCGATTCGGCCCAAGGGGCGAATCGATTCGGTTCCCCTGTTTTTGTGAGATTTTCTTATTTTGATTTTTTTTAGCCTTCTTTCTTTGAGGTCCAAGATTTAGGAACCTTCCTTTGGGAAGTAATTAAGAATCCTAGAGGGTGGTTTTGGGTATACTAACGCCCTAGGATGATAATGGGATATTTAGGCTTACCCGAGGGCTAAGTTGCGTAGGTTGATATCCGAATGATTTAGGAGATTAACCTAGAGATGAAATTGGAAGTTAAAATATTAAGGTTGAGCTTTTGAGAGACACTCCATTATGGAGACCCACTTTGAGGGTTTATGAATTATATAAACTATTCGAGGCTATTTTGAGGTTAGTGGCAATTTGGGTCTTAGGTCATTAATAATATATGACTTAATAAGAATGAGATGCACCTTCTATAACTTAGTGCTAAATGGCTAAATGGATGATTTTTGGAAATGTAAAATATGAGTTTTCAAAAATGGAAAAAGTAATGTTTTTCATAAATGATAATTTATGGATACACACCTCTCTAAATCGCTATCATAAGGGAAGTCGCGCGCGTTGTGGTGAAGCCCCCTGGCTAATGATGCAGGGTGGATATAGTCCCTAGGCCATGTGATCGTTTGTTTATATTTTTTGCGCTGGTTAGGAGATTCCGGGTGTGGTCTTGACTATCCCGCAGGCACATGGTCGCTTCCCGACGTTTCGATAGGATCCCAGGTTGTCATGGAGGCCCTGGAAGATGATAGCCATTTAGGGGCGCGCACAGTAGGGAAACCCGGACGGGCGGTCTTAGAATCATTATATATATATATGAATATAACTATTCTAAATCAAGTTGGACTTGATGTTTGAAAGTGCCATAAAGAGCACGATGTAAGGCCATAAAGAGCCTATGATGATGATTATATTCCTGATAAGGAAGATATTTTTACAAAGTGAACAATTGAGATAAATGCCTCTAGAGCATAAAAAGTATGATTATATTTCCTGGTAAGGAACAAATTCATGAAATGAATTAGTGTATGATGAAATTAATTTGGTAAACACTTGATAAAGTGTTGTACCATGTATATGTATATTCCTAAAGATAGAATTAGGAATTGTGCCGTTAGATGATGGATGGGTTTATGTTTTATTTCTTGATTAGCTGTAGTTGTGACCTCCCACACTTATTCACACACATTTATTTATTTCTTATTTTCGTGCTTAGGGTCTAATGGATCTCGATGATCAACCTTGCCTAAGTAGTAGTGTATCGGGGGGGTTCCTTGTTTGGGTTTCGCTTTGCGAGACACCCCACGCACGAATAGTGCATAGTGTTGAGAATGGGGAAAAGTTAGCCCTTAGTACTTAGGGTTAACTAGAACATCTCACGATATTGCGTTAGGTTGCTTCTAGATTGAGAGGTGAGGAATATTATTGTTATATGCGAGAGAATTACGCACTTACCTGCCACGCATTTTAGTCACATGGTAATCATATCAAACCCGGCCCTGACCGGTTTCTATATTCCTTGTTTCTGCATATTCTTTGCCGTTACAGGTGCTCTTCCGCATGGACATCCGTGTTTACATTTCCATTCCCAGTTGTCATGGAGCTACGGCATATTGCGGATGTTGTAGGATACTTATAGTAGACGCTCCCCTCTATTGTACTCTAGTTATGTTCAGTACTTTTATTCGGGCGTGTTTGCCCAAGGTATTGCACTCATTTATTATATTGTAAATACTGATTGTAATACTTAATGTATTATTGGTATTGGTCTGTGCACCGACAGCTTATTCGGTGATTATCTTTTGTATTGTCGTACTTTATTCATCGATTTTTGATACCCACCGTTTTTACAAATGGGATTGTCTAAGTGTTTCTCTCTTACTTTAAAATATTTTGTGTATGACAATCTGTTTTCTAAAATGATTGGTGGTTATTGTGACAACCCGCTATCCGAAATAAAGGGTGGCCAGCCCTATACCCCGATAAAATAGGAAATCATGGATAATATCATCCTCAGCATCACGACAATATACAAAGTATAAGGAATAACCACTCTATATTCCAGAAAACGGGTTATCAAAAACCTTGATTTGAAATAAAAAGAAAAACATTTTCAACAACCCATAATAGAAATAGAGGGTGGAAACCCCCACAAGCGCATATAAGAAATCCCGAAAGATACAAAAGACCGAATGAAACGTCGGTCGATACCATCCATACAACTTACATAATATACCAAGTGTTACATAATAAAATTCATTATACAAATACAAATGTTTGGGCAACAAGCCCGAGTAAACTGAACATAACTAGAAACATAACAGAGGCGTCTACTCAAAATCCCGTGAAACCCGCACAATGTCACGGCTCCTCAAAAACATGTGGAAGGGAAAGTCATTACTGGCGACCGTGCGGAGGAACACCTGAACGGATCATATACATATAGAAGTACAACAAGAAAGGAAACCGGTCAGGGCCGGGTATATATATTATCAATAGATAAATGACAGGTATGACAATGATGCACAATAAGCATGGATGAGTCTAGCATGTTAACATCATAAAGAACTAAAACTGATAAGGACTATAAGGTGAGATTCATGTTAAAACATAATTAAAATTACTTATGAGCCTTTATCATCACTCATCATATTTCAATTTCAATCTTCTTTTCCTTTCCTTATTAGGAATACAATTATCATTATGTGCTCTATATGGCACAAATCTCAATAACATGCTTTTTGCGGCATAATCTGCTCTTTATGGCATTAATGTTCCATCGAGTCCAACTCGATAATTAGAATAGTCATAAGTATAAATATAACGATTCTAAGACCGCCCGTCCGGGGTTTCCCCACTGGGCGCGCCCCTAAATAACCATCATCTTCCAGGGCCTCCAAGACCACCTGGGCACCTAACGAAACACGTCGGGAAGCGGCCATGAGCCTGCGTGATAGCCAAGACCACACCCGGAATCTTCCTATCAGCACAGAAAAATAATACATAACTATAAGCGCTCCCATGGCTTAGGACTATATCCACCCTGCATTCATTAGCCAGGGGGCTTCACCTATCGCGCGGACTTCCCTTAAGATGGTATTTAGAGAGGTGTGTAACATTCATATTATTAATTTCCGTTACATGATTAAGCAAATTATCATTTACCTTATCAATTTACCATTTTAAATAAATGCATAAGTTAAATCAGGACTATATTAAATTCGTACCGACATAGCATCCTCAAAAGGAATTCAGACTCCAAAGTTATCCCAAGGCCTCTTTTAGGCTTTAATATAAACCGTCAAGTCAATTCTAGCTCGAGTTGAATTCTAAAATCTCCAAATTAACTTTAAGATATTCTAGACCCTTATAAAACTACTAGACAAAAGTAATGTCTAAACATCACTTTAAATTCTCCCTTGAAAGAATCCTAGATGAACCCTTTCGAGTCTAGGATGTCGACCCGACTCAACTAGTACTCTAAACCCTATGTTTACTTCATTTAAGAAGGTCCCTTAATCAAAATCCTAAAGAAAAGGGGTCAAAATGAAAAAGAAAAAAGTTGGAAAATGCAGGGTAACCGAATCGATTCGCCCCCTTGGCCGAATCGATTCGGCCAGAAAAGTTGAGGTTCTGCATAAATGCCGAATCGATTCGGATGGGAGACCGAATCGATTCGGTCAGAAAATCTAGGTTTCTGCATAACTGCCGAATCAATTCGGATGGGAGACCGAATCGATTCGGTCAACAAGACCTGAGCACTGCCCTAGCCGAATCGATTCGCCTAGGGGGCCGAATCGATTCGGTCCTGCGATTTTGCCAAGAAATGGCTATGGAGTCTTGGACTCCATATTCTACCCACACTCAATCTTCTCCAAACCAACTCATATAATAACACTATAAGAACATCAATGATGCTATTTATCATCTTAAAACCTCATGGATTAACTTTGAATGAATCAAAACCCAAAAACACACAATAAAACCCTAAGTTTGCTAAACTAGGATTAATACCCCATTATCATAAACAATCATCTATCTCAAGACAACAATTAGCAAGTAAAAACTTGCCTTGATTCAGCAAAAATGCAGATTTCTTGATGTAGTTTCAATCTCTCTCAATCTCCAAGGCTTTCTCTCCACTTCTCTCTTACTCTCTTAGGTTTAGGAATGAATTTTGGGGAAATTAGGAGACTTGGGAGACTTAAGTCGTGGCTTAAGGTAAATGGCCCACTTAATTTAACCAAAAGTGCGATAAAATAATACGCAATAGCATAATTAAGGCATAACCAGTCAAAAATGCCCAAAACTACAAAATACAATATGGTACATTATTTGACTATTCCGCACGTTCCGGAATCAACTGCAACCTCCAAATTATCATTTGGACATTTTAAAATTCAATTTAGGTTCCGGTCTCATCATTAAGCCAAATATCATTTTATATTCAGATGATATTAATAAGCATGACATAGCAATATTTTCCCATAATCATGATATGTATGCAACCTCATAATAAACATCAACTTTTCTACATTGAATTAACATTCAAATCATAACCCGACACTGGTCTCTAATTACTATACTAAGTAATTACTATAAAATACGGTCTCACAAGCGAGGGTTATTGCAGTTATCTCATACTATTATTTTAATCGACAGTGATGCTAAGAATGGACCATCTATAATTCCTGTAATTATTGGAGTATTGGGCTGGCCACCTATTATTTTAGTAGGCGGGTTGTCACAATACCTTTTGATAAGAACCCCAAAGTGTTATATTTATACCTCAAATAGACGTATATTACTTACTAGTTCTCGATAAAATTGGACTTCTGTTGGTATTTGTTTATTTTTAGGTCAATAAGCATTTGCGGTGTCAAACAAACTTAAATCGAGGCAATTGCTACAAATAAGTGGTGAAGTACATGAAATGTAGCAGTGATGTGGTTGAAAGAGCCTAACTCAGTCCCCTACCAATTACCCAAACCCGAACCTAAGCCTAAATCGAGATTAACTCAGTCCCCTACCAATTACCAAAACTTGAACCTAAGCCTAAACCGAGTCCAGAATAGTCCCAAGCCTCATGTGTGTTTAATTCTTACCTTTTATATTTTTATTTGTGTCGTTTTATAATTTTATAATTTATTTTATATTTTATTTTAAGTCATGTATATTTTTAGGATTTATTTGTACATATAGTTATCATTCGTAGTTTATTTTTTTTATGTAAATATAATTTGCATGAGTATAGTTGTGTTATTTTTATTTCTTTTTTTTGTTTATTTGATTTTATTTTAAAGTCTTTATTTTTTTGTATTTTATACTACGTGTGTGTCTTTATGTCCATGTTTGTACATTTTATAGGTGTCCATTTTATGAGAATTTTAATTATTTGTTATTTTTTTATTTTACTTGTTTTAATTTTATTAGTTTAGTTTTCTTTTTATTTTATTTTCTTTTACTTTTTTTAGATTAGGATTTTAATTTTTAGTTTTTAATTTTGATAAATTTTAATTTTTAATTTTATTAATGGTAATTGTTTAGAGAATTTTTCATCTAATATTTTTAGTTCCAAACTAAACACGCACACACACCCTAACATACACCTTACCACACTAAACACAAACCCTTCCATCTTCTTCATTAAACCCATTACATTTCTCTCTCCTCCATTAACACCCCAAGTTCACCACCTCATTAAAACCTCAGCCATCCAAACACCACAATCCAACATCTAAACTATGAACCTGCTATAAAATCGGATCTACCCAAATCCTCCAACCCAGATGCGATCCAATGAACCCATACCCATTTCACAAAAGCTCTAATCCTATACCCATCACCTCCTACCCGAACCTAAACACCGAATCGACCCTTGCTGAAACCCGACCATACCAGACCCGAGCCCACCTTGACCAACACTGCGACCCAATCTTCTAATCTATAATCCAACCCTTGAACCATTTAAACCCCATCCAAAGTTCATACCCGGTTCCATTATCTATAAGATCCCATCCCAAATAAAACAAACCAAAAACCAAAATGCCATTCTGACCAATCCACCAACTCACCTTGACAAGTCCACATCCCATAACTTCAACCCAAAAATCACCTCCGACCCATTCCATCTCAAACTCGGGTTCTCAACCTAACCAAAAATATGATACCCCTGCCAAAACCCATTTACTTTTGTCTGAACCTTGCCCATTTCATGTAAAACCCATTACCTACCGCACCCAAGCCTCTACCATTCTCCCAAATAAAAATCGCTTGTTCTGAATTACTTTTACCCTTTTTCCTAAACTACCCTCATCCATTATACCTTCCATTTTTACCACTTGCTCCATGCTTCTTATTTAATAAGCCTCATGGTCATTTGAGAAAAAACAACCCATTTCTCCAAAAATGGGTTCCATTTTTGGAGCCCATTATTAGTTGTAGTTTTAGGAGTAGATTGTATAAAAAATTTATTTATTCTTTAAATTTTTTTTTAGTGACTTGAGTGAGCCAGAATATATTGTGAGACACAAATTTTTGGAGTTTTAGCATTTCTTTGAGTGTTATAATATTTCAGAATTGTTGGTGCACTTAATTGTTCATGTTTGAAAATTATTATTGAGTTCAAGGAGACTTGGTTCAATTATTTTTTTCTCATTCCATTTTATTCTGTAAGCATCTTATTGTGTCATTTTTTCATTTTATATGTAATAATACCAAAATGAGAGGCTAAATACTACATTCAAGGGGTGAGATGAATCCCTTAACTTAATTATTTTTATTTCCAGTTTGTTTATTTATTATGCCCCTTTGAATATTAATACTAAAATTTTACAATTTATATTTTTCCTCCAGAGAGGGTGAATTATTTTCAAGAAAAAAATATAAATTTAGATTATAATATTTATTTACTAATTAAACTAGAGATAGGTACTTTTTAAATAATATTATAGTTCAAATTTCTCTACTCTAAAAATGTAACTTATAATGATTTAAAATACTTTTAGTGAATTTTCCCCGACGGGTGATTTATTAGAAAATGTTTAAATCTAATTTTTGTGAGTATGTGAAATTTAAATATTAGTCTTCTATAAGGACTATATATAACATTACATTTGCAACAAGAGTTGATTTGTGAATTTATATATGTTTTGGGGTATTTCAAATAGATAAACTAAGTAATACAAATAAATAGGTTAAGCGGTGAATTTTAATCCCTTGAATCATCTCATGTTTATTCACTCCTCGCATATTAGGTCACTTTAACATTTTATTTATTAATTAGTGTAGTTTAAATTGTATCTCATAGTTAAATCATCCCCTTACCAAATTATTTTAAAACCTGATTACATAGTCTTCATTATTGCTTTTATCCATATTGAGGAGCACAGATTGACTCCTTACTTGCCAATATACAATTTTAGTGTGTTTGTAGGTACCAAAAGGGATTTTTTATTAACGGTCTTTTATTTCTTCGTTCACGGCATGGAGCTTGCGATGAATTCTCATTGACTATGGGGGAAGTTGAAAGGTTCATAGGTAACTACACGATAGAGCTTATGTGAGAGACACCTTTAGTAAAAATGAGAATTGTAGTGCATCGAGGGTTTTTTACCCCTTGGTAGGGGGATTCCTCATAAACCTTGTCTTGTGTTTGTTTGTGATTGATTCTTATGCTTATGAATACATTTGACCACTCTTATGCTTATGAATACATTTGACCACACATTTCACACTAATTGAATTTGGATCATGTACTTTTGGAAAAAAATTAAATTATAAGTATTAGATTGTGTTTACATTTCTAGATTCTCTTGATTCATTATTGTGTATGTTTAACAAGACAATTTGTAAGAGAAAAATTTATAATTGCTCATTTTATTTTTATTTGGCTTATCCTGTTACACCCCACTGTACCTTTCTCATGTCTTCAAAAAGAAAAATCATTGATGACATGTGTAATATTAAAGATCGTTCATCACAACTTTACCAGAGAAGTGTTATGAGGTGGTTTAAGAAAGATTAAAATGTTTAGGGATCATTTTTAAATAGAGTTTGTTTTTCAAAATGGTTTTAAAATATTTTTTAAAGATTTTTTGAAAAACTCACTGGCTCATTAGAACGAACTGGCATGTCATTTGAACGGGATTCATCTAGTTGTTAGAATGAGGTACCCACATTTGAATGAGATTTGGAAAGCTACCTTTTTAATCGACTCTAGAATGTCGTTCGAAGTTTCATTGGAAATCATTCGAACGAGGTGGCCGTTTGTTTGAACGAGTATACGTGTTTTAGTTTTTAAACAAATATTTTCCAAATATGTAATCCATATCTCTTTGCAACAACTTTACCTTTAAATAGAGATGAGGGATTAGACTTTTCAAGAAGCCCTTTTAAAGTTCTTTTTATGATCAACCTCTAAAATTTTTTCATCCAAACCCCTTGGATCTTTTAGGATCACTTTTCCAAACCAAGAAGAACACAATCTAAAGTTCTAAACTCTTGTAAAGAAATTATCTACTGCTGATTTGTGGAGTCGAGGCTCTACGACTGAAGAAGAAAAGAATTGAGATTTCTTAGGCTGATTAGTGAATACCGAGGCAAGATCTGCTTGCTGTGGGCGGGGCTGGATTTCATCATTTTTGTTAAAGATTTGAAAAACCTGTGCATTATACTTAGTGGATCTCTAAGTAGTCTATAAGTCATTCGAATATGTCAAATTCTTAAATAGTACTGAATTAAAGGTTTTGCCTCAAAGGGATTTTTTTCTCTATTTCTTCTTCTTCTTTTTCTTTCTATTTTGGTTTGGAATTTGGCTTCACCTCACTGTTGCTTGTTCACTTTAATTTAATCAAGATAAAATTTGGCATAAATTGAAACTTAATGTGTGTAACCTAATATACAAGTGAATCCATACATCCCTTGCTACTTTCTCAAATTTCTATCAGAGCATGTTACACTAATTTATTGTGTGAAATTTTAATTTTTGGGTTACCTCTAATGAGATCAGCACAAAAGTCGATTGATGATAGAGTTTGGCTTGTTTGTGAAAGAGGGTGGATACCACCCATTATGACTAACGATGATGCCATAACTATTAAACATGTCACTTCTTGGACAGGGGATGTTTTTGAATGGAGTAATTTTAATTCTTGTGGCTTGAGTGCGATTTCTGATGCAGTCAATCCCGAAGAATTTCATCATATTATGACGTTTACCACGTCAAAGGAATAATGGGACACCCTCTAACTCACTTATGAGGGTACCAACGTTGTGAAACTTTCTAAGATATAAAATCTCACCCCACAGTTTGAAACTATCACTATTCTAGAATCTGATATTTTTGATGAATTTTATGCACGATTATCTGATATCGTCAATTCTAGTTTTAATTTGGGTGAGAGAATTCCTGAGATGAAACTTGTATAAAAGATTTTGAGATCCCTGTAATCCCATTTTATCCCTAAAGTCACGGTCCTTAATTCGTTGGGAATTTTAGATATGCTTAGGTTAGAAGAACTCGTAGGAGACCTTCAAACTTATGAAATTGATATGTTTCACAAAACTCAAAAACTTAAGGAAAAAGGGATTTCTTTGAAAGCCCAATCTAAAAAGAAAGAGAAAGTTTCTTCTGACTTCGAGTTTTATTTTGATCTTGATGATCTTGCCCTATTTGTGAAAAGGATTAAAAAATTTCCCAAACTAAGAAACGAAAATTCTTCCAAAGAAAATAAAGGTTGCAAGAAAGATAAAAATTTCAAGATAGGCAAGAAAGGTTTTGAAAAAGAAAGAGGAGAGTACCTAAAGAAAGATGAAGAGAGATGATACGAGTGAGAGGGTTAATGTGAAAAATCTCACGCATGTGTTACGAGGTTAAAGAGATAGGGCAAGGGAAAAGATGCCTACAATTCCACTCTTAGTGAAAGCGATGCCGAGTTTATGGATTCTGAGGACGAATCAGCAATTGGAAGTAACTTCATCGTGTTCATTACCAGTTATGTTAGTACATAGAGTACGTCACACACCAATGAGGATGTTTCTTAACATGATGACCTCGCCAGTGAGTCTAGTCATTCTGGAGAGAGTAAGGGAGTTGACGTTTTGAATGAGGGAGAAAGTTCCCTTCAACATGCTTACGTCGACCTTTACGCCGAGTCCTTTAAAATAGAAAATAAAAATAAAAATTTGGTGCTTAGGGTGTTACATTTAGAGAAGGAGTTGAGAGAGTTGAGAGAGAGTCCTCGGTAAGAGTTTCATTGGGAGAAAGAGTTGTTTTAGTGGTGAGGGAAAATAGTGACTTGACAAAGAAAATGGCTAGTCGTACGAGAGATCTTCAAGCTTCATTGGAGACTCGTGAGAAACATAAAGCCCTTGTATCCTAACTCAAGAAAGATCTCAAATGTTCTCAAGAGGTCAAGGTTACTGTTGTGGATACATCAAATAAGGTAGGGAAGATGTTCCTAGGTCTTGCTTTAGGTTTTAGGGATAAGCAAAGAATATGTTATGATGGTGCATTCACTTCCCATGCCGTACTAGAACCAATTTCTAATTTTGTGGTGGATACATATGGTCCTCTACCTAACCCAATGAAGAGAGTTAAATCTAAATGATATAACCAAGGTAGAACCAAACAAGTCTATGTTTGCAACCATTGCAAAAGGAGAGGTAAACTTAATGAAATTTGCTACAAGTTAAGGGGAACTCAACATACACATACTCCCACGCACTGTTATAAGGACTTTTCTAGTCTTAGAGAGCAAGTTGAGTTCCTAGTTGTGACTTTGTAAAGCTTAATGGAATAATTTCAAAGGATATCTATGCCTTTTGAGGATGCTTCTAATGCTACAACTAAAGCCAACAACGATAAGGGAAAACATAAGGTTACCTCCACTTAGTTACCTAAGCATGACGACAAAGCCCTCGTTGTTCACATTGCTATTGAGGTTCGAGATACTTCCCAATGGTATTTTGATAGTGAGTGCTTTAGGAACACGACTGGTGACAAGTCATATTTTACCGACTTTGTGGATTGCAAGGAAGGAGAAGTCACCTTTGGAAATGGGTGTAGGTCTCGCATTTTTGGACGTGGTTGCATTGAGATACCAGAATTTCCTAAGCTAGACAATGTGTTGTACATCAAAGGGTTAAAATCAAACTTGATTAAGATAAGATAACTTTTCGATGTAAACTTTACGGTAAAGTTCGACCGGTCCGAGCGTAATGTATATGATCAATTTAGTGAACTTTTACTATAAGGAGTGAGGATCGAAGATAATTGCTATGTGATCATTCCAAAGTCCTCCTTTGTGAACAATAATTCCATGGTCTCCTCTATGGACCTTTGGTATCAATGACTAGGCCATGTGAACTTTAGATATTGAGAGATTAGTGAATAAAGACTTATTTCTTGGCTTACCATCGCTTGGGAAACCAACTTCCTCAGTTTTCAATCCTTGCCAACAAGGAAAATAAATTCAAAGTTCCCATAAAAAGTTGAATACCATTACCACCTCTTGTGTATCGGAGTCGATACACATGGATCTTATGGATCCTACTCGTACGGAGAGTATTGGTGGTAAGAGATATATTCTCGTAATGGTCGATGACTTTTTGACATACTCTATTATAGGATTTCTTAGAGAAAAGTCTGATGCGATTGAGTTCTTAACAACTAAGTGTCGTGTCCTATAAAATCAACATTGTGTCACTATTAATCGTATGCTTAGTGACAATGGTTTTGAATTCAAAGAAGGTGGAGTGGATAGCTATTGTGATGGAGTGAGCATCTAACAGGAGTTTTTGGCCATTGATCCTCCAAAAAAATGGTATAATTGTGTAAGGACATTGTCCTTCACAATTTATCATGTCGCAGACTACTACAAGTCGTCAAAGAATTGATGAAGCTATCATCTACAAACTCCGGATCCGAATTACAAGTGCAGTTCAACATTCAAGCTCCAACGAGATAATTTTGGTAAAAATATGTTCAAGTTCCATTTGCATTTTATATTCAAATTATTGGGATTATTTTTGAAAGGTTATAATTTTTTAAATATAAAATTTCTTGTATAAAAGAAGTTTTATTTAGAAAAAAAGGGGAAAAAAAAGTTTTTTTTGGTTGGGTCAAAATGACATATGGATCTTGTTTTGTTAAAAGGAGAGGTTTGATTTTAAAAATGGGAAGGAGGCTTTGTACAGTTAAAAGCCTAAAAGGAATTTTTTTTGTTATTCATCCATAAAGGAAATGTGCTAATGATTGGCATAAAAGAAGCCAATGATTGGCAATGATTGCAGTGAAGAGAAAAAAAGGGGCCTTTCGTTTCTTTTTTTTTGTGGTGAAGCAGTTGTCTTCATGTGTTCTTAATAACACATGCCACTCCTTATAAACTACCATGCACCTTTGCTGATGAAAAAGAGGGGCGCCAATGATTGCCTAAATATACAGAGCTTTTTTTTAATAAAAAAAAGGGAACGACACTCCTCATCTTTTAAAGACTTACGCCTCTACCTCTATTTCTTTTTAAAAGTAACACACATCTAATAAAAGGCATCAAGGCAATGAGCGTTAAACAACTTCGTGCCAATATTTATCAACTTTAACTCAATCTTTTCTATATAAAGGCCAGCATGTACAGTTTGTCAAATTGAGAAGAAAAGTTTTTTTCTTTCTGCGAAACACTTTCTGAAACAGAAAAATTTATGTTCAATATTTTCTAGTATGTCCAAAACCTTTTGTCCATTTAATTCATAATCCCATCTAGTTTTTATGAATTGTTTTGTGAAACCCAAGATATACTTTTTCTGAAATCTTATGCTGCTGATTTTGGTACTGTTCATGGTAATAATCGAAGTCTGAGGATATTAAGATCTACTGAGTATAGATCTTTACTGAAATAGAACTGAGTGTTCTTGTGGGGCTGCTAAGGTTGTTCCATTGCTTCCGACGCCGACGGAAGCATGCGGGTATTCGTGTGTCAAATTATTTCATTATAATCCGTGTAAGTTGTGAATTACAAAATTGTAGTAAAATAAATGGTTTTTCCCTTCGGGAATTTTTTCCTCATTTGTGACTGTCTTGCATGCTTAGATTAATTTATTAATCAATCACGTTTATTTTCAAGAGTTAAAAAATTATTGGGTCTAAAAAAAATCTTTGTATCTTTAGCCAATCATTGGCAATCATTGGCGCTCCTCTTTTTCATCAGCAAAGGCGTGTAGTTTATAAGGAGTGGCATGTGTTATTAAGAACACATGAAGCCAATTGCTTCACCACCAAAAAAAGAAATGAACGACCCTTTTTTTTTCTCTTCACCGCAATCATTACCAATCATTGTCTTCTTTTATGCCAATCATTGGCACATTTCCTTTATGGGTGAATAACAAAAAAAATTCCTTTTAGGCTTTTAACTGTACGAAGCCTCCTTCCCATTTTTAAAATCAAACCTATCCTTTTAACAAAACAAGATCCATATGTCATTTTGATCGAACCAAAAAAAACTTTTGTTTTCCTTTTAAAAAAAATAAAACTTCTTTTATACAAAAGAAATTTTATATTTAAAAATTCTAACCTTTAAAAAATAATCCCAATACTTTAAATATAAAATGCAAATGGAACTTAAACATATTTTTACCAAAATTATCTCGTTGGAGCTTGGATGTTGAAGTGAACATGTAATTCGGATCTGGAGTTTGTAGATGATAGCTTCATCAATTCTTTGATGACTTGTAGTGGTCTACGACATAATAAATTGTGATGGACAATATCCTTACAAATCTCCCCCTATGTCTATGCCGGTACAAGATAAAAAATTCGAAATATTAATCACAAGAATGACCTATACGAATATACCCTCCCAAATTCAAACATGGAAAGATAAAATGACAAGTGTACAAACTTTCAAACTTTACTTCAACGAGCAACTTTTCGAAACTCCAAGCTTTTTTCATCAGGGTGTGGAACAATTTGATCATAAATCTTTGTACCTACACACATGAGATAAAGCAAAAAACCTTGTGACATATTGAGTTTGAAATGATATAAACATATGAATGTTAGCACAATCAAATCTCCCCCATACTAAAACTCTCTCATAATATCATAATTCATTTAATCTCCCCCTATGTCTATGCTGATACAAGATAAAAAATCCGAATTATTAATCACAAGAACGACCTATACAAATCTACCCTCCCAAAGTCAAATATGGAAAGATAAAATGACAAGTCTACAAACTTTTAAACTTTACTTCAACAATCAACTTTTGAAGACTCCAAGCTTTTCTCATCAGGGTGTGCAACAATTTGATCTTAAATCTTCGTACCTACACACATGAGATAAAGCAAAAACCTCATGACGTATTGAGTTGGAAATGGTATAAACATAATGAATGTTAGCACAATCAAATTTCCCCCATACTAAAACTCTCCCATAATATCATAATTCGTTCTCCCCCTTTTTATTTGTGTTAAATAGACAAGGAAAAGAATAAACCACATAAAGAAAATCGGGGTGTCACGAAAATCAGAACAAACCAACTATTTTTGATTTTTCAAATTTTTTATACAAAAACAAAAATGATGGTACAAAAATCACACACCATGAATTTATACTAAAACGACCAAATCATGGAAACAAAATAAATGGGTATGAACAAATTTGATAGGAAAATCAACTCAATCATATCATATGTGCAAGATGCATAAACGTACTCCTAACGAATGAACATAAAAAATAGTCCTTTGGTGTAAAATTGTTGAATTTAGATGACATCGTCTTCAATCAAAATCAACAAATCAAAGTCAACATGATTTTCAATAACGTCCAAAACAATTTCATGCTTTTTCAAGACTTTTTAAGGATGTGCAAATCCATTTTAATTCTCCAACCAACCTTCCTCATATATATTTTTTTTCGAGGTGATCTAAATTCTCAAACATTGGAGAATTGGCGAATAAACCTAATGGCCCATTATTGCCATGTATTTTTTTTATTGCCATTCAATATTTTCGGGCTCTTTTAAACCTCTTTGGACCTCGGATAATTAAAATTCCTCAAATTTTTAGGTCCAATTTAAAAGGCGGCTTAATCGCGAAGGTTAGATGAGTACCTTTCGTAACCCTTCACCGTTTATAAAATTTACACAAACTTACGACAAAACGGTAAAAACATGCACACCATTAATTATCTTGTTTTATCGCATTTGGTTTGTTTTAATAGACAGAATTGAGCTGAAAACAAGTAACCAACATGTGATTCGTCAAGAACAAACATCAAACAAATCTGTGCATGTGTGCAATAAAGGACAAAGTGAGTCAAATATGTAGGTAGCAACACTATAGCAACTCAAAGACTCCAAACTTTGTAAATCACATGAATGACATAACATATTGTCTCAAATCACTATCAAACCGTCACATGGATACGACATGAAGTTGTGACTTGGTCATCCTCCGTGTTCATTCATAAACGGTGCAAAACAAACTAAAAAAATCTTTTTGAGTTTTTTCGGATTTTGCAACTAAAAGAAAATCTTTTTGTTTTTTCATTTTGTTAAGAAATAAGAAAATAACCAAATGTATATAAATACAAAAATGATACAAACTATAAATAGGAGCAGAATTATGTGAGCATGAAACAAATGCATCTTATACTAGACACGGACCATCCCCTTAGTCAACTGTGCAAATACCTAAAGACTTCATAAGACTCTCGAATCAAAGGTCATCTAAAGGTTTCGTGAAAATATCGGCTAATTGAAGGTCAATGGGTATGAAACTCAAGGATACGACTTTCTCCTCAACTAACTGACGTATAAAGTGCTCGCGTATCCTGATGTGCTTTGTACGCGAATGTTGGACCAGATTACAAGATATGTGTATCGCGCTCGTGTTATCACAGGAGATGGTCATGGGTCCTATGAAATCTCATAATCCTCCAACATTTTCTTCATCCATAAGAGTTCCGTGCAATAACTCCCGGTGGCGATGTAGTCAGCCTCCGTAGTGGACAAAGAGATGGAGTTTTGCTTCTTGATCATCCAAGAGATAAGGGCAGAACCAAAGTAAAAACACCCACCGGAAGTGCTCCTACAACCATCTACATTCCCGAACCAATCGACATCCGAATATGCGGACGGACGATCATCGATATCAAAGGAATACCAAATATCATAGGAGAGAGTCCCACTCACGTATCTGTGTATAGCCTTGAGCGACCAACCTAGCCTTGTTTATGATTATGGTACCATTTTCATCCATTTTATTCTTGAAAATCCACCTGGTACCTATCACATTCATCTTACTAGGCCGGGGAACAAGTTCCCAGACATTATTCTTTTTAAACTGAAGCAACTCATCCTGCATGGCAGATATGCTGTGTTTATTCGTGAGTTATTCTTTATGATTCTTGGGCTCGACTGTGGACGTGTAGCAAAAATGACTAATAACGTTCTCTAGCTGAGCAAGAGTCTTGAAACCTAAGGTGGGATCGCCTAAAATGGTGGTAGGGTCATGACTCTTGCAAACCCAAGCAGGTGTGTCCCCTAACAGTGCAGTAGGGTCCATAGGGTGTGTGTGAGGGATAAGTAAATCCCTGCTAGAAAAGTCCTCATCCTCACACTGAAGGCTAGGATCAACAAACTCCGGAGGTTTGTCATCTTGCACGGTAGCATTTATTGACTCCATAACCTTAGAGTTTCTCAAGTTGTAAACCCAGTATGCTCTATCATTTGATGAATATCCAAGAAAAATTCCCTCATCGCTTCGGGAGTCAAACTTTCCTAATCGCTCTCTATCCCTTAGGATGTATCATTTACTCCCAAAGACACGAAAATATGCAAGGTTAGGTTTCTTTCCAGTCCACAATTCATAAGGCGTCTTAAATGTGTGTGGACGCAGGTAAATCTTATTCACCATGTTGCACGCGGTAGACACCGCCTCCACCCAAAATCTGCTAGCAGCCTTACGATCCAAAAGCATCGATCTAGCCATTTCTTGAATCGTTCGATTCTTCCTCTCAACAATCCCATTTTGCTGAGGAGTCCCTACGGCCGAAAATTCATGTTTAATTCCAAGTCTATCACAGTAAAGATCTACCTTTGCTTTCGTACATTCCGTGCCGTTATCACTACGTATCCTGTTAATAGTGACTCCATGTTAGTTTTGCAGGACATGACACTTGGTCGTTAAAAACTCTACAACATTGGATTTTTCTCTCAAAAAACCTACAATCAAATATCTAGAGAAATCATCCACCATCATGAGGATATACCTCTTACCACCCAGACTCTCAGTACGAGTAAGACCCATAAGATCCATGTGAATCATCTAAAGCACACAAGAGGTTGTAATGGAATGCAGCTTTCTATGGGGACTATGGACTTGTTTACCCAACCGATAGGGTCCACGAACCACGGAAGTTGGCTTTCTAAGGGACGGCAAGCCACGTACTAGGTCCTTTTTAACAAGACAATCTAAATCTCTAAAGTTCACACGACCTAAACATTGATGCCACAGATCCATAGGAGTGATCGTGGCGCTGTTGCAGACAAATGAGGACTTGGATATAATCCCATAGCAATTATCCTCGGTCCTCACCCCTTGCAATAATATTTTATCGGCTTGACCATAGACATTACAAGCATTTCGGTCAAAATTTACTGCAAAGTTAACATCGCACAACTGGATAATGCTGAGTAAATTAGCTTTTAAACCTTTCACATACAGAGGATTCTCTAGCTTAGGAAATCCAGGTATTTCTACACTCCCTCATCCTACTATTTTAGATTTTCTCCCGTCTCCAAATATGACCTTTCCTTCCTTTCAATCCTCGAGGGAGGTAAAGAAGGATACGCCACCAGTCATGTGCATGGAGCAGGCATTGTCAAAATACTATTGGGAGGTATTATGTGCTTTGAGAGAGACATGAATAGTAAGGGAATTTTCATCTTTCTTAGGTACCCAAGAAGTGGTAACCTTTTGTTTACCCTTGTTGTTGTTGGTTTTAGCCGGGATGCGGGAAGCATTCACTGACGGTAAAGACATCCATCGGAATTCCTCTATCAAACTCTGTAATGTGGCATCTAAAAACTCAGCACGCTCTCTCAGACTGGTAAAATCATCAGTAGGATTGGGTGGAGCATATGTACGTAAAGTTTGACCCAAATTATAGTAATACTCTGTCAGGTGGCCTTTTCTTTTGCAGTATGTACAAAAGAACACAATTTTAGGCTAACCTTGGTTTGCTTTTCTCTGCCGAACTCTTCTCTTGGGCTTTGATGGGCGGCCATATGGAGTAGTCGTAAACTTAGGGACTGTTTCTGGTGTAATTTGAGAGGAGGAAGAACCATCAAAACCAATTCCCGGTCTTTCACTAAATCCCAAGGCAGGGGCGAGGAGCATCTTTCCCATCTTAACAGATCTATCATCGATTTGAACCTTGACTTCTCGTGCTCTCTCAAGATCATGAGTGAGCTGGGCAACAAGGGCATCCAGAATCTTTCGAGCCTCTTCGAATGCACAGAGGTCTCTCATTAGATTAGCTACTTATTTAGTCAAGTCACCCTTTTCTTTCTCAAAACTCTTCTCTCTCTTATCACAAACTAACTCTCTCTCTCTCTCTCTCTCTCTCTCTCTCTCAAGGCAGTGCTAAACGACGACGACTCTCTCTAGTCTCTCCTAATTCCTTTTCAACGCCGACGATCCTAAGAACTAACACTTTGTTATGATTTTTGGTTATGAATGATTCGGCATATAAATCGGCGTAGGCGCGTCACTCTCGCTCTCACTTCTATCATCCTCTCCCTCACTCTCATTACTATCAAGGTGTCCATGTGAGGTGGCATCATCATCGTCATGAGATGCAGCAGGAGAACCTCCATGACTAGCCATGAATGCGGCGAAGTTGCATTCATGTGGTGATTCATATCCAGAATCCACCAACTCGACCTCGCTATCATCACTCAATGTGGCATTTAGGATAGCTTTGCCCTTGCCTTGACGCTTCAACCTAGTGGCACACTCAAAAGACTTATGATCTCTACCTTTGAATTTATAGCATCTCTCTTCATTTCTCTTGGGGGTGTCCTTTTTATCTTTTTCATCTTTCTTGTCATTTTTATTTTTCTCAAAATTCTTTTTATCTTTAAAATTGCCATTTTTTAATTTGAGAATTTTTTAAAAATTTTTGGCAAAAAGAACCAAGTTGTCTAAATCAAATCCTCCCTCAGAATCAGACGCTTATATCTCTCTCTATTTAGATGTCTCTTTCCTTTTAATGGACCCCTCACCCTTTCTAGCCTCGGCTTTAAGTGCAATCCCCTTATTGGTGCGCCCAAAATATGGTGTGTGATAAAAGTGCAAATCTAATCGCAACAAGTAGAATCCGGTAAGTACGGAATCGTGATCCACAGGGATTGAACGCTCCTAAGAGAACTAGATTGGGGCAAATAGATTCTCTAAACGTCACAAAATGTTAAAGTGTAAAAGATGATTTGTGGTTTGAAAAGGTGATTAATTACTAATTACTGAACTAAGAAAAGAACTAAGGTAAGCTTGAGTTCAAGAAATTAAGGGGATTGAGGATCATTCTCCCACCTCGGATTCACAAGGAAGGGGATTATAGGGCTTGGTTGAAATTAATTCTAATCGAGCATAACTAATTAAGTCCGAACATCAACCATGTAGAGAATGAACTCAACAATGGAGGATTAGGGTTTAATTAATTATTGCTAGATGGGTTGAGTTTGTAGTAAAGCTTCAAACACTAGCCCTTGCATGACAAGGGAAGTTAAGAAACTATGATACTCCAAAACAAACACATGAAGTTCCATTAGAACAATTGTAAACCAAACCCTAAATATTAAGTTCAAGCATCCAAGGTGGGATTTTGATCCCCAATCACATGTCTAGCTACTCATAATTAAGACTAAACTACACATGCTAATTAACAACATACTTAAATTAGTTATCTAGTTGAAACACAAACCAATACAAAGGATGGAATTCAATGCAAATTAAAGCTAGTGGAACAAGTAGAGATGGAGTAATTGAACTTATCTTGCATTAATCACAACTATTCAACAAGTAATCAAAGCCTTACAAGTTGGTGAAAGCCATAAATGAGCTTGACCTAGGAGAGAGAAGAGAGCGTTTTTCTATCTTACTAAATATCCAACAAAAGTAATCTATCTCCCAAAGAGGAAAAACAAGGGATAAATCCCCAAAATTCCACCAAAATGGCAAACTAGTAATAAGAAGAAAGCTGAAAATGCAGAGCCGAATCGATTCGGTGCCAAATCTGAATCGATTCGTAAGTGTAGAGAATTGCCCCTGCATGAGACCGAATGGATTCGGTGGTAATGGCGAATCGATTCGGGCCTGCTGCAAAAAGAAGAGTTGCCTATATAGGCATTAATTGTTCCATGCTTCACCGAAACTTCCGTAACTTTTGCGTTCGAGATCGGATTCAAGCACCATCAGAGGCCACGCGAAGAGGAGAAGAAGGTCTAAAACTTCCGTGAAGAAGTCGGGAACAAAGCCCGAGTGCTGAAATTACTAAAATGCCCCCGACTGTGCAAGTGTTAACGGAACTTTCCGGATCAAAACCAAACTTCCCAAAATGCATTCCCGAGACCTATAAAAGCTCAATAAAGACACATACAAAGTATATATGATGAATTTAGGGGTTAGTCAATAAATGAGTATAAGAACCGGGAAATACATGCACGGGAATGCTAGAATGTACAAATTAACGGGGTATAAAATACAATAAAAGTGACGAATCACACCCCCTAACTTATACATTGCTAGTCCCGAGCAATGAAGTTTGAAGAAACAAGGGCCAACACCGCAACCAAAATATAAGAAATATGTACAACGAAGGAAAAAAAATTGCCACTTTCGTAGGCGAACGATTGCATTTAGCGTATGCAGTAAGCCGTTAAACCCCTAGGTGGCCCTAGGGGACGAGTGAGGTCTCGCGAGGGTTTCCAGGGATGACACCCACAAACATCAAATCAACTCATACTATGATACTGCAAAATCCAATGCGTAGCTCAACAAATATCAAAGAAACACAATTTATCAACAAAGTGAACGAAGCTCACACAAAAGACGGCAATTATCGGCATTAAACAAATAACATCAACTAAAAATCGAAACCATGGGAATGTGAAATAAGCGGACACATGTGGTAATTTAGATTTGGCAAAACTTTCAAAATCCATAAATAAGCTAAGGCATGCATACTCAAGTTCTCTCCGGTTGTTACACTCAACAAATGAAACACTTAGAAATGGGATGTAACACACACGGGACATGCGGGCATTAAGAGTAATTGTAAAGGGAAACTAGGCCACACACATGTCATCAATGAAGAACGCAATATAAAAGTGAAAAATACAATCTCATGAAAGGATATCGCATATTAACCAAGAGAAGAGCATTTAAACAGATTATCGCTAATGTTCGACCTTTGAATCACATCACCCTAGGATCAAATAGGACTTTTAGGGGTATAGAATTTAGGCTAGGTTAGGGTTAGGAAAAGAAAGGGATGTGTGTAGGATCAAAGGTGATTCGGGAATATCGCGTGGGATAATGGATTTAATGGGCAACATAGGAATCGAAATCAAATTCCACAAGCAATGTATTCATGAGAGTGAGACTTTGATATTCATGCACAAGGGGAAATGGGAAACAACAAGGTCCCATTTTATTCGATATTTATCCTTTTCTTTCTTTTTCTTTGATTTTCTCTTTTCTTTTCTTTTTCTTTTTCTTTGATTTTCTCTTTTCTTTTCTTTTCCTTTTTCTCTTGCTTGATTGCAATCCATATGAACAACAACATTCAATCCCAGGAACAATCCCTAATCAAGGTACGGGGGGAGTAAATAAGGGTTTAGGACTCCAATGTGGAGTTGGACAAGGGATTTGAGGTTCAAACGAAAGGAATAATAAGGCTCAAGGGGGTTGACTAGGGGAAACATTTAAGGGAAAGGTCAAGGTCATATGGGTTTAACAACAAGGGCCTATAATCATTTCCTATGGTTTCATGTGATTCGCGGGACTCAACACCATTGAAAATCATGCTCAAGTGATAAATCAGTTAGTATGCAATCAAATGAAAAGAAAATGAGATCGTCAACGAGTTCATTGACAAGAAAGAGATAGAGTAGGTGTATACGCTCACAAATGATGATAAGTCTCAATTGTCACTTTTGTAAGGGTATAGCATGCGCCTTAGAATAACGAATTTGAAACACTTTTAAACCAAATCATAAATAATTATTTGTGTATATGCTCAAAGCTTCACAGTTTAATTTTATGATGCTATTCACAATGCAAACAATAACGGGCTAAAGGGTAATAAATCAATGACTCAAAGCATGCTTCATAGCTATACAACAGGATATGCCGATCATATAAGTAATCATAGTAGATATGAGAAAGAAAAAGAAAAAAAATTTTAATTTTTAATTTTTTTTTTAATTTTTTTAATTAATTTTTTTTAGTAAATAAATAAATACTAATATGATAACCGGCATCACAATGGTATACCATACCCCCTAACTTGAATGAAACATTGTCCCCAATGTTTGTAGGGATAAAAAGGGAAAAGGGGTATGAAAATAGTCACCCCGTAAGGAGTAACTCGAGAACCGCGCAACGGCATGCCTGTTACAAGTTAGTACCATAAACAATAATATATACAACAGAGATATATACAAGAACAAAAATGAAACCGAAACTAAGTCATTTCATTAATATATAAGAGTTGTGTACATGGGGAACAATGAAACCAAAATTAGAAAATACAAGAATTGCACTCTCTCCTCCCCATACTAACACAACTACCTAAGTACAAACCCAAAAATCTAAATAAACAACCACTCAAAAATAACAGCAGAAACGGGATCACAACAGCCTACATGTCGTCCGGATGGCGGCGCGGGGACTCGGGCGCGGGAGGATCGCGAGGGGCGTATGGGTCATAGAGGTACTGAGGCACAGAAGCCTCGCCCCCTCGCAGGTGTGAGAATAAATCCATCTGCGCCCAAGCGATCATGGATATATCGCGCTCATACGCGCCCCGATAAGCAGTAAAATCGGCCCGGAATGATGCAAAGTCCGACATGTACGTGCCCCGAAACTCAGAGAAGTCAGCCTGAAGCTCATCCATCCGCACCCCTAGATATGTAATGGGGTCTACAGTAGATGGGGCTGGCGGTGGGACTGGATGAGGCACAGGCTGAGGCATGGGCTGAGGCATGTCCGACATAGGAGCATCCGGGGCAACAGGAACAGCAGGAGCATCCGCAGGAACATCCAACATCCTCTTCTTCCTCCTCTCCCAATAGTCCTTCCCAAGACTCTTCTCGATTGCCTTCTCGCCAAGCAACTTGGGAAGGAGAGGCATGTAGTCCGTACCTGCCACCTCACAGTGCGCATCCCTACATATGCGGGAAACCAACCGCGCGTACGGTAGGGTAGTGGTCCCCTTTTCACAGTAAGAGGCCTTGAGCATCCGCTGTAGCACCAATGCGGGAAGGTTTATAAATGAATTCGCATCCAATAGATGGTAGAGGAAGTGGGCTTGGGTGGAGCGAAGGACAGCCTTTGTTTGGGTAGGCGTGATAGAATTAACGGCTACTAGGTGGATGAGGCGGTGGGCGTCGGGCATAGAAGATGTGGGGAAAGTTTCCCCAGCCCAAATATTCCCTGGCGCCAGATGCGCAATCAGGGTTTCGTTGGTCAGTCTCCCCTCGTCGGCGCACGGGTAATCGAAATCCTCGGGGTTTTCGGCCCCAGTGAGGTGCAATGCCAAGAGAGGCTTAGAAAGAGGAATCCGCTTACCCCGTACGTAAGCCTCGAATGTGAGGTCCCCAGTTGGGACGAGGGATGCATAAAACCGACGTACGTGCTCATCATTCACCTCCCCCGCCCTGGCAAGGTGTGCCTCCCAATTGAATTTTTGAAAGTAGCGACGGACTGAGGCAGGGAAGTCCTCAAGATGTACAGGCCGCTCTACAGCTATAGGGCGACCCGAAGGGAATTTCGCAATGAACCAGTCCTTTTCTTATTTGGAGCGGAAGGATTCAAAACCTCCCCGACCCGCAATTAAGTTGGAGGAGGGCTTGGTGACCGAAGGAACCTACAAGAAAAATCAATTTGATACATACACAATTAGTGTAATGCATAAAATCAATTTGGCGTGAAATAGGATCGAAAAGGAATCGGTGGGTGTGCATCGGGAAAAATTGGTCGACTTAACGTTACCTATGCACACCGCACTCAAACAAGGGTAATTCAACACCAATGTGTGAGAAAATGTGCAAAAATGAAGCATTATGGCACAAAATCTCCACAGGGGCATTTCATCGAACACCTAGTGTGCAGTGTATGGAAAATAGGGTGTAATTGACATTTTCATGTGGAAAACCCCCAACAAATACTACTTAAACATCAAAGCAACATAGTCAAGTAGTATGTGTTGGTTTCTCATCACAATCATTGGAAAAAGAAAGAGTTTTATGAAGAATATAAGTGAAAATGGTGAAAATGCATTATACCCTATTTTCCACACCATATACACTAAATCAGGAATGAAATTTAATAAATAAGGTTGAGTTAATACCTTGGATGAGGTTGCCCTTGAAGATGAAGCCATTGGGAAGACTAAGAATGGAGGATAGGATTTGATTTGGGAGAGGGTAGGTTCGCAGGCAAGAGAGGAGAAAGAATAAGAATAAGGTTTAAATCAGAATATGGGATTTTTAAGTGGCAGGTGACCCGAATCGATTCGGTGGGAAGTCCGAATCGATTCGCGATTCTCGAACTTGAGCAATGGAAGTGACCGAATCGATTCGGTGGGAAGTCCGGATCGATTCGCAAATGAGGGACCTGCTACTTTCAATTTACCGAATCGATTCGATGGAATTGCGAATCGATTCGCAAAATTAAACTTGGCTACTGGAGTGGGGCGAATCGATTCGGGGGAAAAACCGAATCGATTCGGCTTCTGGGAATCAGTTTCTGCTTTGCTGAATCATGATTTTTTGGTTGGTGGTTGGATTGGGCTGCTTAAGGAGGTATTTTTGGACCCCAATGTTGATATTACATAAGTACAAAGGGTCCGGGACAAAAAGTTTGCACCCCACACATGCCGGGGGATGCTCGGCACAAAAATACACAATTCCGACGTCCTAGAGAGCCCCATAAACGGGGTCGGACAATGGAATTGTGTCCGAACATGGGTCAAATGGTTCTAGGAAGGGCTTTAGACGCTGACCATTGACCTTGAACAACTTACCATCCGACGGGTTCTCAATCTCAATTGCACCGTGATGATGGACGGTCTTAACGACAAACGGACCCATCCATCGAGACCTTAGCTTACCCGGGAATAAATGCAACCTAGAGTCGTATAGAAGTACCTTTTGGCTAGGGTGAAATGTTTTACGGGATATGCGCTTATCGTGCCTCTCTTTCAACCTTTGCTTATAGATTATCGCACTCTCGTACGAATCACTCCGGAGTTCATCCAACTCATTGAGTTGGAGCATACGCTTCTTTCCGGCCTTGTCTAGATCAAAATTGAACTTCTTAATCGCCCAATAGGCCTTGTGCTCAATTTCTACTGGTAAATGGCATGGATTGCCGTACACAAGTCTAAAGGGCGACATACCCAAGGAGGTCTTGTAGGCCGTACGATATGCCCACAAAGCGTCAGGAAGTCGAAGAGACCAATCCTTGCGGTCGGGATTGACCGTCTTCTCTAGGATATGCTTGATCTCTCGATTGGCCAATTCGGCTTGGCCATTGGTTTGCGGGTGGTAGGTAGTTGCAACTTTGTGTGTTACACCATACTTTCGCATAAGAGTAGCAAACGGGGAATTACAGAAATGCGTCCCGTTATCGCTTATGATCGTCTTCGGAGTTCCGAAACGCGAAAGCATGTGTTCCTTTAGGAACTTCAACACCACCCGATGGTCATTGGTTTTGGATGCAATGGCCTCGACCCACTTTGAAACATAGTCTACGGCCACTAGGATGTAAAGGTTACCAAAAGACAACGGGAATGGGCCCATGAAGTCAATTACCCAACAGTCAAAGACTTCAAGTTCTAAAATGGGGGACATTGGCATCATGTTGCGACGTGTTATAGCACCTAATCTTTGGCAACGATCACATGAAACACAGAATTCGTGTGCATCCTTGAAAAGTGTGGGCCAGTAAAGCCCGCATTGTAAGATTTTTGCGGCGGTTTTCTTGGAAGAAAAGTGGCCACCACATGCCTCCGTGTGGGAGAGACGAATTACGCTCTCATACTCATCATCCGGGACACATCTCCGGATGATCTGGTCGGGGAAATATTTGAACAAATACGGATCATCGAAAAAGAATCTCCGCACCCAACTAAAGAATTTCCTCTTCTCTTGAGGGGTCCAATGAGTTGGAATCGAACCCGTCACGAGGTAGTTCACGATATCAGCAAACCACGACAGAGAGGAAGTGGAGAACAACTGTTCATCCGGAAAGAATTCAGCGATGGGGAGTTGGTCCTTGGGTGCCTCAAATGTTAAACGCGACAAGTGATCCGCGACAACATTCTCTACTCCTTTTTTATCTTTAATAGTCAAATTAAACTCTTGGAGTAAGAGCACCCACCTAATCAAGCGCGGCTTGGCGTCCTTCTTAGATAGAAGGTATTTGAGCGCCGCATGATCCGTAAAACAAACTATGGGCGATCCCACGAGGTATGCCCGGAACTTATCTAACGCATAGATGACCGCTAATAACTCTTTCTCGGTGGTCGAATAATTCAACTGAGCACCGTTAAGAGTTCGACTTGCATAGTAAATGACATGGGGTTTCTTGTCACTTCTCTGACCTAAAACAGCCCCAACCGCGAAGTCGCTAGCGTCACACATCAACTCAAAGGGGAGGGTCCAATCAGGAGCTTGGATTATGGGAGCGGTGGTAAGCATACTTTTCAAAGTCTCAAAAGCTGCTTGACACTCATCGCTCCATTCGAAAGGGGTTTCCTTGGAGAGGAGATTACACAAGGGTCTAGCAATCGAGCTAAAGTCCTTGATGAAACGGCGATAGAATCCTGCATGCCCAAGGAAAGACCTTACATCTTTCAGAGATTTAGGGGCGGGTAAGTTGGCAATGACCTCAACCTTTGCCTTATCTACCTCAATACCATCTGAGGAGACGATGTGACCTAAGACAATACCCTTAGTGACCATAAAATGGCACTTCTCCCAATTTAACACTAGCTTTTTCTCCACACATCTAGACAAAACCTTCTCTAACATAGAAAGACAATGGTCATAGGAGTTGCCAAAGACGCTGAAATCGTCCATGAACACCTCTAGACCACGCTCTACCATATCACTAAACATGCTCAACATGCACCTTTGGAACGTAGCAGGCGCATTACACAACCCGAAATACATTCTTTTGTAAGCAAATGTCCCAAAAGGGCATGTGAAAGTAGTTTTGTCTTGATCCTTGAGATCAAGTTCGATTTGGTTGTAACCCGAGTACCCGTCGAGAAAACAATAGTACGGATGACCGGATACGCGTTCCAACATTTGGTCAATGAATGGAAGGGGAAAATGATCCTTTAATGTCATTGCATTAAGTTTTCTATAATCGATGCATACACGCCACCCAGTGGTGGTGCGTTTAGTGATCAATTCCCCTTTCGTGTTTTCTACAACGGTGACTCCTGATTTCTTTGGGACAACATGGATTGGACTGACCCATTTGCTATCGGATACCGGATAAATGATATCGGCATCTAAAAGCTTAATTACCTCCGCCCTCACAACTTCCTTCATCACCGGATTCAATCTCCGTTGCATTTCACGAGAGGGTTTTGCATCCTCTTCAAGATTAATTTTGTGAGTGCAAATCAAGGGACTAATTCCCTTCAAATCTGCAATTGTCCACCCGAACGCACCCTTGTATCTCCTTAACAAGTCTATTAGCCCTTGTTCTTCACCCACCTCGAGGCTTGATGAGACAACAACGGGATATGTCTCATTTTCGCTTAAATAAGCATATTTTAACTCGGAAGGCAATTGCTTTAATTCAAGTTTGGGGAATCGCACATCCGAGGGAACTTCATACGAATCACGAGGGGGTAAGTCCTCAAAAACACTACACCAATTAATATCATCAACACTCTCGTCCTCATCTAACAACAAGCTCATGAACTTGACCTCTTCATCATAAGGAGAATAGCTATTCTCCAAGTAAATCGGGTTCACAAGACATCCCTCTAAGGGGTCCGATAAATAGGTAGCATCAAAATGCTCTTGTACCACCTCTTCTAGAAAGTCCACCTCATGGACTTCATCATCACAATCTCCCACTTGGTTCGAAACATTAAAGATGTTAATTTCCAAGGTCATATTCCCAAATGTCAGGTTCATTTGGCCATTCCTAGTATTAATCAATGCATTGGAAGTGGCAAGGAATGGACGACCGAGGATAATGGGGGTAGTTCTACCGCTAGTAGAATTAGGATGGGTGTCAAGCACCACAAAGTCCACAGGAAAGTAGAATTTGTCAACCTGTATGATGACATCTTCCACTACACCCCTCGGAACCTTAACGGAGCGATCCGCTAATTGGAGGGTAATCTTTGTAGGCTTGAGGTCCCCTAGACCGAGCTGTTCATAGACATGATAAGGTAATAAATTTACACTCGCTCCTAGGTCTAGCAAAGCCTGCTCAATTTTAAAGTCCCCTATCACACATGAAATGGTGGGACATCCGGGATCTTTATATTTAGGTGGTAATTCAGATTGAATTATTGAGCTAATATTTTCGGCCAAGAAAGCTTTCTTCCTTACAAACAATTTCCGCTTAACAGTTATTAAGTCCTTTAAGAACTTAGCATAAGCGGGGACTTTCTTGATTGCATCTAGAAGAGGGATGTTAATTTTTACCTGTTTGAACATCTCTAGTATGTCAGAGTTATTAACAATCCCCTTTTTCGACAGGAGCCTTTGAGGGTAAGGCACGGGGCTAGGAAGCTTCGAAATCACATCCGACTCTAACGGGGCTTTCCCCTCTCTCTGTCTCAAGGAGGCATCTTCGACCTCTAATGGGTCGGGCGAAACCTCCTTAACGACGGTGGGGACACTAGGAGGGGTGGGCTTATCAACGACTTTCCCGCTCCTAAGAACGGTCACGGCCTTAGCACTATCGGGAGGGGGGTTCGAAGTGTCATTGACACTATTTTGCCCCAATGCCTTTTGAGGTTGAGAAGGGAATTTTCCCTTCTCTTGAATACTCAAAGCCGAGGTCAACTTGGAGATTTCCTTTTCAATCCTAGAATTAGTGGCTTGTTGAGAGGTCATGAAAGCTTGAAGAGTCTCTTCGAGGCTCCTCTTGTTCGGGTGAGCATACAATGGTATAACCGGAGGAGGTGGTCCCTGAGGGGGACCTTGCATTTGATCTTGGGGTGGAGGAACTTGATTATATGGTTGCTAAAAATTATGAGGTGGGGGATGATTTTGATAATTCGGGGGAGGTGGATTTTGAGAATGTTGGGGCTGCCCATAAGAGAAACCCGGATGGTTTCTCCACGAAGGATTATAGCCCTCACCTAAAGGAGTCATGTATTGTTTCTTGTAAGTGGCCATCGCGTTGGCTTGATCGTGAAGCATCACTTTATATGCCGGGATTGTTGGACAATCCCTCGTTGAGTGATCGTCAATGTCACAAATGGCACAAGACTCCTCTACATGTGAGGGAGAAGGATGGGAAGGTTCCCGAGCTTTGGCATCCATTGCCTCGATACGCTTGGAAAGTTGGGCTACTCTTAACGACATATCATCTCCTTCGGCAAGGTGATATATCCCATGGCTAGACGAAGGTGGATTGGATGATCGGGCATTGGTTTTGCTAGGGTCTGAAGTGTCCCAAGCTTGGGTGGTCTCGGCACAATACTTAAAATGTGCCCACGCATCATCCGGATCCAAACCGAAAAACTCGCCGGAGCACATAGTCTCCACCATTTGTTTTGCATTGAGGGTAGGGCCATTATGGAAAAAGGAGATTAATCTCCACTTTTCGAACCCATGATGTGGGCACTTATGAAGTACCTCGTTAAACCTCTCCCAACATCTCTCGAACGATTCACCTTCGGCTTGAGTGAAGGTTTGTATTTGACCCTTTAGGGAGTTGGTGCGATGAGTAGGAAAGAATTTCTTCAAAAATTGCGCTTGCATCTCGCGCCAACTCCCAATGGAATTAGGAGCCAAGGACCAAAGCCAAGTTTTGGCTTTGTCCTTTAAGGAAAATGGGAAGAGTTTGAGTCGTGTGACATCTAGAGGGAAATTTTGGTCGCTAAAAGTAGCGCACACCTCCTCAAACTCTCTCACGTGAAGATACGGTTGTTCACTTTCCATGCCGTGGAAAGTAGGAAGAAGTTGGATCATTCCATTTCGAAAATGGAACTGCGCGGCATTGTATGGAAAGATGATGCAAGACGGAGAGGTGGTCCTCTCCGGTTGTAAGTAATCACGCATAGTCCTATAAGGGGGGTCGGTTGCAACCCCCTGACTACCATGTTCACTTACATTATCAGCCATTGTTGTGGGTTAGGAGTGAGCCCAAAAGTACGAAGAAGATGAGATCGAACTAGAACGAGAAACCGATGGTAAAGGTCTCCAATAGTCCGAGGGCTCACTAGACGAGGGTTCGCAAACATGATTTAAATTGCTACTACTCTCGTCTTGCATTTACAATTGCTTTTGGATTGATTTTTCTGGAAACCGTGTTGTCACGGTGACCACAGGGAACGATTAGTGTAAAGAGAATTTCTAAACCCTAAGTTAGTTGCCAATCCCCGGCAACGACGCCAAAAACTTGGTGCGCCCAAAATATGGCTTGTGATTCAAGTGCAAATCTAATCGCAACAAGTAGAATCCGGTAAGTACGGAATCGTGATCCACAGGGATTGAACGCTCCTAAGAGAACTAGATTGGGGCAAATAGATTCTCTAAACGTCACAAAATGTTAAAGTGTAAAAGATGATTTGTGGTTTGAAAAGGTGATTAATTACTAATTACTGAACTAAGAAAAGAACTAAGGTAAGCTTGAGTTCAAGAAATTAAGGGGATTGAAGATCATTCTCCCACCTCGGATTCACAAGGAAGGGGATTATAGGGCTTGGTTGAAATTAATTCTAATCGAGCATAACTAATTAAGTCCGAACATCAACCATGTAGAGAATGAACTCAACAATGGAGGATTAGGGTTTAATTAATTATTGCTAGATGGGTTGAGTTTGTAGTAAAGCTTCAAACACTAGCCCTTGCATGACAAGGGAAGTTAAGAAACTATGATACTCCAAAACCAACACATGAAGTTCCATTAGAACAATTGTAAACCAAACCCTAAATATTAAGTTCAAGCATCCAAGGTGGGATTTTGATCCCCAATCACATGTCTAGCTACTCATAATTAAGACTAAACTACACATGCTAATTAACAACATACTTAAATTAGTTATCTAGTTGAAACACAAACCAATACAAAGGATGGAATTCAATGCAAATTAAAGCTAGTGGAACAAGTAGAGATGGAGTAATTGAACTTATCTTGCATTAATCACAACTATTCAACAAGTAATCAAAGCCTTACAAGTTGGTGAAAGCCATAAATGAGCTTGACCTAGGAGAGAGAAGAGAGCGTTTTTCTATCTTACTAAATATCCAACAAAAGTAATCTATCTCCCAAAGAGGAAAAACAAGGGATAAATCCCCAAAATTCCACCAAAATGGCAAACTAGTAATAAGAAGAAAGCTGAAAATGCAGGGCCGAATCGATTCGGTGCCAAATCTGAATCGATTTGGAAGTGTAGAGAATTGCCCCTGCATGAGACCGAATCGATTCGGTGGTAATGGCGAATCGATTCGGGCCTGCTGCAAAAAGAAGAGTTGCCTATATAGGCATTAATTGTTCCATGCTTCACCGAAACTTCCGTAACTTTTGCGTTCGAGATCGGATTCAAGCACCGTCGGAGGCCACGCGAAGAGGAGAAGAAGGTCTACAACTTCCGTGAAGAAATCGGGAACAAAGCTCGAGTGCTGAAATTACTAAAATGCCCCCGACTATGCAAGTGTCAACGGAACTTTCCGGATCAAAACCAAACTTCCCAAAATGCATTCCCGAGACCTATAAAAGCTCAATAAAGACACATACAAAGTATATATGATGAATTTAGGGGTTAGTCAATAAATGAGTATAAGAACCGGGAAATACATGCACGGGAATGCTAGAATGTACAAATTAACGGGGTATAAAATACAATAAAAGTGACGAATCACTTATCTTTTGGTTTAACAAACTTAGGAAACATATAAATTTCATAGGTTTGTAAGTCTCCAACCAATTCCTCTAATTTAAGCGTGTTTAAATTACCCATAGAATTTAGCACTGTGAGTTTAGGGATAAACTGCTTAGGTAGTGATCTTAGAATCTTTTTAACAACTCTTGTATTAGGAATGTGTTCACCTAAATTAAAGCTAGTGTTTATAATATCAGATAATCTAGCATAGAATTCGTCAAAACATTCAGACTCAAGCATGGTGATAGTCTCAAATTGAGTTGTTAAGTTTTGCAATTTTGATTCTTTCACAACATTAGTTGCTTCATGGGTAAGATGTAAAACATCCCATTCCTCTTTTGACGTGGTACACGTCATTATACACCGAAACTCGTCAGGTTTGACGGATCTAGAAATAGAACTAAGTTGTTTAAATTCTCTAAAAGTTGTTTAAATTCATCTTCAGTCCATGCAGTCACAGATTTTAAATTTGTCACATTGTCAATGGTGACGAAGGGAGGTGTCCACCCTCTTTCAACCAAAATCCAAACTCTTTCATCTATGGATTTTAGAGGATATTTCATACGAGCTTTCTAGTAAGCATAATTTTCCCCGTAAAAAACTGGCATATTATTAATTTCTCCATTTTTTGAACACAAACTTTTTTTTTTCAGAAATCAATTTTTCAGAAAATTGATATCTCAGAATTTTTTTTGTGGAAAATTACACGGTATAATTGTGTAATTGGCTCTGATACCAATTTGAGAGTGCGTGTGCATTCAAGTTGAGAGGAAGAATCGAACGATTCAAGAGATGGGTAGATCTATGCTTCTTGGGAGAAACGTGCCTAGATGGTTTTGTGCAGACTCGATTAATACCGCATGCCAAACGGTGAATAGAATATATCTTCATCCCCACACGTTACACATGCCATATGAGTTACACATGCCAAACGGTGAATAGAGTATATCTTCATCCCCACACGTTACACATGCCATATGAGTTGTGGATAGGTAAGAAACCCAACCTATCGTATTTTTGAGTCTTTGGGATTCCATACTACATTTTGAAATATAGAGAGCACTTAGGAAAGTTTGACTCCCGAAGCGATGAGGGGATATTTCTAGGTTATACATCACCGAGTAGGGCTTATAGGGTGTTTAACCTTGCAAGCTCGAAGGTTAAGGAGTTAATAAACGTCATGATTAGAGATGCCGAATACCAATGTTTGTTGCCCTGACCTTGAGTGTGAGAATGACATGCCCCAAGTAATGATCCCATGGTTCCTCATACTACCTCGATGGACCCCGCTCTTAATTTAGAGGATCCACCCTCTTGGGTTTGAAAGAGTCATGATTCTTATGCTATAATTGGTGATCACACAATAGGTGTCAAGACTCTCACTCAACTTGCGAATGTGATTAGATACTTTTACCACATCTCCTTAGTAGATCCAAAGAATGTGAAAGAAGCACTCGAAGACAAGCATTGGATATCCACTATGAAAGATGAGCGGCTCAAGTATTGTATGAATGATGTATGGGAGTTAGTACCTCGACCTAGTAAGACTAATGTGATTGGTACTGTGTATTTACAAGAATAATATGGATGGTAATGGTATCATAGTTCACAATAAGGCTAGGTTGGTTGCTCAAAGCTACACACAAATTGATGGTGTAGATTTTGACAAGAAATTCACTCCTATTGCTAGGCTTGAGTCCATCAACTTACTACTCACCATAACATGTCATCTACGGTCCATATTATACCAAATGGATGTCAAGAGTGACTTTCTTAATGGAAATCTACAGGAGGAAGTTTACGTGGAACAACCAAATGGGTTCAAAGACCCAAAGAACTCGGGACATGTCTTTTATCTCAAGAAAGCCTTATATAGTTTGAAGTAAGCACCTCTTACTTAGTATGAGAGGCTCAATTCTTATCTCTTAGCTCGTGACTTTAAGAGAGGGTGTGTGGATAAGAAGTTATTTGTAAGAAGAGAGAGTGGTGCGATCTTGGTTACCCAAGTTTATGGGGATGACATGGTATTTAGATATACGTGTTCCTAAGGGCTAATATAGACGGGTCCCATAGATTCTTAGTACTAATTATAATTTATATTAATTATGCATTTATTTTAGTATTAATGGGAGTTAGCAGGGCTCTAGGGGCATAGGAGCCCACCAAAGTAGCCAGTGGGATCTTTGAGGGTTTTGGCTTGGAGGCTGGAGAGTAAGGTTCGTTGAGTGAGGTAAAATGCTCAACCATTCTAATATATAAGAGATAAAAGCACCAAAAGTCTCAAGTAACTCGCCGCTACTCGAGAAAGTAACACTACCATCGTGGTACCTTAAGGTCACTCGAGAGGTTATTTACATTATGGTTAGTTGAGGGGGCTTAAGGCCCCTTGGCAAGTCATGTTCATAAATAGTCACTCGAGGAGGTTTCATGCCCCTCAAATAGTATATTTTATATATAGTCATTCGAGAGGGTTCATATCCCTCAAGAAGTCGTAATTAAATTAACAGTCAGTCGAGCAGGCTCACGACCTCTCGACAAATCATGCTCACTGCATAAATGTCATGCAATCCAGAAAAATAAGATTTTTAAATGACAGTTTAATAATTACTTATTTATTTTAGTCCTACGAAAAATGGACTTAACACGCGTACATTTTATAAATTAACTATTTTGGGTCAAGTGCATAGCTTGTCATTGGCTACGTCATTTTTGTGTCCCACAAGTTTCATTATATTATTTAAATGATAAAGATAAGTTCATTTATATTATTTTAAAGAGGAAACATGTCACATCTTGGTGAAACCCTAATTCACCCACACCTGTTATGAATAGAAGTCTTATCCCTCACTAGAGAGAACAATGTGAAAAGGAGGGAAGAGTACTCAACACAAATGGAGGCTCTTAGTCTCAAGGGAAAAAAAAGCCATTGAAGCTTGAAGTTTTAGCTTCATAGTCATAGTATTTTACACCAGATTTAAATCATCCATGGTAGAGTCTATATCATTGATTCACACACACACTTAGTGCTTTTACACCCTTCTACCCTCTCTCTCTTATTTTAGAGTGCTTATTCTCTCACCCTCTTCTCTAAAGCTTTCAGAGGTTCTTTCATGCAGATTAAATATCTTCTATTATTATTGTTGAATGCTACACCCAGAAATATTTACACCAGATTACTCCTTTAATATCCATTAAAGGCAAGTCATGCCTCACCAGATCTAGTTGTTCGTAGACCCCGATTACACTACCCTCCTATATTTGGTGACTCTGCTGGGGAGGTATCCTTGTTGGATATGGATACTAAAGGAGAAGAAAGTACATATTCAAGAGTCATGTGCAGAAAGCTCTCTTTCTCGATCAACTAACCGCGGAAAGTAAAATATTTTACCCTTTACTTTTTGCTCAATATATATCTCTTACCAGCTCTGCCTTTTATGTTATAAGTATGTCATTTAAAGCTGATTGCTTAAATTAATATGCTACTTCTATAAGCTAGATAGATGTGACCATACGGTCCATCGATGATAGCTTACTGAAGAAGCCAGTAGGTCTATGCCTATAAAAATAAATGTTTGCATCTGTCAAATATAAGTTTCTCTGGGAAAGATATAAGACCAATTCTACCCGGTTAAATCAAAACATCTCAAATAATGAAGGCTCATGCTAAAAGTAGACAACCTCATCCTGTTTAAAAGGCAATTGATAGCCTTCATGAAATGTACAATCACTGCTAACTAAGGCTATATCAAGTCTATTCGATCAAATAAGGGATGGTATTTAAAAAACCTATATATGACACTAGCAGGTAGACAAATGATAAGACACAAATGGCACCTAAAGTCTCTAGAAAAAATCGTGTAGCCATTAACAGCTAAGGTCCGATCATTGTGGTGTAATATTACCTATAAGTTCTTGCTATTAGATATTCATTTTTGACCATTTGGTTTACCTACTATTAGCCATGAGTTTGATATAGTGTATTACAGCTGAACCTATGTATCTTTATTTAAACCATTGGTTTATACCATTTTAATTCATCCAACCATTGGTACTACAACTGTTCAATAAGATTATTTTGATTTGTTTTATTAGCCGTGATATTTTTTTAATTGAAAAATATGTTTTGGTTTTCAGTTAACTGGATTTTATGCCAGCTTTCATTTTTTTAAATGGTTTATTTTGTACAGTGGTTATCAAATAAACCAAGCTCACAAAATTAACTAAAGGACAAAAGCATGTAAGAAACTTAACAATATTGAAAGACTTATGAAGCTTATTGATTCATTATTAGTCATTTATTATTTTATTAATAAGTAAAATAAAAGGGACAAAACAAAAAGGTGTGTTGGCATGTAAATATCAATTATAGGCCTATCATCTACAGTCCTCTAGCTAGAAGATTTCAAAGCCTGTACATTTTTATAGAATGTAGCCGTTAACTAAATGAGTGAAAAGATATTTCAGCTCATATTTCTCTCTCTTCATGTTTTAGACCTCAAAGTTAGAAGAGAACATGAAGAGTATTTATACCTTTCTCAACAAAAGGATGAGACGGTCTAAAGATAAATAATAAAAAAAAGAACTCACAATAAAATATTTTGAGAAATCTTCTCTCCTATCTGATATGAAAAAGGAGGGAAAAGAAAATGTTGAGAATGATACAAGTATGAGATATCTATTTCTCAACCATGCACGTGGACTAGTAACTTAAGGCATGACCCCGTGTTTCCCTACTCCACTGATATTTCTTAAAGTGACTTATTTATTTGAGTATTACCCATCTTTTACATTCATTCGAGCAATATAAAAAAAGTATTCGTTTGAAAAGTGAAAAAAGAAGTTTTATTAAGTAAAATAATTTGCCTATATTGGATACAAGTCATTCGAGTAATTATTTGATCTTGTTTACCCCGATAAATTCAAGCCGTATTATCCTAGTAAGTTCCTTACACATGTACCCAAATACTTACATTTGTAAAAAAAGCTTTTATTTTAAGACAGGCCATATTGCTTAAAATAAAGAAAAAGAGATTAATTGACATAAAAGTATAAATTGTCTTCTCAATAGTATTTGCAGAGTTAATACTTTTGAGAAATTTTCAAGTCGATCATTTTTTGTGAATAACTTTACACACCATAATTTGATTTCATTTAAATATATGGTATAAAATAAAATTTGTCCAAACGTATAATCATAACTTTTCCAGTCTAAACTTTTTCAAAGAGCATTGAGCGTTCTTTTATAAAAGAAAGTACCCTAAGCACAATGAGTATTGATTGCTCAACTAGTAACTCGAGCGTACTCTATCTCGAGGAAAATGATAACAATAAAAATGACTACCTAGATAAGTCATTACGCGGCTTAAAGATATATGACCTTCATATATGTCATACCTAATTATTAGGGAGAAATATTACATAGTTCGACTATACTGCTTCAATATTCACAAGCTGTAGTAAGTAAATTATTGCTTGAATTTATGACTCGAGCTATTATGTGACCAAGGGTTGCTAAAATTTATAACTCGCATATTTGCGTGTTTTAACTAAGTTTGTTTCAGGATTACCTAAGTGTTTATTGATAATATTAAAATCCCCAAACTTGTTTACTTAGAATATATTATGTTATTAAGTTCACATTTCATTTAATATTTTAAACCAGAGTAATTCATTATAAGAAGAAACAGTAGGTATGCAATGAGCATTATTAAAACATTTGTTCAAAGCATAAATGACTTTAAAAGTTATCTATTAATATACCACGAGCATTTTTTTTATATATTAATTGTTTGAAGATATTCACTCTATTGATATGTATTTCGAAAAAAGTTATATGAGGCAGCTAAAAGATTATAGTTTCTTTAATGGAAAATTTATTCTCTCGCATGCTTGAATTCGAGCAGCGGGGCTAGCAAGTAGATATATGAAGCTTTGATAAAAATTTTTTAAGTCTCATATTGACTTTATTGCATTATGCTTGACTCCAACATGATTCATGAGCGTTCTTAATCAGTTTGAAAGACAAGATCTAGCAACAAAAAGTATGAGGTATCAACTATACTTTCTTAGCAAGATTAATGCTTATGAAATGTTAATTTATTTTATATTGGTCATGGTGCCTCCTAGTGCATTAGTTGATAGTATTCCTCCGCCTAATAAAATAGGCCAATAGGTGTGCGAACACAAAATGTATTTGCAAAAGTACAAATAAAAGTATTTAAAAAGTATGATTTAGTACCTAAGGATCTAAGGGCATCAGAGCACTCATAGTATTAACTTGAAAATAAAGAAAGGGGTTAAGTAGACAAGAAAATACCATGAATAAATAAATAGAAGGTACGATTATTTAGTACCTCAGGCTCCAAGGGCATTGGAGTGCTCATAGTATTAACCTAAAAACAAAGAAACATGTTAAGTAGACGAGAAAATGCCAAGAATAAATAAAAGGTACGCCAATTTAGTACCTAAGGCTCCAAAGGCGTCGGAGAGATCACAGTATTAACCTGAAAATAAAGAAACATGTTAAGTAGACGAGCAACTGCCAGGAATAAATAAAAAAGTACGACAATTTAGTACCAATGGCTCTAAGGGCACCAGAGCGCTCATAGTATTAACTTAAAAACAAAGAAACATGTTAAGTAAACGAGCAAGTGCCAAGTATAAATAAAAGGTACGATAGTTTAGTACCTCAGGCTCCAAGGGCATAGGATCACTTATAGTATTAACCGAAAAATAAAGAATCAGGTTGGGCAAAACGAGCAAGTGCCAAGTATAAATAATAGGTACGACAATTTAGTACTTCAGGCTCCAAGGGCATAGGAGTGCTCACAGTATTAACCTAAAAAATAAAGAAATAGGTTAAGTAGATGAAAAATGCCAAGAATGAGTATAAAGGTATATATTTTAGTACCCGAGACTCCAAGGGCATCGAATAGCTCTTAGTGTTAACCTGAAAAAAAAAGAAATAAGTTAAGTAGATGAGCAAACACCAAGAATAAATAAAAAGGGACGATAGTTTAGAACTTGAGATTCTAAGGGCACCTGAGCGCTCGTAATATTAACTTGAAAACAAAGAAATAGGTTATGTAGACGAGTAAGTGCCAAGTATAAATATTCACATGTAAAAAGCTACGAAAGTCTAGGACCTAAGGATTCGCGGGTGTAGGAATGCTCGTGGGGCTCACCTAAAAATAAAGAAACATATTGAGAAGACGAGCTAGTATTTACAAAGTATAAGCAGAAGAACAAAAAGATACAACAGTCTAGTGCTCGAGGCTCCACGCGAGTAGGAGCACTCAAATTTAATATATTGGTAAAGTGAAAATAAATAAACCAGTTGAGCGCATGAATAAAAATTTATGAACTATGTGTGCAACATGCAATATAAGTGCAAGTAAATACTGTACCGGGGACTCTAAAGACATGCGAGTACCCATGATAAAAGTTTTAGCAATCACTTTAATATGAAACGAAGGAAACGGGTTGAGAAATGAGACCAAATTAAAATCATAAAGTACGAGTGCTAGTATGTGATGTACCTAGGACTCCACAAGAGCGTGAGTACCGAGGATACAAACTTTAGCATTAGCTTTGACCCGATAAAAAGATTGAGTAATGCAAGGCAATATTAAAATTCAAAACACAAGCTAGACTTTCAGTTAATATTGTACTTGGGACTCCATAAATATTTGAGTACCCAAGACATAAGCCCCTACCAAATTTACTTAGTTTGCTCATTAAATTTTAAGGGGACATACTTTCAGATCAATGTCCAAACATCAAAATACAACGAGCAAGGCAATTTTAAAATTTCCAAGGCATGAAAATAAATTCATTTTCTTTACTTATTAAGTTGATTTTTGTTAATAATGTTTAGAGGGGATATACTTGCGCAATTATAATATTTTGTCTAAAAAACGAACATAACAAGCATAAAAACTTGTTCCCACATTACAAAGGAAAGTATATCATATTATTCATACGCACGTGCAATATATGTAATTTAAAAGACACAATGTCCTGCAAACTGATAAATCCCACATTATGAGGGAAAAGCAATAAGAGTGCATCAACATTTACTCGCACAATGTTTTGCAAGTATATAGTCCCACAGTATACGGGATAGTCAATAGTATAATATTTACTCACAAAGATTTTACATATCAAAGTTTGGTGAGCAGATAGTCTCGCAGTCTAAGGGAAAAGTAAATAAAAAATATATTAATATTTACTAGCAAAATGTTTTTGTACAAAGTTTCGCGTGAAGATAGACCCATGGCATATGGGACAAGCAAAAAAAAAGAAAAAAAGGGGTGGAAATAATGTTATAAACAAAAAGGGTAGTGCTACCCCCTAGAAAGACTGTTACCGACTAACTTTTAAACTGATTTGTGCACATGTATTTTGCACAAGGGGCTAATGTTGAGAAGTCCTCGTGCAAGTGAAAAAATAGTATAATTTTGATTATTCTAATGATAAAATAGTTGATATTTTGTGCACAAGTCTATCGACACTACAAGACACTTCTGCACAAGGGGGCTAATTTAGAGGGGTCCCCAAATAACAAAATATAAGTTGTGAGTTTGTCCCCAAAGCAACATATGGCACATGTGGGAACCTAGCGTAAAGATGAAAATGCAAGCTTGTGGAGGTTGCTATTACCAACAAGAGTAAACGGTATGAAAACTTTCTTGATGATTAAATTATGCGTACATAACTCTCTCACAAAGTAAGAGACTTCTGTACGAGGGGGCTAATGTAGAGGGGTCCCAGAGCTTCTTATTACTAATTATAATTTATATTAATTATGCATTTATTTAAGTACTAATGGTAATTTATATTATAGGTTACCAAGAAGTGTACTTTGGTCCAGCCAGTTGTTCGAGTGTACAGGCCTCGAGAGGCCTAGGAGCCCACCAAAGTAGCCAGTGGGATCTTTGAGGCTTTTCGCTTGGAGGCTGGAGAGTAAGGTTCGTTGAGTGAGGTAAAATGCTCAACCATTCTAATATAAGAGAGAAAATCACCAAAAGTCTCGAGTAACTCGCGCCTACTCGAGAAAGTCACACTACCCTCGTGGGACCGTAAGGTCACTCGAGAGTTTATTTACATTATAGTTAGTCGAGGGGGCTCAAGGCCCCTTAACAAGTCATGTTCATAAATAGTCACTCGAGGAGGCTTCACACCCCTCAAATAATATATTTTATTTATAGTCATTTGAGAGGGTTCATATCCCTCAAGAATTCATAATTAAATTAATAGTCAGTCGAGCAGGCTCACAGCCTCTCGACAAATCATGCTCACTGCATAAATGCCATGCAATCCAGAAAAATATTATTTTTAAATCATAGTTTAATATTTACTTATTTATTTTTGTCCTATAGGAAAAAGGACTTGACACACGAACATTTTATAAATGAACTATTTTGGGTCAAGCGTATAATTTGTCATTGGCTATGTCATTTTTGTGTCGCACAAGTGTCATTATATTATTTAAATGATAAATACAAGTTCATTTATATTATTTTAATGAGGAAACATGCCACATTTTGGTGAAATTCTAATTCACCCACACCTATTATAAATAGAAGGCTTATACCTCAATAGAGAGAACAATGTGAAAAAGATGGAAGAATATTCAACATAAATGGAGGCTCTTAGTCTCAAGAAAAAAAGCCACTGAAGCTTGAAGTTTTAGCTTCAGAGTCATAGTATTTTACACCAGATTTATATCATCCATGGTAGAGTCTATAACATACATTCACACTCACACTTGGTGCTTTTACACCCTGCTACCCTTTCTCTCTTATTTTACCGTGCTTATTCTCTCACCCTCTTCTTCAACGCTTTCAAAGGTTCTTTCATGGAGAATAAATATCTGCTATTATTATTGTTGAATGCTACACCAAAAAATATTTACACCAGATTACCTCTTTAATATCCGTTGACGGTAAGTCACGCTTCACCAGATCCAGTTATTCATAGACCCCGGTTACACCACCCTCCTACAGATGGGATATTCATATCTCAATCCAAATATGCTAGGAGCCTAGTGAAGAAGTTTGGTCTAGACTCCACTAAGCACTCAGGCACCCCAATGACTGCATCAAATAAGCTTAGCAAAGACACTTTAAGTAAGGACATAAAGAAAACCCTTTATAAGAGCATAATAGGTAGTCTTCTCTATTTGATCGCTAGTCGTCTCGAAATTGACTTTAGCATTAGAGTTTGTGTGTGTTACCAAGCGACCCCGAAAGTGTCTCACTTTCTTTCACTTAAACGTATAATCAAATACGTGAGTGACACTCTTTTCAATGATATTTGGTATTATTTGGATATCGATGACCGTTTGTCTACCCATTCGGATGCCGATTGTGCCGGGGATATTAATGGTTGTAGGAGTACCTCGGGTGGGTGTTTTTACTATGGGAGTTCTCTTGCCTTTTGATTGAGTAAGAAGCAAAACTCCATTTCTTTGTCAGCGACGAAGGTCATGTATATAGATATCGGGAGTTATTCCACACAACTCTTATGGATGAAGCAAATGTTGGAAGGTTATGGGATTACCTAAGGAACAATGACTATTTTTTGTGATAATATGAGTGCAATTCATATATCCCATAATTCGATCCAATATTCCCTCACAAAGTACATTAGGATACGTGAGCACTTCATTCGCGATCTAGTTGAGGAGAAGGTCGTGTCCTTGATCTTTATGATCAATAAACACCAATTAGCTAATATTTTCATGAAACCTTTACATGCACTTAGATTTGAGAATCATAGGAAGTCTTTGGGTATTTTATTTGTTGATTAAGCTCGGGTACTTTATCTAGTGTAGGGTGATTATCATGTTGGTATTCTTTATCCCTATTGCTAGATTGTATTTCTATGTATTCTTATAGTTATACATGTTTATGATTTTTGAATAATCTTGAAAAATCCAAAAATATTTTGGGTTTCTATGAAAAAGTTTGAAATTTTTTCAAAAAGAAATTAGTTTTGATAAATTTAAAAAAAAAAGAAAAAAGGATTTTTGTATTTTCCCTTTTCATCATATGTGGATGTATATTTAAGATGTTCGAATTACCCCTACATTCCATCCATTCATGTGACTTTTTATGGTGTTTTTCTACACGACTTCGTTTCTCTAGTGTGCTTAATTTTGCGTGGCTAGCATTTCGTCGTTCATTTATGGTTACTTTCTTCATGCTAGGCTTTTTATTACCTTTATTGCACACGTGCATGGGCTTTATGAACATTGTACTTACTTATCACATGTCGAATACGATGATCTCATCTCAGTAGAATTTAATAACAAATCAAATATATTAGTGATAAGTTGTGCTTGTAAGAACTGTTGCCCAGATTTTGTTTCCCCAAAAAATTTGTTATTGTTAAGAAATGGAAAGGGGCTATAAAACGGCAAAATTCTCTCTGTGTTAAAACCGCTATCTGCCAAAAGTGCCTAAAAGATCAACGACAGATAAAAGGAGAAGTTCCAAGGACATTTTCATTTCATTGATGCTTCACTACACATAAGCATTATGATATCTTCAAAAATTTGATAGTGAATCCTAAAATATGTGAGATTTTCAGGATGTTATAAAGTATACGATCAATGGGTTTGCACAACGCACCTTCTTGAAATGCATTAAATAGTTCGACGTTATTATTTTGAGAAGCATTTAAATTCAAGACATGTTGCATAAGTCGAGTCAATTTCATTTTGTTCAACATTCTTACACCTAAGGTTTAAATTAAGTTATTTCTTTAGAAGTATCTCATTGACTTTGTGCGCCTATGTTATGAATGCCTATGTTGATTCGCCTATGGAAAATGTCCTGACAATTACATTCCGCTTTCAAGTTTTGAATATTTTCGTGCTATTCCATGGTGTGATGTATTTGTCTTTTTATGTACTTTTTATACATATATCTGTTTTTATACTTGAGAAAATTAAAAAAATTAAAAAATAGTTTGTCGCTTCTTCGGAATATCATTTCACGTGCTTAATTGATTATCTTTGTGATATTATTTCATTTTGATTAGTGTGATGCTAATTATTCATTAATAGTTTCTAACCCTTTGTCTATTATGAAAAAAATGGGGGAGAACAAATTAAGGGGGGTTTATTTTATTTTTTCTTTAAACTCGTACGCGTCATAGTATTTCTCTTGTCTCATGTGTGTAGGTCATTCTGTCGTGATGATGATATCATGGACTACACAATATGAAGACTTTTAGTTGAAGGCTTATATATTTTATGAATTTATGTTTCTTGGTTTGGGAGGGTACTAGTTGTGTTAGTCTTAGGGGTCAATTTGGCTTCGATTTGTGTGTTATACTGAAATAGCCAAATGGGGAGATTTGTAAGAGAAAAAAATTATAATAGCTCATTTTATTTTAATATAACTTATCTTGTTACACCCCATTTCACCTTCACGATCATTCTGAAGTCTTTGAGAAGAAGAATCATCGATGACATTTTCAAGATTAAAGATCGTTCGTCACAACTTTAACAGAGAAGTGTTACAAGGTGGTTTAGTAATGCATAAAATGTTCAGGGATCATTTTAAAATAGAGTTTGTTTTTCAAAATGGTTTTAAATATTTTTTTAAAGATTTTTGAAAAACTCACTGGCTTGTTAGAACGAATTGGCATGATGCTCGAATGAGATTCAACTGGTCGTTAGAACGAGGTTCCCACATTCGAACAATATTTGGAGCGCCGCCCTTTTGGTTAGCTCTGGAATGTCATTCGATGCTTCGTTGTAAAACATTCAAACGAGATCAGGTACATCGTTCGAACGAGGTGGCAGTTCGTTCGAACAAGGTCGCGTGTTTTTATTTTTAAATAATTATTTTATAAATCTTTAATCCCTATCTTTTTGCAACAACTTTCCCTTATAAATAGAGATGCATGATTAGAATTTCAAGGTAGCCCTTTTAGAGTTCTTTTTGTGATTAAACTCTACAATTTTTACATCCAAACCCCTTGGATATTTTTGGATCACTTTTCCAGACCAAGAAGATCACTTTTCTGAATATCCCCTCCTGTTTTCTCACAACTGAAAAAGTGTTTTTCATGAACTTGATGTTAAGAGATTTAAAACTAGAAGAAATTTTATGAAATTTAAAAATTGATCATATGAATCTTTCAAACCTATTCACCCCTATAGGATTGGTGTAGCTTGTTTAAACACATTTCTCCATTCGTATCAGAGCAAGGTTTCTCAATTCGGATTAACAACTTGAGTTAAATCCTTACTTGTAAGCGTATTTGATTGTTTTGTGCTTGTTTGTGAGTTTCTATTGATATGTCATAATATCATGCTTTTAGTATGAGTATAGACAGTTTGCATTCATCATCACATTCTTCATTAGATAAGAACACTACACTTACATCTAGTGAGTCTAGCTTTGATATTATGCACAACGAGATTGATGATGAGGAAATGAGTGAACTCAATCATGCATACACATAATTATTTCATGAGTCACTTAAGTTGAATAAATTGAACATAAAAATGAGAAATAATATTAAAGTGTTTGAAGAGGAGAGTGGATTGATAAAAAAAGGATGAAATAATTTTGCAACTCAAGCGTGAGTTAAAATGTGTCAATGATGAAAATGCATATTTTGAAAATAGAAAAAGTTATTTCCTTAAAATGAAATGTGATCTTGAAAATAAATGAAAAATGTTTAAACTTAATGAAAGAGAGTATAAAAAAGAGGTTGTTTCTCTTAAGAACTAGTTTGCTAATGCTTTAAAGGTGAAACTTGATTTAAAGGATATATCCAAAAAGATAAACAAAATTCTTTTGGCATTAAAGAAATTGGATTTGATTATTTTGATCATACTACTAACTCTTCAATGACATTTGTGAGTGGAAAGAAAGATTATACTAGGGATGTTTCTACGCAAGTTGAAAAAGAAGGAAGTGTTTTTAAAAGGAAAAGAACTTGAGGTGAAGGTCTTGCATGTCAAGAGCACAAATGTTAAGGTTAATAAAGTTATGATGAATCAAAGTGTCAATCAACCTAAATATATCCCAAGTCCTCAAAAGCAAGTAAATGAAAGATTTTTTTTAAACCAAGGTCCTCACTTTATACATCATTAAAGTCATTTGAAAAGAGAAAGAGTTTTTCAAAACCCAAGAGAATAATAGTTTGTAAGAAGGAATGTGAATTTTACTCCAAAATCATTTCAAATATACAATTATTCCTATTACTTGAAGAATTTTTGCTATAAACTCCAAAAGGATAGGAAAAATTCATATCCTAAATTTTCAAGAAGAGTGGACTTTCAAGGAGTGAACATGAAACTTGAAAATGAGTTGAAAAAAATTCAAAAGGAAGTGAGTGTTTCGAGAAAAGAAAATCACGTGAAGCCAAAATGGGTGAGAAAAGAGGGTCACATGTGGTGTATGATTTTTTAAAATTTTTCAAAAAATTAATTTCTTCAAATTCGAACAATTGGTATCTTGATAGTGATTGCTTACTTCACATGGAGTGAGAAAAATTGTGGTTTACCTATTTTCAGAGTTTGATGGTGCTTAGGTTTTGTTTGGAAATGCAAAGAAATTAACAGTGAGCGGGAAGGGAACAATGAGAATTTTGGATGAGATCACACTTCACAATGTTCATTTTGTTGAAGGAATTAAGGTCAACCTCATTATTATTAGTCAACTTTGTGAGGATAATCATCATGTTGGTTTCTCCTAGAGAGAATATTTGGTTAAGGAATGTTTTAATGAAAGGTGTCAAAAATGGTGAAAATTCTTATGTTTTGATGAATGAATGAAATGATATGTGTTAAAAGAAGGAAGTTGATTTTATTGATAAATGGTTAAACTACATATATTTTCAAATTCTGGAAAGTGTTGCGTCAAATTGTTTTCAATCTATCACAACAAGTGTGGGGAGTTTTTCAACTTATGAAATAACGCAAATGGTTCAATCATCACTGGATAAGAATGCGAAAAAATCAAGCTTTGAATGAAAAGGTGTTTATTAATACAAGTGTTTTGAATGTGAAAGAAAATGACCAAGTTATTTCCAAAGGTCAAGAAAGTTTGAAAAGAATTTCTCAATCTTACATTTGCACATTTTGTCACAAAAGGATCATTTGAGAGAGTTTTGCTACAAGTTTTTCAAAATTTAAAGAAAGTCAAGAGTTGTCCCTTAAAAACATTCTAAGATGGTTCATATGAAACTTATGTCATAGAACCAGTCATTTTAGAGATTTGTACTTCATGTTTAGGAATCCTAATGTTCTCTCACATTCACAAGATTATGATTTGCTTAATGACTTGAAAAATGAATTGAATGTTTTTAACAATAAAGTTGATAAGTTAAAAATGGAATACAGTAGATATTTTAAAAATGAAAATTTGTCTTGTGTTTCTCCTCACAAACATGATTTTCTGAAAAAGGAAAGGTATGAAAAATGAGGTAACTTGAATTTGAAATCTCACATTATGTCAAGGGTTTCCTCTAAACCCATGAATTCCACTTCAAGGGATGTTTGGAAGAATAAAAGAGAGTTAGATGTTGATTTAGTCACCTCACTTGTCATTGATAACGGAGAGGTTCCCCCACATACTTGAACTGCTAGATGCTTATCATAGCCATGATCTTATTATTTCATGTTTCATATCATTTCGTATGCTATGTGTTGGGTGTTGATGTTGTTTATGTATATATGTTTTGTATCTTTTGATTTGTTCTGTCTTTGTTTATGTTTTCATTAAGAAAACTTCAAAAAGATTTTAAAGTTGTTTGTTTTGTGTGAGAGTGTCTAGTGATGCATGTGCGATTTGTTTCTCTCATACGTTGTTTTTTTATTTGTTTGTTTGATTTTTTTGTTTGATGCTTATCATTAATATCTTTGATGTTTTTGCGAGTTTATGTATTGAGACATATCTTGTGTTGTTTTTTTGTATAGATTTTTATCTTGATGATGTTTATACATTCTTATTGATCTTATACCATGTTTATTGGACGTTTGATGTCATTTTTGTTTAGATACTTGAGCACCATCTTGTCAAAATATTATTTCTTTACTTTTGGACATACGTGCTTCTTGTGATAGATTCTCATGTTTATTCATATGTTACATGTTAATGATCACATGTCTTTGTCATATATTCTTATGATACTCCTATGATTTTCATGGTAATCTCGATTCACATGTTTCATATGTTTTTGGTTTATCATGCTACCTTAGATATTGCTTTGAGTTTGGTGACTGAGATTGAGCGAGCTTATTCTTGGAGAGTGTTATATGCATCTATATTTCCATATTTGCGCATTTGATTTTATTTACTTTTTTAAGTATTTTTCTTATATTTTGAAAAACACAAAAATATTTGTATTTTTGGTAATTTTGGTCAAATCTCATACAAATACATTGATTAATCTATGAGATTGCATGTTATGAAGTTTAATTGCTTATAAGATGTTTGATGATTCAAAAATTTGAAAGTGGTTAGTTAATTTAAGATTTTAAAAAATATCATGAGAACATTGACTTTAGTTTGCTTTTGATGACTTGGATGCTTGTCTTCACTTTACACCTCATGAATTCACAATTCATATGTTAAATTGTCATTTCTTCAAGCATTTGCAAACTTAATTGAAAATCAATCTTGCATGAGTTTCAAAAATGTTCCATGGTATATATGTGAGGAATGCGAGATTTTTATATGTTGGAGTTGAATATGGACCATTTTGACAACGTTGATAAGGTCTACCATTAGTGTGATAATACCCTATTTGAATTTAAGTATCATTGGTTAGATGTTAATTAGGTGTGTGAAAAGATAATCAGTAGTAAAGGCCAATGTGTTGGAAAGATCCACAAGCCAAGTGATTAACGGGAATTAAAAACAAGATAGGTCTTTAGCATTTAAAAAAGAAATTGCTATTTTAGTTTTGAATTCGAAGAATTAAAAAATCAACACTTACCGAGGGAGTTTTTTATATCGAGTTGTACTTGAAGATTAAACTCATTATCATATTGCATTTTCTTATAGAAGTTTGTTTGATGTATTAAGTAACACAATTTGATCATTAATGTTGTTTTTTCCATATGCACAAGCCAACAATTCTTATCTTACTTTAGTTGTGTTTCAAATGTGCATTGAAAACGTTTTAAGTTTCTTAACATTTGTAAATAATTTTGATTTGATATGTCTAAAGTTCTTCTACATTATAGTGTAAGTGTTTGTTTGATTTGTTTAATTGTTTGTTCTTTGAGATTTGCCTTACCGTCTCTCGTATATCTCTACATTTTTGTTTGTAATAATGATCTTTCCTTGATTGTTAGTCTTTGCACATTTTGTTGGGTGAATATTTGTTTTTTCTGATCATTTTGATGGTTGGTTTGCTCGAAGAGACGTGTTGAAGAATTTTTGAGATTAGGGGGGTAACTCTTTTGGGAGTGATAAGGTTGGAAACAAGATTGTCTCACAAGTCCCGTAGTTGTGGAAATTAGATTTTTGGCTATATAGAAAAATATTCCGGGTAAGGAGTTCAAACGACTCAATTTTGCACCTGTTCTCACGGTTGGTTTCATTTTTTGATATTGTTCACTAGTGGACAATTTCGTGTGCATGACCAATTAACTACCGTGCGCACAGTCTATTATTTTTAGGGTTTGTTTTTTGTTCCTGTAAGGACATGATTTTATAAATGTTCATTTTAGAATCTAGGAATTTTCTGAGTGTCCCAGATCATAGCTAGTATGTACGATACCGTTACATTCGGCACGTCAACACGATCATCCATGATGGTCTCGATCCGAATCTAAAGTTTCACGCATGTGTGTCGTGCAACCTCACCGTGCAATGTGCATTTTCAACAGTCCCACTACTCCACTAGCATTTTGGTAAAATCATTAGTTTGGAGTTTTTAATGGTTACATAATTATTTGGGAATTTTTATAAAATATTTTTTAAGGTTTTAATATGTTTTCCTTCGCAGAAAGAATTTTTTCTAAGTGTTGAGGCGAGAAAAAATTGTCGCTAACATCATTCGAACGACAACACACTATCGTTCAAACGATATGTGGCTATTGCGCTAAGTGATTCGAGCGACGTATCCTTTCGTTCGAGCAATAACCCTCTGTCGTTCGAGGGATGCACCGCCTCAATTTTCTATAAATAGTAATGTTCTGCATGCACGTTTCTCAAATCTTTTGCCCCACTGTTTGTGCATAACTGTTGCGTTTTCAAGACTTCATCTTTTAAGGTTTTTTACCCTTTTGATTCATAAATTCTTACCAAATACATATTGTAACACCCCGTATTTTTAATGACTTTTAAAATGGGATCAATTAGAATTCATTGTGAGATAATTGAAAATTAATCCGGATTTAAATATTACTCGTGAGTAAAGTAATATGTGATGTATGTTGAGTATTACTTGGTGATTAAAAGTAATATATATGACTATTACTTTACATATGATTATGATTTTTATAAAGTTATCTCAAGTGATGAATACGACAATTTATGGAAATTAAGTCGGGACGTGCGTGTCAGTCGTGTCGGGACTAATTTAATGAAATAAAAAGTACATTAATTCTAAGTCATCCGTATGGTCATTTCGAGTGCGCCAATGGGTCCAAAAGGGCCGAGATAGTAAGAAAAGTGTACCCAGAGGTTTAGTTTGGGTCTTGGGAGGATTTTAGGCCTAACCGGCACCTGGGAGGGCATTTTGATAATTTTCATTTTTGGGACCTTGATTAATGACGAAATTATTAAGGCTATAACAGATGGTGTGTCGAGGAAGTTAGGCTTCTGAGAATCAATAATTGGGGAAAACCATAGGAAGAAGGAGAGAGCTTTCCAAGGTGTTCAAGGCCAAGAACCACCCATTTTTCACCTCCACCATCACCAAAGTATAGATCGAAAGAAGAGGATCATTCCTATACCACTCAAATTCGTCGGATCAGTCCTTCAATTTCCACTCAAGTATCTGTCTTGCTAAATCTTATGATGATATAACATCCATGTTAGGATAGGAGAAATAATTATATGTTTTTATGGTGATTTAATGTATCTGGAAGAATAAGACTCCCATGTTTGAGTAGAAACCATGCTGGGCTGATATCCTGATTACATGTAGAACATCAATCATGAATTTAAATGATTCTTGGAGGAAAAAATATGGAAAGATTATATAGTTCTTAAAAGAATATGGTAGACTAAGGTTTGAGAGAAAATCATGAATTGTACCCATTTAATGATGATTCCTTAAGGATTTAATCTAAAGTTTTCGCTAGAAATTGTTCATACCTTTTACTATAACATTTGTGATGTTCGGTTAGGAGTTTGGGATGAATTATAGAGATTTTGAGGGTAAAAGTTGATGAAAGTCGTAGGTATATAATTACAGAAACTAGGCCAATATCTGATCGATCGATCGAATCAAGAATGACGATCCATCGACTGGATCGATCGATCGACCATTCCTATCGATCGATCGACTCCTCATGGAAATTGAAACTTGTTTCCTTTTAAATGTTTAATCCAACCCCAATTTACAAGAACCCTTAGACATAATCTAAATAACATAATGGGACTTGACAAGGACTAGTAGGGTTGTGGTTAAGTTTTGGGTAGTGTGACCTTATGTGAAAATTAACGGGAGGGTCGCGAGGGTATAAAGTGGGTTATTATTGTGTGTGTACTAAATTGGATGTTGTGCAAGTTAATGACGACTTAGGATAGTGGGATATAGAGAGTAAATCTACTGTTATTATACATATGAAAATGATATACTTCTAGGGTCGCGAAGTGCTTGGGAACTTGCGGTGAAAAGGGAATATAAAAGAACGAACTAATTATACAAAAAAATCGGGTATTACGTGACGTGTATGGGTAGAAAATGTTATTATGGGTTGTGGATGTACCAATCTGAATAATGTAAATATATATATATGTGTGCATGTATATATATTATATGAATATCTGTGTTTAATCATACCCGTGCTACTTGCTATCATAGAGGTTTTCGCGCCGGGACAGTCTTATTCTGATGTGACCTTTATGGGGAATATTGACTTATAACCTAGAACATAGTATCCTTGGTACATGATATCTGAGAATGATAGTCAGACGGTCCTAAGAGACGTGAGGGTATGTGCTGACCTCTTAATGACTTAGAACTATGTTCCGCCTTCAATATGTGTATTTTATGTTAATTTAGTTTGAGAGTGAGTCCGAACTAGTATTTCCCTCATTTGTATGAGAGGTACAAGGCCTTGATAGCAGAGTATGCCAGCACCATAGATTTTATGTGGGGTTCCCTATTATTATATATATTATGAGTGATAAATATATGTACCGGTGATTCATCTACTGTGCCTGTAAGTAGTTGAAATTAAATAATTGATATTAAATAAATTAAGTGTTTGAGAACTTAAGGCTGTATTGAGATGTACATAGCTGGCTTGGTAAATTCATAAGAAAAAGTTATCATGTATAAATTATAGTTATGTGATCATGTGAATTAGGATTTATGAGAGGATATTGGGTGAGACTAGTTAACTGGGTTCGCTTTATCTAGATTTATTTTAGTAGTACGTTTTGCGTGCACATTAGGTGAGAGGGAAGAATTTTCATGTGAGTGTCGAGGCACTAACATGTATGTAATATCAATTGGTAAGCAATTTATATACTTTCTAAACTATTTTAAAGATATTTTACAGTCGGGCTCTGACCGGTTTCTTATCATTTCTCTTTCTATTGTATATATATGTATATATTACAGGTACCCAGCCACAGGGGCGTCAGACTTAGATCTTTGGACTGTTGATGTGCTGCAGCTAGTGTGGGAGTTGCAAGTCTTTGCATTTAGACGACTTCATCCTTGTCATCTTAGCACTTTACTTAGTCATTTTAGATTGGACACGTGTTTCCCATTTCCAGTTTCTATTTAGTTCAGATTGACTTTGTACTCTTTATTTATTTCAGTATTCAGTTTTAGTTGGAATTGTTTTAATTATTACATTGTCCTTCGATTTGGGATATTTTATTTGGAATGATTAATCTTGTCTGTTTATTCCACTTGGATGGTTTGGTATTCAATATTATTATCTGTGTTCATATAATGGCTTATGTACATAAACTTAGGACAATGGAATTTAATATATCAAATTAAATGTTTTGACAGTTAGCTTAATTATTTATTAGGTAATAAATAAAGAAAAAAATATTTTCTACAGTGATGCTAAGAATGAACTAACCGAACACTTTAATTTAATTTAATAAAGGACTGATCACCCACTATTTAATTAGGTGGGGTGTCACAGGTCTTATTAGAGCATCAAGTTATAGTGTCCTTAGAATCTGTATGGCTTTCTACGTTTTTAACGTAGCGTTCTTTGATGTAGAGCCTTATTATAGGATAGGTGTCTTCCCTTACGTATGCGACTTACGTTCTCCTGCTATAAATAATAATTGATGTGACTCATTATATAAAATCATTTGTACTTCGAGCACCGAACATTATAGGACGACTAGTGTGGGCCTAAGAAGGACTGTAGGAGAAGAAGACCGACAAAAGACATAGAGTAATCTAGGAGTGGTGATCATGACAAAAGTCACCATGAGAATTATTTAAGCAAGTGATAATAGAATCATCACTCAAAAACAAGGGGTTCCCCAAGCACAACCGTAGGTAACGGTGGAGCGATTTTAGTATCACCTAGCATAGTCGAGGTGGGGGAAATTAGAGAAACTCTTTTGAAAAGTCATCGGTGAAAATGCGGAGAAGAAACAGAGAAAGTGTAACATGCCAATGGAAGTAGAAAATCCGAAGGCAAATGTGTAGAGTGGAGCTCAATGACACTCAGAATTAAAAGTATTAAAATTTGTAGCTCTTAGGAACGACATAACGAGATTAGAGTCAATCACCACATATAAAGAAGTGTGTTTGAAATTTAAAGAGAAATTTGGGTACGATTTGACTGTGAGGTCTTCTATTCGATGTTATAACAAAGATACAAGGGAAATTTTGAAACTTAGCACAGTGGGTAAGCTAGAGACCGACCGTGATAGAAAGATTGAATTGCATAACAAACTTCGTACTTGGAAAAGGGGCATAAAAAATAAAAGGGTTTATAGTTGAGAAAGGACCGTGTGTAGAATACGAGGATGGATGAGAAATCCATCTAGGATAACTAATGATGATGTCATTAAGGTTATATGTTTGCAAGTTACTTTAGCACTTACAGAAGAAGTGAGTCAAGAGGGTTAGAGAATTTGACCAAAAAGAAAAACTGAACTTATCGGTGTTAGTAAAACACCACCTGAGAATATGCCTAATAGGGAACTCATTGAGATAATTTTGATTGATTAACTTCCTACAAAGTGACAATGAAGTCAATCAGGGATGTAGAGGCCAACAATGGTTCCAAAGGGGACGTATTGCCAAAGGGACAACGGGAGAACAATTGGGAACTAAGACTGCCAGTCCGAGGAAAGGACATTCCAAAATGGTCAGTGGGACCAATTGTGGGAAATGGCTCGGGAAGTTTCCCCCATGCGTAGAGAGTGGGACCACGAGTGTTGAAGGTGTCCAAGTTGAGAAGTGCAACCGATAAAATTTGAGAATGGTAAAACATACCAATTAGGCATAACAACTCGAGGGGTGAGATTTTTAGAGGAAGAATTGGGCCCAAGAAGTTACAACCCGCGAGTGGTGGGTTTAGGCAGGACTAGTGGAGTCCTCGGTAATAATAGCATATTAAATCATCAGGGTCATTGGGGCGCAAGAAGAAATAGGGTGGCCAGTAAAGCCATAAGTGAGGCCTAGAGATGTTAGGCCAACATTTCAGTGATGGGTGTGTAATCTGCAGAATAGAAAAATTTGCCCACAATGAGGAGGGGGCAACTTTTAGATGAAATCCTAGATGTATATAGATTGCGAATGCTCATGGGTCGTGTTAGTAGCTGCGTGCTGGAACCCTACGATTTGGTGAGCCTGATGAAGTTTTGTTTCATCCTTGCGATAAAAGGGTTAGGCCAAATGATATGGGTGTGTCATAATACATACATTAATTGTTAACACTAAAAGTCGCGTGCGAGTCGAGTTTAGTGAGTACGTTCATTTTAACAACCTGGTTATAAATGTATTTATCATGGCCAGCGGGGCTTTTAGATGTCACCCGTGAGTGAGACGGGTGGGCACTAAAGGCATATTTTATCTTTATAATTTACTATTGCATTACATTAGCAAAGTCGAACTTATTAAGGTAATGTGTAGTGATTAATTATCGAATGTTTGAACGATAGTAGAGTGAGTGATAAGACTATCATACTAGATACTCCGGGTGAGTACTATTACTTTGGTGAGGTGCCACCTGAAATAAGTTTGGGCCAATATATATGTGTATATATATATATAGGGAAAGGATCAAGTGTGGTCCCAGTTTGAGGTCCCCGAATGAGGTCCATTTTTTTAAAATAGTAAGAAAGATATTTTTGTACTGATTTTTTTATGGTTTTTAAACATTTCAGTAGGACCATAGAAAAATAATCGGCTCAAAATGAATTTTTTTGCTATTTTAAAAAATCGATCAAACTGTGTCAGTTTTTAAGTTGTTAAAACTGACAAAATTTGACCGTTTTTTTTAAAGTAGTAAAAAGAATCATTTTGACCTGATTATTTTTTTATGACCCTACTGAAATGTTTATAAACCATGAAAAAAAATCATCCCCAAAATATTATTTTTACTATTTAAAAAAAATGGACCTCATTCAGGGACCTCAAACTGGGAGACCTCACTTGATCCTCTCTGTCTCTCTCTCTCTCTCTCTCTCTCTCTCTCTCTCTATATCTATATATATATATATATGTATATATAAATTTCATGATATCGTAGACTTCAGGGAGTAAGTTGTCTAGTTATATGTAATCTCGGTGCATAGGGATTTATTTATTGATGTGACGTGTTTTGTATCGAGCAAGTGATATAACTCGTTATATATATAGCACTGAGAACTTAGGATAGTGAGAGCGCCATGTTTCATGTTATTTTTTAGGTACATTAAAGTGGACGTGTAGACTTGTATGTCAACATACGGAGATTGTGGGAAGGTACATATTATGGGCCGAGGACATTACGAATCTCGATGATCGACGAAGTTAGGTAGTAGTGTATCGGGGGGTTCCTTGTTTGGATTATGCTTTGCGAGAAACCCCACGCATGAAAAAAGCAAAAGTCGAGAATTGAAGAGAAGTTTGGATAATAGTACATGGGTTTCGTACCTTGGCTAATGTACATATATGAGAATATAATCAGAATTAATAATTCTATTGACACTTAAGGCCAGTGGAGTTGCCTAATCCTGATGTGAAGATTGATTTAAGAGGATTATATTTGATTTGTGCATTAATACGCGAGACATAGGGTGTATGGGCACCCTAAGTGATAAAATATCGATTTTATCCACATCTGGAAATTATGGGATGAGGTATATATAGAGGTTGAGAAATTAATTGATATAATGCTTGAGTTATGCATTTGATTTGTATATGCGATTCGTATTGTTGCGATTTATTCATCGTGCTAATTATCTTTGAGCATCTATTCGTGTTTTATTTTGTACTTCCTTGTATTTTCTTGTAAGAGGAAGGTTAGCGTGGATTGGGATGGTATGGACTATTTTGAAGAATTATTTTAGAGCATGGATTTGGCAGATATTTTGATGTATGATTTAGTGGTGTAATTTTAATTGGAGAATTTTGTTTTTGAGAGACAGTTTATTGTAATCATTGTTGTTGAAATATAAGGATTATGGACTCGTTGCATTTAAATTGTGGAAATCAGATGCTCTATACTCATTATTGACGGTTTTAGTTTAGTTTTTATCATAGTAGCACACCGTGTGTCTCTTTTTGTTTCTGATAATTTATATTAGTTAGGACCATCTTTCCCCAAATGTCCACGAGGATGGTTTTGTATGAGGTGGTATATGATAATTATCGTGTGAGTTCGACAACATTTAGCTAAGGAAGTTGAAGTTTATTCCGTAAGATTTGTCAGAGGCTTACGTTTCACGAGAAACTATTTTTAGAGTAAGGGGAAGGATTTGTGACACGCGGTGAGACAAAGTCACATGGATCAAGGTTTGAGGTACATTTGAGAGAATATAATATGTATCATGTTATAAATTACAATGATGATGAGATTTGATGAAGAGAAATATTACTAAATTTATTTTACAATGGGTCACCTATCTATTGGTAAAGGGTGGACCATCCTAAACCAAATGGGGTTTCTTCAAACATTAGTGATTCCTAAGTAGCAATGTGAAAGAATTCCTAAGGATTTTATCACGGATGGGGTCACGATATTATATGGAGATAGTGGATTGGTTAAGCAAAGTAGCTCACATTATGGAAGTTAGGACTGATCATACTACAGGAAAGTACGTGAGATATTCATAACCGAGATAATAAGGTTATATAGGGTACTATTTAGTATCGTGTGCGATTTGGGTAAGATACTTGTTCTTTGATTTTGGAAGTATGTTCAAGAGGCTATAGTTACCGAGTTGTGATTGAGTAGGGCCTATTATCTGCAGACGAATGGGCAGAACAAGCGGACTAATCAGATGTTAGAGATTAACATATATGTGTACCCTTGAATCTTAGGGGAGGACGAGAATAGTACCTTCCACTAGTGGATAGTGTGCCATAACTCATATAAGTTCACTTTTAGGCATGGTTCCAGTTGAGGTATGGCACGGTAAGCCTTGTTCTCCTGCTTGTTAGTTAAAGGTTGGGGACCAAGTACTATTGAGAAGATCAGATATGAGTTGGCACTTATAGTATATAATGTGTGTAAAGTATATACTGCACAAATAACCTACTTGTGTGCGATTGTCGCGAGACGAGATCGTATGTCTTTCAAGGATGATTAATCTACTAAAGTGCAAATAGTAGAAGGCCAGATAGTGAATAGATAAAATATAGTTTAAGAAGGGAAACTTAAATGATAAGGTTTGGACAAGAACCTACGTGGAAGGGTAACCTAGAATTTAAAATGAACATATGTGATGTGTTCATTATTAAGGGTACTTGATAGCATAATGTATGGGCGGTACGTAGTAGTTTACTCGTGAGCGCCAGGATGTGATACGCAATATATAACCAGAGTTGATCTTATCTGGTATACTTTTTTCGAATTTCGGGACAAAATTCCATTGTAAGGGGGAAGTATGTAACACCCCGTGTTTTTAATGACTTTTAAAATGGGATTAATTAAAATTAATTATGAGATAATTGAAAATTAATCCGAATTTAAATATTACTCGTGAGTAAAGTAATATGTGATGTATGTTGAATATTACTTGGTGATTAAAAGTAATATATATGATTATGACTTTACATATGATTATGATTTTTATAAAGTTATTGCGAGTGATGAATACGACAATTTATGGAAATTAAGTCAGGACGCGCATGTCAGTCATGTTGTGAGTAATTTAATGAAATAAAAAGTAAATTAATTCTATGTCACCCGTATGGTCATTTCGAGTGCGCCAATGGGTCCAAAAGGGTCGAGATAGAAAGAAAAGTGTACCCGGGGGTTTAGTTTGGGTCTTGGGAGGATTTTAGGCCTAACCGGCACCTGGGAGGGCATTTTGATAATTTTCATTTTTGGGACCTTAATTAATGACGAAATTATTAAGGCTATATTAGATGGTGTGTCAAGGAAGTTAGGGTTCTGAGAATAAATAATTGAGGAAAACCATAGGAAGAAGAAGGAGAGCGCTTTCCAAGGTGTTCAAGGCCAAAAACCACCCATTTTGCACCTCCACCACCACTAAAGCATAGATCGAAAGAAGAGGATCATTCCTATACCACTCAAATTCGTCATATCAGACCTTCAATTTCCAGGAAAGTATCTATCTTGCTAAATATTGTGTTGATATGACATCCATATTAGGATAGGATAAATAATTAAATGTTTTTATGGTGATTTAATGTATTTGGAAGACTACGACTCACATGTTTGAGTAGAAACCATGCTAGGTTGATATCTTAATTACATGTAGAACATCAATCATAAATTTCAATGATTCTTGGAGGAAAAAATATGCAAAGATTATATACTTCTTGAAAGAATATGCTAGACTAGGGTTTGAGACAAAATCATGAATTGTACCCATTTAATGATGATTCCTAAAGGATTTAATCTAAATTTTTTGTTTGAAATTATTCATACCTGTTACTATAACGTTTGTGATGTTTGGTTGGTAGTTTGTGATGAATTAATAGAGGTTTTGAGGGTTAAAGTTGATGAAACCCGTAGGCAAAGAATTGAAAAAATTGAGCCAATATCTGATCGATCGATCGACCATTCCCATCGATCGATCGACTCCTCCTGGAAATTAAAACTTGTTTCCTTTTAGATGTTTAATCCAAAACCAATTTACAAGAACCCTTAGACATAATCTAAATACCATAATGGGACTTGGGAAGGACTAGTAGGGTTTTGGTTAAGGTTTGGGTAGTGTGCCCTTATGTGGGAATTAATGGTAGGATCACGAGGGTATAAAGTGGGTTATGATTATATGTGTACTAAATTGGATGTTGTTCAAGTTAATGATGACTTAGGATAGTGGGATATATAGAGTACATCTACTGGTATTATACATATCAAAATGATACACTTCGAGGGTCAAGAAGTACTTGGGAACTTGCGGTGAAAAGGAAATATAAAAGAATGAACTAATTATACGTAAAATTAAGGTATTACGTGACGTCTATGGGTAGAACATGTTATGGGTTGTGGATGTACCTATCTGAATAATGTAAATATATATATGAGTGCATGTATATATATATATATATATATATATATATATATATATATATATATATATATATATATATATATATATTATGAATATCTGTGTTTAATCATACCCGCGCTACTTGCTATCACAGAGGTTTCTGCGTCGGGACATCTTATTCTGATGTGACCTTTATGGGGAATATTGACTCATACCTTAGAACATAATATCCTTGGTACATGCTATCTGAGAATGATAGTCTGAGCTAGTATTTCCTTATTTGTACAAGAGGTACATGGACTTGATAGCAGAGTATGCCGACACCATAGATTTTATGTGGGGTTCCCTATTAGTATATATATTATGAGTGATAAATATATGTACCTGTGATTCATCTACCGTGCTTGTAAGTAGATAAAATTGAATAATTGATATTAAATAAATTAAGTGATTAATAACTTAAGGTTGTATTGAGATGTACATAGCTGGCTTGGTAAATTTATAAGAAAAAGTTATCATGTATAAATTATAGTTATGCAATCACGTGAATTAGGATTGATGAGGGGATATTGGGTGAGACTAGTTAACTGGGTTAACTTTATCTAGATTTATTTCAGTTATGCGTTAGGCGTGCACATTAGGTGAGAGGGGAGAATTTTCAAGTGAGTGTCGAGGCACTGACATGTATGTAATATGAACTGGTAAGTAATTTATATATTTGCTAAACTATTTTAAAACTATTTTACCCTTGGGATATGACCCATTTCTTATCATATTATCTTTCTCTTGTATATATATGTATGTATTATAGGTGACAACCACAGGGGAGTCAAACTTAGATCTTTGGACTGTTGACGTGATGCAGCTAGTGTGGGAGTTGCAGGTCTTTGCATTTAGACGACTTCATCCTTGTCATCTCAACTCTTCACTTAGTCATTTTAGATTGGTCAGGTGTCGCCCATTTTCGGCTTCTATTTAGTTCAGACTGGCTTTGTACTCTTTATTTATTGCAGTATTCAGATTTAGTTGGAATTGTTTTAATTATTACATTTTCCTTCGATTTGGGATATTTTATTTGGAATGATTAATCTAGCCTATTTATTCCACTTGGATGGTTTGGTATTCAATATTATTATCTATGTTCATATAATGGCTTATGTATATAAACTTAGGACAATGGAATTTAATCTATAAAATTAAATGTTTTGACACTTATCTTAATTATTTATTAGTTGATAAATAAAGAAAAAAAATTATTTTCGACAGTGATGCTAAGAATGAACCAACCGGACACTTTGATTTAATTTAATAAAGGATTGATCACCCGGTATTTAATTAGGCGGGGTGTCACACATATGTGAATCTTTATAAACCCTAGATTGATTGTTCTACTCATCTGGAGTACTCTTGTGGGGAAGAAGGTTGATTCTCCATTGCTGACTTGCAGCTCTTATGGGATCTCTTGCCACCCACGACGAACGACGCCTGCGGGTATTCGTGTGTTAAGATGTATTTCTTTATACATGTAAGTGTTACAAGATATAGTGAAATAAAAAATATTTTGCCCCTTTTGGGGATTTTTGCTCATATTTGTGACTCTGTGCATGCTTGAGTTTATTTTATTTGTCAATCACAATTATTTTCAAGAGTTAGGATTTTTGGGGCTAAAATTTGAATTTAATTAAACAAGTTTGCCTATTGATTGCTGGCGTACTCTCAAATTGGTATCAGAGCCTATTAAACAATTACACCGTGTAATTTTTTCCGCATAATTTTTCGGGATATCAATTTTTTTCTAAAAAATGATTTTTGAAGAAGCTCAATTTCAATGGAAAACTTGTATAAGAGTGCCAATTTTTGACTGGTCAAATTATGTATATTGGAAAGCCCGTATGGAATCCCACTTAAAGGCCTTGGATTAATGTGTTCGGGTTATATGTGAAAGAGGGTGGACACCTCCCACTGTCACTGTAGATAACGTAACAAATTTAAAACCTGTGACTACATGGACTGAGTATGAATTTAAATGGAGCACATATAACTCACGTGGGCTTAGTGCAATTTCTGGTGCCATCATCCCTAAGGAGTTTAGATGTATTATGACATGGACCACATTTAAAGAAGCATCTGATGTTTTATAACTTACCCATGAGGTCACTAATGTAGTCAAAGAATCAAAATTACTAAATTTAACTACTCAATTTGAAACAATCACCATGCTTGAATCTGAGTGTTTTGATGAATTCTATGCACGCTTATCTGATATTGTAAACACTAGTTTCAATCTAGGTGAACACATTCCTGATGCTAGAGTAGTTAAAAATATTTTGGGATCACTGCCTAAGCGTTTTATCCCTAAAGTCAATGTGCTAAATTCTTTAGGAAATTTGAGTCGTCTGAAATTAGAAGAATTGGTACGAGACCTCCAGACTTGTGAAATTGACATGTTTGAGGGGTCAGAAAGAAAGAGAGGTGAGTCATCTAGGAGAAGAGAGGAAGAATTATCTAATTTGGAGTTTGATTTTGACTTAGAAGATTTGTCTTTGTTTACGAAAAATTTCAAGAATTTTCTCAAGTTGAAGAAAAATGGCAATTTCAAAGATAAAAAGAATATTGAGAAAAATAAATTTGAAAAGAAAAATGATAAAGATAAAAAGGACACACCTAAGAAAGACGAGGAGAGATGTTATGAGTGTGACAGTAGAGGTCATAAGGCATTTGAGTGTCCTACTAGGTTGAAACGTCAAGGAAAAGGAAAAGCAACTTTAAATGCCTCCTTTAGTGATGACAGTGAGTTCAAGTCGGTGGATTCTAGAGATGAGTCACTGCATGAATGTAACTTCACTGCATTCATCGCTAGTCATGTGAGTACTGACAGTGCGCCTCACAACGATGAGGAAGCTACTTCACAAGGACACCTCAATAATGAAACCAATGTGAATGAGCGTGGGGGGGGGGGGGGAGGATGTTGCAAGCGAGAGCGATAGTGACCTACAATGCGCGTACGCTGATTTATATGTTGATTCTTTTAAAACTAAAAAGTGTAACAAAGCGTTAGCACTGAGGATAGTTGCCTTAGAAAAATATTTGGGAGAGACGAGAGAGAGAGAGAGTCCTCCATTAGCACTGCCTTAAGAGAGAGAGAGACTATTTGCGTAGAGAGAGAGAGAGAAAGAGTTTACGTGCAGAGAGAGAGAGAGTCAATTTAGAGAGAAAGAGACTATTTGGAGAGAGAGAGATAGTAGTTTAAAGAAAGAGAAAGGGGACTTAACCAAGCAAGTGGTTAGTCTTACGAGTGAGCTCCATTCCTCCCTGAACACTCGGAAGAAAATTGAAGACCTTGTATCCCAACTCACTCATGACCTGGAGAGAGCCCAAGAGGTCAAGTTAAAGATAGATGACAGATCTAGAAATATAGGAAAGATTCTCCTCGCCCCTATTTTAGGGTTTGGTGAAAGGCAGGGAATAGGTTTTGATGGTGCTTCCATGTCTCATGTGACATCATAAATAGTTCCTGAGTTTACTATGAATCCATATGGCCATTAACCAACACCCTCGAGAAGTGTTTAGCCAAGAAAAACAAACCAAGGTCGGCCTAAGACTGTGTACTTTTGTACCTATTGTAAAATAAAAGGCCATCTTAGGGAGTTTTACTATAGTTTGGGATGGACACGACATACATTTTCTCCACCACGTTCCACTAGCGATTTTTCGAGTCTTAAAGAGCAGGTTGAGTTTCTAATCGCCACATCTCAAAGTTTAATTGAAAAGTTCTAACGAATTTCTTTGCCGTTTGTGGATACTTCCAAAATCCCGACTAGAATCAACAATGACAAGGGTAAATAGAAGGTTACCTCCTGTTGGGTGCCTAAACACGACGCAAAAGCCCTTGTTGTTCATATTGCTCTTAAAGCACATAATACCTCCGAGTGGTACTTTAATAGTGGTTGTTTCAGACACATGACTGACGACATTTCATTTTTTGCCTACCTAGAGGATCGTAAGGAAGGTCAAGTCAAGTTTGGAGATAGGATCAAGTATAACATTATAGGAGAGATAAAGTAGAGATACCATGATTTCCTAAGCTAGAGGATGCTTTATACGTAAGGGAACCTTCTCAGCATTACCCAGTTGTGCGACGCTGACTTTGCACTAAATTTGATCAGAACGAGTGCAATGTTTATGATCAAGCCGATAAACTTCTATTGCAAGGGGTGAGGACTAAAGATAATTGCTATCGGATTGTGCCTAAGTCCTCATTTGTCTGCACCAGTGCCACGATCACTCCTATGGATTTGTGGCATTAACGTCTAGTTCATGTGAATTTTAAAGATTTGGAGAGATTAGATAAAAAGGACCTAGTACGTGTCTTGCCATCACTTGAAAAGCCTACTTCTGTCGTTTATGGACCCTATCAGTTGGGAAAGCAAGTCTATATCCCCCCATAGGAAGTTGAATTCCATTACCACTTCACAATTGCTTGAGTTGATACACATGGATCTTAGGGGTCCTACTCGTATTGATTTTTGGGTGGTAAGAGGTATATCCTCATGATGGTAGATAATTTCTCTCGTTACTCGATTTTAGGTTTTTTGAGAGAAAAATCTGATGCTGTGGAATTTCTTACAACCAAGTGTCGTGTCCTGCAAAATCAACACGGTGTCACCATTTATTGGATGCAGAGTGACAACGACATTGATTTTAAGGAAGGTAAAGTAGATATTTATTGTGATAGCCTCGGGATCAAATATGAATTTTTAGTTGTGAAGACTCCTCAATAAAATGGGATTGTTGAGAGTAAGAATTAAAAGATTCAGGAGATGACTAGATCTATGCTTCTAGGTTATAGAGTTGCTAGGAGATCCTGGGCAGAGGTGGTGTTTACCGCGTGCCATATGGTGAATATGGTTTACCTTTGTCAATACACACTTAAGACGCCCTACGAATTATGGACTGGAAAGAAGTCCATCCTTTAAAATTTTTGTGTCTTTGGGAGCAAATGCTACGTCTTATGGGGTAGAGAGAAATTAGGAAAGTTAGACTCCTGGAGCGATAAGGGAATATTGCTAGGATATTCATCGACTAGTAGAGCTTATCGAGTTTTTAACCTGAGTAGCTCTAAGGTTATGGAGTCAATAAACGTCACTGTGCAAGATGACGAACCACCAGTGTTTGTTGATTGTAACCTTTTGTGTGAGGAGGGTGCACTTCCTACTGATGATACCATTATTCCTCCCATACCGAGGGTGGACCCTATTCCTGACTTAGGGGACACACCTGCTTGGGTTCACAAGATTCATGATCCTACTGGCATTCTAAAAGATCCTACCCTAGGGGTCAAGACTCGTGCTCAGCTGGAGAATGTTGTTAGTTTTGTTTGCTACACGTATAAAGTTGCGCCCATGAATGTCAAGGAAGCACTCAAGGATGAACACTAGATATCGGCTATGGAGGATAAGTTGCTTCAGTTTAGAAAGAATAATGTCTGGAAACTTGTCCCCCGACCTAGTGAGAAGAATATGATAAGTACCAAGTGGATTTATAATAATAATATGGATGAGAATGGTACCATTATTTGAAATAAGGCTAGGTTGGTCACTCAAGTCTACACACAGATTGAGGGTGTAGACTTTTACAAGACATTTTCTCTTGTTGCGAGGCTTGAGTCCGTCCGCTTACTACTCTCCATCGCATGTCATCTGCGCTTCAAGCTATACTAACTGAATGTTAAGAGTGCCTTTCTGAATGGTATTCTGTAGGAGAAATTTTACGTGGAATAACCAAAAGGGTTTGAAGACCCTACCCATCCTGATCACGTTTATTTTATGAGAAAAGCCCAGTATGGTTTGAAGAAATCACCGTCGTTCTTGGTACGAGTGGCTTACTTCCTATCTCTTAGCTCGTGGCTTCATAAGAGGAGGAGTTGATAAGACGTTATTTGTTAGGAGAGGAGACGGTACTATTTTGGTTACCCAGGTCTATGTGGACGACATAGTCTTTGGATCCACGTGCTCCCGACATGCTCATGACTTTGAGGAGGAGATAAAGTGTGAGTTTGAGATGAGCATAGTCGGTGAGCTTACATTCTTCCTTGGTCTCCAAGTTCGTTATCTAGAGGATGGGATGCTCATCTCCAAATCTAAGTATGCTAGAGACCTTGTGAAGAAATTTGGTTTAGACCCCGCTAAGCATGCACATACCCTGATGAGTAACTCAATAAAGCTTAGCAATGCCACTTTAGGTAAGGATGTAAAGTAAACCTTGTATCGGAGTATGATAGGTAGTCTTCTCTACTTAACTGCCAGTCTTTCTAACATAGCCTTTAATGTTGGAGTCTGTGCATGATATCAGGCATCCCAGAAAGAATCTCACTTACTCTCTCTTAAACGTATTATCAAATACATGAGTGGGACTTTCTCATTTGGCATTTGGTATTACTTTGATACCGATGACCGTTTATCCGCCTTTTCAAATGGGGTTTGGCCTGGGGATGCAGATGGATGTAGGATAACTTCTGGTGGGTGTTTCTTCTTTGGTTATCCTCTTGTCTCTTAGTTGAGCAAGAAGAAAAACTCCATCCCTTTATCCACTATGGAGGCTGATTACATAGCCGTCGGGATTTTTTTCACACAACTTCGGTAGATGACGCAGATGTTGGAGGATTATGGGATATAAAGGACACCATGACTATTTCCTTTGATAACACGAGTGCGATACACATATCCCGTAATCTAGTCCAGAATTAACACACTAATCACATTAGGATACGTGAGCACTTTATTCGTGAGTTTAAAAAAAAGAAAATCGTAACCTTGAGTTTTGTGTCTACTGACCTCCGGTTAGCTGATATTTTGATGAAACCTTTCGATGCCCTTAGATTCGAGAGTCTTATGTAGTCTTTAGGAATTTTCATAGTTGACTAAAGGTTGGTCACCATGTCTAGCGTAGGGTGCATTTTTTATGTTCATATCATATGATTCCTATCTCTAGATTGTATCATTTGTACAATTATTTGTTTTGTTTTTTATTTTTTTAGAAAAATACAAAAAGATTTTATATTTTTTTGAAAAATCAAAAAATCGATAAAGATTTTATTTTTGATAAATTTTTGAAAAAGACAAAAATATTTTATTTATATATTTTTTTTTTGAAAAACACAAAAAGAGTTTTGTATTTTGTTTGCACCATTTATGGATGAACATTTAAGATAGCCATAGTCACAACTTCATTCCATATTCCACGTGACTGTTTGATAGTGATTTGAGACGTTACATCATTTCATCCATGTGCTTTACATTGTTAGTTTATCAAATGTTGATTTGAGTGTTTCCATCTCAATTCTATCTATACAACGAACCAAATGTGATAAAACTTGACAAGAAAGTAGTGCATGTAAGAACCGTTGTTGTGAGTTTGTGTGATATATTTGAAAAATGTGGAAGGGTGAAGAAAGGTACTCATTTATCCTCTGCAATTAATCCACCATTTAAATCGTACCTAGAAAAAGTATGGCACAAAAACAGAAGCCAAGGTCCCATGAGGTTGAAAAAGAGCCTGAAAAAAATTAAAGGAAATAAAAAGAAAAAAAAATATGCCAAATAGGTGGGCCAATAGGATTTAGTTTCATTACCTCAAAAGAAAAATAAAAAGCATTATTATTTATGAGGGAGTTTGGATGGAATATAAAACGGGTTTGAACGTCCTTGAAAGTTATGAAAAAGCGTTACATAGTTTTAGATGTTATTGGTGTGGAAATCACTTTGAACTTTGATTTGTTGATTTGATTGAGTCAATTTATTATAATTCCACCATTTTTACACCGAAGGAAGATGTTGAGTTCATTTGTTAGGAATACCCGAAATTCATCGTGCACATATGTTATGGTTGTATGTATTGATTTTCCTATTGAATTTGTTCACATCCCTACATTTTCGCTATCATCGACTTGGTTATTTTTATTTTAGAGTTGTTTCATGGTGTGATTTTTATATTTTGTGAAGTTTTTTTGAAAAAATTCAAAAAGAGAAAGTGTGTTTACCTTGTGACATTGTCCATTTGCATTGTTTGTGTTCTTCACATTTGTCTATTTGGGGACATCATAAAAAGGGGGAGAAAGAATTATGGGGGAGAATTTTTGTTTGATTTAATAATGATTTGATTGAGCTTAATTGATATTTACTTTTGGTTATCATTATATTTCAAACAGTTGCGCATCACGAGTATTGTTTCTTGTCTCATGTGTGTCGGTACAAAATTGAGGATAATTTTTGCACACCTTGATGATGACAAAGAACGTTAGAAGAAGTTGAAGATTTGAAGATATTGAAGCTTGTTTGAAGACACGTCATTTAGTATTTCCAATTTTTGGGTTTAATGGGGATATTAAATTGTATGTCATTTGTTTTGAGTTTAGGTAGAATAATTCGAATAGTTTTTATGTATGTACCAGAATAGACATAGAGGGAGATTTTTAAGGACACGATTTTATAGATGTCCATTTTAGAATCTAAGAATTTTCTGAGCATCCTAGATCATAGCTAGTACGTTTTATACCATTACATTCGGCACGTCAACACGATCATCCATGATGGCCTCGATCTGAGTCCAAAGTTTCACTCACCCATCATTTTCATATGTGTGTAGTGCAACCTCACCGTGCAACGTACATCTTCAACATTCCCACTACTCCACTTGAATTTATGGTGACATAATTAATTTGGAGTTTTTAATGGTTACATAATTATTTGGGAATTTTTATAAAATATTTTTTAAAATTTTATAATGTTTTTCTTCATAGAAAGATTTTTTTTAAAATTGTGTGGCGAGAAAAATTTGTCGCTGATGTCGTTCAAGCGACAACACACTATTGTTCAAATGACATGTGGCTGTCGCGCAAAGTCATTCGAGTGACGTATACTTTTGTTCGAGCGACAACCCAATGCCGTTCGAACAACGCTCCGCCTCGATTTTTGTATAAATAGCAGTGTTCTACATGCATGTTTCTCAAGTCCTTTTCACCTTCATTTCTACAGAATTGCTGTGTTTTCCAAACTTCATCTTTTAAGTTTTTTTTACCTTTTTGATTAAAAATTCTTCCCAAATACGTATGTGAATCTTTATTAAACCTAGATTGATTGTTCTACTAATTTGGATTACTCTTATGGAGAAGAAGGTTGATTCTCCATTGCTGACTTGGAGCTCTTACAGGATCTCTTGCCGCCGATGACGACGATATGACGCCTGCGAGTATTTTTTTGTCAAGATGTATTTCTCAGTATTTGTAAGTGTTACAAGATATAGTGAAATAAAAAAAGGTTTTGCCCCTTTTGAGGATTTTTTCTCATATTTGTGATTGTGTTCATGCTTGAATTTATTTTATTCATCAATCACAATTAGTTGCAAGAGTTAAGAGTTTTGGGAATAAAATTGGAGTTTAATTAAACAAGTTTGTCTATTGATTGCTGGTGCACTCTCAGTTCCCTCATGTTCCTGCTCTGTTACATTGTGGATTCTTAGTTAAATTTCTCCTATTACATTGGTTTTACCCCTCTTTAGATATATCTTTTGTTCTAATTAGTTTTATGATATGTTATTTCGCGACAAAAAAGATGAGATGATCTTGATTCTTATTTTTCTTACATTTGGGGGGAGGGGGGGGGGGGGGGGGATTTATTCATGTTTAATTTGATGATTTGTTTTAGGGGAGATGATTTCATATATCTCATTGATGTTTGTATTCTTCATCATTGTTTGTTACATATTTTGCTTATGATCTTTAAAAGGAATTAGTTGTGAGCATGTTGTTTTGATATTAACTTGATATTCAATAATGTTGCTACTTCTCATGTTTAATTTTTTTTTTATCTCATCTATATCTTTGATGTTTTGGAAAGATTCCCAAGAAGGTGGAGTTTTTCTTTTTGCATGATATTGCTTGTATGATGCTCTTTGTTGTTTCATGTGGTTTCAGGCATAAGTTTGATGAATTCCACTCAAGCCCATTATTCAGCCTCAAATTTTGATGTGTAGTTGGTCTTATGGATTGTTTGCACATTACTTTACTACTGCTATTATTACATGATGAGTGAGGCATGAGTCTTGTAGGGGTAATCAAGTTTATATTGAGTTTTAGGGGTTTTTCCATGGAATAGCCAAAGGAGGAGATTGAAAATTTAATACATTTATATATAGTTTACATTGTCTATCTCATGTAGTAAAACATTTGAGTATTTTAAATCACATAGACTTCATCCATTTGAGTGAGGCGCAATCTTGTGTCCAGACTGAATTCTTAAAGATTAAAGACATTTCATTTCACTCTTTGAAGTCTTTCATTGCCATTTATTCACATCAAATTGAATACTATATCCTTTTGGTAGATATTGTGAATTGTCCATGGATAATTACACCCTTGCATAAAAGTTTTTAAAATGTTTAAGGATTTTAAATTTGATGGAACAAGTGTTTAAATCTATCACACATCTTTTGAAAAATGTTTTTGGGAGTTGGTGTTTGATTTTTGAACAAGTTAAGGAATTTTTAAAAGTGTGGAGCCTTGAACATTCACACGACTTCAAATTGACCCCATTGCATGACGACATGATGTGCCCATGGGCATGACCCTAACCTTAATTCCACATTGTATGGAATTATGGGCAAGAAAAATGTTCACAATGCACGACGTCACCAGATTTTGAAAATTTATTATAACTTGGACTTTTCCCTTCCCATTTGTTTATATTTGAATTTTACACAAGTGAAATACACCTCTAAACATATTTTGAAAGTTGAGAGCTCTTGTGCTTCACTCATAAACTCTTTTTCATTTGTGACTCATAAACTTACAAAAACCTAGATCTTATCTTTGATCCAAATGTTTCGTGAAAGATTTTTGAGTGTTTAAAACAAATATTCACTAGCCAATGATATATTCATTATTCTACATCTAATTTATCACGATCTTCTACTTCCTCATAAAAAATTAGAGGCATTTAAATTTATTAAAGAATTTGAAGTGTGACATGACTTCAAGGAAGAGAATGGACTCCTTCATGACGCTTGCAGTGGATTCTCATTGACTACAACCAAAATTTGAAAGGTTCATAGGTAACTACACGATAGAGAATGTGTGAGAGGTACCTTATTGACTTTCATAAAATTTCTTTTCGAGTAAAAATGAGAATTGGAGTGCGTCGAGTTTTTTTACCCCTTGGTGGTTTTTTTTCATCATAAACCTTGTCTTATGTTAGTTTATGATTTATTATTATTCTTATGAACACATTTGATCACATACTTCACATTGATTGAATTTGGTGTGACAACCCGCTGTCCCGAAATAGGGGTGGCCAGCCCAATACTCCAAAATAACGGAATCATGGATGGAATCATTCTCAGCATCACAACAAAATAAAAAGTATACGGGATAACCACTCCTTATTTCAGAAAAACAGGTTGCCAAAAATTTTGGTTTTAAAGTTAAAGAAAAGAATTTAAACAACCTAACTAAAAAAAGAAAGTGGAAACCCAAGAATGTAATATTTCGTACATCTCAAATATATGATAAGGGACCGAATATGCTGTCGGCCACAGACTCGTACAACAATATAAAACAAGTTCATTAAATTACATAATACATTGCATTAATCAATTACAAAAGCTTGGGCCTCTCGCCCGAGTAAAAAAATCTGATCTTAACTAGAATGCAAGGATGACGGCGTTTATTTCAAAATGTCCTGTAATACCCGCAAAGCACCACGGCTCGCCAAAGACACCGGGATAGGAATTCAAATCAGGCATCCTTGCGGCAGAGTACCTGAGAGGATACAAGATGCATGTACAACAAGACATATGAACGGGCCAGAGCCTGGTTCTATATGATTACTAGATGAATAAAGAGTATGATAATTATGAATGATAAATTATGATGAAAGAGAAAATAAGAAACTACCTACACAATTTAAAACATAAGCTAAGCAGGAAAATAAAATGAGTAACATTAATCTAAAACTTTATCATGTGCACAATTTATCTCATATATCTTTTCCTTAATAGGAAATATATATATATAATCACAATCTTATGGTCTTTATGGTATTTTTATCTCACTTTTACATTTTGTAAAAATCCTTTCCTTATCAGGAAAATAGTCATTTTCAAATGCTCTTTGTGGCATTTATATGTGCTCTTTGTGGCACTTCACTATGCTCTTTATGGCATATATAATCCATCAAGTCCCACTTGATTATGAATAGTTATATTTATATACATAAAATGATTCTAAGATCGACCGTCTGGTTTCCTCACTGTGCGCGCCCCTAAATGACCATCATCTTCCAGGGCCTACCATTAAGACAACCTGGGCACCTATAACGCAAGATGTCGGGAAGCGGCCATGTGCCTGCGGGATAGTCAAGGCCACATCCGGAATCTCCTACCCATCGCAGAAAAATATACAACAACAAACGCTCACATGGCCTAGGACTATGTCCACCCTGCATTCATTAGTCAGGGGGCTTCACCTCACGTGCGAACTTCCCTTATGATGTCATTTAGAGAGGTGTGTTTAAACCATTTTATTTACCATTTTCAAAAATCAAGTAAATTATCATTTACCATATTCATGATTAAGTAAATTATCATTTACCATCGTCATTACCATTTCCATTTCATTTCCATTTATACATATATGTTTCGTTTTATTTGAAACCATACTTATTTACATTTTTGTAAATAATTCACCTTATTATCCGGAGCCATACGATAAATTATATCGTTACTACAACCTCAAAGGAGTAATTAAACTCTTGATTATCTCCAAACATTTTGGGGTATTACTTTAAAAACCCAATGCTATCATACCTCAAAGGAATGAATAAACTTTCAATTTATTCTCCCAACATTCGTTTGCGGTGTTATTATGAACCATCAAGGTTAACATAGCTCAATTGAGCTTCTAAAGTCTCCCAAACATAACACTACATCTCCTAGTTTCATAAAAATCAACTAGAAGAAAAGATTGCCATAGCATCAATAGGCATAACCCCGGAAAACCCCATATAAACCATTACTAATCTAGGGTAGTTCCCCAACTCATCTAAAACTCTAGGACTCTAAGTTTACTTCATTCAAGAAGGTTCTTAGGTCCTAACCTTAAAGGAAAAGGAGAAATATTGAGTAAAAAAAATAACTCAAAAACATCATGAATCCGAATCGATTCGCCCTAGGGCCGAATCGATTCGCCCAAACAGCGAATCGGTTCGGACATAAGACCTGGGATTCTGCAAGTGTCGAATTGATTCTGCTTAGACCCGAATTGATTCGGTCCAAGAAAACCTGGGAACTGCCCCTTAGCGAATCGATTCGCCCAGGGAGCCGAATCGATTCGGCCTGGAGAATTTTCCAAGAATGGCTTCGAGGGTTATAAACCCTAGATTTACCCAAACTCCAATATCTTCCATTTTTACCCACAACCAACATCATAAATCTACCCCAAATCAACCTACATGATTATTAACCACTAATATCCACAATTTCATCATCAAAACCCAAGATTAGGGTTAAATCACCACAAATTCTATTTTCGATCCATAAATACAAATACACAACTATCACACAATTTAATCATCTTAAATCATATATTAGCAAGTAGAAAACTCGCCTTAGGGTTGATATCTCAGATTTATTTGGAGAAGAAGCAATCCCAAATCCTCCATCTTCAATCTCTCTCTCATCTCTCCATTTTTCTCTTCCTCTCTCTTTCTCTCCTTTTCCCTCTAAGTGTAAGACATATATTAGGGAAATGAAATAAAGTGCAAGACTTAAAGTCGTGTCTTAAGTTTAAAGTCTCCAACTTAAGTGGTTAATACCACATTAAAATGACTCCCAAATACGCGTTTCAGTTAAAACCAGGTAAAAGTGCCCGACACCCAAAAATACAATATGGCACTTATTTTGACCGTCTCGCACCTTCCGAGACTAACTACACCCTCTAAACTGGCATCCGACAATTTTATAAATTATTTCTAGTTCCAATTTCATTTAAACCATAGTGTCATTCAAAATACATGACACTATAAAACAAGCAACCGGATGATATTTACTTTCACATACAGTAAATATGCATCAATCTAGTAAATATTAACTATCAATTCATTCAATCAATATTTACTCTAGTCTCAACATTTTATATAATTACCTTATGCGGTAAATTAAATATGAAATTAGCCTCCTAAAAGCGAGGGTTGTTACATTTGGATCAAGTAATTTTGAGTAGAATTGAATTAAAGTGTTAGATTGTGTTTCCATACATAGATTCTCTTGATTCATTATTGTGTGTCTTTAACAAGACAATTTAAAATTATTTTTTTGATGAAATTGATGTTAAGAAATTTAAAATTGGATGTAATTTTATGAAATTGGAAAATTGACCACATGAATCTTTCAAACCAATTCACTCCCTCTAGGTTTACTGTAGGTTCTTTACACACATTTTCTCATGACAAGTCAGCCTAAAGAGGTTTGGATAGATTTAGAACAATAAAATAATTTTAAAGAGGGATAAATCAATCTAAAGAGGACTGGATATATAAAGAATACCTGAATAAGCCTAAAGAGGGCTAAGTAAGGCCAAAATGCGCTGGACAAATCTAAAATAATCAACTAAGACTAAAGATGGCTAAATCAGACCAAAGAGCGTTAAAAATATTTAAAAAAATCAAATACGCCTAAAGAGGGTTAGTGTGATAACCTAAATTTTCATTATTGGCCAAAATGGTAATTATAATGAAGTAATGTTGTTGATTGCATATGTGTGGCATTTAATTGTGTAATTATGGTAGTTAATGGCGCTGATTATTTAACATTGTTTAAATTAATTAATATTGGTGTGAATATGTAATTAATGTAGTAATGTTAAAAGTATGTTGAAAACTTGGAGAATATTTTTAAGTAAAAATTTATTAATTTAGCATAGTTATTTTGAGAATTTTTTAAAGTTAAAAGTCAGAAATGCAAAGTAAATAAAATTAAAGTGCAAATTTAATAAAATAATTATCTTTTGTGAAAATTTAATAGTTTGGAATAAAAATTTGAATATTATAGAGTTTAGTATGTAAGAAGTAAATATATTAATGTTTAAAAATTTAATCTGTATAAACAAAACATTTATGTAATGAATTTGTGCCATTTTATTGTATGAAATCTATTGAAATAAGTTAGTTATATTATAAAACAATATTAAAAGTTGTTGGTTTTTTTTAATAATGATTTTAGAATTAATTGGATCAATAAGATTAATTATTAAATGTCAAAAGGAATTAGGGGAATTCAAACTTGTAGCTTCATTCGTAAGAAGCAAAATGTAAAAAAAGAGAATTAAGGAGAAGGCATAACCTATAGCATGTAGAGTAGAAAAAAGAGGGTTAAGCGACAAGCCCCCCAGCCCGGGCTTGCCTCTTAGGCGACTTAAGAGAATAAGATTGTGAGTGTGGTTAGGGGTTTATAGGAGTGCAGTAAATTGACCTGTTGTCAATAATCAATGGGACAATTAAAAATATTTGTGATACCTTGTCCCATTTTTACTAGCATATGGACAAAGCCATCTTTTGCCACATGTTTTTTCCTTTTTTATATATGTGTTGTTAAAATATGGTTGGTCCAACTTATGTGTTGTAAAAATTGGTTAATTTACAATAATTAAACATTTTCAATTTCCTCTTAAAACACCGCACTAGCTTTAAGGAAAAAATTTCAAATAGAGTCAATTTGTATGTTTTAGCTTTTTTCATGTTTTGGACAAAACCCTTTGAGTCATAGGTTATGACTTGATTGTGTTGACCTTTTAAGCTTATGACATGTTTTCTTGAAGACATAGTGGTTAAGTTAGAAGATCTACATCAGCATGTCATGTTTCATTCTCTTTTTTATCTTCATATTTCAAGGATCTCTCAGGTATGAGTGTGTAAATATTTTGATCCTAGAAGATTTTATATTTGAGTGTTATGATTTTATAAAATTAATTTTTAAATGTTATAAAATGATTATTTTCCCTTTTAATATCTTTTAGGAGAAATATATTTTTCTCATGACTTCATTATTAGAACGAGTTATGGTATGTCATTTGAACTAGATATGGTACCTTGTTAGAACAGGTTCCAACGAGATCGAATGAACCAACTTTGGCCTCACTGAAATGTTTTTTGATAGCTCGTTGGATGCGTGTGCAAATGGGATGCTATACTTCATTCAAATGAGGTTCAAAGTCATTCGAACGAGCCTGTAAATTTTTATTAATTTTGAGATTTTCCAAATTTCTTTTTATCCTTATCTCGATTTAAAGACCTCCTATAAATAGGAGTGCGGAGAAGAAGTTTTATTAGAGACAACAAATTATATTTTGAGTTCCAAACTCTATTAAACATATCATCAAAACGCTAGTTTACACCCAAAGTATTTTAGATCTAAGATTCATCTTATAATACTTTGACATATAGTTTGTGGGTACCAAAGGTTTATTCTCTTCATCTTATTAATAATCATTTCATATGGTGGACTTTGTATTTTTTTTTTACACATGGTTGAGTCCTTGTTTTTATGTTGCGGTGAAGAAGTGGTGGACTCAGTGTTCAAGATTCGTAGACAATTTTTGAGATGTTCAGTGGAAATTGAGCTGTGTGTAGATATACACATTATGGCGGTTATGTGGGTGGACTCCCGCGTGTCGCTGTGCTGAGGTTGAAGGAATGAAGAACATCAAGGCTTGTGAAGGCGTCGAGTCTGTGTTGTAAGTCTATTATCATGTCCTTTATAATTTTATATATAGTGAATTTGTGAATTTTGTGATTATTTATTTTTCTTTATCCTTATATCACCTAGATGCGTGTTTTAGGATGAAATAAAATTAACTACAACTGGTTTACACAGCTTTTGTTTATAATTGGTGCTTAGGGTTAATTATGTTAAGTTGAATATTTTATTTGAAAAAAATTAAAATTTGGCTTTTGTTTAGACCATTTCATATACCCGCATTCTCAAATAGGTATGAGAGCTGGAATACTAAGTTATTTTGTTAAAATCCTTTTTAGGCATGAATTTTAGCAGCTCTTATATGAAGGGCCAATTGTTTTCTAGACCACCTTTGTTTGGTGGGTCTAACTACACGTACTAGAAAGTGCGTATGAAATTAACACTTAAGTCGGTAGATGAGTGGGTATGGCAAGCCGTAGTTAAGGGTTGATCCCCACCCACATACTTAGTTTGTGATTATAGGATTCTGAAACCCATTAAAACTTGGAGTGAGGACAGGATTAAGCTGTCCAACTATAATTCATGTGGCCTGAATTCTTTATTTTGTGCAGCCACATCAGAAGAATTTCTTCGTATTATGACATGTGAAATGTCTAGAGAGGCTTGGGACATACTCCAACTAACTCAAAAGGGTACTAGTGCTATTAAGGTTTCGAAACTTCAAAACCTCATCACTTAGTTTAAAAAAATTAGGATGGAGGATAGTGAAACCTTCGATGAGTTCTATGGTAGATTTCCAGATATTATGATCTCATTTTTTAACTTGGGAGAAAGAATACTCGAAATTCGTGTAGTCAAGAAAGAATTAGGGTCCCTTCCTGAAAGATTTAATTCAAAAGTGATAGTTTTAAATTCCTTGGGTAATTGGACTCTACAAAACTTGAAGAGATTGTAGCTGATATTCAAACTTATGAGCTCGACATATTTTCCTTCAAAAAGATGAAGAAAGATAAGGGCATTGATTTGAAAGCTCGAAAAGAGGAAACACGTGATTCGGATGATAAATCTGGCATCGATTCTGGTAATATGACCATGTTTGCAAGGAAGTTTAAGAAATTTCTCAAGTTCAAAAAAAAATCGAAAGATGAAAAGAAGTTTGAGAAAAATAACTTTAACAAGGCTATAAAATTCTCTAAAAATTGTAACGATAATTTTAAGAGGTAAGAGTCAGATAGATGTTTTGGGTGTGAGGGTTATGGATACTGGGATGCTGAGTGTCACACTAAACTAAGGAACGAGGGAAAGAAATAGAACGTGTATAATACCACCTTAGTGATAGTTTTCCAAAAGAAGAACCTGATTCGTCTATTGAGCGCAATTACATTTGTGAGTACAACAAATATCACAATAAATATCCACGAAAACAATAACAGATGTAGGAAATAAAATCACACACACTGCAACTATATACATGGTTCGGTGACATGCCTACGTCCACAAAGAGGTTACTATAATCTTATTAGTGACTCCAAATGCTGGAGATTACCCTTTTCCTCGAGTCAGGGTTTACAATTTATAGATGTTCACATAAGAGATTGAGTTGTACAAGAACTCAATGTAATCATGGATAATTGGTGATTTCCCTGAATATATCCTCCGAGATGGCTGGTAATCGATTTGAATGTATCCATGAGTCTTCTAGTGTTTATAAAATACACAAGCCATTAATGAATATTAGATTTGGGCTAGGCAGTCTTCTATATAGCTTGGACTGGTCGGTTACTCTCTTGGGCCAAAATAAATGGGTTCTCACAATTGCCCCTAAAATTTTGGGGCCTAATATTTGGGCTAATAAAATTTAATTGGATTTAAGGGCCATATTTGAAACTTTTTATTCTTGCAGCCGAAATGGCTATTTTGTAATTCTTGTGAATTCAAGGGGATACACTCGCCCTGAGCCAAACACCATGGCATATTTGTGTTTTTTTAAAGATGTAAGGGTTCCTTTGTCTGAACAACTATATAAATCGCTAAAATCAACCTGGGATATTGTGTATATCATTAGCTTTGATGTTCAAACCGGAGATACATTTCTTCTGTCAGTTGACCCTTCATTATTTCCTTATTTGCTAAGTTTCTAGAGTTAGTCTGCTTCAACATTCCATTTTTATTCAGTGCTCCATTATTTCTTGTAAGTTTAACTCATCTTCCCTTAGTTTTCCCCTTCTACGATTTTTTCAACTTTAGTTAGGGTTTTTTCTTTGTTAAACTGTTCACGGTGTTTTTGGACAAGAAGTCGATAATCGAATTTAGGAAATTTTATAATATACCAGACTGGGTAAAAATCAACTGTTCCCTTCTCCCTGGAGACGTTCATGATATTAAAGGGTCACTAGATTCACACTCAGTTAATCACCTAAGGGGGTTTGACATTTACTCTAAATACTCTTTTCCTTAGATTCTCCAAATACTTTGATGTTGTTCCTGCCCAATGTGCCCTTAATGTTTGGAAGATTGTGAATGGGGTGCATATAATAAACACATTGTATGGGACAAAATTGAGTCTTGCTGAGCTCTGTTACTGCCATATCTATTCGCGAACCAATGATGGTATTATGTACTTAAAAACAAGGAAGGCTGATAGGGTCCTGGTGGTAAACCTCCCAGATTCTCACGAGGATTACTAAGTTAATAGGTTTATTTCCAGAAATTGGCAACATCTTTCTCTTCGTGGGGGAGAGAGACATTAGGGCCCTTTGATTTTATATTTTGGGGAGGATCACACAGGTAATTTCCTTTTTTCTTCAATTTACTTGCTATTTGTTTTTTATTTCTGTCCTCCAATTGATATTTTTCTTCCCTTATTTTGTAGTTTGTGACAAAAATCAAGAGCCTGACATAAGTGAAATCAACTTTCTTGAACTCCTGAAGGCTTGGAGGGTTAAGGAGAGGCTTTCGAATGGCGAGTGTCCAAGGTTTACAACCTACCTCCTTGAATACAAAATTACAACAAGCAGTTTCATTGCTCGGTCGGTTGATAAAGTTCCCGACCTGAAGGCTCCAGAAGTTGATCCCTCTAATCTAGTAGGGATAGAGGAAGATAAGGAAGAAGAAGAGAAAGAAGAGGAAAATGGAGAGGAGGAAGAAGAAGAAGAAGAAGAAGAAGAAGAAGAAGAAGAAGAAGAAGAAGAAGAAGAAGAAGAAGAAGAAGAAGAAGGAGAAGAAGAACAGAAGAAGAAGTATAAGAAGAATAGTAAAAAAGGATATGGCTTCCCTAGTTAAGAGGAGAAATTTAAGGATTGTTGATGATGATGATCAGATAAACCTGTCTAATCGGATCAAGTCCTTGAAGATGTATGAATTTGATTCCACTAGGAATAGTGGTTCTAGACCAGTAGCCAAAGGGAAAGAGAAAAAGAAAGAGAAAGAGAAAGAGAAAGAGAAAGAAGAGGAGAGAAGAAGAAGAGAAGAAGAAAGAGAGAGAGAGAGAAAAAAAGAGGAAGAAAAGAAGAGAGAGGAAGAGAAGGGGATCGAGTGTAACACCCCATAATTTAGTATTTAATTATTTTTGGAAGAAATAAAAATATTTAAATTGGAGAAACATAAATTTATGATTTGGAGAATTTATTTCAGTGGCAAGAATTATTTATATTTGGAGACTTTAAGTTAAATTATCGGAATTAATGTGTGTCGCATTTTTGAGGTCAAAATTGAAGAATTTTATAAAGTATTTTGGATGACGATTCTGAATGCACGGTTGAGTCCGTATGGGTCGAGATAGTCAGAAAAGAGTACTCGGGGGTAGTAATCGGGTCTCAGGGCATTTTTGGGCATAGTCGGGCTCACACGGGGTGATTTGGGCCATTTTAATTAGGCCTATGTGGCCAAAAATGGGATTAAGGGTTTCTAACCTAATTGAGGGACTTATTGAACGGCAGTTAACAAATCTAAACCTAGGGTTTGAGAGAGACACAGAGGAAACAAATCTAGAAACGAATTGGGGATCTTTTGGAGGCAAATTAAGGGACAAAAGTGAGTGTTCATCATCAACACTGTCTCTACACCAACGGATTAGACTCTATGAACAATTAGAGGTAAGTGGTTAACTATTGTGAATTCTTAAATTGATGATAATTAATTCATATTATGGGATGTGTAAACCAAAATTCATTTTGGGTGGGTATTCATGTAAAAATTGGGTTTTCAGTTACTTTAATGGAATTTAGGGTGAAATTTATTATGTTTATGATTCTGGAATGTAGAGGTATGAATCGTATGTTAAAACCAGTAAGAATCAATTGTTAATTTCTTTTAATAGGAATGAAAATCGTATTGGAGATTTGAAACCCGTATAAAACCCAAATCGAAAAAACGTTGGAATTAATGGAATTTGATGATGAATTAAGGTCTCTAGGATGTTTAGACCCTTTTCTTATGTGGAGGTAATGTTGGTTGTGATTGGGTAAGGGTTTGGGAAGGAACAAAAAAAGCTTGAGGGTTCACCAATGGATGAAACAGCAAGCCGGAGAAGACGAATACCTGTTCGATCGATCGATCGATAGATGGTCCCGGAATTTTGGCAGTTGGGACAGTTTTATATATAAAGGGAAATTAATTTAAAATTTAATTTCCATGCATTATTTAAATGTTAAATAATTATGAAGCACATATTCCTAACAATTATAAGGAAAAGTAATTGGAGTTAGGGAGGATTTACGTGAGGCACTTTATGGATAAATTTGGGGAATTATATTCCAAATTAATTATATACGGATTGAGTGAGCAAATCCAGGAATATTGGTTGAGCGACGCCAAGGTGTTAAATTAATTATGGAGATAAACAAATTAATTTGGAGTCGAAATATAGACTCGCGAAATATTAAGTTATGGGCCAAATGAGCGAGTCCGGTATGTTGTTTGAGTGACACAAGGTAATAAATTAATTAATGTGTAAATTAATTAAATTAGAGCCGAATCATAGACTCCGGTAAATATTATATAAATTAAGGTGCAAAGTAATTATGTTAGAGTCGGACCATAGACTCGGGGGAAATATTATATTAACTGACTTGTGAATTAAATAAATTAGAGTCGGACCGTAGACTCGAGGATATGATAAATTAATAAGTGAGAAAATTAATTAAGTTGAGTCGGGCCAGAGACTCGGGAAATTATAGGCTAGTGTTACGGGTTTTTGAGTTCACGATAAAGCCGGGGTTTATATTATATATATACGGTGTAGTGATAGTATATATATATGAATATATATATATATATATATATATATATATATATATATATATATATATATATATATATATATATATATATATATATATATATATGTGTGTGTGTGTGTGTGTGTGTGTGTATTGTGTGTGCTATTAAATATCATTGACTAGATATTTATTTAATTTATATACTCTAGTGTTATCAAGGGAGGTTGCGCGATGTGGGTGAATCCCCTAGCTTGAGGAGTAGGGTGAGTATATCCCCATGTCATAGCATCCGGTATATGGGTGAGGAGATTATCTCACTATCAGGGAAGGAATATGACCGCCTCCACTACGTTTATGTTATTGGCCAAGTTGGTGAGAGATTCCAACTCGGGTAACTAGGTTATGTGAGCACACCTAGTGAGATAACACTTTAGAGGGAATCATCCGGTGAGGGTATACTCAGAGGGATGGATGTACATATATATGTGTGGTTATTCTTAGTAAAGATACGTATATAATGGTAGTAAATATTATATGCGAGAAATAATACAGTGTGTGATGTATATACTTTATATAACTTGTGTCACGCTTATATGTTATGATTTAAAAGAAATTAATTAAAATAATTGGTGAGATAAATTATAATCCAGGAATTAGGATACTCGGGTTAGAGTAGTATGGCAAGGGGAGATTATACCAGGACTAGTTGGATGGGGTAGTACAACTAGGTGGGGTTGAGGTAACCTGTTAGGTGTGTACATTAGTGGAGGGGTGAGTATGCCCTCAAGGGAGTGCGACACCAACTTAAATATGAAGCGCATTCATGCATTTTAAATTACTGTAATTAATTCACTTGCTAAATATTTTCAAAATGTTTTAGGTTCTAACCCTTACTATAAAACTATTTTCAAAACCTTTTAGGTGTCCAGCCACAGGGACTCCAGACTTAATATTCTATTCCAGGGACACGGAGCTGTGGCATATATGGATGCTAGCAGGAGATTGGATTAGACGCATCATTCATTCCTTCCTAGAGTAGGAATCATTTATCAGTTTCAGTTTCCTTAGGGCATGTCGCCCGGACTCTTTAGTTGCTTTTTTCAGTCGTCTTTATTATAGTGTGGGTTGATTGTTGTTGGACTATTTACTTTGGTGGCCGATGGTTTATTCGACAAATTATTTAATTAATTATTCAGTTGATTTAATTTCAGTTGTGTGAATGGTTTATATTTAATTCCCCATGTATTGTTTTATTTAATTAAAAAGATAAAATTTGGCACCGGCTTTTTGGAATACTAGGTGGTTAGTAAGTTTTGATTTTTTTTTTGACAGTGATGCTAAGGATGAACCAACTGGGATTCCTGTTCTTAATTTGGTATATGACTGATCACCCGGTATTTTATTAGGCGGGGTGTCACAGATGGTATCAGAGCATCTAGTTCTAGTGTCCTTAGGATCTGTGCGACTTTTCACGTTTCATCTTAGCATTCTTTGATGTAGAACCCTATGATAGAATTGTTGAATTCTTATACGTATGCGCATTTACGTTCTTCTGGAAATTACTTTATATTTGAGGGTGAACTCATATGATTCGATTATCATTTTAAATGCCTCACAGGAGAGAGAGAGTAGCTAGGGCAACAGGGGGAGATGAGACTAGGGAGGCTCATCAGGAGCCAGAGTTACCACAACAACTGCCAGAGATGATTTCGACAGCAATGGTAACTGAATTAGTGGCGCAGGCAGTTAAAGCAACAATGGTCATAATGGTAAGGTACTTTCCACGAGATCAGCCACAGGAGTTAGTGGTATCGAATGTTTAGGCCCACCTGGGACTGTCGGGGTGGAAGCAAGTACGAGAGGTTTTTCAAAAAGGGCATCCGCCAGAGTTTCGAGGGAGTTCAAATGTGGTGCTAGCGTGTCAGTGGAAGAGATATATCCATAGTCACCTATGTATGGTAGATTACAATGAGGTACATAAGCAAATTCTAGCCACTTTTAGGTTAGTGGGAGAAGCACTACATTGGTGGGAGTCGATCACCACAGTTGAGGAAAGGGATACAGTAACTATTGTAGAGTTTTGGGTGCGATTTGATCGCAAATATTTTTCGCCAACAGTGGAGACCGAAATGAGGAGAAAATTTAGAGAGGTGACTCAGTGGGAACGTTCAGTGGCCGAATACGAGGAAGAATTCACTCGATTAGCAAAAATTGTACCAGATGAGGTAAGCGATGAAGAAAAAAAGAAAGCAAGGTTCATGGATGGGTTAGTCTGGAGGATCAGACAACATTTGATTGGTAATCCCGCATTAGTAGCTTATACAAATGTCTTTAATGCAGCACTCCTGCACTGTCAGGAATATCGCTTTCACGTGAAAGGAAGCAGGAGGGGAGTGGAAACCAACCAATCGGAGAAAGCAGGAGGTAACAATACCAGTGGGATATACTAGCAGCAGACATGGGGACATTAGGGGTAGGATTTCCAGCAGGGGAATCAGTCCAAACAATTTAGATCTGGGGGCTATCGATAGAATGGCCAAGACTTTCGACGAGGCAATCAAGGAAGGGATCAGTGGCAGGGTGAATTTATTAGGAGGTGTTTCGTTTGTGGGGAAGCGGGACACGTGAAGAGATATTTTCCTAAGAGGGGCAGGGGACAACTACAGGATGAGGTCCTGGATGTACAACCACTACAACAAGTCATGGGTGCATTCGGGCAGGGGGAAGATGCTCAGGAACCCGAGGATCAACCATTGCAGCTAGAGTATGGAGGTAATTATCTTTTATCCTATGAGCATGGGGTATGTTTTGGGTGACAGTGAGGGTGTCACAATATAAAATTATTTTTCACTAAAATTCGCGAGTGAGTCGGCTTTAGTGGGTGCGCTGGCTGTAGCAGCCATAGTATGTAGATAAAAAAATTTCGTGGGGTAGCAGAGTCCTTTGGTGTTAACCACGAGAGAATGGGGGTGTACACTGAGAGAAGGTTTGAATTATGCAAGGGGTCACTACTTTCGAGAATTATGGGAGTAGGGTTGATGATTTTCCCAAATATCGGATGGATAGCGATGGATTTGAACTATTGTGGATAGTGGGGTGTAAGTTCTGGTGTTCGCGACACCAGGGTATGAATTTTACTAGGTATCACCTGGGAGGGCGTCTAGCCTATGTATGTGTATATATGTTGTATTGTGTGGTGCGATAGACACATAGTGAGGTCTCGTGTTCTCATATTTTATCCGGGTAAGTAAGGGTGTTTACTGAAGTGGATCAGGGTGGTTAGATTTATTTTCGAGCAGGGAGAGATAGTTCGGGGTTTAATTTGCGCAAGAACTAGTGATAGTAAGGGTGCGGTATTTTATGTTGTCTTTTGTAGCATAAGGGTAGGCATGCATGCTTTTGTGTTAAGAGACAAGTGTTTGGTGGTACGTACTATGGACTTAGGGTCTAACAGACCTCAACGACCGACAATGATAGGTAGTAGTGTGTCGGAGGGGTTCCTTGTTTGGATTTCACTTTGCGAGACATTCCACGAATGAAACTTAGCGCAACGTTGGAAGTGGGGAGATGTTTGGTCATTTGTACATGGGTTGGGTACCCCGTCCAGTATATATATATATATATATATATATATATATATATATATATATATATATGTGTGTGTGTGTGTGTGTGTGTGTGTGTGTGTGTGTGTGATATGACTACGGGTTGGAAGTTATATTACAGGTTACGACTAGCATAGTTGGGTAACTTACGTGCGGTTAAGCACGGGGATAGGGTGTATGGGCACCCGGGTTAATTAAGGCAACTTTTGTGCGGTCAAGCACGGGTGCAGGGTGTATGGGTGCCCTGGTTAATTAAAATGCATATTTGTGTAACTTATAATTAAAATCGGGAGAGATAGATATAGAGAGCTTAGAGGCACATGACTAGAGAGTGATATTCGAGACTTGGAGCACTAGGCACATCTTAATTTCGAGGACGAAATTCCTTTGTAAGGGGGGGAGTATGTAACACCCCGTAATTTGAGGATTTAGTATTTAATTATTTTTGGGATAAATAAAAATATTTAAATTGGAGAAACTTAAATTTATGATTTGGAGAATTTATTTGAGTGGGAAGAATTATTTATATTTGGCGACTTTAAGTTAAATTGTCCGAATTAACGTGTGTCGCATTTTTGAGGTCAAAATTGGAGAATGTTATAAAGTATTTCGGATGACGATTCTAAGTGCGCGTTTGAGTCCGAATGGGTCGAGATAGTCAGAAAAGAGTACTCGGGGGTAGTAATCGGGTCTCGGGGCATTTTTGGGCATAGTCGGGCCCACACGGGATGATTCGGGCCATTTTAATTAGTCCCATGTGGCCAAAAATGGGATTAAGGGTTTCTAACCTAATTGAGGGACTTATTGAATGGTAGTTAACAAATCTAAACCTAGGGTTTGAGAGAGACACAGAGGAAATAAATCTAGAAACGAATTGGGGATCTTTTGGAGGCAAATTGATGGACAAAAGTGAGTGTTCATCATCACACCGTCTCTACACCAACGGATTAGACTCTATGAACAATTAGAGGTAAGTGGTTAACTGTTGTGAATTCTTAAATTGATGATAATTAATTCATATTATGGGAGGTGTAAACCAAAATTCGTTTTGGGTGGGTCTTCATATAAAAATTGGGTTTTCGGTAATTGATATACTTTAATGGAATTTAGGGTGAAATTTATTATGTTTATGATTCTCAAATGTAGAGGTATGAATCGTATGTTAAAACCAGTAAGAATCGATGGTTAAATTCTGTTAATAGGAATGAAAATCGTATTGGAGATTTGAAACCCGGATAAAACCCAAATCGGGAAAACGTTGGAATTAATGGAATTTGATGATGAATTAAGGTCTCTAGGATGTTTAGACCCTTTTCTTACGTGGAGGTAATGTTTGTTGTGATTGGGTAAGGGTTTGGGAAGGAACAAAAGAAGCTTTAGGGTTCATCAATGGCTGAAACAGCAAGTCGGAGGAGACGAATACCTGTTCGATCGATCGATCGACCTAGGGGGATCGATCGATCGATCGTCCCAGAATTTTGGCAGTTCGACCAGTTTTATATATAAAGGGAAATTAATTTAAAATTTAATTTCCATGTATTATTTAAATGTTGAATAATTATGAAGCACATATTCCTAACAATTATAGGGAAAAGTAATTGGAGTTAGGGAGGATTTACGTGAGGCACTTTATGGATAAATTTGGGAAATTATATTCCAAATTAATTATATACGGATTGAGTGAGCAAGTCCAGGAATATTGGTTGAGCGATGCCAAGGTGTTAAATTAATTATGGAGATAAACAAATTAATTTGGAGTCGGAATATAGACTCGGGAAATATTAAGTTATGGGCCAAGTGAGCGAGTCTGGTATGTTGTTTGAGTGACACAAGGTAATAAATTAATTAATGTGTAAATTAATTAAATTAGAGTCGAATCATAGACTCGGGTAAATATTATATAAATTAAGGTGCAAAGTATTTATGTTAGAGTCAGACCATAGACTCGGGGAGATGATAAATTAATAAGTGAGAAAATTAATTAAGTTGAGTCGAGCCAGAGAGTCGGAAAATTACAGGCTAGTGTTACGGGTTTTTGAGTTCACGGTAAAGCCGGGGTTTATATTATATATATATACGATGTAGTGATAGTATATATTGTGTGTGCTATTAAATATCAGTGACTAGATATTTATTTAATTTATATACTCTTGTCCTATCAAGGGAGTTTGCGCAATGTTGGTGAATCCCCTAGCTTGAGGAGTAGGGTGAGTATATCCCCAGGTCATAGCGTCCGGTATATGGGTGAGGGGATTATCTCACTTTCAAGTAAGGAATATGACCGCCTCCACTATGTTTATATTTTGGGCCAAGTTCGTGAACGATTCCAACTCGGGTAACTAGGTTATGTGAGAACACCTAGTGAGATAGCACTTTAGACGGAATCATCCGGTGAGGCTATACTCGGAGGGATGGATGTACATATATATATGTGTGGTTGTTCTTATTAAAGGTACATATATAATTGTAGTAAATATTATATGCGGGAAATAATACAGTGTGTGGTGTATATACTTTATATAACTTGTGTCATGGTTATATTTTATGATTTAAAAGAAATTAATTAAATAATTGGTGAGATAATTTATAATCTAGGAATTAGGATACTCGGGTTAGAGTAGTATGGCAAGGGGAGAATATACCAGGACTAGTTGGACGGGATAGTACAACTAGGTGGGGTTAAGGTATCCGTTAGGTGTGCACATTAGTGGAAGGGTGAGTATGTCCTCAAGGGAGTGCGACACTAACTTAAATATGAAGCGCATTCATGCATTTTAAATTATTACAGTTAATTCACTTGCTAAATATTTTCAAAATGTTTTGGGTTCTAACCCTTGCTATAAAACTATTTTCAAAACCTTTTAGGTGTCCAGCCACAGGGACGCCAGACTTGATATTCTATTCTAGGGGCACGGAGCTGCGTCATATGTCGATGCTAACATGAGCTTGGATTAGACGCATCGTTCGTTCCTTCTTAGAGTAGGAATCATTTATTAGTTTCAGTTTCCTTAGGGCCTGTCGCCCAGACTCTTTAGTTGCAGTTTTTAGTTGTATTTATTCTAGTGTGGGTTGATTGTTGTTGGACTAGTTACTTTGGTGGCCGATGGTTTATTCGGCAAATTGTTTAATTAATTATTCTGCTGATTTAATTTCAGTTGTCTGAATGGTTTATATTTAATTCCGCATATATTGTTTTGTTTAATTAAAAAGATAAAATTTGGCACCATCTTTTTGGAATACTAGGTGGTTAGTAAGTTTTAAAAAGGTTTTCGATAGTGATGCTAAGGATGAACCAACTGGGAATCCTATCTTAATTTGGTATAGGACTGATCCCCCGGTATTTTATTAGGTGGGGTGTCACAGGGAGGAGGCAAAAAGAGAGTTGGTCCTGAAGGCTCCTGTAGTTTCCTTCCTCACTGCTGGTGTTAAAGTGGCCAGTGTGGGTGACACCCATGCCCTTGCCCCTGATCTTTTGATGGGGTATGTGCTCGCTACATATCCCAAGTGTTACTCATGGATGGGGATTGCCTAGCTTGATATCAAGTCCTCTCAAGAACTTTCCCTGGTAATTATTTCTCTTTATTCCTGAATCATCTCTGTTTTGCATTCTTCCTTATTTATACTAACTTATCTCTTTTTCTTTCATGCAGTTTTTGGTCGATTTCACAACTCTTTTGGATGGTCATGCCGACTAGTCCAAGGTTAACCAAGAGCTAAAAGAGGCTCTTACAAAGTTTAAGAAGGACTTTTTTGATTCTCGCGCAGCTTGGGAGCAGGAGAGGGAGAAATTGGAAAAGGCCTATGCCGACCTTGAGTAGTCTAAGAAGGTGGTGGTGACCTAGAAGGAGGAGCTATCCAAGGAGAATAAGAGTCTGTCTGGTAAAGTTTAGAAACTTAAGGATGCACTCCCACATGAGAAGGATGACAGTTACACTAAGGGTTGGGACTTAGCATATGATGATGTTGAGATCTAGCTGGACTATGCCAATAAGGTGGCCTTTAAGAAATGTTAGGACCAGGTACCGAGATCTGCAGAGACACCTATTGATTCTGCACTCTTTAGTCTCCATCATTTTGGGACCAACCCTTTATTGAAGGAGAGCAAAGTGCTGGCCGGCCTGTCGATCATGCTGAGGATGTGCTTACTAAGGTTGGAGCGGATGCCGACTAAAATTAGAGGGCTACTAAGAAGGGGAAAATAGTGATTGAAGTTAATAAGGTGAAGGAATAGGGCCTTTAGATTAGGAGTTTTCTTTTTCCTTTTTCTTGTACATCTTTTTGATGCCCTGTAATTTTCTTTCCTTTTATTCTGACTGTACTGGCCTCTGGCCCTCTTCTTAGTAATGAATGAAAGATAACCCTCTTTATTTATGTTGTTATGCTTCACTACAAAAAAACTCACTTTTAGGGACGGGTAAAATCCGCCCCTAAAGACCTTTAGGGACGGATTTAGGGACGACAAGGCATGGTCACATTTGATAGGCGTCCCAAATGTATTAGGGATTGATTTTTCCGTCCCTAATAATATTATTTGGGACGGTATGAACCGTCCCTTAAAAGTTGGCGCCAAAATTACTGCCAAAATTTTTATTGTGCCACTGCTTTTTAGGGACGAATCTAGCCGTCCCTAAGGCCATAATAATATTTTTTGGGTCAGGGGCTTGGCCGCCCCTAATAATATTATTGGGGACAGACACTTGTCCATCCCTAATAATATGATTTGGGACAGTATTAATCTTCCCTTAAAAATTTACCCCCATAATTCTCACCAAAAATTCTATTATGACGCAACATTTTAGGGAAGGTTCTAGCCTCATTCTATATTAGTCATAATATCAACAAATGTACAAGTTATGATAAATAAATATAAAAAACAAAAGATCAACGAAGCTGCAAAAATTCATTCATTCACATTCAAGGTTTCCAACATAACATCTCCCAAAAGTAAAACAATCAACTTAAAACATAAGCTATATGATTCAGACTACAATCATCCCCAAAAATATCAAATAATCAATTCGAAGACATAGGAAACCTAAAAAATAAAGATGGCCAACACCTATTCCAAATGATATCCATAGACCCAAATGATGTCCGGACCTGTGAAAGAGAAAATAAACATAATTTAGTACAATATTCAACTATGGTAATCCGCATGTTATCGTGTTAACTATTTTTAAATCAATTGTTATTTTTAAAAAATTACGGCAATTTTTTTTTGTTTATTCATGAAAACCAACCTGTTTTAACATTAAAACGCAACTCAACAACAACAACAAAAAAAATCCTAAATTAGCACATAAATTAATTTCGTCATCATAAATATTCACTGGCCCACACGACCTAGATTAATTTCAAATTATTAGTAAAATAATTCTAATTGTTAAGAAAATAGCTAAACAAATGCATCATTTGGTACGGGGAAGCTAGCTTGGTGCATCAAATTGAGAAAAAACTCTTTAGTCTTGTTGATTTTGTCATCTGTCTCGGCACAAACCTCGTCCCTAACATGATCAAGCTCTTCTTGATGGAGAATTTCTCGTTCATCATCCTCTTTGTGTAATCTGGCCATATCTTGCTCGTAATGTTGAGGTGATGACGTTGTGCTTGACCTTTTAGGTGTCGGTCGAAGATCTACTCCCATGCACAAGACACGATCATGCTCGTCGTATCAATTCATCGAATATCTTATTTTACGCTTTGATGTCATTTTGTTGATCCTCCGGTAACACTTCCAATAATCCATTTATATTTTCCTACAAATAAAGAAGAAATTCAAATGAAATGCACATGATATATAAAATGGGTCGTATGCAAATGGAACTGTTTATTACTACTCCATGTTAGACGGTGAGAAAAATAGTTGAAATGTATATACCTCTTTATCAGTTGATCCATCAGTATATAAGCCTCATTTATATTTATTGTATATCTCCAAACCCCAAGTTTATTGGTTTGCAAACCTTTTTTTCTTCATCTAATGTATCGGTAAAAATAAGTACATTAAGAACTGTTTTGATTCAAACTAAAGACATTAAAATGCAAAACAAATTCAAATGACATGGATAACCTCTTCTATTACCCGTGGGAATGATTTTTTTCATGTCTTAGGATGAAAACAAAGGTTTGTTCTAAGAACATGTGTTACAATAAATTAATTAGATTATGTGCAATTTTATATTATCAATGTAGATAAAAAAATCAACAATTTTTACGTGCACGATTTCCCAAATTTTTATGACATGAGGATGGTACAATGGGGTGGAGGAGGTAGGGAAGGATGGAGAAGAGGGGGGGGGGGGGAGTTTAGGGCCGATTGTTTTTTAAGGATATTATCACTTTCCCTCTCTAGATGAAACAAACCCTTTCAAGTATCGATTGGATATTTACTTCAATTGGTTTGATTTTGTTTTGTGTTCGATGATTTGCGAAAGAATTTAGGTTGGGGTTGTAAGGAAAAAGATGAAATGAGAAAGATAATGAAGGGTATTTTTTTTAATTTAAACTATTAAGGGGAATATCTTATTATAAATTATTTACCATTGTTAACGCTGTTAGACCTTCATGACAATTCAAGGGTTAACGTTTTTTTAAAAGCGGGGGGTTATATCTAATATTGGCATTATCTCATGGAGGAAATGTCAAAAAAATGAAAATATTACACTATACTATTTAGGAGTAATTATAACATTAGTAACCACGTTTATGAAAATACCACATAAAATACTTACTTGTCTATTAACTCTAAAATGTTACGTGAAGCACCAAACCATGTCCAAAACTATTTTTTTTACTTCAAAAATTTAAGACCAACTCAAGACCACTTTGCCCTAGTTTATGGCTAAAATGATAACGTTTATATCACAAGTTCTTGAAATTAAGGAATTTACATATACAAATTACCCGGATAGATTGGGCTTTGCTCCTAGGACCAAATATTAAGCGACAAGGACCTTGACCCTCTAAATTTGAGTATAAAAATGCCGAGGGTGACAGTTTAGCATTATTCATGTTTCTAGTTATTCTATCATCCCTTGAGAAAAGACTCCAAATAAAAACTCGATGTTTGAAAAGAGGCCAGTGGTATTTCTTTGCAGTTTGTCAGTAGATTGCGATAGGATTTACATGAGGCCTTGTCATTATGTGTCGCTGCTTGGGTTTATTATTCCCATCGAGCTGGTGAAACACCTAGATTAAGGAGGAGGAGGATAAGGAGAAATGGAAGGAAAACTTATGAAAGGCCTATGATAAAATATTCAATGATTAATTTAAAAGTTTCATGTAGATCTATATAGATGCTATGTTAGTCAAGAAAGAAAAAATGCATCCATTTGGAGGACATAAGGAAAAATTTCCTCGCAATCGAATCACCCAACGGAGGATTGATGCTGATCCCAACCGAATTGACATGTTAAGAACTATTCCTCCACTGACCAACATTCGACGAGCACAAAATTTGAGTATTTTTATAAAACAAGTTACATTTTTACTGCTAGTAAAAGTAAATGCTTACCTAATTGTTTAAAACTTATATTCTTGAACACTATTGGTTTGAATCAGATTCAACCTCTATGGTGACTTGTCACCTCAGTTCTTATGATGGAATTTTGGCTTATCTAGACCTGCTATGCCTTGGTGTAGACCTACTCTTCCTTGGTTTAATACTGTTGCGCTAAAGCAAGACTATCTCTAGCGACCAAGACGATAAAACTCACTCGGGAATTTTATCAAACACTTGGTGTGCGAAAAACACCCAAGACCTTGTTCCTAAAATGAACTAGTGTGCAAACTCCCAATCAATTCAACCAAGCATCAATGAAGAGACAGTAAGAACATACAAGCAATCATCAAAGAAAAACAACAACGATATACCGTGGTTCACCCAAATTTGGGCTACATCCACCAAGGAGGATTTCTTCTTTCTATAGATAAATGGAGGAACCCAAAGGTTATACACACACACAATTTATCTCTCTTAGAAAGTCACTCACAACCTCACAAGAACTCACCCCTCAAATGGGAGCTCTATCTCTCTTTAGCTTTGATAACTCACAAAATAACTCTCAAACTTGTCCTCTCTCAAAACCTCGAAATAACACTTGTATTTATATATTTGAGCCAAAATGGCAAATTTGTAAATAAACCAAAACTGAAAAATAGGAGAGCCAAAATCAACAAACTCCACCTTGGCGATCCTGGCGATACAACCAATCTCTAGAATGCTGAAATTGAGCCCGCTTGAAGACTGTCCCACCATCTACCAAGCTAATTCGATTCCCCCAGGTGATCCTCACGATCCAACCGAACTCGGAATGCAAACGTCAAATCCGCTCTAAGATCATCCCGACATCTAACAAGCCAATACACTCCACCCGACGCTAAGCCACCTCAAACTTCAACCATGAAGTGAGATACCGCAAGTCTTCACTCCAAGACTCCAAACGACTCCACCCGCCGAGGAACCAAGTTCTAAACTAAGAACTCCGCTGAATGCTTCCCATGTAACCATATGGTGAAGCTCGCTCCTCATGTAACCCGGTGAGTACACCCCCACACAATACATATAGCATACACCTTCTTTACACGAAGCATTCAAACACATCAACACCATCTTCCACCTTGAGAAATAACCACGGATGAGAGGGAAAATTCCTCACCTCTCATACCCTCCAAATCTCACCCTCGAAAGATATACCAAGTCTTTGTCACGAAAAACTCCGGTTTTCCAATGCTCGCAAATAATAACTCATCGGCCTTCCTTGAACTAGCTACACACACCTCGAATCCATCACAGTCCTACACCTCCTCGATTCGAATCGGCCAATGCATGTGTGCAACTAAACCGGGTCAACATCACCCGTTGTCCCTAGAGGGGGACTTCGATCCATCCCCTCCACTAGTAGGTATTCTCCCATCACTACCGTCTACTCTTGGAAAGCTAGCACCCAATGTCTCCACTTTGTTCACAAACGAGACATGCCTCGAACATTCTATCACTTGTGCACACCGCTTCCCTGTGTTCCTCGAAGTTTGATTTAGATGATACAACTCCTCTCTCTCCTCTCCCCTCGCTAGGACCATACAACCGTGTGTGACTTTCAGGACTCCACCCGCCACCAACACCCGGCAACCCTTGGAATCCAAATGGCTAATGGATATCAAATTCTTTCTCAACTTTGGGACATAGGCCACACCACCCAAAGTGCATTCCACCTCATCGAACATCTTGAGTTTCACCGTCCCGACACCCTCAACGAAAACCTTCTCTCCGTTAGCCAAAGACATGGAACCTTTTCCATTTTATGTGAAAGCCTCAAAATATTCCCTCTTGGAGCAAACGTGATCCGAAGATCCCGAATCTAATATCCAATCATCTTGGAAAAGAGAGTTAACCTTGGAGATTGTGAGAAGTTCTCCAAGTTCATCTTCATAATTCGCACTCGCTACCATTGCCCTCTCGGAATCAACCTTACCCTTAACCTTGTCATTCCATAAAGGACATTCTCGGATCATATGACCCCATTCCCGACACTTGTAGCATTTCGGCCCTTTACCACCAACACCTCTCGATCTAGACCTACTACCGTCATTAAATCCCCGATTGGAGTTCCTCCCGCCATTTTGCCCACCTCCATCTCTCGCCATAAGGCCTTCATTATGGGAATACCCGTCACCTCCACCTTCCTTCTTTCTCATCGTGACCTGAGATTGAATATCTTGCACAACCTCATTGCACCGGAGCGTAGACTTCCCAAACATGAGCGTGGTCACAAAATGCTCGTATGAATCGGGTAATGATGCAAGCAACAACAATGCTCGATCCTCCTCAATGAATTGAACGTCTATCCGGTTCAAGTCATTTATCAAGGCATTAAAAACGTTGATATGCTTCATCATATCCTCACCCTCCTTCATCTCAAGCTTGAAGAGTTTCTTCTTGAGGAACAATTTATTTGACAACGACTTTCCCAAATAAATCTCTTCAAGCTTATCCCACATGCCTTTAGCCGTGGTCTCCGCTATCACATTATTCAACACATCATCCGTGATAAGCATCTCAATACACGAAGCCGCTCTTTGATCAATGTCAATCCACTCGGCATCGGTCATGCCTACCGGTCGTCCCTCTACCCCCAACAATGCTAATTGCAACCTCTGTTGGACAAGAACGCCTCGCATTCGTCTTTTCCATAACCCGAAATTGATCTTCTCATCAAAAGCCTTCATGTCTGTCTTCATTGAGCCACTTGATCCATAACTCGGATCCCATCTCTTAGAGACTCCGCTCGTAGAGTTTGATTCTCGAGTACTCTCCACATTTTCCCTCATTTGGAACAAAAACAAAAGCTATGCCAAAATTGCCAAAATTGATTCAACCTCGAACCAAAATACCGGGCAAAAAATGCAACCAAGTCTCTGATACCACTTGTTACGCTAAAGCAAGACTATCTCTAGTGACCAAGACGATAAAACTCACTCGGGAATTTTATCAAACACTTGGTGTGCGGAAAACACCCAAGACCTTGTTCCTAAAATGAACTAGTGTGCAAACTCCCAATCGAATCAACCAAACATCAATGAAGAGACAATAAGAACATACAAGCAATCATCAAAGCAAAACAACAACGATATACCGTGGTTCACCCAAATTTGGGTTACATCCACCAAGGAGGATTTCTTCTTTCTATAGATAAATGGAGGAACCCAAAGGTTATACACACACACAATTTATCTCTCTTAGAAAGTCACTCACAACCTCATAAGAACTCACCCCTCAAATGGGAGCTCTATCTCTCTTTAGCTTTGATAACTCACAAAATAGCTCTTAAACTTGTCCTCACTCAAAACCTAGAAATAACACTTGTATTTATAGATTTGAGCCAAAATGGCAAATTTGTAAATAAACCAAAACTGAAAAATAGGAGAGCCAAAATCAACAAATACCCCTGGTGTATACCTTCTATGCCTTGGTCTAAGACCTGCTACCCTCATAATGCCCCTTACAGTGGCATAATCTCTATGCTTCACTCTGTTTGGCTACAATAAGTCAATTATTTCTTATTTAGAGTTGACTATTTTGCTCCTTTTGCTATACTATTTACATACTTACATAGTTGGCCCCTCTCTATAATTCACTCTATTTTGTCTACCCATATTTGTATATTGTGTGTATACCTACACAAACATATTTTCTCTTTAGATTTGACCTACTACTTGTCTCCTCAATTGACTATTTTTCTACTTTAGGCATTTATTGTAAAAGACATTTCTATAAGGATTTAGGAATCGGTACATTTATGATTAATAAACTTCCTATTTTCTACTGATAATGATCGTCTCTTGAGTTTTTTGGTGTATAGTCCTTTTCATGGAGGTTATAGATGTTTGGATCCACAAACTAATCTTGTTTGTGATATATCACTCCTAATTACTGTACTGGTTAAGTAACCCTTTGTACCTTATCTTTATCGTATGACTACTCGGCTCGAGGATGGCATTCAAAATCTTTTTTAGGCTTTATGACAAATGTTAAATACACTTGGTATCATCAGATAGAGGGAATTATTAAATCATATAAGTTTCAAATTAGGCACAATATTTTCTTTTTTAGCTCAGCACAACAATTTCAAATTAGCTTAGCATATCAGTTTCAAATTAGGTGCAGTGGTTCATAACATGTGAATAGGTGCAGTGCATAAACTACATCTACATAAATTGCTAGGATGAATAGTTATACTCTCAGGCATAAAAGACACACAACTCCTCACTGATTGCATCTGCATAAATTGCAAACTTGGTTGGGTATTTACATCCGCATAATTTGCAGACTTAGCTGGGGCAAGCAATGCATGCCCAAGATCACTGAAATGGAAATGATGAAGAGAAAATTTCGCAATGTTTTCTTGCCTTGTATTTATGTTCAAACTATGTACAAACCTTTGCAAGAATTAAAGAAAGAAATGCAGAATGTGGATGAGTACACATTAGTTTTATCACTTACTAACCCCTAACAAAAAAACTCACTTTCAAAGTGCCTATGTTGCTCCAATTAATTGAGAAATAACAATTAAGGCCTAAGTCATTGTGACTTTATCTTGAGACAATATCAATTGATGAGAGGCTATAAGCTAAGTTATATTTTGTAAGAAGATTAAAAATTAGACTTGATAACTCCTTAATACGATCAGAATCCGACATGATATTTTTTTTACTGGTTTGATTTTATTTTGATCATCTTAATATTATTAATGAATTAAGATTCTTAATACATTTAAAAGAGTGACTCAAACACAATATACATGACGAGAACTTATTATACATGACCCAAATACAGTATAGCACACAAGCTTAACACGCACCACTCGTTGCCATGTCTACTAAAAATCAAGCTAATTTGATATTCATCTACGATATGGGAGAATACATTTGATTACAAAGAAGACTATATCTGAAGGTATGTGTAGAAACTTTAAAGTTTTATATTATCAATCTAATGTTGTTTAGATTAAAATACATATCAAGGCAAAATACATTTGATTACAAAGAAGAATACATATAAACACTACTGTTTGGTATGAAGATTTTCCTCAAGTAGGTGTCTATCAATGTGTGCGTATATCTGACCACAAATATTATAAAGAAACGTGGACTAACAGTCCACTACATAAGGAAAAACTTGTACAATATTTTGATTTAGAACATTCTGTAGTTATTTATTTGACCTTGAAATGGTACAAGTAAGCTATTAGACTTGGGGATATCAAGATCCAAATGGAAAATTAAAAGATCCAAATGGGACAAGTAGGGCTGTTAGACTTGGGGATCAGTCATTCCATGATCCAATACGAGGGGGTGCCCTTGTATTCTGAAGAGGCTTTGTGATAGACTCCCAAAATATGCCATGAGAACCTTATAGGTGAATTCTAAGTTCCATCTTAAGCAAATCTCAGTAATTCTTAATTCAATTAATTGTATCGTGGAAACAAAACAGTCCATATTATCTCGAGTTAATCATACTTTACACTACCTTATATGGATTCTTCATATTATATCCATACAAATACACACATAAAAAAATTACCATCTTCTATACAACCAACCATTTTTTCTTGTTTTGTAAGATGCCGCCACATAAGCACATTAATCGCAGTAAGATTCTTGTTCCAGGTTTAATTGGTGGCATGGAAATCAATATACAAAAGATATTTCACCTCTTTTATGAAAAAACAGACATCAAAATATAAACATGACACACCAATTTGAATTATTAATATATAAAAATTGAATAAAAAGTGTTAAAATGAATTAAAATGAATAAGGAAACTCAATAAAAAAATGACTAATACTTGATAACTTTTTTTAACAGTCGTTAAAGATCTTAAACCATTTGTTCTTTTAGTATGGTAAGAAAAGAGTCCTGAAATTTCTAAGATAAGCTGAAGCTGCTGAATGTGATAATAATGTTTAACAGTAAAAAAGCATAAGCCATACTTTTGACCAAAGTAGAACTTGATTCTAAACTTGTTTCTCCCAATGGTGTTTCATGCCCATGTGTTTAACAAATATTTTTTGTTAATGGTTCAATCTATGCCCACTTTTTCGGAGTTCAGTTGTACAACATCAAAAAATACATTTTGTCATTGTGGATTATCTAAAAGATTCATTTAAAATATTTTACATCAAAGATCTTTTCAAGTATATAGTGAAACAAATTGAGTATAAAATCATTTGTTAACAGATGAAATCATGCAAACAATGAATAATGAAATGACTGAAAACTTATATCCCCCCATACCTAACTCCTATACATTATTAACAATAGAGAAAACATACATATAGATAATCAAATCAACCAAAGCCTATATAATTCAACCCAAATCAACCAAACCGTAAATCCAAGCCATACATATACATAATCAAATCCAAGCAATACATACGCATATACAAGTCTCAGTTAAGAGTCTTGCTTAAATCTTTATCATTACGGTTTAATTAATTCGCGAGTTTTTTGATTTGGTTATATGATTTTGACAAAAGGTACCTGAGTAGAAGAAGACGGTTGTGATTATGGAATCCGAAAGAAACCTTAGGCGTGAGTAGAACTAGGTTACAAATTGAAATGCCAATGTGATAAGAATCGAGGAAGAGAGAGAGAATGGGGGTAATAAGATTATTGAGGGAAATGAAATTTGGGAAAGGGGGGAACGTGTAAAGCTTAAGGAAAATAAAAATAACCCAATCCCTTAAAAGTTTTAGGAACTAATTTTTTAGGACACCCAAACAACCGTCCTATATAATACCTTCCTTATGTGTTATTTAGGACGGGTGAGCTTAGTCGTCTCCATTCATGTGAGTATATAAGACATATTTTGTATTATTTGGGACGGATGAGTTTAAACATCATTAATAATGTAAGTATATAGAGAAAATTTAATAGCGATTCCAAATAATAAGTTTTAGGGACGGTTTTAAACAACCGTCCCTAATAAATTAGTCCTAATTAGTTCTTTTTTTATAGTGCTTCTTTCATTTGTACTTATATATGTATGTGGTTGTGACACCCCGACTAATTAAATACCGGGTAGCTACCCCTTTATTAAATCAATACAAAATGTCAAGATGGTTCAGTTAATAGCATCACTGTCGAAAACATTTTAAAGATTACTAACCAACTAGTATTTAAAAGTAAGTTGCCAAATTTTAATTTAAGTCTGATTAACATGCAATAAAAGAATAATGGAAGAACAACATAATCCATTCACCATAACGAAGTAATGAAATAACCAACAAATAATAATAAGAACTCCGGAGGAAAACACCTCACAACAATCCCACAACTGAAAATAATTTGACAAGTCTGAATCCTGAATTAATTACATGCCAGAAGTCTGAATAACTGAAATAAATGAAATGTCTCTAAAAGAAATGGGCAACATGACCTACAACTAATAAATGCAGAATATAGAGTCAAGATAAATGAAACGTCTACAAGCAAAGTTCTGTAACTTCCACAAACAGCTACAGCTCATCACCCGAATGAGGATCCTAAGCATGATGTCCTTGTGGATGGGCACCTAAAATGGTTTTTACAAAAATAGATTTGAAAGCAAATGGGTCAGAGCCCGAAAGTGGAAATCATTTTAAAAACAGCAAGTGTTTTAATAACATTAAAACATTAAATGCAAAATACATGTTAGGACGTGCACTCACATGAAATTCTCACCTCTAGACTACATGTGCACTCCTAATGTACCGTACCCATCTAAATAACATACATATCTAACCAAACTGTAATACATTCTACCCCTTACTACTCGATTCCCATATTACATTCTAGCGTTAACAATTAAATAGAGGGCTTTACATACACTCAGATTCTGAATTAGTAATACAATTCACTATCGGTTAACCCGTTATGTTTTCTCAAAACATTACCATAAGTATATTCACAATACCAACATGAAAGTTCCCATTAATTAAGTGTATATTATTCACGTCATAAATATACAATACAAGCACCCCGAGACTAAGCTGCGGTGCACACATACTCTGATATCCATCCCGATACATCACGTACATAAGGATCACGCATTCCGAATCTCTCTGGAAATCGCTCAGATAACAACAATCACAAACAATGGAGGCGAAAACAGTCACATCACATGGGTCACGCACATACCTGCGCTCCCACGATCAACAGACTTATTAACACCCCAATAAGTCCTTCTCTGACCTATGTTCATCGAGGTACCAATCTAAATCCGGGCAACACAAGGATTAGAGGGCCCTAAGCGAACGTAAACCTCCCGTGATAGCAAGTATGGTAGGTATGTCATACACAAAATCATATACATATACTAAGTATGCACACATCTTAGTAGTCACCATAATATAGTTGTGGTATACTTCTCATTTTCGTACCGCCATATAATGCTACACAATTTATATGTTCCCGGTTAATATAATAATTTAGGCCGTTAATAATTCTCGCATCGTAATAGACACTCACGTCCTAATTCACAATTTCCCATAGGTTCAAACTACACTTCTAGGTTTTACTCCTCATTATATCCCAAATATCCAAAATATATCAATTAATCAACAAGGAAGTGTTATCTCTACATATAACCAAGGTTACGGGACACTCGGGATTAAAAAAGGCTAAAAAGCCTAAACTGTCAGCTCGTTAGAAGTCTCGTTTGAACGAGGCTGTTCGAACGAGAGTTCGTTCGAACGACCTGGGAAGGTCTTCTAACGATAAGCCAGTTTCGAGCCCAGAAATTCCTTAACTCGTTTTTCCAACTTTTCTTCGTCTCCCAACTCATCTAAACATCAATCCAACAATTGTACATGGGTTCTAATCATTCCTAAACATACTTAGGTTATATATTAACGTTTATATGGGGCCAGTTCTTCCTAAACATCATTGAATCATCAAATCCCTTCATTTATCCCCAAATCATATGAACATGAACCCTAGAATTTTAAAATCACCAATGAGTATAATTAAATCCGTTTTGGTTATGAACAAGGTGTATTTCCATCAGAATAATCCTCCTAACACAATTCTACATGCAATCCTTTCATCAAAATATAAAGTTCTAGTTCCAAAAATGGGTTTTTATTAAACTCCCAAGAACAATACAAATTCTGTCAATTTCCTACGCATGGAAGAAACATTCTTTGTAATAAACGAAATTAAACCACTTGCCTTATGTGTATCTCTAAATTTGATGACGAATTGATGAGTTTCTCTCTCTCTCTCTCTCTGCAGAATTCTCCTCTCTTCTCTCTCTACAAGCCTTATTCTCCAAGGTGATAATGGTGGCTAGGGTTTTGCCTTAGGAACTCTTTTGGAACTAATTCCAATAACCTACGTAGCCCATTATGTTATAAGTGGGTTTAGTGGGTAATTGCCACATCAGATAATAATTCCTAATTTTCGTGGGTTTTAATTCCTAAAAATCCAAAATTACCAAACTACCCTTATACGTTGCCGGTATGGCCTAAAAATGCCCCGGGACCCAAACTAAACCCCCGGCTAGTGTTTTCTGACTATTTCGACCCTTCCGGACGCGTTGGCGCATTCAAAATGTCCATACAGTTAATAGAAATAAAATTCACTTTTTAATTAAAACAAATATATTCCTGACGCGACTGTCACACGTGTCTCAACAAAATTTCCAAATTGCCGTATTTCAATCTCACGACAAATTTCATAATTCAATATTCATATAAATAGCCATATATACTCATTAATATCAAATAATAACTCGCATCTCGCTAGTATTTTTATCCGGATTAATTTCCAATTAATACACATTTAATTCAATTAATCCCATAAATAAATATCACAAAAATACGGGGTATTACATACTCCCCCCCTAATAACTGAATTTCGTCTCGAAATTCGAAACTAGAAAGTACCTGGTAAGAACAACTTTGGATAACGTTCTCGCATCTCATTCTCGCGCTCCCATGTGGACTCCTCGACATTATGATGTCTCAACTGAACACGTACTAACAGAACTATCTTTGACCACAGTTTCCGCTCACTTCGGTCCAAAATAGCAATCGGCCCCTCCTCGTAGGAGCTATCAGGCTGGAGATCGATGTCCTCCAAAGCAATATGAGAATGAGCCAAATCATCTCTAAGATATTTCCTTAGCGAAGAAATATGAAATACATCGTGAATCCGGTGCAAATGCTCCGGTAACCCAAGTCTATACGCAACCGGTCCAATCCGCTTAATAATAGGAAATGGTCCCACATATCTCGGTGCCAACTTCCCTTTCTTCCCGAAACGCATAATCCCCTTCATAGGAGATACTCTGAGCAAAACCTGGTCCCCCACTTAGAACTCCCTGAAGAACCTCTTCGCATTAGTATAACTCTTCTGCCGATCCTGAGCTACCCGAATGCGACTCCGAATCAATTCTATCATCGCTGAAGTATCTTGAATCACTTCCGGCCCAAGTAGTTTGTTATCCCCCATCTCCAACTAACATGCTGGGGAACGACAAGGTCTACCGTACAACGCCTCAAATGGATCCATGCCAATAGTGAACTGGTAGGAGTTGTTGTAAGCAAACTCCACCAATGGAAGATATTGCTCCCATCCACCTTCGAAATCAATGATGCACATACGCAACATGTCCTCCAACATCTGGTTTGTACGCTCGGTGCCCATCGGTCTATGGGTGATATGCCGTACTCAACTGCAATTCGGTGCCCATGGCCTCCTGAAAACTTTCCCAAAACCGTGAAACAAATATCTTGTCTCGGTCAGACACGATATTTAGGGGCACACCGTGAAGTCTCATTATCTCTGCAATAAAGAGCTGGGCATACTGTCCCGTAGTGTAGTCTGTCCTTACGGGTAGAAAATGAGCGACTTTGATCAACCTCTCCACAATTACCCAAATGGAGTCGTGACCCCTCTGTGACGTAGGCAACCCCGTGATAAAGTCCATGGATATGCTCTCCCACATCCACATCGGGACCTCCAACGGCTGTAGAAGTCCTGCCGATCTCTGATGATCCACTTTTACTAGCTGACAAGTGGCGCATTTTGAAACAAACACGGCAATATCTCTCTTCATCCCGCTCCACCAATACTGTCGTCTCATGTCTTGGTACATTTTATCCCCTCCGGGATGTACCGCGAACCGTGAGCCGTGCGACTCTGCCATCACCTCGTGCCGCAATTCCTCCCCTTTCGAAACTACCAATCTCCCATTGAAGCGTAATCCCCCGTCTGAGCTAACGGTATAGGACTCGTCTCCCTCTGCTAATAATCGAACTATCTGCTCCTGACAGAACGAGTCATTTGCCTGTGCCCTTACTACCTTAGTGACAATCTGCGGTGTAATGGTCATCACAGACATGAACAATCGGGCCACTGCATCCTGGTGTCCCAACTCCTTCCACTTGGCCTTCCACACCACTGCCACCTCATCTACTGGCCTACGGCTCAACGCGTCTGCTACCACGTTAGCCTTCCCCAAGTGATACTGGATATCAAACTGATAGTCCTTCACAAACTCAAGCCACCTTCGCTGCCGTATATTCAACTCTTTTTGCGTGAATAGGTACTGTAGGGACTTGTGGTCTGTGAACAATCGAAACTTCTCCCCCAAAAGATAATATCACCATATCCGAAGGGCAAATACAACTGCCGCCAACTCCAAATCATGAGTGGGGTAATTCTTCTCATGAGGCTTAAGCTTACGGGAAGCATAAGCTATGGACTGACTCTCTTGCTGCAATACACCTCCAAGTCCTTGTAAGGACGCATCGGTGTAGACTAGATACTCAATTCCCGGTCTCGGCAATGCTAACACAGGTGTTGAGGTCAACTTATCCTTCAACTCATCGAATGCCAACTGACAGGCATCACTCCAGATGAACGACACACCTTTACGAGTCAGATGTGTCAAAGGACCTGCTATCTTTGAAAATCCCCGAATGAACCTCCTGTAGTATCCTGCTAGGCCCAAGAAACTATGAATCTCCGTTGGTATTGTGGGCTGTCTCCACTCCCTCACCGCGGATACCTTCCCCGAATCAACAGATATACCCCGGTCGGAAATAATGTGTCCCAAAAACTGGACCTCCTTCAGCCAAAACCCGCACTTCTCATATTTTTCATACAACTCGTTCTGACGTAGCGTCTGCAAAACCTGCCTTAAATGATCTGCGTGCTCCTCCTCGGTCTGGGAGTAAACTAGAATATCATCAATGAAGACAATGACGAACTGATCAAGGAAATCCCTGAATACCCTATTCATTAAGTCCATAAACACGACTGGAGCATTGGTAAAACCAAAAGGCATAACCCAAAACTCGTAAGAACCATATCTCGATAAGAACGCAGTCTTCGAGACGTCCTCCTCCCTAATACGCAACTGATGGTATCCCGATCTCAAATCAATTTTCGAGAAGAAAGAAGCTCCTCTCAACTGGTCGAATAAGTCATCGATTCGAGGAAACGGATACTTATTCCGTATCGTGACCTTATTCAACTCTCGGTAGTCCACACACAATCTCAGTGAACCATCTATCTTCTTCACGAAAAACAAAGGGGCACCCCACGACGAAGTACTCCTCCGTATAAACCCCTGACCCAACAACTGCTCAATCTGATCTCGTAGCTCTCGCATCTCTGCCGGAGTCATACGGTACGGTGCGCGTGCTATAGGTCTCGTATCTGGAAATAAGTCTATGACAAAGTCTATCTCTCGACTGGGGGGGTAGGCCTGGTATCTCCTGAAACACATCAGAATACTCCCTGACAACTGGGATCGAATCTAAAGGATTCACAACCTCCTTAGAGGTATCCTCCTCTATGTAATACAAATGAGCGGTCGAGCCTCCCTCTGGGCGAGGCATCGCCACCACAAACATCTCTTGCCCCGGAATAGCAAAAACAATGCTCCCACCGAAGCAATCAATCATGGATCTATAATCTGCGAGCCAATCCATACCGATAATCACATCGTGCACATGCATATCTAATACCAACATGTCTGCAGGTAATACCAAACTACCAATCTCTACCCCCACTCCCCGGCATATAAAGAAAATAAGTGACCCACTCCCCAATGGTGAGTCTACACACGTCACTGTGCTCTCTGCTGTGGCTAACAACCCTAAGGCTTTCACAAAATGTGTAGCTATAAAATAATGCGTTGCCCCCGTATCAAACAAAACCCGACCCATAGTACCATGGATAGGAAACATAACCTGAATCACGGGTGGTGCCTGTGGAGCTGCTGCCTGGTGGACGTTATAGACACGTCCATACTATAACTTCCCCTGCTGCACAGGAACTGCTGGAATGGCTGGTAGTGCTGGCACCTGGGCTGGAGCTGGGAGGGCAGGTGGAAAAAGTGGCCTCTGTGGCTCATGTCTAGCACCCTGCTGCTGCTACGGGGCCCTGCCCCTATCAGGACAGTCCTGGCATTTATGGCCAGTCTTGCCACAAATGAAACACTTCCCTCGAAAGTTCCCCCCTCTCTATCCCTGCTGCCCCCGGCCCTGGTGGCCGTTACCGTTCCTCCACTGGCCCTGCTGGCCCTACTGAAATTGCTATTGACCAATCCGACCCTGCTGGTTCTGATGGTCGTTCGGACCCTGATGGCCCTGCCGGAAACCTCCCTGTCCGTGCCTGAAATTTCCCGACCTGAACCTCTTATGATCCCCCTGCTGGGAACCCTGGTCGCCCTGTCTCTTCCCTTGAACAGATTGTGCCCCACTGGCACCATTCCCTCCAGTCCTGCCCTGATGGCTAGACTCTCCCGATCGCTTGCCCTCAGCCATGTTAAAGCGATGATCCTGGCAGTGTAACAGTGCAGCGTTAACCACATCAGAATAAGTGGCTAACGAGAGGTTCCCTAACAAGTGCTGACGAATCCTCCATGTCAACCCGTCCGTAAATTTCTGTATCTTCTTCTTCTCTATCGGTATCTCATTCGGAACAATGTTCAGAAGATTAGTGAATTCGGCCTCATACTCGGCCACAGTCTTACCCTCCTGCTTGAGGCTCATCAACTTCCTCCTCATCTCCGTGTGAATAGCTGACGGAAAGTATTTGTGGTCGAACCGCACCCAAAACTCCTGGATAGTGAGAGTATCTCTCTCCTCCACGGTGGTAATAGACTCCCACCACTGCAGTGCAGACCCCACTAGCTTAAAGGTAGCTAGTATCCGCTTCTGGACATCGGTGCACTCATACAACCTCAAGTGTCGCTGAATGTCCTTCCTCCACTGACTAGAAACCACGACATCGGAGCTACCTGCGAACTTCGGAGGGTGTGCTTTCTAAAAAGCATCACGTACACGTTCCCAAGCAGACGGGAATGCATGTGCCTGAACTGGCGCGGCTATCGGCGCCTGAGGTGGTGCCTGCTGAACTACGGCTAGTGCGGCATTTACCGCCTGGGCCACAATGGCTGCAACCTCGGCGGCATTCATCGTGCCCTGAACTGGTGCAGGCTGTGGTTCTGGCGTTGCATCCCTAGGAATCCTTTGTGCACGTCATGGAGGCATTCTGAAATAAGAATAAAGTCTATAAGTTCGCAGTTATAAACTCAAAATAGCTGGAGAACGTAGCATATACAAAAGAATACAACAATCCTAAAATATAGGGCTCTACATCAAAGAAAGCTCAGCGGAAACTTAATAAGCCATACAGATCCTAATGGACACTAGAACCTGATGCTCTGATACCACCTGTGACACCCCGACTAATTAAATACCGGGTAGCTACCCCTTTATTAAATCAATACAAAATGTCAAGTTGGTTCAGTTAATAGCATCACTGTCGAAAACATTTTAAAGATTACTAACCACCTAGTATTTAAAAGTAAGTTGCCAAATTTTAATTTAAGTCTGATTAACATGCAATAAAAGAATAATGGAAGAACAACATAATCCATTCAAAATAACAAAGTAATGAAATAACCAAAAAATAATAATAAGAAGTCCAGAGGAAAACTCCTCACAACAATCCCACAACTGAAAATAATTTGACAAGTCTGAATCCTGAATTAATTACATGCTAGAAGTCTGAATAACTGAAATAAATGAAATGTCTCTAAAAGAAATGGGCGACATGCCCTACAACTGATAAATGTTGAATATAGAGTCAAGATAAATGAAGCGTCTACAAGCAAAGTCCTGTAACTTCCACAAACAGCTACAGCTCGTCGCCTGAATGAGGATCCTAAGCATGGTGTCCTTGTGGCTGGGCACCTAAAATGGTTTTTACAAAAATAGATTTGAAAGCAAATGGGTCAGAGCCCGAAAGTGGAAATCATTTTAAAAACAGCAAGTGTTTTAATAACAATAAAACATTAAATGCAAAATACATGTTAGGACGTGCACTCACATGAAATTCTCACCTCTCGACTACATGTGCACTCCTAATGTACCGTACCCATCTAAATAACATACATATCTAACCAAACTGTAATACATTCTACCCCTTACTACTCGATTCCCATATTACATTCTAGCGTTAACAATTAAATAGAGGGCTTTACATACACTCGAATTCTCAATTAGTAATACAATTCACTATCGGTTAACCCGTTATGTTTTCTCAAAACATTACCATCAGTATATTCACAATACCAACATGAAAGTTCCCATTAATTAAGTGTATATTATTCACGTCATAAATATACAATACAAGCACCCCGAGACTAAGCTGCGGTGCACACATACTCTGATATCCATCCCGGTACATCACGTACATAAGGATCACGCATTCCGAATCTCTCAGGAAATCGCTCAGATAACAACAATCACAAACAATGGAGGCGAACACAGTCACATCACATGGTTCACGCACATACCTGCTCTCCCACGATCAGCAGACTTATTAACATCCCAATAAGTCCTTCTCTGACCTATGTTCATCGAGGTACCAATCTAAATCCGGGCAACACAAGGATTAGAGGGCCCTAAGCGAAGGTAAACCTCCCGTGATAGCAAGTATGGTAGGTATGTCATACACAAAATCATATACATATACTAAGTATGCACACATCTTAGTAGTCACCATAATATAGTTGTGGTATACTTCTCATTTTCGTACCGCCATATAATGCTACACAATTTATATGTTCCCGGTTAATATAATAATTTAGGCCATTAATAATTCTCGCATCGTAATAGACACTCAAGTCCTAATTCACAATTTACCTTAGGTTCAAACTACACTTCTAGGTTTTACTCCTCATTATATCCCAAATATACCAAATATATCAATTAATCAACAAGGAAGTGTTATCTCTACATATAACCAAGGTTACGGGACACTCGGGATTAAAACAGGCTAAAAAGCCTAAACTATCAGCTCGTTAGAAGCTCGTTCGAACGAGAGTTCGTTCGAACGACCTGGGTAGGTCTTCTAAGGAGAGGCCAGTTTCGAGCCCAGAAATTCCTTAACTCGTTTTTCCAACTTTTCTTCCTCTCCAAACTCATCTAAACATCAATCCAATAATTGTACATGGGTTCTAATCATTCCTAAACATACTTAGGTTATATATTAACGTTTATATGGGTCCAATTCTTCCTAAACATCATTGAATCATCAAATCCCTTTATTTATCCCCAAATCATATGAACATCAACCCTAGAATTTTAAAATCACCAATGAGTATAATTAAATCCGTTTTTGTTATGAACAAGGTGTATTTACATCAGAATAATCCTCCTAACACAATTCTACATGCAATCCTTTCATCAAAATATAAAGTTCTAGTTCCAAAAATGGGTTTTTATTAAACTCCCAAGAACAAACAAATTCTGTCAATTTCCTACGCATGGAAGAAACATTCTTTGTAATAAACAAAATTAAACCACTTGCCTTATGTGTATCTCTGAATTTGATGACGAATTGATATGTTTCTCTCTCTCTCTCTGCAGAATTCTCCTCTCTTCTCTCTCTACAAGCCTTCTTCTCCAAGGTGATAATGGTGGCTAGGGTTTTGCCTTAGGTACTCTTTTGGAACTAATTCCAATAACCACCATAGCCCATTATATTATAAGTGGGTTTAGTGGGTAATTGACACATCAGATAATAATTCCTAATTTTCGTGGGTTTTAATTCCTAAAAATCCAAAATTACCAAACTACCCTTATACGTTGCCGGTATGGCCTAAAAGTGCCCCGGGACCCAAACTAAACCCCCGGCTAGTGTTTTCTGACCATTTCGACCCTTCCGAATGCGTTGGCGCACTCAAAATGACCGTACGATTAATAGAAATAAAATTCACTTTTTAATTAAAACAAATATATTCCTGACGCGACTGTCACACGTGTCTCAACAAAATTTCCAAATTGTCGTATTTCAATCTCACGACAAATTTCATAATTCAATATTCATATATATAGCCATATATACTCATTAATATCAAATACTAACTCGCATCTCGCTAGTATTTTTATCCGGATTAATTTCCAATTAATACACATTTAATTCAATTAATCCCATAAATAAATATCACAAAAATACGGGGTATTACAGTGGTTTCACCTTTTGTATTATCTGTAGCCTGATGAGGATTATATCCCCTTACTAACTGATCGAAATGATCCTAGGACCCCATATAAGCATTAAAGCTCGCAAGGCTTTTGTAAAAATTTGCAAGTCTCTGAGGGTGAGGATTGAGCAATATAAGAATCAGTCCAAACTGATCGCCAGATCAAAGAATGATCTCCAAGACATGGAGGAAATAGGTGCCTCCATTCAAGATGAGGTGAATGTGCTGAAGGCTAAGATTATGGAGACCACTGAAGTAAGCCAAGCAGGTGAAATGCTCCAATCTGAGAATGACGCCTTGAGGTGGGGGGTTGCTGAGCTAAAAGGAGATGTTTGAAGAGTATACGTGATAACAACTGGACTCCAGAGAGATGTCGCGAGGCTCGAGGGAGAAGTCACCAGGCTGAGGATCTATTCAAAATGGGCCCCTAAGAAGCTTGGGAAGATGTCTATAATGCGGGCTGGGTTGATGCCCCAACAAGGTTCAAGGAGGTAGATGGTCTCAATTTTTCTTGTGGGTGGCTAAGTGCCCTTAGGGAGGTTAAAACACCTAAGGAATCTTGCTTATGGTATAAGCACCAGGTCAAGTGTGCGACCTATAGCCATAACCCGTTATCAAATGAAGGCAAGTGGATTCCAATTGATGCTATCCCTTCTCAACTCCAGGATGATTACCTAGAAGACGCTGTGGAGGAGTTCATTCCTAACCTAGATGATGGTCGAAGAGATTGCATTAGATATTATCTTGCTTGCCATCTTGATTCGTCTTAAGTCCTTGTGTATTTTGGTCTTGATGTAATTTTAATTCCCAATTTTTTCCAATACAAAGCTTAATTTATTAACTTTTTCCATATTTTGAGCATATGCTGACTAAACATGAGTTAATATCCATAACTTTTATTTGAACAGGAAAGAGCTTTTGGTCGTTAATTACTTAAAATTTTTGTCGACCAAGCAATATTATTTGACCATCTTGGGCCTTTTACTATTTAAATGGGCTAGTACTTAAGGTTGGTCATTTTGGGTCTTTCAACTGACTAAATGATATTGACAATAAGTGTTAACCATTTGTTATCATGTGTTTGAACATTCTCCCAGCCCAATATGCCTTAACAATATCATTACATATACTTTACCTTTTAGGTTGTGTCGTTACACTCCCTTAGGCCTAAGTGAGATGATGGTGAGAATGTACCTGGTCGATGGGCCATCTGCCCGAGTAAGCTTTTTGCGACCAACAAAGTTGGTGACCAACTTGAGTTGGCTTTGTTGCCTAAGGATCCCTTATAAGGATTTTATTATTATCGGGACAACTCATGAGGTCTGTTATGTTTTAAATAAAGACATGAGGGTTATAGTAATTGAAACACTTGTATTAACTTTTTATAACTACTACAAACCTTTCTTGGCATATGAGATTACTAATTGAAACAACTTGAACAACTTAATCTAATCCTCAGGAGTACTGTTATGTGATGATACCAGAATTGATATCACCACATCAATATATTGTGTGAGATCAAAATGAGACAACAATGGAGTATAATAGATATATGTAATATAAAAAGAGATGAGGCAAAAGGAGAAGATAAAACTAGACGTAAGTTGTTCAACCTTTGAAGGGCCTACGTCCATCTTATGAGTGTGTGAAATCCACTAAATATGGGCTCTAATGGCCTTGGGATATAAGAACTCAAGATATCTCTCTCTGAGTAATGAATTTAATAGAGTTTCAATAGGGTTTGCAAAAATCAATCCTTTACTTGATGTAGAAGATAAGTATTTCTAGTGCTTAGGGGTGAAGTGTACCCCTAAGCATGTATGGAATGTTCCTAGCTAATAAGGTGGAGCCAGATATCTCTGTCACATGTAGGTCATGATGATAAAATATTCCCTTATGTTTGAGGGATATGTTGTTGTAATGGTTTTGATACACATGGGACCTGCAGCCAATGCGCACACTCTCACGTGTTTTCCAAACCACGCGCTGTGCCAACTGTCCACTGTCGGTCATCTGTCTTGGCTGAGGCCGAGTCATCGGTCTATGATCCATTATGAAAGTAACACCTATCATGTTGGGAGATATCATCCCATCATCCTCATTTTAAGGTAGGCCGAGGATGAGGGTCTATAGTTCGTAGGATTAAAAATGTGAGGCATATTGATTGATCCTAGAGGATGAGGCCGAGATCACCTGTGAGGGGTCATGAGGTCGAGGATAAATCAACTCGGGTTGAGTTCCTGGTCGAGGCATAAATTTTTAATAGGGAGAGATTGGTGTAGGTGGGCTTTATCTGTTGTAATCCATATCTGGGATGGGGCTTTACTTGGCATATCAATCACCCCTTAGCCTTTAGTCTCTGACGTGAGGAGGTTGAGGTGTCATAATGTCTGAAGATGATGATGGCAGTTATTAAGGAGACATATGGCAATAATCAAGTAGACCGTAGGTTTGATGTGACCGTTATCATAGTTCTCGTAGGATGCATTTGATCGGTGCATGAATAACGATTAATATGCTTAGGGTTTTGTGCCTGAAATGATGATGCGCTTTGAAACTTATGCACAATCATTTTATGATATTTAAATCTAAAAATCGTTTCCTTTCTATTTCTTCTCTCGTGCACGTTTCTACCTCTCTCTAAGTTCTTTGAACCCCTCTTTCTCTCTCTCTCTCTCTCTCTCTCTCTCTTCTATTTTCCAAGAATTTTCTAGAGACTTTTATGAGTCTCCTGTCATTGTCAGCTCAATTAGGACTTCTAGGTACTACCGTTCTTCTGGCCTTATTCGTTTTGCATCGTTTATTGGCCATTTCAGCACTTGCTTGATTTTTTGATTATTTGCATAGTTTTTCTGACGACAGTATTAGGTGGATGTAGGGTGATTCTAGGGTGAAAAGAGTTGATTTAGTGGTTGAGAATGGTTGCCCTAGGGGTTATAGGCAATTTTAGGTTTTTTCCCACCTGGTTTACCCCCATTTTGCAACTTTGGTAAAGCACTAGTCATCTTCTCTGATGAAGTATTCAATATGTTCTTGGCCTTAACCCTTCACATTCCTTGCTTTTGATCTTTCAGTCAAACCCCAGTCAAACCTTTAACTGTTTGTGTCCTTTATACCCATCTTACTAAGTGTAGGGTCATCCTCTTTTATGCTAAGGAAGTTATATGCATTAGCAGAGGAGTTTCCCACCCTGAGGGAAAGGTGTTTTCAGGAGATTCATAGGTTAGAGGAAGAGGACGAGAATAGGCATAGAATCAACCCCCACTGGGTACGACACATTTTCCCAATTCCTTTGAAAATAAATTTTCCCCTGTCCATTGAGGTTCATGGCTCGTCCTTCGTTCAAGATGATGTGACACCCCGTCTAATTAAATACCGGGTAGCTACTCCTTTATTAAATTAATGCAACATATCAAGTTGGTTCAGTCTTAGCATCACTGTCGAAAAACATTTAATTAATTACTAGCCACCTAATATTTAAAAAGAGAGATGCCAAATTTTATTAATTAAGCCAACAATTAAATAAGAATTTATTTAATAAATCAACAATCGCATAACCAATCTTATATACATGCTCAACGAGATGAAATCAAATAAGTTTGGAGTAAACACTTCAGTAATAAAGATGCCAGAGTAAATAATTTCCCAATACAAGAGTCTGAATAAATAATAAACCAAGGACTGAAATAATGAAAGTCTATAACTAAAATCTCTAAATAAGAATGGGCGACATGCCCTAACTGATACAAATGACTCTGATGGAATCAAGAATAAAATGAGAGCGTCTACTACCAAGATCCTGTAACTTCCACAGCAGCTACAACACGTCATCGGAATGGAACTCGTATGCTTGGCGTCCCTGTGGTGTAATACCCCGTAATTTTAATGACTTTTAAAATGGGTTATATTTTAAATTAATGGATTAATTGGATCTTATTATAAATTAATTCATTTGGGTTTTATCCGAATTGTGGATATTAAAATGCATGATTCTGAATATTACTTAAAGATATTTAAGTAATATATGAATGTGATGTCATTGATATGACGGTATGATATAAATTCGGTAATTTGAATTTTTAGTCAGACGCGGTATGGGACGTGTCGGGACTAATTTATTAAATTAAAAAGGAAATTTATTTTCTATCGACCTTATAGTCATTTCGACTGTGTCTTTGCGTTCGGAAGGTTCGAAATAGTTAGAAAAGTCTATTTGGATGTTAATTTTGAGTCTCGGGTCATTTGGAAATGAAAAGACAACCCAAAAGGGCATTTTGGTTATTTTTACAAGGGGGATGAATAGTGATTTCGGGTTTTGTCTTATTATAAGTATTTGGAGATTAGTGTATGTAGGTTCATTTCATCTCTTCTACACAAAATTGAAAAGTCATCTTCTTAGAGAGAGTGGAAGGTTGCTTGGAAAGAAAAAGAAGTTTGCTTGGGAAGGAGGAGAACCAAAGGTCAAAGGTCACCACCACCATCACCACCTGTGTTATTCAACTCCAAAGGGTCAGATCTTCATTAGAGGCAAGTGTTTGATAATTGCAATTTAAGTTCGTATATTGTCCATGTTAGGATAGTTATAAAAAGAGATGATTTTCATGCTTGGAAGATGAAAGGATATAGTTGTTAATGGATTTTTGGAATCTAAAAATATATAGGAATTAAACTCATGTTGTAGGTAGTTAGTAATCCAATAAATATTCATCAATCTGTGGAAGAAATTCTAAAAATAATTTAGTGTTCTTGAAGATAATATGTTGATAATTTTTTGGAAAAAGAGGCAAAAACGAGTGGAATGAGAAGAGCAAATTTGAAATGTTTAGATCTTCTTTTTTAGTGCATTTGGATGAGATTTAAGAAAAACTCAAAACACATACCTGACTCAATTTTTTGTGTAGAATCCAAATCTGAAGTCGGATTGATGATTTGAATAATTTTTGGATCTGATTTTTCTGAGTATTTAAAATATGAGAATTCATGATGTTGTTTCTTTTTAATGTTGGTTCTTATCCCAAAACTTTTGTAGATCTCCGGTGATTATTAATTGGATATTATGGGACATAGAGAAGATCAGTAATCCCTAGTTAAGATTTGAATTAATTTGATTGGGATTTAATTGATTAGAATTATGATAATTAAAGTTAAAGAGATTTCGGTTGCTAGATTCATGTGTTGGATTCTAATCTGTTTGTATGAGGATTAAGGATAGTTCAAGTAGGGGAGATTTAATATAACATCTGGGTAGCCTTAGGGTTACAATTTAAACATCAAGGACTGAGTTTAAGCTCATTATTGATTTCGCAAGGGCTGAGTGTAGTACAAGAGCGTAGTGGTATGGCTCCTGGATAGACATGGGAGTTTAGAACACATTTGGTTGAAAGAAGGGATGAGGTTATTCCGATCGCATATTTGAAGTTGACGAACCTCCTCGATCGACAAAGTTAAGTAGTAGTGTATTGGAGGGGTTCCTTGTTTGGATTTCGCTTTGCGAGACGCTCCGCGCATGAACCTTAACGACGTCGGGAGTGGAGAGATGTTATAGGATGCAAGGATAATTAAATTATGAAATAAAGATATGACATTTTAATACGTGGAATTTAAAGAGATATAATGCTACGTAAGGGAATAATCTAAGGTTAATGTGAGTACCTTGTTGTTAGTATACTATAGGTATGATAATACCTATTTGATTGATTAATGATTATGTGTATGACATACCTAGCTTACTTGCTATCGGTGGGAATTTTGCACGTGAGGGCAGTCATATCCTGATGAATCCATGGGATCTTTGATTTGTCGCTCGAGAACATAGGTCTATGAAAGACTTATCGGGGAGTTGATAAGTCCGCTGACTATGGGTACGTAGGTATGTGCGTGACCCATGGGTATGAGAACTATGTTCGCCTCCAATGATTGTGTTGTTGTTAATGGTTCGAGGTATCCTCACCGAACCTTTTGTCCCCTTTTCGGTGACCAGCGATATTGGGACATGATAGCAGAGTAATGCATTGCACCGCAGCTGTGACTCGGGGTGTCATATTATATATATATATATATATATATATATATATAATGGATGAAATGAATGAATGGATATTTATTATGGTTAAATCTATCTACGGTGATAATTGTAGATAACGGTGAATAGAGAAAGATAATTGAATTAAGTTAATGAATGTTTATTGAAAAACTTAATTCATATTAATGAGAAATGATTCATGTTAATGAGAAACGATGAGAAATGTAAATGAATAATAATGTGACGTATGGTATGGGACATATGGGGATTATGATATTGGGATGTAATTATAATATGGAGACTAGAAAAGAGGAACCATTAACTAGGAGGTTAATAGGAAACGTTAAGTGTGCACTCTAGTTGAGAGGTGAGAATGGCAAGTGAGAGTTGGGTCTAACATATACATAATAAAATATTTATTGCAGTTGTTAAATACTTGCTGTTTTAAAAATTATTTACACATTCGGGCTCTGACCCATTTCCTTGCATATTTTCTTTTCTATTGTATCTTCTATATCAGGTGTCCAGCAACAGGGACGCCAACCTTAGCGGATTACGACGAGCTATGGAGCTATGGAATATTTCTTAGACGCTTATCTTCATTTGATTCACCGTATTCTTAGTTAGGGCATGTCGCCCAAAGGATTCAGTTAACTCTTTTCTATCGGGGTCAAATACTATTGTATTCGGGTCTTTTTAATACATTTAATATTGTTGGGATTACTATAATGGATTAATATTATTTGGGAATGTTTATTCCAATTGCATTTAAATTCTTTTGTGTTATCTACTTGGTTATCAGTGTTGTAGAATAAAATGTGTTGTGTTATTCTTAAACTGGAAATGGATTTTGTTAAATTAAAATTTGAAAAGTTTTTAACACCAGCTTAATTGAGTATTGGGTGAGTTGTAAATGTTTTCGACAGTGATGCTAAGAATGAGCCAACTGTATATTCTGTTTTAATTTGGTATGGGACTGGCCACCCGGTATTTAATTAGGTGGGGTGTTACATGTGGCTGGGAACCTAAAAGGTTTTTACAAAACAAAAATAGATTTGGAGGAAAACGGGTCAGAGCCCGATGTGAAAAAAGTTTAAAAGTTTAGCAGGTGATTTAAATTACAATTAAACATCACATATTATAAACACGTTAGTTGCGTACTCTCACACGAGTTTCTTACCTCTCAACTACTGTACACGCCTAACGTATGCCCTTAACCCATCCTAGATATGCCACTGTCTAACTAGTTTGTACCACTCCTGCCTTCGCGTTATAACATAGAGTATCTACTCGTAATACCCAAATAAGCCATATTTATAACCCATGTTCACATTCATTAAATTACTCATCTCAAGTGTTAATTAAATTTTCATTCTTAACCCATTCAAATATCTTTGTTATTCACATCTACTAAGCAACAATGAACTAGTCACAAGCACATAAGTATGTCACTCTCAATACATAAATACATATATGTCACCCCTAGGCTAAGCTGCGGTGCACGCATACTCTGCTATCAAATCCATGTACATCACGTACGTAAGAATCACGTGTTCCGAGTCACTCAGGAACCGTCTAAATACAAATCTCACATATTGGAGGCGAACATAATTCACATACCCATGGGTCATGCACATACCTACGCTCCCAAGGTCATCTGACTTATCAACTCACAAATAAGTCATTCACAACCCTATGTCCTTAAGGTACCAGTCTAAATCCCCCGGAAGGCACACAAGGATTAGAGGGTCCTTTCCAAAATAAAACTAACCTCCCGTGATAGCAAGTATGGTATGTATGTCGTACACATAAGAAATCCAAACACTAGGTATTCACACACCTAAGTAATCATATATCAATATAGATGTTCACACATTTCATCTTGTTAATCTCGTACGTAGCAAGTTTACCCCGAAACGTTACACATAATATATATTCCGATTGATAAATCTCCCGTCGTATCAATTTGGGTACTTAAAACTATCTCAAAAGGTTACTAGATTTCTTATTAATTTCAAATGTTATCTAAGCACTTAAAGTCACTCCGTTCCTGACCTTAACCTTATATCATCCTCAATTCTCAATATAGTTCCAATTCGAACGTTTTCTAACCATACCTCACTCGGTAGAACCTCGTATGTAATATCAATCAATCCAATAAGTTATAGCATTCTCCGATAATAACTAAGGCCCTACTGACTTTAGTTAAGTCCCACAATGTCATTTTAATCTCCCTAATAACCAACATCAGCTTTGGAATAATCATTAAACCTTAAAGAGAAACAATTGTCAAAACTCAGATGGTATCGATCGATCGAAGGAAAGGGTTCGATCGATCGATCGTTCGATCGATCGACATTCTTGAGTCGATCGATCGACCAAGCAGGTATCAACCCAGAATTTTTTAACAGTTACGGGTTCTCCACTTTTTACACCTCAAACTTTTTATTCTAGCATCCAAAACTCATAACTAAATATACTTATCAACCTACTAACATGTTTACATCATTCCCCACATTTTAGATTCATCAAATCAACCTATAACATCAATTTCTTGAATCAAAATACCCAATTTACATATAAAAACCTAGTTTTTCCTATTTCTTCAAGAACATCACATAATTCAATAATAATTCAATCATATTTTCATAATTCTCTACCCATAAATCATAAATTCGTGGTTATTATCATCTCCAACATTTACTACATGCAAGTCCTATCCCGATTTTGATTTTAAACCTTTCAATTCCATTCAATTTCCATTTTTCTTGATAAATATTAAAATCTATGAAAACATGTAAACTATATGCTTTAAATCTTTGCTAGATAAACCACTTGCCTGTAAATCTGATGTTCTGATCCGTTGTTATTGTTCAAGGGTTGGTCCTCTCTTTTTTTCGTTCACAATTCTGTCCAAATTGGTGTTGGTGGATGGTGGTTTTGGTTTAGGGACTTTTTGTAACCTCTCCTCTAACTCACGTAGCCCACCTCTTTGTTTTTGGATGATAATGGCCCTAATGGACTTTCTAATAATATATAAATAAACTCTAAAATTCGTGTGTCTAGATTCCTTAATTTTTAAAATTACCAAAATACCCTTCCGGGTTGCCGGTTAGGCCTAAAAATGCCACGGGACCAAAACTGAACTCCCGGCTAGTGTTTTCTGACTATCTAGATCCTTCTGGACAAGTTGGCGCACTCAAAAAGCTCATACGGATGACATAAAAATAAAGTACTTTCAAATCCATTAAGTTAGGTCCTAACACGACTATTTTTTACTCACGACAATTTTAATAGATTCAATGATCACATATTACTATAATCACTCAGTAATATTCAACAACATCATAATAACCAAATACTGACTCTCGTCTCGCTAGTATTTAAATCCGAATAATTTTCCAATTAATTATTCCAAATTAATTTATTAAATCCCAGATTAAAAGCAATTCCATTTAATTAACCTCATAATTAAAAGACATAAAAATACGGGGTGTTACATACTTCCCCTATAATAACGGAATTTCGTCCCGAAATTCGAAAAAGTAAGGCATACCTGGAAAAATTATGTATCCTCTAGTACTCAAAACAAAATATATAGAAATGCCCAATCACTAAAGCCCTCGCTTCGCAATAAGCTTGTTTAACAATCTTGATACTTTATCAGTTATAGGGTTACACTTCAATAAATGCACTTCACGTTGTGCTCTTACTAAAAAACATTTAATTAAAAATAGCCTATACATCATTGGCCGCATTATCTCAATATTATTGTGAGTCCGCACCTCACTACGCATTAACTCTCGCGTTTATCAAAACACTAAACTCCCATCCTGGAAGAAATCAATAACACATCTGACTACTCTTGCCCATTCTTTGAATCTCTGTTCCCGACATTGTGACTTTTACACAAGGGAAAACCACTTCAGCCGGTTGGTGTTACACAAACATTTTTAAGCACCTTGTCCAATATAAATAGATACGGGTGCTTTCCCCCAACTCTACCATTAGGTAATATCTTCTCCCCATTACTATAATATACCTCACTTACTAGCTATACCTGTTTTGAAAATGAAATGATCACAATGAATCCAGAATTTCTTTCATACAGTTCCACCAGTCGTCAATCACCTTGCACCTATACCTCAGGCTATAGGTGATACAACCCTCAGAACAAAGTGTTATTTCCTCCACGTCTTGCTACCCCACGTTGAAGGTGGATTTCGGGGATCTCCTATTGGTTCTGAATAATACTGCATAGGACCACGTTCCGGCGTGTTCACTATCTAATAGTGTAAATCACCCAAGTATATAATCATTTCTCTCCTTTTGGACAACCTGTCCCACATATTCGAAGGAACTCGTTACTTATCTATAAGTTGGCAACCCCTCAAGGAAATTTACCAAATTGACTCTTCCATTGCTAAAATCGTCTGCTTGATACGAAATCATTTGGTTGAACATCTAATCTCAACCGTTCTACTACTTACTACACCCCTTTCAATTTCGACCTTCACATATAGTTCTTCCCGTTAAGTGATACTTAATGATCTTCTTTTTCTCTCCGAGTATACCTAAAAGTTTCGACCCTTGCACTTTTCACCACGTTGTGCACATCTGGACGTTTTATACCTTATTGATATCTTCATTCTATTTACTCTTGAGTCACCCTCAACATTCGTTTGGTCGGAACTCTACTCCAAATTGCCCATAATAATTAAATATTTGCCTTCTCAAGAGGTATCCCTTTATTAAATGTCTTTCCACTGCCTTTTCACCAAATTCGGACGTGCTACACTGATTACACATTATATTCATTAACACCTTTTCTTACGACGTTTAATCCCATAAGTAATAATATTACCCACCTATGTCCCTTCTTCCAGCGATTACTGCATTAGCAAACTAAGATGTCTACACCCCTTATAACCCAATCATACGGTTTTTAAACATTACATACGCTTCATACATTTTCCAAACTCATTATTGCCGCTGCGTTTACAACGTGGCTATACCACTCGGGCGTTCTCAATCACCTCTGAATTTGAAATCCTAAATCCTTCTTAACCTCAATGCTCCCTTCAACACGCCGTGACAAAACCAACATTATCAGTACTTACATCGTAATTCACTAACAACTGGCTCTACTGGCCTTACATAATAATTTACCCCTTGTTACTTCCAGTTATTACTATTTACTTCTATAACGATTGAGGTACCCAATTCATGGACGAATGGTCAAACATCTCCCTACTACCAACCTTATTCTAGTTTCATGCGTGGGATGTCTCACAAAGCGAAATCCAAATAAGGAATCCCCACGATACACTACTACCTAACATTATTGGTCATCGGGATCCGTTAAGCTCTCAGTCCATAACATGTACCCCTATATTCTCGTCTTTTAACAACAAAGTTACATCTTCTTCCGAAATTTCACTTAAACAAGGAATTCCTTCTGAAAGACACTTTCTCTTGACATTGATGGTAATCACATTCCATATACACCATTCAAATAAAATCGGGGCTCTCAAAATACTGTCCCCAGACACACAACTATGAGCATAAACTCCTAAATCTCTAAAGGGTGATAAAACGATGCACTCTTCTTATTACGACATCCCGAGCGTTAATTATAATAACCAACTAAACCTTTCCGCTGACTAGTAAACCAATTACATACGAATCATAACAATTAAATCCCTACGCATACTGGGATTAAATATCCGAGACCATTATAACTTTATGAAATAACAATAATAGATATATATATATACAGAAGTACAATTACGAGCCCGGCCCTCTCACATATGGGGTCGCGCAAGAACGAAATATTCTACCTCAAGGTAGTAACCCCGATAAGCTTACAATACCAGCACACTATCGGTACAATCATATATAAAACCACAATTAGGATAATATCATACTCGTATAAAACAACACTAAAACAAGTAAATTCAATAAAGTATATACCGCTATCAATATACCCATTCATCCTCCGCGGATGACAATAAAATAACCCCAACACTATCAGGGAAAATATTCACATAATTGATAAAATTGTCGATACTCACTAAACTCGACTCTCAAGCAAAAATAACAGTAATAACAATTGTAGCAACTCGTTCATGCCATAAACAACATGCAACCTCATATGAGAATATAGCTCATATATCTATCCTGACAATCGTCCTGGCTGCTCAAATGGTTCCTGGACTTAACACACCTGTCCGTACCAAGCCGAATATTTCAAAAACTATTGCCCTTGTCAGGCACAATACCTTGATCCCTACACTTGCATTGGGAAACATTTATAACGCACTGGTTTCACTCCCCACAAAATATCTCTACTCATACTCCACTTATCTTCGGTCACAGTGACCATGTTAAGGTGGTCCTTCTCTCGGACGTTGGTAGTTTCGACCCTGATGACTACCTCGATTTTTCCCTTAGCTTGATGGACCTAAGGAACATGCTACTAGTTTCGGCATCTCTTACTGAAATCACCATCACTCAGTAATAATTCAGCTATCCGAATCATTTTAACGGATTCTCCATTGGGTCTTACCCTTGTGGTGATTCACCAACACCGTTTCCCCCAGTCTTACTCTATATGAATTCCTCAATTCTTTCATCTCCCCACCCAAGGAAACGTTTACCACCAAATTAACACTACACAAAATTATTACCATCTGCATTGATCGTCCAAGCAGAATTTCCCCAGAAGAGCTAACAATTCTTCTTGTACACAAATTCTCCCTTTAATATCCTCTTTTCCATTTCACTTACTTCACCCGGTGTAAATTTCGCTACATAACTAAATTTCTCCTCACAAAGTGATCTCTGTCCGGCCCACTTTTGTGAGTTCAGAATAATATTCGCCTTTCACCCTGCACATCTGATGGAGGAACTTATGGTCAAACCTTATGTGTACGCCTTCTCTCGACATCACATTCCACTTCTAAGTGTGGCTATTGTCTCTCACCATTGAAACTTCGCTCTCATGAGCCAAGAAAAATTTACCTTAAATTTCACTTTGGATTGGCCATCCCCCGTATGTCCATCCTTTGGATATATTACGTTCGTTTGGCTAGCACACGCCATCTCCGCATCTCGAGTATTTCCATTACTGGTTCTCTTCAATGTTTCACCTAACTCTTTCTCTCCCATTCCAACCTTGTTGGGTGAGTCTAATTTGACCCCACTTCTACAATAGTTGTGCCTAGAAGTCACAAGTCGCGCCTTGGCCGTCTGTACCGTCCTGGACTTTCGTGCCATAATATGGGTGACTTCAACTACCGTTTTCCTTCTTTAATAAATTTAATAACATCAACTGATCCTTGCCTCCTGCTATTCGCCCAACTGTTTTCGCTTGACGTACTACATTGTTCGGCACACGAACACACCCGAATGCAAATGAGATCCACTATCATATATATCATAGCAGGAGAACGAAATATCACCAAAGAAATCAACAATCCTAAACATAGGGCTCTACATCAAAGAAAGCTATGTTGGAAGCATAATAAGCCGCACAGGTCCTAAAGGATACTAGAACCTGATGCTGTGATACCACCTGTGACACCCCGTTTAATTAAATATCGAGTAGCTACTCCTTTATTAAATTAATAAAACATATGAAGTTGGTTCAGTCTTAGCATCACTGTCGAAAAACATTTAATTAATTACTAGCCACCTAATATTTAAAAAGAGAGATGCAAAATTTTATTAATTAAGCCAACAATTAAACAAGAATTTGTTTAATAAACCAACAATCGCATAACCAATCTCATATACATTCTCAACGAGATGAAATCAAATAAGTCTGGAGTAAACACTCCAGTAATAAAGATGCCAGAGTAAATAATGTCGCAATACAAGAGTCTGAATAAATAATAAACCAAGGACTGAAATCATGAAAGTCTATAACTACAATCTCTAAATAAGAATGGGTGACATGCCCTAACTGATACAAATGACTCTGAAGGAATCAAGAATAAAATGAGAACGTCTACTACCAAGATCCTGTAACTTCCACAACAGCTATAGCTCTTCATCAGAATGGAACTCCTATGCTTGGCGTCCCTGTGGCTGGACACCTAAAAGGTTTTTACAAAATAAAAATAGATTTGGAGGAAAATGGGTCAGAGCCCGATGCTAAAACAGTTTAAAAGTTTAGCAAGTGATTTAAATTACAATTAAACATCACATATTATAAACACGTTAGTTGCGTACTCTCACATGAGTTTCTTACCTCTCAACTACTGTGCACGCCTAACGTATGCCCTTAACCCATCCTAGTTATGACATTGTCTAACTAGTTTGTACCACTCCTGTCTTTGCGTTCTAACATAGAGTATCTACTAGTAATACCCAAATAATCCATATTTATAACCCATGTTCACATTCATTAAATTACTCATCTCAAGTGTTAATTAAATTCTCATTCTTAACCCATTCAAATATCTTAGTTATTCACATCTACTAAGAAACAACGAACCTGTCACAAGCACAAAAGTATGTCACTCTCAGTACATAAATACATACATGGCACCCCCAGTCTAAGCTACGGTGCATGCATACTCTGCTATCAAATCCATGTACATCACGTACGTAAGGATTACGTGTTTCGAATCAATGAGGAACCGTCTAAATAAAAATTACACATATTGGAGGCGAACATTGTTTACATACCCATGAGTCACGCACATACCTACGCTCCCAAGGTCAGCTGACTTATCAACTCACAAGTAAGTCATTCACAGCCCTATATACTTAAGGTACCAGTCTAAACCCCCCCGAAGGCATACAACGATAAGAGGGTCCTTTTCCAAAATAAAACTAACCTCCCGTGATAGCAAGTATGGTAGGTATGTCATACACATAATAAATCCAAACACTAGGTATTCACACACCTAAATAATCATATATCAATATAGATGTTCACACATTTCATCTAGTTAATCTCGTACGTAGCAAGTTTACCCCGAAACATTACACATAATATATATTTCGATTGATAACTCACCCATTGTATCAATTTTAGTAATTAAACCTATCTCAAAAGGTTACTAGATTTCTTATTAATTTCAAATGTTATCTCAGCACTTAAAGTCACTCCGTTCCTACCCTTAAGCTTATATCATCCTCAATTATCAATATAGCTCCAATTCGAACGTTTTCTAACCGTACCTCACTCGGTAGACCCTCGTATGTAATATCAATCAATACCATAAGTTATAGCATTCTACGATAATAACTAACGCCCTACTAACTTTAGTTAAGTCCCATAGTATCATATTAATCTCCCTAATAACCAACATCGGTTTTGGAATAATCATTAAACCTTAAAGAGAAACAATTGTCAAAACTCAGAAGGGATCGATCGATCGAAGGAAAGGGGTCGATCGATCGATCGACATTCTTGAGTCGATCGATCGACCAAGCAGGTATCAACCCATAAATTTTTGACAGTTACGGTTTCTCCACTTTTTACACCTCAAACTCTTCATTCTAACGTCCAAAACTCACAACTAAATATACTAATCAACCTACTAACATGTTTACATCATTCCCCACATTTTAGATTCATCAAATCAACCTATAACATCAATTTCTTGAATCAAAATACCCAATTTACATATAAATACCTAGTTTTTCCTATTTCTTCAAGAACATCACATAATTTAATAATATTTATATAATTCTCTACCCATAAATCATAAATTCGTGGTTATTATCATCTCCAAAATTTACTACATGGAAGTCCTATCCCGATTTTGATTTTAAACCTTTCAATTCCATTCAATTTCAATTTTTCATGATAAACCTTCAAATCTATAAAAACATGTAAACTATATGCTTTGAATCTTTGCAAGATAAACCACTTGCCTGTAAATATGATGTTCTGATACGTTGTTGTTGTTCAAGGGTTGGTCCTCTCTTCTTTCCGTTCACAATTTCATCCAAATTGGTGGTGGTGGATGGTGGTTTTGGTTTGGGGACTTTTTGTAACCTCTCCTCTAACTCACGTAGCCCACCTCTTTGTTTTTGTCTGATAATGGCCCTAATGGACTTTCTAATAATATATAAATAAACTCTAAAATTTTTGGGTCTAAATTCCTTAATTTTTAAAATTACCAAAATACCCTTCCGGGTTGTCGGTTAGGCCTAAAAATGCCCCGGGACCCAAACTAAACTCCCGCCTAGTGTTTTATGATTAGCTCAAACCTTCCAGACATGTTGGCGCACTCAAAAATCTCATACGGATGATATAAGAATAAAGTTCTTTTAAATCCATTAAGTTTGGTCTTGATAGACTGACACACGCATCCCAACTAAATTACTGAAACTGCCGTATTTTTTACTCACGACAATTTTAATAGATTCAATGATCACATATTGCCATAATCACTCAGTAATATTCAACAACATCATAATAACGAAATACCGTCTCTCGTCTCGCTGGTATTTAAATCCGAATAAATTTCCAATTAATTATTCCAAATTAATTTATTAAATCTCTGATTAAAAGCAATTCCATTTAATTAACCTCATAATTAAAAGACATAAAATTACGGGGTATTACAGCTGAGGATAAGGGTTTCTAAGAGAAGATGAGAGAATATTAATATCGAACTTCATCTTCTAGTGAGGCCGAATTATCTGGTCAAGATGACTCTTCTATTCACGTCATCTCTAATAGAGATAAACTGACTGTTAATCCAACTACCGTTCCTATCTCGACCATGATCGCTCAAGGATTTCATGAGAGATTCCTAGATGGGGCCAGTTCCCCTGAGGAAGCTGACGGTGATGCCAATTCCGAGGTTGAAGATCCAATTGACACTTCTTATACTAGATCTTTCATCTTTACTATCAAGGAGACTCATCTTCTTTTATGGAGACACTCGTACGACATTAAGCCTGATGTTTCTATGAGGATCCCGAACGAGGACAAGAAAGTAGTCCAAGGTCGGGAGGGAAAAATTGCCATTTATGATCAAATGTTCAGGGTCAGTGTCAGATTACCTTTCCACCCTACCAATTTGAGCTATCTTGTCTGTACTAGGGGTTGCACCTTCCCAGATGACCCCAATTCTTAGAGAATAATCCTCGAGTATTTCTCTTTATGGAAGAATACCTTTACAAATGATCCTTTAGTCGAGCTTTTTACAGCCTGCTATAACATCTCATCTTCAACCAATCAAGCCAACTATTTTTATTTAGGGGCCAGAAAACCAGACAAAAAGATTATTCAAGTGTCCCAAACATCCTATCATTATTGGAAGAAAATATTCTTCTTCGTCTCTAGAGCGTGGGAGTTCTTAGCCGAGGCCGACAAAGGTGAGGATGACTGGGCTAACCCTTCCATGATGATGAAGTTGGACCCCGATCTCAGCCTTGAGGAACGTGATATAGTTGACTATATGAGGGATTAAGGGAACAAGGGTGCCCTTCCCAAATTTAAGGATCTCATGGTCCCTGAGTATCTTGAGGAGTCCGACCTAGGGGTGGCCCCTTCGACGAGCTATGTGAGTTACTTGAACCCTAGTCTTCCCTCGTCTTCTGATATTATTTCTAATATTTTTTCTTTTTCTTTACAGATCGTCCTCCTAACATTTCAAACGAGGTTTGTAATATGACGTCTCCCAATCTTCTATCTGGCTTGGGCAAGAAAAGTAACAATCAACTCATCAAAAATCAACAATTGGGGGGGGGGGGGGGTCGAGCGACCTGAGGTCACCCATAAAAGAAAAGAACACATGGCCACCAAAGACACTCGGCTTGACCTATAGACGAGGCAGAGGGTCGTCACTATAGAGCTCCAGGATCTTCTTCATCTTTTGAATATTTTTGGCAACTAATCTAGCCCATGTGAAGTCTGAACCAAGTTTGTTGATCTTTAACGTCTCGACATCAAAGGCTATTATGTTTGACGCCCCCTCAGAGGCTGACTATGAATTCTTAGGGAAAAGTCCCCCTTCAAGGTTTATAACTTTGGCCTCCACTATATGGCACCAGTATCTATCTCATACTTCCCTGAGTCATCTCGTCTCATAATATTTATTATTTTATCTTATCCCAATTTCTTTAATTTTGTAGTCTTTATGCGTCCCTACCTTGGCCACCAGGTGGATGGCTAAAAATTAGCAAAAACTTCAAGATGCCGACGAGGCAATCCCATCTGAAGCCAACCTGGAGCAAAAGCTAAAGGAGCATAGGGCCGAGCATAAGAAGGCCATCGAAGATTTGAAGATGGAGCATAATAACCGATTAAAATGCATTGAAAGACAAGGACAAAGCTTTGCAGGCCCAATCCACCAAGTTTCAGGCTGATCTTGCTACCGCTATTCAAAGGGCCAAGGACGAGGCCATTGAAGCCTATAAGGCTTCAAATGAATTTCAAGACTTCGACCTGGAATATCTTGAAAGGAGGATTAAGACGGCCTGTAGTTGGGTCATCCTAAAGTTTGTTGAGACTGTCTTATCTATTTGTCCATCATTGGAGGCGCCTAACATTAGGGACCCCCTTTACACTAAGGACTTATCGTATGTTGAGTCCTCGACCGCTGTCGAGGGAGAAGGGACATCTGCCGACCCTCCCACTAAAGTAGATAACATCAATACTGGGATGGCAACTGTAGTTGGGGATGATGCTGAGATGAAAGTCAACACTGAGCTGACTCAGTAGGGTGGCCGCCTGTGGCTGATACCTTTAATTTTGTAATTGTCCCCTTTTTGTTTTAGGAACACTTCTAAACTTGTTTCTTAACTTATTTAACTGTATCATCGTATTTGAAAATGAATGAATGATATTTCCTCTCATTATTTATTAATTGTCTTTGCTTGTTTGCATGTATATCGTCGTCTGATATTTTAATCAAGTAGCCATAATAAAATGGTTTAAAACCTTGAACCACCGAGTATAAATGAATAATCACACATCGTCTCATCCTCAAATGATACAAAACATGCTGATTTTTAATTCACCAAATTATGGTGTTTGCATCACAGGTCGCCTCTCGTCATTTTGAGAGTGTATGGATGAGAGCTGTCTCATCCATGCATTGTCATCTCGACCGAGTGATTTTTTCCACGAAATTAATGATGTTTAACATGAATCACAATAAAGTGATTTTTAAATTTTTATTCACCAAATTATGGTGGTTACATCATAAGTACCCTCTCGTCGTTTTGAGAGTGTATGGATGAGAATCATCTCGTTCATGCACCGTCGTCTCGACCTAGAGAGTTCTTCCACCAAATTAATATTGTTTAACATGAATCACAATAAAGTGATTTTTAAATTTGAATTCACCAAATTATTGTGTTTGCATCATAAGTCCCCTATCGTCTTTTTGAAAGTTTATGAATGAGAATCATCTCGTTCATGCACTGTCGTCTCGGCCGAGAGAGTTCTTCCACCAAATTAATGATGTTTTTAATACATTCCCCCCTTTCGGTGTTATCTAGATTCCATGGATTAGGTTAACCTTTTCTGTACTATCATGTCACCGAGAGTGAGTAGGATCTACTTCACCACGAATGATGTTCTGTAGCTTAGGATGATCTAATACATTCAATCTAAAATCATTCAAACAATAAAATAGGAGAGAACACTTGGAAATTTTTCATTCATAATCTGATTCTTATATACATAAACAAACAAAATTGATACAAAACTCTTACGGATAAATTTTTTTGAGATGGTCAGCATTCCATGGATTGGACAATGGCTCTCCATCTAAGTTCTCTAGCCAATACATTGCTAGAACCACCTCTTCAATCACTCGGTAGGGACCATGCCAGTTAGGATGAAGCTTATTGGGCTTCTGCCAATTCTTCTTTAGAACTAGGTCTCCTACTGCTAATGGACGGGCCTTCACTCTCTTATTATAAAAACTTGTTGTTCTTTACTGATAGGCATCTTGCCTAACCATAGCAATTTCTCTTCATTCTTCTATAAGATCCAAATCTAGTCTTCTTTCTACCATATTCTCCCTTGGGTAATATGTTTGGACCCTGTGAGTTGGGAGACCAATCTCCATCGGCACCACAGCCTCGGATCCATAGGCTAGCATGAACGTAGTTCCCCCCATTGGTTTCCTCTTTGTTTTCTTATATGCCCATAAGATGACATGAACCTCATCGGTCCATCTCCCTTTGGGTTCTCCCAATTTTTTCTTGATTCCATCAAGAATTGTTCTGTTCGTCACCTCTATCTGCCCATTAGCCTGGGGTCGGCCCGACTTTGAAAATAACTGTTTGATGCTAATTCACTCACAGTATTTCTCGAGGGAGATTTTCTTAAAATGCTTCCCATTATCAGAAATTAGAGTTTTTGATAGGTCGTATCTATAAATGATGTTTTTCCAAATGAATTAGAAAGCTTTCTTCTCCGTGATCGTGATCATCGCCTCTGCCTCCACCCACTTTGAAAAATAATCAATTGCTATAATCAGATAGCGGTAATTATTCATAGCCCTCGGTTATGGACCTACCAAATCAATCCCCCTGACTGTAAATAACTAGGGGACGTGATAGAAGTCAGAGGCTGGCGAGGTTGGTGGGGAATGGTGGCAAACCTCTGGCAGTAGTCACACTACTTCACATATGCAGTTGCATCCTTGGCTAGTGTCGGCCACCAATATCCCTGAATGATGATCCTCTTTGCTAATGACATTCCTCCTATGTTATTGAAGAAATATTCCTCGTGTACATCTTTCAATGTATATTCTACCGCATATGTATTAAAATATCTGAGTAGAGGGAGTAGGAATGCTTTTTTATACAGGATGTATCCGATGATGGAGAATGTTGTCTCTTTGTACCTCAGCTTATTTTTATCGGCTTTAGAATCAGGAAGCTCCCTATCTTTGATGTATCGGGTGATAGGATCCATCAAACAAGCTCCCATGTTCAAATTCAAAAAAAATTCCATAGTGCCCTCTTCCTCTTCAAAGGTCGCCCAATATAAGATCTCTACCGTCACTGACCTTCAGATTTCTATTCTTATGGCAAAAGCTAACCTTTCCAAAGCATCGAATTGGTTGTCAACTAGCCGAGGTATCCTCTTCAGCTTCACCTCTCTAAGTTTCTTCAATGATGATTTTACCCTTCCCAGGTATTTGGCCATTCTACCATCCTTGGACTCATATGTAAGGACAAAATTTACAATTGAGTCCGTTGTATTTTTATCTGACTTATTCCCAGAACAAAACACGTTTGAGTCATAGGTTGTTTTTTTATTGTCACGATCCCACACAGACTATGACATATCGAAGTTCATTCAAGATGTTTCGACAAAGCGTTAAATATTTATCATGCAAATTTATAGTGCATATTTTGTCTTCAAATTTAATTGCATTCTGAATTAACTTAAGTATGAATGCGTAATTTTAATGGGACTTGGAATTTATTTTAAAATGTTTTTATAAGAGTTTGAAATCGTTTACACTTCTTTTTATTCTGATAAGGACGGATTATAGTAGTATTTTATTGGTATTCTAATTCGTTGCGTCGCTCAAACGACCTGACCAGTTGTTCGAGCGAGATGGCATTATCATTCAAACGACATGTCCATCTCGTTCGAGTGACATGTTAAAGTCACTTGAACGAGTCAACGCCTCAAGAAATTTATTAAAGGTGTGTTTCTATCAGAATTTTGTAAGTGTGCATTCTGCACAAATAGTATGCAAACACAACGTTGTTTGCACATGTTTTCTAAGGTTTTCTAAGACAAATACATACGTGCAGGCGTAAGGTTTACAAGCCATATCGGGGGACACCGAGACATATGTGGAGGAAAGTGTTGTGGAGGATCATCATGGAAGAAGGACTTTCTGCGTGGGCACTTTGAGAGGAGTGGTTAAAGATCAAAAGAGCATAAAGTCTCGTGGGGATCGAGTCTTTGAGTAAGATTTGTGTTTGTTCCTTATAAATCCACATTCATAGTGATTATTTGGCTTGGGCAACCCGAGGTTTTTTCCTTTTTTGGTTTCCTCGTACATCAGACGTTATGATCATTCTTTTCCTTACTTTACTTGCTTTAATCACCAGATGCATGTTTAAGATTAATCAAGATAAATTTTGGTTAAGTTAAAATTGGTGCACATAAAATTTATAAAAGAGTTTTTCAAAAAGAAAAAGTATTTCATCATACTTAAAACAAAGTCTGATTTGAAAATTAAGGGGCCTTCAAATTTATATCAGAGCTAGAAACATATTTTTATTGTGTTGATCCCTTTTTGATGTTAAGGATGAATTTTGGTGGTTTTGAAAGTTTTTGTGCTCCTATTTTTGATGGCACAAATTATGCTTATTGGAAAATGCGAATGAGAAGTGATTTAAAATCCATTGATGAGCGTGTGTGGTTAGCGGTTGAAAAGGGTTGGCCGCCATCAGTCACATGAGAGGGTGAGTTCACTAGTTTAAAACCCATTGAGTCATGAACTAAGGATGCACATAGGCTTGCACTATACAACTCTAAAGGTTTGGACATTATTTCCTCACATGTCACACCTGAAGAGTACAATAGAATCATTACTTGTGAAACATCAAAAGAGACTTGGGATACACTTGAACTCACTCATGAGGGCACGAGTACGGTTAGGGCATCTAAGTTACAAAACCTCACTGTACAGTTTGAGACACTTAAGATGTCAGAAAGTGAGTCATTTGATGTGTTTTACGCTAGGTTGTCTAATATTGCCAACTCGCCGTTTAACTTAGGAGAGAAGATTCCTGACAACCGTGTGATGAAAAAAAAATTGAGATTTTTGCCGAGTAGGTTTGATGAAAAAGTGACCATTTTAAACTCCTTAGGTACGCTTGAATCGATGAAACTAGAAGAGATTGTAGGTGACCTACAAAACTATGAACTCAATATGTTTACCTCCAAGCAAGTGCCAAAGACAAAAAAGATAATTTCTTTGAAAGACCGAAAGGAGGAAACTAAAGTTTCGGATGGCAAATATGATTTTGATTTTGAGGATATCGCCTCGTTGGTGAAGAAGTTAAAAAAGTTTCTTAAAATTCAAAAGCAATCAAAAGTTGTCAAAATTTTTGAGAAATTCAAGAATAACATGGTAGATTCCACCACTAAAGATAAGAGTGAGAAATTTAATAGGTTTGAGTTTGATAGGTGTTTTGGGTGTGAGGGGTATGGTCACAAGGTTGCTGAGTGTCCCACTAGACCTAAGAAAGAGGGAAAGAAATCGATTGCATATAATGCCAACTTAAGTGATAGTGATCCGGAATAGAGAGAGATTTCTCCCATTGAGCGTAACTTCATTGTGTTATGTGATAAATGATGATAAATATTCCCACAAAGATACTCATGTGCATGACACTTCCGAGGCCGTTGAGAGTAAATCCCAAATTTGTGAGGGTAGTGAGAGTGAGGAGGAGGAGATTGTTGTGAAATATTTGTAAGTTTCATTAACTGAGTTGTATGTCGAGGAGATAAAAGTGAAAATGGAATTGCAATCTAGGTTGAATGAGCATGCCATAGAAAATAATGATGTTTTGATTGAGTATCTTAGGGAACAAGAGATAAAGCTAAGGGAAAAGCTAGAGTACGTTAAGAAAGAGAGAGATAGCCATCGTGGTTTTATGGAGGCATTGAAAAAGGAGGTGCTAGAGTTTGAGGAGTCTAGGCGTGTGCTTGAGTCTAGGATTTGTGACTTGGAGGCAAGTTGAATGACTCGAGTAAGTTTAAGTTTGGCTTGGAATCTAGGTCAGAAAAGTTGGATAGGATGTTAGGCACCATCCAAGTTAAGAGAGATAGGTTTGGTATAGGCTATGATGATCACATTGTTCCCACTCCTAAAGCCAATACCAATCGTGTGAGAGAGCCCACTAGGAACATGAGGAGAGGTCGATATTTTGATAATCATTCATGTCGTGTTTACACTTGCACACATTGTAGTAGGAAAGGTCACCTTAGACGTTTTTGTTATGATCCTAGGAATGCCCTTAGGAAGTTTAGGAATATAGTCGTGTCGGTTCTCGAAACCCCCATTAGTCAAGTCACACCAATCGGACTTAGAGGCTTTAGGACTAAAACTTTATGGTTCTCATTTGGTTGTACTTTATTATTCCCAAGCTAGATCTAATGGATGATTGTGTTGCCATGTTTATCAAGCGCTAGTCTTTGCATCATGTGTTATATTTTGCTAGTGTTATGACATGTGTATCATTTTCTATTATAATCTTCATTTATTGAGTCTTATTTAAAAAATACAAAAAGGTTTTATTTTTGATAACATTTTTTTTGAAAAATTCAAAAAGATTTTTGGTTTTAAATATTTTTGATAAAAATTCAAAAAGATTTTATTTTTGGTTCAAAAATATTTTTGACAAACACAAAAAGATTTTCAATTTATTTTTGTGTTGCGAGTTTACATGGTTTATGTGGCATATTGTTGTGCTTGGACCCCTTTCCTTTCATTATCTATGTGGCTAGGACATTTGATAATAATTATTGATGCTTAGAATGATCTTAACCATTGTATTATGGGGTTGTTTCGAAGTTGATGCGCTTTTTGATTCCAACTTTGTTTATATGCCATAGTTGCATACATGCATGAGTTTATATGGATGTTTGACTACGCTCACATATTATAGTTTGGTGAGGCATTCTTATCTCAATTTTATCATCTATGCGCAAGTCGACTTAAGGAGGAGGTGTGCATGTAAGAACCGTTTACCTTAAGGATATTGTATTAAAAAAATGATGAACGTTCATGGGAAAGGGTCGCGAGATTGTAAAATTGACTCATTGTGAAAGCCATCATCTAAAAGAGCCCAAAAAATTAAAGGCGATCAAAAAGAATCATATGCCAAAATTATGTTCATTCCAAAAGGAAAATATGATATATATTTGAGGTAGTTTGGATGGATAATTTAAACGGGTTTTCACCGTGAATCCTAATGTTGAAAAATCGTATCATGACGCTATTGTTTGTAGAATCGTCAAAAATCTCAATTTGTGTGCATGGTATTTGTTTAGTTCATTAAGCTTGCACTTTCAATGTCACGTATGGCTAAGATAAAGTTTGACGATTTATTACTATCAATTAGAGCTTATTGATCATTTCGATGTGTTGGAATTGTGATTCATCTGTTGTAGTTCATGCCCATACATTCCATGTTCGTGTTTGAGCACATCGATACTATGTTAGCATGTAACTCATATTGTTTTTGTTATTTTCACTACTATTTTTTCTACTGTATTGCAGTTTTCTGCCACTTCCAGTTAGTTTTTTAAGAATTTTTTTTGATGGAAAAACTGTTTAATTTTTAGAACTGGATGTGAGAGTTTGATTTTCTTATTCGAGCAAGAAATAGATGTCGCGTGAAGCTATCTCGCAAGGAGCCTCTGTCATTTGAACAACAAGGTTGTCTCGTTCAAGCAACCCTCTGGAATTTTTTTTCCTTCTGTTCAGTACCTTGTTCTTGGTTGACATTAGGTTTTGCTACTTTTGGGTTACTTCTGGATAATGTTTTATATGCAGATTATCATTGATCATATTTTACTGCATTGTGTTCGTTTAGTCACACCTGCTTAGATTGCTAATTCCTGCTACGTGCTTACTATTTGCTAGCTACAAATTTGATATTGTTGATCATTATTAGTTGGTTGTTTCATTGATATATATATATATATATATATATATATATATATATATATATATATATACTTCATTGATTATCTTATTCTAGATATGTTTATATTTTCACCGGGTTGTCTATTCGAGACAAAGAAGGGGGGGATGTATATGATGTTGGGGGAGAGTTTGTTTGATGAGTAGATACATTTGTTGCATTATTTTTTGGGATCATATATGTGATCATATTCTTTTATGTTTGTATTGATTGGTTTACACAAATTGTCATGATATTGTTTTTGCATCGATACAAATTGGTATCCTGATTTAGATGTTTACATATTGATATCACGTTTTTCTCACATAACAAATTATTGGGATTTAATTTTACATTTGAAATATATCATTTGTTCCTCCATACTTCACTAGGTATTTGTCTGTTTTATGTGTGTAGGTATTCTTTGGAGATTCGATATTTCAAAACTACATCACATTCAGGCAGTTCATGATTATTGGACCATCATTTACTAGTCTTGTCCTGTATTTTTTCTTTTCGGTTTATGGGATGGGATTTAGGTGTCATACTACTTGACGACAGGGATTAGGCATTTAACTGTTGGTTTTGTCTCGAAATAGTCAAAGGGGGAGATTTGTAAAGACAAAATTTTCCATTGAGTCCGTTGCATGTTTATTTGACTTATTCCCGAAACAAAACACGTTTGAGTCATAGGTCATTTTTTATTGTCACAATCCCACATAAAATATGACGTGTTGAAGTTTATTGAAGACGTTGCGAAAAAGCTTCAAAAATTTATCATGTCAGTTTATGGTACATATTTTTTCTTCAAGTTTAATTGCATTATGAGATTACGCAGGTATATATGCGTAATTTTAATGGGACTCGGAATTTCTTTTAAAATGTTTTTAAAAGAGTTTGAAATCGTTTACACTTCGTTTTATTATGATAATGACGGATTAGAGTAGTGTTTTATTGGAACTCTAATTCGCTGCGTCGCTCAAATGACCTGACCAGTCATTCAAAGGACGTGTCCATCTAGTTCGAGCGATAGGTCAAAGTCCCTTGAACGAGCCCCGCCTCAAGAAAATATAAAAGGCGTGTTTCCATCAGAATTTCATAAGTGTGCATTCCATAAAAATAGTATACAACCAGATCGTTATTTGCACATTTTTTCTAAGGTTTTCTAAAGACAAATACATCCTTAGAGTTTTAAAGATCTGAGCTTTCATTATAATTTTCTATCGTGATCTTTGTTTACATTAAGAAGAGTTTGTTCTACATAGAACTTTTCTGGATTTTGCGATGGAGAAGCGTAAGAGCCGTGTTCAACATCGTAGACGGTACAAGCCATATCGGTGGACACCGAGACATACGTGGAGGCATGTGTTGTGGATGAGCATCGTGAAATAACGACTTTATGCATGGGCATTTTGAGAGGAGTGGTTGAAGATCAAAAGAGCATCAAGTCTCATGGGGATTGAGTCATTTAGTAAGACTTGGGTCTATTCCTTGTAAATCCACATTCATAGTGATTATCTGGCATAGGCTGTCCGATTTTTTTCCCTTTGTGGTTTCCTCGTACATCTGAAGTTATGAGCATTATTCTCCTTACTTTTCTTTCTTTAATCACTAGATGCATGTTTAGTATTAATCAAGATAAAATTTGGTTAAGTTAAAATTGGTGCACATAAAATTTGAAAAAGAGTTCTTCAAAAAGAAAAAAGTGTTTCATCATACTTAAAGAAAAGTCTGATTTGAAAAATAAGGGGCCTAATAATTGGTATCAGAGCTATACACATATTTTTATTATGTTGACCCCTTTTTGCTGTTAAGAATGAATTTTGGTGGTTTTGAAAGTTTTTGTGATCCTATTTTCGATGGCACAAATTATGCTTATTGGAAAATGCAATGAGAAGTGCTTTAAAATCCATTGCTGAAAGTGTGTGGTTAGCAGTTGAAAAGGGTTGGTCTCCACCAGTCACATGAGAGGGTGATGTCAATAGTTTGAAACCCATTGAGTCATGGACCGAGGATGAACTTAGGCTTGTACTATACAACTCTAAGGGTCTGCACGTTATTTCCTCACATGTTACACCTGACGAGTACAATAGAATCATGACTTGTGAAACATCAAAAGAGGCTTGGGATACCTTTAAAATCACTCCCAAGTGCACGAGTACGGTTAGGGCGTCTGAGTTACAAAATCTCATTACATAGTTTAAGATAATTAAGATGTTAGAAAGTGAGCTGTTTGATGAGTTTTACGCTAGGTTGTCTAATATTGTCAACTCATCGTTTAACTTAGGAGAGAAAATTCCCGACAACCATGTGATAAAGAAAATTTTGAGATCTTTGCCGAGTAGGTTTGATGCAAAAGTGATCGTTTTATACTCCTTAGGTATGCTTGAATTGATGAAACTAGAAGAGATTGTGGGTGACTTATAAACCTATGAACTCGATATGTTTAACTCCAAGCAAGTGCCAAAGAAACATTACATTGAAATCGTGAAAGGAGGAGACTAAAGTTTCGGATGACGATTCCGATTCCGATTTTGAGGATGTCTCCTTGTTGGTAAGAAGTTCAAAAATTTTCTTTAATTTCAAAAGAAATCAAAAGATGCCAAAAAGTTTGAGAAATTCAAGAATAAAAAGGTAGATTCCACCCCAAAAGCTAAGAGGGAGAAATTTAATAGGTTTGGGTCGGATAGGTGCTTTGGGTCACAAGGTTGCTGAGTGTCCCACTAGACTTAAGAAAGAGGACAAGAATATGATTGCATATAATGCCACCTTAAGTGATAGTGATTCGAAAGAGAGAGAGAAAGACTTCCCCCGTTAAGCGTAACTTTGTTGCGTTATGTCAGCGACGACAATAAATCTTCCCACAAATATACTCATATTCATGACACTTACGAGGCCATTGAGAGTAAATCCCAAGTGTGTTAGGGTAATGAGAGTGAGGAAGAGGAGATTGATGTGATAGAGTTTCAAGTTGCATTTAATGAGTTGTATGCGGAGGCGGTGAAAGTGAAAAAGGAAAACTCTAAATTCCAAGCTAGGTTAAATGAGCATGCCATTAAAAATAATGTTATTTTGATTGAGGATCATAGGGAAGGGGAAAAAATCTTAGGGATAAGATAGAGTACGTTGAGAAAGATAGATATAGCCTTCGTGGTTTTATGGTGGCATTGAAAAAGGAGGTGCTAGAGTTTGAGGAGTCTAGGCATGTGCTTGAGTCTAGGATTTATGAGTTGGAGGGAAGTTGAAAGTCTCGAGTAAGGTTAAGTTTGACTTGGAATCTAGGTCGAAAAAGTTGGATTGGATGTTAGGCCCCGTCCAAGTTGAGAGAGATAGGTTTGGTATAGGCTATGATGATCACATTGTTCCTATTCCTAAATCCAATACCAATCGTGTGAGAGAGCCCACTAGGAACGTGAGGAGGTGTCGATATTTTGGTAATCATTCCCATCTTCTTTACACTTTCACACATTGCGGTAGGAAAGGTCACCTTAGACTTTTTTCTATGACCTTAGGAATGCTCCTAGGAAGTTTAGGAATAAAGTTGTGTCGGTTCCCCAAACCCCCATGCGTCTTGTCACACAAACTTGGGTTAGAAAATCAGACTTAGAGGATTTAGGAATAAAACTTCATGGTTCTCATTTGGTTTCACTTGATTGTTCCAATGCTATATCTAATGGATGATTGTGTTTCCATGTTTGTCATATGCTAGTTTTTGCATCATGTCTTATATCTTTCTAGTGTTATGAAATGTGTATCATTTTGTATTATATTTTTGATTTCTCAGTTTTATGGATAACCTATCTGGGAGGAGAGTCGGTGAGGACGACCATGGTATTTTTCTATAAGTACAGCTTCATCTTCCTTGAGGCGTGGATTAGAGCATAGTCCAGCTTCTCTATCTTGGGATATCTCTGCTCGCCCCTTAGAGGGTCTTACTGTTAAAGTACACTGGCCTCTGCACTCCATCCTCGTCTCACTAATGGATGATTTTGACAATGCTTGATACAAATACAACTTCTCTCCCTGAATTGATCTTAACAGTAGGAGTGGGGAGTCGATGTAGGTCTTCAACTCTTGAAGGGCCTTGTCACATTCCTCATTCCACTCAGAAGCTTTTCTGAGTATCTTAAAAAATGGGAGGCACTTATCGATAGCCTTAGACACAAACCTATTCTATCCTTATACTCATCCAGTTAACCTCTGCACATCTTTTATTATTGTTGGAGTCTTCATCTCCATTAAAGTTTTGATCTTCTTGGGGTTTGCCTCAATCCCCCTTTGATTCACTATAAAGCCCAAGAACCTGCCTGCCCCCATGCAAAAGACACACTTGGCGGGGTTAAGTTTCATCTTAAACTCATTTATAGTATCAAAAGCTCATTCAAGATCATCCACATGAGTGTTGGCCTCGAGACTCTTTGTCCACATAAACCTCCATCGTCTTCCCAATCTTCTCCTCAAACATTTTGTTGACTAATCTTTAATATGTTGCCTCAACATTCTTCAAGCCAAAGGGCATGACCTTGTAACAATAGGTCCCTTTGTCAGTTATAAAATATGTCTTCTCAACATCAGCCGGATCCATGAATATTTGATTATAGCCTGAGAAGGCTTCCATAAAACTCATTAACTCATGGCCGGTAGTGGCGTCAACCATCTGATCTATCATTGGAAGGGGAAAGTTGTCTTTGGGGACAGGCTTTGTTCAGATCTATAAAATCAATACACATCCTCCACTTATCATTGGCCTTGGGGATGATGACTGCATTTGCTAACACTTAGGGTATATGACTTCCCGGATGAAGTCATCCTTTTCTAACTTCTTCATTTCTTATTTGGTGACATCATATTTCTCTCGGGATTAGACTCTCCTTCTCTATCTGATTGACTTTGCATCCTCAGCCACATTGAGCTTACAGTAGATGACCTCATATCGATGCTGAGCATATCCTCATGGTTTAATGCAAAGATAATCTTCCTCCTCTGCAACAGTTTGGACATATCTTCTTTGATCTCCTTCTTTAGAGCTTTGCCGATTTGGACTTTTTTCGACTCGTACACATTAAGGAGGATGAATTCTACCTCCTTAGTAACTTTACCCTTCTTCAGTTTAGTTTCATCCCTGGGGTCCAATGTATTAATGTTGTAAGTTATTGTGGCTCTTTTATATGCTTCTGTCTCCTCAGCCGAGTTGAAGTAGCATTTGCGTTCCTCAACTTGCTCACCCTTAACTTCCCCTAACCCATACGGAGTTAGGAATTTAATCATCTCATGAACTGTTGAGGGAAAGACCTTGAACTCCGTAAGGGATACCCGCCCCATAATTATATTGTAGGCCGAGGAGACATTTTCATCCATAACAAAGAAATTAATCTTCTTTGTGAGGCATTTTGGCCAGATATTTTCCATCCTAACTTCCATTTTATAAATTCCCAACGGTTTCACTTTCTCACCACTAAAACTGATGAGAGGTTGGTGATATGGGATCAACCTCTTCTTTCTTTGCCCCAGACCTTTATAGCTGTGCCAAAACATTACATCGGTCGAGATTCCACAATCGACCAATATTATTGGAACCTCATACCCATGGACCAGGGTGGTAATCACTAATGGGTTATCATGCAGGGCTAAGATCCCCTTAAAATCCAGTCTAGAGAAACTAACAACCAAACTGTTCATATCAACTTTAGGTTTTTTACCTTCTTCGGTTCAACCGCTGTCGAGTGTACTTCCTTGGGTTTAAGAGCAAGAGATTTGGCCTCTTCTACATGAGACTTTATGTTATCAATCTCTTTTCCCCCTCTAATAAGTCCTCTACAGATCATCTTAACTCCGAGATAAAATGTGTGGAGCCAACCCTTAGGATCGGTGATTGTAGGTGGCAGGTCAGGGTTTTCTTTATCATTATCATCCCAGTCATCCTCATCTCGATTAGCTGGAGTATCAGGTTAGCACTTATTATTCCTCCTCTTTCAGGTGTCACCTCTGCCACCCTTCGAACTATTCTTGTTAACATACTTTCTTAACTTGCCATGTTTTAGTATTTTCTCAATATTTTCCTTGAGATCAAAACATCTGTCAGTCGTATGGTCATGATCTTCGTGAAACTCACACCATAGATTCTTGTTCCTTTTGTGAGGAGGAGATCTCAACTTTTTAGGCCATTTTAGAGACCAATCATTCTTTATCTCGTTTAGGATGTGCTCACAACTGACTATCATAGAGGTCTAGTCAGCAAACTTATTGTCTACCGATCTTTTCTTTCCATCCTTATTCTTTTTCTGGAACTTGCTTCCGCTGCTTATTCCCTTCTCATCTTCTCCCTCAGCAGCCATTACCTCTTACGCATTCATAACCTTCCAGGCCATAGATCAGAGTTTAACCATGGATTTAGGAGGATACTTGGCTAGTTTCTATAAGATCTTTCCTTTTTGTAATCTTACCATCAGGGCTATCATAACGATGCTCTCTTCATAATCTTCAACCTCTAATTTCTCCTTATCGAATCTAGCTATGTACTCCCTCACACTATCATTCTTTCCCTACTTCATGTACAACAGGTGTGTCTTCTTCTTCTGGGGTCTTACTCCAATGTAAAATTGTGTATAAACCTCTCTGCTAGCTATTTAAAATTATCTATTGAGTTCTTAGGGAGAGAGGTGAACCACACATGGGTAACACAAGTATGTGTTCTAGAGAAGGCCCGATACCTCATATCATTTGAGACTGAGTAGATATCAGTAGTTGATTGATACATCTCCACATGGTGGACTCGATTAATATTCCCATCATACTTTGATGTGACTATCGGTAACTTGAATTTAATCGGGGTTGGATAACTCACGATCTTAGCCACAAAAGGGGAGCCTTCACTGTATCCCCTCTACAAAGGGTCTCGGCTCTTCATTATGTCCACTGTTTTGTCCTCCAATCGCTGAATGGAATCATTATAAGGCCTCTCGATCGCAACTACAGCCTCGTCATGGGCCACGTTCTCTTTATCCCCCTCTCTATTAGCTGGCCCAATTGAGGGCTCTCTGGCAATTATTTTTATCGGCTATTCACCTCTCGCTATTCTTCGTCTCGGCCTCTAGGAGGTCGATGGTCATCACCTATTTTATTCCTTCTAGAACCATCGATACTTCAAGATCTGAAGAGGCTATTTCTCAATTCATTTTCTACTAGGCCTAGTCTATCAAAGGCCGGCCCTATGCGTAGTCTATCCTAGATTAATTCCCTTGGCCTATATTCTCGGATCTATCTACCGCTATATACTCGGCTGGGCTGAATTGGCTACACTGTGCCTCTAGAAATATGATAAAGCTCCTAACATTCTTTGTCATCCTCATCATCATACTGTTCATCGTCATTATCAGGGTATTCCTCACCTAGCCTCCATAGGCATAAATGCCGAGGGTCTGCCATGTCTCTGCACCTTTGCTGTGGAGGAAGATATTTGAGTGGGGACTGGGGTGTTCCCATGGCCACCAGATCTTAAACACCCTCCCTGGCTGTCAGAGTTATAATCTCATCTCCGATACCAATAGGTCTAACAACCATGCTTTAACTAAATGCAACAAGAGTTGCCTGTATTTACTGTTGGCTGTCCACTATGGAGCGTAAGGCCACCACCACCCCAACCATTTCTGACTGAGGTGGGTCTTGGTAGGAGGATCTGATGCCATTGAAGAGTTTCGATGAATGGAAAAACCAAGTGTGTACTAGAAGTGAGTTGAATGGACTAAAAGTGAGATGGAACTCAAACCAAAGATCTTTCAATGGTGGTTAAACCTCAACCAAGTGTGAGGTTGAACCACCACCAGAGGATCCAGTGGAGTATATACAGATGAAGGGAAGAAGATGTCTATCTCATTCCCACAGACGATGCTAAATTAATGATACCATAATTGGTATCACCACATCAATATGTTATATGAGCTCAAAACCAGACAATAATGGAGTACAACAGATATGTAATACAAAAAGAGATGAGACAAAGGAGAAGATAACACCAAACGTAAGTGGTTTAGCCTCTGAAGATCCTACATCCAATGTGTGAGTGTGTGAAATCCACTAAACATAGGCTCTAATGGCCTTGGGATACAAGAACTTAATCTCTCTCTCTCTCTCTCTCTCTCTCTCTCTCTCTCTCTCTCTCTCCCTCTCTCTCTAAGTAATGAATTTAATAGAGCTTCAGTAGGTTTACAATAAGAAATCCTTTACAATGATGTAGAAAACAAGTATTTATAGTTCTTAGGGGGTGTACTGTACCCCAAAGCATGTAATAAGCATGTATGGAATGTTCCTAGATAATAAGGTGGAGCCAACTGTCTCTATCACATATAGGTCATGATGATCAAATATCCCCTCACATTTGAGGGATACATTGTTATAATGGTTTTAATACACAAGGGATCTGCAGCCCACATGCACACTCTCACACATTTCCCAAACCATGCGCTCTGCCCGCTGTCCACTGTCAAGCATTTGTCGTAGACAAGGACGAGTCATTGATTTATGATCTATTGTGGAAGTAAGACCTGTTATGCTGGGAGATATCGTCCATCATCCTCATCCTGAGGCAGGACGAGGATAAAGGTCTTAAATTCGTAGGATTAATGATGTGAGGCAGATTGACTAATCCTGGAGGACTAGGTCAAGATCACATGCGGGGGGGTTATAAGGCCAAGGTGAGTCAACTCGAGCTGAGTCCCTGGCCATGGCCTGATTAGTGTAGGTCGGATTTAGCCGAGGTAATACATAATTGGGATGGGGCTATACTTGGCATATCGCTATGCACGATGGAGTTATCATTTGAAAAGGGTGCATAATACTAAGATGTGACCAAGAAATCCTTAAGCAGCCAATATATAATATCAAAGTGCAAGAGCCAACTGGCCTTTATTCATTCAATAATAACTTGCAAGAAACATAAGTTTGAAATAAAAATTTTGCCTAAATTGATTGTGCTAACAAAAGATAAAGAAAACTAAAACTAGAACTTCTTAAGATTGACTTTGTTCTGCGCTCTTTATCTCCCTGCCTTCCAGCGTTTCCAAGTGATATGCTCTTTGAAGGTCATCCCTTATCACCTTAAAAGGTCCTTCCAAGTTTGGTCCTAACTTCTCATCTAATGGTTTTATGGCACTACTGAGGAATTTCTTTAGGATATAGTGCCCTACCAAAAACTTCCTCATATTGACTTACTTGTTGTACTGGTTGTCCAGTTGCTATTGATAGGAAGCCAACTTTATCATGGATAGTTCTCTTTACTCATCTGCTAAGTCATGTTCAGTGCGTAGTGCATCATCATTAAGTCCTTGGTTCTCATAGTACGGAGACCTACTTCCAGTGGAATGATAACTTCCATTCCATAAGCTAACGAGAAGGGTGTCTCCCTAGTTGGTCTCCTAGGAGTGGTACGGTAGACCCATAGCATAAGAGGGATCTCGTACACTTAGGCACCCTTGGATCTTTCCAACCTCTTTTTTAGTCCATCAAACATGGTCTTATTAGAAGGCTCTGCCTGACCATTACTTTGGGGATATGCTACATAACTGAAGTGGTGCTTGATGCCATGCTCATTAGATAAACCTTGAAAGAAGCTATTTTCAGATTGCGTGTTGTTATCGATGATGACAGTCGTTGGTATCTTTAAGCGTGTTATAATGCTTTTCCAAACGAAACTGGTCGTGTCAACATCGTCAATGGTTTTTCCTCTGCCCATTTGGTGAAGTAATCTATGCAGACTAGCAGATATTTATGATTTCGAGATGTTGTAGGTAGTGGCCCCATGATATCTAGTTCCTAATGCATGAATGGCCGTGGACTTGTTAGAGATTTATAGTTACTAGTCGACAGGTTGATCATAGAAGAGTGCTTCTGACATTTTTCACATCTACGAACAAAAGTTCCTGCATCCTTTTGCATGTGAGGCCACCATTAACCTTCTTTAATTGATCGAAAGGCCAATGACCTCCCCTTGCTTGACTCCCACAATTACCACCATTGAGTTCACTAAGAACTTTATCGGTGTCATGTGGGTGGACGCATTGGAGGTAAGGGCCCGTGAATGACTTCTTTTAGAGATTTCCTTCTGGGCTGTAAAAATGGTAATTGTTTCCCTTACTTGATGAGCCAATCTCTTATCGTCAGGCAATATGCCACTTCGTAGATAGGTGATGATATGATCCATCCAACTGGGGGACTTCTCTGTGAGGGGGACTTATTTGGCTATGACTGTCCAGTTAATGCTTGGCTAGGAAAGGAACACTATCTTGATGGTTCTTTTCAGATTGGAGTCCACTACTGAACTCAGGGTCATTAAGGCATCTGCGTGGATATTATTCCCCTTTGGGAACTGTTGAATGTCAACCTTATCAAGTCCTCCTATAAGTCCTCTTACCACGATAAGGTAGGCTGCCATTCGATCGCCCTTTGCATTGAAATCTCCACTCACTTTATTGGAGACCAGTTTGGAATCTTCGAACAAATTGAGGTGCTTTGCCCCTTGTAGTTGGTCCTTACACAAGCCGTTGATCAGTGCTTCATATTCACCTTCATTATTGGAGGCCTCAAATCCCAATCAAGTTCCCTGTTTGATGATAACGTCTTTTGGTGTGATGAGGACGATTCCTACTCCTGCCCCTAGAATTGGAGGCTTCGTCAATGTATAGGGTCCAGTTCTTAGACTATGCTTCCTCATCTATTGATTACTCCACTCCCTGTTGGTAGATAAGATGCCCCCTGTGAATTCAGTGATAAAGTCTTCTAGAACTTGTCCCTTAATTACTGTTCTTGGTTAAAAGTGGATATCAAATCTGTCAAGCTCCACCGACCTTTTTATGAGTTGTCTAGAGAGGTTGGATTTTTGAAGAATAAGTTTGTGGGTGTATTAAGTGATTAAATTTATTGAGAGAGATTCAAAATAATCTTTCAACTTTGTTAAGGCGACCACCAGTGCATTGACAAGCTTTTCTAGGGGTAAGTAACGTTATTCTGCATCCAGAAGTGTCTTGCGAGCATAATAAATATAATGATGTCCTCCTTCTTTCTCACACACCAGAGCTAAGCTTATAGCATGGTCTGATACTGTAAAGTAGAGATACAATGGGTCTCCATCTTTTAGAATCACTAGTAGAGGCGATTTGCTAAGGTTTGATTTGATCTCCTCTAAATATCTTGAGCTATCATCATTCCATATAAGTCCTTTGTCCTTCTTCAAGAGATGAAATAATGATCAGGAGCATTTCGAAGACTTGGAGATGAAGCAATTGAGTACTGTGAGCATACCTATGAGATTTTGAACATCTCGCAATGTCTGTAGAGGTTAGACCCCAATGATTGCATCGATATGATCCGGATTGGCCTCAATTCCTCTTTTTCTAACCAAAAAATCTAGAAACTTTCATGACTGGACACCAAATGAGCACTTACTTGCATTAAGTTTCATTTGGTACTTCCTGAGGATATCAAAGGTTCTTGCTAATTTTATGTGTTGGTCATCTTTGTCCTTTCTCTTGACTAACATGTCATCGATGTAAACCTCCATTGTGTTTTCCATCTATTTCTTGAACATTATTCGTGACTAACCTCTAATAAGTTGCCCCCATATTTTTTAGGCCAAACGGCATGACCTTATAATAGTATAACCCAATGGGGGTTATGAAGGACGTTTTGTCCTGGTCAGGGATGAACAACGGAATTTGATGGTACCCTGAATAGGCATTCAAAAACTCATCCTTTCATGTATTGTAGTAGAGTAAACCAAGTGATCAATTTTAGGTAGTGGGGAACTGTCTTTAGGACATGCTCTGTTGATATCTGTGAAATCAATATACACCCTTCAATTATTGTTACTATTTCGTACCACCACTGGGTTGGATAGCCACTCGCGAAAATGAAATTCCCTAATGGATCCTACATCCATAAGCTTTCCCACTCCGTTCTCCACCGCTTTAGCCTTCTTGGGGGCTTTTCGATGAGCCTTTTGAGTGATCGACTTAAATGTCAGGTCGATGTGCAGACGATGGCAGGATACATTGGGATCAATCACTGGAAGATCATATGGGTCCCAAGAAAAAAACATCTATATTTCTTCTCAAAAAGGTAGATAATTATTTCTTTTCGTAATCAATGATTGTAGTTCAAAGCAGAAACTTTTTCTCTGGAAAGTTGTCATCAGTTCTAACTTCCTCCAGGCTTTCAACTACCCTGTTAGCGGGGTGTACCCTGGTCTCTTCCACCCTTGGTCGTCCGTACTATAATATCTATTTAGAGGGTGTAACCCCCTTTTGGGCTTCCTCCTGATCATCACGTGGTTCTCTTTTCTTCTCCTTTTTGGGAAAGATGGCGGCGACGAAGTACTTTCTTACAGTGGCTTGATTGCCATGAATTTCAACCATGCCCCGATTAATGATACACTTTAACTTTTGGTTATTGGTAGATGGTACAACCCTCATGGCATGAAACCAACCTCTGCCTAGAATGTCATGATATGAGGACTCTATATCCCCCACTAAGAACTCAATCAACTTTGAGATGTTGCCTTCTCTAACTGGTATGATTATCTTTCCCAACGACATTTTAATTTTACTTGCGAAGTCGACCAATGGAACTGTGGCTTATTTGAGGTAGACTAGGTTAAGCTTCAGCTTATGGAACAACTCCAAGTACATCACCATTGACGAGCTTCCCTGGTCTATGAGTAGATTATCAACGTCTAAATTTTCAATTCATAGAGTTATTACCAGTGCATCATGATGTGGGTTCCTCACTTCAAACCAATCTTCTTCACTGAAGATAATGTGTTTGGTGTAGTCGACGCCCTCTGGACGTCGGTGATTTCTAGCTTATCTTTTAGTTGGGTTAATCTAAAATGTCTCCATAACAACAGTGACCTTTTCCATCTCCATCTGAACAGTATTCCCTTGGATCTTCTTTAGGTCTGATTCCCCATGGATCACCGTGCACTCCTATCCCATGTCCTCATCAAGGATGTTGTCTGACTTCTAGTAACCATTGGGTGCAACCTTATCTATTTTCTTTTCTATGTATTCATTGAGATGCCCATCTTAAGCCAATTATTTCAAGTGTGACTTCAGAGCCTTGCAACTTCTAGTTCTGTGACCTCCCTCGTTATGTAATGTGCATCTCAATGCACTATTACTTTTAGTTGGGTCTCCACCCATCTTCTTGTCCCACTTGATTAACGGTTGGTCTTTGATCTTCCTCAAGATCTTATAAATAGGTTCCTTGAAGACTGTGTTAACAGCCTGGAATGCCTTTAAATGATCAACCTTGTTCCCATTCTTAAAGACATTTTCCCCCTGTTCTTGTTCCCTTTCTTTGGAGTGTCACTCATATCTCCTCATTTGGTTACCTTTGCTCAACCTTTATCCCTTGAATTAGAGTGAACCACGTCTTCTTTTGGCATATTTCTCAATACAAGCCATGAGATCATGAATAGTGCTATCTCATTTCTTAGTCAGAGAATGGTGCAACAAAGATGTGGTTAGCAGACCAATCTTGAAGGATGTAATGATAACTTGTTCCAAGAAGTCCTCCACTTAATTTAATACTTCCCAATACCTCTTGGCATAATTTCAAAGGTACTCTTGCAAATTTTTTTTCATCTTGATCAGTGCATCCATCCACTTAGGATGGGAGTTACTGGTTATGAAGCGAGATGTAAAAGCCTGTGCTAGGTACTTGAAGCTCCTCATTAACCTGTGAGGCATCTTATCAAACCATTTTTATGGTACATCATGTAGACTGGAAGGGAATATTATAAACATCAATGTGTTATTGTGGCTCCATAGAGTCATCGCCTATCTGTACTATCGAACATGGTCTATGGGATCTATCTTTCCATAATGAATCATTAACCTGGAAACGACAAACTTCTTTGGGGTTTCTTCTTCTTTATTCGACCTTGAAAAAAGGGTTTTCATCTTGGTATTAAGATCTCTCCTAGATATATTCCTAGTAGACCTACCTCCTTGATGGGATTGATGTTGGTCCATATCTCTATGAACCAAAATCATGATCTCCTCATTCTGATGACCATTGCTCCCGTAGAACCTTTTTGACTGGCCAAGATCTGATCAACCATGCTCTGATCTGCCATGTTCAGATCTATCTTTGTCATGCCTAGAGCTCCTCCCTCTACTGCGATTATTACTCACCTGAGGACTAGGAGTCCTATGATGATATTTCCTTGTATCTTTATAGAGGTCTCTCTCTATCCTTTTAAGTACACCTGGAGGTGTGTGGCCTCCTCTATTCTCAAATCCTGGCATCGTAAGCATCGACCAACCTAGAGGTATGGGTAGACCTAGTTGGTCCTTGTATTTCTTCAGAAGGCTTCCTTTCTTGGCAAAACCTAGAATTTTTGTACTGACGAATCTCTGACCTGACTAGGTGGGATTGGGTTTTCTTGCACATCACCAACCTGAGGAATGTTTCTATTATGGTGAGACATCATGGGATTTCTGTTGATGAATTTTGTACAGGAATATAAATTGCTTCCCATAGATTAAGTCAATTGTGAGTACAAGAAATATCACAATAAAGATTCATGAAAACAATCATAAGTGCAACAAATAAAATCACATACATAACAATGATGTACGTTGTTCGACGACTTGCATACATCCACGAAGAGGTTACTATAATCTTAATAGTGTCTCCCAATGTTTGAGATTACATCCCTTTGCCCCGGGTCAGGGTTTACAATTTATAGATGTTCAACTAAGAGATTGAGTTTTATAAGTAACTCAATGTAATCATGGATAATTAGTGATGTCCTTGATTATCTCCTCCGAGATTATTGGTAACCAATTTTAATTTATCCACGAGTCTTCTAGTGTTTGTAAAATACACAAGCTATTAATGAATATTGGATTTGGGCCAGGCAGTCTTCTATATTACTTGGACTGGTTGGCTACTCTCTTGGGCCAAAATAAATTGGTTCCCATAACATTGCATTCATGGATAGTCATGTGATCCTTGATGAAAAATCTTTCGATGAAGATAATTCTAAGTAAGACAATTTCAAGCCCATTGTTTGTGATTCCCAAGTGAGTGATGGTGGAGAGAGTGGATAAGAACACGATGAGGAAGAGGATGAGGAGAGCGAACTTCAAGTTTCATTTCGTGAGTTGTATGCAAAAACGATGAAATAGAAAAAGGCTAACATGAAGTTTAAAGCCAAGTTAAAACAACGTGCCATAGTTAATGATGATAGTGTTTTGATTAAGTATTTTAGGGCACATGAGAAGACTCTTAGGGAAAAGCTCATATTTTTTTTTTGTGTGTGTGTGTGGGGGGGGGGGGGGGGGGGGTTGAGATAACCTTAGGGGATTAATGGATAATTTAAATAAGGATTCCCTTATTTTTTATGAGTCTCGTTATTTTCTCTAATGTAGGATTGTGGAGTTAGAGGAGAGATTGAGAGACTCGAGTAAGATCAAATTTAATTTGGAATCTAGGAAAAAAAGTTGGATAAAATGTTAGGTACCGTTTGGATAAAAGATGACAATTGTGGTATTGGCTTTGATATTCCAAATTCTTTCTCTACTACAACTACAATCATGCTTTTAAAAGAGAATCGTTTCTAGGAATGCTAGAAAAGTTCAACCCATGGGTAACATTCCTCGTGTGTATACATTTTCACATTGCAGTAGGAAAGGTCACCTTACGTGTTTTTCTTTGATCTTAGAGATGGTCCTAGGAAGTCTAAGTCTAGAGTCACCGAGGTTCTCAAAACTAGATTTCACTCACATGGGTTAGGAAATCAGATTTGGAGGCTTTAGATGTTAGACTTGTTGATTCTCGAAATGCTTGCATGTGATACTTCTCGTGCTAAATCGAATGGTTGCTTATGTTTCCATGTTTAATTACACTAGCTTTTGTACTTCATGTATTATGTGTTTAATAGTAGTATGTGATCTGAGTCTTTTGTATTTTTCTTTTTTCTTTTAGGATCTTTATTGTGAAAAATATTAAAAGATTTTGTTTATCTTTTGAGTTTGTTTTCATGCAGTGTCTTTGAAAAATATTTTAAAAGTCAAAAATGATTTTTGGTTTATGTGTAGTTTAGTTTTACATATTTGTTTTGGCATATTGGTGTGTTTGAATCCACTTCATTCCATATTTCTATGTTGCTAGGACATTTTATTACGATTTCCAATTCTTAGATTGTTATTAATTATGCTTGCATGGAGTAGTTTGAAAACGACTTGCTTAATGGATTCACATTGCATATGCCTCCTCATACATATGACGAGCTCTATTATAATTTAACTCCATATTTTTCATGACCTAAGTGAATTGTTCTCCTAACAATTTTGTCATTATACTTATATATTTGATTGGGAGATTTGTGCATGCAAGAAACATTGCCTGTGAGTTTCTTATTTTATTAAAAAATATGACTGTGCACTGGAAAGGGCTATGAAGGGAGAAATATTCCTTGCGTGAAAGGCCACCGTTGGCAAGAGTTTAAAAAATTAAGAGGCAAAAGAAAAAAAATATTTCCAAGGACAATTTTATTGCATTAATTCTTCGATTAAATTGGTATCTTCAAAATGTAAGAGTGAAAAAGTGATATATCTATAATTTTGAGGGTGTTATAAGTTAAAGATCAATGGGGTTTCACCATGAGTCCTAGTTATTTCATGTTTGGCATTATTGATTTGAGAATCATCAATATTTTCTAGGCTAGTGAGCATCATGCTTGTTTTTCATTACGAGTTCACTTTGATGTCACTATGAGGCTAGATCTTTGCTTGATAAGTTAATGCTGTCAAATAGAACTCCTTGGAAATTTTTGAGTGATTGGGTCATAATTATTTTATTTATAGTTCACTCCCCTTCACTCCAACCCACATATTTAGACAGATCGATACATTGCTAGTGTGAAATGCTTATGTGTTTTGTGTCATTTTATGGTCATTTATACCTATATACATGTGTCTGTCTATCATTGGTATTTTTTTGCGTTTATATATATATATATATATATATATATATATATATATATATATATATATATATATATAAAATAAAGAGTAAAACTTATGTACGTCATAAGATAGAACTATGACGCCATCAATATAAACTATTCATGTGTTCCCTCTTTCACCCCTTAAAAAATTGAGTTCAACATAGATTCCTCAAGGCTAGAAGAGTAATACACCTTATGAACACCTTTAATTTGAAGACTTGACTTTTCTACCAAACTCATCCATCGCTAACCCTACCGATCCCCATCTCATTCTCCATCTCACTAATCTGTGGCCTCACTCAATCTCTCCATCTCACTTCTCCATCGCAGCCGTCCACCTGCCCTTCTACCTCCACCTCCACCTCCACCTCCGACTCACCCTCTCTATTTCGCACTATGCACACATGAAAAAATACCCCTTATGGCTCTCTCTCTTTCACCTTCTTACACGCGTACACACACACATTAAGGTATTTTCACACAACCACAGATCTGAAGACTTTTGGGTTTGGGGTTTTTTGAAATTTTGATTTGGGTTTCTTTTAGTCACAAAGATAGTTGATTTTTGAGTTTTTTGAAATTTTGATTAGTTTTTTTTTAATTATAAACATAGTTACTAACAATGTTATTTTTTATGATATTGAGACAGGTATAGATGACCTTGCAACATGTATATACAGTTGGAGCTCAAATGAGATTGGTTCTTTTTTGCAGGTTTGATGTTTTAATTTTTTTCTTATTATGTGGTAACTATTTTTTTACTTTGCAGATGGCGGATGGGATTAAATACCAGTTGGAGCACCCGAGAATATTATGTGACACCCCGCCAAATAAAATACCTGGCGATCACTCCTATATTAAATTAAAACAGGAGTCTCATATGGATCATTCTTAGCATCACTGTCGAAAATCCAATTAATTACCAATAACCAATTACGCTTGCGTAAAAAACTTTTATTTAACTACTCTTTTTAAACAATTACAAATAAAACATCCACACAGTTTGCGTAAATGAAACTGAAATGAAATAAAATAGACGAACACTCGGTCAAAATATTCAACCAAATCCAATGCTTCTAAAAGAATAACTAAATGCAATTGGACCATTGTCCCGAGTATTTACACAGTACCTCCTATCTAGAGTACAAGAATGGAAGCGGCTATCTAAAACCTGCACGCATCCACAGCTACTGCAGCTGACGTCTGACTCGAAAGAATGCCATCCAGGCATCCCTGTGTCTGGACACTTATATATATATATATATATATATAGAGAGAGAGAGAGCAAGAGAGGAAAAATAGATAAACGGGTCAGAGCCCGAGTTTAGAAAATATTTAGCAAGTGCATAAATGCCTTATTTTTAGAAAAAGGTTTTATCTCATATTTAAGTTTGGTATCGCACTCCCATGAGATACCCCTCACCTCTCTTCTATTAGTGCACACCTAACGAACCCTAAAAAAATACCCTAGTCAAGCTATCCCGCCTAACTAGTCTAATTTACCCGTCTACTAGAAACCTATACATCCCGAGTACTAAGGGTTAAACTTCCCTCCATTCTCAACACTGCACTAAGTTCGTGCGTCGGGTGTCTCGCAAAGAGAAATCCAAACAAGGAAACCCCCGATACACTACTACTTGTCAGGGTTAATGGTAGAGATCCATTAGGCCCGTAGTACAAAACTAATGTATTAATATACATATCATATCCATTTTTATATACATCTTACCATATACATCCGGATAATATCTCCGGGACTGAGGTTTACTTTATATACAACTTATAATACACATCCGGATCTATCTCCCGGACTGAGGTGTATTCTATACTAATTTCAAAACTTTTTATTTCCCTTCTTATAACCAGGAAATATATTTAAAAGACAATTAATTATCATGAATTCCTTTCACACATCATATACTTTTTAAAAGGCAGTTTTATTATCATAAAAATGCTTTTCCATTTTATAACATCCCATTTACCTTCTTATATCCAGGAAATGTATTCAAAGCCATTTTTATTATCATAAAAATGCTTTGATCATATCATATGCTTACACTTCCCTTATTCTATCCGGGAAGTGTTACCGAAGCCAAAACATTTATCCCATTTCCCTTCTTCCATCCAGGAAATGTATTTAAAGACATTTTATTATCATAAAATGCTTTAACAAATCTAAGACCGCCCCTACAGATTTCCCCACTCGACGCACCCCTAAATGGCTATCATCTTTCAGGGCCTATCAAACAAGACAACCTGGGAACCTACCAACGTCGGGAAGCGGCCATATGCCCGCGGGATAGTCAAGACCACACCCAGAATCTCCTAACTAGCGCAGAAACAATAATCGCTCATATGGCCTATAGGACTATATCCACCCTGCATTCGTTAGCCAGGAGGCTTCACCATACGCACGCAACTTCCCTTATGATAGCGATTTAGGGAGTTGTGTAACCATAATTTATTAATTATGAAAAATCATTTATTTTCCATTTTGAAGACATTCATTTTTACATTTTCAAAATCATTTACATCATACCATACATATATACTTTAAATCACATAGTATATACATATACCATATATTCCTCTTCGAATATATATATGGCCCTAATTGCCAATCTCATCTAGCGATGACCAATAATCCCAAAGATTCTTTCGAAGAATCACAATCATGCTTCCATATACACACGATACGAAACCCAAAGTATTTCCTTACTTTCATAACTAATAAATACCTTAATCATCTATAAGGATTTTATTGGATGTTTCCAATTATACCAATTCACTCTAAGTGAATATATATATCTATATCCCCAAATTATCCTAATTATCTCGTAGGATATACTAACTCCACAATCTATTATAGTTATGCTTCCTATATGCATAATTATATAGGCTCAAAGCCCACAAAAATATCCTAGGGACTTATCTTTCCCCAATAACCTTAAATTTAGTGGGTCATGGATTTCATTTCCATGAACCCAAGGACTACATCTTGTCCATATAGTCATTTAAAGGTCCCCACTATAATTTAGGAACCCTAAACCATCAAATTCTACAATTATACTATTTTCCTCGAAAATAAAGTTTAAGGGTTATACATTTAAACCCTCACTTAACCCTCCTAAATTCCTTTAATTAGAGGACCATATAGTCCTAAAAGGTCCCTTATGTTATCACATAATTATCCTCGAAGCAATATGAAATGGAATCTATACCATCCAAATCACCCTAGAAAAATTGCCAACTTTCAACAGGGGTCGATCGATCGACCCTTGGCCGTCGATCGATCGAAGGCTTCGATCGATCGATCCCCCATGATCGATCGATCGATCATGGAGGGAAGTTTCTTCTCTGAGAAGTTATTTCAGCCATGAAAGCTTCCCCCAAGCTTTCATCTACTCACCCAACGGCCTACAACTCCAACCAACAGCAAGTACACTTATAATATGGGTTCCAAACGTCCTAGATCCCGAAATCACCAATTAATTTAGGTTAAAACCTAAGTTCCTCAAATTGAAACATTATTGGGGTTTAATTGTTTTAACTCCCAAAAACCCGTTTTATCCACGAAAACCCAACCCAAAATCTTTAGGGTTTGTTTATACCAAATTACGGTATGAGATATTTATGCAAAAAGTAAATAAAGCAAGTAAACACTTGCCTCGTGGATAAAATCAGATGACCTCGAGCCGAATCCCGCGGAGGTTGGTCGGAATCTCCCCTTTTCTTCCTCTTCTCTCTCCCTCTTCTCTTTCTTCTCTCTCTTTTCTCCCTCCTTTTATAAGGAGAAAAGGGTTTAACCCCTTAAAACCCAAAAATAACTCGTTTACTCAATTACGAGCCATTTTAACTCTAAAATTTCCCGAAACTCATTTTCGACAATCGAACACTCTTTTTCGACTATCTCGGCCATTCCGAGACTCATGGAGCAGTCAAAATTTCCATCTGAGGTACTTGACGACAACTCACTATTTTAACCCCACACGACTTAATCCGGGTTTTCCAATTTAAATCTCACCTCATGTCGCTTTACTCAACAGCGACATATAATTAAAATACCTCGACATATTTACTTAACCCCAAAAGTAAATATATCACCTATCGATAATCATCAAATCCTTAAAAATCCCAAAAATTACCATTCCGGGAAATTCTCCAAATTCCAATTTATACTTAATTATGGGATTTAATTATCTCCAAAAGGACGGGTTGTTACATACTCCCCCCCTTACAATGGAATTTCATCCTCGAAATTCAGATACAACCTACACCACCAAACTAGGATCACTCCAAAACCTAATACCTCAAAGGGAAATGACAATAACCCAATGGTTCCCAACCATATACTATACGACTACCACGATCGTACATTGACTCTAATAACGTCACGAAATACTCACATATGAGTCCTCTCAACCCACGAAATGAAATTCTCCTAACCTCGACGCCACTAACTCTACTTAACTTACATCCTAATAACGCTACGATCTAAGCGTTACCCTACCTACGTGAAACGAAAATCCTAAATATGTCCCTAATGCCCAAGGTCTCTTTCAACTTCCAACATTTGCTTGGTTTCATGCGTGGGATGTCTCGTAGAGCGAAATCCAAACAAGGAACCCTCCCATTACACTACTCCCTCGCATCGTTGGTCATCGAGATATAACGGCCTAAGGCACATCCCCGGGATGTCCTAAATCCTACCTCGCTAACCTACGAATGCATTTCTACTATTATATCTTTCCGTCGGGAGCCTATTCTCTATCGAGATGTTACGGTCATTATACCCAAAATATTACTTCTCCAAAAATTTGCCTTTTAATTAAGGCCTGGCCATAATCCTCAGATCAATTTCTCTAAGTCCTACTCCACCCACTCACTTGTGGTGAGAGGACCACTTTAGTGCTTTTTCCTAGCAAGATAATTTCATCAACATACCACCATCCCATGGCTCATAGTCTATAGTGGTTCATCCACACTATAAGACTTTTCCACAAAACCAACATCCTTTCATCCTATAACATCTCTCCACTCCCAACGCCGTTAAGGTTCATGTGTGGAGCGTCTCGCAAAGCGAAATCCAAATAAGGAACCCCTCCACACACTACTATTTAACTTCATCGATCATGGAGGTGCGTTATTTCAAACATGCAATCGGGATAACCCTATCCCCTTTTTTCCAACAAAAGGGTGGTCTGAACTCCTATCTCTAACTAGGAGCCACACCACTAAGCGCATCGTACTACACTCAGTCTCTGCGCAAATAATAATGAGCTTAAACTTACAGCTCAACAATAATCCGGCACACCTCAAATCATATCTATAAGGTCGCCACATACTCAAATCACGATAATGAAACCTCCTCTCATCGAAGTTCCATTTACGCATAACAATAAAGGCGAACTCAACCTGTATCCAGGTCAGATATCGTAACAACAACCTGTTCCACCCTGGAACCATGGACACGATAGTCTTGCCATCCTTAGCTTGCTATCGCTCCGATCAACCAATAACATTATATACTCACCATATTACCATACTCGTATAAACATATAAAACGAGTATCACAAGCCATATATATATATATATATATATATATATATATATATATATATATATATATAGATTTAAAATATCAACACCCGCCTTTATGGCGAGTTAAGGAAAATAAAACTTCGCTACCGCGGAAAACATATAGACATACAATGTATACTATTATCGAGACCACCACAAAACTCAAATTACACACACGAGTCTAGGGCTAACAAACACCGTGACTTTATCTAGTCACACCAAATATACCTCCTCCTTCTGAGGTAAAACTCATAACAACATCTTCACCTTTATCCACTGTCGGCCTCTGACCGAACCTTTCGTGAATAAGCCAAAATAGTACTCTTCTCATTCTTGTTGAATCACGGGTATTCACGGTTAAAAATATCCATAAGATCCCTTTTTGAATCCATACTTGATTGGGAAATTCAACTTTAGTACCACTTTCTATTAGAACAGTACTTGGATGCTCATAACTACTATACTTTAGTAGTCGTTGCAACCATCCTTAACAATTGCCATAAGGGGAGTGACCTCTACAGTGGTCCTCATCCCCCAATTTCTATCAGTCGCCCCAACTAAGCCTCGCCTCCTGTTGTCCTCCTCACGGTCCTCCTTGGTCACCCTTCCTCGATCGACACATGATCCTAGAACGAGCACCCAAGGATTTACTATAATCTTATGCTATGGCAGGAGAACAAAATCTCACAAGAGAAATCAACAATCCTAATCTTGAGGCTCTATATCAAATCGAGTGCAACGCTGAAAGCATAGTACGTCCGCACAGATTCCTAAGGACACTAGAACCTGATGCTCTGATACCATCTGTGACAACCCTGCCTAATAAAATCTCGGGAGATCACTCCTATATCAAATTAAAACAGGAGTCTCATATGGATCATTCTTAGCATCATTGTCGAAAATCCATTTAATTACTAATAACTATTATGATGGCGTCAAAAACTTTTATTTAACTACTCTTTTTAAACAATTACAAATAAAACATCCACACAGTTTGCGTAAATGAAACTAAAATGAAATAAAATAACCGAAAACTAGATCAAAATATTCAACCAAATCCAATGCTGCTAAAAGAATAACTAAATGCAATTGGACCATTGGCCCGAATATTTACACAGTACCTCCTATCTAGAGTACAAGAATGGAAGCGGCTATAAAAAACCTACACGCATCCACAGCTGCTGCAGCTGACGTCTGACTCGAAAGAAGTGCCATCCAGGCGTCCGTGTGTCTGGACACCTATATATATATATATATATATAGCAAGAGAGGAAAATTAGATAAATGGGTTAGAGCCTGAGTTTTGAAAATTTTAGCAAGTGCATAAATGCCTTATTTTTAGAAAAAGGTTTTATCTCATATTTAAGTTTGGTATCGCACTCCCATGAGATACCCCTCACCTCTCTTATATTAGTTCACACCTAACGCACCCTAACAAAATACCCTAGTCAAGATATCCCGCCTAACTAGTCTAATTTACCCGTCTACTAGAAACCTATACATCCCGAGTACTAAGGGATAAACTTCCCTCCATTCTCAACACTGCACTAAGTTCGTGCGTGGGGTGTCTCGCAAAGCAAAATCCAAACAAGGAACACCCCGATACACTACTACTTGTCAGGGTTAATGGTAGAGATCCATTAGGCCCGTAGTACAAAACTAATGTATTAATATACATATCATATCCATTTTTATATACATCTTACCATATACATCCGGATAATATCTCTGGGACTGAGGTTTACTTTATATTTACTACTTATAATACATATCCGGATCTATCTCCCGGACTGAGGTGTATTCTATACTCATTTCAAAACTTTCTATTTCCCTTTTTATATCTAGGAAATATATTAAAAGCCAATTCATTATCATGAATTTCTTTAACACATCAAATACTTTTTAAAAGGTAGTTTTATTATCATAAAAATGCGTTTCCATTTTATAACATCCCATTTCCCTTATTATATTCAGGAAATGAGTTCAAAGCCATTTTTATTATCATAAAAATGCTTTGATCATATCATATGCTTCCACTTCCATTCTTCCATCCGGGAAGTGTTACCGAAGCCAAAACATTTATCCCATTTCCCTTCTTCCATCCAGGTAATGTATTTCAAGCCATTTTATTATCATAAAATGCTTTAACAAATCTAAGACCGCCCCTCCGGGTTTCCCCACTGGATGCACCCCTAAATGTCTATCATCTTTCAGTGCCTATCAAACAAGACAACCTGGGAACCTACCAACGTCGGGAAGCGGCCATATGCCCGCGGGATAGTCAAGACCACACCCAGAATCTCCTAACTAGCGCATAAATAATAATCGCTCATATGGCCTATAGGACTATATCCACCCTTCATTCATTAGCCAGAGGGCTTCACCATACGCACGCAACTTCCCTTATGATAGCGATTTAGGGAGCTGTGTTTTTCCGTTTTCAAGACATTCATTTTTACATTTTCAAAATCATTTACATCATACCATACATATATACTTTAAATCACATAGTATATACATATACCATATATTCCTCTTCGAATATATATATGGCCCTAATTGCCAATCTCATCTAGGGATGACCAATAATCCCAAAGATTCTTTCGAAGAATCGTAATCATGCTTCCATATACGTACGATACGAAACCCAAAGTATTTCCATACTTTTATAACTAATAAATACCTTAATCATCTCTAAGGATTTTATTGGATGTTTCCAATTATACCAATTCACTCTAAGTGAATATATATATATATATATATATATCCCCAAATTATCCTAATTATCTCGTAGGATATACTAACTCCACAATCGATTATAATTATGCTTCCTATACGCATAATTATATAGTCCCAAAACCCACAAAAATATCCTAGGAACTTATCTTTCCCCAATAACCTTAAATTTAGTGGGTCATGGATTTAATTTCCATGTACCCAAGGACTACATCTTGTCCATATAGTCATTTAAAGGTCCCCAGTATAATTTAGGAACCCTAAACCATCAAATTCTACAATTATACTATTTTCCTCGAAAATAAAGTTTAAAGGTTATACATTTAAACCCTCACTTAACCCTCCTAAATTCTTTTAATTAGAGGACCATATTGTCCTAAAAGGTCCCTTATGTTATCACATAATTAACCTCGAAGCAAGATGAAATGGAATCTATCCCATCCAAATCACCCTATAAAAATTACCAACTTTCAGCAGGGGTCGATCGATCGACCCTTGGCCATCGATTGATCGATCCCCCATGATCGATCGATTGATCAAGGCGTGCAGCTTCTTCTCCGAGAAGCTATTTCAGCCATGAAAGCTTCCCCCAAGCTTTCATCTCCTCACCCAACGGCCTACAACTCCAACCAACAACAAGTACACTTATAATACGGGTTCCAAATGTCCTAGAACCCGAAATCACCAATTAATTTAGGTTAAAACCTAAGTTCCTCAAATTGAAACATTATTAGGGTTTAATTGTTTTAACTCCCCAAAACCCGTTTTATCCACGAAAACCCAACACAAAATCTTTAGGGTTTGTTTATACCAAACTACGGTATCAGATATTTATGCAAAAAGTAAATAAATCAAGTAAACACTTGCCTCGTGGATAAAATCTGATGACCTCAAGCCGAATCCCGCGGAGGTTGTCCGGAATCTCCCCTTTTCTTCCTCTACTCTCTCTCTTCTCTCTCTTCTCTTTCTTCTCCTTCTTCTCTCTCTTTTCTCCCCCTCTCCCTCCTTTTATAAGGAGAAAAGGGTTTAACCCCTTAAAATCCAAAAATGACTCGTTTACTCAATTACGAGCCATTTTAACTCTAAAATTTCCTGAAACTCATTTTCGACAATCATACACTTTTTTCGACTATCTCTGCCATTTCGAGACTCATGGCGCAGTCGAAATTTCCATCCGAGGTACTTGATCACAACTCACTATTTTAACCCCACATGACTTAATGCGGGTTTTCTAATTTAAATCTCACCTCGTGTCGCTTTACTCAACCGCGACATATAATTAAAATACCTCGACATATTTACTTAACCCCAAAAGTAAATATATCACCTATCGATAATCATCAAATCCTTAAAAATCCCAAAAATTACCATTCCGAGAAATTCTCCAAATTCCAATTTATACTTAATTATGGGATTTAATTATCTCCAAAAGGACGAGTTGTTACATATTATTAATGTATTTCCATTAATGATATCATATATTAGTAAGTTTAATTGTTTTTCAAAATTATCTTTTCATAGTTGCTTGACAGGTGTTTGACAAAATGACTAACATAATGTTTGTTATTTTTACTTTAAAGCAAATCAAATGCAATACTAAGGTTTGACTTACTCTGTTTCTTTCCGTCTTTGTTGTGTATTGTTTACTTTGTTGTTTATTACTTTGGTTTATTTTTCACATATGTTGTAGATCTCAGATTTGAGGCACTCTACTTTACTGAAGTTTGAGCTCCTTTATCCCCAATGTTAGTTTGTATATTTATCTCTTATGTCAATTTGTATTCACTGTCAGTTCTTTTGTTTTGTTTCAAATGCTAAGATAATAATTCATGGTTTAGTGCTTGTTGTTTTGGTGCATAGAATGAAAAGTGTGAGATGCACATGTAGGTGAAGGTATGTGCACATATTAACTTAACTTTATTGTAAATATTTTAGTAGTTATTTATTTTCTACATAGTTTTTTTTTTTTTTATAATTATTAAGGTTCTAACAATCTCCATTATAGTTTTTTTTAATACGTATGCTTTTCAAATCACACACATGCTTCATTTCCTTTTTGTCCTAGGTATGTCCAGACTTGAAAATTGAAGTGAAATGAAGGGGAGGGTGGGTATTTGAGCTGGTAATTTGGGAAGAAATACGTCCAACCCTCTTTTACTTGGAAGAGACCTCCAAGTAGGTGCCACCGATTGCAACTGAGGTGGGGCAATCTCAAGTGGACAGTGCTTCTATTTTTCATGCTGACAAGTGAAATCGGCGAGAGGTATGTATGGGGGTTGAACTACACATGCATAAGAGAAAGCCTCAGGAAAAGGTGTGACACTCCGCCTAATTAAATATCGGGTGATTAGTCCTTTATTAAATTAAAAATAAAGGTGAACGGTTGGTTCATTCTTAGCATCACTGTCGCAAAATAAAATTTCCAGTTTAAAACCCTAAAATTTAGGGTGTGCAAAAAAATCGACCGACCTGAAAACTGAACCTAACCGGCCCGAACCGAACCAAAACTGACGGTTTTTTTTAGCCCAGTTTGGTCGGCGATTTAAGGATTTAAAAAACCGACCATGGCATTTCGATTTGCGATTTAGACTTAAAAAAACCGATTTAAACCGAACCGATATTAATATTTATATTAAAAATCCTTAAATAATTTCTATTTTCATATCCAAAAACCATTAATCGATCTTAAAAACCGACCAAAACCGAAAATCGGCCTAAAAAACTGCCCAAAACTGAAAATCAGTCAAAACCAAACCGAAACCGAACCGAACAAAAAATGGTGTGGATCGAAACCTGAAGTTTTTTCCATCATCGGTTCGGTTTTAGTCTGAAATTTTCCAAAACCAAACCGATCTGTTCGGTTTGAATTGAGATCCAAAACCGAACCGAACCGACTCGTGCACACCCCTACCCTAAATAATTAATCTAAGTGTCAAAACAATTTAAAACTTATTTCTATTTTATTAAATTCCATGATGAAAACCTTTTCAATAAATAATAGTTTAAGAATCATATTAATGTTAAAGATGGCGATAAACACACAAGAATTTAACCATTCAGATAAACCAATACCAAGTTAAAAAACTACAAATGAAATATCCTGACACGAATTACATCCCTAAGAGTACCAAATATTGAAAATAAATGAACATAAATCTCTGACAAATCCAACTGAATAGGGAAACGGGCGACACATGCCCTAACTAATCAGAACTAAAATAAGAGTAGAGTAAAATACGAGGTCGTCTAAGCAATGGACTACAACTCCCACATAAGCTGCAGCGCGTCCATTCCAAAGATTCTAAGCATGACGCCCCTGTGGCTGGTCACCTGTAATATATACATATATATAAAAGAGAAAAGAAATAACAGGAAATGGGTGAGAGCCCAAGTATAAAACAGTTTAAAAATAGCTTAGCAAGTATTTAAAATGCTTACCGGCTAATGAAACAACCATGTTAGTATGCGGCACTCTCTTGAGAAATTCTCATCTCTCATCTAGTGTGCACGCCTACCGTACTATTAATCTCGAAAGTTTATTTTAACTTAATGTTCCCATAATGTTTAATTCCGATAAATACTATGGCTAAGATAATTAATTTTTGAAAATTAAGCTCTCTCATATATCTTATGTTATTTAAATAACCTAGTGGTGTCACAAAATTCCCAAACACTTATAATAAAGTTGGAGTATTTATTCATTACTTAACTACTTTTATGCACAGTAGAAAGTTCCCATACTTAAGTGTGTGTGTGTGTGTGTGTATATATATATTAGTCACTCATATAATATAGACTATCGGCACCCCACATAAAATCTATGGTGCTAGCATACTCTACTATCAAGTCCCCGTATCACTCGTACTAAGGGAAATACTAGATCGGAATCACTCTTGAACTGTATTGACATAAAATAAATACAGTTGGAGGCGAAGTATAGTTCCAAGTCACTAAGAGGTCAGCATATACCCTCACGTCTCTTAAGACCATCTGATTATCACTCAAATAGTCTATATCAAGGATGCTATCTTCAAGGGTATAAGTCGTTATCCCCCATAAAGGCATAATCGAGATAAGACTGTCCTGACGCGGAAACCCCCGTGATAGCAAGTAGATCGGGTATGATTTTTACACAGATGTATAATATATGCACAATCACACACACACACACACACACACACACACACACACACACACACACACACACACATATATATATATATATATATATATATATATATATATATATATATATATATATATATATTCACATTTCTAAATTAGGTGCGCCCACGACCCATAATTATAATTATCCGTTCTTAGTACATTTTACTCGATTATATCGCATAACGGACTCGTCACTTTTATTATCATATATAAGTTACTCCATACCGAATTCTCATTTCTCTAAGTATTCCATCTCCCTAAGTATAATTTCAGTAGGCACTTTCAGTTATCTTCTAGTCTAACTTACTCACGAGTCTCAATCTCTTATTAGACGTACGCATGATTCCGTATGTGTGAATAACTCCCCGTTAACCCATAATTTCATCCTACCTTAAATTTCACTCAACGGGGTCTACCTAGGCCCTACTGGTCCTCTTTATAATTCATTATGCTCTATCAATGATGATCAAGGTTTCCTACACATTTTAACCGGATTAAACTTAAAGATGAAAAATACGCAGTTTTTCTGGAGGGATCGATCGATCGAGTAAAGGGGGTCGATCGATCGATACCATCGATCGATCGATGTTCTTAATCGATCGATAGATCAAGCAGTTATGATGAAACCTGCCATTGTCTAGTTACGGGTTCACCAGTCCAACCTCAACCAAATCTCCATTAACGATCCCCAAACCCCCAAACAACATTACTACAAGTACTATATACCAAACTACATGATTTTCTACGTAAAATATGTCCGAGTTCATCAAGTATAATGTTTTAATGGCGTAAAATTTACACAAACTTCAAGAACCCTAATTTTTTTCTTTAAATTCCATTCTTCTAATTATTTTCCAGATTACTTGCTTCTAAATCCATACAAATTCGTGGGTTATCCCCTACATGTGATTTAGATGTCCAGAATATGTCTACTTCCTCTATAACATATGATTTTAAGTCTAAAAAAAATATTAATTTCTTCCATGAAGCATGTTCTAAACAACCTTAGACCAACATGATTGAAACATCAACTAAAATAAAGAAAGATAGATACTTTCCTGGAATTTGAGTTTCTAATTTGTGGACGAAAGTGGTATGGTTGCGTTCGCGCGATCTACGCTTTGGTGGTGGCGGCGGTGCAAACGGGTGAGTCTTTGGCCTTGAGTTGCTTGGAAAGCTCTCCAATTCCTTATTTAATGGACGTTCTTTGGTTTTTTGTTTGTTAACCCTAGCAGACAACTCCTAAAGGCTGATATATCCTGAGGAAATTCGTGGCTTTAATTGTCCAAAAATGTAAAATGTATATAATGCCCTCCCGGGATGTCAATTTGGCCTAAAAATGCCCCGTGACCCAAACTAAACCCCCAGGTACACTTTTCTGACTATCTCGACCCTTCCGGACACTTTGGCGCACTCAAAAAGACCATATGGGCGACTTATAATTTATTCACTTTTAATAATAATAATTTAATCCCGACACGACACAAGCGCGTCTCGATTTAATTTCCACAATTATCAAATTATACACTCATGATAATTTTAATAAATTCGATTATACATATTACTTTACCCATTAAGTAATATTCAACAAATTTCCAATAATTACTAACTCTCATCACGATAGTAAATATTTAAAATAATTTTCGAATTAATATTAAATTAATATCTCAATTTAAATTTGATAAATCCCCAATTTAAAAGTCATAAAATACGGGGTATTACATACTTCCCCCTTAATAACAGAATTTCGTCCTGAAATTCAGAAAATAAGGCATACATGGCAAAAATAAATCTGGATATTTTTTGCGCATATCTGCCTCACGCTCCCAAGTGGATTCCTCCACGTTATGATGTTCCCACTGGACCCGTACAAGTGGGACTACCTTCGACCTCAATTTCCTCTTACTATGGTCTAGGATAGCCACTGGTCTCTCCTTGTAAGAGCTGTTGGGCTGTAAATCAATCTCCTCTATCGTGATGTGACTATGGGCAATGTTATCCCGAAGATATTGTCTCAACGACGAGATGTGGAACACATCATGAATGCGGTGCAAATGCTCTAGAAACCCCAATCTGTATACCACCAGCCCAATCCTATCAATAATGGGAAATGGTCCCATGTACCTCGAAGCCAACTTTCCCTTCTTTCTAAACCTCATTACTCCTCTCATAGGATATACACACAGTAATACTTGGTCCCCGAAGCTAAACTCTTGGAAAAACTACTTCGCATCAGCGTAGCTCTTCTGTCAGTCCTGTGCCACCCGAATGCAACTCTTAATGAGCTCAATCCTAGCTAAAGTTTCCTGAATCACCTCAGGTCCGAGAAATTTGTTGTCCCCCACCTCTAGCTAACAAATGGGAGAATGACAAGGCCTTCCATACAATGCCTGAAATGGAGCCATGCCGATCATGAACTGATAGGAGTTATTGTAAGCAAACTCCACCAGTGGAAGATACGGCTCTCATCCTCCTCCAAAATCAAGGACAGACATGAATAGCATATCCTCTAACATCTGACTGGTACACTCTGTTTGTCCATCTGTCTATGGGTGATAAGATGAACTCAATATCAACTCTATACCCATGGCCTCCTGAAAGCTCTCCCAGAAGCGCGACAAAAAAATATTATCTCTATCAGACACAATATCCAGGGGCACCCCATATAGCCTAACAACATCGACAATGAACAACTGTGCATACTGGCTCGTGGTATTGTCTGTCCGTACTAGCAGAAAATGAGCCACCTTAGTCAACTCATCCGCTATAACCCATATGGAGTCGTGACCCCACTGTGATGTAGGCAACCCAGTAATGAAGTCCATGGAAATACTCTGCCACTTCCATGTAGGTATATCCAATGGCTGAAGTAACCCCAACGGTTTCTGGTGGTCTACCTTTACCATCTGGCAAGTAGAACACTTGGACACGTACTCAGTAAGTTCCTCTTCATCCCACTCCACCAGTACTTCAGCCTCATATCCTTGTACATCTTATCTCCTTCGGGATATACCGTAAATCTGGACTGTGTCATCACTGCATGACGTAAGTCTTCTCCTTATGCGACCACCAATCTCCCAGTAAACCTCAAACCTCCATTAGAACTTACTGAATAGGACTTATCACCCTCAACTAAAAGTCGTACAATCTGTTCCTGACAAAATGAATCCGCTGACTGTGCCTATATCACCCTGTTAATACTCTCTGGTGTGATTGTCATGTCCGATACAAAGGAACGGGCTACCGCATCCTGGTGACCCAACTCTTTCAACTTCGCTTTCTAGACGTCCGCTATATCACCCATCGATCTATGACTTAATGCATCAGCAACCACGTTAGCCTTTCCCGAATGGTACTGCATCTCGAATTGGTAGTCTTTCACAAACTCCAACCATCTGAGATGACGCATATTCAGCTCTTGCTGAGTGAACAAGTACTGTAGTGACTTGTGGTCTATGAACAAGCAAAACTTCTCCCCCAATAAGTAATGTCTACAAATCCTCAATGCAAAAGCGACCACTGCTAGCTCTAGGTTGTGGGTGGGGTAATTCCTTTCGTGAGGCTTTAGCTTGCGGGAGGAAAAATCTATAGCCTTATCCTCCTGCTGAAGTACTCCCCCCGAGTCCCCATAAAGAGGCATCAGTGTACACCAGAATTCTACTCCCGACTTGGGCAAAGCAATAACTGGCGCCGAAGTCAACTTATCTTTCATCTCATCAAAAGATAATTGGCAAGAACCATCCCAAACATACGAAATTCCCTTGCGAGTCAGATTCACCAACGGACCCGCTATCTTCGAAAATCTCGGATGAATATCCTATAGTACCCGACTAACCCTAAGAAACTACTCACTTTCATCGATGTCGTGGCCTGTCCCCACTCCCTCACCGTCGACACTTTGCTCGGGTCAACCGATATTCCTAATTTCGACACAACATGCCCCAAAAATTGTACCTCCCGTAACCAGAATCCACACTTCTCATACTTAGCATACAGTTGATGCTCTCATAGAGTCTGAAGAACCTACCTCAAGTGCTCGACATGCTCCGCCTCAGTGTGTGAATATATCAGGATGTCATCTATGAAAATGATGACAAACTGATCCAAGAATTCTCTGAACAATCGGTTCATCAAGTCAATGAATACGGTTGGAGCATTTGTTAGCCCAAACGGCATGACTCTGAATTCATAGGACTCATATCTGGTCAAGAAAGCAGTCTTTAACACATCCTTCTCCCTAATAGGTAGTTGATGGTATCCCGATCTCAAATCTATCTTCAAAAAGAAGGTTCCTCCCCTCAGCTGGTCGAACAAGTCATCAATTCGAGGCAATAAATATTTATTCCGTATCGTGACCTTGTTCACCTTCTGGTAATCTATGCATAACCTCAGTGAACCATCTCTCTTCTTCATAAATAACACTGGAGATCCCCAAGGTAAGGTGCTCCTACGAATGAGGCCCTGACTTAACATCTGCTCTATCTGATCCCGTAACTCCCTCATCTCTGCTAAAGCCATACGGTACGGTGCACGTGCTATCGATCGAGTGCCCGACATCAAGTCCATGACAAATTCTATCTCTCGGCTGGGGGGTAGGCTCGATATCTCCTAAAATACATCGGAGTACTCACAAATGACTGGAATCGAATCTAAGTGAATCAAAATCTCCTTAGAGGTATCCTCCTCTATATAGTACAAATGGGTGGAAAATCCTCCCTCTGGGATAGGCATCGCCACCAAAAACATCTCCTGCCCCGGAATGGCAAAAGATAATACTCCCATCGAAATAATCTATCATGGTTCTGTACGCAGCAAACCAATCCATTCCAATAACAACATCGTGCTCATGTATCTCTAAGACTAGCATGTCTACCAGTAAAATCAAGCTACCAATCTCTACTCCTACACCCCGGCATATAAATAAAATCATAGACCCATTCCCTAGTGGTGAGTTTACGCATGTCACAGTGATATCTGTCGTGTCTAATAACCCTAAGGCCCATGCAAAATGAGTAGTTATAAAATAGTGCGACGCCCCAGTATAAAATGAAACCCCACCCATTATGCCATAGATATGAAACGTACCCTCAATCACGGGTGATACCTGAGGTGCTGCTGCCTGGTGGACATTATAGACACGTCCGTATTATAATTGGCCATGCTGAACTGGAGCTACTGTCATGGCGAGTAAGGCTGGCACCTGAGATGGAGCTGGGAGGGAGGTTGGAAAGAGTGGCCTCTGTACCTCATTACGGGCCCCCTGTTGCTGTGGGGTCCTATCTCCCTCTGGGAAATCCTAGCGCCTGTGGCCATTCTTTCCACATCCGAAATATTTGCCCCTGAAGTTACCTCCCCTTTTCCCCTGCTGACCATGGCCCTGTTGGTCGTTACCACCCCGCCATTGGCCCTGTTGGAAACGTTGTTGGCCCTATTGCTATCCCTGCTACTGACCGTGTTGGCCCTGTTGGCCATGCTGATTAGACTGGCCCTACCTAAATCCCCCAAATCCCTGTCTGGAGTCACCTGATCGGAATCGCTTGGCAGGGTCCCCCTGATGGGAACTCTGCTCGCTATGACAGGTCTGCCCCTGGGCTGTTGGTTCCCCACCAGTACTACTGCCCCTAGTCCTGCCCTGCTGGATGGACTCCCCAGCTCATTTTCTCCCCTGCAGATGGAAATGATGAGCCTAATAGTGTAACAAAGCAGCGTTGAGTACATCAGTGTAGGTACTTAATGATAGATTACCGATGAGGTGCTGACGGATCCTCCAAGGTAATCCATCTATAAACAGTAGTATCTTCTTCTCCTTAGTGGGTGCCTCATCTAACACTATAGTGAGAAGTCCATTAAACTCCTCCTCATACTCAGCAACAGTACTCTCTTGCTTAGGATTCAATAACTTCTGCCTTATTTCAGTCTGTACGGTGAATGGAAAGTACTTGCAGTTAAACCGTACCCAGAATGACTGAATCATGATGCTGTCCCTCTCTTCTAAGTTAGTGGTGGACTCCCACCACTGCAAAGTGACCCCCACTATCTTGAAGGAAGCCAAAAGCTGTCTTTGCACGTCAGTGCACTCATACATGTGCAGATGCCTCTGGATAGCTTTCTTCCATTGGCTGGCGACTATTATGTTCGAACTACCCGAGAACTCTGGGGGATGCACCTTCTGAAAGGCATCCCTAACCCGCTCCCATGCGGATGGAAGCTGTGCTGGTACTGTTGTCACTGCCTGAATCTGGGGTGGAGCCTGCTGCACCACCGCTAATGCGGTATTCATCGCCTGAGCAACGATAGTGGCTATCTCAGTTTTGTTCATCATTCCCTGAGCCGGAGCTACTGGCTGCTCGGCCTAGGCATTCCTGTCTTGGGGTGCGCATCTCGGAGGCATCTGAAATGAGAAGAAAGTTTATTAGTCTATAGTTATTATCAAATCTCAAATATCTTAAGACGTAAGCGTAAATACAAGAATGCAACAGTCCTAAAAATAGGGCTCTATATCAAGGACGTTAAGCTGGAAGCGAAATAAGCCGTACAGATCCTAAAGGACACTAGAACCCGATGCTCTGATACCACCTATGACACTCCGCCTAATTAAATACCGAGTGATCAGTCCTTTATTAAATTAAAAATCAAGGTGAACGGTTTGTTCAATCTTAGTATCACTATCGCAAAATAAAATTTCTAGTTTAAACACCCTAAATAATTAAGCGAAGTGTCAAAACAATTTAAACCTTATTTCTATTTTATTAAATTCCATGATGAAAACCTTTTCAATAAATAAAATTTTAAGAATCATATAAATTTTAAAGATGGCAATTAACACACAAGAATATAACCTTTTAGATATACCAATACCAAGTTTAAAAACTACAAATGAAATCATTCTAACACGAATTACATCCTAAAGAGTAACAAATACTAAAAATAAATGAACATAAATCTCTGACAAATCCAACTGAATAGGGAAACGGACGACACATGCCCTAACTAATTAGAACTAAAATTAGATTAGAGTCAACAACGAGGTCATCTAAACAATGGCCTGTAACTCCCACATAAGCTGCAACGCATCCGTTCCAAGGATTCTAAGCATGACGCCACTGTGGCTGGACAACTGTAATATATACATATATATACAAGAGAAAAGAAATAATAGGAAACGGGTCAGAGCCCGAGTGTAAAATAGTTTAAAAATAGTTTAACTAGTATTTAAAATGCCCACCGACTAATGAAACAACCATGTTAGTATGCAACACTCTCTTGAGAAATTCTCACCTCTCATCTAGTGTGCACACCTACCGTACTATTAATCTCGAAAGCTTATTTTAACTTAACTTTCCTATAAGGTTTCATTTCGATAAATACTATGGCTAAGATAATTAATTTCTGAAAATTAAGCTCTCTCATATATCTTATGTTATTTAAATAACCCAGTGGTGTCACAAAATTCCCAAAAACTTATAATAAAGTTGGAGTATTTATTCATTACTTAAATATTTTTATGCACAGTAGAAAGTTCTCGTACTTAAGTATATATAAATATATTAATCCCTCATATAATATATACTATCGTCACCCCACATAAAATCTATGGTGCTGGCATACTCTGCTATCAAGTCCCCGTATCACTCGTACTAAGGGAAATACTAGTTCGGAATCACTCTCGAACTATTTGACATAAAACACATACAATTGGAGGCAAAGTATAGTTCCAAGTCACTAAGAGGTCAGCACATACGCTCACATCTCTTAGGACCATCTGACTATCACTTAAATAGCCTGTATCAAGGATACTATCTTCTAGGGTACAAGTCGTTATACCCCATAAAGGCCCAATCGAGATAAGATTATCCCGGCAGGGAAACCCCCATGATAGCAAGTACCTCGGGTATGATTTTTACACAGATATATAATATATGCACAATCACGCAATCATATATATATATATATATATATACATATTCACATTTCTAAATTAGGTGCGCCCACGACCCATAATTATAATTATTCGTTCTTAGCACATTTTACTCGATTATCTCGCATAACAAACTCATCACTTTTATTCTCATATATAAGTTACTCCATACTTCTCATTTCTCGAAGTATTCCATCTCCCTAAGTATAATTTCAGTAGGCACTCTCACTTATCTTCTAGTCTAACTTACTCATGAGTCTCGATCTCTTATTAGATGTACGCATGATTTCGTATGTGTGAATAACTCCCCGTTAACCCATAATTTCATTCTACCTTAAATTTCACTCAACGGGGTCTACCTAGGCCCTACTGGTCCTCTTTACAATTCATTATGCTCTATCAATGATGATCAAGGGTTCCTACGCAATTTAACCGGATTAAACTTAAAGAAGAAAAATACGCAGTTTTTCTGGAGGGATCGATCGAGTAAAGGGGTTCAATTGATCGATACCATTGATCGATCGATGTTCTTGATCGCTCAATTGATCAAGCAGTTATGAAGAAATCTGCCATTGTCCAGCTACGTTCTTACCTCTCCAACCTCTCCAACGTCAACCAAATCTCCATTAATGATCCCCAAACTCCCAAACAACATTACTACAGGTACTATATACCTAACTACATGATTTTCTACGTAAAATATGTCCGAGTTCATCAAGTATAGCGATTTAATGGGGTAAAATTTACATAAACTTCAAGAACCCTAATTTTTTTCTTTAATTTACATTCTTCCAATTCTTTTCCAGATTATTTGCTTCCAAATCCATAAAAATTCGTGGCTTATCCTCTACATGTAATTTAGATGTCTAGAATATGTTTTTTTCATCTACAACATATGATTTTAAGTTTAAAAAAAATATTAATTTCTTCCATGAAGCATGTTCTAAACAACCCTAGATTAACATGATTGAAACATCAACTAAAATAAAGCAAGATAGATACTTGCCCGGAATTGGAGTTTCTGATTAATGGACGAAAGAGGTATGGTTGCTTTCCTCGTCGCGCGATCTACGCTCTGGTGGTGGTGGCGGTGCAAACGGATGAGTCTTTGTCCATTAGTTTCTTGGAAAGCTCTCCAATTCCTTCTCTAATGGTTGTTCTTTGGTTTATTGGTTGTTAACCCTAGAAGGCAACTCCTAAAGGCTGATATATCCTTAGGAAATTCGTGGGTTTAATTCCCAAAAATGTAAAATGTCTATAATGCCCTCCCAGGATGTGAATTAGGCCTAAAAATGCCCCGAGACCCAAACTAAACCCCCGGGTACACTTTTCTAACTATCTCGGCCCTTTCGGACACTTTGGCGCACTCGAAATGACCATATAGGTGACTTACAATTTATTCACTTTTAATAATAATAATTTAATCCCGACACGACACAGGCGCGTCCCGATTTAATTTCCACAATTATCAAATTATACACTCATGATAATTTTAATAAATGCGATTATATATATTACTTTACCCATTATGTAATATTCAATAAATTCCCAATAATTACTAACTCTCATCACGCTAGTAAATATTTAAAATAATTTCCGAATTAATATTAAATTAATATCTCAATTTAAATTTAATAAATCCCCAATTTTAAAAGTCATAAAAATATGGGGTATTACAAAAGGCGCTGGGACGAGGATTTTAGAATATGCCTTGCTAAGTCTTCATTTTAAGAATCCTTTATAGGTTTTAAGGTTAGTAAGTTGAATCTTAATTAAAATTTTACATTTTCTTAGTTTATCGATTGTTCTTTGATAAAAAAAGCTTAACTCAGTGCTTCACTTTGCTGAAGAGACACTTTTTACTTAGATTTGTAGTGTACCTTTTACATATTGAAGTAACTCAAATCCAAGTTATTTTATGATTTTAGTGGTGTTAATATATCGAACCATCTCTTGCATCTTCTTTCATAGAGGTGCTGAGATGGTGGGAGATTTTGTAACAAACAAAGAGAATAAAGAGGTCAATCACGGGGTTCTACTGTCTCAGCGAGACATTGACTTGAGAATAAAGTTGAGTGATGTTTGGAGATGAGGCTAATTATTCTATCCTTTAAGCTAAGATCAGTTGAAATAAGGACCAGGGATAATTATGTCAACAAAAGCTCTCTCAGGAGTGGTATATACAATATGAATAATATGAATGCTGTTTATCAGAAGATTAGTGTAAAAGTTTATGGGGAATGTGATGACTGGTAATAAGTATAGTAGTAGCAACAATAATAATGAGTCGAACAATAATAGCAACAATAATGAAAATGTTAATTTGGGGGTTAATAAAAGGTTTAAGACCTTGCCAGTAGCAGAGACGATCCTGAGAAATTAGGTTCTCGGTGGATACATCTTTGTATGCAACAATGATACGGTGAAAGACGATTTAAAGTGACAACTATTTGTTTTATCACCACGATACAAAGACTCTGTTCGGGAAATAACACTAGGCTTACCTATGTTTCTTTACAACTATACTACTCATCGGTTGCATGGCATCTTTGAGGATATGACTTTTCAGGGTTCTAACATTGATCCAATGACTTGGGAAGAAAAAAATTGCAAAGGGGAGTCAAGGTTCACTGCTCTGGTAAGGATCTGCATCAGGAGAGGATACATTTAGACCAGTCTTGCATTATTATGATGGTCCCAAGTTTCGTCTTGAGCTTTCACTCGCAGAGACCATGTACTTTCTAGATCTCTGTGAACAAGCTGGTATTTAGAATTCAGTTCCTAACATAACTGCATACTCGGCATAATCGAAGTTGTAGAACACGTATGTGAATGTGGTAGGTTTTATGGCGCATTGTAAGTGGTGTGGTATTTGCAGATTTTTCTATAGAGCGCAAGATTGGGAGGTAAGTCTGGTTTGTTGGATCTTCTTGAGAGGGTAGTAGGATTGGTTTTTGTGTCCAACCAAATAAATGTAATGTGGTGTGAAATTATGGCGTAAAAAAAAATAGGTGATGATGCAGTCCTGCAATGCAGCCCTATCTTGCCGTCCTACAATTCAACCCTTTTATTTGTACCCCATTCACTAAATATTGGTTAGTTTTTTTTGTAGTTTAGTTGTTAATATTACTTTTGTATTTTATTTGTAGTTTTCATATAATTTTTTGTTTTGTATGTGAATAGATTAATTCAGGTTTTATTCATTGTTTTAATTGTTTTGATCACAGTACATGTATTTAACTTTGGATATGTCTTTGGTGATATAACCTTTGATTTATAATCATTTGTGATAGGTGATTAATTTTAGTTGTTATTCATTTTGATTTAATCATATTTATAATCTTTTATCTTTTATATTTTAGTTGTATGCTTTCATATAACAGTGATTACAAATATCTTCACAAATCCTTCATATGGAATTTTAAATAGCTCAATTCAAGTGTTTTGCTCATTTAAAAAGTAGGGAGGAAAACTTATATATGTGGGTACATTATAGAATCTTAAAGTGACATTCATAAATGGTACTCCATAGACTTAATGATAAAGACTCAACTCTGATGTAAAGGGGCCTTTAGGATATTAAAGACACATTGCAACAGATAGTTTAGGTTTGATTTCACTCTTTTTATGTCTCTTTATTTTGCAATATCAGTTTTAGAGTTTATTTTCGGTAGTTTTTTTTTAGTTTTTAAACTTTAGATAAAACAGTTTTTGGAAGTCCGTTTGTCATGTTTAATCTTTAGGGCATTTAATGTAAAAGAATCAAATGAAACACAAAATAAAACTCCTCTAATAGAGGATCCCTATAACCATCCTCCCATACCTCCACTCATTTGTAGTCATATTTCTTCTTAAATTTAGTGTTACTCATTTGTTTTTGAATTGCATTTTTAGGTTTAAAAAGGTAGGTAGGATTAGCTAAAAGAAAGTAGATATAGGAACTGCAACTTTCTTTTCTGAAAGATGTTTTGGGAATAAAATGATTGAAGAAGTGATCCCTATTATTTATCCTATTAATGCCCCATTATACTCATCTCTGAACAATAACTACTACTATTTTAGGACTAACTACCAATGAAGAGAATATAACATTCATAGTATCAACACCTAATGTGCATTGTAAGTTGTTATTTTCTTTTTCTTTTTCATTTTATGTTCATAATTATTAATTTTTTGAGGTACTAAAAACAATTAGAATTTTTTGTGGGGTTGTCATAGGAATTGATAGATTTACATTTCTTTCTTTCACCACGTCCAACTCAAGTGTAGTCTAATTTTAATTTTAATTTGATCTTTTATATATCAAAGACGAGGTAGCTACTTCCCCGAATATATCATAGCCAATTTCACCAATTTTTTGCTACGTTTGATTTACATGTAAACATTTGGGTGAAATATCAATCATTTACCTATATTGAACTACTTTTAGTTATATTTATTAGATTAGATACAAAGGGGTGAAAAGTGACTACTATAATAATAGCAGTGTTTTTTTACTTAGATGCTCAATTTATTTATGCAGATTGGATGCCTCCTCTTGAGATATGCCGTTGACACCGTAGATCCAATATGTTGCAAGGTTGGTTTGAAACATATATCAAAGATAAGAGGTGTTTTGGCTGCATATTATTATTGAAAACAAATTTGTTGATTATGTTGCATATTATGGCTGCATATTTTTTTGCACATTATTATTAAAAACTTCATATTTTGGTGATTATGTTGCATATTATGGCTGCATATTTTGTTGCATATCATTATTAAAAACTGCATACATAAAAGATTTAAAATCATTGGATGGGAGTCAATACATTTCACATTTCTACAACATGTGTATACTATCAAGACTTACTATTTTCTCAATTTTGTTCCATTAATAATTACTTTACCATGTGTCGACTTCTATTTCTTTAGTTGTTTTCTAAATTGAGTTGCAACTACTTGCTAAATATGTGCACATATGTTTTTGGGCACATGAAAAGACAAAAGACTTCTTAAAGCCTTTGTGGAACTCCCCCCCCCCCCCCCCCCCAATTCTGCATCAAGCTTTCTTTTAAAACTTTAGAATGGTGCTCAACCGTGATGCAAATTTAATGGCGAAAATTGGCCATTTTCTTTGAATGTTGGATGAAATTATGGAAGTGTTGAATGACATATTTTGTTTATATGTTCCATAGACATACGTAATATGTGTGCTAAAGATGCAAAAATTCTATACATACATGGGATACTCGATTAATATAATATTGTATATTTATTTTGGCGACAGTTTTGTTGGCATTTTAACATAAACGAGTAATGTTGTCATAAAATTTTGTTGTTATTAATTATAGTGCCAACCAAATGTGTTTTGCTGGTTGCTTTAGATTATAACTATCTTTATTAGTTTTTGTGTGTTGCCAAATGTAGTCGATATATCGTGTCATTAGTTAAGTTGATGTTGTTTATATGAGGTCAAGTAGTGTTGTCGGAGTATTTTTTTTCTTTAACAGAGGAATCTTTGCCCAAAATTTCTAAATTGTTTACACTTACAATATATAAACATTTATTATTTACATTATACATGATTTTATACTTTTCAAAATTATCTGCGTGCCTTCAGGCACGGGCATACCCTAGTGTGTATGTGTGTGTGTGTGTGTATATATATATTATCGTTTGTTTTTAGTCTTTGCATTTGCATTTAATCCATGTTGCCATGTGATTTATCTTTGAATCAAATTAGCTTGCTATATGGTCATATTGGTATCTCTTGTATCTTGTTTACATTGGTATCTCATGCTTCATGGTGTATTCAAGTTGGGTATCATTTATTGCATCAATATTGGCATTAGTTGATAATTATTTGGATTATATCTTCTTGTGTTGCCATGTTGTGTTTACTGCACTTTACAAACACCATTGCATGATATTATTATTTCCTCTATATTTCTAATTGATATCACATGTTTTCATTTTTGGGTGGTGATATGATCTATGGGAGATAAATAGTTTTTTAGGTATTCTTTCTTTGTTTATCCCAGAATAAAAAACGGGAGAAATGGTATCTTTCACTTTAGTTTTAGGAGGACATCTTTATCTTTGGGGGGGACGTCTTAACTAAGTGGGGATCATTAGACATAGGGGGAGTTTACTCTTATGCAGCTTCTATATATTGTTATACTGTCTTTGCATTAGAAGGTGCGTTTAACTGTGCAAGTTTGCAACCATACGACAAAGTTTACAAAGGTGCAAAACTACTCAAGTTTATGTGTCGATCAAGTTATAATTTCTCCTTTTGGGGTTGGGTATTGAGTCTTAGATGAGTTTGACGACCCATATGAGTTTCTTTTTAGTTTTACCCCAGAATATCTAAAGGGGAAGATTTGTAAGGACAAATTCTTCAATAGATTCAAAACCCTTTGAGTTGTAGGTTAGGACTATAATACCCTGTATTTATGAGGATATAGGATTTAATTAAATTGGTGATTTGGATTTTATTTAATCTGAAAAATCTATTTAATTTAGGTATTTAGAATTTATATTAATTCAATCTATTTAAAATTTCACGCGTACCGTATTTTGAGGAGGAAATAAGATAATTGTATAAAGTGACTCGAATGAGGATTTAGAGGTCAAGTTGATTCCGAAAGGGTTGAAATAGTCAAAATCGTATACCTGGGGTTATAGTTTGGGTCTCAGGTCGATTTTAGAACAAACGGACACCGTTTATGGGCATTTAGTTCATTTGATAACTTAGGTTTAGAGGAACTGCGAAAATTGTAAGTTTATATCTGCCCAATTAGAGTGAGGGGCTAGGGTTAACACAAATCCTAAGGAAGAGTGGCCATAAGAGAGGAAGAGGAGGAGAAAACCAAAGCTTCATACACCATTTTTTACCTCGAACGTGACTAAATCGAGATCGGATTGAGGGGAGAGCAACCATATCATATTACAAACAAAAATTAGATCTGTTGTTGAGAGGCAAGTGTTTATCTTGCATTTATTTTAAGCATGTTATAATAAGCATGTAGTGCAGGGTTTGATTTACATATTTTTGGAAGATTTATTATGAATTTAGGTGGGTATAATTCATGAATTGAAGTATGATTGCATATAGTTATATTCCTTTATGTTGGTAACACAAAATCAGAGGGTTTTAGACGATTTATATGAATGAAATTTGGGTTTCTTGATGAATACACTTGAAGAACACATAAACTAAGGTTTTATGAATTTTTAGAAGATAATCGGTTCTTGGATTGAATTCGTGATGAATTTATGTTTAATTTACATTGGAAATCATCCCTATACATTTATATAATGATTAGTTATGTAAGGAAAAAATTTCCAATTGAGTCCATTGTATGTATTTGACTTATTCCCGAAATAAAACATTATTTTCGAGTCATAGAAAAATTTTTATTGTCACGATCTCACAGTATATGACACAAATTTTATTCAAGACATTGTGGCCAAGCTTCAAAGATTTATCATGCTGAGATTAATTTGGTGCACGTTTCATATCTTTATTGCATTTCGATCTCTCAGGTATGAATGTGTAATGTTTATGGGACTTGGAAAATGTTTTTAGGATGTTATTTTTATTAAAACATATTTTTAAAAGAGTATATCTTCGTTTATTCTGAGATAAGGATTGTTTAGAGTCGTATTGAACCTTCACTTGTTTTTATAATGATCAAATGACACTTGTAGTCATTTGAGCGACATTTCAAGGTTATTTAAGAACAATGAACATGTCATTCAAACGACATGGACTTCTTGTTTAGGCGACGTGCTAATCTTATTCAAATGATTTACGGACTTAACTTTTCTATTTAAGGTGTGTTTCATTCATAATTTTGTAAGTTACAAAATAAGAAAATCAATTTACTAACAGTACGTTTTCTGCAAAAGTTCTCTAAGGTTTTCAAAGTGTAAAAATATCCTTAGAGTTTCGAGATCCGATTATTCATACTCTTATGCTAAAGAGATCTTGGTTTGCACCATTAGAGTTTGTTCGTCACTTTGAATTTTAGGTTTTGCGATGAAGAAGCGAAGGAGTTCGTGTTCAACATCATAGATGTTGCCAAGCTATATCGGTGGACATCGAGACATACGTGGACGCGTATGTTGTGGAAGAGTATCATATAAGGACTTATACATGGTCACTATAAAGGAGTGGTTGAAGGATCGGTTGAGCATTAAGACTTGTGGGGGATCGAGTCGTTGAGTATGTCTCTCGTCTGTACATTGTAATACCACATCATAGTGATTATCTGGCTTGGGCCATCCGATGTTCTTCCCCTTAGTGGTTTCCTCGAACATCCGGTGTCGCCTTTGTGAACTTATTTATTTTACTTGCTTTAATCACCTCGATTCATGTTAAGGATTAAACAAGATAAAATTGGGTTTAGTTAAAATTGGTTCACATACTTGGTGCGCATATATTTTGGAAAAGAGTTTTTAAAAAAGAAAGTGGTTTTTGACATACTTAAAACACATTCGAAAGAAAAAGGGGCCTTTAAATTGGTATCAGAGCTAGTTACTCTAATTTATCGAGTGATCGTTTTTTCCACAAAATTTTTGTGATATTGATTTTTTTTGAAAAATTTTATTTTTGAAAAATCGCAATGTTTCAAAATAAAAACTTATATAATATGTTGCTAGTTTTTTTACGGGAGTAATTATGCCTATTGGAAAGACCGCGTGAAATCATCTTTAAAAGCAATCGATGAGCGTGTTTGGGTTGTTTGTGAACGAGGGTCGACTCATTCCAGTGTCACCGCTAATAATGTCACTAATCTTAAGCCTGTGACTGACTGAACTGAGGATGAATTTAAATTGATCACTTTTAATTCTCGCGGGCTAAGTTCAATTATGGAGTCGTCACACCTAAAGAGTTTCGACGAATCATGACGTTCACTGCATTAAAAGAAGCATGGGATGTTTTACAACTTACCCATCAAGGCACGACTGCAGTGAAAGAGTCTAAATCGCAAAGTTTAACTACTCAATTTGTAACTATTACCATGCTTGAATATGAGTGTTTTAATGAGTTTTGTGCATGTTTGTATGATATTGTCAATGCTAGTTTCAATCTTGGTGAGCACATTCCTGATGCACGAGTGGTTAAAAATATTTTGGGATCATTGCCTAAATATTTTATCCCAAAAGTTATTGTGTTGAATTCCTTAGGAAATTTGAGCAATCTTAAGTTAGAAGAACTGGCAGGAGACTTCCACACATATGAAATTGACATGTTTCCTGATACTGTCAAGCCTAAGGATAGAGGAATAACACTTAGAGACCAGTCTAGGAAGAGTGAGGGAGTCTCCAAGAGAGAGAATAAAAAGAAATTGAAAGTTTATGAGTCTGAGTCTGAGCGAAAATTTGATTTTAATGATATGGCCATGCTAGCTAAAAATTTCAAAAAAGTTTCTCATATTTTCAAAAGAAAATTCTTTCAATAAAAGATTTTTTGAGAAAATAAAAAGAAAGAAGAGGCCAAAGAAAGCGGTGAGAAGAAAAAAGATGATATATGTTTTGAATGTGAGGCTAAGGGGCATAAGGCGTTTGAGTGTCCCACTAGGCTAAACATAAAGGGTAAGAACATTTCCATGCCATCCACTCTTAGCGATAGTGAGGAAAAGATGAAGGATTCCGGGGATGAATCTTCATATAGGATGTGTGTTGCAATTTTAATTAGTCATGTGAGCACACCTAGTTTATCCCAAGATGATGAGATGCTTGTTCACGTGAGAGCCCCGATGATCAGTTGAGTGTTTTTAGCGAGTGTGAGAGTGAGTGTGATAGTGAGGGTGAAAGTGAGATCCAAATTATGTTTAGATAATTGTATACCGAGACCTTAAAGATGAGGAAGTTGAATAAGGAGTTAAGTCTTAGGATATTAGATTTGGAGAGAGAGAGAGAGATTTTGAGGGGATTTGAGGCGTCAACGAGTCAATTCGAGAAGGTAAAGGTTACTTTGAGTGAGTTGTTGATCGTCGTAGGATGGTAAAAGAGTGAACTTAGAGCTCGTGTGGTCTAATTAGAGAGAGATCTCGAACGAGCTTGGGAGGTAAAGGTCACTATAGAGGATGCATCTAATAAGGTTGTAAAGATGGTCCTCGATACCGCTTTGGAAAATGTTGAGAGGTTAGTAATAGGTCATGAGAATGCATCTACTTTCCCTGTTGCACCCGAACCATTTCTCGAGTTTATAATAGATCCATATGGCTATCAACCCAACCCACTTAGGTGTTCGTTACCCAATAGAAGGGCGCATCCTAGACGTTTTGTGAGAGGTGTTCCTAGGCCTGTGTATATTTGTTCCCATTGTAAGAAGCAAGGACACCTTCGAATTTTTTTTCTTTAAGTTGGGTAGTGTTTCGTATAGAGTTTTACCACGTGTTTCCACACACGCACCCACACATGATGCTCTGTATGATTACATGAGAGAGTTTACACATATTCGAGAGCTAGTTAAGTTTTTGGTCAAAACTTCACATGATTTAATGAATTTTTTTCATAGGATGCTATCATCTTAGGAAAACTCCACCGCACCTAACGGTTAAGGTTTAGATTTGTTTGCTAGTATAAAATGTTTTTCATGATGATATTTTATGCCTATTTCTAGTGCGTACCACTTTTCTATTTATCTTTTCCATTTTTGATATATTTTTTGAAAAACCAAAAAGATTTTTGTTTTTGAAATTTTTTGGAATAATACAAAATATTTTCTATTTTTTTGTGTGCGAAAAATTTGAAAAACCAAAAAGATTTTATTTTGATAAAATTGTTGGAGAAAGACAAAAAGATTTTTGTATTTTGTTTACACCGTATATGAATGGATATTTAGGATGTCCAAGTCACAACATCATTCCATATCCATGTGACTATTCGATAGTGTTTTGAGACGATACATCATTTCATTCATGTGCTTTATAATGTTTGGAGTCATTAAAATAAGATTTGAGATGACTTTCTGAAGAGAGACCCTTATGCTTGTGTTTCAAATCAAATCAATTTTCACCCAAAATTATCCAAATTTTAATTAGCACCAAACCAAGTTGTGAAAAATCAATTTTTACTTTAAACCAATTTTCTCTTGATTAATCCTAAACATGCATCTAGTGATTAAAGCAAGTAAAGTAAAGAATACTCACAATGCAGGATGTACGAGGAAAAACTCAAGACGGGAAAAAACCTCAGACGACCCAAGCCAGACAATCACTATGAATATGGAATTACAACGAACAGACAAAAGACTCACTCAACGACTCGATCCCCACGGGTCTTGACACTCTTCTGATTTTCAATCACTCCTCTCACAGTGCCCACGCAGAAAGTCCTTCTTCCACGATACCTGTCCACAACACACGCATACACATATGTCTCGGTGTCCACCGAATGGCTTTAATACGTCTACGATATCGAACAAGAGGTACTTCTCTTTTCTTCACTGTAAAACTCAGATGTTCAAATATAGAACAAACCTGTGTGATCTCAGAATGCAATTATCTTGAAGACGAATAAACTTGCACCAATTAAACTTCGACATGATTAATTCTTTGAAGCTTTTCCCCAACGTCTTCAATTTCTTCAATATTCCATAGACCAAGTGGGACCGTGACAGAAATAAAATCTCCCCATGACATATTACAAACATAGTTTTTCTTCACGGAATTAAGTCAAAATAATACAGGGACTCTATTGGAAATTTATGTCCTTAGAAATCTCCCCCTTTGACTATTCTGGGACAAAACTAAACCAATGAAATGCCTAAACCGGGTTGTCAAGCCGTGTGACGCCTAAATCCCATCCCATAAACCCAAAGTTAAAAAATTACAGGACGAGGACTAGTATATGTAGCATCGGCAAGCATGAACTGTCTAAACGTGATGTAGACTTGAAATCTCGAATCGCTGAAGCATACCTACACACATGAAACAGACAAACAAATACCCAATGAAGTATGGAGGAACGAATGAAACAAATTGAAAAACCATTTGTTAAACAATTTAGCAACAATATGATACCAAGTTGTAAAATATGTAATCAAACAATATTTGAATCCAGGTATCAATAAACATGCTCAACAAATCTCTCCCTACAGCACATACATCTCTCCCCCTTTTTGTCTCGAATAGACAATCCGGTGAAAAGATAAATGAATCAACAAGTATCTAGTATGAAAATATACTAATTAAAAATCATTAGATAATCATGAAACAACCAACTAAATATGATCAATAGATGACAAATCAGGAGCTAGTAAACCAAAAAATCACACAAAAAATATAGCAATCTAATCAGGTGTGATAAACGGATCATTTGCAGAATTCCAATATGAGACAATAAAACCTGCATATAAATTAGTTTGTCCAGAAAGCTTCCAGCAGTACCAAAAATATCACAAAAAAAACCAGTGGACTGCAAAACAAAAAGAAGCAAATTCCCAGACCGTCGTTCGAATGAGCCAGGGACGTCGCTCAAACGAGATGAGGACGTCGCTCGAACGAGTCTTCTCGCGATATGGAGATGTCGTTTGAATGATTTATCGCGACAAAACGAACTTTCCCAGATACCCAGAAATATCATATATTTTTGCCCAGTAAACAAATTTCCAGGAAAAAATTCCAGGAAGGGATTGACAGCAGCAAAATAGTTCTAAAACAATAAGCTTTTTACCCAAAATGCAAAAACGCATAAAAACTAACAATGCGAGTTACATGCAAACATAGTACTGGTGTGCTCAAACATGGACATGAAATGTATGGGCGTGAAACTATAACAAATGAGTCACAATTCCAACACATCGAAAAGATCAAGAAGCTCTAATTGATAGCGATAAATCATCAAACTTTGTCATGTCCATATGTCAATTAAAGTGTGAGCTTAATGAACTAAACATACTACATGCACACAAATCCAGAATTTTGACGATTCTATAAACAATAACGTCAAATTGCAATGTTTCAACATTAGGATTAGTTGTGCAAACCCGTTTAAATTTTCTCCAACCAAACTCCCTCATATATACATACTTTTTCAAGTTCTTTTGAGGTTTCTAGAATTCTCAACTTAGAGAAAATATAATTGGCCCTTTTATTAGCATTTTGCCTTTTCTTTTGGGCTCTTTTAAATGGTGGATTTCATGACGAGTCAATTTTGAACTCTCGCAACCCTTTTTCGTGAATCACTCATTATTTTTTCAATTAGATACCAATTCAAATCCTCACGGTAAATTGTTATTAATGGTTAAGATCATTCTAAGCATCGTTAATAATGACCAAATGTCCTAGCCACATGGATAATGAAATGATGTGGGTCCAAGCACACCAATATGCCACATTAAACATGTAAACTCAAAAACAAAAACCGAAAATATTTTTGGCTTTTCAAACATATATTGACTCAAATAAAAGAAAAATCTTTTTAGATTTTCAAATGTATTCTCAAAAACAAAATCTTTTTGTATTTTTCAATGGGACTCAAATAAATGAAAACTATAATACAAAATGATACATATGTCATTATACTAGTAATGAATATATCATGAAATAAACTAGCATGTGATGAACATGGCAACGCTATCATCCTTTACATTTAGCATGGGAAGAATCATGTGCAACCAAATGAGAATCATGAAGTTTTATTCCTAAAGCCACTAAATCCGATTTCCCAACCCAAGTAGGTGTAAAACAACGCATGGGGGTTTGGGTAATTGGGGAAAATTTATTCCTAAACTTCCTAGGAGCTTGTCTAAGGTCGTAATAATAACGCCTAAGGTGACCTTTCCTACCACAAAATGTGCAAGTGTAGTGATGGTGGGAATGATTACCTACATGTGGACCTTTTCTAACCTTCCTATTATTTCTCACACGTGCGGGGGGAATGGGCACAACTCTCTCATGAAAACCTATACCACCCCTATCTCCCTTAATTTGGACAGTGCCTAAGATCTTATATAACTTCTCTCACCTAGCCTCCAAATCAAACTTAACTCTAGACGAGTCTTTTAACTTCACTTCGAACTCATTGATCCTACACTCTAGCAAACGCCTAGACTCCTGAAACTCTAAAATCTCCTTTTTCAAAGACTCCATCAAACCATGGAGATTATCTCTCTCACCCTCGACATACTCTAATTTCTCCCTCAGAGTCTTTTCTAGTGACCTAAGATCCTCAATCAAACTATCATTATTTTCTATGGCACACTCATTCAACCTAGCTTGCAATTTAGATTTAGCCTTTTTCACCTTCACCGTTTCGGCATACAACTCATTAAATGCAACTTGTAACTCTTTCTCATCCACTTCCTCTTCGTCACTCTCTTCACCCTCACTAACATGGGATTTACTCAAAACCTTCTCAGAAGTGTCATTCACATGAGAATCGTCGTCGCTCACATGACATGCCATAAATGCAACAAAGTTACACTCAATGGGGGAACTCACTCCCTCTTTCGGATCACTACTTAAGGTGGAACTATATATAATGGGTTGCTTGACCTCTTTCTTAAGTCTATTGAGACACTCCTTAACTTTGTGACCGTACCTCTCACACCCAAAACACTTATCCGACTCATCTCTTTTAGGCTTCTCAAACTTATCCTTAGAGGTGGGATCAACTTTGTTGTTCTTGAAATTTTTAAACTTCTTGGAAACTTTCTATTACTTTTGAAATTTAATAATTTTTTTAAATTTCTTTGCCAACAAAGCAACATCATCAAAATTGGAATCGGAATCGGAATCCAAAACTTTAATTTACTTCGTTCGGGTTTTCAAAGTAATACCATTTTCTTTATTAGGCACTTGCTTAGAGGTAATAATGTCTATTTCATAGGTTTGTAAGTCTCCTACAATCTCTTCTAGTTTTATCGGCTCTAACTTACCCAAGGAGTTTAAAATATTCACTTTCCATCAAACCTACTAGGCAACGACCTAAGGATTTTCTTAATGACACGGTTGTCAGGAATTTTCTCAGCTAGGTTAAACGACGAGTTGACAATATTGGACAACCTATCATAAAACTCATCAAAAGTCTCTCTCTCTAGCATCCTAATGGTCTCAAACTGTGTTGTAAGATTTTAAAGTTTCAATGCCCTAACTGTGCTAGTGCCCTCGTGAGTGAGTGCAAAAATATCCCAAGCCTCTTTTGATGTTTCACAAGTCATAATTCTATTATATTCTTCCGGTTTGACATGTGAAGAAATAACGTGAAAATCCTTGGAATTATATTGTGAAAGTCTATGTTTAGTTTCGATCCATGACTTGACAGGCTTTAAATTAGTGACCTCACCTAAAATAGTGACAAGGGGTGTCCAACCTTTCTCAACTTCGAGCCACACATGCTCATCAATAGATTTTAATGCACTTTTCATTCTCATCCTCCAATAGGTTTAATTAGTGCCATAAAAAATAGGAGTTGAAAAACATTCGTTATTTCCAAAATTCATCTTTGAAAACACACGGGTTCACAAAATAAATAAATTATGTTTTCTGGCTCTGATACCAATTTCAAGAGTGGCCCTTATTCTTTTGTTTCAAATAAAACAATTTTAACCAAAAATTAGCCAACTTTTAATTAACACCAAACCAAGTTGTGAAAAACCAATTTTTACTTTAAACCAATTTTCTCTTGATTAATCCTAAACATGCAACTAGTGATTAAAGCAAGTAAAGTAAGGTAAAGTAAGGTAAAGTAGAGAATACTCACAACGCAGGATGTACGAGGAAAAATCCAAGACGGGAAAAAACCTTGGACTGCCCAAGACAGACAATCACTATGAATATGGAATTACAACGAATAGACAAAATACTAACTCAACGACTCGATCCCCATGGGTCTTGACGCTCTTCTGATCTTCAACAACTCCTCTCACAGTGCCCACGCAGAAAATTCTTCTTCCACGATACCTTTCCACAACACACGCGTCCGCTTATGTCTCGGTGTCTACCGAATGGCTTTGATACGTCTATGATGTCGAACAAGAAGTCCTTACCTTTTCTTCACCGCAAAACCCAGATGTTCAAATATAGAACAAACCTGTGTGATCTCGGAATGCAATTATCTTGAAGACAAATAAACTTACACCAATTAAACTTAGGCATGATTAATTCTTTGAAGCTTTGTCGCAACGTCTTCAATTTTTTCAATACGTCATAGACCAAGTGGGATCATGAAAAAAATAAAATCTCCCTATGACATATTACAAATACAGTTTTGTTCACGGAATTAAGTCAAAACAATACAGGGACTCAATTGGAAATTTATGTCCTTACACTTTCTACATGTTTGACTCATGATTTCCTTTAGTGCACACTTGCACGAATTTGTTTGATTATTGTACTTGTCTATAACTTGTTGGTCGAAGTGTTTCCATTTCAATCCTATCTTTAAAACGAACCGTATGCAATAAAACTTGGCAATGAAAGTAGTGCATGTAATAACTGTTCCCCATGAGGAATTTGTTTCAATATATATATATATATATATATGAAAACCCAGGAATGGCTATGAAAGGTAATCATAATATCCTTTGCGATTAAGCCACCATTTAAATCAGACTTAGAAAGTGTGGCATTGTAAAAAGTAGCGAAGGTCCAAAGAGGTTGAAAAGAGCCTGAAAAAAATTTAAGGCAATGAAAAGATAAATATGCCAAAAAAGGGGCCATTAGAATTTAGATCACCTCAAGAAAAATAAAAGTTTTATTATTTATGAGGGTGTTTGGTTGGAAATAAATCCAAGGGTTTGTACGTCCTGACAAAGTCTTGAACAAGCATTACACAATTTTGGATATTATTGGTGTGGAAATAATTTTTGACTTTGATTTGTTGATTTGATTAAGTCAATGTCATTTGAATTTGATAATTTTTACACCTAAGGATGATTGTGAAGTTCATTCATTAGGAATATCCATATTCATCGTGCACATTTGTTATATATGTTTGAGTTGATTTACCTATTGAATATGTTTACACCTATTCATCCCGTTTCCTAGATTTGGTTATCTTAGTGTAAATTCAAGGTGAGTGATTTTTTTTTTGTAAATTTTTATTTTGTTGAAAAAATAAAAAAATAGTTGGTGAATGCTTTCATGTTTATCCTTGATGATCGTAGTTGATTTGCTTTTCTTGTCGTGACACTCCATGCTTATTTTTATTTATTCATTTCCTTGTCTATTTTGAACAAATAAAAATGCGGAGAACGGATTATGATTTAATTAGGGGGGGGGGGGTTAAATTATGGGGGATATTTGAGATTTGATCTTTTTTTTTATTTATGTTTATCTCAATTCAAACCCGATATGTCACGAAGGTATTTGTTCCTTTTCTCATGTGTGTGGGTACAAAATTCGAGGATCATTATTTTACACACGCTGATGATGACAAAGAAAAGTTGGAGATTTGAAGATTTCAAGTTGAATATTTTTTAAGAAAGTTTAAGACTATAGAATCGCTACCGCGGAAAATTGGTACTTCTCAAATAAAATCCAATTCTAATAATCCCAAATTTTAGTTAAACCCTAAAACATGCGTCTAGATGATTTATCAAATAAAATAAAGCATGCAGGATAAAACAAACAATTTCAGGAAAAATCCCCCAAAGGGGCAAAACCTTTTTATTTTCACTATAATTTTGTAAGATACGGTTACACGGATTACAATGAAAATAAGTGTGACACAGAAATACCCACATGTCTCGATTCTGATGTCGTCAGCCAGAATCTCCCGTAGAAACTCCAAGTGAGCAACAATGATGAAGAGAACGGCTTCTCCATAAATTCGTCGGCTGGAACTTTCCCTTTCCAGGAGGGCAACAATGAATAAGAGAGAAGCTTCTCCACATGTATGAACAAAAGCAAAGCAGTGTTCTTGGATTTCAAAAGGATTCACAAAAGCATGAGAATTATGTGTGAATAAAAACATGAGTTTTGGGACTCAAAAATATGAAGACTTGAGCTAATGGAACTCTCAAAATCGTCTCTCCAAGTCTTGAAAAATAACTTCCTCGAAGTTGGCTTTTATAAGGAAACCAAAAAGGATTTTAAGTCATTGGGACTCTTGCCAGTGTTAGGTACCCCGAAACGGTTCAGCTTGTACCTCAAACCGGTTCACCCCCGAACCGGTTCACTGTTCGGTTCGCAGAACTTCGCTGTTTTTAGGTCTAAAATCACACAAAATTCTCCTTAATGATTTTTCTCTATTTTCAAAGAGCCATAACTTCTTCACCGTAGCTCGGATTAAGGTGCCATTTCTTCCGGTATATTCACGGTGTCGATCTTTTCAACTTTCTAGTTAACTGAACCTTTGGACTATGGCTATAAAATTACAAAAATTCCCTTGCACTTTCCTATCTTACTTTCTTTCATTGTTTTGACTTCACTTGCATACCACTTGCATAAACTCCCTAAAATCGTGGGACGTGGAGTCGTTGAGGCTGATGTGGGACACTTGATGGAGATGTTAAAACCTAGATTCTTAGAATTCGGATAGAAGCCATCATGTGATATCGTGAAGTGACGTGCCTTTTGTAGCGGCGTACGACATACACAAATGTAAGATATCGGACTTGAGAAAAATGTTCTTACAAATATCCCCCTATGTCTATGCTGGTACAAAATAAAAAATTTGAATTATTATCATTGAATTGACCTATAAAAATCTACCCTCCCATGAACCCAAAGCTGGAAAGAGACAAATGAATAAATCTTCATCGTTTGTTCTTCAGATCTTCAAGATCTCAAATCTTTTCTCATCAGGGTGTGAAATCCAATGATCAATGTAGTACCTATACACATGAGATAAAGAAAAATACCAAGTGACGTATCGAGTTTGAAATGAGGTAAACACATATTCTAATGTATGAGAAAAGCATAAGTCAAATCTCAAAAATTCCCCCAAAATTCAAACTCCCCCATAAAATGATAATTCATTCTCCCCTTTTTTATTATGTCCCCAAATAGAAAAATGAGAAGAATAAATCAAACAATCAAAATCGGGGTGTCACCGTATTCAAAACAAGGCATCAATCAAATGGAAAACGTGCTCTTGCAAGGAGATGCTAAAAAAAATCTTAACAAACATGAATCAAACTACGCATATGCAAAGGTGTAACTCAAAAGATTCACAAACTATTTTTGATTTTTCAAATTTTTCGTACAAAAATATGATACCAAAAATCACACCATGGAATTAAACTCAAACAACCAAGTTATGAAATGGAATGTATGGTGTGAACACATTCGATAGGTAAATAAACTCAATCAATCATATGTGCACGATGAATACGTGTACTCCTAACGAATGAACACCAAAAGTATCCTTAAGTGTAAAAATTGTTGAATTTAGATGACATCGTCTTATGCAAATCAAAGTCAAAGTGATTTCCACCCCAATAACGTCCAAAACTATATAGCTCTTTTTCAAGAATTTCAAGGACGTGCAAACCCGTTTAAAATCTCCAACCAAACTTCCTCATGCATATTTTCTTTTAGAGGAAATCTAAATTCTCAAACATTGGAGAATTGGTGCAAAACCCTAATTGGCATGAATTTCTTTTTATTGCCTTTGAATTTTTTCGAGCTATTTTAAACCTCTTTGGACCCCGGATAATGAAATTCCTCAATTTTTTAGGTACAATATAAATGGCGGCTTAATCACAAAGGATAAAAGAAATAATCTTTCGTAGCCCTTCACCGTTTTCAAACAAAGTATACAACCTCACCAACGGCTCTTACATGCACAAGTTTCTTATCAATTTTTATCATGCTTGGTTCGTTTTAAGGATATGATTTAAGTGAAAACATCCAACCAACATGTGATAAGGGAAGCACAATAATCAAACAAATTTGTGCATGTGTGCAGTAAAGGACAAGTGAGTCAAACATGTAGGAAGTAACAACTAATTACATCTCAATGACTCCAAACATAATAAAGCACATGAATGACATGATATATTGTCTCAAAACATTATCAAATTGTCACATAGATAAATGGAATGAAGTTGTGACTCGGTCATCCTAAGTGTTTATCCATAAATGGTGCAAACAAAATACAAAAATCTTTTTGGATTTTCAAAAATTTTATCAAAATAAAATATTTTTTGTATTTTTCAAAGTTTTCAAACAGAAAAAATATAACTACAAAATGATACAACCAACAATAGGCATATAATATCGATATGAGAATCTAATGCTAGAAAATAGTAATCACACAAGAGAATCCACAATGAAAGCAGATGTGATAAACGAGCATTGCAGTGTTATCAATTAAGCATGGATACCAAGAATATCTGCATATAAACTGACCAGAAGTAACCCATCAGTACCAAAAACCAAAGCATATGAACATCGAGTACTGAAACCAGAAGGGAAGCAAAAATATAATTTCAAGACACGTCGCTCAAACGACTTAGCTCTGTCGCTCGAACGATAAGGGCATGTCATGAGATGCGACTTCGCGTGAGATAGAGTTATCGCATAAATGGCATACAGATCTCGCTCGAACGAGAAAATAAAAAATTCCCAGAATGCCCAAAAAATCATACAGTTTTGCCCAGTGAAAAAATTTCGTGAAAACAGTACCTGTAAGGGGAAAACAAATCCAAAACAGTGCTAAAACAGTAGCGAAACACACAAATGCAACAAATAAATCAATGTGCGCTATGTCAAAGTGAGTTATAACACTAGAAAGAATATAACATGATGCATAACTAGTGTATGACAAAACATCAAATACAATCAACCAAACGATCTCACATGGGGTGAATCATGTGCAAGCAAACGAGAGTTGTGAACAAAAAGACCATATGCCTCTAAATCCAATTTTCTAACCCAAATAGATTTGTAACGACACGTAGGGGTTTTGGGAACCAGTGTGACTCTCTTTTTATGTTTTCTAGGTCCATTCAAAAGCTTATAGGAGAAACACATAAGATGACCTTGCCTACCGCAATGTGTGCAAGTGTAAATCGGGTGGTGAGTGTTACCTAAAGGTGGCCTTCTCCTCAGATTCCTAGGTGGTGCTCTCTGAATTTGCCAAGGTGGCTCTCTCCTAATGATCCTAGGAGGTTCTCTCACGATGTTCCTAGGGGTCTCTTTCCTAAAAAACTTAGGTGCCTCTTTCTTAACAATCCTAGGAGGCACTCTCAAACGTGTGGGAATGGGTGCAACCTATTTTTCAAGACCAATCCCACCCCTATCCATTTTTATCTTGACGGTGCCTAAAATCTTATCATATTTTTCAGACCTAGACTCCAAATCAAATTTCAACTTACTTGAATCTTTCAATTTCACCTCAAGTTCACCTATCCTAGATTCAAGTACACGTCTAGAATCCTAAAAATCTAAAAGATCCTTTTTCATAGTCTCCATCAACCCTCTAAGACTATCTCTCTCACCCTTGACATACTCAAGCTTCTCTTTCAAAATTTTCTCATGTGCCCTAAGTCCTTCAACTAAAAAAAATCATTTTTAAGGCACACTCTTTCAATTGAGCTTTCAATTTCAAATTTTCTTTCTTCGTTTTCAAATATTCCACATAAAGTTCATTGAAAGTAGTTTGCAAGTCACGCTCATGTACTCTTTCATCCTCACTCCCATCACCCTCACTATCATCCCTAATCACATGGGTGGGAAGCTCTCGCCTAGAAGCATAAAAAACTTCGTCTTTCGAATCACTATCATTAAGGGTAGAAACACGAAAAACCGGTTTATTCAATTTCTTCTTTAAATTCATGGTACCCTCATCTAACATGTGACCAACACCCTCACAACAAGGACACCTCTCAGAGTCATTTTCAACAGAAGATTTAAAACAAGAGTTCGTGTTAATTTTCCAATTGAACTTTCAAAAAGTTGACATAAAAAATCATCAAAACCACCAAAAGCCATTTTTTGAAAAATAGGATCAAAACACAATAACTTAGTGCAACAGGCTCTGATACCAATTTGACGACGTGAGAAGTCAAATTGTATAAAAAAAATCCTTGAAAAAATCAGGATCACGCGATAAGTTAGCATAACCCGCTCTGATACCAATTTGAAGAATCGCTACAGCGGAAATATTGTGACTTCTCGAATAAAATCCAATTCTAATAATCCCAAATTTTAGTTTAAACCCTAAAACATGCATCTATATGATTGATCAAATAAAATAAAGCTTGCAGGATAAAACAAACAATTTCAGAAAAAATCCCCCAAAGGGGCAAAACCTTTTTATTTTCACTATAATTTTGTAAGATACGGTTACACGGATTACAATGAAAATAAGTTTGACACAAAAATACCCGTAGGTGTCGGTTCTAATGTCATCGGCTAGAATCTCCCATAGGAACTCCAGGTGAGTAGCAATGAAGAAGAGAATGACTTCTCCACAAATTATTCGGCTGGAACTTTCCCTTTCCAGGAGGGAAGCAATGAAGAAGAGAGAGACTTCTCCACAAGTATGAACAAAAGCAAAGCAGCGTTCTTGGATTTCAAAAGGATTCACAAAAGTATGAGAATGATGTGTGAATCAAAACATGAGTTTTGGGACTCAAAAATATGAAGACTGGAGCTAATAGAACTCTCAAAAATCGTCTCTCCAAGTCTTGAAAAATAACTCCCCCGAAGTTGGCTTTTTAAGAAAACCAAAAAGAATTTTAACTCATTGGGACTCTTGCCAACTTCAGGTACCCCAAATCGGTTTGAATTGTACCTCAAACCGGTTCGCCCCCCGAACCAGTTCACTATTCGGTTTGCAGAACTTCGTTTGTATTGGGGCTAAAATCACACAACATTCTCCTTAATGATTTTTCTCTATTTTCAAAGAGCCATAACTTCTTCACCGTAGCTCGGATTGAGGTTTCATTTCTTCCAGTATATTTGTGGCATCGAGATTTTCAACTTTCTAGTTGACCAAACCTCCTGACTATGGTTGTAAAATTACCAAAATGCCCTTTCACTTTCCTATATTGCCTTTCTTTCATTATTTTGACTTCACTTGCGTACCACTTGCATAAACTCCCTAAAATCATGAAACGTGGATTTTTTTAGGCAGACGTGGGACACTTGATGGAGATGTTGAATGATTGATTCTTATAATTCAGATAGAAGTCATCATGTGATATCGTGAAGTGACGTGCCTTTTGTAGCGGCGTACGACATACAAAAATGTAAGATATCGGACTTGAGAAAATTGTTCTTACAAAGACTTACATTTTTAGTACCTTTTTAGTTTTGGGGTCATAAGAGGGTATTAGATTTTTATAGGACATCTGGTTTCATAATTTGAATGTTTTTAGTTTGTACGGGCATAGACGTAGGGGGAGATTTGTAAGGACATATTTTACATAGTCCGTTTACATTAGACTATGTCGTATACTGCTACAACCGTCGAAGAAAAGTTCAAGTCTAATCATGCATAAAGACGGATCCAAATATCAACATTCTTCAACAAATAATCCTGTAAGAAATATATTTTGGTAAGGTTGTGTTCAAGTACCTTAATGGTTCATTTAAAGTGTTAGGATAATTTTTCTAAATTTTTTTAAAAAATCCGAGGCGTCATTTTTCATTAAAATAATTTTTCTAAGTCCCGAGGAGGAGTTTTAAAAGAAAATAATTTTTTGCTGACGTCGTTCAAATGACAGGATAAATTCGTTCACATAACTGCATCATGCGACATTATTTCTTGGTTAATACCTCACGAGAAGCTTGTTTGATGAGTTGATCAAACGACATGATACTGTTTTGGTATTTGTTCCTCGTTTGATAGGTCACGTGATGCCTGGTTCAAATGACATCAGTTATCGATCGAATGACATGGCCTTCTCGTTCAAGAGACCACGCCGACTCATTTTTTAATAAATAGCAATGTTCTATGTCCTTTTTGTTTGAGAACACCCGAGTGTTTCAATCTATGAAAATTGCAAACTGTAGAATTTGTTTCTTCTCATTTAGGGGTTTTTAACTTCTTTTTTTCGATTCAAAAATCATACCAATATCTTTAGTGAATTGTTTTGGAACCCAAGATATAACTTTGTTGAAGTTTCTCTTGCAGAGACTAAATCTCTACGGTTGATTGCGTAGCTATTAAGGGAGGTGCTGGATGACAATGATTGCGATCAATTAGGAATGCTTGAGGGTATTTCTTGTTGAAGACGAAGATGGGGTTCTTGTGGGTTTTCTGTGGACAATCCATTGTTGATTCTAGGTTGCGACCTATGTGAGTGTTCTAACGAATATTCATTGCAGATTTTTTAAGTGTTGCTACATTTATTGAAATAAAAGTTTTGCCCTTGTGGGGGATTTTTTTCCTAAAATCTGCGTGTCAACAATTTATGCTGATTTGTGATGACATGATTTATACACCTAGATGCATGCGTTAGGGTTTAATTAATTTGGATAAAAAATTGACATCTAGTTAAATAAGTTAAAAATTGGAGGTTTGCAAATCCACTTACAATCGATATCACACAATATTATCAATTTGGTATAAGAGCTTTTTAAGTGATCTTACCTTCTCAAGTTATGTTGGTTTAAAGTTTGGAGAAGTTTCATGAACATTTGAGAAAGATATTAGGGTAAAAATTATAAAAACGTAAAGGAAGAAGAAGACCTGTTATAGCCAAATCGATTCGGCTCCTTGGTTGAATCGATTCGGGGGGCGAGTCGATTCGGACCAAGGCCAAATCAATTCAACTGCCCAGATTTGCACAATTTTGCCTTTTTGATGATATTTCCTCTTGGGATGAATTACGGGGAACTTGGGGGTTAATTTCATAATTAATTATAGACTTAGATGAAGTCAGTAGGTATATGGTTAAGACTTGGTTAGATCTTAATGTGGGTAAGATTGGAACTTTAAACCGACGAGAGTAAATCGAGTGAGTTACAAATCGAAAATTTAGAATTTTGTCTTCGAGAAGAGTAGACCATGTCCTAAGGCTATAACCAGAAAGGTATGAGTGTAGTAGCTACTAAATTAACTTAAGGGGTAACTATGGGTCCTTTGGGTAGAGAATAGTACTCAGGAATATATGATAGTGAGTGAATATTGTGAATTAATAATACGGTAAGTATTCGAGGGATAAACACTACGTACGGATTATTATTATTATTATTATTATTATTATTATTATTATTATTATTATTATTATTATTATTGTTATTATTATTATTATTATTATTATTATTATTATTATTATTATTATTATTATTATTATTATTATTATTATTATTATTATTATTATTATTATAGGGTGAGTATATACCTATACGGATTATATTTATAGGTTGAGTGTATACCTATATGGATTATTATTATAAGTTGTGTGTATGCCTATACTGAATATACATATGGATAATTGTGTGTATACCTATTATGTGCTTGCTTATGTGTGAACATACCTACGTTGCCTGCTATCACAGAGGTTCCACACAGAGAGCGATCCCACCTTGACGATTCTAGTGAGGTTTGTATGAGTGCCCCAGAACATAGAACTTAGTTTGGCTCAATATGTGCATGTATTAGTGGGACCTACATGTCATTTGGATACGTTAGGTATATACGTAGCCCAAAGGCTCAGAACTATGTTCGCCTCCAATATGTGTTAATTTGATTTTTGGGTTCGAGGAGACATGCCGGACCATTAGTCCTTAATTTGGATGAGAGGTACTTGGACTTGATAGAAGAGTATGCAAGTGTGCATCAGAGTGGCCAGTCCGGTAGATGCTCTCTCTCTCTCTCTCTCTCTCTCTCTCTCTCTATATATATATATATATATATATATATATATATATATATATATATATATATATATATATATATTAGATAGTGTATATCTAAAATAAAGTTGAATCAACTGATGTGTGATAGTAGTGAGATTAGATAGTGTATATCTAAATTAAAGTTTAATCAACTAATGTGTGATAGTAGTGAGACTATATAATATACATCTAAAATAAATGCTAAATCTATTGAAGTGTAAATAGTTGGAAGGATAGATAGCGGATATCTAAAGAGAAATTTAAGTATAGAAAGTTAATGAAATGAGTAATTGATAACATAAGTGAAATGTTAACTTTGGTTTAATAATAACGTAAGAGTGATGTTAATTATTGGCCAGAATGTTAGCGTGTTGTATGGGAGGTATGGGTAAGTTAAAGGAAAACTCAATTAAGGACTTAATGATAAATAAGGATATATTGTAGCGTACTGTATGGGGGGTCCAGGTGAGCTAGACCGGTTAGTGGATAGTTAGATACTTGAGGCCTATTTAGATGGGGTAGTATGACAAGGAGGGCTTAGTAGCAAACATTAGGTGCGCACGATAGATTAGAGGTGAGGACTCAAGGGAGTGTTCGCAACCTAACTTGTGTATCTAATAACTGTTCATTTAAACTGTAATTTAAATTCTTCCAAAATATTTTCAAAAGGACTTGGGCTCTGACCCGTAGTTGAAAATCATTTTGAAAACCTTTTAGGTGTCCAGCCAGAGGGACGCCAAGCTTGATGATATGTTCTAGGGATGCGTAGCTGCAACACGTGTGGGTGCTTGCAAGGATTGATTAGATGCTTCGGTTATGTCATTGAAGTTTAGTATTTCATTTGGGCATGTTTCCCCTTCACCTATTTCTTTTATTTAGTTTATCGGACTTTGTATTTGTAGACGTAGTTTCATCTCATTAGATATTTAGTTGGATTTTTGTATTGTGAACAGCTGGTTTATTCGGTATTATTTTATTTCAGTTATTTATCTGGTGAGTTGTTCATATTATTTATTATTGCTTGGATGGTTGATTATTGTATTTATTTTCGCACGTTGTTGTTGTTAATTAAAAGATAAAAATATTGGCACCGACTTTTTGAATACTAGGTGGTTAGTAAATTTTTAAAATGTTTTTGATAGTGATGCTAAAATTGAACCAAATGAGATTCCTATTTTAATTTAATAAAGGACTGATCACCCGGTATTTAATTGGCCGGGGTGTCACAAGGACTTGAGTGTGTTGACCTTTCAAGACTACGATGTGTTTTCTTAAAGACGTGATGGCCAAGTTATAATAACTATATTTTTGTGAGGTATTTCATGCTTGTTTACATCTTCATGTTTTGAGGATCTCTCAGGTATAGATACGTAAATATTTTTATCATTGGAGATTTTATATTTGGGTGTTATAATTTTATAACATGTTTTAAAATGATTTTATCCATTTTAATATTTTTTTAGAAGAAAAATGTTTTTCTGGTGACTTCGTTAGGATGAGTTATGGTATGTATTTTGAACGAGATATGGTACCTCATTAGGACAAGTTCCAATGAAGTTTGAACGAACCAACTTTGGTTTTTGCTGGAATATCGTTTGATAGCTCGTGGGACAAGTGTTTGAACGAGATGCTATAGTTTGTTCGAACAAGGTTAAAATTCATTCAAACAATCCTTCAAATTTTTATTAATTTTGAGATTTTTGAAATTTCTTTTCATCCTTATCTTAATTTTTAAAACCTCCTATAAATGGATATGCGGAGAAGTTGTTTTATTATAGATAAAAACCTATATTTTTAGTTTCCAAATTCTATAAAAAATCTCTCGAAAACCCTAGTTTACATCCAAACCGTTTTAGATCCAAGATTTATCTTACTATGTTTTGAGATCTAGTTTGTGGCACCAAAGGTTTATTCTATTCCTCTCGATGAGAATTGTTTCATATGGTGGACTCCATATTTGTTGTTTACGGGTGATTTAATCCATGTTATGGTGTTGCGGTGCAGAAGTGATGGAATTCGTGTTGAAGTTTATAGATGGTTGCTGAGCTATTTAGTGAATAACGAGACGTGTGTGGATTCACACATTGTGGCAGTTGCATGGGTGGAATCCTACATGTCACTGTGTGGAGGTTGAAGGAATGAAGAGCGTAAAGGCTTACGAGGATGTCGAGTTTGTATTGTAAGTCTACTATCATGTCCTTTGTAATTCCATACATGGTTAATTTGTGTGGCTAGACCATCATAGAATTTTACCATTTGAGTTTTTCTCGTACATCGGGAGTTTTCTGATTGCTTATTTTACTTTATCATGATATCACTTAAATGTGTGTTACAGGATAAAATAAAATTGGCTTAAACAAGTTTACACAACTTTCGTTTATAATTGGTGCTTAGGATTAATTTTGTTTAAGTTGCATATTTAATTTGAAAAAATAAAAAATTGGATTTTGTTTAGACCATTCCGTATATCCACAGTTTAACTAGCATAAAACTAAGACACTCGAAATATACCATTCTCTCACTATTGCAAATACCATCTTCTATTACCAAAAAACACAATTTTCCACCATTTTCTTAAGGGCTTCCTTACACCATTTTCACCCAAAATCTGTTAAGTGAGAAATATTTCTGCCAAATATTTTAAGATCCCCCAAACTTCTATATTTTCGAGAGTGTAATATTATCCACATATTTTTAAAGATATGTTTGGAGTATTTCAAGGAGTTATCGAATTTATTTCGAACTTTTGTACTCTTGAGGAAGGGGTTTATTATCATGTGTTTTTAGAAATAAAATACTCATCATGTTTACGTAGATATTTATATGTATGTATGCCTTATCCAACATGCTACTTATATTATGTAAATATTCTGTTATTTCATGTGAAGAAAATATGTTGCTTGGGGTATTATTTTATATGGGAAAATAACAAGCATGTCTTTTATTGTCTTGGGACAACATATATATTGTTATAGTGTATGTTTTTAAAAAAATATTGCGAGAATGTTTTCAGAATACATTGCATGTTTAGTTTTTGTCAAACCCTAAAATATCATTAAAAAGTTAAACATGTAGGGGGTAGGGTAAAATACCAAATAATGAACATGAAATAAATGTGTAAATATGACTTTAATGTTAGAGACTTAGATTATTTGGTATAAGTTAATAAATTACAACATTGTGCCTAAAGTTTATTATAGTGCAAAACAACCCCTAAAGTTTAACATAGTGCAAAACAACCATAAAGTTATGAAATTACAAAATTGCCCCCTAAAATTTAAAATTAACAAAATAATCCTTATAGTTACAGAAGCTATATAATGAACCCTATAAATTATGAATATTACTCGTGGTCCTTATTAACTTGGCCTTAGTATGTGGAAATAATTACAAAGTTGGCCTCCAATTTTGAAAGTTGTAATGAGACATTAAGTTAAACAAGCTTGAATATAAGGACCTTAGGGTAAAAACATGTTCACGTGTGTAATTAAAGAAAATAAAGAAAATATAAGGTAGGATAATACCTTGGATTATTAGAGCTCATTGATCGGGTTAGACGAAAAAGAAATGTGAAAAGATGTTACTAACGAGTAAAGAAAATATACTCGGAGAAACATCAACATTTAAGAAAGGACCGGACCCCTAGGGTGAGGATTTGTCTTAGACCCAAAACAATTGGCCAATAAAGCAACGGTCGCATCATTTATTGCGGACATTGTATAAAAATATTGATTGGTGAACTTCGAAAAATAAGATAAATGACAAAGTAGGGATCTTGGTGCTCATAAATGGTTAATGATAACAGATAAAGTAGATGAGGCTAAATTAATGGAATTAAGGTAGGAGTCGATTAAAAAGTAAATAAAGTGTGTGCTTGGCACAGAGCCAGGTGTTTACATTACCGGATTTCACAAATTGCATTTGAAATATTAAATAAAAGGAAATGATTTTATAATTAAAATACATGGTGTGCCCCCCGGTTCTTGGTGATGAGCGTGTCATAAAGTGGTGGTGAGGCAACAGTATTCTCGCATGCATTTGGATAAATGAAAAAATGACATAAATGGTCATAATTGGCAATGTGATGTATGTGAATGCATAGAGCTCAAAGTCTCCAGCCTATTATCTTCAAAACACGAAAAAAGAGTTTTTGCCTCCGTAAAAAATAGCATAAAAGACAACTAATTCATGTGGAACCAAATGAGACATGGGCTCGGAGATTATGCGATGGAGTGAAAACGTGTTAGACACCCACTCCTCCATTTTTGTCTCTCATGCTGTATAAAATGTTCCCCTTCTCGTAAATACATGAACATGTGTAAATGTTTAGAACGTGAACAACAATGAATACATGTATCAAGGTATGGGCGTGTGTATGTGTGTGATAAGTGGAATCATCATATCCACATCATGGTAATCATGATAATGAATCCTCATAAGGAGATAAAATGACTAAAAATGAATGAAACACTAAGAGAATATGTAAAAAATTCTAAAATATGAGTCACGCCCCGAAATTGTAATCTCACAATAGAAAAGTAAAAATGCGTATATGGGACCGCTAAAGAAGTATTAAATGTAAGAAAATTAACTGATTGAATAAAACATGGTAACCATATGAATAAAATGATAAAATTTGGGGAATAAACTAAATAAAGTAAGTAAGGTATTAAATCCCAATATAAGTTCGGGTTGCCTATGTAGCTGAAAACGGAATCAAAGTTCACGTAATTCGTAATATGAACAAGTTTGTGATCTATCCCACTATCCCAATCTAGAGTGTATTTTTTTATTTGTGAAAAGTCATTAAAATGTGGTGAAAGTGTAGAAAAATGTGAGAAAACTCTAAATAGAGAATCATGGTATGGACCATTTTTTGGTTTATAAAAATATACTTGAATATATATAAATATATACAAGAAAAGGATATGATTAATGATTGAAATTGATTTTAACAACTAAAGGTGAAGCAAAAACACTAAACTATGCAAAATAGCATTCGTGGAACCAGTAAAACAAAAAAGGTTTTAGACTTTCAAGAAATTTTGATTTGATCACTTTGTGGGATGACTTTTGATGTATGGATAATGGTGGTGGAGTAGTGGTTAAAGGTGGGGCAAAGTTACGTAAGAGAATGTTTACAAGAATATAGTGAAAGTGATGTCTTCTAAAGTAGGAATGGTTTTCGCACCGAAATTGAGGTCCTTTGCAAATGAGGCTAGGGTTTCCTTATATTGGAAAACCCTAGAAATGTAAAAGATAATTTTTCCCCAAGGACATGCTGATTCGCATGGTCCCAGACCTACTTTCCAGCATGTTTTTCTTACTTATTTCCTAAGTAAAGCATAACTTTCTTATAGGCAGGTGAGGTGTCCTACCAATAGGCGGTCATAAATGGTTTATTGGCCCTAACTTGCAAACCATAAGTCCGATTTGTGTACCTTGATCTAACTTGCAAACCATAAGTCCGATTTTCGTACGATCGGGATCGTTGGAAAGAGGATTAAAAGATATATATTTTTGTGATGGAGGACTCCCGGGTTCAAAAGTTTACCAGAGTCAAATGGGGCTTGGGGAGAGTGTTGTTCTCTGATTAGGGTTTGAAGGAGGACTCCGAGTCTAGAATTGAAGGGACTTTATTTGGACCCTACAGAGGAGTGTAGGAGTGTTAGAATGGGGTGTATACATATGGTATATGTATATTTATTTTCTTGTATTAGTATACTCTACCATTATTTCACCCACTAGGACTTTTCTCATTTCCCTATTTTTGTAAAAATCCCTAGGTACATCAGTTAAGGATGCATATAAGGGAAAGATAAGAAAGGTGGCAATTAGGAAGCTTAGATTATCGGGCCATACCAAAATGCGGTGTCCCAATTTATGACTATTGTACTTCATTTTTATTGAATATTTGAAAACATTGCAATGGAGTTGTAATAATTAGTTTAAATTAGTTTAAATTAATTTAATGATTCTCTCTCGGTGATACGAGAATGATTGGGGAGTCTCGTCTTCGCATATCCTTCTAATAACGCTGAGAGGGGAAATGATCCCTTGAACATCACTTTTAGTGGTAAAGGCAGAAAATACTTTAAATATGGTTGTGTAATATCATACATTATTGTGAAATTAATAACTCTCGATCACGATTGGGGAGTCTTAACTCATCATATCCTTCCATTAACTCCGAGAGGGGTGATCATCCCTTGAAAATCACTTTTAGTGGTGAAGGCAAAACATCATTAAAATATTGTTGTATATTATGCAGAAATTAATAATTCTCTCTCGAAGATACGAGAACGATTGGGGAGTCTCGACTCCTCATATTCTTCCAATAATGCCGAGAGGGGAGATTATCGCCTGGACATCACTTTTAGTGGTAAAGGCAGAAAATCATTTAAATATCGTTGTGTAACATCATTTATTATGGTGACTTAATTTATAAACTCTCGATGATATGAGTGAGGGAACAATTCATTAAATAGTTTGGACGTAAACTTTTTACACTACTATAGTTGGTGAAAAATGCTAGCTCAATGTAAAAGCATTCCATCCATTTGACTAAGCATCCATTCAAGATGGTAGTGCCATACATTAAAGGTTGTAAAACTGTTTAGAGTAGCCTAGAATGAAGGAATTATTATAGACCACGTGTTTAAAGGATAAAAGTTAATTGTTCAAAAGATGGTTACATAATAAGGGGTATTCAAAACCAAAACGGTCGCCCATCAGAGAGATAAAAACTTAATTTTCCACATATTTGTTCTTGGCTTGGCTGGCATGCTAGAAGCTTTAAGAGGGTTGATAGTGTTATCCTCATGGTTTCCAAATACTCCCTTGGCCACCTCGCATATCCCTTGGGTTGCCACTGTAGTCTCAATTTCTACAGTCTGAGCCTCAGCCTAGACTTGCACTTGATTTAAAGCCTCAATAATTTTAGGGTTCCCAAGGCTGAATGACTTCAGAACTTTAGAGTTGGGGGTTGACATATTCCAAGTTTCGATGAACGTTCAGCACTCGATGACATGCAATTTTTTCACCTTTCACCAAGTACTGAATGGCGTAGTCATAGATTTCATTGGACCCCTTGAAGGTTGAGATCGCCTTCTCCACATCAACCTTGATCTCAACATATTTACCCTTGATCAACTCCTTCACGTTCAGATTCTTTTTATTTAACTTGGTCTGGTAGTCCAGCCTCTGACTATTCAACATCACCTTATGCTTCACTCCCAGCTTAATAACGTAACTCTGATGGGTCATCCTGATAGACTCAAGCTGATTTTTGAGGCCACTATTATAATAAAGGGCAGTCTCGATTGCCTTAATTTTTTTACTAGCCTTCTTCACCCATAACTGGACATTCTGGAGTGCGATCATTGACTACAAGATGAAAGTACAAGTAAATATAAGATGATATAACACTTGTATTGAAATTCATGAATGAAAAGAATTATTAGCAGGGTAATGTGATGAAGAGCAAAGTCTATGACCTGAGAGTGGTATTGGGTGTCAAAATATTAATTGTCACACTCTGGGACAATCGATGCAATGGCCTCTTGGGCCCTTTTTTGACTGACTAGTATGGATTCGATTGTCATACTGAATTGGGTGAGGCGAGCGATCGCCGTGGTGTCATCTGAGATGGGGGTGGTAGTGTCCTTATCCATCCATAGTGGTTGTCCTTTTTTCTTCTTTGATGGAGGAGGAGGGTTCAAACTAGTGCCTTTGAGCACATCTGTTATTTTTTTTATCCCTAGGTGATAGAGGGACGAACATCAGTTATTTTGTGCTGAGGCTATGTCGGTGCAATAGTTTTTCTAGCCAGAAGAGACAAGAGATTCCCTGCGATTCAGGCTGCCATTGACAAAATCTCATAAATTATCCTTTCTGGACGATCTGCCTATGAAATAAGAAAATAATTATTGGCTAAATCAAATTGGAAAAAGATGATACTAAATATAAAGAAATTTGTGGAAAAACTTACGTAATTTAGTAAGGGATAGACCCCCAACCTAGTTTCGACCAGCAGATCATGATTAATTAAATCGTCAAGGACGAGCAGTCCCTCGTCCTTGTCGAAGGTTCATAGAAGTCGATATTCTCTTGGGCACATATACTGACGCTGAAATTAAGGTTGGACACTATGGACACATTACCCCACTTTTTAAGTATTCTCATCTCATCGGCGCCGAAAGGGATATTTCTATCCAATTTTTAGTCACTAGAAATGAAGAAATACTAAGACTTCCAATCATGGTTGGAAGTCTGTTTTATATGAACAAAATTCTTATCTGAGCATCGAGATACGAAATGGAAGAAGTACGGTGCAACCTTTGTCGTGAAAATGGTATAACATGCTCTAAATATGTCAACTTAAAGGTTGTCCCCAAACGCCAACTTCCAAAGCTGAAATGCCCCAAATAGTGATCTCCATGCATTGGGGGTTAATTGGGCGAGGGAAAGGGAAATGCTCGCAAGGATGGACCTGACATTGGGATGAATCAGCAGGCAAAATCCGATCTTTAACATCTGTTCGTATATTTCAACTTTGGCCTCAACTTGGTTACTGAAAGCCCTCTCGTCCTCAAAAGGGACTCTTATTCTAATAAAAGACTTTACACCATAGACTTGCCTCCAGAGTATCAAGTACATTTTTCAGAAATCGCTCGGGATGGTTGATGCATAAATTGTATCAAGTTCTTATTTATCCTCATCCTCGTCCTTTTCATTCACATGATCCTGTCGATGTGGATCCTAATTTACGAACTTGGCCTTTGTCATGGCCGAGATGGTAATAGCCATTGGTGGCTCAAAAAATGCCACTTTAACTCTCGACTCATCATTAGAAATCTCTAAAACCTCAGGCTCAGTGTCATCTAGATGATGATCTGGTGTCGTGGGGTAGCCTAGGGTCTGGACTCTGCCCCATTCTAATCGAGATGAGAGTTAGGGACTGGCATTGTTTCCTCAAAAGAATCAGCTCTAGCGCCCTGCTGATAATTGGGAGGTTTAGCAATATGATCTGGACTATACCCTGGGGAATAGGTTGACTGAGAACCCTGAGATGATTCATAAAATATAGAGTCACTAGTGATGATAATAACCTAGGCTCGACTGAAATGGGGTAAGTTATGAGCAAAAAGGGATGAACAACCGAAAGGGGACAAGGTTTAAAGGAAGTCTTGACTTGGCTTTGTCTCTCTTCCTAGCCTCGATCTCAGCCATACGAAGCTCTCTTAGTATTCCCTTTTTGAGATGGGAAAATTATTCTCCTAACTCGTATAATCTACAGTACATGAAAAACACAAGTCTCGTTTGACAACAGTTGATCTAAAGATCAAACTTAAGAAGTTTAACAGATTGGTTCTTAAAACTAGTCAAGAACACTCAAGAACTTCACCAAAAAACTTCGTCAGTAAGATCACCAAAAAGCTTAATCATCACCTAAAAACTCGAGATCTCTCCAAAATCCTAACTACAAGGATTAAATCAACCTAAACACTATCGTAGAACCACTAATCTAATCATAAAGCCATAAAAAATAGAGACCGAAACCACAAAATATCTCCAAAAAATGGAAATGGCTAATAGGAACGATGAAATATAAATTAAAAAGAAGGGAAATGAAGTTACTAGAGAAGGAACGATGCTAAAAACAAAGAAGAGAGGAGAAAACTCGTTGAAAATGGAAGAACAGTGGAGAGAGAAAGAGGAGAGCTTTGGTTTACAGAAAATAGAGAAGAAGAAGAAGAAGAAGAAGAAGAAGAAGAAGAAGAAGAAGAAGAAGAAGAAGAAGAAAAAGGAAAGAGAAACGTATGAATTGGTTTAAATGTGAAATTAAGTGGCGTGCAAATAACAAAGTGAAATGATTAGGGCACGAGTCCCTAAATTTCATGTTGTCATCGCTACTTGGGTAGCACACCTTACCACCCATGGATTGACATGTGTCCACTTAGGGACATTTAAACAAAACTTCTCACAGAAATATGAAATGGAATCTCTAACACCTCTCTAGTCTACTCACATCATTGAGGCGTGCTCTGATCATGAGGGATTAACATTTTATTTGATGATAAATGACTTTACACCTCAGCCTCCTATAAATATTGAAGGCTAAGATCTAGCAGTGATTGATATACATAAGTATGACCTCATCTGGATGAGACTCAACCCAGTGACATACACCCTCACAGCTTATCTCAAACTTGTACTCATATGGGCCCACATCATAATGGGCTAAGTCAAATAGTCTCAGTCTCCGAGATCCACGCTAGAGAACATCTATTGTCGCTCATGAAAGCTACTGCTAAACTCATGCCATCCTCAAGTCTCGACCTTATCATTTATCGTCCGTGTAAAAAATCATCAGGTCGAGATCAGTCACATTAATTAAGAGACAGGAATCCCCCTTAAGTCTCGACCTCATTAATCTCGTTCAATCAAGACCTTACAGTGCTGACATCAGTAACTCATGTGGAACATATGATCTAGGCATCAATAAAACACATGGATAAAACTGTTACAACAAATCAACCCCATATGAGGGGAATATTTTCTCATCATGTAATGCACATGTAGTGTACAAATTTCTCTCTCCCATTAGTTCACTGATCTCATGCATACATGTTGCATGCTAGGGGTGACACTATGCACCCCTAACACTATTAAAGGATGGTATATCATCTTGAGAACCACTATGCAAGTCATTCACCACCTCACGAAAGCTCAAATCAGCAGGTACCTACAACACATTGCCACCTCCAGCAAAACCCAAAATTGAAACCTACAAAATTTTGAAGAAATCGAACCCATTTTTGTTGATATGGGTTTTGGACGGTTCTCTTTGTCGGATATTTCTTAGTTTAAGGGGAGGGGAGGAGATTACGTGGTGTAGCTATGAGAACCTAGTTTGATAGGGGAGAATATGGACGAGGTTTCGTGGGTTTTGTGGATGGGAAGAGGGGGTGTTCAAGTTATCCGTGGGTGGGTTGGGTTGTGGTGGTGAGGAGTGGGATGGGGGGAGGGTGGTTGTCGAGGTTAAGATACATGGTTGTGTTTGTGTGTGTGTGTGTCAAAGAGAGAAATGATGAAGAAAACAACCCTAATTAGGGCTGCATGCCAGCCTCCACGCACGACACTCCTGAAGCAAACGAGCCTCCTAACCCCAAAACCCCAGGAATAGGTCCTTCTCTAGTGTAGTTAAAGGCACTAAAACTGAGGATGGCATTTCCTTGATCACTATCTCCTTTTATAAAGGTGAACCGGATATAAATTTCTCATAAGAAGATATCAAGAAGCTTTCAGGATCATTCAAACACTCCATCATTATCAAGTTTTCACATGGCATGCCAACCATTGAAATCATCCGTAAGACTATTGCCTTTATGAATGTCAAATCAACCTTTCATGTGGGATTGATTGATCAAAAACATATATTCATCCGGTTGTTCAATGACGAAGATTTGTCTAGACTATGGATGAGGAATATCTTTTATGCGGGAAGATACCCTATAAGAGCATTTAAGTGGAGGAGTGATGAGTTTAGGTCTAATAAAGAGAGTTCCCTGGAACCAGTTTGAATTAATTCCCCTTCTTTACCTGTTCATTTTTTCTCCAAGTCCTCTTTATATTCAAGAGCTCAAGTCGTAGGTAAGCCATTAAAACTTAAAGGATCTACAGCTAGTTTAAATAGACCTATTACTTCTAAGGTGTGTGTAGAACTCTTTTTAAGGGCCAATAGAACTGATAGGGTCTAGATTGGTTATGGCAATGAATGTTTTTGGCACTATATTGGATATGAGAATCTCCCCTATTATTGCACTATTTGTTTTAGACTTGGACATGATACCTCCAAATGTTTTCTAAACAATAAGACTCCCAAAAAAAAAATCTTAGTCCTAATCCTATCTAAGAACCCTTGCCAAACCTCCCTAAACCTAAATATATACCTAAACCTTCTACGCTTGATACCTCAACCCAAGAAGATCATCTGAAAATTGGTCATTCTATATCACTCCTATTGTTCCTACAACTAAACTAGCACAAATATACCTAGGCCAAACCTAAAACCCTTCTATAATCCTCCCTGGCTAATACCCAATTCATTCTACAAGCCTCACTCTAACAAATCACATTATAAATCCATTTTTAAGCCTCCTAAAAACTCAGCCCCAAAACATATTAGTCTTAAACTGGCCAATAGTATCCAATAATACATATACAAAATCCAAGATGAAGAATTAGATGTTCAAGAAACCAAAATTTTGGAAGATCTCGTGTTGTCACCTAAAGGTACAAAACTGCTTGAAAAAACCCAGATTTGTTAACCTGCTTATCAAACACTGACAAAGAGGAAGATTCAGATGCAAAAGGTCCACTTTTGATAAAGGAGCTCATTGTGTTCTTTGAAAATTAGGCCAAGAAAATAGTGGTTCCCTCCAAAACCATATGTGATTCAAACCTTCTTTCTAATAACTCTAAGAAATCATCTTATAAACCCATTGATCCTATGTTCAAGAGACTCACTAGATCTGCTCTAAAGGTATCAAAAACTTCTAATACTACTGTTTCCCAATGATTAATTTTCTTATGCGGAACATTAAAGGCATCTCTAATAGGCCTTCTAAAAGAAGAATAAAAAAGATGCATTTAAGGTATAATCTTCCTTTCATTTCCATTTTAGACCCGAAGTCAAAAGCTTAGTAGATTGAAGATCTTAGAAGGATTATAAAATTTGAAGGGGGTCTCTCCAATATAAATACTAAGGTTTGGTTTCTTTGGAGATTTTATTTTATTTCAAAGTTGGTGCAGATGGATGATCGATCAATGCTTTTAAGAATATCTCATGACTTGTTGCCTAAACATGTTTTCCTCTCTATAGCCTATGAAAAATGTACAAAATCAAAGAGAATAAATCTTTGGAATTCTCAAATGTCTAACAAAAGTTTCACTAATGACTATCCTTGGCTCACAATGGGGGACTTTAATGTTGTTGCTAGAAGCATTAATAAGAAAGGTGGTGACAGGATTTATTTAAGTGTTGTGGAAGACTTTAATCTATTAATTTCAAATGCAGGGCTTTTGGAGGTAAAATATTTCGGTCCAAACTTTACATGGCACAACTTTAGGCACAAGGGGAAGATATGGGCTATATTGGATAGGGGTTTAGTTTCTCCCTCTTGGATTTCAACATTCCAAAACTTTTCTCTCACACACCTTAATAAGGCATGATCTGATCATTCCCCACTCATATTTTCAATCAAAACTCAGATGGGTGATACGACCAAACCTTCCAAATTCCTCATTTTCTGTTGTAGTAAACTTGATATTAAATACATCATTGAAAACTCTTGGTCTCGTCCCATGTCAGGAAATCCTATTAGAATTTTCTCCTCAAAACTGTAAAGACTGAAGAAGGACCTGTCTAGCTGGAATAAAGCAACCAACTGCAATGTGTTTGATTTTTTCCATAAATATGAAGTTAAAATGAACATTAAATAATGATCCTATAAGCAAGATCCCTCTTATGTTAATAGAGTAGAGAAAAAGCCCAACAAAATCTTTTTGCTGCTCTAAAAATAAGAAGAAAATGGTTTTCTAAAGGGGAATCTAATACTAAGGTTTTCCATGCCTCTGTGAAAGAAAAGCATTCTAGACTTATTATTCACAGGATTAAAAGACAAGAAGAACATGGATAGAAAATATAGATGCCATTAAGCAAGAATTTTCCAATTACTTTAAAGGAATATTCAAAGTTGACAATATTAAAGGGGAAAATGAGGTTATTGATTCCATTACAGCTAGACTCACACCTATTCAATCTAATGGTTTGGATAAGGATCCTTATGAAGAAGAAATATTTAATTCTATCTTTCATTTGAATGCCGATATTAGTGTTAGCCCTGATGGATTTCATGGTCTCTTATATAAAAAATTATTGGGAGTCATTAAAAATAATCTTATTAATTCAGTTTTATATTTCTTCTCTGGTGGAGTTCTCTCTAATAGTTGGAATAGTACTACCACAGTGCTTATTCCAAAAATTCATTCTCCTAAAACTTGCTCAGACTTTAGACCCATAACCTTGTGTAACTTTTGTTTTAAGATAATAAAAAAATCCTTGCTTGAAGGCTTGCTTATATTCTCCCTATTATTATTGGCCCATCCCAAGTTGATTTTATCAAAGGCGGGCAGATTTCAGAGAATATTAACTTAACTGAAGAGATGATGCCTCTCATTGGTATAAAGGCACTTGGTTCTAATATGGTTATTAAATTAGATATGTCTAAATCCTATGATAGAGAGTTTTGCCTCTTTCTTACTAAAATCCTTAGAAAATTTGGATTTTTCGTGGTTTGGATTGATAGAATTTGGAGGATTATTTCTAACAATTGGTTTTCTATTTTTATTAATGGTCAAATAGAAACGTATTTCAAATCTTTCAAAGGTCTCAAATAAGGAGATTCTATTTCTTCGGGGATCTTTACTATTATAGTTGAAGCTCTGAACCAAGATCTGCATAAACTCATATCGAGAGGGAAGATAAGGCCTTTTTCACATCCTAGAGGCTGCCCTATAATATCGAATTAGAGTTTTGTTGATGATACAATAATATTCTACAATGGAGGCAATCAGAGATTAAAAAACTTGATGAACTTCTTAAAGATATTTGAAAAATCTTCACACCAAGTTATGAGCTACTCTGAAAGTAGTTTCACAGTGCATCATCCAATTAATAAAAGAATAATTAAAGACATGGAAGAAATTACCAATTTCACGAGGAAGATCATTCCTCTCAAATACTTGGGTTTCCCTATCTTTTGTGGGGGAAACAAGCATTGTTATTATGAAAACTTTATTCAAAGAGTTCAATCTAAATTGGAGGGATGGAAATCAAAAGTTGTTACTTTCAATGGCGGGAAAGTCCTTATCACCTCAATTCTAGGTTCAATACCTATCCACTATTTAGAAGTTCTAACACCTCCTGCCATAACCATTTATCATATCCAAAATTTAGCTAACAACATCTTATGGGGAAAATCTAAAGAGTTTGGCAAGAGTCATCATTGGATCAAATGGGATCATCTTTGCCATCCGGTTTAAGAAGGGGGGCTAGGAATCAAGTCAATGGCAGACCTCACTAAAGCTTTTAGCTTAAAGTTATGGTGGAACTTTACTAATACTAATAGTTTATGTCATCTGTTTTTAAAGTTCAGGTCCAATTCATCTATTTCTGGTAGCAAGTCCAAAATTATTTTAAGGATGAATCAAGTTAGGAAGGAGACAGAGAAACACTCTACGGTGGTCAATGTCAATTTATATTGGACTCTTACCTCAAGTGGATAACTCTTAACAAATTTAGCTTAGCACTTAATCAGGAAGACGAGATGTTCCTCTCTTATTTGAAAATATGTATGGAATAAAGATATTCCACCTAATATATCTATGTTCCTATAAAAATGCATTCCTCAAATTATGTCTATAATCTTCAGCTGAAAGGGATTTTGACAACTTCTATCTGTAGTTATCGGAATAGCCAAATAGGAATCTTCATAGACCTATTTATAAATGGCCCTATTGCTAGGGATGTATGGTCTTTCTTTGCAAACATTTTTGGACTTAATATATACTCAAATTCTCTTAATAAAAGATTCTGTCATGGTGAATTATATCCTCAAATATTGATTTCATTCAGTTCCTTCTCCTTAAGCTGCCAGGGGTTATTCTTTGGGAAATTTGGATTCCCGAAAATCATTGTGTTTATGATGGAGAAAATATGGAAAGCAGGAAGATAATCAACAATGTATTCAAGTTCCTCTATGTATGATCCTTAAATAGATCTTTCGAGTCTAGCTCTAACTCTTTTGATGATGTAAACAATATTTTCAATATTTATACAATGCACTTTCACTGTTCCTTCATCAATGTTAAATGGTTTATGCCCTCAGGAATTTTTTTAAGCTTAATATAAATGGTGCATCTAAAGGAAATCCAGGCATTATAGGATCAGGAGGTATTATAAGAGACCATTTTTGTAGATTGATTAAAGCTTTTTGTTCATTTGAAGGCACTATGACTAACATTAGAGCAAGGTGTGTAGCCATTCTCAAAGGCCTCAAAATTTTTAAGGATCTTCACATTCAAAGATTGTTGGTTGAATCAGATTCTTAAATCATCATTAATATCCTTAAAGGTATCATTTCAAAGCCCCCTTGGAGCCTATTAGACATCTTTAAAGAAATCAAAGACATGGACATTCATATTTCATATTCTCATTATTGGAGAGAGGCAAATATAGTTGCAGATTGTTTAGCTAATCATGGCATTGAAATTAAGGATTTCAAGATCTTCTCTACAGTATTGGATCTTACAAAATAAGCTAGAGGTTTCTATAGAATGGATATGCAAGGTCTGCCATCAATTAGGCAGTTGAAATAACCTCTCTCATTGGCTTCTCTTTTTTCTTGCTTTTTGATCTTTTATCTTTGTTATGTCTCATAGGTAGGGTTATTCTACCTATTATTAATAAAAAAAAAAATGTATCTCTCTTATATATAAAACAAATGGTTTATGATATTTTTAATTTAAATATTATTTTATTTTATTTTTATTTTTAATTGATTTTTGGGTATTTTCTTTTTAATTAAGTTGGCACATGTTGGTTAAACTTGACATTTTTTAAATAGTTTTGGGCAAAGTATAATGTATAATTAAAATTGTATTTTTTATTTAAGTCTAAAATCGAGAATTAATAATCTATTAAAGTAAATAAAAAAACTTTAATTTTCCAACACATTATTGCTACCTTGAGTTAGCTTAAATGTTGTATTCGAAGACCCAAACTAGCGGTCAATCGGTATGCTAATTATCAAAATCGTCCTCATGTTTCTTCTTGCAATGTGAAATTAAAGTTGGATTTTCCATATACAAATTTTACCTACTTTCTTATCTTTTTGCCACTTTAATGTAATGTTCTTTGGAATATGCTTTGATCCAACAAACAAAGAACTTTCGATATGTCTTTTGTGTATTTTACTGTTTTCTAAAAAGATATTAACATTAGAGGCAATAATATATGTAATACTATTCCTTTTATTTTCTTTTATTTTAGGATCATTTTAAATTAACTCCCAAATTTTAATGCATAATTTGACTTAACCCCTCATTTTAATAATCCTTTGACTTAGTCCCCAATGTAGGGAGGCAAATTCAAATATGTAACCCCCTATTTTTATTCAATATTCTGAGATAACCCCCTCCTGCACGGGGTATATTAAAGAGATTAGTATAGTGGGATTTAAGTCAAATATCACATTAAAAAGTGGGGGTTAAGCTAAAAGAATCCTTCATTTTGTTGTGTTTTGATTATAATGTTGAAAAGTGATTAAACACATAGTTCATTTTTATTTGAAATTGGTAAATGACTGGAAAAATAAGGAAGTAGTTTGGTACCTTTGGGGTTTTTAATGAAAAATCAATTCTTCGGGGTGGATAAGATTTTTTTTCATGGAGTGATAATTACGAATCACTTTTCATATTTACAACCAGTTTTTAATATAATTTATTAAGAATCAAGCACCATAGAAATGAAAAAATATACTAAAATAAGTATTTCACAAATAATTCAAAACTAATCAAACGGATGCTTAGTGTTTACATCAATTTACACCTTATGTTATACCATAAATATGGTATGGATCGTTGACCAATTAGAAGAAGAAAAATAGACTCATCACGCACAGTAATCAGTTCGACTCAGTTATCAGCATGGTCGGCCTAAGCAATCTGATCGGCCCAATGTCGCCGTTAGTTAGTATAGCCTATCTAGATCACAACAGGATAACATCGTTATGTAACTTACTCAAAGCAAGCATGTACTATGTGATTGGATGACATCAGCAGTCCACCCCATGTGGGGGGATATGAAAATATTCCTACATGTGCTTATAACAAGATTTATAATTATTCTCTCGCTTTCAAGTAAAGTGTGTACATGCTTAACCTATAAAGGCATGACACGTTTCCCTCTCAATTATTTCTCTTCTAACAACCTATAAATAGCACTCACTCCCTCATTATAAAAGGGATTGAGAGATATTTTCATATCATTATGGTGTCCAAATCAAGAACGAACTTGAGAGGTTGTATTCTTGATTCATCTATAGATTTTTCCCACGAAATCAATACATTACACACCTACACCTGTGGACACATCTTTGGGATGAACCACATAAATTAGGTTTCATTCTCTTTCTTTCATCTCTCTATATTATTTACCATAGATTAGCTTTTTTTTATTTATACCTCTTTATGTATTACTGTTTAGAGTTAGTATACATTTGTTATGACAAAATTTGTATACTAGTTTTAGACGATAACATATTGGCACCCTCTGTGGGAAACGAAAAGCCATTTTTTGGTTTCCACCATTGTTGATTTCTAAAACTCGAAGATACCCAGTTGTGATAAAATAGTGAGTAAAAATCCGATTCATTAGTGTTTCATTGGGTTAGAGTCTACTAATATTCGAATTCCTTTTTGTAATACCTGTATCTAGAGTTTTAGTCATTTTCCCATGTAATTTGTAAATTATGTAGAACCCTTGGGATTTGGATCAATAATATATCTTTTTGTTGATAATTGAATATTTTTATGTCCTTTGCAGAATTTGTTGGGAATTAAATGGCCAAGTTGGAATTTAGAAATAATTTTATCGTTCAAACAAAGTTGATAGTAGTTCAGACGAGATCCTCATCTTGTTCAAACGAAGTCCCCCTAGTTCGAACGAGAAGCCTTCCTCGATTGAATAAGGTTCTAACAAATTTCAAATGAACCACCTTTGTAGAGTATTTTTACCCCTCAATTAGTTTGGCGTTCGAACGTCATTCGAACAAGATTCAGATCTCATTAGAACGAGATGTGATCTCATTTCAATCGTCGCATTTGTTATTTATTATTTCGAGTTTGACTTGCATGATGTAGAATTTCTTACCCTTGGATTGATGATGTGTCGATCTCTAAAGGCACTAGATGATCAAAAACGTGTATAATATGTGGGGCTTATGTTTTTAAATAATTTTGTTTGTTATTTTGGTGTTATAAGAAGAGAGAGAGGGTGGGTCTTCCCACACCATTTTCATCAGCCATATTTCCTCTCTCTCTCTCTCTCTCTCTCTATCTATCTATCTATCTATCTATCTATCTATCTATCTATCTATCTATCTATCTATCTATCTATCTCTATGAGTTTTAAGAGTTCATCTTATTCCCCAAGCATTTACCCCCATGGTTCCACCTTGCCACCATCATAATACACCATTTCCAAGCCATATCCTTCCTTTACAAGCTCTATCAAGGGTAAACGTGGGTTGAGTCAAGCAAGTAGGAGATTCCAAGGTAGCTTTGGAGGGTTTTTGAATATCTTTTTGAAGTATTTGGAGTTAGGAGCTTCCATCATCATCTTCTTCTTTTTTCTCCTCTTCAAACCTTAAGGTAGGGCTTTCCCTTTCCTAAGATTTCAAGGTTTCTATCTATTAAAATGTGTAGGATCATGCTAGATTATATTTAATGACATAAAAGAAGTTATTTTCTAATATATTAAAGTTTTGGAAAATGGATTTTTAAAGAAAATAAACCCTAAAATGGGTCCTTATGAATAAATGGCATTTTTACCTTGAAATATGGGAAGAAAATAAGAAAAATGTAAGCCCATAATTTATATCTTGTGTAGTTCATTTTTTAGGACATCTAGGCTTGAAATCCTCCGTAACATGTGTAGAACATGTAGTATGATAGGAGATGACATTTTAAACTTGATAAATCATGACGAATTGGGTTTCATGAGGTTATATTTAGATGTAGAAAAACATCCCTAAAACTGTGAAATAAATATTGTCAGAATGAAGAAAAATAATATTTGAAGTCACGTGAAATAATAGGGGAAAATAGTGTACATTTATCTAAAATTGTCTTCAAACTATTAAATGTATTTTATGTAGTAAGTTATAAAATAATGAAGCATGATTTTGGACATAAAATCATAAAATGGATGTTTTGAAAGAAAGGGTTGATTTTTAGTCCCATAACGAATTAAATACATTTTTCACAAAGTTATGATGAAAGAAAGGGAAAATGGTAATTTGGACAAATTGAGGCTCCTAGTGGTTGGATTTCCTTGTAAGACCTTATCGGTCGGTTTTTGTTGAAAATGGATAAAGTGGATAAAATGTCACGTTAACACGCCGTAGAAATGATGAAGACGGTAAAATAATGGAATAATGTGAACATTAGCAAAAAACTGTTAAAACACATTAATATGGACTCAGATGACACTAGGAGTAATTAAGAAAGGCCCAGAGCCCTGAGGTGAAAGATCCAAAATCACTGGCCAAAGAATATGGCAGCATAGCTTGCGGTGTGGAGCCAGTTAAAGTATGCAGATATTGTAAGATTTCAAGAAAAGATAATGGAAAAAAGAAATGATAATGGTTATTTTTAAATTATTAAAATACACGTTACATGTATAGTATTTTTGTAGGAAATGTATAGCTTAATATTACTCACCCTACTGAGCATTCGCCCACCCCTACTTTTATGTTAAAACCCTCACCCCCACTCAAGGTACATCGAGTAGGGACGTCGAGAAGGACATTGGGAGGGACCAAAGGGCAATCAACGTCGTTAGTGACTCGGTAATTTTAATGAAATTATATTTTTGAACACTGGTAATTCTGGACTTTATTCATTTTATTCGGTCTTTTGGCAATGGTTTGTAATAATACTGAGATGATTATGGTTTATTTCTTATTTAATTAGCACTCTGGATTAAATCATATTTTTATAAATAAACCTTGCAAATTGACTTAATTATTTAAAGTGGCCACGCCTTTTACAACTTAAAATAGATAAATTAGTCTTTAATATATGGGGCAATTAAAAGTTTTTTTTTTAAAATAATAAAATGGGACTTTCCCCCTCCCCCTTTAAGTCCTTAATTCAGTGCAGGTTGACACAACGGTGACCAAACCCGGGCCGGGGAATTACAAATGGTATTAGAGCAATAGGATCCTTGGGTGCGACGGGGTGTTTATGATTTCTTAGTACTCTTTCCTTATACATTTTTGCATAGTTAACGCTTTAGTTGTTGTTTAAGTAAATCTCTTTCGCTATCTCTTTCAATTTGTATAATTGTGCATTGAAATATCCTTTTTTGTGAAAATGCCTCCACGTCGTGATGTGGCTAGTGGGTGGGGTAATAGCTAGATTAGATGCATGGAGCTAGCCATGCACCAGCTTTTCGACTCCTTCTCACAACAGCAGCGGGTCAACCGCAATGGGATGGTTGAAAGTTCTACCTTCGCCTCCATCCTTAAGGAGTTTAAGAGGCTTAACCCACCCACCTTTAACGGGGCAGCTGGCCCTGATGTTGCAGAGGAGTGGTACGATGAATTCATTAGAGTAATGGGTATTCTTGACATGCCAAGTAGGCATAAAGAAAATATAGCCACATTCTAGCTTATGGATCAAGCACATCGCTAGTGGAACGCATATTCCTCCAATACTAGAGAGGCCATAAACTGGGGTAGCTTCAGGGTTGACTTCTTCGACAAGTACTTTCCCCAAGTATTTAAGGCTTCCAATAAGGATGAGTTCATTCATTTGATACAGGGCAAGACTTTTGTGAATGAGTACCTGGTCAAGTTTGAAAGCTTGTGTAAGTATATTGACTCATTGCAGAAAGATGAGACTAAGAAGATGAGGTTTTTGTAAAGGGCCTCAACATGGGCATTCGATGGATCTTGGTGGATGTCGATCTGTCGAACATTAGATCCGCAGTAAACAAGGATATTTGATTGGAGTTAGATGCCAAGGATGTAAGTCCATCAGGAAAAAGAATAGGGAGCCCAGTAGGTCCTAGATCGGTGGTCATAAGAAGTCTGAGAGTGGAGCTCGATACTTCTTTACAAAGCTAAAGGTCACCATAGGATTTGGTTCCTCATCAGCCAAATGCACCAGCGATCAGGGTTCTATAGACGGTCCCCCAATCATTTTAAAAGAGATTACCCACAGCGAGTTTTGGGCAGTCAATAGGGAAGTCATGAGACTGTTAATTTTGTATTAGGCTGGAATTCTAGTAACACAAGCCCTACCGAGTAGCAATAACAGTTCTCGTTGAGCTATCATCATCCCGTGAGGGATAGTGTGGACGGTTCACATCCAAGTCAGGGGTAGAGTAGCCATGCGCTAGGTCAGGTGCTCGGTGGCTAGAATAACAGATTTTAATCCTGGATGAGCATATGTCATGTCACAATTTACTACACCTTCTGGTGATCAATTCATGATGGAAGGTATGATTCTTTTGTACAGTTAATAGACTAAGGCACTATTTGATTCTAGGGCATCGCATTCTTTTATTTTGAGTTCCTTGCCATTCAGCTTAGGACTAGCGATGGGTTAGTTTTGTCCTCCTATCTTCACAGGGCTTTCAATTAATGACGATATAGTCCTCGTTAGGGTCTGATCTAAATGAGTGGTTATGGATGGAGAATATTTTATGGAGTATGATTTTATCCTTATAGACATAGATGGGTTAGAGGGGATCCCTGGTATGGATTGGTTTTTTATGTTTCGAAACTACCATCGAATGCCATTGACATAGTGTCTTAGTATATCTTCCATACGGGTCTCGCCCTCTCTTTAGTAGCAAGTAAAGAATTAGTTAAACTTGTAACTTTTTTATCGTATGTGATCAGAAGTGGTATTTTGGCTGCTTAAGGAGTATAGTGGCTTAGGATGAGTCGGATGGTATGGTGTTAGATTTCCTAGTGGTGCGGGAGTTTCTCTATGTGTTCCCGAAGAATCTTCCTAGGTTACCTCCACATCAGGAGGTGGACTTTGCCATAGAGGTGCATTAAGGAGTCTCGTCTATCTCTATTCCACCTCAAAGAATGTCTCCAGTGGAATTACAGGAACTAAGGGTTAAGCTGGAGGAGTATACCAACAAGGGCTTTATTCACCCTAGTGTATCCCTGCGGGGAGCTTCAGTCCTCCTTATTAATAAAATGGAAAATTCTCTACCACTTTACATCGACTATAGGAAGCTGAAAAGGGTTAAGTATAAGAACAAATACCTTATGCCCCGTGTTGACAACTTGTTCGACCAGTTGCATGGGGAGGACATGTTTTTAAAGATTGGCCTTTAATTTGGGTACCATCAGTAGTTGCACATCAGGGAGGAGGATATCCCTAATATAACTTTTCGAACTCAGTATGGGCACTACGAGTTCCTAGTGATTCCCTTCGATTTGACCAATGCCCCAGCGGCGTTCATGGATCTGATGAACCATATTTATCACCCCTACTTAGACAGGTTTATAGTGTTCTTTGTTTATGATATATTGGTCTATTCGGCATAGAATGTAGACCACGAGGAGAACCTTCACATGACAATGTATGGCACACCCCAACCCAGTTACTTATAATTAAGTCTGAAAGTCAAAGTGAGTCAAACAATAATTAATCTAACCAAACCATAAACACGAGTTTTAATTTTAGAGTCATCATTGTAAATCCATATAACTGAAAACCTTTTTACAACATCAGAGTAATCATAACCATAAAAACTTTCTTGAAGGATAAGTTAACTTAATTACATCATTTACATTTACACAAAATCATTGTTTCTCCCATTCCTGGCTAAACCATCCCGACCTCTTAGATTTGGCAGTGACATCGCGTTACCTGAAAAATGTGAACATAGGAACCATGAGCAAAAATAGCCCAGTGAATGCATCACTACTATACTACTGCATGAATTTAAATGCAATAAATCATGTCCATATAATTATGTATTAACTTATCCGTCTCATTCATAATGAATGACCAACTTTTTCGAATCATGATTCACATATACCGTCTAAATAGACAATTATCCCCCATTCCTGGTCGAGGCGTAACTCCTTGTCATTAATAGACAAATGTCCCCCATTCCAGGTCGGGGAGTAACCTCCCATTTCGGTAAACCAAAATGAACAATTTCATATTCATTATATTCTGATCATATCAACAACACGATACAATTATCTCTTCCTAGTGAGTACACTCACCTTGAGTTGTCAACTACATATTCACGTTTCCTTCGGGAGGAGCTGAACTGGGTTGATTAGACCTTACACCTGTCAATCCAACTAAATAAGTACTGAATATCAATCATAAGTATTATCCTAACATAATTATGTAACTTTCAATGACTATACAACAACATTATAATTTCACTTAAGTCACATTCCATGAAACATGAGTAAAGACAAAACAATGCTATACATGTTAATAAAGTTATGAACATTCAACCGTAAGAAATACCTCATAAGGAATTTATTACCAAAACAAAGTAACATGAAATTATACTTCTCAATGTATATACACATGAAACATGTACTCAAAATACTCTTTGGAAAGAGGAGATAACAATATTCTTTCATGGGGTATCCAGTATGGCCTCAGATTATTGCCCTCTATACTCAACCATCCTATATTCCTAAATTGTATAAATACATGGGTCCAACCTTATCAATATGAAAACATATATGAATATACTTTCCATTACAAGTGACGGTATAATTTTTCAAGCTTCCTAGAGCAAGTTATGACCATATCTTTACAACACAAGAAATCTTCCCTACAAGCTACTCTATTGTTCCTTCCAATTCCCAAAATTTTCATAATTTTTCTACAGTATAAATTTCCATGATTTTGAACCCATTTTAAGTAAACATACTTAATAGTACATAATTAAATTTTCATAAATTTCTGACTTCATTTGCTATGTCAAAAGCTTGACAAAACTAAGGGCATACCGAAATGAAATATACAAACAGCAACTATATACCAACTTTCAACCATCACTACGGCCTAACCACAAGGAGTTAAATCCTAATTATCGGATATCATATGAATATATGAGTCTACTTTCATATCCAATTGGAATTTATCATTTCCAGTAATCAAACAAAAATATATTCAAGTTTGAATGCAAGGGGTTTCAATACAAAGAAATTTTAAGGGTTTATGCATTCAACCTAACTTAAACGTGCATATATCCATACATATTGTAACAACCCTTGACTTTGGAGAATGGGAAATTAAATTTTGGGAAAATAAAATTTAATTAAATTGGAGAATTCTAAAATTTGGGAATTGAGGTCCAAAAATAGAGGACATTTCAAAGTATTCTGGATGATGATTTTGAGGGTACCATCGTTCCTGGAAGGGTCGAGATAGTCAAAATGACTGTCATTGGGTTTTATTTCGGCTCCGAAATATTTTTAATTCAGTTTGACTCGAATTGGAGTAAACGAGTCATTTATATCGAATCCTTACAAGGATAGGATATTATTAGGGTACAATTTGGGTTTTATTTAGGTTTTGATATTCATCACAACATACCCTCACAACTATGTAAGGATAGTTGCGAGGGTATGTTGTGAAAATACTGGGCCGACATTTATATCGAATCCTTACAAGGATAGGATATTATTAGGGTACAATTTGGGGCCAAATGGAAGAGAGTGGTCGCATACCCTTAGTAATGATAAGATTTAAGGAATCAATCTGAGAGGCGTTAGACTAGGGGATTCATAAAAGTGATTGAACGGTAGTAGAAATCGAGAGCGATGGAATCATATTACCAACTAGAGTAGAGTGTGAAAAATCTAGTTGGGGTAGATGTTGTTTATCGGAGTGTGATTTACAACGGGTATTTTCCCTAAGTAATGGGATTATTTGATGAATGTAAGATTGAGCTTGCGGCTTATAGACTATTAGTTATGTGTATAATAGTAGTCAAAATTATTACTATCTTCATCAATGAGCTCTCGGATATGGATGGTATGCGTAGAGATGATTTCCTACACTAAACTGGGGTGATAACCCTAATGTTGGATATATATGTATATATATACATTTGATTTTGGGAGACTATTCATCATAGGAAAAATGGATGAATATGCTTCAAGTGAGGGATTGTATTCACATATCGAGGTAAATTAAATGAGTTTGTGGTGATGGCTTGTATATTGAGGATTATGTATACTTATAACCGAGTTTAAATATCTTATATAGATATAAGGAGAGGTGAATATATGTGTATATATCTATATAAATATGAATATATTGATATATTTATGTTGTGGATATACGTGGTATGAATATTTAAACCTTATGTAATGGTTTAATGTTTGAGCATATGATGGGATCATATGGATGTATGTATATTGTGCATGTTAACGATATACATACTTATGTGGTTAAGCATACCCCGCTCATGCTATCATTGGGAAGTTTTCGCGCAGAGGGTGAGCATCCTAGCTCGAGGAGCAGGGTGTGGATATTCCCTAGGTCATAGTCGTCCCGTGTGTTATTATGTGATTTATATTTTTGGGATGAGACGTGGTTGATATGTTTCGTCTCATTGCCGGTTAGGAGATATGACCACTTCCCGGACGTCATGTGTGTGAGTTTACCACGAGATGGGTGTCGATGAGTCCCACCATGGTGGTCCTTAGTATTGCTACGTGAGCTGGGCACTGGGAAGATGATAGCATGGTGCAGTTTATCGGTGCTATATATATAACCGGGTATATTATTGTGCATGGCCATTGTACATCAGATGTGATATGTACACTTGGTCATGGGTATGGATGATGGCATGTATATATATGGTTAGAATTAATGCCTATATATATATTTATATATCCTATAGATGAAAGGATATGGAATCGTTGTGGAGTACATCTTGGATGATTATGATGTATTAGATTGATGGGTGTTGATGTATCGCATTTAAGGAATTTTTCGGTTACATCATCTCAAGGATATTATTGGAGATTTTAAGTTGTTTTCATAGTGTAGTCTAAATTTAGTAGTTGTAGTAGTATAATATTGTATGTATGGCATAATGGATCTCTAGGATCGACATTGTCAAGGAGTAGTGTAACGGGGTGGTTCCTTGTTTGGATTTCGCTTTCCGAGACACCCAACACACGAAACGTAGTGTAGTGTTGAGATTGGAGAAAAGTTTTGTCAAATAATTATGTGTGGCATGATGGATATCTAGGATCGACGTTGTCAAGGAGTAGTGTAACGGGGTGTTTCCTTGTTTGGATTTCTCTTTGCGAGACACCCCACGCACGAAACGTAGTACAATGTTGAGATTGGAGAGAAGTTTTGTCAATAATAATTTCTGTGCATGTTAATTAGAAATTAAATCTTATGATTCACCCCAATGTATATGGTTAATGTATTGAGAATTATAATTAATTAATTTATAAATCGGAATCCATTAAGCCTATTATGGCATATTTGGTTGTAAAAATAATTAAGTGTGTTTAGAAAGAGTGGATTCTTGGGTTAAGATTAGGAAGGCAAATCTCGTGGGAATAGGCGGGGCCTATGTTAAGTTAGGTTATCCTTATAATTGGGTTAATTTAATAAAAAAATTCAGGACGCGAATAGGTGCGCGCCGCTAGATGAGAGGTGAGTTGGGGTTTCACGAGAGTGTAATTCCACTTTAATTATGAAATAAGTGCACCGATATTTATTATGCACGGTTAACACACTTGCTAAATATTTTTCACACTCGAGCTCTGACCCGTTTACTTTTCTCTCCTGCATGTGTGTGTATATATATATATATATATATATATATATATATATATATATATATATATATATATATATATATATATATATATATATATGTAGGTGTCCTACCGCATGGATGCTGGATGACCTCCTATTTAGAGTCGCGGAAGCCGTAACAGGTGAGGACTATTGCGGGACTTAGATGGTAGTCTCTTCCTACTTCTAAAAATCTAGGTAGGATTCATGTTGTATATCGTGTTTGTACCCAAGGGATATTTATAGAGGTGTATATTTGTTTCATTTCAGTTATTGTATTGGCTGTGACCCGATAGCTTATTCGGGTCTACTCTTTTGTGGTATATTCGGTTGTAGTTACTTATTTCATTTTATTCTAGCATTTCCTTTATCATAGTTCTTTCATGCATCTTTCTTTTCTTTATTAGTAGTGTTATAGTGTTGGTTTGTTGTCTGTTGCATATTTTATTAAATTTTAACATCTCGTTTATATGATATCAGGTAGTTAGTCCTATATTATATAGTACCGACAGTTGGTGCTGAGATTGAGCCATCTGAAACTCCTGATTTAATGTAGTATAGGGCTGGCCACCCGTTATTATTTTAAGCCGGGTGTTACAGATTGTATCAGAGCCAGGTTCTAGAGTCTTTAGGATCTGTGCGGGTTTCTGCTTTCTTCTGTTAACGTTCTTGATATAAAGCCCTACTATTAGAACTGTTGTGTTCACTGCGCTTATCCTTTTCTGTGAAGTGTATTCTCTTGATCGACGTTCTGATAATAGTTGTTGCCATTTCAGACGTCGCCTAGATTATGTCGTCTAGGAATGGACAAGATTAGAGAGACAATACGCATAGCATATCTTGGGTACGCTTTGATCGGGGGTATTGGTTTTTCCCCGATTCCGACAGAGATAAGAAAGAGAACTCTAGCAGTGGTTCAGGGTGACCTATCGGTGATTGAGTAAGAAAGGGAAATTTACTCGAATGGAGAATCTTGGACTTAATAAGGAAAGTCTGAGGAGAGGTGTATAGTGTAGTCCTTGGGAGGTTTAGACTGAGAAACCCGTCAACCTTGTTAGGAAGCCTGGTGATGTTGACTTCTACCGATGGAAGGTAGGTGGCATTGTCCCATTGTTAGGGGTATCGTCTTTATTTAAGAAGGGCGTAAGAAATTGGAGACTCAGGTTCGTTGAGTAGGACTGAGGGAGTTTTTGGTAGTCGCAATCGCGCTTTCTCATTCAAAATGGTTAGGAAGGATTTTGAGGAGGATGTTTCTCTTGTGGAGAAATAGGTTTAGGATTAATGATTATCCTGGAAGAAGTAGAGTACCCTGAGTTGAGATTCAAGGACTTGCCTTGAAATGATGTTTTGGGGTGATGAAAAGAATTAGTATGGTTGGGAGGTTTAGAGCTTAGTGGATTTATTTTGAGCGGAGAATTTAGCTCATAGTTGTGCTAGTTGTGAGAACTAGGTAGTGGTTAGAGTGTTATATTTATTGAGACCTTGTGTCCTAAACATAAGGTGTTTGCTTGGCATGTCGAAAGACATGGATTTGTTTTATATTATATTATATTATTATACAGGCCTTTGGGCAATGTCTAAAATATGAAAATCTTTTATAAAACCTTAACCCTGGTTCAACTAATCTCAATCCCCGACCTAGCTACACAGTAGTGTATTGGGAGGGTTCCTTGTTCGGATTTCGCTTGCGAGACCTCCCCCACACGAAGGTGGCTAGTGTCAGGAATTGAGGAGAGTTCAACCATTGGGAATTTTTCAAACTTTTATATAGTTAATATGTTATTATCGATTATACTAGTGATAGTATATTGGGATTCGAGGTTAATGGAGCCTGATTATAATCTTATGAGTGGAAGCTCGGGTACGGGGTGTATGGCGCCATGGGTAGTAGTTTGCTTTAAAATTTATATAGTTCGACCTAAGAACTAGAAAGGATCGGTATAGTGATCTTGAGGATTGATGTAAGGACTATATAATATTGAGGTCCTAGGCATGTCTTAAATTTCGCGGGTAAAATTTTTGTAAGGGGGGGGGGGGGGAGTATGTAACAACACTTGACTTTGGAGAGTGGGAAATTAAATTTTGGGAAAATAAAATTTAATTAAATTGGAGAATTCTAAAATTTGGGAATTGAGGTAAAAAAATATAGGACATTTCAAAGCATTCCGGATGATGATTTTGAGGGTACCATCGATCCCGGAAGGGTCGAGATAGTCAAAATGACTATCATTGGGTTTTATTTCAGCTCCAGAATATTTTTAATTCAGTTTGATTCTAATTGGAGTAAACAAGTCATTTAAAGTGTGTATTAACATTTAAAATTGGGGCTTATGTTTTAAAGGATTTTAAGGCTTACGGATCAAGCCATTCTCATTTGAGATAAAGAGAGAAAAAGCCCTAGAAAGAAAAGAAGAAGAAAGAATAGGAAAGGAAGAGAGATAGAGGAAGAAAGCTTGGAGATTTTCGGCCCAACCGCGACATCGAGGATGATCCAACCTCTACAAAATTGAGGCAAGTGTTTAATCTTGCTAAATAAGTTGTTTGTGTATTTGATTTCCTAATTTGTGGGTAAAAGAAATGGTTTTTGGGTATAAATATCAAAACCTAGATTTTTGGATTAAATCTTGAAATCAATGTTTAAATATGGGTATAATGGTGTAGAAATGGTTGGGATCAACTTTGGGTTGATTTATTGGCTTAGAATCATGTTGTGATGAATATTTGGGGGTTAGAATAGAAATTTTAGGGTTTAGAAATCGTGGGTTCATTGAAAAAGAAGAACCCTTCAAATTCTACAGACCCGAATCGATTCGCCCCTTAAGTGAATCGATTCGGCATAGGCAAATTGGCAGGTCTGCATTGACAGAATCGATTTGGACCCAAGGCAAATCGATTCGGCCTAAGACAGAAGCCCAGGTCTTTGGACCCTAATCGATTCGCCTTGGAGGCCGAATCGATTCGCTGGGCCGAATCGATTCGGAACAGGACCGAATCGATTCGAAAATAGGGCATTTTATGTAGTTTTCTCTATGTTGATTTCAAACCCTTTTTGGTTGGGTTTATTGATTTGGGGTCTTCTCTTATGATGTAAGAGATATGTTTTGGAGACAGACTAGGGGTTTCTCACACATTGTGATTATGGGGACTTCTTGGGACAATTTGGGAAAAATATATCCATGTATGCTTTTGGGGAAACCTAATGGGAATTGAGGATCCTAATTATAGATTAAATGTAAGTATAGATGTGATGGGAGGCTAAGAACTCTTAGAGATAGTTGCGAGGGTATGTTGTGAAATATATGGGCCGACATTTATATCGAATCCTTATAAGGATAGGATATTATTAGGATACAATTTGGGGCCAAATGGAAGAGAGTGGTTGCATACCCTTCGTAATGATAAAATTTAAGGAATAAATCGTAGAGGCGTTTGACTAGGGGATTCATAAAAGTGATTGAATCGTAGTCGAAATCGAGAGCGATGGAATCATATTACTAACTAGAGTAGAGTGTGAAAAATCTAGTTGGGGTAGATGTTGTTTATCGGAGTGTGATTTACAACGTGTATTTTCCCTACGTAATGGGATTATTTGATGAATTTAAGATTGAGATTGGGGCTTATAGACTATTAGTTATGTGTATAATAGTAGTCGAAATTATTACTATCTTCATCAATGAGCTCTCGGATATTGATGGTATTTGTAGTGATGGTTTCCTATACCAAACTTGGGTGATAACCCTAATGTTGGATATATAAGTATATATATACATATGATTTTGGGAGACTATTCATCATAGGAAAAATGGATGAATATGCTTCAAGTGAGGGATTGTATTCACATATCGAGGTAAATTAAATGAGTTTGTGGTGACGGCTTGTATATTGAGGATTATGTATACTTATAGCCGAGTTTAGATATCTTATATAGATATAAGGATAGGTGAATATATGTGTATATATCTATATAGATATGAATATATGGATATATTTATGTTGTGGATATACATGGTATGAATATTTAAACCTTATGTAATGGTTTAATGTTTGATCATATGATGGGATCATATAGATGTATGTATATTGGGCATGTGAACAATATACATACTTATGTGGTTAAGCATACCCCTCGCATGCTATCTTTGGGAAGTTTCTGCGCAGAGGGTGAGCATCCTGGCTCGAGGAGCATGGTGTGGGTATTCCCCAGGTCATAGTCATCCCGTGTGTTATTATGTGATTTATATTTTTGGGATGAGACGTGGTGGGTATGTTTCGTCTCATTGCCGGTTAGGAGCTATGACCGCTTCCCGGGACATCGTGTGTGTGAGTTTACCATGAGATGGGTGTCGTTGAGTCCCACCATGGTGGTCCCCAGTATTGCTACGTGAGCCGGGCACTGGGAAGATGATAGCATGGTGCAGTTTATCGGCGCTATATATATAGCCGGGTATATTATTGTGCATGGCCATTGTACATCAGATGTGATATGTCCACTTGGTCATGGGCATGCATGATGGCATATATATATTTGGTTAGAATGAATGCCTCTATATATATTTTTATATCCTATAGATGAAAGGATATGGAATCGTTGTTGAGTACATCTTGGATGATTATGATGTACTAGATTGATGGGGGTTGATGTATCGCATTTAAGGAATTTTTCGGTTACATCATCCCAAGGATAATAGTGGAGATTTTAAGTTGTTTTCATAGTGTAGTATAAATTTAGTAGTTGTAGTAGTATAATATTGTATGTATGGCATAATGGATCTCTAGGATCGACATTGTCAAGGGGTAGTGTAACGGGATGGTTCCTTGTTTGGATTTCGCTTTGCGAGACACCCCACGCACGAAACGTAGTGCAGTGTTGAGATTGGAGAAAAGTTTTGTAAAATAATTATATGTGGCATGATGGATGTCTAGGATCGACGTTGTCAAGGAGTAGTGTAACGAGGTGGTTCCTTGTTTGGATTTCTCTTTGTGAGACACCCCACGCACGAAACATAGTACAATGTTGAGATTGGAGAGAAGTTTTGTAAATAATAATTTGTGTGCATGTTAATTAGAAATTAAATCTTATGATTCAACCCAATGTATATGGTTAACGTATTGATAATTATAATTAATTAATTTATAAATCGGAATCCATTAAGCCTATTTTGGCATATTTGGTTGTAAAAATAATTAAGTGTGTTTAGAATGAGTGGATTCTTGGGTTAAGAAAGGAAGGAAAATCTCGTGGGAATAGGTAGGGCCTATGTTAAGTTAGGTTGTCCTTATAATTGGGGTAATTTAACAAAAAAATTCAGGACACGAATAGGTGCGCACCGCTAGATGAGAGGTGAGTTGGGGTTTCATGAGAGTGCGATTCCATTTTAATTATGAAATAAGTGCACCGATATTTATTATGCACGGTTAACACACTTGCTAAATATTTTTCACACTCGGGCTCTGACCTGTTTACTTTTCTCTCTTGCATTTATATCTATATATATATTACTACAGGTGTCCTACCGCATGGATGCCGGATGATCACCTATCCAGAGTCTCGGGAGCCATGACAGGTGAGGACTGTTGCGGGACTTAAATGGTAGTCGCTTCCTACTTCTAAAAATCTAGGTAGGATTCATGTTGTATATCGGGTTTGTACCCAAGGGATATTTATAGAGGTGTATATTTGTTTCATTTCAGTTATTGTATTGGCTGTGACCCGACAGCTTATTCGGGTCTGCTCTTTTGCGGTATATTTGGTTGTAGTAACTTATTTCATTTTATTTTAGCATTTCCTTTATCATAGTTCTTTCATGCATCTTTCTTTTCTTTATTAGTAGTGTTATAGTGTTGGTTTGTTGTCTGTTGCATATTTTATTAAATTTTAACATCTCGTTTATATGATATTAGGTAGTTAGTCCTATATTATATAGTACCGATAGTTGGTGTTGAGATTGAGTAATCTGAAACTCCTGATTTAATGTAGTATAGGGCTGGCCACCCGTTATTATTTTAAGTGGGGTGTTATACATATGCACCCAATCGTGAAAGGTCAATAAACAAATAAAGGATTTATATCATATAAATCATTAATTTATTAAAAATAACAAGATTTTCAATTAGGATTACCTTGGGGACTTTTACTTAATTTCTACGGATTTTTCTACACTTTTTCTCCTCACTTTTCTTCCTAAACTCCTACCTTCTCTTTACTCAAGCTAACAACACTTGAAACTGAACCTATGGATTAATTTGATGAAGAAATAAGTTAGAGGGAGAGGTTAAGTCGGCCAAGGCTGCCTCCCAAGACAACCAATCAAATTAAACCATTTGGTTTAATAAAATACAATTTACCACTTAAAGGGAATTGGTAGATTTTCCCCTTCTTCGTAAATTTGGCCAAACTTCTTAATCGTACATCCGTTTGATGTACCATTTGTTGTGTTACAACCCTAACTCACATGTCTACAATTATATAGTTTTCACCTCAAGTCAATTGTTATGTTATAAAGGTCAAAACTAGTCTTAAAGAGGGACATTTCTATCGAAAATAACAAAACTTCGTGTTTGTAAATAATTCGACATTTCATGATCTATGAAAATAGGATTAGACTAAAGATAATCAGTTAACATTAGATATACTAATAACATATTATCCATATCACATAAGCTAATCATGATTTAAACATAATTTATCATAATTATATTCGGGTTGTCATACCTCACCCCCCTTAGAAAATTTCGTTCCCGAAATTTAATATAAAGGTCACTTACCAAACAAATGGGGATATTGTTTCTTCAAGCTATCCTCCGTTTCCCGAGTTGCTTCTTTAACTCCATGGCTCATCCACATAACTTTAACTAAGTGGATAACTTTATTCCATAATAACTTCTCCTTACGATCAATAATTTCCAATGGTTCCTCGATGTACGACAAGTCTTCCTTCAGTTCAATTTGTTGAGTTTTCAACTCATGAGATGGATCCGCCAAATGATTATGAAGAATAGATACGTGAAACACATCATGTAAACGGGATAAATCTGGAGGTAATGCTAATCTATATGCCAGGGTCCCAATTCTTTCCAACACCTCATATGGTCCAATGTATCTTGGACTTAGTTTCCCCTTTTTCCCAAACCTCATGACACCTTTCCATGGTGAAATATGTAGGAATACAAAATCCCCCTTTTGAAATTCCAATGGATGCTTCCTCTTATCTGCATAAATTTTCTGCCTGCTGATTAGGCATAAATTCTTCACATTTATCCCCTTAATTTCAGTATTTTTATGATCCCGTGCAGTGTAAATAGATTGGATTTGTCTCATATTTATGCTACTAACCCTTTTTGGCAAGTATTTCGTATTTTGTGTATCTCCTATGTGTTTTACAGATATTTCATTCAAGTTAGTGCCAAAGAGACCTCAAAATAGTGAAAGAAACCAAGAATCGGGGAGTTAAAGGGCATTTTCGTAATTTTTCAGCCATAGTCTGGAGGTGGGGCCAACTAGAAAGTTGAAGATCTTTCAATTACAAGAACACCGGAAAAAACGGCACCTCAATCCGAGCTACGGTGAAAGAGTTATGATCCCTTGAAGTTGCGGAAAAATCATAGAAGAAAGGCTAGGAAGGCAAGTTCAAGGGCATTTTCGTAATTCTTCAGCCTGATTCCGGAGGTGGGGCCTTCTGGAAAGTTTAAGATCTTGGAACAACAAGAATACTGGAAAAAACGGCACCCAAATCCGAGCTACGGTGAAGGAGTTATGATCATTTGAAGTTGAGAAAAAATCCAAGGAAGAAAAGAAGAAAGTTGGAAAATATTCTAAGTGTTGAAAGAGGCCCAGAAACCAGCCAACTCACCCGAACCGGTACACCCAGGACCCGAACCGGTTCGCCCATTAGTCACGCTCAGAATCCGTTACTAAATTAGTCACGCTTTCTAAGTGTGACAAATTGGCAGATACGGGATTTTTATTTTGTGCTTATCTTTTAGCCAAAAGAGTTTTATGTTTTGGGGACTCTTCTAAACGACCCTTAGCCTATATATTTAGTCATTAGGACTCTTTTTATTAAGATTTCATTGATGTAAAAGCTCCATAACAAGTAGGAACATCGAGGAGAAGAATTTACATATTTTGCACCATCAATTCAAGAGCTTTTCCGGTTTTTCTTCAATCTTTGATTTCTTCTTGCATGTTCTTGTTCTTCAATCATGGTAACTTTAATTTCCAGTACTTTTATTATTATTTACCATGTTAGGCTAGGTTTTTAAAGGTTGGGATACATGAACCCAACCTGAAGTGTTAATTGCATGTGTATAATATTAGTCCTCTGAATTTAATGATTGATTATGACCGTATTGCGTAGTTACACAACAATTGTAGATCTTTATATCTCGTTTGCCTCTGGGTACTCGTGATGATTTAGAGTGCAATTCGAATGCTACTATCGCGATACTGATTTACTCATCCTCAGATTAAGTATGACGCGGGCTTGAACCTCGTATACGTAATGCTTGGGAGTACTAAATTCCGGGTCAAATTAATCAGTTAAATTTACGATTAGTTTTATACCATCAATACTCTAGGGTTGGGGGATTGTGTCTCTACCTTAATTTTCCAATTAGTTTTAGTTAACTTCTTTATTTTTTCCTTTTTCCTTTCTCACTCAATCATCTTATTTTTATTTCTTTTTAGTGTCAAGTTAGGGTTAATAGTCTTACCTTTGTCGTCACGTTCACTCGTCCTAGTTCCCTGAGGATTCGATACCCAGACTCGCCACTATACTCCGCAAGAGTGTAGTTAAAGTTTAGGTTTTTTTTGTATTGTGGTTGGAAGCCGACAACAACGACTAGCGTATTTACACGAACGCTCGGTTTCTGACTCGATCAAAATGGCGCCGTTGCCGGGGAATTAGGTAGACTTTAGGTTAGGTTGGTTAATACCGAATTTGATCTTTTAAAAAAAAAAAAAAAAAAATCAAAAATATGGGTGTCACGTTTTTGAATTGCCCAATTTGAAATGTCTTACTTTAACTCCTTTGGTGGGTTTAATTGTTATGATAATAGTGAGGAGGAGGAGGAGCTCACGATTTATAAACATTGGATCAATATCACTAAAGATGAGTATAAAAAATACAAGCCCAGTGCTAAGGCTATCCAAATTTATCAAAATGAATTGCTTGAAGAAAAAAGACTTGAAAAAGAATATCGGGAAAAAAATCGTTATTGGGAGCAAGAGTTAGATGCATTATTTGAACCCAATGAGGATTTTCCTTCCGATATTTTTGAAGTTGAAGAATGTTTTCAACCAAATGAGGAATCCGAGGTGCTAGAACCAAGGAAGCCTACTTTGGAAGAACTCATGCTTATTAGCAAAAAGCAATCCGACGACCTTGCTACTTTAGAGTTGAAAGTTAGAGCAACTTGCAAGGAGTTTAATGATTATTTGGATAGCTTAGAGAAAGTCCGGACTTGCGCTTCCCCTAACAATTTTGAGAACGAAATCATTGAGAGTGATCCAAGTACTTTTGAATCTCAACCTATTATAAATATTTCAAAACCTATTGAGGTTGAGGATCAACTGTCTCCTTGTGTCACCACTATTATCGAACCATTAAATCCATTACAAGAACTAGATGAATGTCTTGAGGATGTTGATCCGATTCTTGTATGGGAATGTTTTTTTGAGATGCTTCATCTTACGGGCCATACACTTAGACGTGTCACTCCACCAGATCCACTTGAAAATTTTGGGGGAGAAGATTTTGAGGACAAGGACTCTATGCTTGAATTGTTTTCCAAGATGGACTCTTTATGTTTGTGTGCTCTGCTTCCCATACAACTTGAAAAATCTTTGGGACATGATTCTATTTTTCTTGGATCCCAATGGTACTTGTCCCCCTATGCACTCAAATCTCTCATTATCCCCCTAAATTTTTTAAATGGTGATGGTTCATTTCATCCACTTTTCACATGCCTTTCGATGTTCAAACGGAATCCTTATTTTTCGGGAGGCATGCATCCTAGTGAGGGTACACCATTAATCCCTCAAAGTCAAATTATATTTTGGGTGGACCCTCAAATTTTTCGACTTCTAGTGTATAATTTATTAGAATTTGAAAATCGTAGGTTGTACAATAGTTAGCTTATTTTTTTATTTTTTTTTTTAGTTTAGAGTTTTTGTTATTATTTTTGCTATGCTTGGTTCTAACATGTTTTGTAGATTCAATGGACTCGCATTCATCGGGGACCGCTCCAATTGGGTAATATCTTTATTTTCCTCTCTTTATGTTGTGTTCTCGATTCGCATTGAGGACAATGCAACATTTAAGTTAGGGGGTGTGGGATATTCTTCCCATTTATTGTTTAGTTTCATTGATTTGATCACGTGTTCGTTCCAAGTATGTTTTTTTTAGATAATAAAAAAAATCAAAAATTTCAAAAAAAAAAAAATCATAAAATTTTGAAAAATTCAAAAATATTTTTGTTCAAAATAAATAAAAATTGGAATTCAAATTTTTCAAAAATATCATTAAAAGTCGGTTTAAAGTCTCGAGTTGTAAAATTCAACATACACAAAGCCGAAATTGACCAAAGATGGAAATTGTGCGAAAATTGACGACTTAACGAATAAATGTGGAGATTAACAAACCCGGTGAGATTCGAGCCTATCACGTTTTGCGAGATTTTAAATCAATCCGAGTTAATTGTTAACTCAAAGTTCTTTTTAGCAGCTAATAAGTTGTCAAGGATCTCAATTCTTTCATTTTGATCGGTTTTGAAAAATGTGTGCAATATTGCCTTGAAAAATGTGCCAAATTAGTCTCTAAACTTAAATTCACCTCGAAACGCATATGGTAAGCAATTGGCAATTCGGACAATGAAGTAGGCCATCGTTTGTCACCCCAAAAATATTGGCCAGAAAAAGTAGCGAAAAATTACCCTTTTTGTAACCCAAATTGAGCCGAATAATTTTTCCTTTCGCTTGACAACCCGAAAAACCCAAAATAGCTGGAATTGTGAAAAATGAAGAAATTCATAATTTAAGTCCGAAAAGTGCAACAAAAAGGGGCAAGGAAAAAATAGAAGAATGCTCAACAAAAATAGCAAGAAAAGAAAAGAAATGAAAAAAAAAAAGAAAAAGAAAAAAAAAATGAGCAATAGCCCGGAAAATGCACAAATGGACATCACGAATGACTTTTCCAATTCCAACCTTCCATACCGCCTTCATTTTACCCAATGCAACCTTCAACCCGAAAAAGTCCTAACCGAGTCCAAATTGCGAAAATTGAGTACCGCGTGGAGAGCTAATACACCAAAAGATAATATAGGAGATTAAGTGCGCGAATAAGAGGCAATGTTCCCATTTTTAAAACCGTAATCCGTTGATGAGATCCTTTCACCATGAAATTTCCGTCTTTCTAATTATATGCGTGATTTTGCGTCCATTATATTTACTCTTTATATCACGCATACCGAGAGAAAAGCCATATTCCGAGTGGTTCGTTTGAGAGAGTTTCCCGTGAGAATTTGAAATCAAAACGAATTTTCGGATAAGTAACGTAATGATTAATCGGTGGAAATCGGCGGTTATATTTCTGGCTTCGCACACACGCACTACGGTTTGAGACTTGTAAATATGACTTGATGATGACTATTTTAGGGAAAAGTTTGAATTGCACAATTTTTGCATATTTTGAATTTTCTTTGAGTCGAATTTTGTGGGTATATTCACTGCAAACCCTCACGAGACACCACTCGTCCTACTAGGGTAACCTAGGGGTTTAAAGGCTTGTTGCATACGCTAAATGCAATCGCTTGCCCGCGAAAAAGGTATTCTATCCCAATAAAGTTTTTGAAGGGTCCTTAACTCATACTCTCATTCTTTTACATTGCTCGGGACGCGCAAAGTTCTAAGTTAGGGGGGTTTGATTAGGCATAAATTCTTCACATTTATCCCCTTAATTTCAGTATTTTTATGATCCCGTGCAGTGTAAATAGATTGGATTTGTCTCATATTTATGCTACTAACCCTTTTTGGCAAGTATTTCATATTTTGTGTATCTCCTATGTGTTTTACAGATATTTCATTCAAGTTAGTGCCAAAGAGACCTCAAAATAGTGAAAGAAACCAAGAATCGGGGAGTTAAAGGGCATTTTCGTAATTTTTCAGCCATAGTCTGGAGGTGGGGCCAACTAGAAAGTTGAAGATCTTTCAATTACAAGAACACCGGAAAAAACGGCACCTCAATCCGAGCTACGGTGAAAGAGTTATGATCCCTTGAAGTTGCGGAAAAATCATAGAAGAAAGGCTAGGAAGGCAAGTTCAAGGGCATTTTCGTAATTCTTCAGCCTGATTCCGGAGGTGGGGCCTTCTGGAAAGTTTAAGATCTTGGAACAACAAGAATACTGGAAAAAACGGCACCCAAATCCGAGCTACGGTGAAGGAGTTATGATCATTTGAAGTTGAGAAAAAATCCAAGGAAGAAAAGAAGAAAGTTGGAAAATATTCTAAGTGTTGAAAGAGGCCCAGAAACCAGCCAACTCACCCGAACCGGTACACCCAGGACCCGAACCGGTTCGCCCATTAGTCACGCTCAGAATCCGTTACTAAATTAGTCACGCTTTCTAAGTGTGACAAATTGGCAGATACGGGATTTTTATTTTGTGCTTATCTTTTAGCCAAAAGAGTTTTATGTTTTGGGGACTCTTCTAAACGACCCTTAGCCTATATATTTAGTCATTAGGACTCTTTTTATTAAGATTTCATTGATGTAAAAGCTCCATAACAAGTAGGAACATCGAGGAGAAGAATTTACATATTTTGCACCATCAATTCAAGAGCTTTTCCGGTTTTTCTTCAATCTTTGATTTCTTCTTGCATGTTCTTGTTCTTCAATCATGGTAACTTTAATTTCCAGTACTTTTATTATTATTTACCATGTTAGGCTAGGTTTTTAAAGGTTGGGATACATGAACCCAACCTGAAGTGTTAATTGCATGTGTATAATATTAGTCCTCTGAATTTAATGATTGATTATGACCGTATTGCGTAGTTACACAACAATTGTAGATCTTTATATCTCGTTTGCCTCTGGGTACTCGTGATGATTTAGAGTGCAATTCGAATGCTACTATCGCGATACTGATTTACTCATCCTCAGATTAAGTATGACGCGGGCTTGAACCTCGTATACGTAATGCTTGGGAGTACTAAATTCCGGGTCAAATTAATCAGTTAAATTTACGATTAGTTTTATACCATCAATACTCTAGGGTTGGGGGATTGTGTCTCTACCTTAATTTTCCAATTAGTTTTAGTTAACTTCTTTATTTTTTCCTTTTTCCTTTCTCACTCAATCATCTTATTTTTATTTCTTTTTAGTGTCAAGTTAGGGTTAATAGTCTTACCTTTGTCGTCACGTTCACTCGTCCTAGTTCCCTGAGGATTCGATACCCAGACTCGCCACTATACTCCGCAAGAGTGTAGTTAAAGTTTAGGTTTTTTTTGTATTGTGGTTGGAAGCCGACAACAACGACTAGCGTATTTACACGAACGCTCGGTTTCTGACTCGATCAAAATGGCGCCGTTGCCGGGGAATTAGGTAGACTTTAGGTTAGGTTGGTTAATACCGAATTTGATCTTTTAAAAAAAAAAAAAAAAAAATCAAAAATATGGGTGTCACGTTTTTGAATTGCCCAATTTGAAATGTCTTACTTTAACTCCTTTGGTGGGTTTAATTGTTATGATAATAGTGAGGAGGAGGAGGAGCTCACGATTTATAAACATTGGATCAATATCACTAAAGATGAGTATAAAAAATACAAGCCCAGTGCTAAGGCTATCCAAATTTATCAAAATGAATTGCTTGAAGAAAAAAGACTTGAAAAAGAATATCGGGAAAAAAATCGTTATTGGGAGCAAGAGTTAGATGCATTATTTGAACCCAATGAGGATTTTCCTTCCGATATTTTTGAAGTTGAAGAATGTTTTCAACCAAATGAGGAATCCGAGGTGCTAGAACCAAGGAAGCCTACTTTGGAAGAACTCATGCTTATTAGCAAAAAGCAATCCGACGACCTTGCTACTTTAGAGTTGAAAGTTAGAGCAACTTGCAAGGAGTTTAATGATTATTTGGATAGCTTAGAGAAAGTCCGGACTTGCGCTTCCCCTAACAATTTTGAGAACGAAATCATTGAGAGTGATCCAAGTACTTTTGAATCTCAACCTATTATAAATATTTCAAAACCTATTGAGGTTGAGGATCAACTGTCTCCTTGTGTCACCACTATTATCGAACCATTAAATCCATTACAAGAACTAGATGAATGTCTTGAGGATGTTGATCCGATTCTTGTATGGGAATGTTTTTTTGAGATGCTTCATCTTACGGGCCATACACTTAGACGTGTCACTCCACCAGATCCACTTGAAAATTTTGGGGGAGAAGATTTTGAGGACAAGGACTCTATGCTTGAATTGTTTTCCAAGATGGACTCTTTATGTTTGTGTGCTCTGCTTCCCATACAACTTGAAAAATCTTTGGGACATGATTCTATTTTTCTTGGATCCCAATGGTACTTGTCCCCCTATGCACTCAAATCTCTCATTATCCCCCTAAATTTTTTAAATGGTGATGGTTCATTTCATCCACTTTTCACATGCCTTTCGATGTTCAAACGGAATCCTTATTTTTCGGGAGGCATGCATCCTAGTGAGGGTACACCATTAATCCCTCAAAGTCAAATTATATTTTGGGTGGACCCTCAAATTTTTCGACTTCTAGTGTATAATTTATTAGAATTTGAAAATCGTAGGTTGTACAATAGTTAGCTTATTTTTTTATTTTTTTTTTTAGTTTAGAGTTTTTGTTATTATTTTTGCTATGCTTGGTTCTAACATGTTTTGTAGATTCAATGGACTCGCATTCATCGGGGACCGCTCCAATTGGGTAATATCTTTATTTTCCTCTCTTTATGTTGTGTTCTCGATTCGCATTGAGGACAATGCAACATTTAAGTTAGGGGGTGTGGGATATTCTTCCCATTTATTGTTTAGTTTCATTGATTTGATCACGTGTTCGTTCCAAGTATGTTTTTTTTAGATAATAAAAAAAATCAAAAATTTCAAAAAAAAAAAAATCATAAAATTTTGAAAAATTCAAAAATATTTTTGTTCAAAATAAATAAAAATTGGAATTCAAATTTTTCAAAAATATCATTAAAAGTCGGTTTAAAGTCTCGAGTTGTAAAATTCAACATACACAAAGCCGAAATTGACCAAAGATGGAAATTGTGCGAAAATTGACGACTTAACGAATAAATGTGGAGATTAACAAACCCGGTGAGATTCGAGCCTATCACGTTTTGCGAGATTTTAAATCAATCCGAGTTAATTGTTAACTCAAAGTTCTTTTTAGCAGCTAATAAGTTGTCAAGGATCTCAATTCTTTCATTTTGATCGGTTTTGAAAAATGTGTGCAATATTGCCTTGAAAAATGTGCCAAATTAGTCTCTAAACTTAAATTCACCTCGAAACGCATATGGTAAGCAATTGGCAATTCGGACAATGAAGTAGGCCATCGTTTGTCACCCCAAAAATATTGGCCAGAAAAAGTAGCGAAAAATTACCCTTTTTGTAACCCAAATTGAGCCGAATAATTTTTCCTTTCGCTTGACAACCCGAAAAACCCAAAATAGCTGGAATTGTGAAAAATGAAGAAATTCATAATTTAAGTCCGAAAAGTGCAACAAAAAGGGGCAAGGAAAAAATAGAAGAATGCTCAACAAAAATAGCAAGAAAAGAAAAGAAATGAAAAAAAAAAAGAAAAAGAAAAAAAAAATGAGCAATAGCCCGGAAAATGCACAAATGGACATCACGAATGACTTTTCCAATTCCAACCTTCCATACCGCCTTCATTTTACCCAATGCAACCTTCAACCCGAAAAAGTCCTAACCGAGTCCAAATTGCGAAAATTGAGTACCGCGTGGAGAGCTAATACACCAAAAGATAATATAGGAGATTAAGTGCGCGAATAAGAGGCAATGTTCCCATTTTTAAAACCGTAATCCGTTGATGAGATCCTTTCACCATGAAATTTCCGTCTTTCTAATTATATGCGTGATTTTGCGTCCATTATATTTACTCTTTATATCACGCATACCGAGAGAAAAGCCATATTCCGAGTGGTTCGTTTGAGAGAGTTTCCCGTGAGAATTTGAAATCAAAACGAATTTTCGGATAAGTAACGTAATGATTAATCGGTGGAAATCGGCGGTTATATTTCTGGCTTCGCACACACGCACTACGGTTTGAGACTTGTAAATATGACTTGATGATGACTATTTTAGGGAAAAGTTTGAATTGCACAATTTTTGCATATTTTGAATTTTCTTTGAGTCGAATTTTGTGGGTATATTCACTGCAAACCCTCACGAGACACCACTCGTCCTACTAGGGTAACCTAGGGGTTTAAAGGCTTGTTGCATACGCTAAATGCAATCGCTTGCCCGCGAAAAAGGTATTCTATCCCAATAAAGTTTTTGAAGGGTCCTTAACTCATACTCTCATTCTTTTACATTGCTCGGGACGCGCAAAGTTCTAAGTTAGGGGGGTTTGATTAGGCATAAATTCTTCACATTTATCCCCTTAATTTCAGTATTTTTATGATCCCGTGCAGTGTAAATAGATTGGATTTGTCTCATATTTATGCTACTAACCCTTTTTGGCAAGTATTTCGTATTTTGTGTATCTCCTATGTGTTTTACAGATATTTCATTCAAGTTAGTGCCAAAGAGACCTCAAAATAGTGAAAGAAACCAAGAATCGGGGAGTTAAAGGGCATTTTCGTAATTTTTCAGCCATAGTCTGGAGGTGGGGCCAACTAGAAAGTTGAAGATCTTTCAATTACAAGAACACCGGAAAAAACGGCACCTCAATCCGAGCTACGGTGAAAGAGTTATGATCCCTTGAAGTTGCGGAAAAATCATAGAAGAAAGGCTAGGAAGGCAAGTTCAAGGGCATTTTCGTAATTCTTCAGCCTGATTCCGGAGGTGGGGCCTTCTGGAAAGTTTAAGATCTTGGAACAACAAGAATACTGGAAAAAACGGCACCCAAATCCGAGCTACGGTGAAGGAGTTATGATCATTTGAAGTTGAGAAAAAATCCAAGGAAGAAAAGAAGAAAGTTGGAAAATATTCTAAGTGTTGAAAGAGGCCCAGAAACCAGCCAACTCACCCGAACCGGTACACCCAGGACCCGAACCGGTTCGCCCATTAGTCACGCTCAGAATCCGTTACTAAATTAGTCACGCTTTCTAAGTGTGACAAATTGGCAGATACGGGATTTTTATTTTGTGCTTATCTTTTAGCCAAAAGAGTTTTATGTTTTGGGGACTCTTCTAAACGACCCTTAGCCTATATATTTAGTCATTAGGACTCTTTTTATTAAGATTTCATTGATGTAAAAGCTCCATAACAAGTAGGAACATCGAGGAGAAGAATTTACATATTTTGCACCATCAATTCAAGAGCTTTTCCGGTTTTTCTTCAATCTTTGATTTCTTCTTGCATGTTCTTGTTCTTCAATCATGGTAACTTTAATTTCCAGTACTTTTATTATTATTTACCATGTTAGGCTAGGTTTTTAAAGGTTGGGATACATGAACCCAACCTGAAGTGTTAATTGCATGTGTATAATATTAGTCCTCTGAATTTAATGATTGATTATGACCGTATTGCGTAGTTACACAACAATTGTAGATCTTTATATCTCGTTTGCCTCTGGGTACTCGTGATGATTTAGAGTGCAATTCGAATGCTACTATCGCGATACTGATTTACTCATCCTCAGATTAAGTATGACGCGGGCTTGAACCTCGTATACGTAATGCTTGGGAGTACTAAATTCCGGGTCAAATTAATCAGTTAAATTTACGATTAGTTTTATACCATCAATACTCTAGGGTTGGGGGATTGTGTCTCTACCTTAATTTTCCAATTAGTTTTAGTTAACTTCTTTATTTTTTCCTTTTTCCTTTCTCACTCAATCATCTTATTTTTATTTCTTTTTAGTGTCAAGTTAGGGTTAACAGTCTTACCTTTGTCGTCACGTTCACTCGTCCTAGTTCCCTGAGGATTCGATACCCAGACTCGCCACTATACTCCGCAAGAGTGTAGTTAAAGTTTAGGTTTTTTTTCTATTGTGGTTGGAAGCCGACAACAACGACTAGCGTATTTACACGAACGCTCGGTTTCTGACTCGATCACCTGCTTTGTGCTATCTTTATCCGTTCCCGAATCATTTTAACCCTTTTAGTTGTCATATCTATCAATTCCGGACCCAAAATTTTCCTTTCACCTACTTTATCCCAACACAAAGGCGTTGTACATCCCCTCCCATATAAAGATTAATAAGGAACCATACCAATTGTGGACTGATAACTATTATTATACGAAAATTCCATCAATGGCAAATGATCATACCAACTACATTTGAAGTCAAATACACAAGATCGTAACATGTCTTCCAATATTTAAATCGTCCTTTCTGATTGCCCATCAGTTTGTGGATGAAATGAAGTACTGAACTTCAAACTTGTGCCCATGGCATTCTATAAACGAGGACAAAATTTAGAAGTGAACGTTGGATCTCTATTTGATACAATTGACACTGGTGCCCCATGTAAACGGATAATCTCCTCAACGTACATACGTGCATACTTATCAATAGTGTAGGTGGTCTTAACTGGAAGAAAATGAGCTGACTTCATCAATCGGTCTACAATCACCCAAATAGAATCATGCCCCTTTGGTGACCAGGGTAATCTTGTAACAAAGTCCATCGTTATATGTTCCCACTTCCATTTCGGAATAGGCAACGATTGTAATAATCCTGTCGGCTTCTGATGCTCCGCCTTTACTTGCTGGCATACTAAAAATTTAGCTACGAACTCTGCAATCTCACATTTCATATTGTTCCACCAGTAATACTCTTTCAAATCTCTATACATTTTGGTACCTCCCGGATGCATAGATTAAATAGAACTATGCGCCTCTTCTAATATATCCTTATTTAAGGGTGGGTCATTGTGACACCCCGCCTAATAAAATACCGGGTGATCAGTCCTATACCAAATTAAAACAGGAATCCCAGTTGATTCATTATTAGCATCACTGTCAAAAACGTTTTAAAACATACTAACCACCTAGTATTCCAAAAGCTGGTGCCAAATTTAACTTTTTGATTAAACAAAATAGTACATGCGGAAATAAATATAAACCATTCACATGACTGAATAAAACTCAACTGAATAATTAATTACACAACTTGCCGAATAAACCACCTGCCACCAAAGTGAAATAGTCCAATACAAATATTCAACACCGGAATAGAACAAATATGAAAACTGAATTGAAAGTCTGGGCGACATGCCCTAAATAAAACTGGAACTGATGAATGATTCCTACTCTAGGAATGAATGAGCGATGCGTCTAATCCAAATTCCTGCTAGCATCCACATATGCAGCATCTCCATATCCCTGGAATATAATATCAATCCTGGCGTCCTTGTGGCAGGACACCTAAAAGGTTTTGAAAACAGTTTTATAGCAAGGGTTAGAACCCAAAACATTTTGAAAATATTTAGCAAGTGAATTAACTACAGTAATTTAAAATGCATAAATGTGCTTCATATTTAAGTTAGTGTCGCACTCCCTTGTGGACATTCTAACCCCTCTACTAATGTGCACACCTAATGGTTAACTTAACCCCACCTAGTTGAACTCCCCCGTCCAACTAGTCCCGGTATAACCTCCCCTTGCCATACTACTCTAAACCAAGTATAATTATTCTTGAATTATAAGTTATATCAATTAACTTAATTAATTCCTCTTAAATAGTAGCATATAACTGTGCCACAAGTTATATAAAGTAAATACATCAAACATTGTATTATTACCCGCATATAATATTTACTACCATTATATATGTACCTTTACCACAACATCCACACATATAATATGCGTATATCCATCCCTTCAAGTATATCCTCGCCGGATGATTCCCTCTAAAATGCTATCTCACTAGGTGTGCTCACAAAACCTAGTTTCCCCAAGTTGGAATCGCTCACCAACTTGGCCCAAAATATAAACGTAGTGGAGGCGGTCATATTCCTTCCCTGAAAGTGAGATAAATCCCTCACCCATATATACCGAACGATATGACCTGGTGATATACTCGCCCTACTCCTCAATCTAGGGGATTCACCCACACCGCCTTAGGATCTGTGCATCTTTTCACGTTTCGGCTTAGCAATCTTTGATATAGCACCCTATCATAGGATTGTTGTATTCTTATACGTATGCGCATTTACGTCCTTCTGCCACATTTCTTATTTGAGTGTGAACTCATACGATTTGATTCTCATTCCAGATGCCGCCCAGGAGAGAGAAAGCAGCTAGGGCAGCAGGGGGAGATGAGACTAGAGAGGCTCGTTAGGAGCAAGAGTTACCGCAACAACTGCCACAGAAAAGTTCGATAGCGTAGGTAACTGAATTAGTGGCACAGGCAGATGGAGCAACAGTGGTCACAACGGCAGGGTACTTTCAACGGGATCAGCCACAAGTGTTAGTGGCGACGGATGTTCAGACTCACACTGGGTTTTCGGGGTGGAAGCAAGAAAGAGAGGTTATTTTTTGTGGGGACCGACCAGAGTTGTGAGGGGGTTTAGATGTAGTGATAGTGTGTTAAGGAAGAGAGATATCTAGCGTCACCTACACATGGGAGATTGCGATGAGGTGCGGAAGAAAATGCTAAACACTTTTAGTTTAGTGGGAACAACGCTACAGTGGTGGGAGTCGATCACCACAGTGAGGAAAGGGACACACTAGCTATTGCAGAGTTTTGGGTGCGATTCAACCGCAAGTATTTTTCCTCCAGCGGTTGAGACCGAAATGAGGAGAATATTTTGTGAGGTGACTCCAGGGGACCGTTAAGTGGCCGATTACGAGGAAGAATTCACTCGTTGGAAAAATTTTGTACCGGATGAGGTAAGCAAGGAAAGAAGAAAGAAAGAAAGGTTTATGGATGGGTTAGTCTGGAGAATCAGACAACATTTAATTGGGAAATATGCATTAGTAGCTTATATTGATGTCGTTAACGCAGCACTCCGGCACTGTCGGGAATATCGCTTCCATGCGAAAGGAAGCGGGAGGGGAGTGGGAACTAGCCAGTCGGATAAGGCAGGAGGGAACAATACCAGTGGGGCATCCTAGCAGCAGACTGGGGGAGATCAGGGGCAGGATTTATGGTAGGGAAATTATGCCAAATGATTTAGAACTGGAGGCTATCAGCAGGATGGCCAGGAATTCCAACAAGGTCGGCATGGAAGGGACCAGTGGCAAGGTGAATGTATTAGAAGGTGTTTCGTTTATGGGGGAAGCGAGACAAATGAAGAGAGATTATCTTAAGCGAGGCAGGGGTCAACTACAGGACGAGGTCCTGGATGTACAGCCACTAAAGCAAGTCATGGGTGCATTCGGGCAGGGAGAAGATGCTCCGGACCCGAAGATCAGCTGTTGCAGCTGGAGTATGGAGGTAATTATTTTTACCCTATGGGCGTGGAGTATATTTTTGAGTGACAAAGAGGATATCATAATATAAGACTTATTTTTCACTAGAGTTCCCAGGTGAGTCAAACTTAGTGGGTGCTTTGGATATAGCAGCCATAGTATGTGGATAAACTTTCTCTAGAGTAGCGGAGTTTCTTTGGTGCTCTTCACAGGAGAGTGGAGGTGTACACTGAATGATGGTTTGAATTATGAGAGGAGTTACTACTTTTGAGAATTATGGGAGTAGGATTGATAATATTTTCTAAATATCGGCTGGATAGCGATGGAATTTAACAATTGTGGATAGTGGTGTTAAGTTTTGGTGTTCATGACACCATGATATGTTTGGTACTGGGTATCACCTGAGAGGAAGTATAGCCTATATATATGTGTTTATATATGTTGTATTGTGTGGTGCAATAGGCACATACTGAGGTCTTGTGTTCTCACATTTTATCCCGGTAAGTAAGGGTGTTTACTGAAGTGAATCAGGGTGGTTAGATTTATGTTCGAGAAAAGAGAGATAGATCGGGGTTTATTTTTTCGCAAGGACTAGTGATGGTAACGGCGTGGTACTTTATGTCGTCTTTGGTAACATGAGAGTAAGCGTATATACTTTCGTGTTGAGAGACAAGTATTTTGTGGGGAGATGTTTGGACGTTAGTACATGGGTTAGGTACCCAGACAATAGATATATATGTATTTATATATGTGATATGACTACGGGTTCGAAGTTATATTACGGGTTACGACTAGCATAGTCGGGTAACTTTCGTGTGGTAAAGCGCTGGGATAGGGTGTATGGGCACCCGGGTTAATTAAGGCAAATTTCGTGCGGTTAAGCACGGGTATAGGGTGAATGGGCGCCCTGGTTAATTTAAATGCATACTTGTGTAATGTATGGTTAGAAGCAGATGGCATAGATATAGCGGGCTTGGGGACATATGACTAGAGAGTAATATACGAAGCTTAGAACATTATGCTCATCTTAATTTCGATGACGAAATTCCTATGTAAGGGGGGGGAGTATGTAACACCCCGTAATTTTGAGGATTTAAGGAGTTATAAAATATTTAATTGGAGAAACTTAAATTCATGAGTTGGAGAATTTAATTGAGTGAGACAAATTATTTATAATTGGCGACTTTTAAGTTTAATGGTTCAAAATCTCGTGTGACATTTTGAGGTCGAAATTTGGAAATTTTGAAAAGTATTTCGGATGGCAATTTCGAGTGCACGGTTGCGTCCGGATGGGTCGATATAGTTAGAAAAGAGTACCCGAGAGTAGTAATTGGGTCTCGGGGTATTTTTGGGCATAGCCGGGCCCACACGGGGTGAGTTGGGCCTTTTTAATTAGGCCCACATGGCCAAAAACGGGATTTTTTGTTTTTAACCTAATTGAGAGATTAGGGAATGGCAGCCAACACAACTCTAAGCCTAGGGATTGAGAGGAAAATTGGGGGAAAGAAAATCAAGAACAATTAGGAGTCTTTTGGAGCCAAATTAAGGGGTTAATTTGGGGTGTTCTTCGTCAACCAATCTCTACACCGACAGAATCAGACCCTACGAACGATTTCAGGCAAGTGGTAAACTTGTTGTAATGATTAAATTGTGATATCCAATTCATATTATGGTGATGTGTAAAACTGAATATATTCTCGGGTGGGTTTTCGGGGAGAAAATAGGTCTTTGATTTGGAAATCGTGATGTGAGTATTGATGAATCAAATTGATATTATAGTGTTATTCTAGGTTGTTAGAATGCAAACTATAGCATAAATCCATGTTTGTTATGAACTATGTGGACTGTGGAACCAATCGTGAATGAACAATAGAAATTAACTGGAGAAACCCATTTTAAATATAGTGATATACCATATGAATCGAGAATGCTAAAACAGTTATAGATGATTGGGACTTGTTTTGGGAATAATTGATTGGTTAAAAATAATCATTTAAGGTTCGAAATTTGAGATGTAAAACCTTGGAAATTCGGTTATGGCTGAAATAGCAAGCCGGGGAAGACAACCACCTGCTCGATCGATTGATCGACCCAGGGGGATCGATCGATCGACGGTCCCAGGAATTTGACAGTTCGGCCAATTTATTTATAAAGAGGATTTTATTTAAGATTTAATCCCTCACTTTTATATAGTGATAAATTTATATGGGACACATATTTCCTTAACAATTATAGGGTGATATAATTGGGTTTAGTAGGGTGTGAACGGTATGTTATGAGATGAACGAATTTGGGGAAATAATTCATAATTATTGATATTGGGCCGAGTAATAATAATCGGGAAATATTAAGTTATGGGCCAAGTGAGCGAGTCCGGGGATAATGGTTGAGTGACACCAAGTTATTAAATTAATGGATGTGATAATTACTGAAGGTAGAGTCGAAGGGTAGACTCCGAAAAGTATTAAATTAATTGATGTTGTAATTAATTAGTTTAGGGTCGGATTGTAGACCCGGGATTTGGTATAAATTAATTAATGTGTAAATTAATTAAATGAGAGTCGTACCATAGACTCGGTTTAGTATAAATTAATTTATGTGTAAATTAATTAAATGAGAGTCATACCATAGACTCGATTTAGTATAAATTAATTAATGTGTGAATTAATTAACTGGGAGTCGGACCATAGACTCGGGAAGGTATTAAATTAATAGGTGTGTTAATTAATTTAATTAGAGTCGGATGATAGACTCAGGAAGGTATTAAATTAATAAATGTGTTAATTAATTTAATTAGAATCGAATGATAGACTAGGGAAGATATTAAATTAATAACTGTGTTAATTAATTTAATTATAGTCCGATGATAGACTCGGGAAGGTATTAAATTAATTTAATTAGAGTCAGACCATAGACTCGGGGAGAATAGAATATTAATTAAGGTGTAAATTAATTAAAGGAGGATTGGACTACATACTCGGATGGGTGTTAATTAATTAATGTATAAATTAATTAAATAAGAGTCAAATCATAGACTCGGGAAAATTTCTTATAAATTATTGTGGAGAGTATTATTATTTAGAGTTGGACCACAGACTCGGGAAGATGGAAATTATTAAGTGAGAAAATTAATTAAGTTGAGTCGGGTCACAGACTCAGGAAATTACAGGCTAGTGTACGGAATTTTGAGTACACGGTAAAGCTGGGATTTATATTATATATATACAGTGTTGTGATAGTATATATATATATATATATGTGTGTGTGTGTGTATGTGTGTGTGTGTGTGTGTGTATTTTATGTGATATTAAATATCAATGACTAGATAGTTATTTAATTTATATATTCTAGTGCTATCAAGGGAGGTTGCGTGGTGTGGGTGAATCCCATAGCTTGAGGAGTAGGGCGAGTATATCCCAAGGTCATAGCGTCCGGTATATATGGGTGAGGGATTTATCTCACTTTCAGGGAAGGAATATGACCACCTCCACTACGTTTATATTTTGGGCCAAGTTGGTGAGCGAATCCAACTTGGGGAAACTAGGTTTTGTGAGAACACCTAGTGAGATAGCATTTTAGAGGGAATCATCCGGTGAGGGTATACTCAAAGGGGTGGATATACGTATATTATATGTGTAGATGTTGTGGTAAAGGTACGTATATAATGGTAGTAAATATTATATGCGGGTAATAATACAGTGTGTGATGTATTTACTTTATATAACTTGTGACACGGTTATATGCTACTATTTAAGAGGAATTAATTAAGTTAATTGTGATATAACTTATCATTTAAGAATCATTATACTCGGGTTAGAGTAGTATGGCAAGGGGAGGTTATACCGGGACTAGTTGGACGGGATAGTGCAACTAGTTGGGGTTAAGGTAACCGTTAGGTGTGCACATTAGTGGAGGGGTGATAATGTCCACAAGGGACTGCGACACTAACTTCAATATGAAGTGCATTCATGCATTTTAAATTACTGCAGTTAATTCACTTGCTAAATATTTTCAAAATGTTTTGGGTTCTAACCCTTGCTATAAAAATATTTTCAAAACCTTTTAAATGTCCAGCCACAGGGACGCCGGGATTGATATTCTATTCCAAAGATATGGAGTTGCTGCATATGTGGATGCCAGCAGGAATTTGGATTAGACGCATCGCTCATTCATTCCTAGAGTAGGAATCATTCATCAGTTCTAGTTTTATTTAGGGTATGTCGCCCAGACTTTCAGTTCAGTTTTCATATTTGTTCTATTCTGGTGTTGAATATTTGTATTGGACTATTTCACCTTGGTGGCCGGTGGTATATTCGGCAAGTTGTGTAATTAATTATTCAGTTGAGTTTTATTCAGTTATGTGAATGGTTTATATTTATTTTCGCATGTACTGTTTTGTTTAATTAAAAAGTTAAAATTTGGCACTATCTTTTGGAATACTAGGTGGTAAGTATGTTTTAAAAAGTTTTCAACAGTGATGCTAAGAATGAACCAACTGGGATTCCTATTTTAATTTGGTATTGGACTGATCAACCGGTATTTTTTTAGGCGGGGTGTCACAGTCATTCGGTAGACAAATCCTGTTTTTATAACACAACGATTCACCATTCTTAATCTCAAAGTCACTCTCTTTACCGTCTTGCGCTTCTTGTTTCTTCTTCTCAAGGAATAGATCACTGATCTGCAAATTTCATATGCGTTCAGCCAATAAAGGTCTCACTGTGACATGTGCTAATAATCCTTTGCTTTTTGAAAACTTCAATTCAATCCTTATCGATGCCAAGTCAAGAATATTTCCAACACGGGCACACCGTATACAACTAAGAATCCCTGATGATTTTCTACTCAAAGCATCTGCTACTACATTGTCCTTCCTAGGATGATGATGGATGGTATAGTCATAGTCTTTAATCAGCTCTATCCAATGCCTCTGTCTCAAATTCAGTTCTTTTTATGTAAATAAGTATTTCAAACTTTGATGATCTGTAAATATCTCACAAGTTTCTCCATACAAGTAATGTCTCCACAACTTTAAAGCAAAAACAATGGCTACTAGCTCCAAATCGTGTGTAGGATAGTTTCGGTCATGCGTCTTTAATTATCTGGAAGCATATGCTCTTACCTTCCCAATCTGCATAAGAACACATCTTAAACCCTGAAATGAAGCGTCTGTATAGATCACAAAAAACTCATTCCCACATGGAATAGTAAGTGTAGGGGCTGAAACTAGCCGATTCTTTAATTCTTTAAAACTCCTCTCACATTCTTCATCCCATACAAACTTCACTTCTTTATGAGTCAACTTTGTCAATGGTAATGCTATTGCCAAAAATCCCTTAATGAATCTACGATAGTAACCTACCAATCCTAGAAAACTCCTAATTTATGTCACATTCTTAGGACTTTCCCATTCAATAATTACTTCCACCTTCTTTGGATCAACATATATCCCATTTCCCGAGACAACATGCCCTAAAAACACAATCTCATTCAACCAAAACTCACACTTGCTGAATTTAGCAAATAATTTCTTCTCTCTCAAAATGTGCAATACAAGTCTCAAATGTTTCTCATGTTCCTCCATGCTATGCGAGTAAATCAACACATCGTCTATGAATACAATCACAAATGAATCAATAAAAGGGTGGAATACCCGGTTCATCAAATCCATAAAAACTGTTGGAGCATTAGTTAATCCAAATGGCATCACCAAAAACTCATAATGCCCATATCGAGTCCGAAAAGCTGTTTTGGAATTATCACTATCCTTTACTTTCAATTGGTGGTAACCCGATCTCAAATCAATCTTCGAAAATATTGTGCCCCCTGTAATTGGTCAAACAAATCATCGATACGAGGTACAGGGTACTTGTTCCTAATGGTCACCTTATTCACTTTCCGATAATTAATACATAATCGCATTGTCCCATCTTTCTTTTTCACAAATAACACTAGGGCTCCCCATGGAGAAACACTAGGCCGAATGAAACCTCTGCTTATCAGATATTGTAATTGCACTTTAAATTCTTTCAACTCTGTTAGTGCCATTCTATAAGGAGCAAGGAATATCGGACCAATACCTGGAATTAATTCAATGGAAAACTCTACTTCCCTACCGGGTGGCAATCCTGGCAATTCCTCTGAGAAGACATCAGAAAATTCTCTAACCACTGGTATATCTTGAATTTTAACTGTCTCTTTACTAGTATCAACAACATAAGATAAATACCCTGTACAACCTTTACTCAATAACTTTCCACTCTTAATTGATGAGATAAGACAATTAGGGACAACATTTCTTTCTCCTATAAACTGGAACTCGGGTTCACCAGGAAGATGAAATGTAACTTCTTTTCAAAAACAATCAATGGAAGCATGATACGATGATAACCAATTCATCCCCAATATAATATAAAAATCCCGAATGGCCAACGGTATCAAATCAACATAGAAATCTCGCTCAACCATTCGAAAGACACAATCTTTATAAACATGCTGCACCAGAATTACACTTTCCATTACGGTAGAAATATATAAGGCACAATTGAGAAATGAACATGGTTTACCCAAATATAAAAGAATATGTAATGCCACAAATGAATGCGTAGATCCAGGATCAATGAGTGCATATAAATCTTTATTTACAATATAAAGTGTACCTTTAACCACTTTCGGTGTAGCATGGGCATCTTACAATGTCATTGCAAACAATCTTCCTCCTGCCCCTCGATCCAGCTGCTTATTTTTTACCTCTCCCCCTGGTAGCACTGCCTGGAGAGGATCCTTTATGAGGCCCCACACTACTAACTGAAACCCCTCTTGATAACATAGGACAATTCTTTCTCAGATGGCCCTTCTGATGACAGTTGAAACATTCTATATTCAGTAGCTTTGGGAAATTTCTCTTTACATGACCTGATGTCCCACAAAAGAAACAAACATTTGGATCTCTTTGTGCTGAAAGTCTTGAACCTCTTCCACCACTTGCTTCACCCCTTTGCAAACTACCTCCCATGCCTCTATCATGCTGGAATTTTTGCCATCCAAGTCTCGAATATTCTGTATCACTACCCTTTTGATAACATGGATCGAATCTTCTTCTTTATATGCCTCATTCCCCATTCCCTCTCACTTTATTCACGTCCTTTTCTACTAGCATGGCTTTGTTCACCAAGGCTGAATAGTTAACAGTCTCTAAAGACGACAACCTTGATTTAATAACTAACTCAAGTTTGTCAAGAAATCGGCTACACATGCCTTTCTCATTTTGTATAAACCTCAAAGCAAACCGAGATAAAGCTGTATGCTTAGCTTCGTATTCTCTAACTGTCATACTCCCTTGATTCAACATGAAATATTCTTTCTCCTTTTGATTTCAATACATCGGAAGAAAATATTTGTCAGACAAGGCTTTAACAAAAGCATCCCATGAGATCACATTCCTGCCTCTTGGAGTAATCAATAAATGTTTTGTGGCATCCCATCAATACTTAGCTTCTCCTTTCAGCATATACTCTGCTAAGGTCACCTGTTGATTTTCAAGCATCCTCATTACCCCAAAGATAAGTTCAATCCCTTTAACCCAGACTTCTGCCTCTGCTGGATCAATTGCTCCTTCAAACGATGGTGGGTTCATCTTAATAAATTTCTCATGTGAAGTACTCCTTTGTTCCCGGTGTATCACCTCCTCAGCCCTAGCCAATGCTTGTGCCTCCAGTTGCCTGGCCTGTTGTTCTTCCATCTGAGCCATAAATCTAGCTTGCTGCTCTGCCATTAGAGTCATAATACATGCCATTTTTTACATGTCTCTCAATTATTTCGGCTCGGGTTCCACATTTATCTGAATAGGTTGCTCAACCTCCGCTTCTCATGGAATATTTGAAGCCTCATCTTCTATTCTCACATTTACATTCCCTCATTCCATTCTCTTATATCTGAAATGAATCAAAGATATAACAACATACATATAGACATATCTTTCCTAACCTAATCGTTAGTATAAAAAAACATATTTCTAACAATCGCTGCCAAATCTAGACTCTTCTAACTCCAGAACCTCTAAAACATGGCTCTGATACCAAAATCTGATAGACCCCAACCCTGTTACTTATAACTAAGTCTGAAAGTCAAAGTGAGTCAAACCATAATTAATCTAACCTTAATTTCAGAGTCATCATTGTAAATCCATATAACTGAAATCCTTTTTACAACATCAGAGTAATCATGTCCATAAAAAAATTCTTGAATGATAAGTTAACTTAATTACATCATTTACATTTACACAAAATCATTGTTTCTCCCATTCCTGGCTAACCCAGCCTGACCTCCTAGACTGGGCAGTGACATCGCGTTACCTGAAAAATGTGAACATAGGAACCAAGAGAAAAAATAGCCCAGTGAATTCATCACTACTATACTAATGCATGAATTTAAATGCAATAAATCATGTCCATATAATTATGTATTAACTTATCCCGCTCATTCATAATGAATGACCAACTTTTCCAAATCATGATTCACATATCCTGTCTAAATAGAAAATTCTCCCCCATTCCTAGTCGAGGAGTAACGCCTTGTCATTAATAGACAAATCTACCCCATTCCAGGTCGGGAAGTAACCTCCCATTTCGGTAAACCAAAATAAAAAATTTCATATTCATTATATTATGATCATATCAACAACACGATACAATTATCTCTTCCCAGTGAGTACACTCACCTTGGGTTGTCAACTATGTATTCACGTTTCCTTCGGGAGGAGATGAACTGGGTTGATTAGACCTTACACCTGTCAATACAACTAAATCAGTACTTAATCTCAATCATAAGTATTATCCTAACATAATTATGTAACTTTCAATGACTATACAACAAAATTATAATTCCACTTAAGTCACATTCCATGAAATATGAGTAAAGACAAAACAATTGTATACATGTTAATAAAGTTATGAACATTCAACCGTAAGAAATACCTCATAAGGAATTTATTACAAAAACCAAGTTTAATGAAATTATACTTCTCAATGTATATACACACGAAACATGTACTCAAAATACTCTTTGGAAAGAGGAGATAACAATATTCTTTCATGGGGTATCCAGTATGGCCTCAGATTATTACCTTCTATACTCAACCATCCTATATTCCTAAATTATATAAATACATGGGTCCAAACTTATCAATATGAAAACATATATGAATATACTTTCCATTACAAGTGACGGTGTAATTTTTCAAGCTTCCTAGGGCAAGTTATGACCATTTCTTTACAACACAAGAAATCTGCCCTACAAGCTCCTCTATTGTTCCTTAGAATTCCCAAAACTTTCATAATTTTTATACTGAATAAATTTCCACGATTTTCAACCCATTTTAAGTACACATACTGAATAGTACAAAATTAAAGTTTCATAAATTTTTGACTTCATTTTCTATGTGAAAAGCTTGACAAAACGCAAGGCATACCGAAATGAAATATACAAACAGCAACTATATACCAACTTTCAACCATCACTACGGCCTAACCACAAGGACTAAAATCGTAATTATAGGATATGATATGAATATATGAGTCTAATTTCATATCCAATTGGAATTTATCATTTCCAGTAATCACACAAAGTTATATTCAAGTTTGAATGCAAGGGGTTTCAATACAAAGCAATTTGCATTCAACCTAACTTAAACATTCATGTATCCATACATATGCACCCAATCATGAAAGGTCAATAAATAAATAAAGGATTTATATCATATAAATCATAAATATATGAAAAATAACAAGATTTTAAATTAGGATTACCTTCGGGACTTTTACGTAATTTCTACGGATTTTTCTACACTTTTTCTCCTCACTTTTCTTCCTAAACTCCTACCTTATCTTTCCTCAAGATAACAACACTTGACACTGAACCTAGGGATTAATTTGATTAATAAATAAGTTATAGGAAGAGTTTAAGTCGGCCAAGGCTGCCTCCCAAGACAACCAATCAAATTAAACCATTTGGTTTAATAAAAGACAATTTACCACTTAAAGGGAATTGACAGATTTTCCCCTTCTTCGTAAATTTGGCCTAACTTCTTACTTGTACATCCGTTTGGTGTACCGTTTGTTGTGTTACAACCCTAACTAACATGTATACAATTATATAGTTTTCACCTCAAGTCAATTGTTATGTTATAAAGGTCAAAACTAGTCTTAAACAGGGGCATTTCTATCGAAAACAACAAAATTTCGTGTTTGTAAATAATTTGACATTTCATGATTTATAAAAATAGGACTAGACTAAACATAATCACTTAACATTAGATATACTAATAACATATTATCCATATCACATAAGCTAATCATGATTTAAACATAATTTATCATAATTATATTCGGGTTGTCACATTGTAAGTACTAAGGGAGGACTAATCGTATGCTAAATTCTCTAAGTGTGCGTTTTAAATTGAAGATGCCAAGTTCTTTGATCACGTGGTTTCTGGAGAGGGAATTTATATCGACCCTCCCAAAGTGGAGGTCGTCCTGGGATGGGATAGATCAAGGAAGGTTATGGAAGTACATAGTTTCTTGGGTTTGGTCGGTTACTACCATAGGTTCATACAAGGGTTGCATTGCACCTCACTATGTTGACTCGAAAGGATGTACACTACGAGTGGTCCGAGGATTATGAGTCAACCTTTCAGGAGCTGAATATTAGGTTGACTTTTGTGCACGTTCTTATCCTCCCAGAGCGTGATAGGAGTTACACCATGTATTGTGTCGCTTCAGGGTCAAGGCTTGGTACAATATTGATGAAGAATGAGTGGGTAGTCTCTTATACATCACGTCTACTGAAAGTGAATGAGAAGAACTATCCCACCCATGATTTGGAGCTAGATGATGTGGTATTTTCACTTAAGTACTAGAGGTATTATCTGTACGAGGAACGGTTTGAGGTATTTTTCGATCATAAGAATCTCTAATACATTTTCACGTAGTGTGATCTTAATCACCGTCAGACACGATGAATGGAATTGATGGAGGACTATGACTTCTCATTAGAGTATCATCCGAGAAAGGCCAATATGGTAGGTGGTGCTCTTAGCCAAAAGTATGGTCTCACCCTTGCAATGATGAGGTGCCCTCAAGTTAACATATTTGGTGAGTTGTAGAAGTTTGATTTTCACGTCCAGTGAGATTACACTAGACCATACCTTTAGGGTGTGGTGGCTCAGCCACTCATTATGTAAAAAGTTTTAGATGCCCAGTCATGTGATCCCAAGTTTTCCCAGTATTGTGATCGTGTTTAGAATGACAAGGTGTTCAACACCCTTACCATGGATAAGGACAGCGGGGTGCGTCACAAGGGTTAGCTGATTTTTCCAATTATTGATGAGTTTTAGGACAAGGTGATGGTTGAGGCCCATAATTCATGCTTTATCATACATACCAATGCCACAAAGATGTATAAGGACCTTTGCAGGGCTTTCTGGTGGTCTGGGATAAAAAAAGATGTGGCAAAGTATGTATCCAAGTGCTACACTTGTCAATAGGTTAAGGATGATCATATAAATCCAGCGGGACTATTGTAACCACTACCCATTGCAGAGTGGAAATAAGAACATATTACGATGGATTTTATCGCAGCATTACCACTGTCTAAGTGTGGCCATGATGCAGTGTGGTCCATTGTGGATTGACTCACGAAGTATACACATTTTCAGCCAATAAAGTTCATAGACATCATGGCTAAGCTGTCGAGGGTGTATGTGCATGAAATAGTCAGATTTCACAGTGTTTCTCTCTCGATCGTTTCAGATAGGGATCCCCAATTTATATCTCGATTTTGGAAGGCATTTCAATAGTTGGGTATCAATTTGAATATGAGTATGGCAACTCACCTTAAGATAGATGGACATTTAGAAAAAACCATCCAGATTCTGAAGGATATTCCAGGAGCTTGTGCACTCAACTTTTAGGGTAGTTGGGTAGAGAACTTGCATCTAGCAGAGTTCTCTTACAACAACAGTTATTAGGCGATCATCAAGATGACTCCCTATGAGGTTCTTTATGGGATGCCACATCGTTCTCCGATTTGTTGGGTCGAGATGGATGAGAATCATCTTACAAATTCATATTTAACCAGGGAAATGATGTAAAAGGTTCGGGTAATTCGACAGCAAATCATGATGGCATGGAGCCAATAAAATAATTATGAAAATAATCATCAGATACCCCTAGAGTTTGGATTCGGTGACCATGTGATGTTAAAAGTTATAGAGCAAGAACCGACAGTCAACAATTTGGGCAGAAGGTGAACTTGGACCCATGATATATCGATCCCTTTGAGATCCTGGAGTAGATGGGAATGTATCATACCACTTGAAACTGCCTCCACAGAAGTCCCGAGTCCATAATGTGTTCCACATCTCTTTGTATAAGAAGTATCTTCATGATCCCCGGCACATCATCAATTGGAACCTTATCGAGTTAGAGAAAGATGTAATGTTTCCCACGCGACCTATATCCATTTTGGACCGTGAGGATAGATTCCTACACAACAAGGTAATTCCCTTAGTCAAGGTTCTTTGGGAGTTTCAAGGCATTGAAGGAGAGACTTAGGAACACGAGTCGAAAATGCGGGAGAAACACATGGAAATCTTTTCCTAGTTTGTTGTTCTAATTTTGGGGATGAAATCTCCTAAGGAGGGATAAATGTAATATTTGTGCCCGAAATTTTATTCCTTTTTCCATGTAATTTGTAAATTATATAGAACCCTTGGGATTCAGATTAATAATATATATATTTTTGTTGATAATTGAATTTTCTTGTGGCCCTTGTGGAAATTGTTGGGAATTAATTCGCTAAGTTCAAATTTAGAAAGAATTATTTCGTTCAAACGAAGTTGAGAGTCATTCAAACGAGATCCTCATCTCTTTCTACAGAAAGTCCCCCTAGTTTGAACGAGAAGACTTCCTTATTTGAACAAGCTTCTAACGAATAACCTATTTATAGGATTTTAGCCCCTCGTTAATATGTTATTTGAACGAGATGTGATCTCGTACAAACAACCATAACAGCTATTTATTATTTTGAGTTTCCCTTGTGTCTTATCGAATTTTGGACCCTTAGATTGATGATGTGTCAATCTCTGAAGGCACCAGATGATAAAAAAAATGTGTAAAGAATGTGGGGTTTGGGTTTTTAAATTATTTTGTGGGTTATTTTGGTGTTATAAGAAGAGGGAGAGAGAGAGTGGGTCTTCCTCCACCATTTTCATTAGCCACATTTCCTCTATCTCTCTAAGTTTCAAGAGTTCATCTTCTTTTTGAAGCATTTTGCACTATAGTTACACCTTGCCACCATCGTAATATACCATTTCCATGTCCTATTGTTCCTTTACAAGCTTATCAAGGGTAGAAGTGGGTTGAGTCAAGAAAGTTAGAGAATCAAATGTAACTTTGGAGGGTTTTTGAAGAGCATTTTGAAATTTTTGGAGTTTGGATCTTCCATCATCATCTTCTTCTTTGTTCTCCTCTTCAAACCTTAAGGTAGGGTTTTCCTCTTCCTAATATTTAAAGGTTTCTAGCCACAAAAATGTGTAGGATGCATTCTAGATGATATTTAGTGCCAAAAATGAAGTTATTAACTAATATATTAAAGTCTTGAAAAAATGAATTTTTAAAGAAGACAAAGCTGAAAATGGATCATTTATGAATAAATGGCATTTTTACCTTGAAATATGGAATGAAAGCTTTAAAAATGTAAAACCATGATTTATATCTTGTGTAGTTTATTTTTTACTTCTAGGCTTGAAATCAACCTAAACATGTGTAGAATCATGTAGTATGATAGTAGATGACATTTTAAACTTGATAAATCATGATGAAATAGGTTTCATGAGGTGATAATAAAATGTAGAAAAATAGCCCTAAAAATGTGTTATAAGTATTGTTATAATGAAGAAAAATAGTATTTTACGTCACATGAAATAATAGGGCAAAAGGTGGGCATTTGGCTAAAATGGTCTTCAAATGGTTAAATGTGTTTCGTGTAGTTAGACATAAAATAATGAAGCGTGATTTTGGACATAAAATCATAAGACGGATGTTTTAAAAGAAAGGGTTAAGTGCCGTAGCGATTTAGATATGTTTTTCACAAAGTTATGATGAAAGAAAGGGAAAATGGTAATTTTGACAAATTGAGGATCCTAGTGGTTGAATTTCCTCATTAGACCTTATCGGTCAGTTTTGTGTGAAATATGGATGAATTGGATAAAATGGCACGTTAACAAGATGAAGTGGTGATATAAATCGTAGAAGTGATGAAAATGGTAAAATGACTGAATAATGTGAATATTAGGAAAAAAATGTTAAAACACATTTATATGGATTCGGATGACACCCGAAATAATTAAGAAGGGTCCGAAGACCTTGGTTGAAAGACCCAAAATCACAAGACAGATCATATGGTAGCATGGACGACGGTGTGGAGCCCGTTAAAGTATGAGGATATTGAAAGATTCCAAGAAAAGATAATGGAAAAAGGAAATTAAAATGGTTGTGGTCGAAAATGTGTAAGTAAGAAAACATAATGAAATATGATCAAATGGAGACTAGTGAATAAAATATGATTAGTAGTATCTAGACCCGATAAAGGGTGATATGAAATGGTTAAGTGTGAGTATGAGTTCATCGCTCAGGTGCATTGCATGGTAGTTGCATTAACACTAGCTAAATTGCTAAATGTTTTTAAAATTATTAAAAAATACATTATGTGTATAGTATTTATGTAGACGATGTATATCTTAGTATTACCCACCCTACTGAGCATTCGCTCGCCCTTACTTTACGTGTTTAAACCCCTACCCCTACCCCCACCCCAGGTAAATCGAATAGGGACGCAGAGAAGGATGTCGATAACGCCCCAGAGGGCAATCAACGTCGTTAGTGGCTCTGTGATTTTAATAAAACTATATTTTAGAAAATTGGTAATTTGTACTTTAAACATTTTATTCGGACGTTTGGCCATGGTTTGTAATAATACAGGGATGATTATGGTTTATTTCTTATTCAGTTAGCATTGTTGATTAAATCATATTTTTATAAATAAACCTTGTAAATTGACTTAAATACTTAAAGTGGCCACCCCTTTCCCAACTTAAAACCTATAAATTAGTCTTTAATAAATGGTGCAATTAAAAGGGCTTTCTTAAATAATAAAACTGGAATTTCCCCTTCCTCCTTGAACTCCTTTATTCGATGCGGGTTGACCCAATGGTGACCCAAACTCGGGTCAGGGCGTTACACTTGCAATTATCTTTAATTATTTAAACCCACCATTAAACTTAGTTTTTCTCGCTTTAACTATGATTTTTTTGTAACTACTATCACCTCAAATGTCATCCTCTATTTTTGGTATTACGGTATTATGTTTTTCTACAATTTCTATATACTTGGGTGAAATCCCAGAAAGCAATCAAGATGTTGAGGAAATTCTACCTTCCACACTTGTGGGTATGGGCGACCTACAAGCCATATTTTGGAGCTTGGCTAGAGGACAAGAGGATATGTAAGAGAGAATCAAGCAACTGATGTAGAGAATTTGGTAGGGAAAATCGGCCTGAGGTACCCAGTTACCCGTCATGGTGTGATAACTCTGTTAGAAGGTGAGAGATTCCACCTCCAACCCCATACAGGTATAGGAGAGGGCGCATCACTAGCAAGTTATAGAAAAACCTAGACAGTTAGATTTGGTACAAAAGGTGAAAGTAGTATGTCCAAATACTTTGGATCAGAATGACATAACGTATCCTATCGCCTAGGGGGATATGACGATGAAAAGACTTATTCCCTAGAACACCCAAGCATTTTGGAAAGGATCAGCAGAGCATATGCCTTTGATCGACTAGGCCTTGGAGTTGCGAAGGCCTAACAGTATAGAGATCTAAGGGAGGTGAGGGAGTACAAAGAAGAATCTATAAGAACTGAAACCAAGGGGGTTGAATGCTCAGCCAAGTCAAAAACCAAGTGTGTGAGGATCGACTAAAGCAAAACAGACTTCTCAAGAACATAACTTAGCTAAAAGCCAAGTCCGAGCACAAAAGATAGTCCTGGTTAAGGCCGAGAAGGAGGATCAACCCTGGAAAGGATTTATTCAATGCCTAGAGGATCATTTGGGCAAAATTATAAGGATAAAGAACCCTTTGTAAAGGGGTTTTATTTCAGCATCACGATTCATAGAAACAATTATAGGTTATTAAATTCCCATGAAATTTATTACGCCTGTCATCACTCCCAAATATGATGGCAAATCAAATCCTATATTTCACGTGGAGTAGTACCAGACTACTTCAGCTATTTATTCCATCCTAGATGAAATGTGCTAAAAGGCATTCTTTAGTACCATCATCAGTTCAGATCAAATTTCGTATAACTTCTTACCAAGAGGGAAGGATCTCCATCTTCTAGTAGTTGGACGACCTTATTGTCAGGAATTTCTATTTAGGTACAAAGCCAAGAAAGCAGGTTGCTCATTTTTAAGCATTCATTAAAACATGGACGAGTCGATAGGGGAGTTCATCACTCGCTTTAATATTGAGAAGCTTAAAGTAGTTGATTACGATGAGAAGATAGCGATCACGGTGATTATGAGGGATTTATGGACTGTGAGGTTGTATTAGTCACTATCCAAGGAAACGCCAAGCATAATGGCAGAGCTTCTAGCCAAGGCTAGAAATATTGTAAATGCTGATAGAGTGATGGTAGCAAAGGAGTTAAGCCGCGATAAGTCCAATTCTATCAAGAGGTTAGAAAAGAAGGAAAACTCCAAGGACAATAAAAAGTCATACAACCCAAAGAAATATTGTGAGTACACCCTTGTTACCATTCATTTATACCACATCATCGATTATCCCAGGGCAAGTAGAGACCTAAAATAGCCAGTAAAATTGAAAGCTCCATCAAATCGGAGGGATAAGATCAAATATTGTGAATTTGATAAGGATCACGGACACAACACTAATAATTTCCTAGTCTTGGAGAATGAGATTGGGAACTTGATCAGACGAGGCAAACTAGAAAAGTATGTTGATAAAAGTACCCAATCAGAAAGGGGGACGAGAAAAAAACCAAGGAGACGGTCTAAGTCACCCTCTAAAGAGGTAGACGAGATTTCTTTTGGAGCTTGTGAACTTACCTAAGCTATAAAGGCAGATCTTCCCAAGAATCCTAAGGAGGTTTTGAACGTTGTTAACATGATTTCTTTTGATTGTCCCTTTATAAATGGAGGTGATGCTAGAGGTGGAGATGGACTAGTCGAGAGGAAAACCTACCTCAATGAGGTTAAGGCTTATACTTATGTTAGGGAAGTCAATATGGACAATGTTTTGGAGACTCATCCTCAGAAAGTAAATGAAGATCATCCCATTATTGGTTTTTCAAAAGATGACTTGTCAGGTGTACTTTATCCACATGATGCCCCTATGGACATTAACACGATGGTTTCTGAAATTTGAGTAGTGAGAATTCTGGTACGTAATGGCAGTTCTACGAATGTTCTATTCTACAGTTGTTTTAAGAAATTGAGGTTAAATGATAGGAAGCTGGAGGCATACCACAGAGCTCTCATTAATTTTCAAGGGAGAATGTGTTCCCTTTAGGAACAATCGAGCTAGAGGTTGTCATAGGCACATAGCCTAACTGCCGAATAGGGACAGTATATTTTTTCGTCCTAAATCAAAATGTTCACTTGGCCTATAACATTATATTCAGTAGGTTTGTCCTGAATAAGTTTAAAGTTGTGCCTTCCAATATACATCAATCTATGAAATTCCCTACACACTACGGAGTCAATGTTATAAAGGGTAACCAAGTAGAAGCACGTGAATGCTACTAGGCCTTCGCAGAGTAGGATGATCAGAAGAAGATGACCATTAATTACTAAATTGGGACTATAAATCCTCGAGATGAAGATCGGCTGGTCATAGGTGAAGTTGTTGAGATGGTTGAACCAGTGATTTTGGATGACGAGCACCGATAGAGGATAATTCAAATTGGCTCATCATTGGATCCTACCCTCAAGAAGGAACTGGATAATTTTTTTAAAGCATAAAAAGTGCGTGTTTGCTTGGAGTCATGAGGATATGCTGGGGGATAGATCCATAGTTTCTTTGCCATGAGCTCAGCATCATCAAAGATGCAAAGCTCGTGAAATAGAAATGTCGTGTGTTCGTCCAGGAAAAGAACATGGCCATCCAAAAGGAAGTTAATGAGTTGAAAAAGGAAAACTTTGTAGAGGATGTTAAGTACCAAGAATGGCTTGCAAATGTTATTATGGTTTCTAAGAGTAATGACAAACAACACAAGTTTATTGACTTTACTGACCTTAACAAATCCTTGCCCAAGGACCATTATCCTTTACCTTGGATTCATCAATTGGTCGACGCCACTAATGGGCATGAGCTGCTCTATTCAATGGATGATTACTCAGGATAAAACCAAACTGGGACAAAACTTAAAGACAAAAATAAGACCCCATTTATTACTAGACGAGGTACACACTGCTATAATGTTATGCCTTTTAAGCTCAAGAATAAAGGAGCAACATACCAAAGGAAGGTAAAAAAAATGACTAAAGAACATATTAGAAAGACCATGGAACTGTATGGAGATGATATTGTGATGAAGAGTAAGAAAGCAGTTGATCAGATCAAGGATCTTGGCTAAACATTTGACTAGTTAGAAAAGTATTGAATGGAGCTGAATCGAGCGAAGTGTGTTTTTATAGTTCATGATGGAAAGTTCTTAGGCTTCATTGTCAATTAGAAGGTTATGTAGGCTAACCCATTGATTAATATGCAACCTCCCAAGAGTAAAAAAAATATCCATCGATTGATATGACGAGTAGCTGCACTGAACCGTTCTATTTTAAGATCCACTGATAGATGTATTCTGTTCTTTAAGGTTATCAGAAAGACCTTTGAGTGGAATGATGAGTGTGAAGAAGTCTTCCTATAATTGAATAAGTACTTAGGATCTAGGCCTTTGCTATCAAAGCTAGTCCTAGGGGAACAACTTTACTTATACTTGGTGGTATGAGAGTAAACATTCAGTTCAGTATTGGTCTAAAATGAAGATGGAGTACAAATCTCATCTACTGTACTATCAAGGTGTACCATGGAGATAAAATTAAGTACCCTAGGTTGTAGAAGTTATCTTTAGCATTAATTGAAGTTTCTTAAAAAATGAAATCGTATTTTCAAGCACATATAATTATCGTTTATACAAACCTTCCTCTACGATAATTTATTCACAAACCTAAGAAATTTGGTAGACTGATGGTTTGGGTTGTAGAACTAGGAGAGTATGAAAAATTATATGACCCAATAATGATAATTAAAGGCCAACTAGTGTCCGACTTTATAATAGAAATTACCTATAAGGAGAAGACTGCCAAGCAGACTTCTATGGAAGAGAGCTCATCAGTAAAGATGGCAGAGAAGACTTCGATGGAAAAGATCTCAATAGTAAAGCCAATCGATAAGACCTCTACGAAAGAGAGATCAATAACAAATTTAGTCGACCAGATCAACGACATACTACAGTCATCAGCTCGACAAGAAACAATGGCTCGTGACTTGGAGCTGATGAAAAAGTTATTTAAAGATGGATGTTTAGTCAAGGGTAATTTTGAAAAAGAAGCTCTTATGTGGGACTTGTTTAATCATCAATGCACCTAATGGTGCAAATGTAGAGTATGCCCTTGGGTTTAACTTTGAGGCCTCCGACAACGAGGCTAAATACAAATCGCTCATCGTGGGATCGAGATTAGCACTATCATTAGGTGCAGAGCATGTTCTCGATGCACAATGACTCTTATATTATTAATGAACCAAATCTTGAGCATTTATGAGACTAAATAGGATTCCACAGAGATATATTTGTTGAAGGTGAAACCATTATTATTAAAGTTCTTATCCATTCGGATGGTCAAAACCCTAATAGTTAAGAATTCCAGAAAAGATGAACTTTCTCATGTAACATCAGCTACTCGAGCTGAACTTTGGGGAACAGTATCAGTTGAGATCTTGTGCCAATGTAGAATTAAAGAAGAATGTGTAATTTTTATGGAGTTAAAAGTGAGTCCATCTTGGATGGATCTCATTCAAGCATACTTAGAGATCAACATAGTATCAGAAGATCTAAATGAAGTTACGAGACTCGGATATAAGGAAGCAAGATATGTTCTCGAAAGAGGAAAACTGTTCAGATGGGGAGTTATTATCTCACTATTCAAATGTGTTCATCCTATTGAAGTCCATGATCTGATCAAAGAAATCCATGAGGGGTCTTTTGGATCCTATTAAGTAGGATGGTTATTGGTGAAACGAGTTGCCACATATTGATATTATTAACGAAATAATAAAAAAATTATGACAAATACTCAAGGAAGTGTGGTAAGTGTCAAAGGTATGTCGTAATACATAAGAGACCGAAGGAAGCTTTGGTGTCGATCATATCTCCATATCCCTTCACCATGTGGGGAATTGATCTAGTTAGCCCATTACAAGAGACAAGGGGAAATTTTAGGTATTTGGTCATTGCGGGTATTTATTTCACTAAGTGTGTGAAAGCAGAGCTGCTGGTAGAGATTTGGTACGAGAAGGATCTCCATTTTATATGATAGAATAGAATTTGTTCATATAGTATGACGTACACCTTCATCGTAAACCATAGTACGCAATTAGGCAATGACAAGCTTAAGAATTATTGTATTCTTTCGAAGATTAAGAATTGGCATTCTGAACCTGCTCACCCCCAGTGCATCGGGAATACAAAGGTCATTAATAAGATCTTTTCGGATAGGGTGAAAAAGATACTTGAAAATACTAAAAAGAACTGGATTAATGAGTTGACCACCATACTCTGGGCCTATCGAACCACTCAACGACCTATAACTGGCAAGACCCCATTTATATTAGATTTAGGCAGAGAGTGGTGATTCCCATAAATATCGAATTGGCCAGTCATCGAGGAAATAATTTCCAACCACCTAAGAGTGACTTAATGACAAGACTCGATCTCGATTTAGTAGATAAAGTTAGGGAACACGTAGCACTCGGGTAGAAGCCTACCAGTAGAAGATAATTCGATTTTACAATAAAAGAGTAAAGTTAATCACCTTGAAAGAATGAGACTACGTGCTAAAGAAGGTAATCCGAAAAGGTAATAATATGGAACAGAATTATCATAGACCGTAGAGAGTATCTATAGTCGTGTGACCTAGGACTAATCGAATCGAGACTTTAGAGGGTGAATAATTTAAGAATCCATTGAATTCAGAGAACCCAAGGCAATATTATCAGTGACGAAGAGAAGATTACTGTTCAGAAGACCAAAATACTATGTAAATCATTTTTTTCATTTTATTGTAATCAGTCCTCAATGATGAATGAGAATCAGAATTTCTCCTCTATATATGTGCAAGAAGCCCAAGTCGAAGGCATCTTAGAGCCGAGCATATCGGAATATATGATCAAAACTAAACTTCATAAATGGCCTCATCTTGGACATGTCACGATGAAGAAATTTAGCTAAATCTAGAAAACCCAGTGCAGTCATATGTTCGACAAGATCTGATCATAACTGATTAACACAAGGATAGATACTAATACATTTGATCAACTCTGGAAACTAATGCTGGAACATGTCCAGGACGATAAGAGTCATCCATACAACTGCTAAACTAGCAAAAGCAATTGTAAATCCTAAATAAGGATAACTTAGGTTCATCCAAAAATGGTAGCTAATAAGGCAGATTCGGTCGATAAGATTGAACCACGTGATTATAAGACTAAACTACTAGCATGCCTATCTCAAAACTAAACAACTAGTAAGTCGACATGGAAAATGGACAAGATCCCACCATGAGACCATAAGACAAGAACTAATTGGGAGTTTAACTAGATTTGACCATATTTACTGGCCAAAAATATTTTCCCACAAACAATTAACTACAAGTGGTCGCTTAAAACTTAGCCGAGTAAAATAACTGCCAGAAAGTCAAACACAAATGAAAAACACATACATGCATGCAAACAATATGTTGGATAATATTTCATTTTGAAATTAAGAAAGAAAAAATGATCGATGTTCATTACAAAATACTCAATTGCAAATCAAAAGGATTTTTTTATTTTTGGGGTGACTTGAGGAGTATGGTCAGCTTTTTAAACGACTTGATGAGCATTAACAATAGTAGCTTCAGTCATATCAGTGTCTAGAGAAACCTCTCGAGTTATAGAATGAGCAGACTCCTTAATAATGGTCTAACCAGCTTGACCAATCTCCTTATCTTTCATAGAGGACTCATCCACCTCTATCTGGTACTCAGCTATCAAAGATATGGCTTCCTCATCATCTCCTTCCTCCTTGCTGACAACATCTGTAATGTCAGGGTAATGTTTCATAACCCCCTTTTTAAGTTCGTCCTATACTATACTAAAATTCACTTTTAATAACATACTACTTTTTTATTACTAACATTATTATATCATTACTATTACTCATAGTAAATTAGAGTTGGTAATATCATACAACTATTACTAATATCAGTTCAATATTTTAAAAATGATTTTTTAATTAAATAATAAATATGTTTCCCCTAACAAAAGAAATGGCCCGGCAATTGTAAGCACAAATATTTTATCTTAGGCTTTTTATTTGTATTTATTTTCACTTTGGCGTATTGGGTGTATACCGTTACAAATCATCGCTCATCGACACATCAAATCGAACTCCAACATCTCCAAGTTCAAGCCTCCTCTACATCTCATGGTATAATTATCTTAGGACTTCATAATTACTCATATTTATATTTGGGATGTATTATTAATAAAAAAATCAAGGATGGATTTTTATGTTTTAAAATATTTTTTTTTGTCGCGCTCGCACAAGTTTAAAGCTCGTTTGAACGAAACTGCCATTAATTTTGAAGCTCGTTATATATTTTCTTTGAATGGACATCTAATGAGGTAGAACTGCTATATAGTGAATTCTCGTTCCAAGATCGTTAGATGTATACATCGAATGACACGCCTTTGTCATTTGATCGACCTACTGTTCTCGTTCGAACGAATTGGCTTTCTCGTTCAAACGACCCTTTATTTTCATTCGAACAAGCTGCCAACTCGAATCTTGTGTTAGGTCTTTAAAGACCTGTTTTGAACCCTTTTTACATGGAAATTTTGAAAGGACGAAAAAAATATATCTTTATCAAAGTTTTTCCATCTTTTGAGTTTCCAAACACTTTTGATTCACAATTTTTACATCCTCATATATTTTGTGAATCCTTTTGAAACTCTAGAAATTTTATGTATCTTGCATACACCTTGGGGAGAGGATTATCTACGGCTGGACTTGTGACCCAAAGGATCACTGCTGAAGGAAGAAGAAAGGATGGTCGGTGGATACCGAGGGTGGATCACCACTTGTGAACGACTCTAGACTGAGCTATTTTCTTTAGACGTTTTGTGAAGACTGGGCATTCTACTTAGTCGGTCTAAGTAGTCTGTAAGTCGACTGTCTTATAAAATGTTCTAAAGTCATGAATATAGATTTTTCCTTTTTTGCGGTGTGTGATTACATGCTTAGTTTTATTTATGTGATTGGATCATTTGGCTTATGCAAACCTAATTTATTCAGGAATTAAAATTTGCTAAAAAATGAATTGTGTGTTTGGGACATTTAATTATATAAATAAATCCATTAGGTTCAGACTACACACTCACAAAGTGCTATTAAGGCATCCATTCTTACAAGTGGTATCAAAACGGGTTGCACTAATTTATTATGTAGATCCTTATTTTGTGCTGCTTAGGATGGTTGTTTATTCTTCTCTCTTGAGTTTGTTTTCCCTCTCGGTGGATTCCCATAGTGATAAGTTATCCGGTGATTTAATGATGACGAGGTTGATATTCAAGAGAAGTTTAATGAGCTTCATAATCGTGCTGAAAAATTAAATCATTTGAAGTCCGCTAAAAGAATTAAAATTCTTGAAAAAGAAAATTTTTGTTTTAAAGTTGTTTTGTAACTATTGAAAACTATTAAAACTCAAAGATATTTCTTTTGTGAGAAGCTTGTGGACATAGAACATGATTTTAAAGTTTTAGAATTGTCTAAGAAAGAGAGTGATGATAGAGTTCAGTTTTTAGAAAAAGAATTAGAAGACTCTAAAATTTCTAGGGTGTGTTTACGTGCCAGTGAAGATAGTGATAAATCGATTTTAGATTTGAGGGCACATGAGAATAATGTTAGGGATAAGTTCTCTTACATTGGCTGGTAGCAAGATAACCTTCTAGGAATGATTAAAAATTTAAAGAAGGAGTCCCTAAAACTTGAAGAGTCTAAATTTTCACTTGACTCTAAAATTTTGATGTTAAAAGATGATTTAAAAGACTTGAGTAGTGTTTGTAGTGATGACACTAGCTCCCATGATTCTAAGGCTTTCCTCGCAATAGCCAAAACCATTGTTTCTTGTAGAAGGTCAACCACATCCTAGAACGTTAGAAAAGGTCATCCATGGGTAATATTCCCCATGTTTACACATGTTCGCATTGTGGTTGGAATGGTCACGTGAGGGATTTTTGTTATGATCTTGGAAGAGGTCCTAGGAAGTTTAAGTCTAGTGTCCCTTTGGTTCCTTGGACCCGATGAATTAGGCATACATGTATTTGGGTTAGAAAATTCATTTTAGAGACGTTAAATGTCTGACTGCTTGATTCTCACATGCTTTCATATTATGCTTCACATGCTATATCTTATGGGTGATTGCTTGCATGATATATGTTCTCTAGTGTTATAACATGAGTATATTTTGTATTTTTTTTTCTTTTATTGAGTTATAATGAAAAATACAAAAAATATTTTGTTTGTCTTTTCAGTTAGAATTTGTTTTCAAAAACAAAAAGAAAAGTATTTTTGTTTGGAAATTTTAAGAAAAACTCAAAAAGATTTAATGTTTTGTGTATTTTAGTTTTACACATTTGGTATGGCATATTGGTGTGTTTGAATCAAATTCACTCTGTACTTTTCATATGGCTAGGACATTTGTTATGATTATAGATACTTAAAATGTTCTTAATCATGTTTGAATGGAGTTGGTTCGAACTTGATTGGCTTAATGGATTCGACTTTGTATATGCCTTCACACACAAATATATGAGCTTTTTGAATGTTAAATTCACATGTATATTTGAACTTTGTGAGATGTTCTCCCATTAATTTTTCCATCTACATATTTTTGTGACTATGGGGGATTTATGCATTTAAGAACCATTGCCCATGAGCTTTAATTGATTAGTTTAAAAATTGTAAAGGTGCATGGAAAATGGCTACGAAAGGAGAAAATATTCTTTGCGGGAAAGCCACCGTTGGCACGAGCCTAATGAAAATATTAAAAGATATAAAAATAGAAAAAGAGCCAAAAAGGGCCAACATAGTTTAATATGTGATCTTTCAAAAAGAAACAACTTCAAAAGAATCAAGAAAAAAATGAAGAAAAAGAAAATATGGCATATGTTTATCTTTTGAGTTCGTTTAGTTGAAGATCAATGGGTTTGCACAAGGAATCCTAGTTATTCATTTTTTGTCTTGAAGTTATTAATTTCTAGAATCATTAATATTCTAGGCTTGTGTGCAGTGTGCTTGTTTGTTCATTAAGTTCACTTTATATTGCACTATAAGCTAAATCTTAGTTTGATAAAGTTTTGAGGCCATTTAAAACTTCTTGGACACATTTGAGTGTTTGAGACATAATTCATTTATATTTAGTTCACGCTCATTCATTCCATCCCACATTTTTAGACATATCGATACTATGCTAGTGTGTAAAGCTTATGTGTTTTGTGGTTGTTTATACCTATATATGTGTGTCAGATTTTCTTTGGTATGTTTTGCATATATTATATATGGTATCGTGTTTTAAAACTTGGGGGTTTACATTTAGCCCATGGTTTTCACATACTTGATCATAGTTCGGATTATTTGTGTTTGAGTTTTCATGTTGTATTTGTAAAATCTTATACTTGAGAAACATTTGAAAATTTTCAAAAATAATATATGAAGCCTTTGGGATTATCATTACATATGCTTTATTTATATATCTTTTTGATGATATCCTACTTCTTATATGTGATTCTTCATACTTCATGTATAGATTCTACTCCTTTTTATATTTCGGACAAAAAGGGAGAGAAAAAATTTAAAGGGAGATTTGATGAGTTTGATTTATGGAGGATAAGTCATTATGAGTTTTATTTTCTATTTCAAATTCTATGCATCACGAGTATCTTCTTTTCTTTATGTGTGTTGGTATCTAAGATAAGAACATATTACACCGGATGAAGATAAAGTTGCCCACGGGAAAAACAATATGAGATTGAAGACAAAGTTTCACTACGTCATTCCATTTGTAGGGTTTGGGAGGGTATTAGGATATTTTTGTCATAGAGGGTTATTTATTCTAATTTGGGTTTCAATTAGTTTTGTACCGGAATAGCCAATGGGGAGATTCGTAAGAGAAAATATTTGAACTTAAGATTTTTATTTGTATTTATTTGCACTTTGGAGTATTTATCATATCCCATTACAAACCATCACGCACCTTCACGTTGAACCAAACTCCAACATCTCCATGTTTAAGAATCCTCTACATCTCATGAAGGTGTAATTCTTTTAGGAGTTTATAATTATTCATATTTATATTTGGGATGTGTTTTTTTATAAAAAAAAATAGAGGCTAGATTTGTAAGTTTTAAAAATAAAAAAAATTGGCCTCGTTGAAATGAGTTTAAAGCTCGTTCGAACGAAATTGCCCTTTCGTTTGAAGGTCGTTAGATATTTTCTTCGAATGTACATCTTACGAGGTAGTAATACTTTGCAGTGAATTCTTGTTAAAAGATTGTTATATGTATACATCGAACGACATGCCTTTATCATTTGAACGACCTACTCCTCTCGTTCGAATGAACTGGCTTTCTCATCGAATGACCCGTTATTTTCTTTCGAACGAGCCACTGCCTCGAATCTTGTCTTACATCTATAAATACTTATTTTGAACCCTTTTTGCATAGAACATTTGAAAGGATGAAGATATTATATCTTTATCAAAGTTTTTCCATCTTTTGAGTTTCCAAACACTTTTCATTCACAAATTTTACATCCCCAAATATTTTATGAATCCTTTTTTGAAACTCTGGACACTTTTTGTATCTTGTATACACCTTGTGGAGATGATTATCTAAGGATGAACTTGTGACCATAAGGATCACTACTGAAGGAAAAAAAGGTTGATCGATGGATACCGAGGGTGGATCGCCACCTGCGGACGACACTGGACTGAGCCAGTTTCTTTATGATTTTTGTAAAGATTGGGCATTGTACTTAGTCGGTCTAAGTAGTCTGTAAGTTGATTGTCTTATAAAACATTCTAAAGCTAAGAATATAGATTTTTCCCTAAAAAGGGATTTTTCGTTATTTGTGGAGTGTGATTACTTCCTTAGTTTTATTTCTGTGATTGGATCATTTAGCTTATGCAAACATAATTTAATCAGGATTTAAAATTTTCTTCAAATTGAATTATGTGTTAGGGACATTTAATTTAATAAATAAATCCATAAAGTTTGCACTGTTGTAAAGGAAAATAGTTTAGCTTAGGCTTAGTATTTCTTTCATTTGCTACTATGGTACATTTGTCGTATACCATTAAAAACCGAGATGTGTTATTATAATGAACCGAATTCCCAACATCTCGAAAGTTCAAGACTTCTTCACATTATGAAGTTATAAATCGTTCAGGATTTTAAATTTATTTACATTTATATCTTGGAGACTTTTTATAAAAGTTTTTATAAAAATCAAGGAAAATTTTTTCATAATTAAAAATTAAAATTTTATTTATTTCGTCTAAATGAGATGTCAATCTTGTTCCAACAAAATGGCGATTTCATTTGAAAGCTCATTTGGTCATTTCTTCGAATGAATATCCAATTAGGTTGTTCTTTTTGAATTCGTTTGAAGCTCGTTAGAAGCTTGTTCTAATGATATTGGAGTCTCATTTGAATGAACTATATTTTAATTCAAACGAGACAACATTCTCGTTCGAATGACTTCTACTTTCGTTTGAACAAATTTTTTCGCCTCGAAATTTATGTAAGACCTATAAATACCTGTTCTGAAAAGAGTTTAAAATGGACTTTTGAAAAAATGCAAATGTAACACCCCGCACGCCCAAAAAGAGACACGCGGCATGCTACTATGATAAAACTAAACTAAAACCATCAATAATGAGTATGGAGCATCTATATTCCCACAATTAAAATACATCAAGTTCATAATCCTTCTATTTCCACAATAATGATTACAATAAAGTTTCTCTCAAATACAAAACTCTCTAAGTAAAATTACACCACTAATTTATACATCAAAAATAAATCTTCCAAATCCATGCTCTAAAACAATACTCCAAAATAGTCCATCGCGTCCCAATCCATGCTAAGCGGCCAACTAAAAGAAAATACTATAAAGTACACAATATAACAGGAATATATACTCAAAATAATTAGCACGGTGAATAAATCTCAATAACATGAACTGCATATACAAATACTCCAGCATTATATCAATATTAATTTCTCAACAACACATCAATGGGTCACCAGGCCTCACCTCACCGCGCCTATGCATTCTTAAGAATATCCGAATTTTAGACTATTGGTGGGTGACCATTCTCCGTGACATATTAAAATATCATGACACTATGTTCAAATCAACAATATAATATATCTCAATGAATCAAATAATATATTCCAACGATTTTCCAGGATTCCAGTGAATATAGCAATTCAACATGAGTGCAATTGACAGAGAAAATAAACGGAATACTCTCGAGAGAATTTAGGAGCATATTATGTAAGTCTTGTACCTCAAAATCATCACATAAATTCAGCCTCTAAATCTGATCTCACCAACACATTCCTCTCATGAAAATAATCAACTCACGTTTTATCACAAACTCGAGAGAACCCCAAATAGACCTCAAAATCTAAGGTTGAACATTAAATAAAATAGGGCTAGGATTTTTATATAGAGGGAGAGGAAATAAAAAGGGTATACTTCATTTTTGAGATGATAACCAAAAATTTAAAAACTCCAAAATGCCTAGAAGGAAAAATTTAAAAACTCCACTAAAAATCCATTTTAAATCTGATTTCAATTATGCTTGAAGTTTTATTCTTCTAAAATCATAACCAACATATTTATTCAATTAACATTATTAAATCCAAAAATTTATTTTTCTTGAAATTTCCAAAATTAATTTAAAAATACCCATTTAAAAATCCAGGTTGTTACAACAAACTACATATCTGTTGCAAAAGTTCTCATTCCTTTTAGCTCAAAACACCCTTTTAATTCATAAAACAACCTCCCTATTATAATTGTGAATCCTTTTGAACCCCTAAATAGTTACATACCTGATATATACATATGGAAAGAGATCTCTACTTCTGATCTTGTGACCCGGGGGATCATTGATGAAGAGAAGGCGGGAGAAAGGTTGATCGGTGGATACCGAGGGTGGACCACCTTCTGTGGAATACTCTGGATCTGAGGGGTTTTATTTAGAGAGTTTTGTATGTAAGTTGTCTTGTAAAACTATCTAAAGTGCAGAAATTAAGTTTTTGCTCTCGAAAGGAATTTTTCCTCATATCTGTTTGTGATTGCATGCATAGTTTATTTTCTCTGTTTGGAACGATCTTCACATGCAAACCTAATTTAATCAAAGATTAAAATTTGGTAAAAATTTGATTTATGTTTGGAGGGATTTAATTAAATAAGTTATCTCATTAAGATTGTGCACGCTCTCAAATTGGTATCAGAGATGGTTACACAAAAATATTGCATGATATTTTTCTGCAATTTTTTTTCCTTTGATATCAATTTTTTGAAAAATTGTTGATCTTGAAAAAGGCGGGATTTTAAAGTATAAATTATATAATCGAAGGCCCATCTTTGATGGTACTAACTATGCATATTGGAAAACTAGAATAAAGTCCACTCTTAAGCCAACTAATGAACGAGCCTGCTTGCTCTGTGAAAGAGGATGGACACCACCCACTAATACTTTTGACTATGATGTTAGCCCTGAAAATGTCGCTCAATGGACAAAGGTTAACTTTAAATTGAGAAACTTTTATTCTCACGGTTTGATTTCCATCTCGGGATCCGTCATCCTGATGAGTTCCGTCGCATTATGACGTGCACCACGTCAAAAGAATCTTGGGATACCCTCCAGCCCACTCACAAGGGTGTCAATGTTGTTAAAGATTTTAAGCTTAGGAATATCACCACAGAATTTGAAACAATCATAATGCTTGAATCTTAATCATTTCATGAGTTTTATACGCGACTATCCGATATAATTAATTCGAGTTTCAATTTAGGTGAGAAAATACCTGTGACGTGTGTTAAGAAAATTTTGAGATCTCGTCCCTCCCTCTATATTCCCAAGGTCATCGTACTTAATTCGTTAGGGATCCTAGAAACTCTTAGTTTAGAAGAACTTGTAGGAGATCTTCAAACATACGAGATAGATATGTTCCCTAAAATAGTAAAACCTAAGGATAAGGGAATTTCACTTAAAGTCCAATCCAAAATAGAGAGAGGAATTGTCTAAAACGAGAGAGGAAGTGTCATCTGATTCTAAGTACAACTTTGATTTAGATAATTTGACCATTTTTTTATAAAAAAATCAAGAAATTTCTCAAACTAAAAAAGCAAAATACTCCCAAAGATAAGAATTTTTTTTAGAAAAATACAAAATTTAAATCGGGCAAGAAAAATTCTGAAAGAGAAAAGAAAGATTTCTCAAACAAAGACAAGGAACGATGTTATGAGTGTGAGGGATAGGTTCACAAAGCTCACGAGTGTATGACTAGGTTCAAACATCAAGGGAAAGCAAAATTGCCTTAAACTTCACACTTAGCGATAGCAAGGTCGAGTCGGTGAATTTGGGGGATGAATCACCACACGAATGTAACTTCACTGCATTCATGGATAGTCATGTTAGTACATCGAGTTCACCACATGACGATGAGGAAAATACTAAACATGAACACCTCAACGGTGAGTCTAGTCATTTTAAGGAGAGTGAGGGAGAGAATGTTTTGAGCAAGAGCGAGAGTGAGCTTCAGCACGCCTATGTCGATCTTTATGTTAAGCCCTTTAAAATGAATAAACCAAACAAAGGGCTAGCTATGAGAGTTTTAGCCCTAGAAAAAGAGTGGAGTGAGGCGAAAGAGAGTTTTTCCTCGATGAGAGAAGCTTTGGGAGATAGAGTTTGTTTAGTTGAGAGAGAAAACGGGGACTTGACCAACAAAGTGGCTAGTCTTACAAGAGATCTCCAACCATCTGTAGAGTCTCGTGAGAAACTTGAAGCCCTTGTATCCAAACTCGAGAAAGATTTCAAATATGCCTAGGAGGTCAAGGTAACTATCGACGATACATCAAAGATGGTAGGTAAGTGTAATACCCCGTACTTTTGGTTATATTTATTTTTGGGATTAATTAATTAAATGAGAATTAATTGGGAATTAATCCGGGTAAAATACTAGCGAGTTGTGAGTTGGTATTTGACTATATTGAGTATATATGATGTTATATGAATATTGAATTATGAATTTGTCGTGAGATTGATATACGGCAATTTGGTCATTTTATTGGGACACGTGTGACAGTCGCGTCAGGATATAATTATTTTAATTATAAAAGTGAATTTAAATTCTATTAACTGTATGGTCGTTTTGAGTGCGGCAACGCGTCCGGAAGGGTCGAGATAGTCAGAAAACACTAGCCGGGGGTTTAATTTGGGTCCTGGGGTATTTTTAGGCCATACCTGCAACATAAAGGGTATTTTGGTAATTTTGTATTTTGAGGAATTAAAAATGACGAAAATTAGGAGTCTTTATCTGATTGGGAATAGACCCACTAAACCCACTAACCAACCCTTAATGACCCAATAAGCTATGGGAGTTATCAAATTAGGTTTCCAACTTTCCCAAAGAAAACCATAGCCACCTTTGGAGAAGAAGCTTGGAGAAAGAGAGAGAGAGAGAGAGAGAGAGAGAGAGAGAGAGAGAATTCTGCTGAAAGAGAGAGGAAATCGTCATCAAAATCAGAGATCGAATCAAGGCAAGTGATTTAAATTACATTCTTTATGCGGTGAATGCTTCTTCCATGTTAGAAATCTTAATAATCATTATTATTTAAGAGATAAAGGAAAACCCATGAAATTGGAAGTTATTAGTTTAATTTTGGGTATAGGTTTGCATGTAGAAACGTTATTGGGAGATTGAATTCAGAGATTTCATATTTATGCGATGTAACAACGGATTAAATTCTGGGAATTGATTATGATAAAAATCTAGGGTTTATGTTCTTGAAGAAAATTGGGGAAAAGAGTAGAGACTTATGATTTGATGATGTGTAGGAAGAATTAATCATTTAAAATACGATAGTATGTGACTTTAACATGTTTAGGGACGATTAGAGACCTTAAACAATGGTTAGATTGATGTTGGGGTGAGATTTGAGGTATAGAGAATTTGGAAAATCGAATATAAGAATTTCTGGGCTTAATTCTGGTCACTCGTTAGAAGACCTACCCAGGTCGTTCGAACGAGCTCATTCGAGTGAGCTTCTAACGAGTTGACAGTTTGGGGTTCTAACGAGAGGGATGTTCGTTCGATAATCTCGTTCGAATGAGATCTCGTTAGATAGCCCAGTTCGTTCGAACGAACTGGAATCTCGTTCGAACAGCCTCGTTCGAACGAGACTTCTAACGAGCTGGCAGTTTAGGCCTTTTTGGCCTGTTTTGATTTTGGGAGTCCCGTAAACTTGTTCGAGGTTAGAGATAACATTCCTTTGTTGATATATTGATAGATTTGGGACATTTGGGTTATTATGAGGAGTAAATTATATACGAGTGATTTAAATAATGGTTAATATGGGATTGAGACGTGAGTGTTTACCACGACGTGAGAATAAATTATGGCGCGCGTGATTATGGACCGGGATTATATAAGTTGTATATATATTAAGATTGGTACGAGAATGCGATAAGTACTACAATTAAACTACGGGATTACTAAGATGTGTGCTTACTTAGTATTGGTATATGAATTGTGTGTATGACATACCTACCATACTTGCTATCACGGGAGGTTTGCGTTCGCTTAGGGCCCTCTAATCCTTGTGTTGCCCGAATTTAGACTGGTTACCTCGATGAACATAGGTCAGAGAAAGACTTATTGGGATGTTAATAAGTCCGCTGATCATGGGAGCGTAGGTATGTGCGTGACCCATGTGATGTGACTGTGTTCGCCTCCATTATTTGTGATGTTGTTATCTGTGAACTATTCCTGAGAGATTCGGAATATGTGATCCTTATGTACATGATGTACCGGGATGGATAGCAGAGTATGTGTGCACCGAAACTTAGTCTCGGGGTGCTTATATTGTATATTTATGTTGTGGAAAATATACGCTTAATAAACTGGGAACTTTCATATGGTATTGTGTGTAACTATGGAATAACATAGAAGGCTAATCTATAACGAGTTGTATTACTTTTGTATAAGAACCTGAATTTAGGTTAAGCACCTATTTAACTGAGATCGTTATTATGTTAATGGAACCGAGTAATAAGGGTAGGACTTATGACAGTCTAGCTAGATATGATGTCACTTAGCTAGTGGTTTGTGTCGTTGTTGATGGGTACTTACGTTAGGAGTGCACAGTTAGACGAGAGGTGAGAATATCATGTGAGTGCACGTCCTAACATGTACTTTGCATTTAATGTTTTAAATGTTTTTAAAGCACTTGCAGGTTTTTAAAATATCTCCACATTCGGGCTCTGACCCGTTTGCTTTCAAATCTATTTTTTTTGGTAAAACCATTTTAGGTGCCCAGCCACAAGGACACCATGCATAGGATACTCATTCAGGTGACGAGTTGTAGCTGTTTGTGGAAGCTACAGGGAATTGCTTTTAGACGCTTCTACCATTTGGATTCCTGATTCAGTATTTATCAGTGTAGGGCATGTTGCCCATTTCTTTTAGAGACATCTTTCCATTCCAGTTTTTCAGACTTTGGCATGTATTTGATTCAGTTTTCAGTTTAGTTATTTCAGTTTGTGGTATTGTAGTGAGGAGTTTTCCTCCAGACTTTATTTACATTATGTGATGGTTATTCTATTTACTTCGTTATGGTGAATGGCGTTATTATTCTTCATTACACTTGTTGCATGTTAATCAAACTTAAATTAAAATTTGGCAACTTACTTTTTAAATACTAGGTGGTTAGTAATCATTAAAATGTTTTCGACAGTGATGCTATTAACTGGACCAACTTGGCATTTTGAATTAATTTAATAAAGGAGTAGCTACCCGGTATTTAATTAGTCGGGGTGTCACAGGTGGTATCAAAGCATCAGGTTCTAGTGTCCTTTAGGATCTGACGGCTTATTATGTTTCCGCTAAGCTTTCTTTGATATAGAGCCCTATATTTTAGGACTGTTGTACTCTTTTTGTGTATGCTTCATTCTTCAGCTATTTTAAGTTTATAAACAGTGAACTTATAAACTTTGTTCTTATTTCAGATGCCTCCACGACGTGCACAACGAGTTCCCAGGGATGCAACGCCCGAACCCCAGCCCGCTCCAGTTCAGGGCATGATGAATGCCGCTGAGGTTGCAGCTATAGTAGCCCAAGCGGTAAATGCCGCAATTGCCTTAGTTCAGAAGGCACCACCTCAGGCGCCGGTTGTTGCGCCAGTACAGGCAAATGCATTCTCGTCTGCTTGGGAGCGTGTACGTGACGCTTTTCAGAAAGCGCATCCGCCAGAGTTTGCAGGTAGCTCAAATGTGGTAGTCTCGAGCCATTGGAGGAAGGATATGCAGAGGCACTTGAGAATGTATGAGTGCACGGACGTTCAGAAGCAGGTGCTAGCTACTTTCAAGCTAGTTGGATTTTCACTGCAGTGGTGGGAGTCTATTACCACCGTGGAGGAGAGGGATACTCTCACTATTCAGGACTTTTGGGTGCGGTTCGACCGCAAGTATTTTTCGTCAGCTGTTCATACGGAAATGAGGAGGAAACTGATGAATCTGCAGCAGGAGGGTAAGACCATGGCCGAGTATGAGGCCAAGTTCACAAATTTGTTGAATATCGTTCCGGATGAGATACCAACAGAGAAGAAGAAGATTGAGAAATTCACCGACGGGTTGACATGGAGGATCCGTCAGCATCTATTAGGGAACCTTTCGTTGGCCACGTATTCTGATGTGGTTAACACTGCTTTGTTACACTGCCAGGACCACCGCTTTCATATGGATGAGGGCAAGAGGTCGGGAGAGTCTAGCCATTAGGGCAGGACAGGAGGACATGGTGCCGGTGGGGCACAATCTGTTCAGGGGCAGAGACAGGGTGAGCAGGGTTCGCAGCAGGGGGATCAGAAGAGGTTCCGATCAGGGAACTACAGACAGGGACAAGGAGGTTTCCGTCAGGGCCATCAGGGTCCAAACGGCCATCAGGACCAACAGGGGCAGAATGGGCAGCAGTTTCACTAGGGCCAGCAGGGCCAAGGGAGGAACGGTAACGGCCACCAGGGCCGGGGACCGCAGGGGCAGAGAGGAGGGAACTTCCCAGGGAAGTGTTTTGTTTTTGGCAAGACTGGCCATAAGCGACAGGATTGTCCTGATAGGGGCAGGGCCCCACAACAGCAGCAGCAGGGTGCTCGCCAGGAGCCACAGAGGCCTGTGTTTCTCGCCGCTCTCCCCGCACCGCCACAGATGGCAGCATTTCCACCCATTCCAGCAGTCTTAGCTCAGTAGGGACAGCTACAGTATGGACGTGTCTATAACGTCCACCAGGTTGTAGTTCCACAGGCACCGCCCATGATTGAGGATACGTTTCCTATCCATGGCACTATGGGTCGGGTATTGTTTGATACGGGGGCTACACATTGTTTTATAGCTACACTTTTCGCGAAAGCTTTAGGATTGTTAGCTATGGGCAGAGAGCACAGTGATGTGTGTCGACTCACCATTGGGGAGTGGGTCACTTATATTCTTTATATGCCGGGGAGTGGGAGTAGGGATTGGTAGTCTGGTATTACCTGCAGATATGTTGGTATTAGATATGCATGTTCACGATGTGATTATCGGTATGGATTGGCTCGTAGTTTATAGGGCCATGATTGATTGCTTCAGCGGGAGCATTGTTTTTGCCATTCCGGGGCAAGAGATGTATGTAGTGGCGATGCCTCACCCAAAGGGAGGATCGACCGCTCATCTGTATTACATAGAGGAGGATACCTATAAGGAGGTTGTGATTCCTTTAGATTCTATTCCAGTTGTCAGGGAGTATTCGGATGTGTTTCAGGAGATACCAGGCCTACCCCCAGTCGAGAGATAGACTTTGTTATAGACCCATTGCCAGATACGAGGCCTATAGCACGCGCACCGTACCGTATGGCTCCGGAAGAGATGCGAGAACTATGAGATCAGATAGAGCAGCTGTTAGGTCAGGGCTTTATTCGCAGGAGTACCTCACCTTGGGGCGCTCCAGTTTTGTTTGTGAAGAAGATGGATGGTTCACTGAGATTGTGTGTGGACTACCGGGAGTTGAATAAGGTCACGATACGGAATAAGTATCTGTTGCCTCGAATCGATGACTTATTCGACCAGTTGAGAGGAGCTTCTTTCTTCTCAAAGATTGATTTGAGATTGGGATACCATCAGTTGCGTATCAGGGAGGAGGATGTCTCGAAGACTGCGTTCTTGTCGAGATATGGTTCTTACGAGTTTCGGGTTATGCCGTTTGGTTTGACCAACGCTCCAGCTGTGTTTATGGACTTGATGAACAGAGTGTTCAGGGATTTTCTAGATCAGTTTGTCATTGTCTTCATCGATGATATTCTGGTTTACTCCCAGACAGAGGAGGAGCACGCCGAGCATTTGAGGCAAGTTTTGCAGACACTCCGTCAGAATGAGTTGTATGCAAAATATGAGAAGTGCGGGTTTTGGCTGAAGGAGGTTTAGTTTTTGGGACACATTATTTCCAATCGGGGGATATCTGTTGATCCGGGGAAAGTATCCGCGGTAAGGGAGTGGGGACAGCCCACGACACCGACTGAAATTCGTAGTTTCTTGGGCCTAGCAGGATACTACAGGAGGTTCATTCGGGGATTTTCGAAGATAGCAGGTCCTTTGACACATCTGACTCGTAAGGGTGTGCCATTCATCTGGAGTGATGCCTGTCAGTTGGCATTTGATGAATTGAAGGATAAATTGACCTCAGCACCTGTGTTAGCATTGCCGAGATCGGGAGTTGAGTATTTGGTTTGCACCGATGCGTCTTTACAAGGACTTGGAGGTGTATTGCAGCAGGAGAGACAGGCCATAGCTTATGCCTCCCGTAAGCTTAAGACTCATGAGAAGAATTACCCCACGCATGATTTGGAATTGGCAGCAGTGGTATTTGCTCTACGGATTTGGAGGCACTATCTTTTGGGGGAGAAGTTCCAACTGTTCACGGACCACAAGTCCCTACAGTACCTGTTCACGCAGAAGGAGTTGAATATGCGGCAGCATAGGTGGCTTGAGTTTGTGAAAGACTAGCAGTTCGATATCGAGTATCACCCAGGTAAGGCTAACTTGGTAGCAGACGCGTTGAGCCGTAGGCCAGCAGATGAAGTGGCAGAGGTGTGGAAGGCCAAGTGGAAGGAATTGGGACACCAGGATGCAGTGGCCCGATCATTCATGTCTGTGATGACTGTTACACCGCAGATTGTCACATAGGTAGTACGGGCACAGGCTAATGACTCATTCTGTCAGGAGCAGATAGTTCGATTACTAGCAGAGGGAGCCGAGTCCTATACCATTAGCTCAGACGGGGGATTACGCTTCAAATGGAGATTAGTGGTTCCGGAAGGGGAGGAATTACGACACAATGTGATGGCAGAGTCGCACGACTCACGGTTCGTGGTACATCCCGGAGGGGACAAAATGTACCAAGACATGAGACACTAATATTGGTGGAGCTGTATGAAGAGAGATATCACTGAATTTGTTTCGAAATCCGCCACTTTTCAGCTTGTAAAAGTGGATCATCAGAGATCGACAGGTCTTCTACAGCCATTGTAGGTCCCGATGTGGACGTGGGAGAGCATATCCATGGACTTTATCACGGGGTTGCCTACATCGCAGAGGGGTCACGACTTCGTTTGGGTAATTGTGGACAGGTTGTCCAAAGTCGCTCACTTTTTACCCGTAAGGACTGACTACACTACGGGACAATATGCCCAGCTCTTCATTTCAGAGGTTGTGAGACTTCACGGTGTGCCCCTGAATATCGTGTCTGACAGAAACAAGATATTTGTTTCGCGGTTTTGGGAGAGTTTTCAGGAGGCCATGGGCACGGAATTGCGGTTGAGTACGGCCTATCATCCACAGACCGATGGGCAGACCGAGCGCACAAATCAGATGTTGGAGGACATGCTACGCATGTGCATTATTGACTTTGGAGGTGGATATGAGCAATACCTTCCACTGGTAGAGTTTGCTTATAATAACTCCTACCAGTTCACTATTGGCATGGCTCCGTTTGAGGCATTGTACGGTAGGCCTTGTCATTCCCCAGCATGTTGGTTAGAGGTGGGTGACAACAAACTACTTGGATCGGAAGTGATTCAGGATACTTCGGCAAGGATTGAGTTGATTCGGAGTCGCATTCGGGTAGCTTAAGACCGGCAGAAGAGTTATGCTGATGCGAAGAGATTTTCCAGGGAGTTCCAAGTGGGGGACCAGGTTTTGCTCAGAGTATCTCCTATGAAGTGGATTATGCGTTTTGGGAAGAAGGGGAAGTTGGCACCAAGGTATGTGGGGACGTTTCCTATTATTGAGCGGATCGGACCGGTTGCGTATAGACTTGGGTTACCGGAGCATTTGCATCGGATTCACGATGTGTTCCATATTTCCTCGCTAAGGAAATACCTTAGAGATAATTTGGCTCATTATCACATTGTTGTGGAGGACATTGATCTCCAGCCGGATAGCTCCTACGAGGAGGGACCGATTGCTATTTTGGACCGAAGTGAGAGGAAGCTGCGGTCAAAGATAGTTCCGTTAGTGCGTGTTCAGTGGCGACATCACAATGTCGAGGAGTCCACATGGGAGTGCGAGGATGAGATGCGCGAACGTTATCCAGAGTTGTTTTTAGCAGGTACTTTATAGTTTTGAATTTCAGGACGAAATTCTGATATTAGGGAGGAAGTATGTAATACCCCGTACTTTTGGTTAGATTTATTTTTGGGATTAATTAATTAAATGAGAATTAATTGGAAATTAAATCGGGTAAAATACTAGCGAGTTGTGAGTTGGTATTTGACTATATTGAGTATATATGATGTTATATGAATATTGAATTATGAATTTGTCGTGAGATTGATATACGGCAATTTGGTCATTTTATTGGGACGCGTGTGACAGTCGCGTCAGGATATAATTATTTTAATTATAAAAGTGAATTTAAATTCTATTAACCGTATGGTCGTTTTGAGTGCGGTAACGCGTCCGGAAGGGTCGAGATAGTCAGAAAACACTAGCCGGGGGTTTAATTTGGGTCCCGGGGTATTTTTAGGCCATACCGGCAACATAAAGGGTATTTTGGTAATTTTGTATTTTGAGGAATTAAAAATGACGAAAATTAGGAGTCTTTATCTGATTGGGAATAGACCCACTAAACCCACTAACCAACCCTTAATGACCCAATAAGCTATGGGAGTTATCAAATTAGGTTTCCAACTTTCCCAAAGAAAACCCTAGCCACCATAGCCACCTTTGGAGAAGAAGCTTGGAGAAAGAGAGAGAGAGAGAGAGAGAGAGAGAGAGAGAGAGAGAGAGAGAGAGAGAGAGAGAGAGAGAATTCTGCTGAAAGAGAGAGGAAATCGTCATCAAAATCAGAGATCGAATCAAGGCAAGTTATTTAAATTACATTCTTTATGCAGTGAATGCTTCTTCCATGTTAGAAATATTAATAATCATTCTTATTTAAGAGATAAAGGAAAACCCATGAAATTGGAAGTTATTAGTTTAATTTTGGGTATAGGTTTGCATGTAGAAACGTTATTGGAAGATTGAATTCAGAGATTTCATATTTATGCGATGTAACAACGGATTAAATTCTGGGAATTGATGATGATAAAAATCTAGGGTTTATGTTCTTAAAGAAAATTGGGGAAAAGAGTAGAGACTTATGATTTGATGATGTGTAGGAAGAATTAATCATTTAAAATACGTTAGTATGTGACTTTAACATGTTTAGGGACGATTACAGACCTTAAACAATGGTTAGATTGAGGTTGGGATGAGATTTGAGGTATAGAGAATTTGGAAAATCGAATATAAGAATTTCTGGGCTTAATTCAGGTCACTCGTTAGAAGACCTACCCAGGTCGTTCGAATGAGCTCGTTCGAACGAGCTTCTAACGAGTTGACAGTTTGGGGTTCTAACGAGAGGGATGTTCGTTCGATAATCTCGTTCGAACGAGATCTCGTTAGATAGCCCAGTTCGTTCGAACGAATTGGAATCTCGTTCGAACAGCCTCGTTCGAACGAGACTTCTAACGAGCTGGCAGTTTAGGCCTTTTTGGCCTGTTTTGATTTTAGGAGTCCCGTAAACTTGTTCGAGGTTAGAGATAACATTACTTTGTTGATATATTGATAGATTTGGGACATTTGGGTTATTATGAGGAGTAAATTATATACGAGTGATTTAAATAAAGGTTAATATGGGATTGAGACGTGAGTGTTTACCACGACGTGAGAATAAATTATGGCGAGCGTGATTATGGACCGGGATTATATAAGTTGTATATATATTAAGATTGGTACGAGAATGCGATAAGTACTACAATTAAACTACGGGATTACTAAGATGTGTGCTTACTTAGTATTGGTATATGAATTGTGTGTATGACATACCTACCATACTTGCTATCACGGGAGGTTTGCGTTCGCTTAGGGACCTCTAATCCTTGTGTTGCCCGAATTTAGACTGGTTACCTCGATGAACATAGGTCAGAGAAAGACTTATTGGGATCTTAATAAGTCCGCTGATCGTGGGAGCGTAGGTATGTGCGTGACCCATGTGATGTGACTGTGTTCGCCTCCATTATTTGTGATGTTGTTATCTGTGAACTATTCCTGAGAGATTCGGAATATGTGATCCTTATGTACGTGATGTACCGGGATGGATAGCAGAGTATGTGTGCACCGCAGCTTAGTCTCGGGGTGCTTATATTGTATATTTATGTTGTGGAAAATATACGCTTAATAAACTGGGAACTTTCATATGGTATTGTGTGTAACTATGGAATAACATAGAAGGCTAATCTATAACGAGTTGTATTACTTTTGTATAAGAACCTGAATTTAGGTTAAGCACCTATTTAACTGAGATCGTTAGTATGTTAACGGAACCGAGTAATAAGGGTAGGACCTATGATAGTCTAGCTAGATATGATGTCACTTAGCTAGTGGTTTGTGTCGTTGTAGATGGGTACTTACGTTAGGAGTGCACAGTTAGACGAGAGGTGAGAATATCATGTGAGTGCACGTCCTAACATGTACTTTGCATTTAATGTTTTAAATGTTTTTAAAGCACTTGCAGGTTTTTAAAATATCTCCACATTCGGGCTCTGACCCGTTTGCTTTCAAATCTATTTTTTTTGGTAAAACCATTTTAGGTGCCCAGCCACAAGGACACCATGCATAGGATACTCATTCAGGTGACAAGTTGTAGCTATTTGTGGAAGCTACATGGAATTGCTTTTAGACGCTTCTACCATTTGGATTCCTGATTCAGTATTTATCAGTGTAGGGCATGTTGCCCATTTCTTTTAGAGACATCTTTCCATTCCAGTTTTTCAGACTTTGGCATGTATTTGATTCAGTTTTCAGTTTAGTTATTTCAGTTTGTGGTATTGTTGTGAGGAGTTTTCCTCCAGACTTTATTTACATTATGTGATGGTTATTCTATTTACTTCGTTATGGTGAATGGCGTTATTATTCTTCATTACACTTGTTGCATGTTAATCAGACTTAAATTAAAATTTGGCAACTTACTTTTTAAATACTAGGTGGTTAGCAATCATTAAAATGTTTTCGACAGTGATGCTATTAACTGGACCAACTTGGAATTTTGAATTAATTTAATAAAGGAGTAGCTACCCGGTATTTAATTAGTCGGGGTGTCACAGTAAGATGCTCTTTGGCCTCGCTTTAGATTTTGATGAGAGGCATGCAGTAGGTTTTGACGCTGCATCCACTTCTAATATCGCACCGAAATCGGTTCCTGAATTTATGCTTAATCCTTATGGCCCTCGACTTAACCCACCTAGGGGAGCTCGCCCTAAACATTTCTAGAAACGTGTACCCAGGCCCGTGTATGTATGTTCACAATGGAAACAGATAGGTCACCTTAGAGATTATTGTTTTAATCTAGGGAGAGTGTCTTATAAGTATGTTCCCCAGTATGCTTGCACACGAGTTTCCACACGCACTCCCACACATGTTACTTCGCATGCTCCCACACATCACTTGAGAGATTTTGAGAGTTTTCGAGAGCAAGTAGATTATTTAGTCAAAACTTCACAAAATTTGAAGGAGGTATTTCATAGGATGCCATCTCCTTTAGAGAACTCCGTGCCAAATGATTGAGGTTGAGACTTATTTTCTAGCATAGGGTGATTTTCGTGCTCATATCTTTATCCCTAATGCTACTATGTACTACCATTATATTTATATATTTTATTTTGATATATTTTAAAAAAAAATCCAAAAAGAGTTTTGTTTTTCTTAAAATTTTTTAAAAAATACTAAAAGAATTTTGATTTTTAAGAAAAAGTAAAAAGGGCAAAAAGATTTTATTTTGATAAAAGTTTTGAAAGATTTTTGTAATTTTGTTTTACACCTTATATGGATGAACATTAAATATGTTCGAGTCACTCATTCATTCCATATCCACATGACTGCTTTGTAGTGTTTTAAGACGTGGCACCATTTCATATATGTGTTTAATAATATGCGGAGTCATTAGGATGAGATTTTATGATAACTTGTTGCATTTGTTGAGTCCTCGTCTCCTTTAATACACACGAGCACAAGCTTATTTGAGTATAACACCTACCGGTCACATGTCGATCATAGTGTTTTCAACTCAATTTTTCTTTAAAACAAACCAAATGTGAAAATGTGATAAACAAGTAATGCATGTAAAAACCATTGCCTGGATTTAATTCATTTTTTCGATAAAATTTTTATATATTAAGAAGCGGAAAGGGGCTATAAAAGACAAAGTCTTTGCGTTAAAAGCTACCATTTGCAATGAAAAGAGCCTAAAAATATTAGAGTCACTTGAAAATAGAAGTGCTATGACATTTTGTTTGAACATTGATGCTTCACTATAAGTGAACATTAATTTCTTCAAAATAATTCAGAGTATGATTTCTATGTGTGATATTTTGAGGGAGTTAAGTCCCGGATCAATGGGTTTGAACAAACTATGAAAATCATGAAAAAATATTACAGGGTCTGCAAATGAAAATTCATTCCTATCGAAGCAATCTGGAGCATTAGGACTATGCGGAAAAAGGCGATATTTGATGGAAGCAAGGCCTCGGTTACTTCACTCATCGAAAATTATGGCCACCAAATTAGGCTCATGGCTTCTTCTATGCCCTTATACTCTAAGATTGACTCATTTGATGCCTACTAGTGTAATTTTTTTCATATCAGATATTCCCCCACAAAAAACCCTATTTCCCAATGGCTCCTGCCTACCTAACATAGTTATTTATGAAGGTTGAAGGTCTGGGGTCTAAAAAGCACACATATTTCCAATTGAGTCCATATATAGTTTTGGCTCAATTCCGGACAAAAACATCTATTCATAGGTTAGTGATTTATTGTAATACTCTCAAGCCTATGAAGTGTGTGTTGAAGACGTAGCGGCAAAGAATTTAAAGCTTCATCAAAATGCCGGTTTGCGTGCCTCGTTTCTACGTCATCATCTAAAGGTTACATGCTCCCAAGGTATGAATGTAATTATATTTATATAGGAGCTTGGAACAATATTTATTGGGTGTTAGGTGTAATAAAAACTGCATTTTATTTTTAGAAAGCATCAATTAGAACTTTAAAATAAGTATATAAAAGTTTCTGGGCCAAAATCGAATTTTACAAACTTTCTGGTCGTTCGTTAGAAATGTTGTTCGAACGAGTTTTTTCGTTCGAACCAGGTTTCGTTCGAACGAGTTTTTCGTTCGAACCAAGTTTCGTTCGAACGAGTTTGCCAACGACCCTAAACTGGTCAGTCGTTCGATATGTCGTTCGAACGAGTTTTTCCGTTCTAACGAGGTATCTAACGAGATTCTAACGAGCCCAGGCTGGTCGCTGGTTAGAAGTCTCGTTCGAACGAGAGTCAAGTTCGTTCGAACGAGACGCCAGGGCGGGAACAGTTTTGAGCAGTTTTTTGCAGTTTTCTCCCTCTTTCCCCACTTGGTTTTTAACCAACTTTTTCAAGACTTAATATGTGCGGGAATCACATTTTTCCAATTATCTTTTTCATACCATACAAAGTCCTAGAGAGTATTTTGAGACAAAATTTGTTTAAGGAAAAAGATCATGTTTTGAGTGTTATTCTTTCAAAGAAAAATTCATACACACTCTAGTTTACACCCAATTGTGTTTATCCAAGTTTCTATATTTATATCAATTGCTTGGACTTTTTGGCACCGGTTTTCTCTACCGAATTCAAGAGACGTTTCGGGTTTGCTTCTACACCCCATCACAAAGAAGACTTTTGTTGAGATTCTACCCACACTGAGAAAGGCTCCATGCTTGGGTGACGGTGACCATATAAAGTCCCATCGGTGGATTCCGAGACCGCGGTAGTGTTCCGAGGTTGTCCGCTAGGAAGAGGTTTCTACGAGAAGGAGCGTCGAGGCTTGAGAGGGATCGAGTCAGTCGTTGTAAGTCTATCTGTCTTGTAATTATAATTCCGTATCTAGTGGACTTGTGGCTAGGGCCGTCCGAGGTTGTTTCCCGTCTTGGGTTTTTCCTCGTACATCTCGGCGTAGTGTGACATTGTGTATTTTATCTTTCTCATTAATTTAGAATCCATGCTTAGGATAATTTCAAGATAAAATTTGGTTTAATTATCACACTCATTTAATTTGGTACTTAAATTAAATACAAGGTAAATTTGGTTTATTCAAGTCATTTGCTAAAATTGGTTTCACCTAACTTTGATTAATTGAAAATTATGACTTAGGCAAATTCTAAGACTTGAATTAGGTTTTAATTTGTTTTGAGAAATTAAAACTTGTTGTTGTTGTTTTGATAGTTGAACCATCACATTTACAATGCTTCCGCGTCATCTCTATTGTGTTTTATATTCAAAAGGAAATTAAATATTTTAATTTGTGATTATTAAAATTCGGGGTGCTTCAAATTGGTATCAGAGCCAAAGCGATAAATTATTTCGTTAAACGATCCTTTAAATAATCTTTGGCTAAAATGGATTTTTCCCCATTTTCAAAATTTCCTATTTTTGATGGTTCAAACTACGCGTATTGGAAAGTGCGAATGAAATCGGCACTTAAATCTATCGATGAACGTGTTTGGATGTCTGTTGTTACCAGGTACTCCCCACCAACTCATCTAATTGAAAATGAACGTGTTCCCAAACCCATCGATAGATGGACCGAAAATGAGTTTAAGCTTGCAAATTTTAATTCCCGTGGTTTAAATTCTTTATTTAGCGCTGTCACACCGGATGAATTCCGACGCATTATGACGTGTGAGACCGCTAAAGAAGCTTGGGATATTTTACAATTAACTCATGAAGGAACGAGTGTCGTTAAAGCTTCTAAACTCCAAAACCTCACCACTCAATTTGAAACTATCAAAATGGATGAAAAAGAAACTTTTGATAAATTTTATGCTAGACTTTCTGATATTGTTAATTCATCCTTTAACTTGGGAGAGAAAATACCTGACGACCGTGTTGTAAAGAAAATTTTAAGGTCCCTACCCGATAGATTTATTCCAAAGGTGACCGTTTTAAATTCTTTACCCACTTTAGCCTCTACGAAATTAGAAGAGCTTGTAGGTGATTTACAAACCTATGAACTAGATATGTTTCCCTCTAAAACTGAAAAGAAAATTGAAAAGGGTGTTGCTTTAAAAGCCCGAAAAGAGGTCAAACAAGTAGTAGAGAGCGATAGTGAAAGTGACTCGGAAGATATGGCTTTGTTTTCTCGCGAATTTAGAAAATTTCTTAAATTTAACAAAGATAAAGTTAAAAATGATTTTAAGAAATTTGAATCTTCTAAACATGATAAAAACGAGAAGATTTCTAAAGCCGATAAGATCCCTAAACCAAGTAATGAAAATATCGATAGGGGCGAGTCTAATAAATGTTTTGGTTGTGAAGGTTATGGCCATATAGCTTATGAGTGCCCCACTAAACTAAGGAAAGAGGGTAAACGACCCACTGCATATAATGCAACCCTTAGTGATAGTGATAAGGAAGAAAAGCCCGATTCCCCCACTAAGAAAAATTTTGTGGCTTTTATGGCTAGTCATGTGAGTGATAATGAGAATTCATCGATTGATGACACGATAGCACATGCCACTTCCAAGGTCATTGTTCATGATTCCCTTGTTTTTGATGATAGTGAGAGTGGAGAAGAAAAAGACAGTGAAAATGAAGAAGAGGTTGATGAGAGTGAACTTCAAAATGCTTTTCATGAATTATATAAAGAATCTATTAAATTGAAAAGAGCTAATTTGAAGTTAGAAGCTTGTTTAAGAAAGAGTGTCAAGGTCATTGATGATAGTGCCTTAATAGAAGACCTTAGGACACGTGAGAGGACTCTTCGAGAGAAGCTAGAATACGTAGAAGGCGAGAGAGATAGCCTTAGGGGTTTAATGGAATCCTTGAAAAAGGATCTTCTTACTTTTGAAGAGCGAAATTTTTTACTAGAATCTACCATTTTAGATTTGGAAAATAAATTAAAAGATTCTAGCAATTTCAAATTTGATTTGGAATGTCGTTCAGAAAAACTAGATAAAATGTTAGGAACGGTCCAAATTAAAAATGACACTTGTGGTTTAGGCTTCAATTCTTGTAATGAAAACAACCCTAAAGTCAAAAACAACATTTTAGGAGAATCTACTAGGAATACATTTAATGATCACTCCTTAAGTAAATCTTTTCGACATACTATCACTTGTACACATTGTGGTCGAAAAGGTCATCTTAGGAACTTTTGTTTTGATCTTAAACGATTTCCTAGAAAATCCCATTGTAAAGTAACCACGGTAGCTAATGTTCCTACACCCCAAGATTGCCATTCTTCATTAATTTGGGTTAGGAAATCCGATTTGGTTGCCTTACAAAATAGGGATTTTGATTCTCATTTACTTACACATGCTTCCTCCCTTGCTAAATCTATAGGATGAATGTGTTAGTGTTTGCATACTTTAGCTTTTGTACTTCATGCTATATTCACATGCTAAATGTATGCTTGTTTAGTCATTTTCTAGTCATTGCCCCATTTCATATCATATGCTAGAAGTTATGACAAGTTTATCTTTTGTATTATATTTCCTTCATTTTGTTTGCTTTAAATGAAAATACAAAAAGATTTTTGTTTATCATTTGGATTTTATCTCTTGATAATTTGAACTTAATGCAAGATTCAAATGATTTTTGTTTATCCTTTTGAGTATATATATATTTATTTTTGGTTAAAAAAATGTTAAAAACTCAAAAAGATTTTATTTTGTGTGTATTTTTGTTTGACACACTTTATGTGGCATATATTTGTGTTTGAATCCCATCATTTACGCTCCCACGTGGCTAGAACTTTTGGTTTATATTTTCAATCCTTAAAATGTTCTTTACCATGTTTTATATGGAGTAGTTGGATTTTGTATTGTTGAAATGGATTCTATTTCTATATGCCTCTTTTCACACATGCACGAGCTCTTTTGAAATCTTAATGTCACATGTTATATTTGAGATTTTTGAGGTGTTCTCCTATCAATCTAGTCATCTACATATCTATGACCTAGGAGGACTAGTGCATGTCAAAATCCGTTGCATGTGAGATTTGTGCGAAAAATGAAAACATGATAAATTAATGTATGCACGTGGAAGGGCTCCGAAAGGATGAATTAAATCCTTTGCGATTGTAAGCCACCGTTTATTGGATCTAAAAGAAATACGTGATCCAAAGGCCTAAAAACAGAATATTTGGCATTAAAAAGAAAACAATTGCCAAGGCCTATGTTTGTTTGATATATTCATTCAAAAGTGAAAGAATATATATGCTTAATGAGGGAGAATTGGATGGTATATCGACGGTTTGCACAATGTCCGTTTATCCTAGTTGTCTTTAATGTCATGACTCTATTTGGTTTGTAGAATCATCATCATGCTAGGCTTGTATGCATTGTGTATGTTTGTTCATTGAGTTCAATCTTTATATTGTCACATGAGGTTATATTTAACTGTGATGAAGTTTGCAATCAAATGAGAACTCCGTGAACGTTTCTTAAGTGTTTGGGTCTAAATTTAATTGTTGTTAGTTCACACCCCTACACTTCCGTTTCCATATGACACATTTTTGCCATACGAGTGTGCAAACTTATTGTATTTTGTGTCATGGGTGTGTTTATATCTCTTTCTATATATATATATATATATATATATACAAGTGCTTCATTAGTATATTTCTAGTTCATATATATATGATATTTGTTTGTCTTTGCCTTGCTTTTATTACCCATATGCTTTCATGACTTACCACTTTAAGCTTTAACATGTTGTTTATTAGTTCTTTATCCTTTGCCTATTCCCGAACAAAAAGGGGGAGAATGATGATAGGGGGAGAAATGGTATCTAATCCTATTATTATCGTATCTTAGTTTGGGGGAGATTTATCTTAGGGGGAGACGTCTTTCTAAGTAAATGTCATTTGTTTGATAAAGTGGAGAATTATTTTAGGGGGAGTAATTATTTAATTGCATTTATATTGTGATATTCCCTATGCATTTGATGAGTTTGCTTAAGTGTGCGGGTATTCTACTAAAGCGGCAACTTTAAAATGCAAAGCATTTAAATCCTTGGGTTGAGTCAAGATTGGGCGGGTTATGTTTGTGTCTAGTGAGCTTGACGGCCCTTTAGGATTTTTGTTTGGTTTTTGTCCCGGAATAGACAAAGGGGGAGATTTGTAAGGACACAAATTTCCAATTGAGTCCATATATAGTTTTGGCTCAATTCCGGACAAAAACATATATTCATAGGTTAGTGATTTATTGTAATACTCTCAAGCCTATGAAGTGTGTGTTGAAGACGTAGCGGCAAAGAATTTAAAGCTTCATCAAAATGCCGGTTTGCGTGCCTCGTTTCTACGTCATCATCTAAAGGTTACATGCTCCCAAGGTATGAATGTAATTATATTTATATAGGAGCTTGGAACAATATTTATTGGGTGTTAGGTGTAATAAAAACTGCATTTTATTTTCAGAAAGCATCAATTAGAACTTTAAAATAAGTATATAAAAGTTTCTGGGCCAAAATCGAATTTTACAAACTTTCTGGTCGTTCGTTAGAAATGTCGTTCGAACGAGTTTTTTCGTTCGAACCAGGTTTCGTTCGAACGAGTTTGCCAACGACCCTAAACTGGTTAGTCGTTCGATATGTCGTTCGAATGAGTTTTTTCGTTCTAACGAGGTATCTAACGATATTCTAACGAGCCCAGGCTGGTCGCTCATTAGAAGTCTCATTCGAACGAGAGTCAAGTTCGTTCGAACGAGATGCTAGGGAGGGAACAATTTTGAGCAGTTTTTTTGCAGTTTTCTCCCACTTTCCCCACTTGGTTTTTAACCAACTTTTTCAAGACTTAATATGTGCGGGAATCACATTTTTCCAATTATCTTTTTCATACCATACAAACTCCTAGAGAGTATTTTGAGACAAAAAAATTTTAAGGAAAAAGATCATGTTTTGAGTGTTATTCTTTCAAAGAAAAATTCATACACACTCTAGTTTACACCCAATTGTGTTTATCAAAGTTTCTATATTTATATCAATTGCTTGGACTTTTTGGCACCGGTTTTCTCTACCGAATTCAAGAGACGTTTCGGGTTTGCTTCTACACCCCATCACAAAGAAGACTTTTGTTGAGATTCTACCCACACGGAGAAAGGCTCCATGCTTGGGTGATGGTGACCATATAAAGTCCCATCGGTGGATTCCGAGACCGCGGTAGTGTTCCGAGGTTGTCCGCTAGGAAGAGGTTTCTACGAGAAGGAGCGTCGAGGCTTGAGAGGGATCGAGTCAGTCGTTGTAAGTCTATCTGTCTTGTAATTATAATTCCGTATCTAGTGGACTTGTGGCTAGGGCCGTCCGAGGTTGTTTCCCGTCTTGGGTTTTTCCTCGTACATCTCGGCGTAGTGTGACATTGTTTATTTTATCTTTCTCATTAATTTAGAATCCATGCTTAGGATAATTTCAAGATAAAATTTGGTTTAATTATCACACTCATTTAATTTGGGACTTAAATTAAATACAAGGTAAATTTGGTTTATTCAAGTCATTTGCTAAAATTGGTTTCACCTAACTTTGATTGATTGAAAATTATGACTTAGGCAAATTCTAAGACTTGAATTAGGTTTTAATTTGTTTTGAGAAATTAAAACTTGTTGTTGTTTTTTTGATAGTTGAACCATCACATTTACAACGCTTCCGCATCATCTCTATTGTGTTTTATATTAAAAAGGAAATTAAATATTTTAATTTGTGATTATTAAAATCCGAGGTGCTTCAAAATAATGTTTTATAAATTCATATGTCTGTGTCAGGGATTTAGTTATAATCTTTTTTTTCATGGCATTGGGTAATCGGTGCCCCCTCTACCCTTTTACTCGAGCTTTGTATAGGCCACCGTGAAGAGCTTGTTTCGTCACTTGGATATATATACCTCTCGGGAGTTCCGCCTACCTTAATTAAATAAAAATAAAAAATGTGGGAAAAACATTACATAGTTTTGGGCGTCATTGGTGTGAAAATCATATATGATCTTGATTTATCGATTAGGTTATGTCAATGTCACATGAGTTCACCATTTTTACACCTAAGGTAGACTTTGAGATCATTCGTTAATGGTGTCTCAATCCATCGTGCAAATGTGATATATTTGTCTACATTAATTAACCTATTTAATATGTTCACACCCCTATATTCCGTTTCCACGATTTTGGTATTTTTGTGTTTCTCCATGGTGTGTGTTGTATTTCTAAAATTTTATATTTGAATTTCTTTTTTGAAAAATTCAAAAATAATTGGTATATGTGGAGCCTTTGAGATTTTCACTACATGTTCGTCATTCCGATATCTTTGTGATGATATCTTATTCTTATCTGTGATGTTCTCTATATGTCATGTTTAGTTTCTACTCCTTTGTCTATTTCGGACATAAAGGGGGAGAAAAAATTAAGGGGGAGTTTTATTTTTTGAGATTTACGTGTTTTATTTTTGTAGATTTCAAACTCTATGCATCAGGGGTATTTGTCTTCGCTTCATGTGTTTAGATTCCCTTAGAGATTAATCAGGAGATCAAGGGAAGATTAAAAAGAACAACTAGACATTGACGTCAAAGTTTCCAAAGTTTATTTATCTATGCCATTCCATTTTTAGGGTTTAGGAAGGGTATTAAAATTGTTAGGAATTTTTTTGTAATTTGGATTTCGGTTATTTCTGTACTAGAATAGCCCAAGGGGGACATTTGTAAGGGAAAATAGTGTAGCTTAGGCTTAATATTTGTTTTATTTTCCACTGTGGAATATTTGGCATATCTCGTTACAAACTGAGACGTGCTGTCACGATGAATCGAATTTCTAACATCTCCAAATTTGAAGACTTCTTCACATTATGAAGGTATAAATCACTAATGATTTTAAATTTATTTACATTTATATTTGGGAGACTTTTTATAAAAAAAATTATAAAAAATGAGGCAATTTTTTTCGAATTAAAAATTAAATTTCAATTTACCTTATTCAAATAATATGTCAATCTGATTCGAACGAAATGGAGATTTCATTTAAAAGATCATTTGATCATTTCTTTTACAACCATCCAACGGGGGTTTTCTATTTGAATTCGTTTGAAACTTTTTAACAGCTTCTTCTAACGATATTGGAGTCTTGTTCGAATGAAATCTATTTTTCTCAAATGAGATGACATTGTCGTTCGAACGAGTTTGACTTTCATTGGAACGAATTTAGTATCCTCAAAATGTATGTACGGCCTATAAATACCTATTTTGAAAAGATTTTAAAAGAGACTTTTGAAAAAATGCAAACTGCATCTCTCTTGCAAAAGTCCTCATTCCTTTTAGGTCAAAATACCCTTTTGATTCACAAACCAACCTCCCTAATATACTTGGGAATCCTTTTGAAACCCTAAATAGTTTCATACATGATATATACTTATGGAGACAGATCTCTATTGTTGACCATGTGACCCGAGGGATCATTATTGAAGAGAAGGCTGAAGAAAGGTTGATCGGTGGATACCGAGGGTAGATCTCCACATGTGGACTTCTCGGGATCTAAGTGGTTGTATTTAGATAGTTTTGTAAGTAAGTTGTCTTGTAAAACTATCTAAAGTGGAGAAATAATATTTTTTCCCTGGAAGGGGATTTTTTCTCATATCTGTTTGTGATTACATGTGTAGTTTATTTTGTGTGTTTGTAACATTCATCACATGCAAACCTAATTTGATCAAAGAATAAAACTTGGTAAAAATTGGATTTGTGTTTGGAGGAATTTAATTAAATAAGATATATCATTAATATCATGTGTGCTCTCAACTGTGCACTCACAAATTGGTATCAGAGCATCCACTCTTATACAGTTATCACACACCCAAACTAAAACAAATCACCTAGGGTCTGTGTACACACACGTCTCCTCAAAATAACTTTATATTGCAACTCTAAGTCGGCCCATCTTACCAAAAGAAATCCCTTCGCAAGAAAATTCCCTCACTCACACGATCTCCGTCAAATTGGAGATAAGAATATGTAGAGAGAGAAAATTTCAAAGGTTTTGACAATCGCTAGTCATCGGATTGCAACATCTCCATCGCGTCGGATCTCTCTCTAAAAAGTTTGTTGATCTCTCCTACACTTATTTTCATTGCGCAAAGTTGATTGTTTTATTCTTAGCATTCTTTCTTCTTCATCATGAACATTTCGACACCAATCCATCCCCCTCTCTCTGGACTAATATGGTGGTTTCTTTTTCTCGCTCTTTTTTTCATGTTGTTTCATACATGCTGGGTTTGTAATTTGTAAAAAAATGAACACTCATTTTCTTGAATAATTATTTCTTCACTACAAATGCTAACAAATTTATTCCTATAACCTACATTACTCCCAATTAAATTTCCCCAAATTACTTGACATTGACTTATCTTATTAATGTGCAAGACTTGCTAATATTGTTAGAGTTTGAAAAGATGTTGAATTATCTTATGTTCTTATATTTCTTCAATGGTAATTTACTTGATGGTATTATTGTGTAACCTTTAGTTTTAATACAATTGTTCTCTGACATCATTTTTTTTACTATTGGTTTTGTTTAACCATAGGTTTCAGAGTTTTTTTACTATTTTTGATGTACATATGGTATTGTTGATATAGTTCCCTCTTCACTAATTCCACAACCAGGATCCAATACCATTGAAGATGAAGGAATGATCTCACATTCTCTCCACATAGGGTTTCTTTATGAAAAAGACTACCTATTCCATGTAATGTGTTGAAGTAATTTTCAATTACCATAAAATTCTATGAAAACACGCATACTATAAAATCTCAATGCCTTTTGAGAAGTTCTCCTAATCTAGAAGAGCTTTAGATAATATTTATTGAGAAATTATCTTTTTTTATAAGAAAAATGTTGTGTGAATTGACACTGGTGTACCTCTATGATTAAATTTGTGTATGATGATGAAGAGGAGGAATAGATTGGTGTGACAATAGATGAAACTATTTTGGAAGAGTATGATCAAACTTGCCCATTCCATCAACTTCGGTTGGTTAATAGAGTTAACATAACTCATGTTGAACAAGAGATAAGTTTAGCAAAGATTTTGGTTTTGAATTCCCCTATACTTAGTAAGATGACTATTATACATGCTTTAACTCATGGTGGTTATAGATTGGTAAAAAAATTAATCAAATTCTTACGATCTTTAACACTGTAACAACCCGTATGTTCGGATAAACTATGTTACCTTTATTCACAAATGCATTTGAAAAACGTGACTATCTAACGATATAAACCTATAAATATCATATACCAGTATGCAACTTAATAGAACTAATAGATTTGTTAAGTACCTAACTACATATCAAAGAAAAGTACAAAATTGATCTGATGACCCTTAAGTTACAAAAATTCAAAAAATGACCCTAGAAATTTTTAAAACTTTGTTTTCACCTCATAAACCAGCCCCAACCCCAATACTTATTTATATAAATAACCTATAACGCTAGAAATTACTATAATTATCACAACCTAATTTTATAATTTTGTAAATTTACACTTTATCCACTAAAACTTTCAAAAGTACATGAAAAATCCTAGATACTTAAGTTTAAAATACCTAAGGACCAAAAGCTTAAATCTAAACAAACTCGCAAATCCCCTTGCTGAGTTAGAAGCCACCTGGGTAGGCACATAAGTTGTGTGGCACATGAAATCATATGTAAACCATTGGTATCCATCACCCTTGACACCAAAACTCCCATAAAAAACATTTGAAATCTACCTCCTGATCCACCAATCACCTCTCCTCCACCCCACCCCACCCCCCACACATATAAAAACCCCAGTTACCACCATAAAAACGTACCTTTTCAGTGTTCAAATTAGAAAAATCTGGTATTCTATCATTATATGTGTTAAACTTAGTTCTCTTGATTTTATTGGGTTTTTTCACTAACGTAGATGCGTTTTCAACAGTTACATGTTAATTTTTATGTTGGCTTAGCACTGAGTAGGTCTGAATAATAAAAAACACCATTAAAGCTCGAACTTCAATGGTTAATTATGTGTTCCTGACCTTGAACCATTTTCAAGTTGGGAAAATTTGAACTCTGGTTCTTAGGAGCCTAGGTGAAATAGATAATTTGTGTATAAATCATTTTTACTACCTTAAATCACCATTTTTATTTTATGGCTTGAAAATTTTCAGAGAGAAAATTGTCTCTGTAAACTATAAATTTTAACCTTAAACCAAAACCATTCTATCATATTGTTACTGAGAAATATTACCCTAATCATGTCGTGGCTCGAATTTAAGCATAAAACCACGGTTATTAAGTAAAAATTTAAAGTTTTTCCAGAATCTGTTACACTTTTATAGGCAATCTTAATCCATAAAACTTATATTTTCAAAATCCTCATGAAAAACTAGTAAGATTGTCTTTTGAATTAAGTAAAATTGTATTATGTACAACCCACAATCCTTAATCAAATATTTCGAACACTAAGGTCCAATGGACAAAGATAAGGGATGCAGTGGGCTACACGCATGCGAGTGCAGTTAACCAGAGCGCGTTGAGAGGTTGACTGCGCGCATGAGGGTGCGTGCCCAATCAAAAAATTCAAAAAGTATATTTTTATTTTATGGTCAAAATGGTATATTATAGCACCCTTTTTAGTTAACCAGAAACTATTTTCATAGAAAACTTAGAAATGATCACAAATAAAATTGTTACTTTCACATAAACCCCTGAACTTGTTCACTCTAAGAATTTAACGCCCAAATTTCACATATAGGTTTCTAAGTACATAATGGACATAAATTTCTATTGCACCTAATACTAAATATTCCCATAAACCTAACTAATTAAAACTAATAGAAATTTTTAATTTAAACCCTAAGGTTATTTTCTTTACACATAAAATACTTTACATTAATAGTTCTTAACAAAAGAAGATCTTACTTATTCAATTTTATTACGGACAACCTCAGTCCCTAACTTTTACAGGACAAATTAATTTAAAAGCAAGCCCCTTATCCAAGTAGGTAACTTCTATTTCAGTATTACTTCCCTCAATTACCTTGAATACGCCAATTGTTTATATCAATATGTGATACCTCCAGAAATCTTTTTCTCATTTATGAACTCATTTGTGCATTTCACAATTCGTTAAACTTGATTCGATTTTAAAAACCTATGTTATTTTTATCTATGATTTCAATTTAATCTAATTTACCTAAACCCATTTATAGAATATATTATATCTAGGTAATAAACTACTGTTCGACCCAAAATAGTGTTATTTTACCTGTAGGACTCAGGGTATTGAATGCCTAGTTTTTCTTACCATGTGGGTGCCACTCTTAGGAGTTTTGTCTCTGTAGTGTTACCAAGGTTATCGTTACTTAATCTCAAATTTTATATTTGATGATTTGTTATCTCGAATTGCAATTAATCCTAAGCATTTATAACTAGATAATTATCGTATTTTAGAACTATTGGTAATTTTACCCCTTCTAACTTGATGTTTCTATTTTAAGTGATATCATCATAATACTTTATTTACACTGCTTTATTCAGGTTATTGTTACTTTAAAAATTCACCTCCTTTCCAAATTATCTTCAAATATATTTAATTGATTATGCTAATGTAATACCCCGTAATTTTATTGATTTTTATTTAAGGGATTAATTGAATTAAGTGAGAATTAATTGGGAATTAATCCGGATATAAATACTAACGAGATGTGAGTTGGTATTTCATTATGATGTTAAAATTGAATATTTCTGAGTATATATGGTAATTGGAACGTGTGTCAGTCGCGTCAGGAATGAATTTATTTAAATTAAAAAGTAAATTATATTTTTATCAACCGAATGATCATTTTGAGTGCGCCAACGCGTCCAGAAGGGCCGAAATAGTCAGAAAACACTAGTCAGGGGTTTAGTTTGGGTCCTGGGACATTTTTAGGCCAAACCGGAAACCAAGAAGGGTATGTTGGTAGTTTTAAAAACTGAGGAATTAAAACCAACGAATTTTAGAGTTTATTTTTATATTTTTAAAGAGGCCACTAAGTCCATGTAACAACCCGCCTAATGGGATACCGGGCGATCACTCCTATATCAAATTAAAACAGGAGTCACATATGGATCATTCTTAGCATCACTGTCGAAAAATCCATTTAATTACTAATATCCTATTAGGCGAGCGTTAAAAACTTTTACTTAACTACTCTTTTTAAACCATTAAAATAAAACATCCATAAGTTAATGCGTAAATGAAACTAAAATAAATTAAAATAACCGAACACTCGGTTCAAATTAAACAACCATATCGAATGCTGTACTGAAAGAATAAATAAATGCAATTGAGCCATTAGCTTGAATGTTTATACAGTACCTCCTATCTAGAGTACAACGATGGAAGCGGCTATCAAAAACCTGCACGCATCCACAACTGCTGCAACTGACGTCTGACTCGAAAGAAGTGCCATCCAGGCGTCCCTGTGTCTGGACACCTATATATATATAATATATATAGCAAGAAACGAAAGTAGATAAACGGGTCAGAGCCCGAGTTTTGAAAATATTTAGCAAGTGCATAAATGCCTTATTATTTTGAAAAAGGTTTTATCTCATATTTAAGTTTGGTATCGCACTCCCATGAGATACCCCTTACCTCTCCACTAATAGTGCACTCCTAGCGCATCCCTCCAAACATCCTAGTCAAGCTACCCTGCTAAACTGGGCTACCACCCAATCACTATCAACCCTAGATAGTCCAAGAAATGTACTAAGGGCTAAACTTCACCCCAGTCTCAACGCTATGCCATGTTCGTGCGTGGGGTGTCTCGCAAAGGGAAATCCAAACAAGGAACCCCCCCGATACACTACTATGCGGCATGGTCGATAGTCGAGATCCACCAGTCCCTCAGTACAGAATATATATATATATATATATATATATATATATATATATATATATATATATATATTTACATCATATAGTAAATATCAATATAATAGCACTAAGGATGAAACTTCTCCCTAGTCTCAACACGTTGCCATATTCGTGCGTGGGGTGTCTCGCGAAGCGAAATCCAAACAAGGAAGCCCCCCATACACTACTATGCGGCAAGGTCGATCGTTGGGATCCATTAGACCCTCGGTACTCGATTCATCCATATATATATAATCATATTTTACCATAACCATCCGGATCTATCTCCCGGACTGAGGATTTATATACAAGTATTTATCAATACTTTTCATTTTCTCAAAACTTCCCATTTCCCTTTTTATACTCAGGAAATGTAAATATAAAAGCCAATTCATTATCATGAATTGCTTTACCAAATCATATATTTTTTTTAAAGCCACTTTTATTATCATCAAAATGCTTTTCCTTTATATGTCATCCCATTTCCCTTTTTATACTCAGGAAATGTACCCAAATCCATTTCCATTATCATGAAAATGCTTTGATCAAATCATGCTTCCACATCCCTTCTTCCATCCGGGAGTGTTACCGAAGCCAAACCTTAAATCCCATTTCCCTTTTTATACTCAGGAAATGTAAATTAAAGCCAATCCACTATCATGAATCGCTTTAATAAATCTAAGACCGTCCCTCCGGGTTTCCCCACTAGACGTTCCCCTAAATGGCTATCATCTTCCAGGGCCTATATATACAAGACAACTTGGGAACATACCAACGTCGGGAAGCGACCATATTGCCTGCGGGAAAGTCAGGACCACACCCAGAATCCCCTAACCAGCGCAAAAAACAAATAACTGCCCATATGGCCTAGGGACTATATCCAACCTGCTCAATAGCCAGGAAGGCTTCACCACAACGCGTGCAACTTCCCTTATGATAGCGATTTAGGGAGGTGTGTAACCATAATTTATCAATTATGAAAATCATTTGTCTTTCCATTTTGAAAATATTCATTTTTATGTCTTCAAAATCATTTCCATCATATCATATATATATATATATACTTTAATCACCTAGTATATACATATACCATATATTCCTCCTAGAATATATAACCGGCCATAATGGCCTATATCATCTAGCGATGACCATAATCCCAAAGATTCCCTCCAGGAATCACAATCATGCATTCATATAAGCATGATACTAAACCCAAAGTATTTTCTTACTTTAATAAGTAATACATACTTAAATCCCATCTAAGGATTCATTTGGATATCTCCAATTATACTAATTCACTCTAAGTGAATATACACATATATATACATTCTCAATTCCTCAAGTCCTTTAGGACTTAACACTCTATAATACTCTAATTTAGAGGGCCCTTAAATTTTAAACTCAAAGAGGAGAAATAATCCTAATCTCCAAAATCTTGGGCTGAAAACAGGGCAGCGGTCGACCGGTCCTAGACCCCCGGTCGACCGCAAGTTGTAAATAAGCCTACGAAACAAAGCAGTAGGACCTTTCTCCTTGACGCGATCGACCGGCCTTAGGGGCGCGATCGACCGGTCACACCAGGTCCTCAACACTAATCTCCTCAAATCCTCCATCCAACAACCCGACTTCATTATCAGGGTTTCTAAACTACCCCAAAAATTATCCCGAACATCTACGCAATTAATTCTAGTTGTAATTTTTCCAATTCCCGATTTGATTTCCGAGTTGATGATTTCAACCGGAGCTATCATCTTGTAAAAATCATATCAAATCGTAGAAAAATAAAAAAAATACTCGGTCGGCGCCTACGCGACCGTATCGAAAAGATCTACAACTTTTGTGTTTTCACCGAAAGCTAAATCAATTCTTTTCCTGGCCAAAAAGTCCCCCTAAAGTCACGAGTTACTATTCATCATCTTCTCCAAGACGATTTCGGCCACTAATGCTTCTCCCAAGATTTTGTCACCTCACCCAACGTCCTACAACCTCAACCAACTACAAATACACATATATTAAGGGTTCTAAACATCCTAGAACCCAAAACCACCAATTAATTTAGGTTAGAACCTAAGTTGCACAAATTGAAATATTATTGGGGTTTAATTGTTTTAACTCCCCAAAACCCGTTTTATCCACGATAACCCACCCCAAAACCTTTAGGGTTTGTTTATACCAAACTACGGTATGAGATATTTATGCAAAAAGATAAATAAAGCAAGTAAACACTTGCCTCGTGGATAAAATCCGACGTCCTCGAGTCGAATCCGGTGGAGTTGGCCCGAGATCTCCATTTTCTCCTGCTCTTTCTCCTTCCTCTCTCTCTTCTCTCTCTTTTCTTTCTTTCCTTTCTCTTTTTCTCCCTCTCCCTCTCTTTATAAAGAAAGAAAAGGGTTATACCCCTTTAAACCCAAAAATGACTCGTTTACCCATTTACGAGTTACTTTTACCTCTAAAATTCCCCGAAGCTCAATTTCGACAATCGGACACTCTTTTTCGACTATCTCAGACATTCTGAGACTCATGGCGCAGTCTAAATTTCCATCTGAGGTACTTGATCGCAAATCACTATTCCAACCCAAAATAAATAAATGCGGGTTTTCCAATTAAAAATATTACCTCGTATCGCTTTACTCAACGGCGACATATAATTAAAATATTTTGACCTATTTAGTCCCAAAAATAATTACAGCACCCATCGAAAATCATTCAATCCTCGAAAATCCCAAAAATTACTATTTAGGAAAATTCGCCAAATTCCCAATTTATATTTAATTATGGAATTTAATTGTCTCCAAAAGGGCGGGTTGTTACATACTCCCCTCCTTACAACGGAATTTCGTCCTCGAAATTCAGATATAACCTACACCATCCAACTAGGATCCCTACGAATCCTAAAACCTCAAGGGAAGGATACTAACCCGATGGTTCCCAACCATATGCTACACGACTACCGCGATCGTAAAGTGACTCTAATACGTCACATAATACCCATCATCTATAATGCCTATCGGCATGAATTTCAACCTTATATACTATGCCCATTCTATTTCAGGCGGTATATAAAACCATCTTACCAAGGTGCCCATACACCTTTCAGACTTGTGCATATTTGCACATCCGTAGTGAACGTCTGACACCTAACACTCTCTCCCAATAAGGATCTCCATTCCTCGGCATAATACTCATCTATGGGTCCTCCCAACCCACAAAAATTCAATCCTCCTAACCTCGATGCCACTAACTCTCGCGAACCTACATCCTACTAATGCTACGGTCTAAGCGTTACCCTACTTAAGCGAAACGAGTATCCTAAATATGTCCCTAGTGCCCAAGGCCTCTCTCGAATCCCGACATTTGCTTGGTTTCGTGCGTGGGACGTCTCGCAAAGCGAAATCCAGACAAGGAACCCTCCCGTTACACTACTCCCTTGCGTTGTCGGTCATCGAGATATAACGACCTAAGGCACACAAGCGGAACATCCTAAATCCTGCCTACGCTCATCCTACAAACGCATTTCTACTATCTTATCCTTCCGCCCATACGGAAGGAAACCTAATCAATCGAAGTGCCCACTTTCTGTAAAAGTGTCACGTACACAATACCCAAAACATACCTTCTCACAATTTGCCTTTTCATTAAGGCTGGTTATTATCCTCAAACCAATTTCTCTAAGTCCAACCTCATCCACCCACTTATGGCGAGGGGACCACTTTAGTGCTTTTCCATAGCACAATATCTCCATAAGTATATCAATATCATGTGGCTCATAGCCTATAGTGGTTCATCCACACTATAAGACCTTTCCACAAAATCAACATCCTTGCATCCCATAACAGCTCTCAACTCCCGACGCCGTTAAGAGTCATGTGTGGAGCGTCTCGTAAAGCGAAATCCAAACAAGGAACCCCTCCACACATTAACCCTTGACTTCGTTGGTTATGGAGTTCCGTTATTTCAACATGCCACCGGGATATCCCTATCCCCTAATCCAACAAAAAGGTGGTCTGAACTCCTATCTCTAACTAAGAGTCATACCACCCTGCGCTCGCACTCATTTTTAAGTCCTTGCGCAAATAGTAATGAGCTGTATCTTACAGCTCAACAGAAATCCTGCGGCCTTAAATCATATATATAAGGTCGCCATATACCCAAATCACGAAAATGAAACCTCTATTCATCGAAGTTTCGTATCCCACAATAAATAAGGTGAACTCAACCTATATCTAGGTGAGACACCGGAACAATAACCTGTTCCCTCCAGTAACCATGGACACGATAGACTTGCCATTCTTAGCCTGCTATCGCTCCAAAAATACCATCATCTTATACAGTATATATAAAATATAAACACCCACCTCTTATGACGAGTGAAGGAAAACAAAATCCTGCTATCGCGGAAAAATACATAGACATACATGATATTATGTTATCGTGATCGCCATAACTCAAATTACACACCTGATTCTAGGGCTAACTAATACCGCGACTTTATCTAACCACGTCAAATATACCTCCTCGATTGAGGTAAAACTCATAACAACAACTTCATTTTAACAAATTCCCCAGGTGGATGTCCAACAATGGGCTCCTCGAACATACCCATTCTTTAATGAGCCCATCCTTCTTGGAAAGGACACATTATTCATTGCACCTAACTCACTTAGGTACAAGGTTCACTTCGCCATAATACTCTTTATTCACTGTCGGCCTCTGGCTGAATCTTAGGTGAATAATTCCCAAAACAGCATTCTTCTCATCCTGCTGATTCATGGGGATTCACAGTTAGAACTATCCGTAAGATCCCTTTCGAACCCTCAATTTCAATGAGGAATTCGGCTTTAGTACCACTCTCTACTTGAGTGGTACTGCGGTACTCCTAACTACCATTATTTAGTAGTCGCCACCGAAATCCTTAGCAATTGCCACAAGGAGAGTGACCTCTACTAAGGTCCTCATCCCAACCTTCTACCAGCTGCTCCACCTAAGCCTCACCTCCTGCTACGATCCAAGCTCCGCACACGATTCTCAAACGAGCACGCAAAAGATTTCTATAATTTCATAATATGGCAGGAGAACGAAATATCACAAGAGAACTCAATGATTCTAATCCAGAGTCTCTATATCAAATCGAGAGCAACGCTGAAAGCGTAGTACATCCGCACAGATTCCTAAGGACACTAGAACCTGATGCTCAAATACCATTTGTAACAACCCGCCTAATGGGATACCGGGCGATCACTCCTATATCAAATTAAAACAGGAATCACATATGGATCATTCTTAGCATCACTGTCAAAAAATCCATTTAATTACTAATATCCTATTAGTCAAGCGTTAAAAACTTTTACTTAACTATTCTTTTTAAACCATTAAAATAAAACATCCACAAGTTAATGCGTAAATGAAACTAAAATAAATTAAAATAACCGAACACTCGGTTCAAATTATACAACCATATCGAATGTTGTACTGAAAGAATAAATAAATGCAATTGAGCCATTGGCTCGAATGTTTATACAGTACCTCCAATCTAGAGTACAACGATGGAAGCGGCTATCAAAAATATGCACGCATCAACAGCTGTTGCAGCTGACGTCTGACTCGAAAGAAGTGTCATCCAGGCGTCCCTGTGTCTGGACACATATATATATATATATATATATATATATATATATATATATATATATATATATATATATATATGTATATATATATATATATATGTGTATATATATATATATATATATGTGTATATATATATATATATATGTGTATATATATATATATATGTGTATATATATATATATATGTGTATATATATATATATGTGTATATATATATATATGTATATATATATATATATGTATATATATATATATATATGTATATATATATATATATATATATATGTGTATATATATATATATATAATATAGCAAGAAAGGAAAGTAGATAAACGGGGCAGAGCCCGAGTTTTGAAAATATTTAGCAGGTGAATAAATGCCTTATTATTTTGAAAAAGGTTTTATCTCATATTTAAGTTTGGTATCGCACTCCCAAGAGATACCCCTTACCTCTCCACTAATAGTGCACTCCTAGCACATCCCTCTAAACATCCTTGTCAAGATACCCTGCTAAACTAGGCTACCACCCAATCACTATCAACCCTAGATAGTCCAATCAATGTACTTAGGGCTATACTTCACCCCAGTCTCAACGCTATGCCATGTTCGTGCGTGGGGTGTCTCCCAAAGGGAAATCCAAACAAGGAACCCCCCCCCCCCTCGATATACTACTATGCGGCACGGTCGATAGTCGAGATCCGCCAGTCCCTCAGTACAGAATATATATATCTATATATATTTACATCATATAGTAAATATCAATATAAGAGCACTAAGGATGAAACTTCTCCCTAGTCTCAACACGTTGCCATATTCGTGCGTGGGGTGTCTCGCGAAGCGAAATCCAAACAAGGAACCCCCCTGATACACAACTATGCGGCAAGGTCGATCGTCGGGATCCATTAGACCCTCGGTACTCAATTCATCCATATATATATAATCATATTTTACCATAACCATCCGGATCTATCTCCCGGACTGAGGATTTATATACAAGTATTTATCAATACTTTTCATTTTCTCAAAACTTCCCATTTCCCTTTTTATACTCAGGAAATGTAAATATAAAAGCCAATTCATTATCATGAATTGCTTTACCAAATCATATATTTTTTTAAAAGCCACTTTTATTATCATAAAAATGCTTTTCCTTTATATGTCATCCCATTTCCCTTTTTATACTCAGGAAATGTACCCAAAGCCATTTCCATTATCATGAAAATTCTTTGATCAAATCATGCTTCCACATCCCTTCTTCCATCTGGGAGTGTTACCGAAGCCAAACATTTATCCCATTTCCCTTTTTATACTCAGGAAATGTAAATTAAAGCCAATCCATTATCATGAATTGCTTTAATAAATCTAAGACCTCCACTCCAGGTTTCCCCACTAGACGCGCCCCTAAATGGCTATCATCTTCCAGGGCCTATCTATACAAGACAACCTGGGAACCTGCTTACGTCGGGAAGTGGCCATATTGCCTACGGTAAAGTCAGGACCACACCCAGAATCCCCTAACCAGCGCAGAAAACAAATAACCGCCCATATGGCCTAGGGACTATATCCAACCTGCTCAATAGCCAGGAAGGCTTCACCACAACGTGCGCAACTTCCCTTATGATAGCGATTTAGGGAGGTGTGTAACCATAATTTATCAATTATGAAAATCATTTGTATTTCCATTTTGAAAATATTCATGTTTATATCTTCAAAATCATTTCCATCATATCATATATATATACTTTAATCACCTAGTATATACATATACCATATATTCCTCCTAAAATATATAACCGGCCATAATGGCCTATATCATCTAGCGATGACCATAATCCCAAAGATTCCCTCCAGGAATCACAATCATGCATTCATATAAGCATGATACTAAACCCAAAGTATTTTCTTACTTTAATAAGTAATACATACTTAAATCCCATCTACGGATTCATTTGGATATCTCCAATTATACTAATTCACTCTAAGTGAATATACACATATATATACATTCTCAATTCCTTAAGTCCTTTAGGACTTAACACTCTATAATACTCTAATTTAGAGGGCCCTTAAACTTTAAACTCAAAGAGGAGAAATAATCCTAATCTCCAAAATCTTGGGCTAAAAACAGGGCACCGGTCGACCGCGGGTTGTAAATAAGCCTACGAAACAAAGCAGTAGGCCCTTTCTCCTTGACGCGGTCGACTGGCCTTAGGGGCGCGGTCGACCGGTCAGACCAGGTCCTCAACACTAATATCCTCAAATCCTCCATCCAACAACCCGACTTCATTATCGGGGTTTATAAACTACCCCAAAAATTATCCCGAACATCTACGCAATTAATTCTAGCTGTAATTTTTCCAATTCCCGATTTGATTTCCGAGTTGATGATTTCAACCCGGAGCTATCATCTTGTAAAAATCATATCAAATCGTAGAAAAATCAGAAAAATACTCGGTCGGTGCCCACGCGACCGTATCGAAAAGATCTACAACTTTCGTGTTTTTGATGAAAGCTAAATCAATTCTTTTCTAGGCCAAAAAGTCCCCCTAAAGTCACGGGTTACTATTCAATGTCTTCTCCGAGACGATTTCGGCCATTAAAGCTTCTCCCAAGCTTTTGTCACCTCACCCAATGTCCTAAAACCTCAACCAACTACAAATACACCTATATTAAGGGTTCTGAACATCTTAGAACCCAAAACCACCAATTAATTTAGGTTAGAACCTAAGTTCCACAAATTGAAATATTATTGGGGTTTAATTGTTTTAAGTCCCAAAAACCCGTTTTATCCACGATAACCCACCCCAAAACCTTTAGGGTTTGTTTATACCAAACTATGGTATGAGATATTTATTCAAAAAGATAAATAAAGCAAGTAAACACTTGCCTCGTGGATAAAATCCGACGTCCTCGAGTCGAATCCGGCGGAGTTGGCCCGAGATCTCCATTTTCTCCTGCTATTTCTCCTTCCTCTCTCTCTCTCTTCTCTCTCTTTTCTTTCTTTCCTTTCTCTTTTTCTCCCTCTCCCTCTCTTTATAAAGAAATAAAAGGGTTATACCCCTTAAAATCCAAAAATGACTCGTTTACCCAATTACGAGTTTCTTTTACCTCTAAAATTCCCCGAAGCTCAATTTCGACAATCGGACACTCTTTTCCGACTATCTCAGACATTCTGAGACTCATGGCGCAGTCGAAATTTCCATCTGAGGTACTTGACCAAAAATCACTATTCTAACCCAAAATAAATAAATGTCGGTTTTCCAATTAAAAATATTACCTCGTGTCGCTTTACTCAACGACGACATATAATTAAAATATTTCGACCTATTTAGTCCCAAAAATAATTACAGCACCCATTGAAAATCATTCAATCCTCGAAAATCCCAAAAATTTCTATTTAGGAAAATTCCCCAAATTGCCAATTTATATTTAATTATGGAATTTAATTGTCTCCAAAAGGGCGGGTTGTTACAGTCCATTACCAGCAGAAGGCAAGAGAGTGGGCTACGGGAGTTTTGAGAGTAGTAGAGAGAAGTTAAAAGAGGTTCCACCAAACCATCTTCCTTCACCAGCATTTTGGAAGGAAATTGTGACCGGAAAGAAGATAGAGAGCCAACCTTGACCATCAACAACGAATTAGAACATCGGATTTAAGGCAAGTGATTTGATGTCATTAATTAGAATGAATATTTCCTTAATGTTTAGTGTAGAAACCTTATGCTTTGAAAGTTTTGGAGAAAACCCAATGGGATTGTTTTAGAAACTCTTAATTTTGGTTAGGAATTTCATGTAGAATGATTTTGAACGAAATTGGGACCCTAAAACTTAACTTGGATGATTTAAAAACGAATGTATGATGAGTATTTAGGTATAATAAAATTATGTGTTCATATTCATAGGGTTTGGGGTAATTTTTGGGGATTTATGATAATTTCATGTTGATTGGGAGGATTTGACCCCAAAAATATGTTAAGAAGCGACCTAGGAGTACTCAGAGTAGTTTAAAAACATAAAAACGTTATTGGGATGATTTTAGAATGGAATTAGAGAAGAGAAAAATGAAGAAAAACGAGTTGGAAAATTTATGGGCGTATTCTGCCATCTCGTTAGAAGACATGCCGAGGTCGTTCGAATGACCTCGTTCGAACGAGCTTCTAACGAGATGACAGTATCCCTTCTAACAAGTTTGTTCGAAGACTTTGTTTGAATGACACTCGTTCGAACAACCTCATTCGAACGAGATTTCTAACGAGTTGATAGAATGGCCTTTTAGGCCTGATTTTATTTCAAACTTCCAGTAGGCTTATTTTAATCGAGTGTTAACTCACCCTAGTTGACTAGTGGGTATAGTTGTGAGATTGGAGTACGTTGAGGATTAAAACTTAGAATTTTGTAGTAAATCGGATGACATTTATGGGCTAGGGAATAAGTACCTAAAATTACGACGTGAGAGGGGTTGACAACTTTTAAAGTATATTATTCGGGGATTTGTAAACGTGTAACATTTAATGACGATATAGGAATGTAAAATATACCTCTATTGATATTATAAGATATCTAAGATGTGTGAATGCTTAGTATATGTGGTTATCTGTGTATAACATACCTACCATACTTGCTATCACGGGAGGTTGGCGTACGATCAGGGCCATCTAATCTTTGTGTGCCTACGGGTGGATTTAGATTGGTTACTCGAGGACATAGGCCAGAGAATAACTTATTGAGGAGTTAATAAGTTTACTGATCATGGGAGCGTAGGTATGTGCATGACCCATGTGATGTGAACCATGTTCGTCTCCATTGTGTGTGATTGTTACTTATCAAAACGGTTCCTAAGTGATTCGGAATACGTGATCCTTACGTACGTGATGTACCGGGATTTGATAGCAGAGTATGTGTGCACCGCAGCTTAGTCTAGGGGTGCCATTACTGTATATTTATTATGAGAATTATATACTGGAACACTGAAATGAACTGTTTATATAAGTACAAATGTGAATTAATGTAACATCTTTTGTAGAGTTAAAAATGGGAAAACTCTTAGTAATTATTGCAACTAATCCTGAGGAATGAAGGTAAAACTCTATGTTTATATTAAAATGCCGGTAATTTAAACTAAGAATAGTATAGTAAACTCAGATATTTTGTTAGACTAGTTAGTTAGTGGAATAACTAGAATGGGTACGGGTACGTAGGAGTGCACACTTAGTTGAGAGGTGAGGAACTCATGTGAGTGCACACACTATCATGTATTTTATATTCACTGTTTAATGATATTAAACACTTGTTGTATTTTAAACTATTTTCACAATCGGGCTCTGACCCGTTTGCTTTCAAATATATTTTCTTGTAAAAAACGTTTTAGGTGTCAGCCACAAGGACACCAAGCGTAGGAGTTCCATTCCGGTGACGTGTTGTAACTGCTGTGGAAGTTACAAGACCTCGATAGTAGACGCCTCCACTTTCTATCTTGACTGTATTTTAGATTTACTCATCTGTAGGGCATGTCGCCCCTTTTATTTTTGAGACATCCTACTTACTCAGTTTTATTTCAGATTTTGGGTTGTAATTATTTAGTGATTCAGACTCTGTATTCGGTTTTATTCAATATTTCGGATTATTTCCGAGGAGTGTTCCTCCAGATTCATATATTTCTCTATCATTGTAATGTGACTATAATGTGGTTGTGATATCATTATTTCATAATGTAATACTTATTGCATGTTAATCAGATATAATTAAAAATTGACAACTCACTTTTTAAATATTAAGTGGATAGTAATTGTTAAAACGTTTTTCGACAGTAATGCTATGAACTGAACCAACTTGACATTTTGTATTAATTTGAATAAAGGAGTAGCTACCCGGTATTTAATTAGTCGGGGTGTCACAGCTAATACTTAAAATTTATTTTTATTAATTGTTATAGACTTAGAGTTATCTACTTGACAAAGTTTTTATTATTATTTTCCCTTCCGGATAGACCCCAAGCTTGAGGAAGGAGAAATAACCTTGACCCATTGTACTTTTTGACACTGTAACAAAAGTTCCTTTCAGTTACGTATGTTTGGAAAGTTGTTAACGAAGCAAGAAAAACCATGTGGAATATATATATATATATATATATATATATATAAACTACTACTTATCATTTCATGTAGCTATAATATGTAATTTCCCTTTTTTGTATTATAAAAGACATGTGGTTGTAATAAATAATGTATGTCGGGAACCACGATTTGAATAAAGTTCGATTCCAGTAGCAATTTTCTCTTTTAATTATGTACAAATATCATGACTATTTTGGTTACCACTAATGCATGTAGAAATTTTGCATATGGCAAGTTGGTATCAGAGCGAGTACCAGATTTTATACTCCTATACGGGACTTTATACTATTATATAGAGTTATTTTAATTTCGTAACCTCTTTATAGTATTGTAACACTAAAATTCTGTCTTGCAGATATGAACATCTGGGATATAATTTATCGAAACATCTATGGAATCATCCAGGAGAATTTTAGTCAAACTATAAAAGGTTACAAAAAACTCTGTAAGGTGATTCGTGACGTAGATCGAGAATGGGTGGTAACGATACCTGGGATCAAGCACACCTATTTTTAAGTCGGCTTATAGACGAGGGACATGCTACCAAGAAAGCCCGTAGGTACTCTGAAGACCACGAATTTATGCACTAAGTAATTCACTTGGCTTAGAATCTAGCCGTTGAAGAAGAACTTTATATGACTCCTACCTTATCCCCTGATAATTATGGATCAGACGAGACGTACTGAAAATTCCCCCATCATTATCCACCTCTAACATCGGAGGCTTAGAATCGGAGATCCACTAAGTCTTACCCCAGGTATTCTGAAAGAAAGAAGGAAGAAGAAAAAGGAACGTAGATAAATAATGAAATGAAAGAATGTGTGTTTTTTATTGTGTGTAGTGTGATATAGTGGTGATAGCAAAACGACGGTCGTGTTACATGTAAAATAGTTATTATGATAGCTATGTGTGTGTGTGCTTTTATTAGTTCCTAAATTTTGCCTCACATAGGAACTCAATGTCATCCATCATAACATGAATCAAATAATTAGTTTTCTTATGTATAATACATTTTTTAGTTTATTTTCTAGTTTTTATCATATAGGATGGTGAAAACATGAACCACAAAAGCACCAACAAGAAGAACGCAATAGTATTAGCATGTTTGACTAACTCCTCCTAATATTACTAGAAACATAATGCAATGCTTACAAGAACTAATGGCATTAAACCAACTGCAACAAAATATCCCACATCCACATGCAATAGGTACTAAAATATCCTCTGAAGCTCAAAGAATGAATTCCCTAAAATAATTTCTTCGATAAAGACCCCTAGTATTCTACGAAAAAATAAATCACACGAGACAGAACAGTGGTTTAGGCAGACCGTAAAGGTACTAATTGTAGTAGGTATAGTACCTTAACTTGGGGTAGGTTTAGCAGCTTATCTTTTCGAAGGAGAAGAAGATCGTTCATGGCAGTCAGTAGAGCGCATTCCAAATGTCGAGGGATTGACGTAGGCGCAATTAAAGGAGATATTTAACAAAAATTATTTTTCAGAATTAACAATAGATTAATTAACGATGGATATTCTGGGATTACAACAACAATAGATGACAATAGCTCAGCTCGAGGCATGGTTCATGGAATTGTCCTAATACACGCATGAATATGTGAACACGGACGCAAAAAAATGCAAGCACTTAATAAGCGGACTGAAGGCTAGCATTAAGATGCCCCTAATACCTTTACAGTTTCGAGGCTTTGGAAAAATTATATAAATATCCACCCTCATTGAACGAAACTTGGCATCGAATGGGATTTCCCAAAATCCATCCCCGATCCCCAGAAATAATTACATTAACCAAAATTCCAATAGCAAGATCAGGGACCTCCCCTTTTAAAAAAAATGGCCGTATGTACAGTCAAAAACACCATAAGGATAGTAGAGACACGATCCATTGTAATGAATGTAATGAACCCGTTCATATCATTCTTTAGTGCTCAAAACTTCATAAGCCCAACCCCAACACGTCCCAATCATCCCCAGGAAACAAAAGTAGAACTTCTAATTTTCATAAACTCCCATTTCCATCTCCTAAATGAAGGTTCCCAGTCCCAAGGGAAAAATCTACTTACTCACGACCACCAAGATTCATACATGGAATGAAACCATCATTAGGTAGTAGGATGCAGGGTCGAAATTTTACAATTTTACCAACTCTAAACTCGAATAATCATGATGTTGTCGAAGGTAATATCTCTTTTCAAAATTTTTAGCACATATATTAATTGATTATGTATCCTCACACTCATTTATTAGTACTAAATTAATGGAATTACTGATAATCATGCCCATTCCTTTAGATTATCCCACATCTATAGAAATGCCAATCTACAACATATTACTATTCAATTAAGTGTGCAACAAGTGAATGATAGAAATCGAAACGGGAGTTCTTTCCATAGATTCGATAGTACTTGATATCAAGGGATTTGATCTTTTCATCGGAATGACCGTTATGTTAGCAAACTTCGGTCATGTTGACTGTCATAAAGAGAATATGAGTTTTAGGAACTCTCAAACCGAAACATTCTTTTTTCAGGGCCGACACTCCAAATTTATATGACATGTCATATTATGCTCTTTCAATTTTAGACAAGTATGAGGACGTTTTTCCAGGAGAATTACCCATTATTCCCCCGCCAAGAGAGATAGAATTTGTAATCATCCTATTACCTCCATACCGAATGGCGCCATTAGAATTATGAGAACTCAACACCCAATTTGATGAATTATTATAAAAAGGATTTATCCATTTAAGTACATCCCCTTGGGGAGCCCCAGTGTTATTCATCAAAAAGAAAGATGGAACATTTTGTTTGTGCATTGACTATCGCAAATTGAATCAAGTCACAATCAAGAATAAGCAGCCCTTACCATGAATAGGGGATTATTTTGACCAGTTATGAGCCACGAAGGTATTTTTAAAGATAAATTTAAGGTTTGGATATCATCAATTACGAGTGAGAGAAGAAGATATACCCAAGATTACATTTAGAACTCGAAACGGATATTTTGAATTTTTGGTCATGTCCTTTGGACTAACAAATGCACCTGTAGCTTTTATGGATGTAATGCATCGGGTATTCCGATCATTTTTAGATCAATTCATAATCATATTTATAAATGATATTTTAATATATTCTAAAACCAAGGAAGGCCACGAGCAATATTTACAATTATAATCGAGACTTTATGCCAACAACACCTCTACGCAAAGAAAAGTAAATGCGATTTTCTAATGACGAAAGTAAAGTTCCTAGGACATGTTATTACCTAATTAAGAATACAAGTTGAACAAGCAAAAAACATGGGGGTAGTTGAGTGGCGGCAACTTTCTACTGTCATATAAATTCGAAGTTTCTTAGGACTTATAGGTTATTATAGACGTTTTGTGGAAGGATTCTAAAAAATTGTATTACTATTAATGAAGTTAACTCGCAAAGATGCACGATTCAAGTGGACGGACGAATGTAAACAAGAATTTCACACATTGAAGGAGAAATTAACAACCACCCATATGCTTACTATACCCTCTAGTGATGTTAGTTACGAGGTATACATTGATGCCTATTTGAAAGGATTAGGGTGTGTACTTATGAAACTAGGAAAGGTAATATAATATGGGTCTCGTCAATAAAAGACTCATGAATATAACTATCTAGTCTACGATTTAGAACTGGCCGCAATAGTTTTCGCATTAAAAATTTGAAGATATTATTTGTACGGAGAAGAGTTTCAAATATTCTTAGATCATAAAAGTCTTAAGTATATATTTATCTAAAAGGACTTAAATATTCAACAACAATGATGGATAGAATTTTTAGAGGATTATAAATTTTGGTTATAATATCACCCCTGCAAAGGCAATTTAGTAGAGGATGTACTGAGTCAAAAAGAAAGCGAAAGGTTAACAAAAAAAAATCATATGAAGTTATGAATACCATATGAGAATATAATCTACAACAGGCAAATGCAAAAGCTCCAATTATTCTCAAAAATATTATTTCATATCCAACTCTTTAGAAAAGGATCGTAGAGAACCAACTAGCTGACAATTTCCTTAAAGTCAAGCAAAAAAGGTAGAAAGTGGAGAAGGAATGAAAGATTAGACTTATAGGCATGAAGGAGGACTAATAATTTGTAACTGAATATGCATACCTTCCAATCCCTCTTTAAGAGAAGAAGTGTTATAAAAGGTGCACCACTCCAAGTTCATCATACATCCAGGGAACACAAAAATGTATCACAATCTTAAAGGACACTATTGGTGGAAAGGAATGAAGCAAGATGTTAATAAGTTTGTAGCAAAATGCTTGACCTTCCAATGAGTAAAAATTGAACATCAGAGCCCTCAAGGATTGTTACACCCCCTCCTTATCCTAGAGTGTAATGGGATCATATTATAATGGACTTCGTCAGTGGTTTACCTAGGACATCTCAGGGTTATAAGTCAATCTGGGTAATCGTGGATCGCTTAACTAAATCCACACATTTTTTACGAGTTAGAACTACTGACTCCTTCCAACGACTCAATGAGTTGTACATTCGAGATATCATTAGACTCTGCGGAGTACCTGTATCCATAGTATCAGACCACTACTCTCGATTTATGGGACATTTTGGGCAAACATTATAACACGCTATGGGAACCAAACTACATTTGAGTAGAGTTTTCCACCCACAAATTGATGGACAGTCCGAAAGGCAAGTCCAAACACTAAAGGATATGTTGAGAGCATGTTATTTAAATGCAGTAGGAAATTGAAGTGTTCATTTATCACTAATTGAATTCTCCTACAATAACAATTACTAAGCTCTGAAAATAGTAGCTTTGGACTTGAAATAATAGAGGAAACAATCGAAAAGATACACCTACTTATAGAAATACTACATGAAGCCCAATATTGACGAAGAAAACTACGCAAATCAGGGAAAACCCTTTCAATTTTAGGTGAAACATCAGGTGTTTTTAAAAATATCCCCGAGAAAAGGAATCATACAATTCATAAGGAAAGGAAAATAGCATCATGATATATTGGACCCTTAGAAATTATCGAACGACTAGGGAAATTAGCATATCATTTAGAGCTACCCACAAAATTATCAAAAATATACTATGTGTTTCACCTATCATAATTACATAGATACATACTTGATCCTCGACATATCACCACGTGGAAGGGACATCTATGCAACCCAATCACGACTTTAAGGAGAAACCCAATAAGATTTTAGACTCCCAAGATAATATCTTTGCTACAAAACCATTCTAGTTAGTCAAGGTCCTTTGGAAGTATTATGGAGCCGAAGAAGGCACATGGGAAACTAATGATGTAATGAAACAACGTTATCTTGAACTATTTAAAAGTAATTTCGAGGACAAATTTTATTCCTGATAGGAAGATTGTAACAACCCAAACATTTGGATACACTATGTTATGACTATTCACACCCAGATTCGAAAAACGTGACTACCCAACGAAATAAACCTACAAATATCCTATACTGGTATGCGACCTAATAGAACTAGTAGATTTATTAAGTACCCAAATACATAACAAAGAAAAGTAAAAAATTACCTAGACGACCCTTAAGTTACAAAAAATTCCAAAAAGGACCCTAGAAAATTTCAAAACTTTATTTTAACCTTATAAACCAACCCTAACCCTAAAACTAATTTACATAAATAACCTATAACATTGGAAATTACTATAATTACCATTAACTACCATTATAAGTTTGTAAAATTACACTTTCTCCCCTAAAACTTTCAAAAGTACATGAAAAAACCAAGATACATAAGTCTAAAATACTTAAGGACAAAAACTATAAACCTAAATAAACTCACAAAGCCCCCTGCTGAGTTGGAAGTCACCTAGGCAGACACATAAGTTGTGTGGCACATGGAATCACATGTAAACCATTGGTTCCCATCATCCCTTACACTAAAACTCCCATAAAAACCATTTAAATTGACCTCCCAATCCACTAATAACCTATCCTCCATCCCCTTATAAAGAGCTCTAGTTACCACTGTAAAAATGTACTTTTTCACTGCTCAAAATCAAAGCTCAAATTTAGAAAAAAAAAATAGTATTCTGTCACATTATGTATTAAACTTAGTTCTCATGATTTGGTTGGGTTTCTGCACCAACCTAGATGCATTTTTAGAAGTTACAAGTTAAGTGTGACACCCCGCCTAATTAATACCGGGTGATCAGTCCTAAATCAAGTTAGAACAGGTTTCTCATTTGGTCCATTCTTAGCATCACTGTCGTTTATTAAATTACTAACCACCTAAGTGAGAAAAATAGACTGGTGTCAATTTTTATCTTTCATTAATTAAACTAAAACCCATGCGGAAAATAAAGCAATATAACCATCACAGATAATTGAACTAATCATTCCACAAGTAAAAATAATTAACCGAGTAAACCATCGGTCCAAATCATAAATCCCATAAAGACAAGAATAAAATCCCAACAAGTCTAAGAAACAAATAAATGGAAAGTGAGCGACATGCTCGAATAAATAATAATGAGTCTCTACATTATGAATGAAAGGAAGAGGCGTCTATCAAAGGTCCCGCAACATCCACATATGCTGCAGCAACGGAGATTCCTGGAATTGAGTCAAGTCTGGCGTCCCTGTGGCTGGACACCTAAAAGGTTTTTAAAAAGTTTTTATAGCAAGGGTTAGTACCCAAAACATTTGAAAACATTTACCAAATGATTAACTTGCAGTAATAATAAATATGCATGCTCTTCATATTTTAGTTAGTGTCGCACTCTCTTGAGAACTTCCTTGCCCCTCCTCTAATGTGCACCACTAACGCTTTAATTATCACCTAGTTATCTATCTCATGACTAGATAATTATTAAAGTCTCCTTATACACCTCCCCTACTCTAACCTGAGTAAAATGTGATTATGATTTTTAAGTCATTAGTAACATCAACTTAATTAAATCATTTCCCTTTTTAATTCATATAACTACTCCACTCGTTATACATATACAACCACAAATGCTTGTATTTATTTAGTCCGTATATAATAATCACCCTATTATATACTTAGAATATTGCAGCATTCACACACACACTGGAATACATAAACCACTAATATCCACCCGAGTAAAAGTACTCCCCGGATATAATTTCTCTAAAGTGCTAGTACACTAGGTATATTCACATATCCTAGTTATCCAAGTTAGAATCTCTCACTAACTTGGTTTAGTATACGATTGGAGGCGGTCATATTCCTTCCCGGAAAGTGAGATGCCCCTCACCCCCTGTAATGGACGCTATGACCTGGGAATCTACTCGCCCTACTCCTCAAGCTAGGGGATTCATCCACTGCGCGTAACCTCCCCCCCTATAGCACTAGAGTATAAAAATATCTAACCACTGATATTAAGGCATACACTATATATATATACTATCACACACCGTATATATATATATACATATATAAAAATGTTCTAGCTACACCGTGTACCAAACCCGTGACACAAGCCTATTCCATTTTTATTATGAGGTTATTACCCAACTCGAATTATTAATTAATTTGCACATTAATAATTTCAGTTACTTTTGATGTTGCCCTCACCATTTAATTGGACTAAATCTCATAGCCCGAATTAACCTCACCCGAGTCTAAATCCCGACTCTAAATTTCTTAGTCCATTACTACGTAATATAATTTACCTCGATGTCACTCAACCAATTTTGACGTGTCATCCAAATTTCTCCTCCCATTTCCTAATTAATTCACTCACATTTAATTAGGTAACCCCATGCATTAATTTCTCCACAATAATTAATTGCATAACAACTTTTATATAAATTTCTTCTTATATAAATAAAACTGGGCGAACTGTCAGTTTCTGCCGACCGTCGATCGATCGACTTCATGGCGTCGATCGATCGATCGAACAGGTACTCGTCTTCTTCGCGAAGACGGACAGCCATGGGCGAAAATCTGCAAACCCTAATTTCCTTCTACACTGAAACTAAGTCTCTTTTAGCATATGTACATATTAGGAAACTCATTAAGGATCTCCAGATTATTCAACCACATCAATAATTCGTCCATTAACTCAAATTTCTAAATTTGGGGAAAGTTTCATCATTAACCCTAGGTCCATTTACACCCCAAATTTCATCATCAAATTCGTTTCCAAATATGCAGATAACATTCTTATCAGATATGCAATAACTCACCATTATCAGATTTTATAAGAAACATCACCCCAAATTTCGTAAATCAGAATTGTTGTTTTCAAAATCCCATGTTCATTCCATTAACACCCAAAAACGGATTTCTACATAATCACTACACATGAATATGAATCGAAAACAGATTTAATGCTATTGCAAGTTATCCACTTGCCTTAAGGTTCGTAGAGTCTGAATTGGAGCTAAATCCCAAGGTTGAAGATGACCTTTGATGGCTCTCTTTGATCCCCAATTTGGCTTTGGCTGCTGTTAGGGTTTCCTAACCCTTAATTTGCTTTCTCTAATTAAGTTCAGCCACCCCCTTATTTCTTTTTATTAGATTAATTAACTTAATCCCGTTTTTTGACTAATGGGCCAAGCCCAAGTGACCCAAATGTCCCCGAGTGGGCCCGGCTATGTCTAAAAACGTCCCGTGACCCGTTCACTCCCCGGGTACACTTTTCCGACTAACTCGGCCCATCCGGACTCAACTGTACCCTCAGAATTTGCATCCGAATTAATTTATAAAAATACTTATCCCCCACCCCATATAGTCTTATACCGACTTTCGGATGCGATAAGTACATACCTCGTCATTAATACTCTAGACGACATAATTACATTATTACTATTCACTTAGTAAATAAGTTTTCCCTAAATATTAACCATTCAATCCCAGATTAATATTTATATACATATTTATGTTCTAATTAATTCATTAAATTACAACACACTAAGTAATTTAAAATCTCCGAATTAATTAAATTAAATGTACCAAAAATACGGGGTGTTACATACTCCCCCCCTTATAAAGGAATTTCGTCCCCGAAATTAGATCGTACCTGCGTTGAAAAGTTCTGGATATTGTTCCCGCATATCCTCCTCTCGCTCCCAGGTAGACTCGTCAACATTGTGATGACCCCACTGTACTCTAACCAATGGAACAACCTTGGATCGTAATTTCCGCTCACTATGATCCAGAATTGCTACCGGCCTCTCCTCATACGAGATGTCTGGCTGTAAGTCGATCTCCTCGAGTGGAATATGCCAAAAGGCTCTCTCGCTCCTTCGATATTTCTTCAGCGATGTCACATGAAATACATCGTGTATCCGCTGAAGATGATCTGGTAATCCAAGTTTATACGCCACCGGTCCCACCCTCTCAATAATAGGGAAAGGTCCTACGTATCGCGGTGCTAACTTACCCTTCTTTCCGAACCTCATCACCCCTTTCATAGGGGATACCCGGACTAAAACCTGGTCCCCAACTTCTAGCTCCACATGTCTTCGAGAAGCATCAGCATAACTCTTCTGCCTGTCCTGAGCTATTCGAATCCATCCTCGAATCAACTCTATCTTGGCAGATGTCTCCTGGACAATCTCCGGCCCCAAGAGTTTGTTGTCCCCCACCTCTAACCAACAAGCGGGTGAACGACAAGGTCTCCCGTATAGTGCCTCAAACGGTGCCATCCCAATTGTGAATTGGTAAGAGTTGTTATACGCAAACTCTACCAAAGGAAGATATTTCTCCCATCCTCCCTCGAAGTCCAAAATGCACATTCTGAGCATGTCCTACAGCATCTGATTAACCCTCTCAGTCTGTCCGTCAGTCTGTGGGTGATACGCTGTACTCAAGCGCAACTTCGTGCCCATTGCCTCCTGAAAGCTCTGCCAAAAGTGGGCAACAAAGATTTTGTCTCTGTCGGATACGATATTTATCGGCACTCCATGCAGCTTAACAATCTCTGCTATGAATAGCTGTGCATAACGCATCGTCTCAAAGTCTGTGCGAACCGGCAAAAAGTGGGCTACCTTAGTCAACCGATCCACAATAACCCATATGGAGTCGTGACCCTTCTGCGATACCGGTAACCCTGTGATGAAGTCCATGGAGATGCTCTCCCACTTCCACACGGGAATTTCTAACGGCTGTAGCATCCCTGATGGCCTCTGGTGGTCAACTTTCACAAGCTGACACGTGGCACACTTCGAAACAAACTCCGCTATGTCCCGTTTCATCCCTGCCCACCAATACTGCCTCCTCATATCTTGGTACATTTTATCCCCACCGGGATGTACTGCAAATTTCGAACCATGGGATTCTGTCATAACTGCGTGATTCAAGTCCTCATCCTCTGGTACCATTAACCTCCCATTAAAACGTAGGCCTCCTTCTGAGCTAATCGAGTAACCCTCTGCTCCCTCAGCTAACAACTGGCCCACCCTATCCCGGCAAATCTGATCCTCTGCCTGAGCCTTCACAACCCGCATAATGATCTCGGGTGTGATGGACAAAGCCGACATGCAAGCCTTTGCTACGTCGTCCTCATATTGAAGCTCTCTCCACTTCGCTTTCCATACCTCCGATATTTCCCCAGTCGGTCTTCTGCTCAATGCGTCTGATACTACATTGCCTTTACCAGGATGATACTGGATATCAAACTGGTAGTCCTTCACGAATTCTAGCCACCGCCTTTGTCTCATATTCAGATCCTTCTGTGTGAAGAGATACTGAAGTGACTTGTGATCCGTGAATAGAGTAAACTGCTCTCCTAGAAGATAATGCCTCCATATCCTCAAAGCAAAAACGACCGCTGCCAACTCTAGGTCGTGAGTGGGGTAATTCCTCTCGTGGGGCTTTAGCTTCCTGGAAGCATAAGCTATAGCCCTTTCCTCCTGCTGGAGCACACCCCCAAGACCCCGTAAGGATGCGTCTGTGTAAACCCGATACTCTAGCCCTCCCTTTGGCAATGCCAGCAATGGTGCAGATGTCAACTTGTCCTTTAGCTCGTCGAACGCTAATTGACAACTATCATCCCACTTGAAAGGCACCCCTTTCCGAGTCAGATTCGTCAAAGGTCCTGCAATCTTAGAGAATCCTTTAATGAATCGTCTGTAGTAACCGGCCAATCCCAGAAAACTGCGCACCTCGGTCGGTGTCGTGGGTTGTCCCCACTCCCTCACCGCTGACACCTTATCCGGATCCACTGCAATACCCTGATCTGACACGACGTGACCAAGGAACTGTACCTCCCGTAGCCAGAACCCACACTTCTCGAATTTGGCATAGAGCTGATGATCCCTCAGTGTCTGTAGAACCATGCGTAAATGCTCTGCGTGCTCCTTCTCGGTACGTGAGTAGATTAGGATGTCATCAATGAACACGATGACAAACTGATCTAGGTACTCCCTGAAGACCCTATTCATGAGGTCCATGAACACTGCTGGTGCATTAGTGAGCCCGAAGGGCATCACCCTGAACTCATACGATCCATACCGCGACAAGAAAGCGGTCTTAGGAACATCCTCTTCTCGGATACGCAGTTGATGATACCCTGACCTCAAGTCAACTTTGGAGAAGTAAGACGCCCCTCTCAGTTGGTCAAATAAATCATCAATCCGAGGCAACGGATACTTATTCCGTATCGTCACCTTGTTCAGCTCCCTATAATCCACGCACAATTGGAGTGACCCATCTCGTTTCTTCACAAACAACACCGGCGCACCCCACGGCGATGTACTCCGCCGAATAAAACCCTGACCCAATAGTTGCTGAATCTGCTCCCTCAATTCCCGCATTTCTGAAGGGGCCATTCGGTAAGGTGCCCGAGCAATAGGCCTCGTTCCCGGTGCCAAGTCTATAACAAATTCGATTTCTCTGCTGGGTGGTAATCCTGGTATCTCCTGGAATACATCCTCAAAGTCCCTCACTACAGGGATAGAGTTTAAAGGAACTGCCACTTCCTGCGAGGTTTCTTCCTCAATGTAGTATAGATGAGTGGTCGAGCCTCCCTCTGGGCGAGGCATCGTCACAACAAACATCTCCTGTCCCGGAATGGCGAAGATGAGGCTCCCACCGAAGCAATCAATCATGGCTCTATAGTCAGCGAGCCAATCCATACCGATGATCACGTCATGAACATGCATATCTAGTACCAACATGTCCGCAGGTAAAACTAAATCGCCAATCTCCACTCCTACTCTCCGACATATAAAGAATATAAGCGACCCATTTCCCAACGGTGAGTCGACACACGTAACAGTGCTCTCTGCGGTGGCTAACAACCCTAAAGCCTTCGCGAAATGTGTAGCTATAAAGCAATGAGTGGCCCCCGTATCAAACAATACCCGACCCATAGTGCCATGGATAGAGAACGTACCCTCGATCGCGGGCAGCGCCTGCTGTGCTGGAGGATTGGGAACATCCCGAACATTATACACACGCCCGTAGTGCATCTGCCCCTGCTGCTGTGGGGCGGGTGGTGCTGGTGCTGCTGGTGGTATCTGACCCTGTTGCCCTTGCTGGGCACCCTGCTGCTGGCCTCTGTCCCTCTGCGGGCACTCCCTCTTGAAGTGTCCTGGCTGGCCATAGGAGAAACAACGTTTCTGGTCGTCACCCTACCGTTGGCCCTGCTGGCCCTGACGTTGCTGGCCCGGTTGGCCTCCCCCGTTGTTTCCTTAGCCCTGACGGCCCTGAGGAACCTGCTGTTGTTGATTAGGGCCTGGTTGCCCCTGTCTGAACCCCTGTCCTCCCGGTCGGAACCCACCAGGCTTAAACTTCTTAGCCTGATTCCCTTGCTGAATGATGACCTGCTGCTGTGTGCCACTCGTCTCACTGCTAGTGACTGCCTTGCCCTGCTGGCTCGGCTCACCTGCCTTCTTGTTCCCCTTAGTGTGGAAACGATGATCCTGACAATTTATAAGTGCGGCATTAACGACATCTGTATAGGTCACCAATGCCGGGTTTCCAATCAAGTGCTGCCTGATTCTCCAAGACAGACCATCCATGAACTTGGACTTCTTCCGCTCCTCATCGCTCACCTCGTTTGGCACAAAGTTTGCCAAACGGGTGAACTCCTCCTCATATTCTGCCACTGACCTGTCACCCTGTACCAACTCGGTGAATTTCTTTCTCATCTCAGACTCAACTGCTGGAGGGAAGTACTTGCGGTCAAACCGCACCCAGAATTCAGAAATCGGCATCAAATCCCGCTCCTCAACGGTGGTTACGGACTCCCACCACTGTACGGCTGCCCCTGACAGGCGAAAGGTAGCCAGCATCTGTTTCTGCACCTCTGTACCCTCTAACATGCGCAGATGGCGCTGAATGTTCTTCTTCCAGTCACAAGCCTCAACCACATTGGTGCTACCTCGAAACTCAGGTGGGTGACCCTTCTGAAAGGTCTCCCTCACTCGCTGCCAAGATGGTGGCCCCACTGGAGCCTGAACTACTGGAGCCAATGGAGGCGGTGCCTGGGGCTGTGGAAAATGAGCTTCCATAGCTCGCATCGCTGTCTCGACCGCTTGGGCCACTATCACTGCCACCTGAGTGGTGGAAATCAACTCGGGCGGTGGTGGTGGTGGCGGTACCTGTGGCTCCTGTCGAGCCTCCCTCACCTCTTCTCTAGCCTCAGCCCTCTCCGCTCTCTGTCTCTTTGGCGGCATCTGAAATAGATAGAATTGTATAAGTACATAATTTATACAAAAATTAATAGCAGGAATACGATATCTCACAAGCGGAAAATATAATCAACAGTCCTAATAATAGGGCTCTATAACAACCGAACGCTACGCTGAAACGTAGAAAGCCGTACAGATCCTAAGGACTCTAGAACATGATGCTCTGATACCATCTGTGACACCCCGCCTAATTAATCCCGGGTGATCAGTCCTAAATCAAGTTAGAACAGGTTTCTCATTTGGTCCATTCTTAGCATCACTGTCGTTTATTAAATTACTAACCACCTAAGTGAGAAAAATAGACTGGTGTCAATTTTTATCTTTCATTAATTAAACTAAAACCCATGCGGAAAATAAAGCAATATAACCATCACAGATAATTGAACTAATCATTCCACAAGTAAAAATAATTAACCGAGTAAACCATCGGTCCAAATCATAAATCCCATAAAGACAAGAATAAAATCCTAACAAGTCTAAGAAACAAATAAATGGAAAGTGAGCGACATGCTCGAATAAATAATAATGAGTCTCTACATTATGAATGAAAGGAAGAGGCGTCTATCAAAGGTCCCGCAACATCCACATATGCTGCAGCAACGGAGATTCCTGGAATTGAGTCAAGTCTGGCGTCCCTGTGGCTGGACACCTAAAAGGTTTTTAAAAAGTTTTTATAGCAAGGGTTAGTACCCAAAACATTTGAAAACATTTACCAAATGATTAACTTGCAGTAATAATAAATATGCATGCTCTTCATATTTTAGTTAGTGTCGCACTCTCTTGAGAACTTCCTTACCCCTCCTCTAATGTGCACCACTAACGCTTTAATTATCACCTAGTTATCTATCTCATGACTAGATAATTATTAAAGTCTCCTTATACACCTCCCCTACTCTAACCTGAGTAAAATGTGATTATGATTTTTAAGTCATTAGTAACATCAACTTAATTAAATCATTTCCCTTTTTAATTCATATAACTACTCCACTCGTTATACATATACAACCACAAATGCTTGTATTTATTTAGTCCGTATATAATAATCACCCTATTATATACTTAGAATATTGCAGCATTCACACACACACTGGAATACATAAACCACTAATATCCACCCGAGTAAAAGTACTCCCCGGATATAATTTCTCTAAAGTGCTAGTACACTAGGTATATTCACATATCCTAGTTATCCAAGTTAGAATCTCTCACTAACTTGGTTTAGTATACGATTGGAGGCGGTCATATTCCTTCCCGGAAAGTGAGATGCCCCTCACCCCCTGTAATGGACGCTATGACCTGGGAATCTACTCGCCCTACTCCTCAAGCTAGGGGATTCATCCACTGCGCGTAACCTCCCCCCCTATAGCACTAGAGTATAAAAATATCTAACCACTGATATTAAGGCATACACTATATATATATACTATCACACACCGTATATATATATATACATATATAAAAATGTTCTAGCTACACCGTGTACCAAACCCGTGACACAAGCCTATTCCATTTTTATTATGAGGTTATTACCCAACTCGAATTATTAATTAATTTGCACATTAATAATTTCAGTTACTTTTGATGTTGCCCTCACCATTTAATTGGACTAAATCTCATAGCCCGAATTAACCTCACCCGAGTCTAAATCCCGACTCTAAATTTCTTAGTCCATTACTACGTAATATAATTTACCTCGATGTCACTCAACCAATTTTGACGTGTCATCCAAATTTCTCCTCCCATTTCCTAATTAATTCACTCACATTTAATTAGGTAACCCCATGCATTAATTTCTCCACAATAATTAATTGCATAACAACTTTTATATAAATTTCTTCTTATATAAATAAAACTGGGCGAACTGTCAGTTTCTGCCGACCGTCGATCGATCGACTTCATGGCGTCGATCGATCGATCGAACAGGTACTCGTCTTCTTCGCGAAGACGGACAGCCATGGGCGAAAATCTGCAAACCCTAATTTCCTTCTACACTGAAACTAAGTCTCTTTTAGCATATGTACATATTAGGAAACTCATTAAGGATCTCCAGAGTATTCAACCACATCAATAATTCGTCCATTAACTCAAATTTCTAAATTTGGGGAAAGTTTCATCATTAACCCTAGGTCCATTTACACCCCAAATTTCATCATCAAATTCGTTTCCAAATATGCAGATAACATTCTTATCAGATATGCAATAACTCACCATTATCAGATTTTATAAGAAACATCACCCCAAATTTCGTAAATCAGAATTGTTGTTTTCAAAATCCCATGTTCATTCCATTAACACCCAAAAACGGATTTCTACATAATCACTACACATGAATATGAATCGAAAACAGATTTAATGCTATTGCAAGTTATCCACTTGCCTTAAGGTTCGTAGAGTCTGAATTGGAGCTAAATCCCAAGGTTGAAGATGACCTTTGATGGCTCTCTTTGATCCCCAATTTGGCTTTGGCTGCTGTTAGGGTTTCCTAACCCTTAATTTGCTTTCTCTAATTAAGTTCAGCCACCCCCTTATTTCTTTTTATTAGATTAATTAACTTAATCCCGTTTTTTGACTAATGGGCCAAGCCCAAGTGACCCAAATGTCCCCGAGTGGGCCCGGCTATGTCTAAAAACGTCCCGTGACCAGTTCACTACCCCCGGGTACACTTTTCCGACTAACTCGGCCCATCCGGACTCAACTGTACCCTCAGAATTTGCATCCGAATTAATTTATAAAAATACTTATCCCCCACCCCATATAGTCTTATACCGACTTTCGGATGCGATAAGTACATACCTCGTCATTAATACTCTAGACGACATAATTACATTATTACTATTCACTTAGTAAATAAGTTTTCCCGAAATATTAACCATTCAATCCCAGATTAATATTTATATACATATTTATGTTCTAATTAATTCATTAAATTACAACACACTAAGTAATTTAAAATCTCCGAATTAATTAAATTAAATGTACCAAAAATACGGGGTGTTACATTAAGTTTTACATTGGTTTAGCACTAAATAAGGTCAAATAATAAAAAACACCATTATATATTGAGCTTCAATGGTTACCAGATCTGCTACTAGAGGTTCCAAGTCAGTATGCCATAATCAATCTCAATGATCCAAGGAATAGTATGGAATGCTCGAGGAGTAGGGAATAAGCCAACAAAGAGGAGAATTAAAAAACTTTGTAAGAATAATAACCTTTCCTTTTTAGCCATTCTTGAACCTTTGATTGTTAGTTCTAAAATAGAAGATATCAGGAGACTTATAAGTTTTGAGGGCTGTTGCTTTAATAGGTTAAATAAAATTTGGTGCTTCTGGAGACATGGTATTCAATGTGAAGTTTTGGTAGATGGAGATCAAAATTTGCTGCTTAAGCTAGATCATCCAAACTTAAAAAATCAGATTGGAGTCAATTTAGTTTATGCCAAATGCACTAGACTGGAAAGGAGGGATCTTTGGGATTCTTTAGAATATAGCTCTTCTATGTGTACTGATTACCCTCTCATTGTCATGGGGGACTTCAATATAGTTAGTACAAGTACTGAAAGGGCTGGGGGTGCTGATATTGATATTGGGGGTGCTGCTGAGTTTAATTCTTGTTTGATTAGCTGTTCATTGCAGGATTTGGGCTATACTGGATCTAAATTCACTTGGGCTAAAAGTGTAAATGGGAATATGATGTATGAGAGACTTGATAGAGGATTGGTTAATCCATCCTGGTTAGATTATTTCCCTAATACCTCCATTACTCATTTGCATAGGAATTGTTCTGATCATAGCCCCTTATTACTTTCTATTCAAAATCAGTTTGATTCTTCATTTAAACCATTTAGATTTCTAAATATGTGGAGCTCTCATGATGGTTTTATCAATTTAGTCCAAAGCTCTTGGGCAGTAGCTGCTACTGGTAGACATATGGAGGTATTTTCATTCAAGCTTAAAAGACTGAAATCAGCTCTGAAAAGCTGGAATAAAGAGGTTTTTAAAAATGTTTTTGAAGAAATTTCAATTATGGAGGACAAGTTAATCCAAGAAGAGTTAAAGTTAGAATCTGATAATAGTGGAGATCAAAAGCAGAGCTATTCTAAAGCCAAGGCAGACCTCAATGCTGCGATGGCCAAAGAAGAACTGTTCTGGTTTCAGAAATCAAGAAGTGATTGGATAAGTAATGGAGATAGAAATACTAAATTCTATCATGCTCAGGTGCAAAATAATAGAAGGAGACAAGGCATACATGCTATAAAAGATGAGGAGGGCAGAAGCAAAGAGACTAAGGAAGAAATTGCTAACCAGTTTATTTCTTATTTTTCAAATTTGTTTTCTGCAGGGCCTCTTGAAGAAAATGGTATTCTGGAAGTTATCCCAAAGATATTGACAGAGGAGATGAATAGTGCTCTGATTTCTATCCCAGAAGAAGCAGAAATATTGAATGCCATTAAAAATATGAATCAAAATAGCTCTGCTGGATGTGATGGCTATAATGGTTTTTTCTATGTGCAGTGTTGGGATATAATCAAGCAGGATCTTGTGAATGCTATCCAAGCCTTTTTCTTAGGAGCTGATATTCCCAAATCATGGGGTTCTACTATGATTTGTCTTATTCCTAAAGTACATAGACCTATGTTCTGCAAGGATTACAGACCTATAAGTCTCTGTAACTTTAGTTACAAGATAATAACCAAGATTCTTAACTCCAGACTTAGCCCTATGCTTCCTTCTATTATTTCCTGCAATCAATCAGGTTTTGTGCAAGGGAGAAACATTCTTGATAACATTCTATTAGCTCAAGAGATGATGCAATTTATTGATAGAAAAGCAACTGGAGGTAATGTGGTTTTGAAACTTGACTTGGCTAAAGCTTATGATAGAACTTCATGGCATTTCTTAATTAAATCTCTAAGAGCTTTTGGATTCTCAGAGACTTTTATTGATCTAATTTGGAGATGCATTTCTTCCACCTGGTTTTCTATTATTATCAATGGGCAGCCTATGGGATTCTTTCAACCTTCCAGAGGAATTAGGCAAGGGGATCCTATTTCCCCAAGCCTATTCATTATCATGGCAGAAGATTTTAGCAGAGGATTGAATAAGCAGATGTTGGCAGGTTTGATTGCTCCTTTTTCTCATCCTAGAGGAAGTCCATTAATTAGTCATCTTGGTTATGCTGATGATTTAATTATTTTCTCTAGAGGAACAAAGCAAAGTCTTAAAAACCTTATGGCATTCATTGATTGTTATGAGAAGGAATCAGGACAACTCTTTAATAAAGAGAAATGTTGCTTCTCTTTAAGCTCTAAAGCTTCTGTGAATATCAGATCTAGTATTGCATCCTGCACAGGTTTCAAATGTTCTAATGGCTATATGACCTATCTTGGATGCCCTCTGTTCAAAGGAAGAATGAAAGCTATCTACTTTGAATCTCTAATTCAGTCTATTGCAGCTAAAATTCAGAGTTGGAAGTCTAAATTTCTTTCTTTAGCTGGTAGAGTTACTCTGATCCAATCTGTATTAAATTCTATCCCTATCTTTACTTTATTTGCTTTACAGCCTCCTAAATTGGTGACCAAATCAATTATTCAATTGATTAGTTCATTCTTTTGGGGAATAAATAAAGATTATGGGAAAAAATTTCATTGGATCAAATGGGATTCTATTTGTCTTCCATTTAAAGAAGGTGGATTAGGCATAAAAAATTTGGAATATATCAAAGAAGCTTCTAACATCAAATTGGCCTGGAATATGAAGAAGAATACTAGCTTATGGGCTAAGTTTATGAATGCTAAATACTCTAATGTTCCTACTGGAAGTGGATCAATGACTTTTAGAAGAATCAGGTCTGCTTGGAATATAATGGAGACTAATTCTTTATGGTTAGACAATGAGCTGATTTGGCAGCCTTCTTCTACTGGAAAGTTCACATTTTCATCAGCTTATGAGATTATAAGAAAGCATAAATTGTCATCTTTAGCTTTTAACTATATATGGGATCCTAATATTCCTCCTAATATATCTACTTTTATGTGGAAAACTTTATCTAAATGTGTTCCAGTTGAAGAACGTATTCAAAAGGTGGGAGTGAAATTAGCATCAAGATGTCAATGCTGCCATAAAGATGGGGAATCTTTGAACCATCTCTTTTTATCAGGTCCTATAGCTGCAGAAGTTTGGAATCATTTTTGCTGTTTACTGGGAGTTACTCCTAGACCATCCACTATTCATAGCTCGATAATTCAATGGTGGTTACATGCAGGAAATTCTCATATCTCTCAATGGCTTCATAAGATCATTCCAGTCACTATTATCTGGGAAATTTGGCTTGCCAGAAACAAAGCTCTTTTTGAAGGAATATCTATGAGAGCTAACATAATTTCATCTAGAGTGATATCTAGAATTGCAGAGATATTCCATCATTCCAAAATCAAAGGTGGGAGAAATGATGTATGCATGGAGGTTATCAATGTCTTTTCCCTTAATTTCAAGATGATCAAGTCTTCTTTTATATGTATGCCTTGGAAATGTCCTCCAAAAGGAAGATTCAAACTCAACTGTGCTGCCAAGGCAGGGAACAATATGGGATGTGGCTCTATTATTCGAAATGATACGGGTCAATTCATTTGGGCTTTCTCATCTGTTTTATCTACAGATTCATTGATTGAAGCTCAAGTTCAAGCTATTTTGGTTGGGATAAAGGTTTGCAAGGAGAAGGGTATTTCTAATATTGACATAGAAGTAGACTCAGAAAATATGATTCAATGTTTTATTTCTTCTTCTACAGCTCAGTGGCGTATAAGGACTGAAATTTCTGAGATCTATGATTTTCTCCAATCTAATCAGTGCTTCATAAAGTTATGTTCTTCAGAAGCCAATAAAACTGCAGTGTTACTTGCCAATCATGGATCCTATCATCAAAGTTCTGTTAGCTTTCAAAATTATTGTGATCTCCCTAGAGAGATTAGAGCTTCCATTTTAGTAGTTTCAGTAAAGGACTTTGTTTGATTTGGTTGTAAGCCATGTGAGAGGGCTTTTCTCTCTTCTGTTGCAATAAAATTCCTGTTTAAAAAAAAAAAAAAAAAAAAAAAAAAAAAAAAAAGTGGAAAAATTTGTACACTAGTTCTCAGGAGCCTACTGCAATTGCCAATTTGTGCATAAATCAGATTTGTTATGTCAAATCACCGTTTTTATTTTATGGCTTAAAAATTTTCAGAGATGAAATTCTCTCTATAAGCTATAAATTTGAACTTAAAACCAAAACCATTTTATCCTGTTGTTACCCAAAAACATTACAGTAATCATGTTGTGGCTCGAATTTAAGCATAAATCCACAAATCTTAAGTCAAACTTTGACATTTTTCATAAAATCTGGTTACACCTTTGTAGGCAACCTCATGTGACAACCCTCTATCCGAAATAAAGGATGGCCAGCCCTATACCCCGATAAAATAGGAAATCATGGATAAATATCATCCTCAGCATCACAACAATATACAAGGTATAAGGAATAACCACTCTATATTCCAGAAAACGGGTTATCAAAAACTTTAATTTGAAATAAAAAGAAAACATTTTCAACAACCCATAATAGAAATAGAGGGTGGAAACCCCCACAAGCGTACATAAGAAACTCGAAAGTTACAAAAGGACCGAAAGGAACGTCGGTCAACAACAACCATACAACATACATTTAGTACCAAGTGTTACATAATAAATCCATTATACAATTACAAAGGTTTGGGCAACAAGTCCGAATAAACTGAGCATAACTAGAAACATAAACGGAGGCGTCTACACAAAAATCCCGTGAAACCCGCACAATGTCACGGCTCCTCAAAACATAAGGAAGGAAGGGTCATTACTGGCGACCGTGCGGCGGAACACCTGAACGGATTATATATATATAGATACAACAAGAAATGAAAACCGGTCAGGGCCGGATATAAGTGATCAATAGATAAATGACAGGTATCACAATGATGCACAATTAATCATGGATGATAGTCTAGCATGGTAACCTCATATAAGGAACTAAAACTGATAAAGGACTATATAGAGTGAGATTCGTAATAAAACAGAATTGAAAGTACTTATGAGCCTTTAACATCTTTCATCATATTTCAATTTCAGTCTTCTTTTCCATTCCTTATCAAGAATATAATTATCGTCATGTGCTCTTTATGGCACTAATCTCAATAGCATGCTTTTTGTGGCATAAATTTGCTCTTTATGGCATTAATGTTCCATCGAGTCCAACTCGATAATTAGAATAGTCATAAATATAAATATAACGATTCTAAGACCGCCCGTCCGGGTTTCCCCACTGTGCGCGTCCCTAAATAACCATCATCTTCCAGGGCCTAACATAAGACAACCTGGGATCCTATCGAAAACGTCGGGAAGCGGCCATATGCCTGTGGGGTAGTCAAGACCACACCCGAAATCTACTACCCATCGCAGAAAAATAAAACAAGCGCTCATATGGCCTAGGACTATATCCACCCTGCATTCACTAGCCAGGGGGCTTCACCTATCGCACGGACTTCCCTTAAGATGGTATTTAGAGAGGTGTGTAACATCCATTATTATTAATTTCCATTACATGATTTAGTAAATTATCATTTACCTTATCAATATCCCATTTTAAATAAATGTACGAGCTAAATCAGGACTATATGAAATTCGTACCGACATAGCATACTCAAAAGGAATTCAGACTCCAAAGTTATCCCCAAAGCCTCTTTTAGGCATTAATATAAACCATCAAGTCAAATCTAACTCGAGTTAAATTCTAAAGTCTCCAAATTGACCTTAATATATTCTAGACCCTTATAAAACTACAAGACAAAAGAAATGCCTAAGCATCACTTTAAATTCCCCCTTGAATGAACCCTAGATGAACCCTTTCGAGTCTAGGATGTCGACCCAACTCAACAAGAACTCTAAACCCTATGTTTACTTCATTTAAGAAGGTCCCTAATCAAAAATCCTAAAGAAAAGGGGTTAAAAATGAAAAAGAAAATTTTAAAAAGTGCAGGGCTACCGAATCGATTCGCCCCCTTGGCCGAATCGATTCGGCCAGAAAATTTGAGTTTCTGATAAGTTGCCGAATCGATTCGAATGGAAACCGAATCGATTCGGTCAGAAGGTTTGGGTTTCTGCATAACTGCCGAATCGATTCGGATAAATTTCGAATCAATTCGGTTTACAAGACCTGGGCACTGGACTTAACCGAATCGATTCGCCAAGGGGGCCGAATCGATTCGGGCCTGCGATTTTGCCAAGAATTGGCAATGGAGTCTTGGACTCCATTTTCTACCCCAACTCAACTTTCTTCAAACTAAACTTATATACTAACATCAAGATAACATCAATGATACTATTGACCATCTTAAACCTCATAAATCATCCCAATCATCTTTGAATGAATCAAAACCCATAAATACATAAGGAAAACCCTAAGTTTGCTAAACCAAAAATCCATACATCATTATCACAACAAATCATCTATCTCAAGACACAAATAGCAAGTAAAAACTTGCCTTGATTCAGCAAATTTGCAGATTTCTTGGTGTAGTGGCAATCTTCTCTCAATCTCCAAGTCTTTCTCTCTACTCTTCTCTTTCTCTCTTTGGTTTAGGAAGGGAATTAGGGAAATTGGAAGACTTAGAAAGCTTAAGTCGTGACCTAAGACAAATATCCCACTAAATTGACTAATAGTGCGATAAAATAATACGCAACTGCATAATTAAGGCACAACCAGTCAAAAATGCCCAAAACTACAAAATACAATATGGTACATTATTTGACTATCTCGCACGTTCCGGAATCAACTGCAACCTCCAAATTATCATCTGGACATTTTAAAATTCAATTTAGGTTCCGGTCTCATAATTAAGCCAAATATCATTTTAAATTCAGATGATATTAATAAGCATAACATAGCAATATTTTCCCATAACTATGACATGTATGCAAACTCATAACAATTATCAACTTTTCTACATGAATTAACATTCAAATCATAACCCAACACCGGTCTCTAATTACTATACTAAGTAATTACTATAAAATACGGTCTCATAAGTGAGGGTTATTACATACTCCCCCCCTTATGAGGGAATTTTGCCCCCAAAATTCAGGCGTACCTCATAAGAAAAGATGTGGATATCTCTCCCGCATCTCGTCCTCACGTTCCCAAGTTGATTCGCTTGCATGATGATGACTCCAATGAACTCTCACTAGGGGCACCACACGAGATCTTAACTTTTGCTCCACAAACTCAAGGATAGCAACCGGTTGTTCTTCATAAGAAACATCGGGCTGCAAATCGATATCTTCGAAAGGAATGTGCCAAAGGGCACCTTCACACCTTCTGTACTTCTTCAAAGAGGAGACGTGAAATACATCATGGATTTGTTGTATAGGTTCCGGCAAGGAAAGTTGGTATGCCACGGGACCAACCTTTGCAATCACCGGGAAAGGTCCAACAAAACACGGTGCAAGCTTTCCTTTCTTCCCAAAATGCTTAATGCCCTTCATCGGAGACACTCGCACCAACACTTGGTCTCCAACCTCCAATTCCATATGCCTCCTACCCGCATCGGCGTAGCTCTTTTGACGATCTTGGGCTATCCGTATGCGATTTTGAATAAGCTCAATCTTCGAAGAAGTGTCTTGGATCATTTCAGGTCCAAGGAACTTGTTATCACCCACTTCCAACCAACAAGCGGGCGATCTACAAGGTCTGCCATACAGAGCTTCATAGGGTTCCATTCCAATGGTAAATTGGTATGAGTTGTTATAAGCAAACTCAACCAACGGAAGGTATTATTCCTAACTGCCTTTAAAGTCGAGTATGCACATGTGAAGCATATCCTCCAACATCTGGTTTACCCTTTCGGTCTGACCGTCTGTTTGAGGATGATAGGAAGAGCTTAACTTCAACTCGGTCCCCATAGCTCCCTGGAAACTCTGCCAAAAGTGGGACACGAATATTTTATCTCGGTCGGAGACAATATTCAAAGGTACTCCATGGAGTCTGACGATCTCCTCAATGAACAACTGGCATAACGAGCGGTATCATAATCGGTGCGCACGGGCAAGAAGTGAGCCGACTTAGTCAAACGGTCGATAATCACCCAAATTGAGTCATGACCCTTTTGCGATCTTGGCAAGCCCGTAACAAAGTCCATCGAAATGCTCTCCCATTTCCAAATGAGAATCTCGAGCGGTTGTAACAAACCTGTCGGTCGCTGGTGGTCAATCTTAACCAGCTGACAAGTAGTGCATTGAGACACAAACTCGGAGATATCCCTCTTCATACCCGCCCACCAATACAAACGGCGCATATCTTGGTACATCTTTTCCCCGCCTGGATGCACCGTGAACTTGGACCCGTGGGATTCCGCCATAACTGCACGTCTCAAATCCCCATCATCGGGAACCACGAGTCTTCCATGGAAGCGTAGTCCACCCTCGGAACCTATTGAGTACGACTCCGCTCCCACAGACAACAACTGGCGTGTATGGTCTTGACAAACTTTATCTCTTCTCTGAGCTTCCACAATCTTTGCTATAATCGTGGGAGTAACCGTCATCACGGAAAGGAATGCTCTCACCCCTGCATCCTCCAGGCTGAGTTCTTTCCACCTAGCTTTCCACACCTCAGCTAAGTCTCCATCAGGCTTCCTACTCAAGGCATCTGCCACCACATTCACCTTTCCGGGGTGATAATGAATATCAAATTGGTAGTCTTTCACAAACTCCAACCAACGACGCTGGCGCATATTCAAATCCTTTTGGGAGAATAAGTATTGTAGAGATTTGTGGTCGGTGAAAAGACTAAACTTTTCCCCCAAAAGGTAATGCCTCCATATCTTCAAGGCAAATACAACGGCGGTAAATTCCAAGTCATGTACCAGATAGTTCCTCTCGTGAGGCTTCAACTTACGAGAAGCGTACGCAATGGGTTGTCTCTCTTGTTGAAGAACACCTCCTAACCCCATAAGGGATGCATCGGTGAAGACAAGATATTCCAATCCTGGCCTTGGCAATGCCAGGACTGGAGCTGAAGTCAGTCTATCCTTGAGCTCATCGAAAGCCGCTTGACATGAACTGTCCCAAACGAATCTTACTCCTTTTTGGGTCAAATTCGTCAATGGGCTAGCAACCTTAGAAAAGCCCTTAATGAATCGGCGGTAATAACCCGCCAAGCCCAGAAAACTACGAACTTCAGTGGGCGTCGTGGGCTGACCCCACTCTTTTACCGTGATCACCTTACCCGGATCCACCGACACGCCTTGGGATGACACCACATGCCCCAGAAATTGAACTTCCTTCAACCAGAAGCCACACTTCTCAAACTTTGCATACAATTGATGATCCCTCAATCTCTGCAGGACCAACCGCAAGTGAGCAGCGTGATCCGACTCTGTCCGAGAATAGACTAGGATGTCATCAATAAATACAATGACAAACTGGTCAAGGAAATCCCGAAACACCCTGTTCATAAGGTCCATAAACACTGCAGGGGCATTGGTTAGCCCAAAGGGCATAACCAAGAATTCATAAGACCCGTAACGGGTCAAAAATGCCGTCTTGGATACATCTTGCTCTCGTATCCTCAATTGGTGATACCCCGTCCTCAAGTCGATCTTGGAGAAGTAAGAAGCTCCCATAAGTTGATCAAACAAGTCGTCGATGCGAGGTAAAGGGTATTTATTCCGGATGGTGACTTTATTCAACTCTCTATAGTCCACGCATAACCGGAGAGAACCGTCTCTCTTCTTCACAAACAATACTGGAGCGCCCCACGGTGAGGTACTACGCCTAATAAAGCCCTGCTCCAATAACTTCTGAATCTGAGCTCTCAGCTCCCTCATCTCCATAGGAGCCATTCGATAAGAAGCTTTGGCGATCGGTCGAGTTCCCGGCATTAAATCAATCACAAACTCTATCTCCCGACTTGGACGTAATCCCGGTATCTCCCGAAAAACATCTTCAAAATCTCTAACGATTGGAAGAGAATTTAGGGGAACCATGACATCTCTAGATGCATCTTCCGCAATACAATATAGATAAGCACTCGTGCTCCCTTCCATACAAGGCATAACTGCCAGGAACATCTCTTGTCCCGGAACCGCAAAAACTATACTCTTCCCGTAACAATTTACTATATCACGGTACTTCACTAGCCAATCCATACCCAAAATTACATCGTACCCGACCATATCAAGGACGAGTAAATCGGCCTCAAAACACAAGTCACCAAGATTAATTCCTACGTTTTTACATACGAAGAAAATCAACGAACCATCGCCCATAGAGGATTCAACGCTAGTGAAGGTACTTTCAGCAGATTTTATCAAACCTGTGGTCTGGGCAAAACTTCTAGAAATAAATGAGTGTGTAGCACCCGTATCAAATAGAATTCGACCCATGTGCCCTTAAATGAGAAACTTACCCTCGATCGCTGGTTGTGCAGGAGGAGCTGGAGGAAGCAGAGCCTCCTGAATATGGTAAGCCCGTCCGTACTGCAATTGCCCCTATTGAGGAGGAGCAACCGGATTCGGCGCTTGAGGCGGAAACTGTACATACGGCTGCTGTGGGGCCCTAGGAAGATGCCCTCCAACCAACTGAGGACATGCCCTTTTATAGTGGCCCAGCTCCCCACACTGAAAACATTTATTCATTGCATTATCCTGATTCCTACCTTGGTTATTTCGGAATTGACCCGCACCTCGGCCCTGTTGGCCCCTACCTCCATTTCCACCTCTACCTCCCTATGGTTGCTGACCACCTTGACCCTGCCTGTTATTATTGTTGTTGCCCCCAGCATTAAACCCACCGAAACGTTGACGCTTGGACGAATCCCCCTGCTGAGGATCCCTCTCAACCTGCTTGTTCCCCGAGGATTGGGACGAAGAAGATGTTCCCCCTCCGCTCCCAACTCCTCCCTGTCTCACTGTTTGCCCCGTCACTACAACCTTCTTCTTGTTTTGCACAAACAATCTATGCTCTTGACAATGAAGTAAAGCAACATTCATCACATCACCAAAAGTCACCAGAGATGGATTTCCCAGCAAATGTTGTTTTATTCGCCAATGTAAACCTCCCACAAACTTGGAGATCCTCTTCGCTTCTGGAGTTACCTCATCTGGTATAAAACTGGCTAATCGGGTAAACTCTTCCTCGTACTCGGCAACCGACCTCTCCCCTTGAACCAAATCCTGAAGCTTCCTCTGCATTTCCCTCTGAACTGCGGGAGGGAAATACTTTCCATCAAACAAAGCCCAAAAATTTGTGATGGACATAGTATCCCTCTGTTCGGGTGTCGTCATTGACTCCCACCAGTGTAAGGCCGGTCCGACCAGCTTGAAGGTAACGAGAATTTGCTTTTTCTCCTCACTACATTCCACCATCCTAAGATGGCGCTGCATAGCTCTCTTCCACTGGTTCGCCTTTATAACGTCCGAACCTCCCTCAAATTCCGGGGGATGTCCCTTAAGGAAAGATTCCCTCACCCGCTCCCACTGAGAAGGTCCCGTAGGAACTAGTGCTTCTTGTCCCCTTACTTGAGCTTGTGGCATTTGTTGGGCCACTGCAGTCATCGCGGCGTTGACAGCTTGGGACACAATATTTGCCACTTCAGCGGCACTGATATTCCCCTGCTGCGGTGGAGGACCAAACTCATCCTCAACAATCCTATTACGCCTAGAGGGACGTCCTCTCTTCGGCGGCATCTGAGATAAAGACGAGATAGAGTTAAAACATAGTATAAGACAATCTATTTAGCAGAAGATCGCATACATAGGCAGCAAAACAATCCTATCATTAAGTTCTATATCAAAGAACTCTACGGTAGAACGCGACAAGTCCGCATAGATCCTAAAGACTCTAGAACCTGATGCTCTGATACCATCTGTGACAACCCGCTATCCGAAATAAAGGGTGGCCAGCCCTATACCCCGATAAAATAGGAAATCATGGATAAATATCATCCTCAGCATCACAACAATATACAAGGTATAAGGAATAACCACTCTATATTCCAGAAAACGGGTTATCAAAAACTTTAATTTGAAATAAAAAGAAAACATTTTCAACAACCCATAATAGAAATAGAGGGTGGAAACCCCCACAAGCGTACATAAGAAACTCGAAAGTTACAAAAGGACCGAAAGGAACGTCGGTCAACAACAACCATACAACATACATTTAGTACCAAGTGTTACATAATAAATCCATTATACAATTACAAAGGTTTGGGCAACAAGCCCGAATAAACTGAACATAACTAGAAACATAAACGGAGGCGTCTACACAAAAATCCCGTGAAACCCGCACAATGTCACGGCTCCTCAAAAAATAAGGAAGGAAGGGTCATTACTGGCGACCGTGCGGCGGAACACCTGAACGGATTATATATATATAGATACAACAAGAAATGAAAACCGGTCAGGGCCGGATATATGTGATCAATAGATAAATGATAGGTATGACAATGATGCACAATTAATCATGGATGATAGTCTAGCATGGTAACCTCATATAAGGAACTAAAACTGATAAAAGACTATATAGAGTGAGATTCGTAATAAAACAGAATTGAAAGTACTTATGAGCCTTTAACATCTTTCATCATATTTCAATTTCAGTCTTCTTTTCCATTCCTTATCAGGAATATAATTATCGTCATGTGCTCTTTATGGCACTAATCTCAATAGCATGCTTTTTGTGGCATAAATTTGCTCTTTATGGCATTAATGTTCCATCGAGTCCAACTCGATAATTAGAATAGTCATAAATATAAATATAACGATTCTAAGACCGCCCGTCCAGGTTTCCCCACTGTGCGCGTCCCTAAATAACCATCATCTTCCAGGGCCTAACATAAGACAACCTGGGATCCTATCGAAAACGTCGGGAAGCGGCCATACGCCTGCGGGGTAGTCAAGACCACACCCGGAATCTCCTACCCATCGTAGAAAAATAAAACAAGCGCTCATATGGCCTAGGACTATATCCACCCTGCATTCACTAGCCAGGGGGCTTCACCTATCGCACGGACTTCCCTTAAGATGGTATTTAGAGAGGTGTGTAACATCCATTATTATTAATTTCCACTACATGATTTAGTAAATTATCATTTTCCTTATCAATATCCCATTTTAAATAAATGTACGAGCTAAATCAGGACTATATGAAATTCGTACCGACATAGCATCCTCAAAAGGAATTCAGACTCCAAAGTTATCCCCAAAGCCTCTTTTAGGCTTTAATATAAACCATCAAATCAAATCTAACTCGAGTTAAATTCTAAAGTCTCCAAATTGACCTTAATATATTCTAGACCCTTATAAAACTACAAGACAAAAGAAATGCCTAAGCATCACTTTAAATTCCCCCTTGAATGAACCCTAGATGAACCCTTTTGAGTCTAGGATGTCGACCCAACTCAACTAGAACTCTAAACCCTATGTTTACTTCATTTAAGAAGTTCCCTAATCAAAAATCCTAAAGAAAAGGGGTTAAAAATGAAAAAGAAAAATTTTAAAAAGTGCAGGGCTACCGAATCGATTCGCCCCCTTGGCCGAATCGATTCGGCCAGAAAATTTGAGTTTCTAAAAAGTTGCCGATTCGATTCGAATGGAAACCAAATTGATTCGGTCAGAAGGTTTGTGTTTCTGCATAAGTTCCAAATCGATTCGGATAAATTTCGAATCGATTTGGTTTACAAGACCTGGGCACTGGACTTAACCGAATCGATTCGCCAAGGGGGCCGAATCGATTCGGGCCTGCGATTTTGCCAAGAATTGGCAATGGAGTCTTGGACTCCATTTTCTACCCCAACTCAACTTTCTTCAAACCAAACTTATATACTAACATCAAGATAACATCAATGATACTATTGACCATCTTAAACCTCATAAATCATCCCAATCATCTTTGAATGAATCAAAACCCATAAATACATAAGGAAAACCCTAAGTTTGCTAAACCAAAAATCCATACATCATTACCACAACAAATCATCTATCTCAAGACACAAATAGCAAGTAAAAACTTGCCTTGATTCAGCAAATTTGCAGATTTCTTGGTGTAGTGGCAATCTTCTCTCAATCTCCAAGTCTTTCTCTCTACTCTTCTCTTTCTCTCTTTGGTTTAGGAAGGGAATTAGGGAAATTGGAAGACTTAGAAAGCTTAAGTCATGACCTAAGACAAATATCCCACTAAATTAACTAATAGTGCGATAAAATAATACGCAACTGCATAATTAAGGCACAACCAGTCAAAAATGCCCAAAACTACAAAATACAATATGGTACATTATTTGACTATCTCGCACGTTTCGGAATCAACTGCAACCTCCAAATTATCATCTGGACATTTTAAAATTCAATTTAGGTTTCGGTCTCATAATTAAGCCAAATATCATTTTAAATTCAGATGATATTAATAAGCATAACATAGCAATATTTTCCCATAACTATGACATGTATGCAAACTCATAACAATTATCAACTTTTCTACATGAATTAACATTCAAATCATAACCCAACACCGGTCTCTAATTACTATACTAAGTAATTACTATAAAATACGGTCTCATAAGTGAGGGTTATTACACCTCAATCCATAAAACTTGTGTTTGTATAATTCTCATGAAAAATTAGAAAGATTGACTTTTGAATTAATTAAAATGGTATTCTCTACACCCCACAATCCCTAGTCAAAGATTTCGAACCCTAAAATCCAACAGACGAAGTTAGGGGATTGAGTGGGTTACAAGTACACGAATGGGGTCAAGCAGAGTGTGTGGAGAATTTGATTGTGCGCATCATGGTGCATGCCCAATAAAAAAATTCTGAATTTTTTTCAAAAAATTTATTTTATTTTTCTAGTCAAAATGGTATATGATAGCACCCTATTTCGTTAACCAGAAACCATTTTCATAGAAACCTTAGAAATGAAATTAAAAATATATATATGTTAATTTCCACATAAACCCCTTAACTTTTTCAACCTAGGAATTTAACCCCTAAATTTCACATATAGGTTTCTGAGTACATAAGGGACATATTTTCTTTACACATTCACTACTTTACATGATTCCTTCTTTACAAAAGAATATCTTACTTATTCGATTTTATTACAGATAACCCCGGTCCCCAGGTTTTACATGATAAATCAATTTCAAAATTAAACCCCTTATCCAAGTAGGTAACTTCTATTTCGGTATTATTTTACGTAATTACCTTGATTACGTCAATTGTTCATTCACTTTGTGATAGCCCCAGAAATCTTGTTCTAATTTATGAACTCGTTTGTGTAGTTCACAATATGTTAAACTTGATTTGGTTTAAAAACCTTTATTTTTTTACCGATGATCTTAATTTAATCTTATTTTATTAAACCCTTTTATAACATACATTACAATTACGGAATAAACTACCATTCTACCCACGGTAGTGTTATGTGTCCTTAGGACTCAGGGTATTTATGAGTGTCTAGTTTTTCTTACCATATGAATGTTGCTCTTTGGACTTTGGGCTCAGTAATGTTATCATGGTTACTATTACTCTATCTCAAATTTTATATTTAATGATTTGCTATCTTGTATTGATATTAACCCTAAGCCTATATAACTAGATAATTATGGGTTAACTTATTTTAGAATTATTCGCAACTTTACCCCTTATGACTTGATATTTTTATTTTTAGTTATATCATCACACTCCTTTATTGACACTGCTTCATTCAGTTTATTGTTACTTCAAGATTCACCTTCTTTAAAAATTATCTTCAAATATATTTAATTGATTCTTCTAACACTCAAAAGTTATTTTTATAAATTTTTATAGACAAAGATTTATCTACTTGACAAAGTTTTGCTTATTTATTTCCCTTCCCGATAGACTCTGAGCTTGAGGAATCCGAAATACGGATCACGTGTACTTTTTAGCACCAACAAAAAATTTCCTTTAAGTTACATGCGTTTGGGAAGTTGTTAACAAAGTAGGAAAAACCACGTGGAATATATATATACACTACAACTTATTATCTGATGTATCTATAATATGTAATTTCATTTTTTCTGTATTGAAAAATACATGTGGTTGTAATAAATAAGGTGCTTCAGGCACCACGGTTTGAATAAAACTAGTTCCAGTAGCAATCTTCTTTCTGTATTATGTACAATTATCACGACTATTTTGGTTACCACTTATGCATGAAAAAATTCGGGATGTGATAATCACAAGCTAAAATAATAATCCTGGACCCATAATTAGTTTAGTGGTACCATGTAAAAAAGGTGTGGAATGTGGAATTGATATTAACTTTTCTTTGGTTATCTAGGTAATTAGTGGGGTTTCTTTGTTGGCTGGACCTTAATCTGTTTCCATCAAGAAACAATAAATTGAAAGTCCACTTCATTATTACATTGAAAGAACAATCTATCTTAATCATATCCAATTGGTTCTTTCACTCCTCAAGATTGTTCTGTGATTATTCAACTTTGTTTTGTATTCAATTGAATTCAGTAACATAAAACTTCAATAAACTTACCACTAATGGGAAAACTATAACTGACTTCAATATGATTTATTGTTTGGACTAATATGGTGCCAATTAACATGGGTGTGGGATACCATGATAATATCCTCCTATCCCCCACTTATATGTAGGATATTTAGTTTAGAAACCATATTTAGACTAGGCTTATGCTTTATTTTTTTCTTGGTTTCCCTCATTATCTTTTCAATTCAAAAGTTTCCTTATATTATATAATTTGTAAATTGACAAGTTATTATTTCATTGCATGAGATATTCTTGATTTGACAAATGAATGAGACAATGTAATTCTTCTAGTGGAAGTTGTTTCTAATGCTAAATGCGTGTCACATTATGGAAAATATGGTCAAAATACAAATTGATACTCAAAACTATGAAAAATTGATGTGGACTACACTGTGCCCAAAACTTCTACAAACCATGTTGTGGCCTCTTGTGAAATTTAGTTTCTTTATTGGTGTTATTTCCTCCACTACATCTCCCCCTTATTCATCCTCATCTTGTTGTTGATTAATATGTTGTTCCACTTCTGAGTTATCATTGGTTTGGGTGTGATTTATCTTATTAAAAGATTCTCGTGGGTTTGTGTTAAAATGCCATGTCTTTTTTCAAATCTTAGGGTGTCCTACCTGAATAATCTGAAGGGGTGTTTGGATAGTTTCTTGCAAAATATTTGTAATTCAATGCAAAAAGATAAATCAATGGACATGAAATGTGTGAAATACTATTTAAATAGCTCAATGATTATTATTTTTAGATATTTTCAAACTTCTATTAAGTCTATGTGAAGTTCAGAAAAATTTGATCATGTACATTACTCCAAACTTGGACACTAGTGGATTAGATAATTAGACAATTTGTCTTCTCGAAATTCATGTGGCAGCAATGAATGATAAGTGATAAGTTGGAATTTCAATGAAATATTTTATATGTTTTAAGTGTCTTATTCTCATTATAAAGAAAAAAAATTATTCCGATTACCAATTATCTTTTATATAACTACAAGGACTATTTGGTACGTGAAAAGTAAAATGGCGCAAAGAATTTTTTGTACTCGGAGTTAAAAATATTGCATCAATAAACTTGTAAATACACATACACTTTATGATTATACACATTTAGGTAGAATTATGAAAAAAAAATTAAATCCAAATAGGTGAAAATACTTTTCACCATGTCGCTTTTCACACAAGTGAAAAATATTTCACCTCGTACGAAACGAAACCTAAATTTTCTTGGATACTTAAAATCCTCATGGGGGGACTGGAAACCTTTCCATATATTTATTATATGTCTATACACAAGTCATGGACTGTATTTAGTTCCATTTTAGAATTTTAATTTTCATGTACAGTGAGGATCATGTATTTATGATTGTGAGCTATAGTCATCGCATTCATTGATTACTACACGTGAAGTAACATGTTTTCCAATATTTGGTTAGAAATGTTTAAATTGTGTCAATTTGTTACTTATATAGTATTTTATATGAAATCGTATTGATTCAGTAGTCAGAAGGAATTTAGAACTACGGAGGTGAGACAAGAAACAATCATTGAATTGGGTTGTCATATTCATTCTAACAAGATCGATCCATAACGAGCTATTCAACTTTGTTGGTGACCAAGGTCTAGAACTTTGATGTGAATATTACTTGTTATAACTTAAGGTAGACAAAAGTGTTTTGGGACAATGCAGTTTGATGAATTATGTAATTATGAAAATTATGGAATTTTGTTTCATTTCTTTGAAGGAGCAATTGTACAAGATATCGTAGTTTTTTTAAAGATATATTTTAATGGTTATTAATTTAATATCCGTGGAGATGCAGTTGATATTTTTTTCTTTTTTAGGATAGGTCCCTTTTATATAAAGTAATCGTTGGAAATTATGTTGCAAATACAGAAATAGAACTCTTTATTGTATCACAACAATGTCAACTTTAATACATCAATGTAGCTTTATGAATCTTCAAGGCGTGATGTCACTTTCCTAAATACTATATTTGCCCCACACGAATAACTTCGGTATACAAACGGGAATCAGCAAATCCGTACTCAAGATACAATGAACCAATTGCACTATCTGCAAATTGTATGTCTGAAGACAGCCCTTGGATGCAGCAGCGAAGAACAGTCAATCAAGTTCTTATTCTGTTTATGTGCACAAAACAGAATAAGAGAATTTTATCTCTTGAAAATTGTAAGAGAGTAATAGCAGGGTTTGGAAATCTGAAATTAGGTTTTTATTATCAATCTAATTTCATTTTAGGTAGCCTTTATGTATAGATAATGAAAAGCTTTGTCTTCAAGAGTCATGATTGTTGCATTAACAGTCTTAAGTCAATTATGAAATGGTATGACTGTTAATTACCAACAGTCTTAAGTCATTTCCGAACAGGTACAATTAATATCGAATCGGTTTTGCACCGGTCAACCAAAAAGTGACCGCGCCCGAGCCGGACGAATCCCAGCAACCCGCTACCACTACGGACATGCGGTGTGCGAAGTGCAAAGTGCGCCACTAGAGCCTCTACAGCCCACTGCCCCGCACCCGCACGCGCACCCGCACGCGCGCGCGTGTGCATGTACGTACGGTGCTTCGCACCGTGTTTATGTATTTAATAGCCTCTTAAATGCTAGATGAATTAACTCTTCATTTTCCATTTATACTTATTAAGTGAACAAGTTCTTAATATTTTTCCAATGTGGGACTCAAAGGTTGCCCACTCCTTTTATAGCTTAGTCGTGACACTTAGCTTTGTACATTTTCCAATGTGGGACACTATCCCCTTTTATATTTGGGTTTGCTTCCCACCTCTTTCACACACTTCCAATGTGGGACAATCACTTTAAGCTCTTACACCCAAAACTCATACTCACTTATTTTATAAAATCTCCAACATTCCTCCACCATTTTCAAAATAATTTTTGTAAATCTTTGATTGTTTGTAAGATTGTGTATAAGCATTGGTGTCTCACGACTTGAACCAATACCCTGTGAAGGTTCGTCAAGGCTAACCATGAAAGTATAGTAGACTTGTCTTTGAACTATCAATCCATATTGATCAGTCGGATTTGTCTTCACACACAAATCTTTTAGTCATTGATTATCCATATAAGCCGACACATGTATTAGGCCTTGTGTTTGTACCTTGATTTCATGAGTGCTTTAGAGTCAAGCCCAGTTCTCATAGGAAGCGGCACCACTTCCACACTCATATAGGTAGATTATCATAGGTGTCCCTGTAACTTAAAACACCATAAATCTATTAAGGTTAAACTCATCCTCTTTCATTATTCATTACATGTTCTAAGCACTTATCCTTGGGATGTTAAATTTTATAGTCCTTACAATCACGTCGTATGATGTAATTTTAATCATTGAACTTGAGACTTGAATATATCAAGTTTCAAGTTGATTTTCCATCAAGAGTGATTTATTAATGGGCTTTAGTCCCATCCCTATTGATGCCTTAGATACCAGTCCTCTTGCAAGACCTTTTGTAAAAGGATCAGCTAAATTTTGACTTGATTTTACATAATCCACTATGATTATACTATCTTTAATCATTTGTCTGACATAACTATGTCTCAGGCCAATATGTCTAGATTTTCCATTGTACACTTTACTATAAGCTCTGGAAAGTGTAGACTCACTATCACAATGTATAGATATTGGAGGCATTGGTTTTGGCCAAATTGGAATTTCAATTAATAAATTCCTTAACAATTCTGCCTCTTTACTAGTTGCAGCTAATGCTACAAACTCAGCTGCCATAGTAGAATCATCTATACAAGTTTGTTCCTTTGATCCCCAAGAAACAGCTCCTCCACCAAGAGTGAAAATCCATCCACTTGTTGAGGAATGATCCTCCCGCTCAGTTATCCAACTAGCATCAGAAAACCCTTCTAATACTGAAGGATATCCACTATAGTATATACCATAGTCCATAGTTCCTTTCAAATATTTTAATATTCTATTGACAGCATGCCAATGCAATAAACTTGGATTACTAGTATATCTACTTAATTTACCAACATCATAAGCAATATCAGGTCGAGTACATGTCATGGCATACATTAAACTACCAATTACTCGTGCATATTGCAATTGTGAAATAGCTCTACCATTATTAGGGATCATCTTTAGCAACGGTGTTGGTGCGCGAGGCTCCCAATTCTAAAATATTATTTCCTTTTTATGTAAACTCGATGCGGAAGCGGTGTGATGGTTCAACTTTAAAACAACAAATTTTAATTTCTTAAACAAATTAAAATTACACCAAGTGAAGTAAAATTAATCAATTAATATATTCACTTAAACCAATTAATTAATCCAAGTCCTAGAATTTGCCTAAGTCATATTTATCAATATTAGCAAATTAGGCGAAACCAAATTTTAGCAAATGACTTGAATTAAATAAACTTTACCCAATATTTAATTTAGGTCCAAATTAAATTGAATGTGATAATTTAAACCAAATTTTATCTTGAATTATCCTAAGCATGCGTTCTAAATTATTTATGCAAGATAAAATAAATCAATCACACTACACCGCAATGTACGAGGAAAATCCAAGACGGGAAACAACCTCGGACGGCCCTAGCCACAAATCCACTAGATACGGAATTACAAGTACAAGACAGAAAGACTTACAACACACGACTCGATCCCTCTCAAGCCTTGACGCTTCTTCTTGTAGACACCTCTTCCTAGCGGATAACCTTGGAACACCATCGCGGTCTCGGAATCCACCGATAGGAATTTATATGGTCGCCGTCATCAGTACATGGAGACTTTCTCCAAGTGGGTAGAACCGCAACAAAACGTCTTCTTCTTTGATGGATGTAGAAGCAAACCAAAACTTCTCATTGAAACGGAAGAGATAAACCGGTGCCAAACTCCAAGCAATTGATATGTATATATGTGAACTTGGATAAACAATATGGGTGTAAAACTAGAGTGATAAAATATTTTCTCTTGAAAAATAGCACTCAAAACTTGAACATTTTCTTTAAACAATTTTAGCACTCAAACTCTCTCTAAGAGATGGAATGGAATTGAAAAGTTAGGAAAAGTTATGAAAATGTTAAATTGGAAAATGTTCTTCCCGCACATATTAAAGTCTGAAAAAGTTGGTTAAAAACTAAGTAGGGAAGTGGGCAAAAAACGGACAAAAATTGGCATCTTGTTCGTTGGATATCTCGTTCGAACAGAAGGTTCGTTCGAACGACATATCGAATGACATTTCAATGGCCTAATATGGGAACTCGTTGGCAGGTTCGTTCGAACGATATTTTCGTTCGAACGACTCTATCGAATGAAAAACCAGAAAGTTTGAATATTCTTGTTTAAGCCCAGAAAACTTTATAAACATTTATTTAAAGTTTTAATTAATTCTTTCTTAAAACAAAACGCAGCTTTTATAAAACCTAACACCCAATAAACTTGTTCCAAGCTCCTATATATATAATATTGCATTCATACCTTGGGAGCATGGAACTATGGTTGATGACGTAGAAACGAGGCACGCAAACCGGCATATTTGATGAAGCTTTATATCCTTTGTCGCTACGTCTTCAACAAACACTTCATAGGCTTGAGAGTATTACAATTACATTCTATCCTATGAATAAATGTTTTTGTCCGGAATTGAGCCAACATTATACATGGACTCAATTGGAAATTTGTGTCCTTACAAATATCCCCCTTTGGCTATTCCGGGACAAAAACCAAACAAAAATCCTAAAGGTCCGTCAAGCTCACTAGACTCAAAACATAACCCACCCAAACTTGACTCAACCCAAGGATCAAACGCTTTGCCATTGAAAGATGCCACTTTAGAAGAATTCCTGCACACTTAAGCAAACTATCAAACGCATAGGGAATATCAAAGTATTAAATGCAATTAAAATAAATACTCCCCCACAATTAATTCTCCCCTTTATCAAAACAATCTACCAAAGAAGGTCGCGACTCCCCCTAAGTTAAATCTCCTAAATTAAGGTACGATTATAATAGGATTAGATACCATTTCTCCCCCTATCATTCTCCCCCTTTTTGTTCAAGAATAGGCAAAGGATATAGAACTAATAAACACAGTGAAGCTTAAAGTGATAAGACGTGAAACCATATGAGCAACAAAAGCATAACTAATCCATTATAGATACTAAAAATGAAGTATAAGCATAGAAGGACTAGAAAGCAAGGCAAAGACAAACAAATATCATATATATATAAACTAGAAATATACCAATGAAGCACTTGCATATATATATAGATATAAAAACACATATAACACAAAATACAATAAGTTTGCACACTCGTATGGCAAAAATGTGTCATATGGAAACGTAAGTGTTGGGGTGTGAACTAGCAACAATTAAATTTAGACCCAAACACGTAATAAACATTCACGGAGTTCTCATTTGATTGCAACCTTTATCACATTTAAATATAACCTCATGTGAAAATATGAAGATTGAACTCAATGAACAAACATACACAATGCATACAAGCCATGATGATGATTCTACAAACCAAATAGAGTCATGACATTAAAGACAACTAGGATAAACGAACATTGTGCAAACCGTTGATATACCATCCAATTTTCCCTCAATAATTATATATATTCTTTTGCTTTTGAATGAATATATCAAACAAACATAGGCCTTGGCAATTGTTTTCTTTTTAATGCCAAATATTCTTTTTTTAGGCCTTTGGATCACGTATTTCTTTTAGATCCAATAAACGTTGGCTTACTATCGCAAAGGATTTAATTCATCCTTTTGGAGCCCTTCCCAGTGCACATTTAGATATATAATTTTTTATCTCACAAAGCTCACGTGCAACGGATTGTGACATGCACTAGTCCTCCTAGGTCATAGATATGTAGATGACTAGATTGGTAGGAGAACACCTTAAAAAGCTCAAATATAACATGTGACATTAAGATTTCAAAAGAGCTCGTGCATGTGTGAAAAGAGGCATATAAAAATAGAATCCATTTGAACAATACAAAATCCAACTACTCCATATAAAACATGGTAAAGAACATTTTAAGGATTGAAAATCTAAACCATAGTTCTAGCCACATGGGAGCGTAAAAGATGGGATTCAAACACAAATATATGCCACATAAAGTGTGTCAACCAAAAATACACACACAAAAAAATCTTTTTGAGTTTTTAACATTTTTAATCAAAAATAAATATTTGCTCAAAAGGAAAAACAAAAATCATTTGTATTTTTCATTAATCTCAAATGAAACAGATAAAACACAAATGATAAACAAAAATCTTTTTATATTATTCAGTTAATTCAAACTAAAGAAATATAATACAAAAAGATAAACAAGTCATAATTTCTAGCATATGATATGAAATGAGGCAATGACTAGAAAATGACTAAACATGCATACATCTAGCAATGATATATAATATGAAGCACAAAAAGCTAGAGTATGCATAAAACACTAACACATTCAACCTTTAAATTTAGCAAGGGAGGTTTGATGTGATAGTAAATGAGAATCAACAAATCTTGTATCTAGCGCATTTAATAATGATTTCCTAACCCATATAGATTTATATTTAACATGATGGGGATTAGAAAATAATGAAATGCTAGATAAAGATTTCCTTGGACTTCTTTTAAGATAAAAAAAAATGACCTAAGGTGACCTTTCCTACCACAATGCAAGCATGTGTAAACACGAGGAATGTTACCTAAGGTGTGACCCTTTTTAAAGACCTTAGACAAAGTTGACCCTCTGAAAAAAACAATGGTTTTAGCTTTAGCAATGGAAGAATTTGAGCATGATGTGCTAGAACCATTAGAACTACTACTAGAGTCTTGAAAATCATTTTTCATTTTTAAAATTTCGGACTCAAGTAATAAATTAGACTCCTCAAAATTATGGGACTCCCTCTTTAAATTTTCAATAATTCCTAGAAGGTTAACACGCTCTCCCTCAATATGAGCAAACTTGTCCCTAAGAGTCTTTTCACGATTTTCACTCTCTTTCTTGGAGTTTTCTAAAATATCAAAATTTGAATGTAAGTCCATGAGCTTTTCACGAAAAATATCTTTTTGAGATAAGGAGATTTGCAAAGACTCAATGTGAGCTTTGAAACAAGAATTTTCATTTTCAAGAAATTTAATTCTTTTTACAAATCTCAAATTTCATTCCTTTAAATTTTCGTTACATTTGTTAAGCCCATTTAATTCCTCTCGAAAATCAAAAATTTTATTTTCATTAAAATTGGACAAATTTTCATTAAGACGTCCCATTGAGAAGAAAAAAAAAATATGAGAGTGATAAAAAAAATTGAACCACCTAAAAAGGTAAGGAAACACAAAAAAGCCGAAAAACAGATCTTTAACGCGATAACTTAGCGCTCCGGCTCTGATACCACTTGTTGGTGCGCCAGGCTCCCAATTCTAAAATATTATTTCCTTTTTATGTAAACTCGATGAGGAAGCGGTGTGATGGTTCAACTTTAAAACAACAAATTTTAATTTCTTAAACAAATTAAAATTACACCAAGTGAAGTAAAATTAATCAATTAATATATTCACTTAAACCAATTAATTAATCCAAGTCCTAGAATTTGCCTAAGTCATAATTATCAATATTAGCAAATTAGGCGAAACCAAATTTTAGCAAATGACTTGAATTAAATAAACTTTACCCAATATTTAATTTAGGTCCAAATTAAATTGAGTGTGATAATTTAAACCAAATTTTATCTTGAATTATCCTAAGCATGCGTTCTAAATTATTTATGCAAGATAAAATAAATCAATCACACTGCGCCGCGTTGTACGAGGAAGAACCCAAGACGGGAAACAACCTCGAACGGCCCTAGCCACAAATCCACTAGATACGGAATTACAAGTACAAGACAGAAAGACTTACAACACACGACTCGATCCCTCTCAAGCCTTGACGCTTCTTCTTGTAGACACCTCTTCCTAGAGGATAACCTTGGAACACCACCGCGGTCTCGGAATCCACCGATAGGACTTTATATGGTCACCATCATCTGTACATGGAGCCTTTCTCCAAGTGGGTAGAACCGCAACAAAACGTCTTCTTCTTTGATGGATGTAGAAGCAAACCAAAACTTCTCTTTGAAACGGAAGAGATAAACCGGTGCCAAACTCCAAGCAATTGATATGTATATATGTGAACTTGGATAAACAATATGGGTGTAAAACTAGAGTGATAAAATATTTTCTCTTGAAAAATAGCACTCAAAACTTGAACATTTTCCTTAAACAATTTTAGCTCTCAAACTCTCTCTAAGAGATGGAATGGAATGGAAAAGTTAGGAACATTTATGAAAATGTTAAATTGGAAAATGTTCTTCCCGCACATATTAAAGTCTGAAAAAGTTGGTTAAAAACTAAGTGGGGAAGTGGGTGAAAAACTGCCAAAAAACTGCCAAAAACTGCCAAAATCTCGTTCGAACGAAATCTCGTTCGAACGAGACTTCTAACGACGTTCCAGATTGAACTCATTAGAATCTCGTTGGATATCTCATTCGAATAGAAGGTTCGTTCGAACGACATATCGAATGACATTTCAGTGGCCTAATATGGGAACTCGTTGGCAGGTTCGTTCGAACGATATTTTCGTTCGAACGACTCTATCGAATGAAAAACCAGAAAGTTTGAATATTCTTGTTTAAGCCCAGAAAACTTTATAAACATTTATTTTAAGTTTTAATTAATTTTTTCTTAAAACAAGATGCAGTTTTTATAAAACCTAACGCCCAATAAACTTGTTCCAAGCTCCTATATATATAATATTGCATTCATACCTTGGGATCATTGAACTATGGTTGATGACGTAGAAACGAGGCACGCAAACCGGCATATTTGATGAAGCTTTATATTCTTTGTCGCTACGTCTTCAACAAACACTTCATAGGCTTGAGAGTATTACAATTACATTCTATCCTATGAATAAATTTTTTTGTCCGGAATTGAGCCAACACTATACATGGACTCAATTGGAAATTTGTGTCCTTACATAAGGTTCAAAAGGTGTACTAACAGGTGTGCAATGAAACTGATTAAATTTCTTTAAAATTTTCTCAACATAATGAGATTGAGTGAGATTATATTTTTATCTTTCCTTATTATTCTCATTCCTAATATGACATCAGCTACACCCATATCTTTCATATCAAATTTAGAAGACAGAAAAACTCTTTGTATTATTAATGCTTTCTAAATCAGTACCAAGAATTAACATGTCATCTACATATAAACAAACGATCACACTTTTACCATTAGCAAATTTACTATAAACACACTTATAAGATTCATGAATTTTAAAACCATAAGAAATAATGACTTTATCAAGTTTTTCATGCCATTGTTTAGGTGCTTGTTTTAGGCCATATAAGGACTTAATAAGTTTACATACTTTATTTTCTTATCTAGGCATAACAAACCCTTCAGGTTGTTCCATGTAAATTTCTTCTACTAAGTCACCTTTTAAAAAGGCAGTTTTCACATCCATTTGATGAATCACGAAATTATATATAGATGCTAATGCAATTAAAACTCTAATAGTGGAGGTTCTAGCAACAGGTGCATAGGTATCAAAATAATCAATTCCTTCTTTTTGTGTAAAACCTTTAGCAATCAATCTAGCCTTGAATTTATCAATTGTTCCATCTATTTTCATTTTCTTTTTAAAAATCCATCTACACTTAATGGGTTTAGACCCAGGAGGTAAATCTACTAACTTCCAAGTTTTATTTCCCAAGATTGAATCCATTTCATCATTTATAGCTTCTTTCCAAAATGCTGAATCTACAGACTTAATTGCCTCACTATAAGTTTGTGGGTCTGTTTCAATGATAAGAGTCAAAGCATATTTATTACAAGATGTGTCTCTAGTTCCTTCAACAAGATAGACTACAAAGTCGGGACCAAAGATTTTTTCTTTCCTAGTTCTCTTACTTTTTCTAATCTCTTCTTGTTCTACTGGTGGAGTATCAGATAATTATGAAGGAGTGCTAACTTCTTTTTCATTATTAATTCTAGGAATAGAAGAAAACCTTTGTTCATAAAAAATTGCATCTCTCGATTCAATTATTGTATTTACCTCAACAGAATCATTAGGTTCACTAACCAAAAATCCATAAGCTTTACTATGTTGTGCATAACCTATGAAAATACACTCAATACCTTTGCTTCCTAATTTCTTTCTCTTAGTTTCAGGTAGTCTTATAATAGCTCTACAACCCCAAACTTTAAGATAACCTAAATTAGGTTTTCTATTCTTCCATAATTCGTCAGGAGTTTTCTTATTATCTTTAATAGGTATCCTATTCAGAATATGACACGTAGTTAAAAGTGCTTCTCCCCAAAACCCTTTACTTAAACCAGAATAAGAAAGCATAGCATTAACCATTTCAGTTAGTGTTCTATTTTTTCTTTCTGCTACTCCATTTTTTTGTGGTGTATAAGGTGCAGTAACTTCATGTATTATTCCCATATCTTCACAAAATTGAGGAAAGTGATATTCACCACCTCTATCAGATCTAAGACATTTCATTTTAGTATCACATTGATTTTCAACTTCATTTTTGTATGTATTAAATCTATTAAGCCCATCATCCTTAGAGTTTAAAAGATATACGTAACAATATTTTGAAAAGTCATCGATAAATGTAGCAAAATATTTACTACCACCTCTAGTAGGTGTTTTATGCAAATCACAAACATCACTATGTATTAATTGCAACAAAGATGTAGTTTTTTCTATTTTTGGAAAAGGCAATCTTGTTATTTTTGTTTGCATACATATTTTACACTTTTCATTCATATCATTATCATATTTAGGAATTAAATTTAAATTAACCATGAAATGCATTTTCTTTATATTAACATGTCCTAAACGACTATGCCATAATGAAAGACAATCAACAATATAAGTAGAAGAATCTTTTTCATTGATATTGAGCTTAAACATGCCCTCATACAAATATCCTTTGCCTACAAAGGTACCATTCTTAGTCAAAATAAATTTGTTTAACTCAAATACAAGCTTAAAGCCAAATTTGTTAAGAAGACTTCCAGAAACTAAATTTTTCCTAACATCAGGAACATGAAAAACATTGGTGAGGCTAAGGATTTTTTCGAAAGTGAATTCGAGATCCACTGTCCCTTTGCCTTTAACCGTAGCAGTAGATGAATTTCCCATATAGAGAACATCTCCTTCCACTGTTTCATAGGTAGAGAACAAGTTCTTGTCCTTAAACACATGCCTTGTGGCACCAGAATCAACCCACCAAGAGTTGTCTTCTCCAAGCATATTAGCCTCGGATATCATAGCAGTAAATTTTTGCTTTGTGTCTGATGTCCCTCCTTTTTCCTTCAGTTTCTTGAACTCACGACAATCCTTCTTGAAGTGACCTGGTTTGTTGCAATGAAAAAAATTTCCTTTCTTCTTTTTGTTTGCTTTAGAATTATTTAAAAAATTATTCAGCTTGTTATTTTTTCCATGATTGCAATATTTTTGCTCATTTCCTTCCTCCACCACATGGACCTTAAAAACAGAATTTTCTCGTTCCTCTTTACCATCTAGAATTCGAGACTCTTGTTCAATTCTTAAATGAGTCTCTAATTCTTCAATTGAAAGATCCTCCTTTTTGTGTTTGAGTTCTTTCTTATAATATTTCCAAGAAGGAGGAAGTTTTTCAATTATGGAAGCAACAATTACCACTACACCAAAATTCTCTTTTAGTAACACGCTAATTTTGTGATTAGTAACACTCTTATACCATTAGTATTTCTCACATTAAGTTACCGTGACTAATTTAATATATGCGTTACTAATTTTACTTCAATATTTTAAAATTGTATTAAAAAAATAAAAAAGTGATTTTTCCCTCCTAACTAAAAAAAATTACCCCGACTCATTCATCCCAAACCAAAATTTCCCACATTTCACCTAGGGTTTCTTATACGGACCCAAACGAGAAAATAGATGTGAGAAAAGGTTTTGGAGAAGACGAAGAAGTATAGTTAAAATGTTAGTGGCTTTAACAACTCGATTCTCCCTCGCAATAATCTCACGACCTACCTCGGAACCCTAATCTACTCTCTCTCCTTACAATATCCTCTAATTCTCTTCGAAAAACCTCGGAACGCTTTTGGAGTAACTGACGACCTAACATGGTGTTAGAGTATTTGTTTGGTAAGGGTTTGGGTTCAAGTCTCCTTTATGCATTTGTTCTTACTTAATTTTATGTGTTTATATGTACTCCATTTATTTATTTCTCCCCCTACTCACAATTGGGGATCACACATGAGAAATAATGCTTACACCTTAATATAATTTTGTTAGATCGAACCTCCATCATGTTTAGATTTTAGTGCAATTGGTATCAAAGACTAATCTAATGATTTCCCTATCATTAGTCCGTATTATATTGTAGGAGATCCATTATGGTTTGGAATTTTCTGCAGATGATCATAGGATGTAATCTTTTAGAATTTTTTTTGTGAAATTTTCAACTGATGGGCGAGGACTTGTTGCTATAAAAAACGGTAATTTAATTTATGTTTATGATCTTGAAGTAAATAAGCTCACTCTTTGATCATTGATATTACTATTTTAAAATTTTTAAAATTTAATATTTGTTATATTATTCTATAAGGCATTGATGATTCAATGTGCGGTTATGATCTTTAAGGAAATAAGTTTAATTTCTTCATAAGTTTACACAAATGATGGGTATATCATCAGAGTAATTTTCGATTCAAATTATGTAAATATAAATACCCCATTGTCTACTTAGGTGTATTATTACCCAAAATTTATATGAATCTATTTATTACTCGCACTATATGTTTTACTGATGAAAGAGGCCATCTCATTTATTCCAGAAGTGATGATAATCTATGTAAGGCATATGCTTTAAGTCTATAATCTATTCGTAAAAACTACATAGAACCTTTGTTATAATTAGTTCAGTTTATTTAACTAATATACGTAACTAATTTTTCAAGGAAATTACATTTTATAAAACTCATAACTTGAATGTTTCTTTCTCGTGGTGGTTGAAATAATAATATTTGTTATTTCCAACTAGTAATTGGGATTTCAGATGCGTCTATGATAAATGCAATAAAATAAATATCTTGTTTTACGTTATTTAGAATTTGAAACAAGGTTTATTCATAAACTCTACAATATGTTTGGAAAAATATATAGAATTTCATTCTCCTTAGTTGACTTGTGTTATTTGTTCAATTTATTTAAAGGATATGCGTAACTAACTTTTTAGTATTTTTCGATGAGCATTTCGACAGTACAATTCTAGATCGTTATTTGTTTGTATTTGCAATTTGATTTGTTCATATCGATCTCATTTCTGAAAGATCGAATTTTAATTTGATGCGCGTGTCTTGATCTATTTGTTTTGAATAAGTTGCACTTTGTTTTTGCACTCAAATACTATGACCTACCAGTTCTGTCAGGTAATGATTTTTTATTGTCCCTTTCTCTTCACTCTCCTATATGCTTGTGTTGTCGGGAAAAACCAAAATGGGAGATACCAAGAAGTTGGTCACAAAAATCTTTGCAACTACAATTTCCGGATCTGATGGTGCTTTTAACTTTTGGGATAAATATAGCAAACGGAGACTTAAGGTATCGCCCAAAATTTTTTAAATATCTTCAATTTTTTTTTAGTTTATAATTTTATACATTTTTAGCGTTCTGCTTGAATCTATTGTGTTTTTTTAAAGAGATTAAAAGTTCACATTGGGTTTCACATAATGTGACAGCAATGCTGAAGCTAAAATACACATTGCAGCAAAATAATGTTCAGAAAAGTCAAGTCGATCAATTAGATCGAATTTTCATAACTGATGAGACTTTAAATGATTTATGTACATATCCAGATATGGAAATGACCTTTAACACTAAATGACTATAAGGAGATATATAGACTCCAGATTTTGAGGAACCCTTTTATCCCTTTGTGTCAATGTATTAATAACTAGACGGCATTGATCTTGTCTCTAACAATGAAAGTTTCCTGGGATTAGCCGATCCTGCTTCAATAAGTCCATTTGAAGACAGTTAATGCACTAGGTTCAGAGGATGAACTTAATAAACGTCAAACAACTAGGCAATCGACTGAAGATGGTGCAGTTATATTATATGTGAAGACTCCCATAGGGTGCTCAAACTTGCAACTTGGACCAAATTTGTAAATTCCATAAGGAGAATATAAAATGCACAAAGTTTCTCCCTAACGTAAAAGAAGGCCTATTTGACCCAAGACACAATCTACTGCAGGAAGCAGCCTCTCTATAGGTGATGGAACATATAAACGGCACCAAAAATACAGTCTCCATTCTTCATGTAAAATTAGCATTCGGGTTGTCCTTGTCTCTCAAGGAGTACAGTCTCTCTCTTCATGTAAAATTGGCATTTGGGTTGTCCAGGCCTGAGTACTGATATAGGGACTAAGATTGTGAATGTGTTAGCTATCATTTTTACAAATGAGTGTCACGGTGGCTGGAGATTTCATTTTTGTAGATGTTTTTTAGATAACCACTGGATATTATTTGCTCAATAACTAATTCCAAATGTTGGACTTGTTGTCCCAAAATAAGAGTCTATTTACTAGTTGAATAAACTACACTCTGTTGTTGCTGGCCTCAATCAAATTAGGTCACCATTCTCAATTTCATTTGTGATATATTTACCACTTTGTTTGATATTTGATTCTGTTTAGCAACGAATCATGGATCTAGGTACTGAATGTGAATGTTTGGACAATTCTTTAATTTACAGTGAAAATGAGAAATCTGGATTCATCAACCTTGTTTCTCTCTATCTCAGGTATATATTATTCATCTCCATTATAAATGTGTGTATCTTTTACTTGTACGGATGATATAAAAACTCCTCTCCAATGCTTACGTGAAAAAAAAACTACAAACATTCAGATACAGGAATGAACGAAAAATACACATTGAGAGAAATTGAAGTGGCCAATTTAGGACAGGTCAATTTGGGAGGAAATTTTTTCTGAGCAATTTGATAATATTCATAGGCTAGTGTTTCATGTATACTATTTTCCTCATTGGAAATATTCCTACAATCAGCAAAAGAAATACATGGGATCACTCGTATTGTTATGCATCTATAAATATGTAATGATATGAGCTTTAATAGTTATTTGATCTAGAGTGTTGAATATCGGGGAATTATCAGTAAGATGTAAAACAAACACCCCTATTGTGTATATTACCCATATGTATATGTTTATGTAGTGCAATGTGTTTTGGAGGCTTCGTTCATTAGGAATTCAAAGGAGAGGAATACCAAATTGGAAAATATGTGTTGGTGGATTTGGAATTTGGCTTGCCAAAAGAAGCAGGTGCTTTTTTTCTTTTTCCTTTATCATGTTTAGTACCTCACACTGCCTGTTTTGTTCTGTTGTAATTTTATAGATATTATTGTTTGATTCAATTTGGAGTGACCATTTTAATTGTGTGTCGATATAAATTTGGGTGTTGATTAATTATTGGTTATCATCTCGATGTCTACGGGGAATGTGGTGGGCTTTTGGACTTCTCGGCAACGAGATTCGAATCCTAAAGGTCAGATCAGATGAACCCTCTCCGAACGAAGAACAAGATGAGTATTGGTGGTGCCGATGTTACTCAAGCAGTTATTGATGTAATTCATGATAAGTGGAAAGCGTCTGAGGTTGTGAGATTAAAGATCGAGGGGGCACCAACTCTTAATATGAGGCGAATGCATGAGATATTGGAGGTGAGTTTCTTATGAAGTTTGCTATTGTCCTACTATGTAACTTTGATTTTATCTTATCTTTTAATGTAAAACATTTGATAAATTTTTAACTCTTTTGTTGATAAATTATGCGTAATTTTTTAATAGTGGACCACATAATAGCAAATTCTCTTAATTTTTGGGCTTCTCCCCTCTCAACTTCACAGTCTGGGGAAAAAGCAATTTAGGAATTGTTCTTACTTATCCAGTAGCAACTCAGATATACATTATCAGCAGATGGCCATGTTAGTGGAGAGATAATTGAAAGTTATTGACTTGACTTTGTATCCATGTTGCTATTTTATTTAATTTCCCCCTTGGTAGATCATCTTAACAACAAGGCATGTTTGGATGGGTCACGAGATTTTTAGACAATGTTCGTTGGAAATGTTGCTCTCAAGACTTCATATGAAATAGGTGGATGTGTAAATGAGTTGGTAATAATTCTTCTTGGCCAGCCATTTTCCCTTGATAAATTTATTTTTTCTAACGGAGTATTGGAATTAGGCTTAGATTAAATCCTCCTAAGATCAGCATACATTTTCCTTCATTGGCAAAGTCCCAATTTACGTTCTGCATTTATATTATTTCAATTTCGATGGAATTTTTTTATCTGCACTCGTTGAGTTTTTCGTTCACTCAGTTACTTGTTGTTCGAGATAAATTTGAGTCATTATGTCAGGAGTTACAACGACAAAACAAAATGTTGATGGTATACTCTGTTTTGTGCACTGAATCTAAATGCTGCAGATTGATATATATATATATATATATATATATATATAGAGAGAGAGAGAGAGAGAGATAGATATATCAATCTGCAGCATTTAGATTCAGTGCATATACAGATGTCACTGCAGTATATTATCTTCGCCCACTGAACAACTCAAGTCCATTCCTAGAGTGATTTACTATTTTTTTTATATTTGATTTGGAATTAATTTGCACTATTTTTTTTATTGTAAAACCCCTTTTAACTCCGCCAATGCTAATATTTATTTGAGCATTGCCGGTCCCAAGCCCGAATAAAGGAGGAGGGAAAGGTAAGCATACGTTTAATTTTGAGTTCTCATTCTTGATTTGTCTTTTCTTTCTATCACAAATGTCATTGATTTGGTTTCTTTATGTAGGGACTTGAGTATGACCTATTAAAGCATTGAAATTGTGTGCATCATTTATTGGTATGATTTCAAAATCTCATTAAATAAAATTAAATAAATTATCAGTTTGGTTGAATCTTGTATTATAATTATAAGCTTAACATAACCTTTTCAGGTCCTACCTGTCACCTAAACCTACTGTAGGACGGACAAAAAAGGCAGACTGCATTGCATATGGCTGTAAAAGGGGTTTAACTGTGAGGTAGTGAAATCACTGCTTGAGGGAGAGGAGTAATGAAGTTATATAGTAAATCGCTGCATTGCATTCATATAAGATTTTTTATATTATATAGTTTTGCAGCAGGGGTAAGGGAGTAATGAAGTTAATCTGAACGCCACATTCAAACCCAATGAAGTCATCCTATGAAGAATAAAAATGACAACACACTCCATTGCATACAATTAATCATGTTACGGAGAAAGAAGATGTCAACTTTGATGCTGCTGCCTCTGCCTCTTCTACTAGTTTTGGTAATTAATCATTTTGTTTTGAATTTCATTATTAGCTTTAATCCCTGCTTTATTTGTTGACAATGTGGAGTAATAGCAAGTGTTGTAAATGGTTTTGTTTTTTTCGAATATGTTGGTAATAACAGGTGCCGATGACAAATATTTTAGTCGGTGTAAGGTCGATGACCCCTCACCACAACCTTCATCCGCCGACCTCATCTCCGCCCTCATTTAAGGTACTACTTTTGCTTTAGAAAATGGGTGGTTTTGCTAAACTTCTTTCATCTCTGCCCTAATTTAAGATACTGCTTTCAGTTCATTTCTTTTGTTGATTGAATTTGGTACTTCTTTCATTTCATCTCCGCCCCTGCATCTCTATTTGCATTAATATCATGTCGTACTTCTTTCGAAATTACTAGCAACCTTTATGTTTTATGTATTTAAACAATTCATTGATTATACTATTAAAGAAATTATGTGTCACGTTCATCTATTTAGATTGTGTTTGTAGTAATTATAGATCATTTGTTGTTTGTTGGTAACTAAGTAGCTATATAGGAGAGAGATTAATAAGTCAAGCAACTTTTCATCTAGATGTAGCTGTTGTAAAGATGATATAGAGACAGTTAAGCAACTTTTCATCCAAGGTCCAGTAGCTAAGCAGGTGTTGAATATTTTCTGTAATTGAATGGACTGTCTCATTATAGATAATTCAGTTCATGGTATTCTAATCCATTGGTGGCTTCAATCAGGTCACTCTAAGTTATCTAGATGGCTTTTCAAAGTCATTCCAGTTACTATAACGTGGGAGATTTGGATTGGTCGAAATAAAGGGCTTTTTGAAGGTAAAAATATGTTCCCTAATAATATTATCTCTAATGTTATTAACAAAATTTATGAAATGCTCAATGTTATTCCTTTTTTTGGTGATGGTAAGGATGTTAATCTAAACATTCTTAACAGTTTCAATCTCAAGAAATCTTTAGTCTGCACTATCCCTGACCAGATTGGTATGTGGAAGAAACTGTCAGCTAGTAGTTTCAAAATCAACTCTAAAGGTTTGATTGATAATAATGGTAATATGAGGATGGGGTCTATTCTTAGAGACAACAACGGTAGGATGATTTAGGCTCTTTCTAACTATGATAGTGGAGATGTTCATTTCAGGGGCAGTGATTTTAGCAATTAAGAGAGCTCTGGAATATAGTCTTAGTAGAGGTGATAGAAACATTGTAGTGGAAATCAGTTCAAGGACAATTTTGGATGGTATAACAAACAATTTCAGTTACTATCATTGGAAGCTTAAAAGTCATGTCAAGGAAATTCAAGAATTGAGCATCAATCTTCAAGTCAAATTCAGTCTTTGTTCTCATAAAGTCAATTATGTTGCTGAACTCTTCTCTATGGAAGCTAATAGTCTTAATAGAAATATCCAATTCAATAATGCTACTAGTATTTCTAGAAGGATTAGAGGAGGAATATTTTTAGATTCATTAAATTTTTCATATGTTTAAATTTTGGTCCATGGTTTTTATTCAAAGATCTCTTTTTCAGGGTATGCTCATGGTTTACTGACAATTTCAAATTCAATGGCAATTGGGTTGGTTCCTCAATTGTCTCTTTCTTGTTTCAATTAAAATTATAATTCATTGGGGTGTTATATAACTAATTAATTTTTTTACTAAATTAATTTTATATGACTAAATGTTGATATTATAACTAATATGATAGTTTTATTTTGTTTGACAGAATGTCATTTTTGGATCCTCATCAAGTTTCCAGCGTTGCAGGTTGAGGCATTGATGGCGATGATGATAGAACGAAGATTGATAATAAACAACAACACACTTCTTTTTTATATTTCATTTGATTGGTTATAATATAATAATATTTCATTTGGGAATGATTGTGTTAGGATGTTATATTGGATGCTTTTATTAAAATAATGTAACTTTCGGGACGATTGTATTATGATGTTTCATTTGTTTGGTTTAAGTTTCTTTTGTAAATAAAGAGTGGAGGCATATAAATGTAAATGTTGAATATAATGCCCTTGTTTTTGTGGACTATTTTTGTGTATGTTCTTAGGATTTAAATAGTGTGATAAGAATAATTGAATTTGTTTAAATTCAGGATATTGGATCTTAAATAGTATTTTTTTTAAATATGTATTAATATTAGTAACAGAATTTTACCGTTACTAATTCTACATTTTACTGTTACTATTAGTAACAAAGCTTTACTGTTACTATTCTGAATTTACCACTACTATTAGTAACAGAATTTTCCGTTACTAATTTTGAATTTTACCGTTACTATTAGTAACAAAAAATTTCGTTGCTAATTCTGAATTTTACCGTTACTATTAGTAACAGAAATTTTCGTTACTAATTCTGAATTTTACCGTTACTATTAGTAACAGATCCGTTACTAGCATCGTGCCCCACGCCTTTTTTCTACCGGAAAAATTGTGTTACTAATATTTTTAGTAACGGTAAAATTGTGTTACTAATGGCGTGTTTTGGTGTAGTGTACATTATCATCCATATTTAATTTTTTCAGTTTGCAATGATTTATGATGCGTTCGATGTCATGAAATTGTTCTAGCACATGGCCATTATCATGCATTTTAAAGCTTAAAAATTGACCAATAAGGAACTTCTTACTTATAGCGTCTTCCGTAAGATATTTGATCTCCAATGTTTCCCACAAAGTTTTTGCAGTCCCAACATTTTGGTACAAGTTGAACAAATTGCAGCAAGTGCATTGAAAATGTGACCACGACACAAGTAATCATCGGTCTCCCATTTTGTGCGTTGCCTAGTCTGTTCCACGGTTTCATCTTCATCTTCATTTGGTTTCGGTTGTGACAAGACATATACAATCTTAAATGTTGTTAGAAGAAAATGAACCTTTTTCTGCCAACGCAGAAAATTACCACCATCTAACTTGACAAAGCCTTCTATTATTTGTCGAAGTGATTTGGAAGAGTCGGCCATTTCTGAAATTATTGTATTTAGATTGTTGGAAATTATATCGCAAATACAGAAATAGAACTCTTTATTGTATCACAACAATGTCAACTTTAATACAATAATGTAACTTTATGAATCCTCAAGACGTGATGTCACTTTCCTAAATACAGTATTTACCCCACAAGAATAACTTTTGTATACAAACGGGAATCAGCAAATTCGTACTCAAGATACAATGAAGCAATTGCATTGTCTGCAAATTGTATGTCTGAAGACAACCCTTGGATGCAGCAGCGAAGAACAGTCAATCAAGTTCTTATTATGTTTCTGTGCACAAAACAAAATAAGAGAATTTGTATCTCCTAAAAATTATAAGAGAGTAATAGCAGGGTTTGGAAATCTGAAACTGGGTTTTTGTTATCAATCTAATTTCGTTTTAGGCAGTCTTCATTTATAGATAATGAAAATATTTTTCTTCAAGAGTCATGACTGTTGGATTAACAGTCTTAAGTCATTTCCAAACAGATACAATTAATACCAAATCGATTTTGCACGGGTCAACCAAAAAGTGACCGCGCCCGAGCTACCGCGATCCGACCCGAACGAATCCCGGCAACCCGCTACCACTGCGAAAACGTGGCCTGCTAAGTGCAAAGTGCGCCACTAGTGCCTCTACAGCCCACTGCCCCGCACCCGCACGCGCGCGAGTGCGTGTGCATGTGCGTACGGTGCTTCGCACCGTATTGAGGTCTCTTGAATAGCCTCTTAAATGCTAGATGATTTAACTCTTCATCTTCCATTTGTACTTATTAAGTGCACAAATTCTTAATATTTTTCCAATGTGGGACTCAAAGGTTGCCCACTCCTTTTATATCTTAGTGGTGACACTTATCTTTGTATATTTTCCAATGAGGGACACTATCCCCTTTTATATTTGGGTTAGCTTCCCACCTCTTCCACGCACTTCCAATGTAGGACAAGCTCTTTAAGCTCTTACACCCAAAACTCTTACTCACTTATTTTATAAAATCTCCAACAGTATTTCTATTAGATGATTATTTTGACCAATGTTTTCTTTTGTAAAACTCAGTTTCCTCCCCTTCTATGTATGCTACTGCATTTTCCTAAAAAAACTATCTCTTGGGATTAGGGGATATCAAAAGAGAGAAATTTATGGGGAGTGTTGATGATTTAGCAAATATTAACAAGCGGGCTACGCATTTAGAAATTTCTTTAGCTACAGACGTAAGTCTTTTTATTTTCTCAAATTTAGATATCAATGGGGTTTTTCATAGAATCTAATCCATACTAGATGTTATGTTCATTGTGAGGTGGTTCATAGCCTGCCATGTGCATGTTACATATGTTCTCTTTTTTCAATAATTATAAATTTTCAAATTACGTTTATGGGTTGTTTCTTTCACGGCTATTTTTTTATTTTAATACTTCTTCATTTGAAAAGGTTGGCTGATGTTATTAGTTATTAGTCAAGAAATTTATTTTCTAGGAAATTTCTATTATAAGAGCAGCAAAGACTTTTTTGCCCCACCAATGTAAAGGATGAAATACATAGACATTTTGAACAAGAAATATGTTACTAGTGTGGAGGTTAAACTATCACCTATATTAGAATACCTTAAATCACCATAGGAAAAATCTAGTCGTAAACTAGTGACTTGTCTGCATTTACCTCTCTAGTGTCCTAAGTCTAGTAGTCTAACTACGGCGTCATCTTTATAGGTGTAAGATTACTTGCATGGTGGATACTGGAAAGATATTGTTAAAATTGAGGCCTTTTATAATTCCAATTTGGGTATCAATTAAAAACTAGTGTTGGATTTCAGGCACTTATTCATGATTGATTTGATATTTTTATTAACCCTTCAATATGCTTCACATCGGTAGTCGTGTTTGTAGTATTAATTAAAATAATTATTTGGGTGAAGCTTTTACGATCGTTCTTCCCCAATCTACACCCAACCTTGATATTTTCATTTGTCTAAGATGTTTGTTGTTGATGTCACATATAGTGTTATTGGATAGGGTTGTGTGATTAAGGTAGGTAAACATGTTTGTCAAGTAATATAGATACACAGATATTTCCATTATTCCCCTAGCATATCCCAGGGAAAGTGGATTGGCATGTAACCATGACATTATATTTACGATTTTTTTGTATGTAACATTAAGGAATGAATCTTTCATGGCAAGTAAGACCCTTCACATTTTTTCCCTTGTGCCAAACTGCAAAATTCAACATTTTGTGGTTGGGCTATGATCTTGTATATTATAAGGTGCAGTCACAAAAGATACATTATTGATGGGAGAATATTATTATAGGTATTACTCTATGAAGAAATTTGATATAGTTTTTTCAAAATAAGTTACATTAAAAATAGTGTCACCCCACTTAGGTTCTAGACCTATTAATACTTTAAATATGAAACGGTGGCCTAATCGCATTTAAGTTATCCCACTTGGGTTATAGAATAAATTAATTCGATCAATTAAATTACTAAAAAGGATAAACATTTGCAACATAAGAATATATCTTGATTTAGATCAATAGAATGTTGTTCAATTGAGTTGGCTTCCATCATCTCACTATCCATTTCCCTCTATTAAGAGCTTACCAGGATAGTTTTTTTCAAGATAGTGCATTCAGTGCATCAGCATTAATTCAACTAATTAAAAACTGAACATAGGAGAATATTAACATAGCTCTTAAGGTCTCAATGGTCCTGCAGGATCAAATCACTGAGAGGTTTTCAGCTCGGGAAGAATAATGTCTAGCGAAGGTTGGACTTGGCTTTCTCAGTATTAATACTTTTACACTTCTGGATTGTGTTTCTCTACTATTTCTTTACTTAGATTTTTTTCCTATGATCATTATAGTTTCTCATTGTTAAAATATCTATGGGGGAAAGTGGAAGGTATAAGGTGATTTTCTTGTAATCAACATTACCAAATATCATAATTATTTGGTTTGACCTAGAAAAATGCTTTAAGAGCTTTGATCAGGACATAATTATTTAGTTAATTTGTTGAGTTGTTGACAATTAATGACTGAATACTGTCACTTGACTTTGTTATGTTATCATCTTCATTTCAAAGATATGATTTATTACAGTGGTTAGCTATTTTAATTGATAATTTTTTATAATATTAATCCTTGTAGTGTCTGAACAATTATGGGAGTAGGATCAGCAAGTTGCAGGTCTACATAGATATGATGTCTGAGTGCACAGAAACTCAAACACTGGATTGAGTGCTTGGTGATACAGTTTATATTTCTCTAGTAACAATATAGACTTCCTGGTTGATAATTTTTTATTAGGTTTTTTAGAAAGTTTTGGTTGGATTTATGTTTCTCTAGTAGCAATATAGTTTTGATTTTCAAAAGTGACGCTTGTGATAAATGTTTCTCCTCGATTTCTATACACCTTGGACTTAAACATATAAGAATAGAACTAGGAAATTATATCAAAGATTAGAACACATTTGTATATACCTTTTTCTTTTATGTAAATCTTTTTAGAGTATCCCTTGTATCAGAAAACTCCTTAGCTAGGAATATTATGATACATGTGTCTGTTATACCATCTTTATAGTGGATTAATAAGTAACATTTATTATCTTGTCTCTTACTCAAATTGCAAAATACTATCTAACTATCACTTTTAATTGTAAGTCTTCTTGTCAGATTATAAAAATGTAAATGTTGAATATAGTGACCTTGTTTATATGAATTATTTTTGTATATGTTCCTGGGATTTGAATAGTGTGGTAAGCATAACTATTTTTTTTAAATTCGGGATAGGATATCGAATCTTGAAAAAATATGTTTTCTTAAATATGTATTAATATTACTAACGTATTTTACCATTACAAAATTAGATAAAAGTATTGCAAAGCTTGTGTAATAAGGTGAAAATAGTAACAGAAAAGTTTGTTACTAAATAAAATTAGTAACGGTAAAATACCATTGGTAAATCCATTATTAGTAATTTAAAATACCATTGTTAAATCCAGTATTAGCAACGCTAAATATCCGTTACTAATTATGTTCGCCACACCTCTTCCTATCATAAAATTACCATTACTAATTATTTTTGTAATGGTAAAATATTGTTACTAAAAACTATTTGGTGTAGTCCTATCCCTGAAGGAAGAAGATTACGGTCTCCACATTATAATCAACAGACATTTTGAACTTGGCAACTCAGTCTCCTCAGCCTTAACCAAAGTCTCATTGGCCTTAACAAGCTCCTGATTGGCCTTAACAAGCTCCTAATTATCCTTGGGGATCTCTTTATTGACATTCTTAAGTGCCTCCTTAAAACATTAAAGCTTAATAGCATCAATGCCTGCCTAGTCCTTCAACTTCTTATTTTCCCCCTTTTCCTTACTAAAAGCCATCATTTTTACGACCACTTGGTCATCTCTCTCTTGAAGCTCACCACAGGTCTTATGCATCTCATAGGTAGACTACTTCAAATCATCCTTCATCTTGGTGTTCAGCTGAGTGAGTGTCATAATGGTCTCTACATGCTCGTCGAAGGAATGGTGATTGGTCACAACTTGTTCTCTAGGGATAGTGGTAGCCATTGCACCCTGAAAGAAAAGATAAAGGGATCAGCAAATAATAAAGTATTTGGCATAGGAAGATGAGCACAAATTTGAGAACTTACCACGGATTCATGATGTTGAACAAGCTTCCACATAGAGTATGGATCAAAGCTCCTCAGAAATTAAAAATCCGGATTGTGCCTATAGTAGCCGAGAAAGTCCATAGCATTATTCAAACATTTAAAAGATGGAGTCTGGATCCTTCTTCAGATGTTCAGAAGGGACGGGATCAGTAAGATCATACTTGAAATCCTCCACCTCACCATAGCAGGACGATGACCCCGCTCCACGAATAAGCCGACGAGAAGGGCACCCTCCGATCTACACCCTCTCTATAATAGACCTTTTTGGGCTAAGATCACTCATCCTTAGGAGTTTGTGATCACCTTGGGTAATGGGTTCCTCGAGAGGCCTTTTGTCCCCGGTAGATAGAAGATCAGAAGGAATGGGATCTTTCCCTTTGGACCTATCTCTGGTGGAGGCATTAGTGGAGGCCTTCTTCTGAGCATTAATCTTGATCTGTTTTCTATCCTCGGCTTCGGCCCTCTTTTGAGTAGCAGATTTTTTTATCCTTAGCATCAATTTTGAATTTCCTCTTCACCTCGGGCTTAACTTTTTTATAGCGAGCAGCCTCCATACAACTATTATCGACCAGTCGACCAAGGTACAACCCCGCAAGAAGGTTCAGTGATAAAACCTGAGGTAATGGGAGTAAAATATGAACAAATGCTCAATATTTAGTCATATTATAATTCATAATGGAAAATAACTTGATAAATCAAAATCTTCTTACCTACTTGGAGTTCGACCTCAACCCTCCGGTCAGCTTCAACATGGCCTTTTTCTACCAGTGAAACCAATGTCTCCCGAGGAAGAGAACCACTTGGACGAGTGTTATACCCAAGGTTTATGAACTTGGATGCAGAGAATAGATCTTCGAATATTGAGGGGCCATGCATGAAAAAGCTTTCAACCAAGTCCTTCAGCGTAGAGGGCAACAAGGAAGCTTTCTTCACTGAAAAAGGTTGGATAAAAAATAATACCAAAGTATCAATCAAAAGGAACTCAGAAAGAAAGTGAAGGAAAAAAAAATACCAATTTTGTTCATCCTACACCACTTACGGGGAATATTACATGACTGACCCTTCTCATGTGCTCGAACCTCCTATTCACCTTTCAAGAACACAAACTGATTTTTCCAACTATGATTGCTCGTCTGAACAACCTTCACCATTCTCAAATTTGTCTGTCTACGAGCAAAGTAATAGTACCCAGGCCTTGGTATTATCCTGTAACACCCCGTATTTTTAATAATTTTTATATTGGGATTAATTAAATTAAAAATGGGAATTAATCAGGTTTAAAATAAATATTAATTAGTGAGACAAGGGTTAATATTTATTTATATTGGGTATTACTTAATGAATGAGTAATAAATAAATAAGAACGTATTATGATTGTCGTGAGTGAGAAATACGACAATTACAATAATTTAGTCGGGATGCACATGTCAATCGTGTCGGGACTTAAATTTATAGGATAAAATGTCATTTAATTATGGGTCATCCAAATGGTCATTTCGAGTGTGCCAGTGTGTTAGAAGGGTCAAAATAGTCAAAAAAGTGTACTCAGGGATTTAGATTATGTGCTGGGGTATTCTTAGGCCAAACTGACACCCCGAAGGAGTAATTTGGTCTTTTGGATTTTTGGGGAAAAAAGATCAAAAAATTTTAGAGGTTTATATCATCGTTTATCTTCGGAGGGTTAGGGTTAGAAGTTACAAAATACGGAGAGTCCGTTAGAGTAGGAAGAGAATGAGTTTTAAGAGTTCCCACACCAATTTTGCACCACCACCACCACCGGGGTGTAGATCGGGAGGAGAGGAAGGCCACCCTAACACCTTTTTGCAGAGAATATAACCTATAATATCAGGAAAGTGTTTAACTTGCAAAATTTGAGTGCATGTACTATCCATGTTAGTTTAAGATTGAATATATACATGAATAAATTAATTTGGCTATGAATTGGAGATGTAATTCATAATCTTAGGTAGGATTTGCATGTAGATTAAACCCTTAAGTAAAGAGAAAATGAAATCACCTTATAGGTGATGATAATAATAGAGAAATATGGGTTGTATTGATTTTGTTGAATGAGGAGAATACCCTAGGGTTTTTGGAATTAAAGTGATGGATTAATTCAACGTTAAATGACTCCCCTTAACGATTTAATGATTTGGATACGTTAGAAATCTTTTATATATGTTAATATATGGTTTGGTATATTAGGTTGGGAGTTTGGGTCTGTGTAATGGAAGTTTGGAGAGTTAAAAATGATGAAAAATAAAAAAACGGAATTAAGAAGGTGAACTGCTACCGTTCGAATCGATTCGGCCCAAGGGCGAATTGATTCGGTTTTCCAGATTTTGATAATTTTCCTTATTTTTAGCCCGAAACTTATAAATGATGATCGGGTGAACTCTTGGGATACCTTTGAAATATAAGAAGGGATATTTTGGTTACCAATAGGCTGATAGTAAGGTTGGGACTTAGTCACAAGTGAGGGGGATTAAGGCTAAGATTTAATCAACATGATTTGTAATATAATTAATTCGGGGTATGAGAATGAGTCACGGTCAAGTTGAGTGAACCTATGAATTAGACCAGTAGGGTATAGGTGAATTACCTATGGAAATACTTTAAACAATAATTGTCACACTTCAAGTTGTGGGGGAATACTCGAGAATATACGATAAAAAGTATAATCGAAATTTAATAATACATAGGATATTCGGGAGTTATATATATACTGTGTACAGGACATGTATTATAGGTTGTGTGTATAGCTATATTGTTGATATATATATATATATAGGTTGTTTGAGTACCTATTGTGTGAATCCTTATATGTATGAACATACCTAGGCTACTTGCTATCACGGGAGGTTCCACATCGTGGACAATCTTATCCTGAGGAGCCCATTGGTGGGATTTTGACTTGTACCTCAGAACATAGATTTTAGGGATTGATCACTACTGGTGTATGAGAGTGTGACAGGTCATTTGGGTGTGTTAGGTGTGTGTGTATCCCAAAGGCTTAGAACTATGTTCGCCTCCAAATTGTATGAATTGTAAATGTATGGTTCGAGAGTGATTCTGAACCCGAAGTCCTTTATTTAGTACGTGATGTATCAAGACTTGATAGCAGAGTATGCCTGCATCGCAGGTCTCCAACTAGGGATTTTGTATTCGTATATATTACAAGTGTGGTATATATATATACGTGTGATTTATTCTACTACGTGTGTATTAGTAGATAAGATAGATACTGATATCAAAAATAATCTAAGTATGTGAGAACTTAACATTTAATTGCTGATTTTTAATGGATAAAAAGGGTTTGGAAACTTAGTAACGTGTTGTATGGGAAATACGGGTGGGCACAATAAATTATTAGATGGGAAGAGACTTAATTCAAACTAGTTAGGCGGGGTAGCGTAACTAGGTTGGTGTAGAAGTATACGATAGGCGTGACCATTAGTTAAGAGGTGAGGATCTCAAGTGAGGGCATGTAAAGTTAGAATATATACAATATTTGATCTTTAATTCATTTTGAATACTTGCAAAACATTTTCAAACTATTTTACTTGGTCTCTGACCCGTTTCAAATCCATTTTTTTAAAAACCTATTAGGTGCCCAGCCACAGGGATGCCAAGCTTAGGAGTTCCTTCATATTTGTCGTACTGCAGCGGCTGTGGACATTGAAGGACCTTGGTAGTATACGTCTCCACATTTATTAGTTCCTCTCTATCATTCAGTTCTATCAGTCGGGCATGTCGCCCATCTCTAGCTAGTGGTTATTTCAGAGACATTGCACTTTTATTTTATTTCTAGTATTGGATTTGATTTACATTATAGATGATTGCATTTGGATTTCAGTCTGAAGTGTTTACTCCAGGCACATTTATTCATCTCATTATTTTATCATTAATTACTATGTTTACGGTAATGGTAAATGTTATTTATTACTTTTATTTATTTCCCGTTAACAAAAATATTAAAATCTTGACATCGGGCCATTAGGATGTTAGTAAAATAAATTGAATTCCTACAGTGATGCTAAGAATGAAACCATCAATGATTCCTTTTTAATTTAATAATGGACTGAACACCTAGTATTAGAATAACTGGGGTGTCACAAATGGTATCAGAGCATCAGGTTCTAGTGTCCTTAGGATATGTGCAACTTTTCACGTTTCAGCTTAGCATTCTTTGATATAGAGCCTTATTATAGGGCTAGTGTATTCCTTTACGTATGTGACTTACATTCTCCTACTATTAAGTATAGTCAATGTGATTTATATACGAGTTTGGTTGGGTTTTGTACAGCGAATAATATAGGACGACCAATAAGGGCCATTAGAAGGACCGCGGGAGGAGGGGCTCAGCAGAAGCCATTGAGTATTCTGAAAATGGTGATCGCGATAGAATTCACCATGATTATTTTTTAGGCATACGATGATAGGATAATCACTCAAGAGCAGTAGTGTCCCCAAGTACCGTCGTAGATAACAGTAATGCAAATTCGGACTCACTTAGCGTAGTCGACATGGGAGGGAGTCAGAGGAACTACTTCGAAGAGACACCTGTAAGGATTTGGAGAAGAGAGGAAGTGTGATGGGCCAATGGGAGGAGACGATCCAAAGGTAATTATGTAGGGTGGAGTGCAGCTACACCCATGATTAAATTTTGAGAAAAAAATTTAGCTCATATGAGCAGCATAGAGTGATGAGAGTCAATTACCACATATAAAGAAGTATATATGGAATTAAACGAGAAATTTGGGTGTAGTTTGACCGTAAGACCTTCCATCTGTTGTTCAGGTAGAGATGCGAATGAAGTTTTGAAACTTATCACAAGTGGGCCAGATAGAGATCGGTCGTGAGAGAGAAGTTTACTTATTTAGCAAACCTTATACCCGGCAAAGGGGATACGAAGAATATAAAAAGATTCGTCAGTTGATAATGGACTCGTGGGTAGAATACACAGGCATGGATGGGAAATTAGGCTAGGATGACTGGGGTCAATGTCGTCCAGGTTGTATGTTTACAAGTTTGTATCAATGCTTCCATGAGAAGAGAGCCAAGAGGGTTGGAAAATCTTGCCAAAGAGCAAGAATGGAGTGAAATGGTCTTAGTGAGGCACCACAGGAGGCTGTACCCAGTAGGGGACCCATTTAAATGACTGAGACCCATGGAAATCCTACCAAGTGACAGTGGATTTAGTTAGGTCCATGAAGGCCAACTTCGAGTTACATAGGTCTAGCAGAGACAAAGGGACAACGGGGGTAATAATCGGGGCTAAGACTATCAGGTTTGAGAGAAAAACACCACGACATGGCCAGTGGGTCCACAGACAGGGGGATAGAAGAGAAAGGTGTCACATATGTGTAGAGTAAGTCCACCTGTATTGAACTTATCCATAACGAGTAAGTGAGACCAGTGAGACTGGGAAGGTAGATGGGAACGATGCCAGTGGGGCATAGAAGCAGCGAGAGCGAGATTTCCGGCAGAAGAATCGGGCTAAGAGATTTGGGTCCATAGGTTAGAATCTAGAGAAAGGTTGGTTTCAAGTAGGACCAATAGGGTCCTCATCAACAATACCATCGCGTTCTTTAGGGCCGCTAGGGCTAAGAAAAGGGCGGGGGATGCCATCAAGGCCAGGGCCAGAGGCAGAAGAGTTCCTCTGGAAGTCACTACGATTGTAGAGAGATGGGACACACAAAAAAGAATTTCCCCAAATAGAGGCATGGATAATTACAGGATGATATCGTAGATATACAACCGTTGCAACAGATCGTGGATCAGTTCTATCACGGGGGTTATGCTCAGGAATCCGTTGACCATGCGAGGTAAGGGACAAATGGAAATGGATTTTTATTTTATCGTTATGAGCATAAGGTAGGTTTTGGGTGACATGGGTGCGTCACAATATGAAGTATAACACTACTATTCGAGTGCGAGTCGAGTTTAGTGGGTGTGTTGGAAGTATTAGCCTTATTATGAATGTATCTATCATTAGGTAGTAGGATTTTTGGTGGCGCATGTAGGGAGGAGCGGGTGTGGACACCAAGAGAATTTTTATATTATGTAGAAGTTTTTACTCCTTTGAGGGTTATGAGAGTAGAGCATATTATTATTACCTTGTATAGTGACTGGATACCAAGGGTTTGAGCGGTAATAGATTGTGTGATAAGACAATCGTGCTTGTTATTCCAGGGTGAGTTATATTGTTTTTGTTAGGCATCACCTGAAAGAGGGTTGGGCCTATATATATATATAAAAAAATTTATTGTATCATAGACTTCTGTGAGTATGTTATCTAGTTATATTTGATCCCATTGCGTAGGGAATTTTTACTGATGTACTTCAGGGTGCGATGTGTTCTTTGTCGAGCGAAGAGATTTGGCTCGTTATTTATATAGTGCTGAAGACTTGTGATAGTGAGAGTGTCGTGGTGTATGTCGTCTTTAATGACATGATAGTGGACGATTAGACTTTTTATGTCGAAAGATGGGAAGTTGGGAGTACATGTTGTGTATTGAGGGCCTAACTGATCTTGATTACCGACAATGTTAGTTAGTAGTGTATCAAGGGGGTCATTATTTGGATTTCTCTTTACGATACATCCCACGCATGAAACATAGCAAACGTCGAGAGTTGGGAAATGTTTGGCCTTTAGGGCATGGGTTTAGTACCTTAGTTGTTATATGTGTGTGTAAATATAACTAAGAAATGATAGTTATATTATGATTTAAGGCTAGTAGAGCCATATGATGTTGATGTGAAAATGATTAAGTTACGATTATTAGGGTGGTTGAGTGTACCCATATTGTATAGTTGTGCCTAGTATACAAGGCTTAATTTAAAACTAGTATATTACGTTCGGTTGATTTATGTAGAAATGCACAGGATATAGGGTGTATGGGCTCCCTAGTTAGTTAAGCTATTCAGTGTCATTCACAAGGAGAAGACGTGGAAACGTCTGAAATAAATGTAGATGCATGAGTAAATTAGAGGCAGAACTAGAATAAGACAAAGAGAATGTAGTTGCATTGTGAGCATGGAATATCACCAGAAACCGAAGAGTAGATGGAAAGGGGTGATTATAATGTTAAAAAGTACAAGGAATGTACATTTTATATTTTGGAGGATAATCAGAACTACTCTGAGCAGAGGAGTAAAATTACGAAAGTTACATCATAACTAACTGAAGAAGTAAAAGTCTGACGTGAATAGTCGGGTGTGATTATAGATACCTCCCACTAAGGGAGTATATGATTTAAAAAGAGGTAAGTTAGCACCTAGGGAGGAGGGGGCCTTTCCCAAGATAGTAAATGGTATAGCCGTTATAATATCGGTCCAATCCCATTGGAATATTTTTTGAAGAAGGGCAATTGGTTTCGCAGGCGCCAAGAGGAAATGTTAAGGGAAATGAAGGAATATTTCCAAGTAAAGTGATTAGGTCGAATTAATCACTAGTCAAATGGTAGAGTATATACCATCGGACTAAAGAGTACCATTAGTGACGGGGTACTGAGAACAGCGTAATGTTCCAAACTTTATAAAGATGTGGAACTATTCGAGGAAGTATCTGAGACAGATAGTACTGAGCTTATCCTAATTTCGAGGATGAAATTCCTTTGTAAGGGGGGAAGTATGTAACACCCCGTATTTTTAATGATTTTTATATTGAGATTAATTAAATTAAAATTGAAAATTAATCCGGTTTAAAATAAATATTAATTAGCGACACAAGGGTTAATATTTTGGGACGCGCGTCTCAATCGTGTCGGGACTTAAATTTATGAGATAAAATGTAATTTAATTATACGTCATCCTGTAGACACCCCATTCCGTTACCCCCTAACTCTCCTTAGGTCCCTAGTCCCTCCCTTCATCACTACAAATCCAAGTCATACCCCGAGTACTGACCTAGAAGCCATTGGGCACTCCCAGACTCCATTTGACCAAAAAGTCAAACTATTCAGCTCTACCAAGGCTGAATGAATCTTCGAAGGGCACTGAAACCCCTTTCCAATGGTCCATCCCGTACGCGATTCTGACTTACAATGCGGACGAACGATCTGTTTGTGTCCGAAACTTAATCCAAGGCCACCGGGCGCTCTTCGGATCTGTTTGACCTAAGTTAACTCTTCAGCTCAACCGAGATTGAATGAATCTTAGAATGGCACTGAAACCCCTTTCCAATGGTCCACTCCGTGTGCAATTCTGACTTACCATGCGGACGAACGATCCGTTTGACTGCAAGAGGTCACCAAATGCTTCCAGGTCCTGGTTGACCAAAGTCAACTCCCCAAACCGGGTCAAACTCTTTGGAATGTCGAAGTACATCTCCTAAACTTTCCAACGGTCCATCCCGTGGGCGATTCGGACTTACCATGCGGACGAACGATCCGTTTGCGTCCGAACGATTCCCCGTGCAACGGACCGACAAATGCTTTTGAGCCATATTTGGCCCAAAGTCAGCTCCGGAACCCGAGATCGATCCAAAGGAATTTCAAATGTATCTAACTTACCTTTCCAACGGTCCACCCCGTGCATGATTCTGACCAACGGTTTGCCCTCGGCAGCCGATTTTTCGAAAAGGCCTAAAACACACTGCCAAATGGCAGGTTCCAGACCTTGCCTGTCGGCAGGTGTCGATAGGCAGGACCAGTTCTATGCCGATCGGAAGTGACCTGAGACTATAAAAGGATGCCTTCACCTCATTTGCAAAGTGAGCCCAGATCTGCTAAAAATGGCTCTCAGCGAATCCCAAAAACCTCTCTCGAAGACAGCGCGATTTCAACATCCAAATCCCTTTCTAACTTCCATTTTTCATCATCCTTTTCATCAAACTTGGTGAATTATCCACTCTCCATCATCATCCAAGTGCAAGGTCTTCTCTCCAACATTCAAGACCAAGCTCAAGATCTTCAAGAAGGTCTAACTTTCTCAACTTTCTCTTCAAATTCTCTTAAATTCTCAATAACTTGTTTTATTACCTAGCACTTTTATTATCTCATCTCACACATCCTAATATACTTTCTATTTAGTATTATTGCACATCTCTTATTTTCATATAAATAAAACCCAAAAAAATAAGAAAAAGAGGGTTTGCTCATAAATTCCAAATAGGGATTCTCATACTTTTCTCACAACTAAAACACTTTTTCTACACACACACGCTCACAAATAAGAGATCACCCATTTGGATTTATCGGATAAACCCCACCCCTTATTTTTTATGTGAACTACGTGGACTTTGATGCCTTTATAGGCTACGTAGGCGGCTCGAGGTAAAACTCGAGACTCGAGTCCTATTCTCACTTTCTCTCTCATTTTCTATCTTCTCTAAATCAAATTTTCTTATATTCTATATATTTGTTCTTAGTGACGTATCACTCCATATGCGTTATCGTTCCATTATAACGATCAACGTAAGAGTAATCACGTAAATCTTATTTTCTATTATTATTTTTATACCTTCCTTCGGATGACTCGCTTTATCTCTCCCATGATACAAGTCGAGGATTCCTATCTCCACTATATATATACACATGCACACATATCACGGGGAAAATAAAAATGGAAAATATCAAACATCCATGAGAGACCAAAAGGGCGGAATGGGTGCCCAACACCTTCCCATTTCGTAACTTAGCCTCCAAACCCTTCTCGAATCATTTTGGTTTCGTATGCACCAGTATGTCTTTGCATGCCATCCTTCGGGATTGTTTCCCCTTTTTCTTTTGTCTGTTTTGAGTAAAATAGACTGACGACTCTAAATCTCTCTACATTTTTACACCTCATCTCAAACGATGCCGGTCGAAGCGCTCCCGAGAGGGATGCGTGGGACCCGAGGATCCTCCTTCGCGCGCCCACCCACGGCGAGGATCGGGGATGGCCACAGTGGTGACCCTGCTGGGGATATTGTATCTTTTGAGGGCTTGACTCTATTTACATGGATGGTATATTTGTTTATATTTCCCTTATATCTGCATGTTCCCCTATTCCATGTGTATCCCATGCTTATGCTTCTGTTCACACAATTCTAGAAAATTCTCCATGTACACTTCACACCACGTGCACCTAGGATCACATATATTCACATGTTGCACGCATCACCCGTCCATATTTGGTATACCTTTGGTACTTGTACTTTGCTCCCTCTTTGGCATAATCAAGAAAAACATTCTCATCATAAGATACTAATTAGAGAATCATGCATGAATAACACAACATCACCAAAGAGCATTGTTGTTGACCAAATTTTACCCAGTAACTGGAGGGTCACTTCGTGATGGGCGCTGGTCCGGCAGGGCGCAGTTAGCCTAAGCGATATGACTCTCACCTTCCATTGGCCAATTACATTCGACGTATATCGAGTGTTTCCCCCGCATTGTACCGCTTAACCGAAGTCATGATGGGAGGTATATCACAGGGAATTTACTCACGTATGCCGAGTATATCGAATTCTCTCTCACATGTATTGTCCCCACGAGGTTTATAGTGACGCAATTCACGTACACTCAAGTATATCAAATGGCTTATCCACACGTACTGATTGCCCATAAGAGCAAGACGTATATCATGGAAGTCATGCCAAAGGGGGGAACCCATTCCGATTCACCCAACCAACTGCATACCCGCATATAGTTGTCAAGCCTAGGACATGCATTTTAGGTTGTCGGTTTTAACCCGAAACTCTACCAAAATTCCGGGTCGGCCTGCTGCAAAAATTTTCACGCACTTTTCAAACGGGACCCTATCCGTGAGCCTGGTTACAAGTCCAGCCGTTGCTTCGCATATATTAAAAACCCCACTTTTCCAGGCTCGAGTCCCGTCCGACATTGCATTTAGGAGAATTAAATACAAGTGAGAACATAATAATCGTAATAATCATGTTGAGATCCGTCTCCAAAAACATTTCTCCCTTCTTTATCAAAAATCCAAAAATAGTTTCTTCCCTTTTTCTCAAAAATAAATCCCATTTTACGCCTTCTCAGGTCAATCGCAAGCCCTTGGCCTGGCTCCCTATTGACTTCGGTCTACAGTCAAATCACCCCGGAGTTTCATCCGTTCCTCTACTAATTCTTTTGAGTCTGGAATCCATCCACTTTCCATGGAGAATACAGATCAAGTACCAGTCATACAGTCGGATCCGACGATAGTCCTAGCTTAGCTCGTGTCCAAGAATGACAACCTCCAAATTGAGGTCCGAGAGATGCAACGAAACCAGTTTCCTATTCCTCAAGAGCCCGAGGCCCTATTACCTCATGCTATGGGTCCTCCTGAGCCTATCTGGGTCCTTGATGAATATCAACACGCTCCACGTGCCCCTCCTATCAATGGGCTGCCGCCTGCCCAGCTTCCGATGCCAAACATTACCCAGCCTGTGGCTAACCTGCCTACGGTCGTCTATCCAAAAGAGGAGGAGTTGAATAAAGTCAAAGAGGATCTTAAGATGCTCACCAAGAAGTTTGACCAAGTCAGAATCTCTGGGAATTACATATACTATACCCACATGTCTCCTTATCCTAAAGCAAGGTTACCCGAGAAGTTTAAGATGTCAAATATCGAGAAGTTCATAGGGAGTGGACCCCCGATTGTTCATCTTCGCAGTTATCATCGTTCCATGACTCTACTAGGGGCTTCTGAAGAAGTGATGGCCCAATTGTTTCAGCAAACTTTGAAGGATAGTGCCTCCGATGGTTTTTGTCTCTCGAAGAATCCAGAATCCGTAACTGGGAGGATGTAGCCCAAGAATTCATGTCGCAGTACAAATACAACGAAGAGCTTGAGGTCACCCGTTGTGATTTTGAGCTTCTCAAACAGAACCCTGGGGAATCAGTAACTTCATAACCCGGTGGAGGGCATGAGCAGCTAGCATGACCAATCGACCATCTAAGGAAGAACAGGTCAACATAGTGAAGAAGAACTTCTTATCCCATATCGAAGCGACGATGGGAGGATAATACTATCACCACTTTCGAGCTCTCTGAGAAGCGGGAGTAGAAATCGAGTAAAGCCTTGTTAAAACGGAGGTTGAACTGAAGAAGGTGTCCGGACAGTTCACCCCTAGAAAGTATGATAAGCCTGCTAATGCTACAGTATCAACCATCAACAACATCTCTCAACCAACCATATTATGGGCTCCAGAAAGCCACCCTGCCCCCATCTGAAGGGAATACACTGAGCTCCAGGCTTCCCTCTCCAACGTTTACCAAGCCCTATTAGGCCGAAACCTCATCAAACCCTTGGATCCTCGTCCATTGCCAAATCCACTCCCAAGATCCTTCAAGGCCGATGCTCATTGCGCCTTTCGCCAAACTGTTTTCCATACCATCGACCACTTATTTCACCTCCAAAACATAATCCAAGATCTCATTGACCGGGGTACCATCGCCCCACCAGCCAATCTTAAGCCAAACACTACTCACAATCCACTCCCAAATCATGCCAATGCCATCTTCTTAGAAGAAAACCCAGATTTCGATCCCTCAACTCAAATCACACCCATATACTCTCTTAAACCTCTTCAAATTTTCCCATATTTACTTATACACCCTACTAGCCTCGTTGATCAAGAAGCATCACTCCTTACCAGAGCATGCATCACTGTCCATACGCATTTTGAAAATGGAAATATGGAATTGTCAGAACTGTTAAACTAACTCCTAGAGTTCGGGCTGAAATTGCCCTCACAGATGGTCATCGATTGCCAAAGGTTCAGTACACTGTTCTTGGAATCACGGAAATGGGACCGAGATTTAGACACGTGGGTGGTACCAACCGATGAAGTCAACCTAGATGATGTTGTCCAGATTATGGCAAAATTATTTGGGCAAACCAACAGCATTTGTAGTATCACCGGGTTACTTGACATTTTGAAGCTACAAGGGAGCTTGGTCCCTTCAACCATACATATCCCCGCAGAATGGGAAGACTTGTATGAAGAAGCCATTGAAGTTATGGAATGCATTGACTTTACATGGAAAGACAGAATTGTTGCCATCGGATGGGGGGAAGAATTCGAAGATTCGAGTGAAGAACAAGCTTCAAGAAGAACTCGCCCAGTTTCTGACATATGTGGGATAATATCATTTAAAGAACTCCTCGCAGAAATAAACAGGGTGACATAACAACCTAAGATTGACGAGGAAATGGGATTCGTGTTCTTCCCTTCTTCAGTAAATCACATAACCAGATCAGGGAGACATTACCAGGTTCCAAGCTCACTACCAGCAAATGAAAAAGGGAAGGGCGTTGAAAACCTTCCTATGCCAGAGATGACCATCGAGGAGAGGAAGATCCTCGATAAACTGAAGAAAACTCAAGCTAACATCACTCTATGGGAGCTTTTCATGTCTTCCCAGCTGCACAGAAATGCTTTAATCAAGCTGCTCACTAGACCCACAGTTCCTCCTTCTACCACACCAAAAGAAGCGATAAATCTGGTCGGATCCCTAACTTCTACCCGAATGCTATAATTTTCTGAAGAATAAATCCCCAGAATTAGGTCAAATCATAATCATGCACTCAACATCTCTGTTCAAGTTACGGGGAAGGTCGTGCCACTCTCTCTTATCGATAACGGATCCGCCTTGAATGTCTTCCCACTGATAACCTTCAAGTGTTTAGGCCTGAAAGAAAGCGACTTCGATCCAACCTCCGCCGCTGTATGTGCCTACGATAATACTCGCCGGGAGGTGATGGGATCCATAAAACTTATAATAGGGTTTGGCCCTATAAACCCTGTCGTTGAATTCCAAGTCATAGACATCCCAACTTATTTTAACCTGTTGCTCGGATGACCCTGGCTCCACGGTATCAAGGGTGTGTCTTCCTCACTCCATCAAAAATTGAAGTTCTTCACCGACAAGCGAGTCACCACCATTTTGGGCGACGACAAAAATGTCGAGGGTGCAAGCACCAGCAGTCCAATCCTTGAGATACAGCACGGGTCAAATGATATGCTCCTATCAGGATTCCGAGTTGAGCCATTCCTATTCTCGGCAAGGGATGGTTTCAAATAAAGGGTTTGTCCAGAATATGACCCTCATGGCAATGTCAATGTGATTCAGATGTTCAGAAACATGCACTTCATGCCCGGACTGGGTCTAGGGCAAAGGAAGCAAGGGGTACTTGGTCCCATCGAACTGAAGAAAGCTTTACCTCCTTGTGGCTTGGGGTTTCAACCATAAGAACAAGAGCTCAGAATGATCCACCAGTCTCGACCAAAGAGAAGATTAGACTGCATCCAAACTATCCCAGGAGACTCCTTGAATGAATGATTCATCAAAGAGGGCGAAGACTTCCCCTTTTGCGGTTTTCCAGAACCATGGTATGACCACACAGATAAGAAGATGAAGCCTGGAATGGAGATCTTTTTCCAAGATGGCTACCCATGGGACAAAAGTTTCCAACACCGAGTACAACCGCTCATCAATGATATCGAAGAGACTGGGGAAAGTGATTCCAAAGATTCCTTCAACTTACAGACACTGGGGCTGGCACTCTGCATGGTTCATTCAGGTACTACATCAAAGGATCCATCCCATCTGATTAAAGCTGCTGATACACCCCTCCTCAACTAGCATGTTGTGCCAGTTCTACCTCTTGAAATCTCCCCTAACCGCAATGTTTACCCTATTTCCCCTTATGTTGTCTATCCTTGTTCAAATGTAATCGAGACCTCTTTTGATAAGGTTCTTAATGTTGTTTTTCCTATCAATGAAATAAACGAAGATTTTGAGTATCTTGTTGTGCCTTACATTAATTGTTTGGATTCTAATCAAACTTATGATGATGATGATTTTGTAAATGAACAATTCTTAACTGGTCTAAGTAAGGTTAATAAAGAACATAATCGCGTTCAAGTTAATTAAGAGGAGACTGTTGTTATTAATATCAGTTCTAGTAGCCAACTGCGCGAGATTAGGATAGGGGCCACCCTTGATGAGCATGAGCATGCACAAATCGAATAATTGCTAAAGGAATTCGTGAATGTCTTCGCATGGTCCTATGATGATATGCCCGGCACTGATCCTGAAATAGCTCAGCACGAGATCCCCACTCTCCTAAATTACAAGTCGATTAAACAAAAATTTAGAAAGCTCCGCACCGAATGGTTGCTCAAGGTCAAAGAAGAGGTGGTCAAACAGTTGAACGTGGGCTTCATTCGTGTGATCGAATATCCCACATGGCTAGCCAACATAGTACCTGTGTTGAAATCAGGAGGGAAGGTCCAATGTGTATAGACTATCGAGATTTAAACAAAGCTTCTCCAAAGGATGATTATTTGCTACCCAATATCGACATGATCATGGATAACACAGCCAGTCATGCTCTCAAGTCATTCGTCGACAGGTTTTCCGAATACAACCAAATTAAGATGCACCAAGACCACCAAGAAAAAAACGCATTCATCACCCCATGGGGAACCTTTTGCTACACCGTCATGACATTTGGTCTCAAGAATGTTGGATCCACCTACCAAAGGGCTTCCACAACCATCCTGCATGATCTGATTCACAAAGAAGTTGAGGTTTATGTGGATGATATGATTATTAAGTCCAAAACTAGAGAAGGTTATGTTCCCGCTCTCCAAAAGTTCTTCGAACGACTGGGACGGTATCAGATGAGACTCAATCCACATAAATGTGTCTTCGGCATTACAAAGGGAAAACTCTTGGGAGTCATGGTCAGTGAGAAGGGGATAGAAGCAGATCCTGCAAAGATGAAGGCCATACTTGAGATGCCACCGCCCCGAACAGAGAAAGAAGTTCGAGGTTTTCTTGGGAAATTATAATATATCAGTCGGTTCATCAGCTAGCTAACCTCCATCTGTGAACCGATCTTCAAGCTCCTTTAAAAGGATTCAGCCAAGGTTTGGAACGAGGCCTGCCAAGATGCTTTTGACCGAATCAAATAATATTTAACCCAACCTCCGGTGCTCATGCCACCACAGCCTGGTCTCCCTTTGCTCCTATACCTAACCATAACCGACACCGCAGCTGGGGCTTTGCTAGCCCAATACCTTGAAGACTCCCACAAAGAAAGAGCCATCTATTACGCTAATCGCAAATTAACCGGGTATGAGGTCAACTACACTGCTTTGGAAAAGGCGTGTGCCGCACTTGTCTGGGTCACCCAAAAGTTACGACACTATATGCTCGCCTTCCCCATCAAACTTGTACCCCGAGTGGATCCCATCAAATACTTCCTTGAGAAACCCACCTTATCCAGTCGAATGGCCCAATAGTTGATGCTCCTAACTGAGTTTGATATCGTGTACGTCACGCAGAAATCCATTAAAGGAAGAGCCATCTCTGACTACCTCGATGATTACCCCGTAGAAGAAGTATATATTTGGATATCCGAATTCCCAGATGAAAATATCCTCTACACCGCTCAAGACAACCTTCGATGGCAAGTGTTCTTTGATGGTGCTATCATCAAAAAGGGATCTGGCATTGGGATACTTCTGATCGCCCCAGATGACTCCCATCGCCATCAAATTGGATTTCCCTTGCACCAACAACATGACGGAATATGAGGCATGCATAGTAGGCCTCAAAGTTACTCTTAATAAAGGTATTCAATACCTTGATGTCCACGAGGATTCTGTCCTCATTATCAGTCAAGTGCTTAGAAAGTGGAAAGTCAAGGACGAAAAGCTCCAACCCTTCCATGCCCACTTAGAAGAGTTAGCCTCCCGATTCCAAGATATCACCTTCCATTACCTACCTCGAGCAAAGAATAACCTAGACGATGCTCTCTCTACTTTGGCCTCCATGGTCGACATGCCCAAAGGAATAACAATGACCCCCTTCCTAGTTCAAAAGCAAGACAAACGAAACCACTGCTACCATATTGAGCTTGTCTCCACGGAAGATCCTGAACTAGCCGATTGCTGGTACTATGATATTTGTTGTCTCCTCAAATATGGTAGGTATCCCGAGGGTTCCAACAAGAAAGATCGAATAACCCTCCGAAGACTGGCTGCCCAGTACATCATCTGTCATAAAGCTCTACTCAGGAGGAACTTCGATGGAAATCATCCACACTGTATCGCAGTGGCTGATATTGAGAAGATAATGCAGAAGATCCACAGCGGAGAATGTAAGCCCCACATGAACGATCACATGCTCGCCAAGAAAATCATCCGACAAGGCTACTACTGAACCACTATGACCCGAAATTGCACCGCCTATGTCCGGAAATGCCTCAAATGCCAATAGTTCTCCAATCTTCAACACCTGCCTCCGTGAGAATTATACAACATGACTTCTCCATGGTCGTTCTCCACCTGGGGTGTCGACATCATAGGGAAGGTTACACCAAAGGCTTCAAACGGATATGAATTCATCCTAGTTGCCATTGATTACTTCACCAAATGGGCCGAAGCTGAGTCATACGCAGTATTGAACGCCAATAAAGTGTCCAAATTCCTTGAGAAAAATATCATCTGCTGATATGGGGTCCCGCACAAGTTAGTGTCAGATAACGGGTTGCACTTCGAAGCAGAAGTCACAGAAGTAGTCAAGGAGTACAGGATTCAGAGACATAAATCTTCTCCCTACCGACCTCAGACTAATGGTGCAGTTGAAGCCACCAACAAAAACCTCAAAGCCATCATCAGCAAGATGACCGAAAGCTGTAGGAATTGGGCCGATCGGATCCTGTACAACCTATGGGGCTATCAAATCTCAATCCGAACCTCCACTAGGGTTACCCATTACTCTCTGGTCTACGGTATGGAAGTCGTCCTACCTATGGAGTTGGAAATACCCTCGCTACGCTTCATGCTCGAAAGCAAAGTTAGCGAAGAAGACTGGTGCCAAAGCCGTCTCGACGAACTGACCCTCTTATATGAAAGGAGATTGAAAGCTCTCTACCACATGCAAGGGTACCATTGCCAAATAACGCGATTATTCAACAAGAGAGTCAAAGATTGCGGTGTTCGGGAAGGGGATTTAGCCCTCAAGGAGATAATAGAACCCATCTGGGACCCCAGAGGGAAATTCAAGCCCAATTGGAGTGGCCCTTACATCGTGAAGAAAATATTATCCGACGGTGCCGCCATGCTCACTGACCTATATGGGGAGGAGATGGATCGTCCAGTCAACCTGGACCGTCTCAAGAAATTCTACCCCTAATCCGAAATCTCGGCGCGCTACGACTCTTCTCATCTCCCTTCTATTCTAAAAAAAATATCTCTTCATTTCCCTCTACCCAGAACTACGTGGGCCTGATCCTCTGCAAAAAAACATTTTTCAAGAAAAATAAAAAAAATTCAAAAACCCCAGAGGTACGTAGGCAGCTCATACATCTTATAGGAGCACGACCCTTTCTTTTTCACAAAATACTATTCTTTTCTTATCTCCGAGAATGGCAGTTTATTCTAGCAAAAACTTGAACAAAAGAATTATGTATGCCTTAGCGATTGGTATAGATAATTCAAAAATACAGAATCCATCGAAAGGCACAGCTGGATGATCAGAAACTTGCTTATTTCAATAATAAAAAATTACAGTACGAATCACATAAGAAAAGGAACGAATAACTCCCTTCCCCCTACTGCCATAGAAAGCCAAATAAAATCCCCACATCTATTCCCTATTACACAAATAAACTCTCCAAGAGTCCTACCCACAGCTACCAGAGGAGCCTGCACCCTCATCATCTACATCCTGGGGTCCCCAAATTTCCCCTACCTAAACAGAGTGCCATAAACACTCCTTGGACCAATAAGCCTGAACCAGCTTTGAAAAAACCACAACACCCCCTTCCATGGTGTTAAATAAAACAAACCACCTTTGTCCAGTCTCCACTGCTAACATCTTGCTGACTATTCTCCTCCGCAACCACTTCATATAATCCCCAGGGACATGCTAAACTCTCCCGACAAACTGAGAGGGACAGGTTGACAGACGTCGATTCTCCCACAGAGATCCAAGAAACAGACGCAGGCGCTCGGTCAAAAAGTCTATCGGAAAGAAATTTAGTGTCCGAGGTGGCACGACTTGTGCCCAACCAAATTGGCGCAGAAGCCGCCAAGGGAAATAGAAAGAGGTCTGTCTGAGACCAACCAGCCGCACATATGAGTACTCTCTAGCTCCAGGACAGGCAGTAACTGCCCCCACAAAGGCACTGACCAGTACAAATTCTGAACCCCGTGCTTTACAAACCAATTCTCCCAACTCGCAATATCCAGGCCAACATAGAAGAAGTGACGCGAAAAGAAGTTGGGTACAACTGATAAAGGATATTCTGGAGGAGTCACCAGGCGGAGTGTTTCAGATAATCACATGAATAGAATCACAGGGCTACCCCTCAGAAAGACAGAATGACCTTCTCTCCAGGCATCCAGGCCATTCAGGGTCTCCGCCAGTATCACCGCCGCAGGATTGCGATGGTATGACATCCACGAAGTAATGGCTGCAAGTTGCGGGTCCACCAGTAGTTCCCCAGTCACCAGCAGTAATTTTGAAACCAGGCCCAGAGCAACGGCTCCAGCATAGCCAGCATCACCTACTTCCCGCAAATGCACGGACTGCAACACCGCCAGGAGGGAGATCATTCCTCAAGCAATCAGTGATCTGGCCGCCGAAGGCGAAATATGAAGAAGCCTGACCAACAAATCCCTAGGAGAACGGGAAAATTCAGGCAAAGCCACCGCAACACTGGGATTTATACCCAGTATGGAAGAAAATTCCTCATAGGTAGGAAAAACTTCATCGAACCGAAAGCGGAATACATGGTCTTCGGGGTGCCAGAATTGTATTGTCCCCATTAACATGTTCCACTCAAAAGGCCGATTGTGCCACAAGGAGACTCGACGCATGTTGAAAGCAGCATAGTCAACATTATAAGAGCACATTGCTTCCAAGACTTTGAGGTAGTTAGCAAAATCAATGCTACTAGGGAGATCCATCTTACAAAGCTAAGATATAGTGGGCAAGTAAGTAAGAATGCGAAGGTGTGATGAAAACACTCCACCCTTCCCCCTTTTTATACTTGAGAACCCTCACAAGAGACATAATCCCTGTAGAAATCGAAAGGAATCCTACCCCACAAAATACAAAAGGCTGAAGAGGGTACCAATCAAAGCTTTGAATTGATGGGACTGGACTGAATTGCCGATAGGCAGGACAGGGTGTTTACCGATCGGCAACCCCCCATTTTTAGAAATTTCCCTTTTTTCCTCTTTTGACAAATTAGAAAACTCAATAAAAATAAATTGATATTCTCAACAAAATTTCAAAATCCCTTTTCCTCCTTATATAATTTCTCCTTTTAATTAAAAACTTTCCTTCAAAAATTCCAAAAATACTCATTTTTACGGTCTCAACGGCAAAGTAAAAAGCGCATGTGCATGCATTCATTCATCATTAATAAAAGATAATAAAAACTCCATTGCATTGCATCTATTTGTTTCTGTGTTACATCAATTTTGCATGAAATAAAAAGAAAAAGAAAAAGCAACGGGACTCAGCCCGAACCCACATTCCCTCCCTCTCTAAGAGCTTCCACCCCTACGATGTGCTCTCTTTCCCCTACGGCGAGACGATGCACCACCACTACCCGAGCTAGAGTCATCTCCAAATGAAGCAGATGGCACCAAGCAAGAAGGAACAAAAAACGCATCCTGAATATGGGCAGTCACCGAAGATATCCAGTCTCTGATGTCTCTTAGCCAAGTGGTTGACACTCGGACTTACTGCAAGAAAAAGGCAAAATCAGTATCAAAGCACAGATGACCAAAACAGAAAAGAATAGAAAGTATACCGTAGGTCGGAGGACCTCCTCTGATAAACCCATCACCTCCGGATCCATCGCATGAGGACGATGCAGCATAGGCACCATCCCTCCATCAGCCCGTCGGATGTTTTATGAAGGAGTATGCAATCGCACAAAAGGAACCTCCGAGGTCATCGCCGCCGCAGATGTCGTCGGACCGCCGCCACTGTGGGAAGATCCCACCGCTCGACTCGAACCCGTAGGAAGAAAAGACAGGGCATCATATATTCTGGGCGCCATCATCCAGCTCGTCATAAAGTCCATATAGTCATACGATGCAACCGTATCAGTGTACAAGAAGTAAGACTCGTCGATTATCGTCGCGATCCTCGCATCCTCCGACAGCAGTCGCTCCCGCCTCATAGACATAGGACGCTGCGCAGGTGGCACCACCACCTCCTCCTCAGAATTCTGGAGAACTACCCTATCCCTATGATACTAAGAATGGCCGAACTCGTGCGCTAGCAAATGCGTCATCTGCGCGTTCACCCCGGTCGTCCTCGCATCCTGAATGGTTGTCCCCCAGGGATAAAAGTTCACCTGAAAATCTCCAAGCAGGTATAAATCAATACAAGATTAGAACGCGCAAAAACAAAGACTGAAAATGGAAAGAGTCTTACCCTACCACTGGTCAGGTCATTCAAGACCTGACGCACCACCTCCAGAGAGAGAGATCCCTTCGACTGCCGATTGGCCTTACGCCATCGATACAATCGGTAGGAGTCCCCAACAGTGTCATCCTTCAGAGAGATCAGCGGGGTATTTCACCCAATCACTTCATAAAACTACGTCTATCAAAGATAAGAATTCACAAACAAATAGAGACGCATAAGGAAAATGCGAATGCATGAAAGGAAAATGCGAATGCATGAAAAGAAATGCGGGAACTGAAGAATACCTCAAGAAGGTACGTGGCTCCAGTAAAGATGTGCCGACAGCACCGGCTGAATGCATCCAGAGAAGAGTAAAGGGTTGCCAAAGTTAGACTCCCCCTTCATAGAAAGGGATGTTCGAAAACATCCTCAAGTACGGCAAGAACCACAAATGGACGACGTCGCCGCTCGACGCCACCATAAAACCTCCCAACACCAGCAAATAAAATAATAGGGCCATCTGCCTCACTTGCAACCCGTCCTCCACATCAATCACCCTTCCCAACAGAACATCCTTCAGTAGGTACAACTGGATAGAATCCCCAGAAACTATCCTCCCTACATCACCAAGTGTCGCATGCACTGCCTCCGATCTCACCCACAAAGTGCGATCCACCTCTATCTGCTCTCCATCACAATCCATCCCCAATAGCTGTTGCACTTCTATAGGAGTCACAGTCATCTCCCTGAAGACAAAATGGAAGGTGTGGGTAGTATCCCACCACCTCTCCCCTAAAGCACACAGGACCACTATCGAACGAGGCGTCTCATCCAGTGCAGATGACAACCTCCCAAAACCCGCTGATGATATCACCTAACGCACCACAGGTGGGAGATGCTCCCAGACATCCCTAAGCCCCATCGTCCCATGAGCGCGCATGTTCTTCAAAGAAATATCAGACTGGAAAAAAGGAAAAATCTCATCAGAAGTCAAGAAAGAAAGAAAAATCACCAAAAAGAGAGGAATGCCAAAGATCGGGTTACTTACATAATCGCCAAGATTCACTCTTGAAGAGAGATGATGCGATGGCTCCCGTAGAAAAGTCCACTCATCCGCAACAGGCTCAAACGCATCAAAGGAGTCCTCACTCCCCAAAGCAAAAGGCGCCCTGGCCCTCCACTCCACATTTTCCGAGTCATCAAGGGTCAACCACTCCCTGTGGACTGCAGTGCTCACAAAAGCATCCATTTCTTGAAGATCGGAATGCTAGAATGATTTGCAGAGAAATCGCAGAAAGAGAGAAAGTAAAGAAGCTGTGAAAAAATGAAGGGATTCGGCCCCTTTATATAGGATGCCAAATGCCGTGCCGATCGACACTGGCCCCAACCATACCGATCGGCACTGACTCCTTACCTTCCCGAGGCAGTCCAAAAGTCTGTACCACTGCCGAATGGCACCCCTCATACCATGCCGATCGGCACTCCCCTTAAATTTCGTACTAAAATTCCCAGAAAATACCAGAAAGCCCCAAAAAATCCTTAAAAATTCCTAAAAACCCAAGAAGGATTCATAACATTTTCACCAAGAAAATTTTGCATTCTCTCAAGAAGAACCCCTCTTTCCCATCGGAATCCTAAAAAACCAAGTGAATCTCCTCCCAGAAAGCTCCGAATGATTTCTAAGGATCGCCTGATCACTTCCCCAGCGGAGGTTTTACAACACCAAAATTGGTTGTTCCCCCCACGAGGCCTCCTAAAGAAACAAAAGCCTCCCCAGTTATTAGCTTCCCAGCTTAGATCAAAATCACAAAGCACTTTCTCCAGCATAATTAAAATCTAGTCTTTATCAACTCTTAGGTCATAATTGACCTCAGTCTTGGATGGTCACCTGAGTTAGGTCAGAATTGACCTCGGGCCTCGGTCGTCACCACTCTTAGGTCAGAATTGACCTCGGTCTTGGATCGTCACCTGAGTTAGGTCAGAATTGACCTCAGTCCTCAGTCATCACCACTCTTAGCTCAAAATTGACCTCGGTCCTAGATCATCACCTGAGTTAGGTCAAAAATGGCCTCGATCCTCGATCGTCACCACTCTTAGGTCAGAATTGACCTTGGTCCTGGATCTTCACCTGAGTTAGGTCAGAATTGACCTCGGTCATCGGTCGTCACCACTCTTAGGTCAGAATTGATCTCGGTCCTAGATCATCACCTGAGTTAGGTCAGAATTGACCTCGGTACTTGGTCATCACCACTCTTAGGTCAGAATTGACCTCAGTCCTCGATCATCACCAGTCTTAGGTCAGAATTGACATCGATCTTAGATCGTCACCTGAGTTAGGTCAGAATTGACCTCGGTCCTTGATCCTCACCACTCTTAGGTCAAACTTGACCTCGGTCTTGGATCGTCACCTGAGTTAGGTCAGAATTGACCTCGGTCCTCGATTATCACCACTCTTAGGTCATAATTGACCTCGGTCTTGGATCGTTACCTGAGTTAGGTCAGAATTGACCTCGATCGTCACCACTCTTAGGTCATAATTGACCTCGATCTTGGATCGTCACCTGAGTTAGGTCAGAATTGACTTCGGTCCTCATTCGTCACCACTCTTAGGTCAAAATTGACCTCAGTCCTCGATCATCACCACTCTTAGGTCAGAATTGACCTCGGTCTTGGATCGTCACCTGAGTTAGGTCAGAATTGACCTCACTCCTCGGTCGTTACCACTCTTAGGTCAGAATTGGCATCAGTTATTAGATCTTCACCCTAAGACCGCAGAATTAGTTTTGATCCGCAGAATCGGTCACCCGAATCACTTAAGCCCGCAGATTTGGCTTTGACCCACAAAATTAGTCATCCCCCAGCATCACTCCAGGTCCTCAGAATAGACCTAAATCTTTGATTATCAATCAAAACCATCCCCAGCATACCCCTCAAGTCCTCAGAATCGGCCTCGACCCTCTGAATCGTTCATACTCCCTCAAAAGCATCATGTGGTGTCTATTCGACGGTTATCATTTATTCCAAACTCACCCGTCGAGGGGCTCTATAGACATCCCATTCTGTTACCCCCTAACTCTCCTTAGGTTCCTATTACCTCCCTTTATCACCACAAACCCAGGTCATACCCCGAGTACTAACCTAGAAGCAATCTGGCACTCCCAGGCTTCGTTTGACCAAAAAGTCAAACTTTTCACCTCAACCAAGGCTGAATGAATCTTTTAAGGGCACTGAAACCCCTTTCCAATGGTCTGTCCCGTGCACGATTCTGACTTACCATACGGATGAACGATCCATTTGCATCCAAAACTTGATCTAGAGGCCACCGGGAGCTCCTAGGCTCTGTTTGACCTAAGTCAACTCTTCAACTCAACCGATGATGAATGAATCTTTAAAGGGCACTAAAACCCCTTTCCAATGGTCCTCTCCGTGCACGATTCTGACTTACCATGCTGACGAACAATCCGTTTAACTCCAGGAGGTCACCAAATGCTTCCAGGACCCAGTTGACCAAAGTCAACTCCACAAACCGGGTCAAACTCTTTGAAATGTCGAAGTATATCTCCTAACCTTTCCAACGGTCAACCCCGTCCACGATTCGGACTTACCATGCGGACGAACAATTCATTTGCATTTGAACGATTCCCCGTCCGATGGACCTACAAACGCTTCCAAGCCATATTTGACCCAAAGTCAACTCCTGAACCCAGGAGCGGTCCAAAGGACTTTCAAAGGTCTCTAAATTACCTTTCCAATGGTCCACCCTGTGCATGATTCTGACCAACAGTTTGCCCTCGGTATCCAATTTTCCAAAAAGGCCTGAAACACACTACCAAATGGCAGGTTCCAGACCCTGCCTATCGGCAGGTGCCGATAGGCAGGACCAGGTCTATGCCGATCGGCAATGACCTGGGACTATAAAAGGAGGCCTTCACCTCATTTGCAAAGGGATCCCTGATCTGATAAAAATCGCTCTCAGCGAATCCTAAAAACCTCTCTCGAAGACAGCGCGATTTCAACATCCAAACCCCTTTCTAACTTCCACTTTTCATCATCCTTTTCATCAAACTTGGTGAATTATCCACTCTCCATCATTATCCAAGTTCAAGGGATGCTCTCCAACATTTAAGATCAAGCTCAAGATCTTCAAGAAGGTTCAACTTTCCCAACTTTCTCCTAAATTCTCAATAACTTATTTTATTACCTAACACTTTTATTATCTCATCTCATACATTCTAATATACTTTTTATTTAGTGTTATTTCTCATCTCTTATTTTCATATAAATAAAACCCAAAAAAAAAGAAAAAGAGGGTTTGCTCATAAATTCCAAATAGGGATTCGCATACTTTTCTCACACTTTTCTCACAACTAAAACACTTTTTCTACACACACACACACTCACAAATAAGAGATCCCCCATTTGGTTTTATGGGATAAACCCCGCCCCTCATTTTTTATGCGAACTACGTGGACTTTGATGCCTTTATAAGCTATGTAGGCATCTCGAGGTAAAACCCGAGACTCTAGTCCTATTCTCACTTTATCTCTCATTTTCTATCTTCTCTAAATCCAATTTTCTTATATTTTATGTACTTGTTGTTAGTGACGTATCACTCCATATGTATTATCGTTCCATTATAACGATCAACGTAAGATTAATCACGTAAATCTTATTTTCTAATATTATTTTTATACCTTCCTTCGGATGACTCGCTTTATCTCTCCCATGATACAAGTTGAGGATGCCTATCTCCACTATATATATACACGCATGCACACATATCACGGGGAAAATAAAAAAGGAAAATAGGAAACATCCATGAGAGATCGAAAGGGGGGAATGGGTTCCTAACACCTTCCCATTTCGTAACTTAGCCTCCGAGCCCTTCTTGAATCATTTTGGTTTCGTATGCACCAGTATGTCTTTGGATGCCGTCCTTCGGGATGGCTTCCCCTTTTTCTTTTGTCTGTTTTGAGAAAAATAGACTGGCGATTCTAAATCTCTCTACATTTTTACACCTCATCTCAAACGATGCCGGTCGAAGCTCTCCTGAGAGGGACGCGTGGGACTCGAGGATCCTCCTTCGTGAGCCCGCACGCATCGAGGATTGGGGATGGACACACATTCAAATGGTCATTTTGAGTGCGTCAGTGTGGCCGGAAGGGTTAAAATAGTTAGAAAAGTATACTCGGGGGTTTGGATTGGGTCACGGGGAATTTTAGGTCAAATCGGCACCCCAGGGGAATAATTTAGTCTTTGGGATTTTGGGGGAAATGAGTCCTACAAATTTTATAGGTTTATACCACCGATTATGTTGAGGGGGTAGGATTAGAAGTTACAAAATACAGAGAGGCCGTTAGAGGAAGAAGATAAGGAGTGTCAAGGGCCCACACCAATTTTGCACCACCACCACAACCGGAGTGTAGATTGGGAGGAGAGAAAGGCCACCCCAATACCTTTTTGCAGAGAATCAGAGCTACAATATCAGGCAAGTGTTTAACTTGTAAACTTTAAGTGCATAGACTATCCATGTTAGTGTAGGATTGAATATATGCATGAATAAATAAATTTGGCTTTGAGTTGGACATTTAATTCACAATCTTAGGTAGAATTTGCATGTATATTAAACCCTTATGTCAAGAGAAAACAAAATCACTTATAGGTGATGATGATAGTAGAGAAATTCGAGTTATATTGATGATATTGAAAGAAAAAAATTATCCTAGGGTTTTTGGAATTAAAGTGATGGATTAATTCAATGTTAAATTATGACACCCCCACTAATTAAATACCCGGTAGCTACTCCTTTATTCAAATTAATTCAAAATGTCAAGTTGATTCAATTCATAGCATCACTGTCGAAAACATTTTTTTTAAACAATTACTAGCCACCTAATATTTAAAAAGTGAGTTGTTAAATTTTATTAAATTAAAGTAACATGCAATCCATCGAATATTTATTAACTAATGATAACACAATTACATCACAGTCACAACAGAATATAAATGGAATAATAAATGAGTCTGGAGTAATACTCCTCATAATAGTCCCAAATACTGAATAAAACCAAATACAACGTCTGAATAATAAATGAATTTAACTCCAAAACTGAAATGAAACTGAGTATGATAAAAATGTCTCTAAAAGAAACGGGGTGACATGCCCTAACAACTGATTAAGTCTGAAGTGGAATCAATATAGAAAGTGGAGGCGTCTATCATCAAGATCATATAACTTCCATAGCAACTATAGCACGTTGTTGACACAAAAATTCTCCATCTACGAGGACCAATCAGAAAAGGACACATGGCATCCTACGTGGCAATATTCGGCGCCCGAGGAGAGTTGATCGACACCCAAGGAGAGTTGGTCGGTACCCGAGGAGAGTTAGCCGACACCCGAGGAGAGTTGGGCGGCACCCGAGGAGAGATAGTCGGCACCCGAGGAGAGTTGGTCGGCATACCAACCAGGAAGATCAAAGGATAACTATGCATTTAATGTGCATTAAATGCAGATGACACCGCATTTCATGAGCCTTAATGTATATTTATACTGTATTAATAGATGACAACACATAGAATACCAAGCAATTCATGGAAGATCAACCATCATAGAAGGCCAACAATTAGATTCATTGAATGTAGACATAAATGTCTACATACAATGAATCTCTTTATCTCCCATCACTATAAATACATGTATTCCCTTAGCCAAAGGGGAGGGATAACTAAGAAACACCATACACAAGATACACATCCTTTCTCTCTCTACACCCTATGGTGCTATTGTAAACCCCTGGGAATAAAATAATAGTGGACGTAGGCTTTATTCATAGCCGAACCACTTTAAAAATGTTTGTCTCTCATGTGCTTGATTGGATTGTTTTTATCTATTTATCTGTGATCATAAAAACGGGATTCGGTCCAGTTTTTTGCATCAACAGATTGGTGTCGTCTGTGGGAACGTGTTACAAGCATTGTTCTCCATCAAAAGCTAAGTTTTTTTTTCTCTACGTATAATCAATTATATGTTATGCACCCATCTTTTTATTCAAACATGATTCTAATATGTTTATATTCATAAACTTTGTTGAGCATACAAATTTTGATTCAGTCATGATCTTATATGCATAAACTGTTGGATCAATTTTTGTCCATAAATTCGCATAACCGTGAATTTCATAATCACAAGTTTTAAGAAATTTTTATGCATACACGTTTGTATATCGATATACATATTGCCACCATCAGATCTTGATTGGAAGCCCTTGTTTAATTCAATCATGATCTAGTGTATATACAACGATGTATTTCTTATAAGTCTGGAATGATTCCTTGAATATCTTAATTCTCCTGATAGTTACAATTACTTACTTAGTTTTCTATATGCAACGGGAGAATTGGAGATACAGATCCTCTCTCTCTCTTTAAGAAATTTTATTTTGATACACAAGCCACATTTAAAAAAAATGGCGATTGGTATTCAGCAACACATACAGAGGTATATTGGAGAAGAAAATAATCTTCACAAGAAGGATCTTACAAATCCAGACCCTGCCTTCAGATCGAAGCAATTTCTAATGATGAGGTTGGCTCGTCATCAACCAAGAAAAAGATTATTCATATCCAGAAAGAAAAATATGAAGTATACTGATATTTATCTAAAGAATCATGCACTGGAAAGTCGGTTTCAAAATTAAGGGATCGTTCGTGTTTTCAACACTAGTTCGCCATTGGATCTAGATGAGGTCGTACACCCAACCGTGGTCGGAGAAAAACCTTTTGTACAAGTTGGGGGATTTTATTGATCGGATGAAAGACTATAACATCTCTGGTTCTCTTACTCACAAAATATGAGAGTCGAATTGGTCGATATCCTAATGGGCAAATGTTACGAGGTTTCCCAACCACATGTTTCTTGTCGGCGGCACCCGTTACTGATCGGGTGCACCTTTTATCGGTTGGTAACATTTAAATGCCCAATCTCACACATCAATACCATCCGGAGATACCCTTTATGGTCGACGAGTCAGCGACCACCATATCACAGCAACATATCCAGAAGGAGATAGCCCATGGACCCACATTTTTGGTCGACAATACTTATTATTTAGTCGGCAGTACCCATTATTGATATCTTTCACAGGTATTGCATAAGATGGGGATTTTCCAACCATATGTTACTTGTCGACAACATCAATTTGTGGTCGGCAACAGGTTTTATACAACCTTTGGTCGGCACCATCAAATCAACATTTGATGCTGGTCGGAGGCACCTATTTGCATAGGTCGGGGCCTAGGGGCTTCCCCATAACTATTCAGAGGAACTATTGCTAATCAGCGACATGATTACGATGACTTCTTGGCGAGTTTTCGTCCACCCATTTACCAGTCGGTACATTCATTTCTGGTCGACAACACCTAATTCTTGGTGGAGATATTTTCTTTTGATCGGCAACAGTACAATAGTCAAATATGACCATTTCGTCGATAAAACCCATTTGGGTTTGCAGTACAGGGGAAACCTGAGTCTCACCTCATACTTGGACTCAAATATATTAACTTTTTTAATTTCAATATTGGTTGTTTAAGGTTTTGGTTTCTTTCATCAAATCCCAATACTTCACATTTTCTATTGTGAAAAATATTTTCAAGCCAACTTATTTTAGGCATTTTCTTAAAATTAAAATTATTTTGCAAAAAGTTCAAATCAAACATCATGTCTTGCATATTTGATAAAAATTTAATTTTCTAACACATGCTCGGCATAAAAATTATTGTTTCATGCTCTGAAATTTTTATTGGCTGAACAAATTATTCTCATGATAAACTTTTGATTTAGCCTCCACAGCTGCTCGAGCAACTTATTAAATTCCACAGGTACAAGATTCAGTGCCGACGAATGCTCGGAAACAATCTTAAACTTCTGTAAAATATTATCGCTGCTACATTATGAAATTTTACCTCAATGAGGCACCATTGATTTATTGCTCTGATGTGTGCTCAAGCACAAATCATTCTCTATATCCATTTCATATTCATCTCAGCATGGAGCTCGCCAAAATATTTATTATCATATATTCAGCTTCAAAGAGATCTGCAACAGTTATTATATTCCACGGCTTACTATTTGTTGGTCGGTAGCATCTATTTCTACTCGGCAGTTCTCATACACTTGGTCGGCATCAAGTCGGCAACAATCCTCCACCGAATTTTAGTTTACCAATTCCAGTCATCAACAAAGAACAGTTGAAAAACTTCTGGGGTAGGTCAGTTGTAAAAGGTCGGGGCACCTCATAATTGCAAGTATTGCCGAATGATTATTAGCAGGTCGGCAACCAATACTACAACAATAAACATCACCAGCACCAATTGTGTTGGTCCACGATATATAGCTAGTCAAAAAAATCAAATGTTGGTCGGAGGCATTTCATTATTATCAGCGATGGATATTATGCAGTTTGAGGAGTTCCCGAGCTCCCATTCATTGATCGGCTACATCTATTTCTACTCGGATGTACATATTGTTGGTCGGAGTGTATATAGTTGGTCGAGAAAACCTGTTGTTGGTCAGCAACATCTCAACCTGGGTCAGAGGCAGTAGAAAGCTAATACTAGAATTGAAAATTAATGATTCCTTTGGTTCTCTCTTTTTGATTTTGACAAAATCACTACTTCGCTGCCAAAGGACAAGAGTATCCCCTTATTCTTATCCTTATCTTTTATTAATTCAAAACATGAAATTCCTACTTGAAAAATTAAAATGCATACTTGGTTATTTTCTAATCCACATAAACTTTATGTGAAAAATATTTCAAGACCAAAAAATTATATTTGGGAATTTATTGAATTTCAAATAATTCCTAAAGTGATAAATAATTTCTAAAAAATCAACGTACATTTGGTCTTTTACTCAAAATTAAAATGTCGGGCATTTTTTATATAAATCTGCTCACATGACATCATAGTCGACATGACACAAGGCATATTATTTCATATTTCGAAATGGATATTTAGTTGCCCAGATTATTAATTTTGACAAAGTCAAAATCATCACCATAGCTCCCTACTATTTCTTAATTCACACTTCTCTAATAAAATAAATTTTGTAAAGATAAATAAAATATAACCCAAATCTTTACCTTAGAATAAATTTTCTGAACCAATTTATATTTGGTCTTTTACTTAAAATTAAAATGCCTAGCATTTTTATCAAAATTTGCTCATGAAATACATGTGTGGCACAAAAATATTATTTCATATTTTGAAATTTTTATTATTTTATGCTGATACACATCACATATTGTTTGGCTAAATAATTATTCTCATGAGAATAATTATTTGATCTAGTCTCGACAGGTGCTCGGGAAGCTTATTAAAATTTCATAGGGACGAGATTCAATCCCGATGAAAGCTCTCGTAAACCTCTGGAAACTAGTATTGCTCGACATCAAGCAATTTTGCCTCGACATATCAGCCAACATATATTATTTCATTTTTTGAAATTAATATTTTTATTTCTAAAGCATATACCTATCATATATTTATTGAATGATTAAATTATTCTCATGACTAATCAATTCAGCCTACACGTATGGTAGAGCAAGATATTAATTTTTACAGGTACAAGACTCAACGCCGACGAATGCTCGGAAACAATCTGGAAACTATTATCATTTCACCTCAGCGATGCATTATATATTTTATTATTGCTCGGAGACATCGGCTCACGCACAAGTTATTCTATATATCCCTTGGGATTCATATTGTATATTCATCTCAACACGGAACTCGACGAGATATTCATATTCAGTTCCGAGGAAGAACTATAACATTTATTATATTTCACCCCCAACGAATAGTTGGTCGGGGTAATTCTTATTTATATTAAGCATGGATCTCGGAAAATTTCTTCTCTCTATATATATTCAGCTTCAAGGATGTCTCCAACAATTATTATATCTTATTCCCAACAATCCGTTGGTCAGCTCCAAGGAAGTCTCCATCATTTATTATAAAAAATCCACCAACTAAGGTTGGTCGGGAATAAAAAATTTCCCAGAAATGCCAACTACGGTTGGTTGGAATGAAAATCCACCAACTAAGGTTTGTCGGGAATAAAAAATTTCCCAGAAATGCCAACTACGGTTGGTTGGGAAGAAAATCCACCAACTAAGGTTGGTCGGGAAGAAAAAATTTCCCAGAAACGCCAACTACGGTTGGTTGGGAAGAAAATCCACCAACTAAGGTTGGTCGGGAATAAAAAAAAGCCCAGAATCACCAACTACGGTTGGTTGGGAAGAAAATCCACCAACTACGGTTGGTCGGGAATCAATCTCCATCAACTCCGGTTGGTCGAACAGCACACAGCAGGTGGAGCAAATCTTATTGTCTATGCAAAATAAGAAAATTTGTCAAATAACATACTTCAAGGCCGAGAAAGCATTCAAAATTCATATTCCACACTTGGGGGGCTTCTATTACAAATTCAGTTGTTCATTCGGTGGCACATTCTCATAACATCATGCAGTCGAGCATCAAATTCAACTCCATAAACTTACATAGTCGGGGCCCCGACTAATTATCTTTCAGAAGTTATTTTTCTTTCTCGAGAATTAGTTTTTATATTGAGGTTCAGGAGGTATATTGAAGTTCAGGAGGCGTATTCAGAAGTTCAGGAGTCAAATTCAGCATCTACAGCACTGAGATCTTTACTACTACTGTCCCGACCAATATTGAAGAAGAAGTTGTATGAAAATGTTTCGAAGTCCACCACTAGCTTGGTACTAATCAGATTGAAGAGTTGGGTTCAAAAGCTAGTATGTTACTCGACAAAGTATTTAGAGGAGCATAAATCAGAAAAATCAAGCACGTGAAGTTAGCACTCAGTTGCTCGGCACAGGAGGCAGTTGGTCGGCTAGAAAACCAATCAACATACTTGAAGATTATGACAAGCTACAAGCTGTATACTATGGCATGGATGCATCCAAATTCCCATGGGTAATACATAGCATACGTTCACTTGACGAACAGAGTTCCACGAAAGAGGTATTAGCAACCATCGATCAGCCGACATCATATATCATCCAAGAGATAGTGCAGTTTATGTTGAACAAATAAAAAAGGTAGATCAAGAATTTCACAAGCACCGAGCAACACTGCAGAATAAATACTCCATCCTTTCAGTAAACCATCGAGCATGGAGTATTAGGGGCTTCTGTTGACACAAAAATTCTCCATCTATGAGGACCAATCAAAAAAGGACGCATGGCATCCTACGTGGCAATATTCGGCACCCAAGGAGAGTTGATAGACACCTGAGGAGAGTTGGTCGGTACCCGAGGAGAGTTAGTTGGCACCCGAGGAGAGATAGTCGGCACCCGAGGAGAGTTGGTCGGCATACCAACCAGGAAGATCAAAGGATAACTATGCATTTAATGTGCATTAAATGCAGATCACAACGTATTTAATGAACCTTAATGTATATTTCTATTGTATTAATAGATGACAACACATAACATACCAAGCAATTCAAGGAAGATCAACCATCATAGAAGGCCAACAATTAGATTCATTGAATGTAGACATAAATGTATACATACAATGAATCTCTTTATCTCCCATCACTATAAATACATGTATTCCCTTAGCCAAAGGGGAGAGATAACTAAGAAACACCATACACAAGATACACATCCTTTCTCTCTCTACACCCTATGGTGCTATTGTAAACCCCTGGGAATAAAATAACAGTGGACGTAGGCTTTATTCATACCCGAACCACTTTAAAAATATTTGTCTCTCATGTGCTTGATTGGATTGTTTTTACCTATTTATCTGTGATCATAAAAACGGGTTTCGGTCCAGTTTTTTGCATCAACACACGTCACTGAAATGGAACTCCTAAGTTTGGCGTCCAAGTGGCTAGACACCTATAAGGTTTTTCAAAAAAAATAGATTTGAAAGCAAACGGGTCAGAGCCCAATGTGAAAACAGTTTAAAATATAGCAAGTGTTCAATTACATTAAACAATGAATATTAAGTACATGTTAGCTTCGTACTCTCACTTGAGTTCTCAGCTCTCAACTAATGTGCACGCCTAACGTATATCCATAACACCTCCTATTTATGCCGCTAACTAAGTAGTTTATACCACAACCTGTCCTCATATGATAATATAGGGGTTTGTTCAAGACATTCAAATCTAACTTATGTGATTCTACCTTTTCTTTTCGCAGATTAACTTATGTTAGATCTTATTTGCAATTCTCATTTCTAACTTTACTCAAAGTGTTGCAAATATTCACACACATTAACAAGGAGTTTGTTATCATCACTAGTATATAAATTCCAACATAATTATACAATTGGGGCACCCCAAGGCTAAGCTGCGGTGCACACATACACTACAATCGAATTTTGGTACATCACGTACATAAGGACTATGTATTATGAATCTCTCAGGAATCGTTTTTAATAAGAAAAATCACACATATTGGAGGCGAACATAGTTCACATACCTATGGCGCACATACCTACGCTCCCATGGTCAGTTGACTTATCAACTCACAAATAAGTCATTCACAGCCCTATGTCCTTAAGGTACCAATCTAAATCCCCTCATAGGCACACAAAGATTAGATAGACCTGTTCTGAAATCCAACCTCCTGTGATAGAAAGTATGGTAGGTATGTCATACAAATATAAATCAATATACTAAGCATTCTCACAACATAGATAATTTATATTATTATTAAAGGTATGTTCTCAATCCCTATACCATTAATCCAATTAGTACATTTTCATACTTCCGGAGAGTTATACAATATAGTCCACCGACACATCTCACATCGTAGTTTTAAGTACTTAAAACCTAACTCATAAAGGTTACTAAGTATCCTATTAATTCCACACTTTAATCCAATACTCTTAAGGTCCATATTTCTGCCATTAACCTTATATTATCAACTATATAGATTTAATTCATTTAGTCGCAGTCTTTAATAGTACCTCACTCGTCGCACCTTATTAGGTCTAACATAACTCCCAATTTAATTATAATAATAATCTGGGTCTCATATACATGCCTAATGGTCTTCCTTAAATCTAAAAGTGTTCGCAAGGTCCCCACCAATAATTCTCTAGGGTCGAAATTGCTAAAATTCAATAGGGGGAAAAATATCACAATTTCTGGGAAGGTCGATCGATCGACCCTGGGATGTCGATCGATCGATGGTGGTCGATCGATCGACCTATGAATGTCGATCGATCGATCGTACCAGATAAGGCTACGGACTGCTTCATTTTTCAGTCCCAGATTTGTCCCAAAACTCCATTACAAGGTATGAAATTCTCAACTAAGGATGTAGGATCATTATACTACCTAAATAAATATTTTTAATGTTCCAAAAATCATTACATCATCAACAATTAACCTTACATGGATCAAATCTTCATAAAAACCCTAGTTTTCTATTTTCTTCAAGAATCATGATATTTCTCTTCTTAAATCCGTTCTTAATTCACCAAGGGTTATATTTTGGTTACTGAATTTCGTCCAGAACTAATCTACATGCAATTCCTATCCAAGATTTACAGTTCTACATCAAATTTCATGGGTTTTTATCATCTTTCAAGACAAAAATCAATTTCTACACTAACATGGAAGATATATTCGCTGAAAACTAATGGAATTAAATCACTTACCTTAAGTTTCTTGTTCAGAATCATTGATGATGTCTAAGGGTTGGTTCTTTCCTTCTTTTCGGTCATAATTCGGTCAAGATTTGGTGGTGGCTAGGGTTTGGAAACCTCCTCCAACTTCTCCTTTAACTCATGCAGTCCACTCTTTGTTTTTGGCTGATAATGGCCTTAAAAATAATAATTAAATAAATCCTAAAATTCGTGGGTCTTATTTCCTTAAATTTTAAAATGCCCAAATACCCTCTCGGGTTGCCAGTTTGGCCTAAAAGTGCCCCGGGACCCAAACTAAACCCCCGGCTAGTGTTTTCTGACTATCTCGACCCCTTCGGACACGTTGGTGCACTCAAAATGACCATACGGATGATTAAATTATAATTCACTTTTTAATCTAATTAAATTGATTCCTGACGCAACTGACAAGCGCGTCCCAACTTAATTTCCCAAATTGTCGTATTTATGACTCGCGACAATTTTAATATTATCAATAATCATAAATTACCATATATACTCAGTAATACTCAATATTATCATCATAATCAAATACCAACTCACGTCTCGCTAGTATTTAAATTCGGATTAATTTCCAATTAATTCCCATTTAATTTAATTAATCTAATTAAATAAAATCAATAAAATTATGGGGTATTACATACTTTCCCCCTAACAACAGAATTTCATCCCAAAATTCAGAAAATAAAGTATACCTGGCAAGAATAACTCTGGATAACGCTCTCGTATCTCATCCTCGCGCTCCCAGGTGGACTCGGTATTATGGTGCCGCCACTGAATACGTACTAACGGTACTATCTTCGACCTCAGTTTCCTCTCGCTGTGGTCCAGAATAGCACTCATAGGAACTATCAGGCTATAGATCGATGTCCTCTAAAGCAATGTGGGTATAGGCCAAATCATCCCTAAGATATCTCCTTAGCGAGGAAATATGAGACACGTCATGAATCCTATACAGGTATTCTGCTAACCCAAGTCTGTAAGCATCTGGCCCAATTCTCTCAATGATAGGAAATGGCCCCACGTATCTAGGTGCCAATTTCCCCTTCTTCCTGAAACGCATAATCCCCTTCATCGGAGATGCTATGAGTAGCACTTGGTCCCCCACCTTGAATTCTCTGAAGAATCTCTTGGCATCATCATAACTCTTTTATCGGTCCTGAGCTACCCAAATACGGATCCGTATCATCTCTATCCTTGCCAAAGTATCCTGAATCACCTCTGGCCCAAGGAGTTTGTTATCCCCCACCTCTAGCCAACATGCTGGGGAACGACAAGGTCTACCGTATAACGCCTCGAATGGAGCCATGCCAATAGTGAACTGGTAGGAGTTATTATAGGCAAACTCCACCATTGGAAGATACTGCTCCTAACCACCTCCAAAGTCTAGGATGCACATCCATAACATGTCTTCCAACGTCTGATTCGTCCACTCGATCTGCCCATCTGTCTGTAGGTGATTTGTTATACTCAGCTGCAACTCCGAACCCATGGCCTCATGGAAACTCTCCCAAAATCTTGAAACAAATATCTTATCTCGATCAGACACGATATTGAGAGGCACCCCGTGGAGTTTAACTATCTCCGCTATGAAAATCTGGGCATACGGTCCCGTAGTGTAGTCTATCCGGGCTGGTATAAAATGAGCAACTTTGTTCAACCTATCCACGATTACCCATATGGAGTGGTGACCCCTCTGCGATGTAGGTAACCCCGTGATGAACTCCATGGAAATGCTCTCCCATTTCCACATAGGAACCTCCAATGGCTGTAGAAGTCATGTCGATCTCTGATGGTCCACTTTTACCAGCTGACAAGTGACACATTTAGAAATGAACTCGGCAATATCTCTCTTCATCCCGCTCCACCAGTACTGTCACCTCATATCCTGGTACATCTTATCCCCACCAGGATGTACTGTGAATCGCGAACCGTGCGACTCTGTCATTACCTCCTGTCGCAAGTCTTCCCCCTCAGGAATGACCAGTCTCCCATTAAAGCGTAAGCCCCCGTCTGAACTAATGGTATAGGACTCGGATCCCTCCGCTAGTAATTGGACTATCTACTCTTGACAGAACGAGTCCTTTGCCTGGGCCTGTATCACTCTCATAACGATTTGGGGCATAACGGTCATCACAGACATGAATGATCGGGCAATTGCATCCTGGTGTCCTAACTCCTTCCACTTTGCTTTCCATACTTCGTCCACCTCGCCTATCGGCCTACGGATCAACGTCCCTGCTACCACGTTAGCCTTTCCTGGGTGGTATTGGATATCGAACTGATAATCCTTCATGAACTAAATCCATCTATGGTGCAGCATATTTAGTTCCTTCTGCGTGAAGAGGTACTATAGGGACTTATGGTTTGTGAATAAACGGAATTTCAACCCTAGGAGATAATATCTCCAAATCCGAAGAGCAAATACGACTGCTGCTAACTCCAAGTTGTGGGTGGGGTAATTCTTCTCATGAGGCTTAAGCTTACGGGAAGCATAAGCTATATCCTGACTCTCCTGTTGTAGTATACCCCTAATTCCTAGTAAGGACGCATCGGTGTAGACTAGATACTCAACTCCTGATCTAAGCAATGCTAACACTGGTGCTGAGGTCAACTTGTCCTTCAACTCGTCTAATGCCAACTGACAGGCATCGCTCCAGATAAATAACACACCCTTCCGAGTCATATGTGTCAAAGGACCAGCTATCTTAGAGAACCCCCGAATAAACCTCCTGTAGTATCCTGCTAGGCCCAAGAAACTGTGTATCTCAGTCGGTGTCGTGGGTTATCCCCACTCCCTCACCATTGATACATTCCCCAGAACAACAGATATCCCCCTTTCTGAAATGATATGCCCCAAAAACTGAACCTCCATTAGCCAAAACCGACACTTATCGTACTTTGCATATAACTCGTTCTGACGCAGCGTCTGCAAAACTTGCCTCAAGTGCTCTGCATGTTCCTCCTTTGTTTGGGAGTAAACCAGAATGTCATCAATTAAGACGATGACGAACTGGTCTAGGAACTCTCTGAACACTCTATTCATCAAGTCCATAAACACGACTGGGGCGTTGGTTAGGCCAAAAGGCATAACCCAAAACTAGTAGGAACCATATCTCATTAAGAAGGCAGTCTTCAAGATGTCCTGTTCCCTGATACGTAACTGATGGTAACCCGATCTCAAGTAAATCTTTGAGAAGAAGGCCTCTCCTCTCAACTGGTCGAATAAATCATCGATTCAGGGCAACGGATGCTTGTTCCGTATCGTGACTTTATTCAACTCCCTATAATCTACACACAACCTCAAAGATCCATCCCTCTTCTTCATAAATAGCACAGGGGCACCCCAAGGTGAATTACTCCTACGGATAAACCCCTGACCCAACAACTGCTTTATCTCATCCCGTAGCTCTCTCATCTCTGCTGGAGCCATATGGTAAGGTACGTGGGCAATTGCCCGAGTTCCCGGCGTCAAGTTGATAACAAAGTCTCTTTCTCTACTAGGAGGTAATCCTGGAATATCCTGGAATACATCAGCGAACTCTCTAACAAATGGAATCGAATCTAGTGGTATTACCACTTCCTTAGAGGTCTCCTCCTCTATGTAGTACAAGTGAGTGGACGATCCTCCCCCAGGACAAGGCATCGCCACTAGGAATATCTTCTTCTCGGGTATGGAAAAAATAATACTTCTACTAATATAATTAATCATGGCTCGATACGCAACTAGCCAATCCATACCGATAATCACATCGTACGCAGTCATATCTAACACTAACATATCGGCAGGTAAAGTAAACCTCTCGATGTCTACACCCACACCTCTAGATATAAGTGAAATCACAGAACCCCTACTCAATGGTGAATCTAAGCAAGTAACAGTGCTCTCCACGGTATCTAACAACCCCATAGTGCGTGCAAATTTCGTGGCAATGAAATAGTGTGTGGCTCCCGCGTCAGACAAAATACGCCTCATAGTCCTCTGAATAGAAAACATACCCTCAATAGCGGGTAGATCCTGTGGGACTGCGGCCTGCTGGAGCTGATAAACTCGCCCATACTGAAGTTTTCCTTGCTGGACTGGGACTTCTGGGATGGGTGGTAAAGCTGGCATCTGCGGTGGTGCTGGGAGGGCGGCGGGAAACATAGGTCTCTAGGGCTCGTGTCGAGCACTCTGCTGCTGCTGCTGTGGGGCCCTGCCCCTTTCAGGACATTCCCGGTGTTTGTGGCCAATCTTGCCTCAAATAAAACATTTCCCCGTAAAGTTCCCCCCTCTCTGACCCTGCTGCCCACATCCTTGGTGGTCGTTACCATTCCTACCCTGACCCTGTGTGCCCTGCTGAAACGGCTGTTGTTGGCCGTGCTGGCCCTGATGGTCGTGCTGACCCTGCTAGCCATGCCGAAAACCTCCCTGACCATTTCTGAAACCTCCAGATCTAAATCTCTTAGAATCCCCCTGCTGGGAACTCTAATCACCCTGCCTGTGCTGGCCCTGAGCTGATTGTTCCCCGCTGGCAACATTCCCCCCGTCCTGCCCTGATGGATGGACTCTCCTGCTTGCTTAACCTCCGACAAGTTAAAGCGGTGGTCCTGGCAGTGAAGCAATGCCGTGTTAACCACATCAGAATAAGTGTCCAACGAGAGATTTCCTAACAAGTGTTGACGAATCCTCCATGTCAACCCATCCATGAACTTCTAGATCTTCTTCTCTTCAGTCGGAATCTCATCGGGAACAATGTTCAGAAGATTTGTGAACTCGGCCTCATACTCAACCACCATCTTCCCCTCCTGCTTGAGGTTCATCAACTTCCTCCTCCTCTCTGTATGAACTGCTGAGGGAAAATACTTGCGATCAAACTGCACCCAGACACTACACCACAATGACCATTTACTAACACACAATGAGTGTTAGTAATCAATTTTCTAACGGATATATCTGTTAGGAATAATGTGTTGGGAATATCATTTGTAACGGACACAACCCGTTACAAAATTTATTAATTCTAACGGATTACAACCGTTAGAAATTTGTTATTTCTAATGGAAAATAACTGTTACAAATAATGAAAACCATTACTTATGTGAGGACTTATTTTCACATTTATGCTTTTCCTTTTATTTACTCATGGATTTAAACCGTTAGAAGTGGGACTTTCTAACAATTCTACTCTGTTAGAAAAAGTCGTATATATATATATATATATATATATATATATATATATATATATATATATATATATTCCAGGGAACTAACCAATCCATCTTTCTCACCCTTTCAAAATCAATGCCATAATTGAATGGGAGCCAAAATAGTAATCAAACACAATCACCAAAAATAAATTCATAAAAACTCAAGCTTGTTAAAATTTTCAAATAATTAATGAAGTTGGCATATATATATATATATATATATATATATATATATATATATATATATAGAGAGAGAGAGAGAGAGAGAGAGAGAGAGAACTATACATAATCAATAGCCATCATATCATTGTCCATAAATTCATAAATGTGCATAATCCATAAGAATTATAGAGCAACCATCCAAACATACTAGAAAAGGTCCACAAACACAAAAACATAAGCAAAAATAAATGTTATGATCCATCCATAAGTAGAATCAAATGTACTTCAACCAACAATCAAGCCATATGAGATATCCCCCACCCGCGAAGCCAGCCAAGGTATAGAAACCATCTTGAGGAGCTTCCCACAAATGAGCGTCAGGGTCAAACACTTCCTCCACACAAACTATCTTCTCTCCATTTTGGGGACGCTTGAAATGACACGTTTGTCGTGATGGATCTGTCACAACATGACCTTTTGCCAAATTTTTACCAAACTTATTACACAATAGGACTTTAGGTTCGTTCATGGGAATGTGGGGAGGAGGATGAGTTTGAGATGCACCAAGCGATGCGAAAACATTGTCCACGTTTTGGGTTAAAGGAGAAGGGCGATTAGTTGAGATGGATCGATAACTCGTGGGAGTGTTCAACGGTGCCCCACTTTCTTTCATGTTTGATACAATATGACACATAACCTGTAACATAAATGGACAAAAAATAAAAGTTAAGAGCACGAATAACACAATGATGATGTAACATGGCATGATAAAATTTTAAAACATGAAAATCTATCTTGGGGGTATCCTCGACAGTGTGTAGTCTTGAGTTGAGTTCATAATTATTCCATGCATCTTTTCCATTTTCTGTTTGCTCCCGTTCAAGTTCCTCACTCGCAATCCCAATATGAATAAGTTGTGTCCTAGAGATGTGGCTTGAATATGCACGAACACTTCCCCTTTTGTCCTTCCCAAATACTTCAGCAACTACATCTATGTCGATGCCTCCCTCATCATATCTACTTCCTTCACATTTTCTTGTATTCTCAACAACCATCAACTCATCCTATAATATGAACAACAAAATGCTAAACTATAAATACATGTAAAAGAGGAAAGACTAAAGGAGAAAAAAAATATATAATATCACAGACAAAAAATAAAATACTCACATATTTAGCCTTAGCGCTTGCCATCACATTCCCATTTTCATCACTGTGTTCCGCAATCCACTTATCTATTCCCCTAAATTTTTTAGTAGGCTCTTCCTTTCCCTATAAGTTTGATGTCAAGTGTAAGACTAAAAAGTGTTAAGACTGGAAATTATAAACATGAATGCCTACCTTTTTGAATGCTTTCTGGGCATAGCTACAACGCCCAAGACAATGGGGAATTTGAAGTTTTTGTCGATTTTCACTATTTTTAATATTTTGTTGTTGCTTTTTGGGATTATCTTCATTTTCTAGAAATTTTTTCCAAATTTCAGGAACAACGCCTTGAGCCACTTCACGACCATTTTTCCTTAAATGGTCTCGCAAACTAAACTTAAAGCTCCTAAACCTTTGGGACCAAGGTTTCCCAAGAAAAGGGTGAGCAACTTCAGCCGAAACATTAAGTTCAAATTGATCCTGTAGAAAAATGTAAATGAAAAAATAGCAAAAGGTTACAAAACAACAAAATGAGTTTATACATTTGCTTTACATATGAACATACTATGATTCAAAAAATAAATTGTTGAATCCATGATATATCTACGTATGTTTCGTATTTTAAAAAGGAAAAAACATCATGTATGGATAGTATTCTCAAAGGAAATTGAATAATACCATTAATGTGCGCCATACATCATCCTTTACGTGTTGTGGCACCTTTCTCCAATCACCATAGCTAACGGTAATAAGACTTCGCACTAAATCCCCTACATGAGAAGTCCACTTCTTATAATTATCACTTACAACAGAGCCGTCAATTTCAACTATGATTGGAATTTTATCCTTCTCATCTTTGTCACCCAATGGTTGAGACGAAGTTCGAGCAGAAGATGGTTGTTGCGTTGCATTTGCATCTGAAGACATAATTGATTTTCTGAAATTCAGAACACGGCATTAAATGTTAGAACATTAAATGAGCGCCATATATCTACGCAAGGTATTGTGAACACTTTAGTCCATATCCAAATGAAATCGGGTTTATTTGGAACCAGGGAATTTTTTGTTAAACATTGGGACACAAAAAAAAAATTGAGAAGGAAATTTTAACTGTGAAGAAAATTTTCCTGATGATAAGGATATTGCATATATATTGAGAAGAATGTATAAATATAAATTTCAACTGATGCAAACAATTATTTGACAGTAACCGGAAAGCATTCAGCAAATGGAAACTATGTATACTAATAATTTGACACATCGTTTCAAACTAAGTTAAGGTACTAGATACACTTTGGACCTATAGTTTTGAAAATTGTTTCTGAAAATATTACAGAATGTGTACAAGTGATATCATTTATACTGAAAGAAATGGGGAATTCAAATTCAGAACATTAATGTGTAGTTTCCTTTATGTACATGCCTTTCTTTTTAACAAGAATGATATATTAGATTCTTTCTTTCAATCACTTTAGACATTTATCTGCAAAATGTGGTAAATATAAAATACTAAAAATCTGGTATCTCATCCAAATGCAATTCGATGGAAAATAGTAACACAATGGGAACTTGGAATGGAAATTGTACTGTATGACATAATATGATCAAAAATATAAAGTAGTTCTTAAAATTAAAATTTGAAAAAGTAATTAAATCTCAAAAGAGTAAATTGTAGAGGGGTACATATAATAGAAAAGGGCTGGTCATTTCCCATTCGATATATATGTGTCCACAATTTCTTAACATTGTACTATATGAGGTTTGTGCGAATGATTACTCCTGTTTCCCCCTTTATTATAGTAACTGATTAATAATGCACGCCTTCTTAGCAATTTTATATATATATATATATATATATATATATATATTGGCTTTACTGGTGGACTATTGGTCCACTACTCTGTTTATGATACTGAAAGAAGAGCCCTTTTTAAACAAATTTCCAAGATGCTCAATATTCAGGAGTCCCTTTTCTTGCCTTTCATGTCGTGTCCTCATTAAACATTCTTCAGATGGGTACTAATAATCTTCAGTTAATTACAATCAAATCAGTACCTTGCAGAATAACGATGAGGTCCATTCAAAACGGCTCGAACAATATTTTATGTTCTCTGCAATCCAACGACACAACAGTATTTTACGTACTACAAGAAGGATGTCGAGCCGTTAAATTTTAACGTTATATCAAATAACGGGGCGTAATTTAAAAGGATATCGAGCAGTAAAATTTTCTATAAACGACTTGATTGACTAAAGAAAGATCATTGCTCTAACCAAGACTAAATCGAATCTCAACACCAGTCCCTTAGAATGTTGCAAAATAAAGCCTTCAAGTATGAAAAGTATGTTTAACAGTTTTATTTAGTATGAAACTGATTCATAATGGTAAGAAATTATTATCATCACTGACCTTAGCTTGAGATAATAATCAAGGAATGACTCGAAGTTGTTTTTGCAATCAAACTGGAATTCAAAGAAAAACAAACTGACCTGATCTTGCGGATAACTGTGACAACCCAAAATTCGAAATAAGGGGTGGCCAGCCCGATACCTCAACATAACGGAATCATGGATGGAAATCATTCTCAGCATCATAACAATAAAATGAGTATACGAGAAAACCACCCAATAATTCAGAAAACGGGTTGCCAAAATTTTAATTTGATTAAAAGCCAAGGAAAAGATTCAAACAACCCATTCTAAAAGAAAGTGGAATTCCAAAGGAACTTATATTACTATAATAACAACCATACAATAAGAGGACCAAATATGCTGTCGGTCCACAGCTACATACAATGTTTTGCAACAATTTAATAATTTACATAATACAGTCATTAAACAGTTACAAAGGTTTGAGCCACACGCCCGAGTGAAAGACCCGATCATATCTAGAATACAAAGATGAGGGCGTCTAATAAAACATCCTATAATATCCACAAAATCTTACAGCTCCACAAAAGAAAAGGAGTGGGGAAATCAATACGGGTGCCCTTGTGGCGGAGCACCTGAGCGGATACAATAACATACACAACATGGAAAAATGAACGGGTCAGGGCCCGATTTTAATATGATTCCCAGATGAATAAGAAGCATGATAGATATGAACAGTTAATCATAAATGATGAAGATGAAAATCTAACAACCTAATCACAAAGCATAATAAAGCAGTTTAAATGATATGTCTTTTATTAAATTATGCAAGAGAATATAATTAGACATCATAAATTTAAAGGCCTCCATCATTATTTATCACTTTATTCCAATTTCCATTCCTTAACAGGAATATAATACCATCATTTATTCTTATGGCATTAACATATCTCAAGTCCCACTTGATTTCGAATGGTTATATTCATATACATATAACGATTCTAAGACAACCCCTCCGAGTTTCCCCACTGGGCGCGCCCCTAAATGACTATCATCTTCCAGGGGCCTATCAAACAAGGCAGCCTGGGCACCTAACACACGTCGAGAAGTGGCCATATGCCTGCGAGTGAGTCATAACAACACCCGGAATTACCTCACCAGCGCAGAATAAAACACATAAAAACCCCGCATATGGCCGAGTACTATAGTCTCCCTGCATTCACTAGTCAAGGGACATCACCTCATGTGCGAGCTTCCCTTATGATAGCATTTAGAGAGGTGTGTTTAAGTAAATTAACATTTACCATTTTAAATCCCATTTTCATTTCCATTAACCATATGTGTGTTTCATTATACCTGAAACCATAATCATTGAATATTTTCATTAATATTCATCCTAATTTAAGTCCCGAATTAATCTCCAAGTGATCACTATAATTCCACAAGTCTCAAGGTCTTATATACCTCAAATGAGCTCCAAAAGTCTCCAAGTATGGGCCTGCAACCCCTATCCTCCTATTAATGTACTAAAGGAAATAAAATCCCTAACCTCATTTCATACACCTCGGGAACAAGCCCCGTTTAACCCTTTCCTAAAGTGGGTTAGAGAATTAACTCAACTAAAACTCTAGGACTCTAAGTTTACTTCATTCAAGAAGGTTCCTAGGTCCTAAGCCTAAAGAAAAAGGATAAAAATTGAGTTAAAAAAAATAACTCAAAGCTGCGGGGTCCGAATCGATTCGCCCTGAAAGCAAATCGGTTCGGGTGACAAACCCAACTTTCTGTAAATGCCGAATCGATTCGTCCTTAACCCGAATCGATTCGGTTACCCAGACCTGGAAACTGGTTATAAGCGAATCGATTCGCCCAGGGGCCGGATCGATTCGCCCCTGCGATTTTACCAAATTTGGCTATGGAGTCTTGGACTCCAAAAATTACCCCAAACTCAAATCCATCCACATTAATGGCTACTAATTGATTATAAATGCTTCCAACAACATTAATCTACACCAATAAATATCCAAATCTCTTTCAAAGATTCCAAAACCCACAAATCCAACAAAAGCCCTAACATTATCAAACCAAAACTAATACACAACTATCATACTAATTATCCATCTTAAATCACATAATAGAAAATAGAAAACTTGCCTTGGGATTCCAATCTCAAATTTGAGGAAGATGGATACAAGGACAATCTCCAAATCTTCAATCTCTCACTTTCTCCACAAGTTATGTTCCTCTCTCTTTCTCTCTAGGTTAACAAATATGCTTAAGAGAAAATAAAAGGGCTTAGCAAGACTAAAACGTGACATTAGTCTAAAGTCTCCCAACTTAAGTGGTTAATACCACATTAAAATGATTCCCAATACGCAATTTACTAAAACTAGTTAAAAGTGCCCAAAATCTCAAAATACAATATGGCACACATTTTAACTATCTTTCACCTCCCGGAACTAACTGCACCCTCCAAATTATCATTTGGAAATTTTATAACTCATTTTAAGTTCCGGTCATTTTAATTCTTATGACACAATAAACTGCAACATGGTGGTATTTACCTACACATAAGGTAAATATGCAACATTTTAGTAAATATTAACTTTTCTTCATTAAATTAATACTTACTCCACATTCCAACATTTTATATATAATTACTCCACATAGTAAATAAATATAAAATAGGCTCTCAAAAGTGAGGGTTGTTACATACACCCCCCCCCCCCTCATGAGGGAATTTTGCCCCCAAAATTCAAGCGTACCTTGGATAAAGAGATGCGGATACTTTTCTCGCATATCATCCTCACGTTCCTATGTCGATTCCTTGGTGTTATGATGACTCCATTGGACTCGCACCAAGGGAACTACTCAAGACCTCAACCTACGCTCCCCATGCTCTAGAATAGCAACCGGTTGTTCTTCATATGAAACATCGGGTTGCAAGTCAATATACTCAAAAGGAATATGCCAAAGGGCACCTTCTCACCTTTTGTACTTCTTCAAAGAAGTGACATGGAACACATCATGGATTTGTTGTAAAGGTTCCGGTAGGGCAAGTTGATACGCCACTGGCCACCTTAGCAATAACTAGAAAAGGTTCAACAAAACGCGGCGCAAGCTTCCCTTTCTTTTCGAAACGCTTGATACCTTTCATGGGAGACACTCACACCAAGACTTGTTCTCCAATATCCAACTCCCTATGCCTTCTACCCACATCGGCATAGCTCTTTTATCGATCTTAGGCTATCCGAATGCGATTCCGAATGAGTTCGATCTTAGAAGAAGTATCTTGGATCATTTCAGGTCCAAGGAATTTATTATCCCCCACTTCTAACTAACATGTGGGTGATTTACAAGGCCGGCCATAAAGTGCTTCATAGGGTGCCATCCCAATAGTAAATTGGTACGAGTTGTTATAAGCAAACTCGACCAAAGGGAGATATTGTTCCTAACCACCCTTGAAATCAAGCATACACATACGAAGCATATCCTCCAACATTTGGTTGACTCTTTCCGTCTGGCCATCTGTTTGAGGATGATAAGAAGTGCTTAACTTCAATTCAGCTCCCATAGCCTCTTGAAAATTTCTCCAAAAATGGGAAACAAAGATTTTATCGCAGTCAAAAACGATATTTAAAGGCACCACATGGAGTCTGACAATCTCCGCGATGAATAATTGGGCATAGCGAGTAGTGTCATAGTCGGTACACACGGATAGAAAGTGTGCCGACTTAGTCAAGCGGTCGACAATCACCCAAATGGAATCACAGCCTCTCTGTGACCTTGGCAAGCCTGTAATAAAGTCCATCGATATGCTCTCCCATTTCCATACCGGAATCTCCAATGGTTACACCAAACCTGTCGGTCGCTAATGATCGATTTTGACCAATTGACAAGTAGTGCATTGGGACACAAACTCAGAAATATCCCGCTTCATTCTTGGCCACCAATACTGGAGGCGCATGTCTTGATACATCTTGTCCCCACCAGGATGTACCGTGAATTTAGAATCGTGAGATTCTTCCATCACCACTCGTCTCAAATCCTCCTCCTCTGGGACAATGAGCCTTCCATGGAAACGTAATCCACCCTCTGAACTTATCGAGTAAGATTTCGCTCCCTCGGACAGTAATCGGCGTATGTGGTCTTGACAACCCTCATCCCTTCCTTGGGCCTCTACCACCCTTGCCATAATTGTAGGAGTAACGATCATCACTGACATAAATGGTCTCGCCACCGCATCCACCTGACCGAGCTCTTTCCATTTAGCTTTCAATACATCAGCTAACTCTCTCGCGGACTTTCTACTCAAAGCATTCGCTACTACGTTCGCCTCGCCCGGATGATAATGGATATCAAATTGGTAATCTTTCACGAACTCCAACCATCGGCGCTGCCGCATATTCAAATCTTTCTGTGAAAATAAATATTGCAGCGATTTATGATCCGTGAAAAGACTGAATTTCTCCCCTAGGAGATAATGCCTCCAAATCTTCAAGGCAAAGACAACTGCGGACAATTCTAAGTCATGCACCGGATAATTTCTTTCATGGGGCTTTAGCTTGCAAGAAGCATATGTAATATCCCGTCGCTCTTGTTGGAGTACACCTCCTAATCCTTGTAGAGATGCATCGGTGAAGACTAGGTATTCCAACCCCAGCTTTGGCAATGCAAGGACTGGAGCCGAAGTCAATCTATCTTTGATCTCATCAAATGCAGCCTGACAAGAGTTGTCCCAAATAAATCTCACCCCCTTCCGGGTCAAATTTATCAAAGGGCTAGCGATTTTATATAAACCTTTGATAAATCGACGGTAATAACCCGCCAAACCCAGAAAACTGCGAATTTCGGTAGGTGTCGTGGGCTGACCCCACTCCCTCACTGCAACTACCTTTCTCAGATCCACCGATAATATGACCCAGAAATCAGTGATCAACATAGTATCCCTCTGTTCTGGTGTAGTCATTGACTCCCACCAATGCACCGCAGATCCGACAAGCTTAAAGGTAGAAAGGACTTATTTCTTCTCCTCACTTCAATCCACCATTCGTAAATGGCGTTGCATATCTTTCTTCCATTGATTTGCTTGAATAACGTCAGAACCTCCATTAAATTCTGGGGGATGGCCCTTTAAAAAGGACTCCCTAACTCTTTCCCACGGAGAAGGTCCCGTAGGATCTTGGGCATCCTGTGCTCGCTGTTGAACTTGTGGCATTTGCTGAGCCACTACGGTCATAGCCGCATTAACAGCTTGGACCACGATCTTTGCTACATCAGCAGCATTAATAGTTCCTTGTGGCGGTGGAGGACTAACGTCATCTTCTAATACTCTATTGCATCTCGCTGGGCGACCTCTCTTAGGGGGCATCTGAGATGAGTAAACAATAGAGTTAGAATACTATTCAAAATAATCAATATTGAAGAAGATCACAAATATAAGCAACAAAGCAGTCCTAACATTAGGCTCTATATCAAAGAAAGCAATGGTAGAACGTGACAAGTCCGCATAGAACCTAAAGACTCTAGAACCTGATGCTCTGATACCATATGTGACAACCCGAAATCCAAAATAAGGGGTGGCCAGCCCGATACCTCAACATAACGGAATCATGGATGGAAATCATTCTCAGCATCATAACAATAAAATTGGTAAACGGGAAAACCACCCAAATAATTCAGAAAACGAGTTGCCAAAAATTTAATTTGATTAAAAGTTAAGGAAAAGATTTAAACAACCCATTATAAAAGAAAGTGGAATTCCAAAGGAAATTATATTACTATAATAACCATACAATAAGAGGACCGAATATGCTGTCGGTCCACAGCTACATACAATGTTTTACAACAATTTAATAATTTACATAATACAGTCATTAAACAGTTACAAAGGTTTGGGCCACACGCCCGAGTGAAAGACCCGATCATATCTAGAATACAAAGATGAGGGCGTCTAACAAAACATCCTGTAATATCCACTAAATCTTACAGCTCCACAAAAGCAAAGGAGTAGGGAAATCAGCATGGGCGCCCTTGCGACGGAGAACCTGAGCGGATAAAATAGCATACACAACATGGAAAAATGAATGGGTCAGGGACCGGTTTTCATATGATTCCCAGATGAATAAGAAGCATGATAGATATGAACAGTTAATCATGCATGACGAAGATGAATATCTAGCAACCTAATCACAAAGCATAATAAAGAAGTTTAAATGATATGTCTTTTATTAAATTATGTAAGAGAATATAATTAAACATCATAAATTTAAAAGCCTCCATCATTATTTATCACTTTATTCCAATTTCCATTCCTTAACAGTAATATAATACCATCATTTATTCTTATGGCATTAACATATCTCAAGCCCCACTTGATTTCGAATGGTTATATTCATATACATATAACGATTCTAAGACCGCCCCTCCGAGTTTCCCCACTGGGCGCGCCCCTAAATGACTATCATCTTCCAGGGGCCTATCAAACAAGGCAGCCTGGGCACCTAACGCACGTCGGGAAGTGGCCATATGCCTTCCAGTGAGTCATAACCACACCCAGAATTAACTCACTAGCGCAGAATAAAACACATAACAAACCCGCATATGGCCGAGGACTATAGTCTCCCTGCATTCACTAGTCAGGGGACATCACCTCATGTGCGAGCTTCCCTTATTATAGAATTTAGAGAGGTGTGTTTAAGTAAATTACCATTTACCGTTTTAAATCCCATTTTCATTTCCATTAACCATATGTGTGTTTCATTTTACCTGTAACCATAATCATTGAATATTTTTATTAATATTCATCCTAATTTTAAGTCCTGAATTAATCTCCAAGTGATCACTATAATTCCTCAAGTCTCAAGGTCTTATATACCTCAAATGAGCTCCAAAAGTCTCCAAGTATGGGCCTATAACCCCTATCCTCCTATTAATGTACTAAAGGAAATAAAAGCCCTAACCTCATTTCATACAACTCGCGAACAAGCCTCGTTTAACCCTTTCCTAAAGTGGGGTAGAGACTTGACTCAACTAAAACTCTAGGACTCTAAGTTTACTTCATTCAAGAAGGTTCCTAGGTCCTAATCCTAAAGAAAAAGAATAAAAATTGAGTGAAAAAAAAAATAACTCAAAACTGCAGGGTCCGAATCGATTCGCCCTAGGGCCGATTCGATTCGTCCTAAAAAAGAATTGGTTCGGCTGACAAACCCAACTTTTTGTAAATGCCGAATCGATTTGGCCTTAACCCGAATCAATTCGGTTACCCAGACCTGGAAACTGCTTCTAAGCGAGTCAATTCGCCCAGGGGCCGAATCGATTCGCCCCTGCAATTTTGCCAAATTTTGCTATGGAGTCTTGGACTCCAAAAATTACCCCAAACTCAAATCCATACAAACCAAGATCATTAATGGCTACTAACTGATTATAAATGCTTCCAACAACATTAATCTACACCAATAAATATCCAAATCTCTTTCAAAGATTCCAAAACCCACAAATCCAACAAAAACCCTAACATTATCAAACCAAAACTAATACACAACTATCATACTAATTATCCATATTAAATCACATAATAGCAAGTAGAAACTTGCCTTGGGGTTCCAATCTCAAATTTGAGGAAGATGGATGCAAGAACAATCTCCAAATCTTCAATCTCTCACTTTCTCCACAAGTTCGCTTCCTCTCTCTTTCTCTCTAGGTTAACAAATATGCTTAAGAGAAAATAAAAGGGCTTAGCAAGACTAAAACGTGGTATTAGTCTAAAGTCTCCCAACTTAAGTGGTTAATACCACATTAAAATGATTCTCAATACGCAATATACTAAAACTAGTCAAAAGTGCCCAAAACCTCAAAATACAATATGGCACACATTTTGACTATCTCGCACCTCCCGAAACTAACTGCACCCTCCAAATTATCATTTGGAAATTTTATAACTCATTTTAAGTTCCGGTCTCATTTTAAACCATAATGTCATTTTAATTCTTATGACACAATAAACTGCAACATGGTGGTATTTACCTACACATAAGGTAAATATGCAACATTTTAGTAAATATTAACTTTTCTTCATTAAATTAATACTTACTCCACATTCCAACATTTTATATATAATTACTCCACATAGTAAATAAATATAAAATAGGCTCTCAAAAGTGAGGGTTGTTACAATAATAGTTCCCAAGGTTAGCAAACTGCGATTTATGTGGCACCCCTCTTTTAACCTTGTGACAGCTGATAAGGACTGATATGCGCGCTCACTTCCATCAAGATCAGCGAAATTCTACATTAAAATGGAAAAAGTAAGGTATTTTGTCTTACTATGCATCATGGAAAAACTGCAAGAACGCTTTTGTCAGATAAAGGAAGAGCCGAGATACACGTACCTAAGAGATTCTAAAACAAAAAATAATTAAATTGTATGATAAACTATAGCACACCTGTCTGATGATTTGAAAGTTGATATATACCCCATGCTAAATCTCTACATAACTGATAATTGCATTTGAGTCAGAGGTATCAAACAACATTGGTGATGAATAATATGTGCATTCAAATTCTCATCTTCAAAAGGGAAATCAGTGAGGGATTAATCAAAATCTGTAGAAACAAGATTAGGAATAACATCTAGTAACTCAGAGTTATGAGAAGTGAGTTCATAGGACAGGAGGTTTAAGAAATATGAAATGAACTCTTGATCAATATCATGCTGGGAACATTTTTCAGCCTATCCAACTTAATAGCAAAGAGGTTCATAGGAGCAGTTAGCATAGGGGAATTCCAAGAGCCAAACGACACATATTTTATATCTTTATTAGTACACCACATTTTTTGCAATTCGAAAGGCCTGGGAAAATAATCCAATTCAGTTTTAATTGAGATAAGGACTGTACCATGGTCTGAACAGTTTCTATTTAAATGATCCACTTAGTAGCTTGAAAAACCTCCTGCCATTTGTGATTAGCTAAAGCTCTATCCAGCCTAGATAAGATTATGCCTTCTTCATCTTTATTATTACACCATGTGTACTTAGACCTACTGAAACCAAGATCATTCACACCACATGAGGAAATAATATCATTAAAATATTGGGAAGAATGAAAATCAATCAGGTTGCCCTCAATTTTCTCCCTTTTATCAAGGAGTTGGATCAAACTGGTTGTAAAATGTGTGCCACTTAGATAAACTGTAGTCCGATCGGGAACTCACACTGTTCCAACTGGTGAACCTGCCCAAAAAAGGGTAGGTCGCATCTTGTACTTTAGTCCGACCAAAATGGTGAAGGTACCGAAAGTAGTCCACCACATGGTCTCTGTTGCATCTGTGTACGAGCAGCAGGGGCTCGCATTTTTGAAGATACTGAACGAAGTTATCCCAATCTTATTGCTTTATAGACTCGTACCGGCTGCGCTATGTCGGAAGCCACCGCTGTGGTGCCCCGTGATGGTAGTTGTTGAAGATACTTTGGAATGTGGAGTTTTTGGTGTTGCTTGAGTTGCGACGGTTTTTCTGTGTGGCCGCCGCTTTGGCGGCCGCTACAGCCGCCGCGGATGCTGCTGACATGGTGAGTAAGGATCAGCTTGGGTTTGTTGATTTATTGAAATTGTTTTTTATTGTAGAGGACTTGTACTAATTGAATTTGTAGTTATATGAATTTAATCTCCCTAATAATAAGTGCTTGTGCCACTTATTATTACACACAAAACCTGATTGTTTTGTCTCTATTATTGGATCAACCCTATTGTTTTGTAAAATCTTTGCATTAACAGCAGAATCGTGGGTACACTGTTCCCTCTTTAATCATAACAACATTGCATTGATTCCGCTGACACCCCAAAAACACTAACACCAGTCGAACCACATATGAAAATAAATAAACTCAAATAAAGAGAAATAGAGAAAAGAAACCGGGCATAGCATGATTTATAAAAAGCAATGTCTATAAATATATGAAGTAATTCAATGTCATTCCAACCATTAAAAGAAAAGAAAATAGGCATTAATCGTTCCAAAGGTATTCACATATATCCAAATGAGTTTGGTGATTCAATAGCTAGACAGAACCATGAAGTTTAAATAGCTTTTCCAAATGAGGTTGGTCTTCAATAGTAGATTGGAAGTCCGTTGGTATACCTAACTCGTCTACTCGACTGGTCAGCCTCTTCAGTGAGTGTACAACCACCCACCAATTGGGATTCTTAAGGTCTCTCGAATAGAATACTTGGTTGGCCTCGGAAGCGAGAATTACAGGCTCATCCAAGTCATTGATCAAACTCTTAAGCTTGTCAAAATTCACTATCACCAAATTAGAGTCCGGACAGTGTCGACAACCATTGGTCTTATCTTCCACTCTAACCCAATCACAATAAAACACTACCTCCTTAATTATTGTATAATCAAGCTCAATTATCTGTCTAATAACCCCATACCACGTTGTCCAATCATCCTTTAGATTTTTATCACTTTTTCATGTCCTCAATTTTGTCCACACCTTCAGGCAAACACCGTTATCTTGTGTTACAACACTATCGTCATGGTACTTAGTTAAAAATACAAAACCATTGACGCGATACTTCTTATATGTCTTAACCTTGTGATTTGTCCCTTGAACTAATCGCCACAATTGTTCCTTCGATTCCGTCTCTCTTGAATTGGCCAACTGCACAAAGGACCAAAACATAATTATAACACTAAATTCTAACATTATGCTCACTAAAAAAATGACATGTCTAAGCACTCTTATTATATATTACAAACCTTTTTCATATAGCCATGGTATGAAAGAAGTTTGCTTCTGTACTTTTGTCATTTTGATCCCCTTTCCTTTACCACGAGAATTTGACTTCAATAATTCTTTATACTCACTATAAATTGTTCATGTTAGTTTCAAGTTTCAATATAACAATATTAATACACGTGTAATATAAACATGTGATGAAAATCAAACCTAAAATATTCATGGAGTCCATCGACATTAAGACAAAATAGTACCCACCGACGTATTTGTTGAAACTGTGTTGGTTCCAACATCACAATCTTATCATCAAACAAAGGCCCTTCATCAGAGAACTCCCCATGTTCCTCTAAGAATGCTTCATGAGTCTGTCGATGATTTCCCTCTAAAGGGTTTGGCATATACTCCATGCAATAGCAAACCGACTCAGAAACAATATAGGATTCTGTAATCGACCCTTCAACATATCATTTATTGCTTGGTATATTTTTAAAGTCCCCCATTTCTCTATTCATATGGGCAAAAAATCATGAACATTACAAAGTCGTTAACATTTGCGTGTTAAAATTCAATATAAGATAAGTTGTTTACCTTTCGAACGAAAACATCCACCGATCTGATATACGCCCACATATCAATGCTTCATCTGGATGCTAATATTAAAGAATGTTGGTGGAAAATATTTTTCCAACACACGCAATGCTTCCACAACCATGTATTTGGCTCTTTGAATATCCTTTCGAATTAAAACCATCGAGCACAGTATGTTAAAGAACAAACTCAACTGCTGGATAGCTTTTCATAAATCACGGTGTTTAGGTAAAGCATGTTGAATCAAGACAGGTAGTAAATATTCTATTATGACATGATAGTCATGTGACTTCAACGAGTGCAAGCTAGGTGGATTAAGAGTGACAATGTTGCTCAAGTTGGATGAAAAACTCGAAGGTAGCTTCTAGTCTTTCAAAATATGACAAAACTATTTTTTCTCCTCCTTATTCAATGTAAATCGTTCTTTGGGTTTTATCTTTTTACCAGTGTGTCCATCTACTTTCATCCATTGACTACTATGCATGTGCATATTCTCCATATCCAACCGAGCATTTATTGTATCCTTTGTTTTGAGTTTTGTATCAAGGATTGTGTTTATTAGATGTTCTGCAACATTCTTCTCCATGTGCATCACATCAAGAACATGTCGAACTTGATTTGAAATCCAATATCCTAATTCAAACAAAATGAACCTTTTATACCACACCTCTTTAACTTCGGTATTACAATTATCGATTACATCATCGACCTTTTTCTTTTTACTCTAGACTTTTGGGATCTTCCCAGGAATATAATGAATGTGGGATAACTTCTTTAATAGTGCATCACCATTTAACCGACTAGGAGGGTCTCTATATTCTATCGTTTTGAACCCAAAATAACCTCCTTTCCTGAACGGGTTATCATTATTGAGAAACATACAGTAGTTTGTGTAAGCTATCTTTTGGCTATGCTCTAGTCGGATGGACGGAGTATTATCGCCGCAAACAGGACAAGCTTTGTAACCATGTGTTACGCATCCAAATAAATTCTCGTATGCGGGGAAATCATGAATCCCCCACATAAGCATATCTCTCAACATGAAAGACTCTTTTCTCAACATGTCATAAGCCGACACTCCTTCTTCCCATAGTAGCTTCAACTCATCTACTAGTGGCTGAAGAAAAACATAAATATCTTGACCAGGTGCCTTTAGACCAGGTATTAACAAAGACAACATATGAAACTCTCGCTTCTCGCATAATGATGGTGAGAAATTTAATGGTCCAGTGATAACAGGCCAACAACTATAACTAGAAGATTGAATACCACGTGGATTAAACCCATCAGTTGTTATTGCTAACCAAACATAGCGATATTCTTTAGCAAAATCTGGCCATTTCTGTTTAAAATTTCTCCACTGAGATGAATCGGAAGGATGTCGTTGAAAATCCCATGAATTGGTTGCTCGACTATGCCATGTCATTTCCCGTGCTATCCATGGTATGGTGTACAATCTAACAACTCTATGAATTAGAGGAAATGCCTCAATACTTTTTTAGGTTCTTTGTATACTCTACTCCCTTTGCTCGTGGTAACTTCATATCTTGTCTCTCCACATTGAGGACATTCCTCCTTATCTTCATTTTCCTTCCAATACAAAATACAATTATTAACGCATGCATGAATGAAATTGGCCTTCATCCCTAAGTCTTTCATCATACGCTTCATGTGAGGATAATTTTCTTGCAACGTGTTTCCTGTCGGGAGCCACCTTTTCAATACAGATAAAAGTGTTGTCACACTATTTCCTGACCATCCAAACTGCTTCTTTATATTGTGCAATTATGCGATTGCAGAAAGAGTTGTTTTAGGGCCCTCACATGTAGGGTACAGTTTTGCGGTTGCTAATCTCTTATATTCATCGTACTTTTTGTTACCTAGATACATTTCTTCAGCAACCCCTGGTTGACCTCCTTCAGTATCTACATAAGTACCTTCATGCACTCCATAAAATGTATCAACAATGTTCCCCATACCAAGTCCTACATTTTCAGTGCTTTCTTCTTCAGTTATTGCTTCAACAGTACTTGTCGATGGGTGCTCTTTTAAATTTGTTGAAGACTTTTCACCATGTAAAGCCCATGTAGTATACGACTGATCTATACCGTGCCTCAGTAAATGTGTTCGAATTTCTGTCACGGTAAACTGCGTCCTATTCCGACATTTTGAACATGGACATGGAAACGTTGACAACAGATGATCATTATTTTCAATCGCAAAGTCAATAAAATCTTCAACTCCTTGTTTATACACTATGCTAAATCTATTCTTTTCACCCATCCATCCTTTATTAACTGGTCGAGACATTCTGCAATGTAAAATAGTTAAGTGACAAGAGCATATCGTATAGTAAGACAAAGCATTCATATTAAAACAATAAATAATTATTTAATATTGAAGGCACATTGTGTTTCCTCAAAGTTTTGATAACACTTATATAATTCTACCACCGAAATAATCATCACAAAACATGTATTTCGATTGAAATAAATGTCTACAATATTCAAACTTCGATTTCGATAAAGATATACAGTAATTATACAAATTAACAAATAACACACATAAAAGAATGGGTTATCAAATTGAACAACTTCTCCATCTTTTAATATACTTTTCATTTTTACAATCTTATATTTAAACAAAAAAAATAAAAAATAATAACATAATAACAAATATATTCGTACATATCACTCTCATGAACTAATAATTCAAATCTTTTGCATAATTGTGTATATATCAATCGGTTAAATGAGCAATGCACAATGATTACACAAATAATTATAATTTTGCAACAGAATTTCAATTCCAATGTGTGTATATATTTATACATATGATTATACGGAGAAGGAATGATGAATACAAATACTGGATTAGAAGAGAGCTGGACCGAGAATTTGTACCTCCACGAGAACTGTTCAAGAAATAGAGAAAAAACGAAAACAATATATTTTCAGAATATATCATCCATAGACTGGAAAAAAAAACAATACGAGACATGGGCGAGTTTCTTTGCTATCATATATTCATCATTTAAGAATATATCTTTTCGCAATCAGGGCTCTATTTGCGATTGAAAAAAAAATACCTCTGGAAAGGGGCGAGACTCTCTGGACAGGACAATACCTCTCCTTGCGATCAGGGGCGAGACTCTCGGGACAGGGGCGAGACTCTCTCTGGATGATGGGAAGGGGAACGGCGGCAACGGAACGGCGATGGGAAGGGAACGGCGGCAAATTGCACGTGTGTCCCAACTTTTACGTGGGAATAGAATACAGTTAGGGTAAAAAAATTAGCTCCCCAAATAACTCCCTCCATTTTGCCGCCAATTTATTTTGCTAACACTTTTTTTAACACATAAAAAAATTAAATTTTAAAAATATATATATTATAATTAAACATAAACACACTGAAAAATAATTTTAAGAGACAAAAGCAATTACTCACACTTAAATATCGTTAGAAAATCCTAACGCACTCTAACTGTTACAAAACCAAATATACGTCCGTTACAAATGTTCTCATATGGTGTAGTGAGAACTCCTAAATGGTAAGAACTTATCTCTCCTCTGTGGTGGTAATAGACTCCCACCAATGCAACGTTGCTCCTACCAGCTTAAAAGTACCTAGTATCTGCCTCTGTACATCCGTACACTCATACATCCTCAAGTGTCTTTGGATGTCCTTCTTCCACTGACTGGACACAACGACGTCGGAGTTACCTCCAAACTCTGGAGGGTGTGCCTTCTGAAAGGCATCTCGGACCCGTTCCCAAGCAGACGATATTGCATGATCCTGGATTGGGGCAACCACAGGTGCCTGAGGTGGCGCCTGTTGCACAACTGCTAAAGCGTTATTTACCTCTTGGGCTACAATGGCGGCAACTTCTACAGCGTTCATAGAACCCTGAACTGGTGCAGGCTGTGGCTCGGGCTGGGCACCCCTGGGAACTTTCTGTGCACATCGTGGAGGCATCTGAAATGATAGAGAAGTCTTATAAGTTCACAGTTAATATATCAAAATAGCTGAAGAGTGTAAAATATACAAAAGAGTACAACAATCCTAAAATACAGGGCTCTATATCAAAGGACACTACGCGGAAACATAACAAGCCGAACAGATCCTAAGGACACTAGAACCTAATGCTCTGATACCACCTGTGACACCCTGACTAATTAAATATCGGGTAGCTACTCCTTTATTCAAATTAATTCAAAATGTCAAGTTGGTTCAGTTCATAGCATCACTTTCGAAAATATTTTTTTTAAACAATTACTAGCCACCTAATATTTAAAAAGTGAGTTGTCAAATTTTATTAAATTAAAGTAACATGCAATCCATTGAATATTTATTAACTAATGATAACACAATTACCTCACAATCACAACAGAATATAAATGAAATAATAAATGAGTCTAGAGTAACACTCCTCAGAATAGTCCCAAATACTACATAAAACCAAATACAACGTCTGAATAATAAATGAATTTAACTCCAAAACTGAAATGAAATTGAGTATGATAAAACTCTCTCTAAAAGAAATGGGGCGACATGCCCTAACTAATGATTAATTTTGAAGTGGAATCAATATAGAAAGTGGAGGCACCTATCATCAAGATCCTATAACTTCCACAGCAGCTACAGCACGTCACTGAAATGGAACTCCTAAGCTTGACATTCCTGTGGATGGACACCTAAAAGGCTTTTCAAGAAAAATAGATTTGAAAGAAAACGGGTCAGAGCCCGATGTGAAAATAGTTTAAAATATAGCAAGTGTTCAATTACATTAAACAATGAATATTAAGTACATATTAGTTTCGTACTCTCACATGAGTTCTCACTTCTCAACTAATGTGCACGCCTAACGTATATCCATAACCCCTCTTAGTTATGCCACTAACTAACTAGTCTATACCACAACCTGTCCTCATATGATAATATAGGGGTTTGTTCAAGACATTCCAATCTAACTTATGTGATTCTACCTTTTCATTTCTCAGATTGACTTATGTTGGATCTTATATGCAATTCTCATTTCTAACTTTACTCAAAGTGTCGTAAATATTCACACACATTAACAAGGAGTCTGTTATCATCACTAGTATACAAATTCCAACATAATTATACAATTGGGACACCCCTAGGCTAAGTTGCGGTGCACACATACTCTGCTATCGAATCCCGGTAGATCACGTACATAAGGACTACGTATTCCGAATCTCTCAGGAATCATTTTTAATAAGAAAAATCACAAATATTGGAGGCGAACATAGTTCACATACCCATGGGTCACGCACATACCTATGCTCCCATGGTCAGCAGACTTATCAACTCACAAATAAGCCATTCACAACCCTATGACCTTAAGGTACCTATCTAAATCCCCTCGTAGGCACACAAAGATTAGATGGCCCTATTTCGAAAGTCGACCACCCGTAATAGCAAGTATGGTAGGTATGTCATACACATATAAATCCATATACTAAGCATTCTCACAACTTAGATAATTTATATTATTATTAAAGGTATGTTCTCAATCCCTATACCATTAATCCAATTAATACATTTTCATACTTTCGGATAGTTATATAATATAGTCCACCGACACATCTCACGTCGTAGTTTCAAGTACTTAAAACCTAACTCATAAAGGTTACTAAGTCTCCTATTAATTCCACACTTTAATCCAATACTCTTAAGGTCCATATTTCTTCCACTAACCTTATATTATCAACTATATAGATTTAACTCATTTAATCGCAGTCTTTAATAGTACCTCACTCGTCGCACCTTATTAGGTCTAACATAACTCCCAATTTAATTATAATAATAATTCGGGTCTCATATACATGCCTAATGGTCTTCCTTAAATCTAAAATTGTTCGCAAGGTCCCCACCAATAATTCTCTAGGGTCGAAATTGCTAAAATTCAATAAGGGGAAAAATATCACAATTTCTGGGAAAGTCGATCGATCGACCTATGAATGTCGATCGATCGATCGCACCAGATAAGGCTACGAACTGCTTCATTTTTTAGTCCCGGATTTGTCCCAAAACTCCATTACAAGGTATGAAATTCTCAACTAAGGATGTAGGATCATTATACTACCTAAATACAATATTTTTACCATTCCAAAAATCATTACATCATCAACAATTAACCTTACATGGATCAAATCTTCATTAAAACCCTAGTTTTCTATTTTCTTCAAGAATCATAATATTTCTCTTCTTAAATCCGTTCTAAATTCATCAAGGGTTATATTTTGGTTACTGAATTTCATCCAAAACTAATCTACATGTAATTCCTATCCAAGATTTATATTTCTACCTCAAATTTCATGGGGTTTTATCATCTTTCAAGACAAAAATCAATTTCTACACTAACATGGAAGATATATTCGCTAAAAACTAATGGAATTAAATCACTTGCCTTAAGTTTGATGTTCATAATCATTGATGGTGTCCGAGGGTTGGTTCTTTCCTTCTTTTCGGTCACAATTCCGTCAAGATTGGGTGGTGGTTGGTGGTGGCTAAGGTTTAGAAATCTCCTGCAACTTCTCCTCTAACTCGCATAGCCCACTCTTTGTTTTTGGCTGATAATGCCCCTAATGGCCTTCCCAATAATAATTAAATAAACCCTAAAATTCGTGGGTCTTATTTCCTTAAATTTTAAAATGACCAAAATACCCTCTCGGGTTGCCAGTTTGGCCTAAAAGTGTCCCGGGACCCACCCCTCCGGACATGTTGGCCCACTCAAAATTACCATACGAATGATTAAATTATAATTCACTTTTTAATCTAATTAAATTGATTCCTGACGCGACTGACACGAGCGTCCTAACTTAATTTCCCAAACTGTCGTATTTATGACTCACGATAATTTTAATATTATCAATAATCATATATTACCATATATACTCAGTAATACTCAATATTATCATCATAATCAAATACCAACTCACGTCTCGCTAGTATTTAAATCCGGATTAATTTTCAATTAATTCCCATTTTATTTAATTAATCCAATTAAATAAAATCAATAAAATTACGGGGTATTACATACTTCCCCCCTAACAACAGAATTTCATCCCGAAATTCAGAAAATAAAGTATCCCTGGCAAGAATAACTCTGGATAACCCTTTCGTATCCCATCCTCGCGCTCCCAGGTGGACTCGGCATTATGGTGTCGCCACTGAATACGTACTAACGGTACTATCTTCGACCTCAGTTTCCTCTCGCTGTGGTCCAGAATAGCAATCGGCCCCTCCTCATAAGAACTATCAGGCTGTAGATCGATGTCCTTTAAAGCAATGTGGGTATGGGCCAAATCATCCCTAAGATATCTCCTTAGCGAGGAAATATGAAACACGTCATGGATCCCATGCAGGTGTTCTGGTAACCCAAGTCTGTAAGTAACTGGCCCAATTCTCTCGATGATAGAAAATGGCCCACGTATCTAGATGCCAATTTCCCCTTCTTCTCGAAATGCATAATCCCCTTCATCGGAGACGCTATGAGTAGCACTTGGTCCCCCACCTTGAATTCTCTGAAGAATCTTTTAGCATCAACATAACTCTTTTATCGGTCCTGAGCTACCCAAATACGGCTTCGTATCATCTCTATCCTCGCCAAAGTATCCTGAATCACCTCCGGCCCAAGGAGTTTGTTATCCCCCACCACTAGCCAACATGCTGGGGAACGACAAGGTCTACCGTAAAACGCCTCGAATGGAGTCATGCCAATAGTGAACTGGTAGGGGTTATTATAGGCAAAACTCCACCAGTGGAAGATAATTCTCCCAACCACCTCTAAAGTCTAGGATGCACATCCATAACATGTCTTCTAACATCTCTGATTCGTCCACTCGATCTGGCCATCTGTCTACGGGTGATATGCTATACTCAGCCGCAACTCCGTACCCATGGCCTCCTAGAAACTCTCCCAAAATCTCGAAACAAATATCTTATCTCGATCAGACACGATATTGAGAGGCACCCCATGGAGTTTCACTATCTCCGCTATGAAAATCTGGGCATACTGTCCCGTAGTGTAGTCTGTCCGGGCTGGTAGAAAATGAGCAACTTTGGTCAACCTATCCACGATTACCCATATGGAGTCATAACCCCTCTACGATGTAGGTAACCCCATGATGAAGTCCATGTAAATGCTCTCCCATTTCCACATAGGAACCTCCAATGGCTATAGAAGTCCTGCCGGTATCTGATGGTCTACCTTTACTAGCTGACAAGTGTAACAACCCGCATAATTTTTGGGCTATTTTCAAAATAAAAAGAAAAATAATAAAGTTTTAGATAAAATTATTTGTATTGCTCAAATATGTTGGTTATTATTTTTAAAGGCGATAATTTCAAACGGTTTCGAAATCGGAGTTAAAACGGATTTTAAAATGATTTTAAATATTTTTAACTCTTGGAATTCTAAGTCGGAGAACATTAAGTAATTTTCAAGAGTTGTTTTGACTTCCAACTCTTCATTTCTTTGCATTATAAAATGAAGTCATGGGCAACCTTTTTAACATACTTTGAGATTTGCATATGGTGACCCTGGTTAAAGTGTTGTTGAGAAATTATATTGATAAATGCTTTGAGATTTGCATTTCGATTTGAATATTCGTACTCATGTTGTTACGTTTTATTCACCGTTAATATATTTATTGAGCATCTTTCCTGTCATATTGTGTACTTCCCCATATTTTCTTTTAGTGGCAGGTTAGCGCGGATTTTGGGGCGCTATGGAGATTGATTTTAGCGAGGATTGTTTGAGAAGACTTGTATTTATTTTGATGTATAAAGCATTTGGTGATTTATTTTTATTTCGAGATAGATAGTTGTATTATTTCGAGAGACAATTATTTTATTTAAATTTGAAGAATTGAGATTAGTGGTTTCGTTTATATTATGGGATTTATTTAGATGCTCTATACCTTGTCACTTGTGGATTTGAATTTATTTTATCGTATTACCACTCCGTTCGCTCTCCCGGGCGGGCGGGGTGTTACAACAAGTGGCACATTTAGAAACGAACTCGGCAATATCTCTCTTCATCCTGCTCCACTAGTACTTTCACCTAATATCCTGGTACATCTTATCCCCATCAGGATGTGCCGCGAACCGTGTGACTCTGTTATTACCTCATGTCGCAAGTCTTCCCCCTCAGGAACGACCAATCTCCCATTGAAGCCTAACCCCCATCTGAACTAACTGTATAGGACTTGGCTCCCTCCGCTAGTAATTGGACTATCTGCTCTTGACAGAATGAGTCTTTTGCCTGGGCCTGTATCACTCTCATAACGATTTGGGGCGTAACGGTCATCACAGACATGAATGATCGGGCCACTGTGTCCTGGTGTCCCAACTTCTTCCACTTTGCTTTCCACACTTCGGTCACCTCGCCCACCAGCCTATGGCTCAACGCGTCTGCTACCACATTAGCCTTTCTTAGGTAGTATTGGATATCGAACTGATAATCCTTCACAAACTCAAGCCACCTACGCTGACGCATATTTAGTTCCTTCTGCGTGAAGAGGTACTGTAGTTACTTGTGGTCCGTGAATAAACGGAATTTCTCCTCCAGGAGATAATGCCTCCAAATCTGAAGAGCAAATACGACTGTTGCTAACTCCAAGTCGTGGGTGGGGTATTTCTTCTCATGAGGCTTAAGCTTACGGGAAGCATAAGCTATAGTTTGACTCTCCTGTTGTAGTACACCCCCAAGTCCTAGTAAGCATGCATTGGTGTAAAGTATATACTCAACTCCCGGTCTAAGCAATGCTAACACTGGTGCTGAGGTCAACTTGTTCTTCAACTCGTCGAATGCCAACTTACAGGCATCACTCTAGATAAATGGCACACCCTTCCGAGTTATATGTGTCAAAGGACCATCTATCTTAGAGAACCCCTGAAAAAACCTCCTGTATTATCCTCATAGACCCAAGAAACTATGTATCTCAGTCGGTGTTAGGGGTTGTCCCCACTCCCTCACCGTTGATACCTTTCCCGGATCAACAGATATCCCCCTGTCTGAAATGATATTCCCTAAAAATTGAACCTCTTTCATCCAAAACCCACACTTCTCGTACTTTGCATATAACTCATTCTGACGTAGTGTCTCTAAAACCAACCTAAAGTGCTCTGCATGTTCCTCCTTTGTCTGGGAGTAAAACAAAATGTCATCAATGAAGATGATGATGAACTGGTCTAGGAACTCTCTGAACACTATATTCATCAAGTCCATAAACACGGATGGAGCGTTGGTTGGGCTAAAAGGCATAACCCGAAACTCTTAGGAACCATATCTCGTTAAGAAGACAGTCTTCGAGACGTCGTGTTCCCTGATACGCAACTGGTGGTAACCCGATCTCAAGTCAATCTTTGAGAAGAAGGCCGCTCCTCTCAACTGGTCGAATAAATCATCTATTCGGGGAAACGAATACTTGTTCCGTATCGTGACTTTATTCAACTCCCTGTAATCTACACACAACCTCAAAGATCCATCCCTCTTCTTCACAAACAGCATAGGGGAACCCCATAGCGAATTACTCCAACAGATAATCCCCGACCCAACAGCTGCTTTGTCTAATCCCGTAGCTCTCTCATCTCCACTGGAGCCATACGATATGGTGCGCGGGCAATTGACCGAGTGCCCGGCGTTAAGTCGATAACAAAGTCTATCTCTCTACTAGGAAATCCTGGAATATCCTGGAATACATCAGCGAACTCTCTCACAACTAGAATCGAATCGAGTGGTATTACCACTTCCTTAGAGGTCTCCTCCTCTATATAGTACAAGTGAGTGGACGATCCTCCCTCAGGACGAGGCATCGCCACTAGGAACATCACCTGCCCGGGTATGGAAAAAATAATACTTCTACTGAAACAATCAATCATGGATCGATACGCAACTGGCCAATCCATACCGATAATCGCATCGTACGCACTCATATCTAACACTAACATATCGGCAGGTAAAGTAAACCTCTCGATCTCTACACCCACACCTCTACATATAAGTTAAATCACGGAACCCCTACTCAACGGTGAATCTACGCAAGTAATAGTTCTCTCCGCGGTATCTAACAACCCCATAGTGCATGCAAATATCGTGGCAATGAAACAGTGTGTGGCTCCCGTATTAAACAAAGTACGCCCTATAGTCTCCTGAATAGAAAACATACCCTCAATAGTGGGTGGATCATATGGGACTGCGGCCTGCTGGAGCTGATAAACTCGCCCGTACTGAAGTTGTCCTTGCTGAACTGGGACTGCTGGGATGGGTTGGAAAGCTGGCATCTGCGGTGGTGCTGGATGGGCAGTGGGAAACATAGGTCTCTGGGGCTCGTGTCGAGCATCCTGCTACTGCTGTGGGGACCTGCCCCTTTCAGGACACTCCTGGCGTTTGTGGCTAATCTTACCTCAAATAAAACATTTCCTCGTAAAGTTCGCCCCTCTCTGACCCTGATGCCCACATCCCAGGTGGTCGTTTCCATTCCTACCCTGACCCTACTGGCCCTACTGAAACTGTTGTTGTTGGTCGTACTGGCCCTACTGGCCCTGATGGTCATGCTAACCCTGCTGGCCATGCCAAAAACCTCCCTGACCATTTCTGAAACCTCCGAATCTAAATCTCTTAGAATCACCCTGTTGGGAACTCTGATCACCCTGCCTATGCTGGCCCTGAGCTGATTGTGCCCCGCTGGCACCATTCCCCCCCTGTCCTGCCCTGATGGCTGGACTCTCCAGCTCGCTTACCCTCTGATAAGTGAAAGCGATGGTCCTGACAGTGCAGCAATGCTGCGTTAACCACATCAAAATAAGTGGCCAACGATAGATTTTCTAACAAGTGCTGGCGAATCCTCCATGTCAACCCATCTATGAACTTCTGGATCTTCTTCTCTTCAGTCGGAATCTCATCGGTAACAATGTTCAGAAGATTTATAAACTCGACCTCATATTCAGCCACTGTCTTCCCCTCCTTCTTGAGGTTCATCAACTTTTTCCTCATCTCGGTATGTACTGCTGAGGGAAAATACTTGCGGTCAAACCGGACCCAGAACTCCAGAATGGAAAGAATATCTCTCTCCTTCACTATGGTAATAGACTCCCACCACTGCAACGCTGCTCCTACCAGCTTAAAAGTACCCGTTATCTTCCTTTGTACATCTGTACACTCGTACATCCTCAAGTGTCTTTGGATTTCCTTCTTCCACTGACTGGACACAACGACGTCGGAGTTACCTGCAAACTCTGGAGGGTGTTCCTTCGGAAAGGCATCTCGGACCCGTTCCCTAGCACAACTGCTAAAGCGGCATTTACCGCATTGGCTACAATAGCGGTAACTTATGCAGCATTCATAGAACCCTGAACTGGTGCAGGCTGTGGATCGAGGTGGGCACCCCTGGGAACTTTATGTGCACATCATGGAGGCATCTGAAATGAGAGAGATGTCTTATAAGTTCACAGTTAATATCTCAAAATAGCTGAAGAGCGTAAAATATACAAAAGAGTACAACAATCCTAAAATATAGGGTTCTATATCAAAGGACGCTACGCAGAAACATAACAAGTCGTACAGATCCTAAGGACACTAGAACCTGACGCTCTAATACCACCTATGATACCCCGACTAATTAAATATCGGGTAGCTACTCCTTTATTCAAATTAATTCAAAATGTCAAGTTGGTTCAGTTCATATCATCACTGTCGAAAACTTTTGTTTTTTAAACAATTACTAGCCACCTAATATTTAAAAAGTGAGTTGTCAAATTTTATTAAATTAAAGTAACATGCAATCCATCGAATATTTATTAACTAATGATAACACAATTACATCACAGTCACAACAGAATAAAAATGGAATAATAAATGAGTCTGGAGTCACACTCCTCAGAATAGTCCCAAATACTGAATAAAACCAAATACAACGTCTGAATTATAAATGAATTTAACTCCAAAACTGAAATGAAACTGAGTATGATAAAACTGTCTCTAAAAAAATGGGGCGACATGCCCTAACAACTAATTAAGTCTGAAGTGGAATCAATATAGAAAGTGGAGGCATCTATCATCAAGATCATGTAACGTCCACAACAGCTACATCATGTCACGTAAATGGAACTCCTAAGCTTGGTATCCCTGTGGTTGGACACCTAAAAGGTTTTTCAAGAAAATAGATTTGAAAGAAAACGGGTCAGATCCCGATGTGAAAATAGTTTAAAATATAGCAAGTGTTCAATTAAATTAAACAATGAATATTAAGTACATGTTAGTTCCGTACTCTCACATGAGTTCTCACCTCTCAACTAATGTGCACTCCTAACGTATATCCATAACCCCTCCTAGTTATGCTGTTAACTAACTAGTCTATACCACAACATGTCCTCATATGATAATATAGGGGTTTGTTCAAGACATTCCAATCTAACTTATGTGATTCTACCTTTTCATTTCTTAGATTAACTTATGTTAGATCTTATATGCAATTCCCATTTCTAACTTTACTCAAAGTGTCGCAAATATTCACACACATTAACAAGGAGTTTGTTATCATCACCAGTATATAAATTCCAACAGAATTATACAATTGGGGCACCCCTAGGCTAAGCTGCGGTGCACACATACTCTGCTATCGAATCCGGGTACATCACATACATAAGGAGTACATATTTTGAATCTCTTAGGAATCGTTTTTAATAAGCAAAATCACACATAATGGAGGCGAACATAGTTCACATACCCATGGGTCACGAACATACCTACGCTCCCATGGTCAGCTGACTTATCAACTCATAAATAAGTCATTCAAAGCCCTATGTCCTTAAGGTACCAATCTAAATCCCCCCGTAGGCACAAAAAGATTAGATGGCCCGATTCCAAAAGCCGACCTCCCGTGATAGCAAGTATGGTAGGTATGTCATACACATATAAATCCATATAGTAAGCATTCTCACAACTTAGATAATTTATATTATTATTAAAGGTATGTTCTCAATCCCTATACCATTAATCCAATTAATACATTTTCATACTTTCGGATAGTTATATAATATAGTCCCCCGACACATCTCACGTCGTAGTTTCAAGTACTTAAAACCTAACTCATAAAGGTTACTAAGTCTCCTATTAATTCCACACTTTAATCCAATACTCTTAAGGTCCATATTTCTTCCACTAACCTTATATTATCAACTATATAGATTTAACTCGTTTAATCGCAATCTTTAATAGTACCTCACTCGTCGCACCTTATTAGGTCTAACATAACTCCTAATTTAATTATAATAATAATCCAGGTCTCATATACATGCCTAATGGTCTTCCTTAAATCTAAAAGTGTTGACAAGGTCCCCACCAATAATTCTCTAGGGTCGAGATTGCTAAAATTCAATAAGGGGAAAAATATCACAATTTTTGGGATGGTCGATCGATTGACCCTGGGATGTCAATCGATCGATGGTGGTCGATCGATGGTGGTCGATAGATCGACCTATGAATGTCGATCGATCGATCGCACCAGATAAGGCTACGGACTGCTTCGTTTTTCAGTCCCAGATTTGTCCCAAAACTCCATTACAAGGTATGAAATTGTCAACTAAGGATGTAGGATCATTATACTACCTGAATACAATATTTTTAACGTTCCAAAAATCATTACATCATCAACAATTAACCTTACATGGATCAAATCTTCATAAAAACCCTAGTTTTCTATTTTCTTCAAAAATCCTTATATTTCTCTTCTTATATCCGTTTTTAATTCATCAAGTGTTATATTTTGGTTACTGAATTTCGTCCAGAACTAATCTACATGCAATTAATATCCAAGATTTATAGTTCTTCCTCAAATTTCATGGGTTTTTATCATCTTTCAAGACAAAAATCAATTTGTACACTAACATGGAAGATATATTCGCTGAAAACTAATGGAATTAAATCACTTGCCTTAAGTTTGATGTTCAGAATCGTTGATGGTGTCCGAGGGTGGTTCTTTCCTTCTTTCCGGTCACAATTCCGTCAAGATTTGGTGGTGGTTGGTGGTGGTTAGGGTTTGGAAACCTCTTGCAACTTCTCCTCTAACTCACGTTGCCCACTCTTTGTTTTTGGCTTATAATGCCCCTAATGTCCATCCCAATAATAATTAAGGATAAAGATATGTTTACCCACTTTGGTACACATATTCCATACCCACTGCTTTAAAATCTTATACCTTATTGTTGTGGGTCCTGCCAGGGCACAAAGTACAACCCTCTATTGCCTTGTCTTATTAGGCAGGTATGGAAAACAGGTATGAAAGTGTGTCAGTGTAGTGGTACTCAATAATTAAATAAACCCTAAAATTCATGGGTCTTATTTCCTTAAATTTTAAAATGACCAAAATACCCTCTCGGGTTGCCAGTTTGGCCTAAAAGTGCCCGGGACCCAAACTAAACCCCAGGCTAGTGTTTTCTGACTGTCTCGACCCCTACGGACACATTGGTGCACTCAAAATGACCATACGGATGATTAAATTATAATTCACTTTTTAATCTAATTAAATTGATTCCTGACGCGACTGACACGCGCGTCCCAACTTAATTTCCCAAATTGTCGTATTTATGACTCACGATAATTTTAATATTATCAATAATCATATATTACCATATATACTCAGTAATACTCAATATTATCATCATAATCAAATACCAACTCACGTCTTGCTAGTATTTAAATCCGGATTTATTTTTAATTAATTCCCATTTAATTTAATTAATCCAATTAAATAAAATCAATAAAATTGTGGGGTATTACATAAATGACTCCCCTTGATGATTTAATGATTCGGATACGTTAGAAATCGTTTATATATGTTAGTATATAGTTTGGTATACTTGGTTGGGAGTTTGGGACTGTGTAATGGAAGTTTAGAGAATTAAAAATAGTGAAAAATGCAAAAACTGAATTAAGTAGACGAACTGTTACTGTTCGAATCGATTCAGCCACAGTGTGAATTGACTTAGTTTCCCAAATTTTGACAATTTTCCCTATTTTTATCCTGGAACTTATAAACGATGATTGGGTGAACTCTTGGGATAGCTTTGAAATATAATGAGGGATATTTTGGTTACCAGTACGTTGATGGTAAGGTTGGGACTTAGTCACAAGTGAGGGGGATTAGGGCTAAGATTTAATTAGCATGATTTGTAATGTAGTTGATTCGGGGTATGAGAATGAGTCACGGTTAATGTGAGCGAACCTATGAATTAGACCAGTAGGGTACGGGTGAATTACCTATTGAAATACTTAGAGAATAATTGGCACACTTCGAGTAGTGGGGGAATACTCGGGAATATACGACGAAAAGTATAATCAAAATTTAATAATACATAGGATACTCGGGATTTATATATATAATGCATACGGGACATGTATTATAGGTTGCGTGTATACCCATATATATATATAGGGAGAGGTTCACAAGTGGACCAAAAGAATGGACTTTTTAATGGACTTAACAAAAAAGACTAATAAGTCTCGGTTATTGGGTGCCGCTGGCGCGGACTCATTACACCAAGGAATTAAAATTAGTGGGTTATTAGTCTTTTTTGTTAAGTCCATTAAAAATTCCATTCTTTTAGTCCACTTGTGATCCTTCTCCTATATATATATATATATATATATATATATATATATATATATATATATATATATATATATATATATATATATATATATATATGTTGTGTGAGTACCTATTTTGTGAGTCCTTATATGTATGAACATAACTAGGCTACTTGCTATCACGGAAGGTTTCGTGTCATGGACAGTTTTACCCTGCTGAGCCCATTGGGGGATTTTGACTTGTACCTCAGAACATAGAACTTAGGGATAGTGTTTTACTTGTGTATAAGAGTGTGACCGATCATTTGGGTGAGTTAGGTGTGCTATGTTCGCCTCTAAATTGTGTGAATTGTGAATGTATGGTTCGAGAATGATTATGAACCTGATGTCCTTTATTTAGTACGTGATGTGCCAGGACTTGATGGCAGAATATGCCCGCATCGCAGGTCTCAACCTAGGGATGTTGTATTTATATATATTACAAGTGTGGTGTGTGTGTGTATATATATATATATATATATATATATATATATATACACACATTTTTGATTTTTTCTATTACGTATGCATTAGTAGATAAGATAGATAGTGATATCTAAAGTAATCTAAGTATGTGAGAACTTAACATTCAATTGGTGATTTTTAGTGGACAAAAAGGGTTTGAAAACTTAGTAATGTATTGTATGAAAAATACGGGTGGGCACAATGAATTATTAGACGAGAAGAGACTTAATTCAAACTTGTTAGGCGGGGTAGTGTAACTAGGTTGGTTTAAAAGTATACGTTAGGCGTTCTCATTAGTTAAGAAGTGAGTATCTCAAGTGAGGGAACGTAAAGTTAGCATGTATACAATATCTGCTCTTTAATGCATTTTAAATACTAGCAAAATGTTTTCAAACTATTTTACTTGAGCTCTGACCCGTTTCAAATTCATTTTTGTAAAAACTTTTTAGGTGCCCAGCCACAGGGACGCCAGGCTTAGGAGTTCCTTCATATTAGCCGTGATGCAATTATTGTGGACATTGCAGGACCTTGGTATCAGTTCTATCAGTCAGGCATGTCGCCCATCTCTAGCTAGTGGTTATTTCATAGTCATTGCACTTTTATTTTATTTCCAGTATTGGATTTGGATTTACATTATGGATTATTGTATTTGGATTTCAGTCTAGAGTGTTTATTCCAGGAACATTTATTCATCTCATTGTTTTATCATTTATTACTATGTTTACGGGAATGGTGAATGTTATTTATTAGTTTAATTTTTGCCTGTTAATAAGAAGATTAAAATTTTATCACCGAGCCATTAGGGTATCAGTCAAATAAATTGGATTTCGATAGTGATGCTAAGAATGAAACCATTAATGATTCCTATTTAGTATAATAATGGACTGATCACCCAGAATTAGAATAGGCAGGGTGTCACGTGTTCTTTATTCCATGTACGAACCTAAAAATATTCCTTGTTAGATTAAATTTGGTGCGTGACTTTCAAAACACCATTGCCCCAAGAATTATTCTATAGGCATTTGAGGTAAGTTGGGTAAGAGCTACCTTATAGCCCTTTAACATTGGCCTTATAATAGGGTACAGGGGCAAACGGACCCCAAATTGGAGGGCCTATAGGGAGCAGAAAATCTCATCAATGTTAAGTCGATAATAAACCTTCTCATCATAATCAGGTAGCCATGTCATGATATTGATGGGGATACCATCCCGATCTCTCAGGTTATCTAGCTGATCCTCAAGGATATCATGGGCGTGGAATTTTTCTTCAGTGTTCCTAAGTTCATATGAATCATCTGATCTCCTGGAAGTACTCTCCTCGGTAGGAGGCACGTCTATAGGAGAAACAAAAGGCACAAGTCTATTAGACATTATTCTTTCAACTGAAGCCTTCAAGTCAATAGTCGATGTGTGTGAAACTGTGTTTGCAAGATATCTACCACCAAGTCGGTGGTTAGACTCGTCAACTGTCATTGGCCCTCGTGAACTCAGGACTGTGAAACTCCATGTCCGAATTCTATGGAACAGACCCAGTGGAATATTAATCTTGGGGGTATACCTGGGGTGATAAAGCTTGTCCTCATGTCGGACTACACTCAATGGAACAGGAAACCTCTTTGCCTGAACTCTAAGGAAAACCCTATCTAACCTCTTAACATGTTTTAACCACCTTTTGGCCCAATAATGGTCACTCGTTAAGGTTGAATCGGATTTGGGGGATGAATCAATGACGAGAAAGATGGAATTTTAGGAAAACAAAGCTTAAGGGGTTGTTTAGCTTCAAAAGGTAAGAATTTTAGCAGAAAAAAACCCTAGAAAACCTAAAATGCCTAAACTTACAAAAACCTAGGCCAACTAACTCAATGTCCACTTATAAGGGGTATTTGTCCAGATAAAAGTCAATCCACCCATAAAAATCAACAAACAACAAGAAATCGCAACAAAAATTGAAGAAATTATAGAAAAAACCCCTAGAAAGCTATAATGGGAAAGTTACATACCTGGAACCCTAAGACGATGAAGGACGACATAATTTCTAACGCCTATAACACCAGAAAGGAATAAACCTTACCGAAATGGATTTATCTTCATCGAAGCCAACTAAAAATGGCATAAGTGAGGTAAACTTGATCGGAGAAAAAGGATTTTGGAGCAGGGAAGCAGATTCTCTCTCTAGAAAACTCTCGTGTGAAGGCACATTTGGAAAGTTTGATATATGGTTTTATAATTTTTTAGGAGATAATAATTAGCCCTATTAAAGATATGTGATGTCATATCCAGGAAAGGTAATTGTCACTTTAGAGATAGTGTGCACACTACCCCAAGTCAAGTTCAAATTCAAGGGAAAATTTTCACAAGTCAATTTGCTCGGCGCATATTGAGAAGTTCCAAAGACGACCAGAATCACGAAGGCCGATGACATTCCATAGTTAACACTTCACTAACTCAATATGCTCTACACATACTCGGAAGACGCAATGCTTCAGAGAATCTACTATAATCCTCAATCGTGAGCAGAGTCTTAGGCTTTTTTTATGCCATACATATGGCATGGCTCATTGACCAATCAGAAGAGGAAAACTGGACTCATCACGCACAATAATGAGGTCAGCTCAGTTATCAATCTGCTCGGACCCAGTATCACAGTCAGTTAGTATAGCCTAGCTAGATCATAATAGGTTAACACCATTATATAACTCCTTCAAAGCAAGCATGTATTGTGTGATTGGATGATGTCGGTAGTACACCCCACGTGGGGGAGATCTGAAACTATTCCCCCATGTGATTATAACAAACTTTATGATTATTCTACCACGTACATGTAAAGTGTGTACCTTCCTAACCTATAATGGCATGACACGTGTCCCTATCAATTCTTTTTCTTCTAACAACCTATAAATAACACGCACTCCATCATTATATAGGGATCGGGAGATAGTTTCATACCATTATGTTGTCCAAGTCAATAGTGAATTTGAAAGATTTTATTCTCCATTCATCTATAACTTTTTCCCACTGAATCAATACATTATATACCTACACTTGTGTATCTAAGCTCCTCTTTAGATCGAACCGTGTAAATCTGGTTTCATTCTCTTTCTCTCGTCTCTCTATATTATTTTATTTAGATTAGCTTTTATGTGATTTAGATCTCTTTATCTATTCTTGTTTATAGTTAGTATACATTTTCAAAGAGTAAATATGTATACTAGTTTTAGACGATAATACCTTATGATGTTTTACTTTACTTATATCACTTTACTCTTACTACACGTCCACGCATCGCGCAAGATTATAAATTAGTATGTTTATAATACGAGTACTCCCAAACTCATTAGAAGTTGAACACTACTAAGCCTCAAAAAAATGAGTCTAAAAGGACCAAACCACCCATAAAACAAACCGCCAAGACCTATATTTACCTTTGCAGTTCATAAATGGATTACACTGTTCATTTTGGCGAGTCTGATTGCGGTTTGTAAAGACTTGCCCTAAAATCTTATCATTTCGAAATCTTTACCCTCTTATAACACCCCGCGCAATTAAATACCAGGTGATCAGTCATTTACTAAATTAAAACAGGATTCTCATTTGGTTCATTCTTAGCATCACTGTCGAAAACCATATTAATTACTAATCACTTAATAGTTAAGTAAGCATGTGTCAATTTTATCTTTCATTACATAGATAACAATATGCGGAAACAAAATAAACTACACCATACATTCAATCATTATCTAAAATGATACTTAATTATAAATGACTTGCCGAATAAACCATCATCTACAAAATCCAAAGCCAACATATCCAACAGCTAATAATAAATCTCAATAAAAAAATTCGAACTGAAATAATCTGAAAAAGTCCTGAAGGCAACACGACCAAGATAGAAAACAGAGATAAGATTCCTAATCTAAGAATGAGATAAAAAGAAGCGTCTACTCCAACTCTTGTACGCATCCACATATGTCACAGCAGCGTATCCCTAGAATAGATAATCAAGTTTGGCGTCCCTATGGCTAGACACACAAAAGGTTTTAAAAATATTTGCAGCAAGGGTTAGATCCCAAAATATTTTGAAAATATTTAGTAAGTGATTAATGTTGCAGTAAATAAAAAGGCATGAATACTATTCATATTTAAGTTAGTGTCGCACTCCCTTGACGCACTACTCTAACTCGAGAAATTATACGGTTGGTCCATCAGTTATTTATCTGATTAACTTAATTATTCATCGTTAATTAAGTCTTATATAATATTCTCAGTTTTAGACCTTGTTCCCCGTCTAATATTTTACTGTGCCACCCGTATTGCCCATACAATATAATGCCAAATTTTCAATCCCTTATTATTTATTTAGTGTCACCAACTAATTATAAAGTTCTCACAGATTGAAATTCATTTAGATATCACTATCTATAATTTCTACTAAAGCACCCGTAGTAGAATAAATTACACGTGTGTGTGTGTGTGTGTGTGTGTATATATATATATATATATATATATATATATTCACATCACTATCATAATATATACGTATACAGTACCTCTAGGTGGATACCTACGGTGTGAACATACTCTGATATAAAGTCCTAGTACATTACGTACTGAATAAGGACATCGTTCGGATATCACCCTCGAACCATAAAAATCAAGTCACACATATTGGAGGCAAACATAGTTCTAAGCCTTTGGGCTACGCACATACCTAACGCACCCAAATGATTGATCACACCCTTATTCACACGAGTGGTGCTCAATCCCTAAGTTCTATGTTCTGAGGTACAAGTCAACATCCCCCCCCCCCTCGATGATAGCACGTAGCCTAGGTATGTTTACACATAATTAATCAACAAATATGTAATCACACAACCTATGCATATACACTTAAAACATAAATATAAGTATACCCTCAACTTATAATATATTTCTCATATGTAGTTTATATGTAGCACCCAAATATCCTACATATTTTTAATTCACTACTTAACTACTCATCGTATTTTCCCGAGCGTTTTTCCCCATTATTCGGAAAGTCGCAACCACTCCATTATTTTATCTCATTAGTTCTTTAACTCTTAAATCCCTTAATACTCATCCCATAAGATTCTAAGTATTTAGTTCTATTTAATTTTTATCAATTAAATCCACCTTAAGATACCAACTCGTATGCTAACTTCATCCGAAATTCCCATTCAAATACGTTCATATATTTTCGAGTGTCATTCATCCTAAATACTCCTAAATCCATACCCCGGATTCATCCTCATCTAATCCAAGGATAAAATAATGTTCCTTAATATTTTCCGAACTCCTTCACTCATCTATGGACCTCTCAAAATAACCCGAATATATTTATTCCTAAAGATGTCGATCTCACATACCTTTTCGTAGAAAAATCATAACTAATTAAAAACAAATCAAAAAAATACGAGGTCAGCACTCATACGATCGTTACGAAAAGATCTACAAATTTCATTTTTGGACAAGAAGATAAATCGGACCGATTCGGCCTCAAAACCAGACCGGTTTGCTACTGCTGAATAGTGAACCTCCTTCTTCTTCGACTCATTTTTCCTCCATTGTTATGCACTCAAGCTTTTAAATCCTCAAACCCCGAACTCAATCAATTTCTGCCAACATACATTTATCCTTTAAACAAGTTCTAAACATCATAATGATCTTCAAACATCAATAATTTATAACTTTCCCCAATATTTCCCGAATCGGGTTTATCACGGTTTATACAAATCTCATCCTAGATTCAATTCCATCAATCCAAATTTCATGAATTCATCTAATGAATATTGAATGAAAATTAGATTCTAACAATCCTATATAATAATCCATCATCAATTTAATGATTAATTTACACAATTCATTCCATTTATCAAAAATACAATTTTCACATCAACACCCTCCTGAAAATGGATTTCACATACACCCACTTTGATATGAATTGATTATCACGAATTTACGTTGAAAGCAAAATTAACCACTTGCCTCTATTAATTAGTAGGATCTGATCATTTGATGTAGACGGCGTTTCGATGAAGAGTGCCCTTAATCCTTCTTGGTTTAGCTCTCACGAACCTCCTTACTTTCTCCCTCTTTTCTTCTCTTCAGCTTTAGGGTTTTCTAAATGAATTATGGTTGTTTCTAATTTCTTAATTTAGGTTAAACGATGCTAATCCCATTTTTAGGCTAATGGGTCAAGCCCAAATGACCTGAACACTCTCGTGCAAGCCCGACTATGCCTAAAAATGTCCTTAGACCCTCGGGTACTCTTTTCTGATTATTTCGACCTATTCGGGAACAACCATGACCTCAAAAATATCATCTGAGTTCCTCTATATAACTTTTCTTATTTGTCTTCAAAATATGTTCCACGTAAAAATAAATATCAACTTGAATTAATTAAATCTAACTCGCTGAATTAAATAAATTTTTCAAAGTAAATAATTCTCTAAATTAAATAAATTCTCTAACTTAAATAAATTCTCCAAATCTCTAATTTTAACATAATTTCTATATCCTAAAAATGTGGGGTGTTACACCTCTCTCCACTCTCTCTCTCTCTCATAGTCATCAGAAGCATTCGTTGTTTGTCAATCTTTCTTTTGTTACGAAAGGGGAAAGGGAAAGCCAATGGCCACAAGAATTAGATAGAGAAGGAGGAGAAAATGAGGAAAAATGATTTGGTCAAAAACCGCTTACTACAAAAACAATCCAAATTTGACTCGCAGATCGCATCAACCTCTGTCTGACCGGTCCAAAATCGTCCCAATTCATTTCTCACCTGCGTACGTCCACTCATAATCGCCCAATTGCTGAGTCTAGACACTACATCTATATTCCATATAGGATGTTCAATACTTATCCTATTCCAAAAGGAAAACTGAATAAGTTTGGCTAGGGGTGTTCACGGTCCGGTCCGATCCGGTTTTTAGTAATTTTAAGGACCGGATCAATTAAACCGGTCCTAAAAAAAAGGGGACCAAGACCGGACCGATTAAACCGTTTTTTTGCGCTTAGTCTGTCCGATTTTTTGTATGGTTGGTCCGGTCTAACTTGTCGGTCCTAATCTTATTGAAACAACCCAAATTTATCGTCAAAACTGTCCAAATTTTATCATAGAAACTGCTCAAATTTTACCATAAAAACTATCCAAATGTATCCAAAACAATGCAATGTTGTTCAAATTTTAACATAAATAAAAACTGTCAGTTTTCATTTTATAAAATACCATTAATGAAGTGAACTTAGGGTCTCTTTCATAGGTTACATTTGATCCGACAGCAAATCAACAGCAAATCGAAAACCAAATAGAAAAAATATAATCGAGAGAAACAGCAGCATATATATATATATATATATATATATATATATATATATATACGCGCTGTGAGGATTGTGAGGTTAAGTAGATGAATGCCAACTGTGAGGGCCGAGAGGCGACGAGGAGTGGCTGTGAGAGCTGAGAGATGAGTGAGAGAGACGAGAGAGTGAGGGGATGGGTTGGCCGAGAGAGACGAGAGAGTGAGGGGTTGGACTGTGAGTGCCTTGCCTTGTGAGAGAGATGAGAACGGCTGAGACGAGAGAGTGAGTTGAGTGAGTGTTAACTTAGGTTTTCTAACTTCTTTATTTTTCAAAATTACCGACTTATCCTTAGTTTTTTCTAGGTTCAAATATAATAAAATATATATATTTATATGTAATCGGTCTGGGTCGGTCCATATCGGTTATTTTTTGTGACGGACCGAGGACCAGACCAGTTAGACCGGTTTGTCAAAAAAAAATGGACTGCATCGATTAGAAAAAAAGATCAAAAAATTAAGACGGTCCGATTCAATCCGCTAGCCCCATCGATTTTCTGAACACCCCTAAGTTTGGCCGATCCAATATTCAAACTTTCAACCTGCGTCTTCCTCAGTCATATAAATTATGGGTAATTTTTTTTTTCAACTTGACTTTAACATTAGTCTAGCAGGTCAATACTTATCTCTGACCTGAAGCAGAAACTCGCCAATCCTAATGTTTGAGTGTAGCAGTCAAAAGAATTACTGTGTTAAGGAGAGTGTTCCTTACCTACTAATGTGCACGACCTGCCAAAATATGGAAAATTTCTGCAACATAATAAGGACTTTGAAAAGTCATCTGTCGAAATGACATGTGAGATTATGCTTTAAATTTTTTCAAAAAATACATAATTAATCGACAACCATTATTATGCAACTTTGACTTACTTTCAATAACATTGGCCGGCAGTTCCACACGTTTCAATTGTTGACTGCTGAGGTGTTACAACCGCAAAACAAGTTCCAACACACAACATCAAGCTCGAAAAACAGAAACTCAAAAAACAGAAACTTATTGGAGAGGAGAGAGAGAGAAAAAAAAACGTAGAGAGAGGGGGGAAGAGAAAGGAGATGAAGCTCTGGAAGAGGGCTGCCGGAGTGCTCAAGGACCAAAACAGCATATGGATAGCGAGCATCTCAAGGCGGACAGCCCTCCGCAACCCTGACGTAGAGGAAGCCGTCATCAAAGCCACCACCCACAACGACTCCCACGTCGATTACAAAAGCGCCCAACGCATTTTCGCATGGCTCAGAACCTCACCTTCTTTCCTCAAACCACTCATTTGGTCCATCTCAACTCGCATGGAAAAAACCCGTAGCTGGGTTGTAGCAATCAAAGGTCTCATGCTCCTCCACGGTGTTTTCTCTTGTAAAGTCCCCGAAATTCAAAAAATCGGACGCTTACCCTTCGACCTTTCCAATTTCAAAGATCGACACTCCAACCCATCCAAAACATGGGCCCGTAACGCATTTGTTAGATCCTACTACGCTTTTCTTGACCAAAAATCCACTTTCTTATTCATACACTCACACGATAACAAAAGATATAGTCACAGAAAAGAAGACTCCATGTTGAAGGAGATTGTTTGGCTGCAGAATTTACAGCGTTTGCTTGACATGTTGCTTGATATCAAGCCTCAAGAAAATGGAATGGTTGTGTTTCTTATTCTCGAAGCGATGGATTGTATTATTATTGAGATTTTTGATATATACAGCAAGATATGTAATGGGATTGCTAAGGTTCTCATGCGGATTTATTCCGTTAGGAAGGTTGAAGCCGCTATGGCGCTTAGAGTTTTACATAAAGCAAATCAACAGAGCGAGGATCTGTCTCTTTACTTCGAGTTTTGTAGAGATATTGGAGTTATAAACGCGTCTGAATGTCCTAAAGTGGAGCAAATTCCAGAAGAGGATATTCAGGAGCTTGAAAATATAATCCATGGAGTTTCAGAGGAATCAAATATGAAAGGTGCATTTTTGAAGGAGGGTGATAAAGCGATGGTGGTGAGGAATTACAGAAACGTGGATGAACAAAGTGATACAGCGAGCAGTTTGCAAACGATAATTACAGATGAATGGGAAGTTTTTGATGAAGATCCAAGAAAGGTACGTGGAGAAACCAGTTTTTCTACGAGGGGAATGGTTGTGGTAAGACAAGAACCTTTGAGACAGCGTCGGCCTGGCAAAGTTGAAGATCTTCCTGACTTGATTAGTTTCTAGTAGTTGTGATTTATGAGTTCTCTTTCAATGTTTGGGTATTATATTATATGCAGACGGAATTAGAAGGAATTCTCATGTTTGTTTCAAAACAGTTTGACCAATATTTTTCCTTTTTCAGGAATTACAAATGGTTCTATTTGCAAAATTGCTATTATGCCCTAATTTTTTATGGAATTTTGATGGATAAAGTGGCATGGCGGGATTTTATTGATTAATTTTTGGGATCCACACTAGTGGAACCTAGAAACCAACAAATAAAGGCCCGCAACGTTAGTTTATCCATCAAAATTCTATAAAAAATTCGACCACTGTAGAACTACTCTTCTATTTGTTCGTCCTTGAGGTGTACATTGTAATTTCCACGATATAATAGATTTGGCGCTAATTAATTAGAGTACCGATAATATGTGTTATAAGGGCACAAATTAAGATCCAAAAACTAGTAGGGACGAAATTCCGACATACATTCAATAGCTAACACAGACTCATGTTGCCTAACACTTGCTATTTTGAGAACATGTGCCTTAACGGCAAAATGTTATCATTTTCCAATTATGAATACATTCTACAATTAGTTTATGCAAGTAGTATCCCAATTTTTTCTTACTAGGTATAAACCCGCGCGATGCACTGAAGGAGATTTTGATAGTCGATTCACATCTTAAGTGTATACGTTTTGTGTTTGATATTCTTGCCTGTTACAATGTTGTCACTGTGTTTGAAAAAAATCTTTAATTTCATAGACTAAAAAATTTCTAAAGTTTCAATTATTAAGGAATTTTATAAATAAAATGACCGATCAATATAAAATTTGACCAATAAGAATTTGAGCAAATTTGAATATAAATTAGGTAAAAAAAATCATAAACAAAGTACAAACTAAATAAGATCACAATACTCGTAAAATTTAAAAAATAAACTTGTAGTAAATATCCACAACCATTTAAACAATGCTCATAGGAATGTTTCTTAGTTTCATTGGGTCATCTAGACCGTCTTTAAACATTAGTAAAAATTCATATATTACGACTCATAAATTTTGAACTTTCATTGGGCCATCTAGCCCAACTTCAAACATTAGTAAAAATCCGTATATTATGATTCATAAATATCACAGTGGAAGATAAATGATAACGATTCATTTCAAATCTAATTGATATTCGAACACACAAAAATGCAATGTCAATCGAATTCACACCAAGAGCCTCCCAAAAAAATAAAAAAATCACCCAGCCAAAAAGAACGGAATTTTTTATTTTATTACCACAAAACTCAGATCATTTTATTATACTATTTACAACAAAATTCATCTGAATACCACAAATCATATAATCTATATGATGTTAGGCAAAGAAAGAAACTAAAACAAAAAATAAAACAAATAAGATTAAAGTTTGACCATTTTACCTTGCTTGAATGCTTGATTTTGTCATCAACTTCCAACTAATTTTGGGTTTTGTTAAATATAATCAAATAACAATAATAACGCATTCATAAAGAACAATGTTTTTTGGACTTCAAATCGATGGTCCCAATTTATGCATGTTAAATATAAAAACTAGAGGCTCACAATTTTAAGGGAACAATTTCACTTTCATCACAGGTGTGGAGGAGAATGCAAAATGTTGGTGAGGATTTCTTGGAAAATTATGATTTAATTTCTGGAAAATGAACATTAGAAAAAAATGGGATTTTCACAGTCAAATCAGCTTGGCACTTGGTGAGAGACAAAGGTTGTATCCAGAAGTCTTATTCTAAAATTTGGGATAAGAGAATCCCCCCAAAAATTTCGGTTTTCATGTGGCGATTGATTCACATTGCTATAGATGAATTAATTAAAAAGCTGCATATTCCTCTTGTGTCTAAATGTAGATGTTGTAGTGTGGCTTGTGAAGAGGATCGAGGTCATCTATTTTGGGAAAGCTCAATTGCCCAATCTCTTTGGAAAAGATTCTACGATATTCTGGGGATAAGGCACAATTCATTAAATTTAAATGGAAATCTGATGAGCTGGTGGATTATTCCAACATTCATTTGTTGGTACTTATGGTGTGATCGGAATAAAAGTATGTATGAGGGAGTGACGATGAAGGAATTGTCCATTCTCATTCAGATTTGTGGGGAGATTAAAGTTGCTTTTAGAAACTTTCCTTTTCAGGGACCAAAAACTAGATATTGTATTGATACTAAAAAGGCTTTTTCTTTGTTAGGTGCCCACATTGCAGAGATTTGATGTAGCCACCAGTGGGGGGCTTTTCCCCACTTGCTGATTTCAAATAAATCCCAGTTTTCTAAAAATTTAAAAAATTAAAAAAAATCGATGGTCCGCGCCATTGGGTCATATTGGGATTTACATTTCACCCACACGGTGTTTGATTTCTAGAATTTCAATTTGCAAGATGATTAAATTCATCTTCAATGCTTTTTTCCAACTCTAGCAAGTGTAATCCATCCAAGTTCAACCCCTCTCAAGGACAAATCAGTAGAACAATAGATAAAATCCCCATAAACCCCACCAATGAATATCAAAACCTACAACATTGTCACAACCTTAAGTAGATCAAATTGATTATTACCAATTAAAGGTTACTATGTTCAGAAACCAAATTCTTCTGCAGGATTTAAGGATGAGATATAGCCAAGGACAATCAACTAGCTCAGCCAATTTGAATATGTTTATATTTGTGCATGCGTGTAAAATTCAATAATTAAATAAACAAAAAGAGTGTTGAATTGATTGTTCTTTTTGGCAAGAAAAGAAGAAAATAATTGAGAAACCCATAAAGATTGAAGCTTTAACATACCTTAGAGTCCACCAATATTCAAGTGATTCCTTGTGAGGGTGTAAAACAAAACTAAAATATAAAGAAAACCCAGTTTCAACTTTTCCCCAACAATAGTGGGATGCAAAAAGATTCCAACCTTTTGAAACCAAAAATTAATGAAATCAAATGAAATGCAGTAATTATTAGGTTATTTTATTTAGGGAAGCATAATCATAGACATCCACGTCTCAGTGAAAGATCTTAAGACCCACTGGAAAGTAAATGAAAAGATGTAGTTTGAATATGAAACTTTAAAATTGATTTCTTAATATTATAGACACCCATGTCTTGGTGAAATATCACATACTAAAACAACTACAACCCAATTGATTTCTTAAGACCCACTACAAAGTAAATGAAGAACAGTAAGTACCTGTGTGGAGCATTTTGGGATTCATCTTGGGCTCAGAGAGATGAGTATATGAGTTATTAGAAGATGAAGAGAATTTTTTATGGTCACATCTGTACCCATGTCTGCAAAGCGGCGTAGAGGCACCATTTTCTTCATCTGATGCCATCCTAAACTCCAGAAGATATGTGTTGATTTTATAAGTTGTACCCATTTAAATTATTCAAACCCTAGAGAAACTAAAAAGTCTAAGGTGAAGAAACGAAGAGACAACGACAGATAGGGGATGGTAATCTGCCAGTCAAATATTTATTTGGGTTTAAACGTTTAATTGCCACATGAAGACTTAAGGCTACAGAGTAAGAGAAGTGTCCACGTGGACTGCTTCATTGTTTATGAGAAATAACTCCTTATATTGCTTTTTAGATTAGTATACTGATGGGATTTCCCTCGTGAGAGCTTCAACCCGTCCTACCATCTTTTTTTTGTGTTTCAGCATGTCCTATAGAAAAGGATTAATTACACTTAGGCCCTTTAAACTACATCCCCAACACTTTGCTACCATTTCTTTCAATTTTTTTAATTCATCCCTTAACTTTAAAAAATGGCTACAATTAACCTTTATGCCATCAAACTCCATTCATTTTTGGAGGGAAATATTAATTATTTGCATGGCATATGACTTTTTAAAGGGCAATTTCATCATTTGACTATTTTCCAAACCTTAAAAGACAATTTTTTTTTTCTCTCTTTCTTTTCTTTCCTCTCACTTCTTTTCTTTCTTCTCTCTCTCTCTCTCTCTTCTCTTTCTTCTCCTCCCCAGCCATGCATCTACGTGATTAAACAGATAATATAAATAAATCAAACACAAGACATGCCGATGTATGAGAAAATCACGAAGGGAAAAAATCTCGAACGGTCAGGCAAGATAATCACTATGATACAAAAAATTACAAAGAGAAAATTTAGTCTTACTCAATGACTTGATCATCCACAAGACTTAATGCCTCTTCTTCTCTTCTACTTCTCCTCCACGGTGCCACGAAGGATTCCACCCACGCAAGTGTCCACGGTAAAGGAGTCCACATGCACCTCGATATCCACCGATGTAACCTCAGCAACGTCTATGAATCCGAACACGAAATCCACTACTTTTCCTTCGAAATCAGCACGCACAGAATCCACCGCACAAAAATAGTTTTTCAAAGTGATAAAATAATTTTCGGTGCCAAACTCAAGATCACAGAACTTTGGAACTATCGGATTTGATCTTAAAAACTCAGGATGATGGGAAACTTTTGGGAAATTTTGTAAACCAGATGCAGAAACTATTTTTGCAAAAGTTCTTAAGTTTTTTTAGTGAAAGAAGTTCTTAAATATGAAAACACATTTTTTAGGCGACGCGTCGTTCGAATGATAAATAGCTCTCATTTGAATGAGAAATAGATCTCGTTTGGACGAATCTATATGTCGTTTGAACGACAAGAAAAAACTATTTGTATTTTAAAACATCCTCGAATTTTGTAAAACAAAATTAACTCGAAAAATATTTTAAAAGCACGTTTCCAAAAATATTTTTCCAAATTTCGAGCTAAATTTAATTATAAAAACTCATCTTTTATTAAGATTCTAAATCTCATAATCCATTAAGCATTCGTACATGTGTGATATAGAATAAACCAAGTGTGAAGAAATATGAAGGCACGAAACATGGCTTGGATATGATCTTCAAAGGTTTGTCGCAAAATCTTCAATACTAAACGTCATAGGCTTCGTAGGATCCCAATTCAAAGGTTATCCTAGGACTCAAGCAGTTTTGTTCGAAATTAAGCCAATTACAAACAAAATGACTCGATTGGAAATTTTCCCTTACACGCATGACTAATGGTTTTTTCCAAAAGTAAATGGTGTTTAATGGCAGAGAGTCAATCGTAGTCGATTCAATATTAGGGGTGAATTGAAAAAAATGAAAGAAGTGGTGGCAAAGTGTTGGGGGGTATAGTTTAGGGGGATGATTGTAATTAACCCAAAAAATTTGCCTCAATGCGTCATATTTGTAAATATATAGGCCTAGTTTCATTGTCCCAAAATTGTAAATGGACTTATTCATAAATTGGTCTATTTACAAATTTATTCATGAATTCTACTTGGTTTCATTAATGAAATTATTCATTAATTACCCAATTTTAGCTCATGTGTAAAAATCTGAAATAAGATCATGTGGTGACAAGTATATTCAACACAAATAAATGAGAAAAGTGCAATCACCAAAGCAAATAAAGCAGATAACGAATGTCAATCACACAACACAGTATGTACGTGGTTCAGCAAGAATGCCTATGTCCACGATGGTCCAGTCAGTACTATTTCTATATACTCCGGGGAGTATTTTACAGAGAATACAATACGTGCCTTTTGCCCCAGGCTTAGGGTTTATTATATACATGTTTTTTTCTCGGGGAGTGAGGGTGCTGGACTCCCCCACGTCCATCTCCTACTCCTCGAATATCTCCTTATGGGATTCTATGAGTAGACTAAGTCATATCTGAATTCAGTTGAGATGCGAGGGGCCCAGACTTTGGGTCATTTCTATTAGGCTACTCGCCTGGGCCTGTGATGGCAAATTTAGGTACCCACAATTTCCCCTAAAGTTATTGGGCCACAATTTGGGCTCAATAAATTTAAATGATTTGTCATAATGGCTCTCTTGTAAATTGTGTAACTCTTCCCAAGATTGGATTTCTCTACTTGACTTTGGCGGCAGTCTGCTTCGGGTCTCGTGCGATATGATTAGAAATTCTTAAAAGGTCACTTGGAGCAGCATTTCCATACCGTCGCTTCAAGCTTCTTAATATTTTCCCATCTTCTTCAAGATTCCGTTGTTGCGCCCTTCTCTCCAGGTCTTTGTTTACTTTGCTTTCAATCTTCTTCGTCGTCTGGGCTTGTGATCTTGCATCATCCAAGCCAAACTTTCATCCCATAAGTTCTCTTCGCTCTCTGTGTGTGTGTTTTCTGTTGAGTTTGATTCGAATTCGTAATTAGGGTGTATAAATGGCGAAGATAGGCAATAGGTCTGTGTCTGAGTTTAGGAAGTTCTATAATATCCTATACTGGGTAGAAATTAAGTGCGCTTCTGTCCTTAAGGATGTTAGAGAGATAGAGGACGCTCATTGGATTCATGCTCTGTTGCTGTCCCAAGGGGGATCACCTTCCCCTCGAGCAATTTATTTTTGCACTTCTTCGGTTACTTCAATATCGTTCCTGCACAGTGCTCGCCAAATGTTTGGAAGATAGTTAATGGTGTCCATAGAGTAAACTAACTCTATGGCAATAAATTAGGGCTTGCTGAAATTTGTTTTTGTTATTCCTTGTCTCGAACTAGTTTTGGCTTTCTTTACCTCAAGGCCAGGAATCCTGATAAAGTATTGGTAGTAAACCTACCTGATTCCCATAAGGATTACTGTCAAGAGGGTTTTCTTGCTAGAAAGTGTCAGTTTCCCCCTTATACTGAGGGGTCGAGGTCTGATAGATTCACAGTCCCCTTTTATGGGGAGGAGTACATAGGTAATCTTAGACTTTGCTCTGCTCATTTATTTTTTATCAATGTTTGATTTTTCTGATATTTTTTTGTTATCCTTTCAGCGAGGAAAAAGAACTTGGAACCTGACCTTAGTGAGGTTCGAGCTGCCGAGCTGAATAAAGATTGGAATACCAAAGAATCTTTGGTTGACGGTGAATATTCCCGATCAGCTGCTTTTCTTCTGGAGTACAAGAACATCGGGTCCAATTTCATTGCGCGGCTTGTAGACAGCATTCCTGACTTGGATATTACTGAAGAAGTTATTGCGGACCCCATCTAGTTGGACGAGGAAGAGAGCAGTTCTGAAAGTGATATTAGGGGAGGTGCTGAAGGTGGTGCTAGTGAGGCGAGCTTTAGTGGTACAGGTTCTTCTAGCTTGAAAGAAGTTTCTAAGGCTCAAGAGTCTTCAAGTTCATCCAGCAGTTCTAACGAGGAAATGGCTCCCCTAGGAGGAACCTGATTTGTTATGATGATGATGACGATTATGTGCTTTTTGCTCAGCGATTGAAGAAGCAAAAGTCTGGCGGTGGGGATGTTACTACCGGTTCTCAATCTGCTACTCATGAGCAGGAGAAGAAGAGGAAGGAGGAAGAGCTATTGAGAGAGAAAGAGATAAAAAGAGAGGAGGAGAGGAAGAAGGCTAAAGAGAGAAAAAGAGAGGAGGAGAGGAAGAAGGCTGAAGAGAGAAAGAAGGCGAAAGAGAAGAAGAGAGCCGAGAAGGAGAAGAATGAGAGGGAGGAGGAGAGAAGGAGAGTGGAAGCGAGGATGAAGGAAGGGCAATCTTTAGTGCCTGTCTCCGTAATTCCTGAGGGGGGCTCTGTCTCCATCTCTCCTCAGTTGACTCCTGCATTGCTCGAGCGAGAAATTTTGCCTGATGATCAACAGAAATCCATAGTGATCGACCAGTTAGCTCTATAAGCAAGTCAGAGTCTAGCCTTGGTAAGTTCGTTTTCATTCTTCAATACTTGCAATATCTTGTTCAATACTTCCTTTTAATGTTATCTTTTTACTTGTAGTTCGTGACGGAATTTGTCGTTCTCTGCCGTACTCGCGATGAATTGGTGGGTAAGAATGCGAATATGGAGAAGCAGAACGCTGAATTGAAGGGGAAAGGCACTGAGCTGGAGGCCAGTTTGAAGGCTGCCAATAAGGCTCAGAAGTCCTTCGATCTTGCCCTTGTTGATTCTAATAAAGCAAAGGAGGCGATAATAAAGGAGCTGAATGAGCTGAGACAGTCCTATGACCTAGTCTGCACGAGCAAGCTGGCCATGGTCGAGGAGAATAAGGTTCTAGAAGAGAATTTGAAGAGGATGGAGTCCGAGGCAGCCACCATTAAGGAAAGTTCGTATAATTCCAGGTGGGCTATCGCATATGAGGATGTTGATGCTCATATAGGCTACATCAGCCGTCTGAACTTCAAGAAGGGATGGAAAAAGGCTTTTTCGGCTGTTGGGGTGGATGTTGATTCACCCTTATTTGACGAGCATGATCCAGGCCCAAAGCCTGTTGTAGATGATGCGCCTGCCTCAGCCGTTGAAGGTGTAGTCCCTGCCTCTCAAACCGTTCCCATCGGTGCTTCTCCTGCTCAGGGACCAACAACTGTTCCTTTCGAGGGAGATGCTATTACTGCTACTGACAAGGGAAAATAGCCAACCACCTCTGGACAAAACGAGGTTGCCAGCTAGCCCGCTCTTAGGACCTTTATGTATTTTTGCTTTGTTTGCACTATTCTCTTTCATCGATGTAATTTGGTCCTCCATTAATGAAATGAAAACATTTTATCTTCAGCATACTGATTCTTTTATTCTTTACCACTCTTTATGGCTTATAGTACTGATTCTTTTATTCTTTACTGCTCTTTATGTCATGTAATTAATTGATGTAGATGGATACATACCGGACACCTCTCAACTGGGAAGGATTCTCGGTCCTAATGTGAGCGATCAAGTTCACCAAACCTTCATAAGGATTTATAAGTTACTGTAATCATGGAATAAGAGCTTTATAGACCAGTCTGAGATCGTCGCCAAACTGAAAGACAAACATCAGGAGATGGAAGAGGTTGGTTCCTATGTCCAGGAAGAAGTGAACACTCTGAGAGCTAGACTCCTCGATGCCACTGAGATTAACCAAGTCGAAGAAGTTTTGTAACAGGATAATGAGACCCTGAGGAGGGAAGTGTTGCTCCTCAGGGAGCATGCACCGAGTGTCGCACCCCGAATTTTATGGGGCTCCTCCTCATCGGTTGTTCCGCGAGATGGAAAAGAGTTGAGCGCTTCCCCATAAGTTTCGCGAGGCTCTGCCCCATCGGTTGGTCGACGAGCTGGGGCAGGCGCAGGGGGTCCAACCAGGGAGATGGACGAGCTTTGTGAAGATGTTCATCGAGCATACGTGATTGCTGCTGGGCTTCAAAGGGATGTCACACGGTTGAGGCATCTGTTCAAGAAAGGAACTCAGCGAGTGTGGGCTGATGGTTATGAACAAGGTTGGATAGATGCTCCGATGAGGCTGACCGAGTTTGAAGAACTATCTTGTATCAGGGGATGGTTGAGTGCCCTCAGAGAGTTGTAAGTCCCCCGAAACTCAGTACTCTGGTATCGTCACGAGATCTCTCCTTCAACTCTGAGGCCTAATCCTTTCTGGAGGGATGACCAGTGGATCCATATAGATGCTATCCCTAGGAAGCTGTTAGAGTCATATGTGAATGAGGTCGAGGAGGAATTGTCTCCTCATTAGGACGATGGCCGAAGAGCACAAGTAGCTTATTATTATCTTATTCAGAGGCATAATCCTCATTAAGTTTTTACCGGATGTAACTCATTGTACATGTAATAAAGTAATATAACATTTATATCTTGGGCGATTTTTTCGACTAAACATGAGTTGTATATCTTTTACTTCATTTATTTCCCATTTGATTATATTGGGCTCTTCGTAGCCGACTATATTTGATGTAGGTAAAGTTGTTTTATTGTGTGAGTATCCTCCCAGTCCAGTATGCTTTATGAGATACCATTATGCCCTACTTTACCTTTTAGGTTGTGTCGTCACACTCCCTTAGGCCTAAGTATGGCAATGGAGAGGACACACCTGGTGTTGGATGTTCTATCCGATCAGGCTTTTTGAGCCAAACATTATTTGGAGACCAATTCAATATGGCCGAACTGCCTAAGGATCCCCTGTCGGGCTTCATATATTGCCAGGGGCAATGCTAAGAAGTTGTTCGTGTTTCATAGCGAAGACCTGAGGAGGGTGATTCCCTGCTTCTGCATACTTAGTAATATGCCTGCCACTTGGAAAAGGTGTGCAAGTTATAAAGTTCATAATACAAAATTAACACTTTAGAATGTCACTGCTAAACAATCTTTTATTAATCACAAGCAATAAAAACTAAGTTGCCAGTTCCAAAAATGTGATAAAAGATGAACTAAAAAACAAGAAGTAGAATAGGCTCCTTGTAGGTCGTTCCTTGTCACCTTGAATGGTCCCTCCCAATTTGGACCCATCTTTCCATCTGATGGTTTTACTGCACTGCCAAGGACCTTCCTTAGGATGTTGTCCCCAACCTGGAATGTCCTTGGATTGACCTTCTTATTATAGTATTTCGTGAGTTGTTACAGATATCTCGTCAGCCTTACTAGGGCTAGTTCTCTGCGTTCATCAGCTAGGTCAAGTTCAGCGAGTAATGTTGCATCATTTTAGCCTTGGTCGACAAGGGTGGTTCTTATGGTTGGTAGGCCAGCTTCCAAGGGGATGATTTCTTCAATTTCATACGTTAGTGAGAATGGGGTCTCCCCAGTTGCTCATCATGGGGTAGTGCAGTAGGACCACAAAATATGTGGCAGCTCACTCACCCATGTACCTTTGGCTCGCTCTAGTCATTTCTTCAACCCATCGATCACTATTTTGTTAGAAGCCTCGGCTTGACCGTTGCTCTGGGGGTAGGCCACCGAGCTGAAATAGTGTTTGATCTTGTGTTTTCTGCAGAAGTTCTGGAAAGGGCCACTCTCGAATTGTGTTTCGTTGTCGGTGATGATGGTTTTGGGGATTCCAAAATGGGTAATTATATTCTTCCATATGAACCTCATCATATCTGCATCACGGATATTTGCCAGTGGCTCTGCCTCGATCCATTTGGTGAAGTAATCTGTTGCGACCAACAGATACTTGCGGTTACCGGCGGCGGCAGGAAGAGGGCCTACGATGTTCATCCCCCACTGGGCGAAAGGCTATGGGGTGGTAAGCGATCTTAGGTTACTGGCAGGTTAGTGGACCATAGGAGCATGTAGTTGACATTTCTCGCATTTGTGAGCATATAATTCCAAATCTTTTTGCATATATGGCCACTAGTAGACTTCCTTCATTGCTCGAAAAGCTAGTGACCTCCCTCCAATATGGCTTCCACAGATTCTTTCATGAAACTCGTGTAGAACCTGCTCGACGTCCTTCAGGTGAACACATTGAAGGTAAGGGCCGGTGAATGATCTCTTGTATAGTTTTCCATCAGAAGATAAGTGAAAGCGAGTAACTTTAACTCTTATTTGATGAGCGGCCTTCTTGTCGTTTGGAAGTGCACTGTCTTTTAAATAGTCTCTCAAAGGGTCCATCCAACTAGGTGTTGACTCAATCTGGAGCATATGTTCCCTGTTTAGCAGCTCGTCGCTCTGGTTGATGCTCGGATCGGTGAGGAAGTCGATTGGGATCGTCCTCTTTAAGTCAGAATCAATTGTTGAACTTAGGCTGCCAAGGTGTCAGCATGGTTATTCTGTCCTCTGGGAAACTATTGGACACTGACTTCCTCAAAGCTGGACATTAGCTCCCTCACTAAGGCAAGGTAGGATGCCATTCTTTTGTCTCTTGCATTAAAGTCCCCACTTATCTGGTTGGAGACCAATTGTGAGTCGTCGAATACCTGCAGCTGCTTTGCCCCCAACGCCTGCGCCTTCTGCAAGCCGGCTACCAAAGCTTCGTATTCTGCGTCGTTATTGGAGGCTTCAAATACAAATTTGATTCCTTTCTCGAGGATTATTTCTTCTGGAGTAACGATCACTATGCCTACTCCTTTCCCCTTTGAGTTGGAGGCTTCATCAATAAACAGTCTCCAGACTCCTACTCATGGGTGATATTCCATTTGCCTCATTGGTTGAAGCTCGTCACGTGGGTTTTTGCCTGTGAATTCTGCAAGAAATCGGCGAGGAGCTGCCCCTTGATTGCATTCCTGGGTTAAAATTGGATGTCAAATCATCCGAGCTCGACTGAGCATTTGGATAGTCTTCCAGACAGATCCTCTTTCCGCAGGACTGCTTTAAGGGGGTGCGATGTGAGGACGATGATAGTATGAGCTTAAAAGTAGTGCTTTAGCTTCCTCGAAGCTATCACTAGTGCAAAAGAGAGCTTCTCTAGTGGTAGGTAGCGCTGCTCGGCGTCCAATAAGGTCTTGCTCACGTAATAAACTGGTTGTTGGACTCCTCCACTTTTTCACACTAGTGCAGAACTGACTGCGTGACTGGAGACCGTGAGGTATAAGTACATGGGATCATCTTCTTGAGGTATAACGAGCAGAGGCGGTGAGCTAAGGTAAGACTTGATCTCTTCCAATGCTTGAGAGAAATCTTGATTCCATTCTACTGTCTTGTTTCCTTTTAAGAGCAGGAAGAATGGCTTGCACTTTTCAGAGGACTTTGAGATGAAACAATTCAAAGTGTCAAGCATGCTGGTGAGCTTTTGTACTACTCGTATTGTGCAAGGGGGATGTACCCTGTTGATCGCATCGATATGGTCCGGGTTGGCCTTAATTCCTCTCTCGCTAACTAAATATCCGAGGAATTTTCCTGACTGAACACCGAAAGAACACTTGCTCGCGTTGAGTTTTATTCGGTATTTCCTGAGGATCTCGAAGGTATTTGATAGGTCTGAGAGATGTTCCTCTTTTCACTTGCTCTTGACGAGCATATCATCAATGTAGACTTCCATGGTATCTCCCATTTGGTCTTTGAACATTTTGGTCACCAGTTGTTGGTAAGTTGCTCCTGCATTCTTGAGCTCGAAGGGCATAATTTTATAACAGTATAAACCGACGGTGGTGATGAACGCGATCTTGTCCTGGTCTGGTGCGTATAGAGGGATCTGGTGATACCCCGAATATGCGTCTAGAAAACTCATTCTCTCATGAGCTGCTGTGGCGTTCACCAATTAGTCGATCTTTGGGAGAGGGAAACTGTCCTTAGGGCATGCCCTATTTAAGTCAGTGAAATCAATACAAACTCTCCATTACCCATTATTTTTCAGAATCACTGCTGGGTTAGACAACCATTTAGGGAATTTAACTTCCTATATGGATCCTGCATCCAGTACCTTCTCTACCTCCTTCTCTACAGCCCTGGCCATTTCTGGCGCAGTTCATCGTGCTTTCTACGCGATAGGCCTAAAAGTGCGGTTGATGTGTAACCTATGGCAAACCACACTTGGATAAATTTTAGGCAGCTCGTAGGGTTCCCCTGCGAAAATGTCCAGGTTACTTTTCAGTAGCACTGTTAATTTTTTCTTCTCTTGATCTGTAAGAGAAGTTCCGATCAAGAAACTCTTGTCTTTCTTACTTCCACCGGTTGCTATCTCTTCCAGGTTTTCGATGACTCGCTCATAGGGTAGGAGCCTGGTCTCCTCCACTCTGGGTCTTCCATATCTTAACTACTATTTTGAAGGTACCAGACATTCTTGCTCCTCGACCTTCTCTTTGGCCTTCTCGACCTTCTTCTCTGGTTTCGGGTGGATGGCTGCTATGAAGCACCTTATTGACATTGCTTAATCTCTGTAAATCTCTATTACTCCTCGCTAAATCACGTACTTGAGTTTCTGATGGTAGGTCGAAGGTACTGCCTTCATTGCATGTAGCCACCCCCTGCCGAGGATAGTTTGATATGGCGAGTCGATGTCGACTACCAAAATCTCGATCATCTTGGAGACACTTCCTGCCCTTATCGGCAGCACAATTTTTCCCAATGGGATAGTTACTTTCCCAGCGAAGCCAACTAGAGGGATAGTGGCTTCTTTCAAGTCAGTAACGCTTAACTTTAATTTTCTGAATAGGTCGAGATACATTACCTCGGATGAGCTTCCCTGGTCGATGAGCAACTTATCGACGTCATAGTTGGCTATCCTGAGCGTAATGATTAAGGCGTCATGATGTGGGGTTCTTACCCCCACCAGATCTTTATCTGTGAACACAATATGTTTGCTATACTCAACGCCATTTGCACACCGACGCTTTCCTGATTGTGTCTTTGCTGGATCGATCTGAAAAGCTTGCATTACTGCTATAAGCTTTTTCACTTCCATTCGGTCTGAATTCCCTTGAATCTTCTTCATATCAGATGCCCTATGAATAACTGCAAATTTATGGCCAACATCGTTTTCGAGTACGTTTTCGGGTCTTGTTTCTTCATTGACAGCGACTTTCTCTGCCTTCTTCTCCACAAACTCGTTCAGGTGCCCAGTCTGGACCAGTTCTTCGAGATGAGACTTAAGATCCTTGCGATGCTCAGTCTTATGTCCTCCTTCCTTGTGAAAATTGCACCTCAGCGCGTTGTTTCTCTTCGAGGGATCTCCTCCCATCTTTCTGGGCCACTTAACAAATGTCTCATCTTTGATCTTCACCAGGACTTTGTAGATTGGTTCTTTGAAGACAGTGTTCACTGACTAAAATTCTTTCGAAGCATCGTTCTTGCCTCCATTCTTGGAGCCATTCTTCCCCCATTCTTACCTCCTTTCTTATGGTTCTCGGCCCTATCGTTGCCCTTGGCAGCGAGCTTAGCCCAGCCATTTTCTCCTGCATTGAGGCGGGTCACATCTTCCACCTTGGCATACTTTTCGATGCGAGCCATCAGGTCATCAATGGTTATCACCTCCTTCTTCATTAGGGATTGGTGCATAAGGTAAGAGCTGGGTAGGTCAATTTTGAAAGACGCCACCACTACCTATTCTGAGCAGTCCTCGACCTCGTTGAACAACTCCCAGTACCTCTTTATGTAGTCCTGGAGACTCTCCTGGGGCGTCTTCTTCATTCTTAGAAAAGCATCCATCCTTTTTGGATGGTAGCTGCTGGTAATGAAGCGAGCCGTGAAGAGTTCAGCCAGAGACTCGAAGCTCCTGATGGACCTGTGAGGGAGCCTCTTAAACCACTTCTGAGCCACATCATACAGGCTCGAGGGAAAAATCCGGCACATTAGTGCATCTCTGTGGTTATAAAGAGTCATGGCCTACCTTTACTGCCTAACGTGATCGATAGGGTCAGTCTTTCCATCATAGCTCTTGAATCTTGGAATAGCAAATTTCTTGGGGGCTTCTTCTTCCTCTATCTCCCTTGATAAAGGGGATTTCATCTAGGTCTTGAGGGCTCACCGAGTAAGTTCTCTGGTTGATCTGGCACCCCGATGTGCTGGGTGCTAGTCCATATCTCTTCGGACAAAATTCCGTATATCCTCATCACCTTGAGCTGGGATCCTATAATGGCGGGTTGGTCGCTGTCGTTCGAGCAGGTCGTCATCCTACTCGTGCTCCTCGAATCTTTGGTATCCGAGTCTAAGGCTCCTTCCTCGGCTGCGAGACTTGCTCGCTTGAGGGATAAGAGTACGGTATGGACGTCGCCTAGTGCTGCGATGGAGTTCTTTCTCCATCCTTTCCAATCTCCTTTTGAAGCGAGCATTCTTAGCCTCTTGCGTGCGAGCGTCCTCTCCTTTCTCTTGGAGCCTTGCCTCGTAGGCATCGATCAGCCTAGAGATTTGTGTGGACCTCATTGGTCCTTGACTTTCTTCTGAGGCCTGTCGCTCTGGGCGACCCCTTTAATCTGAACATCGAACTTCAGATCTGATCCTGCGAGGGGCAGGCTGTTCTTGGATATCCCCTACTTGAGGAGCGTTACTACTATGACCATAAATTCTAGCTTCTTTGTTGGTGAGTGCTTTCTTGATGAAGACAAACGTTCCCACAGACGGCACCAATTGTGGTGACAAGTATATTCAACACAAATAAATGAGAAAAGCGCAATCACCCAAGCAAATAAAGAAGATAACAAGTGCCAATCACACAACACAGTATGTATGTGGTTCAGCAAGAATGCCTACGTCCACGGTGGTGCAGTCTGTATTATTTCTATATACTTTGGGGAGTGTTTTATAGAGAATACAATACGTGCCTTTTTCCCCAGGCTTAGGGTTTATTATATACATGTTTTTTCTCGGGGGGTGGGGGTGATGGAATCCCCCACGTCCATCTCCTACTCCTAGAATATCTCCTTACGGGATTCTAGGAGTAGACTGAGTCATATCTGAATTCAGTTGAGATGCGAGGGGCCCAGACTTTGGGTCGTTTCTATTAGGCTACTCGCCTCGGCCTGTGATGGCAAATCTAGGTACCCACAGATCATTTCATAAAAAATGTGAAATGGATCCATTTGAAATAGGAGTCACATAAAATGCATGTTCCTCTCTCTCTCTCTCTCTCTCTCTCTCTCTCTCTCTCTATCTATCTATCTATCTATCTATCTATCTCTCTCTCTCTCCCCCCTCCCTTCCCCTCCCCTTCCCCCGCCCCCTCTCTCTCTCTTAATTTGTTTTTGTCTTTTTTTCTCATAAAACCTTAATATCATATTCATATTACCAAACATTACATAAAATGAGATTTAAAAACATTTCAAATCCACTCATTTACAATTTACTAATTCACAATAAACCAATTTACATAATCAAACAATTTGCGCAGCCAAACAGGGCCATACTAAATATTCACTACATGAATAAATAGGACCTCGTTGGCTATACCTATCACACAAGGCAAATAAGATACATTTGTTTATTTTTTACTTCTAAAGATCATTTTTTGAGTTCTAATGCAACTTTTTACAATTTTTCCGCATTGCTAAAACTTAAAAGATGGCTCAAGTCTAAAGGAAAAAAAGAAAGGTGGTTCAAAATTCAAATGAAGATGATGAATCACACTTAAAGCCAAAATATATTAAATATTATTGATATATGTAAATCCTAATCCTACCATGATAACATACTTATATTGATTTAATTAATACATTAAATATTTAAAAATTATATATTCATAAATGAAAAATATAAAATAAGTCATCATCCTAAAACAACATGGGATGACATTGTCACGCTTGTTTTATGTTTTTAGTAATTTGGAATTCTAAAATAATTGATTTAAGTACATGTTTTTGAAAAGTTAATGTGGAACTAAGGGTGTGTTTCATAGCCAGCATTTGTCAAAGAAAATATGAAAGATTTAATACTTTTTAATTTTAGATGTGTTTGATTGCACAAATTTCCCTTGTTTTTTTTCCCTCATAACAAATTTACAATTTCCTAAAGCATGAAAATCTACATTTTCCAACTTCTATTTTCTTATCTCACACCCAAAGAAGATAATTTCATGAAAAAATTTCATTGTATAGGCATAAATAAACTAATTCTTTTCCATCCTTCTACACAATTATTATTTATGCATAAAATATCAAAATTTATCTTAACAAAAAAATCATGAAAAATCTGATGAGGAAAAATTTGGCTTCAAAAAATTTGCATTCCCCATCTTTTCTATCAAACACAACAACTTAATTGAACAAATTAGAGAACTAAGGTCGCCTATAGTGGTAGGGGTTTTCTATGTCATGCATCAATGTCTTTTTAGAAAATTTTGATGTGACGCGTCACTTTCTTGAGTTTTTTTACTTCAATCCCAACAATAATATAGTATTTTGACTTAACCCCCCACTGCCGTTAAGTTCCATTAAAAAGGCATCACTAATTTGTATTTTGACTTTCCTCCTATATTTTTTGGACAAAAATACCCTATTCTTTATTTTCTTCCCAAAATCAAAACCTAGCTCTAATTTCTTTGGCCTGGGTACTCTAACCCGTAAACCCATTTGATAGAGAATCCTCTACCGACGTCAACAGCAGGCGTCGTACACTCCTACTGGAAGTCATTAGTCGTTGACGATGCAAGGGTGGGTGGAGGTTTTTGTTTGGAGGAGCATGGGTTCTGTTAAGATTTCACTTGTTTTTGTTTAGTAACTGTTAGGTTTAAGGTGGGCAGGTCTAACCACCCGTAATTTTTAAATTGGTATTTATTTAAATTAATTTGGATTTAAAAAAATGAATTTATATTAATTTTGGTATGTAAAATAATGTTGGTTTTTATATATAAAAATAAGGTTTTAAGTGAAATTTAAATCGAGATTAAAATGTGAAAATTATAACGTTTGGTATAAAAATTGGGGGAGGATCCGACCTAAGGAGGATAAAAATAAAAAAAATTTAAAATCCGACCGTCCGATCGAGCTACATTTTTCACAACAGTTACGTCTCGCCATTCGCTACAATATACTTAAATTTTAGCCAATTTCGACGGTCCGATCATCTGTAATAAATTTTTGAGTGTTTGTGTTTGATTAGGACTCAAACTCTTTTTGGTATATAAACATAAAGTGACAGGTTTTACACATTTTAGACTTCTCAAAAATGAGTAACCTCCTCTAAATTTCATCTTCTTCCTCCTACAAACCCTATCCCCCTTTTACTTAACTTTCAACTCAAGATTTGTCAAGATAAATCGAGTTTTCTCAAGACGATTCAAGAACAACTCTTTGCTAATTTTTTGAGAGGAATCCGACTGTGAATTCTGAATTTCTTCATCAAAATCACAGACATGAATACTCTATTCCCTTCCTTTAGTATTATGTGTCTTAAGTGTCACCCAAACCTTGAATCATGTGTTTTTGGTAAAAATAAATAAATTAGTAACTTAATTAAGGAACGTGGTGTAATACCCCGTAATTTTACTGATTTTATTTAATGAAATTAATTAAATAAAATGAGAATTAATTCGATATTAATCCGGATTTAAACACTAGCGAGACTTGAGTTCTTATTTGATTATGATGATAATATTGAGTATTACTGAGTATATATGGTAATATATGATTATGGAAATTATTAAAATTATCGCGAGTCATAAATACGATAATCTGGGAAATTAAGTTGGGACGCACGGGTCAATCGCGTCAGGAATTAATTTAATTAGATTAAAAAGTAAATTATAATTCTATCGACCTTATGGTCATTTTGAGTGCGCCAACATGTCCGGAGGGGTTGAAATAGTCAGAAAACACTAGTCGGGGGTTTAGCTTGGGTCCCGGGGCATTTTTAGGCCAAACCGACAACCCGTGAGGGTATTTTGGTCATTTTAAAATTTAAGAAAATAAGACCCACGAATTTTAGGGTTGATTTATTTATTATTGGTAAGTCCATTAGGGCCATTATCATCCAAAAACAAAGAGTGGGCTACGTGAGTTAGAGTAGAAGTTGCAGGAAGTTTCCAAACCTTAGACACCACCCACCACCGCCACTTTCGACGAAATTGTGACCAGAAAGAAGGAAAGAATCAGCCCTCGGACACCACCAACGAATCTGAACAACAATATTAAGGCAAGTGATTTAATTCCATTAGTTTCAGCGAATATTTCTTCCATGATTAGTGTAGAAATTGTTATTTACCTTGAAAGATGATGAAAAATCATGAAATTTGGTGGAGAACACTAAATCTTGGATAGGAATTGCATGTAGATCAGTTATGGACGAAATTCAGTAACCAAAACTTGACCCTTGATGGATTAAAAACGAATTAAAGAAGAGAAATATCATGGTTCTTGAAGAAAATAGAAAACTAGGGTTTTTATGAAGATTTGATCCATATAAGGTCAATAGTTGATGATTTAATGGTTTCAGAACGTTAAAAATATTGGATTTAGGTTCTACAATGATCCCATATCCTTAGTTTATAATTTCATTCCTTTTAATGGAGTTTTGGGACAAATCTGGGACTGAAAAACGAATCAGTTCGTAGTCTCATCTGGTGCGATCGATCGACATTCATAGGTCGATCGATCGACCTTCCCAGAAATTGTGATATTTTCCCCTTACTGAATCTTAGTCATTTCGACCCTAGAAAATTATTGGTGGGGACCTTGTGAACACTTTTAGATTTAAGGAAGACCAGTAGGCGTGTATATAAGACCCGGATTATTATTAGAATTAAAGTTGGGAGTTATGTTAGACCTAATAAGGTTCGACGAGTGAGGTACTATTAAAGACTGCGGTTAAATGAGTTAAATCTATATAGTTGGTAGTATAAGGTTAGTGGCAGAAATATGGACCTTAAGAGTATTGGATTAAAGTGTAGGAATAATAGGAGACTTAGTAACCTTTATGAGTTAGGTTTTAAGCACTTGAAACTACGACGTGAGATGTGTCGGTGGACTATATTATATAACTGTCCGGAAGTATAAAAATGTACTGATTGGATTAATGGTATAGGGATTGAGAACATACCTTTAATAATATTATAAAGTACCTAAGTTGTATGAATGCATTGTAAATGGATTTATATGTGTATGACATACCTACCATACCTGCTATCACGGGAGGTCAGCTTTCGGAACAAGGCCATCAAATCTTTGTGTGCCTACGGGGGGATTTAGATTGGTACCTTAAGGACATAGGGCTGTGAATGACTTATTTGTGAGTTGATAAGTCAGCTGACCATGGGAACGTAGGTATGTGCGTGACCCATGGGTATGTGAACTATGTTGGCCTCCAACATGTGTGATTTTACTTATTAAAACGGTTCCTGAGAGATTCAGAATACGTAGTCCTTATGTATGTGATGTACCGGGATTCGATAGCAGAGTATGTGTGCACCGCAGCTTAGCCTAGGGGTGACCCAATTGTATAATTGTGTTGAAATTAATATATTGATGATGATAATAGACTCCTTATTAATGTGTGTGAATATTTGTGACACTTTGATGTGACAACCCGCTCACCAAAATAAGGGGTGGCCAGCCCAATACTCCAATATAACGGAATCATGGATGGAATCATTCTCAGCATCATAACAAAATATAGAGTATCCAGGATAACCACCCAATATTTCAGAAAACGGGTTGCCAAAAATTTTGATTTGAAAGTAAATAAATGAAAACAAACAACCCGATTCCTAGAAGATAAGGGAAACCCCAAGACATATATATAAATAATACAACAAGAATACGATAAAGAGACCGAATATGTAACCGGTCACTTAAACTGATACACCAATAATACACAAGTACAATAAGTTACTTATTACATTACATTAGACATTTACAAAAGCTTGGGCCTCTCGCCCGAATAACAGACTTGATCTTAACTAGAATGAAAATGAAAGCGTCTATACCAAATGTATCCCGTAATACCCGCAATGCATCACGGCTCGTCGAAAACATCGGAGTAGGAATTTAAATCAGGCATCCTTGCGGCGGAGTACCTGAGCAGAGACAAGAAGGATATGCAACAGGAAAATGTAACCGGTCAGGGCCCGGTTCTATATGATTACCAGATGAATAAAGAGTATGACAGTTATGTAATATGAACCGCGAAGAAAGAGAAATAAGAAGCTACCTATACAATTTTAAACATAAGCTAAGCAGGAATAAAATAAGCAGCATTAAACTAAAGACTTCACCCAAGGTGCTAATTATTTTATATATCTTTTCCTTAGCAGGAAATATACTTATAAACACAATATTTTGCTCTTTAAGGCAATTATATTTCAATTTTACCCTTTGTAAAAATCCTTTCCTTATCAGGAAAATAATCATTTTCAAATGCTCTTTGTGGCATTTATATGTGCTCTATGTGGCACTCCATCATGCTCTATATGGCATATCAAAATGCATCAAGTCCCACTTGATTATGAACTGTTATACTATATATATATAACGTACTCTAAGACCGCCCGTCCGGGTTTCCCCACTGAGCGCGCCCCTAAATAACCATCGTCTTCCAGGGCCTATCATAAGACAACCTGGGATCCTATCGCAAACGTCGGGAAGCGGCCATGAGCCTGCGTGGTAGCCAAGACCACACCTGGAATCTCCCTACCCCCGCAGAAAATATACAACCATAAGCGCTCCCATGGCCTAGGACTATATCCACCCTGCATTCATTAGCCAGGGGGCTTCACCTATCGTGCGGACTTCCCTTAAGATGGTATTTAGAGAGGTGTGTAACATCCATTTTATTTATTATTTCAAAATCAAGTAAATCATTATTTACCGGTTTCATGATTAAGTAAATTATCATTTACTAGTATCAATACCATTTCCATTTATATGTTTCATTTTATTCGAAACCATTACTGTTTACTTCTAGTAATAGATAGAACTTATTATCCGGATCCATACGATAACTATTATCAACACTACAACCTCAAAGGAGTAAATAAACTCTTCATTATCTCCAAGCATTCTAGGAGGTTATTTTAGAACCCCAAGGTTATCATCTTTCGAAGGAATGAAATGACTTTCAATTTATTCTCCAAACTCACCTTTATGGCGTTATTATGAACTACCAAGGTTAACATAGTTCAATCGAACTTTTAAAGTCTCCCAACATTCTTTTGGGGTGGTAATATAAACCATCAAAACTCGTATAGCTTAATTAAGCTCCTAAGGTCTCCCGAACATAACACTACATCTCCTAGTTTTATAATAATAATTAACTAGAAGAAAGAATGCCTTATCATTAATAGGCCTAACCCCGAAAAATCCCCACATAACCCATTCCTAATGTAGGGTAGACCTCTAACTCATCTCACACTCTAGGACTCTAAGTTTACTTCATTCAAGAAGGTTCCTAGTCCCTATATTAAAGAAAAGGATTAAAATTGAGTTATAAAAATTAACTCAAAACAGCAGGAAAACGAATCGATTCGCCCAAGGGCCGAATCGATTCGCCCTAGCGAATCGATTCGTCCATAAAGCGAATCGGTTCGGACAACCAAACCAACCTTCTGCAATTGACCGAATCAATTCGGCCTTAACCCCGAATCGATTCGGGTTATGCAGACCTGCCAATTTCCCCTTAGCGAATCGATTCGCCCAAAGGGCCGAATCGATTCGGACCTGCAAAATTGCTAAAAATGGCTACGAAGGGTTATGAACCCTAATTCCTCCAAACTCCAAATCTCTTCCTTTTCATACACAACCAACCACGAAAATCTACCCCAAACTAATCTACATGATTATTAACCATCAAAACCCACAATTTCTTCAACATAAATCAAGACTAGGGTTTAAATCCCACAAATTCTACATTTAAACCATAAATGGAAATACACAATTATCATACAATTTATGCATCTTAAATCACATATTAGCAAGTAGAAAACTTGCCTTAAGGTTGATATCTCAGATTTATTTGGAGAAGAAGCAATCCCAAATCCTCCATCTTCAATCTCTCTCTCATTTCTCCATTTCTCTTCCTCTTTCTTTCTCTCCTTTCTCTCTATGTTCAAGACATAAAATGAGGGAATGAGATAAGGGGCAAGACCAAAAATCGTGGCTTAACATAATTCTCCCAACTTAAATGGTTAATACTACATTAAAATGACTCGCAAATACGCATATAAGCTAAAACCAGGTAAAAGTGCCTGAAATACAAAAATACAATATGGCACTTATTTTGACTGTCTCGCACCTTCCGAGACTAACTACACCCTCTAAACTGGCATCCGGAATTGTATAAATTATTTCGAGTTCCAAAAATCATTTTAACTAAAAGGCCATTTAAAATACATGACACTACAGACATGCAACCTGATGTTATTTACTTTCACATGCAGTAAATATGCATCAATCTAGTAAATATTAACTTTCAATTCATTAAATTAATATTTACTCCAGTCCCCACATTTTATATAATTACCTTATGCGGTAAAATTAGTATAAAATGAGCCTCCCAGAATCGAGGGTTGTTACATACTTCCCCCCTTAAGAGGGAATTTTGCCCCCAAAATTCGGGCATACCCAAATCTGATAAGGGTATACTAATCTAAACTAGGATTCTACCATCCTAAACAAAATCCTCGTTATTGCAACGTCCCAAATGGACTCAGACTAAGGTCGACCATGTCGATCTCAGTCAATCATCTTTTGTTCTCTAGTCTAGCAGCACAAGGCGCCCTTCACTAACCATCGATTCTAGCTTCCTATGGAGGAACATGATGTCCACATGACTCGGCACAATTAGCCAAATCTTCAGGATTATGTTACATCCCACCTCGGGGCATGCATACCGACTCTAAGTGGTTTAGCTTCAATGATACACAACTATCCCTCGTATCGACGTATCTCATCAAGGCGTATAGCTTAAAAGCCAAATCTCTAAAGAAATGTTCCGAGACAACTCCAAGTCCAAGGAACATATTACCCATTGGTTCCATCCAACGAGTATACGAATCACTCAACCGACCACGCTAGGCCACTCACAATACCATGCCTTAGAAAAATGATCCATAAGGCCACTCCAAAACCTAATGGTTACACGAAAATCTCCATTCATACCATTACTGCTTCCATCTACGAGGTATACTAAGGTGCGCGTTCGTAAGATGCCTTTCGGCATAAGTCAATTTCCTCCATTTCATCCATTCACTTTAGGGTGGTAGGATATACGCCATTTCCATATGGTTCCCAGTACTTCACGGAAACTTGCCAAACCTTCGACACGAATATCTAGTCTCGGCCCACCCTATTATAATAGGCACCTCCCACGATTCTACCATTCCCCATCGAGGATGGGGTGTACTCTTCTACATGTAGTCCGTCCATAATGGGCGGAAAAGCAACGATTGGGTCGACGGTCACCAATTTTCTCAATTGGGATCATGACCAGTTCGATGCCGGTAGTTCCATGCAAACGTCTATGAATACCCCTCTTCATTCCACCACTACTCTTCTTCGCACGAGTAGGTGAAATTGTCAATCACAGATCGAAATGCTCTCGCTATAGAGTCTTCTGAGTCATACTCACTCTACTTGGCCTTCCATGCCATAACCATTTTCTCTGACGAGTTCTCTACTCGACACGTCCACTAGCCCAATCGCATTTCCTTAGAGAATGATAAAATATCCAATCACTAGTTCTTTTGAACTCCGAGCACCAACTCGATTTCCCCCACAACATATTGCAACAACTTGTTGCTTATGAGAAGGACCAAATTTCCTGCCCAGGAAGTAGTGCCTTTATCTATTTAAGGTGATCACTACTACGATGAATCTTAATTCAAGCACGGGATATTACTTTCCACAAGTTTAAGCTTGTGCGACGCATAAACAGTGAGTCTATGCCCTAGTATTATTACTCCCCAATCCTGGCAGAACTTACTCATTAAACTCACTCTCGAGCTTACAATCATGTCTCAGGAGTGAGGATCCACCCGTCCTCATTAACTCCCCGGAAATGAAGTTACCAACGTAACCATATCTCTACGAAATGCCTCATATCCTTCGGCCGAACTTACCACATCTTTCGAGACCCCATAAATCTCGTTCCTAGGGATCGAATCCCTATCTAGAATTAACCCACGACTTATTCATGGTCAACTCCTAACAACCATCCTAAACTAACACCACCTACCCTCAAGGTCTTACATCCTAAAAATCCTAAGGTCTATCTATATATCCTACCTAAATCGTAAGCATATAATACCAAAGACATCCCTAGTGCCCAAGACCTTACTCAACTTCCAACATTCGCTCGGTTTCTTGCGTGGGACGTCTCGCCGAAGCAAAATCCAGACAAGGAACCCTCCCGTTACACTACTACCTCGCATTGTCGGTCATTAAGATGTGACGGTCTAAGACACATGATCGGGATCGGTACAATTCTACAAATAAGATTCTACTTCTAGACTTACCTTAGCATTCTATATATGAAATAAGAGAAAGGAAATATGGCATCTCTCCACTCCCAACGTCGTTAAGGTTCACGCGTGGAGCGTCCCGCAAAAGAGGAATCCAAACAAGGAACCCCTCCTATGCATTACTACTTAACTTTGTTGGTCGTGGAGATAAGTCATAGCATCTACACACAATGCAAGTAAACAATAGAACACTCAAACCAAGTAACACATATGACACATATACATTTAAAAATATCATCACTCGCTTCATAACGAGTGAAGAAAAATAGAACTTCCATACCTCGGAAGTCATATAGTTACCCTTTTATAATAGCGTAAATACTACTACAAGCTCAATATACACACCCGAGTCTATCGTAGACACAATACTACTAAATCTTATCCTAAGGAATATACACTACCCACCTATAGGGTAGAATTCCCTCCACCATTTGCCAAGCACTCCGGGTCAATACTAATGGTTCTCAGACTCCATATTTGAGCCTTACACATACCAACATTATTTCTACCAACTCCCCAACCAGGCACTTTACTCGTGCCCTTGCTCTCCACTCAACGAAGTTTAAAATGAGTGGTTCTACACTCCACATCATAGCCGTTATTCCGACTCTGGCTGACAATAATTGCCCATGCAGTCCCTCTTACTTTCTTAGTAAAAGAGGACACGCTCTTGGCCTCCTCTTCCTCAGTTCAACGAAACCTCCCCAGGTGGGTGTCCACCAATGGGGTTTCACGATTCTTACTCCATCAGAAGTGTTAACAACACCTATTTTGGAGCCTAACACTTCATGGTGCATGATCTCGTTTCTCTAACCGTACAACACCATATTCGCCATTGGTCTTTAACCGAACGTCTTGTGAACATTCGGGAATCCACCTTCTCCTCAGTCCAGTTATCCCAGAGAAACTCGCCATTGCAAGTATCCACCGGGCTTCTCTATGGGTCAAACTTCTGGCACCCACGAATATAGCGACCACATTTTCACCACCTCAGCACTTCTTCTACGGGTGAAGGATTTTCCTCCATTCTACTACAGGGAACTTCTCCACTTCAATGTAACATCGCATGAATTCTCAAGTTTAGTACCACTTCCTACTTCTTGCGGTACTTGGGAAACTAAATCATCTGAAATTTGTAGTCGTAATAGCGAAACAGAAATTGCTACAAAAAAGGGAGCGGCCTCTACAGCGGTCCTCATCCCCGACCACAACTTACAGTTCCCCACAAACCTTCCCATAATGCCCTACTTCAATCGGCTTATTATTCTCACACGAATACGCAAAAGATTTATAGATTCTACCTCATGGTAGAAGGATGAAATCTCACAAGAAAAATCAACGATCTTAATCCTAAGGCTTTACATCAAATCAAGAGCAACGCTGAAAACTTAAGGCGTCCACACAGATTCCTAAGGACTCTAGAACCTGATGCTCTGATACCATCTGTGACAACCCGCTCACCAAAATAAGGGGTGGCCAGCCCAATACTCCAATATAACGGAATCATGGATGGAATCATTCTCAGCATCATAACAAAATATAGAGTATCCAGGATAACCACCCAATATTTCAGAAAACGGGTTGCCAAAAATTTTGATTTGAAAGTAAATAAATGAAAACAAACAACCCGATTCCTGAAAGATAAGGGAAACCCCAAGACATATATATAAATAATACAACAAGAATACGATAAAGAGACCGAATATGTAACCGGTCACTTAAACTGATACACCAATAATACACAAGTACAATAAGTTACTTATTACATTACATTAGACATTTACAAAAGCTTGGGCCTCTCGCCCGAATGACAGACTTGATCTTAACTAGAATGAAAATGAAAGCGTCTATACCAAATGTATCCCGTAATACCCGCAATGCATCACGGCTCGTCGAAAACATCGGAGTAGGAATTTAAATCAGGCATCCTTGCGGCGGAGTACCTGAGCAGAGACAAGAAGGATATGCAATAGGAAAATGTAACCGGTCAGGGCCCGGTTCTATATGATTACCAGATGAATAAAGAGTATGACAGTTATGTAATATGAACCGCGAAGAAAGAGAAATAAGAAGCTACCTATACAATTTTAAACATAAGCTAAGCAGGAATAAAATAAGCAGCATTAAACTAAAGACTTCACCCAAGGTGCTAATTATTTTATATATCTTTTCCTTAGCAGGAAATATACTTATAAACACAATATTTTGCTCTTTAAGGCAATTATATTTCAATTTTACCCTTTGTAAAAATCCTTTCCTTATCAGGAAAATAATCATTTTCAAATGCTCTTTGTGGCATTTATATGTGCTCTATGTGGCACTCCATCATGCTCTATATGGCATATCAAAATGCATCAAGTCCCACTTGATTATGAACTGTTATACTATATATATATAACGTACTCTAAGACCGCCCGTCCGGGTTTCCCCACTGAGCGCGCCCCTAAATAACCATCGTCTTCCAGGGCCTATCATAAGACAACCTGGGATCCTATCGCAAACGTCGGGAAGCGGCCATGAGCCTGCGTGGTAGCCAAGACCACACCTGGAATCTCCCTACCCCCGCAGAAAATATACAACCATAAGCGCTCCCATGGCCTAGGACTATATCCACCCTGCATTCATTAGCCAGGGGGCTTCACCTATCGTGCGGACTTCCCTTAAGATGGTATTTAGAGAGGTGTGTAACATCCATTTTATTTATTATTTCAAAATCAAGTAAATCATTATTTACCGGTTTCATGATTAAGTAAATTATCATTTACTAGTATCAATACCATTTCCATTTATATGTTTCATTTTATTCGAAACCATTACTGTTTACTTCTAGTAATAGATAGAACTTATTATCCGGAGCCATACGATAACTATTATCAACACTACAACCTCAAAGGAGTAAATAAACTCTTCATTATCTCCAAGCATTCTAGGAGGTTATTTTAGAACCCCAAGGTTATCATCTTTCGAAGGAATGAAATGACTTTCAATTTATTCTCCAAACTCACCTTTATGGCGTTATTATGAACTACCAAGGTTAACATAGTTCAATCGAACTTTTAAAGTCTCCCAACATTCTTTTGGGGTGGTAATATAAACCATCAAAACTCGTATAGCTTAATTAAGCTCCTAAGGTCTCCCGAACATAACACTACATCTCCTAGTTTTATAATAATAATTAACTAGAAGAAAGAATGCCTTATCATTAATAGGCCTAACCCCGAAAAATCCCCACATAACCCATTCCTAATGTAGGGTAGACCTCTAACTCATCTCACACTCTAGGACTCTAAGTTTACTTCATTCAAGAAGGTTCCTAGTCCCTATATTAAAGAAAAGGATTAAAATTGAGTTATAAAAATTAACTCAAAACAGCAGGAAAACGAATCGATTCGCCCAAGGGCCGAATCGATTCGCCCTAGCGAATCGATTCGCCCATAAAGAAAATCGGTTCGGACAACCAAACCAACCTTCTGCAATTGATCGAATCGATTCGGCCTTAACCCCGAATCGATTCGGGTTATGAAGACCTGCCAATTTCCCCTTAGCGAATCGATTCGCCCAAAGGGCCGAATCGATTCGGACCTGCAAAATTGCTAAAAATGGCTACGAAGGGTTATGAACCCTAATTCCTCCAAACTCCAAATCTCTTCCTTTTCATACACAACCAACCACGAAAATCTACCCCAAACTAATCTACATGATTATTAACCATCAAAACCCACAATTTCTTCAACATAAATCAAGACTAGGGTTTAAATCCCACAAATTCTACATTTAAACCATAAATGGAAATACACAATTATCATACAATTTATGCATCTTAAATCACATATTAGCAAGTAGAAAACTTGCCTTAAGGTTGATATCTCAGATTTATTTGGAGAAGAAGCAATCCCAAATCCTCCATCTTCAATCTCTCTCTCATTTCTCCATTTCTCTTCCTCTTTCTTTCTCTCCTTTCTCTCTATGTTCAAGACATAAAATGAGGGAATGAAATAAGGGGCAAGACCAAAAATCGTGGCTTAACATAATTCTCCCAACTTAAATGGTTAATACTACATTAAAATGACTCGCAAATACGCATATAAGCTAAAACCAGGTAAAAGTGCCCGAAATACAAAAATACAATATGGCACTTATTTTGACTGTCTCGCACCTTCCGAGACTAACTACACCCTCTAAACTGGCATCTGGAATTGTATAAATTATTTCGAGTTCCAAAAATCATTTTAACTAAAAGGCCATTTAAAATACATGACACTACAGACATGCAACCTGATGTTATTTACTTTCACATGCAGTAAATATGCATCAATCTAGTAAATATTAACTTTCAATTCATTAAATTAATATTTACTCTAGTCCCCACATTTTATATAATTACCTTATGCGGTAAAATTAGTATAAAATGAGCCTCCCAGAATCGAGGGTTGTTACATTTGAGTAAAGTTAGAAATGAGAATTTCATATAAGATTTAACCTAAATTAAATACTAGAGAGACGTGAGTTGGTATTTGATTATGATGATAACATTGATTATTATTGAGTATATATGGTAATATATGATTTTGGAAATTATTACAATTGTCGCGAGTCATAAATACGATAATCTGGGAAATTAAGTTGGGACGCGCGTTTTAGTCGCGTCGGGAATTAATTTAATTAGATTAAAAAGTAAGTTATAATTCTATCAACCGTATGGCCATTTTGAGTGCGCCAACGTGTCCGGAGGGGTCAAAATAGTCAGAAAACACTAGCTAGGGGTTTAGCTTGGGTCCCGGGACATTTTTAGGCCAAATCGACAACCCGTGAGGGTATTTTGGTCATTTTAAAATTTAAGGAAATAAGACCCACGAATTTTAGGGTTGATTTATTTATTATTGGGAAGGACATTAGGACCATTATCAGCCAAAAACAAAGAGTGGGCTACATGAGTTAGAGGAGAAGTTGCAGGAGGTTTCCAAACCTTAGCCACCACCCACCACCACCACTTTCGGCGGAATTGTGACCGGAAAGAAGGAAAGAATCAGCCCTCGGACACCACCAATGAATCTGAACAACAATATTAAGGTAACTGATTTAATTTCATTAGTTTCAGAGAATATTTCTTCCATTATTAGTGTAGAAATTATTATTTACCTTGAAAGATGATGAAAAATCATGAAATTTGGTGGAGAACTCTAAATCTTGGATTGAAATTGCATGTAGATCAGTTATGGATGAAATTCAGTAACCAAAACTTGACCCTTGATGGATTAAAAACGAATTAAAGAAGAGAAATATCATGGTTTTTGAAGAAAATAGAAAACTAGGGTTTTTATGAAGATTTGATCCATATAAGGTTAATGGTTGATGATTTAATGGCTTCGGAACGTTAAAAATAATGGATTTAGGTCGTACAATGATCCCATATCCTTAGTTTAGAATTTCATACCTTGTAATGGAGTTTTGGGACAAATATGGGACTGAACAACGAAGCAGTCCATAGTCTCATCTAGTGCAATCGATCGATCGACATTCATAGGTCGATCGATCGACATTCATAGGTCAATCGATCGACCTTCCCAAAAATTATGATATTTTTCCCTTATTGAATCTTAGTAATTTTGACCCTAGAAAATTATTGGTGGGGACCTTGTGAACACTTTTAGATTTAAGGAAGACCAGTAGGCGTGTATATGAGACCCGGATTATTATTAGAATTAAAGTTGGGAGTTATGTTAGACCTAATAAGGTTCGACGAGTGAGGTACTATTAAAGACTGCGGTTAAATGAGTTAAATCTATATAGTTGGTAATATAAGGTTAGTGGTAGAAATATGGACCTTAAGAGTATTGGATTAAAGTATAGGAATAATAGGAGACTTAGTAACCTTTATGAGTTAGGTTTTAAGCACTTGAAACTACAACGTGAGATATGTCGGTGGACTATATTATATAACTGTTCGAAAGTATAAAAATGGTCTAATTGGATTAATGGTATGGGGATTGAGAACATACCTTTAATAATATTATAAAGTACCTAAGTTGTATGAATGCTTAGTAAATGGATTTATATGTATATGACATACCAACCATACTTTCTATCACGGGAGGTCGGCTTTCGGAACAGGGCTATCAAATCTCTGTGTGCCTACGGGGGGATTTAGATTGGTACCTTAAGGACATAGGGCTGTGAATGACTTATTTGTCAGTTGATAAGTCAGCTGACCATGGGAGCGTAGATATGTGAGTGACCTATGGGTATGTGAACTATGTTCGCCTCCAATATGTGTGATTTTTCTTATTAAAACGGTTCCTGAGAGGTTTGGAATACGTAGTCCTTATGTACGTTATGTATTGGGATTCGATAGCAGAGTATGTGTGCACCGCAACTTAGCTTAGGGATGCCCCAATTGTATAATTGTGTTGAAATTAATATATTGATGATGATAATAGACTCCTTGTTAATGTGTGTGAATATTTGTGACACTTTGATTAAAGTTAGAAATGAGAATTTCATATAAGATTTAACCTAAATTGATATGAGAAATGCAAAGGTAGATTCACATAAGTTAGATTGGAATGTCTTGAACAAACCCCTATATTATCATGTGAGGACAGGTTACGGTATAGACTAGTTAGTGGCATAACTAGGATGGGTTATGGATATACGTTAAGCGTGCACATTAGTTGAGAGGTGAGAAACTATTGTGAGAGCACGGAACTAACATGTACTTAATATTCATTGTTTAATGCAATTAAAAACTTGCTATATTTTAAACTGTTTTCACATCGGGCTCTGACCCATTTTCTTTCAAATCTATTTTCTTGAAAAACCTTTTAGGTGCCTAGTCACAGGGACGCCAAGCTTAGGAGTTCCATTTCAGTGACGTGCTGTAGATGTTGTGGAAGTTACAGGATCTTGATGATATACACCTCCACATTCTCTATTGATTCCATTCCAGACTTATTCAGTTGTTAGGGCATGTCTCCCCATTTCTTTTAGAGACAGTTTTATCATACTCAGTTTCATTGCAGTTTTGGAGATAATTCATTTATTATTCAGACGTTGTATTTGTTTTATTCAGTATTTGGGATTATTCAGAGGAGTGTTACTCCAGACTCATTTATTATTCCATTATTATTTTGATGTGACTATGATGTGATGGTGGTATCATTTAGCTAATAATTTTAATCGGTTGCATATTGATTTAATTTAATAAAATTTGATAACTCACTTTTTAAATATTAGGTGGCTAGTAATTATTTAAATAAATATTTTCGACAATGATGCTATGAACTGAACCAACTTGACATTTTGTATTAATTTGAATAAAGGAGTAGCTACCCAGTATTTAATTAGTCAGAGTGTCACACGTGGATACTAATTTTGGGACTATTGTTATGAAACTTTTGAATATGAATTAATCTTTGAAATCCTTGGGTGAATAGGTGAGATTATTTTATTTTATAGTTTTGGGGTGTAGGCTTGCATGTAGAAGTTTATGGGGTTATTTAAACGATAAATGGGATGCGTATACACTTATAAAATTATGCAACGTATAAAAGAGAACGATTATTACGTATTGAATATTTTTGCATGTTAGCTAATTTAACATTATTGAACATAAATAATTATGTTGAAAATGACGATGGTGTTTTTCTTTGAATTAAATTAAATGGGGACATTTATGATTAAATTGCTATGTTGTTCATATGAATTGTGAATTTGTGTGATTTGTTTTATTCACGTTTCTCGTCGCGGGGACGAGGGGCTTTTGGGTAGAATATTACCTTTATTATAGGATGCTCACTAGGTATGGGATTAGTGGATAGGCCTTGGTTATGATTTATGCTTGCTAGGTACGGGACTAGTTTGTATATTTGTGCGGATTTTATATTCCGGGGTGGCGCTGATTTTTATGTTTTATCATCGTTACGCTAGCCTAGGTATGAGACTAGGAGGAGATTATTGTTAGAAATTCATCATATACGTAGGATAAGACGTATGTGTACTTTGGGGATCCTTAGGTATAGGACTAATGGATATTTTGAGGATCACATATCGATAATAAGGGTGGGATTTTTAATTAATTAAAAAGATGAATTGAGAAAATGAGAATTAATGTCTAAGCTAATAATGGGTATTAAAATGGATTGGTGTCGCCAATATGTGCAGTGCTGATAGTAGGAACAGGTGAACTGGCTATAGCGATGTGGGTGCGTGTTGGCGTTAATAATATTTGCAGGGTTGACAGTTTAAACATGCAAAGTGGCTATAGTAACGTGTCATGTGTGGAACATCACCAATATGTGCAGTGCTGACAGTTTAAATGGGAGAACTGGCTATAGTGAGGGGAATGTGAGTGGTGTAGAACAGCGGGAGTACCACAACCAAACAAATAAAACGAGATAAATATTTATATTAATAATTTGGTAATTAATATTAATCGAGTAATTTAATTAAATAGTTGGGCTATGACTTTAAGGTGGTTTAGCTCATGCAGGCAGCTTATGTTGTTTATTTATTAGCATCGTTAATTATTCTCGTTAAATTAAAATATTCTATTGTGATATTTATCATGTATAATGCTACTGTCTGGGTTCATGGACCCTAATTGAGGAGGGTAGTGTGTATTCATGCTTGGGGCTCTGACCTCGTGCGTTGACTAACCTTTTCAGGAATAAGTTTGGAGAAGCTGCATAGGATTATGCGTGTTTGGAGACTTTCTTGGAGGTGCAGCTGGAGTTATTTACTTTATGCGTATTATTTTAGTTTAGTTTCTTTTCCTTCGTATTTATATTGAGACTGAGTTTATGATTTTGTTGGGTCATTCGGTTCCAAATTTGTTATGGGTTTTATTCAGATATTTCATTACGAATTTTGTTGGAGTTTATTCAGTTTTATATTATTGGAGATTAGTTTAATATTTGGAGTTTAGAATGGTATTGGATCTTTTATCACATAGTTGGTTATTATCATTTGGGATTGATTAAATTATTTATCTTATGGATCGATTTTTAAATGTCTCATATCTATCACATGCTAAGAATGGTATTTTATTTACTCTCACTCAGCTTAATTTTGGTGGCGGTCGACGCCAGGATTTAGCAGGGTATGACAGAATGCCGAGGATAATTGGACATTTATTGTTGGTAGTTGTCTTGTTGGCGTCGAAGGACAGTCGAGGAGTGTTAGTGAGTTCAACGGAGTGATTGGGGTTAAATGGATTATAGTGATGCGTAATGAAGTTTGTGATAGGACTGGACAAAGGTCGCAGGGTTCTAGCATGGGTTCACCAGAGGATGCAGGTAGGTGGCGACGCTAGTAGAGGATTCAAAAATGTTTTTGGGGATCGCGGGTTGCAAATTTTAATTAATTTGTTTGATATTTTGTGTCGGTGGTTGTTGTGTTTGGTTGGAGATAGTAATGTGACTGTGTTAGGTATTTTGGTGGTTGATTAAGTTTTATCTTGGTGGATGGTGATGGTGATTTATGGTTTGGACCATGGAGAAGGAGATAGTGGTCCGCAATGGTGGTTAATGATGGAGGTGGCAAGTTGCAACTATGGTGGGAAAGTGCTACGACATTGGTGGTGGAGGGTAGTTGCTAGTGGTAGTAGGATGCAATTAGGGACCATGAGGAAGAAGATGAAAAGGAAGATATTTTTGCCCAAAATATATAGGGCTAAGTGAAACTACAAATTAGTGAGGTTTCTTAACGGAACTGGAAGCTCATCCAATACTAAGAGGTTATGTCTAATTTTTCATCTTTTAAGGGTTAAGCAAAATATGCTATTATATGAGATTAAGTCAAAAAAGCCTAAATTTTTTAGATTGAGTGCCAAAATTAGAATTAATAACCAATTCAAACCAACTCATATAGAACTTTGCCTCATCCTGCATATCCTCTATTGTTAATGAATTTCAAAATTATTAACATGGAATTTATGTTGTATCGGGTTTTAGCTTGCTTTTGTTTCGGATGATTCAATCATATATAATAAGAGATTTCTATTTTGTCCTCACCAATGATTTTTTGCTCTATTGCATTAACATATTTTTTAGACACTAAAATTCATCACTTCTTAACTTATACCTTGTAAGTTAGGATATACACGAAGTTAAGACGTGTATATTATATTCATGTATACTTTCTAAAGTTCATCATATTACAATTTTTGGCAAAAATATATTAAACATCGATCTATACTTTACAAAATGTATCATGTACATTATGGAAAATTGAATCCGCACTAAGTTATCCTTAACCCCAAAAATGGATAGGTCCAAATCAAATCAGGGGATAATTAGAATAGGTTTTGTTCCTGATTTGGGAATTTAGTCCCAATTTGATTTTGTGAGCTATTTCTCTCTCTAAAGTTTCTATTTGAGTGTGTCTCAACTTCGAACCTCATGCATATTGAAACCCCGTTCTTCTTATATTTTCTTAGTTGATTCTCATTCAACCATTCATTTTCTTCTACAATAAAAATCCACCCTAAATCTCATTCGTTTTTTTAGGTTCTCCATTTATAACCAGCATCTTTGTTTCTCTCTATATCTCTCTCTATTGTATGTACCCTCATAATATACCCTTATGTACCCTCATCATATATACCCCTCATCTCATCCCATTGTTACATAGAGTCATACAAGGAGTACAAGTCTTGAAGTTGAATGATATCTCAGTGGAAAAATATGGCAATAATTGTCATTCTTTGGCTGGTTGGATGTATCAAAGTATGTTGTAATATCTATTTAAATGCAAAATTAAATAAGGAACAAAATTACCCAATTAGGAGATGATAAAGAGAGATAAAAAAAAATATAAGAAATCCGAAAGTGAACAAACTAGAACGATGGTTGAGTCGCGGACAATGTCGCTCTCTTTAAGGTTTTTCGCGGCTCTGGTCAAAGTGTGCTGACAGTCTTAATAGCCTCGTCAGCCCCAGGATAAAACAATCCAAAAAATATGATATGGTAGAATGAACCAGATCATTCAATCAACACCCATTCTGAAATATATATATTTCTCGATTCTGTGTAGTACAATTAATCTGGGGGAAGATTAATTATTTCTATGGTATAATAATTATCCAGGGATGAATAATTATTTCTGTTTCTGTGTAAAAATTCTGAGAACTGTTTGTAATAGGATTTTTTTTTCTAAAAATGGAGGTATCAACCTCTTTTTATTGCGAAAAAATAATGACGTTAATGGGCACACAATGTGGAGAGAAGACTGGAAAAACGTGGGCAAGTGGAAGTCTTTTTCAACAGTTAAAGAAGTCACATTTTTAATTTTTTCGGAATTAAAAAAATGTTAAAATATATTTTTAAAGCCCAATAAACGTCAATTTATTTGTCCAAAAAATTATTTCCTAATGAGCCCAATCCCAAGACCAAGGACCCAGACACGGGCACGAGCCGGGCCGAACGAACGGCGACAGGGCACGCGTGTGACTTGGCCCAGTAGGTCTCCCCCACATACCCACAAAACATCGAATGCCCAAATGGCTAAACCTTTAGTCTCAAAAAAGAGTATATTAACTCTTGTCATTTTGTATATCCCACCGATGTGGGACTCCTTTTTTTTTTAAGTTTTGCACTTAACAGTTAAAAGGTTGTTCCAACAATCCCCCACTTGCAAAATTTGAAAGTATTTTTATCGAGCAATATTCTATAGAATTGTGCATAAGCAAAGGTGTCTTTCGACTTGAACCTTTACGTAGTAAAGATGATTCAGAATATACTAGAGTAACCATAGTTTTGAACTCTATCTCTGACAATATCCCACGCACAACCCTACTTGGGTTTAGTTCTAATATCTAGCATGTTACGGTCATGTGCTTCTATCCCAGTGTAGTGAACGCTTTAGGAATTTGCCCAAAATACCCATAGGAAGCGGCCACACTTCCACATTCACATAGGTGAGTCTATCAAAAGTACTCATGTATCTGGGTACCCCACTCAAAATAGAGTTATAGATCTCATTAGGAGTTATAATAACACATTCTTAACTCGCTTCAGGATATCATGCTCCATAGGGATGGACTCGGAGTGAAACCCCGTTCAATATTAATTAATAATAGCATGATTCAACCCATATCATTTGTGACTTGTTATTAATTTCTTGGGATCTCCAGTTCATATGTTGGGTTACCATCACAAATGACTCATGTATCCATGGGCTTTAGTCCCATCCCTTTCGAGGTGTTCCACACCTTTTCCCTAGCTAGTCCTTTCGTCAAAGGATCAGCTAAGTTCTATTTAGACTATACATGATCCACCCTCACAACACCCATAGAGATGAATTCTCTAACAGTACTATGTTTACAATGTATTTGTCATCTCTTACCATTATAGTAACAGTTTTCAACTTTTGCAATAGCCGAGGTACTATCGCTATGAATCAAAATGGTTGGTATCGGTCTTTCTCATAATGGGATATCTGACAGGAAGTTTCTTAACCACCCTGCCTCTTTACTAGCAGTTGCTAGTGCTATCATCTCAGACTCCATAGTGGATTGAGCTAAAATAGTTTGTTTCTTAGATTTCCAAGAAACTGCACCACCGTCGATGCTAAATATATATCCACTAGTAGCCTTAGAATCATCAGATAGTGTTCCTATCAGCATCACTAAATCCTTCAAGGAAAGCGGGATGCTTATTATAGTGTAATTTGAGGTTCATACTCCTTTTAAGGTACTGCATGACCCTCTGAATAGCATGCCAATGCTCCATACTAGGTCTACTAGTAAATCTACATAATACTCCCACACCATAAGCTATGTCTGGTCTAGTGCAATCTGTAGCATAACGTAAGCTACCTATAATGCTTGCATAAGCATTTTTGTTTACACTATCGCCAGTGTTCTTAAATAACTTGACACTAGGATCAAATGGAGTACTAGCAGGCTTACATTCAAAGTAATTGTATTTCTTTAGAACTTTCTCAATGTAATGAGATTGATCCAAAGAAAGTTCCTTTTCTAACCTAGTAATATTAATTCCAAATATGACATTAGCTTCACCCAAATCCTTCATATCAAAATTGACACACAATAATGATTTAACATTTTCTACGGCATGAATATTAGAACCAAATATAAGCAAGTCATCAACATAAAGACATATGATAGTGCAAATGTTCTCTACATATTTATAATAAATGCATTTGTCACTTTCATTTATTTTAAACCCATTGGAGATGACTAGGCTATCAAATTTATAATGCCATTGTTTAGGTGGCTATTTGAGTCCATAAAGAGATTTATCCAATTTACATACTTTATTTTCATGTTCGTGAATAATAAAACCTTCAGGTTGATCCATATAAATCTCTCCTTCTAATTCTCCATTTAAAAATGTAGTTTTAACATCCATTTGGTGTACAATTAAATTATTTAAGGTAGCTATAGCAACTAGTACACGTATAGACGTTATCCTAGTCACGGGTGAAAATGTATCAAAAAAATCTACGTTCTTTCTTTGTCTAAAACCTTTGGCAACAAGACTTGTCTTATATTTTTTAACAGTGCCATCAGGTTTTAATTTCTTTTTAAGAATCCATTTACACCCAAGAGGAAGTTCCACTAAATGCCAAGTTTTATTTGTTTCCAAAGAATCCATTTCATCATTAATTGCCTCTTTCCATAAATCAGCATCTAAGGAAGATAAAGATTCTTCAATATTTTTAGGGTCATCCTCTAAATTATTAGCATAAAAATCGGGACCAAAACCCTTTTCAACACGAGCTCTCTTACTTTTTCTAAGTTCTAAAATGGATTCATTATTTTCTTTATTTTTATTTAAAGAAATATTAGTGGATGACTCGCCCCCACTATTTCTCAATTTAAAAGGAAATTTATCTTCATAAAAATCGGCGTCATTTGATTCAATAATTACTTTATTTTTCAAGTCATAAAATCGGTTTGCTTTGTTATTAATAGCATAGCCTATAAAAACGCTCTCATAAGCTCTACTAGCTAATTTAGACCTTTTAGGGTCGGGTATACGTATATAGGCTAAGCACCCCCACATTCTAAAGTATGACACGTTAGGTTTAATATTTTTGCAAACTTCATTTGGAGATATTTTTGTTTTATTCTTAGGAATTCTATTAAGTACGTGACACACAGTCAAAATGATTTCCCCCCACCAATGTGAGGCAGACCCCGAATTTAATAAAATAGCAACCACTAATTCAGTTAATGTCCTATTTTTTTCTTTCGGCTTTACCATTCATTTCGGGCAAATAAGGAGCATTTTTTTCATGAATAATAACGTGGGTTTTATAAAATTCAATAAAAGGTGCAGAATCATATTCGGTACCTCTATCACTACGTAACCTTTAAATTTTCGGATTAAATTAATTTTCAATTTCATTTAGGAAAATTTTAAGCATGTCAAATGCTTCACTTTTATTTTTCATTAAATACACAAATGAATAATCAGAACAATCATTAATAAAAGTTATAAAATAACGTTTGTCATTTCTAGTTGTGACACCATCTAATTTACAAATATCCGAATGAATTAAATCAAGTGGTTAAGATTCTCTAAAAACAGATTTATGTGGTGTCTTAGTGATTTTTGATTAACTACACCATTCACATTTTTCAAAATCATTTAATGATAATTCTGGAATTAATCCTAAAGTGCTCGTATTTTTAACAAGTCGTTTATTACCATGACAAAGTCTAGCATGCCAAACATTAAATGAACAAACAATATAAGCAGAAGGAGATATTTTATTAGCATCAATGTTCAATTTAAACATCCCATCAGTGGCATAACCCTTTCCTACAAAAATTCCATTTTTGGTAAAAGTAAATAAATCTGCACCAATAGTTTGAGTAAAGCCATCTTTGTTGAGTAGATAACTCGAAACCAAATTTTTCCTTATCTCAGGAGTGTGAAGAACATCTTTGAGGATAACAGTTTTTTCGGAAGTGAACTTTAATTCCACATTTCCAGTACCAGCAACCTCAGTGGAGTGAGAATCACTCAATAACACCTTTTTATCAGCAGTCTCAGAATAAGTCTTAAAAAGATCATGGTCATAACAGACATGGCGGGTAGCGCCGGTATCCAATTACCACCCTTCGACACCGCTAACCATGTTGATTTCAGAAATCATAGCACATAGGTCCTCTTCGGTCAAATTATCTTATGCGTGTGGCACATTACAACATTTGCGAGCCATATGTTCAGGCTTGCCACACTTGAAACAGAGAAACTGTCCCGAGATGCTAAACTGTCCATTTTCAGGGTTCTTATTCTGAATGATTTTTAAAATTCTAGTTGTGGCTCTTTTTCTAAAATTTCATATTTTTTCCGTTTGCCTTTAAAACAACTGGAGTGTGGTTCTTTTTCTGATTTTTGTTGTTAGACACAACAAGAATTTCATCTTTGTAGTCCTATTTTTGGGATTCCTCCTCAATTCTTAATTTAGTAATGAGTGACTCTAGTGAAAATTCTTTAGACTTATGCCACGAAATATTTTTAAACTCTTTGAATAGTGGAGGTAATTTATCAATAATCAAAGCCACCTAAAATTTCTCTTCTAAAGCCATGCCCTCAAAAATAATTTCGTGGGCAATCATTTGTAAATCATTGGTTTGAGCAACAACAGATTTGTCATCCGTCATTTGAAATTTCAAATAACGTCTGACGGCATATTTTTTAGCACCGGCTTCCTCTTTGTCATATTTTTTAAAAAGAGCAACCCAAACATCTTTTACAGTTTTATAATTGGCATAATAGTCATAAAGTTTGTCACTTAGAGCATTCAAAATATAGTTCTTGTACAGAAAATCATTTTCCTCCCAAGTTCTAATAGTTTTTCTTTCCTCAATAGTAGGTGGATTATTTACTACGGGTTTGTCAAATTGAACACATGATGCAACCTTTTTTGTAGTTAAATAAAATAATAGTTTATTGCTCCAACGTTTAAACTGTTGGCCTTCATATTTGAAAGGCTTGTTTAGATTAGAAGAGTTAATTTTGTCCATTGCATAATAGCAGACACCTTAAAATTGTTGTAGCAACTATTAAAGTGCAGAATTAAATAAGGAACGAAATTACCCAATTAGGAGATGATAAAGCGAGACAAAAAAATATAAGAAATCCGGAAGTGGATAGACTAGAACGATGGCTGAGTCGTGAACAATGTTGCTCTCTTTAAGGTGTTTCGCGGCTCTGCCCAAAGTGTGCTGACAGTCTTAATAGCCTCATTACCCCCAGGATAAAATAGCCCCAAAAATATGAAATGGTAGCACGAACCAGATTCATTCAATCAACACCCATTCTGAAATATATATTGCTCAATTTTGTGTAATATAATTAATCCGGGGGAAGATTTATTATTTGTGTGGTATAATAATTATCAAAGATGAATAATTATTTTTGTTTGTGTAAAAATTTCTGAGAATTGTTTGTAGTAGGATTTTTTTCCCTGAAAACTGTGCATAAAAATGGAGGTATCAACCTCCTTTTATTTCGAAAAAATAATGACGTTAATGGGCTCACAACGTGGAGAGAAGACTGGAAAAACATGGGCAAGTGGAAGGCTTTTTCAACAGTTCACGTTTTTAATTTTTTTGGAATTAAAAAAAGCGTTAAAATATAATTTTTAAGGCCCAATAAACGTCAATTTATTTGTCAAAAAAATTATTTCCTAAAGAGCCCGAGCCCAAGACCCAGGACCCGGACATGGGCACGGGCCAGGCCGAACGGACGGCTGCAGTGCGCGCGCGTGACTTGGCCCAATGGGTTTCCCCCACATACCCACAAAACATTGAATACCCAAAGGGCTGAACCCTTAGCCTCAAAAAAGAATATATTAACTCTTGTCATTTTGTATATCCCACCGATGTGGGACTCCCTTTTTTTTTCAAGTTTTGCACTTAACAGCTAAAAGGTTGTTCCAACAAAGTATAAGTCTTGGAACTTGTCTATACTAGGGTGCGGAACCTCTTGTGTATGAATATTAGTAAATAAATGAACAACGAACCCATCACTCCTATATAAGGAAAGAATAGATTATGTATTCTAATGATGATATTTTCTCGAGAAGTATGTTGCTATAATAAAATTACAATAGAAAAGGAACTTTTTAATTTGTTTCATTCTGAGAATAATCAATTGGTTTTAAATTTATATGATATAACTATGAGATTTATAGTAATGATTCATTCCTTATACATGTTATTCAATATATTGAATAGGTAGAAGGATTAAAGTTTATGCCAACCGATGGTGAAAGGTTTGTAACACCACCATTCTTATTAAAAAAAACCATTATATATTTATATATGTCACTTATGATTATGGGTTAATTGATTTTTTTATAATTATAATGGTTGGGGTGCGTCGAAATTATTTCAAAATAAATAAACAAATGATTTTGATTCTAACAATACAAATAACAACCTCATACTTCATTATCTTTGTCTCTAGTGTTCAAGAGTTAAGAACACATCATAGGAAGCACCTCATGACAATAAAATCAAAGAAACACATCCATACGACCGTATAGTAATACAAGAAAGTTGAACACTAATCAAGCTTATATAAATAACATTAAAATATACACTAAAGAAGGTAATCATTATTATCAATCAAAAAGATAAAATGCTACACTAAAGAACATGCAAGCTCAATCAATAAAGGAAATTCATGTAATAATAAGTTGGGATCACAAGTATTTAGTTCTGCTTTTAAAATTTTAATTGTATTCATTCACATGTTTTTATTTTTTAGGTGTTATTCATGTTTTAACAATTATGGGACAAATGTCATTATTTGTGAAAAAGAAGAGAGACAGTTACAAGGCTATTGTGAGAGGTTATAGGTCGTTATGTATTTTAATACAATTTAAAAGATATATTGGAGGGGATCCTAGCAAAGCATTGAAAATATGATTAAACCCAAAAAAAAACTATAATAAGTTTCCTCACTCACAATATAAATTTCAATGAAAGATGACAAAGATTAAGAAAACTCTAACCAGACAAATTCAAAATGTTGAAAGGAACTCATTATTGCATCTACAGTGTTTACAAGTCTTCATCAACATCCGGAGAGATTTGAGAGTATTACGAACAATGTAAGATATAACATCTTTCAATTTGATTAAATATTGTGACATGTACGTACTAACACTTGAAAAATCTTATAGTACTTCAAAGTATTTATACAAGTTAAAAAAAATATTTTGGGTCAACGTAGTCGATTTGTTAGTGAGAATCATATTATTCCAAATATTTACTGAAAACTGGATAAAAGAGCTAACTACATCCCAAAGAGATTGACTATATTTAAAAGAATAAACTCTTTTATAAAATAATCGATTATGTCAGGTTACAAAAAATAGCATAACTCTACTTTTTTTTAAATAGAAATTAAATTTCCCATTCAAACCCAAATAATTAGCTTTTGTATCCCTTATATACAAGGACATATCTAGGTGTCTCCGACATGGACCCGGTGAAATTGAGTTCTCTATGAATATATGGAGTACCAACGGATAGACAGAGCACTAGACCCATTTGAGACACAAAATGATTCAATGCCATTTTTTTCATGATATCAGGTGGATGCTATAGAGGATTAAGTATGGTCACCCTTCCAGATGAAATACTATCAGACCAACAACATTTTATAGGGGCTATATTTTTAGGCAGTGTTCTAAAAGGCGTGCCTAGGCTCTGCCTACGCATGAGGCTTGGGTGAAACTCCCCGCCTTAAGCCTTTTACGCCTTACTCTTGGTAAAAGGCCTAAGGCGCACTTTTTTAAAACAAAAACTCTTTAGTGAAGCGATATCGCCTTTTATAGACTTTTTTTAGCAAGTCGGGCCAATACCTCATTCAAAACAATCAAAACACAAATGGTATCCCATACCACTCACCCTCTCGTCCAAAAAAACGTATGTTTTTTGCTTTTTTTTTGTTTTACTTCTTTTGTTTATTCTTAGTATTAAAAAAATAATACTTTAGTTTCCATATATTCAGACATATTTTAAGGTATGCACCATTTTAGTATTTTTAATAGCCTTTTTATAGTTAAAAATATTAAAATGTATTTAAAAAGGCTTAAACGCCTTTTTATGCCTAAGGCCCGCCTAGGCTTCTAAGGCTTAAGGCTTGGCCTCCACTCCTCGGCCACGTCCCGCATTTTTAAGAAACTTGTTTTTAGGTTATGCTTATTTTTCTAATTTCTCTATAAAAACTCCAATTCACACTAATTTTGTAACTTGTATTTTATAATATAATTAGTAAAAAAAATTACTTTCTTGCAAGATAATGTCTTCTTCGTTTGGAAATTCCTTCAATAAAACTATAAATGAGTCATTTGGTGAAGATTACAATGAACAAGTGATCCGTGTGATGGAAACTTCAATTCCTTGAATTTTAGATATTAACAAAAGGAGGTCGTGTTGATGGGGAGTTAAAAGGTTGTCAAGATATATAGAGAAGGGGGATCCTACAATTAATGAAAAAGTATCTTATCGTCGACCCAACATACAACGTTGATATCATCTGGTGTTGTTTTCACATTCAATGCTCATTGTTACTCCATATCCTTGATGAGAAATGTATTTACGAAAATTATCTCGCAAGGAAGAGAGAAGGATGTGGTAAAGGAAGTTTTTTCTCATAACATGGAAAATTTCCACAACTTCTTGAATTCTCGTGTTCGGGTGTTTGGTCGATTCATTTGATGAGTATGTATGAATTTCAGTGAGCACTTCCATTGAGACGTTGAAGAAGTTTTGCCGCATGCGTACGCCATCTATTTAACTCAGTACTAGAGGACACCTCCCAGGATGTCCCGTGATTTCTCATAAAGGAGGAGAAACACGACTCCTATGTCATGCTAGGTAGCTTATATTATATGCATTGGGTGTGAAAAAATTATCTAGTGGCTTGCACGTAGACACATCGTGGTCATAAGAACAATTTCAATCATATTGGAGGTTGTATATGAGCATAACCTTGGTTTTTGGCGTATATTTATTTATATGTCGAGTTACAATAATGATTTGAACATTCCCATCCAATCGGATGCAGCTCATACATGGCAGAGATGATAAATTTAATTCTGTTATAAATCGATGCTCATACGACATGATTTATTACCTCATTGGTCGCATATATCCATAAATGTTCACTTTTTTCAACTAATTGCACAGCCGTGGACGACAAAATAAAAATAATTGCACAATTTCAGGAGGAAATGTTAAAGGATGTAGAATAAGTTTTTTGTACTTTACAATCTCTCTTCTCCATTGTCTAAAGTCCAAATCATTTTTAGTATTGTGACAATCTAGTGCACATCATGATAACTTGTATAATTCTTTATAACATGACTTTTAAATATGAACATGATCAACTTAAGGGTTTTTTAAATTAAGGGTATTCTTGGGTTAAAAGGTTTTTGGGGGTTAAACCTAACTTTTGACTAACAAAATTTAACGTAGTTCGGTTGCTCTTACAAAGTTAGGGTTATGTAAAAGAGATTATGAAAGTGGGGGTAAGTTAAATAACTCAATATTAAGTGGAAGTTAAGTCAAAAAATCATAGGATAAAAGAAAATTTAATCCACTTTGTAATTGTGCATAAACATGTAAAAAAATATGAGAGGCCTCCATGGCATTCCAAATGTCGCCTTGGTCTTGTTGCGACAATTTGTTTGTCGTTCGCTTGCTACCTTTTCTCATTTTGAATCACTAAATTTAGGACAATATTGCTCTAAAATTGTTGGTTTTGTATGGAAAAAGCATATTCCTCCATACTCTCGAGACATAAAATAAGCAAAAGTCCTGAAAATATAATTTTACTAGTGTAAAAAAAACATTTTTATACAAACAAGAGAATATAAACACTCACACAAAAATCAAAATACCTACACAACATTAGTTTCAACAAAAGATTCTTCAAGAGATTAAAAAAGAATATGCTAGTAGGCATTTGTTGTAAAATAAAAGGTCATAGAGAATTTTAGAGATGGATGAAACTTCTTACTCTATTGTTATCTCAATAATCAATGGGTATCACCCCTATTTATAATGTTACGTAAAGCATCTAAAAAAACCCTTCATCCACTAATATATATTTCATAACACTCACACTTGGATGTACACTATTTCCACAATTCAGTGATTGTTGCCTCATTAAAACCTTACTAAAAGTAAAACCCAGTGGTAAAAAATAAAAGTGAAGGAAAAGAGTACAACTTTTATGATCATTGAAATAGTATTGGACATGCTTAGTGTTGCCTCATTAAAACCTTAACCAATAAAACCCAATAGGAAAAATCTAGTTAAAGTGAAAAGTGTACAACTCGCATATGTGACAACCCGCTCAAAATAGTAATAGGTGGCCAGCCCTATACTACATTAAATCAGGTATCTCAGATGACACAGTCTCAGCATCAACTGACAATACTAAATAATATAAGGCTAACTACCCGAAACCATTAAAAACGGATTATCAAAATTTTAAAACTTGTATTTAACACCAATTAAAACCAACCATGCACCCAAGAACACAAAATACAACATATAACTATGATGAGTGAAACATGCAAGCTCCAATAATATAAAAGAGCGCAATACAATGTACAAGTAAAATACTCGAATATGCTGTCGAGTCAGAGACAATACAATAATCTGAGAAGGAAAAAAATATAAAAGTGTTAATCTACAACACTTGAGTATAGACCCAAATATACAACTGAATCCTAATCTAGATTTACAAAAGATAGGAATCGACTAAGGCAAAGTTCTGCAACAGTCCGCTACTGCCACAGCTCCACGAAAACCCTGGAGGGATAACATCAATGGCGTCCTTGTGGAGGAACACCTAAAGTAATACAATATATATACATAGGAGGAGAAAATATAAACGGGTCAGAGCCCGAGTTGAAAACATTTTATAGCAAGTGCATTAAAACGTATAATAATTATAAATGCATTATTACATGATTTAATGGAGTCGCACTCTCCATAATAATCCAACTCACCCCTCCACTAAAGCGCGCAACTAAGCGTATGCACGTGATCTCCAAATAAATGCCCAAATCTAATTAGGCAATTAAATCTAACTATATCCCAATACAAAAGGGGAATTAAAACCATCTAACATCTCTCAATCTACACTTATCTGAATTCCATCTAAATCATATACTTTAAATTTTAATGTTACGGTTCTCATTCATTTGTTCACTTACTTAACATATAGGGTTTACATTCCCATTTTCCAACCCAATCATACAATAAACATAAACATCTTCTTTACTAGAATTTCTCATATTCTAGTTATGCCAACAATATACAATTATATAGATGAGTTATTAGCATCTAAGTGCTAAGGACTAAACTTCTCCCAAGTCTCAATACTGCACTGCGTTTTTTGCATGGGACGTCTCGCAAAGCGAAATCCAAATAAGGACCCCCCCCCCCGTTACACTACTCCTGACAGTATTGATTTTCGAGATTCATTATGCCCTCAATGCATGATGCATGTAACCCAAATTCTTATTATTCCAATTTTTAATTAATTATTATTCCCAATTCTCAACAGTACACGACGTTTCGTGCGTGGAACGTCTCACAAAGGCGAAATACAAACAAGGAACCCCCCCGTTAGACTACTCCTGGCACTGTCGATCGTCGAGATACATATACGTTATATAAATATGAGCATTAAGGACTAACTTCTCCTCACTCCGAACATTACACTGTGTTTCATGCATGGGATGTCTCGCAAAGTGAAATCCAAACAAGGAACCCCCTCGTTACACTACATCTGGCAATGTTGGTCGTTAAGGTCCATTATGCCCTCTATACCCAAGTAACCAACCACAACAATAATATAGTAACCACCCAAATGAGCTATAACTCATGGATGCAGGCTAATAATGTTATCATCTTCCAGTTGCCCATACCACGTAGAAAACTGGGTCCACCTGGTGGGGTTCAACGACACCCACCTCGTGATCAACTCACGCACACAACATCCCGGGAAGCGGTCATAGCTCCGAACCGGCAAGTGATAATGGCACATACGCATGACTTCTCACCACCAAAATAATAAATGTATACCACATAACAATCACCATGGACGACTATGACCTGGGGAATATCCACACCCTGTTCATCGAGCAAGGATGATCACCCTCATCGCGCGCAACTTCCCAATGATAGCAAGGAGGGGGTATGCTTCACTATATATATATACACCATCATATATGGTGTACATATATCATCACATCATATAAAGATATACCGTCATATAAGGTATACCCTGTCACATAGTTTTCATATTTATAATTGTTTAGTATATTTCCCTCTTGATATACTAATTATTTAGCAAGTTTAATCACTTGCCTCAAGTTCGTAGGGTCTGATCCGTCCTCGAGATCGCGTATTGATCGAAAAATCCTCTTTCTCTCTCTTTTTCTTCTTCTTCCTTCTTCTCTCTTTCTTTATTTCTATTTCTCTTTCTCTTTCTCCCTTTGGAGAATTGATCTCCCGTAGGTTTAATAAGCCTTTTCTCCCAAGATACACAACTTTAAATGATAATACACACTTTAAATGACTCATTAACTTTAATTCAAGTCAAACGAGCTTAAATTATTTTGGAACCTAAATAGACCCCAAGTACAGTCATTTTGACTTTCTCGACCCTTCCGGAAATAACTATACCCTCAGAATTGCCATTCGAAACACTTTCTAACAACTCCAAATTTTGACCTCAATTTCCAATTTAGTAATTCACCAAATAAAATTATATTTAATTCTCCCAAAATAAATAAATTATCGCCTCTAAAACCTCGGGTTGTTACAGCATATGTCTAAAATTTCAAGTTCTTCTACTCTCCCCATGATAAGATGCTCCCACTGATTGGATACTACCCTTTATTGTGGAATTTCTCTTATAATTGTGTCGACGCGTACCATTCTAATACAAAAGCTTTTGTAATGTTGCTTTCCGAAATGACTTGGTAAAGAGATCGAATAGGTTGTTACTCCAATCTCAGTTTTCTTTTGAAGCTTTATTTTTATGAAGATAGGTGAACATGTAAGTTTATAGAATCTATTAGACTTCAATAGCATGACTCTTCTAAAGTTCATATGTCGCATAACTCTTCTAGAGTTTATGCTTATAGAAAAACTAAAGTGTATTGGTCATATATCCCGCAGTGTTGCCTCTTTGAATTTAAACTATACATGCATCATTACATTTATGTTTTCTTAGGGGTAAGCCATAAGTTCTTTGATCGTTCCGTGTGACAATCACATAAACAACCTGCATTCACATAACTAACTAGGCGTAGATCATTAGATTTAAAAGTATCACACTAATAATTCCATTAATGTATCATATAATATGATTGATAATAGTATCATGCTTGCAAATCAATGGTAATTAAAAATAATGATGGAATGAATAAAACCAAACATAGAGGAGGCGGTGAATAGGTTTATTGACCTAATGTGCCCAAATTTTAAGCTTCTAAAAATTTCTTACAAATTTTCAAATCCTTACAATAAAAGTATACTAAAATTATTATTGAAAACGCACACACACAAGTAAATCACATAGATCTAGTTGATTATGGACAAACTAACACACCTAAGTCAAATTTTAAAGTAACATGAGTGATCCAAACAATCTAATATTAAGTGTGTTATTAAGTGAGTTAGATAGGAAGATAAACAAATACAAACACGTCACAAGACGGATTTTTCGAGGAAAATACCCACCAAGGGGTAAAAAACATACAAACACACTTTAAAAAGAAATTTTTACAAAGATCAGGAAGATATCTCTCACACAAAAATAATTGTGTAGACACCTATGAACCTATAACTCTCCCCCAAAGCAAACGTAAACCCAATCCAAGCTCCAAGAATTAAGTTAAGAACTCCAGTCTTCCTTGAAGTCACGCCTTGCACCAATTCCTCCAATATTAGATCGGGTAGTACTTGAACATAGAAAACCATAAATATATGTAACTTTAGCTAGATTTGTGAATTAAATTTAGTTGAAAACTCCTCACAAAAGTGTATATCTTATTCTAGATCTAAAAACATTTCAAACTCGCAATCAATTTTGAATTTTAGTTTAGAGAGAGAAATAAAGCCTCACAAACACAAAAATTTCCTTAGAATGAGGTAAAAGGATCTCTTTCAAATGAAAGGAGAAAAAATTTGATACTGCCATGCGCACAGTTAGATCTGATTGTGTGCATGATCTTATCCATTATAGGCATCGTGACAAAGTCATGCACACGAACATAAAACTTAACCCTGCGAATAGGTCGTACGAACGAAGGCATTTTATAATCATGTGAATGGATCCAAAATAAAATTCCTTCAAAACTCTTTAAAAATATTTCGTTAAAAAACACCCTTGAAAGTAATCAATAAAATAAACACACCACTCAGAAACTTTATTTTTCAAAAACACATTTTATGAAAACATTCACTCAATTTCGAAAATATATGAGGGTGTGAAATTAGCCCAAATTATATCAAAAAATTTTAAAGGTATATAGTCTTTATATACAGCAACAGAAGGCTGTAATGGGCGGCGGTGCATGATCTTCAATCTTCAATCTTCATGGTTCATCTAACCTAAAATAGACTGTGTCTTACTCATAATGAATCAAGTATATATAACTTGATTGACACGCACGTTTTGACTTGTGAAATAACCAATATAAAACATATACAAAATCTCCATTTCCAATCTCCCGATTTGGTTCTTCCATAGAAAAACTCCTAAAACCCAAAAAGAATCTTATTACTCCTACAAGACATACACTCCACTAGTCATATAGTGAATTTAGTAGGGATGTAATGCACAAATCCAAGTGACCGACTCAATATTCCATGTAAGTTCTTTGGTAATGTAGAAATGTGAGGAATCCTTCAAAATCTCAAATAATAATAAAAAAATTACACAAGACATGCTAATGAAGAAACTCCCCATGCTCAGGAATCCTTCTGAAAATTATAATATCAAAAAATATTAATGATGAGAAAAAGATAAATGAATCATACCTCCCCTTCAATAAAACATATATAAAAACAACAAGCTCACTACAAATCTCCCCTTAAGGATCATAATCGAATCATATATCAAGTAACCCCCTTTTTCATAATTTAACAATAACAAGAATGAATTAATTTTCTCCCCCCCCCCCCCCCCCTTCCCTTTTTGTATTTAAATAACAAATACTATAAGAAACACCATCAATTATTACTAGAGAAGATGAGGGATAAGAGCAAGAAACATAAGCAACTAAAGAGATGCTGATTGAAAAATAGAGTCCCTACGTACGCCTAACATTTGGGGATGTGCAAACGGATGGTCGTGCACACGGGGACTTTTGTCAGTACGAACGAAACACATCAGAAGCCAAAACTCATAAAATCATACAACAATCGTGCGCACGAAAATAGATTAGGGTCGTGTGAATGAGAAAACTATTAAATTTCTAGATATTTATTTTAAAGCATAACACAATGAACTATTTGAGAAATCAGGGTCAAATCCAACCTTATCACTCTTTTAAAAAACTATTCCCCGAAATCACACAAATCATCAAAAAACTCCTCAAATCCTCTCAAAACTCCTTCAACTCAGCATAACTATAAACCATTTCACAATGAACAACTAGAACCAAAACACAAACAAAAAATCATGCACAAAGTCTAACTATCAAAGAAAGATCAGTAGAATAAACAGAAAATAGACATATATACATGAAAATAAGAATGCTAATCTCAAAGAGAAAATACTTTAGACAAATCACACAAAATCGCATATAGTGGGGTATTAAATCACTTTAAATGCACTAAATCAAAAAAAATTACAAATGTTAAGCAATTTAAGACATTTTGAATTCACATTTGAAACATAACTTGAGTAAGTTGAGAATCATAGGCTTGAATCGTAAATAGAAATGGAATAACACAACATCAAGTATCAAATTGCATTGCTTAACACATTTAAGATAAAAATTAATGAGAAAATCAATACGATCATGTGTTTAGTGTTAAAAGTTCAACTCCATCCACAAATCTCCCTCTACAAGGGTTTATATTGAATTTTAAAACGTCAAACTAAAAAATAATTTCATTTATGAAATGCTTAAGTCTTTTCTTATTTTTAATGCATATTAAGATTTTGTCTTGTGGCTCTTTTCAACACATTGGCTTTTGTCGTTGATTGGTTTTTCACACACCTAATGGGTCCCTTTATCAATGCTTTGAAATGTCTCGTATTCAACTCCAACAAATATATGAATCACAAAACTCGCATGTAGACCTTTGGAGGACTTTCTTGAAAATCATGAAAGATTTTTTTCAAATAAGTTTGTAAATTCTTGACAAATAACAATTCAATTGATCAATTATTCATTCATGAGGTGTAAAGTTTAATTAAGAACTTAATTCATCAAAAGAAACTCCAAATCAATGTTTACATGATATGCTTGAAATGTTTAATTTGACATAAAATATTCAACAATTTAAATCATCATCTATCTCATAAGTAATAAGACGTCGTGATATGTAACTTCGTACATTTTAGTCACGTGTTTGTATGGGATTTCACCAAAATAAACTAACAAACAAAATATGCAAAATCTTTTTGTATTTTTTAAGAATGAATAAAAATCAAATAAACTCAAAAGATATGCAAATATGAACAACTAGATGCACCTTACCACTCATAAAGAATACTCTCACTCAAACTCAAACTAAAAGAACTACCTGAGTGGGATGATAAGCCAAAATCATATGAAGCATGTGAAGCATAAAAATCATGAATACCATGAAAATCATAATAAAATCATAATGAACTATTCCAAGGCATGAATATGAGCATGTGATATCAATATAGCTATCATATGTGATCATTAATCATGGAACATATGGTAAACATGATAATCTTTCACAAATAGCATATATGTCCAAAAGACTTCAATGAGCATGTGATATATAAGAAGATCAAACATCTCAACACAAACATTAAAGAAACATGGTACAAGATCACAAAAAGAATGTATGAACATCATGATCAATATCTACACCAAAGTCATAACAAGATATCACATTATATGCTTTAAAAATAAAAACAAAAACTTAAGTTCAAATAATAACATCTGAGATAGCGTAAATAACACTCAAGCCCCAACAAAAATCAAACAAACATATTTTTGGATTTTTTAAGAATATATCAAAATAATCAATGTGCGAGAGTAACAAATCACATATGGATCAAAAGACACTCTCAGACAAAATAAACAAAAGATTAAACTCACATATGGATCAAAAGACACTCTCAGACAGACTAACAAAAATTGAAATCTTTTTGTATTTTTACTTATGGATACACAAACAAAAATAAGAACAAATCAAAAGATGAAATACAAACACCAATAATATCCAACACATATACTAGGACTTGATATGGAACATGAAATAAGAAAACCCTATATATTACATGCACCAAGAAATTCAAGTGGTTGGGGGGGCTCTTCCTTATCAATAAGAGGTGGAGGAACTCTAGAAGAGGAGTCATTCTTAGAGTTACAAACGTGTAAACCAACATTCAAAATATCTTTCTTTTTCAAAACATCCCTTGACATGGAATTCTTGGGTTTAGGATAAACCATTGGCATAAAATGAGGTTTTAAATTAAAATTACCTCCTTTTACAAAATTTTCCTCCTTCAAAAAATTCACATGACTCACAATATTTTCATTTACATATGATCTGAAGTTAACATTTCTCTCAAAAATATTTTTCATTGTAAGATCATATTAACACTCTGTATATTTTGTATCATTTGAATTGGTGGAATTAAAATAATTAAATTTCATTAATAAATTGATTGGATGTGACTGTGCATGATTTAATGATCCGATTATGATTAACATGTTACTGAATTATTGATCACATGACTAGTATAACCAAAACATGTAATTTATTGTATACATTATTTGAGTACATTCTGGAGTGATTTAAGAACTTTCTTAGGTGTTTTAAACATCTAAATTTAGGCCGGAGTGATAGGTATAACCATGGAAAAAAATTTGGACCAATCCGACTGTCATTCTGGGCTTAGTTGGGGACATAAAATTAGGTATTAAGAGGAGATAAGTGATTAACGATTTTAATAGGATAATAAACCAACCTAATTAGGTATCCATACCCTTCTAAGTTAACCTAGTAGCCTTACACCTTCTAGGGGAAATTACCAACCTTGTAAAAGAAAGGAGGAACAAAGCTTCAATGGAGGAGGCTTCTATAATCTCTAAAGGCTAGTATTTTCTTGCAAAACTATTAATAATATGTTTCTTGATTCATATCCATGTCTCTCATACCAATTCCAGGTTATAAAATTTATTGGAGATTGAATCATAAATGGATTTGGATATAGGGTTGTTTAGAATTAATTGAGGTTAATTATATCTTGGAAATTAAAGACCTTCGTGACAAACTTGAAATTGATATCGTATAATTGGAGGAATTTTTGTTATAAACCATGTGATAGGATTAATGTTTATTTCTGAATTTGAATCATGTACTGATATTACAATTCAGGAAATCTTAGATGATAATTATAAACTTGTTTGGTTTATATAACTTGTGATGTTTATGATCCAATTACTTCAATTACTGGGGGAATATCATATGTATATTAGTTATAGATCCATGTAGACACATTTACTTGACTATGATATAGTTATGGTTATCGAAATTGAGTTGTATAAAGTCTTCAAAATGATTATGGAGTTTTCGGGAAGAAACCAGTATTGTAAATTAACAAATCCAGGATCACTACGAGAAGAGAATCGATTCGGCTACCAGGGCAAATCGATTCAGCTCGGAGAGAATCGATTCTTCTCCAAGGGCGAAGCGATTCAGCTCCTGGATCTTGGATCAAGGTTAGACCGTGGAAATTATCGAGGGATTTTTACGAGTCCAAGTGAGTATATGGCAGGTTGTACCAGTGAAGGGATATTTAATTAAAAATGAATTTGTGTTGTTATCTAGTAAATGGTAATTTTAATGATAAACCAGATAGTTAATATTCAAATAAGGATTCTTATTTCGAAAATTATGAAATCAAGTTACGGTAGTTATAAGGATAATTACCTATACATATTGTGTCTTATATGTATGTATTTCTTTCTTGTATGGACAAACCTGTATTCGTTGAAGTCCTATCATTTGGGTAGCTTACGTCGTCTGACCATGTACTTTATACTGGCTGAGATGTGCTAGGCATAGTGTAGGTCATTATTTTAGATTATATACTCAGGGGCATTGATTTATGATGAGATAAGCAGGATTGCCGAATCCATCTACATAGTCAGGGGTATGGGCGTGAAATAGTGTACTACGTAGTGATCGCCCCACTTAAGTGTGTTTTGTTTATGTCCGTTTGTGTGAGGAACTCCTCCAGACTTACCGATAGAGCACAAGCTGGACATTGAGGGTAGATACCTCTATGTTCCATATATATGTATGTATAAAGGCATATATAAATTGATTAAGTAATAAACCTATATAGTCTAATGAATCAGACAACTGTTAATGGACACAATGCTATATACATAATGTGATGCGATTGTATTTCTATGGGGGTAGTATTGTGGCGTTAGTCTTTAGGACTGTGATCATATGTGTAGATATTTACCTTCTGATTACATGTGAGCTAGTTTCCTTTAATATTGTTATGCTCGCGTAGAGACAAAATCACATGCTTGGGATTAGGATGAAAATGCGTGTAGTATTACACTTAGATGAGGGGTGAGATACTTACTACATGTGAGAGCCGATGGGAGGTATGTAATGTGAATTGACTGCATTATTATCTATTTATTTTGTAAGTTAATTCTTAAAATTTTAGGTAACTGACCCAAATCATCAAAATTATATTCCAGGTTATCCTAGACATGAACAGCAGGGCTGACAGAGGATCAGACTTGCGATTACATTTGCTTAGCAGATTCATCTCCTTGATTCTAGCATAGGTTGCTACTCTCTTTTTAATTCAGTTTTTATTTTCCGAAGGTTATATGTTCATAAGTCCGAGACTGATATATTTCAATCATTTACTTCTAGTTATGTTTGGGACAGACATTTTAAGATTTATAGGAGTTGGGACTCATTCATTGTCATTATTATTTCATGTTACTTTAATATAAATTTAAATGTCAATTTTACGGTTTGATGCTAATAATGGTATGAATTGTTAAAAGAGCCTCATCTTCGATGTATTATGTTTAGACCACCTTTATATGGAAAATGGGAGTTGTTAAAGTTGGTATCAGAGCATCTAGGTTCTAACGTCCGTAGGATCTGTGTTGTGCTCGTTATGTTCTGTGTTGTGTTCTTTGATATGTAGAGCCTTATGTTTAGGAATTTCCATACTCTTTACGATGTGTTAGTCATATGAACCTTATTTGATTACATATGGAAAACACTCAATGTAGTAGACCACGACGTATTACCAATGAGGTTCCAGAGGATAGGGCTCAATAGGAGCCTCAGAGATACCCACAGCCATGACCAGTGCCACCCATGGTTACTCCACCATACATAGCTACCATAGTGATTCAGTAAGTCTCTACATCAATGGATTCCATGTTATCGTACTTTTAGAAATATTAGCATCCACCACCACTAATTCTCTACATTCGATGGTGCTACCTTTTAGTTAAAGGGCTCGGTTTGAGAGAGAGTCAGGGAGGCCTTCACTAAGGACCACCCACCAGAGTTTGCTGGGAGTACAGATATTTTAGTGGCAAGTTAGTTAAAGAAGGATATTTAAGACACTTGAGGATGGTTGAATGCATAATGATTCATAAGAAGATGTTATCCTCATTTCAAAATGTAGGAGCATCTCTACTGTGGAGTCTGTCACCACCCTGGAAGAAAGGGATAGGATGACCATTGAGGAGTTTTTGATAAACTATGAAGGAAAGTATTTTACTCCCACCATGAAGTTACAAATTAGTAGGAAATTCAAGGACTAAAAATAAGAGAGTCGTACCATAGCCATGTATGAGGAGGAGCTTACCGCACTGTTATTATTTGTTGAAAATGAGGTAAACATCAAAGAAAAGAAGATGGGAAAATTTGTGTCAGGGATAACTTGGCACATCATGAAATCCCTATTGGGGAACCCCAGATTTTACCACCTATAGATGGTGAATGACTCTTTATCGCGTTGTCTAGATCATCAATTATTCCATAAGAGTAAGGATGAGAAGAGATCCAACTCAGAGTCATCAAGCCAATAATGCAAGACAGGTAGGAATAATAATCAAGGATTCCATCAGTTTAAGGGGTCCCAACCATGAGATTAGTTTAAAAATCTTAGGGGTTTTGATTATCAAAACAATCAGGGCCAAAAGGGCCAGGGACAGCAGCCAAGGGGCCATCAGGGACAATGGCAATAGGGTCAAGGCCATCAGGGACAACAAAGGCAACCGTAGGAAAGGTTTTAATTTTATGATTACCATTACGTCTATGGAGAAAAGGGACACACGATAAAGAGGTTCCCTCGGGGAAATCGGGGGGGCATAGGAGCAAGGAGGTCAGCGTGGATATCAGGCACCTCAGGGGTAGCGTCAGCAGTTACCACCCACATTAGTGGTCATCATGCCAGCACTACTAGCTCCACCCGCCCCACCTAGAGGCAATAGCTGCAACTACAGTATGGGCGTGTGTATCATGTCGCACCTAGAGAAGTATCAACACCAGCACATGAAGTGGAGGATATGTTCCCTATTTTTGTGCAAGTAAGGTGCATTTTATTTTATATTGGTGCGTCACACTCATTTGTTAGTACTAGTTTTGCTCAGTCATTGATAATTATAGAGCTAGAGTCTGACATATTACTTTACATCGATTAAGTCGTGGATAGAGGGGCACCTATACGTTCCATTTTCATAGTTATAAGGATAGACATTGAGATACTTAGGTTCATGGTAGACTTACGTCTATTAGATATGTCAGAGTACAATGTTATCCTGAGGATGGATTGGCTAGCTATGTACATGAATTGTGTGTATTGTTATAGGAGGTCCATCGTCTTTTCCATTTAGAGGAAAGAAATTTACATGGTTATGATGTCGTCCCCGGAGGTAGGGTCGAGCACGGATTTATATTACATTGAGGAGGAGACTTCTGATGAGGTATTTGTTGCTTTAGACTTCATTTCGATTATTAGGGAGTTCTCAAATTTGTTTCAAGAGATATCAGGGTTACCACCAAGTAGGGAGAATAAGATTGTGATTGCCTTTATTTCGGGTACGAGACCCATCACCCGTGCACCGTGTCATACCCTCCTTTAGAGATTGGGTCAGGATTTCATTCGAAGGAATGCATCACCTTAGGGTGCTCCCATTCTATTCGTGAAGAAGAAGTATGGATCATTAAGATTATATATCGATTATTTGGAGTTGAACAAGGTCACTATATGAAACATTATTCGAAGCCCTGTATTGATGATTGGTTCAACCAGTTGAGGGGAACATTGTATTTTTTAAGATTGATTTGAGGCCGAGGTACCATCAGTTGAGGACTCAGGATCAGAATGTTCTAAAAACAACATTTTTTATGAGATGTGGGTCTTACGAGTTCATGGTTATGCCCTTTGCCCTAAACAATGCACTGGATGTGTTCATGGACCTGATGAATCGGGTGTTCAGGGACTTTTTAGATCAGCTATTATGTTCATAGATGACATATTTATTTACTCTTGGACCGCAAATGAGCACACATAATAATTACGAATAGTCTTTCAGACATTGCAAGGCCATCAGCTCTATGCCGAGTTCAAGAAATGTGAATTTTAGTTGAGGAATGTTCAGTTATTAGACGACGTTCTATCTGAGAGGGGGATATCAGTGGATCCAGGAAAAAAATCAATGGCAATAGAGTGGGGGCAGTCCACTATACCTACGGAGGTGCACAAGTTTTTGGGTTTGGCAGGGTACTAGCATCGATTCATTCATGGATTATAGAAGATAGCCAGTCCTCTAATGAATTTGATGCGAAAGGGTGTATTATTTATTTGGGATAATGCATATCAGGAAGCTTTTGACGGGTTAAAGGTCGGGTTGACTTCAGCTCTGGTACTCATTTTACCTCGTGGAGGAATAGACTATAAAGTCTTTACTGATGCGTCCTTGAGAGGACTTGGAGGTGTATTGATGCAGGAGGAGAGGCCGATAGCTTATGCTTCCCAAAAGATAAAGCCTCATGAGGGGAGTTACCCCACCCATGGTCTGGTGTTGGTAGCAGTAGTGTTTGAATTATGCATTTGAGGAATTATCTTTTAGGGAAGAAATTTTAGTGTTCATGGACCATAAAAGTCTACAGTATTTTTTCACAGGGAGGGAGTTGAACATGAGGCAGCATCGATGGTTTGAGATTGTGAAAGACTACCAGTTTGATATTCAGCATCATCTGAGCAAGACAAATGTAGTGGCTTATTCCTTGATGCGTAAATCGATAGTCGAGCTAGCAGTAGTGTGGAAGGTGAAGTGGGGTTCGCTTCATACGAACACTGAGTTATCAGGTGCTTTTATAGCAGTTCTTACCATCACACCTGAAATCATCATTTGGGTCGTGAAGACACGGAAGGGAGATCATACTTACTAGGAGAATGCTAGGCAGTTGTTGGCAAAGGGGGCAGGGCATTATTCGATTATTTCGGATAGAGTAATGACGTTCCACGGAAGGTTAGTAGAGCATGAAGATGAGGTATTATGATGAGCAGTTATGACTGAGAAACATGGGTCACATTTTTTGGTCCATCTAGGTGGGGATAAGATGTACCAGGACAAAAGGCGCTAGTATTGGTGGGTATGAATAAAGAAGGGCATAGCCATTTTGTGTTCAAGTATGCACATACTAAATGGTGAAGGTGGACTAATAGTGACCAGCAAGTTTTTTACAGCCTCTCGAGATTCCGATGTGAAAATAGGAGATAATTTAAGTGGACGTTATTACAGTGTTACCTATTTCACAGCCGGGACATAATGCCATCTGGGTGATCATTTACCGTTTGACGAAGGTGGCTTATTTCTTGCCAGTTCAAACAGACTACACTTCGGAGTAGTACACCAAGTTATTTCTTATAGAGATTGTGAAGTTGCGTAGTGTTTCACATAATATTGTGTAATATAGGGATAATAGGTTTGTGTCAAAATTTTGAAGAAGTTTCCAATAGGCATTAGGGGAAAAATTGAGGTTGAGTACCTCGTATCACCCATAGATGGATGGTCAGATAGAGAGGGTGAATCAAATATTGGAGGACATGTTGTGGATGTTATTTTTTACTTCAAATGTAGTTGTGATCAGTACTTACCATTGGTGGAGTTTCTTACAACAACAATTCCAATACACTATTGGTATGACACCTTTCGAGGAATTGTATGGACGCCTTGACGTTCGCCCTATTATTGGTTAAAACTGGGGGATAACAAGCTTCTCGAATCGGAGTTCATCCAGGACGCATCAAAGAAGGTGGAGACGACAGGGCTAGGATTTGAATTGCTGAGGATCAACAAAAGAGTTATGTTGATGTACGTAGGAGGCATTTAGATTTTGAGGTGCTGGCTCCCCGGTATGTGGGATCATTCCCTATTATTGAGAATATTGGTCCTATAGCGTATCGGTTAGCCTTACCAGGTCACTTGCAGAGGATTCAAGATGTTTTTGTATTTCGGCATTATGGAGATTCTTTATAAATGAAGTCTCTTATCAGCACATAGATCTTGACGAGATAGAATTCCATTCTGAATGAGTTACAAGGAGATACCTATAGCCATTTTGGAGCATAATGAGTGTAAACTTCATTCCAAAGTAGTTCCTTTAGTACTTATGTAGTGGGGACACCATAACGAGGATGAGTCAACGTTGGAGAGGGAGGACAACATGAGAGGTAAGTATTCGAAACTCTTTGATTCAGGTATGTTTCAAATTTTGAGGACAGAATTATGTTATTAGGAGGAGAATATAACAACCCTATATTTTATACCATTTAAATTGGTAGAATTAAAATAATTAAATTGCATGAATAAATTTCTTAAATGTGACTGTGCGTGATTTAATGATGTAATTATACCAAATGTGTGCATTAGTAGAATAACTAATTTTCATGCTACGTGAATTATTATTATCACGTGACTAGTATAACTAAAATGTGTAATTTATTTTAGACATTGTTTAAATACGTTTAGGAGTGATTTAGGATCCTTTTGTAGGCATTTTAAACATCTTAAGTTTGGCATCGATAATAGGTATACCCTTACGGGAGATTTTAGACAAATTCGAGTGTCATTCTGGGCTTATTTAAGGGCTCAGAATTGGGTATTAAGAGGAGACACTGGATTAAGGGTTTTAATATGATAATAAACCAACCTTATTAGGTATCCCATCCACTTCTAAGTTAATCTAGCAGCATTACACCTTCTGAGGGAAGTTATTAATCTTGAAGATGAAGAAAAGAGAAACAAAAGCTTAAGGAGGAGGCTTTTATCGTCTCTAAAGGCAAGAATTTTCTTGCGAAACTATTAATAATGTGTTTCTTAATTCATATGCATCTTTAGGGATGTTTAGAATTAGTTCATGTCTAGGAAATTAAAAACCTTAGTGACAAACCCGAAATTAATATTGTATAATTAGAGAAACAATCTATATGATAGGACTAATGTTTATTGCTAAATTTGAATCATGTATTGATCTTACTATTCTGTAAATCTAAGAGGAGAATTATGAACTTATTGGGTTTAGACAGATTATGATATTTATGACCCAATTGCTTGAATTATCGAGGAATATCATGTCAAGATTAGCTATAAACTCATGTAAACATATTTACTTTACTATGATATATTTATAGTTATTGAAATTATGTTGTATAATGTCTTAAAAATGATTATGGAGTTTTAGGGAAGAAACCTGTATTGAAAATTAACAAATATAGGCTCACTTCCAGAAGCAAGTCGATTCATCTCTAAGGGCGAATCGATTCGGCTCCTGGGGCTTTGGTCAGGGCTAAATCGTGAAAATGTTTGGGGGATTTTTACGAGCCCAAGTGAGGATATGGGAGGTTGCCCAAGTGAAGGGATATTTAATTAAAAATGGATTTGTGTCGTTATCTAATAAATGGTAATTTTAATAATGGACTAGAGAGTTCATATTCAAATAAGGATTAATAGTTTGAGAATTATGAAATCAAGTGGTGGTAGTCATAAGGATAATTAACTATACATATTGTATGATATATGTATGTAATTATATATTTCTTATGTGGACATACTTGTGTTCTTGGAAGGCCTATCGGTTGATGTTGCGTACGTGGTCGGACCGTGTACCACATGTCGACTAAGATGTGTTAGCCATAGTGTAGGTCGTTATTTTTTATTTAACGTTCAGGGGCACCGCTTCATGATGAGAGAATTGGGATGGACGAATCCATCTAGATACCCAGGGGTATGGGCTTGAGATGGTGTACTATGTAGTGATCACCCCACTTATGTATTTTGTTTACGTTCGTTTTGCGAAGGACTCCTCCAGACTTACCGATAGAGCATGAACTGGACACTAAAGGTAGAAGCCTTCATGTGCCATATATATATATTCTTATCAAGCAATGAACTATATAGTCTAATGAAGTAGACAATTGTTAATGGACACGATACTACATAAATACATAATGTGATGCGATTGTATCTCTGTGGGGGTAGTATTGTGGGTTAGTCTTTGGGACCGAATCACATGCTTGGGCTTGTGTTAGAAATGTGTAAAGTATTACAGTTAGATGAGGGGTGAGATACTTACTGCATGTGAAAGTCGATTGGCGGTATGTAATGTGAATTGACTTGATTGTTATCTATTGGTTTTATAAGTTAATTCTTGCAACTTTAAGGCATTGAGCTAAATTATCAAAATTATTTTATATGTTAGTTTGGACGGGAACAAAAGGGCTGACAAAGGGTCATACTTGCAGTAACATTTTCTTAGCGGATCCAGCTCCTTGATTCTAGCATAGGTTGCTACTCTCTTTTTATTTCGATTTTAATATTCCAGAGATTGTAATAGTATAAGCCCTAGACTTATTTATTTCAGTCCATTATTTCCAGTTATGTTTGGGACAGAGTTTTATGATTTATGTGAGTTTAGACTTATTCATTGTCAGTTATTATTTCATGTTGCTTTATTGTGCGTGGATGATTTAAATTAAAATGTCATTTTTACGGTTTGATTCTAATAATGGTATGAATTATTAGACGAGACCCATCTTCTGCGTATTATGTCTGGAAAACCGTTATGTGAAAGATGGGTGTTATTACAATCATTTCCACATACCATTGTTAACTAATAAACATCCTTCACAAGCTTATTTAATTCATTATTAAAATCATCAAACAAATCATTTTCATGTGAATATGAGATATCATGAAAAAATTAAAATATGAAACAAGAATATCTAAGAAGGTCAATTCTATAATAATAAGTGCAAACATAAGTCTCATGATGAACTATCTTATAATGACTCCGAGAACAACCTTCGACTTCCTTTGAATTTATTGAAGCTTGTAGAAAAAATCTTTCAAATGACCCTTTTTATTACAAATTGTACAAGTGTAAGATTGTGAAGGTGTAACACCCCGTATTTTTGTGCATTTAATATTTAATTAATTCGGGAATTTTAAATTACTTGTGTGTTGTAATTTTAATTGAATTAATTATGGCAATATATATATTTAAATATTAATCGGGGAGTGAATGATTAATGTTTAGGGAAATTTATTTACTAAGTGAATAGTAATAATTTAATTACGTCGTTTCGGGTATTAATGACGGAATATGCATTTATCACAGCCGGGAGTCGGTATAGACTAAATGGGGTGTGAGATAAGGATTTTTATAAATGAATTCGGATGTCAATTCTGAGTGCGCGGTTGAGTCCAGATGGGTCGAGATAGTTAGAAAAGAGTACCCGGGGGTAGCAATTGGGTCTCGGGATATTTTTGGGCATAGCCGGGCCCACACGGGATGAGTTGGGCCACTTTAATTAAGCCCATTAGGTGAAAAACGGGATTTGTGTTTTAAACCTAAACCTAAGAAAAGGAAAAGGAGCAGCCAACATTATTGTAACCTAGGGTTTGAGAGGGAGATTGGGGAAAAACAATCAAAAGGCAAATTGGAGGTTATTGGAGCCAAATTGAGGGACGGCAACAACGGATCAGACACTACAAACACTTTGAGGCAAGTGGTTAACTGTTTTGATTCGTATAAGCATGATAATCAATTCATACCATAGTGATGTGTGTATGAAAATCCGTTTTTGGGTGTAAATGGGTACAAATTGGGGTTTTGTTTTTGAAACACTTGAATGAGATTCAAAGTAAGATTTAGATGGGTGATTGATATCTGTATATGTATATATGATTTGAACGAAAATTTCAGAACATAAAAGAGTGGAAATTGAATCTGGAATTTGGGATTTAAAACAGATAACTAAGTTTTATGGTGTAAGACCCATTTCGAAAATTATGAGATAATTAGAGAAGTTGATTGTCTTAATGGTCTCTATGATTGGATAGGATGTGGATTAACCATGTGTAGATGATGGGATGATGTAATTAGAGGTTTAAATTCTGGTTTAGAAACCTTGAGGTTTGTTAATGGTGGAAAACAAGGGGGAGGCAGACCTGTAACGAAGGGGTCGATCGATCGATCGGGGGAATCGATCGATCGATGGTGGCAAATTCTGCCCAGTTCGGCCTGGGTGAGATATAAGGGGAAATTAATTTAGAAGTTAAATTTCCATACATTTATTGATAAATAATTGTGAAACAAATATTCCCAACAATTATGGGGAAAAGTAATTGGGACTAGGATGAATTTAGGTGAGGCATTTAATGGATAAAATTGAGAGACTTTATTCCAAAATAGTGAGGTACGGATCAAGTGAGTGAGTCCGGGTATGTTGGTAATTATAGGTAAATATAATTGGGAAATTATGGAAATAAATGTGCGACACATTGTGGGCGAAAAATGTGGGAAAGAAATTATGAGATGTAAAAATGGACCAAGTGAGTGAGTCCGGGTATGTTGGTAATGTGACACCAAAGTATTAAATTAATTATTGAGAGAGAGTAATTAATTTGGAGTCGGAACATAGACTCGGGAAATATCAAGTTACGGGCCAAGTAAGTGAGTCCGGGGATAATGGTTGAGTGACACCAAGTTATTAAATTAATAAGAGTGATAATTAATTTAAAAAGAGTCGGATTGTAGACTCGGGTAGGATTAAATTAATAAAGGTGTTAGTTAATTTAATTAAAGTCGGTTTGTAGACTCGGGTATGATTAAATTAATGGGTGGGATAATTATTTTAATCAGGATCGGATTGTAGACTAGTGAAGGGTACTTATTAATTAATGTGGTAATTAATTATATTAGAGTCGGACCACAGACTCGGAATTTGGGTTGATTAATTAATTTGTTAATTAATTATATTAGAGTCGGACCACAGACTCGGAATTTGGGTTGATTAATTAATTTGTTAATTAATTTAATTAGAGTCGGGCGATAGACTCGGGGAGGTATTAAATTAAAATGTGTGTCAATTAATTTAAGGAGAGTCGGACCATAGACTCAGGGAGAGTATTATATTAATTAAGGTGTGAATTAATTATATTAGAGTCGGACCATAGACTCGGGAAGAGGATAAGTTATTAAGTGAGAAAATTAACTACATTGAGTCGGGCCACAGACTCGGGAAATTACAGGCAGTGTACGGGATTTTGAGTACACGGTAAAGCCGCCGTTTATATTATATATATATACGGTATCGTGATAGTATATATATATATATGTGTATTTATTGTGCGTGATACTAAATATCAGTGATTAGATATTTATTTAAATTTATATACTCTATTGCTATCAAGGGAGGTTGTGCGATGAGGGTGAATCCCCTATCTTGAGGAGTAGGCGAGTATATCCCCAGGTCATAGCGTCCGGTATATATGGGTGAGAGATTTATCTCACTTTCAGGGAAGGAATATGACCGCCTCAACTTCGTTATTTTAGTCCAAGTTGGTGAGCGATTCTAACTTGGGGAAACTAGGTTTTGCGAGCACACCTAGTGAGATAGCATTTTAGAGGAAATCATCCGGTGAGGGTAAACTCGAAAGGATGGATATACGTATGATATATGTGTGGTTGTTAGTAAAGGTACGTATAATATGGTAGTAAATATTATATGTAGATGTTAATACAGTGTGTGATGTATTTACTTTATATAACTCAGGTTATAGTTATATGCAGTTAATTAATGGGAAATTAATTAAGTTAATTATTTGTGGAAATAATACAGTGGGTGATTTATTTACTATATATAACTCGTGATATGGTTATATGTTACTATTTACGAGGAATTAATTAAGTTGATTGTCAAATAACTTATAATTCAAAGAATCATTATACTCGGGTTAGAGTAGTATGACAAGGGAAGGTTATTCCAGGACTAGTTGGACGGGGTAGTACAACTAGGTGGGGTTAAGGTAACGGGTAGGTGTGCACAATAGTGGAGGGGTGAGAATGTCCACAAGGGAGTGCGACACTAACTTAAATATGAAGCGCATTCATGCATTTTAAATTACTGCAGTTAATTCACTTGCTAAATATTTTCAAAATATTTTGGGTTCTAACCCTTGCTATAAAACTATTTTCAAAACCTTTTAGGTGTCCAGCCACAGGGACGCCAGGATTGATATTCTATTCCATGGATACGGAGTTGCAGCATATGTGGATGCTAGTAGGAGTTTGGATTAGACGCATCATTTATTCATTCCTAGAGTAGGAATCTTGTATCAGTTTCAGTTTTATTTAGGGCTTGTCGCCCAGACTTCTCGGTACAGTTTTCAGGTGTAATATATTCAGGTGTTGAATATTTGTATTCGGATTATTTCTTTAGTGGACGGTGATTTATTTGGCATGTTGTGTAATTATGATTCAGTTTATTTTCATTCAGTTGTGTGAATGGTTTATATTTTAAATTCCGAATGTACTGTTTTGGTTTAATTTAAAAAGTTAAAATTGGCACCAGTTTTTGAAATACTAGGTGGTTAGTAAGTTTTAAAAAGTTTTCGACAGTGATGCTAAGGATGATCCAACTGGGATTCCTGTTTTAATTTGGTATAGGACTGATCACCCGGTATTTTATTAGGCGGGGTGTCACATATGGTATCAGAGCATCAGGTTCTAGTGTCCTTAGGATCTGTGCGGCTTTTCACGTTTCTGCTTGACAATCTTTGATATAGAGCCCTATTATAGGATTGTTGTATTCTCATACATATGCGCATATACGTTCTTCCGCGAAATTGATATTTGAGAGTGAACTCATACAAAATTCGATTCTCATTCCAGATGATGCCCAAGAGAGAGAGAGCAGCTAGGACAGCAGGGGGAGATGAGACGAAGGAGGCTCGTTAGGAGCAAGAGATACCGTAGCAACGGCCAGGGATGAATTTGGCGGCATAGGTCACTGAAATAGTGGCACAGGCAGTTGGAGCAACGGTGTTCACAACGGCAGGGTACTTTCCACGGTATCAGCCACAAGTGTTAGTGGCGTCGGATGTTCAGACTCACATAGGGTCATCGGGGTGGAAACAATAAAGAGAGGTTATTTTAGCGGGAACCCACCAGAGTTGCGAGGGGGTTCAGGTGTAGTACTAGCGTGTCAAGGAAGAGAGGATCCAGCGTCACCTACGCATAGGAGATTGCGATGGGGTGCGAAAGTAAATGCTAACCACTTGTAGTTAGTGGGAGCGATGCTACAGTGGTGGGACTCCATCACCACAGTTGAGGAAAGGAACACACTAGCTACTGCAGAGTTTTGGGTGCGGTTCAACCGCAAGTATTTTCCTTCAGCGGTTGAGACCAAAATGAGGAGAAAATTTTGTGACGTGACTCAAAGGGAGACCGTTCAGTGGCCGATTACGAGGAAGAATTCACTCGTTGGCAAAATTTGGTACCGGATGAGGTAAGCGAGGAAAAGAGAAAGAAAGCAAAGTTTATGGATGGGTTAGTCTGGAGAATCAGACAACATCTAATTGATAATTTCTCATTAGTAGATTATACTGATGTCATTAACTTAACACTCCGGCACTGTTGGGAATATTGCTTCCACGCGAAAGGAAGCGGGAAGGGAGTGGGGACTAACCGGTCGGATGAGGCAGAAGGGAATAATACCAGTGGGGTATCCCAGCAGTAGACTGGGGGAGATCAGGGGCAAGATTTCCGGCAATGAAATCATGCCAAGCAATCTAGAACTGGAGGCTATTGGCAGGATGGCCAGGAATTCCAACAAGGTTGGCATGGAAGGGATCAGTGGCAGGGTGAACATATTAGAAAGTGTTTCGTTTGTGGGAAAAGCGAGACACATGAAGAGATATTGCCTTAAGCGAGGCAGGGGTCAACTACAGGACGAGGTCCTGGATTTACAACCACTAAAGCAAATCACGGGTGCATTCGGGCAGGGAGAAGCTGCTCCGGAAATCGAGAACCAGCCGTTGCAGCTGGAGTATAGAAGTAATTATTTTACCCTAGGGGCATGGGGTATATTGTTGAGTGACAAAGAGGATGTCACAGTATAAGACTTATTTTTCACTAGAGTTCGCAGGTGAGTCGAACTTAGTGGGTGCGTTGGCGGTAGCAGCAATAGCATGTGGGTAAAATTTTCGTAGGGTAGCGGAGTTCCTTAGTGTTCTTCATGGGAGAGTGGAGGCGTACACTGAGTGATTGGTTGAATTATACGAGGAATTAATACTTTCCAGAATTATGGGAGTAGGGTTGATAATACTTTTTAAACATCGGCTGGATAGCGATGGAATTTAACTATTGTGGATAGTGGAGTTAAATTTTGGTGTCCGCGACACCAGGGTATGGTTGGTACTAGGTATCACCGGAGAGGGCGTATAGCCTATATATATGTGGGTATATATGTTGTATTAGGTGGTACAGTAGCACATAGTGAGGTTTTGTGTTCTCACATTTTATCCCGGTAAATGGGAATGTTTACTGTAGTGAATCAGGGTGGTTGAATTTATTTTGGAGCAAAGAGAGATAGCTCGGGGTTTATTTTGCGCAAGAACTAGTGGTAGTAAGGGCGCGGTATTTCAGGTTGTCTTCGGTAGCATAAGGGTAAGCGTATATTCTTTTGTGTTGAGAGATAAGTATTTATGGGGAGATAGTTGGACGTAGCATGGGTTGAGTACCCGGGCAGTAATTATATAAGTAAATATGTATATGTGTTATGACTACGGGTTCGAAGATTATACTACGGGTTATGAATAGCATAGTCGGGTAACTTTCATGCGGTAGAGCGCGGGGATAGGGTGTATGGGCACCCGGGTTAATTAAGGCAAAAACTTTTGTGCGGTTAAGCGCGGGTATAGGGTGTGTGGGCGCCCTGGTAAAGTTAAATGCATACTTGTGTAACGTATGGTTAGAATCGGATGGGATAGATAGCGGGCTTGGAAGCACTTGACTAGTGACTAATATGTAAATACTGGAACACTAGGTTCATCTTAATTTCGAGGACGAAATTCCTTTGTAAGGGGGGAAGTATGTAACACCCCGTATTTTTATGCATTTAATATTTAATTAATTCGGGAATTTTAAATTACTTGTGTGTTGTAATTTTAATTGAATTAATTATGGCAATATATATATTTAAATATTAATCGGGGAGTGAATGATTAATGTTTAGGGAAATTTATTTACTAAGTGAATAGTAATAATTTAATTACGTCATTTCGGGTATTAATGACGGAATATGCATTTATCACAGCCGGGAGTCGGTATAGACTAAATGGGGTGTGAGATAAGGATTTTTATAAATGAATTCGGATGTCAATTCTGAGTGCGCGGTTGAGTCCAGATGGGTCGAGATAGTCAGAAAAGAGTACCCGGGGGTAGCAATTGGGTCTCGGGATATTTTTGGGCATAGCCGGGCCCACACGGGGTGAGTTGGGCCACTTTAATTAATCCCATTAGGTGAAAAACGGGATTTGTGTTTTAAACCTAAACCTAAGAAAAGGAAAAGGAGCAGCCAACATTATTGTAACCTAGGGTTTGAGAGGGAGATTGGGGAAAAACAATCAAAAGGCAAATTGGAGGTTATTGGAGCCAAATTGAGGGACGGCAACAACGGATCAGACACTACAAACACTTTGAGGCAAGTGGTTAACTGTTTTGATTCGTATAAACATGATAATCAATTCATACCATAGTGATGTGTGTATGAAAATCCGTTTTTGGGTGTAAATGGGTACAAATTGGGGTTTTGTTTTTGAAACACTTGAATGAGATTCAAAGTAAGATTTAGATGGGTGATTGATATATGTATATGTATATATGATTTGAACGAAAATTTCAGAACATAAAAGAGTGGAAATTGAATCTGGAATTTGGGATTTAAAACAGATAACTAAGTTTTATGGTGTAAGACCCATTTCGAAAATTATGAGATAATTAGAGAAGTTGATTGTCTTAATGGTCTCTATGATTGGATAGGATGTGGATTAACCATGTGTAGATGATGGGATGATGTAATTAGAGGTTTAAATTCTGGTTTAGAAACCTTGAGGTTCGTTAATGGTGGAAAACAAGGGGGAGGCAGACCTATAACGAAGGGGTCGATCGATCGATCGGGGGAATCGATCGATCGATGGTGGCAAATTCTGCCCAGTTCGGCCTGGGTGAGATATAAGGGGAAATTAATTTAGAAGTTAAATTTCCATATATTTATTGATAAATAATTGTGAAACAAATATTCCCAGCAATTATGGGGGAAAGTAATTGGGACTAGGATGAATTTAGGTGAGGCATTTAATGGATAAAATTGAGAGACTTTATTCCAAAATAGTGAGGTACGGATCAAGTGAGTGAGTCCGGGTATGTTGGTAATTATAGGTAAATATAATTGGGAAATTATGGAAATAAATGTGCGACACATTGTGGGCGAAAAATGTGGGAAAGAAATTATGAGATGTAAAAATGGACCAAGTGAGTGAGTCCGGGTATGTTGGTAATGTGACACCAAAGTATTAAATTAATAATTGAGAGAGAGTAATTAATTTGGAGTCGGAACATAGACTCGGGAAATATCAAGTTACAGGCCAAGTAAGTGAGTCCAGGGACAATGGTTGAGTGACACCAAGTTATTAAATTAATAAGAGTGATAATTAATTTAAAAAGAGTCGGATTGTAGACTCGGGTAGGATTAAATTAATAAAGGTGTTAATTAATTTAATTAAAGTCGGTTTGTAGACTCGGGTATGATTAAATTAATGGGTGGGATAATTATTTTAATCAGGATCGGATTGTAGACTAGTGAAGGGTACTTATTAATTAATGTGGTAATTAATTATATTAGAGTCGGACCACAGACTCGGAATTTGGGTTGATTAATTAATTTGTTAATTAATTATATTAGAGTCGGACCACAGACTCGGAATTTGGGTTGATTAATTAATTTGTTAATTAATTTAATTAGAGTCGGGCGATAGACTCGGGGAGGTATTAAATTAAAATGTGTGTCAATTAATTTAAGGAGAGTCGGACCATAGACTCAGGGAGAGTATTATATTAATTAAGGTGTGAATTAATTATATTAGAGTCGGACCATAGACTCGGGAAGAGGATAAGTTATTAAGTGAGAAAATTAACTACATTGAGTCGGGCCACAGACTCGGGAAATTACAGGCAGTGTACGGGATTTTGAGTACACGGTAAAGCCGCCGTTTATATTATATATATATACGGTATCGTGATAGTATATATATATATACGTGTATTTATTGTGCGTGATACTAAATATCAGTGATTAGATATTTATTTAAATTTATATACTCTAATGCTATCAAGGGAGGTTGCGCGATGAGGGTGAATCCCCTAGCTTGAGGAGTAGGGCGAGTATATCCCCAGGTCATAGCGTCCGGTATATATGGGTGAGAGATTTATCTCACTTTCAGGGAAGGAATATGACTGCCTCCACTTCGTTATTTTAGTCCAAGTTGGTGAGCGATTCTAACTTGGGGAAACTAGGTTTTGCGAGCACACCTAGTGATATAGCATTTTAGAGGAAATCATCCGGTGAGGGTAAACTCGGAAGGATGGATATACGTATGATATATGTGTGGTTGTTAGTAAAGGTACGTATAATATGGTAGTAAATATTATATGTAGATGTTAATACAGTGTGTGATGTATTTACTTTATATAACTCAGGTTATAGTTATATGCAGTTAATTAATGGGAAATTAATTAAGTTAATTATTTGTGGAAATAATACAGTGGGTGATGTATTTACTATATATAACTCGTGATATGGTTATATGTTACTATTTACGGGGAATTAATTAAGTTGATTGTGAAATAACTTATAATTCAAAGAATCATTATACTCGGGTTAGAGTAGTATGACAAGGGAAGGTTATTCCAGGACTAGTTGGACGGGGTAGTACAACTAGGTGGGGTTAAGGTAACGGGTAGGTGTGCACAATAGTGGAGGGGTGAGAATGTCCACAAGGGAGTGCGACACTAACTTAAATATGAAGCGCATTCATGCATTTTAAATTACTGCAGTTAATTCACTTGCTAAATATTTTCAAAATATTTTGGGTTCTAACCCTTGCTATAAAACTATTTTCAAAACCTTTTAGGTGTCCAGCCACAGGGACGCCAGGATTGATATTCTATTCCAGGGATACGGAGTTGCAGCATATGTGGATGCTAGCAGGAGTTTGGATTAGACGCATCATTTATTCATTCCTAGAGTAGGAATCTTGTATCAGTTTCAATTTTATTTAGGGCTTGTCGCCCAGACTTCTCGGTACAGTTTTCAGGTGTAATTTATTCAGGTGTTAAATATTTGTATTCGGATTATTTCTTTAGTGGCCGGTGATTTATTCGGCATGTTGTGTAATTGTGATTTAGTTTATTTTCATTCAGTTGTGTGAATGGTTTATATTTTAAATTCCGCATGTACTGTTTTGGTTTAATTTAAAAAGTTAAAATTGGCACCAGTTTTTGGAATACTAGGTGGTTAGTAAGTTTTAAAAAGTTTTCGACAGTGATGCTAAGGATGATCCAACTGGGATTCCTATTTTAATTTGGTATAGGACTGATCACCCGGTATTTTATTAGGCGGGGTGTCACAGATGGTATCAGAGCATCAGGTTCTAGTGTCCTTAGGATCTGTGCGGCTTTTCACGTTTCTGCTTGACAATCTTTGATATAGAGCCCTATTATAGGATTGTTGTATTATCATACGTATGCACATATACGTTCTTCCGCGAAATTGATATTTGAGAGTGAACTCATACAAAATTCGATTCTCATTCCAGATGATGCCCAAGAGAGAGAGAGCAGCTAGGACAGCAGGGGGAGATGAGACGAAGGAGGCTCGTTAGGAGCAAGAGATACCGTAGCAACGGCCAGGGATGAATTTGGCAGCATAGGTCACTGAAATAGTGGCACAGGCAGTTGGAGCAACGGTGGTCACAACGGCAGGGTACTTTCCACGGTATCAGCCACAAGTGTTAGTGGCGTCGGATGTTCAGACTCACACAGGGTCGTCGGGGTGGAAACAATAAAGAGAGGTTATTTTAGCGGGAACCCACCAGAGTTGCGAGGGGGTTCAGGTGTAGTACTAGCGTGTCAAGGAAGAGAGGATCCAGCGTCACCTACGCATAGGAGATTGCGATGGGGTGCGAAAGTAAATGCTAACCACTTGTAGTTAGTGGGAGCGATGCTACAGTGGTGGGAGTCGATCATCACAGTTGAGGAAAGGAACACACTAGCTACTGCAGAGTTTTGGGTGCGGTTCGACCGCAAGTATTTTCCTTCAGCGGTTGAGACCAAAATGAGGAGAAAATTTTGTGACGTGACTCAAAGGGAGACCGTTCAGTGGCCGATTACGAGGAAGAATTCACTCGTTGGCAAAATTTGGTACCGGATGAGGTAAGCGAGGAAAAGAGAAAGAAAGCAAAGTTTATGGATGGGTTAGTCTGGAGAATCAGACAACATCTAATTGATAATTTTGCATTAGTAGATTATACTGATGCCATTAACGTAACACTCCGGCACTGTTGGGAATATCGCTTCCACGCGAAAGGAAGCGGGAAGGGAGTGGGGACTAACCGGTCGGATGAGGCAGAAGGGAATAATACCAGTGGGGTATCCCAGCAGCAGACTAGGGGAGATCAGGGGCAGGATTTCCGGCAATGAAATCATGCCAAGCGATCTAGAACTGGAGGCTATTGGCGAGATGGCCAGGAATTCCAACAAGGTTGGCATGGAAGGGATCAGTGGCAGGGTGAACATATTAGAAAGTGTTTCGTTTGTGGGAAAAGCGAGACACATGAAAATATATTGCCTTAAGCGAGGCAGGGGTCAACTACAGGACGAGGTACTGGATTTACAACCACTAAAGCAAATCACGGGTGCATTCGGGCAGGGAGAAGCTGCTCCGGAAATCGAGAACCAGCCGTTGCAGCTGGAGTATAGAAGTAATTATTTTACCCTAGGGGCATGGGGTATATTGTTGAGTGACAAAGAGGATGTCACAGTATAAGACTTATTTTTCACTAGATAGACTTTTTCATTCTTGTCAAACCTAACAGCATCCACATTTGTACTTTTAACGAATAAGACTTTCTCCTTAAGCTTTTTTTAGTTCGAAATATCTTTTCCTTTATTATCGATATAAACTTTCTTTTTCATTATTTTTCTTTTCATGTACAAAATACATAGTATCATTTGAAGGAGGATCAAAAGGATCAAAATCTATTCCCTTAACACCATTTGGAATCATTAATTTCTCAAAAATCATTTTATTCCTTTTATCCAAACGATTCTCTAAAGCAAGTTTGACTTTTAAAGTACTTTTCAATTCACTCTTAAGAGCAATAATTTCCTTTTTATAATCATATTCCTTGAGTTCAAACTTTTTTTGCTCAATTTCAAGTTCATTTCACGTAAATCCCCTTTAACTTTCTCAAAAGACAAGTTTTTCTCATTAACTCTTTTTAACTCACATTTGAGTTATAAAATCATCTCGTCTTTCTCTTTCAAAGAAACACTTTCCTCTTCATAAACTTTTATCTTGTTTCTCATTTTAGTGTTTTACTTTTTCAGTTTAAGTGACTCATGAAATAATTTGTTATAAACATGATTGATTTCGCTCAACTCTTCAACATCACCTCCAGCATTATCCTTGTGACTATTCGCATAACTACACTTCTTAGACGTTAGTGAAGTGTTTCTATCTCGTGAGATACATGGTTAAGTGACCAAGTTATCAATATTAACATCTAGAGCATACATTTTGAACAAATCCATGAAAGCACACAAATAGGCACAAACTAGCGAACACATAAACAAGGATTTAACTCTAGCACGTTAATGATGACAAAAATTGAGCACCAAAGCTATGATACCAATTTACAATATTGTGTAAATGATTAAAATAAAACCTATAGGGGGTGAATAGGTTTGTTGACTCAATTTTCCCAAATTTTAGGTTTTCAAAAATTTCTTTCAAATTTTTAAATCCTTAGAACAAAACTATACCAACAGTTTTGTTAAAAACACACATACAAGTAAATCAAATAGATCTAGGTGATAATGCTTAAACTAACACACATAAGTCAAATTTTAAACTAACATAAGTAATCCAAACAACTTGATGTGAAGTGTGTGTGATCAAGTGTGTTAGACAGTAAGAAAAACAAACACAAGCAAACCATAAGACGGATTTTATGAGAAAAAAAACCCCATCTAGGGGTCAAAAAGCCTCAGACGCGCTGAATTTCCATTTTTACTTGAAAAGGAAATTTTACAAAGATAAAAAATATACCTCTCATACAAACACAATTTCTTAAATACCTATGAACCTTGAACTCTCCCCCTAGTAAACAGAAACCCAAGCTCCCCGGATCCAGTGAAGAACTTAGGTCTTCCTCGAAGTCATGCTCTAATTCCTCGAATGAATCAAAGAACCTCTAATTTTAGATTACAGAGTGCTTGATCATAGAAACCCAAAAATAGATGTAACTTTGGCTAGATTTGTTAATTAGATTCACTCAAAAACTCCTCACAAAAGTGTACATCTCATTCTAGATCTAAAAACATTTTAATCTATTAATTAATTTTGAATTTTTGTTTAGAGAGAGAAATAAAGTCTCACAAATTCGAAAATCTCATCAGATGCGATATTTTAGAATGAGGGAAAAGTCTCTCTTTCAAATAGAGGGAAATAAGGATATGTGGAGAAAAATGTAAAAATATGGCACCATTGTGTGCACGGTTTGATCTGGCCGTTCACACGATATTTTCCAGTATGGACATCATTACGAATCCATGCGCACTAACATAAAACTCAGTCATGCAAACAAATGCATTTTGTAGCCTTGTGAACATCTATAAAATAAAATCCCTTCAGGAACTCTTTAAAAATGTTTTCTCTAAAACTAACCTTGAACCAATAACTAAAACAAACACACCACTCGAAGAAGTTATTTTTCAAAAAAAAACTTTACAAAAATTCAATAAATTTATAAAACACATGAGTGTGTGCAATTAGTCAAAATTTAATCAAGCTTTCGTAAAAGGATTTAGTCTTCACATGCAACAATGGAAGGCTTCAATGATCGATGATGCGTGATCTTTAATCTCCATAGTTCATCTAACCTAAACTAAACAGAACCTTACTCATAACGAATCACGTTTATAAGACTTGATTGACTCAAATGTTTTGACACGGGAAATAGACAACATAAAACCTATACAAAATCTACATTTTTAGTACTTACTTATTTTAGATTTTCTGTGAATACTTTGTCCGGTCTCATGAATTGTGCTATGTATAGAAACACACTAATAACGTACAACTTTGGTGTTTCTGGACCAAACTTAACAATACACTAATAGCATACAAATATGCTACTTTTGGACCAAAGTTATATTTATCATCCTCTTTAGAACGATATAATTATTTTGATATCCAGAGACCGTAAATAATGGGTATACAAAAATGGTGTGCTTAATATATGTTAAAGCATTCCAGTACTTGCCAATCCATTTGACTTATGGATCAGTGTTTAATAAAAAATGTGATGGATTTGCAGGTCGAAAAAATAACTAGTTACCCTATGGTCCTTCATTTTTGAATGAATTTCTCATTTTTATTGAGGTCTTCAGGAGCACATCCTTTTAAAGATGTTTTTATAATCTCAAATTGGTATATTTGATTATTTCCATATCATTCCTTAGACGAGTATTTGCTAAGGCAGTTTTACATATATCTATCTGGATTGCCTTACGTTATACAATGAACGTCTTAGTGTAATTGAGTTCATACTCCTTGTTTTTTTCATCGGGAAAAGAAAATCCTTCTGGTATCTTCATATGTATTCTTTATCTATATACCATGTAAATAAAAAGTTATAATATTCATGAGTCTCATATATGCTATATTTGAAAAACTGCTAAGCGAGTCAGATATTTAAAAAATATTTAAGACCGTAACAGGATGATATGTTTGAATATTATCAATATTCAGTTTCTCTATGAAACCTTGTACTACACATTGTGCATTTTTTAGTGATTTTCTCACTTCACTTTCTTATTAAAAAAACATTTGTAACCTTCACATGTTAACATCTTATGGGGGGTGTACTATAGGTTAGCATACTCCACGAATACTAAGAGTTTCAAATTATGCCATCATGGCATTTTCTCCTTTTGGTCAATATATTCATTGTCAACGTTCACTTATAGTACGTGGAATTGTAGTATCATTGCACTTTGATTTTCATGTATCTACAACATACACAATTATGCCATCGATGATCATCTTTAGTGATCCAACCATTCTATTGTATATGTATAAAACATAGATATCTCATTTGATATTAAGGGATTTATAGTCATTTTGGGGACTTGTGCCTTTTTCATTTATAATAACCTCTTCTGGGGTTTTAGAGAAAGTGGATCTTTTGTTCATAACATCTTATTTAGCGTTATGTATAACCTCTTCAGGAGCATTATTCGAGTATGATTTTATTTTGACCTCCACTATAAGGGAGTCAAGTAATTAGGAGCTATAGGTTTCCCATGCTCCTGGTGTGTAAAAAAAAGTTAATTTATCACCAAATTTATTTTGTCCTATAGGGACAATGATTTTGAAAACCACATTTGCATCTAGTCCACGTGATTGCATATAACATTCTAATTTTTGTAATAATTTGATGTTGCAATATCGTTTTCACTTCATTTTTGGATGGGGCGACATGGAGGATTAAATGAGATAAAGTGAAAGTATTCTATGATAATTCTCGTCGTTCTTCATAAACAGATCTTCCTTCAGGAACGTTTTGTACTTCAAGTACGTTCTTCCCTCCCCCTAACGGCGAAAAGAGTGTCTCATCAAAATAAAATTTTGCAAAATAGGTGATAAACACTATGTTTTTCAATGGTTAAATATAAGAAATATAAAGGGTGAATAATAACCAATATATACATACCCTTGTGGTAACACTAGTTATCAAAGATTTTGTAAAATAAATGTACGCATCTATAAAAATCATAAACATCTTTAAAGAGGTTAAGATATCATCTTGAATCATAAATGATTATGACAAACCACTACGGTTACAAAAATGTTCACCGTATAAAGTATTTGAACCGTAGAGCTTTAGGCTTATGATAAAAACAAATTTTACAACAATAAATATTGTATTATATGACCCACTGAATAGTGCAATTGTAGTTTTTGAGTGTAAATTCTAACTTCCATCACTTGAAGTAATAAAAATATTAGATATTTCTAATTTTAATATGGTACCCATGTATTCTGATGCCCAAAAAACTAAGTGATTTTAGTTGAAACTTACTTTCATCTAAGTCATTGCATATGAATGAGAAGGTATTAGGTGATAACACCACGTAAACTTTTTTGAATCCTTCAATAATTTTAGCATCATCATCTATGGTTGAATCCTTAACTATATTACTTACCAAGCTTAATAAAAAGTTTGTTTTTTCATAATAGTATAGGTTATTCATTGTATATCATACACGTCATCTTGATAATTCATAGTTGCCAATTATAAGAGTGAAAAGTGAAGTGCATGAACTGAGATCAAATATTTTTGCACAATAATGTAGTAATTTATTTTATGAGATAATGATTATGAGATATTCAAAAATGGGTTCGATAAAAAAAATAAACGAATATTCGAATGCTTAATAATTGCTAAAGAATTTTAGAGTATATAGTAGAGATCTTCATGTTTATGAATACTCAACTAAAGGCATGCATTTTAAAATAAAATAAAAACATGTTTGAGGCATGTTTAGGTCTATTAACAATCACAAATCGTGAATTGCATATCATGATGTACAATTAAGCTTAAGGAAAATAAAATTTAACAATATGGATTTGAAATCAAAATATGAAATTAAAGATCGAAAAATTATTTAAATAGAGTTAGAACTTCGGGTTCTTAACTAATGGATTGAAACTTCACGTTCTTGTTTAGAGGTTATAGACTTTGGGCTCAAGGGTAACTGAGAAACTTTAGGCTTTCGATACATAGGTTAGAGAATAAACATGTATGTTACTTCAGGATTAGCCTAATATTGATTCAGTTTTTCTAAATTATGTAACAAATAAAATGTAATACCCCGTATTTTTGGCTATATTTATTTTTGGGATTAATTAATTAAATGAGAATTAATTGGGAATTAATCCGGATAAAATAGTAGCGAGATGTGAGTTGGTATTTGACTATACTGAGTATATATGATGTTATATGAATATTGAATTATGAAATTTGTCGTGAGATTGATATACGGCAATTTGGTCATTTTATTGGGACGCGTGTGACAGTCGCGTCAGGATATAATTATTTTATTTATAAAAGTGAATTTAAATTCTATTAACCGTATGGTCGTTTTGAGTGCGCCAACGCGTCCAGAAGGGTCGAGATAGTCAGAAAACACTAGCCAGGAGTTTAGTTTGGGTCCCGGGGTATTTTTAGGCCATACCGGCAACATAAAGGGTGTTTTGGTAATTTCGTATTTTTGGGAAATTTAAAGTGACGAAAATTAGTGAAGTAAATCTGATGTGGGTTAGACCCACTAAACCCACTAACCAACCCTTAATGACCCAATAAGCTACGGAGGTTATTAGATTAGGTTTCCAATATTTTCCCAAAAGAAAACCCTAGCCACCATAGCTATTGGAGAAGAAGCTTGGAGAAAGAGAGAGAGAGGGAATTCTGCAGAAAGAGAGAGGAAATCGTCATCAAAATCAGAGATAAACTCGAGGCAAGTGACTTAATTCCATTTAATTTCAGAGAATGTTCCTTCCATGTTAGATAATTCAAATTTATGTTTGTTCTTGGAAGATAATGAAAAACCCATGAGTTTGGAAGTAGAATACTAAATTTTGATGAAAGGATGGCATGTAGAATCATATTTAGAGGACTAATCTGATGTTGATATATCTTGTAAGACACAAAAACGGATTTAATTGGATAAATTAAGGATCTAAAAATTTTAGGGTTCATGTTCTTGAAAAATTGGGGAAAAGTGTAGAGACTTGTGATTTAATGATGTTTAGGACGAATTAATTCCTTAAAACATGTTAGGAGGTGACTTTAATATGTTTAGGATGAATTAGAGACTCTAAAACGTTGTTGGGACGAACTTTAGAAGAGGTTTGAGGTATTAAAATGGATGAAAAACGAGATTGGAGAAAATCTGGGCCGAAACTGGTCCCTCGTTAGAAGACCTCTCCAGGTCGTTCGAACGAGCTCGTTCGAACGAGCTCGTTCGAACGAGCTTCTAATGAGTTGACCAGTCGCTTCTAACGAAAGGGAATTTCGTTCGATAACTTCGTTCGAACGAGATATCGTTAGAAGGTGCAGTTCGTTCGAACGAACTGAAATCTCGTTCGAACAGCCTCGTTCGAACGAGACTTCTAACGAGCTGGCAGTTTAGGCCTTTTTGGCCTGTTTTGATTTTGGGAGTCCCGTAAACTTGTTCGAGGATAGAGATAACATTCCTTTGATGATATATTGATAGATTTGGGACATTTGAGTTATTATGAGGAGTAAATTATATACAAGTGATTTAAATAATGGTTAATATGGGATTGAGACGTGAGTGTTTACCGCGACGTGAGAATAAATTATGGCGCGTGTAAATATGGACAGGGATTATATAAGTTGTATATATATTAGATTGGTACGAGATTGAGATAAGTACTACAATTATACTACGGGATTACTAAGATGTGTGCTTACTTAGTATTGGTATATGAATTGTGTGTATGACATACCTACCATACTTGCTATCATGGGAGGTTTGCGTTCGCTTAGGGCCCTCTAATCCTTGTGTTGCCCGGATTTAGACTGGTTACCTCGATGAACATAGGTCAGAGAAAGACTTATTGGGATGTTAATAAGTCCGCTGATCGTGGGAGAGTAGGTATGTGCGTGACCCATGTGATGTGACTGTGTTCGCCTCCATTATTTGTGATGTTGTTATCTGCGAACTATTCCTGAGAGATTCGGAATATGTGATCCTTATGTACGTGATGTACCGGGATGGATAGCAGAGTATGTGTGCACCGCAGCTTAGTCTCGGGGTGCTTATATTGTATATTTATGTTGTGGAAAATATACGCTTAATAAACTGGGAACTTTCATATGGTATTGTGTGTAACTATGGAATAACATAGAGGGCTAATCTATAACGAGTTGTATTACTTTTGTATGAGAACCTGAATTTACGTTAAGCACCTATTTAACTGAGATCGTTATAATGTTAATGGGAACCGAGTAATAAGGGTAGAACCTATGACAGTCTAGCTAGATATGATGTCACATAGCTAGCGGTTAGATGGGTACTTACGTTAGGAGTGCACAGTTAGACGAGAGGTGAGAATTCCATGTGAGTGCACGTCCTAACATGTACTTTGCATTTAATGTTTTAAATGTTTTTAAAGCACTTGCAGGTTTTTAAAATATCTCCACATTCGGGCTCTGACCCGTTTGCTTTCAAATCTATTTTTTGTAAATCCATTTTAGGTGCCCAGCCACAAGGACACCATGCATAGGATACTCATTCAGGTGACAAGCTGTAGCTGTTTGTGGAAGCTACAGGGATTTGCTTTTAGACGCTTCTATCATTTGGATTCCATATTCAGTATTCTTAAGTTTTAGGGCATGTTGCCCAGTTCCATTAGAGTTACTTTTCCATTACAGTTTTCAGACTTTGGCATGTATTGATTCAGTATTCAGTTTAATTATTTCAGTTTGTGGATTTGTAGTGAGGAGTTTTCCTCCAGACTTTATTTATATTATGTGATGGTTATTCTATTTACTTCGGTATGGTGAATGGTGTTATTATTCTTCATTTCACTTGTTGCATGTTAATCAGACTTTAATTAAAATTTGGCAACTTACTTTTTAAATACTAGGTGGTTAGTAATAAAAAAAATGTTTTCGACAGTGATGCTATTAGCTGAGCCAACTTGGCATTTTGAATTAATTTAATAAAGGAGTAGCTACACGGTATTCAATTAGTCGGGGTGTCACATAAAATAAAAGGTTAAGAATATGTTAGGAATCATTACAATAATTATGACTAATATTTTGTTTGAAAAGTAATGAGAACTTAAGGTTCTCAATATAGTATTTTTGAACTTCGGACAATTCTGAAGTTCAAGTTTTTTTGATTGCATCATGTTTATAAGTTGATCCAAGATTGTAGAACTTCATATTTCATTTAATGTTATATCTACATAAATCTTCAAGTTCATATAAACTATAACGTTCAAAACTTAGGACTTCATAACCTAAATTAAAATAATTCACAAAGCTTCGAATGTGAATTATGTAAAATATAGTACTTTCACTTTTATATTTATCAATAGCAAAGAAAAATTAAAACATGTCAACTTTATTTAAGAACTTTAAGTTTTATCGTTTGTGTATAAGAAATTCTAGTTATGCACAAATAGTTGAACTTGAGGTTCAATGTTGTTAACGTCCAAACATATCAAATTCTCAATCTTTTTATATCAAAACTTCAGGTTTAATTAGGGGTAAATGTGTTAAAGAAACTTTCGAAAAAGTGCCAAAAATATATCATCTCCGACCGATGATCAAACAAATCTTTAGATAACTGAGGAATTATAATTGCTTTTCACTCTCTACACATTCCCAAGAATCCAATTCATAGTAAATGAATGGAATGCGAAAAGTGTTATTATTAAATACCATAAAAATGTAATATAATATTCTAACGAATCGAAAGTTCAAAAGACAAAGTTTTAATGATAAAATAATTAATAGGATAGTTAAAGGGGCATTTCATCATTAAAAGAGTATTTAATAAGATATTACAATTAATAAAAAATGAAAAGACTAGAAGTTGAAAAGTTGCGATTTAATATCTAATTTATTCTGAAACTAATTCTCATAAAAAATATATTTCGAGCTTCAGGTCCAAATTATAAATTATTATTTTATGAAATTGCAATATGCATAGCCTATTATATAAATAATCAAAAACTCCAAGTTTTGATTTAGGGTATATTTTTTGGAGTTTCAAATCTAAATATTTTTAAATAACATGAATGCTTCAGGCCTCACATTTTCAACTATAATTAGGGAAACTATATCCTTATTACAAATAATAATTTTTGAACTTCTGGTCACAAGAATGACTATAGATCTACATATCGCAAATTATGATAATTGGAGGTCTTATGGTTTACACCCTTTTTATTAGACAATCAAAACTTCAGATTAGATTTGATTGTATTATATTTTCTTTGGTACTTTAGGTTCGAATAATTCGAAAATTTCAATTTCCAAATTTGAATGATTATTGAAAAAATTCATGTCTCTATTGTAAATAAACTAGTGAACTTCAGGTTCCAAATTAAAATATTTAAAGATTTTTAAGTCTCATTATTGTGTAATTTTAGAACTTCAACCCCCAAACCAAATTACTACATGGGAACTGCATGTCCCAAATCTAAAATTAATTAAGAACTCAAGGCCCCAATTATAATTACAAAGGGAACTTAGGGTCCCAACTTTATATAATAATTAGGAACTTCCGGCCCTAATAAAAAATTGAAAAATTCTTTATTCGAAATCTTAATTTAATTATAAATGATAAACAAACATGGGAGTCATGAATAAAATTTTAAAAATTTATTTGTCTAACTATAAAAATGCAAAGTTTTAGGATTGAAATGGGTCAATATGAAAATAATAAAAGTTTGACAAATGAACCCTTAGCAACCCAAAATAATAGGCTCAATATGTAAATATGTAATTCAAAAATAAATATAAATTATAATTAATAAAATAAATGTCATAAATATTTAGTTAAATTCCTTATATTTACTTAGTATGTATGTAGAAGAACATGAAAACGTATCACCTTCTGAGGACAGAACTCGAAAAGATGCTTATAATTTTTTACATCTCACAAAGCCCCAAATAAATACATATATATATACATATACATATATATATATATATATATATATGTGTGTGTGTGTGTGTGTGTGTGTGTGTGTGTGTGTGTGTGTGTGTGTGTGTGTATTCAAATTTTCATCACTGACAAATAACCAATAAAGATTTGTTTTCCTTTGATTTTGGAAACACCAAAGTCGAGATATGACAAAGCTCCACCAAATACATGAGAATGAAGAAAATTGAATTGGGATTGGTGGAAATAAGGGAATAAAATATATGAAAGCTTTTATGTTGATAACGTGTTGTAAAATAAAAGACGGAGAGAATTTTATTGATGGAAGAAACATTTTATCCCGTTTTTATATTAATACTTAATAGGTATAATCCCTATTATAGTACAAAGTAAAACATCCCAAAAGACCCCTTCATAAATGTGGGATACAAGTGGACATCCATTAATATATATATTTTATAACAACATTCGAAAGTTTGGAAATATCCACAACATATTTTCATTTCACAAGTTGAGCTAAATTTACTTCGTTCTTTAGAGTATTATACCATTAATGAGTTATTTCATTCAAATAAAGGAATAGTTGTTGTGCTTAGAACTTCATTCAAGTTTTTATACGGTGTAAAATTAATTGTATCTTCTAGGCAAGTAGTGTCTTAGTTGCGAGATCTTCAAAAAGGGTATAGTGACCTTCGGTTGCTCATGATCACTTTGGTAAGGAAAGGCAAAGTAGCCTTGTTAGTAGTGATTATAAATAGGTATATTTGTTCGGACGCAAAGAATAGTTAGGTAATAACGTTCCTAAGTACCACTTCGAGTGTGGGTGTAAGCTGAGGTTAAACCATGTAAAAACTCTTAGTATATAATTTACTTTATCTATATATTGTGACTAATATAAAAATTCTTTGCATAATCATATAGATACATGTTCACACATATATACTTTTTCTCACATACATAGTGTAATACCCCGTAATTTTATCGATATTTATTTAAGGGATTAATTAAATTAAATGGGAATTAATTGGGAATTAATCCGGATATAAATACTAACGAGGTGTGGGTTGGTATTTGATTATGATGTTAAAATTTATTATTTCCGAGTATGTATGGTAATACATGTGTATTGATGATGTTTAAATTAAGTTGAGAAATTTAGTTGGGACGCGCATGTCAGCCGCGTTAGGAACGTAATTAATTGAAGTAAAAAGTGAATTTTATTTTTATCAACCGAATGGTCATTTTGAGTGCGCCAACGTGTCCGGAAGGGTCGAAGTAGTCGAAAAACACTACCCGAAGGTTTAGTTTGGGTCCCGGGGCATTTTTAGGCCATACCGGCAACCCAAAAGGGTTGTTTAGTAATTTTAAAAATAAAGGAATTAAAACCCACGAAAATTAGAGTTTATATTTATAATTTTAAAGGGTCCACTAAGGCCATTACCAGAAAAAGTTAAGAGAGTGGGCTACGGGAGTTTTGAGAGAAGTTGGAGAGAAGTTACAAGAGCCAAGACCAAGCCATCACCATCCTTGGGAGAAATTCTGTAGAGAGGGAGAAGAGAATCAACTTTCAATCTTTCAACATCGAGCTAGAACATAAGGCAAGTGGTTTAATTACATTAATTTCAAGCGAATGTTTCTTCCATGCTTAGAATTGAAATATTTGTCTTATATTTGGGTGTTTTATGAAAAAACCATGAAATTGGAAGTAGAATTCATAATATGATATAGGGATTGCATGTAGAATGTTATTGGATGAATGTCATATACAAACTACAACTTTTGATGATGTAACAACGGATTTATAAGGAGAAATTGTAGACATTAAATTATGGGTTCATATTCATAGGGTTTGGGGTAAAATTTGGGGATTTATGATAATTATATGTTGTTTAGGAATGATCTGACCCCAAAAATCTGTTAAGAAACGACCTAAGAGGGTGTAGTGAAGTTTAAGAACATTAAAATACTATTTGGATGATCTTAGGATGAGTTTAGAGAAGAGAAAAATGAAGTAAAAAATTTCTGAGTTCGAACTGCCATCTCGTTAGAAGACCTACCGAGGTCGTTCGAACGACCTCGTTCAAACGAGTTTCTAACGAGATGACAGTATCCCTTCTAACGAGTTGGTATTTCGTTCGAAGCCCTTCATTCGAACGACCTCGTTCGAACGAGACTTCTAACAAGTTGACAGAATGGCCTTTTTGGCCTGATTTGATTTCAAACGTTCCGTAGACTTATTTAATTGGAGTATTAACCTTCCTTTATTGATTAGTGGGTATAATTATGAGAATTGGGTACGTTGAGGAGTAGAACCTAGAACCTTATAATAAAATCGGATGTCAATTGAGGAGTAGGAAACGAATACCTAATTACGACGTGAGAAGGATTGATAATGTTAATATACAAATCGGGGGCTCATAATCGTATAATATTAAATGACGGTATAAGAACGAGATGTATACCTATATTAATAATACGACACATCTAAGATGTACAAATGCTTAGTATATGTGATTTTATATGTATAACATACCTACCATACTTGCTATTATGGGAGGTTTGCATTCGATTAGGGCCATCTAATCTTTGTGTGCCTACGGGGGGATTTAGATTGGTACCTTGAGGGCATAGATCAGAGAAGGACTTATTGAGAAGTTAATAAGTCTGCTGATCATGGGAGCGTAGGTATGTGCGTGACCCATGTGATGTGAACTATGTTCGCCTCCATTTTGTGTGATTGTTGTTATCTGAAATCGATTCCTGAGAGATTCGGAATGCGTGGTTCTTATGTACGTGATGTACCGGGATTTGATAGCAGAGTATGTGTGCACCGCAGCTTAGTCTCGGGGTGCTAGTAATGTATATTTATGATGAGAATAATATACTGTTAATTGAAATGAATTGTCATGTTTAAATGTGAGTATAATTATAGCAACGTTCTGTAAAGATAAAATGGATGATCTCTAGTAATTAGTATTACTAATAATGGGAAACCAAGTATAAATGTAAAACTCTTTATTTAAATGAAGATGTTGGAATTAAACCGTGAATCATATAGTAATGTTAGGTATTATGATTGGACTAGTTAGATATGGGAATAACTAGAATTGGGTACGGGTACGTTAGGAGTGCACAAATAGTCGAGAGGTGAGTATTTCATGTGAGAGCACGTTCTAATATGTATTTTGCATTCATTGTTTTACTATCATTAAAACACTTGCTATATTTTTAAACTGTTTTCCACAATCGGGCTCTGACCCGTTTGCTTTCAAATATATTTTCTTGTAAAAACCTTTTAGGTGCCCAGCCACAAGGATACCAACCATAGGAGTTCCATTCAGATGACGTACTGTAGCTGCTATGGAAGTTACAGGATCTTGTCAGCAGACGCCTCCACTTTCGATCTTGACTTTATTAGTAGATTTCTTCATTAGTTGGGCATGTCGCCCCATTTCTTTTAGAAACATTTTATCTATTCGGTTTATTTCAGTTTCGGGTTGTAATCAATTATAATTCAAACTTAGTATTTGTTATTCCTGTATTTGGTTTGTTGTAAGGAGTATTCTTGCAGACTCATCATTATTTTATGGTTATACTATTGTCATTTCATTGTGGTAGTTATGTTAGTATTTCTTATCTACTTGCATGTTAATCCGATTTAATTAAAATTGACAACTCACTTTTTAACTATTAGGTGGTTAGTAATTGCTAAAATGTTTTCGACAGTGATGCTATGAACTGAACCAACTTGGCATTTTGTATTAATTTAACAAAGGAGTAGCTACCCGGTATTTAATTATTCGGGGTGTCACACATAGTTGATTATCCAATTCATTGCATTTCCTTTTGCACAATTTGATTTAGACATACACCCCCACCCCACCCACCTACCCGGGGTATTTTATGGATCAATAGTTGGAATAATATACTCTAACGCACAACCCAATCAAAATATGGCCTAGTACATTGCAACAAGTTTGACATTGTGAAATGCAATAAACCAACATCTAAAATCATAAAGAGCGTTCAAGTGAAAAGTAAGCCACAAGTGTATTTTAAGTGTTTCCTTTACATTAACTATTTCATTGACGAAGTTGTTATTATTACCATATGCAATAAGAAACTTGCGAATTGCTTCAAATTATTCGTAGATTTGTATCAAAATCTACGAGTTTAGGAGAATTTTTTTCTTTAATTTTAAGGGTTATTTTGTGATTAGGGTCCACTAATTTTTATTGTGCGGACAGGGGGTCCACTGGTTTGGGTATTAGATGGTTTGGTCCAAAATAAACAAAGGTTGTAGTAGAGAACTTTTGTAGCTTTTTTAGCCATTTTCAACTAAAATGGTTATTTTATCCCTGAATACATTTATATACATCAATTTTGGGGTTAATTATACTTTACCCTCATTTTCACTGTACCACCCAAACATTCATTTTCCAGACTTAACCTCATCAACTTATTAAAACACTTTAAGTCACTCCTTAACCCTAACAATGGTAAGTTTTTGGACAAAAATTTGATCATGTTCATGGCACATAAGGGTGTTTTTGTTTGACCCATTATTAAAGGGTATTTTCATAAATCAATGTACAAGCAGTGTTATCCCCAAGCCTTCTCTCTCCCCTTCTCTTTATCTTCCTCTTCACCGCCTCTCTCTATTCCTCTTTTTATCCCTACGCCATTGATGGTGATGGATATTATAGAGGGCTCCAACCAAACCCGATAAATTTTAGATCTAAAAAACTTGACGCTCTATTCACTGGCCTTAAATTTCAAAATTTTGGGGATGACATCCTCTATGTTCATCCACTGACTAGATAGAGGACCATCACATTGGGGTTGGGTTGGCGGATACATTTTCCACATTGAAAATATAACTTTTTTGTCGTGTATGGAGTCATGAAAAGTCTCCTATCAATAATAGAATAATAGCACGTCCTATTTGGTAATGAAAATATTTTTTCTGATGGCTAAAAATTTTTGAGGTTTCAAATTCAAAATATTGTTTTGGAGAGTTATGAACAATAGGAATATGAAGTTGGGATAGATGAGTGGTAAATTTCTTACTAAATAGTATGTACAAAAAAATTTAAATATAGCATTTGAAATACAACCCTTGTTTTGGCAGTAAAAAATTTGTCACCTGAAAAAAATACATAATTGTCGAAACACTTTATTTGCATTCGACGCTGGGATTTGGTAGCAGGTACAAATCAATCCACGCATCAAATTGGCTTCCGTGAAAGTAAAATATGCCCAACATTTTAGACTAGTCTTATACCACACACTCATAAGAAATAAATGCCAAAGTAAAAATCAATGACGATTCCAATCAAATTCCCAGCTCCCCACACGAATTATGACACCAGTTAATAAATCGCACAAACATATAAACAGATTGCATTACAACAAGGGTTCACTTAAAGGCACCCTAATTTTTTCTTCCAAACACTACAACAGAACCATATCTTATTATAAACACCAAAAAAAAGGGCACCCCGCTAATCAGAGGGTATATAACATTTTTCATTTCAGCTCATTTTCGTTCTTCTTTTTCTCTCTAACTTCTCGTTCTCTCTTCAAACCAACCCTAACCCTAAACCCTATCACGCATCCTCCACTTCTCTCCAATAATAAAAATAGCATCCCACCACCATCACCAAAACGTTAACCCCAATTTTGTTCTTTTCTCAAAAACAAACATAATAAACAATATTATATGAGTTTTTCAACTTAAAATAATTAATAATGGAAAACTAAAACCATAATATACCCCTAAAAACTCGAAAAAGCATACACCTATCAGAAAATGGCCACCTCGATACATCCGGTGACCCATCACCTAATGTATCCCCTTATTATTTTATTGAGTTTTTTGGGTATGTTAGGGCTTTAATTAGTTTTTTTTGGCTAGTTTAATTGGGAAAACTTTTTAATATCATCTATATAGTTTAGTTTTTCAAAAAATAAGGTTATAGTGGTGGTTATGGTGACTAATGGTGAATAGAGATAGAGAGAGAGGGGGAACGAGAGGTGGTTGTCATTGTTAGTGGTGGAGAGGTGGGGTATAGAGTGGTGGTGGTGAAGTTAGGGTTGAAGTAGAGGGTTGAAACAATATTTTTTTGTATATTGTGTGGGTTGAAAGTAAACTATAAGTTTTTTAGGGGCATGACTACTATTGTTTAGACTTTAGAAATGATGTCGTCACTTTTGAGTGTTATTAGTGAAATAATCTTTGACTTTTTCTGTTGAGTTTGGTAGAAAAATTGGGTGCCTTTATCAGCATTCGAACAACAATTACCAATTAAGAAACATGTAAAATGAACTACGAATTTTTTTCAAAACTATGCAACTTGTGCTTGTATAGAGAAGTTCCAAAAACAATTACGTATTGAACTTATAGTATGTCTACACAATGGAAAATATGCAATGATATAGCACTACACCAAAACACCCAAATTGTCTTAAATTTTCGGCAATGGTTTATCACGATCAAGTACCGTGATAAAAAAACACTCATTTTTAATCATGTCCTTGACCGTGACAAGGTCATGACAAAGATTGTTATCATGGTCCTTGTCACAGTTAAGGACCTTGACAAGACCGTGATAATTCCTACTCACCGAAACCCAAAAATAAAACCCTTTTTACTCCCCCCCCCCCCCCCCCCTCTTTTTCCTTTTCTCTTTTCTCTCTCTTCAACTCAACTCTCTATCTCTCTCTCTCCTATGTCAAAAACCTCCATTTTCCTCACACAAAAAGGTATGGTATATATATATATATATATATGTGTGTGTGTGTGTGTGTGTGTGTGTGTGAGTGTGTGTGTGTGTGTGTGTGTGTGTGTGTGTGTGTGTGTGTGTAGTTTTTCAATATGGGTCACAAGGTAGTTGTATATACATGTGCAAAAACTAAGTTTTAACATTCAAATCAATCTTCATTAGAATGTGAATGTTTTACTATGATATTTATTTGGACTTATTATAATGTAATTGTTTGAATTAGTTGTATATGGATGTATGACCTTGATATTGGTTGGAAACAATTTATGCAGAAACTAGGTTTGAACATAAATCATATTATTGATTACAATGTGAATATTTGACTTTGATATTTGTTTGGTCGTTGTAAAATAGCTGAATATACAAATGTATCCTTGAAATTGGTTGGAAACCATTTGTACAAAAACTAGGTTTGAAAATTAAAGCCATTCTTCATTAGAATGTGAATATTTGACTTTGATATTTGTTTGGCATTTATTATAATGTGTTCGATTGTTGTAAATGTAATCATTTTGGTTAAAACAAATAATTTGTGGGTTTATTTAAGAATGTGAAGGATTTTGGGATTTGGGCTGAAAATGACAAAGAACATAATGAGCGTTATTTGATATTTTGTACCATTATTCAAATGAACATGGGTTTTGAAAGTTGGATTTGATTAAGTTATGATGTAGAACTAAAACCAATTCGATAGGTATATGTGGCTCAGGGTTTCAACATGATAGTGTCATGGGCCTCACAAAACACATTGTTATTAACGCATACTTGTTAGTAGTTATCACGGGGGTTTTGTTAAGTCGTTGTTAAGTTGATGTTGGATCCTCATTTATTAAATTTTCAGTTAGGTTGTTAATTCGTTAGTTGTTAGGCCGTTGTTGATTTGCTCTTGTGTCTGATTCAACTAATGATTTAACTATCTCATTTGTTTACACATGCTAGATAACGATTCGTACAAGTTGTTACGGGGTATTCTCTATACAAAGAGTGGATGGGGGAGACAAACAGACTCGGGAATGTGTATTGTATCACTGCTAACAAGTTTGTAAAATTCGCAAAGAGGTGTCTCACTAGTGAAGAGTTTGCATGTCCTTGTACTTATTGTAGAAATGGTAAACTGTTTGAGTGATAAACAGTTGAACTTTATTGGCTTTAATGGGATAGGGAGGCAACATGATTAACGGGTGTGAATTTTTCAAGACGAAATACATCGTGCCTTTGTTCCCAAAGAACCTCCCGTACAACCGTCAAGTAGAATAGCAGTGGAATTACAGGAGAATGATGTAGAGCATAATATCTTAGATGATATAATAGACAATGATTGGAGTTCATGTGGTGAACGACACTGATAATTCTGATATGGAAGAAAATTTATCTTATGGTTAAAGTTCCAGTGCTCATGGCAATGTTGGGATAAACCTTGAGGATGACTACCTAAGTTTGAAAGTCAAATAGACTCAAACATTATACCCTATTTGAGAAAAAGAACAGAAAACTTTTTATGCCATGCTTGGTTTACATAGTTTGGAGATTCGTTTTGGTTTGTCTAGAAATAGCATGATTGGAATCTTAAACTAGGTGAAGGGTTTGCTCCCCAAACAAAACACGCTACCAAATAACTATTTGAGTATGAAGAACAGTTTGAAAGGTTTGGAAATAAAGTATAAATCAATTCATTCTTGCAAGTATAATTGCATACTATACCAGGAGTACCAAAATCCTTAGATATGTGCTCGAGCGTGGTTCTAATGATAAGATAGGCACACTTTCAAAATTGCGTCACAAAATATTGAAATATTTTCTCGTTAGTCCCCAGTTGAAGAGAATTTTCACAGTACCTTAGACATCGGAGTTAGTGACTTGACATGCTAGAGCAAAAGTAGAGGATAATAACATGCATAATCCTATTGACTCAACCATTTGGAAAAGCATAAATTTTGATTACCCAAAGTTCACCAACAAAAATATAATATTCATTTGCAAATATCAACATATAGGTTCAATTCATTTAGCAATTTAAGCACCAATCCTCATTGATCTTAGCATCCCTAAATCTCTTTCCTTCGTTGTTCATGAGATCAAAATTTTCAATATTTCCTTTATTGATACTTGGGCCAAATGAACCAAGTGACAACATTGATTTTTACTTGGCACCATTGATAGAATAATTGAATGAGTTGTGGGTAGCGTAATTAAACAATACCTTAAATCTAAAAAAAATCACATTCTGCAATTTGTATATCAAATGAGTTGGATTGGTTTTATGATATATAAATTCGTATATCGCAAATGAGTATTTCCATTTGATTTGTGTTATATATTATATTATAATCTACTAAATTCTATTTTTTGTATAATGCGTCTACATCTGATGCAGGTGGCCATTGTACCCGAGGGCGAAGCGGGGGGACGAGGGTTCACCAAATAAAAAACTATTTACTTTTAACATGATTGAATGCATCATTCAGAATACGATAGCTTTTATGATGATCTCCTCGAAATTAATGAAAGCAATAATTGGACTCGGGTGCGAGAATTGGAGGAATATGCTCGAGGAGCTAAAGATGGTCATTTAAGGGACGCTAGAGGTATTAATTTCTCAATATTTATATTAAATATATTACTTTCATTTAAAATTTTATTATATGTTTGTAGAATGATAATTTAATAAATTTCTTATATTGTATGTTTGTTGGACTGAAAAATTTGACTTGCCCCCCGAATAGCGTGATAATGTCTTGGTCGTTATACAAGAGTATTAGAAGACATGGAAGAAGAATATACACAGTAGCTATCTCGAGAATGAACAAGAGATCATATTGAAATGAAGAGACCATGTCCGGGATAAGGAGCAGGATATGTTGGCCAATTGGAAAAAATTTGGACTTTGAGACTTTAAATATCCAGTTAGCCAGCCGAGAGTCACTGAGGACTAATCAGGAAAAGAAAGTGGATTTGCACTACTCCGGACGGACGTCTTACATGGAGGTGGAGAATAACATGGTAAATAAATTAGTTTATATAGGTCACATTTTATTTAATGTTCAGATGAAATTTTCATGATTAATTTAATTTGTCTAGGAGTTTGGGAGCGACTCGGGGGAAAGACACATAGGATCGACTCCTATGTACATGTTCTGCTGAAGAAGGGGCGGCTGCTAATTTGCAGGTTACTGAGACTCTGGTGAGTTAGAATTTAAATTATTTGTCAATTCCAGTAATTTATTAATATTCGTTTTCAATATTAATGACGTGATTTATACTATTTCAAGAGAGGTTTAATGGGGTACACAACGGCCAGAGAAATGCTGACAAGGCATCTCTAAGTACGTATGCACTGAGCCAACTACTGGGCCTCAATAGAAAAGGTCGTACTCAGTTTGTCGGCTCGCGGATAGGAAAGTTGAAGTTGATGGGGATTGGTTACGGCCAAAGCACCCTATCTTTAAAGGTTGACATGTACAAATTGGAGACGAACTTGAAGTTGGATAATCTCCAACACACCGTGAATCATATGTTTGAGTGGGTCAAACAGAAGCTCGGATGTGGGAGCAAGGATAAGGAGTAGGGGAATGTTAAAGGAAAGGTTAAGGAGAAGGTTGGCGAGGAGATCGCTACTTCATCCCTCTCACCGAAGGCGGTAGACTCATCATCACCTTATGACTTATACTTTACCCCCGACCCCACTATCTCGATAACATATTAGACGGATGGGTAAAGAATCTACATTCGTGACACACGTGGAGGAGCACAGATTCTAGAGACAGAATGATGATTATGCCACTACGGGTACCTTAGTGCAATGTGACCCATTATAGCCTTACGAGTTCTAGGTCAAATTTATTCAGGTGTTATCAAGGAAAGAGGACAAGGTCTTGTAGATGAACGAGTGGGTGTTCGAGATCTCGACGGCATGGTGGGTCATATATCATTTAGACGACTTTTCTTTTAGATCCAATATAAGCTCTTGTATTTTATGACTTATTTGATATGTTGTAATTAAACTTATTTTTTTATGTAATTTGATTAGGGATGATATTCTATTTTCTCTCTTCTCCTTCAAACTTTCTTTGAGCAAGCAAACCCTACCTTAAGCAAGCAAATAATGTCTTATAAAGATATTTCTCCCTCTAAGGTCATGGACCCTACACCCCTTTCTTCCGTTGGGCCTCATATCTCACTTCTTCCCGTGGTGAAGCCGAAAACTGAGCCCTCGATTCACCTTCCTAGTGGATCAATTCCACCTGGCACATAGGTGATGAGTTTTGAAGGGGTTTTCAACCCTGATTTTGTTGGTGGAGCTCACTATTCTTCACGACTAACTGATCACGACCTGTCCGAGTTTCGAAAGACTTACAAAATTCTGGAGAATGTCATTCGGAGGGATGCAAAGCCTAATGAGAGGGATTACTCCATGGTGGCCAACCATGTATGTTTTAATGAGCGCCTCCTCCAATATGGATCCAAATTCCTCTCGCCTTTTCATGTGGTCAGAATCTTGAAAGCTAACGACATAGCCCCTTCTCAACTGGTGGCCAACTCGTGAAGAACTTTGATGTCTATGGTCTTGGCCTGTAAGGAACCCCATTCTAGTTCTTCAAGCTATATAGGGTTCAGGAGTAGAGCAAACCCACCGATAAGGGTCTGAGATATCTATACCTTAGGCCAAACATTGTAACCTTTGGGAAGGACAAGCATAACGCCCCCAAATACTGGAGGGAAATATTATTCTTTATTGGGATAGCTTAGGCCACCCAAGATCCTGCTGAGCCCATTGGTTGTCCCACTCTTTGTTGTGCCCCTCCGTCAGTAGGTAAATTGAAGTTTTACTTATGTTTCATCGCTTGAATTAACATCCACTTTAAAATTTGAAATTTTTATTTGCCTTTTGCAGTGGTTCCTAAGCCTACGATATCGGAGTTGGATAGGATTACTGAGACTCTGAAGTTGGCCTCTACCCCCTTCGAGATCCTCGTTACTTACAGATGCCTTTTTAACTGGAGACTAGGATTTGAGTCTAAGCCTCTGACCTTTGTGGGAGTTCCTGAAGCTCCTAAGATCACTGTGGGTCCCACGCTGGAGGTAAGCCTTATGGCTTGGCTTCTTGGAAGAGGAGGGTTGCATCTGAAGTCCTAGCAGAGATTCCCGAGGATTCAAAAGGCAAGGATGACTAGACCAAGGGTAAGACCGACTCTACGAAGATTCAAGGGTTCTCTACTTCAGCTAATGAGCCCACTCTGTTTTTTGACTACTCCCCTTGTAATTAGCTTTTCTCCTTTTCTTTTTGCCTTCTTCATTAATTCTTTGATGGTTTGACCTTTGTTTGATTCATCGGGTGAATAAGAGAGGAATGGAGGATCCTCACTAAGGTCGTGATTAACAAAAAAAAAAAGAACCAAAACTACCAAATGATTCAAGTTCGGTGCTCTGGTGGACATCCGATTCCTGAGGTCAAGCTAGTGGAGGAGGTCAACCTGGGCTGGCCCTAGTGAAGGCTCAGGTTTGGAGGTTGATAAAACCCTACCCTTACTCCAAGAAAAATTGAGAGTAGGTGGGACTTTTAGGGTAACCCGGGGAGATCCTTGTATTCCAAGGGACATGAATTCTTGGTCTCAAATAAAGAATTTGTAATGAATGTGGTGCCCCTTCGAGGGAGGGGATTTTGCAAGGGGCGATTGAGGTGCCCAGTTCGAAAGAGAGGAAGGGCTACTTGAGGCCTCCCTCAGTTTTGGAAATAGACCCTTATGCCTCATCAGTGGATGCCCTTCATGCATTGGCAAAGACACATAGTTTTGACATAGTGGCCACTCTAAGGGGCATAGATACTCATTCCAATGCAAAGGAGTTGGTCCCATTGACGGGCAAGGTCCTTGCACATTTTCCTGACTTATTCCTTAACATTTTCAAATTATGTTCATTTTCTGCATATATTTTTCTCTTATAGGCTAGGTACCTAACAGAAGCTCTCTTAGTTGATGCTTTTAACGGTATTAAAACATGGAAAAAGGCTAATGACATGGCCAGAAGTTGGGACCTCACTTGGCACCATTTGGATCGAATGATCAATGGTCAGAAGCTACAGATGCAGGCTCTTGAGAGGGAGAGAGATACCTTGAAGACCCAGATGTCTTCCTTGGAACATGAGAAGCTTTTAAACGAGAGGACCCTCGGAAATAATGCCTCTTTGTTGGCTACTTATCAGGAATCTTTAACCAAGGTTGAGGAGCTACGTGCCTTGACCGGGTTGAGCTCATAGTGACGGAAGAGGCTCTTCAAGTTCAGAAATCTAAGCTTCAAGGATTTAAGGATAGACTCTTTCGACTTGATGGTGAGGTGGATCTCTTAATGCAGAAAGTCAAAAACTTTTTTGACGAGAAGGAGCAGCAGACCTATCAAGGTCAAGAGCTACAAAAGAGTCATGTTGAGGTCTTGGTTAAGCATAAAGAGCTTCAGGGACAGATTCGCACCTCTGTGCAGAGCCAGCTAGATGCCTATCAGGAGTTTGAGGTCTTTAAAATGTACCTCTTCCAGAACTTCAGCGCTGGCTTCGAAGTTTGTAAGGCTAAGGTTCAGGCATTGTTACCTGAAGTGGATGCTTCTGGACTGTTCCTGAATCCCCGCGTTTAGAAGAGAAGATCTCTTATGATGATGGAGGCAGCGCTGAAGGTGGCCAAAAGGATGAAACCAATAAAGCGACCTCTGTCTCTCTGCCCTCAACCGGTGAAGCCTATGTAGACCCCCAAACCTTAAGCCTTGAAAGGCTTATATGTAAGCTTCTTTTTGTAAACTGTTGATTAGCCATGGGTCGTTTGAATGGAATCTTTCATTCTTGTACCCTTTAACGAAAGCGTATTTTTTGAATGGAATTGTGTTGTTCTTCAACATTTACTTTTACTTGATTTACTTTCTGCGTTACCAAGGAATTTTTATGTTCTCTTCATATTCCTGAGGTTTGCTCAAAATGTGGTACACCATTAACCCCCAAGATTGCTTGGTAAAGCGAAACAAATGGAGATCCAAATTGTTGGAGCAACCCTAAGGGTCCTAAGACCTAAAGCCATACACTTTTTGAAGTTTCTAAAGTTGAGACAGATTCTATAATAGGTCCTTGGACTATAGAACCATAAAACACTTGATACTTACACTTTATAGGATCGAAAGCCCATAATTTTTGTACAAACACTTAGCCCCAAAAAAAAATTTAGGCAAAAATGTTCAAAAATCAAATTTGTAAAGGGTCCTGAGACTTTAGACTTAAAATCTGGACTTAAATGTTTGAAACATAAAGCCCTTATAAGGGTCCTAAAACATCCGGACTTAGTAAAATCGTAACCTGAAGTTCCACAAAGGGTTATAATACCTCTGAACTAGATAAATTTGAATTGTGAAACCTTATAAAGGTCCTAAGACCTCCGAACTTGGGAAAAGATTGTAACCTAAAGTCCCACAAAAGGTCATAAGACCTCTTAACTTAGGTAAGTTTGAAATCCGAAGTCCTTATAAGGGTCCTAAGACTTCGAACTTAGAAGAGATTTGAAATTTTGAAGTCCTTGTAATGGTCGGAGACTTCCGAACTGAAAAAATTTGGAATCTAACGTCTTTATGAGGGTCTGGGACCTCCGGACTTTGGGCCTTTCACCCTCGCTCTGTTAAAAACTGAAAATTTGGACAATTTTTTGTATTTCTATACCTAGCCCCAAAAAAAAAATTAATACATAAGTTTTTCTTAAATGTTTTCAAAAATTAAGTCTGATGGGCGCAAGGTTCACGTGTTTCTTGTTTGTTTGAAGTATAACTCCATGGTAAAGAAAAGATATTGATGTAAGGAAATGGGCTATTCATAAATCCTTAAACCTTAGCATATTTAGAATTATCAATGAAAATCTCAATAATTTCGTCTTTTACGTGTTGTAGACCTTTTACTATGCTTTTAGGGTTGTTTAAACCTGAGGGACTGTAGTATTTTGGGGTGAGAATACCTTTGACTGTTAGTCTTAAGCTAAGGCTAAAATCCATGTAACTTGAATGTCTGGTCCTGAGACCTTGGTTTAAACCTAGAACAACTCCTTTTTGGGCCCTTGGACCTTAGTTTAAGTTTTGAGCCAAGGATGAAGTCCTTACAACTCGATGTGTTTTTAGAGCCGAGGTTGAAATCCTCGTATCTCTTAAAGAATACAGATATTGAGTACATCATGAGTAACAAAAAGTTTCTTTTTTCATTTAAGCAACAGACTACTTGGTTTATAATTGTTCTAGAGGTGGCATACATATCTTGGGGTTTCTTCTACCTTCATTTGGGCTTCTAGTCATTGGGAAAATTTCCCTTGTCTTGTGAGGTAGTTATACCCAAACTCATCAGCTTTATGCCCAGGCTTTCTAGAGGGAGCTCAGATATTGATGGTGATGGAGGTAAGAGTGAGACCTCAGAGATTTTCCTAGAGCTTTGTCGAGGCCTATGCTAAGCCCTACGGAGCGCTGAGGGACTTCTTTTTGTCCTTCATGGAAGTTATGTTGCACTCCCGAGCTTTTTCTAGTCTCCAAAGACCTATTCCACTCGACAGGAGGTTGGGAACCTCATCATCAGCGTGCGGCTTGAGATCACAGTGTCTAAGTCATCGAGAGATGGTCCGCCTATGATGACATTGTAGGTTGAGGGGAGGTCCGCCAGCATAAGATTGTTCCAAACGATTGTGCAGTAATCCTTGGAACTAATGGTGAGGGGGAAATAACATATCCCATGGAATAGGTTTGTTCTTCGTTGAACCCAATGAGGGGGTTAGTGGTTGATTGCATGTGCATTGCACCAAGGCCCATGGCTTCAAATGCGTCTAAGAACGTTATGTTTGTGGAGCTTCCCGTATCATGGTTGCATGTGCATTGCGCCAAAGCCCATGGCTTCAAATGCGTCTAAGAATGTGATATTTGTGGAGCTTCCCGTATCAATCAGGATCCCCTTATGTTGGCATTTCTCATAATTGGTGTGATCACAAAAGGAACATCATGAGGTATTTTCACCCTCATGAGTTCAGCTTCTGGGAAGACCATCATTAGGACCTCCGTAGGGGCGTGATGTGGTAAATACATGATTGACTTGAAGCCCTTCGTACTAGAGGCCCCTGGGTGGGCCTTTTTTATTGTGGAAGATATCCCACCTTTGAAAAAGCCTATGAAAATGCATTGGACATCAATCAGAGGAACATCATCTTTGTTCTTGTTGTTGTTCTTGTTCTTGTTGTTGTGTTGACTTCAGCTGCATCTTTGGCCACAAATTCTTTAAGGTAGCCCCTCGTTGTCACCCCCTCGATGGCTTCCTTCAGTTAGAAGCAGTCATTTGTATAGTGTCCATGATCTCTGTGGAATCGACAATACTTAGACTTTTCCCTTTTGTCATCCCCAATCCTCATACGCTTTGGCTGAGGCAAGATGTCTTGAGTTTATGTGGCTGGAATGACCTCTTCAACTGTAGTTATGAGAGGCGTGAAGTGCTTGGCCTATTGAGGTTCACTTTTCTTAGGCCCGACATTCTTATATTTGGCCTTAGTTACTCCTGAGGTCTCCCCATGGCGGGAGAAAACGACTTTTCTATTTCCCTGCGAGGGAGAGGCTATGGCATGCCTTGCTGAGATAGCATCATCTGCATTCATATACTTCTGAGCTCTTTGTAATAGCTCAGTCATGGACTTTGGAGGCTTCTTGCTAGAGGACATAAGCAGATCTTTCGAGGTCAGGCCTAAGATGAAAGAGGCTACACAGATTGTGTCATTTAGGTTATCAACTTTTAGAGCCTCCTGGTTGAACCTCTTCACTTATTCCCTGAGGGACTCTCCAACCTTTTTTTTGGAGTGGAGGAGGGAAGTGACATGCTTCCTCATTTTTTGTGCTCCAATAAAATGACTAACAAAAGATCTTACCAACTATGTGAAGCTTGTAACGGTCCTTAGTTTGAGCTTGCCAAACCAGTTCGTAGTTGTTCCCCTCAAACTAGCAGGGAAAGATCACAATACCTCATCTGGGGTATCTAGAAGGAGCATCAGCGACCTGTAAGTTTCCAAGTGATCGGTGGGGTCCTTGGACCCATTGAATGGTTCAATATTAGGCATCTTCTACTTTGGGGGAAGAGCATACTGTTAAACATCATTGGAGAATGGATACAACGTTTTTTCGAGGGCTAACTCAATGGTGTTGGGAGTTTGGGTCTTGTACTAGTTGAGGAAATTCTCCAATCGATCTTGCAATTTCTTTATCTCTTTATCCCAGGGCCTAACTTCCTTGGAAACTTCCTAGGACTGATCTCCGACAGGATTGCGGGTAACTGGTCATTGGGGGGCCTATGCACACCCTTTGGATGATTCTCCTCCAGTAATTGGGGCTCATGGTTCTCTCTGGTACTGATGTGTTTTGGTACCACTGGTTACTCTACCACCAGGGGTAAAGGGAGTCTGTTGAGAATGGTGTGAAACCTCGCCTATTTTAACCACAGATGATTAGTCCTTCATTAAAACAAACAGGAATCTCATCTAGAGCATCCTTAGCATCACTGTCGAAAACTTTTTAATTTACTAACCCCCTATGATAAATTAAGCTTGTGTCAAATTTTTATCTTTCATTAATAACAACATTTGGAAATTAAATACGATAACCAAACCATCCAAACAGTAATAACAAAATGAATCCATCACAAGATAAATAACTAAATAAATAATACCGAATAAACCATCGGTCCACAAGTCTAATATAAATCCAACAGAAATAATAAACTTGAATACACAGTCTGAACTGGTATAAAAGTAATAGCTAAAGGGGCAACTCGCCCAAATGAATAACTAAAATTGACTCCTACTCTAGGAATGAAGTAACTGAAGCATCTAATCCAAATCCTACAATCCCCCACAAGCGCTGCAGCTACGCATCCCTGAAATGAATCACCAAGTTTAGCGTCCCTGTGGCTGGACACCTAAAATATTTTGAAAAATATACAAAATAGATTTGACACAGGTCAGAGCCCAAGAAAACCTTTTAAAAATATTTACCAAGCATTTAATTCACAGTTTAAAAGAAGTTATTGATTACACGTGTTAGTTTGTGCACACTATCTTAAGTTTCTCACCTCTCATCTAATGTGCACACCTAACGTCCCCTACTTATCCCACCTAGTTATACTACCCAACTTAACTAAACCTCATAAGTATCTAACTAACCACTATCAGGTTTAGCACACCCGTACCGCCCATACAGTACGCTACAATATAACCTTAATTATCATTAAATCCTTTGTTGAGTTTCTCTTTAACTCGACTCGTACCGCCCATACAACACGCTATCTACTAACTAATAATTAACATTTCTCGTATGTTATTATTAAGCTATTTAGTTAACATTTCGCGTATGTTATCACTAAATTATTTCATTAAGTTTCTCTACTTATTTTATACTTTAGATATGCTCTATCTCTTTCTATTATCACACATAAATAGAATGAACATCACTTTAGATATAAGCTATCTATCTCCCCTACTATATATATATATACACAACAGCTCCCGGACTGGCCACCGCGATACACACTTGCATACTCTGCTATCAAGTCCATATACCTCTCATACCAAATCAAGGACTGATGGTCCGGCATGTCTTCTCGAACCCAAAATCAAATCAACACATATTGGAGGCGAACATAGTTCCAAGCCTATGGGTCACGCACATACCTAATGTACTCAACTGACCGTCAATACTATCATACACTCAGATAGTCATCGTACCTAGGTTCTATGTTCTGGGGCACAAATCCAGACCTCACTAGAATCGTCAAGGTAGGATCGCCATCTGTGTGGAACCTCCGTGATAGCATGCAGCGTAGGTATGTTTACACATAAGAAAGCACATAATAGGCATACACACAACCTATCCATATGTCGCATATAGGCGTACACATAAACTATAAATATAATCCGTATAAGTATACATCAACCTATAATATGGTCTGTATAGGTATACACATAACTTATAAATATAATTCGTACGTAATATCTCTCTCTCGAATGCTCAACATATTATCGATTCATAATTGTTACATCTTATCACATTTTTTTGAGTATTAATCTCTACCCTAAGGGCCCTAGTTACCCCTTAAGTTATCTTAGTAGTTAATTCACTCATATGCTACTGGTCCAAATCATAGGTCATGGTTTTCCCTTCCTGTGACCTAAATTCAAAATTCTCGATAAGCATCCCAATATATTCATTATCGTCGGTCCAAATTCCAAGATCACTCACATTAAAATTTAGCCAAGTTTTAACCATATACTCACTGACCCTCTCTAAGTCTTTATTTAACCACAAATTAGCACCCAAGTTCCTCGTAATTTATCTCCCGGAGAAATATAGCAAAACAAGAAAAACTGTGCAAAACTGGCTAACCGAACCGAGTCGTAACTATTCTAACAGATTAAACACCCTATAGTAAAATTGTGATTCCTCTACAGAACTCCAAATGACCTCATTCAAAGCTCATTGGAAAGCTAAGACATAGACCTTTCCATACATATATGGTTTGCACTATAATTCTATGTACAATTAAAATGGCATACGTTTAAAGTCACGTCAAAAATTCTGGCAGATTGAGATCTTAAGTTCATCAATTAAACCCTAAGTCATTCAAGATTCATGTTCTTCAACCAAGAACACATCAAGATTCCATCATAATCATCAAATATATTCTAATTTCATATTATCTTCACATAGGGATTCACTCTACATGCAATCATATACCGAATCATGAGAGAACATAATTGAAATCATGAAATTGAAAACCCTACACTACATGGGTATTATAACTTCTTCAAAAACATGCAAGATAAACATTTGCCTTATGATTGCAGGTTTGAATCCGTTGATAGACTGATATGATTGATCTCCCCTCCCTCCGATTTCGATTCTGTCACGTTTGGGGCGAGAATTTGTGTAGGAAGCCTTGATTTTCTTCTCCTCTTCCTCTCGTATGGCCTCTCTTTTATTATGATTGTGTTAACTCTAGCCTCTCACTCAAAGGGGAAGATATATCACTTAAAATTTTGGAGTTCCATCTACCACAAACTCCTGAATGATCGAAACGCCCTTAAACGGTGTCGGGTTGGTCTAAAATCGCCCCGGAACCCAAACTATACACCCGGGTATACTATTTCGACCCTTTTGGAATCAACCGTGACCTCTAAATCATCATCCGAGTCACTCTACAATAATTTCCTATCTCGACCTCATATGGTCTACACGCGACCCCCGATTGAGATCCCACGCATTCCTGTCGATATCACTCACTACGACGTGTAATAATTATTGCACAAATTATTCCACCGCCAATAAATCCTTATTTCTCAAAAATATTTAATTCCATCAAATTACGTCACACGGGTAATTTAAAACTAAACCGAAATAGTTACTGAATTGATAAATTTTAAATTATTCAGAAATACGGGGTATTACAAATGGCGGCTAGTTGCTCTTGGAGTGTTTTTTGCTAGGTCTCCATTTCTTTGAAGGAATGAGTTATAGCATCGTTAATTACCATTTTGAAATGATTAATGTGGGTATTGGGGAGAGATGGAACTTGTCGTTCCCATAGACAGCGTCAAACTAATGAGAGTAAAATCGTAAATGACTTTAGACCTACAGGTGCTCCCCTCTGGACCTTAGACATGTAAGAGGAGAGAAGTGTCAAAGTAATAGACAAAGGTTTAAAGTGTTTCGGACCTTAGATGAGGGTCCTGCGTCCAGTGTCAAAGGTGTGCCACTGTTTATTAGGTTTCAAATTACGTATTACAGTCTAAGAGACCTCTTTTTCTTTGGTTAAGAGAGTCTGAGGTCTTGCAGTCTTTGTCAACAGCACAGATGACCTTAGGAAATAACTGAATGATTTATCTAAGGGTGACAAGATACTGATTTAGGGCTCTACAATATATATAAGTTGATTAAGCAATGGAACTGATCCAAGTTACAGTTACAAGCTCCCAACAGTGAGTTGTGAGTATGGAACGAAGTCTGATTGTTTGAATACCCTAATCTCTTTGAATACCCGAGATTGGTCCCCTTTCGCCGTCTACCAGCTTCCCATTTATAGGAGAAACCTTGGAGAGAGAACGAGTGGACTATCACAGCATGGTTGAGGTGTCCCTGAGGTTAACCGGTGTCTGCAAGGTGGTGGAGTATTGGACAAAGTGTTTGCAGGGGGTGTAAGATGGTTATTGAGTGCATTTAATGCTGATGGGATCATTCAATATAAGTGGAACTAGGTAGTGGCAGTAGGTGGAATAGTGTTCTGCTTCTCACCTACTCCTTCAAACTGCTTGTAGGAACTTTACCAGAGGTCCACAAGGTTTGGAACGGTCGTGGACTTTCTCGAAATTGATTCTGGAATACCCCGTACTAACACATCATATTACTGAGGCTTCGATGACCTTAGGAAGTCATTTTCCTTCAATCTGAGGTTAACGGAGCGTTGATGTTGTGATCTTTGAACTTTCAGGCATGCTGGAACGACTAACCTTCCTAGGGGAAAGAATGTGCGGCGGAGGTCCGCTATTGTGCCATAACTCACCCTTGAGAGTAGCGAAGGCCTTATAAGACAATATTAGTATGTCTGAGGTACGGGCCAAGCCTTGGGACCTCTGCCCTGCCTCGGAGGCAGTTAGGGAGTTGGAAGATCTTTTAAACACTAAGTATGAAATAGAGTATCATCAATTGGTTTGGTTAATTTTGAATTTTTGTATTTGATTAGATTAGTTTAATTGCTCATTTGGTTTGATTAATTTAATTACACAGTTGTTCTGGTGTGGTGCAGCCTAATAAACTATGAACTCGTGATGGACGAAAACTACCTCGAAGTCATCATATTGAACAAATAATGTGATCAAAGAAACTCTTGGTAATTAAAAGTGTGTCTAGTAATTGTAATGGTGTAAATCTTAATTCACACTCGTAATGCTATAATAAAATGCATGGAAATATAAACAGATTGTGTTACAATAACATACCAAAAAATCATATACTCGACACATATGGCCGCCTCTACACATTCGGTGGCCCGTCATCGAATATATCCCCTTACAATTTTTTTAGCTTTGGGGGGTATTTGAGAGCTTTAATTTTTGGTTGTTTTAAGTCAAAAAACTTATTTAATGTCATTTATATTTATTTATTTTTAAAATAGGGTTATAGTGGTGGTGAATGAGAGAGAGAGAGAGAGAGGTAATGAGAGAGTGGTGGTGGCAGTTATTATCGGTGGTGATGGTGAGGTGATGTATAAAGTGGTGTAATTGCTTTGAGGACACATCCCAACAATTATCTGAAGCATCTGTTTCAAGAATTAATTTATCTCCTGATTTAGGAAAATAAACTTTTGGATAATGATTAAGTATATCTTGTTTTATTGTTTTTATTACAAAAGTATCATTTTATTCCATGTAAAAACATCAATCTTCTTGAGTTTTTCAAGAAGTGGTAATTCCTATTGTGATAATCCTTGTATGAAATTTCTTCCATAATTAAGGATTCCCAAGAAACTTTGCAATTGGTTTTTGTCCAATATTTCTTCATTAAAATCTCGTATTCTCGAGATTATGTGGTCTTTTAATTTTAATCAATTTTGGTTTAAGATTATTCCGGGAAAATTAATATATGTTTTTTCGATTCAATTTTCTTTGGAGATAAAAAAAAATTCTATGTTTTTGAAATTTTTCACAGTAATTTTAGATGATGTCGATGTTCTTCTATTGTATTTGAAAAAACAAGAATATCATCTATGTAAATAACACAAAAATCTTTAAGATCTTTAAAGATATTATCCATTCATCTCTGGAATACCTGTAAGCTGAGTTTAGCTCCAAAGGCATAATATTTCATTGATAATGTCATCTAAGGGTACTAAAGGCTATCAATGGTTTTGATTCCTCAATTAATTTTTAATTGCCAAAATCTAGATTTACAATCAAATTTACTAAAGATCTTTTTACCTTCAGTTGGGTTGATTAATACATCCTTTCTTGGAATGAAGTAACCATCAAACTCCAATTGTTCATTTAACCTTATATAATTTATGACCATCCTAAAGATATCAATTAGGTTTTAGAGATCTAGAGTTTGTACTTGCAACTAGAGAGGCTTTTTCTCTAATATATTTTCATAAAATTTGTGGGGGTTCCGTCCCTCTTTCTTGAAAAAATATATATAACTTATGACCATCCTAGCTTTTCCTCTTGTGACCTCACTATGTTTTCTTACCATGAAGGCAGGCTAGAATGCGGGCTTATTGTTTATTCAATAAGATTTTTTTTCAACAATTCTTTGATTTGATTATAAAATTTGTCCATGTCTTGTCTAGTATAGATCGTGGGTTTTAACTCTTATAATGATATTGGGATCTCTTAATTTGAGATTACAATGCCTTGGACTTTCATCCCATAATTTTAGTGGATTTTCACTACAATTCTCTTTTAATATAGTATAAAACCAGTGTGTTTCTTCAAGCGCTTTAATTATTGGAGTCATATCTCCTTTCTTAGTAGGAGAGAAGTTTTTCTCGCATTTATAATTATGTTGTTGTAGTAGAGGTATTTCTACTAATTCTTTATTAAGGGTTAAACTTATTACTCCCTCATCAATACTTATAGGTAAATATTCTGAGATAAAATTATTACCTAAAATAAAATCTCCATGCATTTCAAGAAAGCATAGGATTTTGGGGATAATGATTTTTTTCTCATTAAACCAAATAGCTACTTTTTTAGCATTTAAATCAATATAATTTTGTGTTCCATTGATTCCAGTTACTGTGATAGGATTTTTCATTTTTATCCACTTTTCTGATGGTAAAGCATTTTGTCTACAAGTATATGGTTTATAGCCAACAAAATTAAAATATCCTAAGACATAAGTATATCTTTTCTTTCCAAGACTTTGTAAAAAGATAATTTCTTATTTGACTAGATTTTATATTATCTTCTTTTAGATAATTTGTACCATGTAATATTGATATCTGTATGTTCTCTATAGCAATAGGTTGTTTACTATTTCTAGATTCTCCTTTTAAAATGTTTTTTCCTTTTAATTTTTTCCAATCATTATCAGAAAAATTCTTTTACCAATCAGAATGTTTATTTTTAAAATAAACATTATTTCCTAACACTTGTAGTTCAACGCTATTTCATTGTTTTTTCAGGTTTTGGTTCTTTTATTTGGGGTAGTATTCATTGTTTTGGTATTTCTAAATCTCTCCAATTGATTAATCTTGGTCGTATTGCCGAATCAAATGGTCTAGGTTCAAATATTTCTATCCACATTTTGTGTATTAATTTGTGGTAGAGTTGTCAATTCATAAATTGTTTTCCAATGTATTGACATATTCCTAAAGGTATCCTTCATACATATTCCTTTGATTTGGATTTTTATAATAAAAGAATTTTCAATATTTAGATCATCAATAGATATAAAGAAATTTGATTTTATGTTAAACCAAATAACTCCATTTACTAAATTGGATTAGACTCCTCTAACTATAGCATTCATTGGATTACTAAATCTTTTGTTTAAAACCAGTATCGCTACAGGTGCACCCATACCTTGTCTAAATAATGCAGTGATACATATTTAAATAAATCCAATATGAATATATTTTATATTCGGATGTTTTTTCTTCCATCTTTTGACTTTATTTAAATCAAAGATTTGCTATTTGGGTGTCATTAGTAAAATAGACTACGACTTTTTGTATTGTGCTTCGTAGAAAACTTGAGTGTGTCTTAACCATCACCCCAATAACAATTATCAATTAAGAAACAAGGAAAATGAATCACAATTTTTTTTAATCAAAACTATGCAACTTGTGCTTGTATAGAGATTTATTAAACTTGAAAAAAACATATGCAATGATACAGCCTAATAAAAGCATGAACTCATGATAGAGGAAAACTACGTCTAAGTTCATCAAATTGATCGAATAATATCATACAAGAAACTCTTGGTAATTGAAAGAGTGTTTAGTAATTGTAATGGTGTAAATCCTTCCCCACACACGTAATGTCACAATAAAATGCATGGGCACATAAACAGCCTGGGTTACAACAACATACAAAAATATCATATATTCGTCCCAAATGTTTGCATTTACACATTTGGTGACTCGTCGTCAGAGGCATCCCCTTAAGAGTTTTCTATTATTTTGTGTGTATGAGGGCTTTAATTTTTCATTTTTGGTTGTTTTAAGTCGAAAAATTTATTAAATGTCATTTATATTGTTTATTTTTCCAAAAATTGGTGGATATATATATATATATATATATATATATATATATAGAGAGAGAGAGAGAGAGAGAGGGGGGGGGGGTAATAAGAGGGTGCTTGGTTGTTGTGGTGGTGGTGGTGATGGTGGTGGTGGTGGCGGCGACGAGGTATAAAGTGGTGGTGGTGAAATTAGGGTTAAAGTAGAGGGTTGAACAAATATTTTTGAATATTGTTTGCGTTTACTTGGGTGTCATAAGTAAAATTAGCTTTTTTTTGTTGTGTTTGGTAGAAAAATTGGGTGCCTCTATTAGCACACCAACTATTACCAATTAAGAAACAAATCGAATGAACTACGGATATGCAACTTGTGCTTGTATAGAGATCGCAAAATAAAACCCAAGTATTGAACTTATAACATGTCTACACAAACGAAAAATATGCAATTATAAAGCATGATGGGGGAAAACTACCTTTAAGTTCATCAAATTGATCAGATAATATGATCAAAGAAACTCTTTGTAATTAAAAGAGTGTTTAGTAATTGTAATAAAATGCATGGACACGTTAACACGTTAACACATTGCACTTCAACAACATACCAATTAAGAAACAAGGAAAATGAACTACGAATTTCGAGACACCCCACCCCGGCGGGCGGCAACTTGTGCTTGTATAGAGGCAGATAAATAATCCAATGTGTGTCTAATCAAATTGATACCGCCAAAGAAAACATGAGCCCATGATGGAGACAAACTACCTCTAATTTTTCATCAAATTGATCAAATAATAGGATAATCAAGAAACTCTTGGTAACTATAATAGCCTATAGTAGTAATGGTGTCAATCTTAATTCACACTCCCATTATGTTGCAAAACTACTATGCGAATCCTAAAGATGAAAAAAAAAAATCAACATACAAGGGTAAAAGAACCCACATCTGTTATCCAAAAGGGTAACTACTGCATTTCTTCACTCCATCAGCATGGAATATAGTAATTAAAATAGACATTAACTTGCACACTAAAAATTAAACTTCTTATATATGCACTCATTTCCATATCTTCCTATGTTAGAATGTTTTTCCAAATATATTGCTTCCTAACTGCCAATATTCTCTTAAACCCCATAGTTCTAATATCTTATCATATTAGTGACAATGTCGACTGTGTCAATCATAAAGCACAACACCAGAGATACCACATAACTGCAGCCCCCTATTAACAATGAATAGACTCAAACGAACACTAGTCAACAGGGCCTCGTTGAATTTCTATCTTCTATGAAAAATTCTGCCTCTGTAAAACAGCACTTGATAATTATTGCAAAGTGATAATATTAATTAAGCCATCACTTGACGGACTGGACTTAATCATTCGATCAAGATATGAGATCAGTTTAGTATATGATATTTCGTGGTCATTGCATTGCCTTAATTGTGTTCCATCAAACATTCATATATATATATATATATAGGAATCCATCTGATGTAAATTGAATTTTATAACATCCCCCTACCCACCCCATCCCCTTATAAATTGCAGGAAATAAAACACAGATACAAACTTTCTTTTTCCAGTCCAAAAGTGTGTATAATAAGAACTTGTTTAAAATGGGGAAACCCCAAGTATACATGGTGTATACAAAAGTAATACAGAAAACCACCAGTCCTAAGAGAAAACTATACGTCAAAGGGGGCCCCAATAAAGGTACAAAGGATATCTAAAAACTACTCAACCAATGGTAATCTTACAGGAAATCAACAATAAGAATGAGAGGGGGGTGGATTTAGGCACAAGAAACATCCCTCCCTCAAAACATCTCCTATTCTGCTACCTCTAGTCTCCAGATAGTCCACATAAAAACCCCAAAAAGAAATTGATAGTCCGCAAGAGGCACAATAAAGCATCATCTCAATAGCTTTTTTCTCTCTACTTTTTCTCCTAATATGCAGCAACAAGAGCATTGACATGTATCTGGCATAACATAAACACACCACAATAGGCAAAGAATACAACCAAATATCTCTAGCCGTCTCATACTTCTTTCTGCCTCCATATCTGCTTGGGATCATAGAAAAGGTCTCAGGTAAAGCCATGTACATCTTCTTACATGTGTTCATACCCCAAGATTCTCCACAAGCCACCTTGATGTTTCCTTCAATGTGGAGCACGGGACACGGGACCCCATTCTGTCGATAGATATACATGCTCGGAGAAAAAAAAATTATGAGTAATTGAGTCTAGTGATGTCACCTCATCTAAACTATAAGAGAACAAATACTGTGAGAAGGAGAGGGTGGTCCACCAAACATCGAAATTGATTGGTAGCAACTCAGCCAAACGGGTGATTTTCTCCCCAACTACAGAGATCCCATACTACCCCCCATAAACTCAGAGGGTGGTCCACCAAACATCAAAATTGATTAGTAGCATACTCAACCAAACGGGTGATTTTCTCCCCAACTATAGATCCCATACTAACCCCCCCCCCACCCCCCACCCCCACCCCCACCCCACCCACATCATAAACTGAAAAAGCCATAACCCCGAATACTATGGGAATACCATTGGCCTATGCCTCCCCTTTTAAACAGCCTCAGTAAATCATGTTTTTCTTTGATAACAATCAATATGATCTTTATAAGGCTCTTCCGACGAATGAAATTCAATGGGATCCAGAGAGACCCTGTCTTCATCCATAGGATCCCAAGTACTCGAATCAATCACAGGTGAACCAATTGGTATAAACGCAGAGTGTAGAGAGACATAACCCACTCAGCAAAGAGGAAGATCCCAGAGTCTAGAAAGTCATGCAACATAAAAGGCCGAGAGAAACAGTTGGAAAGCATTCAAACAATATAATTTACATTGTTCGGCAACACACAATATAAAATGAACACCAACATTAATAAATGAATGGATACAATGAGCGGGATAGGATTTACATGTACTAAACTAGATAAAAGGAACAAGAAAATTACAAAGTATCTTTGAAACTAAATGGGAGACAAAGCCTAACTCAAAGAAAAGGACAAAAAAAATGAAGTGAAGTGTTCCTCCCTCTCTCTCTTTGGGTAGCATCCCCCACCACTCCGGTTGTGGGGGTGGGGTGGGGTGGGGTGTTGGTAATGAGAGCTTGCGCACATCTCTTGAAAGGAGTTCGCCATGAACTCAAAGCCTATGAACATCGACGGGTTTTTGTTGTACTTTGTGGGCTCCCCCACTTGAAAAGAAGATGATCACGAATTTTCCGGCATATCAGCTAGCAATGGTACGAACACGACGGAAAACTCAAGTATCGACATGAACAAAGTCACATCTTCGCAAGGACAAATTGCCAACTGCTGGAGAGCAATCACAAAACGAGCTTCGGCATCCATATAGGCATGAAATATTATATCCGAACAAATCGACAAACACACAAAAGAAAATGCAGGTTCTTTGTTGAGAAAGAGAAAGGAATTCCCAACATAAAAAGTTTCCACAACTCAAAACGTTAGATGAATAATTCACCCATTTGTTAAAAATAACAAAGAAATCACCATTTGTGTCACAATTTGCTAGTTTCGCATGTCATATTTCTGCTTCGATTCAATCACAGGTACCTCGTCCTTGTCAGCCAATGAAGAGGGGACCTAGTATATCTGAGGGATAGAGGTCAGAGGTCAGCTCTTCAGCCAAAGGGTGTGGGAAGGCCATGGAGTTGGCTAGGGTAGGATACGCAGACTGCGGGTATACCGAAGGGGATCACCATCAGGTTGCTTGTCGCAAAGTGGGGATTGATCGACCCGAAGGGTAGGGACAGAGGTAAGCTCAAGTTCGACGGTTGGATGTATGAGTAATATGAATAGGGATAGATCGAATCGGAATAGGTCAACTCGAAATAAATTAGGGTTTAAGAAAGACAAGTATGCGCCAGAGGGATTGGGGCCATAAGCCAGGGGTAGACAAGGGAGAGGGACCTGCTGGACTGGTGCAGGGCCACAAAGGTAATGGTAATGGATGGTAGAGTCATCAACACCTGGCCGAAGCCCAAAGAAGATGGCATAATAGTATATACATCCAAAGACGTCTTGAAACAATAATGCACAATAGACGGGAGCTCCCCACTAGGATTCAAAAATATATAAATAATGCTGAAACAGCTTAGTAGAAAATATGAATCTCGTTCCCCTATGACTTATCTTCCAAAATTTGATTTGCTTAAGAGGTCCCTTAAAGAGCATCATAAATTTTCTGACAACAATGGAGGGGCAGCATTCGCCAAAAAATCCAACTTTCTAAAAAATGGCATAGGATAGGCAGCAAGAACAAAATAAAGTTCCAAATTATATATTATAAACAAAATGCCAGATGATGTTCAATTATCCCAAAGGGAATTTAAAAATTCGGATCATTTCCAATTGGTTCGAACAAAATAGATTCCATGACTATGTTAAGAACAATTATTATGAGGACAAAAACATTGGAAATATAAACAATTTGCAATTAACTTGATTTAAGAGGCATAGAATACATTGAAGCACCTTATACCTTTGACTTACTTAAGTCTATACTGTATAAGTGTTCAACTAATTTGGAAATAGTGACAAAATTGGTTGTCTAACCTAGAATCCAAAGAACCTCAGAATTATCCTCTCTAATCCTCTTCAATGATCCAAGAAGGTATAAATTGAATCACACTACACACATTAGAAGTGCATACATGTGTATATTTTGCTTCAAATTGATTGTGTGTTAAATTCCCCTTAAAATGTTGTTTTAATAATTTTTGGGGAATTTTTAAACTTTTTGAAACATCTTTAAATAATGTTTTCATTAATACAAGTGTGATTATAAACTTTGTGGGGTTAATATGCTATTTTGAAAAATTCATTTTTCATTGGAATGTTTGATTGGGTAGAATATCAAAGCGCTAGAGACTTCAGGGTGCTGCCTGTAATTATTTTTGATGCGCGTTTGCAAGCCAATTATATGCCAACACTTGTCACGTTACTGATGTATCATTTTGTGTTTGTTTTGTGAGAGGGTTGCCTGGTGGTTTGCTGATCGTTAGATCAAACCTTATCAATGGCCTGCATGTGTTTTAAGTCTATCCTTGTGCTATCTGTATGGACCAATCACATTCAGTTTAACCACCGCTATATTATAACCCTTGGATCAAGTCAATATTAGGAAGACCTAATCTCAGCCCTTGATTGCCTTCGACAATCCAGAACCTTCTTCCACTCCTATAAAAGCCCTCTAATTCTCAACCTTTCAAGACTTTTGGCAGTCGTCATTTTTGAGAAAAAAAAATAGAGAGAAGAGAGAAGAGAGAAGTGAGAGAGAAGAGAGAAAAGAAAAGAGAGAAGAGAGAGAAAGGGAAACTGTGTTAGCCAAACCCTAACCCTAAACACTTCAAATCTGATTCAAACCTTCGTATATTAAAAACCTCAAACACAACCTTGAGTGTTTGAGAGAGAGTGGTGTTACTGGTTTGTTCATATTGAAGCTGTAACCTCTTGATCTGTGATCTTATTACCAACTTAAACATTTTTGTGAAGATCTGTATTTCTTCTTCATAGAAATTGTAGATCTACACTTTGCATGTTATATTTCACTAGATCTGCATGTTTCTTTCTCGATTTAAGAAAATCTTTACTGATTCAGATCTGTAAATGTTTTATGGTTTCTGTTCTTATGAAACTTAACCTTGACCTAGTTGGATTCACACTTGAGATTTTCAATCTCAAAAATATTTTTAAAACAGAGATTGATTAAGATCTTGACCGATTTAGAAGCAAGATATCCGTGGAATCTGGGATATATTTAAAGGTCAAAAAGGTTTCAAGTTCTGTAAGAAAGAAAGAAAAGAAAATCACAGCATATAGTCTTTATATGTAATTTTCTAGGACTGTCTGTAAAAACTAAGTGTGTGTGAGTTCATGCATGTGTTTAGAAATCACATCACAAACACTTAACACACTACCACACTGGAAGTGTTGTGAATAAGATCAAAGATTATTGAGTCGACGCAAGGAAGCTAAAGCAAAAGGAAGTTATCAAACTGGAAGAACATCATCAACAATCAGATCTATGAGAAGTTAGAAGGACACCAAGTGGGGTATATTCCTAAACTTAGAATAGGTTGATTTGTGTGCATGTATGTTGTATTGTTTGTAACGGCTATTTGTTGTTAGTGGATTTTTACTTTTGTGACTTAGAAGTCACCGTGGATGTTTCCTCTATTGGGAGAGGTTTTACCACGTTAAAAACTGTGTTCTGATTATCTTCATCTACTCATCTCATTCTATAGTGTGCTGAATTTTTGAAACTCTCTTAGTTTTAAAACTGATTACAAAGTCTTGATTATTCTCGTACATAAGTTTTTGTAAACACATCTTGTTTATAAGTTTTATTTTCAAAAGAAAAGGGTTTCTTCAACAAACATCTCGGAATTGCTTATACAGTTTAATCTTGTATTAAACGGCATTAGCAACGTTTTTCATACATATACATAAATTGTAAAAACTATAACCCAGCAGCACGCTTCACATTTTTCATCTGTTCAAAAACATCATCACTAGCTTTTAAAATTTAATATCTCAACTCAATACACGAGGGTCCATCTTAAACTTTAATTAATTATAGTCTCCTTAACGATATAATGACTGATATAACAGAAGTGGAAACTACAGAAGTGATTGCATTCATATGAAATTTCACTAGAAGAATAGTACCACTTTGATCAAATCAGCCAAACACTCTACATTCTAAGAGAATGGAAAAAATCATATAACAAAAAGGTAAAAAAAACAAAGTGACTCGATTATTAAATAATAGCCAGGAAAACATCTCATTGCAGGAAAACATCTCATTGCAGGTATTGACAGCAGTAGAATGAAGGATGAAGAATTTATCTCAAGATTATCCAATAAACAAATAAAAAAAATACTTATCCGCAATCCTACCTTCTGATAGCCGAAAACATAGGTAGCCTCTAAACGGAAATGAAAAGGAAAACTAAACAAAGTTTTGGAATCCTCAATCGTCTAAAGATCGATCATATTTATCATGAATAAAATTGAAGGACCACAAAATACCAAGTAAAAGATTTGCGAAGGACCACATAAATATATACAAGTTAAACAGATCATACGCAATGGCACTCCAATTACGGTCCAACATGTAAATCTACCTGATTGTGACGAACTTGTTGGTACCATGTTTTGCCCAGTGAGTCTTCAGATCAATTGGGTTAGTAAAGTTATAACCTTCACCTGCAAGTTTCTCCAGTACCTTCTTGAAAGCACCCTGACTCATCTTTCGTCCAGCTATCCTTGCCCCACGCCTTTTCGTGCTCATGGGCAAGGGATACATCGATATAGTTGTGGTACAACAAGCTGATTGCCAACCGCCACAGCCCCATCGATAACATTGCTGGGGACTACCAGTGCAAGAGCAAACCGGTATAGGAATACCCGAAATGTCCATATCTATCCCATTTATTACAACATCTATATTCTTCTTTGCGGGTTTAACACGCTGAACAGAGGTATTGCCCTTATCCTTGGGGACAGAAGGGCCTTTCTTTGACTTCTTGGCTTTGGGAGGTTTCAGTGGGGTGCCACCCAACCTTTTTTTCATAGGAACATCTTGCGTCCTATCACCGAAATCTTCCACATCCTCACTTGGGTCCTTTGATAAATCGGGTGACTGATAAATTGGCATGGTTTGGGTTTCGGATGTTTCAGGATAAGGTACATAATTGGGGTTCCGTGGATACATGTGTAAGTATTTCTCTCTTTGATTTACCCAACTGTCCCTCATATAGTCCATGTTCACAGGCGGTTCAGAAACCATGTAGTCCCGGGGGTGATAACCCCCATTGGAGTTGACCATCACAGGATTATCACGCCCGGGCAGGAAAGGTTTAGTTTCTCGATTTGCCATTGATGTCATGAGCTGCAAACCAAGATGCCCTTTTGGTGAAGGTTCATAATAACCCCAATTGCGCATATTCAATCCATCATCGTCCATCACAACTGGCAAACATCACCACAAGCATTAATCTCACCAGTTTACAGTTGGGTTGAAGTTAGAAATCAAACATAAGCAAAAACAAGATGCAGATCCAAAAACCAACATACCCCCTCCTCCCGAATAAAGAGAAAAAATAAAAATCAGAATAAAATAAAATTTGACATCTAATATTGGCATTGGAATCAGCATTGCAACCTAGAATCCGATACAGATAAAAATCAACATGACCCAAGTAAAGATCGGTTGAAAAACATCCAGAAATGAACATCAGAAAGGGTAATCTTGGGAAATTCAAAAAATTAGGGTTTGGAACATAGATCTGATTTAAAGGAGGAATAAAATCAGATCTGTGATAAGCTAATAGTTATTCAAGAATAAGCTATATATTTTTGTGTGTGTGTGTGTATGTATATACGCATATCAATCTATATATACAAATGGCCTGCTGGACAGTTTACGCGGTATATATTCAGATTTCAAACAGAGAGAGAAAAAGAGAGAGAAATAAAAAAGGGCAAGAGAGAGAGAGACTTACTTGTGTGGGTAAACAGCTCTTTAGGGCTTTTGGGTTGTGGAGAGAGAGAGAGAGAGAGAGAGGAGAGAGAAATGATAGAGAGAGGAGAGAAGAGAGAGAAACCAGAGATTGTTTTTTTTTATATAAAAGACATTTCAACATTAATAAAACCAAATCTAACCTAAGATCCATGTACCGTGAGCATACGCGGTGACAGCCAAAACCCCTCCCTTTCTCCCTCTCTTATTTGGGCATCTCCCTTCCTTTCTAAAGTTGTTTGAATAGACCTTTTTTCCTTTATGCTAAGATCATCCATCCGATATTAATTTGCGCGCACTTCGTATTATTTTATTTATTATAAATAAAACTTGCAAAAAAAAACTATCGCATGATATTCCCTTCGCCACGAACATTAGGGGTGAATTACAAGAAGCGACTGCAACGTATTTTGGATCAAATAGAGCAGACTTTGCAATCGAAGGTTGCCCCTTTAATTCGTGTCTAATGGGGATATCACAACGAGACCGATTCTACTTGGGAGAGAAACGACGACATGCGGGCAGAAAGAAACCATCAAAAACCAAAGTGAGAATTTTACAACAAAAAAATGGCAATTTACACAAAATATCCTAATATATTTTAGCTTTATATGTCTGCCTCTAATTTAAAAAAGCTGATAAGAAACCCCTAAAACCCACACCCTATGACAAGTAACACAAAATTATAAGTTTTATTATCATTGGGTTATGAAATGTCTAAAATGCCCTTAACTATTTTTAACACCCATAAAATATTAAACAACATCTACCAAAAAAACACTTTAAAAAACCCATTAATAATCAAATCTGCCAGGTGGCTTTCATCAAAGCCTTTCCAGCTGGTTCACTCAGTTTATCAATAGTTTCGATCACTCGATCCCGTACCATCTTGGGGATCAACAATATCCACTCCTTGTCTGAAAGATCCTTTGCACGATCTGCGGTAAGCATGCATTATATTCAGACAAACAATAGACGAGACAGGAACAATAAGTAAAAGTGGGTGATAATGCGCATATATTGCGTATTTCATCCCTCGAACCTACGCATTTTAGCCCCCTCGGGTGCCTTAATCTCTATATTTAAGTCCGTTAACCAGAAAACCTCGAATTTATATTGTTAACATGCTATATGAGGTATAATTGGGCTTTTGTAGGTATTTGGGTACTAAGTATGGAGTTTGGATGCATTTCGTCTAAGTTTCGTACATATCGGCACGTGCAAGGGCAATTCGGTCAATTAAAAGTTTGGGCACTGCCCAACATCTATACGGAAGTTTTATCCCTCCTCGAAAGCTTCGCGTGGCCACGAACGATGCGCAAATTCGATCCCTAACGAAGAAGTTACGGTGATTTTAGCGAAAGAGAATTCCAAATGAACCAAAACAGGGGGGAGAAGGCTGAGACCTGCTTGATCGATCGATCGACCAAAGGGGTCGATCGATCGATCCTTCAATTCTCACCCTTCGATCTTTCACAGTGGGAAAATATATGCTCGATCGATCGATCGACCAAAGGGGTCAATCGATCGATCCCCTATTTTCTGCGATATTTTCCCTTTTTATTTTCTTTTTCCTTTTCTTTTCTATTTTATTTCCAACTTACTATATAACCCATTTTTGTGTAATATTCAAAAAAATAGTTTTTTAGATAGTTTAGGTTAGGGTTTGGGGGTTTGAGAGCTCATTCTTCATTTCTTCTTGGTTTGACACCCATTTGGGTTTGTAAGTTGACTATTCATCTTCCCTCTCCATTAAATTAAGTTGTATTTCCTTATTTTCTTGCTTTGTAGTTAATTTACTTCTTTTGTTAATTAGATTTACATGCTTTCTTTAGTTGCTCTCTAGTGTAGTTTTATCGCGTTTTTATCATGCTTTCTAGCTAAGTTAGTCTAGGTTGTGTCGGATTAAACTTAATTCGGGTTGACATGTTGCTTTGCTTTGGTGATGGAGTTTTACGAGTCTATTTCGAGTGTGTTGTCCTAGTTATTACGCCTAGAAGATTTGACGGGGTATATCATGTATGCTCCGTGCTTACGGCCTTGCATGCGTTATTTCTGGACTATTTGTTGACGCCAAAATAATATTAGACTTTTATGCGAATTTAGGGGTGTAACAACTCTTGATTTAATTAACTGTCAAAACGAGACGCAGTCTTAATAACTCGTCGACCCATGTAACTATTTTCTACTAATTAACTCGGGTGAGGGATATTCGACGGAACCTATAGTTTTATCCGCTTTGTTAATTTTAGTTTAAATATACTCGCCAAGATTAATCTTTCCCTTTTTTGCATCTTTTTCTTTTTGTGTATAATCATCTTTTACACTTTTATTTTAGGAATATTAAACCTTTTAAATTCTAGCAACTCGTCTTTGTGGATTCGATACCCGGACTCGATCGGTATACTCACCTGTTGAGTGTAGTCATAAGTTTAGGTTTTTGTATAGAGTCGGTGAGCCGAATATAAAAAATAATCGGCGCGTAGGTGATGCTTGCGCCGCGGCGAAACCCCTGTCTATCAAATGGCGCCGTTGCCGGGGACTTGTTTGTTTTAGAATTTATTTGATTTAGTATTTCGTAATATTTTCTTTCTATTTGTATTTTTTCCTAACATTTTTGTAGGACTTCTACATTTGAGCGCTAAGAAACGCTTGAATTTCTCACGTGCGCATCTACTTTGTGGACTTCACCACTTCGAGCCATTTTGGGGGTAAGCATGTATTATTCCAATTCTTTCGGTAATCATTATGATAATTCTTAAAATACTCGGAAACCTTTTACTTTTGGTGAATACTCAGAGTCCCAAAAAATTGCAAATTCAAAAATGACTTTGGGCGAGTATTACAAAAGTCAAGCTTTGGAGTGCGTGTATTTTGAGGATGATGATAACGATTTTGGGCCTCTAATTCCTTATAATAAGAATGTTGAAACTAAAAGCTATAGCTTTCAAAATTCTTATAATAATGAGTTTGATTATAGTTTCGATAATAATTTTTCAACTTCTCATTTCTAAGAATCCGCACCTCGGCCTATGACTTTCGGCGAGGGTTTGCTCATGCTTGAGAATGAGAGGTATGAAGACCGTTATCGAGAAGAAAATTGTTTGTGGGAACATGAATTGGATTTATTATTTGAATCCGACGATGATTTTTCTTCCGAAACTTTTGAAGTCGAGGAATGTTTTGAACCAAATGAGGATTTTATGCCAACTTTAGAACAAACCATTATTGACTTGGCCCATTGCTTAATAGATAATGAAAGTGAGGATGAAATGGATGTAGTATCCATTTGCAATGAAATGATTTCGTCTTTGGATCCCAAAGAATAAAGCTTCTTTGAAAATGATCCTATCTCCTTTGAAATTCCAACTTTGAGTGATGATAACTCATCTCTCGAGTATGAATTTATTTCCTCCCCCTTTTCATTCTCCATTATCACACCATCACAAGTGCCCGATGAATCGGTGCCGAACTTTAAAACGTTCAACCCTCTCACCGACGAGGAGTACTTGCTCGAGTTGCTTTCCATGAAGGCATATTTGCCCTCATATGCGCCCCCTCGCATTCCAATTTCAAAATACTTGGGAGAAAATTCAGTTTTTTTTACCCCGTGTGTATTTGTCCCCCGTCTTATCCAAATCCTCCATCGTCCCTCCAAAATTTTTAATTGACGATGGTTCCTTTCTTACGCCTTACACATGCCTTCCGTTGTTCAAACGGAATTCATATTTTTCAGAACGCATGCTTGAATGTGAGAGTACACCGGCCACCCTCCAAAGTCAAATCATTTTCATGGTGGACCTTCTACTATTTAGAATACTAGTGTATAGTTAGTGTGAAGCCTAAATAGTAGGTTGTATATAGTTAGCTTTTTATCATTTCTTTCTTTAGTTTTTCTTTCTTTTAATTTAGTTTCTTGTAATTAGTTAATTTTTTGTTATTTGTTTTTGCTATGCTCGATACTAACTTGTTTTGTAGATTCTTTGGACTTGTTCTTATGGGGATCGCCCCAATTTTGGGTAATATTGCTCGTTTCCTCTCTTTAACTTGGTTCTTAATTCACATTGAGGACAATATCAAGTTTTAAGTTAGGGGTGTGGGATATTCTATCCATTTCTTCACTTAGTCCATGTTTTTGCTCACATGTTAGTTACTTAGTATGCTTTTCTTAGAAAAATTGAAAATCTTCAAAAATATTTTCTTTCTTTTTTCACCTTTATTGAGCATTTTGCCCTTGTTTTCGATGATAAATTTTAATAATTGCCCGATCCAATTAACAACTCAATGATACATGTTCTCGATTTTAGAAGTTATTAGACTTTAGTCCTCAATCATTGATATTATGAATAACTTCATGAATTAAACTTTAATCCCATGAGCACATGCACTTTTCTTGCCGTATTGATTTGGTTTAAGATTTGTATAACTCGGTAATCTTTTGTTGCATTGTATATACTTACATCGAGTAAGCTTTGTACCTTTCATCGTTTGTGAGTCTATACACTACTATTTCCTCTTTGAAAACGTTACACTCGTTCGTAATCTCTCTATTCTTTCATTTGATCGTTCATTAATTGAGTTTATATCTTAAAATGTGTTACTTGAGCATGATTTTCATATATTATTTTGACTCGAAAATTGCGTAAACTTTATGAAATGATCATAAGCCATCTTTGTTATATCTCCCATATTAACCTTGACCTCACCTTTTATATTTTCCCCTCGTTAACCCCTTTGAGCCTAAATATTAGCCTTTCCTTTCACTATCCAAAATTCCATAGCCAACTCCAAATTGGAGTTAAAACCATACATACACCTTTCATACCTTTGTTTGGAATGTTACTTGGGATTAAATGTTGTTTTTGTTTTGTGGTTGCAATTTAGGCATGTGAGAGTGTGAAAAGTAAAGAATGAGAAAGAAAAGAAAAAGAGTGAAAAAGAGAAGTGAAAAGCAAAAGAAAACAAACGAAAACATGAGAAAAAGAAAGAGAAAGTTGTATATGTTGTGTATATAGTTCAATAAGCTTTGATTGCTCTCCAAATGATATATCCAATGCTTGCTTGGAAATCATTTTCCAATTTTGATATTGCCCACTATTTTCCATTATTCCAAGTTTTTCATTCCGAACACATTGAATCCGTACATACATCCCTTTCATTTCATACCCTAGCCTAGCCTACATTACAACCCTATTAAAGTCCTATGTGATCTTAGGGGAATCTAATTTAAAAGTCATAATAGTTTTGATAATCTGTGAAAATGCATTTCGCCTCTTTTAGTTGAGCGGTATCTTTCATTCAGATTACAGTTTTTAATTTCCTATATTGCGTTATTCATTTGTGACATGTGTGCGGCCTAGTTTCCCTTTACATTTACTTATTATGCCCGCATGTCCCGTGTGTTAACTCCCTGTTTTGAGTGAATTCGCTTGATGAGTGTAATGCCCGTGAGGATTGAATATATGCTTGCCTTTATTTTTATCCGATTTATATAAGTTTTTTCTAAATCCTACTTTGCATGTGCTCGCTCCCCTCCCATATTTTAAGGTTTCAATTCTATGAGGTGCATTCTATAATGTTAATGATTACGGACGGTTGTGTGAATTAGTTCACTTTGCTAATAATGTGTATGAAATCTTGTTCGCTATTGTTGGGCTTGTCGCATGTGATTGGGCATATTTTGTGGAAACCATATGATGTTTGTGGGTTTCATCCCTGAAAACCCTCATGAGACGACACTCGTCCACTAGGGTAACCTAGGGGTTTAACGGCTTATTGCATACGCTAAATGCAATGGTTTGCCCACGAAAAAGGTCTTATCTTTTTATTGCTTTTTCTTCCCATTTTGTACTTGTATACTGCTTTTGGTTTGCTTGTAGTTCTTTCTGTATCCTATTTCATTGCTAGGGACTAGCAATGTGTAAGCTAGGGGTGTGATAATACGCAAATATTGCGTATTTTATCCCTCGAACCTACGCATTTTAGCCCCCTCGGGTGCCTTAATCTCTATATTTAAGCCCGTTAACCAGACAATCTCGGATTTATATTGTTAACATGCTATATGAGGTATTATTGGGCTTTTGTAGGTATTTAGGTTTTTAAGTATGGAGTTTAGATGCATTCCGGCTAAGTTCCATACATATCCGCACGCGCAAGGGCAATTCGGTTAATTCACAGTTTGGGCACCTGGCCCAACATCCACACGTAAGTTGTATCCCTCATCGCAAGCTTCTCGTGGTAGCGAATGGTGTGCGAATACAATCCCTAACGAAGAAGTTACGATAATTTTAGTGGAAGATAATTCCAAATGAACCAAAACAGGGGAGAGTAGGCTTAGACTTGCTTGATCGATCGATCAACCCTTTTGGTCGATCGATCGATCCTTCAATTCTCACCCTTCGAGCTTTCACAGTGGGAAAATATCTTCTTGATCGATCGATCGACCAAAGGAGTCGATCGATCGATCCCCTGTTTTCTGCGATATTTTCCTTTTTTATTTTCTTTTTCCTTTTCTTTTCTATTTTATTTCCAACTTACTATATAACCCATTTTTGTGTAATATTAAAAAAAAAAGTTTTTTTAGATAGTTTAGGTTATGGTTTGGGGGTTTGAGAGCTCATTCTTCATTTCTTCTTGGTTTGACACCCATTTGGGTTTGTAAGTTGACTATTCATCTTCCCTCTCCATTAAATTAAGTTGTATTTCCTTATTTTCTTGCTTTGTAGTTAATTTACTTCCTTTGTTAATTAGATTTACATGATTTCTTTAATTGCTCTCTAGTGTAGTTTTATCGCGTTTATTTATCGTGTTTATTTATCGCATTTTTATCATGCTTTCTAGCTAAGTTAGTCTAGGTTGTGTCGGATTAAACTTAATTCGGGTTGATATGTTGCTTTGCTTTGGTGATGGAGTTTTACAGGTCTATTTCGAGTGCATTATCCTAGTTATTATGCCTAGGATATTTGACGGGGTATATCATGTATGCTCCGTGCTTACGACCTTGCATGCATAATTTTTGGAGTATTTGTTAACGCCAAAATCGTATTAGACTTTTATGCGAATTTAGGGGTGTGACAACTCTTGATTTAATTAACTATCGAAACGAGACGCAATCTTAATAACTCGTCGACCCATGTAACCATTTTATAATAATTAACTCGGGTGAGGGATATTCGACGCAACCTATAGTTTTATCCGCTTTGTTAATTTTAGTTTAAATACACTCGCCTAGATTAATCTTTCCCTATTTTGCATCTTTTCCTTTTTGTGTATAATCATCTTTTACACTTTTATTTTAGGAATATTAAACCTTTTAAATTCTAGCAACTCATCTTTATGGATTCGATACCCGGACTTGGCCGCTATACTCACCCGTTGAGTGTAGTCATATGTTTAGGTCTTTGTATAGAGTCGGTGAGCCGAATATAAAAAATGACCGGTGCGAAGGTGACGCTTGCGCCGCGGCGAAACCCGTGTCTATCAGTGGGAGGCAGTAACTTATGAAGCTCTTGGAGAGGATGAGGATAAAAAATAAGTCCGCGCTCTTCAAGCTGGGAGAGAGGAGATAATTGTTCAAAAAAATTTATACCTTCTTTGATAACATCGTCCACTTTTTGCTAAGTGTCGGAACTAAATCCAATCGAAACACGAGTTGCAAGGAAAAAATAAGTACAAATTATCATTGATAGTTAAAAGTCTAAATCAGTATGACAACAAGAAAAATAAGAAAGAGTAATTCTATTGATAGGAAGTTTCTCTCATTCACGAGGGACCGACCCTAACGGATCCTTCTTGTTATTCATCCTCGAAGAATCCCAAGCTCTGCTAATAAAGAATTCATGCTCCACTGTTGACATCCCCAACATCTTCATCACAAATATAATATGCCCCCATATAAATTCATGATAAATAATAAAATGATGCATCTCCATCACAGAAGAGCCTCTAGAAAAGTTTTTGAAAAAGATTCCCTAAATGCCTTTGAGGATTTCACAAACTTGACTCCAAAATTAGCCCAGAAAATATTAATTATTGTTTAAATGTGTTATAAAATTCTCGGGTTAAGAATATATAATTTAGGTGTGAAATTGATTTATATTTGAGGGTTAGCTATGTGTTATATAAGATGACAATAGGGTTTTTTATGTTTAAAGCTGTAGAGGTATATGTGAGAAAAGAATAAGGGAAGGAATGATTAAAAAAAATTGGATTGTGCACCCCGTTTAACTACCCTGGCCAGCTATAGCGACCGCTATAGTGTTCATCTTGACCCGATATGGCGTTCTCCCTTAGATTACATCTTCACTTTTTATTTTATTTTTTCATTTAATTCCTTCCTTAATTAAAGACCTAGACCTAAAGTATTCTCTAAGAAACTACATAAATATCATCTTACACTCATCCTCATCCTCATCCTCATACTGTAATTCCTTTTATGCCTAACTCTTCATTTACCTGGTATAAACACAAATAAACACTTACTTCAAACTATTTACAATTTAACACAAATAATTTATTAATTCACCAAATGAATTTTATAATAAATTCTAAAATCATAATAATTTCCATACTTTCCATAAATTATATTTCAATTTCCACTCCTCAAATAAAACTTTATTTTCATACTTATAATCATATAAAATTCATGTTTCCAATTTAAATAGTCAATTAGAATTTCCCAAAGTTAATGTTTAATTAATTATCAATTCCCTCAATATTATTCAAAACTATGGGGTATTACAATCTTCCCCCCTAACAAAAAGAATTCCTTCCTCAGAATTCACAAACTAAAATTTATACCTAACTCGAAATAGATGTGGATATTGTTGCTTTATCAAATCTCTATGCTCCCATGTGGAATCTTCCTCATTATGATGGTCCCACTACACTCGTACTAACAATGCAACTTATGAATCCAACTATTTGAAATACTCATCGGTTGCTCACTATACGAAGTTTGTGAGTCTAACTCAATCTCACCCAAATTGATATGCTGATAGGAATTCATAGGATATAAAAATCTACTAAGTATAAGACATGAAACATGCTATGCATTGATCCAGATGATTTTGAAGTGGCAAATGATGTGCAACCTTCCCCACCTTTTCTGAAATCATAAATGGATGAATATACCTTAGCGCTAACTTCCCCTTATTCTTGAATCTTGAGAATGCCCCAACACTATGTCCTATATGCTACGGTGGTTCGAATAAACACAAGTTCAATATTTTTATGTTTTTCCAATTTTAATGATTAACCCTTTAAACAAATTTCTCCCAGTAAAACTTAGCACCAATTAAACCCTTCTTGTGAAAACCGACTTACCAAATTTTATCTTTTTACCCCAAACATGCATCTAGGTGATAGTAGATAAATTAAATAAATCAAATCACAAGACGCCTATGTATGAGGAAACCACTCAGACGGCTCAGCCAGACAATCAATATGATATGGTTTTACAAAGCGTAGACAGTGGACTTACACAACGACTCGATCACCCACAAGCATTGACGCTCTTCTATCTTCAACCACTACTCCACGGTGTAACGCAAGAGTCCACCCACTCATGTGTCCACATCACACGAGTCCACGTGCACCTCGGTATCCACCGATGTTACTCAGCAACCGTCTATAATTCAAAACACAAAATCCATCGCGTCTTCACTGCAATCAGCACGTACGAAGTCCAACGCACAAAATAGGTTCTTCTTGTGATGGAAGAAATAAAAAAGGTTCCCAAACAAGATATCAAAATTTATGATTCATGAATCTTGTAAACAAAGGGTGAAACTTTTGGGAGTTAGAACTCTTGTAAACAGCTGCAGAATCATTTTCGCAAAAGAGTTCATAAAAATTATGAGCCTGAACGACCTTAAATAGTAAAACACAATTTTTGAGGCGGTGGCATCGTTCCTACGACAAACGGATCTCGCTCGAATGAGAAATCAATCTCATTTGAATGAAAGCTTAGTTCGCTTCTAACGAGCCAAAATAGAAATATCGTTTGAAGCTCGTCTCATAAAAGGCTTTGAGTGAGACTTCAAACGACAAGACCCAGTCGTTCTAACAACTTATAGACCTCGTTTAAATGAGAAACATATTTCATTCTAACGATGCTATATATCGTTTAAAAGACGAAAATAATATATTCTGGAAAAATATACGAATAGAATTCCAACGTTTTTAAATCAAACAAATACCCTTAAAAAAATTCCAAGGACTCATAAATTATATACATTCATGCCTACGAGATCCTCGGTATACATGAAGATAAACATGGGACGGTAAACATGACACGATATATCCATTCTTTGAAGTTTGGCTGCTACGTCTTCATCCAACAACGTCATAGGCTCATGGGATCATCAACTTAAGGTCTATCCTATGACTTAAATGTTTTGTTTGGAATTATGCCAGTTACATACATATTGACTCAATTAGAAATGTGTCCTTAAAAATCTCCCCCTTTTGCTATTTTGGGACAAAACCAAAACAAACATCCTATGGGCCGTCAAGTTCTCTAAAAGGACTCATTTCCCAACCCCAAAAATGAAAAAGAGTACAGACGCTCGACAGACACACGAACGTGAGTAGCTTTGCTTATCTTGAGAACTTTGCCGCATTAAACTCATACTGTAATCCTGAACACTTAAACACACCTTCAAATGCAAAGAGAATATAAAAAGTATAAATATACAAATATATAAACATCTAACAATGTGTAAATAATCTCAACCTAGGTAAGACATCTCCTCTTAAGATCAAGATATTCTAATCATGCAAAGAAAAGATACCATTTCTCCCCCTTTTTATTCAGGAATAGACAAAGTGAGATAACATAAATAAATACTCCCCAAACCGAATCTCCCCCTAAATAAGTGATCATAAGATACCAATTTTAAAACAAGTTTGATACCATATTTAAATTGAAGGAGAATGGAATAAAATCATGCAATGGTGTAAAGTGTAGTTAAGACATAACATGGCAACTCAAGCATAAATAATCCAAAAGATCAAGCATGTGATAAACATGGACTAAATATAAACAACAAAGACTCAAAACACAATACCATATATAATATATGCAAAATATATCAAAGAAAATTGGGCACCCATATATAGGTATAAACGACCACAAAACATGACACAACACATAAGCTTTACACACTAGCATAGTATCAATGTGTCTAAACATGTGGAATAGAATGAATGGGTGTGGACTAGATACAAATGAATTATGACCCAAACACCTAAATATGTTCAAGAAGTTCTAGTCGACCACAAAACTTTGTCAAACTAAGATTTATCCTTATGTGACAAATAACGTTGCTTAATGAACAAAAAAAGCACAATGCATACAAGCCTAGAATATTGTTGATTCTACAAATCAATAGCATCATGACAAAATAAGCATACTAGGTATCATTGTGCAAATCCGTTGATTTTCAACTAAATTCCCTCAAATGATAAACATATATTATATTTTCATTCGTTTCTTTTTTCTTTTGAAGTGATTTCATTTGCAAGATCGAACAAACTAAAATGTATTGGCCTTTTTTAGGCAAATATTGCTTTTTTTAATTACCATAATTTTTTCTTGGTCTCTTTTCAAATGGTGACTTTCACGACGAGTCAACTTGTCTCTCGTAGCCCTTTCCCGTATACACTCATGTTTTTCAATACTAAACAAAATCTCACGGGTAATAATTCTTACATGCATAAATCTTCCATAGTCACATGGACATGTAGATGACAAAATTGGTGGGAGAACATCTCATTAAGATCAATTATACATGTGAATTAAAAATACATCCAGCTCGTGCATGTGTGTGCGGAGGCATATACAAAGCCGAATCCATAAAGCAAATCAAGTTCGAAACAATTATATTAGCATAGTTAAGATCGATCTAAGTATCTAAAGTTATAACCAAATGTCCTAGCCACATGGAAATTGCGGAGTGAATTGGATTCAAAGACACTAATATGCCACACCAAATGTGTAAAACTAAACACAAAACCAAAAATCTTTTTGTATTTTTCAAAATATTTATCAATATAAAACCTTTTTGTATTTTTTCAATATGACTTAAAAATGAAATATATAATTCAAAAAGTACACAAGTCATAACACTAGCAAACATATTACATGAAGCACAACTAGAGTAGGACAAACAAACCATACGAGCAATCAATTATAAGAAATAACATGTGACGAGTCATGTGCAAGCATGTGAGAATCAACGAACCTAACATTTAATGTATCCAAAATGGATTTCCTAACACAAATAGGTATATACCTAATGAGAGGGGTTTTGGGAACTGACAAGCCACTCAACTTTAACATCCTAGGTTCTTTTCTAAGATTATAGCAAAAATGCCTAAGGTGACCTTCCCTACCGCATTGTGTGCACGTGTAAACTCGACGAGGAACGGGACCTTCAGGTTGACCTTTTCTAACATCCTGGGATGTGGTTGACCCTCTAAAATATATCATGATCTTGGCAATATCAACAGAAGCAGTAGAAATATAGATCCTAAAACCATCACTACTTTAGTCTTTTAAATCATCTTTTAACTTCAAAATTATAAACTCAAGCAAAGAATTTTACTCTTCCAATTTTTAGGACTCCTTCTTCATATTTACAATCATTCCTAGAAAGTAATCTTGATCCCCCTTAATGTGAGAAAACTAATCCTTAAGAGTCTTCTCACGTGCCTTAAAATCAGTAATCAAGTCCCTATTTTCATTAGCACAAACACAAACCCTAGAATTTTTAAAATTCCTCTAATTCTTTCTCCCAAGCAAGAACTCTATTCTCACTCTCTTTCTTGGATAATTCTAATTCTCTAAAGTCATGGTCCAAGGCAATACACTTCTAATGAAAGGTATCTTTTAGATTTTGAACCATATGCAAATGTTCCATAATGGATTTAAAACGATTATTTTCTTTTTCAAGAATTTCAATTCTTTTTGCAAACTTCAAATTCAAAAGATTTAAGATTATTAAAATCATCTCGATTAACAATATCATCACGATGGGAATCCATCAAGAACAAAAAAAACAAGAGCGAAAAATAAATAACCGCCCAAAAAGCTCTAAACAGGATATACAAAATAACTTAGTTTAGCCCGTTGTGATACCAATTTGAGAATACCCTGACACTATGTCTTATATGATATTGTGATTCGAATAAACACAGTACAATATTTTTATGTTTTTCTAATTTTAAACAAAATTCTCCCAAGAAAACTTATCACCAATTAAACCGTTCTTGAGAAAATCGATTTTCCAAATTTTTTTTTACCCTAAACATGCATCTAGGTGATAGCAGATAAATTAAATAAATCAAAAAACAAGATGCCGATGTAGGAGGAAACCACTAAGGAAAAAAACTTGGCCGGCCCAGCCAGACAATCATTATGATATGGTTTTACAAAGCATAGACAGTAGACTTACTCAACGACTCGATCACTCATAAGCCTTGACGCTCTTTTATCTTCAACCGCTCCTCCATGCAACGTAGGAGTCCACCCACATAAGTGTCCACGGCACACGAGTTCACGTGCACCTCGGTATCCACCGATGCAGCTTAGTAATTATTTATGATTTATAACATGGATTCCACCGCTTCTTCACTGTAATTAGCACGTACGGAGTTCACCACACAAAACAGGTTTTCTTGTGATGGAAAAAGCAAACAAGGTGCCAAAAAAGATCTCAGAGTATATGATTTCTGAATCTTGGATCTTATAAACAAAGGGTTAAATTTTTTAGAGTTGGAACTCTTATAAACAGGTTTAAAATCATTTTAGCAAAAGAGTTCCTAAAAATTCTGAGTCTGAAACGCCTCAAATAGTAAAACATGATTTTTGAGGCGGCGACGTTGTTCCAATGACAGACAGGTCTTGTTCGAATGAGAAATTAATCTCGTCTATACGAAAGCCATTTCGCTTCTAACGAGCCAAAACAGAAACTTTCGTTCAAAGTTTGTTTGTGTAGAGTGCGCGTGCGTTCAAAAATAAAAAATTATTTAATTAAATCTCAGCTTTTCAATTAAATCCTAAAACATGCATCTAGGTGTGATTAAAATTAATATCATCATGCAAGAATATTTAATCACACACAAAACACACAAATGAGGAAAAATCCCCAAAGGGGCAAAACCTTTTTATTTTCACTATAATTTGTAAAAACGGTTACGCGGATTACAATGAAAATAAGAGCGACATAGGAAATACCCTTAGGAGTCGGTTTCGATGTCTCAGCTGGAATATCCCGCAAGAACTCCAGGTGGGCAGCAATGAAGAAGAGAACGGATTCTCCACAAATTACTCCAGATGAGTAAAAACGATCCTCATGAAGGTTTAATGATTCACATACATAGATGGGAGTGTTTATGTGAATAAAGAAGGCATAAAACCTTAAAAGGTGAAGTCTGTTTTGTGGATAATTTTTTGTAGAAATCGTGTTGAAAAAATACTTGAAAAATATGTAGAAGGCACACTGGTATTTATACGAAAATCGAGGCGACGACGGGGCTCAAACGAGATAGGCATCTCGCTCGAACGAAGGACACGTGTCGTTCGAACGACTTCGCGTGAGATGCTTATCTCGCTCGAACGACAGTGCTAGCTCGTTTGAATGAGCTCGTCGACCGAGGCACTCCGCTTCTATACTTAGAAAAAATTCTACTTTTGATAACAACAAATCAGACTTCGAAAAAAAATATTTTCTGAAAAATTTCCCGAATATTTATTCAAATAACAACTCCTCCATTAAATTATTTTACCAATAATGCGTAGTGGAGTAGTGGGAACAGTTGAGCAACACGTCGCATGTAGCATGATGCACGTGTGAAGATGATGGATGCATGGATTCGGATAAAGGCCATCATGGATGATCGTGATGACTTGCTGAATGTAGCGGTATCAGACATACAAACTGTGATCTAGGGAAAACAAAAAATTCCTATATTCTACCCCCGATATTTATAAAATTATGTCCTTACAAATCTCCCCCTATGTCTATGCCGGTACATATATAAAAAATTTGAATTATGCAATCTCCCTAAACACAAATGACATATAAGATAATATCCCCATTAAACCCTCAAACTGAGAATACTACATGACATGTCTTCAATCAAACTTCAGCATCTTCAAATCTTCATCTCTTCAGAAACTCCCAAAGCTTTTCTCATCAGGGTGTACAATCCAATAAATCAACTTTGTACCTACACACATGAGATAAAGCAGATACCCGTGATAAGAAGCAGTTTGAAATATAATGATATGCAAAAATCAAAGCTCAATTATGCTTAAGCAAATCATTGATAAATCACCCAAACAAATCTCCCCCATAATTCATTCTCTCCCTTTTTATGATGTCCCCAAATAGACATATATGAGAAGCATAAATATGGAAAATGCCACAAGAAAAACAACTTTCTATTTTTGAATTTTTCAAAATTTTTCATACAAAATATACAACAAAAGAATCAAACCATAAACAAACATAAAAACAACCAAGTCGATGAAAGCGTAAATGTAGGGGTGTGATTAAATTCGATAGGATAATCAATGCATACAAACATGACATATGTGCACGATGAATATCGGATACTCCTAACGAATGCACTCAACATCTTCCTTAGGTGTAAAAAGATGAAAATATGAGACATTGACTCAATCAAATCAACAAATCAAAGCTCAAAGTGATTTATACACCAATAACGTCCAAAACGATTTAATGCTTTTTCAGGACTTTCAAGGAAGTGCAAACCCGTTTAAATTCGCCAACCAAACTCCCTCAGATTTATATTTTGAATAGAGGTGATCTAAATTCAAAAAACTTTGGAGAATTGATGGGGAAACCTGAATGGCCCATATTTGGCATGAAATTCTTTTGATTGCCTTTAAATTTTTTCGGGCTCTTTTAACCTCTTGGACCCCCGATAATAAAATTCCTCAATTTTTAAGTTCGATTTAACGGTGTCTTAATCGCAAAGGATAGATAATTACCTTTTATAGCCCTTCACCGTTGTAAAAAACACAATCTCACCAAATAGTTTTTTCCATGCATTCTAATCTTGTCAAGTTTTATCGCATATGGTTCGTTGTATAGACAGAATTGAGATGAAAACACTTAAGCCAATATGTGATGGACAAGTACAATAATCAAATAAAATCGTGCTTGTGTGCAATAAAGGAGATAAGGAGCCAAACATGTAGAAAGATATCACTAATCACATCTCAAAGACTCCAAACAATGTAAAGCACATGGATGCAATTATGTAGCGTCTCAAATCACTATCAAATAGTCACATGGATAAATGGAATGAAATTTGTGACTCGGCTATCTTAAATGCTCATCCATAAAAGGTGCAAATAAAATACAAAAATCTTTTTGTGCTTTTTTAAAAATTTTATAAAAAGAAAATCTTTTTGGATTTTTTCAAAAATAATAGAAAAAATAAAAAATAACAATACAACCTAGGAATAGGAATCATATGATATGAACATGAAAATGCATCCTATCCTAGACATGAACCAACCCCTCAGTCAACTGTGCAAATCCCCAAAGACTTCCTAAGACTCTTAAATATAAGGGCATCTAAAGGCTTCGTGACAATATCGGCCAACTAACGGTCGGTGGGTATGAAACTCAGGGATACGACTTTCTCCTCAACTAACTGTCGTATAAAGTGCTCGCGTATCCTTATGTGCTTGTTGGACTGGATTGTGGGATATGTGTATCGTGCTCTTGTTATCACTGGAAATGGTTATGGTGTCCTGTGAAATCCCATAATCCTCCAGCATCTGCTTCATCCATAAGAGTTGCGTGCAATGACTCTCGACGGTGATGTACTCCGCCTCCTCAGTGGACAAAGAGATGGAGTTTTGCTTCTTACTCAGCTAGCAAACAAGAGTATAACCAAAATAGAAACACCCACCAGAAGTGCTCCTACAACCATCTACATCCCCGACCCAATTGGCATCTGAATAGGCAGACAAACGATCATCGATATCAAAATAATATCAAATATCGTATAAGAGAGTCCCACTCACGTATTTGATAATACATTTTAGAGTGAGTAAGTGTGACTCTTTTGGGGATGCCTGATATCGCGCACAGACTCTAACACTAAAGGCTATGTCGGGACGAATGGCAGTCAAGTAGAGAAGACTACCTATCATACTCTGATACAAGGTTTGCTGTATGTCCTTGCCTGAAGTGTCCTTACTAATCTTGATAGAAGTACTTATAGGTGTACATGCATGCTTAACGGAGTCTAAACTAAATTTCTTCACTAGGTCTCTAGCATACTTGGATTGAGAAATAAACATCCCAGACTCCAGCTGACGAACCTGGAGACTAAGGAAGAAAGTAAGCTCACCTACCATGCTCATCTCAAACTCACTTTTCATCTCCTCCTCAAAGTGGTGAGCATGCTGGGAGCACGAGGATCCAAAGACTATGTCGTACACATAGACCTGGGCAACCAAAATAGCACCGTCATCTCTCCTGACGAACAACGTTATATCAACTCCCCCTCTCTTGAATCCACGGTCTAAAATATAGGAAGTAAGCCTCTCGTACCAAGCACAGGATGCTTGCTTCAAACCATACAAGGCTTTCCTCATATTGTAGACGTGCTCCGGGTGCTTAGGGTCTTCAAACCATTTTGGTTGTTCCACATAAACCTCCTCTTATAGAATGCCATTTAGAAAGGCACTCTTGACATCCATCTGATATAACTTAAAGCACAGATGACATGTGATGGAGAGTAGTAAGGGGACGGACTCAAGCCTCACAACAGGAGAAAATGTCTCCCCAAAGTCTACACCCTCTATCTGTGTGTAGCCTTGAGCGACCAACCTAGCCTTATTTCTGATTATGGTACCATTTTCATCCATTTTATTCTTGAAAGTCCACCTGGTACCTATCACATTAGTCTCACTAGGTCGGGGGACAAGTTCCCAGACATTATTCTTTTTAAATTGAAGCAACTCATCCTACATGGCAGATATCCAGTGTTCATCCTTGAGTGCTTATTTATGATTCTTGGGCTCGACTGTGGACGTGTAGCAAAAATGACTAACAACGTTCTCTAGTTGAGCACGAGTCTTGACCCCTAAAGTGGGATCGCCAATAATGGTAGAGGGATCATGACTCTTGTGAACCCAAGCAGGTGTGTCCCCTAACATAGGAGTGGGGTACATAGGGTGTGGGTAAGGGACAAGTAAATCGCTGCCAGAAAAGTCCTCATCCTCACACTGAAGGTTAGGATCAATAAACGTCGAAGGTTCGTCATCTTGCACGGTGACGTTTATTGATTCCATAACCTTAGAGCTCTTCAGGTTAAAAACCCGGTACACTCTACTATTTTATAAATATCCTAGAAATATTCACTCGTCTCTTAGGGAGTTTAACTTTCCTAATTGCTCTCTATCCCGTAGGATGTAGCATTTACTCCCAAAGATACGGAAATATGCAAGGTTGAGTTTCTTACCAGTCCACAATTCATAAGTCTTCTTAAGTGTGTGTGGACGCAAGTAAACCCTATTAACTGTGTGGCATGCAGTAGACAATACCTCTGCCCAAAATCTCCTAGCAACCTTACGACCTAGAAGCATAGATCTGGCCATTTCCTGAATCGTCATGTTCTTTCTCTCAACAATCCCATTTTGCTGAGAAGTCTTCACAGCAGAAAACTCATGTTTGATTCCAAGGTTGTTATAGTAAAGATCTACCTTTGCTTACTTAAATTTCGTGCCGTTGTCACTACGTATCCTGTTAATAGTGACTCCGTATTGATTTTGTAGGACACGACACTTGGTCATTAAAAACTCTACAGCATTGGATTTTTCTCTCAAAAAACCTACAATCGAATATCTGGAGAAATCATCCACCATCACAAGGATATACCTCTTACCACCCAGACTCTCAGTACGAGTAGGACCCATAAGATCCATGTGAATTAACTCAAGTACACGGGAGGCAGTAATGGAATGCAACTTCCTACAGGGGCTACAAATTTGCTTTCCCAACTGACAGGGTCCACAAACTGTGGAAGTTAGCTTTCCAAGTTATGGTAAGCCACGTACTAGGTCCTTTTTATCTAAGCGTGTCAAATCTCTAACGTTCACATGACCTAGACATTGGTGCCACAGATCCATAGGAGTGATCGTGGTGCTGATGCAGACAAGTGAGGATGTGGGCACAGTCCCATAGTAATTATCCTCTGTCCTCACCCTTTGCACTAAAAATTTATCGATTTGATTATAGACATTACACGCATCCCGATCAAACTTTATGGCAAAGTCAGAGTCACATAGCTGGCTAATGCTGAGGAGGTTTGCTCTCAAAGCTTTGACGTATAAAATATTCTCTAGCTTATGAAATCCTAGTAACTCTACTGTACCTCATCCTACGATGCTAGACTTGCTCCCGTTTCCAAAGGTGACTCTACGTTCCTTATACTCCTCTAGGTAGGTAAAAAATGAGACATCACCTGTCATATGTCTGCAGCACCCACTATCAAAATACCACTGTGAGGTATTATGTGCTTTGAGAGCGACATTAACAACAATGGCCTTTTCATCTTTCTTAGGTATCCAAGAAGTGGTAACCTTTTGTTTACCCTTGTTGTTGTTGGTTTTAGCCGGGATGCGGGAAGCATTCACTGACGGCAAAGACATCCGTTGGAATTCCTTCATCAAACTCTGTGATGTGGCAGCTAAAAACTCAACATGCTCTCTCAGACTAGAAAAATCATCAGTACGATATGGTGGAGCAGTAGTACGTACAAAATCATCAGTACGATGTGGTGGAGCAGTAGTCCGACCCAAACTATGGCAAAACTCCCTGAGGTGGCCTTTTCTTTTACAGTACGTACAAAAGAACACAATCTTAGGCGGACCTGGGTTTGCTTTTCTTGGTCGAACTCTTCTTCGTGGTTTTTTACGATGGCCATATGGAGTCGTAGTAAGCTCAGGAGCTGGTCCAGGTGAAATTTGGGACGTGGAGGCACCATCATAACCTATTCCCTGCCTATCACCGAAACCTAAAGTGGGGCCGAGGAGCATCTTTCCCTTCTTTCCTGATTTGTCCTTGATTTGAACCTTGACTTCCCGTGCTCTCTCAAGATCATGAGTAAGCTGGGCAACAAGGGATTTAAGTTTCTTCCGAGTCTCTAGGGAGGAATGGAGCTCACTCGTAAGACTAGCCACTTGTTTAGTTAAATCCCCTTTCTCTTTCTCAAAACCACTCTCTCTCTCTCCAAACAGTCTCTCTCTCTCTCTAAACAAACTTTCTTTCTCAACACAGGCATACTTTCTCTCTCTCAAGGTAGTGCAGGTGGAGGACTCTCTCTTTTTAGCTTATTCTAAATCTTCCTCTAACGCAATGATCCTAAGTACTAACGCTTTGTTACACTTTTTGGTTTTAAATGACTCATTAAATAACTCAGTTTAGGCGCGTTGAAGATTACTCTCGCTCTCACTTGCATCATCCTTACCCTCACTCACATCGCTCTCACTGTCGAGGTGTCCCTATGAAGCAGCATCCTCATCGTTGTGAGGAGCACTATAAGTACTCACATGACTAACCATAAATGCGGTGAAGTTACACTCATGCGGTGACTCATCTCCAGAGTCCATCGACTCGACCTCACTGTCGTCACTAAGGGTAGCATTAAGGACAACTTTGCCCTTTTCTTTGGCAAGTCTGTTCATCCTAGTAGCACACTCAAAAGCTCTATGCCCCTTACCGTCGCACTCATAACATCTCTCACTGTCTTTCTTAGGACGGTCTTTAAAATCTTATTCATTTTTCTTTTTAAATTTATTTTTCTCAAAATTCTTTTTATCTTTGAAATTACCATTTTTCTTGAATTTGAGAATTTTCTTGAAATTTTTACAAACAGGGTCAAATCATCTAAATCAAAGTCACACTCAAAATCTGACGTTTCTATCTCCCTTTTTCTATATGACTCTACCCTCTTTCTTATCGACCCCTCACTCTTTCTATCCTGGACATTAAGTGCAATTCCCTTATCTTTAGGCTTGACAGATTTAGGAAACATATCAATTTCATACGTTTGTAAGTCTCCTACAAGTTCCTCCAATTTAAGCGTGTTTAAATTACCCATAGAATTTAGCACAGTGACTTTAGGGATAAAACGCTTAGGCAGTGATCTTAGAATCTTTTTAACAACTATAGCATTAGGAATGTGTTCACCAAGATTAAAGCTAGTGTTTATAATATCAGATAACCTAGCATAAAATTCATCAAAACATTTAGTCTCAAGCATGGTAATTGTTTCAAATTGAGTTGCTAAATTTTGCAGTTTAGACTCTTTCACAACATTAGTTCCTTCATAGGTAAGTTGTAAAACATCACATGCCTCTTTTGACGTGGTGCTCGTCATTATCCGTCGGAACTCGTCAGGTGTGACGGATCCAGAAATAGAACTTAAACCCTTAGAATTAAAAGATGACCATTTAAATTCTTCTTCAGTCCAAGCAGTGACATATTTTAAACTAGTCACATTCTCAACAGTGATGGAGGGAGGTGTCCACCCTCTTTCAACCAAAATTTAGACTCTTTCATCAATGACCTTTAAAGCAGATTTCATGCGGGCTTTCCAGTAAGCATAATTAGTCCCGTAAAAAACTGGCATTTTATTATATAATTTCTCCATTGAACATACCCTTTTCAAAAATCATTTTTTTCAAAAAATTGATATCTTAGAAAAATTTTGCAAAAAATTACACGGTATAATTGTGTAATTGGCTCTGATACCAATTTGTAGAGTGCGCGTGCGTTCAAATTAAGAAATTATTTAATTAAATTTTAGTTTTTCAATTAAATCCTAAAACATGCATCTAGGTGTGATTGAAATTAATATCATCATGCAAGAATATTTAATCATACACAAAACACACAAATGAGGAAAAATCCCCCAAAGGGGCAAAATCTTTTTATTTTCAATATAATTTGTAAAAACGGTTACACGGATTACAATGAAAATAAGAGCGGCTGGAATCTCCCATAAGAACTCCAGGTGGGCAGCAATGAAGAAGAGAACGTCTTCTCCACAAATTACTCCAAATGAGTAAAAATGATCCTCATGAAGGTTTAATGCTTCACATACATAGATGGGAGTGTTTATATGAATAAAGAAGGCATAAAACCTTAAAAGGTGAAGTGTGTTTTCTGGGCAGTTTTTCGCAGAAATCGTGTTGGAAAAAGACTTGAAAAACGTGTAGAAGGCACACTGGTATTTATACGAAAATCGACGCGGCGGCGGCGCTTGAACGAGATAGGAATCTCGCTCGAATGAAGGACACGTGTCGTTCAAATGACTTCGCGCGAGATACTTATCTCGCTCGAACGACAGTGCTAGCTCGTTTGAATGAGCTTGTCGATCGAGGCACTCCGCTTATACACTTAGAAAAAATTCTACTTTTGATAACAATAAATCAGACTTCAAAAAAAAATATTTTCTGATAAATTTCCCAAATATTTATGCAAATAACAAAAACTCCATTAAATCATTTTACCAATAATGCGTAGTGGAGTAGTGGGAAATAGTTTAGCAGCACGTCGCATGTAGCATGAATCATGTGTGAAGATGATGGATGCATGTATTAAGATAAAGGCCGTCGTAGATGATCGTGATGGCGTGCTGAATGTATTTGTATCAGACATACAAACTGTGATATAGAGAAAACAGAAAATTCCTAGATTCTACCCTGGATATTTATAAAATTATGTCCTTACAGTTTGATAAAAGTCTTTGAACAAAACTTCAAACGATAAGACCCAGTCATTCTAACGACATATAGAATTCATTTAAATGAGAAATAGATTTCATTCTAACAATGCTATATTTCATTTGAAACACGAAAATAATATTTCCTGGAAAAATATATAAATAGAATTCCAATATTTTTAAATAAAACAACCACCTTTGAAAAAAATTCGAAGGATCATAAATTATATATATTCATACCTGTAAGATCCTCGGTATACGTGAATGGAAACATGGTACGCTAAACACAACACCACATATCCAATATTTAGAGCTTGGTCGCAATGTTTTCATCAAACAACGTCATAGACTCATGGGATCATCAACTCAAAGTCTATACTATGACTTAAACGTTTTGTCCAGAATTATGATAATTACATACAAATTGACTCGATTGGATTTGTCCTTAAATCTCCCCCTTTGGCTATTCCAAGACAAAACCAAAACAAAAATCCTATGGGTCGTCAAGCTCTCTACAATGACTCATTCCTCAGCCCCCCAAAGGAAAAAGATTACAGACGCTTGGCATATACACAAACATTAGTAGCTTTGCTTTGCTTGGAAACTTTGTTGCATTAAACTTGTCATGTAATCCTGAACACTTAAACACACCTTCAAATTCAAAGAGAATATAAAAAGTATAAATCTACAATTATATAAACATCTAACAATGTATAAATAATCTCAACCTAGATAAGATGTCTCCCTCTAAGATAATGGTATTCTAATCATGCAAAGAAAATAGACAATTTCTCCCCCTTTTCGTTCAGGAGTAGACAAGGTAAGATAGCATAAATAAATACTCCCCAAACCGAATCTCCCCCTATATAAGTGAACATAAGATAACAATTTTAAAACAAGTTTTATACCATAATTATATTGAAGGAAGAGGGAATAAAATTATGCAATGGTGTAAAGTGTAGCAAATACATAACATACTTAAGCATAAATAATCCCAAAGATCAAGCATGTGATAAACATGGACTAAATATAAACAACAAAGACTCAAAACACAATACCATATATAATATATGCAAAATATATCAAAGCAAATCCGGCACCCATATATAGGTATAAACGACCAAAAAACGTGACACAAACGGATAAAATTACAGACTAGGATAGTATTGATGTGTCCAAACATGTGGAATGGAATGAATGGGCGTGAACTAGATACAAATGATTTATGACCCAAACACCCAAATATGTTCAAAAAGTTCTGGTTGATCGTAAAACTTTATCAAACTAAGATTTAGCCTCAAGTGACAAATAAAGTTGAACTTAATGAACAAAACAAGCACAATGCACACAATCCTAGAATATTGATGATTCTACAAATCAATAACGTCATGAAAAAATAAGCATACTAGGTATCATTGTGCAAACCCGTTGATATTCGACTATATTCCCTGAAAAGATAAACATATATCATATTTTCATTCTTTTCTTTTCTTTTCTTTTTCTTTTTCTTTTGATATGATTTCTTTTGCAAGATCAAACAAGCTAAACTATTTTGCCCCCTTTTTGGAAAACATTATTCTTTTTATTGTATTAATTTTTTCTTGGGCTCTTTTCAAATGGCAGCTTTCACTACGAGTCAACTTGTCTCTCGCAGCCCTTGCCCATGTACACTTATATTTTTTTCAATACTAAACAAAATCTCACGGGCAACGGTTTTCACATGCACAAATCTCACATAGTCACATAGACATGTAGATGATAGAATTGATGTGAGAACATCTCACTAATTTCAAATATACATGTGAAGTCGGAATAAATTTCAAATATACATTTGTGTTCGGAGGCATGTACAAAGTCGAATCCATAAAGCAAATCAAGTTCGAATGACTCGATTAACATAAATAAGATCAATATAAGTGTCTAAAGTCGTAACCAATTATATTAGCCACATGGAAATTGCGGAGTGAATTGTATTCAAACACACCAATATGCCATACCAAATGTGTAAACTAAAATACACAAAACAAAAAATCTTTTTGTATTTTTCAAAAAAATTATTTAAAGTAAAATATTTTTATATTTTTTCAATATGACTCAAAAATGAAAAATACAATACGAAAAGTACAAAAGTCATAACACTAGCAAACATATATCATGAAGCACAACTAGAGTATGACAAACAAATCGTGCAAGCAATCAATGATAAGAAATAACATGTGACGAGTCATGTACAAGCATGTGAGAATCAACCAACCTAACATTTAGCGTCTCCAAAATGGATTTCCTAATCCAAAAAGGTGTATACCTAATACGAGGGGTTTTAGGAACCGACGGATAAATAATTTCAAATTCCTAGGGTCTTTTCTAATATCATAGCAAAAATGCCTAAGGTGACCTTTCTTACCGCAATATGTGCACGTGTAAATTCGACGAGGAACAGAACCTTCAGGTTGAACTATTCTAACACCTTGGTATGTGGATGATCCTATAAAACAAACCATGGTCTTGGCTTTAACAACGAAAGCATTAGAAATATATATGCCAAAACCATCGCTACTTGAGTCTTTTAGATCCTAACTTCAAAATTCTGGACTGAAGTAAAGAATTTGACTCTTCCAATTTTTGGGCCTCCTTCATATTTTCAATTTTTCCTAGAAGGTTATCTCATTCCTCTCAATGTGAGAAAACGTTTCCCTAAGAGTCTTCTCACGTGCCTTAAATTTAGTATCAAATCACTATCCTCATTGGCACAAACACAAACCCTGTAATTTTAAAGTCCTTTAATTATTTCTCCAAAATAAGGACTCTATTCTCATTCTCTTTCTTGGGAAATTCTAAATCTATAAAGTCATGATCCAAGGCAATAAACTTCTCACGAAAGGTATCTTTTAGATTTTGAACCATTTGGAAATGTTCCATAATGGATATAAAATAATTATTTTCTTTTTCAAGAATTGTAATTCCTTTTTGCAAACTTCAAATTCAAAAGATTGAATTTTTCAGAATGGTCAAGAATCTTATTAAACTCATCTCAGTTAATAACGTCATCACTATGGGAATCCATCGAGAAGAAAAACAAATCAAGAGAGAGAAAAAAATAACCATCCAAAAAGCTTTAAACAAGATGCACATAATAACTTAGTGTAACCCGTTATAATACCAATTTGAGAATGCCCTAACACTATGTCCTAAATGCTATTATGGTGATTTGAATAAACAAAAGTTCAATATTTTTATGTTTTTCTAATTTTAATGATCGAACATTTAAACAAAATATCCTAATAAAACTTAGCACCAATTAAACCGTTCTTGTGAAAATAGATTTACCAAATATTATCTTTTTTACCTAAACATACATCTAAGTGATAGCAGATAAATTAAATAAATCAAACCATAAGATGCCGATGTATGATGAGACCACTAAGGGAAAAAACCTCGGATGGCCCAGCCAGACAATCACTATGATATGCTTTTAAAAGCATAGACAATAGACTTACACAATGACTGGATCACCCACAAGCCTTGACACACTTCTATCTTCAACCACTCCTCTATAGTGCAATGCAGGAGTCCACCCACGCAAGTTTCCACAGCACACGAGTCAATGTGCACCTCGGTATCTACTGATGTAGCTCAACAACTGTCTACGATTTAGAACACAGAATCCACATCTTCTTCACTGCAATCAGCACGTACGGAGCCCCCTACGTGAAAATAGGTTATTTTTATGATGGTAGAAACGAATAAGATGCCCAAATAAGATCTTATAGGTTATGATATATGAATCTTTGATCTTGTAAAGAAAGGGTTAAACTTTTGGGAGTTGGAACTCTTGTAAACAGGTGCAGAATCATTTTCACAAAATAGTTTATAAAAATTCTGAGTCTAAAACGCCTTAAATAGTCAAACATAATTTTCAAGGTGGCGATATCATTCCAACGATAAACATATCTCGTTTGAATGAAAGCCAGTTCGCTTCTAACAAGCCAAAATAAAAACATTCGTTTGATAAAAGGCTTTGAGAAAGACTTTAAACGACAAGACTCAGTCGTTCTAATGACATATAGATCTCGTTTAAGCGAGAAACAAACTTCCTTCTAACGATGTTATATTTCATTTGAAACACATAAAAAATATTTTCTGGAAAAATATACAAATAGAATTCCAACGTTTTTAAATAAAACAAATACCCTTAAAAAAATTCCAAGGACTCATAAATTATATACATTCATACCTGCGAGATCCTCGGTATACGTGAAGATAAACATGGCACAGTAAACACGACACGGTATATCCAATCTTTGAAGCTTGTCCGCTACGTCTTCATCAAACAACATCATAGGATCATGGGATTATCAACTCAAAGTCTATCCTATGACTCAAATGTTTTGAACGAAATTATGCCAATTATATACAAATTGACTCGATTGGAAATTTATCCTTATAAATCTCATCACCTCTTTCATAGGGGAAACTCGAAGTAGGACCCCCTCTTATACCTTATAATCCACGAGCTTCTTATTTTTATCTGTATAGTTATTCAGTCTATCCTCAGTGACTTTAATTCTCTCTATGATCAAATTAATATTTTTGGTCGTCTCTTAGATGAACTCTGGTCCCAGTTACCTTCATTCACCTAGGTCCAACTAACATACCGTTAATTGGAACGGTCGCCCACGAAGTTCCTTATATGGTTTCATGGAAATTGAATTCTAATAACTATAATTGTATGAAAATTTCACTAATGGAAAGTGTGTCTCATAATTGCCTTTGATGTCCATAACACATGCACTTAGCATGTCCTCCAATGCTTGATTTACCCTTTCTATCCATCCATCCATCCATCCATCTGGTGATGATATGTCGTACTAAGATGAAAACTGAGTCCCCATAGCCTGTTGAAAACTCTCCAAAAAGTGTGCCACAGATGTAGGGCCCTGATCCAAAATGATAAATAATGGAACCCCATGAAAATGAACAATTTTAACAACATATAAATGGGCAAGCTCCTAGATCGAATAATCGGTACGAATGGCAAAAACATGTGATATATACGTAAGGCGGTGAACTATCACCTAAATTGAATCATGTTGGTGAGGAATTAAAGGTAACCCCATCATGAAATTTATCGAGATGCTTTCCCACTTCCATTAAATAATGGGTAAAGGTTGAAGCCTACTGGACAACTTTTGATGGTCCAGCTTTGCCATTTGACAAGTAGTGCATCAAGATATAAACTTGGCCACATCTCTCTTTATACCATCCCATAAATAATGTATTTTTATCTCTTGGTAAATTTTATTCCCACCCGAATATATAAAATGCAAACCATCATATCCTCTATAATTGCCCATCTCAATTCCTTATCTTGGGATAACACCAATATACCATTATATTGTAATCCACAATTTTATCCTACTGAAATGAAAGGTACACCGGATCGAGAAACTCCGTTACCTTCTCCTTGCACACGGTGTCTTGTGACTGTCCTCTGACCACCTATATTATAATATATGGAGTCAGTGTTAGCATACTCATTGAGGGCCTGGTCAAATCATGAATTGTGTCAACTAAACCCCAGTCGACCAACTAAAGAGCTGATAGGCTACCACTAGTTCGTCAACTCAATGCATCTGTCACCACATTAGGCTTCCCTAGGTGTTACTAGATCGTGAGCTTATAATCTTTAATGAACTCAAGCCATTTACGTTGCCTCATTTTTAGATCCTTCTGTGTAAACATATATCGGGGACTCTCGTGGTCGTTGAAGAGTCGTTGCTTCTCACCCTAAAGATAGTCTCTATATGAATGCAACACAAATACAATGGCCACCACCTCCAAGTTGTGAGTCGTATAATAAACCTCATGTGGCTTTAGCTTTCGAGAAGCATAGGAAATCAATATATCCTCATGCATAAATACCCTATATAATCCATACAGAGAAGCATCGGTGTCAATAGAGAACTCCACTCCACTCCTAGGTAAGGCAAGAACCGATGCATAAGTCAGTTTCTCATTGAGAGTGTCAAATGCCATTGGCACTTCTCAGTCAAAAAGAATGATTTACCTTTCCTTATGAACTTAGTCATCAGCCCAACTATCATTAAGAAACTATGGATGAATCTCCCATAATAGCCGACCTAACCCAAAAGGTAATGGACCTCAGAAGGTGTTGTGGGTTGTCCCCAATCCAATATGGATGGCCGTTTACTTGGAACTATGCATATTCCCTTCTCGTACAAAACATGTCCCAAAACTTCATTTTCCTCTTCCAAAACTCACATTTAGAAAACATGTCATAAAGAGTATGCTCTCTCAATGTCTTTAATGTATGGTAATGAACTGGTCTAAGTACGATCATAACACCCGATTCATCAATTCCATGAATACTATAAAAGGGAATTCGTTAACACAAACGGCATCACTCGAAACTCATAAGACCAATAATGAGTCAAGAAAGTTGTCTTAGGCACATTCTCCTTTCACTCCCTCAACTGGTGGTAACTGGATTGCAAATCAATCTTTGAAAAGAAGAAGTTCCCTCTAACTGATCAAAAAGGTCAATAATACTCGAAAGTGGTAGATTATTCTTCACTGTCACCATATTCAACTATCAATAATCGATACACAACTAAAAATACCCATTATTATCATATACAAACAAGATTGGTGCACCCCAAGCCTGTTAAAAATTCTTAATCTAATCCCTAAGATCCTTCTTCTCCATCTAGTCCGTATGAAACGATGCTCTAGCTATTGTCTTCGTGGCCAGCGTTAAATTTACCACAAAGTCAATATTTCATCTAGGTGGTAAACCTAGAATCTCATCAAATATATGTATGTAAACTTCTAAACTACTGGAATTATATCTCAGGACACTATGGTCTCCTCTTCAATCTCCTCATCAATAAAATACAAGTGGTTAGTGTCCCCACCCCCATATCTAGGCCTAGTCACTAAATACATCTCCTGACCTGAAATAACAAACATAATATATCTACCTACAGCCATTATAATCTCGATATATACATAAAAAATCCATCCTTAAAATCACAATGCATGTATGGATATCTAAAACTAATAAATTAGCTACAAATTATAGCCTACCTATATCAATGCCAACCTTTTAACAAATCTTGGTAATAAGAGTGGATACACCTAAAGGGTAGCTATAGATAATACCCTACCATAAGGAGTCAAAATTATCCTAGATGTATTTCTACGTCTGGTCCCCTTAGCGACCTTAAAATGTAAACAGGTTGGAATGTTTTGAATCTTTTCTAAACCAAGGTCTAAAGTCATGATACCCTATACCAGTAGTGTGACGACTAGAAAGCCCCCTGATCTTTCTACCTCTAGGTGCTTACACCATATATGCTAAAAAGGATGCTCATGTGATGTAGAGGCGCAACCTATCTTCACAATATCCTTCGAATAGTTTATTCTTGCATAAACTACACCCTATCCTATCCCTATATACATCTAAAAAGGTTCGGATTCCTATCCCCATGAACTACCACATACACATTGCCCCCGTCGCTTTTCTTTCCAATCTTGTATATCATTAATAATACTCTCATAATAGTTACTATTATCATTATTATCATCATTTACTACTATTATTTACCAACATTACTCCACAAATCATATCATTAGCATCATTGCTATTTTATTAATACTATCATTTTTGCCATTATTATCATTTTCCTCATAAAATATCATTATCATTTTTCAATAAAAACATCATTAATACTACCCTACTACCATTGGTGCATTATTGTCATTATAATATCAATTATTTTGTTATTATCATTTTTATACCACATTATCACATTACCTTCATTATCATTATTACAATTACCACCATCCTAATATTAACATCCATAATTTTCTATCATTATTATCTTTTCATCATCATATTTTCATAAAATATATACATATTTATCCTCATGCTCTATCATACCTAACCAATTCATATTCTGTTATTTTTTGGGCCACGACCTATTTGTAAATATAAATAATCCTATTTTCACCAAGATTCAATTTTCTATTTTCTTATCATTTTAGACATATATACACCAAACCATGAAGCATGAAAACATGTGATAGACCTCCAAAAATACACATAAAATGCATACAGCTTACCCAATGAGCGTCATCCAAATGCACCCCCAACACTTAATGAATATCAGACACTTGGAGAGAAAGAGACAAAAATTAGAAAAGAGGGGAAATTTATTGGAAAGTGAAGAAGAGAGCAATATCGGTCGAATTTATAATTTTGGGCAGCCGAAACATTTAGCCAATTGACTATCCATTCACAATAGTTGACCGATCGGTTAACCTATTTCCCTCCTCCCTTCAGCGGATCATCTAATCCTTAAGATTTTCCAACATCTCACTTTCCTCCCCTCGACTTTCAATTCATCACCCACAGTCCCAACAACACTTATAAAATACGCAAACCTATTTTGTTGAGCTCTTATTTTAACAAATAGTACCCGCATGTGCACACTCTTAGTCGACTGCCTCTGTGAACACCTAGATTTGCAATTACGATTTCAGATGCTTCGTCCTATTCTAAATAAACCCCGAGCATGTACCTTGGGCATAAATCTCGAGAAAACTAAACTTTCGAAACATATATTAAAGTTTAAAATGCCAAAACACAAGAAACTTGAGTATTTAGGGTTGAAGTATAAATAACCAAAAAAATAAAGCAATAGACGATCAGCCAAAGCTTCTAACACACAAATCTTATTCAAATATTTTCTCCATCATTGATTAAAAATCAGCGGCCCTAAACCTTTGGCCGATCAACAATCTAATCCTTCAAAAATACTATAAATAGAGGCCCCTATCCACCACTTCAAGTTATCCCATTTCGAATCCCAAGAAGAAAAGCCAATGTTAATTTTTTTTTCTAGCTTTATTAGTCCCTTGCCCCCGAGATACTCAAGCTTATTTTTTAATAATTCACTAAGGCCTCGTACTTTAGAAAATTGTTTTTTTAAAGGAAAAGCTCGTACTTCCACTGACTCGTCCCAAAAAGAGGTCCACACTCTTGAAAAGTTGCCTCCAAGAACTAAATAGAGTCAAATCCTTGTAGAATTTCCGTAATATGTCAACACTTCTAGCCGAAGCTTTGCCCGACTGAAAAGCACCAAAAAGTGATGTTTTCCTAAACACAAAAATTCAACTTTCACCGCGAGGGCAAAAAAACCTTTGCCCAAATTTCGGAGAAATGCCATATATATATATATATATATATGTGTGTGTGTGTGTGTGTGTGTCATAAATTGTACATACTTGTGTACCGCCTTTAACCCGACCCCTCTTTAGGGGACCGAGTATGCAATTTATAGTGTTTATATTTGGTTAAGCATGGTTTTTAACCCAACAACTTCACTTCAGTAATGAATTGACATGCTCAATTACTAAAATAATACAAACAAAATGCCATGATACCGATATACAAACATAAAAACGTACTTTTCAAAATAAGATCTCGGTAGAGTGCCATTGAGTTGCATTCATCGTCGAACTTTGTAGGCTAAATTCTAAAATTCGACTACACTCACCACTTCTCCGTGCGAATAAAACTCGTCCCTGCACGTCACCTCGAATATGTATTTTCATTTCAATACTTTTCAATTATCTCCATTTGATAAAATTATTAGATTAGCATATAAATATATAAATTTGACACAACAAAAATTTTATATTAAAGACTAAGCTACATAAATAGCGCAGTGATATAGCTTGTAAACTCGATATCCCGTTTCCTACAACTGTATATTAAACCCTACCAGTGAACTACGTTGTATTTGATCCCAAGTCTCCTTGGGTTCATAGGCACCATACCGAGCTACACTCATGAATACGAAGCTACATAATACGTCTCTCGCGATTGGTGTATTATTTCATAGGGATGCCTCCATATCTAGTCCTATAACCCATATATATTAAAAAACCCCATTGTTGGAACTATGTTGTCTTTAATTGCAAGTCACCTTGGATTTAGGCTCTATACTGATCTAAACTCGTGAAGCTCAAGACTCATAATATGTCTATTGACATATTATCTATTAGGGATGCATTCGTCCCTATTCATGAACTCCCTTGACTTCTCCTAGTCAACCCCAATACCAAGATATAGTCTTCTGATATGCTTCTCAAAAATAAAACATTAGACTCTTGATGTTACCTCCCCACTTCTTAGACTAACTCCTCCTAGTTCTACACCTCCAAACTAGTCTGAAGGACAACACCTTCTAGTTAGTAATCACACGGCTATTATAACATTATGGGCCAATATTAGATATCTTCAGGTACACTCCCATTTTGATATTCCATACACCAGTCCTCCCATTTCCAGTTCAAGCCTTACACTTTCACACATATCACGTTCGAACACAAGTTACAACCTAACTATATAAGCTTTGATCCCAAGTCCTCTTACGTACTTAAGTGCAATACCGTGTCTTTCTCATGAGCTCGAGTCTCAATAATATGTCTCTTGTTATACCGTCTCCACCGAAATGCATCCAACTCTCGAATTTTATCCATTACACCTAAATAACTCGAAATGAGATATCAAAATATCTTAAAGTCGAGATCTTTCATGCATCCGTAAAAGACTATCATACACACAAAATTAGATACCAAATTATCTCAAGAATGGACCTCGTAAGCATATTTTTATATACAAACGTGAAAACATGTATTCACTAATCAAAATAAACCCATCTCTCACCTTTCTATCCCTCCTCACAAACACGAACGAGACATCAATCTATCTCGAGAGTCTAACTCCATCATTAAGTTATATAAACTAATGGTCACTAATTATATAAGCTGAGGTTTCTTGCAAACTTACGTACTTAGTAATGGCCATGCGTTATATACACGAAAGTACGGACTCATGGACAAGAAAATCTTGTATACCTACACTGGTTGAGTGATGTTTCTATACCTCTTACTGATACCATTTTCCATCCTAAGCAGCGATCTACATCTTTTAGGTACCCTAATGCTAAGGTCTCTAAACACATTCCAAAGGACTAAAATTTTATCAATTAATGTAAAGATCAATATTAGGCATAGAATTTAGGAAGCATGCTGATAACTTGAACTTTTGTATGTTTGTCATTGTTGTCAAGCCAAGCTAAGCAATTCCATTATCACCTATGCAAAAATATAACAAACTTGCATTGCGGTATGTACGGATGTCAATCCTAATCTAAGGAGTGAAAAAATTGAAAAGTAATGCAATTCATTTTTTATTTAATTTCTTTTTAGATTTTTTTACTTATTCTATTTCTTTTTTAGTTTTTTTTTAATATTACATTAATTTTCAAGTGTGAATGAAGACTAAACTAAAGGAAGAAATATACTAAACAAGGAGGAAAATCTAATGAAATAACTAAAAAGTGTAATGAAAAATGATGAATAAAATCTAACCTAAAAATAAGAGATAAAGTGAGGAAATAAATGTGACAACAATCAAGGAATGGGACTACACCACATATTCTAGTCAATCTAATCAATTAATTATTTCATTTGGAATCTCCCAAATTAGTGTTAAAATTGCAAGTCAACTCTCATCAAAAATTCAATTTTAGCATTAACCTTTTAGAAAATTAAGTTCAAATCCTCACAACTCTAGAAAATATATTTATACTCCTTTTAATAAATCACCCGCTATGATCGATTCATCAAAATTCATATAAATCTTAGAAAATAAAATTTAGAGTAAAAATTCAAGGAATAATACCACACTTAAGAAACCCCTATCTCTAGTTCGATTCTAAAATGGGTATTATATTTCGAATTTTGATTTTCTCTCAAAAATCATTTACCCTCTCTCGAGGCATAAATTGAAGGGTCAAGGATCAAAATTAACATTCAAAGGGAATTTCAAATAAACAAACTAATTAATTAAAATTAAATTAAATAAGGGTTCATCCCACCCCTTGAAAGTGGATTTAGCCTAACATTAGGATAAAACACAATAATCAAACAATCAAAGGCATTAAAATAAAATAGAAGAGATAAGAGAACAAGTCTTCTTGATTTGTAAAATTGAACTCTAATTCTTCATTGAACTTGAATATCATCCATCCAATTTGAGCATCCAAACAATTTTTAGTTCATTACATCCCTCAATTGAATCTTTCAACAATTTTATTTCTCACTATTCTCTAAAAAAGAAAATAAAAACTACACTAAAAAAAGTGTGTTTCTCTCAAGTCTCTAGAATTCTCCTTGCCAACTAGCTTCTCTTTGAAAATGGGTCTTGATCTTCTTTAATAGTAGGCACAACGGAGCAAGGGGTATTTTGGACATTAGAAAGGTTCATGAAGATGAAAGGTGTGACCGGGCTAATTTAGGGAAGTATGCACACATGTGCATGCGGATGAGGTGAGGTCATGAAAGTGTGAGATAAGTTGGGGGTATATTGGGAATGTGGGGAGAAGTTGCATTTAAAACATGTGTGGGACATTCTTGGTGAATGGGAGATGGGTACAGCAGGTGGAATAGGGTATAAATTAGGGAAAATGGAAATAGGCATTGGGTCTTAGGTTTGGGAGCTGGGTGGTTTCGATTTCGTAGGTTCGGAGCAGGTAACTCGGGTTGGGTTGAATCAGGTTATGGTTGATATGGTGTTAAGGTATGAAGGGTTCCCATGGCAAGGTTTGGGGAGTCTAGGTTCTGGGTTTATTTGAATCGGGTTGGAGGATAGGTACCGACGGGTTTAGGTGGTATCGATGGGTGGTCCACGCTGTTGGTTTTTAGATGGACAGACCCGGTTTGGCCGTCGGAGTTGAAGGCTTGGTTGCTGAGTATAAATCGGCTCAAGGGAGGTTGGGTTGGTAGATGGTCAGGTTTAATGGGTTCAAGAGGTAATGGGGTATTGTTCAGGTGGTTAGTAGGGTGAAGGTTGAAGGTGGTTGTAAGTTCTTGATTGTGGAGAGAGAGAGAGAGAGAGAGAGAGAGAGAGAGAGAGAGAGAGAGAGAGAGAGAGTAGGATGGTGGAAGATGATAGGGGGTATTATGTTTGGGTGTGGGTGAGTGTATGGGATAAGAGTGAGGGTGAGAGTTAGTTATTTGGGTGTAATAGAGTGTAGGAGTTTAGTGTGTGTGCGTGTGTGTTTAGATTTGTACACCTAACTAAAAACATTCAAAGACTCACCAATAAAATCTCTAAATATTAAAACTTAACCTATAAGAAAAATAAATATTTACAAATCTATAAAATAAGACTAAACAATATAAATTCTATTAAAATTAAAAAAATAAATTTCTAATCCTAAAAATAAAAGACACAATATTAAACAAAAATATTAAAAATAACCTAAAAAAAATAAGTAAAATAATAATAAAACTAAACTTAAAAAACTAAAAATTAAAAACAAATAATATAAAAATCTAATAAAATGAACACCTATAAAATTATAAGAACACTAAAAATAAAATGAAAGAAAATATTAAAAACTCACACGACGCACAAATAAATCCTAAAAAATATACATGACTTTAAACAAAATATAAAATAAATCCCAGAAATTAAAAATGACTTAAATAAAAATCTAAAAAGTTAACAAAAAATTAAAAAAAAAATGGTGCAAACTAAACACACAAGGCTCTGGAATGGGTTAAGGTTTGGGTTTGGGGACTGATTAACAGGTAGGGGGATTAGGTTTAGCTCATATAACCATATCTTCGCCGCATTTTGCCTTGAAATAAAGCTTTTTGACACTGTAAATGCTTATTGACCTGCAAAACAAACGAATATCAACACAAGTCTAATTTTATCAAAAATTAGCAATTAAAAATTGTATATTTGGGGTTTATTTTAACACTTTTTTGTGCTTATCAGATACCGAACGAGTGGGGTGCCTAACACCTCTACCCCTCCTAACTCGATTCACGAACCCATACTACAAGAATATCTAGACCAATAACATACTTTAAAACCTTCCTTAGGATTATTCTGAAAGGGATAGCCTAAACCTTTTCATTTGTTTTTATATAAAACATATTAACGATTCTGAACACCCAACGAAATCCCCCTTTTCTTGCACGAAGGCCACACCTACCGAAGGGGCATGCACCAAACCTGAACATGGCATTAAACTACATCTAAGAGAATATCATAGACACCCAAACATCGAATCGATAACCCGACATCGTGGAGGGCGAGGAATGCTGAGATAAGCACCCTCGCATCTGGGGCAACACAAGTCCTTCCCCTCCCCCCTCCCGCGGCCCCCTGCGCATTTAAGGTTCTCAACGCCATAATTTCTCAACTAATAAATAATAAATAAAAGCTATAAAAGTATGTGTTATTACTAAACCATGACCCCTAATACAATACGTCAACCTATAACTAACTCCTATTTGGGGCATCTTGGGACATCATTGGTTGGACCGCCCTCCAAGATGGGCAAATGTTCCAAGTTTCTAATCAAGAATGCATGGACCCTTTTTTCCTTATTAGATTCAGGTATGTTCACAATGGGATATCGTTCTTCCCTCCTTGATTTTAGGTAATAAACGTTCTCAAATGTAAACTTGTGTCTAACAATAACGAATCTTTAAAATACCGAAATGGGTACTATATAACTCGTTTAACCGATTAATCCAGTCAACATCCCACTATGTATTTGCGGTGCATCATGATGGAATAACTCTATACTAGTCAAAAAGTTCTAAAAAAGGCGATTAAGAGGAAAGCGACCCCCCCCCCCCCCCCCATACAACCATAGAGGCAAACATCCAATGATCCCCGCTGGTGTTATAATAATCCATGGGTTGAGATTTAACTCAACGATATCCCAATTTATGACATACTTCCTTTTAAAGTGTCCAATGGTGTTTTCATTGAGAAAAAGAAGATGATTGTTAAGAAAATATGCAAAGGGAATGAAGAAAAAGATGACTTAGAAAGAGATAAAAATGCTGCAAATAAATACTTCAGTGCTAGAAATGAGGGATCAAAATAATTATGAGAAAGGTTTTTAATTGCAAGGATCTAACGAAATAGTTCCCTAGGGGATATCATTATAAAAGTATAATTCCCCATGGACAGTTAACTCTCTAAGAAGCAAAAAGCCTTTTCAGTTGCAATGTTAAAATATTAGCATGCCCTCCGATCACAATGGGAAAATAATCCTTCAATTGAATGGAGAAAATTATTAGCATAACCCCCGCAGTGGCGTGGCCATCTCTGCGCGTTTGTCCCTTTCCTGGGGGGGGGAGAAAATGTCCCATGACCTCTTCCTCTAGGAGAGCTTCGGTCTTCATTGATGTGGGATGTATAAGAACATGGAGTCGTCGGTCTATTTTGCACAAAATAGTCAAAAGAACATGTCGTCGCCTCGAGAGAGCAGCATCAAAGACAAACTGCTGCTTATGAAACCTATAGTTCAAAGGTTCGAGGGTTAAGTTACGGAATGTGGATGTGTTAGGCACTCATCCCGCCCTTTCGATCTCTTATGGGCATGTGTTACTGTTTTCCTTAATTTCTCCGTGAAGTGTGTGTGTGTATATCTAAATGGAGATCAGAATCGCCCAACTCATATCATGGGAAAGATAGAGTGAGGTCATCCATAAGAATGTTTCCAAAATATAATGTCTGTATTTATCGAGATATTGATCGTTATGATGAAACGATAATATATGTTTGATTAAATGCCAATATGGATCATAAATATAATACATATTAAAACAATGTATAGATGAAAAGGATACAAATGCGAAAAATGGAGAATTAGAAAAATTCGAAAGTTGGACTCGAGTCTCGAATTTTAACCCGAAATGCCTACGTAGCCTATAAAGGTATCAAAGTCCACGTAGTTCAAATGTGACATAAGGTTGGGGTTTATCCCATAGATTCGAACGGAAATTTATTATATTTGTGTGTGTAGAAAATATATTTTAGTTTTGAAAATTATGGTGGATAAATGTTGTTGCAATTTATAGATGTAACCCTCTTTTTCTTTATTTTTTTATAGAAAATAAAGTATGTGAAATATAACCAATAAAGGATGAAGTATTAATGTGTATGAGATAAAGTAAAAGATAGATTAAGAATTTATGTAAATAATGCAAAAATAAAGAATTTAAAGAGAGGGAAGGAATTTTGGACATTCTTTAGAAAATTGAGGCTTGATCTTGATCCTTGATGAGCTCCCTTGAATGTTGAGATGAATGTTGGACGAGAGAGAATGAGATTTTGCTAAATTGTGTATGAAAAGGACGGGAATGAAAGATGTAAGGTAATTTCACACAAGGAAACTTCGTTAATTACAAGAGAATGTTGCTGATATCACTTATATTGATGGAACTGAGGTGTGTCTTGATGGCGAGATCATTAAATCTATTTATAGGCTAGGGGGTTCCGATCAGCATAGCCCTAGCCCTTCCAATTAGTAGGTAACCCTAGACACATTTTTGATAGGCAAGGAAATGGACCTGTCAATCGGCAGCCTCGTGTAGATTTTTTTACATCGCACATGGGGCATACCGTTAAAAAGGTAATTTTTTAGATTGTTTTAAAAAATTTCATGGATGTGCTGACCGGTAGGGTTTAAGGGGTGCCAAATGGCAGTGGCACGATCTTTTGGAGGTATTTTTACTTTTTGCATTTTCCTTTATGCATTTTTTTTCTTTTTTGATTCCTTGATTATTTTCTTCTGATTGATGACCCTTGTCCTTTTGCAGACTTGGTTCTTTGAGGTGACTGGGATTAAGGCCCATTTGATAGGTTTGAAGGATGATTCGGTGAGGGACTTCTTCCATATGTGCCTGTGGCGAAAGTCCAATGGGCAGTCGAGCCAGTCTCTTTCCTTAGCAGGGGTGCATCAGGTCTTGAATGGCCTGACGAGCAATTGGGTAAATTCTTCTTTCCTCTTGAGACCATTTTTTTATGACCTTTTTAGATATTAATTTTCCAATGGGGATCTTATAGGTTACCTTCTATCCTTGGGGGCGGCAATCTAGCACACGGGGGTGACTGGGGGAAATGTGCAGTTGCATCGTCTGTAGGTGCACGAGTTTCGCTACTCCTAGTATCTAGGGGAAAGAGTAGTTCGAAAGGTGGTCGAGGACGAGGTGATGGTTTCACCTATGAGGCCTCCAAGGTATATGAGGTGGGAGCAGGAGATTCCGGAGGAGGCGAGGGTGGTAGCGAAGGTCGGTGAGCCTTACTCGTCATATACCGACACGGCAGTGACCTATGATTATCTAGATTTTGTGTCGAGTTGGTTGATGCCGCCAAACATATATGAAATTAGGCCTCTTCCCCTGTGGTTTCTAGTTGGGGCACGAGCCGTCTAGTGGGTTCTACCCATAGTGCGAGTGGTGCATCGACTTCAGCAGCGGCGACGATGTCAGAGGTTTCATTTCTGCGGCTGGCTCCTCCCTCTTATAACATCAGATGGACTGAGGGAAGATTGGTGAATATGCTTCCTTGCCCTAATGCGATGGAACCGGAGGTACTGGGGCTGACGAAGGACGTCCTTTAGACATAGGTATATCATTTCATTTCTTTGACTTTTGTTTATCTGATTTCTTTCTTTGCCTCGGACTGACTAATTCGCTTTTTTCTATTTTTCCTGCAGTACATCTAGGTGTCAACTACCTGGATGAATGACATTAGGGATTGGGTGTCTTCCACTACGGCTCATATATGAGATTCGATTCTGGTTCCTTCTTGCTTAGTTCTATCTGCTTCGTCTTGGGAGGGGTCTGGATCAGGTAGTAGATGCTTTTAAGCTCGTCGTCGGGGAAAGCGCGTATGCCACAGGGATAGGGGTCTTAGAAAGAGAGAGAAAGAGAAGGTTAGAGAGAGAGAATGTTTTTTGGGGATTTTAGGCTGAGTCCCGCTATTTTTCTATTTTTTTCCTGCAAGGAAAATGTAACGAAGCAATATATATGCAATTAATGAGGTTTTATTTATTTATCTTTTGTTTTTAATGACTTAATGAACTTTTTTCTTTGTTTGCTGAGACCGTAAAAAAGGATGAATTTATTTTTGAGAAAAGATAAGTAAAAATAGGAGGAACTGGCCTGACGAATAAAAAAAAATTGAGTTTTGTATTTTGACAAACAAGGAAAAAGAAAATTTGCTAAAAATAGGGGGATGCCGATCGATATACCCCTTTTCCTGCCTATAGGTATGTTAGTCTAGTCAAATCATCCCAAGGCTTGATTTCACTTTCTTCAACTACTTTGTCCTTAACGGGGTAGGTTTTCATTCGAATTTTGCAGGATCCTTGTCTCTAGCCAAGTTTTTTAAATATAAAAAGGGGTAATGGTGGAGTGTTTTCTTCACCTATCCACATTTCTTTTCTTTTGATTATTTTTTGTTTCTTGTCTTATCATTTCCAACATGGCTCTTCCTGGAAGAGTTGAATTTGCCTTTTACCTCGAACATTTAGAGGCTATGTACTCGTATAATGTACACTACAATGCCTTCAACATGTGTCAGGTTTCCTTGTAGTGTAACCGGCTTATTGACGGGTACATGTTGATAACGACGGGTAGATTTTAGTACCCCGAGGATCATGTCTTTCGCTTTGGCTTGGACAAAGTCTTCCTAACTCATGAGGATTTCTCTGTTATGCTGGGTAAATCCTAGTGTTGCAGAGGCCGTGCCTAAATTCTCTCGATCCCCTCGGGCACTGTTGGTGGAATTTCTCCATATTTTACGCTCAGCAGCTCGGTCATTGTTTACTGGCAGAATAATTTCCCTCCTAGTTGTGTTGTTCTCCGTGCATTTGCAGGATGTTGGTGATGCATGCTATATTCGAGTCGTTTCCCTTGGATTGCTGCCAAAGTTACTATTAGTGAACGGGGACCTGTTAGTGGACCCTAAACTTACTGCCATCAGTGCGTGGATGCCATACCATTACAATCCTACGGTGGTGATACTGGCAGAGACCCTGAATGGTCTCAATGCTTGGCGGAAATGTCGTTCTTAGTTTCTAAGGGGAAGCCATATTTTGCTATTCATATGGTTGTCGTAGAGATTCCATTTGGTAGTCCCCCTGAATATCCCTTAGCAACTGTGCCGAACTTTTTCACCCTCTACTTCATCAATTTTGACCTGAATATCGAGAACTGGGAGAACTGGTTTATAGAGCATGGGGCTCGATGTCTGCATTGGTTGGTGACATGGTGGGGGAGTTATACTAGTACGTTTGGTTGATTGGCCTTCGAAATACCTCTTTCTACTTTCCATGGCAACTCTTGCGTCAATTTAGATGGGAACAAATCGTGCCTTCCCGTGTTCCAAACTTATTTCTTGTGGAGGATTTGACAAAAGGCATGAGCATACGGTCGGGCTCTCTATGGAAGAATCATCGGCCGTTGACCCATCCTTCCAAATCTATTGGCAGAGTTTGTCATTTTTATAGGGACTACATGAAATGGTTATGGAGTAGGGTAGTGGCTAAGATGTTGGCCGGGGAAAATAGGTAGAGGTAGCTTGCCATGTTTGACACCATAGAGGGAAGTGTTGTGATTTTCCCTAGACTGGTCTGGGCTTATCGTTCCATGGAGTGCCTTTAGTATTCCATCCAAGAAGGGGAAGTTTGGGGACACCAAGATGTAGATGATGATGGGGCTGATTCTTCTCGTAGCTGTGGATAGAGCATTTTAGAGAGTTTTATTTGTGAAGATTTTGTATGGTGTTTGGTTGCTAGGAATAAATTTGGTAAGTTTAGAAATAATTTATTTTTCTTTTGTAGGATAATAAGGTTAGGTTGGTGGGGGGATATGTTTGACTCCCTACACTGATATTTGTAATCGTACTGAAATTTCTCATTAATGGAATAAAGAAAAGATTTTAATTATATTGTTGTGCCTCTTGATGAGTTTTTTGCATTTGAATCATCTATACCAATCGCTAACGCATACATAAGCCTTTTATTTATGCAAGTGAAAAATGAACTGTCGTTCTTTGGGATAAGAAAAGAATAGTATTTTGTGAAAAAGAAGGGGGTTGTGCTTATGTAAAAAGTATGAGCTGCCTACGTACCTCTGGGGTTTTGAATTTTTTTTTTTTAGTTTCATTTTTGAAAGTAGAAATATTTTTAGAGGATCAAGCTCCACGTAGTTCTGAGTGGAGGGAAATGAAGATTTTTCATTTCTTTTTTTATAGAATAGAAGGGAGATGAGAAAAGTCGTAGCGCACCGAGATTTTGAACTAAGGGTAGAATTTCTTGAGACGGTACAAGTTGACTAGATGAGCCATCTCTTCCCCATCGAGATCGATAGTAGTGCCACCGGATACGATTTTCTTCAAAATGTAGGGTCCGCTCTAATTAGGCTTGAATTTCCCTCTGGGTTCCCATATGGGTTTTACTATTCCTTTAAAGGCTAAGTCCCCTTTATCAGACACCACAGTCCTTGACTCTCGTTTTAAATGATCGTGTTATTCGGTGATGGTACCCTTGTAAATGATATGGAACTTATAGTCTCCTTTCGTCTAAGAGTGATGACTCATCAAGACGGCTTTGATGCCAGTCTTCCTTATTGACTTTGCTTTCAAGCGTGACGCACAGTGAAGGACTTTTTAGCTCAACGGGTAGGACTGCTTCCATGCCGTATACTAGAGAGAAAGGGATAGCCCGGGAAGATGCCCAAACTGAAGTGTGGTAGCCCCAGAGGGCGTAAAGGATCCGATCGACCTAATATCGTCAACTCTCGTACATTTTGCTGATGATTTCTTTAGGGTTCTTATTAGCGGCTTCGACTTCATCGTTTGTTTGAGGTCGATATGGAGAAGATTTGTGTCTCTAAATTATTTACTCTTCGATCAATTTCATGACTTCTGCTTCGAAATGCAACCCATTATTTGATATTAGCTCATGCGGGACCCCATATCGACAGATAATATTTTTATGGATGAACTTGGCCACCTTTTTAGCATTTAACACTGCGTAAGACTCATATTTAACCCATTTGGTGAAGTACTCAATTGAAACTAAGATGAATTCATGCCCGTTAGAGGCCTTGGGAGAAACTTTCCCTATGATATCTATGCCCCATGTGGAGAACGGCCAGGGAGAAGTCATGTCTTACGATTCTCGCAAAGTCAAGTGCTGGAGATTAGAAAAATGTTAGCATTTAAGGCATTTTCAAACATTGGTGGTGCAATCCTGAACCATGGTAGTTCAATAGTAACCTTGTCGAATGATTTTCTTGGTAAGCATATGTCCATTTATATGGGGTCGGCATTCCTCGCTGTGAATTTTTTGTATCGTCTCTTAAATGGAGCCCCTGCGATGCAGTGTAAGTGGGTTCTATTGAAGTTTCTCTTGAACAGTGCTTTATCGCAGATAATGTACTGGGCATTCAGTTTACGTAGGGTTTCTTGATCTTTCTTATTAAAATCTTAGGGGTGCCTACCGTGATTGAAGAGGTGCCAAATATCATAGTACCAGCAATCGGCTATATCAGGATCTTCTTCTGCGATGAACTTAATATGGTAGTAGTGGGTAGGATTAGCTTGCTTTTGGACTAGGAAGGGGGCCATCATTATTCCTTAAAAAATATTGATCATGGTGGCTAAGGTAGTAAGGGCATCGTCTAAATTATTCCTTGCGAATTGGGAGGCTAGCTCTTCCAGGTGGGCGTGGAAGGGTAAGAGTTTGTTGTCTTTGACTTTCCATTTTCTGAGGACTTGTTCAATGATGAGGGTTGAATACCTGTAGACATCTAGGAATTGAATCCTTTCTTAAGAGTGACTTTAAGCCCTATGATGCATGCCTCATATTCGGTCATGTTGTTGGTGCAGGAAAAATCCAGCTTGATGGCAAGGGAGTGTGAGAGTCATTAGGGGTGATTAAGAGTATCCCAATGCAATATCCTTTCTTATTAGAAGCACGGATAAAGAATATTTTCTATCGGAGGTCTTCTTGGGAGGTACAAATAATATTTTCATCCAGGAATTTAAAGATCCAAACATTATATTCTTCCTTAGAGTAGTCAACAAGGTAGTCAGAGATGGATATCCCTTTCATGGATTTTTGCGTGACATACATAATATCATATTCGGCTAATGAAATCAACCATCATGCTATTCAACTGGAAAAATAGGTTTCTCGAGCAGTTATTTGATAAGATCCATTCGGGATACAAGCCTGATTGAAAAGGCGAGAATATAGTGCCGTAATTTTTGGGTGACCTAGACGAAGGCGACACATACTTTCTCCAAGGTAGTGTAGTTAACTTTGTATCTGACCAACTTGCGACTGGTATAGTGGATGGTTATCTCTTTGAGGGATTCTTTAAGTTATTAGGATAACAAAGCTCCAGCTGCGGTGTCTGTTACGATCAAGTATAGGAGTTGGGGTAGAATAGGTTGCAGTGGCATAAAAACTGGAGGTTAGGTTAGGTATTACTTGATTCGATCAAACGCCTACTGACAAGATTCGTTCCAAACCTTAGTTGAATCCTTCTAAAGGAGTTTGAATATGGGTTTATAAATGTAAGTCAACTAGCTGATGAACCGACTAATATACTGTAATTTTCCTAAGAATTCTCGGACTTCCTTCTCCATTCAGGGTGTGGCATTTCGAGTATAGCTTTCAATTTAGCAGGATCTGCTTCAATCCTTTTTATCGCTAACCATGAATCCCAAGATCTTTCCTTTTGTAACACCAAAAACACATTTTTGTGGGTTAAGTCCCATCTAGTATCGCCATAGTTGCTCGAAGAACTTTCGGAGAGTGAGAACACGACCATCCCGAGTTTTAGACTTGATGATCATATCATCCACGTAGATCTTAACTTTTTTGTGTATCAGATCATGCAAGATGGTTACGGTAGCCCTCTAGTAGGTATCCCTGCATTTTTTAGGCCAAATGGCATAATTATGTAACAGAAGGCTCCCCAAGGGGTGATGAATGCGATTTTCTCTTTGTAGATGGGTGTCTATCAATAAAAAAAGCAAATAAAATAAAAATGCTTATTTTATTAATGACATCCGAGAGGTGCCCGCGAGGGTCACCCAAAAGTCCAAAAGCCATTGCAAGGGTCAGCGCTGCTGCAAGGGTCAGCGCCGCTTCAAGTGCCAGTGCCGCTGCAAGGGTCAGCACCGCTTCAAGTGTCGGCGCCGCTGCAAGGGTCAGCGGCATTACAAGTGTCGGCGCCGCTGCGAGTGTCGGCGCGGCTGCGAGTGTCGGCGCCGCTGCAAGTGTCGGCGCTGCTGCAAGTGCTAGTGCCGCTGCAAGTGCCAGTGCCGCTGCAAGTGTCCGCGCCGCTGCAAGGGTCGGCACCGCTTCAAGTGCTGCAAGGGTCGGCGCCTTTGCAAGTGTTCGCGCCGCTGCAAGTGTCGGCACCGCTGTAATGGTCCGCGCCGTTGCGAGTGTTCGCGCCGCTGTAAGTGTCGGCGCCGCTTAAAGTGCCAGCGCCGATGCAAGTGTCAGCGCCGCTTTAAGTGTCTACGCCGCCGCAAGGGTCAGCGCCGCTTCAGGTGCCAGCGTCGCCGCAAGTGTCTACGCCGCTACAACGATCGGCGCCGCTGCAAGTGTCAGCACCGTCGCAAGTGTCCGCGCCGCTGCAAGTATCGGCGCCGCTGCAAGGGTCAGCGTCGCTGTAAATGTCGGCACCGTTGCAAGCGCCAACACCGCTCCAAGTCCCTGTGCCGCTACAAGTGTCAGCGCCGCCGCAGGTGTCTACGCCGCTGCAAGTGTCCACGCCGCCGCAAGGGTCGGCGCCGCTTTAAGTGCCAGCGCCGTTGCAAGTGTCTGCGCCATTGCAAGGGTCAGCGCAAGTGTCTACGTCACTGCAAGGGTCGGCGCCGCCGCAAGTGTCTGCACCGCTGCAAGTGTCGGGGCTGCTTCAAGTGTAGGCACCGCTTTAAGTGTCTGCGTCGCTGCAAGTGTCAGCGCCGCTGCAAGGGTCAGTGCCACTTCGAGTGCCGGCACCGCTGCAAGTGTCGACGCCGCTTCAAGCATAAGCACCACTACAATAAGGGTCACTACAGTAATAACATTCAAGAGGTGCCCGCGAGAGTTACCACAGAAGTCCAAAATTAAGAAGTACCACTGCAAGGGTCGGCGCCGCTGCAAGGGTCACGGCAGTAATGACAGTCGAGAGAGTCACCGTCACTGCAAGGCTCAGCGCCACTGTAAGGGTCACTGCAGAAATGTTATTCAAGAAGTGCTGCTACAGGGGTCTCGACGGAAACTCATATTGAGAGAGTATCTATCACGAACAACTCCTCAGCATGAAACATCAGTCTCTAAATGAACAACAACACTAACACTTTACTTTCTTGTACAGGTTGCCTAGTCAAGCAAGCAGGGCTCGAACAGGCGTGTTGGGACCTCCTGGGAGTTTTGGCTTGGCGACTGAGGGACAAGGTATGTTAAGCAATCTCAACCACTTAGCACTATAAGATTGAGAGAATACTAGTAGGAAGACCCATAAGTCACTCGAGACTACACACACTGCACACTTAGTCACAAGTGAAGTGAGCAGCTAAAGAGCTGGCTACTCACAAGAAATAAACTCTTTACAAAGAAATGACTTTTCCAGAAGAGGGGGTCATCAAGGTCCCTCTCAAGAAAAACAACATTTTTTAGAGGAAAGGAGTCCTTAAGGTCCCCTCTCTCAAGATTTGCAAAATTGCACCACAAGTTACCGTTTCAAAGGATAATTACCAAATCTGATATTTTGTCTCCGTTAGGGGACATATGTGCTTTTTGAACTTTGGTCGGCGCCAGGTGGCGCCTGCAGAGGGGACAGGCAGGCTGCCACAGGTAGGGACAAATGGTACACTTCAGACATTGTTCCCCACCAACTCTCTCAATTTTGGCGCCCAAAAAATGCCAGCTCACCCCTAACGCCCATGTATAAATAGACCTCTGGGCAAGGTCAATAGAGAGACAAGAGAAATTACACTGTTACTCTGCTAAAATATCACCAGACCTACCTAGTATTCTCTCCCTGCTCATTCTCATAGTGCTGAGTGCCTTGTTCCTTCACTCCCCACTGACAGCCATCACTCTCAAGTGTTTCCCTTGAGAAAATTGCTATTTTTGCTGTGAAAGTTCATCTTCTTACAGGGAGTGAGTTGAAGCTTGAGTTCCATTGTTACCAGAAGGAGAAGTTTTCTTCAGAAGTTGCACCAGGAGACCTTGAAGGCCTTGCAGGCAGCGTCCATTGGAGTGGGTCACGCCTCACCCTTTCCAGTTATTCATAGACCCCAGTCTCACTACCCTCCTACACTCTTAATGATTCGGGTGCATCTTGACATGATTATATTCGACAAAACCATCAACAAATGACTTGAGAGCGTGACTCGTTGTGTTGTCTACAATCATGTCGATATTGGGTAGCGGGTAATCATCCTTTAGAAAGGCCTTATTGAAATCTCGGTAATCAATGAACATGAGAACCTTTCCTCTTAATTTTGGCATGGCTATATTATTAGCTAGCCATATGGGATATTCGATCACTCGAATGAATTCTACATTTAACTGTTTGACAACTTCTTCCTTAACCTTGATAGACCATTCAGTGTAGAGATTACGTAATTTCTGTTTGATCGGTTTGCATTCTAGGTGCGTTGGAATATCGTATTAATCTATCTCAGGATCAATACTGGGCATGTCATTATAGGACCATAAGAAGACATACAGAAATTCATTTAATAATTCCTCGAGTTGCGCATGCTCTTACTCATCAAGGGTGGACCCTATCCTAATCTCGTGCAGTTGGCTACTAGAATCGAGATTAATAACAACATTTTCATCTTCACTAACTTGAACGCGGTTATGCTGTTTGTTATTAACCATATTAAGACCCGTTTAAAATTGTTCATTTGAAAAATCATCATCGTTAAGAGTTTGATTAGAATCAAGACAATTAATGAAAGACACAACAAAATACTCAAAATCTTCGTTTATTTAATTATAAGAAAAAATAGCATTGAGAGCCTCATCGAAGGAGATCTCGATTATATTATGATCAGAATAGGTAGGAACAACAAAATAAGATAAAATGGGATAAACATCTGAGTTGAGTTGCATTTCAGTGGGTGGAACTGCTATAGTATGCCAGTTGAGGAGAGGTGTATCAGCAGCTTTGATCATGCAGGATAGATTCGATGATATAGCATTTGAGTGGATCATGTAGAGTTTTAGCCCTAATGTCTATAGATTGAACAAATCCTTGGAGTCACTTCCCTCGAAATCTTCGATAAAATCTATAGTTTTCTCAATAAGTGGTTGTATGCTGAGAACATTTGTCCCATGAGTAGCTGTCTTAGAAAAAGATCTCCATTATTAGATTTATCTTCTTGTCCACATGATCATACTACGATTCTGAAAAGCCATAAAAGGGGAAATTTTCACCCTCTTTGGTGAATCTTCTGTTCAAGGAATCCCCTAAGACAGTCTTGTCACTTTATAGACTTCTCTTCAATCAAGGTTGACGGAGCATTCTGAGTTTCTCTGATGAAGGTTGATACCCCAAACCATAAGGAGGAAAGGCCTTTTTTAACACTATGGATTCTAGTATTCCCTGCTTTTATCGTCTAAGCCCTAGTCCGGGCATGAAGTGCATGTTTTTGAACATCCATATCACATTAACATTGTCGTGAGGGATGTGATCTGGACAAACTCTGTCTATGAAATCATCCCCTGCTAGGAGCAAACGTGGTTCGACTCAAAAACCTAACAGAAGCATATCATTTGCCCCATGTTGTATCTCCAGTACCAGATTAGTGGTGTTTGCATTCTCAATATTATCATCTTCGCCTGAGATGGTGATGACCGTCCCTCTGGTGAAGAACTTCAGTTTATAATAGAGGGAAGATAAAACACCCTTAATACTATGGACCCATGGTTGTACAAGCAACAGGTTGAAACAAGTCGGGATGTCGATGACCTAGAATTCAGTAATGAGATTTATAGGGCCAAACCTATTGTAAGCTTTATAGATCTCATCACTTCCCTATGAGTATTATCATAATCGCACACCGCGGCAGAGGTTGGATCAAGTTTTCTAACTTTTAGTCCCAAGAAATTGAGGGTTATCAACGGGCAAACATTAAGAGATGATCCATTAATGAAAAGTGAAAGTGGGACGATCTTTCCCATGACTTCGACAAAGATATTAAGAACATACTTATGATTTGGTCCAAACTTAGGTATTTCTTCTTCAGAGAAGGAGATCATTCTAGTAGAGGTTATAGTTTCTACTATGTTCAATACTTCTTCTAGCGTAGTAGAAGAAGATACTGTGGGATCGATAAGTAGTTTAATCAAGGCATTTCGATGCAACTGGGAAGACATAATGAGTCCCCAAAGAGTGATGTTAGCTTGGGTTTTCTTCAACTGGTCTTGCATTCCTCAAGGGCCATTTCAATCATAGGAAGTTTATCAACACCTTTTCCCTTGTCAATCGCTGGTAATTCCAGGTTCAGAACTTGGTAATCCCTCCCTGATCTAGTCATATGGTTCAAAAAAGAGGGGGAAAATAGAAAACCCATTTCCTCATGTATCTAGAGTTGTTAGGACACCTTGTTAATCTCTCCTAGCATCTCCTTAAACAATATCATTCCACATATATTGACTACTAGGCTAGTCTTATCTGGGCTCTAGTCTTCATCTGAAATATCGAAATTGTCTCCCCATTTGGTGGCAACAACATTATCTTTCCACGAAAAGTCAATGCATTATATAACTTCAACGGCCTCTTCGTATAGATCCTCCCATTCAACGGGGAGATGTAGAATCAAAGGGATCAGGTGGCCTTATAGTTTCAAAGAATCAAGTAGCTCGAACGTACTATAAATTTCATCGGTCTGTAAGAATGAGTCCAACATGATCTGGATGGCATCATCTAAACTGACTTCATCGGTAAGTACCACCCAATTATCTGACTCTCAAGCCCATTTTCGAGCTTCCAAGAACAGCGTACTGAATCTCTAGAAGTTAATGGTCATTTCTGAGGGCAATTCCAACCCAAACTCTGGAAGTTGGTTCAATACTGCTGATAATTCCATATATTTCCCTCCGAAATGGGTACGAACAATAATGCATGCCCTTTTAAGGAGTGACAGAACCTGATCTGGAAAATAGGTAGGATGTAGGAGCAAATATGGGTAAACTTGGAGGGATTTAGGAGAATATATAGGTATGCTGGGAAATTTACTAGGTACGATCTGGGTAAATGGATCAAATTCTGAGTTTTCTTCTAGGAACATGGCATTTGTATGATTTGGGAGTGGATTGTGGGTAGTGTTTGTTATAGGATTAGTTGGTGGGGCAATGATACTGATATGCCCCAAGTGTGACCTCGGCTCGGAGACACCAACGTCGGCCGAGATCATGGTCGACACTGGACAAGCCTTGGGCATACGGCATCAGCCCTAGGCCATAGCAAGGTCAGCCCAATACGACACTACCACCAGCCTTCTCCAAGGGACATCGCACGCATCACAAGGATCAGCAGCACTCTCGCATGCCTGGGAATGGTAACCTCGGCCAGATGTAGGCCGAGTTCGCAAGACGCCTTTTTACCAATGTCATCATCAAGATATCGATTAATGCTCTAAACACACCAGCTCAACCTCGGCTCTGGCCGACCTTGTCCATTATCTCTTCTAGGATTAAGCCGAGGCCCCTATGGCTCATCTCGGATTGAGCGAGCCACTAGACTTGTTAACCTCGGCCTCTCCCTGGCCGAGGTCATGCACCAAGCACAGTAGTCGAGCATCTGTTGACATTTGGATAAGGGCATGTGGACACATCAGTTATAACAAGATTATTCCCCACACATGAGGAGAATAATTCATCATTATTTCCTACATGTGACAGTGACAGATGGCTTCCCCATATTGGTGAGGCAAACACACACATGCTCATTGCATGCATAGGGGGTACATTACACCCCCCAGGTACTATATATAGAGGTCATCCTCCACCTTGCAATGGATTTAAAATTGGTAACCCTAGCAAAAACTCTGCTTGTACACACAGTAGAGAGAGAAAGTGAGCTTATATGCATTGTATCCAAGGTCATTAGTGCCCATACTTAGTGGATCACACACTCACATTGGCTGAACCACTATACACCATTGTCTTATTCCTCTTATACTCACCTCATTCTACACACTTATACACTTACATCTCAATGGCTGCCATGGTTACTACTATTTGAGCTCATCATCACTTATCTGGTGGTGCTAAATCTCAGCATCATCAGATACCCCGATTAATCAGAACTTGGATCACATTTCAGAGATAGAAACACTGATCAGTGGTATGGCTGAAATTTAGATGAAAATCGCAGTGGGTATCAGGTTTGAAATTTTTAGGAAGCGGGTTTGGTAGCGGACGAGGGTCCAATGGCTTAATAAGATTTTAGCTCAAAAGGGCTTGGTAAACTTTGGAGGGAGAAGTGTGAAGCTTGGTTTATTCCTTTTTTACTAGTTTAGAGCGTCTTTCCGGTGCCCATAAAGTGGTAGGCTGAGAAATACTATTGATGGTTGAAACTGCGGTATTGGAAGGCTTCTCGTACTTTCTAGGAGTGAACTGTCCAGATACTTTCTTCGGCTCAACTTCTGTCTTGGCAAGACTTTATTCAATCTCAACTCCTGCTTTCTAAAGGTCTCGAAAATAGGGGTAGTACTTTCCTCCCATCATTTCTCGAACAAGGGGTAAGAAGTTCTTCTTCATAATACTAACTTTCTCCTCTTCGGAAGGACTGTTGGTCATGGTGGTTACTTTCTCTCTCCACCTTACTATGAAGTTACTAAAAGATTCCCCGAGATTCTATTTGAGAATTTTTAAATCACGATGGGTAACCTCCAACTCTTCGTTATACTTGTACTATGACATGAATTCACGGGCAACATCCTCCCAACTGCGAATTCTGGACTCCTCGAGAGATATAAGAACCACCAAAGAGCATTGTACTTCAAAGTCTGTTGGAACGTTTGGGCCATTATTTCCTCGGAGGCACCTAGGAGAGTAATGGCTCTGTGGTAACTTCAGAGATGAATAATTGGGGGTCCACTACCCTCGAACTTCTCATTGTTAAGCATCTTGAACTTTTTCGACAGCCCTACTTTAGGATAGGGAGACATGTGGGTTGAATCCATGTAGTTTTTGAAGATTCGAGTGGTCAAAGTTCTTGGTCAACATTTTAAAGTCTTTCTTGACCTTGTACAATTCTTATGCCTTCGGATCAACGGTCACAGGTAGGTTAGCCCTTAGCTGGGCAAGATTCGGTATAGGGAGCTGACCTAGTGGTGGCCTATTGGAAAAGAGGGCATGTGGAGCGTGCTGATTTTCCTTGGGGACCCAAATAGACTCAGGTTCGGGCGGTATTTTATTTAGCATGATGAAAATTATACTTATAGGGAAGAATATACAGGTATAAAAAGTAAATCTAGCATGGATCATGAAGATTATACTAATCACGGATATGTAAGAGTGAGTGATGTGTGAATATCTACAAGTGAGTGTGTGGTAATTAACCTAAACATGGATCAACTACACGGGGTGTGTGACAAGTGTAAGTGAGCATGGATATATACAAGTGAGATGAGTGAAGTGGAGGTGTGCACTACTGATACCTAAGCATGGATATTCTGAGTGGTGTGTGCAACACGTGGATATAAGTGATCCTACATGTAAGTAGTGTGAAGAGTACATGGAGAGTATCTACAAGTGTGTGAGTGAGTAATGATATAAGTATGAGGTAGATATTTATAAGAAATAATAAAGGAGAAAAAAAGGGAACATACAAGTAGGTGCATATGCACACAAGTAGAAAATAATAACACCCATGAAAACAGAGTCTAGCCCTCTTAAGCAGTCTCCAGTGGAGTCGCCACTGTGGCCATACCTATGCGTCTCTCCCTTTCATGGGGGGGAGGGGAGAAAAGGTCCCTTGCCCTCTTACTCTAGGAGTGCTTCGGTCATCGTCGATGTGGGTTGATATAAAAAGATGGAGTTTGCATCTATTTTGTACAAAATTGGCAAAAGAATAAGTTGTCGCCTCGAGAGAGCAGCATCAAAGACAAACTAATGCTTACGAAACCAAAAGTTCAGAGGTTTGGGGGCTAAGTTATGGAATGGAAAGGTATTAGGCACCCATCCCGCCCTTTCGGTCTCTCATGGGCTTATGTTACTATTTTTCTTAATTTCTTCGTGAAATGTGTGTGCATGTATATATAAATGGAGATCGCCCAACTCATGTCATGGAAAAGATAAAGTGAAGTCATCCATAGGAATGTTCTCAAAATAGTATTCAGAGAATACGATGTATGCGTTTATCGAGATATTGGTCGTTATGATGAAACGATAATATATGTTAGATAAAACGTTAATAAGGATCACAAATATAATATATATTAAACTAATGTATAGATGCAAAGGATGCAAATGCGAAAAATGGAGAATTGGAAAAATTAGAAAATTGGGCTCGAGTCACGGGTTTTAACCCAAAACGCCTAAGTAGCCTATAAAGGCATCAAAGTCCATGTAGTTCACATGTAGTATAAGGGTGGGGTTTATCCCATAGATTCTAACAGGAATCTATTATATGTGTGTGTGTGCAGAAAATGTATTTTAGTTTTGAGAAATTATTGTGGATAATCCAGTTGGAATTTATAGGTGTAACCCTCTTTTTCTTTGTTTTAGTTTTTTTATAGAAAATAAACTATGTGCAACATAACTAATAAAGGATGAAGTATTAATGTGTATGAGCTAAAGTAAAAACTAGATTAAGAATTTATGTAACTAATGCAAAAATAAAGAATTTAAAGAGAGAGAGGGATTTTTGGACCTTCTTTGGAAAATTGAGGCTTGGTCTTGATCCTTGATAAGATCCCTTGAATGTTGAGATGAATCTTGGATGAGAGAGACTGATATTTTGCTAAATGGGGTATGAAAAGGATGGGAATGAAAGATGGATGGGAATTTCACACAAGGAAATTTCGTTGATTGCAAAAGAATGTTGTTGAGATCGCTGATATTGATGGATATGAGGTATGTCTTGATGGCGAGCTCATTAAATCTATTAATAGGGTAGAGGTTTCGATCAGCATAGCCCTAGCCCTGCCAATAAGCAGGTAACCGTAGACACACTACCGATAGGCAAGAAAATGGACCTGCCAATCGATAGTCTCATGTAGATTTTTTTACAATCCATAAATTCAAATCGCACATAGGGCATACCGTTAGAAAGGTAATTCAGATATTTTCAAGAGTCCTTCGGGACGCTACCTGGTCCGGGAGTTTACTTTGGGTCAAACGAGGCTCGAAAGTGCTCGTGGGTCCTTTAAACGAGAAATCGTCGGACGGTATTGGATCGTTTATCCAAACCGTAAGTCATAATTGAGCACGTCTTAGCCCGTTGGAAATTTTATTTGAGGTACTTTAACATTCCAAAGATCTTTACTCGGTTCGAAAGTTGCCTTTGGTCAATTATGGCCCGAAATTGCCCGGCGACCTTTCGGAGTAAAACGGGTCGTTCATTCATAATCTAAGGATAATCTACACACAGGGCGGACCATTGGAAAGGGTATTCAGTCCCCTTCGAAAGATTCATTCAGTCTCATTTGAGATGAAGAATAGACATTGGTCAAACGGAGCTCAAGAGTGCTCGGTGGCCTCCAGATTAGTTTTTGGGGGGAAAATGGATTATTCGTCGAAACGGTTATGTCGTTTCGCACATTGGGTGGACTGTTGGAAAGGGATTTCAGTGACCTTAGAGTATTAATTGATATTTTGCATTGTTGTTGGATTTTATTGGTGTCAAATCAGGTCCCAGTGGCCTCCAGATCGATTTTTAATAGTAAAGTGGTTCATTCGTCCGAATAGTTATATCGATTTACACACGGGCAGACCGTTGGAAAGGAGCCATTCAAAGATTTATTCAGCTTTCACTATGATGATAGAGTAAACCAGAGTCAAACGGAGCGGCTCGGGTGCTCCCTATGGCCTCTAGACTAGTACTCAGAGTATGACCTAGGGTTTGTAGTGAAATGGGAAGGTGGTAGGGACCTAAGGAGAGACTTAGGGGGTCATAGAATGTGGTGTCTACACTCGCCCTCGGGTCAAATATCCTCAAGCTCAAGCGTAGTAGAGATTAGGGGAAATTAAGAGGATGAGCAGTTTTGAGAATGTTAGAAGTAATGTGGAGCCCATTGATGGAGAGTATAAGCACCATCAATTATAATAACTAATACCAAGGTGAAGATAACATAGATCAATTGATCATGATTCAACTCAATAAAAAAGACTATGAGAAGACGGAACTCTCCCCAATCCTTTGATAAACACAAATCAAACCCTCTAGTAAGGGGTATGTAATTTTTGGAAGTATAAAAACTCTGTTAAAATACTTTATGAACCCATCATCAAACGATAAACCCCCCATGCACGTAGGAACGTTGTTGTACCATGTACATCCTGTATTTTTTGTGTGATATTTATTTATACCATCATCATATTATTATACTTGGCTTGTGTGATTATTGAATCTGAGAATAATAGGATGTTTTTCACCTACAGAAGAAAACCCATACACTAAATGGCAAAATAAGATAGGGTCAATTAAAGACCCAGTCCAATGATAGTGATCATACCTTGCCAATTTCGACGTGTACAACTAAGGATTAATTTAAAGAAAATTAAGATAACATAAGATGTCATATACCAATATTAGAATATTTCACACGTAAATGAGGTTGATGTAATTATTGAGGAAAATAGACATATATGCCAAAATCTAGTCACCCTTTGAGGAAATTTCAAGACTCTTAGAGGTTATTGGCCTAAATACTCTTGCAAAATAAAAAGATGCATAAAGAGCATAAATCTATAGTAATCATGTGATACAGTGGGTTGTTTAGGGTAAACACAATTCCACCCAATCTAAAAGTACAAAAAAATGTTCAAAATTTGCAAAACTTGATATAATGATAATAAATTGGCCACATAGGGTAGGAAAGACACAAAAAATGTAAGAAACTACTATCAAATGGAGGCATCTTCCATCTCAACATCTACAAATTTGATTGAACATGATCATCTACCATGGCATTAACAACTTTAAATCAAGATTAGTTAAAACATTGTCATCCTCCTTAGTCATGTCCAACTTAATCCTTCATCCTCGGTTTCAAGTTCCTCAACAATCTTAAGATCCTTAGGGTCATCTGACTTCAGGGTCAAAATGTATAACTTAAAATTTGAATACAATCTATATACACAAACCTACATATATTTGAACCCACATTATATTTCATATCCCCTCAATTAATATAACTCATCAATGTCGTGATACTCTCCTATCGCTAGCCTTTTGGCCAGAACTAGGCTTACTAGATGCTTATCCTCAACGTTTTTCATCTCATCTTAATCTAGTTTTTTTATAATACTTTACAACCATTTTAGCGTCATTATTTTCCTCGATCCTAGTCTTTTTAATGTCGGCCTTTTCTTGGAGGATGGTGACTTCCTAGTGCTTCAACTTCTTAGAATAATCCTCACCCACCTTCAAGTATGTATTCTTCTCATAATTATTTGCTAAGAGCACATTAACCTTCTCGTGTCGATCGTATTAAGCCTTTAGCTTATACCTAGCCTCTTTTAACCAGATACTTAGGTCTATGACTATTTTGATAACCTATTAAGGAGACTTAAGTTTAAGAAATAAAAAACATATTAAAAGAAAAAACTGAGAAAGGTTAAAGGTATACATTAGTAGACTTACGTGAGATTTTGGCCATTAACAGGTCCTCCTAAGACCGTAAATATACTCGAGGTTACATGACACAAGGGCCGAGGTAAACATATCCATACTATTCATGTAATGGACATAATGGCATGTGGGGTGTAAATTCAATCGACGTGGATTTGGATATTCCTCAACATTTCGAGGATAAAATAAAAGCCTGATGGATGTGTTTTCTTTGTTTTCAGAATGGTCCAAAGTCACAGCATTTTGGACAACATGTTACCTCATAAAGGGGCTTACAACTCAACTTGATTCTCACCTCTTAGAGGTTTTAACATCAATTGATTTCTCCACTACCCTCATTTTAGAAGGAGATTAGGGTTAGAAATCTTATCCTCAACATGGACTCTTTGAGATTTCAGCAATGTCATCTCTTAGAGCTTTGGTTTCATATGGAACTAACTGAACTAAAAGAGGAAAAGGTTCGTTAACTTAAAATTAAGGAAATTCTTAGTATGATGATAACAAAAATATAAATTTTTTACTAAATATACCAATCTGGTAAGGATTAATAACAACCCCTAACATTTTTAATCACTCAATAGAGACAAGCTCCTCAAAGCACTTCAGGTATGGCTTAGTAACACATAAGATCTCTCCCGATGGGTGGCATTTAGACATATGGAAACACTAACTATGGAAAATAAAAATCGAAATACATATTATATAACTATACGGTCATAAGAAATAACAAAGGATAACATAAAGACTGAATAAATATTGACTAAGTGGAGATCGACCCCACTTGCGATGAACGTTGAAATGCTTGGCAATAACAAGTTTGCCCTTCATGAACTCACATGGACCTAGTGGAAATAATAAGTTTTGACTGATGGTTTTAAGAGTAGTTAACCTTAATAATCTTTTGGTATCTTGAGTGGGGCGCCAAATTATATTATCTTGGATATCTCTTGTTATCGTTTGGTGACTGGAAACTCTTGAATTCCTCCAAAATAGTAATTTCAAAATAATCCATCATTCACATAATTATGATCCCTAGAATAAATCTTCATGCATTGAATATCAACTGGGTCAGTATTATCCCTAATGTTTGAAGGATATCTCGAATGCAATGGTAGAAAATATGTAGTACACCTAATTTAAAAATAATTTCGAACAAGTCACCCTCGCTGAATTATGGCATTTATCAGCTAAAGTATCCCTAAAAATCATCTTCAAAATGAATGTGGAATTGAAATGTAATTATTATGAGGTCAAACTCGGTGAGGTAACTCTTATACCAACTAATGTTCCAAGAAATGGTCTTATCTCTGAATTGTGAATATTTTGGACCTTTAGTCTTAGAAGGTCGACTTTATACCCTTGGCCTCATACCATATTCCTCATACCCTTATCCTTATACCTTAAGCCTTATATCCTTGGCCTTATCAGGTTAAGGTAACACATAGCCAGAATCACATATAATTCACCAGAAAGGGTATTTTTATCATATCAGGATTTTCATGCCTTCAACACAACTTTTAAAAGGATAGATGGCAGAGTCTAAGAGGAGAATGCTATTCAACATGCACCATGTGACTTGGGGGGAACACTACCCCCTAAGCCACCTATAAATACCTTGCATTTTGCTAATTATTCCTTAAGTCATTATGTTGTAAAAAAACACCAAAGTTCAGTCAAAATACTTTCCTGTGGGAGAAAATATAAGTGTTCCTTGTAAAACACTATTCAACTAGTGAAGAATGAGTTGTACCACAGTGGATATAGGCCAATTGGTTGGACCATTCTAAATTATGGAGGTTGATCTCTTTATTATATTATTTACTACTCTTTTACGATTGATAATCATACTGGTCCATGTTCATCTTAATCACTCATTGTGCTCATCTTATTACCAGGACTATTGCATTTCTATGTAATAACAAATTGACATTGTCTATGGGTAGCGCTTGTTAACTTAGTTGTTTTTCACGGGTGAAGTCACTCACAAACTGATTCTAGGTACATATCTGAATTAACTCAGATTTGGATCTATAGTTCGAATGCTTGGTTTGAGGATTTTCACCTCTCTCATCTCCAACTCTTTTTTTGGGTATTATATGAACTTGATCTTAGTTTGAGTGAAATTTAGGTGAAATCACTATTCACCAACGTATTTCTACTTGATCCTAAAATTACTATCATCTGGTCTATGCTTCTGTTTTTTCATTAGATGTGGAATGTAATACCCCATAAGTTTGAAGAAATTAATAAACAATTAAACATTTATTTTGGGGAATTTTAACTGATTATTTAAATTTGAAACTTGAATTTAATATAATTTTAAGTTTGAATTTTATAAAGTTTTATTTGAGTAGCGGAAGTTGAAATATAATTTATGGAAAGTATGAAAAATTATTATGATTTTAGAATTTATTATAAAATTTATGGGGTTAATTAATAAATTAGTTGTGCTAAATTGTAAATTGTTTAAAGTAAAGGTTTATTTTTGTTTATAGAAGGTAAATGAAGAGTTAGACATGAAAGGAATTTTAGTAGGAAGATGATGGAAAGATAATATATATGTAGTTGCTTGGGGAATTAGGGTTTTAATTAAGGAAGGAATTATAAGAAACATAAAATAAAAATCGAACTTGTAATTTAAGGGAGGCCGCCATAGTTGTCTACGCTGGCCTCAATACCAGTTTAATGTCTTAGTTTTCACTATAGTGGTCCAGGGCATTTAAAATGGGCTCATATCCCATTTGTTCTAAAGATTCTTTCCCCTCTTCTTTTCTCATACATTGCTCTACAACTCTCAACATCCAAAACCCTATTCCCCTCAATTAAACCTCAAACCTAAATCCAATTCCCAACTAAATTATATCTTCTTAGCCTTAGAATTTTATAATACAAATTCAAACAATAATTGATATTTTGGTGCTGATTTTGGAGTCAAGCTTGTGCAATGAATTTAACATTCTACTCCTAGCCTTATATGGAATTAAATATCAATTTCTACCTTAATTCAATTTTCACAATTAAAATACATTAGATGTAATTTAGGCTCTATATGTGCTACATGAAATTTATAATTGAATGTTATAAAAATAAGTAATTTTCAAATAGTAAACTTGGTAATTCTAATTAGAATTTCATAATTTGTGATAATTAGGAATTTGATGAATTCATATGTAAATCTTAATTATATAATTCATATGCAAATTTCAATGTGGTGATCCTTTAAGTGTAACTATTAATTTTATAAATGAAACTTGATAAATTTATTGTCATTTTTATACTAACCTGGAATTGAAATTCATATGCTTATGTAAAATTTGTTAATTCACAAGTAATGACCATTTATATGATATTCAAAATTAGAATAATTTCTTTCTTGGACCTAACTACGAAGAATTTCCTTACATATATAATATTAAATATACTTAATTTTGATATTGAAGTGACTAGACTTAAGTAGACTGAATCCCATTAGTTAAATCCATACTTTCTCTTGTCGTAAACTTATGGATGATTATTGGTTTGAAAGAATTATACAATTGTAAAAAGGTCAAAATTGAATTAGTGGTGCCTTTCAACTTTAGTATAAATATTTTATGCCTCACCTCCATCCCCTTGAAAGAATAAAATATTATGAAGGATTAAAAGGTGTAGAATGTTTAAAGATAAGAATAAAAGCAAAAGATGATAAATAAATTAGCGATGCTACAAGCTAATTAGTTATGATGAAACGAGTGGCAAGATGCATTATTTTATCCTTTCGCTTGACCTTATGTGGGGACCCATGGTTGTTTTATTATACTTATGATGGAGATTTTAATGTGTATACAGTGAAGACTAAATTTCATAATTTGGGGCTTGGTGACCCCAAAAGGATTCTGGGGGGCAGACACGATTAGAGTGATTCATGGCAATATTGTGGGGTGCATACATAAGAGATTTGCATTTTTGTGAGATGATGTTTTAGGGTGTATACAGAGGAGGTTGGATTTTTTTATGGTGGGAATTTACTTTACTCTTGTCTACTCTTGCATATGTATGGCAGGACTCTAGTTACCTCCAAGGGAGTGGGGTCCTAGGTATGTTCACTATCTTTAATAATGTTTTAAATTTATAAATGGAAGTTTAATAATGGCTTATGAGTCACATCATTCGTTGTGAGTTATAAACATTTTGAACTGTGGATTTATTTTTAGTTACATAATTTTTATTGAGTGGCGTAGCTATGTTAGCTTGTGGTGACGTGACCATCGTGATTTAACCTCCCTTAAGGTATTCGTGGCTATTAGGTTTAGCATTCCTAGTTCCTTATGCACCTAATTTCATTCTAGTCTCATCACCATTTTGAGGACACAGGTTTAAGTTTTATTTATTTCAGTTATTTACTTTTGACATATGCGAGGATTGTCATTATAGTTTTAGCATGTTTTGTTTCAAGTTTTTTGTTCAGATTATATTTGGATTGCATGTGGAGATTTATCTTATGATGTTGGTTTTGTTATTTATATGTAGTGATGGATTATGGTTTTATTTAGTATTCTAACTAGTGGTGATGTCACTCCTATCATGTTATTTATATTGGGATTTTCATATCGTACTCGAGTTCCATCCTCTTTACACTCATTCTCACCCATGATAAGGATGATATTTCTATTAAAATGACAAACTATATGATTTAATAAATATACTTGAGGAAGCTAATTATTAAAAATTATGAGGTCTCACCCTTAGTATCAGAGCATGGTCGTAGACAATGTAGGTTGCATATGTCCATTCTAATCGTCCGCTAGCATTCTTGGATACATTTTTTTTGTATTCTTTTCGTAAGATTCAACACACTAACAAGATTTCATGTCATATTTTAGATGGCACCAAATAGGAAGACCCGTTGTGTCGCACGATCTACACAACCTGATAATACAGGACCTGTGTAACCTACACCACCCGTGATACCAGTTCACCCCATACCAATCACCCTAGCTCCCGACGCACAAAGACAGTACCACTTCAGATATTAGCAACTCTCATAGTTGATCTCACAGGTCGTACATGCTAGCAGCGGGTAGATAGGACAGGCCAGTTGATGGCTTACAATTAGTGGCATGATCTCTCACCGCCGATTGGGAGAAGATTAGAGGGGTGTTCATGAAAAACACCCCACCCACATTTTTTTGGTTCAGTAGACCCATTGGCGAAAATTCAGCGGCTCAAAGACACCAAGCATCATCTAAACTCCTATTTTGCACCGATGTTCATAAATAGGAGCTTGCTACGTTCTGTTCTGGTGGGAGAGTGTGATGATAACTAAGCAAATAAATCAGCTGACATATGAGGAGTTCATTACGAGAATCAATCACAAGAACTTATCTCAGTCTATTTGGGATCATCTTCTAATCCAATAGGAGGCGTGCACGGTTGCCCAATACGAGAAATAGTTCACGAATACGTCACTTTTTTCTCCCAGCAATGTGAATACCAAGAAGAATACGATTACATGCTTTATGAAAGGTCACATTTACCCTATTTGCCAAATTATGGTGGTGAACTTAGCATACGTTGCATATACACAAATAGTAGATGCGACACTCACCCTTTATCGGATTCTGCACCGAGCACAAGAAGCGGTATAAAAATGGTTAGATAAACTAGTGAGCCTAAGTAAGATGGATGATCAGGTTGGGATACGAAAGAAGAACAAGGCCAGTCAGGACAAGGGTCGTAGAAAATATTTAAGGCCAATTAGCATAGGACTTGTTGTGACACCGCGTTTAATAAAATACCGAATGATCACTTCTATACCAAATTAAAATAGGAATTCCACTTGGCTCATCCTTAGTATTATTGTCAAAAACTTTTTAAAACTTACTAGCCACCTAGTATTTCAAAAAAATCGGTGCCAAATTTTAACTTATTAATTAAACCAAACAATACATGGAAAATAAATGTAAACCATTCACACAACTGAATTAAATCAACTGAACAAATAATAAAACAACATGCCGAATAAATCATCGGCCACTAAAGTAAATAGTCCAATACAAACATCCAACACCTGAATAAATAAATTTAAAAACTGTACTGAAAAGTCTGGGTGACATGCCCTAAGTAAACTGAAACTGGTAGAAGATTCTTACTCTAGGACGGAATGAACGATGCGTCTAATCCAAACTCCTGCTAGCATCCACATGTGTCGCAGCTCCGTATTCCTGGAATAGAATATCAAGTCTAGCGTCCATATGGCTGGACATCTAAAAGGTTTTGAAAATAGTTTTATAGCAAAGGTTAGAACCCAAAACATTTTGAAAATATTTAGCAAGTGAATTAACTGCAGTAATTAAAAATATATGAATGTGCTCCATATTTAAGTTAGTGTCTCACTCTCTTGAGGACATTCTCACCCCTCCACAATGTGCACACTTAACGATTACCTTAACCCCACCTAGTTGTACTACCCCGTCCAACTAGTCCTTGTAATCCTCCCTTGCCTTTCCACTCTAAATCGAGTATTATTAACCATGGGTTATAAGTTATCTCGCTAATTAACTTAATTAATTTCCTTTAAATAATATTATATAACTGTGACACAAGTTATATAAAACAATTACATCACACACTGTATTATTACCCGTATATAATATTTACTATCATATATACGTACCTTTACCACAATATCCACACATATATCATATGTATATCCATCCCTTAGAGTATACCCTCTCCGGATGATTCCCTCTAAAGTGCTATCTCACTAGGTTTGCTCACATAACCTAGTTCTCCAAGTTGGAATCGCTCACCAACCTGGCTCAAAATATAAACGTAGTGGAGGCGGTCATATTTCTTCCCTGAAAGTGAGATAAACCCCTCACCTATATACCGGACGCTATGACCTGGGGATATACTCACCCTACTACTCAAGCTAGGGGATTCACCCACATCGCGCAACCTCCCTTGATAGCACTAGAGTATATAAATTAAATAAATATCTAGTCCCTGATATTTAATAACACACATAAAGTACACACACATATATATACTATCACCACACTATATATATATATATATATATATATATATATATATATATATATATATATATATATATATATATATATATATATATATATATATATATATATATATATATATATATATAATATAAATCCCGATTTCACCATGTACTAAAAATCCATAACACTAGTGTAATATTTTTATGATTTCTAAATTTGGGGATTTATTAAATTTAATGTGAGTTATTAATTTAATATAAATTCGAAAATTAATTATTTTTAATTACTAACGTGACGAGAGTTAGTAATCATTGGAAACTTGTTGAATATTACTAATGAGCAAGATAATATATAATATTGATTCTATTAAATGTCACGAGTGAATAAAATGATAATTTTTGAAATTTAAGTCGGGACGCGCTCGTGTCGTGTTGGGACTAAATGTTGATTAATAAAAGTGAATAAATTATAAATCACCCGTATGGTCATTTCGAGTGCGCCAAAGTGTCCGGAAGAGTCGAAATAGTCAAAATAATGTACCCGGGGGTTTAGTTTGGGTCTCGGGGCGCTTTTAGGCCTAATTGACACCCCGGGAGGGCGTTTTGGATATTTTACATTTTTAGGCTTGAAAACCCACGAAAATTTTAGAGTTATATCAGATGCTTAGGGTTTCCTTCTAGGGTTAACTCAACCAAAAACAAGAAACGGCCATTGGAGAAGGAATGAGAGAGCTTGCCCAAGAGTTCTAGGCCAAGAACCCCTCCGTTTGCGCCGCCGTCGCTGCCAAACGATAGATCGCGTAACAAGAATCACCACCACACCAATTTCATCCACCAATCAGAAACAAAAAAATCCCCAGGCAAGTATTTATCTTGCTTAATTTCGTTAATGCTTCATTCATGTTAGTTTAGGGTTGATTAGGATGAGTTTCTATGAAAGAAAATCCATGTTGGAGATTAGAAATTGGATGTTGTAGTGATATAAATGATAATCTGGAAATCCCCTTCACATGTAGAGGTTGAACCACGGATTTATGATGGACTAGAAGCAGAAATTCTGGAAAAAGAATGATTTGAATTAAGTTAAAGAAAATTTTAGGGTTCATGAGAATTGTATAAATTTTGACACTTTAATCCATGATTCTTGATGAAAACTCACATGCCTTACGTTGAATATTGTCCATTTGAGTTTAGAACGTTTGTGGTATAAATTTCTGGGAGTTTGGGAGTCAAAAGTTTGAATTTTGATGATGTTGGATGATAGAACCCGTAACTGGTATTCTGCAGATTCGTCATACCTGTTTGATCGATCGATCGAACCAGGAGTATCGATCGATCGACCCCTCCTGGCAGACTCATATTTCCCCTTCTAAATAGTTGAATTCAATTTAAATGAGTAATAATCTGTGGACATCCTTATTAAAATATTCTGGGAGATAAAAGAAGACCAGTAGGACTTATTAAAAATATGAAATCTTTAATGTAAGACGAAATTTATATTTTTCGGGGATGTTTACATATAAGGGACGATGGAACTATGTATTAAAGTGTGGAGACGCGTAGGGTAGTTATATTGGAAAATAAATAAGTACCTACTGAAATTCCACTTTGGAAAGATAAGAATCCATGAGTGTTACGTAGTAAGTTGGAAAAATCCCCCAAATTAAAGTAAGAAACGAACCGTTATACGTGATAACTAAATAATGAGAAATAAGGATAAATATCATAATTATGGGTTATGAGATGTACCTAAATTTGATATGGTAATAGTAGTATATTTCTATGACTGTGTTTATGCATATACTATATACGTGTGAAAATCATGCCCGCTCTACTTGCTATCCCTGAGGTTACCGCTCTGGGACAGTCTTATCTCGATAGGACTTTATGGGGAATATTGACTCGTACCCTAGAAGATAGAAATCCTTTGGTACAGGCTATCGGATCGATAGTCAGACGGTCCTAAGAGACGTGGGGGCATGTGCTGACCTCTTAGAGACTTAGAATCTATGCTTCGCCTCAATATTGTTTGTGTTAATACAGTTCGAGAGTGATTCCGAACTTGTATTTCCCTTAGTACGAGTGATACGGGGACTGGATAGCAGAGTATGCCGGCACCATAATTATTATGTGGGTTTCTGTTAGAATATATATATATATATATTATATAAGTATTTAATATATATATTTAAATCTGGGATTTGGGAACTACCTGTTGTGTCTATGGTAAGTAAGAATGGAATAACTATTTCAATTTGGGAATAAGTGTTTGAGAAGCATAATGGGTTACTCATAAACTTTATTAGTAAATAAGGTTTAAATGAGAACTTTGTTGTTAAATGAAATTAATCTCTTAAACAATTGAATTTGTCAGTTTAAATCTTACGAGCAACCTAAGATAAGATAAGTTAAACCGTTGGGAAGGTTAGTGCAATAGGCGTGCACATTAGTAGAGAGGTGAGAATTTCTAAAGGGAGTGCCGCACTAATATGTTGTTGCATTGGCCAGTAAACATTTTAAATAATTGCTAAACTAAATTTTAAATCGCTTTTACAATCGGGCTCTGACCCGTTTCCATTTTCTTTTCTCTCTTGTATATATATGTATATATTACAGGTGCCCAGCCACAGGGGCGTCTCGCATAGGATCCTTTAGAAGGAATGCGCTGCAGCTTAGGTGGGAGTTGCAGGCCTCTTGCTTAGACGACATCATTTATTTGATTCCACTCCTAGCATTATTTATTCCAGTTGGGCATGTGTCGCCCTTTTTCCATTATTCAGTTGCTTATCGGATATTGTGATCTATTGATTTCCAGTATTTGTACTTTTAGATTTATTACTGTCAGGATGTTTTCCTTTAAGTTTTAGTGTTGGGATTACTTAGTTGGATGTTTAATTAATTGGATTGTTTGTTCCAGTATGTCTGTTGGTTGATCCTTAAATTATGAATTACGTAAAGTTTTAAATTATTGATTTTAAATAAATTGGAAAAGTTATTTTACGACAGTGATGCTAAGAATAAACCGACCGTTCACCTTGATTATAATTTAATAAAGGACTGATCACCCGGTATTTAATTAGGCGGGGTGTCACAACTAGCTTGTATATTCCCGAGTCTATGCTCCGACTCTAAATTAAATAAATTCCTCACTAATAAATTTATCACTTTCGTGAGTCTACAGTCCGACTCTAATTTAATTAATTTACACATAAATTAATTAATACTAATCCGAGTCTATGGTCCGACTCTAATTTAATTAATTTACACATTAATTAATTAATACCAATCCGAGTCTATGGTCCGACTATAATCTAATTAATTTACACATTAATTAATTTAACACTTGGTATCGCCCAACCATTATACCCGGACTCGCTCACTTGGCTCGTACCATCGTTAATACCCGATTTTATATTTCGCCCCATAACTAATTAATTACACCTAAATTCCTTTAATAATGTAGTGCCACTCAACTACAATACCCGAATATTTTCCCTCGGTCCAAAATCAATACTTACGAATTATTTTCCGAAATTCATTCATCTCATGGTATACAATTATCACCCTCCTAAACCCAATTATAACACCTTATAATTGCTAAGGAATATGTGCTACATATGAATTTATCACTACATAAAAAGTAAGGGAAAAATCTAAATTAAATTTCCCTTTATACATAAAACTGGCGAACCTGCCAAAATCCTGGGACCATCGATCGATCGATCCCCTGGGTCGATCCATCGATCGACCAATTCCCTTTCTTCTCGGCTTGCTGTTCAGCCATTGACAAAAATCTAAGGTTTCTTTTCTCAAATCCCAACCTCAATCCAGCCTATTTATCATCTTTTTACATCTATCATGAACTATAATCATCATCTAAACCTTTTTATCATCATTGATATTACGAATCTTTACCCACTCAAGAGCACAAATTCCTATGGTAAAATCCCAATTATCCTTCACAAATCTGATCCCACAATCATAATAAATTCAACTCTAACACTGGTTTTCAATTATGATTCTTATAATACTGAATACTTTTATAACATCAATTGGACTGTCAAATCACTCAACCAATTAAATTTATAAAAATCCATTTCATGCAATAGCCCACCCAAAAACGAATTTAGGTTTACACTTCCCATAATATGAATTGATTATCATCAATTTAAAAATCACAACAGTTAACCACTTGCCTGGAATTGTTCGTAGAGTCTGATCCGTTGGTGTAGTTAAAGTGTTGATAAAGACCACACACTTTTGTCCCTTCATTTGGCTCCAAAAATCCTCAATTGACTCTTGATTTGCTTTCCCCAAATTCTCTCTCAAGCCCTAGGCTTAGAATTTGTGTTAACTTCCGTTCAACACTTCCCCAATTAGGTTTAAACCCCTAATCCCGTTTTTGGCAACATGGGCCAAATTAAAATGGCCCGAATCACCTCGGGTACTCTTTTCTGACTATCTCAACCCATCCAGACTCAACCGCGCACTCAGAATTGTCATCCGAAATACTTTATAACATTCTCCAATTTTGACCTCAAAAATGTGACACGCATTAATTCGGACAATTTAACTTAAAGTTGCCCAATATAAATAATTCTTCCCACTTAAATAAATTCTCCAAATCATAATTTAAGTTTCTTTAATTTAAATATTTTTATATCTCCCAAAATAATTAAATACTAAATCCTTGAAATTATGGGGTGTTACATACTTCCCCCCTTACAAAGGAATTTCCTCCTCGAAATTTAGATGAGCTTAGTACTCCAAGTCTCGAATATCATTCCATATTCCTATGCCTCTAAGCTTGCTACATCTATCTCTCCCACTTCTAAATATGAGTTACACAATTATGTATTTTAATTAACCGGGGCGTCCATACACCCCATACCCGTGCTTGATCGCACAAAAGTTGCCTTAATTAACCCGGGTGCCCATACACCCTATCCCCGTGCTTAACCGCACGTAAGTTACCCGACTATGCTAGCCGTGACCCGTAATATAACTTCCAACTCGTAGTCGTATCACATATATGAATAATAACCGGGGTACCCAACCCATGTACTAACGACCAAACATCTGCCCACTTCCAACGTTGCGCTAAGTTTCATGCGTGGGACGTCTCACAAGCGAAATCCAAATAAGGAACCTCCCCCCCCCCCCCGATGCACTACTACCTAACATTGTCGATCGTTGGGATATGTTAGACCCTCAGTCCATAGTACGTACCCCCAAATACTTGTCTATTAACACAAAAGCATACACGTCTACTCTTATGCTACAAAAGACAACATAAAATACCGCGCCCTTACTATCACTAGTTCTTGCGCAAAATAAACCTCGAGCTATCTCTCTCTGATCAAAAATAAATCTAACCACCCTGATTCACTTCAGTAGACTCCCTTACTTACCGGGATAAAATATGAGAACACAAGACCTCATTATGTGTTTATCACACCACGCAATACAACATATATACACACATATATATAGGCTAGACGCCCTCTCAGGTGATACCTAGTAAAATCATTCATACCCTGGTGTCGCGAACACACTCCCACTATTCACAGTAGTTTAAATCCATCATTATCCAGCCGATAAAAATAATCATATACCTTACTTCCATAATTCTCGAAAGTAGTAACCCCTCGCATGATACCAATCCCATCTCTGTGCACACCCCCACTCTCTCGTGGTTAAAACCAAAGAAATCCACTACTCCACAGAAATATATATGTATTATGACTGCTATATCCAGCACACCCACTAAATTCGACTTACCCACGAACTCTAGTGAAAATAATTCTTATATTATGACACCCTCACTATCACTTAAAACTTACCCCATGCCCATAGGATAAAAGATAATTACCTCCATACTCTAGCTGCAATGGCTGATCCTCGGGTTCCTGAGCAGCTTCCCCCTGCCCGAACGTACCCATGACTTGTTGTAGTGGTTGTACATCTAGGACCTCGTCCTGTAGTTGACCCCTGCCTCGCTTAGGACAATATCTCTTCATGTTCCCCGTTTCCCCACAAACGAAACATCGCTTAATAAATTCACCCTGCCATTGATCCCTTCCTTGCTAGCCTTTTCGGACGTTCTGGTCGTCTTGTCGATAGCCCCGATCTCTAAATTGTTTGGCCTAATTTCCCTATTGGGAATCCTGCCCCTGATGTCCCCCTGTCTGCTGTTGGGATACCCCACTGGTACTGTTCCCTCCCGCTTTATCCGACTGACTGGATTTGACTCCCCTCTTGCTTCCTTTCATGTGGAAGAGATATTCCTGGCAGTGTAGGAGTGCTGCATTAACGACATCTGTATAAGCTACTAAAGCGGTATTACCAATCAAATGTTGTCTGATCCTCTAGACTAACCCATCCATGAACCTTTCTTTCTTTCTTTCTTCATCGCTTACCTCATTCGATACAAAATTTGCCAAACGAGTGAATTCTTCCTCGTAATCGACCACTGAACGGTCCCCCTGAGTCACCTCTCTGAATTTTCTCCTCATTTCAGCCTCGACTGTTGGCGAAAAATACTTGCGGTCGAACCGCACCCAAAACTCTGCAATAGCTAATGTATCCCTTTCCTCAACTGTGGTGATCGACTCCCACCACTGCAGCGTTGCTCCCACTAACCTAAAAGTGGCTAACATTTGCTTCTGCACCTCATTGCAATCTACCATGCGTAGGTGACGCTGGATATCTCTCTTCCACTGACACGCTAGCACCACATCTAAACCACCTCGAAACTCTGGCGGAAGCCCTTTTTGAAAAACCTCTCGTACATGCTGCCACCCCGACGGCCCAGGGTGGGCCTGAACATCCGGTACCACTAACGCCTGTAGCTGATCTCGTGGAAAGTACCTTGCCATTGTGACCATCGTCGCTTAAACTTCCTGCGCCACTAATTCAGTTACTAGTGCTGCCGAAATCATCTCTGGCAGTTGCTGCGGTAACTCTTGCTCCTGATGATCCTTCTTAGTCTCACCTCCCCCTGCTGCCCTCGCTGCTTTCTCTCTCCTGGGCGGCATCTGGAATGAGGATCGAAACATATGAGTTCACCCTCAAATATAAAGTAATTGGCAGAAGAACATAAATGCGCATATATATAAGAATACAACAATCCTATGATAAGGCTCTACATCAAAGGACGCTAAGCTGAAACGTGAAAATCCACACAGATCCTAAGAACACTAGAACATGATGCTCTGATACCATCTGTGACACCCAGCCTAATAAAAATACCGGGTGATGCTAAGGATGAACCAACTGAGATTCCTATTTTAATTTGGTATAGGACTGATCACCTAGTATTTTTATTAGGCGGGGTGTCACACTCATCAGCTTTAAGGAATCCTTCAGGCACGTGGGGGTAGAAGCACCAACATCTACAATAAATAAGGACTGCTTCAAATACCTACTTTAGGGTTTGCGACAGATGTGGAGGTACATAACATAAGATAATTGCATGTCCTAGTGACAAGACAATTCAACAGTTACAATAAGGCCAAGGCCAGAGGCAAGGTCAATTTGGGGAGTGCCAGCAGGGGGTAGTATAGGTAGGGTCAGTAATGCTTTAAGCATAACTATCAACCATAATAAAGGCAAGGCAACACTAGATGCTCGTTCTCCCAGCCCTAAGTCCGAAAGCGATGCTTCCACCACCATAAGTTTCAGCACCTCATCCTCAATTACAGTATTGTGAGTCCTATCAGGTAGGGCCTATAGATGATCCAATGCCTATTCAGGCGGTCGATGGTACATTATCACTTCATGGCTAATGAGCCAGAGTTTTATTTGATACGGGTGAAAAACATTCATTTTTTGCACGACACTTTATGGGTATCGAGATTTTGATGGCGTCTTTCGGGATGACGAACCACCTTATGACTAGTTATCCTTCCTGGTTATCTAGAATCGAGGTTTAGGCAATTAAGTTTGAATGTATGGTGATTCAAACATTAAGCGGGAGAGAGCTCTGTAGGGGTATAGGGTATCCAAATTTTAGAATTTGGTCTTACTAAAGATTCAAATTTTCCAAACTATTTCTATTTAAGGTCGCTAAGGGGATTGCACATAGAAACACAGGGTTTTGATGGCATCTTTCAAGATACGGGACCACCTCAGGATTGGTTATCCTTCTATGGCGATTCAATCACCATAGAATCACCATAGAACCGAGGTTTAGGCAAATAAGTATGACCATATGTTGATTCAAACACCGAGGGGAGAAATATTCATAGGGGTATAAGGTATCCTGATTTTAGACTTTAGTCTTAGCAAAGATTCAAAGCATTCCAACGTCTTTTATATTTAAGGTCGCTAAGCGGGTCGAACGTACAAATACGGGGTTTTAATGGCGTCTTTCGGGATATGGGACCACCTCATGGTCATTTGTCCCCCCTGATTGGATGGAACAGAGGTTTAGGCAATAAAGTGTAAACGTATGGTGATTCAAACATCGAGAGAAAGAGAGAGAGAGAGAGAGATCTCCATAGGGATATATGGTATCTTATTTTTTACACTTTGGACTTAATAAAGATTTAAAACATTCCAACCTCTTTATATTTAAGATCGCTAAGGGGACCAAATGTAGAAATGCGTGGTTTCGATGGCATCTTTCAAGATTTAGGACCACCTTGTCACTGTTTATCCTTCCCAATTAGATGGAACTGAGGTTTAAGTAATTAAATGTGAACGTAAGGTTATTCAAACACCGATAGGGAGAGTAATCCATAGGGTTATAGGGTATCCTCATTTTAGACTTTGGTTTTAGAAAAGATTAAAAACATTCCAACCTTTTTTTGCTTGAGGTCGCTAAGGGGATTGGATGTAAAAACACAGGGTTTGGATTGCATTTTTCAGGATGTGGGACCACCTCCGGACTAGTTATCCTTCATGATTATCTAAAACTAAGGTTTAGTCGATTAAGTGTGAACGCATGGTAATTAAAAATAAAGATGGGGAGAGATCCTTAGGGATATATGGTATCCTTATTTTAGACTGTGGTCTTAGTAAGGATTCAAAATGTTTTAACCTCTATCTATTTAAGGTCAATAAGGGGGCCAAACATAAAAACATAGGGTTTTTATCCTTCCTGGTTAGCTGGAATTGATGTTTAGGTGATTAAGTGTGAACGTGTGGTGCATCAAATAACGAGAGGTAGAAAGATCAATAAGCGGATAAGGTGTCCTGATTTTAGACATTGGTCTTAGAAAAGATTCAAAACGTTCCAAATTCTTTCTATTTAAGGTCACTAAGTAGACCCGTTGTAGAAACACAGAGTTTCGATGGTGTCTTTCAGGATGCGAGAACACCTCACTACTGCTTATCCTTTTTAGTTAGCTAGCACCAATGTTTAGGTAATTAAGTATGAATGTATGGTGATTCTTATATATTAGATATAAATGCTTCATTTTCTATATAGCTGACATGTTTTGATCTTTATGTTAGCTCCTTTGTGCTGCTCGGGGCCATAGAGGATCAGTAGGACATTCTTGTAAGGCTTGGGTAAGTTCTCTTTCTTTAATCCATGACCTTATGTAGGTTGTGGATGGGTCTCTGTTTTATTCCCTAGTCATCGAGCCCTTTAGAAGGAGTGGGATAATTTTCAAGGCTATATGAAGTGTTGGTGGGTACGATAAACATGTTCCATTTTTTGGTGGAAACATCACTATGACTTCTTTGAACTTTTTTTCCTTTTACTAGGTTACCGTTTGACGAAATGAGGCTAATTGTGGACAAAATAGTTGCCATTACTGCATAGAGTTTGACTGTTGCTCTTGGGATAATGCCTCCTGCCTCCCGAGGAGAGTATATATTGGCTAACATCTAGAACATTATTTAGAGGAGATGGTAGAGGACCGAGGATTGGATGTGGCGGAGGCATGCTAATACACTAAGTATTTTCTTTTAATAGTGACATAATAGATGTTATTGTCGGGGACCTCTGGTGGCTGCCATTTTTTATGGATTTTTTTTGCAGATTTTTAGATATGAATGGGGATGATTGGGGTTGGTGGAGATGTACCAGTCCATGCCCATGTAGTCAATGTATTGCACAAGTAATTTCATGGGTTTTTCTTAGTTGGGGGTGGACGTGTTTATCGTTCTTCTTTTTAATTCAGTTCTTTATTTATCTGAAATTGTTTACTAATGCCCTATCTTCATTTCTGTGTTTGAGCAGTTATGATTTTTTAATTTATTTATGTGATTACTTATACTGAGTCGTCTTGTATTCGAGTGTCGATGGAGGGTAAATTTCCTCTTTTTACCCCTTATGCTTGGTGGAATTTTAGGGCGGGGTCATTTATGACTATGGATGCAGCGAGGGACCTCATCAATGGCATGGCCGTTGATATTGTAAGTATGTTTAGAATTTTCTTGCATATACTAGTTCTCTTTCTTTTATGATTTAGAATTTGTACATTTATACTTACTTATTTTTTCGTTTTATGTTTTATGTTTTTCTTGTTTCATGTGCCTTGGGGCTTGACCCGCCATATATCAGGAGCTGGGGCGACAACTGAGGCGATGTCTGGAAGGAGACTTTTGAGGAATGATCGTATGGTGCTTTTTTTTATCTGGAAGAGCGGATGATTCACCAGTGTATATGGGATATGACGGTGAGAGTTATTTCACCCTCCTCATCATATGAGGCACAATGAGGGTTTGACTGAGGTTGACAGGTAAGTTTTCATGGAGAGGTTGCATGTTGTGGGTCTTTTGAGGGATGATTTGGATTATCAGGGATTCATGGAGTGGAGGGTGATGTTGAGCTCGCTCCCCTGACTATGATGGATTTTATAGCCTGAGATGGGGTGATTTTAATGGAGGAGGTGACCATAGGCAAGGTAGGGGACCAAGTATCCCCGATAAAGGAATTTGATGGGGATGGTGGTTACCAGCATCAAGATGAGGAGGTTGTGGTGATCATGGAGGGTCCTTGAGGGACAATGCCCGAGGTTGATGGGGACATATAGAGAGAGGTCCTAGTGGAGGATTCAAAGGCTCGGGGGAGGGCCCTAGTAGGGGGTGATAGAGGTAGGGCGGAGCCGAGACCTTTGAGGAAGGACCACCCACTAGTGTCTAGGGACCTTGGAGGAAGGGTCATCCACATGAGGATACGAGATTAGACCTACGGTTATGAGGGGTTAATGTGGGTCCCTTAGGGTGGGCTCAAGAGACTAGGGATACTCCTTCTTTTACTAATCGTTTCTCCTTAGAAAATCTAAGAAACTTAGGGATCGAGGATCTGTCACTGGTTACGAAAGAGAGGGACCAAAATGTGGAGTAAGGAATAGCCCAAGGGAGGGTTGAGATAGAGGGGATAACTGTTGTTCATATTTCTCCCCTGGATGCTAAGGTAAGGGAGATGGAGGATGAGGCTCAATGGAGGGATTCAGAGGGAGTTATCACTCAAGGAGAGGTTCCTACTCAGGGAGGAGTGATGGTTAGGAGGGTGTCTCTTACTATGGTTTTACCTAAGATAGAGTATATGATTGAGGGTTATATGGTTAGGTCCCTGTTCTAGATGTTGACTCATAACTTAAATTGCATGTACCCGAGATTCTAGGATACCTTTGGAGCTTAGGGGGCATGGTTCAATTTATTTATTTTATCTTTTCAGTTTTTCTCTTCTTCACCTTTCTAATTTCCTCATACTATTCATTTTTATTGATTTTGGTACTTTTCAGGAGGTGTTGTTACTTGCAGTCAGTCTCCAGGATGTAATGACCCAGTGTCCATCCCTATACTTAGTGCTTTCTTATTCTCACCTTGCCTTTGGTCCTGTCTTGTCTCAAGGTAGTCGGGTGCTTCCCCATTCTCGTACTATAAATCACTATCATGTGTCCTCTGGTTGTAATAAGGCTTCGAATTCTGTTGTTGATTAAGTGCACCCTCTTGTGCCTCTTCCTTCTCATGTCCAGACCGAGGTTTAGGAGTCTTGCGGTATCTAATTCGATAAATGATAGAACTGATGCTGCCGAGTAGGCCAAGAAAGACCGTCATGATTGAGGTTTTGGGATTTCATTAGCTAAGTGTGGGTCATGTCTTCACCCATTTATACATTTGACCATTTTTCTTATTATTTTGCATTTATGACGCATGTTTTAATTTTTTATTTGTAGGTTGGATGGGATTTTTTTATAGATTTTATATAGCATTCATTGAGTTTTGACTCATGTTCCTACTATAGTATTTTTCTTCAGTAGATATCCTGATATAATATGTGTAATTTACCCTTGTTTGAATAATAATAAATGTTAAACACATAAAACAAAATGAGCCTAAGATATTTTTGTTTACAAAGGGTAGACATACATACACGTTTTAAAGGTACCAAAATAAAATGAAAGTAAAAATGAAACTAAACCAAAAGTAGAAAAACAACACGATGGGAGAGAGATGTAAAAAAAAAAGGTGCCACATTTTTTTTGAGACTTCTTCTTTAGTGATAGACAAGTTCATGAATATTCTGGCGAGCCATATTATTTGAATGGGCATGGGGGTATGAGATGGAGGTCCCCCAATTTCTTTGGACTGTGATAAGGGTAAAGCCTTCTAGGGTAGCTTTTGGAGATATGGGCGTCTTCCTTTTACTAAGAGAATGTGGTGCCATTTAGCATGGAGACTTTGGTGAATTTTTTTGCCTTTACATATGTCTCGGATTGCGCGGTGTTTTAAGGTAGATGGATGAGAGCTTTTGGCGATATCTTTGGAGATAGGAGCACTGTCCTTTTGCTAATAATAAGGTGTCGATTACAAGGGATCCCTTGGTGAATTTGTCTATCTTGATATTTTTCCTTGATTGTGCGGAGTTTTGAAAGAGATAGGTGTTTAACTTTTGATAAGAAGTATATAGGGGTAGTGTTTTCTCTCTTTTAGGCTTCTTTTTATTTTTTACATTATTATCCTTATGTATAGGTTAATAAAGATGGCCATGCAAAGTCTTTAAAAGTATTTAAGGCATTGTTTTATTTTACTTGACTTTTAATGTACTTGGATTGTGCCATTCTTTTTGAGGGAAAGGGCAAATACAACCATTTATAGGGTTTTCCCTTAAAATAGGGTTTTATAGTGTTTATTCGGACTGGGCCTAAAGTGATATCTCAATTTCCCCACGTATCTCTGATTTAATTAACCTAGTTGGATTTTTGAATGTAAGCGATAAAAATATATCGAAGAATCAGGTCCTCAGAGCTCCCTCAAAAATTGAAAAAAAAATTGGGGGCTTAAAGTGTTTTAGTTGACTTAAAGCGGAAGAGTGGTGGATCTAGTGGGGATTTTTGATGTAGGGTTAGGGAATGTGTATGGCATTGAATAGTCTTCCCTTCCTTGAAAATCGTTTGTTCGGTTCTTTTCCTTTTCACCCTAAGCATTCTAAAGGAAATAATTTCTTTAATTGGTCAAGATTGAAGGGTTGGGAAAACGTGACTCCATCATGATCATCTACGGTAGCCTCCTCGCCAGAGTTTATTTTGGTGACTAGTTGGGTGAAAATTTACCTTCGAGAGTCCTAAATGGTTTGAGATTCTCTTTCAAGACTAGGTCTACCTCTTAGATATTTTGTTTCTTGAATCTTTTATTGATTGTCGGGGAGATGCATTGTTGGTATCCTTGGTTGTGGTAAGAGCCATTTAGCCTCCTTTCATAACGGAGATCTAGTTCGTTGTAGCGGGTTTGGACTCAGCCAATTTTGACCACCTGTCTTTAGAGCATGACTTGTAGTGAGGGAACCTCAAGTTCGATGGGTAGGAGTACCTCAATTCCATAAACTAGTGAGTAGGGGTCTATCCGGATGGAGTTTCTCTCTATAGTTCGGTAGCCCTAGAGGTAGACCTGGCAAAATGAGGCATGACACGATGATACGACACGAAGTTATAAGTTAATCGGTGAACCCTTAATGGGTTCGGATCATATCTGTGCTAACCCGATAAGACACGATAGTTAACGGGTCGGGTTAAGGTTGACCCCCTTCACCCGTTAATATCCGATAAAAACCGTTATGACCCATTAATTTAAGTAAATAAGATATACTTTTGGAACTTATAAAAAATTTATGTAGCATAATGTTAATTGAATCATAATGAATTTACTAAATGAGAGATTTAGTAATGTAAATGAATTAATGGGTTTATTTGTGTTAAAAATTGAGATAATATGTCAACTTGTATACAATTCAAAATAATTTATTATCTTAATGGGCATCAATAAGTGAACACGACATGACACGATAACATAACGGGTCGGGTTTGGATATGATTTTTTCACACGATAAAAGAGTCGCCCATTTAGACACGAACCCAATAAGACCCAAACACAATAAAAAATGACACGAACACGATTCGACATGACCCATTGATAGGTCTACCCAGAGGGCATATAGGAGTTTGTGTAACCAATCATTGTAGGTTATGTTCATCTTGGTGATAATGTTTTTGACATTCTTCTTAGCATCTTCGATCATCCCATTGGTTTGAAATCAGTAGGGGGATGATATGTGATGGGTGATTCCATACTCAAGCAATAGGTTTAAGACCTCTCTCTTGAAGTGATACCCATCGTCTAACACTAATTTATGACGTACGCCGAAAAGTGACCTCTTTCTCAAATTTGGCCACTTTTTTTTTATCATTTAGAACTACATAAGATTCGGCTTTGGCCTATTTGGTCAAGTAGTCAATGGAAAGTAAGATGAACTCATGCCCGGTGGAGGCCTTGGGAGTTACCTTCTCTATGATGTCGATCCCATGTCAAAAATAGCCAAGGTGAGGTCATTCAGTACTTCTCTAGAGAAGTTATATTTTGTAGGGATACGTAGATTTGTCACTTGAGGAAATTCTTGAATTTACATGTATAGTCTTTCTATATAGTGGTCCAGTAGTATGTCTGTCGAAGTATTTTTTTTGGAGAAGGTATGCCCACTCATATGCATGCCACATTTTTCTCTATGAATTTTGTCCATGATTTATAAGGTTTCATCTCACGTGACACATTCAAACCCTCTCTTGTAGAGCTAATCCCCAAAGATGATGAATTGGGCTAGTAGTTATCTCAAGTTAAGTCAGTCATTGGAATAGGTATCCATCGAGTAGCGATTTTTCTTGAGAAAGTACCAGATTTCATAGTGACAGATTGTGGGTCCCATGGTTGTTTTTCAGTGGACTCAACCACAAAGTAGTACGACAGGGTGTTTCACTTGTTACGATGAATGTAATTTTCGTAGTGCCCTTTGGCATGTCTATCATAGAGGCTAGAGTGATAAGTGCATTTGCTAATTTATTCTTATCCCTCAGGAAGAAGTCGAATTTAAGATGTTCGAACCATGAGGTCACCTTTTCTAAGTATGCATGGTATGGTTGCAACTTGTCGTCTAGAGTTTTTGACTTACCCAACATTTAACTGATAACTAGACTAGAATCTTCGTAAGATTTTAGGTTAGTGATCCCCATTTCCAAGACAATTTGGAGACATGTGATGCAAGCCTCATACTCGGCCATGTTGTTTTTGCCCTCATATGTGATCTTAATGGTTGTGGGGAGTCGATACGATTAAGGGGATAAGAGTAGCATCCTGATGCCATATCCTCTTTTGTTGGATGCTCCGTCAATGTATAATTCCCAAGTTTCTCTATCCTTTAGAGTGAAGAGATCCTTATTTGGGAATTTTGCCTTATTTTCTTCCTCTTCTAAGACGGGCTGTCATGTGAGGAGGTAAGCTATGGCTCGCCCTTCACTTCATTTTTGTGTGACATATGTGATTTCGAATTCGAATAGCATTATAAGCCACTTAGCCATCCATCTAGAGAGGGATGGTTTCTCGTAGAGGTCTTTTAGGGAATATGTGAGTCGAGAAATTTGAGTAGAATTATGATGTTGAATCCACTTTGTTGGATTCCCAATTAAATTAAAGTTCCCAAGTTTATCTATCGTTTAGGGTGAAGAGATCCTTATATGGGAATTCTTCCTCCTTTTGTTCCTATTCGTCTGACAGGGGTTATCCCATGACGAGGTCAAAGATGGACCGTCCTTTGGTGGATTTCTGCATGACATATGCGATTTCGATCTTCCATATCATTTATATCCATTAGTCCATTCAAATAGAGAGTGTAGTCTTCTCAAAGAGATATTTCTGGGTGTCCTTCCTTGAGATGAGTTTTCTGATGAATGACATCATGCAGTGCCAGAGTTTACAAGTGATCCATATAAGGGACATACAAGCATTTTCCAAGGCAATATTTTTGATATCGTAAGATATTAGTTGGTTATAACATAGTAGATGGAACATTCTTTTTGGGAGCTTTGATGTACTGTGCTATCATGGCCCCAGTAGCCATGTCGGCTAGGATTCTCCTGTGATAAATAATAACGGAACGAATATAGAAACTTTTGTTACCGTAGAAGCATGAAAACATTCTTATTTCATTTGCAAAAATTATATCGTTAATGGATTGGAAAATACATTATGTAATGTGTATGGCCCAATATAGACCACATAGCTAATATAAGAGTTTTTGGATAAAAAGTATAAAACGAAGGGATGAAGAAATTCATTATTGGTAGATTTATAGATTTTAAAATGTTAGATTCAATGACTATCATAAGTCAAGGTCTAGATATTCAATCAATATTTCGTGAATAAGTGCTGAAAATATGGTTTTATATGAAACATTTCAACTTGCATCGATTATTGAAAAATTACCGCCATCTTGGAAATTGTTTATAAATTTTTTGAAGAATAGATAAAAAGAAATGGGGCTCGATGGCTTAATTGTTCGGTTAAGGATAGATTAGGATAACTCTTTCATATAGTTTGATATTTCTTTCCTGATCGAGGAGATATATAAAGGTAAAGTGAGAGATGGGTGTATATCTGTTGTGATTAGTGTATACATATTTATACGTTTGTATAAGGATGAGTGAGAGATAAAGGATTTGAGATAGTTTGATATCTCATTTTTTTATTTTGATCATTTGGATGTAAAATAGATACGGGATATCTATATGGGGATAATATATCATGAGACAACGATGATATCAAAGCCTACGTAGTTCGATTTTGTACACGTATTCGAACATGATGTGTATGCAAGTCTAGGACTTGGCTTGGGAGGGGGGAGTGTCAGTGTTCGGAATATCATAATGGAATGAACTCTAATATTTTTGATATTGGAACATAACCTAACAATACCCACAAGGTTACTATCCAGAAGGTGTTGTCCTTCGGGCTAGTTTTGAGGTGTATAACTAGGAGGAATTTGGCTAAGAATATTGGAGGTTACACTAAGGATGTAATATTTTACTGCTAAGAAGCTGAGTAGGATAATATATCTTAATATTGGGGTGGACCGAGAGAATTCAGGGGGAGTTTGAACCAGGGAAGGATTCATCCCTAAGAAATCATATGTTGAGAGACATATTACGAGGCTTAGGCTTCACGAGTTAATCTCGATATAGCGCCTATGCACCCAGGAGATATGGAATCAAATCCAACGTAGTTCCAATAATGGGGTTAGTAAATATATATGGGTGTTTGGATTTTATATATAGAGGGGCTTGTTTGGTAAATGTGGTTGTATTAGGTAGGGAGACATCCCTACGAGATAATGTAAGATCTTCCATATAATAACTAGTCTTAACCCTCGATATGTGTGTGTGTGTATATATATATATATATATATATATATATATGTATGTATGTGTGTGTGTGTCCACTATGTATCCCATACACATGTATAAACCCTTTTGAATCAAAGATCTTAAATATTACTTAGATAAACCTTAAAAAACTTTTAAATTAGGAAATAGTCCAAAAGTTTTAAATATTATAAAATGACCCCTTAACTTTTATAAAGAATTTAAACCTCTTAAATGAGTTATAGACTCAATTTTTTTTCATATATAACTTTCTAACCATCTTAAATTACAAACAAGACCTTAAGAATAGCTTATCCAATTTATGAAATTGGATATTAGCTCCTAAATTTTTAAAAAGTATGAAAATTGTACTATATACTATAAACAAACTTAGCAGGGACCTAAAACTAAACCTCTAGCCAACTTCCTTCTAGATTAGCTGACTAGAACTCCACATAATCTCCTGTATAAGCCTATACCCATGGGTGGGCACATGTAAACACATGCCCCATTCTTATCTTCCAAAATCAACCATCCTCTAACATCTTTAATTCCAGCACTTTTTTCACCAATAGGTTGACCTTAATCACCCCTATGAAAGGCATAACAAACCTATACAGAAACCATCAATTAGCCTTAGTAAAACGAAACTCCGAAAATTGAGAATTTTGGGTCGTCCTATTTGATGCATCAAACTCACTTTCATCACTTCTATCTAGTTTATGCACTTATATAGGTTCCATTTATCATTTTACATTTAGTAATTCACATAGATATACAATGATAAGGATCAAAATTTAGAAAACATCATTGTAAGGACACAAATTTCCAATTGAGTCCTTTGTTGTTTTGACTCAATTCCAGACAAAAACATTTGAGTCATAGGATAGTATTCATATTGATCCATTCAAGCCTATGACGTGTTTGTTGAAGATGTAACGGTCAAATGGATAAAGCTTCATCAAAATGCCGAGTTTAAGGGCCTCGTTTCTACGTCATCAATGGTGGTTCCATGCTCCCAAGGTATGAATGCATCACACACACATATATATATATATATATATATATATATATATATATGAGCTTGGAACGGTTTATAATGGGTGTAGGTTTAAATAAAAACTGTTGTTTATTTGTCAGAAAGATTTTATTAAGCTTCTATATAAAGTATATAAAGTTTCTGGGCTAAATTCGTAATTTTCAACTTTCTGGTTTCTCGTTCGATATTGTCGTTCGAACGAGATGGATGTTAGAACGAGATTTTCAACGAGATTTCTAACGAGTTCACAATGGAACTTCGTTAGAAGCCTCGTTCGAACGAAATTCTCATTCGAACGAGATTTCAGGCGGGAAAATTTTATGGCAGTTTTTACCCATGTTTCCCACTTCCTTACCCCACTAACTTTTGACAAATTATTATAGTATGGGAACCAAAGTTTTTAACCTAACTTTTTCATAATATTCTAAATCCTAGAGAGAGGTTTGAGAGTTGATTCTTCCAAGAAAAAGTTCATGAGTTTGATTGTTTATTTTTATAAAGAAAAATCCTTTGTACACTTAGTTTCACCCATATTTATTTTTTCCAAGTTCATATATACATATACTTTTCTTGGAGCATTTTGGCACCGGTTTATCTCTACCATTTTAAGGAAAGTTTGGGTTATCTTCTTAATCCCTCAAAGAAGAATAATTGTTTTAGCTGCGGCTTTCTCACATGGTGATAGGCACCATGTGTGGTTGACGGTGTACCTATTGTTCAATCGGTGGTTCCGAGATCGCGGTGGAGCTTCGTGATTATCCGCTAGGCATTGGTGGTTACAAGAAGACGCGTCAAGTCTTGAGAGGGTTCGAGTTGAGGAAGTAAGTCATCTGTCTTGTAAATGTAAATTCCGTACTTAGTGGATTTTGAGGCTAGGGCCGTCCGAGGGTTTTTCCCGTTGTGGGTTTTTCCTCGTACATCGCGGCGTAGTGGATTAATTATTTATTTTATCTCTTGCAAAATCACCTAGAACGCATGCTTAGGTAAAAAGATAAAATTGGTTTAATTTAATCACTATTTGTTTAATTTAGTGCAAATTAATATTGGGTAACGTTAATGTTTATGTTAATCTAATTCAAGTCATTTAATTTAATTGATAATATTTTTTTGGCCTAACTTGATATAATTGCAAAATGTGACTTTGGCAAATGTTCTAGGACTTGGATTAATTAACTTAGTTAAGTGAAATTTAAATAGTGTGTGTTTTAATCTTATTTCACTTTTGTGTTATTTTAATTTAGAAGTAAATTAAAATTTATTAATTTATTTTATTTGAACCATCATCTTTCGCTTCCGCATAATTAAAAAGAAAATTTATCTTTTGAAGTATAAAAAGGTTTTAATGTAAAAATTGGGGGCCAACAGGGTATTTACAAATTGGTATCAGAGCCAAAGCGATAAATTATTTCGTTAAGATCTTTTAAATAATTTTTGGCTAAAATGGAATTTTCCCCATTTTCAAAATTTCCTAATTTTGATGGTTCTAATTACGTGTATTGGAAAGAGCGCATGAAATCGGCACTTAAATCTATCGGTGAGAGGGTTTGGATGTCTGTAGTTAACGGGTGGTCTCCACCAACTTATTTAATAGAAAATGAACGTGTACCCAAACCGACCGATAGATGGAGTGAGGGTGAATTTAAACTTTCAAACTTTGATTCCCATGGTTTAAATACCTTGTTTAGCGCAGTCACACCGGATGAATCCCGACGCATTATGACGTGTGAGACCGCTAAAGAAGCTTGGGACATTTTACAACTCAGTTACGAAGGTACAAGTGAAAAGGAAACTTTCGATGAATTTTATGCTAGACTTTTCGATATTATTAATTCATCTTTTAATTTGGGATAGAAAATACCCGACAACCGAGTAGTAAAGAAAATTTTAAGGTCCCTACCCGATAGATTTATTCCAAAAGTGATCGTGTTAAATTCTTTACCAACTTTAGCCTCTACGAAATTAGAAGAGCTTGTAGGTGATTTACAAACCTATGAACTGGACATGTTTCCCTCTAAAATTGAAAAGAAAATAGAAAAGGGCATTGCTTTAAAAGCCCGAAAAGAGGATGAACAAGTAATAGAGAGCGAGAATGATAGTTACTCGGAAGATATGGCCTTGTTTGCTTGGAAATTTCGAAAATTTCTAAAAATTAACAAAGATAAATTTAAAAATGACTTTAAGAAATCTGAAACTTCTAAGCATGACAAAGCCGATAGGATCCCTAAAACTATTACTGAAAATTTAAATAGGGGCGATTCAAGGTGTTTTGGTTGTGAGGGTTATGGCCATAGGGCTTCTGAGTGCCCCACTAAACTAAGGAGAGAGGGTAAGAGACCCATTTCATATAATGAGACCCTTAGTGATAGTGATAAGGAAGAGGGACCCGATTCCCCCACTAAGCCCAACTTTGTGGCTTTTATGGATAGTCATGTGAGTGATAGTGAGAACTCATTATAGATGAAAATTTAACACATGACGCTTCCAAGGTCATAGTTTATGATTCCCTTATTTTTGATGATAGTGAGAGTGGAGAAGAAAGAGAGAGTGAAAATGAAGAAGAGGTTAATGTGAGTGAACTTCAAAATGCTTTTCATGAATTATATGAAGAATTAGTTAAATTAAAAAGAGCAAATTTGAAGTTAGAAGCAAATATAAAAGAGCGTGTCAAGGTCGTCGATGATAGTGTGTTGGTAGAAGTCCTTAGGACAGGTGAGAGGACTCTTCAAGAGAAGATAAAATATATAGAAGGCGAGAGAGATAGCCTTAGGGGTTTAATGGAATCCTTGAAAAAGGAGCTTCTCGAGTTTGAAGAGAGAAATGTGTTGTTAGAGTCTAAAATTGTAGAATTAGAAATTAAACTAAAAGACTCTAGCAAAGTCAAATTTGATTTGGAGTGTAGGTCCGAAAAACTAGATAAGATCTTAGGAATGGTCCAAATCAAAAATGACTTGAGTGGTTTAGGCTTCGATACTTGTAATGAACCAACTCATAAAGTCAAAACCAACATTTTAGGAGAATCGCCTAAGAAAGCCTTTAGAGATCACTCCTTAGGTAAATCTTTTCGACATGTTTTTAATTGTGCACATTGTGGTCGAAAAGGTCATCTTAAGAAATTTTATTTTGATCTTAAAAGATTTTGTAGAAAATTCCAATGTAAGGCAACAAAGGTATCCAAGATTCCTACACCCCAAGATAGTCACTCATCATTAGTTTGGGTTAGGAGATCCGATTTGGTAGCTTTACAAGATAGGGTATTTGATTCTCATTTACTTTCACATGCTTCATCTCTTGCAAAATCTAAAGGTTGAATATGTTAGTTTTGTTTGCATACATTAGCTTTTGTATTTCATGCTATATTCACATGCGAATTTTATGCTTGTTTAATCATTTTCTAGTCTATACTCCATGCTTTATCACATGCTAAAATTATGATTGCTGTTTATCTTTTGTATTATATTCCCTTCATTCTTGTTTGCATTAAATGAAAAAATACAAAAAGATTTTTGGTTTATCATTTGTGTTTTAGTTTTTTAGTAATTTAGGCTTAATGAAAAATACTAATGATTTTTGTGTGTCGTTTGAGTATATATTTTTATTTTTGGTTCAAAATTTCAAAAACTCAAAAAGATTTTTTTTTTGTAGTTTAGTTTGACACACTTTATGTGGCATATACTTGTGTTTGAATCCCATCTTTTACGCTCCTATGTGGCTATATTTTTGGTTTAGATTGTCAATCCTTATTATGTTCTTTACCATGCCTACATGGAGTAATTGGATTTTGTGTTGATACAATGGATTCTATTTTTATATGCCTCAATTCACACGTGCACGAGCTCTTTTGAAATTTAACTTCATATGTTATATTTGAGCTTTGTGAGGTGTTCTCCTACCAATATTGTCATCTACATATTTGTGACCTAGGAGGACTAGTGCATGTCAAAATCCGTTGCACGTGAGATTTGTGTGAACATAAAACATGATAAATATAAATGTGCACGGGGAAGGGCTCCAAAAGGACTTAGTTTCCTTTGCGAATAGTAAGCCACCGATTGTTTGGACCTAAAATAAATACGTGGTCCAAGGCCTAAAAGAAAATATGGCATTAAAAAGAAAATAATTGCCAAGGCCTATGTTTGATTGATATATTCATTCAAAAGTAATAATATATATGCTTATTGAGGGAGATTGGGTGATATATCAATGGTTTGCACAATGTCCGTTTATCCTAGTTGAGCTTTCAATGTCATGACTCTATTGGTTTGTAGAATCATCAACATGCTAGGCTTGTATTCATTGTGTACGTTTGTTCATTGAGTTCAATCTAAATTATCACATGAGGTTATATTAAAATGTGATGAAGCTTGCAATCAATTGAGAACTCTGTGAACATGTTTTAAGTGATTGGGTCTAAATTTAATTGTTACTTGTTCACACCCCATCACTTCCGTTTTCATATGACACATTGTTGCCATATGAGTGAGAAAAGCTTATCTTATTTTGTGTCATTTGTGTGTTTATATCTATTTATGTGTACTTGAGTCTATTAGGTATATATTATGTATACATATATTTGATATTTTTGTTTAGTCTTTGCCTTGCTTTCTAGTTCATATATGCTTTAATTCATTGGTATCCATCTTGTTGCATTCTTTGTTGATATCACATGCTTGATACTTATGTATCATATTGGTATCTGTTTCTTGCATCCAGTTGGTATTCATTAGTCTTTATTGGACTGGTTATGACTTTTTTTGCCTATATTCTTTAATGTTCTCATCACTTTTGCACATTTGCATGCTTTATTCGGGGGAGAAAAGTTAATGTTTTTAGTTCTTTAACTTTTGTCTATTCCTGAACAAAAAGGGGGAGAATGATAGGGGGAGAACTGGTATCTAATCCTATTATTATCGTAACTTAGTTTGGGGGAGATCACAGTTGATAAAGGGGAGAATTAATTTAGGGGGAGTACTTACTCTACTTGCATTAAATATTTTGATATTCCCTATACGTGTAATGTGTTTGCTTAAGTGTGCAGGAATTATATTATAAGTGGAAATTTTCACTGGCAAAGATTGTGATCCTTTGGGTTGTTCGAGTCAAGCATTGTATTTTATTTTGGTTGGGACTTTTTATTAGTCTAGTAGAGCTTGACGGCCCTTTAGGATTTTTTGTTTAGTTGTTGTCCCGGAATAGCCAAAGGGGGAGATTTGTAAGGACACAAATTTCCAATTGAGTCCTTTGTTGTTTTGGCTCAATTCCGAACTAAAACGTTTGCGTAATAGGATAGAGTTATATTGATCCACTCAAGCCTCTGACGTGTTTGTTGAAGACGTAGCGGTCAAATGAATAAAGCTTCATCAAAATGCCGAGTTTAAGTGCCTCGTTTCTACGTCATCAATAGTGGTTCCATGCTCCCAAGGTATGAATGCATCACACACACACACACACACACACACACACACACACACACACACACACACATATATATATATATATATATATATATATATATATATATATATATATATATATATATATATATATATATAGGAGCTTGGAACGGTTTATACTGGGTGTAGGTTTAAATAAAAACTGTTGTTTATTTGTCAGAAAGATTTTTTTAAACTTCTATATAAAGTATATAAAGTTTCTGGGCTAAATTCGTAATTTTCAACTTTCTAGTTTCTCGTTCGATATTGTCGTTCGAACGAGATGGATGTTCGAACGAGATTTTCAACGAGATTTCTAACGAGTTCACATTGGAACTTCGCTAGAAGCCTCGTTAGAACGAGACTTCGTTCGAACGAAAATCTCGTTCGAACGAGATTTTAGGCGGGAAAATTTTATGGCAGTTTTTAGCCATGTTTCCCACTTTCTTACCCCACTAACGTTTGACAGATTATTATAGTGCGGGAACCCAAGTTTGTAACCTAACTTTTTCATAATATTCTAACTCCTAGAGAGAGGTTTGAGTTGATTCTTCCAAGAAAAACTTAATGAGTATGAGTGTTTATTTTTATAAAGAAAAATCCCTTAAACACTTAGTTTCACCCATATTTGTTTCTTCCAAGTTTATATATACATATACTTTTCTTGGAGCATTTTGGCACCGGTTTATGTCTACCGTTTGAAGGGAAGTTTGGGCTATCTTCTTAATCCCTCAAAGAAGAATAATTGTTTTTGCTGCGGCTTTCTCTCATGGTGATAGGCACCATGTGTGGTTGACGGTGTACCTATTGTCCGATCGGTGGTTCCGAGATCGCGGTGGAGCTCCGTGATTATCCGTTAGGCAGAGATGGTTACAAGAAGACGCGTCAAGGCTTAAGAGGTTCGAGTTGAGGAAGTAAGTCATCTGTCTTGTAAATGTAAATTTCGTACTTAGCGGATTTGAGGCTCGGGCCGTCCGAGGTTTTTTCCCGTTGTGGGTTTTTCCTCGTACATCGTGGCGTAGTGGATTAATTGTTTATTTTATCTTTTGCAAAATCACCTAGAACGCATGCTTAGGTAAAAAGATAAAATTGGTTTAATTTAATCACTAATTGTTTAATTTGGTGCAAATTAATATTGGGTAACGTTAATGTTTATGTTAATCTAATTCAAGTCATTTAATTTAATTGATAATATTGTTTTGGCCTAACTTGATATAATTGCAAAATGTGACTTAGGCAAATGTTCTAGGACTTGAATTAATTAACTTGGTTTAAGTGAAATTTAAATAGTGTGTGTGTTTTAATCTTATTTCACTTTTGTGTTATTTTAATTTATAAGTAAATTAAAATTTGTTAATTTATTTTATTTGAACCATCGTCTTTCGCTTCCGCATAATTTAAAAGGAAATTTATCTTTTGAAGTATAAAAAGCTTTTGAATGTAAAAATTGGGGGCCAACGGTGTGTTTACAATCATTAAATCTTGAGCTTGAATTGTGAATTATGTATTCCAGGACTTGAACCAGTTTCAGGGTGGGTATATTTGTCCTTAGACATTAAAAAAACTCAAGCGCAATGTTTAATTTGATTATAGATAGTTACGATCCTCATAACCAAGATTTTCATTCTCGGTAGTGGACATTTCAAAATCCAAATTCTCCTGTTATACTATGAAGTTGGACCTCAAACTAAAACCATTTTACACTAAAAACATTCAGGAACAAAACCTTATAATTGCCATAGTTAAACTCTACTATAAATTCAAGAATGTATAACTGAAATTTTCTAAATGTTACAAAACAAAGAGATGAGGCTATAGTTCACCTAAATCCATAAAAGTTGTATTTCTGGAATCCTTGTGAAAAATTAGAAAGAATGGCTTTTAAATCATTCACCATTTAGAAAAATTAGAAAGAATGGCTTTTTTATTATGACATGCCACATATTCTGATAAGGGTGATCAATCCTCCACTAAAATAAAACAGGAATCTCACCTGGTTCATTCTTAGCTTCACTATAAAAAAAATTAATTACTAATAACCTATTAGGCCTGGTGTCAATTTTTAAAACTTTGTAAGTTACTTACACAAAATTCTATTCACAATAATTAACTGTGCCGATAGATAAAACTCACTTAATGGCATAAATAAAATGACCGATAATTTTCGGCAAAAAGTCACAGTACAATAATCCAACTAACTGAAAGTAAAGCATTTGAATAAAAATAAATAATAACTGACTGGGCTACATGCCCGATATAACTCTGAAGTAGCTCCTATTCAGATCCCAGGGTCACAACTGTCGCAGCATCGTGTGACAAGAGGAATGGTTAAGCCAGGCGTCCCTGTGGCTAAGCATCTAAAAGTTTTGAATTTTTTTTGATATGGGTCAGAGACCAAAACCCTTTGAAAATATTTTACAAGTGTTTAAAATACATTAGTAAATATGAAATGCAATCTTTCATATTTAAACTGGTGTCGTACTCCCAAGAGATACTCCTCACCCATCATGTATTTTGCACACCTAACACATGTATTTTAAACACCCTAGTTACGTTAACCCACCTAAATAGTCTCAACACTATTCTTAGTCCTATATGCTACCCTATATCATGCATATTTTATATCATTAGCTTTCACATCGGCTTAACAATTATACTTAAATCAATTCATTTTAACTAACTTTCACTAGTTATTAATTCAATATTCACCAGTTAATATCACATAATTTGTTTCCAATAACTTTCACCAGTTATTAAATCATTATTCACACTTAAATGTCTTAATCCTGTATATATTTTTCTTTACACATATATATACATGTATTTACACACAGCATCCCCGAGATTTCCTCCCGAATACCTATAAATTTAATGGTCATAATATCTTTTAATCCACCCATATATATATATACACACACACACACGAATATACAAATCGTATCAAGTATAGATGTAAGGCCCTAAAACACGATTAGTAAGGTTAATTATACGATTAAGTATAAGTTATGAGTTATAAGTTATAAATTGGTTATCTGGTTAAATTCATCATGAAAATATGTTTCTAAATGCATCATTATGTTTATAAAAACTAAGCTAGAGTGTTGGTGCGAAAGTGGCGATGTTTGGTCGCCAAATGTGAAAGTTATGAAATTTTGAGTAAATAATTACTCTTCTGTTCGAGCCCAAATTAGGTGTACTAGTTTTATGATTTTGGGAAAACACAAACATGAAAGTTGTATATGTTTAAGTTATATACTCATAGACACAAAGTGAGAGTAAATCGGGGCCCGAAATAGTGAGTTATGGTGATTTTACGAGGCAGGACAAATCTGTCATTAACGGAATTGTCCTATTGGACCCCTTGCCCAACGAATCGTGTAATACCACCTTAAAATGGTCACATAGACACGTTTTTAAGCTTATAAGGAAGAACTTATCATCTTTTTCATTTCCTATTACAAGCTTGAGAAAAATATGCTTATGGAGAGAGAAAAACAAAGTTAAGGAAGAATTTCTTTGAAAATTCACCATAAATCGAGGAATTCTCGTGAGGTAATTACATCTTTATTAAAGTTTGTCACATGGATGAGTTATATACTTGGCATGTTTTTATTTATTATTTGGATATATATTTTAATGATACCCATATTACTGAATTGTGTTGGGACAAGGATGGGTTAAGAACATAAGTTAGAACCAGAGCTAGGATCGTAAATGCATACTTTAAAGTCCTAAATTTACATCATCTTTTCGTAAAGCATTTTGATTTAGAAAATTCATGATTATGATGTATATTTCTGCTAAAACATGTTTATTATATGTTTCCATGAATTATACTCAAGGTCAAGGTTATGTATGCTTAAAAATGTTAAGTTATGCCTTAATGTTGTATTTTGACCTAGTTATGCTAAAAATGGCATAAATCATGGAATACTTATTGGAATTGAGTGATTCAAGTTGTAGAGTAAAATTAACTCATACATGTATAACATATCCGAAAATTGTGTAAAAATACCAAGGAATGAACCCTTGGTGATAGTTTGAAGTCTTGGTTTAAAATCTGCCCTAAAGGAGCAAGAATGCATACCAAGTGTTTGACGTTTTGCTCGACATAGAAAATGAGCCCTAAAAATTATGAAACATTAAATTTGTATTATTCAATGTGTTTAATGATATTGGGTGGAATATCATGAAAATTTATGTTGTAAAAAAATTATGAGAATTCCAGGAAGTTGAAGTTGTGTTGTTGTTTTTCTTGAGAAACGAATTGGAAAAGGTTGTAATAAAATGGGCATAAATTTGTCTAGCAAATTCGTAATTTAATTCTGTAAATTGTGTTAGAACCCTAATTAATTGGGTGTTATATAAATTTGAAGTGTCATATGTAATTCCTCCTTAGTTATTTCTGATTGACCAAATGATGTGATGTGTTACTGGGTTTGATGTTAATCGGTGTATTCAAATACTAACGACATTGACTTGTTAGGTGGGGAAGCAGCTAATACTACCATACCAAGGAAGTAGTTGGTATTAATATTAGCACCAAATCCAAGGTGAGTGACCTTACTTATGAAATATAAATGCTTATAATTTCATATGGAAATGTGTAGTTAAACACATGTGTGAAAATATTTATGGGAGTGGTGTTGTATTTATGAAACATATGCATATGATTAAAAATGTTAAGCGATGTTATATAATGATATGGACTAGTGAGTACTTTATCTAATGTTAAGGACTGTGGTGGGTCCTACGGGATGTGATGGTCCTGTTAATCCAACTTAAAGGTTTGTGTACTCGGGCCTAATAAAGGGATGTGGTGGTCCCTAATAACTGTGATGGGTTAATTGGACTGTGGCGGGTCCAGGCTTGCGAGAGTTTCACAATTCCTGTTGGGTTATAGCATTAAAACAAAATAAAAATGGTTATTAAAATTGGTTATATGTGTGGTATGTGGTCATTCACTAAGACTTTATAGCTTACACTCCTATAATGTTTTGTTTCAGGTATGCTTATAAATTGGAGTTCACTGCCAAGTTAGGACCTTAAAACGGGGGAGTGACGGATATTTAGTATGGTTTGAATATCAGGATTTCTTTTGTGTAATTATTAAACTAAGGATATTGGTTATATAAATTTATGTAGTACTTATTAGTTATAGGTAAAGGCAGCTATGTTTTCATCTACACATACCTTTGGAAAAAAAAATCTTATGCTATTTTCCTTAGAGATTTAAATAAAAGCATTGTTTAAGCCAATTCATCTCTAATTAAAAAGATGAGTTTAAAAAAATTAAGTCGGGGCGCGACAACTTGGTATCAGAGCGTGGTCATTAGGTTTTGGATAGGGTGTGGGGTCTAAATTAGCGGTGGACACTAGAAAGTGAGTTTGTTATGCACCTGGATTTTGACTAATAATGTTAATGTTAAATTGCTGCTATTGTATTTTGTTTAAATGAATTATATCGCAGTGAATGATGGATTCACATGAGCCACATGATGGAGCGGAGGGTGAGGCATCTTATGTTCCTAATAATCAGCAAGGACATAGACATATTCAAGTGGAGGAACCAGAGGTGCAACAACAACCTATTGATGATGTGGGAAGAATATTACGTACTGTGGCACAACTTATGGAACAAGCAAGAGGTGGAGAACATGGTGGGGATAGGGAAAAATTACATGAGAGGTTCATGAAGTTAAATCCGCCTGCATTTACTGGGACTACGGATCCGTTAATGGCAGAGGAGTGGATTCGAAAAATGGAAACAATATTCAAGGTGATGGAAGTGCGAGATGAACAAAAGGTTTTGTTAGCAACCTTTAGATTGGAGAATGATGAAAAGTTATGGTGGGATGCTATAGAGAGGTTACTTACTATGATTGGGGGAGTAGTGCCAGTAAATCCTCCACCAATTACATGGGAGAGGTTTGTGAAGTTGTTCTTTGAAAAATATTTCCCAAGGCTTTATAGGAAAGAGAAAGTGGAAGAATTTATCACGTTGAAACAAGGGAACCGAACAGTGGCAGAGTATGAAGCTTTATTTATATCCTTATCAAGATTTGCACCTGACTTAGGGAGGACAGAAGAAAGTAAATGTGATCGGTTTCAAACCGGGCTGAGTGTAGAGATAAAAAGCATGGTTGCTAATATGAAGATCGTAGATTATGTGGACTTGGTTGATAGGGCCATAGTGTCAGAAAAGTCAATGAAAGAAATGCAAGCTGAACACTCGAAGAAAGCTAGACATGATGTTATAAGATCATATGGATGGGAGACGGGAACCTCAACTCAGAGTGTAGCACAAGGAGTACCTAAGGGACAAGAATTTAAAAATAATAGAAGTGCACGTGGAAGATTTCAAGCTCGAGGTGGAAGGACTGGGATGAATCGGTCAGAAAATGAATCTGTGTTGGTGTCGAGGTCTATATTTTGTTATAGATGTGGTGGTCAAGGGCACATGTCTCGAGAGTGTACAATAGCTGAGACGACACCTTTGTGTTTCCATTGTCATCAACCGGGGCACTTACGAAAGAATTGTCCAGCGATGGGAGCTACAAAATCAGTTGGGAGTGTGGCAGTAGGAGGTAGGAGTTCTACACAGAATGTACCCAGGGGAGGTAGAGGAAGTATATCGCAAAGTCAAGTCCAAGGCAGAGTGTTTGCACTGACGCAACAAGATGCACAAGCTATGCCTAACGTAGTGACAGGTACACTTCCTATTGGTGATAAAGATGCTTATGTGTTGATAGATACTGGTTCTACACATTCTTTTGTGTCTTTGTTTTATCTGTTGCATCTTAATAAACCATTATCATCATTAGATTTTTGTTTAGCTATTGTTACTCCAGTAGGGGGGTTGGTTTTTATTGAGAGGGTATATAGGGAGTGTGTGGTGCGAGTGGGTGAAAAAGAATTACTAGTTGACTTATTACCTCTCGATATGCGCGACTTTGATGTAATACTGGGTATGGATTGGTTAGCTTCATATCATGTATGTTTGGATTTCTTTAAAAAGGAGGTAGTGTTTCAGTTACCGGGTGAACCTGAATTTAAATTTATTGGGGAACGAAATGTCACTCCAACTTGTTTGATTTCTGCTACAAAATGTTATGAACTGCTAAGGAAAGGATGTGAGGGTTATCTTGCCCATGTGGTGGACATACGATAAGAGGCTGGAAAACTATCAGATATACCAGTAGTTAATGAGTTTGCAGATATCTTCCCAGAAGAACTCCCAGGGTTAGCACCAGATCGTGAGGTAGAATTTGCGATTGAGTTGGTACCAGGCACTGCACCAATATCTATTGCACCATATCTCATGGCACCTGCAGAATTAAAGGAGCTAAAAATACAGTTGCAAGATTTGTTAGATCGTGGTTTTATAAGGCCTAGTGTATCACCGTGGGGAGCCCCAGTATTGTTTGTGAAGAAGAAAGATGGAACCATGAGGTTGTGCATCGATTATCGTCAATTGAATAAGGTGACTATTCGTAATAAATACCCACTACCCCGCATTAATGACTTGTTCGATCAGTTGCAAGGAGCCAAAGTGTTTTCTAAGATTGATCTCAGATCCGGATATCATCAATTGAAAGTAAGAGATTGTAACATTTCTAAAACTGCTTTTCGTTCCAGGTAGGGACATTATGAATTTCTTGTCATGCCATTGGGTTAACAAATGCACCGGCCGTATTCATGGACTTGATGAACCGTATATTTCACCCATATGTGGATTCTTTTGTTATTGTCTTCATCGATGATATTTTGATATATTCTCATAGTAGGGATGAGCATGAATGCCACATGCGTATTATTTTACAGACCTTACGAGAGAAGCAGTTGTATGCTAAATTTTCTAAATGTGAATTTTGGCTAGACAAGGTAGTATTTTTGGGGCATGTTATTTTTGCTGATGGTATTTGTGTAGATCCCAAGAAGGTTGAAGCAGTAATGAATTGGGAAAGACCAACTAGTGTGACAGAGGTGCGTAGCTTTTTGGGATTGGCGGGCTATTATAGGAGGTTTATACTGGGTTTTTCTTCTATTGCATTGCCATTAACTAAGCTTACCAGAAAGGAGAACAAGTTTGTGTGGAGTGGCGATTGTGATAAAAGCTTTGAAAATTTAAAGGGTAAGTTGACATCAGCTCCAGTGTTGACTACCCCAACGGGTACAAAAGGTTTAGTTATTTATAGTGATGCCTCGTATTAAGGACTCGGTTGTGTGTTAATGCAGCATGGAAAGGTAATTTCTTTTGCTTCTCGACAGTTAAAGATACATGAACGCAATTACCCTACACACGATCTTGAGTTGGTTGCAGTAGTTTTTACATTAAAAATCTGGAGACACTACTTATATGGTGTTAGTTGTGAAATTTTTACTGACCATCAAAGATTAAAGTACTTGTTTACACAAAAAGACTTGAACTTGAGGCAAAGAAGGTGGATGGAACTTATAAAAGATTATGATTGCACGATACATCACCATCTGGGTAAAACTAATGTTGTTGCTGATGCTTTGAGTAGAAAATCTCTAGGCATAGTATCTTGTATTTATTGTATTCGAGTTGACATGCCGAGAGAGTTAGCTTTAATGGGGGTGGAATTAACTTTGAATGAGTCTTATGGAATAGTGGCACATTTAAATGTTAGACCCACGTTGATAGACTGGATAAAACAAGCACATGCAGGAGATACAGAATTGGAGAAAGTTAGAGATAATATAAAAAAGGGTAAAGCAAATGAATTTTCTATTCGGGATGATGACATTGGTATGTATGGAAACCGTTTGTGTGTACCTAATGTGCCTGATTTAAGAAGAACAATTTTAGAGGAAGCCCACTGTTCTTTATATGCTATGCATCCAGGGAGCACGAAACTGTATAGAGATTTGAAACAATGTTATTGGTGGTCGGGAATGAAACACGACATTGCAAATTTTGTTGCTAGATGTCTAGTTTTCCAACAAGTGAAGGTGGAGCATCAGAAGCCAAGTGGTTTACTACAGCCCTTACCTATTCCTGAGTGGAAATGGGAGCATGTTACTACAGATTTTGTTATAGGTTTAACAAAATCATCACCAGGGTTTGATTCTATTTGGGTTGTCGTTGATAGGTTGACTAAGTCTGCACATTTTCTTCCTATTAAAACTACTTACTCCATGGATAGATATGCAAAATTATATATGGATGAGATTATCAGATTGCATGGTGCACCTGTTTCTATTATTTCTGATCGAGATCCTAAGTTTACTTCTCACTTTTGGCCTAGTTTACAAGAAGCTTTGGGGACTAAATTGAAATTTAGTACAGCTTTTCATCCTCAAACTGATGGGCAGTCAGAAAGAACGATCCAAACACTTGAAGACATGTTACGAATCTGTGTGTTGGAGTTCAAGGGGAGTTGGGATGAACACTTGCCACTAATAGAGTTTGCTTATAATAATAGCTATCATTCGAGTATTGAGATGGCTCCTTATGAAGATTTATATGGGAGAAAATGCAGAACTCCAATGTGTTGGACTGAAGTAGGAGAACGAAAAATACTTGGGCCAGAAATCGTACAACAGACTACTGAAAAGATAAATCTTATCCATAATCACTTGAAGGTGGCGCAAAGCAGACAAAAAAGTTATGCAGACAACCGAAAGAAAGAATTGAAATTTGAGGAAGGTGATCGAGTATTCCTACATGTTTCTCCTTAGAGAGGGGTTATGAGATTCGGGAAGAAGGGATAGTTAAGTCCCAGGTATATTGGCCCTTATGAGATAATGAAACGGGTTGGAGCTGTAGCTTATAAATTGGCGTTACCACTAGAATTTTCCCGGCTACACGATGTTTTTCATATATCCATGTTACGTAAGTATGTGTTTGATCCTTCACATGTGTTTACTTCACAACCGATAGAGCTTCAAGATGACCTAACCTACGTGGAGGAACCAATTTCTATTGTAGATCGAAAGGAGAAGTGTTACGTAGTAAAACCATTTCACTAGTTAAGGTGATGTGGAGAAGTCAGAATGTGGAGTATGCCACCTGGGAAGGGGATGATAACATGAAGAAGCAATATCCTCATTTGTTTGGTAAGTTTCTTATGCGTTAAATTTCGAGGACGAAATTTTTATAAGAGGGGTAGAATTGTAAGGCCCTAAAACACGATTAGTAAGGTTAATTATACGATTACGTATAAGTTATGAGTTATAAATTATAAATTGGTTATCTCGTTAAATGAATCATGAAAATATGTTTCTAAATGCATCATTATGTTTATAAAAAGTAAGCTAGAGTGTTGGTGCGAAAGTGGCGATGTTTGGTCGCCAAATGTGAAAGTTATGAAATTTTGAGTAAATAATTACTCTTTTGTTAGAGCCCAAATTAGGTGTACTAGTTTTATGATTTTGGGAAAACACAAAACATGAAAGTTGTATATGTTTAAGTTATATACTCATAGACACAAAGTGAGAGTAAATCGGGGCCCGAAATAGTGAGTTATGGTGATTTTACGAGGCAGGACAAATCTGTCATTAACAGAATTGTCCTATTGGACCCCTTGCCCAACGAATCGCGTAATACCACCTTAAAGTGGTCACATAGCCACGTTTTTAAGCTTATAAGACAGAAATTATCATCTTTTTCATTTCCTATTACAAGCTTGAGAAAAATATGCTTATGGAGAGAGAAAAACAAAGTTAAGGAAGAATTTCTTTGAAAATTCACCATAAATCGAGGAATTCTCGTGAGGTAATTACATCTTTATTAAAGTTTGTCACATGGATGAGTTATATACTTGGCATGTTTTTATTTATTATTTGGATATATATTTTAATGATACCCATATTACTGAATTGTGTTGGGACAAGGATGGGTTAAGAACATAAGTTAGAACCAGAGCTAGGATCGTAAATGCATACTTTAAAGTCCTAAATTTACATCATCTTTTCGTAAAGCATTTTGATTTAGAAAATTCATGATTATGATGTATATTTCTGCTAAAACATGTTTATTATATGTTTCCATGAATTATACTCAAGGTCAAGGTTATGTATGCTTAAAAATGTTAAGTTATGCCTTAATGTTGTATTTTGACCTAGTTATGCTAAAAATGGCATAAATCATGGAATACTTATTGGAATTGAGTGATTCAAGTTGTAGAGTAAAATTAACTCATACATGTATAACATATCCGAAAATTGTGTAAAAATACCAAGGAATGAACCCTTGGTGATAGTTTGAAGTCTTGGTTTAAAATCTGCCCTAAAGGAGCAAGAATGCATACCAAGTGTTTGACGTTTTGCTCGACATAGAAAATGAGCCCTAAAAATTATGAAACATTAAATTTGTATTATTCAATGTGTTTAATGATATTGGGTGGAATATCATGAAAATTTATGTTGTAAAAAAATTATGAGAATTCCAGGAAGTTGAAGTTGTGTTGTTGTTTTTCTTGAGAAACGAATTGGAAAAGGTTGTAATAAAATGGGCATAAATTTGTCTAGCAAATTCGTAATTTAATTCTGTAAATTGTGTTAGAACCCTAATTAATTGGGTGTTATATAAATTTGAAGTGTCATATGTAATTCCTCCTTAGTTATTTCTGATTGACCAAATGATGTGATGTGTTACTGGGTTTGATGTTAATCGGTGTATTCAAATACTAACGACATTGACTTGTTAGGTGGGGAAGCAGCTAATACTACCATACCAAGGAAGTAGTTGGTATTAATATTAGCACCAAATCCAAGGTGAGTGACCTTACTTATGAAATATAAATGCTTATAATTTCATATGGAAATGTGTAGTTAAACACATGTGTGAAAATATTTATGGGAGTGGTGTTGTATTTATGAAACATATGCATATGATTAAAAATGTTAAGCGATGTTATATAATGATATGGACTAGTGAGTACTTTATCTAATGTTAAGGACTGTGGTGGGTCCTACGGGATGTGATGGTCCTGTTAATCCAACTTAAAGGTTTGTGTACTCGGGCCTAATAAAGGGATGTGGTGGTCCCTAATAACTGTGATGGGTTAATTGGACTGTGGCGGGTCCAGGCTTGCGAGAGTTTCACAATTCCTGTTGGGTTATAGCATTAAAACAAAATAAAAATGGTTATTAAAATTGGTTATATGTGTGGTATGTGGTCATTCACTAAGACTTTATAGCTTACACTCCTATAATGTTTTGTTTCAGGTATGCTTATAAATTGGAGTTCACTGCCAAGTTAGGACCTTAAAACGGGGGAGTGACGGATATTTAGTATGGTTTGAATATCAGGATTTCTTTTGTGTAATTATTAAACTAAGGATCTTGGTTATGTAAAGTTATGTAGTAATTATTAGTTATAGGTAAAGGCAGTTATGTTTTCATCTACACATACCTTTGGAAAAAAAAATCTTATGCTATTTTCCTTAGAGATTTAAATAAAAGCATTGTTTAAGCCAATTTATCTCTAATTAAAAAGTTGAGTTTAACAAAATTAAGTCGGGGTGCGACAATATATACATATGTATCACTCACTATATATGTATAACCGCAATTCCTCAGAGTAGTAACTCATTGGATGCGAAATCACTCGCATGATATCAAGCTCCAGGAAGTCCACCACAACCTGGGCAATCGAGTCGGAATCTCACCACCGAACACAAAAATTAAAATAAATACCAGAGGCGGATATGGACTTAAGTCCGTGGGATATAACCATACCACATTATTCCACGAGACTCCAACCCTACACAACATGGGCTTGCACATACCTATGACCCTGGGAACGGTACTACCTCTATTAGGATTCATCAGAGTGACCTCCCGTGGCGTGCAACCTCCATAGATTGCATATCCACTAGGATCAGTATGTTTCACATTAATATCATACACACAGATATTTTCACACGCACACACACACACACACACACACACACACACACACACACACATATATATATATATATAAAATAAAATCGACTAACCGTGCATGTCACTCGAAGCACAAGCCTAAACTTTCCCGAGTCTACAACTGATTCCCAAATTCATTAGTAGTCACTTAATTATTTATGTATATCACGTTTATATTTTATTATGGTCACTAAGACTATCTCAAACCGGTCTGTAACCTTCCTCTTTTTGAAATCCCAACCCAATTTCGTAAATCATAACTCGATTGTTTTTCACCCTAAAACATCGTGCATCCATACCCTGATTTGATGTCCGAATAAAGATTTCGATCTCAAACACCCTTTCATAGAAAATTGATAACTAATGAAAAAAAAATAAAAAAATACGAAACTAGTGGCCACGTGTTCATAACGAAAAGATCTATCTCCATAACCAAAAACCAAGGATAATTTAAATGAAATACTAACCTCGTTCATATGAGAATATCAATTTATTCGAACGAGCTTCTAATGAGATTGATGTTGTAACCCTCTTTCTTAGGCGGGTTTCATCATCTTACCTCAAGAATCCCATATACAACACCAATCTAACCCAAAATATATAGTTTTATCAATTCTAAACATGAATACACTTATTTTCACATTCGAATGCACCCGATAATAATCTAAATTCTCGGGATTCAACATTATGAATCTAGAATTATACACATCCTTAATTTGACTTCAAGATTGAATCAAACCTTAGAGTAATCATTCAAGATCACAATTTTCTACATAAATAAATCTCAAATTCTACATGGGATCAAAAAGCAATTATTTTCTTCTAATATTATTAACAAAATTCCCATTTTTACACATGAATCCCACTCGAAAATTCATATTTGTTCCCACCAACTATAATATGAATTAAAACACAACATATATGATCATAGAAAGTTAAACACTTTCTTGGGATTATCATAGTGCCTGAATCCTTCTTTGTAGATCTTCCTTCCCTAAGAGTCCTAGCTCAAAAATTTCAAATTTCCTCCCCGTGTTGCCTTCTTGATTCCTCACTTGAGTTTTCATGACACATTTCCTATTTAAATACTGGGTAATCAATCCTTTATAAAAATAAAGGAGGAATCTCATCAGGATCATTCTTAGCATTACTGCCGAAAATATTTTGAAGTTTACTCACCACCTAGTATTGAAAAAGACGATGCCGAATTTTTATCTCTTTATTAAACAACAACAACAACAACACGTAAAAATATATACAATAACTAAACCATCTACGCAGTAAAATAATCTGAACCAAACACCAGATAAATAATAAAAATATAATAATATCGAATAAACCATCTGTTTCAGATACAAAATCCAACAAAACATCTAATGAAATCAAACCGAGTCCACAAATACAAAGTCTAATAAACTAAATAAAAGAAATAGCTGAAGGGGTAAGATGCCCAAAGGAAATAACTGAAATGCATCCTACTCTAGAAATGAAGTGACTGAAGCGTCTAATCCAAATCCTGCAGGCATCCACAAGTGTTGCAGCTACGTATTAGTCGAAAAGATCATCAAGCTTGGCATCCCTCTGGTTGGACACCTAAAAGGTTTTGAAAATATTTTGCATATGGGTCAGAGCCCAAGAAAATTTTTTGAAAATCTTTTATAAGCATTTAAATCACAGTTTAAAAGCAGGTATTGATTACATGTGTTAGTTCAAAGTACACTCCCTTGAGTTCCTCATCTCTCAACTAATGTGCACACCTAACGTCATTTACCTAGCTATGCTACCCATCCTGACTAGGTCTCATCAAAACTCTCTAACCACTAATAGGTTTGGGTCACCCGTACTGCCCATATAGTACGCTATCGCAAACCAATAAATAACATGTCATGTATGTTATTATTAAACCATATTTAACATTTTACGTATGATATTATTAAACCATTTAATTAAATTACACTACTTAGATCATCTTTAGATATACACTATCTAACTTTACTACTATCACACACTAAGTAGTATATCTCATAATTAAGTCACTTTTGGATTTATACTATTTGAATTTCCTACACTACACATAACTAGGATAAAATACCCAAGTATATATATATGTCACACTACATATATAAATAGAGCATCTCCCAGACTGGTCCCCACAATGCATACTTTCATACTCTGTTATCAAGTCCATGTACATATCGTACCAAATCAAGGACTATCGGTTCGAATATGACCCTCGATCCACAAATCAAATCCACACATATTGGAGGTGAACATAGTTCCAAGTCTATAAGTCACATACACACCTAACGTACCCAATTAACCGTCAATACTATCGTACACTCAGATAGTCATCGTACCTAAGTTCTATGTTCTGGGCCACAAATATAAGCGTCGCTGGAATCGTCAAGGTGGGATCGCCCTCTTCACGGAACCTCCATAATAGCAGGCAACGTAGGTATGTTTACACATAAGAAAGAACATAATAGGCATACACACAACCTATCCATATGTCGCATATAGGCACACACAACCCATAACTGTAATCCGTAGGTATACAGTTAACCTATAATATAGTTCGTATAGGTATAACACAACCGAAAAATAAAATCCGTATATGTATACACTCAACCTATAATATAGTCCATATAGATATACACACAACCTATAAATACAATTAGTATAGGTATACACTCAACCTATAAATATGATCCGTATGTAATATATCTCTCGAATAAACAACGTACTATCAATATATGATTACAACTCTCTATTATATTTTCCCAAGTATTAATCTCTAACTGAAGGGCCCTAGTTACCCCTTAAGTTATTTTAGTAGATACTACACTCATACTCAACGGTCTAAGTCATAGGTTCACTCAAATCCTCTGTGCCTCGGTCTCATTCTCCTAAATTCACTTACATTACAATATGCTCAATTAACCTTAGCCTTAATTCTTCTCATTATGACTAAGCCCCAACCATATCATTAGCCTAGTAGTCATCATAATCTCTCTCATAATATTTTGAAGGCATCCCAAAAGTCCACTCGATCATAAATCATAAGTTCTAGGCTAAAAAGGGGAATATTTCCAAAATCTGGGAAACCAAATCGATTTGCCCAAGAATTAAATTGATTCCCTTATCGAATCGGTTAGAAAACTTTTAGTTCTTCTTCTTCTACGCAGTTGCATTTTTATGTTTTTTCACAATTACAACTTTCTCAATTCTTCATGAAACTTAACCTAATAACAAACAAAAACTTATCAACATCATATAAGCATATAGGGATGATTTCCAAAGTAAATCTAACATTAAATCATCGCAAATTCACTCTAAGAACTGATTTCTTTGAAAAATCCTTAAAACCCTAGTTTTCATTGTTCTTCATCTCTTTCAATCAAAAACCAAGATTTCTTTCATTATTATCATCACATATATTTTGAATTCATATTCCGCACATACACAAGTTCAATCTACATGCAATCCTACCCAAGACCATATGTTTAAATCATCAATTTTCTAAGAACTTCATTTAAAATCATCAAATATTAAGCCCTACACTACATGGGTATTACAACATTTTATAAACAAGAAAGATAAACACTTGCCTTATCATATGAAGGTCTGAATTTGTTTCAGGGATGATGGAGTCGATCTCTCCTCTCTCCGATCACGATTCCGACAACTTTGGTGGAGAGAACAAGTGTTACACCTCCAAGAACTCTATTCTCCTCCTCTTACCTTGTGGCGTCATTCTTCTCTAATTTGTGTTAACCCTAGACTCTAACTCAAGTGGCTAATATATTCTTTTAATTTTCGTATTTCTCCAAACCAAAAACTCCCTAATGACCGAAACGCCCTTAAATGGAATCGCCCCGGGGCCCAAACTATATACTTGAGTATACTATTCCGAATTTTTAGCCCCTTTTGGAATCAATTGTGACCTATAAATCATCATCTAAGTCACTCTATAGAAATATCTTATCTCGACTTCAAAATAGTATACACGCGACCTTCGGTTGAGCTCCAATTCAGTCTCATCGATATTACTCGCTATGACATATAATAATTTTTGCACAAATTATTCCATCAACAATAAATCCTTATCTCTCAAAAAGATTTAATTCCATCACGCTTAAAATTAAACCCGAATAATTATCGAATTAATTAAATTCAAAATACTTAGAAATACGGGGTGTTGTAGTTTTCTCGCTTCTCTCTTACCTCCCTCTTAAGCCTAGGTGATTAGAATGATCAAATTGGTTTCCTCCTACATCTAAAATCCATTAATATACTCTAAATTACCATTTTTTGGTTAACCAGTATGAAATGTCATGAATATTGTGTATTTATGCCATTTATTTTTATGTATTCTAGAAATTTTATGTTCCTTATGCCTATATTTATGAGAAAACCTTTATTTTTTATGTTTATATGCTTTACGAGGTATAATTGAACTTTTGTAGGTATTGGAATGCTTAGCGTGTGAATTGGTTAGTTTTCGAGGAAGTTCCGTTGTCTGACTCAATTTCAAAGGCAATTTAGTCATTTCTTACTTATCACTAGCTCAGTGGAATTACACAAAAGCTTAGTTTGTTGATTTAGCTTTGCGTGGACACAAATGGCACATCGTTTTGAGTTTGCACAAAGAAGTTAGAGCCAAATTCGTAAAGCAGCTTTTCTCCCATGTGATGAACAAAGAGCCATAAAAAATAGAGTATTGGATGACCGGCCCTAAGCCCCGATCTATCATCTAAACCAATATTTCCTACGATCCAAACTAGGGGAATTCATACTTGACCCACGGTCGATCGACCCCTTAGCCACGGTCGATCGGTCCCTAAAGATTTTTGGGGCTTTGCTCCTTTTCATTTCTTTTTCTTTTATTTTCTTTTCCACTTACTATATAAGAAAAAAATTGTTTATTTTGTAAATATATTTCATTTTGTTTAGTTTTTCGGGTTTCTTGTTGGGAGCCACTGTAATACCCCGTATTTTTATGCTATATTAATTTGGGGATTTATAAAATTTAATGTGAATTAATTATTTAATATAAATCCGAAAATTAATTATGTTATAATTATTAACGTGATGAGAGTTAGTAATTATGGAATTTTTTTTGAATATTACTAATTAGAAAAGTAATATATAATATTGGTTATATTAAATGTCACGAGTGAATAAAATGATAATTTTGGAAATTTGAGTCGGGACACGCCCGTGTCGCGTCGGGACTAAATATTGATGAATAAAAGTGGATATATTATAAGTCGCTCGTATGGTCATTTTTAGTGCGCCAAAGTGTTCGTAAGGGTCGAGATAGTCGGAAAAGTATACCCGAGGGTTTAGTTTGGGTCTCGGAGCGTTTTTAGGCTTAATTAGTACCCTGGGAGGGCATTTTGGACAATTTACATTTTTGGGTAATTAAACCCATGAAATTTCAAGGGATATATCAGATGTCTAAGGTTGCCTTATAGGGTTAAAATAACCAAAGACAAGTGACGGCCAAAGGAGAGGGAAGGAGAGAGATTCCAAAGCAATCCAAGGCCCAAAATCCACCCGTTTGCACCGCCACCACACCAACGTGTAGATCGCGCAACGGGGAACACAACCACACCAAAATCGTTCACAAATCCTAATGCCGAAAATCCCAGGCAAGTGTTTATCTTTCTTATTTTCGTTAATGCATCACTCATGTTAGTCTAGGGATGATTAGGATGAGTTTTATGGAAGAAAACCCAAATTTGAGATAGGAAATCGCATGTAGTAATGATTTGACTATTATTCTGGAAACCCCTTCACATGTAGAGGATTAAACCATGAAATTATGATGTTTTAGAAGAAGAAAATTCTGGAAAAGATTGATTAGAACAGTGATTAAGGAATTCAAGGGTTCTTGAGATTTTTATGAAGTTTTGCCTATAAATCCATGATTAGTGACGGAATTTTACATGCTTTACGTAGAAGATACATAAAATGAGATTATAATGTTATTAGTGCAAATTTCTGTGCGATTGGGAATGAAAAGTTTATATTTGGAGGAGGTTATGTGATAGAACCCGTAACTGATTAACTGCAGAATTCGCCATACCTGTTTGATCGATCGATCGAGCCAAGAGATTCGATTGATCGAAGGTTCGATCGATTGAGCCCCAAACCTCGATCGATCGACCCCTTCTGGCAGACTTAAATTCCCCTTTTAAAATGGTTGAATTAATTCTAAATGAAGAATACTTCTTAGACATCCTTATTAAAATATTTTGGGAGATAAAGATGACCAGTAGGATTTATTAATGATTAAGAGACCTTTAATGTAAGGAGAAATTTATATTTTTGGAGTGTTTATATCTAAGGGACGATGGAATTTTTTATTAAAGGAAGAGATACGTAAAATGGTTGCGATGGACAATAGACGAATACGTACTGAATTTTACACTTGGGAGGATAGAGTTCACGAGTGTTACGCAGTAAGTTGGAATAATCCCTCAAATTAAAGTTAGAGACGAGCCGTTATACGTGATAACTAATAAAGGGAAAATAAGGATAAAAGTCGTAATTATGGGATTAGAGATATACCTATTTTGATATGGTAATAGTAGTATAGTTATAGGACTGTGTTTATACATATACTATCTATGTGTGAAAATCATGCCCGCGCTACTTGCTATTCCTGAGGTTACCGCGCTGGGACAGTCTTATCTCGATGGGACCTTTATGGGGGATATTGACTCGTACCCTAGAAGATAGATATCCTTAGTGCAGGCTATCTGACTGATGGTCAGACGGTCCTAAGAGACGGGAGGGTATGTACTGATCTCTTAGAGACTTGGAATCTATGCTTCGCCTCAATATTGTTTGTGTTTGTGTTAATACAGTTCGAGAGTGATTCCGAACTTGTATATCCCTTAGTACGAGTGATACGGGGACTGGATAGTAGAGTATACCTGCACGATAGTTTTTATGTGGGGTGCTGTTAGAATATATATATTATACGAGTATTTAATATATAAATGAAATTCTGAAATTTGGAACTGCCTACTGTGATATGGTAAGTAAGACATGTATGATGACTCAAATTGGAAATACTTGTTTTAAAAAAGTATAATATGACACTGGGAAACTTTATTAATAAATAAAGTTAAAATGAGAGCTTTGTTACCAAATGAAATCTTCCTTTTAAACAATTATATTGTTCAGTTTTAAATCTTACGAACAACCTAAGATAAGTTAAACCATTGGGAAGTTTAGTGCGATATAAGATAAGATAATCCGTGGGGAAGGTTAAAACGATAGGCGTGCACATTAAAAGAGAGGTGAGAATTTATCAAGAGAGTGACGCACTAATATGTTGTTGCATTGGCCTGTAAACATTTTAAATACTTGCTAAATGAATTTTAAATCATTTACACTATCGGGATCTGACCCGTTCTCTTTCTCTTTCTCTCTTGTATATATATGTATATATTACAAGTGCCCAGCCATAGGGGCATCTTGCGTAGGATCCTTTGGAAGGAACGCGCTGCAGCTTAGGTGGGAGTTGCAGGCCTCTTGCTTAGACGACTTCATTTATTTGATTCCACTCTTAGCTTATTTATTCAGTTGGGCATGTGTCGCCCGTTTCCATTATCCCGTTGTTTTATTGGACATTGTGATCCATTTATTTCTAGTTTTATCACTTGGGATTTATTATTGTCTGGATGTTTCACTTTAAGTTTTAAATGTTGGGATTTAGTTGTTGAATGTTTAAATTATTTGGAACATATGTTCCAGGATAATTGTGGTGTGATTGTTTAATATTGAATTGTTGTAAATATTTAAATCTTGGTTTATATAATAAAATTTGGAAAGTAATGTCTAAAAATGGTTTTGACACTTGGCTTAATTAATTAGGGTGTTTAAATTGGAAAAGATATTTTTACGACAGTGATGCTAAGAATGAACCAACTGTTCACCTTGATTTTAATTTAATAAAGGAGTGATCGTCCGGTATTTAATTAGGCGGGGTGTCACAGGTGGTATCAGAGCATCAGGTTCTAGTGTCCTTAGGATCTGTACAACTTATTTCGCTTTCAGCTTAACATTTTTTTTGCTATAGAGCCCTAATATTAGGAATGTTGTATTCATCTTTTTGCGTTGGAAATTCGTGCTTCTGCGACTTGTCGATACGGATGTTAAACTTATTCTGATGTAATTTTAAAACATTCAGATGGCCCGTCAGGAAGAACAAGCTAATACCATTGGGGAAGTGAATGAGCAAGGACAACTCACGCCTCAGGTATCTCCGAAAAGGGTTCCAATCGCCGAATTTGCGGGCATTATGGCACAAGCCGTTACCACTGCAGTTTTACAGTACCAAGAACGCAACATACAACTTAAAGGAGACAAAAGATCTTGAGAGGTTAACCAAATGCATGTGACTAAAGCTGAAAATTATGCGAAGACACCGAAATTGTGACAACAAACCTCCCAAAACCGAGTCAGTTCCAGAAGTAACAAAATTTATGAAAAGGGCCAAAAGTGTCAGGTCCAACGAAGTCATATTCAGAATGAAATCAGAATTTCAGTTGTGGAATGGACGGCCACAAACGTAAATCTTGTCCGAATCAGACTGGCGATAAACTACAATCCAACCCGCGAAGAATTTCGGAACTCTACTATAAATGTGTATAGCCGGGTCACAAGTGGAGGGATTGTCCTCACCCTGACATAGTTTTTCCACAAATTTCCCCTCAAGGCCAGCAAGACCAGGGAAAAAGCAAGGCTAGTCAACAACGTGGTGAAGTGAAGAAGTTTCGAGAGAAGTGTTTTCGATGTGGCAGGAAAGACCATAGTTGTCAGAATTGCCCAGAGAGGAATAAAGTCCCAAGTCAGCAAGGTCGACACCGACATCAGCAGGGTCAGAGGGGGAGTAACTTCAGAGGCCGATGTTTTGTGTGCGACAAGCATGGCCATAAGTGACAGGATTTCCCAGAGGATGAGAGGGCCCCACAGCAACAGGGTGCCCGTAACGAGCCACAGAGGCCACGTTTTCCAGCCGCCCTCCTAGCCCCAGCTCAAGTACCAGCCCTACCAGCCATTCCAGTAGGTCCAGTGCAGCAGGGGCAGTTACAGTATGGACGTGTCTATAATGTCCACCAGGAAGCAGCTCCACAGGCACCACCCTCGATTGAGGGTATGTTTCCTATCCATAGTCCTATGGGTCGGGTTTTATTTGATACTGGGGCGATGCACTGTTTTATAACTACGCATTTTGTGAAGGCCTTAGGGTTGTTAGCCACAGCAGAGAGAACGGTGACGTGTGTTGACTCACCACTGGGGAGTGGGTCACTTATTTTCTTTATATGCCGGGGAGTGGGGGTAGAGATTGGTAGCTTGGTATTACCTGCTGACATGTTAATCTTAGATATGTACGAGCATGACGTTATTATTGGTATGGATTGGCTCGCAGCTTACAGAGCCATTATTGATTGTTTCGGTGGGAGTATTATCTTTGCCATTCCGGGGAAAGAGATATTTGTAGTGGCGATGCCTCGCCCAGAGGGAGGCTCGACTGCTCATTTATATTATATAGGGGAGGATACCTCTAAGGAGGTTGTGATTCCCTTAGACTCGATTCCAGTTGTTCGTGAGTATTACGATGTATTTTAGGAGATACCAGGCCTACCCCCTAGTCAAGAGATAGACTTTGTCATAGATTTATTACCGTATACTAGACCGATATCACGCGCTCCATACCGTATGGCTCCGACAGAGATGCGAGAGTTACGAGATCAGATAGAGCAACTGTTAGGTCAGGGCTTCATTCGCAGGAGTACCTCATCTTAGGGCGCTCCAGTCTTATTTGTCAAAAAGAGAGATGGTTCACTGAGGCTATGTGTGGATTATCGGGAGTTGAACAAGGTCACGATACGGAATAAGTATCCATTGCCTCGAATGGATGAACTATTCAAGCAGCTGAGGGGAGCAACTTTCTTTTCGAAGATAAATCTAAGGTCGGGGTACCATCAACTACGTATTAGGGAGCAGGATGTTTCAAAGACTGTTTTCTTGACGATATATGGGTCCTATGAGTTCAGGGTGATGCCATTTGGCCTCACAAATGCTCCAGCCGTGTTCATGGACTTAATGAACCGAGTGTTCAGAGAGTTCTTGGATAAGTTTATCATCGTCTTCATAGATGGAATTTTGATATATTCACACTCCGAGGAGGAGCATGCCGAGCACTTGAGATAGGTTCTTCAGACTCTACAAAAGCATCAGATGTATGATAAGTACGAGAAGTGCGGATTCTGGTTACGAGAAGTACAGTTCTTGGGGCATGTTATTTATGAACAGGGGATAGCTGTTGACCCGAGTAAAGTGTTAGGGGTGAGGGAGTGGGAACAGCCCACGACACCAACGGAAGTACGTAGTTTATTGGGATTATCCAGATACTACAGGAGATTTATTCGGGGATCCTCCAAAATAGCGGGTCCATTGACGAACCTGACTCGCATAGGGGTACCATATGTTTGGGATGATGCTTGTCAATTGGATTTCGACGAGCTGAAAGACAAGCTTACTTCAGCACCAGTCCTTGATTTACCGAAGCCGGGTGTGGAGTACCTGGTTTACACCGATGCCTATTTACGGGGACTTGGGGGAGTACTTCAGTAGGAAGAGAAGGCTATAGCTTTTGCCTCCCGCAAGCCTAAGCCGCATGAGAAGAATTACACCACCCACGACCTAGAGTTAGCAGCGGTCATTTTTGCATTGAGGATATGGAGGCACTATTTATTGGGGGAGAAATTCCGTTTGTTCACAGACCACAAGTCACTGTAGTACCTGTTCACTCAGCAAGAGCTGAATATACGTCAGCGCAGATGGTTAGAGTTTGTGAAGGACTATCAGTTCGACATACAATATCATCCGGGGAAGGCCAACGTAGTTGCTGATGCGTTGAGTCGTAGACCGATAGACGATGTAGCGGACGTCTGGAAAGTAAAGTGGAAGGAGTTGGGTCACCAGGACGCAGTAGCCCATTCCTTCATATCTGTTATGACAGTGACACCCGAGATTGTTACGAGGGTGATACAGGCACATACCACAGACACGTTTTGCCAGGAGCAGATTGTACGACTTTTAGTCGAGGGTGCTGAGTCATATTCTGTTAGTTCTGATGGGGGTTTGAGGTTTAATGGGAGATTGGTGGTTCTAGAAGGAGCATAATTACGTCATGAAGTGATGACTCAGTTTTACGGGTCCCGATTTATGATACATCTTGGAGGAGATAAGATGTACCAAGATATGAGGCAACAATACTGGTGGAGTGGGATGAAGAAGGACATCGCTGAGTTCGTGTCCAAGTGTTTTACCTGCCAGCTGGTAAAGGTGGACCATCAGAAACCGTTAGGGTTGCTTCAGTAATTGGAAGTGCCCGTATGGAAGTGGGAGAGTATTTCCATGGATTTTATTACAGGGTTGCCTACATCATAGCGGGGCCATGACTCTATCTGGGTGATTGTAGACCGTTTGACCAAGGTGGCTCATTTTCTGTCGGTGCAAACAGACTATACCACGGGTCAATATGCTCTGTTGTTCATTGCTGAGATTGTCAGATTACATGGGGTGCCCCTGAATATTGTGTCAGATAGAGAGAAGATTTCGTGTTGCATTTTTGGGAAAGATTTCAGGAGGCTATGGGTACTGAGTTGGGGTTGAGTTCAGCTTATCACCCACAGACATATGGACAGACAGAGTGTACTAATCAGATGTTGGAGGATATGCTACGCATGTGTGTTCTTGATTTTAGAGGAGGTTGGGAGCCACATCTTCCACTGGTAGAGTTTGCTTATAATAACTCTTATCAGTTCACGATTGGCATGGCTCCATTTGAGGCTTTGTATGGCAAGCCTTGTCGTTCCCCAACTTATTGGCTCTAGGTGGGGGATAACAAGTTGCTAGGACCAGAGGTGATTCAGGAAACCTCCGCGAGGATTGAGATGATCAGGATTCGCATTCGAGTAGCCCAGGACATGCAGAAAAGCTACGTCGATGCGAAATGGTTCTTTTGGGAGTTTAATACGGGGGACCAAGTGTTACTACGTGTATCTCCTATGAAAGGAGTGATGAGGTTCAGGAAGAAAGGAAAATTTTCCCCGAGGTACGTGGGACCATTTCCCATCATCGAGAGGATTGGGCCGGTAGCATACATATTGGGACTGCCAGAGCATTTACATCGTATTCACGATGTATTCCACATCTCGTCGTTGAGATGATGTCGTCGGGATGATATGGCCCATACCCACATTGCGATAGATGAGATAGACTTACAGCCTGACAGCTCTTACGAGGAGAGATCGGTGGCTATCCTATACCATAGCGAGAGAAGATTGAGGTCAAAGGTAGTTCCACTTCTACGGGTCCGGTGGGAGCATCATAATGTGGAGGAGTCCACTTGGGAGCGCGAGGCAGATATGCGCGAGAGATACCCAGATTTATTCTTACCAGGTACGCCTTATTTTTTGAATTTCGAGATGAAATTTCGTTATTAGGGGGAAGTATGTAATACCCCATATTTTTATGCTATATTAATTTGGGGATTTATTAAATTTAATGTGAATTAATTATTTAATATAAATCCAAAAATTAATTATGTTATAATTATTAACGTGATGAGAGTTTGTAATTATGGGAAATTTGTTGAATATTACTAATGAGCAAAGTAATATATAATATTGGTTATATTAAATGTCACGAGTGAATAAAATGACAATTTTAGAAATTTGAGTCGGGACGCGCCCGAGTCGCGTCGGGACTAAATATTGATGAATAAAAGTGAATATATTATAAGTCTCTTGTATGGTCGTTTTGAGTGCCCCAAAGTGTCCGAAAGGGTCGAGATAGTCAGAAAAGTATACCCGGGGGTTTAGTTTGGGTCTCGGGGCGTTTTTAGGCTTAATTAGTACCCCGGGAGGGCATTTTGGACATTTTACATTTTTGGGTAATTAAACCCACGAAATTTCAAGGGATATATCAGATGTCTAAGGTTGCCTTCTAGGGTTAAAATAGCCAAAGATAAGTGACGGACATAGGAGAGGGAAGGAGAGAGCTTCCAAAGCAATCCAATGCCCAAAATCCATCCGTTTGCACCGCCACCACCACCAACGTGTAGATCGCGCGACGGGGAACGCAACCACACCAAAATCGTTCGCAAATCAGAACGCCGAAAATCCCAGGCAAGTGTTTATCTTGCTGATTTTCGTTAATGCATCACTCATGTTAGTCTAGGGATGATTAGGATGAGTTTTATGGAAGAAAACCCAAATTTGGGATAGGAAATCGCATGTAGTAATGATTTGAGTGTTATTCTGGAAACCCCTTCACATGTAGAGGATTAAACCACGAAATTATGATGTTTTAGAAGAAGAAAAATCTGGAAAAGATTGATTAGAACCATGTTTAAGGAATTCTAGGGTTCTTGAGATTTTTATGAAGTTTTGCCTATAAATCCATGATTAGTGACGGAAATCTACATGCTTTATGTAGAAGATACATAAAATGAGATTATAATGTTAGTAGTGCAAATTTCTGGGCGATTGGGAATGAAAAGTTTGGATTCGGAGGAGGTTATGTGATAGAACCCGTAACTGATTAACTGCAGAATTCGCCATACCTGTTTGATCGATCGATCAAGCCAAGAGCTTCGATCGATCGAAGGTTCGATGGATCGAGCCCCAGACCTCGATCGATCGACCCCTTCTGGCAGACTTAAATTCCCCTTTTAAAATGGTTGAATTAATTGTAAATGAAGAATACTTCTTAGACATCCTTATTAAAATATTTTGGGAGATAAAGATGACCAGTAGGATTTATTAATGATTAAGAGACCTTTAATGTAAGGAGAAATTTATATTTTTGGAGTGTTTATATCTAAGGGATGATGGAATTTTTTATTAAAGGAAGAGATACGTAAAATGGTTGCGATGGACAATAGACGAATACGTACTGAATTTTACACTTGGTAGGATAGAGTTCATGAGTGTTACACAGTAAGTTGGAATAATCCCTCAAATTAAAGTTAGAGACGAGCCGTTATACGTGATAACTAATAAAGGGAAAATAAGGATAAAAGTCGTAATTATGGGATTAGAGATATACCTATTTTGATATGGTAATAGTAGTATAGTTATAGGACTGTGTTTATACATATACTATCTATGTGTGAAAATCATGCCCGCGCTACTTGCTATTCTTGAGGTTACCGCGCTGGGACAGTCTTATCTCGATGGGACCTTTATGGGGGATACTGACTCGTACCCTAGAAGATAGATATCCTTGGTACATGCTATCTGATTGATGGTCAGACGGTCCTAAGAGACGGGAGGGTATGTACTGATCTCTTAGAGACTTGGAATCTATGCTTCGCCTCAATATTGTTTGTGTATGTGTTAATACAGTTCGAGAGTGATTCCGAACTTGTATTTCCCTTAGTACGAGTGATACGGGGACTGGATAGCAGAGTATGCCCGCACCATAGTTTTTTTGTGGGGTGCTGTTAGAGTATATATATTATACGAGTATTTAATATATATATGAAATTCTGAAATTTGGAACTGCCTACTGTGATACGGTAAGCAAGACATGTATGATGACTCAAATTGGAAATACTTGTTTTGAAAAAGTATAATATGACACTGGGAAACTTTATTAATAAATAAAGTTAAAATGAGAGCTTTGTTACCAAATGAAATCTTCCTTTTAAACAATTATATTGTTCAGTTTTAAATCTTACGAACAACTAAGATAAGTTAAACCATTGGGAAGTTTAGTGCGATATAAGATAAGATAATCCGTGGGGAAGGTTAAAACGATAGGCGTGCACAATAGAAGAGAGGTGAGAATTTCTCAAGAGAGTGATGCACTAATATATTGTTGCATTGGCCTGTAAACATTTTAAATACTTGCTAAATGAATTTTAAATCATTTACACTATCGGGCTCTGACCCATTCTCTTTCTCTTTCTCTCTTGTATATATATGTATATATTACACGTGCCCAGCCACAGGGGCGTCTTGCGTAGGATCCTTTGGAAGGAACGCACTACAGCTTAGGTGGGAGTTGCAGGCCTCTTGCTTAGACGACTTTATTTATTTGATTCCACTCTTAGCTTATTTATTCAGTTGGGCATGTGTCGTCCGTTTCCATTATCCAGTTGTTTTATTGGACATTGTGATCCATTTATTTCTAGTTTTATCACTTGGGATTTATTATTGTCTGGATGTTTCACTTTAAGTTTTAAATGTTGGGATTTAGTTGTTGAATGTTTAAATTATTTGGAACATATGTTCCAGGATAATTGTGGTGTGATTGTTTAATATTGAATTGTTGTAAATATTTAAATCTTGGTTTATATAATAAAATTTGGAAAGTAATGTCTAAAAATGGTTTTGACACTTAACTTAATTAATTAGGGTGTTTGAATTGGAAAAGATATTTTTACGACAGTGATGCTAAGAATGAACCAACCGTTCACCTTAATTTTAATTTAATAAAGGAGTGATCGCCCGGTATTTAATTAGGTGAGGTGTCACAGCCACCCATCCTTCACCTCTTAGGTTTAATACCCATTTATGTAAGTATATTTTACTATTCATTCTCTTTTTTGTTTAATTTGTGCTTTATTTCCTCTATGTCTTGCTTTGTTCTTTATATACTTTCCTTGTATTTAGTTTTTGTTGATTTATTTGTTGTTTTCATTTTTAACTAGGTTTATTTCTTGCTTTAATTATGTGTTGTTGCTATTTTATGGGTTGGGGACATATTTCTGCCATTAATGGGTCTCGAGCTATAAAATATTGGTTTTGGGTTAAAACGCGTTTAATTGAAACCTCGTGTATTAAAGTTAGAAATTATGCATTTAACTTTCTTTATCACGCAAAGTTGGTGTTTAAAGCGATAATTCAATTTTAATCCATATGTGACAATTTTCGATTAATTGTTTAATCTTTCATTATTGAATTAATTTTCTTCATGTTTGGCGTTTACAGTTAATTGAGTATGCTCGGTTAAATTTTTCGAATAGAAATCCATTTTACGCATCGTTTAGCCCACAATGGGGATGTGACCATAATCCCATTTTATTGTTCTTGTCTAGTTTTATTACTTTTTCATATTTTTCCCTTTACACCATAATCACTTTCTAAACTTTTATTTGAGAAGTAAATAATCAATTAAAGTTTGTCAAACATTCCCTATGGATTTTCGATACCCAGAATAGTCGCTATACTCCATTAGAGTGTATTTAAAGTTTAGGTTTTTTCCATCGTGATCGAAAGCTGATAATAACGATTGGTATATCTACACGAGCGCTCGATTTTCACCACATCTAAATGGCATAGTTATCGGGGATTGTTTTGTTATAGATTGTAATTGATTTACTATTTCGTAATAATTTTTTCTTTTGTATTCGTATTGTTTTTTTAACCTTTTTCGTATGAGCGCCAAGAAACATTAAATTCTCGACGGTAGACCTTATTACATGGATCGTCCATCTACAAACCATTCAGTAATTATGTATTTTTATAATGATATCGATAATTATAATGGTTCTTTATTTGGGACTAGTTCTTAAACGTTTTATTTTCAAGAATCCGCGCCTTCACTTATTACAGTGCGTGAAGGCCTTCGAATTCTTTTGAATGAAATTCTTGAAAACATATATCGGGAAAAAAACCATTTTTGGGAGCTAGAGTTGGATGTTTTATTCGAATCTATCGATGACTTTTCTTATGCTATTTTTGAAGTTAAAGAAAAGTTTCAACCAAATGAGGAATCCTAGGTTCTCGAGCCAAGTAAGCTTATTTTGGAAGAAACCTTGCTTATTCTCAACCAAAGCACATTGGATGATGACAATAGTGTTGGTTCAAAAACGGAAGCACTTCGCAATGAGATTAGTTCTGATTTGGAAAACAAAGAGGAGGTTAAGACTTGTGTTTCACCTCAATTTTTTGATGAATATGCCATTGAAAGTGAGTCTTATTCCCTTGAAATTTAATCTCGAAATGATGACGAATCACTTGAGATTGAATTTATTTCATCACCATTTTTGTTCTCCATTATAGAACCATTACAAGTACCATTAGATTCTTATGAGTCGGTTGAAACTTTTGAAATGTTAAAACCTTTTATCGATGATGACTCTTTGCTTTAATTATTTTCTAAGATGGGTTCTTTCTTTTTCATGCCCCGCCTCCCATTCTACTTGAAAAACCTTTGGGAGGTGATTCTATTTTTCTTGAATCCCAATTGCACTTGTCCCGCGTAGCATCCAAATCCCCCATCACCCACCTAAAATTTTCAAATGGTGATGGTTCATTTATTATGACTTACACATGCCTTTTCCTATTCAAACGGAATTCTTATTTTATAGGAGTCATGCATTCGAGTGAGGTTACACAATTAATCTCTTAAAGTCAAATCGTATTTTTAGCGGACCCTCAAAAATTTTAACTTCTAGTGTATAGTTAGTTAGAAGTTAAAATTGTAGGTTGTAAATAGTTAGTTTTTTTCCTTTCTTTCTTTTTTTTCTCTCCTTTTAATTTTATTCTAGTGTAATTAGTTAAAGTTTTTGTTATTCTTCTTGTTATGCTTGTCTCTAAAATATTTTGTAGATTCAATGGACTCGTACTTATTGGGGATCGCTCCACTTTGGGTCATATCTTTATTTTCCTTTTTTTATGTTGTGTTCTTGATTTACATTGAGGACAACGCAATATTTAAGTTAGGGGATTTGGGATATTCTATCCATTCTTTGGTAGTTTCATTGATTTGATCACATGTTTTCACCAAGCTTGCATTTATTAAAAAATGAAAAAATTTTAAATTTTTTTTCTTTCTTTTTTCTCTTTCATTGAGATTTTTGCCTTTGTATTCGATGATAAATTTTAATAAATTTTCGATCCAATAAACAATTCAATGATGCATGTTCTCAATTTTAGAAGCTATTAGACTTTAGTCCTCAAATCATTGATATTATGAATAACTTCATGAATCTTTAATCCCATAAGCACATGCGCCTTTCTTATTTTATTGATTTGGTTTAAGGGATTTATAACTCGGTAAGCTTTTATTGCATTGTATAGTGAGCTTTGGGATTTTCTTCATTTATAAGTGTTATACACTACTCTTTCCTCCTTGAAAACGTTAAGTTCGTCAGTAATCTCAATATTTTTTTATTTGATCATTCATTAATTGAGTTCATTTATGAAATATGTTATTTGATCATGATTTTCAAAGTTATTTTGACTTGAGAATTACGTAAACTTTTGGAAATGATCATAGTCCATCTTTGTTATATCACCCGTATTAACCTTGATTTCACCTTATATATTTCCCTTGTCAACCCCTTTGATCCTTAATATAGCCTTTCATTTCATTACCCAAAATCCCATAATCAACTCCATATTAGAGTTATAAACCATAAATATTACCGTCCATACCTTTGTTTGGAATGTTACTTGGGTTTGAATGATGTTATTGTTATGTGGTTGTAATTAAACATGCAAGAGTAAGAAAAGTGAAGAAAAAAAGAGTGAAAAAGAAAAGAAAAAGTGAAAAAAGCAAAAGAAAAATATGAGAAATAAAAGAAAAGAAAAGAAAGAGAAGGTTTTTATGTCATATATATAATGTTCACGAATCCTAGTTGCTCTCCAATTTCATATCTAATGCTTGTTATGAAAATCATTTTCCAATTTTAAAATTGCCCACAATTTTCCATTATCCCAAGTTTTTCATCCTCGAACACCTTTGAATCCGTACATATTCCTTTCATTTCATATCCTTAACCCCAAACCTACACTATAAACCTATAAAGTCCAATATGATCCTAGGGTGAATTCAATTCAAAAGTTTAAATAGTTGCAAAAATATGTGAAAATGTATTTAGCCTCCTTTAATGACGGTATCTTTCATTGAGATTATATGTTTTTCATTTTATGTATACCGTTCTTCCTTAGCGACATGTGTGCATCCTTGTTTCCATTTACATTTACTCTTTATGCCGGCATGTCCCATGTATTACCTCCCATTCATAGTGATTTCATTTATTGAGTGTAATATCCTACGAGGATTGACATATATGCAATCTTTAATATTTATTATTAGATTTTTAAAATTTTTTGCCAAATCATATTTTGCATGTGCTCACTTTTCCTCCCACTATTACATTTTTAATTATATGAAGTTTTGTTCTATCATGTTAATAATATGGACTTTTGTGTGAAATTCATTCATTTTTCTAATAACATGTTTGAAATATTTTTCGTGATTGTTAGGTTTGTCGCATGTTGGTTGGGCATACATTTTGAGGAAACTTTGTTGTTTGTGTGTTGTGACAACCCGCCTGCTAAAATAATAGATGGCCAGCCCAATACTCTAATAATCATAGGAATCATAGATGGTCCATTCTCAGCATCACTGTCCATTAAAATAATAGTATGAGATAACCACCAATCATTTTAGAAAACGGACTGTTAATAAAAAGAAAATTTGTAAATAAAAGAAAACACTTAGACAATACTGTTTGCGAAAACGGTGGATATAAAAAATCAACGAATGAAGAATGACAATAGAATAAATAATCATTGAATAAGCTGTCGGTGAACAGACCAATACAAATAGTTACACCGAGTATTACATTTTCCATATTTACAATATAATAAATGAGTGTAACACTTGGGCAACACGCCCGAATAAATAAACTGAACTTAACTAAAGTACAATGGGAAGAAGCGTCTAAACATTAACCTACAACATCCGCAATATGCCGTAGCTCCATGAAAACTGGAATGGAAATGTATATACGGGTGTCCATGCGGTAGAGCACCTGTATGACAAGGAATATATGCTAGAACAAAGAAATATAGACGGGTCAGGGCCCGGTCTGATATTATTCCCATGTGACTAAGATGCATGACAGTTAAGTACGTAGTCCTCTCGCAATTAACAATAAAAATTCTCACCTCTCAGCCTAAAAGCAACCTAGCGCAATATCAATGATGATTCTCTAGTTAACCCAAGTACTAAGGACTAACTTCTCCCCATTCCCAACACTATGTCCTATTCGTGCGTGGGGTGTCTCGCGAAGCGAAATCCAAACAAGGAACCCCCCCGATACACTACTACAAGGCAAGGTTAATCGTCGATATCCATTAGACCCTCAGCACGAAATCAATTTATATATATATATATATATATATATATATATATATATATATATATATGCATATTCATGGGAGGTCTCATCTACAGTTACTCAAGGATACATAAATAAATCCATTCACCAACTAAAGGCACAATTCCTATTTTCTTTAGGAATTACATATATGGTAAATTCATCTTATCAAATGTTTACCAATTTAAATATCAAATTAACCTTCTTTACCAATTTTACTTCCTTTCTTCCATCCAGGAAAATACATATTTTAAAAGCATGCTTTATAATCATAAAAATTCTTTATCCTTTTCATTTCATAACTTTCCATTTTCCTTCTTCCATCCGAAAAATGTATTTAACAACCCATTTCCCTTATTCCATCCGGGAAATGTAAATTAAAGCCATTTTATTATCATAAAATACTTTAATACCAATAATGTCCCACATTATTGAACATAGTTTTATATATCATATTATATAACGCAATCTAAGACCGCCCGTCTGGGTTTCCCCACTGTGAGCGCCCCTAAATGGCTATCATCTTTCAGGGACTATTATCAAGACAACTTGGGATCCTACCAAAACGTCGGGAAGCGACCATATGCCCGCGGGATAATCATGACCACACCCAGAATCACCTAACCAGCGCATAAAATATACAATAAATGCTCATATGGCCTAGGGACTATATCCACCCTGCATTCACTAGCCAGGGGGCTTCACCACACGCGCGAACTTCCCTTATGATAGCGATTTAGAGAGGTGTGTATCCATATTTTAACAATTATGAAAATCATTTATCTTTCCGTTTGAAAACATCCATTTTTACGTTCTCAAAATCATTTGTACTTTTTCATTTAGTACCAAGTTTTAGCATATACATTTCTTATCCATTTAATCATATTTTATTAATGATCTAAGACCCGAAGTGCCATTATCCTCGAACTAGCCTCCAAAGGTTCAACACTATAACCTAAGTCATCAAATTGAGTCTACCTCAATAATTGACTCCCAAAAGTCTCAAAATTAACATTTTATCTCCAATTTATTTTTAGGTTAACTTCCTATATCATTCGGACATTAACCTATACAAACTAGCCCTCAGGGTAAGCCCAATTATCCCATTCTAGCCTAGGACATTAGTCTACCCAAAACAACCCTCTAGGACTCCCCATTACTTCCAAAAGGAAGGTTCCTAAACCTCGAACCTAAAAGAAAAGGGCTAAAAAAAACTAGAAAAATCCCACCTTTTCAGAAGGGGTCGATCGATCGATCGATCCCCCAGACTCGATCGATCGATCCTGGCGGACAACTTCTTCCCAGAGAAGCTGTTTCGGATATTAACGTAACCTCCAAGCTTTTATCCGCTATTACACCCAACAATAACAACAAAAATTGCTACCCAATCACTTCTACACAATTACTAACTAATAATTTATCCTCAAATCAGATAAAAACACAAGATTAAGGGTTTAATCACCAAAATCAACAAAATACCCATTAGCAGTTTAAACCTCCAAAAACCTAACTATACATGAAATTTATCACATTAAATCAATATCTAGCAAGTAAGAAACTTGCCTCGAGGTTGTAGTCTCGGGTCATCTTCGGGTATCAACGAAATCCGACCTCAAATCTCCATTTCTCTCTCTTCTTCTCCATTTCTCCCAATTCTCTCTTCTCTCTTTCTCTCTTGGTTTCTAACACAAATGAGAAAAGAAAAAGGGGTGGGGGACTTATACGGGTTCTAAACATAAATGCCCCATCATTTAATTGCTAATACACCATTAAAATGACCCGTAACCACATAATTGAGTCATAACATCCCAAAAAGTGCCCGAAACTAAAAAATACAACATGACACTTATTTCGACTATCTCTACCATTCTAAAAACAACCACACCCCCTATTTTGCCATTCGAAAAAATGTAAACTATTTTTGTGTTCCAAATTCATTTTATTTCATTAATTATACTCCAATTTAACTATGAGCCATAACCGTCGTTTTACATATAACGACGCAATATATTACAATATGATGCTATTTACCTTCTTATAATGGTAAATAGACAAAGCATAGTAAATATTATCCCTAAGTCTCACGGGAAATAATATTTACTCCAACATCCCCTATTTTATAACATTAGTCCATAGGGAAAAATAGTATAAAATAGTCGCTCAAAAACCTGGGTTGTTACATGTGTTTCATCCCTAAAAACCCTCACAAGACAATACTCGTCCATTGGAGTAACCTAGGGCTTGAACGAATTATTGCATATGATAAATGCAATCATGTTCCCTACGAAAGTGGCATTTATATTTTTATGCACATATATATTTTGCACCGCCTTCTGTTGGACTGCTTTTGTTTTGTTTCATTATAAGGGACTAACAATGTTTAAGTTTGGGGGTGCGATATGTCACGAATATTGAGTATTTATGCCTTTTATCTTATGCATTCTAGAACTTTTGTTTTCCCTATGCATATATTTATGCTCATTAATGAGGCAACCTCTATGTTGTATGTTTATATGCTTTGTGAGGTGTAATTGAGATTTTTTAGATATTGAAATGCTTAGCATTTGAACTGGTTGCTTTTCGAGGAAGTTCCGTTGTCTGACTCAAATTTAAGGGAAATTTATTTATTCATACTTCATTTTTGGCTTAGTGTAATTCCATGGAAGCGTATTTAGTTGAGTTAGCTTTGTAGGGTCACAAACGACACGTCATTTCGAGTTAGGACGAAGAAGTTAGAGTCAAATCCGTAAAGCACCTTTTCTCCCATGTGATGAATAAAGGGCCCTCTAAAACATAGTATTAGTCTATTGTCCCCGAGTCCCTGGTCGACCAAACAAACCAATATTTCCAACGTTCTAAACCAGAGGACTTCATACTTGACCCCTGGTCGACTAACCCCTTGGCCGCAGTCGGCCGATCGTTACAAATTTTCGTCACTTTTCTCCTTTTCATTTCCTTTTCCTTTTATTTTCTTTTCCACTTAATATATAACCAAAGTTTTTTTTTTTTGCAAAAATCTTTCATTTTGTTTAATTTTTTGGGTTTGTTGTTGGGATCCACCCTCTCCTTCACATATTAGGGTTAATACCCATTTATGTACGTGTATTTTACTATTCATTATCTTCTTTGTTTAATTTGTGCTTGCCTTGTTATTTGTTTACTTGCCTTGTATTTAGTTTTTGTTGATTAATTAGATGTTTTCCTTTGTTAACTATGTTTATTTATTTCTTTAATTATGTGTTGTAGCTACTTTAAGTGTTGGGGTCATATTTCCGCCATCAGTGTATTAAATTTGGAAATTATGCATTTAACTTTCTTTATCACGCAAAGTTAATGTTTAAAGCGATAATTCAATTTTAATCTATATGTGACCAGTTTCGATTAATTATTTAATCTTTCATTATTGAATTAATTTTCTTCATGTTTGGTGTTTATAGTTAATTGAGTATGCTTGGTTAAATGTCTTCGAACCGAAATCTTTTTTACGCATCATTTATCCCACGACGAGGATGTGATCCTAAACCATTTTTATTGTTCTTAACTAGTTTATTACTTTTCCCCCTTTTCCCTCTTTATACTATAATCACCTTTTAAACTTTTATTTGAGAAGTAATAAATCAATTAAAGTTTGTCAAACATTTCCTGTGGATTTTTGATACTTGGACTATCCGCTATACTCCATTTGAGTGTAGTTAAACTTTAGGTTTTTACGTGGAAGCTCGGTTCCCGCCACATCATAATAACATTAAAATAAACCGAATACCCCCATACGAGTCTCATGTAGCTTAAAAAGTTCTCAAAATCAGATTACAACCACTGGGTGCCTAATTCTAACAATATTGACTCATTACAGATCATCCATGCACTCGAAATTACCAACCGACTCACCTATCATCAATTTATCATCTTATTCCTTACACGACTCTACACACGAGTACCCGACTTGGATCCTGTTAACCCATCGCTTTTACCCATTTACGACGTAATATAAAATCACACAATTTCATTTACTCATCACACAAGTAAATATAATATCACATAATTATTAATCCATTTGTCGTTAATTAATAAATATTTAAATTTAGTTTATTTCTCAAATTAATTAAATTACTATGACATGTGTAATTTAGAAATTCTTAGAAATATGGGGTGTTATAATTATTTCCAATTATGTTGGATTGATTTGTTGCATGTATGTCTTTTGCCCTAAAGCCTCTTTAATAGATAATTATGGATGATTTGTTTTAGAAACCATCTGCAACCATTAACTAATCAAAGACTGATATTTCTAATTGTAGCAACATCATCATATATTATTGTTATTTATTTTAGATGAGCTATTAAATCCAATTTCTTAGGTACTTCAGATGTTCCTAATCTTTAGGCATTATTTCTTTCAAAAATGTTATCGAATCAGAATTATCCACGGCATTTTTTGCTTATTTGAACAAAAAGCAGATGGAACCTAAGTGTAAGGAAGGCAAAATTCCCCCAACCCCACAAAATTTTGTGCATCATCGCGTGTGTCTTTATCCATATTAGACTGATAAAAATTCAGTAGCGGGACCATCAAACCCATCATGATTACTTATGTTGCCACTTATCGGCTGATATGGCCTTACTATGTAGTTTTTTTTTGTTATGGAACGTTGTCCATATCCATTTATGTTTGTAATGGATAAAGTGCTTAGTCACTATACCTAGTTCATTGGAATGTAATAAATAATCTACTATTTTCCTATGAATGCGTTGGAACTTTCTATTATTAGAAAAACTTTAAGTGACACTAAAAACCAGGACATGACAAGTTTGTATCAGAGTGAGGGCTAGGCTTATTAGTTCTATATAGGACTTATTTAGAATATATAGTTATTTCCATTTCATAACTTCTTTATTTTGTTACGATGCTAAATAATTGTCTTATAGACATGAACGTATAGGGTAACATTTACCTCAACACTGATGGCATTGACCAAGCCCAATTCAGCCAAACGATTCGAAATGAAGGGTATACTAAGCTATGTAAGACCATTGTAAACCATAAATGGGCAGTAGCAATGCCAAACATTAAACATCACCTTCTTACTTACCGACTCATGGGGGAAGAACAAGCTACAAAATAAGATCGTAGGTTTTCTGAAGATAAAGAATTGACATGAAATTTGGCAGCAGTTGAAGAGCTACGTATAACACCACCTATATCCCATGATGATTACGAATTGGAACTACCATATCTTGACACTACCACCTCTTCGTACGGATCGATTATGGGAGGTTTTATGGAAGAAATGGATCAAATGGTGCCTCAAATTGGTTGAGAACTATAGTAATATATATGATGGTAAATAAATAGACTTGTAGGAGAAAGTGTGACCTCTTTTATTTAATAAAAGGTGGTGTAAGGAAAAAGTGTGATACATTAGCTTAATAGTATAATGTGACGTGTGATGTTCCTTTAAGAATGATAAAAACAGTGATCGCGTGTTAGATTGATCCCTACATTTTGTGTTTTTAGGGATCAAATGTACACTTTAAGTCTACTTAATCTAATAAGATTTGTTATAAATAATCTTGTTATTATTTTATGTGTTAATTTTGTTTATTCCTATAGGACGGTGAAAACACACAACTCCAATGTATCTGTATGATGGCACCATGATCAAAGGTTACTCAATTAATTACTCTTACGCCTATTGACAATATATCCCAATGTCATCGGGAACTCGCGACATTAAACCAAGCACAGTGAAATCCCTTATCTATGACAAAAATGGGGATATCAATTGAGGCCCAAAGAATGAATGCTTTAAAGGATTTTCTTCTGAAACAACCTCAAGTGTTTCATAGAAAACCTGGGGCTTTAGAAGTAGAACGGTGGTTTAGACAAACTCTAAAAGTATTAAATGGCATAGGTATATTACTAGAGCTTAGGGTGGAATTTACAACCTATCATTTTGAAGGCGAGGCAGATCACTGGTGGCAATCGGTAAAACATACCCGGAACATAGAGGGTTTAAATGGGAATAATTTGAAGACATATTGTTCAAGAATTACTTTTCTGAAGTTGTACGAGATCAGTTAATTTTAGAATTTTTGGGGTTATAACAACAGCATATAATGGTGGCACACTATGAAGATGGATTTACTGAACTGTCCCGTTATGCACAAGAGTATAGTGATACGAACATTAACAAATGTAAACATTTTAAGTGAGGATTAAAAGAAAATATTAAAACTTCCCTTATTGCTTCACAAATTCGTGAGTTTGGAAGAATGATTGAGGTAGGTAACCTCATCGAACAAAATCCAGCACCAAGTGGTACTCGTCGTAATACTGCCTCAACTTCTTGAAACAATCTCCCAGTACCCACCCCAGTTAGAGATAGCCCTACTTTCAGACCTAATGAAGGTCGAGTATACCGTCAAATCTATTACCAAAATAGTGGCCTCCTAATTCATTATCATCAATGCAATGCACCCGGGCATATCAGACCTTAATTTCCCAAACTTCGTAAACCTAACCCCAACCAAAAGCTATCCGCTTCAATAAACTTAGGGAAGACCTCCAAATACCGAAGACCCCCAATTAAAACCCCATCTTTGAAAGGGAAGGCTATATATACCCGAGCTTCAAGAAAAATGCAAAATACGAACAGACACCAAATGGTAGAACAAAAGGTCGAACCTTTGCTCTTTTAATCTAGTAGAGCAGTCGCAATGTTATCAATAGTAATATTTCTTTTAAAAACCTTACGGCACACATATTTATTGATTCTGGATCTTCTCATTCATTTATAAGTAATAAATTTATGATCTTAGAGAACCTTATCCCTTCTTCTTTAGATTACCCTATATCAGTAAGTATGCCCATTGGTAGTATAGAAAGTGCATGTCAAATATGTAAACATTACAAAGTGGAACTCGATACAGGGATAATTACCCTCGATCTAATAGTACTCGATATAGTAGAATTTGATATTATCATTAGGATATATGCGTTGTTAGAAAATTATGGCTATATCAATTGTTATTCTAGGAAAGTGATCTTTAGAAATCCCTAAACAGAAAAGTAAATTCTAAAAGTAACATTTTGGAAACACCTATGATGTAGCCTCTTATTCTGTTTCTGTCCTTGATAAAAAAGAGGATGTGTTTCTCGAAGAATTAACAGGTATTCCCTCATCAAGGGAAATTGAGTTTATAATTGACCTTCTATCCAATGCCATTCCAATTTATGTACATCCTTATCGCATGGTATCATTGGAACTACGAGAACTTAGACTTGAGTTAGATGAATTAATAACCACAGGATTGATCCGACAAAGCACCTCTCCATGGGGAGCATTGATTATATTTGTAAAGAAAAAAGATGGAACACTTCGATTCTGCATCGATTATCATAGACTAAATCAAGTTACTATTAAGAACAAACATCCTTTACCAAGAATTAAATATCTATGTGATCAGTTATGAAGAGCAAAAGTATTTCAAAAATTGACTTAAGATCGAGATATCACCAGTTAAGGGTAAGGGAAGAAGATATACTAAAAATTGCCTTTATAACATGATACAGACACTTTGAATTTTTAATAATGTTCTTTCGACTTACTAATGAACTGGAAACATTTATGGATTTGATGCTTCGAGTATTCCAACCATTTCTAGATCAGTTTATAATTCTATTTATAGATGATATTTTGATATATTAAAAAAATGAGGAAGATCAGGAAACTCATCTATAAATCGTACTAGAAACATTACGATGTCGTCATTTGTATGCAAAGAAAAGTAAGCGTGGCTTTGTTATGAAAATATTAAATTTTCTCGGAGATGTTATCACCAAACTCGGTACCAAAGTAGATCCAGCAAAAATTGCGGTCGTTATCGAATTAGCCACAACCTACAATGGTTACCGAAGTCCGTAGTTTTCTAGGACTAGATGGATATTATCGACGATTTGTGGAAGGATTCTCAATCATCGCATTACCCTTAATGAAATTAACTCTTAAAGATGTACACTTAGAATGGACTAATGAATGTACCCAAGCCTTTCACACTTTGAAAGAACGTTTAACAATTACCCCTATACTCATTATACCCCCTAGTGACATTAGCTATGATGCATACATGGTCGCTTCCTTACAAGAGTTAGGGTGAGTACTTATGCAGTTAGGGAACATAATAGAATATGGGTTTCGTGAATTAAAAATCCATGAGAAAAATTATCCGGTTTAGGACTTAGAACTCGCCGCAATAGTCCTCGGACTAAAAATTTGGCGATGTTATTTATATGGAGCCGAGTTTTAAATATTTTTATATCACAAGAGTCTTAAATATATATTTACTCAGAAGGATTTGAACTTGCGACAATGGCCGTGGATCGAATTTCCAGAAGACTATAAATTTTGATTACAATAACACCTGGGAAAAGGCAATGTAGTAGCAGATGAGTTGAGTCTTAAAGCCAATTAAAGACTAGCTGGAATGTTTTCTTACCAAGTTATGCCCACCTTCGATGAATATTACTTACAAAGTGGAAATCCCATTATTCTCCGCAATGTTATAGCTTATCCGACACTTCAGAGGAAAATAATTAAACAACAATCTAGGGATGACCTTCTTGATGGACAACGCCAAAAACTTACAAAAGAAAAGTAAAATAAAGATTGGACTTACCATCCAGAGAGTGGAGTTTGTTTCAAGAATCGAATATGTGTACCTTCTAATTTAGCTCTGAAGGAAGAACTATTATAAGAACGCCATCATTCAAAATTCATTATACATCCCGAGAACACGAAGATGTATTACGATCTTAAAAGACAATAATGGTGGACAAGAATGAAATAAGATATTAGAACCTTTATTACCAAATGTATAACCTCTCAACAAGTCAAGATCGAACACCATCACCCTAATGGATAATTACAACCTCTTCATATCCCCATATAGAAATGGGATCACATTACTATGGACTTTTTTAATGGATTACCCACTACCATATGAGGATATAGCTCAATATGGGTAATCAAAGATTGATGAACTAAATCGGCACATTTTTTGAGAGTATGTATGTGCTATTAATTCATTTCAGAAACTTAGCACCCTATATATATTCAGGAAATTATTAGAATACACGGAGAACCCTTATTTATAGTATCGAATCGCGATCCTCGATTCCTAGGTTGTTTTTGGCAAGCATTTGAAAAATCCATGGGTACTAAACTACATCTTAGCACTGATTTCCATCTCTAAACAGATGGACAATCTGGATGACTAATAGAGATGATTGAAGATATGCTACATGCATGCACTTGATCTAGAAAGAAGTTGGTCGAATTCTCATATAATAATAGTTATCAAGCCAGCATCCAACCCGCTCTATATGAAACACTTTACGGAAGGTCATTCCATTCTCAATTGTGTTGGAATGAATTCGGAGAAAATAGTATTTTGGGCCCCAATATAATAGAAGAGACTATCGAAAAAATGCGTTTATTAAAAAAAATTACAAGAAGCTCAAAATAAATAGAAAAGCTGTGCAAATCATCGAAGACAACCTTTAGAATTTTGAGAAAAAAGATCAAGTTTTCTTAAAACTATCACCCAGAAAGGGAATCATAAGGTTTAAGAGAAAAGAAACATTTGCACCATGATATGTAGGACGTTTTATAATTATCGAAAGGATCGTACCTTTAACTTATCGTTTAAATTTACCACTCGATTTATCCGGGATACATAACGTATTCCACGTGTCTCAGTTACGAAAATATATCCTTGATCCAAATCATGTTATTTCATGGGAAAGATTCTCTATACAACCCAATCATGATTTAAAAAAAAGACCACTTCAAAAATTTGATACTCAAGAACGAATCCTTCGTACCAAAACCATTTCCTTAGTTAAAGTTCTTTGGCAACATCGTGGAATAGAAGAAGCTACCTGGGAATGTAGCGATGCTAGAAAGACAACAGTACCCTGAACTTCTTGAAGGTAATTTCGAGGGCGATTTTTTTTTTGCTAGGGAGAATCATAAGATCCGCAAAACATTAACTAGTCTTAACCCTCAATATGTGTGTGTGTGTGTCTATATATATATATATATATGTGTGTGTGTGTGTGTCCATTGCATATCCCATACACATGTATAAACCCCTTTGAATTGAAGATCTTAAATATTACTTAGATAAAACTTAGAAAACTTTAAATTAGGAAATAGTCCTAAGGTTTTAAATATTGTAAAATGATCCCTAAACTTTTTATAAAGCATTTAAACCTCTTAAATGAGTTATAAGGCCCAAGCATTTTCCATATATAACTTTCTAACCATCTTAAAATACAAACTAGACCCGAAGAATACCTTGTCCAATTTAGCGAATTGCAAATTAACCCTTAAACTTTCAAAAAGTATGAACATGTACTATGTACTATAAATAAACTTAGAAAAGACCCAAAGCAACTGCCCAATAGCTTAACTGACTGGAACTCCACATAAGCTGTCGTATAAGCTTATACTCATGGGTTAACACATGAAAACACATGACCCATTCTTATATTCCAAAACTAACTAGCATATAACCTCCTGAATTCCACCTCTTTTTGCAAAAAATAAATTGACCTAAATCACCCCTATAAAAGGCACAAAAAACCTCTACAGAAACCATCAGTTAGCCTTGCTAAAACAAAACTCCAAAATTTTTAGAATTTTGGGTATTCCTATATTTTATGCAACAAACTCAGTTTCATCACTTCTATCTAGTTATTGCACTTATATAGGTTCCACTTATACTTTTACATATACAAATTCACGTAAAAATACACTGATAAGGATCAATATTCAGAAAATAACATTAAAGTTTGAGGTTTAATGGTGAATTCTGTGTTCCTAGCCTTGAACTAGTTTGAAGGTGGGCATAGTTGTACTTAGACCTTAAGGTGCTAGGGTGAAATGTTTAATTTTGATTATAGAATAATTATAAGCTTCAAAATCAAGATTTTAAATCTCGGTAATGGAATTTCAAAATCCAAATTCTCGTGTTATACTACGAATTAGGACATCAAACTAAAACCAGTTACTTAAAAAACATTAAGGAACAAAACCTTATAACTTCCATAACTCAAATTCTACTGCAAATTCAAGAATATAGAACTAAAATTTCCAAAATTTTCAGAACATGGAGATGAGCCTACAGTTTACCTCAATCCATAAAAGTTATATCTTTGGATTCCATGTCAAAAATTAGAAAGAAGGGTTTTCGAATCATCCAAAATCGTATCTTGTATTGTATTAAATCGAAGGTCAAAGTTTATAACCCTAATGCCAAAATTTTAAATGCTGAAGATCAAGAGGTCAAGATACGCACGAGTGAGACAGCTACAACGCATATGAAGTTTGACTTAGTGCGTGAGGCCGTATGTCAAATTAGAAAAAAATCAAAAATTTTATTTTATTTTTCTAGTAAAAATGGTATATTACACCACCTTGTTTCGTCAAACAGAAAAATAATTCCAAGGAACACCAAACTTTGATTTTTAAATTCCAAAACATATTTTGCACATAAACCCCTGATATTTTTCAACTTTTGAATTTTTACCTCACACGTCACCCACTTATTTTTGACACTTTTATGAATAAAAATTTATATTACCACTAAATTTAAAACCCTAAGGAATTAGGTTTAATTAACCAAGAGATTAATTTACATATTGCCCCCTAAATAATTATTTTTATATGTACCTATATTTACAAGCGCCATTGTGTTTAAAAATTCGACCTTACTTAAATTGTTTTCAAAAATTTAGACCTTCTCGAACCCCAACACTAAACCATCTCAACTCGAACCGTAAAAACCCTAACAAGTATGTGATTCTTATTCAGTATTATTTCACCCAATTATTTTGATTACGTTACTTGTTGATATCACTATGTGATAGTCCCAGTGAAGAAGGATAGGTCCTCGATTTTAATTATCTCAATTAAAATATTATTTCCTTTTATATATATATATCAAGATGCGGAAGCGTAAAGAAGTGTGATGGTTCACAAATAAGCGAATTACCAAATTTTAATTTTCTTAAACAAATTAAAATTAAACTGAGTGAAATTAAATTAACGCATTAAAATCATTTTCACTTAAACCAAGTTAAATCATTCAAGTACTAGAATTTGCCTAAGTCATATGCGAAATTTTATCAAATTAGGCCAAACCAATTTTAACAATTAAATTGAATGACTTGAATTAATTAACTACACATTACCCAAATTAAACACGTAAAGATTAAATTAAACCAATTTTTATCCTTTTACCTAAGCATGTGCTCTAGGTGATTTTGTAAAAGATAAAATAAAAAATTAATCCACTACGCCGCGATGTACGAGGAAAAACCCAAGATGGGAAACAACCTCGGACGGTCCTAGCCTCGAATCCACTAAGTATGGAATTTACAAATACAAGACAGAAAGGCTTACAACACGCGACTTGATCCCTCTCAAGCCCCGATGCTTCTTCTTGTAGATACCTCTTCCTAGCGGATAACCACGGAGCTCCACCGCGGCCTCGGATTCCCCCGATCAGACTTTGTATGGTCACCGTCACCCGAACAAAGAGCCTTTCTCCAAGTGGGTAATGCCGCAACAAACATCTTCTTCTTTCTTTGATGGATGTAGAAGCAAACCCAAAACTTCTCTTTGAACGGAAGAGATGAACCCGGTGCCAAAACTCCAAGAAAGATGTATATATATTGAAACTGGGATAAACAAACAATTGGGTATAAACTAGAGTGGTGTATATTTTTCTCTATGTAAAAATCTCACTCAAAACATGAACATTTTCCTTAAACAATTTAGCTCTCAAACTCTCTCTAAGAGATGAAATCGAATGAAAAAGTTAAGTTGGAAAATGGTATTCCCGCACATAATAAAGTCTAAGAAAAGTTCGTTAAGAAATAAGTAGGGAAGTGGGAGATAAACTGCTTAAAACTGCCAAAAACTGTTCCCGCCTGGCATCTCGTTTGAACGACATTTCGTTCGAAAGAATTCTCGTTCGAACGAGTCTTCTAACGAAGTTCCAGTATGAACTCGTTAGAAGCTCGTTAGAAATCTCGTTAGAACGACAATCTCATTCGAACGACATTTCGAACGAAGTTCCAGTATGCCATAATGGGAAGTCGTTGGCAATCTCGTTCGAGCGACATCTGGTTCGAACGACAATCTCGTTCGAGCGACATTTGGTTCGAACGACAATCTCGTTCGAACAACATATCGAACGAACTTCCAAAAAGTTTGGAAAATTTGATTTTTTCCCAGAAAACTTTATAAACTTATTTTAAAGTTTTAATTAATTCTTTCTGAAAATATAACACAGTTAAACCTAACACCCAATTAAACTTGTTCGAAGCTCCTATATATATAATATTGCATTCATACCTTGGGAGCACGGAACCATAGTTGATGACGTAGAAACGAGGCACGCAAACTGGCTTATTGATGAAGCTTTATACTCTTTTCCGCTACGTCTTCAACAAGCTCTTCATAGGCTTGAGAATATTACACTTAAATACAATCCTATGAATAAATGTTTTTGCCCGGAATTGAACCAAAACAATATATGGACTCAATTGGAAATTTGTGTCCTTACAAATCTGCCCCTTTGGCTATTCCGGGACAAAAACAAAAAAAAAAATCCTAAATGGCCGTCAAGCTCTACTAGACTCAAAACATAACCCACCTAAACTTGACTCAACCCAAGGATCAAATTCTTTGACATTGAAAGTTGCCGCTTTAGAAGAATTCCTGAACACTTAAGCAAAGTATCAAATGCATAGGGAATATCAAAGTATTTAATGCAATTAAAATAAATACTCCCCCAAAATTAATTCTCCCCTTTATCAAAATGATTAACCCAATAAGTTAGCTACTCCTCCTAAGTTAAATCTCCTAAACATCGATAAGATTATAATAGGATTAGATACCTTCTCCTCCTATCATTCTCCCCCTTTTTGTTCAGGAATAGGCAAAGGATAAAGAGCAATCATAAAAGAATGTTGAAGCTTAAAGTGATAAGACATGAAAGCATATGGGCAACAAAAGTATAACTAATCCAAGATAGATACCAAAACGAAAGTATAAGCACAGAAGGACTAGAAAGCAAGGCAAAGATAAAACAAAATATCATATGTATATATATACTAGAAATATATGAAGAATGCACACGAACATATATATAGATATAAACACACAAATGACACACACAAAATATAATAGGAGTCTTTCACACTTGTATGGAAAAAAAGTGTCATATGGAAACGGAAGTGTTGGGGTGTGAACTAGTAATGATTAAATTTAGATCCAATCACTTAAAACATGTTCACGGAGTTCTCAATTGATTGAAAACTTCATCACATTTGAATATAACCTCATGTGAAAATATAGATTGAACTCAATGAACAAACATACACAATGCATACAAGCCTAGTATATTGATCATTGTACAAACCAATAGAGTCATGACATGAGATACGCAACTAGGATAAATGGACATTGTGCAAACCGTTGATATACCATCCAATTTACCTCAATAAGAATTTATGTTAATTTTGAATGAATATATCAATCAACCATAGGCCTTGGCAATTTGTTTTTCATTTTAATGCCATATTTTCTGTTTTTAGGCCTTTGGACCACGTATTTCGTTTAGGTCCATTCAAAACGATGGCTTACAATCGCAAAGAATCACTTAGTCCTTTCGGAGCCCTTCCCCATGCACATTTTTATTTATCATGTTTTCATTTTTCACACAAATCTCACGTGCAACGGATTTTGACATGCACTAGTCCTCCTGGGTCACAAATATGTAGATGACAAGATTGGTAGAAGAACACCTCACATAGCTCAAATATACATATGAAGTTAAAATTTCAAAAGAGCTCGTGCATGAGTGAATAGAGGCATATAAAAATAGAATCCATTTAACCAACACAAAATCCAACTACTCCATAAAAATATGGTAAAGAACATTTTAAGGATTGACAATCTAAACCAAAAGTTCTAGCCACATGGGAGCGTTAAAGGAGGGATTCAAACATAAGTATATGCCACTTAAAGTGTGTCAAACTAAAATACACACAAAATAAAATCTTTTTGAGTTTTTGACATTTATAACCAAAAATAAAAATATATACTCAAAAGACAAACAAAAATCATTTCTATTTTTCATGAAGCTTAAATTACTCAAAGGTAAAACACAAATGATAAACAAAAATCATTATTCTAGCATGTGATATGATATAAAGTAAGGACTAGAAAATGATTAAACAATCATACATTTAGCATGTGAATATAGCATGGAGTACAAAAGCTAAAGTATGCAAGCACTAACACATTCATCCTTTAGATTTAGCAAGGGAGGAAGTATGTGAAATTAAATGAGAATCAAAAACCCTATTTTGCAAGGCAACCAAGTCAGATTTCCTAACCCAAATTAATGAAGAAAGACTGTCTTGAGGTGTAAGAGTTCTAAATACATTGATTTCATTGCGTTGGGATTTTCTAGGAATTTGTTTAAGATCAAAACAAAATTTCTTAAGATGACATTTTCTACCACAATGTGTACAAGTAAAAACATGTCGAAAAGATTTACCTAAGGAGTGATCTCGAAATGCTTTCCTAGTAAATTCTCCTAAAACGTTGGTCTTGGCTTTATGAGTAGATTCATTACAAGTATTGAAGCCTAAACCACACATGTAATTTTTAATTTGGACCGTTCCTAAGATTTTATCTAATTTTTTCGAACGACACTCCAAATCAAATTTGACATTACTAGAGTCTTTTAATTTATTTTGCAATTCTAAAATATTTGACTCTAATAAAACATTTCTCTCTTCAAAAGCAAGAAGCTCCTTTTTCAAGGATTCCATTAAACCCCTAAGGCTATCTTTCTCGCCTTCTATATATTCAAGCTTCTCTAGAAGATCTTTCTCTCGTGTCCTAAGGTCTTGAACCAACATACTATTATCAACGACCTTGACACGTTCTATCAAACAAAATTCTAACTTCAAATTAGTTCTTATCAATTTAATAGATTCTTTATAATGTTCTTGAAAAGCATTTTGAAGTTCACTCACATTAACCTCTTCTTCATTTTCACTCTCTCTTTCTTCTCCACTCTCACTATCATAAAAAATAAGAGAATCATAAACAATGACCTTGGAAGTGTAATGTGTTAACATTTCATCAGTCGATGAGTTCTCACTATCACTCACATGACTAGCCATAAAAGCCACAAAATTGGGCTTAGTGGGGGGAATCGGGTCCCTCTTCCTTATCACTATCACTAAGGGTCGCATTATATGCAAGGGGTCATTTACCCTCTTTCCTTAGTTTAGTGGGGCATTCAGAAGCCCTATGGACATAACCCTCACAACCAAAACACCTATTAGACTTATCCCTATTTAGTTGTTCATTAATAGGTTTAGGGATCTTCTCGACTTTGTCATGCTTAGAAGTTTCAAATTTCTTAAAATCATTTTTAAATTTATCTTTGTTAAATTGAAGAAATTTTCTAAATTTCCGAGCAAACAAGGCCATGTCTTCTGAGTCACTATCACTCTCGCTCTCTACTACTTGTTTGACCTCTTTTCGGGCTTTTAAAGCAACGCCCTTTTCTATTTTATTTTCAGTTTTAGAGGGAAACAAGTCTAGTTCATAAGTTTGTAAATCACCTACAAGCTCTTCTAATTTCGTAGAGGCTAAAGTTGGTAAAGAATTTAACACGGTCAGTTTTGGTATAAATCTATCGGGTAGGAACCTTAAAATTTTCTTTACAACTCGATTGTTAGGTATTTTCTCTCCCAAATTAAAAGATAAATTGACAATATCGGAAAGTCTAGCATAAAATTCAACAAAAGTTTCATTATTGTTCATTTTGATAGTTTCAAATTGAGTGGTGAGGTTTTGGAGTTTCGAAGCTTTAACGACACTAGTTCCTTCATGAATTAGTTGTAAAATATCCCAAGCTTCTTTAGCGGTTTCACACGTCATAATACGTCGGAATTCATCTGATGTGACAGCGCTAAACAAGGCATTCAAACCACGAGAATTAAAATTAGAAAGTTTAAACTCATTCTCAGTCCATCTATCGGCCGGTTTGGGAACACGTTCATTTTCAACTAAGTGAGTTGGTGGGGACCACCCGTTAACAACAAACATCCAAACTCTCTCGTCGATAGATTTTAGTGCCGATTTTATTCTCGCTTTCCAATACGCATAGTTAGAACCATCGAGAATAGGAAATTTTGAAAATGGAGAAAATTCCATTTTAGCCAAAAATTATTTGAAGGATCTTTAACGAAATAATTTATCGTTTTGGCTTTGATACCAATTTGAAGAAGGATAGGCCCCCGATTTTAATTTTCTCAATTAAAATATTATTTCCTTTTATATATATATATATATATCAAGATGCGGAAGCGTAAAGAAGTGTGATGGTTCACAAACAAACGAATTACCAAATTTTAATTTTCTTAAACAAATTAAAATTAAACTGAGTGAAATTAAATTAACACATTAAAATCATTTTCACTTAAACCAAGTTAAATCATTCAAGTCCTAGAATTTGCCTAAGTCATATGCAAAATTTTATCAAATTAGGCCAAACCAATTTTAACAATTAAATTGAATGACTTGAATTAATTAACTACACATTACCCAAATTAAACACGTAGAGATTAAATTAAACCAATTTTTATCTTTTTACCTAAGCATGTGTTCTAGGTGATTTTGCAAAAGATAAAATAAACAATTAATCCACTACGCCACGATGTACGAGGAAAAACCCAAGACGGAAAACAACATCGGATGGCCCTAGCCTCAAATCCACTAAGTATGGAATTTACAAATACAAGACAGAAAGGCTTACAACACACGACTCAATCCCTTTCAATCCCCGACGCTTCTTCTTGTAGATATCTCTTCCTAGCGGATAACCACGGAGCTCCACCGCGGTCTCGGTGTCCACCGATCGGACTTTGTATGGTCACCTTCCCCCGAACAAGGAGCCTTTCTCCAAGTGGGTAATGCCGCAACAAACAACTTCTTCTTTCTTTGATGGATGTAGAATCAAACCCAAAACTTCTCTTTGAACGGACGAGATGAACTCGGTACCAAAACTCCAAGCAAGATTTATATATATTGAAACTTGGATAAACAAACAATTGGGTATAAACTAGAGTGGTGTATATTTTTCTCTATGGAAAATTCTCACTCAAAATATGAACATTTTCCTTAAACAATTTAGCTCTCAAACTCTCTTTAAGAGATGAAATCGAATGAAAATGTTATTCCCGCACATAATAAAGTCTGAGAAAAGTTGGTTAAGAAATAAGTGGGGAAGTGGGAGAAAAACTGCTTAAAACTGTTCCCGCCTGGCATCTCGTTTGAACGACATTTCATTCGAATGAGTTTTCTAATGAAGTTCCAGTATGTACTCGTTAGAAATCTGATTAGAACGACAATCTTGTTCGAACGACATTTCGAACGAAGTTCCAGTATGCCATAATGGGAAGTCGTTGGCAATCTCGTTCGAACGACTTCTGGTTCGAACGACAATCTCGTTCGAACGACATATCGAACGCACTTCCAGAAAGTTTGGAAAATTCGATTTTTCCCCAGAAAACTTTATAAACTTATTTTAAAGTTTTAATTAATTCTTTCTGAAAATATAACACAGTTTTAATTAAACCTAACACCCAATTAAACTTGTTCGAAGCTCCTATATATATAATATTGCATTCATACCTTGGGAGCATGGAACCATAGTTGATGACGTAGAAACGAGGCACACAAACCGACATATTGATGAAGCTTTATACTCTTTGCCGCTACGTCTTCAACAAGCTCTTCATACGGTTGAGAATATTACACTTAAATACAATCCTATGAATAAATGTTTTTTTCCGGAATTGAGCCAAAATAATATATGGACTCAATTGGAAATTTGTGTCCTTACACCAGTTATCTTGTTCTCATTTATGCACTCATTTATGTTTTTCAAAGATTACGTTACAGTTGATTCGATTTTAAAATTCAACGTTGATTTTTTTGCAATTATAATAAATTTAATCTGATTTCGTTGAACCTGTTCTGTTATAGCATACACTATGACCAGGGAATAGTCTACCGTTATACCCACGCCAATATTATTTGGCCTGTAGGACTCAAGGTATTCAGTTCAAATAAACGGGGCCTATTTAGGGGTGTATGCGACGAGATATTGGGTATACAATTTACAACATTGAGGTATATATGATGCGTAGCCATTAATATAGCATTTTCGTTGTGTTAGATTAATATATTTATATGTTAAACTAATGTCTAATCACAGGCCAACGTTTGATAATTATTTGGTATAAAAAAATATATTTGTGGTGCCGCTGCTTGGATAAGCTTTATTCTTTTGGAGAATCGGTGGGAGTAGTAAGATTTTAGACTTTGGCTCGATGAAAAGTTTTGGGCTTACTCGGCTCACAAACAATTTCCTGATAATAATTTTGAAACGCATGTTTTTACGTTTTGTAATGTTCATTATGCCATTTCATTTACAATTTTTTTACATATGACCATATTACCTTAATCAACAATTGTGTTGGATTACAAACTAGGCTTTTGAAATATAAACATTATAAGTTGCCTACTTGGTACCCTAAATGGCAGCCGAGGTAAATGAAATAGAGAAATATGTACAAATTATTGTAATATATATATGGGGGTATTCCCCCAAAATTTAGCCAGTGTTTTCTTACCCTCACGGCAAAAGTCAAATTTCTGTCATGGGGAGTGTTCCCTTTTTGGTGTTTTTTAGTTGGGCAGAGATCCGTCTAGAAGTGTTGAATTCTGTGAAATTTATGCCTTTAGTTTGGTAGATCTTCTTCTAGAAATGTTTGGTTTTGCATAATTTCTATCGCAGTCTGACTCTATTTTGGACTCGAAAGAGACTTTGAGGAAGTATGAGCTTTCCTTTTGAGGGGAAAGCGACATTTTTGAAGTACGAGCTTCCTCGGGACTAAAAAGTGAGAAAACCGAATCGTGATCAGGTTTTGGGATCCTTGAAAATGGGATATGGGGACCTTTATTTATAGGGATTTGGACCATCCCTTTTATCGATTGGAAGAAAAATGAGAACAATTTGTTTTTGATAAGGATGCCTCGTGGACGGCTCGAAAACGTTTCCATTATAGTCTTTCTAACTATTGGTTAAAAGATGAGGTCCGTTTGTTTTGTATAGGGCTTCCATGTGGACGGCTAAGAAAAAGTCTATTCGATAGTCCTTATACCAATCAATGGAAGGACCTCAGAGACTTTTTCCTATCACAGAATATTCCAGATAAATATTTGGGTATTTTTATAATTATTTTGTCTTTTTAATTTTGACCCTAGCATTTTTTGTATAACAAGTTTTTGTTCCTTTTGGTATCTATTCTTGGTGGTTTTACCTTCGAGACTTCGACGAGGTCGGGTCTGAAAAACGCCCCGAAGACTAAACAAAAATATCAATTATATGTATACATAATATATACCTAATGGACTCAAGTACACATATATAGATATAAACACACAAATGACACAAACTAAGACAAGCTTTTCTCACTCGTATGGAAACAATGTGTCATATGGAAACGGAAGTGTTGGGGTGTGAACAAGTAACAATTAAATTTAGACCAAATCACTTAAAACATGTTCACGGATTTTTTAATTGATTACAAACTTCATCACATTTGAATATAACCTCTTGTGACAATTTAGATTGAACTCAATGAACAAACAGACACAATGCATACAAGCCTAGCATGTTGATGATTCTACAAACCAATAGAGTCATGACATTGAAAGCTCAACTAGGATAAACGGACATTGTGTAAACCGTTGATATATCATCCAATCTCCATCAATACGCATATATATTATTAATTTTTAATGAATATACCAATCAAACATAGGCCTTGGAAATTATTTTCTTTTTAATGCCATATTTTCTCTTAGGCTTTGGACTACGTATTTCTTTTAGGTCCAAATAATCGATGGCTTACTATTCGCAAAGGAAACTAAGTCCTTTAGGAGCCCTTACCCTTCCCATTTCCCATTTCCCATTTCCCATTTATATTTATCATGTTTTATGTTCACACAAATCTCACGTGCAATGGTTTTTGACATGCACTAGTCCTCCTAGTTCATAATTATGTAGATGACAATATTGGTAGGAAAGCACCTCACAAAGCTCAAATATAACATATGAAGTTAAATTTCAAAAGAGCTTGTGCACGTGTAAATTGAGGCATATAAAAATAGAATCCATTATATCAACACAAAATCCAACTACTCAATGTAGGCTTGATAAAGAACATAATAAGGATTGACAATCTAAACCAAAAGTTCTAGCCACATGGGAGTGTAAAAGATGGGATTCAAACACAAGTATATGCCACATAAAGTGTGTCAAACTAAAATACACAAAAACTATTTTTTGAGTTTTTGAAATTTTTAACCAAAAATAAAAATATATACTCAAACGACACACAAAATTCATTTGTATTTTTCATTAAGCCTAAATTACTAAACAACTAAAACACAAATGATAAACCAAAAATCTTTGTGTATTTTTTCATTTAATGCAAACAAAAATGAAGGGAATATAACACAAAAGATAAACAACAATCATAATTCTAGCATGTGATAAAGCATGGAGTATAGACTAGAAAATGATTAAACAAGCATACATTTAGCATGAAAATATAACATGAAGTACAAAAGCTAAAAGATGCAAACACTAACACATTCATCCTTTAGATTTAGCAAGGGAGGAAGCATGTGAAAGGAAATCAGAATCAAACATCCTATTTTGCAAGGCAACCAAGTCGTATTTCCTAACCCAAATTAATGAAGCATGACCATTGTTGATACCAAATTTAATCTGCTGACATGAACCAATCACATGAAGACACGTGTTAATTTACATGGTAAATACGAATACTCCAGACGAACAAATCAAGACCACCGAGCAAATCAAGCTCTCTGAGCAACTAATGAGTACCGAGCAAATCAATTGTGATAAGCAACTCAAGCTCTCCGAGCAACTCAAGCGTGTCGAGCAGCTTAGGCGGTCCGAGCAGCTTAAGCAGTCCGAGCTACATAAGTGTACAGCGTATCCAAATCAAGAGAATCCAGGATATAATTGCGCATTAAATGCTCATTAATATAGTACAGATGTACATGTCTACTTGGTAACAGTGCATTGTCCTTTCATTTCTACATCCTCAAGGCTATAAATGCATTATAACCTCCTCAGTAGAGGACTCAGAATTTCTTGGTAAATCCTTTATCGAGAATTCTGCAAACAGTCAGCAATAAAAATCTTTTGTCTTATATTTATATATTCATTTTTATCTGCGATTAAATAATTAGATCAAATCTAGTTTTTTACATCAACAGACTGACGCCGTCTGTGGGAAACGACTGTAATTATCGTTTTTCACCAAAACAATTCATCACCAATGGCTGATAATCCTCAATCTAGTAATCGAAACGCTAGAAACCCCCTAAATCCATCTGCTCCCCCAAATGTTCAAGATCTTGCTGGTATAATGGCTAATCTAGCTCAAGGCCAGACAACCATGCAAGAAACTATGTGACAACTCATACGAACTGTCCAGGGTAGAGTATCTACTCATTCAGGACAACGAAGGGTTTAAAGAAACACCCGTTTACCTTCTTCGCGTACTAGGCAAATGTTATTCCCAGAGTAATCTCAATCCAGACGTACCGATTCATATCGCACTGTGAGATCTAATGTTTTTTCTTATCAACCTGGTTAAACTTCATCAGTACGAGCTACAAATACTCAATAAAACATCACTCTCTTTCCAGAAAGGACTAGTGCATTGGAGAGGTTAAGAAGGGTCTCTCCTTTTGATCATTTGGGCCCTAGGAGGAATAAAAGTCCTCATAGGATTGTGCTGAGAAACTTTTAAAGACCATCCAATCTAAGGGAGGGTTCTTCCCAATCGCGACCAACTTCTCGTAATGAAAGATCCCAGGAAGCAAATTCAACACGATCAGTTGCTCGAACCAACAGGCCCGAGGAGGGAAATGATGCATGGAAAGGCTCTATTCAAAGGTTGGAGGATAGACTAGGGGAAATGGCTAAGGCCAAGAATCCTCTACAAAGAACTTTTGTCCAAGGGACACCTTTTATCCAGGCAATTGTGGATTTTCCCACACCATCAAAGTTCAAAGCACCTGTTGTGACTCCTAAATATGATGGAAAAACTGACCCTGTCCTTCATATAGAACAATATCAAGCTGCTGCTGATATCTATGCCGTGCCTGATTAGATGAGATGCAGGGCATTTTTAAGAACTCTTACCGGATCTTCTCAAATATGGTACAATAATCTTCCTCGAGGGAAGATTTCAACTTTCTTTCAACTGGCCGAGCTCTTTATTGGAAATTTCTATTTTGGAGCAAAACTAGTTAAACGAGTAGCACACTTGTTAAGTGTAAGATAAAAAGCAGGTGAGAGAACCAGGGATTATATAACTCGTTTCAATAACGAGAAGCTTGAAGTTATTGATTACGAGGAAAAGACAGCAATTACTGCTCTAATAAGCGGACTGTTGTCAGATAAATTATACTACACTCTAGCAAAAGATCCGCCTAGAACCATCGCAGAACTAATGGCAAAGGCACGAAGATTATGAACGCCGAGGAGGCAATGGCTGCGAAGAAGAATATGGATACCAAAGAGACCAAGGTGGAGGTTGATAAGGCTAAAAAAAGAGAGCATAAGAATAATGGTGGTAACAAGCAGTCAAAAGAAAAGCCAACATGGGAACTGTTGAAGAAATTTGGAAATTATACTCCTTTTAAAGTAGACATAAACCACGTTCTGGAAGAAATCAAGAACATCGAGGAGCTAAACTGGCCAGATAAAATGAAGACAGATCCCAAAAAGAGGAATAAGACCAAATATTGCGAGTTCCATAAAGACCATGGCCACACGACCAAAAATTGCATAGCTCTTCAAAATGAAATTGAAGCACTCATCAGACGAGGAAAGCTGGCCAAGTATGTTGATCGTCAAAATGATGTAAAGAGCAACGACCGAGAAAGACATAGGTCTAGATCTCCTCGTCGAGCAAAATAAGATAAGAAGAGAAGTCACGAAGAGGATCTGAATGATGACCAAGACTACCCCGATCTCCCCAAAAGACCAAAACATCCAGAATGTGAGGTATTTTCTATCCATTTTGGATCATTTGAATGTAATGTCATTACAGGTGGAGATGCAGGAGGTGGAGATATGACTACTGAGAGAAAAGCCTACCTAAATGAGGCTCAGGCTTGCTCGTATATTTAGCAGATAAATCTGGCTGAAGATGATCTCCCGAGGAAGGTGAATAAGGATAAGCTGGTCATTGGTTTCTCTAAGAATGACTTGGCAGGTGTACTATATCCTCATGATGATCCATTGGTGATCAAGATGAGAATGAGGGAAGTGGTGATTTCATGAGTACTGGTGGATAATGGTAGCTCGACAGATATCATGTTCTATCCATGCTTTGACAATTTAAATCTAAAGCTAGCCCAGTTGGAGCCATATCATAGGCCCCTCCTTGGTTTTACTGGCAAGAAGGTTTTTCCACTTGGGATGATCAAGTTGGATATGCTTATCGGTAAATGGCCTGCTTGTCGAACAGAAAGAGTACGCTTTTTTATAATAGATAAAAATGCCCAATCAGCTTACAATATCATTATGGGAAGAGTAGGTCTAAAGAAATTTGAAGCAGTACCATCTACTGTGCAGTAATGTCTAAAATTCCCAACCAATTTTGGGGTGGGAGTTGTGAAAGGCGACCAGAAAGTAGCTCGGGAATGCTATTATTCATCTGCTGAGCAAGAAGAGTATGAAGAATTTAGAAAGAAGATTATTACCTACCAAATAGAAGATGTGAAAATTGAAACATTAGACCCTAGAGATGAGTCCCAACTCGTGAAAGGGCAGGTTATGGAGGCTACTGAGAATGTCATTCTGGATGACGAGTATCCAGAACGAACAACTCAAATTGGTGCATCCTTGGATGAATCAATAAAACAAGAATTGATAACATTCCTAAGGCGAAGAAAGCTGACTTTTGTGTGGAGTCATGAAGACATGCCAGGAATAGATCCGAATTTCTTGTCTCACGAGCTCAATGTGAATAAGGAAATCAAGCCAGTAAAGCAGCGAAGAAGAGTGTTCAACCCTGAGAAAAATCAAGCTATACAGGAGGAAGTAGAGAAGCTACAAAAATCCTCTTTTATTGAGGATGTTAAATATCCTGGCTGGCTAGCAAATGTGGTAATGGTAAAGAAGAAAAATAACAAGTGGAGGATGTGTATAGACTTTACCGACCTTAACAGGGCATGCCCAAAGGATCATTTTCCTTTTCCCCGAATTGATCAACTGGTGGATGCTACCTCGGGGCACGAACTATTAAGTTTCATGGATGCTTATTCTGGTTATAACCAGATTAAAATGATGCCTGAAGATACGGAGAGTACCACATTTATTATCCCAAGGGGAACTTATTGTTATAATGTTATGCCTTTTGGACTTAAAAATGCAGGTGCTACCTATCAGCGGTTGATGAACAAGGTGTTTGCACAGCAAATCGGTCATAACATGGAGGTTTATGTTGACGATATGCTAACGAAGAGCAAGAAAGCTGCTGATCATCTAGTTGACTTAGGCCAGACCTTTGATTAACTAGAGAAATATCAAATGAAGCTGAATCCCACCAAGTGCATATTCGGAGTACGAGAAAGCATGTTCCTCGGATATATCGTAAATCAATGAGGAATTGAGGCGAACCCTGAAAAGATCAAGGCTTTATTGGAGCTATGATCCCCAACGACGAAGAAGGAAGTACAAAGCCTCACAGGGCGAGTTGCAGCACTTAACAGATTTGTGTCACGAGCAACTGATTGATGCCTCCCGTTCTTCAAAACACTCCGAAAGACTTTTAAGTGGAACGACGAATGTGAGAAGGCTTTTCAACAATTAAAGAAATACCTGGGAGCACCTCCATTGTTATCCAGGCCAGTGATGGTAGAAAGACTATACTTGTATCTGGCAGTCTCAGAAAATGCAGTAAGCTCGGTGCTGATAAGAGTCGAGAATGGAGTGAAAAAACCAATCTATTACACTAGCAAGGCCTTTCGAGGAGCAGAGATCAGATATCCAAGGCTAGAAAAGTTAGCACTGGCATTGATCAAAGCAAATAGAAGAATGAGGCCATACTTCTAAGCTCATACTATAGTTGTGTATACAGATATGCCATTAAGGCAAGCTCTGCACAAACCAGAGAAATCAGGAAGATTGATGTATTGGGCTGTAGAATTGGGTGAATACGATATAATTTATGAGCCTAGGTCGTCACTTAAAGGACAAGCAGTGGCAGATTTTATCATAGAATTCACCTATCCAGATACCTCCGAAGAGCAGAAGTTGAATACCGACCAGCCTGTGGTTGTTTTGGGATCATCAAACTTAAACTCCGACCAACCTCAGTCGGTAGACGAGTAAGAGAAGATGGTCGACGAGCAGCAAGAAGTGCTGGAGGAGGATATAAGGAAACATCAAATATTCCACTGAGGAACCCTATCTGACCAAGAGTGTGATAATTAGATACCTGTATGGAATTTGTATGCATATGGTTCTTCGTGCACTACAGGCAGTGGAGCAGGGATTGTTTTAAACAGCCCAGATGAGATCGATGTGGAATATGCTCTGTGCTTTCAATTTAAAGATTCTAACAATGAAGCTGAATATGAAGCAATGATTGTTGGTCTTAGTTTGGCGAAAACCGTAAAGACTGAGCAGGTTGTCGTATGCAGTGACTCACAATTGATCGTAAATCAAATGCTGGGGGTATACGCAGCCAAAGGAGAATTAATGATAAAGTATCATGCAAAAGAAATGGAGATTGTATCAAGCCTGATCGCAGTATAGTTAATTAGAATACCTAGATTGGAGAATGCAAGAGCAGATGCCTTAGCTTGGTTAGCTTCAGCAACACGCACTGAGCTAAGAAGAACAATCCCAAAAGAAGTCTTGGCTAGTTGGTGCATAGACGAAGATCTGATATTGAATTTTATTACCCTTGATTTAGGACCATCTTGAATGGATCCCTTCAGGGCATATATTGAAGAAGGGGCTTTGCCAACTGATAAACTCACAGCCAAGAAACTGAAGTTTAAAGCTGCTCGTTATGTATTGACTAATGGTATTTTATATAGACGAGGAATTATAGCAGGTTTGCAAAGATGTGTGCATCCCTCTGAGGTGAAAGATTTGATTGAAGAGGTCCATGAAGGGTCATGTGGAGCCCATGTAGCAGGTCGGACGCTTTTACAAAGAATAATGATGAAGGGATATTATTAGCCAACGATGAGGGATGATTGTATTGCCTATGCCAAAAAATGTGACAAATGTTAACGCTTCTCTTCTATCCGAAGAACTCCCCAAGCATTGTTAACACCCATTACTCCCCCTTGGCTATTTGATATGTGGGGAATAGACTTGGTCGAGCCACTTCCAACGACCAGGGGAAGATTTAAATATCTCGTGGTCGCGGTTGATTACTTTACTAAGTGGGTGGAAGCTGAGTCTCTTATTGATATGACATATGACAAGGTGTATCAATTTATTTGGAAGAATATCATTTGTAGATATGGTATTCCCCATGCATTCATTACTGATCATGGAACCCAATTTGACAACGAGGAGTTTTCTGCGTATTGTCATCAGTCAAAGATAATGAAAACCCACTCTGTACCAGGCCATACCCAGAGCAATGGACAAACTGAGGTGACAAACAGAACGCTGCTGAATGGTTTGGAAAAATGACTGGACGATGCAAAGGCAAATTGGATTAACGAGCTACATTCTGTGCTGTGGGCTTATCGTACAACACCACGAGTAGCAACAGGAGAATCTCCATACATGCTAGCATTTGGAAGTGAAGTGGTCATACCAGCTGAATTGGGTTTGCCCACGCACAAAATACTGAATTTCAATTCTCCTATCAGTGACTTGATGAGAAGATTAGACTTGGATATGCTCGAGGAAGTTAGGGAAAAAGCAACAATCAAGAATGCTGCATACCAACAACGAACAACTCTGTTCTACAATAAGAGGGTAAAGAAGTGTGATTTGAAAGAAGGGGACTATGTGCTAAAGAAAGTAATTCAAAAGCACAACAAACTGGAAGCTAACTGGCATGGACCCTACAGAGTAACATAAGTTGTTCGACCGGGGACATATAGGATTGAAACCTTAGAAGGAGAAGAGTTTAAGAATGCATGGAACGCAGAGCATCTGCACAAATATTATCAGTAGTTAAGATCCCTATGTAATGCAGTTTTCTTCAATATGAATAAAGTTTTGGATGTTTTACCCAATTCTCTCCTTTTGTTGAAATTTTTTGGAGTACTAGTGCTACACACTACGCATCAAGTTCAGAATAATCACGCATCAAGTTCGGATAAAAAAACCACCAACTCCGGTTGGTCGGGAATTAAAACCCACCAACTCCAGTTGGTCGAGAATTAAAATCCACCAACTCCGGTTGGTCGGGATTAAAATCCACCAACTGCGGTTGGTCGGGAATAAAAATCCACCAACTCCAGTTGGTCGGGAATTAAAATCCACCAACTTCGGTTGGTCGGGAATAAAAATCCCCCAACTCCGGTTGGTCGGGAATAAAAATACCCCAACTCCGGTTGGTCGAGAATTAAAATCCCCCAACTCCGATTGGTCGGGAATAAAAATCCACCAACTCCGATTGGTTGGGAATAAAAATCCACCAACTCCGATTGGTCGGTAAGACAATTTCAATCATTTTCGGTTGTTTAAATTAAGCAATACCATGGAATGTAAGTTGTTCTATTGTGTAGTATTAAAAAAAATCACTACAATGAGATAAGTATGTCATAAACATATATATACTTACCAACCAACAAGCAAAGACATTCTGCAAATTATTTAGAAGAAAATGAAATGACAAAAGATCAAAACTTTTCATTCAAATCAAATAGGATTACATATGCTGAAAAAAGAAAAACCATTACATGAAAATCGTATTCTACTAGTTTCTTTCCCTCTGCCTTTGAAACAGGTTCTACTCTAGCAGGAGGATCATCTAAGGCATAAGGGGAATTTATGAAGTTCAGATCTCGAAGCATCCTTACATTCATCACAGATGGCCGATCAAGCAAGTGCTCCGGGCGAGATATCTCAAAATTAGAATGAAGACTGTAGTCGCCGAGATACTTGAAGATTAAGCACTGAGGAATTGTCCGAGCAAGAATCCAGCTCATATCAAGTTTAAAAGTTGGCAAGGGCAACTCGAGCAATCCAGGGTCATAGTAATCCCATAGATAATGACCCTGCTCCAACTTTAACACCCCCAGTGCATTCATCCATCCTTGCTTGTAACCCTCGTTATTTGAATTCTGGATCCGATCATCGAGATGATAAAGGGCTTCATTATATCCTGCCATCCAAAACTCTCTGGGATGTTTGTGAAACTCGTAAGTTAACCTCTCCAGTTGCTCATGGAGGTTCTTCACTAGAAGTTATTTATTCTCGAAGGCAGAGTTTTGTGTGGAAAGTTGCTCGCTGAGGTTCAGAATCTTCTTGGACATCTCTGACAAAGCCTGATTCTTTGCCACCAACTGGAATGATTGATTCTCTAAGGTTGCCTGCGTTCTAGCTTCTTCAACAGTAACCCGAGCATCCCTTGCTCGTCCCCGAGAATCTCTTGCTCGTCCACGAGCAGAAGTAGAGGGTCCAATCCTCTTTAAGGTTTCCAATTCATCTCTCAAATTAGCATTTTCGACCTCCAAGAAAGAGAAACCTTCGTCATTGACAGGGAACAAGGCTCCCGGGGTAGATGCTGTAGATTTCAATTGGATATCTATCCTCGCAAAACATTATTTTCCTGCTCCAGCAGTTTCACGATTTGCCTATGCTCCTCGACCTCAACCCTTAGAATTTTCTCCTTTTTATCGTAAGCAGCGATGAACTTATCATAACCTTTGTCAGCATTTAGTTGCTGATATTTTTTCTCATACCCCTGATACAAAAGGGTAAAAGATTCCTTATATTGTTGTTGGAGTTCCGCGATGGTACCTTGGAGATCTTCGATCATCTCGTAATATGCTACATTGTTGGCAACTGCACGGTCGAGAAAGCACTTCAAATATTGGTAGGCTTCAATTGCGCGTTCAGAAGTATCTGGACTAAGGATGCCAATGATTTGAACTTCATTCAGGTCAGCATGGCCAGCCTTGAAGTAGTCATTGCATTTTTTCATCAGTTCAGTATCGTGAGCTGACAAGAGCTCCATTCTAGCCATAAACTAGTAAAGAAAAGAAATAGAAGAATTAATAAGAATGTAGACAGAGCAAGAAGAGGAAGAAGTCAAGTTAAACAACCAAAAGCTAGAATTTTCATTTCATCATAAAAGAAAATACAAAAGTTGAGGCTACATCCAATAAAGTGACAAAATAAACACCCAAACTACTCTACACCTTCTCTTTATTTCCTATAACTTCCTCAGGAGGTTTAGAGGAAGAGGCTGGTTACTCGGTGGACACGAGTAGATGCTCGGTAGGAGTAATAGTTGGTTGGGGTTGCTCGGAGCACGATTGAACAACTGGAATAGTAAAGGCCTGATCTCCAATTACTATGGATGATTCTTCTAAGTCAGTTTCGTCCTCTTATTCTTCTCCAGAAGAGGGAGGAGGGCCATGAGTTTGTTGCTGAAATAGGTTAAAATCTTTAGCAACTTTCAACTCTTGTAGGGCTGCCACCCATCCATCCCTAATGTATTTAAGGCTGGCATATTCCATTTGTGAGGACATGGAAGCCAAACACTTATTCCAGCCATTGTCCCAACCTACGATGAAGGTTTTTTTTGACAGTTTTCTTCCTTTTAACCTTCTCCGAGGAAGTCCTCTCAGTAAGAAGTTTCTCGGCAGCTTTCAGCTTCTCCTCCACCTCCTGCTTCTGGTGATCAACATCACGGAGTCTACCATCCTCCTCTTCAGTAGCTTTGAGTTTATTCTCAAGCTCTGCAGCATTCTTGAGTTTCTCCTCAAGCTCTTTGATATTCTTCTCAAACTCCCCCAATTTCTTCTCCAAACCCTTGGAGGCCTCCACAGCTCGATCTTTCTCTTGCTCAACAGACTTAATCTGCTTCTCCCAAAAAATTTTATTCTCCTCATACTTCTGATGAGATTCCTTCAAAAACTGGGTTAATCCAATAAAAGTTTCTTCTACACCTCCCGAGGAGATTGAAGCCCTGATAGCCTCATCCTTCTTCAGAATAGTGTTAAAATATGTTACCAGCTAGGAAAAGAAAATAACTGTAAGTCAGTACATGGACATAACATTGAAAAATGAAAGTTTATATTAGTGATACTTACTGAGGCAATATGTTGAGCAACCAAGGTAGTGACCCTGTCACGAGAAAGATTGTCTTCAATACCTTGGATTTCTGGGATAATCAAAGACTTCACCGAGCTCATAGCAGAGCTCGGAGGAAAAAAATTGGGAACACCACCTTCAATATTTAACGACTGAGAGACAGATTCTTCTGGTCTCTCAAAAGAACTTTTCCTTAATATCCTCGTAGGAGCAGGAACATTCTCAACCAAAGATGTTGTCTTGGTTGGTGATATAACAATGACCTCGCTTGGAGGAGAAATAACAACAGCCTTAGTCAGAGCCATAGGGGCTTTTCAACGATCTTTCTTGGAGCCACAGGGGGCTTCTCGCTAAACTTCTTGGTAGCATCAGAAGGGGGTACCTTTACAGTCTTTATCCCCTCTCCTGGGACATCTTTTTTACTTCTCTTTGTCTTAACAGAATCAAACTTGTCAATAAAGGCAGGAACTTTTATTCTCTTCATTACGTCATCAATAGGAATACTTGACTCAGAGGAAGAACCCTCCACACTAGACTTAGCAACTGGTATTTGGTCAAGATTAACCACCACTGGACGAGCAGTAAAGGATGAAGTATAACTCTTGTACTGCAACAAATAAGAGGTAGATCTAATGTGCTCCTCGGCCACAGTTTGGTGCAAACTCCAGATAAGTTTCAAATGCTTCAAATTAACCTCTGTCTCCTTTGGAGATTTTCTTTTGCTATCAACTACAAATAGTAAAAATTAAATGTCAGTAATACATTTTGTCAAACACCAAGAAAACAATATTTCAAAAAATAAAAACAATCTATTCCATTGCCATAAGGGGGACACCTGAGACCCTGATATACATCATCTCCATTTAATGGAGCATGTTGCCAATTTTTCATAACAACCCTATGCTCGAAGTAATTCCTGTTGGCATCTGGAGATTGACAACTTAAGACCTATTTAAAAACCTAGTTTTTAAATAAAAAGTACTATCACTGACAACCCATCTATAGCAAAACATAATTTTTGGAATTCCTAAATGGGTTCCATGAATTTGGTTTCACCTATGGACACCATTAACTATTCTCCAGGTATTGGGAGTTATTTTTGTAGGTACAACGTCAAAATATTGACAGAATTCTAAACATAGTGGGTTTGGAGGAAAAGAAAAGCCACATTCGGCCACAAAGAGACTGGGGAACCAATGTCCCTCAGCCAAAGAGAAATAGTCAGAAGGTTCAGAAAGTTCCTCCAAAATGACTCATGAAGAATTAAAAAGTCAGAACGAAATTTGTCAAGTGATTTAACAACATAAACCATGATGATCAAAGAAAAATAAAAGAGAAGGAAGAAGATCCTACAGCGGAAGAGTGAATCCGTTGACAACGAACAATGAAAGAAATGAACTTACAAGATGGAGAATAAACGAAAAGTTTGAAGACACATGTTTGAAAAGTAAAAGACGACAGGATTTTTTGCCGTGTTTAAATACTTTACCCCAGGAACATAAAAAGCAATGATTACCAAGACGGACGTTTACGTATCCGGCGGCTAAAAAGAAGAAAAGGGGCACAAAAAATGAAGCGGTTATGGAAATTCAAAATATTTAGGAGATCTGATACTGCACATTTAAAAAGAGGCTATATACAATGAATGCTTTCCTAAAAACCATACAAACCAAAAATCTAAGCAGCAGAATGTTCCATACTTTTCCACCAACATCAAACTATGAAACATTGGGGGCTTCTATTGATACTAAATTTAATCTGCTGACATGGACCAATCACATGAAGACACATGTCAAATTACATGGTAAATACGAATACTCCAGACGAACAAATCAAGACCACCGAGCAACTCAAGCTCTCCAAGAAACTAATGAGTACCGAGCAACTCAAGTGTGACAAGCAACTCAAGCTCTCCGAGAAATGCAAGAGTGTTGAGAAACTTAGGCGGTCCGAGCAGCTTGAGCGGTCCGAGCTACATAAGTGTACATCGTATCCAAATCAAGAGAATCCAGGTTATAATTGCGCATTAAATGCTCATTAATATAGTACAGATGTACATGTCTACTGGGTAACAACCCATTTTCCTTTCATTTGTACAGCCTCAAGGCTATAAATACATTGTAACCTCCTTATTAGCAGGGGACTCGGAATTTCTTGGTAAATCCGTTATCGAGAATTCTGCAAATAGTCAGCAATAACAAATATAGTGGACGTAGGCCATTCTTATATGGCTGAACCACTTTAAAAATCTTTTGTCTTATATTTATATATTCATTTTTATCTGTGATTAAATAATTAGATCAAATCTAGTTTTTTACATCAACAACCATCTTAGGGTGTAGAAATTTCCTTTTTAATTATGCGGAAGCGAAAGATGATGGTTCAAATAAAACAAATTAACAAATTTTAATTTACTTCTAAATTAAAATAACACAAAAGTGAAATAAGATAAAACACACACTTATGTCCATTTCACTTAAACCAAATTAATTAACCCAAGTCCTAGAAAATTTGCCTAAGTCATATTTCTCAATTTTAACAAATTAGGCCAAACCAAATTTTAACACATTAAATTAATGACTTGAATTAATTACACATAAACATTACCCAATTTAATTTCGCTCCAAATTAAACATGTAGTGATTAAATTATACCAATTTTATCTTTTTACCTAAGCATGCGTTTTAGGTGATTTTGCAAAAGATAAAATAAATAATTAATCCACTACTCCGCGATGTACGAGGAAAAACTCACAACGGGAAAAAACCTTGGACGACCCTAGCCTCAAATCCACTAAGTACGGAATTTACATTTACAAGACAGATGACTTACTTCATCAACTTTAACCCTCTCAAGCCTTGATGCGTCTTCTTGTAACCACCTCTGCCTAGCGGATAATCACGGAGCTCCACCGCGATCTCGGAACCACCGATCGGACAATAGGTACACCGTCAACCACACATGGTGCCTATCACCATGTGAGAAAGCCACAGCTAAAACAATTCTTCTTCTTTGAGGGATTAAGAAGATAACCCAAACTTCCCTTCAAACTATAGAGATAAACCGATGCCAAAATTCTCCAAGAAAAATATATGTATATATGAACTTGGAAGAAACAAATATGGGTGAAACTAAGTGTTTAAAGGATTTTTCTTTATAAAAATAAACACTCAAACTCATGAACTTTTACTTGGAAGAATCAAATCTCAAACCTCTCTATAGGAGTTAGAATATTTTGAAAACGTTAGGTTATGAACTTTGGTTCCCGCACTATAATAATCTGTCAAAAGTTAGTTGGGTAAGGAAGTGGGAAACATGGGTAAAAACTGCCATAAAATTTTCCCGCCTGAAATCTCGTTCGAACGAGATTTTCGTTCTAACGAAGTCTCGTTCGAACAAGGCTTCTAACGAAGTTCCAGTGTGAACTCGTTAGAAATCTCGTTCGAATATCCATCTCGTTCGAATGACATTTCGAACAAAGTTCCAGTGGCCAATTATGGGAACTCGTTGGCAGCTTTGTTCGAACGACATTCTCATTTGAACGACAATATCGAACGAGAAACTAGAAAGTTGTAAATTACGAATTTAGCCCATAAACTTTATATACTTTATATAGAAGTTTATTAAAATCTTCCTGACAAATAAACAACAGTTTTTTTAATTAAACCTACACCCATTATAAACCGTTCCAAGGTCCTATATATATATATATATATATATATATATATATATATATGTAATGCATTCATACCTTGGGAGCATGGAACCACTATTGATGACATAGAAACGAGGCACTTAAACTCGGCATTTTAATAAAACTTTATCCACTTGACCGCTATGTCTTCAACAAACATGTCATAGGCTTGAATGGATCAATATGAACTCTATCCTATGACACAAACGTTTTTATCTGGAATTGAGCCAAAACTACAAAGGACTCAATTGGAAATTTGTGTCCTTACAAATATCCCCCTTTGGCTATTCCGATACAAAGACCAAACGAAAAATCCTAAAGGGCCGTCAAGCTCTACTAGACTAATAAAAAGTCCCAACCAAAATAAAATACAATGCTTGACTCAAACAACCCAAAGGATCACAGTCTTTGCCGGTGAAAGTTGCCACTTATAATATAATTCCTGCACACTTAAGCAAACACATTACATGCATAGAGTATCAAAATATTTAATGCAAGTAGAGTAAGTACTCCCCCTAAATTAATTCTCCCCTTTATCAACTGTGATCTACCTCAGAAGGTCACGACTCCCCCTAAGTTAAATCTCCCCCAAAGTAAGTTATGATTACAATAGGATTATATACCATTTATCCCCCTATCATTCTCCCCCTTTTTGTTCAGGAATAGGCAAAATTTAAAGAACTAAAAACATTAAAGAATATAGGCAACAAAAGTCTTAACCAATCCAATAAATACTAATCAATACCAACTGAGATCCAAGAAACAGATACCAATATGATACATAAGTATTAAGCATGTGATATCAACAAAGAATGCAAAAGATGGATACCAATTATGAATTAAAGCATATATGGACTAGAAAGCAAGGCAAGTACACATATATAGATATAAACACACAAATGACACAAAATAAGATAAGCTTTTCTCACTCGTATGGCAACAATGTGTCATATGGAAACGAAAGTGTTGGGGGTGTGAACAAGTAACAGTTAAATTTTGACCCAATCACTTAAAACATGTTCATAGAGTTCTCAATTGATTGCAAACTTCATCACATTTGAATATAATCTCATGTGACAATTTAGATTGAACTCAATGAACAAACATACACAATGCATACAAGCCTAGCATGTTGATGATTCTGCAAACCAATAGAGTCATGACATTGAAAGCTCAACTAGGATAAACGGACATTGTGCAAACCGTTGATATATTATGCAATCTCCCTCAATAAGCATATATAGTATTAATTTTGAATGAATATACCAATCAAACATAGGCCTTGGCAATTATTTTCTTTTTAATGCCATATTTTCTTTTAGGACTTGGACCACGTATTTCTTTTAGGTCCAAACAATCGGTGGCTTACTATTCGCAAAGGAAACTAAGTCCTTTCGGAGCCCTTCCCCGTGCACATTTATATTTATCATGTTTTATGTTCACACAAATCTCACGTGCAACGGATTTTGACATGCACTAGTTTTCCTAGGTTACAAATATGTGGATGACAAGATTGGTTGGAGAACACCTCACAAAGCTTAAATATAACATATGAAGTTGAATTTCAAAAGAGCTCGTGCACGTGTGAATTGAGGCAAATAAAATAGAATCCATTATATCAACACAAAATCCAACTACTCCATGTAGGCATGGTAAAGAACATAATATGGATTGACAATCTAAACCAAAAGTTTTAGCCACATGGGAGCGTAAAAGATGGGATTCAAACACAAGTATATGCCACATAAAGTGTGTCAAACTAAAATACATAAAAAATCTTTTTGAGTTTTTGAAATTTTTAACCAAAAATAAAAATATATACTCAAACGACACACAAAAATCATTTGTATTTTTCATTAAGCCTAAATTACTAAACAACTAAAACACAAATGATAAACCAAAAATCTTTTTGTATTTTTTCATTTAATGCAAACAAAAATGAAGGGAATATAATAAAAAGATAACCAACAATCATATTTCTAGTATGTGATAAATCATGGAGTATAGACTAGAAAATGATTAAACAATCATACATTTAGCATGAAAATATAGCATGAAGTACAAAAGCTAAAAGATGAAAACACTAAGACATTCTACCTTTAGATTTAGAAAGGGAGGAAGCATGTGAAAGTAAATGTGAATCAAACGTCCTATTTTGCAAGGCAACCAAGTCGTATTTCCTAACCCAAATTAATGAAGAATGACCGTCTTGGGGTGTAGAAATTTCCTTTTTAATTATGCAGAAGCGAAAGATGATGGTTCAAATAAAATAAATTAACAATTTTAATTTACTTGTTTATTAAAATAACACAAAAGTGAAATAAGATAAAACACACACTTATGTCAATTTCACTTAAACCAAATTAATTAACCCAAGTCCTAAAAAATTTGCTTAAGTCATATTTCTCAATTTTAACAAATTAGGACAAACCAATTTTTAACACATTAAATTAATGACTTGAATTAATTACACATAAACCTTACCTAGTATTTAATTTCGCTCCAAATTAAACCAATTTTATCTTTTTACCTAAGCATGCGTTCTAGGTAATTTTGCAAAAGATAAAATAAATAATTAATCCACTATGCCGCGATGTACGAGGAAAAACCCACAACGAGAAAAAACCTCGGACGGCCCTAGCCTCAAATCCACTAAGTACGGAATTTGCATTTACAAGACAGATGACTTACTTCCTCAACTCAAACCCTATCAAGCCTTGACGCGTCTTCTTGTAACCACATCTGTCTAGCAGATAATCACGGAGCTCCATCGCGATCTCGGAACCACCGTTTGGACAATAGGTACACCGTCAACCACACATAGTGCCTATAACCATGTGAGAAAGCCACAGCTAAAACAATTCTTCTTCTTTGCGGGATTAAGAAGATAACCCAAACTTCCCTTCAAACGGTAGAGATAAACTGGTTCCAAAATGCTCCAAGCAAAGTATATGTATATATGAACTTGGAAGAAACAAATATGGGTGAAATTAAGTGTTTAAAGGAATTTTCTTTATAAAAATAAACACTCAAACTCATGAAATTTTTCTTGGAAGAATCAACTCTCAAACCACTCTATAGGAGTTAGAATATTATGAAAAAGTTAGGTTACGAACTTTGGTTCCCGCATTATAATAATCTGTCAACAGTTAGTTGGGTAAGGAAGTGGGAAACATGGGTAAAAACTGCCATAAAATTTTCCCCCCTGAAATCTCGTTCGAACGAGATTTTCGTTCTAACGAAGTCTCGTTCGAACGAGGCTTCTAACGAAGTTCCAGTGTGAACTCGTTAGAAATCTCGTTCGAATATCCATCTTGTTCGAACGACATTTCGAACGAAGTTCCAGTGGCAAATTATGGGAACTCGTTGGCAGCTTCGTTCGAACGACATTCTCGTTCGAACGACAATCTCGTTCGAACGATAATATCGAACGAGAAACCAGAAAGATGAAAATTACTAATTTAGCCCAGAAACTTTATATACTTTATATAGAAGTTTAATAAAATCTTTCTAAAAAATAAACAACAGGTTTTTTAATTAAACCTACACCCATTATAAATCGTCCCGAGCTCCTATAAATATATATGTAATGCATTCATACTTTGGGAGCATGGAACCACATTGATTACATTGAAACAATCCACTTAAACTCGTCATTTTGATGAAGCTTTATCCACTTGACCGCTATGTCTTCAACAAACACGTCTTAGACTTGAATGGATCAATATGAACTCTATCCTATGACTCAAACGTTTTTGTACAGAATTGAGCCAAAACTATAAAGTACTCAATTGGAAATTTGTGTCCTTATAGGGTCTATGATATTCATTAGGTAGGACAGATCAAACACACCCTCATTACAAATCGGTATGTACGTAAGAAAAACATTTGGCCCAATTCGCTCTAGGGTTAACGAAAGAACATATGGTTTAAACGTGGATTTAGCCTATTAGTAGAGGGTTTTCTCCTCTAAAACGTATTAAATGTAGGTTCGAGAGTCCATTTTTGGAAAGTTTCCCTTATCTTCTTTTCGCAACGAGTGTTCGCGGGTAAAAATTATAACGACCCGATAGGATTTATGGGTTACCCATGAGTCAACCTAGTGCGAACCAAGCATTAGTTGTGAAGTGCAATGAAACAACCTACATAATGTTGCTCGTCCAGTTTTATTTTAGTTAACATTTCACTTCTTTAGCATGTTATCCCAGTTTCAAGATAAACTAAGTGTGGGGCCCATGGGGAGCTCCCCGAGTCCAAGTAAACAGAATTATAAAATAAATAGGGTACAGTTAACTATATAACACCCTCAAAATACGAACCCGCACCCAACTTGCCATATCAAAACGAGGGTATGAGCCTATGCCCAGTCGGAATATACAAAGCAATACGGAAATGAATAGAAGAAAGAATACTCACATGCTAAAATCATATGCATGTGAAAATATATACGTATTTACACACATACACACACACACACACACACACACACACACACACACACACACACACATATATATATATATATATATATATATATATATATAATTATACCTTCGAAAAATACACATTCAAATGCATTAACCATTTTAGTTCCAAAACTTTACTCATCTAGATTAATTGACCTTAATCTTGTAAAGAATTCCTTTTATCATTTCTCACTTTTTTTAACACACTAGGTTCCACACTTAACACCACTACGCTTGATTTATTCCAAACCATTCTCTCACCAAAATCACCCCTTTATATTCATTTGACTATAATTTAATATATTATTGAAAAATGCCATTTTAACACACGCATACACCGTGTTAGAAAATACTTGTTAATCATTTGGAAACCTTTCAATACATACTTATGCAATTTATGGGTTTGATAACTTAGGTTCCTTAATCACCCATTTACCCACTATACTTTAGCCTGTTTACTTTCACTTATGGACATTAATAGATTTACGCAGTTACTTATCCATTTCACCTTTACTGGAACATTTAATTTATTCATTCAATTTAGGTTTTATTAACACATTTACCACACAATCCATTTCTTGACACATTCCTTATTCCTATGATCTTTTCTCGAAATTTTACCATTTACTGCATACTTACACGGGCTCCAAACCGACGGCTATACGCACTATATGCTCTGGCTAGTGATTTAGGGCTTTTCACCCAAGGGCTCCGGGACCATATTGCTTATTACCGGTTGCATTCGAGTCCTTATTAATGTGTTAACATTTTACTCATGTCCTCATTATTCCATTTCCTTAATTTTACCCAGTCGGAGACAAAACCTAGACTTAACCATCCGTTTTTCCATTAACACTTGGAAAATTGTTTCCTTTCTTCTTTAAGTCCCTATCCACACATACGCGATTTATACTAAAATCATTCACGCCTTAGAAATTAATTCATTTTCACACACATTAGTGTAAAAACATTCTTTAACACTTTTATTCCATAAAAATGTTCCACTTTAAGTAAATTACCAATTTACCCTATATTCACCAAACTTGCAATTCAGTTCCTTAACAAGTGTTATTTCTCGTAATGGTTATTAAGTTTCCACCTTTACATTCAAAACACTTTAGCCATTTTAACCCTTGTTTAATACCACACTTGTGCCAACTTCCACACTTGTTACTTTAACACCCTTAATACACAAATTTACACCCTTTTTACAAGACTACCTTTTTATTTCTTAGAAATTGCCATTTCTTCCATTTAGCACTAGTATTCTCATACTCTACATTAGTCAATATTTTGTTCCATAAAATATTCATCATTTTATTCCGAAATGTTCATTAGTAGTTTTACTAGGAAAACACACTAAGATAATATTATCAAACATTTTATTCCAAAAAATGTATATTATTTCTTTTTACTTGAAATACACCAAAATAACATTATTTCACATTTTTATTACCATAAAAATGTCCATTATCATCTTTTACTAGAAAATACACAACCAATATTTTCTTACATTTTTATTTCCATAAAAATATACATTTTTAGTTTTATTATAAATTATACAGAGATAATATTATCTTACATTTTTATTTCCATAGAAATGCGCCTATTTTCAGTTTTATTAAGAACAAATCATAATATAATCATAATCCAACTCTTAATTAGTAACAATAAGGCTACACTATTCATCAAATAGAGTCTCAATAAAATAAGGGTAGTTTACCCACCTAAATGACTCCAAAGATGGTGGTGGTAATCGTGAAGATGGGTGAATCCCCACCTCCAAAGGTGGCCCTAAAGGGACAAAAGCTCCACCAAACAAACCTCCATGGAGGATCCAACACACTCCAAGAAAAGCTCTATGAAAAACCCTCTTCAAATATCACTAATAACACAATCACCTTCTTCTAATAATACCTCCTCAGACATCTTAAAACCCCCAATAACTTTTACATTTTCATTGTTATACCATAGTAACGGGAAGGCTAAATATGTATGTGAGTATAAGCAATATCCAGTGCCAAATAAATAGCGATTGCAAAAGGAGTTTCCTCCATGGAGCCAAAGCTAGATAGAGAATTTGAGTCTTATGAACAGATTCAGTGTGTATCCCCACACCCTATTCTCTCCTTTATCTTATACCCAAAGCAATAACCTTTAAGGCTTAAAAAAAGAACGATCCTTATCCCAAATATTTTACATATCTGGTGTTAGAGACCCTACGATTGACAACACAAATGATCTAGTAGTTGGCTCGAAGACAGAATAAGGCATGCCAGATCTCTCTCTTTCTCTGATTTAATATCTGTCTAGGCCTTCTAATTATTGTGTGGAGTAGACACACATATATTAAGTCATCGAAGGATGGCTCATCAGCAGACCGGGCGCCAGACATTTCTTGCGTCATTCGAGCGATGTCCGATGTTGTTCAAATGACCTCCGGTGTCATTCGAGAGACATCCTTCATCGCTCAAGCTACGAAATCATGACAAGGGGGCCTACGTTACCACGTTAAATGGATTTACCTTACTCAACTTCTGTTATCATAGGGTCGCCTGTTTGTGCAACCAAGTAACATCTCACATTTCTTAATTTATATTAAACCTCTCTCTCTTATTTTCGCAAATGTACCAATAATTTCCAACATTATAAAAAGGCACATTTAATTTTATTTAATCAAAACCACTATTCCAGCGCCCCTATAAATATAAAATGCATTAATTCTCTCTACTATAATTTATTTCTCCTTATGCATAATCCATACCCATAATTTAATTAATTTATGGGGCGGGGTATTACAAACTTCCCTCCTTAGGGAATTTCATCCTCGAAATTCTTGGTTCATCAAAATCTATAGTCAAGTTACCTATGATTAGTTTCGAGCATACCTTGAATGTCTATGCTAGCAAAACCATTATATGGTCAATATTCGCCAAATATCGCAATCTCAACAATGAATTTACTAACCATGGATCATCCTATGTTATGATTAGCAATTTATGTTCCTCAAACAACCTTGGATCATGCCTAATCGGGGAGGGTACAACCTCACCACTTATCGTTACACATTTCAATTCTTCCTAAGACAATCGCCTTATCACATAGTTCTACCTGATCGATATCTCCTGTGAGATACCTATGTCGACCTACGGTCACCCTGGGTACCACTACACGAGCATATACAAGTCATTATCTCCTAAATTTCCAAAGTTCCAAACCAGGTATAACACTCCTGTTTAATGTCTTATCAGACCCCAATGTCCATAATACTCTTGAGTTACAACCTCGGGATACAAGACCAAGTCGTAACTATTTATCTCGTCTAACTAACAACATGTTAACCTAAAGCAAACAAGTAACAAATGTAAACTAGATGTCAGAGCGCGAGAACATGCGTATGCATAAATTGGTGTAGAATAAAGGTGCATCCGAAGAGGAGCGCATTCACATACCGTGATGCATCGTTCACAACAGGCCTAACCCGCATCACTACTTGGATGACACAGCGCCACACCCCAATCAAAACTAATCAACAACTTCCCATTACTGGGATCAAAGAAGAAACACAAAGGCAATGAATCAAGCGACTGCCTCGCCAAGGAAAACAATCTAATTCTTACGCTAGTTTTAACCATACGAAGTATGAATCCATGACGTATACTTAAAGCCTTTAACTCTTGCCTATACTTGTAAAGTACATGGCCTTTCCATGAATACTGGATTGGATCCTTATTCTTGACGAGTTCTACAAAGAATTGTCTGTCCATGCCGAACGGTTGAAAGATAAAACAATTTATTCGGGGATCTGAAAGGCTTCCCTCCTTAGGACTAATGTTACTTATCCATCCTTGGTAAGAATAGCTATCCTAATTCGAGGCGAAGTTACTCCTCTTGTCACTCATCATTAGTTACCGGCCTATGACAACTAGGCCTCCAAATTTCCAACTTTCAATTCCTGAATCATTGCTACCACCCTTGAAGCCGTCTACTTGATCCTAAATTATAACTATCGTAATGACATCTCAAATTTTAAGCATTAATCATGCCCAATGATTTCCCTCAACAGAGGCATCACTACCCATACAGGTAGCACACGTAGGTGCTATAATCAAGCCTAACACTTTATCCCTAATGCTATCTCTTAAAAGTGAAGAAGATTATCATTATGTTTTAACCCTCCCAGGTGCACCACCTAGCATTGATTAGCCTAATTTCAAAATTTTTCTCGTAGGTCATATCCTGACATATGGCTTTAAATAGAAGCCATATCACTAACTCAAAGGCATCGTTATAAGTTAAAATTATCTAACCGTACAACAATCATCAATGGTATACCATCACTTATGTAAACTTCAATACAATAATGATTCCCAATGCCTCAAGGGAGACGATGTCAAACTCAGTTATTTCTCCAAACAGTTTACATGTTTTTTGCAAGGAACCACAAGTTATACCATGGCCCATGCTACACGCCCTAAGTTTCACTATTACTAGGGAATGACTACCACTCGCATCAATATTTTATCAGACAAACCATAGTATATACTGTGCCACCCCTCCTAATTAATTACTGGGTAATCGAATAATAATTAATTAATTTCAGAATATCAAGTTGGTTCAAATAATGCATCACTGTCGAAAACTAAAATTTTAATTTAATAAAAGCTAATCACCTAATTTTTAAAAAGGTTGGTGTCAAAATTTAATCTTATTAACAACCATTAATAAAGGAAAATTCAATCACCACCATACAACACAATAAACATAAGGAAAGAACTAACTGAATTAAATAAAGAACTCGAGTAAACCTTTCCAGTCAAAATCCTATACAATAATCCGAATACATGCAATCCAAGTCTAATAATAGAATCCATCAAATCTAAATCTTTAAAAATAACAAAGGAGTGATGACATGTCCAACTGAAATACATGACTGATAGATAAGGAGAAATAGACTCAAAAGCGTATACTAGCAATATCCCGTAGCTTCCCCAGCAGCTACAACTCGGCAAATGAATGGAATCTCCTAAGTCTGGTGTCCCTGTGGCTGGGCACTAAACTAATAGAACAAGAAAAGAGATTTGCAGAAAAATGGGTCAGAGCCCGAGTAGAAAACAATTTAAATATAACAAGTGCTTAAAATTGATTTAATTAGCACATATATTATCCATGTTAACTTAGCGTACTCACTTGAGATGCTCACCTCTCATCTAATGTGTACACCTAGCGAGTCTAACTACCCATACTAATCTCGTCACTCTACCTGACTATATGTTGGACAATCATTGTGCCTGGTATCATCTAATAACTCGAAACCAATATACTATTACTATTTAGGAATAGGTTTAAGGGTATTATAACTCATTCTCATAGAATTCTTTATTCCCAATGGATGACCCAATAAGTATATACTTTAATAAAGTAGCCAACAAGAAACAAAGAGTAGGAACTTAGTATACATATATAAAATCTCACTATGTATAGATACAAATATATCTATACAACACCCATGGTTAAGAAACCCCTGGTTCTAGGCATACTCGGCTATCTAGTCCCATTGCAACGCTCACGCATAAAGGACAACATGTTCAATCTCTCAAGAACCAATGAAACATATACACATATTGGAGGCGTACATAGTCCCAAGTCGATGGGTTACGCACATACCTACGCACCCATACGACCGTCAACACTATCGTTCTCACAGATAGCCAGTACCTCGGTTCCATGCTCTAGTGGTACGACTCAAAATCCCCCGAAGGCACACAAGATATGGTCATCCATAACGCGTTAACCCTCGTTCAATAGCCAGTAGCTAGGTATGTTATACACATGATATTCCAAGTAATAAGCATGCACACAAGTTATATACATTAGTAGGTAATCACATAACCCAAATACTAAAATTCGTAAGTAATATTAATGCCATTACTCTCCACGATATTTGTATATATATAGCCTCTCGACGACTTACATTATCTCCTTGGTTTTCACACAATTTCGATACCCCGAGGACCATTATACCCTTAATTCCTTAACGCTTTAGAATTTAAGCCACCCGTTACTCACGTAGGTTAATACACTCGCTTGGATAACCCTAGGAAAGTTTTTAACTCGAACGGACCCTAAAGGCTCAAACTGGAATCTCGTTAGAAGTTCTAGGATTCTCGTTCGAATGAGGTCGTTCTAACGAGTTCGTTCGAATGAAGTTACCACTTCGAACGAACTCGACAACTTGTTAGAAAGGTCATTGGAAATCTCATTTGAAGGTTCGTTCGAACGAGGTCGTCCGAACGACCTGGGAAGGTCTTCTAATGAAAATTCCGGACAGACCTAGTTCTTCCCCATCTTCGATTTTTCTCAACATTTAATCCTAAAAAACATACAAATGCTCAACCCAATCCAAATTAAATGTTTCTACACTAATCCCAATCACCCCAAGATACTTTCTAACGGTAATTAAAGGTCAAATCCTTATAAAATCAATAGGAATTCAACAATCTCTTAAATTTCCAATAAGTCTCTTAAATATGAAACCAAAATTTTAATTGTCCAAAACTCTTGTTATAATTCGTGATTAAGGAATAAAATTTCTAGATTTTATTAGTCTAATTAGGGGCAAAACCTTTACATGCATACCCATCTCCAATTCATAAGTTTTCTTCATAATTTAGTCTAATTAAACCTAAGTTTTCATTGCACCAAATTTATATCATCAAACTTAAATTAATAGAAATAATATATGCTAAAAGAGGAGAAAGATAAACACTTGCCTCGGAATGAACTTCTGATTCTTGGGCTGAAATTGGCATGGGAACGATCCTCTTGACACGATCTACGCGCTGGTGTAATTTTTGGTGTGAAAGTTTGAGTTCTTGGCTTAGGCTCTAATGGAGTCTTCTTCTTCATCCTTGGTTCTCTCCCTCTTTATCACATAAGTTGAAACTAACAGACCACTAACCCTCAATGCTTTTAATTAAACCCAATTTTCGTCCATTTAATTACCCAAAAATCCCAAAAGACCAAACTACCCCTCCGGGATGTCGTTTTGGGCTAAAATGTCCCGGACTCCAAATAAAATACCTGAGTAGTGTTTTTTTAACTATTTCTACCCTTTTGGACACTCTGGAGCACTCAAAATAGTCATTCGAGTTATATAAAAATAATTTACGTTTTTAAACCCCAAATACATACCGGTTACGCGACTCATACGCGCATCCCAGACAATTATAACATGACTGTCATGTATCTCACGTCGGCCATAATATTACTTCGATAACTACTAACTCTCATCACGCTAGTAATTATTACCATTAAATTGGATTAATTACAAATTAAATTTTCCCCCTTTAAATTAATTAATCCCCATTTTCCATAATTTCATAAAAATAAATATGCGTAAAAATACAGGGTATTACATACTTCCCCCTAATAACAGAATTTCGTCCCGAAATTTGGAAATGGAAATATACCTGGCAAGAATAAGTCTAGATAAAGTTCACGCATGTCATCCTCTCACTCCCAGGTTGATTCGTCAATATTATGGTTCCGCCACTGAATTTGGACTAGTAGTACTGTCTTCGACCTCAACTTCCTCTCGCTATGGTCTAGGATAACAATCGGCCCCTCCTCGTAGGAGTTATCAGGCTGTAAGTCAATCTCTTCCAACGCAATGTGAGTATGGACCAAATCATCTCAAATGAATCTCCTTATCGAAGAGATATGGAACACATCATGGACTCTATGCAAGTGCTCCGGTAACCCAAGTCTATAAGCAACTGGCCCAATCCTCTCAATAACGAGGAATGGCCCTACATACCTAGGTGCCAACTTTCCCTTCTTCCCAAAATCCATAACTCCTTTCATAGGAGACACCCGAAGTAACACCTGATCCCCAATGTTGAACTCTCAAAAATACCGTTTAGCATCAACGTAGCTCTTCTGTCGGTCCTGAGCAACTCGAATACGACTACGTATCAACTCTATCCTTACCGAGGTGTCCCTTATCACCTTCGAACCAAGTAACTTGTTGTACCCTACCTCTAAATAACATGCTGGGGAATAACAAGGTCTGTCGTATAGTGCCTTAAATGGATCAATACCGATAGTGAACTGGTAGGAGTTGTTATAGGCAAATTCTACCACTGGAAGGTACTACTCCCAGCCTCCAACAAAATCAATGATGCACATACGCAACATGTCCTCTAACATCTGATTTATTCGCTCATTCTAACCATTCATTTGCGGGTGATAGGTTGTGCTCAGTCTCAACTCCGTACCCATCACCTCCTGAAAACTCTCCCAAAATTGATACACGAACACCTTATCTCTATCAGACACGATATTGTGAGGCACTCAGTGGAGTTTCACTATCTCTGCTATGAATATTTGGGCGTACTGTCCCGTAGTGTAGTCTATCCTGGCTGGAAGAAAGTGGGCTACCATGGTTAGCCAATCCACTATCACCCTTATCGAATCGTGATCCCTCTGCGATGTAGGTAATCCTATGATGAATTCCATGGAAATTCTCTCCCATTTCCACATTGGAATCTTTAATGGCTGTAGAAGTCCTGTCGATCTCTGATGGTCCACCTTTACCAACTAACAAGTGGCACATTTCGAGATGAACTTGGCGATATCCTTCTTCATCCCGCTCCACCAGTATTGTCTATGCATATCCTGGTACATTTTATCCCCACCGAGATGTACCACAAATTGTGAACCATGCAACTCTGTCATAACTTCATGTCGTAAGTCCTCACCCTCAGAAACAACCAATCTGCCATTGAAATGTAAACCCCCGTCTGAACCCACGGTATAAGACTCAGCCCCCTCTGTTAAAAGCTGAACTATCTGACTTTGGTAGAACGGATCAACTGTATGAGCTTGTAGTACTCTCGTAATAATATGTGGCGTAACTATCATCACAGACATGAGCGATAGAGCCACCGCATCCGGTACCCTCACTCCTTCCATTTCTCTTTCCACACTTTGGCCATTTCCCCTACCGGCCTACGGCTCAACGCGTCTGCTTCCACGTTAGCCTTTCCTGGGTGGTATTGGATATCAAAATGATAATCCTTCACAAACTCAAGCCACTGACGTTAATGCATATTCATATCCTTCTGTGTGAAGAGATACTGTAATGACTTGTGATCTGTGAACAAGCAAAATTTCTCCCCCAGGAGGTAATGTCTCCAAATCCGAAGTGCAAACACCATCACCGCCAACTCTAAATCGTGGATGGGGTAATTCTTCTCATGAGGCTTAAGATTTCGGGAAGCATAAGCTATATCCTGATCCTTCTACTGAATTACTCCTCCAAGTCCTAATAAGGACGTATCAGTGTAGACTAGATACTCCACTCCTGGCCTGGGTAATGTTAACACTGGTGCTGAGGTTAACTTATCTTTCAACTCTTCAAAGGCTAACTGACATGCGTTACTCCAGATAAACGACGCCCCTTTGCGATTTAGGTGTGTCAATGGGCCCACTATCTTTGAAAACCCTCGAATGAACCTCCTGTAGTATCCTGCTAAGTCCAAGAAGTTGCATATCTCGATCGGTGTCGTGGGCTGTCCCCACTCCCTCACCGCGGACAACTTCCTCGGATCCACTGATATCCCTCTGTCAGAGATGATATGCCCCAAAAATTAGACCTCCTTCATCTAAAACCCACATTTCTTGTATTTTGTGTACAACTCAAGATGATGCAATGTCTAGAAAACCTGCCTCAAGTGCTCGACATGCTCTTCCTCGATCTGTGAGTAAAACAAAATGTCATCTATAAAGACGATGACAAACTGGTCTAGGAACTCTCTAAACACCCTGTTCATCAAGTCCGTAAACACAACTGGGACGTTGGTTAGCCCGAAAGGCATAACCCTGAATTCATAGGAACCATATCTTGTCAAGAAGGCAGTCTTCGACACATCCTTCTCTCTGATATGAAATTGATGGTATCCCGATCTCAAGTCAATATTTGAGAAGAAGGCCGCTCCTCTCAACTAGTCGAATATGTCATCGATTCGAGGCAACAGGTATTTGTTTCATATTGTGACTTTGTTCAACTCCCGATAATCAACGCAAAACCTCAACGATCCATTCCTCTTCTTAATAAACAGTAGGGGGCACCCCACGGTGAAGTACTCCTTCGGATAAACCCATGCCCCAATAACTTCTCAATCTGGTTGCGTAACTCCCTCATCTCTTCTAGAGCCATGCGGTAAGGTGCTCGGGCTATCGATCGAGTGTCTGGAGCTAAATCAATGACTAAGTCTGTCTCTTTACTTGATGGTAAACCTGTAATCTCCTGAAACACATCGGTAAACTCTCGAACAAGAGTAATCGAATCAAGAGGTACCACCACCTCTGTGGAGGTCTCCTCCTCTATATAGTATAAATGAGTGGATGATCCTCCCTCAGAGCAAGGCATCGCCACCAGGAAAATCTCCTAATCAGGTATGGAAAAAACTATACTCTTACTAAAATAATCAATCATGGACCTATACCTGACAAGCAAATCCATACCTATAATCGCATCGTACTTTGACATGTCCAATACGAGCATGTCAGCGGGTAAGATAAACCTCCCAATCTCTATACCCACTCCCTGACAAATAAAAGAAATAATGGAACCTCTACTCAACGGTGAATCCACACAAGTGACTGTACTCTCCGTTATATCAAATAATCCCGTAGTACGTGAAACCCCATGGTAATAAAATAGTGTGTGCCCCCGTGTCAAATAAAATGCGCCCCAAAGTCCCCTAGATGGAAAACATACCCTTAATTGCGGGTGGGTCCTGCGGGACTGCGGCCTTGTGAAGGTTGTAGACTCATCCGTACTGAAGCTGTACCTATTGAATCGGGACGGCTGGAATGGGTGGCAGTGCTGGCATCTGTGGGGGTGCTGGGAGAGCCATAGGAAATAATGGTCTCTGGGGTTCTTAGCGAACGCCCTGATGCTGCTGGCATCTACCCTTCTGAGGGCAGTCTTGATGATTGTGGGAAATATTTCCATAATTTATACATCTCCCTGGGAAGGGTCCTCCCCTCTATCCCTGCTGTCCCCGGACCTGATGGCCGTTACCACCCCTCCCTTGGCCATTCTGGCCCTACTGAACTTGTTGCTGGCCCTGATAGCCGTGCTAACCCTGCTGGCTATGTCAAAAGCCTCCATGCCCATGCCTAAAACCTCATAATATGAACCTCTTAGGACCCCCTGCTTGGAACCTTGGTAACTATGCCTATGCTAACCCTGAACTGCCTGTACATCACTGGCACTATTTCCTCCTGTACTGCCCTGCTAGTTGGACTCTCCTACTTGCTTAACCTCTGTCAGATGAAAATGGTGGTCCTGGCAGTGGAGTAGTACTACAGTAACCACGTCCTAATAGGTGGATAAAGATATATTACCTATCAAGTGCTGGCGGATCCTCCATGTCAACCCATCCATAAAATGCTGAATCTTCTTGTCCTCAGTCGGGATTTCATCCAATACAATGTTCAAAAGGTTGATAAACTCTACCTCATATTCCTCCACGGTCTTTCCCTCCTATTTCAAGTTCACCAATTTTCTTCTCATCTCTGTATGGACGACTGAAAGGAAATATTTGTGGTCGAACCGCACCCTAAAGTCTCGAATAGTGAGTGTGTCTCTCTCCTCAGAAGTGGTAATAGACTCTCACAACTGCAGTGCTGCTCCCACTAACTTGAATGTGGACAGAATCTGACTCTGCACCTCTATTCACTCATGCATCCTCAAGTGCCTCTGGATATCCTTCTTCCATTGGCTCGCTACCACCACATCGGAGCTCCCTGTAAACTCCGGAGGATGAGACTTATAAAACGTATCCCTAACACATTCCTAAGCAGACGGGTAGGCTTGGGCCTGAACTGGAGCCACCACCGGTGCCTGAGGGGGTTCCTGTTGCACAACTGCTAATGCAGCATTCACCGCCTGAGCTACAATGGCGGAAACTTCAGTGGCATGCATCATATCCTAAGCTGGAGCAGGCTGAGGCTCGGGTTGGGCATCCCTGGGAACTCTCTGTGCACATCGAGGAGGCATCTGAAAGGAGAGAAAAGTTTTATAAGTCTACAGTTATTTTCTCAAAGTAGTTGACGAACGTAAAATGCATAAAGAGTACAACAATCCTAAAATATAGGGATCTATACCAAAGGACGCTACGCAGATACATAACGAGCCGTACAAATCCTAAGGACACTAGAGCCTGATGCTCTGATACCACCTGTGACACTCCTCCTAATTAATTACCGGGTGATCAGTCCTTAATTAATTAATTTCAGAATATCACATTGGTTCAGATAATGCATCACTGTCGAAAACTAAATTTTTTAATTTAATAAAAGCTAATCACCTAATATTTAAAAAGGTTGGTGTCAAAATTTAATCTTATTAACAACCATCAATAAAGGAAAATTCAATCACCACCATACAACACAATAAAAATAGGGAAATAACTAACTGAATTAAATAAAGAACTGGAGTAAACATTTCCAGTCAAAATCCCATACAATAATACGAATACATGCAATCCAAGTCTAATAATATAATCCATCAAATCTAGATCTCTAAATATAAGAAAAGAGGGACGACATGTCCAACTAAAATACATGATTGATAGATAAGGAGAAATAGACTCAGAAGCGTCTACTAGAAATATCCCATAGCTCCCACAGCAGCTACAACTCGACAAATGAATGGAATCTCCTAAGTCTAGTGTCCCTGTGGCTGGGCACTAAAATAATAGAACAAGAAAAGAGATTTGCAGAAAAACGGGTCAGAGCCCGAGTAAAAAACAGGTTAAATATAGCAAGTGCTTAAAATTGATTTAATTAGCACGTATATTATCCATGTTAACTTAGCGTACTCACTAGAGATGCTCATCCTCATCTAATGTGCACACCTAGTGAGTCTAACTACCCATACTAGTCTCGTCACTCTACCCGACTATATGTAGGATAATCACTGTGCCAGGTACAACATCTAATAACCCAAAATCAATATACTATTATTATTTAGGAATAGGTTTAAGGGTATTATAACTCATTCTCATGGTATTATTTATTCCAATTGGATGACCCAATAAGTATATACTTTAATAAAGTAGCCAACAAGAAACAAATAGTAGGAACTTCGTATGCATATATAAAATCTCACTATGTATACATACAAATATATATATACAATACCCATAGTGAAGAAACCCCTGGTGCTGGGCATACTCAGCTATCTAGTCCCATTGCAACATTCACGCATAAAGGACATCATGTTTAATCTCTCAAGAACCAATGAAATATATACACATATTGGAGGCGAACATAGTCCGAAGCTGATGGGCTACGCACATACCTATGCACCCATATGACCATCAACACTATCGTTCTCATAGATAGCCCGTACTTAGGTTTCATGCTTTAGTGGTACGACTCGAAATCCCCCGAAGGCTCACAAGATATGGTTGCCCACAATGCGTTAACCCCCGTTCGATAGCCAATATCTAGGTATGTTATGCACATCATATTCCAAGTAATAAGCATGCACACAAGTTATATACATTAGTAGGTAATCACGTAACCAAAATACTAAAATCCGTAAGCAATATTAACGCCATTACTCTCCATGATATTCGTATATATATAGCCTGTCTACGACTTACATTATCTCCTAGGTTTTCACACAATTTCGATATCCCGAGGACCATTATACCCTTAATTCCCTAACGCTTTGGAATTTAAGCCACCCACTACTCACGTAGGTTAATACACTCGCTTGGATAACTCTAGGATGGTTTTTAACTCGAACGGACCCTAAAAGCTCAATCTGAAATCTCGTTAGAAGTTCCAGGATTCTCGTTCGAACGAAGTTCCCACTTTAAAAAAACTCAGCAACTAATTAAAAAGGTCATTGAAATCTCGTTAGAAGGTTCATTAGAATGAGGTCGTTCGAACGACCTGGGCATGTCTTCTAACGAAAATTCCGGACAGACCCAGTTCTTCCCCAACTTCGATTTTCCTCAAAATTAAATCCTAAAAAACATACAAATACTCAACCCAATCCAAATTAAATGTTCCTACACTAATCCCAATCACTCCAAGATACTTTCTAACACGAATTAAAGGTCAAATCCTTATAAAATCAATTGGAATTCAAGAATCTCCTAAATTTCCACTAAGTCTCTTAAGTATGAACCCAAAATTATAATTGTCCAAAAATCTTGTTATAATTCGTGATTAAGGCATAAAATTTCGATATTTTATTAGTCTAATCAGGGGCAAGACCTCTACATGCATACCCATCTCCAATTCATAAGTTTTCTTCACAATTTAGTCTAATTAAACCTAAGTTTTCATTGCGCCAAATTTATATCTTCAAACCTAAATTAACAAGAACAATATATGATAAAAGAGGAGCAAGAAAAACAGTTGCATCGAAATGAAATTCTTATTCTCGGGCTGAAATTGGTATGGGAACGATTCTCCTGACATGATCTACGCATTGGTATAATTTTTGGTGTGAAAGTTCGAGTTCTTGGCTTAGGCTCTAATGGAGTCTTCTTCTTCTTCCTTGGTTGTCTCTCTCTCTTTCTCACGTAAGTTGAAACTGATAGACCACTAGCCCTGAATTCTTTTAATTAAACCCAATTTTCGTCCATTCAATTACCCAAAAATCCCAAAAGACCAAACTACCCCTCCGGGGTATCGTTTTGGGATAAAATGTCCCGGACTCCAAATAAAATACCCGAGTAGTATTTTTTGACTATTTCTACCCTTCCAGACACTCTGGCGCACTCAAAATAGTCATTCGAAGTTATATAAAAATAATTTATATTTTTAAACCGCAAATACATACCGGTGACGCGACTCATATGCGCATCCCAAATAATTATAACATGACTGCCATGTATCTCATCCCGGCCATAATATTACTTTGATAACTACTAACTCTCGACACGTTAGTAATTATTACCATTAAATTGGATTAATTGCAAATTAAATTTTCCCCCTAAAAATTAATTAATCCCCATTTTCCACAATTCCACAAAAATAAATATACGTAAAAATATGGGGTATTACATATACCTCCAAGGGAATTGTCAACTCGATGTCATAAACTTACAACCCTTTAATGTCTAATGAGTATGTAACCACTATAGCTGATTTGCCTTACTATGTAAATTGCATACTAAGTATTAATTTTCCAATTAATCATAACTATATATATACTTTGCTAGGATACAGGACATCGAGCAATACCTATGGACACTAAGGCCCATGCCTATGCACGCAATAAGGGATCCTATTCCTCAATGCCAAGATACAATCACCAAACTCTAAATTAATACCACCCATATTTTTGCAGGACATGGGACGCCGGGTATTACCCCAGAGAAGACCCACCCTAATTACGCCGTAAGATGTCCTATTCTCAACATCACAACTCCTATACTTCCAAGTTACCACGATTATCGATGTTCACCCCTAGGTTTCCTCAACCATCAGGATTATCTAAATCCACCTATAGTCAAGGTACATAAATTTAAATGCTCTGAACCCAAGTCCATAACCAAGGCACCTAGTACGTCCTCACCACGGGACTAACACTTATAAACACATTACCCAGTCACTTAATTTCAATCGAGGAATTCACAAGCTTTCCAGCTAAGTCAATATGAACACCACACTACTACTACTAAGGCTTATTGGTAGGATACATGACACGACGTATAACCCGTACACCCCCAGGTATACACTAACGGTGTCACTAAAGATCCTATTCATCAAATATTGAATTGTTCTTTCAATCACCAGCCCGATGGGTTACCTAAGGTTCACTCCCTTGTCACTAAAAATCATCATTGTCACTTACATGAACCATTTCTACAAATGGCTTGTAACTCCAATCACGGCTCACAAGATACATTCATTGGCTAACAACCACTAAGGCGCTCACCCACAAGGATAACATCATGCTTAACTAAGGCTAAAGGTGCTTATCCCTAAGTGTTAACCCTCATAAATTTACATTTTCATCAGATTTACCATCAACCAGGGTATGACCCTATGGATTGAACTTGCCTAATCATCAGCTCGATATTGACCTCTCACATGTGCCACACCCAAGGCTACATATAATTTAAGTCACGATTTCCCCTTATATAATTATGACACTCTGACAATCAATCCATACCATTGATTATTAAAACTTTGGTGCCATTTGCCCAAAGAGCGATATCTTATTCTTATCAACATCTCTAAAGACTCTATGTCCAAAACGACTCGAACACTAAACACCTCACACTATGAACCTCATGTGATACCCCGCTAAAAAAAATAACGGGGGTCCAGTCCTATACTAAAATAATCAGGAATCTCAAGGGGATCATTCTCAGCATCTACTGACGATTCTAAAATAACCACGACTAACTACCCATTACAATAAAAAGAGGGTGCCACATTTTTTTTAAAGCATTTTATTTACAACTCTAAAACAAAACCATGGAACAATTAACCAATAACATAACTCTAAATATGATGAGAGATACACACATGCTCAAATTATATAAAAGAGACTAATATCAGAGTACAACCAAATCTTCAAAATTAAATGCCCGAATATGCTGTCGGGTCACAGACAATATAATAATCTGAGAGAGACAATATAAAAGTGCTAAACTACGACACTTGGGTATAAACCCGATATACAAACTGAATCCTAATCTAGATATACAAAAGATAGGATTCGACTATATCAAAAGACCGCAACAGTCTGCTACTGCCACAGCTCCAGGAATACACTGGATGGATAACATCAATGGCATCCTTGCAGAGGAACACCTAAAATAATACAATATATATACATAGAAAGAGAAAATATAAACGGGTCAGAGCCTGAGGTGTGAAAACATTTTATAGGAAGTGCATTAAAATGCATAATAATTATAAATGCATTATAACATGATTAAAGTGGAGTCACACTCTCCATAAAATCCAACTCACCTCTTAACTAAAGTGCGCACTAAACATATGCACATGATCTCCAATTAATTTCCCAAATCTATCTAGGGGAAAGGGAATCAAACTTACTCCTAATTTATACTCATTTAAAATTCATCTAAATCATATCTCTCAACTTCAAATATTACCACTCTTAAATATTCTCCCACTTCTAAACATATAAAATATACATAAGCATTTTCTTTTACTAGAATTTCTCATATTCTAGTTATGAAATATATATATATATATATATATATATATATATATATATATATAAAATATACATAAGCATTTTCTTTTACTAGAATTTACATAAGCATTTTCTTTTACTAGAATTTCTCATATTCTAGTTATGAAATATATATATATATATATATATATGAGTTATTTTCATCTACGTGCTAAGGACTAAACTTCTCCCAATTCTCAATACTGCACTGTGTTTCATGCGTGGGACATCTCGTAATCGAAATCCAAAGAAGGAACCCCCCCAGATACACTACTCCTTGGCAGTATTGATTATCAAGATTAATTATGCCCTCAATGCATGACGCGTACAATCCAAATTTCTCTTATACTATAACAGACTAATTAATTTATTAATTATTCTCAATTCTCAACAGTGCACGACATTTCGTGCGTGACACGTCTCGCAAGTGAAATCCAAAGAAGGAACCCCCCCAATACACTACTCCTTGGCACTGTCGATCGTCCAGATATAGATAATAACATAGAATATGAGAACTATGGACTAAATTATCCTCACTCCCAATATTGCACTGTGTTTCATGTGTGGGACGTCTCGTAAGTGAAATCCAAACAAGGAACCCCTCGATGCACTACTCCTTGGCAATGTTGGTTGTTGAGGTCCATTATGCCCTCGATATCCAAAGTATTATATATACTCATATAATTAACTACTCTTTATTTTCTCATAGTTGATTTATCAAAATTTAAGTTCGGTTAAAATCTCCCGGAATGAGATTCAAGCAATCTTTTTATGTCTCTTTACTCTAGAGACAAATATGATATCACATAATCATATACAATTTATATACTATTCACACAAGTATAATAATGACCATCCCAGCGAGCTATAACTCGAGGATGCAGGTTCTCAATGCTATCATCTACCAGGGAATCACACACATATCATCCTGGGTACCTACAGTCTGAATCTCACACCGCCTTGGCAAAAACAATATCATAACGTACGGGAAGGGGTCATAGTTCCTCCCTGGAAATGAGACGAAACATACCCACCACATCTCACCTCTAATAAAAATCACACAATAATAAATGGAGGCTATGACCTGGGGACTATATGCTCCCTTCTCCTCAAGCCAGGGGCCTCACCCACATCACGCAGCTTCCCATGATAACATAGAGGGGGTATGCTTCACACACACACACACACACACACACCCACACACACACACACACACACACACACATATATATATATATCAATCACATAAGATATACGTACACCATCATACCATATAGATGTATACCATCACACAAGGTATATATATCACACTATTTTCATACTCTTATTACGCTCGTAAGCGTGAGTGAAATAATATCCTTTATTAGTATATTTTACTCTCGATATACTATTCGTCAATAACTCACATAACTTCCCCACTTAGTATACACTATACTATTTCTCACTTGAAATTCACACATCACTTCTATTTGTATGAATCGTCACCCAATTCTATTTACGTTGAGGATATTATCTATATCCTAATGCACCTCGATCAACATTTATCATTTATATGAAACATCTCCAAATTCAATTTACGTTAAGGATACTCTCTATATCCAAATGCACATCTATCAGCATTTATTATTCTCAATCCATAATATGGTTCAATCAATCGTATGAACCTTTAAAGTTGTCCCATTTGGGACTTAATTCTAAAATCCGTTATCACTAAGCGCGTCCTAACTCTCTCTTATATATCCATAATTGTCTCCAAATTACAATCTCAATTGTAGTGGGCTTCCCCACTAGTCGATACAACAATCTCTAAATTGGTATTCTCTCGAATTAAGTCAGTATGACTCCAATAATTTCTCATAAGGGAAACTCCATAAAAATCTCCAAAACACACTTCTCATAACTCATATAGAGATTCCCAATCGATAAACTAGAACGAAGATGGACGAAACTCACTCTAGAAAAACTCCCCCAAAACAGCCCTGTTTCCGAATCGATTCGGGCCCAATCCGAATCGATTCGGCCCAGCAAATTGATTCGGCCTCCAAGGCGAATCGATTCGAGTCCAAATACTGGGGCTTCTATCTCAGGCCGAATAGATTCGGGTTGGGGCCGAATCGAATCGGTCACTCAGACCTAGGAATCTGCAACATTCAGAATCGATTCGGTAAGGGCCCGAATCCATTCGGCCTATCAAAAGTTACGAAAATGGCTACTTTTCTCAAAAGCCAAAAATCCCAAAAATCATATATCTCCACTTCTCTCCATTTTTCTTCAACCCAAACATAACATTAATATCAAAACTCATTATATAACTCAACCCAACTAATTTTATACCCTTAAATCCATATATACACCTCAAATGCAAGATTTACCCAAAAATATAGGTTTTGACAATTTAAATCCAACATCCATAATTTTGTCCACAAATCATGAAATTAATAATACACAACAATTATTTAGCAAGTTTAATCACTTGCCTCAAATTTGTAGGGTCTGATTCGTCCCCGAAATCACGGATTGGCCGGAATTTCTAAGTTTTCTCCTCTTTCTCTTCTATTTTTCCTCTCTCTTTTTTTCTCTCTTTCTTTCTGTTTCTCTCTAAGGAGAATTGTTTCTCCCGTAGGCTCTTAAGCCTTATCTCCCAAAATACACATCTTTAAATGATAATACACACTTTAAATGACTTGGTCACTCTAATTCGAGCCAAACGAACTTAAAATATTTCGAAACCCAAATAAACCCCAAGTAGAGTCATTTCAACTATCTCGACCCTTCTGGAAACAACCGCACCCTCAAAATCGTCATTCAAATCACTTTCTAACATCTTCAAATTTTGACCTCACATGCCAATTTAATTATTCTCCAATTAAAATAATATTTATTTCTCCCAAGAATGAATAAATTATTGTCCCAAAAATCTCGGGGTATTACAGACTTCCCCACTTTCAAGAATTTTTCCCTTGAAAATTAGCTAGGCCGAATACTCCAAAGCTCAACTAGATCCTATTACACTTATCCTCACTAACACTATACCCATTCCTCCCACTTCTCACGACGAATTATTTTAAATTTTATAAAACCTATTATAACAACTAGGGCACCCCTACACCCATTATTCGAGATCTACTTGTATAAACATAATTAGGCTTCACTTGCCTCAATAGTACAATAACTCGAAATATATTAAATTTTACTAACATACTAATAATATAACAATTTTTTTGATAGGTCCAAGGATTTAACTCCTCTCAATTCCTGACATTCGCTACTTTCATGAGGGGGAGGTCTCGCAAGCGAAATCCAAACAAGGAACGCTCCCAATACACTAATATGTAGCGACGTCGGGTATTGAGAGTGTGTTAGATCGGGACTAGAGTTCAAAAATTATTTTTGTAAAAATCATATTGATATTGCCCAAAGGCCTATAAAAAGTTTTATTTTGAAAACAGTTTATTTTAAAACAATTTATGTCTTTCGACATTTAAATAAAATACCTCATGCCCATGACACAAGATGCTAATAATTATCATACTCATAATAATATAGTTCTCAAAATTAACATAATTATGAGCTAAAATCTCTCGCTCAATAATAATCTACTAAATTCTGAATTCTTTTCAGTAATAATCTCTCTTATCTTATAACAAAATATTGCCATACACTAGGCTCTTCCATAGCTGGAATATAACAAATATACAAGTCTAGCACGATTATAACTCAAATATCTTTACCATTACTACAAAACACATTACAATAATTCTTACATTCACCACAAAATTATAGCTCTCTTCCTAGCACAAAATAAAATATTCTATTCACTCAAAAGATACTAACATAAGAGCCTCACTTGCTCAAAACTCCCTTACGAGTCATTTTAAACGTAATAGGGTTATAGAACTACCCTCTCATAACTATCTTACACACAATACTCCCAAAGTCTCATTAGCATAATCCTATTCACAAAGGAAAAATAACTTACATCATACATCTCTAGTTCGATTTCATCTCCTCATCAATGGGTTCCCACACAAAGTCCCCTGGCCTAAAATGGCCTCGAATCTGCTGTAAGGGTTTCACTTCCAAAACTTTCTCAAAATGTGGTCCTGTACCTCTTTTAGGACACTCTCTCTTTCTATGACCTATTTCTCTACAAACGAAATATCTACCCGTAAATACTCTCTGCCCATCTTGAGGAACAAAACGCTGTTGAGACCCTCTATAATCTTGCTTATACCCTCTGGCATTATTGGATTTCTCATCAACAAACCTACTTGAGGAACCCGAGTATCCAAAGTTCTTACCCCCTTGCGAATGAAGATAATATTCATGACACTGTAACAGTGCCGCATTCACTACCTCGGTGAAAGTCACTAACGCTGGGTTCCCTAACAAATGCTGCTGAATTCTCCAATCTAAACCTTGCACGAACTTAGATATACGCTTCTCTTACGTATTTACCTCATCAGGTACAAAATTCTCTAATCGAGTAAATTCTTCTTCGTACTCGGCCACCGTTCGATTACCTGGAAACACATCCATCAGTTTCCTCCTCATTTCCTTCTGAATCGTGGAAGGAAAATACCTTCGATCAAAGAGTTCCCAAAAATCTGTTATGGGAAATTTATCTCTCTATTCTGAGGTGGTGACAGACTCCTAGCATTGGAGAGCTGCTCCCGTTAGCTTAAAGGTGGTGAGAAATTATTTCTGCACTTCACTACATTCAATCATACGAAGGTGACTCTGTATACTATTCTTCCATTGACTTGCAGCCATCGCACCAACTCCCCCTGAAAACTCTGGAGGATGCCCCTTAATAAAATATTCCCACACTCTTTCCCACAGAGATAGTCCTGAATGGGTTTGGGCTACTGGAACTACAGATTGATGCGCCATCGCAAAAATGGCAGCAGTTACTGCTTATGCCACCATACTGCCAACTTCATCTGTAGTCATAGTCCTTTGACACAATTGGGATTCGACACTCTCAGCCCCTTTATTTTTCCTGCCTGAACGACTTCTCTTCGGTGGCATCTAAAACAAGAACAATTGTATCAGAACGCCTTTCAATTGTTTTCTCATCACTGAAGAAAATATGGATGTATGAACACACGAGTCCTAATAATAGGGCTCTGCATCAAGAACTCTTACGAAAGATCGCAGTAAACCCACACAGATCCTAAAGACACTAGAACCTGATGCTCTTATACCACCTGTGACACCCCGCTTAAAATAATAACGGGTGGCCAGTCCTATACTAAAATAATTAGGAATCTCAAGTGGATCATTCTCAGCATCTACTGACGATTCTAAAATAACCACGACTAGCTACCCATTACCACAAAAAAAGGGTGCCAATTTTTTTTAAGACATTTTATTTACAACTCTAAAACAAAACCACGCAACAATTAACCAATAACATAACTCTAAATACGACCAGAGATACACACATGCTCAAATAATATAAAAGAGACTAATATGAGAGTACAACCAAATCTTCAAAATTAAATGCCTGAATATGCTGTCGGGTCACAGACAATACAATAATCTGAAATAGATAATATAAAAGTGCTACACTACGACACTTGGGTATAAACCTGATATACAAACTGAATCCTAATCTAGATATACAAAAGGTAGGATTCAACTATATCAAAATACAACAACAGTCCGCTACTGCCACAGCTCCACAAATACACTGGATGGATAACATCAATGGCATCCTTGCGGAGGAACACCTAAAATAATACAATATATATATATATATATATATATATATATATATATATATATATATAGCAAGAGAAAATATAAACGGATCAGAGCCTGAGGTGTGAAAACATTTTATAGCAAGTGCATTAAAATGCATTATAACATGATTAAAGTGGAGTCGCACTCTCCATAAAATCCAACTCACCTCTCAACTAAAGTGAGCACTAAACGTATGAACATGATCTCCAATTAATTTCCCAAATCTATCTAGAGGAAAGGAAATCTAACTTACTCCCAATTTATACTCATTTAAAATTCATCTAAATCGTATCTCTCAACTTTAAATATTACCACTCTCAAATATTCGCCCACTTCTAAACATATAAAATATACATAAACATTCTCTTTTACTAGAATTTCTCATATTCTAGTTTTGACATATATATATATATATATATATGAGTTATTAGCATCTAAGTGCTAAGGACTAAACTTCTCCTAATTCTCAATACTGCACTGCGTTTCGTGCGTGGGATGTCTCGCAAGCGAAATCCAAATACGGAACCCCCCGATACACTACTCCTTGGCAGTATTGATTATCAAGATTCATTATGCCCTCAATGCATGATGCGTATAACCCAAATTTCTCTTATACTATAACATATTAATTAATTAATTATTCTCAATTCTCAACAGTGCATGGCGTTTCGTGCATGGTACGTCACGCAAGCGAAATCCAAACAAGGAACCCCCCCGATACACTACTCCTTGGCACTCTCGATCGTTGAGATATACATACTAATATATAATATGATCACTAAGGACTAACTTCTCCTCACTCCCAACATTGCACTGTGTTTCATGCGTGGGACGTCTCGCAAGCGAAATCCAAACAAGGAACCCTGCCGATACACTACTCCTTGGCAATGTTGGTCGTTGAGGTCCATTATGCCCTTGATATCAAAAGTACTATATATACTCATATAATTAACTACTCTTTATTTTCTCATAGTTGATTAATCAAAATTTAAGTTCGGTTAAAATCTCCCGGAATGAGATTCAAGCAATATTCTTATGTCTCTTTACTCTAGAGACAAATATGATATCATATAATCATATACAATTTATATACTATTCACACAAGTATAATAATAACCATCCCAACGAGTTATAACTCGAGGATGCAGGTTCTAAATGCTACCATCTACCAGGGAATCACTCACATATCATCCTGGGTACCAATGGTCAGAATCTCACACCGCATTGGCAAAAACCATATCACAACATACGTGAAGCGGTCATAGTTCCTCCTCGGAAATGAGATGAAACGTACCCACCACGTCTCACCCCTAATAAAAATCACACAATAATAAATGGACGCTATGACCTGGGGACTATACGCTCCCTGCTCCTCAAGCCAGGGGCCTCACCCACATCGCACCCATGATAGCATAGAGGGGGTATGCTTCATATATATATACATATATATCACATAAGATATACATACATCATTATACCATATAAATGTATAGCATCACACAAGGTATATATATCAAACTATTTACATAATCTTATTATGCTCTTAGGCGTGAATGAAATAATATCCTTTATTAGTATATTTTACTCTCGATATACTATTCTTTAATAACTCACATAACTTCCCCCCTTCGTATACAGTATACTATTTCTCACTTGAAATTCACACATCACTTCTATTTGTATGAATTGTCACTCAATTCTATTTACGTTGATGATATTCTCTATATCTTAATGCACCTCGATCAACATTTATCATTTATATGAAAAATCTCCCAATTCAATTTATGTTAAGGATACTCTTTATATCCATATGCACATATATCAGAATTTATGATTCTCGATCCATAATATGGTTCAATCAATCGTATGAACCTTTAAAGTTGTCCCATTTGGGACTTAATTCTAAAATCCATTATCACTAAGAACTTCCTAACTCTCTCTTATAAATCCATAATTATCTCCAAATTACAATCTCAATAGTAGCGGGGTTCCCCACTAGTTGATACAATAATCTCTAAATCGATATCCTCTCGAATTAAGTTAGTATGACTCCAATAATTTCGTATAAGGGAAACCCCCTAAAAATATCCAAAACAGACTTCTCATAACTCATATAGAGATCCCCAATCGATAAACTCGAACGAAATCGGGCGAAACTCACTCCAGAAAAACTCCTCCAAAACAACCCTGTTTTCGAATTGATTCGGGCCCAATCCGAATCCATTCGGCCTCCAAGGCGAATCAATTTGGGTCCAAAGAATTGGGCTTATGTGTCAGGCCCAATTGATTCGGGTTGGGCCCGAATCGATGCGGTCACTCAGACCTAGGCACCTGCAACATTTAGAATCGATTCGATAAGGGGCCGAATCGATTCGGCCTATTAGAAGTTACGAAAATGGCTACTTTTCTCAAAAGCCAAAAGTCCTAAAAATCATATATGCCCTCTTATCTCCATTTTTCTTGAACCCAAACATAACATTAACATCAAAACTCATTATATAACTCAACCCAACTAATTTTATAATCTTAAATCCATATATACACCTCAAATGCAAGATTTACCCAGAAATATAGGTTTTGACATTTTAAACCCCAAATCCATAATTTTGTCCACAAATCATGAAATAAATGATAAAAAACAATTATTTAGCAAGTTTAATCACTTGACCCAAGTTTGTAGGGCCTGATTCATCCTTGAAATCATGGATTGACCAGAATTCCCAAGTTTTCTCCTCTTTCTCTTCTTCTTTTCCTCTTCTCTCTTTTTTCTCTATCTTTCTTTATCTTTCTCTCTAAGGAGAATTGTTTCTCCCGTAGGCTTTTAAGCCTTATCTCCCAAAATACACATCTTTAAATAATAATACACACTTTAAATGACTCGGTCACTCTAATTCGAGCCAAACGAAGTGAAAATATTTCGGAAGCCAAATAAACCCCAAGTACAGTCATTTCGACTATCTCGACCCTTCCGAAAACAACCGCACCCTCAAAATTGTCATTCGAATCACTTTCTAACATCTTCAAATCTTGACCTCAAATGCCCATTTAATTATTCTCCAATTAAAATAATATTTATTTCTCCCAAAAATGAATAGATCATTGTCCCAAAAATCTCGGGGTATTACACCTCGCTGTCACCACTTGTAGGTTTATGTGGACACCCATAAATTATTAACAACTTAATCAGAAACACGAAAGCTATAAGTACATAATGTTATAAATATCCGGGGTAGAATCTAGGAATTTTTAGTTTTCCCTAGATCACAGTTTGTATGTCGGATACCGCTACATTCAACACGTCATCACGATCATCCATGACGGCCTTTATTCGAATCCTTGCATCCATCATCTTCACACGTGCATCATTCTACATGCGATGTGTTGCTCATCTATTTCCCACTACTCCACTACGCAATATTGGCAAAATGATTTAATGGAGTTGTTTATTTTTTCATAAATATTTGGGAAATTTTTCAGAAAATGTTTTTCCGAAGTTTGAATTATTTTTATCAAAAGCAGATTTTTTTCTAAGTGTACAAGCGGAGTGCCTCGGTCGACGAGATCATTCAAATGAGCTAGCATTATCGTCCGAGCGAGATCAGTATCTCATGTGAAGTCGTTCGAAAGACACGTGTCCTTCGTTCAAGCGAGATTCCTATCTCGTTCGAGCGCTGCGGCTGCCTCAATTTTCGTATAAATACCAGTGTGCCTCCTTCACATTTTAAGCCTTTTTCTAACACTATTTTTGCGAAAAATAGCCCAAAAAACAGACTTCACTTTTTAAGATTTTATGCCTTCTTTATTTACATAAACACTCCCTTCTATGTATGTGAATCATTAAACCTTCATGAGTATCGTTTTTACTCATCCGGAGTAATTTATGGAGGAGCCGTCTTCTTCTATACTACTACCCACCTGGAATTCTTGTGGGAGATTCCAGCCGAAACATCGAAATCGACGCTTGAGGGTATTTCGTATGTCGCTCTTATTTTCATTGTAATTCGGTAACCATTTTATAAATTATAGTGAAAATAAAAAGGTTTTGCCCCTTTGGGGGATTTTTCCTCATTTGTGTGTGATTAAGTATTCTTTCATGATCATATTATTTCCAATCACACCTAGATGCATGTTTAGGATTTAATTGAAAAACTGAGATTTAATTAAACAATATCCTTATTTGAACGCACGCGCACTCTTCATATTGGTATCAGAGCCAATTATACAATTATACCGTGTAATTTTCCGCAAAATTTTTCTAAGATATCAATTTTCTGAAAAATTGATTTTTGAAAAAGGGTGTGTTCATAATGGATAAATTATATAATAAAATGCGAGTTTTTGACGGGACTAATTATGCTTACTGGAAAGCCCACATGAAATCTTCTTTAAAGGCCATTAATGAAAGAGTCTGGATTTTGGTTGAAAGAGGGTGGACACCTCCCTCCATCACTATTGAGAACGTGATTATTTTAAAATATGTCACTGCTTGGGCTGAAGAAGAATTTAAATGGCCATCTTTTAATTATAAGGGTTTAAGTGCTATTCTGTGTTCGTCACACCTGACGAGTTCTGACGAATAATGACGTGCACCACCTCAAAAGAGGCATGGGATATTTTACAACTTACCCATGAAGTAACTAATGTTGTGAAAGAGTCTAAACTGCAAAATTTGACAACTCAATTTGAAACCATCACCGTTCTTGAGACTGAATGTTTTGATGAATTTTATGCTAGGTTGTCTGATATTGTAAACACTGGCTTTAATCTTGGTGAACACTTCCCTATGCTAGAGTTGTTAAAAAGATTCTTAGATCACTGCCTAAGCATTTTATCCCTAAATTCACTGTGCTAAATTCTATGGGTAATTTAAATACGCTTAAATTGGAGGAACTTGTAGAAGACTTACAAACGTATGCAATTGATATGTTTCCTAAATCTGTCAAGCCTAAAGATAAGGGAATTACACTTAATGCCCAGGAGAGAAAGACTGAGGGGTCGACAAGAAAGAGAGTTGAGTCATCTAGAAAAAGCGAGACATAAACGTCTGATTTTGAGTGTGACCTTGATTTAGTTGATTTGTCTTTATTTGCTAAAAATTTCAAGAAAATTCTCAATTTCAAGAAAAATGGAAATTTCAAAGATAAAAAGAATTTTGAGAAAAATAAGGTTGAAAAGAAAAATGAAAAATATTTTAAAGACCCTCCTAAGAAAGACAGTGAGAGATGCTATGAGTGCGACGGTAAGGGTCATAGAGCTTTTGAGTGTGCTACCAGGATGAACAGACTTGCCAAAGAAAAAGGCAAAGATGTCCTTAATGCTACCCTTAGTGATGATAGTGAGGTCGAGTCGGTGGACTTTGAAGATGAGTCACCGCATGAGTGTAACATCACTGAATTCATGGCTAGTAATGTGAGTACTTCTAGTGCTCCTCACGATGATGAGGATGCTACTTCACATGGACACCTCGATAGTGAGAACGATGTGAGTTAGGGGGAGGTTGATGCAGGTGAGAGCGAGAGTGATCTCCAATGCTCCTACGCTGAGTTATATACTGAGTCATTTAAAACCAAAGAGCGTAACAAAGCATTAGTACTTAAGATCACCGCTTTAGAGAAATATTTAAGACTGTTTGGAGAGAGAGAGAGAGTTGGTGTGAGAATGAAAAAGAGAGAAAAGACAAACTTGAGAAGATAAGATGTTTTGAGTGCGATGGGACATGGCACAAGAAATTTGAGTGTCCCACTAGACTTAGGAGAGAGGGAAAGAAGGTTGCCATGCCCAATACCCTAAGCGATAGTGAGGATGAGGATGGAGATGAAAGTGTGATCCGAAAAGCTTTTAGAAAATTGTTTATTGTGACCATGGAAACAAAAAGGTCAAATAGAATCCTGGGTCTTTAGATTTGTGGGTTGAAGGAAGAGAATGATGAGCTAAAAAGGGAAAAATGTGACTTGACCAACACGGTGTCTAGTCTGACGACACGTGTATCCCATCTCAAGGATGATCTCAAATAAGCACAGGAGGTCCAAGTCTCATTAGAGAACACATCTGAGAAGGTTGATAAGATGGTTCCCTATCTCGTTTTGAATGAGGTTAGAAAAGGTAATAACGGTGCATTCTCTACTTTTAATGCGCCAGAGCCTATATCCACTTTGGTGAGAGAGTCTCATGGGTGCCTGTCTAGGAAAGCTCATCCCAAAATTCTTTATAAATTAATTCCTAGATCCATTTATGTTTGCTCCCACTGCAAGAAGCGAGGACATCTTAGGGAGTTTTGTTCTAAGTTGGGTTTTGTGCCATATCATGCCACTTCACACGTCCCCGCACATGCACCCATTCATGATACTTTGCTTGCACGTAATGATAGAGAGTTTGCACATACTCACGAGAAAGTGAAGTTTTTTATCAAGACCACACGTGATCTTATGGAGTTGGTCCAAAAGATGAACTCCACCTCTCTTCCCGGTTGAGGTCTTGACATGTCTGCTAGCATAGGGTGAATTACATGATGTCTCTTTTGCCTATTGCTAGCATGTACCATTAGTTTGTTTTATTTTCTAATTTTTATATTTTTTTAAAAAATCCAAAAATATTTTCTTTTTATAAAATTTTTAGAAATGCACAAAAAGATTTTTGTATTTTGTTTACACCTTTTTGGATGAGCATTTAAGATAGTCGAGTCACAAATTTCATTCCATTTATCCATGTGACTGTTTGATAGTGATTTGAGATGCTACATCATTGCATCCATGTGCTTTACATTGTTTGGAGTCTTTGAGATGTGATTAGTGATATCTTTATACATGTTTGGTTCCTTATCTCCTTTATTGCACACATGCACGGTTTTATTTGATTATTATACTTGTCTATCACATATTGACTTGAGTGTTTCCAACTCAATTCTGTCTATTCAACGAACCATATGCGATAAAACTTGACAAGATTGGAATGCGTGTAAATAACCGTTTGGTGAGATTGTGTTTTTTTTTTTAAAATGGTGAAGGGATACGAAAGGTTCTTATCTAACCTTTGCGATTAAGCCACAGTTAAATCGGACCTAAAAAATTGAGGAATTTTATTATCCGGGGTCCAAGAGGTTAAAAGAGCCCGAAAAAATATAAAGGCAATAAAAAGATATTCATGCCAAGTATGGGCCATTTAGGTTTCACCATCAATTCTCCAAAGTTTTAGAAATTTAGATCACCTCTATTCAAAATATAAATCTGAGGGAGTTTGGTTGGAGAATTTAATTGGGTTTGCACTTCCTTGAAAGTCCTGAAAAAGTATTAAAACATTTTGGACGTTATTGGTGTGGAAATCACTTTGAGCTTTGATTTATTGATTTGATTTAGTCAATGTCTCATATTTCCATCTTTTTACACCTAAGGAAGATGTTGAGTTTATTCGTTAGGAGTATCTGATATTCATCGTGCACATATATCATGTTTGTATGCATTGATTTTTCTATCGAATTTGATCACACCCCCACATTTACGCTATCATCGACTTGGTTGTTTTTATGTTTGTTCATGGTGTGATTCTTTGTTGTATTTTATGTGTGAAAAATTTTGAAAAATTGAAAAATAGGAAGTTTATTACCTTGTGACATTTTCCATATTTATGCTTCTCATATCTGTCTATTTGGGGACATCATAAAATGGGGGAGAATTTTTGTTGACTTATCAATGATTTGCTTAAGCTTAATTGATCTTTGATTTAGGCATATCATTATATTTTAAACTGCTGCTTGTCATGGGTATCTGTTTTATCTCATGTGCGTAGGTACAAAGTTGATTTATTGGATTGGCACCATGATCAGAAAAGCTTTGGGAGTTTCTGAATAGCTGAAGATTTGAAGATGCTAAAGTTTGATTGAATACATGTTATGTAGTATTCTAATTTAGAGGGTTTAATGGGGATATTATCTTGTATGTCATTTGTTTTAGGGATATTGCATAATTCGGATTTTTTATGTATGTGCCGGCATAGACATAGGGGGAGATTTGTAAGGACATAATTTTATAAATGTCCGGGGTAGAATCTAGGAATTTTCTGTTTTCCCTAGATCACAGTTTGTTTGTCTGATACCGCTACATTCGGCACGTCATCATGACCATCCACGATAACCTTTATCCGAATCCTTGCATCCATCATCTTCACACGTGCATTATGCTACATACGACGTGTTGCTCATCTATTTCCCACTACTCCACTACGCAATTTTGGTAAAATGATATAATGGAGTTGTTTATTTTGGCCTAAATATTTGGGAAGTTTTTCTGAATTTTTTTTCGAAGTCTGAATTATTTTTATCAAAAGAATTTTTTTTTCTAAGTGTAGAAGCGGAGTGCCTCGGTCGAAGAGCTCATTCAAACGATCTAGCACTGTCGTTCGAGTGAGATCAGCATCTTGCGCGAAGTCATTCGACCGACATGTGTCCTTCGTTCAAGCGAGATGCCTATCTCGTTCGAGCGGCGGCGCCGCCTTAATTTTCGTATAAATACCAGTGTGCCTTCTACATGTTTTTAAGTCTTTTTCCAACACGATTTCAGCGAAAAATAGCACAGAAAACAGACTTCACTTTTTAAGGTTTTATGCCTTCTTTATTCACATAAACACTCCCATCTATGTATGTGAATCATTAAACCTTTATGATGATCGTTTTACTCATCTGGAGTAATTTGTGGAGGAACCGCCTTCTTCTCTACTGTTGCCCACCTGGAGTTCTTACGGGAGATTTCAGCCGAGACATCAAAATCGATGCCTGACGGTATTTCGTATGTTGCTCTTATTTTTATTGTAATTCATATAACCGTTTTTACAAATTATAGTGAAAATAAAAAGGTTTTGCCCCTTTGGATGTATGCCACTTGACACTAATCTAACTTGTCTTGCTAACCTCTTAGACTTTAACATTGAGGAAACGAACTAAACCTTCATCAAACTTGCATGAATGACCCAACCACATTGACGTCAAAAGATCCAATACCGACTTCACCACGCAATCCCTAAAGGAACCTTAAACCTAGAGGTCTGATTCCATTTGCAACGACCTGACCCGGATCTATGGGTTACCCGTGAGTCAACCCGGTCCGAACTGAGCATTAGGTGTGAAGTGTAATGAAACAACCTAGAGAATGTTTCTAGTCCAATTTTATTTTAGTTAACATTTCACTTGTTTAGCATGCGATTCGAGTTTCAAGATAAACTACGCGTGAGACACATGGGGATCACCCTAAGTCCAAGTAAACAGATCTAGTAATGTAAAATAAATGGGTACACTTACATGTATAACGCCCTCAAAAGTCGAACCCGAACCCAACTTGCCGTAACAAAGCGAGGGTGTGAGCCTAAGCCATGTGGGAATAAACAAAGCAGTATGGAAACAAACGGCAGAAAGGAATACTCACACGCTACAATCACATGCATGCGAAAATATATATGCATCTATATATATATATATATAATTATACCTTTGAAAAATACACATTCAAATGCATTAAAGGTTTTACTTCCAAAACTTTACTCATCTAGATTAATTTACCTTAATCTTGTAACGATTTCCTTTTAGCATTTCTCACTTTGTTTAACACACCCGATTCCACACTTAACACCACCACACTTGATTTATTCCGAACCATTCTCTCACCAAAATCACCCCTTTATATTTATTTGACTATACTTTAGTATTGTCCTGAAAAATGCCATTTCAAAACACGGATACACCGTGTCAGAAAATACTTGTTTATCATTTGAAAACCTTTCAACACATACATATGCAATTTGTGGTTTAGACAACTTAGTTTACTTAACCACCAATTTGCCCACTACACTTTAGCTTGTTTACTTTCACTTACGAACATCAATATATTTATGCAGTTACAGGTCCATTTCACCTTTATCGAAACATTTAATTTATTCATTCAAGTTAGGTTGTATTACCACATTTACCTTACAACCCATTTTTTAACACGTTCCTTATTCCTTTTATCTTTTCTTGGAATTCTACCATTTATCGCATACCTACACGGGCTCCACACTAACGGCTATGCGCACCATATGCTCTGGCCAGTGATTTAGGGCTTTTCACCCAAGGGCTCCGACCCTTCTTGCTTATTCTAGGTTGCATCCGAGTCCTTATTAATGTGTTTAACATTTTACTCATGTCCACATTATTCTATTTAAAACCCAGACTTAACTTTCCATTTTTCCATTAACACTTGGAGAATTATTTCCTTTCTTCTTTAAGGCCTTATCCACACACACGGGATTTGTCCTAAAATTATTCACGCCTTAGGACTTAATTCATTTTCACACAAATTAATGTAAAAACATTCTTTAACATACTTATTCCATAAAATGTCCCACTTTAAGTAAATTACCAATTTACCCTTTATTCACCAAACTTGCAATTTAGTTCCTTAGCAAGTGTTATTTCTCGTAATGGTTATTAAGTTTCCAGATTTACATTTAAAACACTTTAGCCATTTTAACCTTTATTTAGTACCACACTTGTGCCAACTTCTGCACTTGTTAGTTTAAGACCCTTAATAAACAAATCAACACTCTTTTCACAAGACTACCTTTTTATTTCTTAGAAATTGCCATTTCTTCCATTTAACACTAGTACTCTCATACCCTACATTATTCAATATTTTGTTCCACAAAATATTCATCATTTTATTCTAAAATGTTCATTAGTAGTTTTACTAGTAAAACACACTAAGACAATGTTATCAAGCATTTTTATTCCAAAGAAATGTTTATTATTTCTCTTTTTACTTGAAATATATCAAAATAAAGTTATTTCACATTTTTATTCCAAAAAAATGTTTATTATTTCTTTTTACTTGAAATACACCAAAATAACATTATTTCACATTTTAATTACCATATAAATTTCCATTATCTTCTTTTATTGCAAAATACACACAACCAATATTTTTTTACATTTTTATTTTCATAAAATATCCATTTTCATTTTTATTAGAAATTATACACAACTAATATTTTTTTACATTTTTATTTCCATAAAAATGTCAATTTTCAATTTTATTAGAAATTATACACAACTAATATTTTCTTGCATTTTTATTTTCATAAAAATGTCAATTTTCAGTTTTATTTAGAACACATCATAATATCATCACAATCCTACTCTTAATCAATAACAATAAGACTACACTATTCATCAAATATAGTCTCAATACAATAAGAGTAGTTTATCCACTTAAATGAGTCCAAAGATGGTGGTGGTGGTGGTGGTGAAGATGGTTGACTCCCCCACCTCCAAACGTGATCTTAAAGAGAGTCACAAAAGCTCAATTAAATAGACCTCCATGGATGCTCCAACACACTCCAAGAAAAACTCTATGGAAAACCCCCTTCAAATATCCCCAATAACATAACTACCTTCTTCTAATAGTACCTCCTTAGACACCTCAAAACCCCCAAACAAATTCTATATTTTTGTAGTTATACCTTAGTAATGGGAAGGCTGAATATGTGTGTGAGTGTAAGCACTATCCAGTGCCAAATAAATAGCGGATGTAGAAGGGTTTTCCTCCATGGTGCCAAAGCTAGAGAGAGAGAATTTAAGTCTTGCAAACAGATTTAGTGTGTATCCCCACGTCCTGTTGTCACCTATCTCTTATACCTAAACCATCAGCCTTTAAGGCTTAAAAAAGAGAACGGTCCTTATCCCAAATATTTTCCATAACTAGTGTTGGAGACCCTATGATTGAGAGCATAAATAATCCAACAATTGGCATGAAGACAACACAAGGTGTGCCAGATCTCTCTCTCTGATTTAATATCAGTCCAGACCTTCTAATTATTATGTGGAGATGACAAACAAATATTAAGTCGTCGAATGAAGGCTCGTCAGCAGACCGGGTGCTAGATATTTCCAGCGTCGTTCGAGCTAAATGTCCTCTGACATTGTTCGAATGACATCCTTCATCGTTCAGGCGACAAAAGCTAGACAAGGAGCCCTACGTTACCACATTTAATGGTTTGAACTTACTTAGCTTCTGTAATCATAGGGTCACCTGTTTGTGCGATCAAGTAACAACTCACATTTCTTAATTTATTTTAAACATTTATTCATTTTCCAACATTATAAAAGGGCACATCTTATTTTATTTAATCAAAACCACAATTCTATCGCCCCTATAAGTCTGAAATCCGTTAATTCTCTCTAGTATAATTTATTTCCCCTCATGCATAATCAATACCAATAATTTTATTAATTTACGGGGTGGGGTATTACAAAAATCATTGCTTTCTTCAAAAACCTTTTACACACATTTTTCTTGTGGTCTTAATTATTTTTTATAGAGGAAGCTACTTGAGTTTTCGTATTCCAAACATCTCTCCTTTGTTGTCATTGCTAAGAAGCCTCCCAATAGGGACACAAGCATCTTCTTCGGTGCCCATTATTTTGATAGTGGCACATGATGCCACTGGGCTTTCCTTAGATTCTATTACTTTAACTTTTTCAGCATCTGGGGCTTGTCACTTCATCCTTCTGATGCTACTATCTTTTTTCACTATGGTTCTCCACAAGGAAGATCACGTTATACATATCCATCAATGTGGCTCGACTGTTGGCATATTGGCATTGTGTTTGGATCCCTTCTTTTTTTAAAGTGATGCGAGTATTTAATTGTGCCTTCCTTTGAGCATTTTAATTTTTCTTATATAGTTTTGAGTGAGTTTTTTTGTCTTTCCAAACTTTTCAGCGAGTGTTAGTTAACGTCTCCCAGCTATGGGAGATGCTGACGCACTGGTCGTCAGCCCACTTGGCTTTATGCCAATTAAATGCGAAGGTTGTGAAAGTATTTGATACTGATTATATGTGGCTATCAATGGGTGGTGCTAGGTTTAGGTGCTTTGAAATATGCAAATGGGGTTTCCTTTTTGGGTGTAGGGGCTAGGGTGCTTAATTCAGGGACTGCGAATGAGGGTCATGCTGGTGGTTGTTCCCGAAAGAAGCGACGTGCCAAATAGTATAGTGGTGTAATATCATTGTGAAGTGGGTCTTTGAGGTAGGATTTGATGTAACCAACCAAAAAGAATTTTTTTGTGGTGTTTGGTTTTTTGGATGCACTCTATGATATGTGGGTAATATGTTCTTTTAGGAGGAACACGAGGAATCCCCGATACATTTTTGTTTTCTAAGGAGATTCTCGGTCTATGCATCCTTGTATGTAAATATGGATATACCCTTTTTCTTGAGTTTTCTTCCGTATAGAAAGTTTTTGGATTTTCTTTGTTCTATGCATAAATGATGTGAAATATGGATAGAATTGGGTCGAAGCTCCTTTATGAAAAATGGTGATAAATAAAATACAGATAACACAATAACATGAGGAGAACCGTAGTGAGCATAAGCTCTTTTTATTGAAAATAGATAACAAACTTTTGTTTCAGGACAATAAAATTAAAGATAAAAAGGTAAAATTAATAAACTATAGAAAATTTAGATTTGGAAAAAAATGTGGCCCGTCTCAAAATAGATATGTTTTGATGGTGAGCCACATTTTTTTTAAAGAAATGCCAGAGCGAGAGGAGAAAGCTTCCTTTTTCAATTTGTGATAGGTCACGAGCCTTTTGATGTAAACCTTTTAAAGTTGAAGTGATGTCTTCTTTCTAAGAATAGGGAGTCGTTTTGTGGGGAGCCCTTGGGAATCATGTCTTCCTCAGTCTTTGTCCCGGGTTATGGCGTGTTTGAGCATTAGAGCGGTGTAGGAACTGAAATGATTCCTTTTACCCAGAAGGGGGTGCCGTTTTGTGGGGAGTCCATAGGGAGTCTACCTATTTTGATGATCCTTGTCCCGATGCATGATGATTTGGGTGGGGGAGTGCTTTGCTATTTCTTTTTCTAGTGAGAAGTGTATAGGGGTATTGTATTTTCCCTTTTGCGGCTTCTTTTTTTGTTTTTCTCAGTATTAGCCTTTTTGTGTAGCTTAAATAATAATGACGCTATAGAGTCTTAATATGTTTTGGAGCAATGTTTTGTTACATGGATTTTAGTTTATTTAGACTATGTTGTACGTTTTTTAGAGTAAGGAACAATGACCATAATCGGAGTTTTATCGTAAAAGGGCTTTTTTGTGTTTATTTATACTAATCCCGAAGTGATATCTCGGGTTACCATATCTCCAATTTAAAGACAACTGAGTGTCTATAAACATCTACTATAAAAATATAGTAGGGAATCAGGTCTAGGTAGTTCACTCTAAATGAAAAAGGGGGAAATATTGGGTGCTTAATGTGTTTTAGCTGACTTCAAGCGAACAATTTGTGGCTCAAGTGGGATTTTTAATGAAGGGATGGGAATGTGCATGGGCTTGTGACGCGACTTAAATGTGTCTCAGAAGTGCGTTCACTCTAGGCTCAAGTGTAAGCCTATTGCTCAAGTAATAATCCCAGTAAGTCGGGTATCGATCCTCAGGGAAAAAGGATAACGGAGTTGTGATGACGGGAAAAGACTGAGGAACCCAAACTTTGACTCTAAGAAGAAAAGGAAAGTTGATTTGGTTTTTAGATTGATTACAACTAAATGTAATAATGAGAATAAGAAAAGATGCAATTATACTAGTCTACCTAACTTATGAGTGAAAAATAGTCCGAAACTTTTTATTTTAATTGATGAGAAAAATAGGACGGGAATACAATCCCCCAACCCTAGTGTAGTGCGGATATAATACTAATCTTAAATTCATCTGATTGATTTGACCCAGAATTTACTACTCCCAAGCATTACGTATACGAGGTTCAATCCCGCGTCATACTTAATCTAAGGATGAGTAAATCAGTATCGTGGTAGTAGCACTCGAATTGCACTCTAAATCATCACGAGTACCCAGAGGCAAACGAGATATAAAGATCTACAATCGTTGTGCAACTACGCAATACGATCAAGGTCAATCATTAAATTTAGTGGATTAATTTTATACACACGTATTAACACATCAGGCTGGGTTCATGCATCCCGGCCTTGGGAAATCTAGCCTAACATGTTGAAAAGAATGGAAACAAGGATTAATGTGCAGGAACTCATAATTACTCTAAGGAAAATAGTAATTAGATGCAGAAAAGAATTAGAACTAAAAATTACTCACTAAAATTATCCAAGCAATAAGTGAAACAATGAAAGAAACAGATACTCACAGAAATCACTGAATAAAATCTTCAATCCTTGAAAATCTAAAAATATTAACTAAGCTAGGGCTTCTCGAAAAGAAGATGCAAAAACCTACTAATTCTCTGTGTCTCTAACAATACTAAATCGGGTCTTTTGTACCCTACAACAATATCGGAAGTCAGCTGCACTAGGAGTTTTTTTAGGAAGAGAAAAGATTTTCAAATCTCGAAGGTCGGACCGGTCCGGGGCTTAGGAGGACTGGTCTGCCCCCAAGGCGGATCAGTTCTTTTTATTTTGTGGCGGACCGGTCCATGGTCGGAACGGTTGTTTTTATTTTTGCATTTTCGGTTTGCATGCGATCCGGGGTCTTCTGGAGTTTGGCAAGGCGGACCGGTCCGGTGTAGTGGCGGACCGGTCCGGCTATTTAACTTTTTGGTTCCTCTTTGACTGCTTATAACTTTTGTTTTGGGGTTCCGATTGAGGTGCCGTTTCTTCCTTTGTGCTCGTGAATGAGATGTATTCAACTTCTCTTAAGGTACTTCATCCGAATTCTAGGTGGAAATTACTCTTTTGCCCTTGAGACTTTTCCTTCTTTCTTTCTTGATTCTACCGATTTCCTTCTTTCGTTTCTTGACATCAAATAGCTGCAAAATCACTACAAAATACCAGAAACTTGGTGTACTCATTAAGATTAGTCAGTAGCACAGTTATGAGATAAATCCAACTCAATTACGTTGTTCGAGGTGCTAAAAGTAACTAAATCAAGGGATAAATTAGGAAGAATTTATGCCTAATCATCTTGCAAAGTCTTTCCTTATAGTAAAGACTGATTATTTTGGTGTTGATACCGATCTTTTACTTTTCACCACTAGTGGGATTAAGAAAAGAATTTCATCAATCGGTTGAGATCAAAGGTTCTGGAAAATGTCACTTCGTCACTAGAGTTTATCTTGGTAACTAGATAAAGTCCTCTTCAGTTAGGTGAAAATTTCAGAAGTCTGGGAAAAATTTACATTCTTTTGGAGGACTAGTTTTTCATTTTGGATGTTTCTCTTTTTGACTCGTTTAATGAATGCGCAGGCGATACATTATTGGTTGCCCTAGTTATGGTAAGTGGAGAGCTAGTTCATCGCAGTAGGCTTAGGTCCATTCGGTTTTAGCTAATTGGATTTCGAGAATAACCCTTTCTAAGGGTACCTCGAGTTTGATGGGTATGACTGTTTGCATGCCATAAATAAGAGAGTAAAAGGTGGTCCCTATGGAGTTTCATTCTCTAGTACGATAGCCCTAGAAGGTGTAAGGGAGTTTGATGAGCCAGTCATTATAGGTTTTGACCATCTTGTTAATAATGTTTTTGATATTTTATTAGTAGCTTTGACTTCTCCATTGGTTTGAGTTATTTAGGGGTGAGTTAATCCCAGTGATCCCGTATTTCTGTAATAGGTCTGATAACTCTGTCTCAAAATGAGACCCATTCTCTGATACCAGCTCGTGGGCTACGTTAAAGCAGGAAATGATGATTCAATGTATGAATTTGGCCAATTTATTAGTGTTTATTATTGCATGAGATTCATAATCAACCTATTTGGTTAAGTAGTTGATGGTGACCATGATAAAGTCATTCCTAATAGAGGCCTTAAGGGTTACCTTCCCTATGATATCTATCCCCAAGGTGGAGAAAGGATAGGGTGAGGTCATGCAATAAAGCTCTCGGGGAGGAAGAAACTTCCATGGGGAATACACTTGACATTTGAGGCATCTATTTACATGATTAAATAAGTCCTTTTGCATGATAGTCCAGTAGTATGATTGTCTGAGGATTTTATGGGAGAGGGTGTGTTCACTATTGTGCGGGTCATATTCACTGCTATAGATTTTGTCTATGATGTTGAATGTCTCATGTCCAGTGATGAACCATAAATGTATTTTGTCAAACCCTATTTTATAGAACTGGTTCGCATAGATGATAAATTGGGATGCCAGTCATCGTAGGGTAAGTCCATCATTAGAGGAGGCGTACGATGGGTATAGGTTTTTGTCAGGAAGGTTCCATATACCATAGTAATAGATTGTGGGTCTTACTGTTGCACCTTTGATGGTATCAACCTTAAAATAATACAAAGGGGTGATCTGACTGGCCATCATAAACGCATTTTTCATAGTTCACTCCGATATGTTTATTATGGAGGACATGTTGGCAAGTGCATCTACGAAGTTGTTTTTATCCCTTGGGAGAAAGTTGAATTTTAAGTGTTTGAATCATGAAGTTACTTCTTCGAGGGAGGCATGGTATGGTTGCAGTTTTTCATCCCAGATCTTCCATATACCCAATATTTGGCTCATTACTAGGGTTAAATCCCCATAGGCCTCCAGGTCAATAATTCTCATTTCGAAGGCGATTTCGAGACTTGTGATGTGAGCTTCGTACTCCCCCATATTACCAGTGCACTTGTAACACCCCAACCCAAATTTATAGGTTACCTGTGGGTTAACCCGATCAAACCCGAATGATAGGTGTGAAGTGCAATGAGACAACCTAATTAATGTTGCTAGTCCAGTCTTATTTAATTAACATTTCACTTGTATTGTATGCGATTCCAATTCATATCAAGCTACCAGTGGATCCTAGGAAGCATTCGTCGAATCCAAGCACACAGAGCTACTAAAGTAAAATAAAAAAGAATACTTACCTATATAATGATCTCAAAGTATGGAATCACGTACAACCTACCATAACAAAGGGAATGGAATGAGCCGGATGCCGATCGGAGGGAAACCGAGTGCTCGTGTGAGGGCACTGTCGTTGTTTTTAGCTCCCGCTCGTGATACAAAAACCTAAACTATAACTACACTTGCGATACAAGTATAGTAGTAAGTCGGATATCGTAAGAAATCCACAGGGAGTGTTGGATTGATTTAAATTTTTTTATCGCTTCAAGAATAAAAATGTAAAAAGTGATAGGTTGATTTAAAAGAAAAGGGAAAAAATTAAGAACTTAAAGCTAAACATGAATTAATAAAATGAGAGTCGGGATCGTGTCCCCGCCATGGGCTAAACAACTAATAATTAAAATTTTGGTTCGAAAACATTTACCGAGCATGTTTAGTTAATCATAAACATCACACAATAAGAAATTTAACTCAAAGTTGCGAGATAAAACATTTAATTCAAAATGGTCACACGCGGATTAAAATCAGTTTATCTCTATAAGGACTAACGTTGCGTGACAAAGAAAGTTAAAAAAATAATTAACTTTTTTAATACGCAAGGTTTTGATTAAATGCGATTTTACACAAAACCTAATTTTTGAAGCTCGACGACAATTATTGGCGGACACGCGACCCAAACTCTATTTAACTACTCACACAACATGAATAGACAAATTAAACAACTTATTAATAATTTAAAGTAGTAAATAAATTAATTACAACATTTATCTACAAATGGGAATTGAATATAAAGCTAGAACAAAGGAAAATAAAAACTATATCAATGAAGGAGAAGATGAATAGTGTCTTAAAACAATCCAAATGGATCAAACCCTAGGAGAGAGAAGCTCCACCCAAATCCCCCTCTCTTAAAAAGCCTAAAAAGTAACTAAAAATGAGATCCTCCACAAAAATAAACAAGTGGTTCTTTCTATACTAAGTTACAAAAAGAAAAGAAATAATAAAAGAAAAAGGGTTTAAGTTACAATTAACTAATAAAAGAAAAATAGAAAAGAAAATGGAAAAGGAAATGGGAGTAGAAACAAAACAGAGTCGGCCAAAACAGAGGACCGAATCGATTCGGCTGAATCCGAATCGAGTAAAAAATGGGAGATCTGAGCACTACCTCTTAGAAAATCGATTTGCTAAGGTGAGAATCGATTCACACCTGATACTTTCGAATTCCTCACCAGCTCTGCAATTCCCAACTCCAAATAAGGATCAACACCTTGTTGCGAAAACACGCAAGGACCAGCCATCATTCACACACTAGCAGCACAAGGACGGGACCTTGAATATAAGACCTGTTACTAGACATTAGAGACAAGACCCATACATGCTCAAGCCATGGCTGAGACCCACCAAAACGCTGCCAAAAAATGCAACCCACAATGTAGTAAAACCCAAGACCCCTTTGCGTGTATCGACCAAAGACCCAAAATAAATCCGTGTTCTAAAAATTCGTGAGACAGTTCAATCCTGCTGTGGAGTTCAACCGAGACCATGAATGGAAAAAAATGGACCTTCTATGCAAACATAAAGATGAGACCACCAAGCCACCTCCATCTCCAACGAGTTAACCCGAGACCCATTTTGTGAAATTAGCCAAAGACTGAAGACCGATAAGCGTGTGTGGTCAAAAATCACGCTCCAACTTTGGATGAAACCAAAATTCAAGCCAAGCCCGAGCACAAACCAAAAATTGCCATTTGTAGAATGGAAGTGTGCAGCATAAAAGAGAAAGGGACATGGAAGGAATTAATTAGATTGTTAGTATATTAAATAATGAATATAATTAACTTATAATTCTCTCCCGATTAAAGATCCGTGTTTTCTTCGTTCGGAATCTGATTAGAGCACCGTTCATGGTCACGCAAATCTTGACCCGAGAGCTAAAACTTTCATGAGTAATTCGAGCAAAAATTTCGAAGTGTGAAATTATGAAAATTCCCCTGAACGTGCAAACTTTTACAAAACATTGCCGGAACGCGATGAAACTTCATACTAAGTACTGTAACACCTACAAACACTCAATAATACCTGAAATCACATGTTAGCATATAAAATGGAGGTTGTATAATTAATGAGCATAATTATATCAATTACGGTACCCGAAGGGGCTAAAAATGCATAAATTAACGGGTGAAAAAGGAAATATTCATGATGTATCAAATGCCCAGTGGGAAATACAACAATGTAGTATAGAATCAAATGACAAAAATGAGATTCTAACACGCTATACCTACGTGCACATGCAACTACCTCATATATATGCATCTACATACATTAATGCATGAAAGTATTTTTATTCCAAAAACGTTACTTGTTCCGAATAAATCACATTAATCCTATAAAAATGCCCCTTATTTCTTAACTTACCAAATTTCACGATTTAACGCACCTGGTTAAATATTTAAACTAAATACCATGTGTTTAGAAAGAATACTTCTTTTATCAAAAGCACCCATTTAGTCACATCGAATTTACTTTAGTATTTTTTTAACAAATAACCTTTCAACACATGCACGCTCCATGTTATAAATACTTCTTTCAAATTGAAAACCTTCTGCAACCACACACTTGTGTTAATTATGGGTTAAAACATCCTTAGGTTGCTTAATTGGCCATTTAATTGCTTTATATGGACATTAGCCAATTTGTCACACTTTTTATCCGTATTATCTTTTCAATTGAAACATTTATCAGTTTCATTTCATGTTAGATTATCTTTTCTTATATTCACCATGCTCCATTATCTTTCTCGAAATCCTCCAAATAACAGTGTACTTTAACGGGCTCCATACCGCCGATTACGCTACTATATACTGTGGATAATATTTTGGGTCTTTCACCTTAGGGCTCTAGGCCATTCTTAGTTCTTTCCCGATATTATCCAAGTCCATGTTAATGTGCTTTAACATTTTTCAAGTGACCACACTATTTCACTTTTATCGGTCGAAGCCAAAACCCTGGGATTTCACCCCACCTTGTTATACTTTGAAAATAACAATTTCTTGTCCTTTATACACTAGCATTGATTTTATCCAAAAAATCACTTTCATTTAGGATCATTTGTGCAAAACCTTTTCAGACATTATTATATCATAAAAAATTTGCAATTTACATAAAATCACCATTTTACCCCTTTATTTCCAAACTCATCTTTTCCTCCATTTTCACGTGTGTTGATTTCCCAAAACATTATTAATTCATACACACCAACATCTTGAATGTTTTTACTCATTAACATGCTTTTCAAGTTACAATTCTCTTATTTTATTACTTCCTTTGCTAGGGAAACCATTTGACACGTTAAAGACTACTTTGCAAGAAAATACCATTTTTACTTTATTTTCACATGTGGTCTTGAAATACATGCTTATCATATTTTCTACACTTATTCACACAATTTAAGGAGTAAAATTTTATTTTCTTTTATTAATGTTTAAACCCCTTAAAACCTCCATTAAACTTGTCTATATGCTCACTACTAAATTACAACACATTCTAAATGGGTTCAACACATGGTTCATTCTAGAAATTTCGTAATTTTTGCTAAAACATGCTTTTAAAGACCAAAAGATACTTTGTTTCTCCAAAACATGAGTAAATATCCATCTTTATATAATTCCAATTTTTACAACTTGGAGACATTTGTTCATAAAATATCTTCAACAAGAAAAATATTATTTCAAATAGTTTATTCCATAAAATATTTAAATACCAAGATTTTTGAAATATATCATTTTACTCAAAACTCTTGAAATCATTTGTAAACCATTTTACATAAATCCATGAGAAATAACCTTATTAAATCATATATGGATTCTACTCTTAAAAACTCTAACTACAATACCAATACTATGGAAAAGTAGAGTTTTTAAGCTAAAGAGCAGACTTCCCTACCAAAAAGAAGCTCCAAAAATATTTGAATGAATGTAGAAGAAGATGGAAAACTCCCACTTGCTAAGGTGTTCTTAAAAAGTTTGCCTATGTCTACTAAGATTTCTCCTTGAAAGACCAATGAAAACCCCTTTCAAACTCCATAGGTTCTTCTTCATATTCTCTTAAAATCCCCAACAACATCTACCTGAAATCCCATCCTGCTAAAAAATGTGGTGTATATGGGTTTTATAAGCTTGAATATGGTGAAAAAGGGTTAAACTACAGTGGTTTTGGGTGGAGGGATGGTGGAACTAGGGTGGTGTATAGTGGCCGGTAGTGAGGGAGCTCCGAGAGAGAGAGAGAGAGAGAGAGAGAGAGAGAGAGAATCTGATTGGGTTGTTCAAATCGGACAAAACCCACTTTAAATACCCCCCAAAACCTAAGGGTTAAATCCAAAAATGTCCCTAAACTCAACCCTTTTATGCAATAGTGTACAAAAATTTGACCCATGATCTGATCTGAGCCGTTGGGAGATCGATAGTTCATTCAATCCAATAATCCACGTTGCGATAGAACATTAAAATGTGCAAAAATTTCTGATTTTCATCTCGTCGTTTGAACGACTTTGGACCTTGTTAAAAAAAGATCCCTTCTCGTTCGAATGAGAGTTCTAACGAGAGTCAAAAGTAGGCTATAAATGGGTCAAACACTAACTCGTTCGAACAGAAGCTACCCCTTGTTAGGATGAAAATGCATCTAGTTTGAATAAGGACGTTACAATGAGATTCCAAAAAATGATGGAAATCATTCCGGTACTTGTTATTATATGGCCATTTGAACCTCATTCGAATGACTTGCATTTTCACATTAGAAGTCATAATTCTGCATAACAACTTTAAGCCATAAAAATCTAGTTTAATCACACCAGGGCCACTACATTACCTAAATTTAACCAATAATTCATCATACTACCAAGTTACAAAATCACACAACTACGGTAAAAATAATGGAGGCGGGTATTACAGGACTCATAAATAAGTTTGATAGATGTGGAAAGTTGTTGTGAGTCGGGAGATATGAGTATCATTATGATATATAATACTTTTTTATTGGATGCCCTGTCAAAGTAGAGTTCCCAAATTTCTCTATCTTTTTAGGTGAATAGATCCTTATTTGGGAGTTTTTCCTCATTTTGTTCCTCTTCGTTTGCAGGGGTTTTCATACCAGAAGGTAAAAGATGGCCAATCCTTTGGTGGATTTCTGTCTGATATACGTTATTTCAAACTTGGATAGCATTAGTATCCATTTGTCGATTAGGATAAAGAGATTAATCTTCACGAAGATATATTTCAGGGGGTTTATCCTTGAGACGAGTCTTATGCTGAAGGATATCATGTAGTGGCACAGTTTTTAAGTGACCCATACGAAGGATACACAAGCCTTTTGTAAGGTGGAACATTTGATCTTATAGAAGACTAGATTTTTATTTACATAGTATATGGTACATTCCTTTTATTAACTCTCTACATATTGGTCCAACATGGCTACGACAACTGTGTCAGTTATGGTCATGTGGTGCAAGAGAGGTAGTATTGGTTGGGGATGTTCTAACACTGGTGGGTGAGTGAGGTACTCTTGTATCTTCTCAAATTCTTATTGTCATTGATTTTTCCATCATTTGGGGTGAGTATTTCTTAAGTATTTAGAAGATGGGTTCTCAAATGGCGGTAAGATGGACCAGCTTATGAATTGTATTTAACATAGGAACCTTCGTATTTTTCTTCTTCGGGTGGTAGAATTTCTTGTATTTCTTTGACCCTAATGTGAAGTCTATCACTTCACCTTTAATGTTTCTAAAGGCTCATTTTTAAGTATTTGGCCTCATTTTTAAGAGGCGTAACCTTTTGAAAAAATTTCTGAGTGTTGAGATGTGTCCTTCTTGGTCTTTGAGTTCAATGATCATATCGTCTATGTGGACTTCCACTTCCATATGTATGAGATCATGTTTTTTAAACTGAATGGTATACTTATGTAGTAATATGTACCCTAAGGGGTAATGAAACCAATTTTACCTTGGTAGTCAGAGTTCATTTTTATCTGATTATAGCATGTGAATCCATCGATGAATGATTTGAGTGCAAACTAGTTGTGTTGCCCACAAATAATTTAATATGTGATAGAGGAAAATCATCTTTGGGAAAATATCAATTAATATCCCTATAATCTACGCATATGTTAGCTTTTCCAGGTTTTAGGTACTATTACGATATTTGTTAAATAAGTGGGGTATTCAATTACTCGGATTAATTCGACACTGAGGGGTTTCTCTAATCCATCCTTTTCTTTTAAGGCCCATTTGTGTATTATCTTATGAATTATTTTCTTTTGGAGTGTTCACCGGGGAGAGTGGGTATCTCATGCATGAAATTAGTCGGGTGGATGCTAGGCATGTCGATGTAGGACTAAGCAAAAACATCAACAAAATTAATAAGGAGGTGTGTGAGTTATTTTTGTTCATTTTCGTATTGGGAGAACCTTATTTGTAACCGTTTGGGGTTTTGGGGAGGGCACAAGTTTATGGTTATTGTGCCATCTTCGTAGGGAGACATATGTCTATTTTGACTCAAGTTAAGTTTTATAAGTGTTTTAGGTCCGCGGAGTTATCATTATTAGTGGTAAATTTTAATGCATTATTGGATTCATAATCATCACATGTAATACTCACATGGAAATAATGGAAATCCTTATTTATTAAGAAATCAAAGGGAGGGACGAAAACACTGATAATAGCAGGAAAGTTTGATTTATATAGGGCGACATTCAAAGAGGGTATAAGGGGGACCATTTAGCTAATAGGATAAACTTAAAGGTTATTTGAATTATGGATGTTGGGATGCATCCAGTAGTGGTCCAGTTTTTCTGTACTGTAATTCATTCGTTGTGGGTGATAAGGTCAGAAAGGCTTTGTAAAAGTACTTTTGGATAAACCTTTGAGCGTTATGTAACTTTAGTACTGACCGCAGTCTAGGACATGCGGTGTTTCTTGTGCTATTTCATTCCATTGGAGGAGGCCTTTGGGATCCTAGTCGGGGTTGCAAAGGGTTCGATATAAGGGCATTTCTCAGATAGGGCTTTCAGAAAGATCTAGTGATTTACCACATTCAAGTGGTAATCCCATTGGGCTTTTCTAGTTGTATTATGAGGCTAATCCAAAGGTGGTGTTTTTGGTAGTAGGGTTGTGTGATCAGGAACACAGAGGTAGATATTGAGCATAGGGATGCTGATTAATAGTCCTTTCACTTTGGTGATGCCTCAGGTGGTTGAGGCGATGTACCAATCATGAAGGCATTATGCCGGGGTTAAATCAGTGGAGCTCAACATGGATATTATAGTAGTCACACTAGGGAAAAATAAAGTTAATCCTCATTTGGTCTTCAGATAGGAGGTTTCTCTGTCTTTTGGAAGTAACCCATGACACATTAAGTTCACACCGGTTGACTTTGTGAGTTTTCTCATGATCAACATATATCCCCTCTTCGTAGAGGATTTCCATTCTGAGATGTTGGGGTATCTTTTTTTTTATCCCACAATTTCTTGGGGAGTCTATGATAGGGGAAGTCCTATCCTTGGAAACGAAAGTTGCCATTCTACCCTTGATGGTAATTTTAGAGGCTTTTGGTTACGACTTTACTTTCAGGGTATCCCATATCGATTTTCCCTTTTGTTCTGTAGTGATAAACATGTGAGAGTTTCTTATTGATTTCTTTTAAGATCGAATACGATCATGAATCCCATTTTTTGGAATATTTGGGCGACTACATTATGGATAAATAGCTCCTCTTCTATCATGTGAGCGAGTCTTATGGCCCAAAATCTGCTAAGGCAGATATCACTACAGTCATGATGGGTGTTTAGGAGAGGGGCGTTGCTAGTATTGGCTATCGTGGCTCAACCATCATCCCCTTGGACTGTGGTAAATTTTATGTCAAATGGGAACCTAATTTTCATATATATAATGATAGGGGTAATACCCCCCATAAGGTGTATCTAGTCTCTTCAAAGTAAGTGGTTGAAGTTAAATGGGATGTTGAGTACTTGAAACTCATATCACATTTGACGGGCCCTATTATTTGGGTGAAAATAATGGACCCTAGTACCTCTTGGCGAGTGTTCTCATAAGCCCTGAAAGACGTAAACGATGGTGTGAATTATAAGGCGGTATGTCCTAGACCAGTGGTAGTATAGAGGGGGCACATATTAATGGTGGAACCATTGTCTATTAGTAATAAGGGTATAATCTATCTAGAGGTCTCAGTGGTGATGTGTAATGTAAATCGATGGTTGAGTCCTTGCATGTGAAAATCCTCATTTGAGAAGTTGATATGTTGTTGTATGGTGATTGAGTCGATGGTGCTTGACATCTCTATCGGGGTGAAATACATAGGCACATAATCGTAGGATAACATATGGACGAGGGAATCTCGGTGTTCTCGAGATGTTAGCGAATGTTTATTGAAGTTTCTCTTAGATTTTATTATTCTCCCATAGATGGGTAATTCTATCTGCTATGGGGGATCCTCCCTCTTTATTAATGAGGTTTGGGGGGTGGAGTGTCGACCCGACCTACTGATGAAGGCGACCTCTTTATCCAGAGTGAGAAGAAGTTTTTACCTAGTTTTTTATCCAACCTTATCTAGATGTGGAATCAAATCAGTCAAGGATGCAGAGCGAGAGGTAGGAGTGATGGATTTGGAGCCATGACTTTGATCTAGAACAAGATAGGGGCCTTCTTCGAGCTCTTGGAAGCTTAATTTTAGGTCTTTAAGGGGTATTGAGATATGGAGTTATTTATCCATCGTATAACTATGTCTAAGCTTAGAATAGGGGTGGGGATTCTTACCACTATGGACAAGACTTGATCGTCTATCTGGTTAGGTGCCTTTAGTGGGGTTTTGTGGATATTGATGATACCAAACAGATGTTCGCATATGATATAATTTATCGGTATTCTTAATCATTAGAAGGGGGTTCATCCAAGATAGTTTCTTTATGCCCTCTATTTTATGAAGGGAGCTCTAGGTCCCCTCGATCCATTTCCTTCACGATGCTAACAACTTTGCAAAAAATGCCTCCGTAGTAGTACTGATACTCTGTGTATTACGACTCCCTAGTAGAGATTTAATAAACAAACATGGTGACTATTAGTTAAGATACCATGTAGTGTGGACTGTCAATTTTTCCCTGAGCATGTTTATGACGAGTAGGGTGGACTAGCTCTATATCGGTTGTGTAGGAATACCTCCATGAGGGGGGCATTGTAGAGGGGATGGGATCGAAGGTTACTCTCATCTTATAGTTTAATAATACCACTATATGTCTTGCGTCCAGGTTGGATTTCCCAAAATTGTTCCTCGTATTAGTGTAATGATGGGACCACAGAGATATATCTAGGATGAAAAGGTCATAAGCATGTTGTGATACTAGCATATTTAATTCAGTATAGAAATCGATGGGATCTTCCTTTGGTGGAGGGATTTTAGGAGGGTTTCTCTCTACTATCGTGGAGTTGCACAATATATCTCAAATTTTTACGGGTAAGTCACCCTATCTTGTGGCTCAGATGCTCTAATAAATGTGATATTGGGATGCCGGTGCTCCCCTTATTGTTGAAGTACAAGAGATGTTTCCTCCATTTGAGAGTTTGGGTTGTAGAATGTTTAGAGTTTGACCTCTCTTCTGTATTCGATAGACCTAACATTCACGTTTCTCTAGTTGATCAAGATCTTTAAAGTGGATCTTCATCTGATCCTGAATCTGTAGTCTCGATGGGGTTTTGAAGGATGTGGGACTTTATTTATGTGACTCGAGAGCTTTTCCTAGGGAGTAGTCCCACAATATCATCACTCTTCAGACCTGGGGGTTAAGGATGAATTAATATTCAAAACTTGGGGATGTGTTCCCTTTGATGATGAGGATATGATCGAAGCAGTCGGTAATCCCTTATTCCGTTATGTTAGTATAGTACACATGGTTGGGAAAGAAAGATGGGGATTGTGACACCCCGACTAATTAAATACCGGGTAGCTACTCCTTTATTTAAATTAATTCAAAATGTCAAGTTGGTTCAGTTCGTAGCATCACCGTCGAAAACATTTTAACAAATTACTAGCCACCTAATATTTAAAAAGTGAGTTGTCAATTTTAATTAAATCCGATTAACATGCAATAATTAAATTATGAAATGCTAACATAACCACCACAACATAATGACAATGGAATAACCATAAAATAGTAATGAGTCTGGAGGGATACTCCTCACAACAATCCAAATACAGGAATAAACAAATACTAAGTCCGCATCACTAAATTAATTACAACCCAAAATATGATATAACTAGATAAATACAGTGTCTAAGAGAAATGGGACGACATGACCAACAGATGAGAAAAATCTGATAACATAGAGTCAAGATCGAAAGTGGAGGCGTCTACTGTCAAGGTCCTGTAACTTCCACAGCAGCTACAGTACGTCACCTGAATGGAACTCCTATGCATGGTGTCCTTGTGGCTGGGAACCTAAATTTTTTTACAAAAAATAGGTTTGGAAGCAAACGGGTCAGAGCCTGATGGTGAAAACAGTTTAAAATATAGCAAGTGTTTTAATGACATAAAATAATGAATGCAAAATACATGTTAGGACGTGCTCTCACATGAAATACTCACCTCTCGACTATCTGTGCACTACTAACGTATCCTTAATCGAATCTAGTTATGCCCGTATCTAACTGGTCCAATATAAAATCTAACGTTACTATACGATTCCAAATTTAATTCTTGACATGTTATTTTAAATAGAGTGTTTTACACTTCTACACAGTTTCCGATTTTAGTACTACTAATCACTCGAGATCTTCCATTTTATCTTTTACAAAACGTTGATATTATAGATACTCACATTTATACATTACAGTTCATTTCAATTAATAATATATTATTCTCATCATAAATATACAATACTAGCACCTCGAGACTAAGCTGCGGTGCAAACATACTCTGCTATCCAATCCCGACACATCACGTACATAACGACCACGCATTTCGAATCTCTCAGGAATCGTTCTCAAATAACAATTCCTGAGAGATTCCTGAGATTGTTGTTATTTGAGAACGATTCCTGAGAGATACTGTCATTTTGTTAGAAGCTCGCTCGAACGACCTGGGCAGGTCTTCTAACGAGATGGTAGACTGCGCCCAGAATTTCCCCCAATTCATTTTTCTTTAGATTTCTCTCCTCTAAATCCCCACTAATATCATCCCAATTAAGTTTTAATGTTTTTAAACTACTCTTAGTCCTCCTAAGTCACCCTCTAACATATATTTGGGGTCAATGCTTCTTAAATTAACATGTAATCATCATAATTCCCAAACATTATCCCAAACCCTATATACATGAAGCCAAAAATTTAACGTCTACAATTTATCCTTCTAAATACGTTTTGAAATCATTAAAAGATACATTTTGGATATGAAATTCATTCATTACCATTCTACATGTAATCCCTATATAAGATTATGAGTTCTATCTCCAATTTCATGGGTTTTTCATCAAACTTTCAATACAAGACATATATTCAGTCCTAAGCATGGAGGAAACATTCGCTTGAAATTATGTAATTAAACCACTTGCCTTAGATGTTCTGATTTGACGTTGAAGGGTGAAAGTTGATTCTCCTCTTTCTCTCTTCAGATTTCTCCCAAAGATGGTGATGGTGGCTAGGGTTTCTTTTGGAACCTCTTAGGACTCTCCCTTTAACTCCCATAGCCCACTTCTTGTTAAATGCTAATATTGGACTTAGTGGGTTTATTTCTAATATAAAATTAACCTCTAAAATTCGTGGGTTTTAATTTCCCTATTTTTAAAATTACCAAAATACCCTTCTAGGTTGCCAGTATGACCCAAAAATGCCCCGGGACCCAAACTAAGCCTCCGACTAGTGTTTTCTGACTAATTCGACCCTTCCGAACATGTTGGCGCACTCAAAATGACCATTCAGTTGATAAAAATATAATTCAGTTTTTAATTCAAATAATTTCATTCTTGACGCGACTGACACGCACGTCCCAATTAAATTTCCAAATTATCGTATTTCTGTCTCGCGACAATTTTAACATTTTCAATACTCATGAAATTTTCAATTTTAACATCATAATCAAATATCAACTCACATCTCTCTAGTATTTATACCCGGATTAATTCCCAATTAATTATCATTTAATTCAATTAATCCCTGAAATAAAATCAATAAAATTACGGGGTATTACATACTCCCCCCCTAATAATAGAATTTTGTCCTGAAATTCGGAACTAAAGAGTACCTGGTAAAAATAACTCCGGATATCGCTCGCTCATTTCATCCTCTCACTCCCATGTGGACTCCTCGGCATTATGATGCCGCCACTGCACACGTACTAACGGTACTATCTTCGACCTCAGTTTCCGCTCGCTTCGGTCCAAAATAGCAATCGGCCCCTCCTCGTAGGAACTTCCAAGCATAAGATCGATATCCTCTAAAGCAATGTGAGTATGGGACAAATCATCCCTAAGATATTTCCTTAGCGAGGAAATGTGAAACACATCATGAATCCTATGCAAGTGCTCCGGTAACCCAAGTCTATACGCAACTGGCCCAATACGCTCGATGATAGGAAATGGCCCCACGTATCTTGGTGCCAGTTTCCCCTTCTTCCCAAAACGCATGATCTCCTTCGTCGAAGATACTCTGAGTAACACCTGGTCCCCCACCTTGAATTCTTTGAAGAACCTCTTGGCATCAGCATAGCTTTTTTACCGGTCCTGAGCTACCCGAATATGACTCCGTATCATCTCTATCCTTGCTGAAGTATCCTGAATCACTTCCGGACCAAGGAGTTTGTTATCCCCCACCTCTAACTAACATGCTAGGGAATGACAAGGTCTATCGTACAACGCCTCAAATGGATCCATGCCAATGGTAAACAAATAGGAGTTATTATAAGAAAACTCCACCAGTGGAAGGTACTGCTCCCATCCACCTCCAAAGTCTAGGATGCACATACGCAACATGTCCCCCAACATCTGATTTGTTTGCTCGGTTTGCCCATCCGTCCGCGGGTGATAAGCCGTACTTAGCCGCAACTCCGTACCCATGGCCTCCTGGAAACTCTCCCAAAATCGTGAAACAAATATCTTGTCTCGGTCAGACACGATATTTAGAGGTACCCCATGAAGTCTCACTATTTCCGCAATGAAAAGCTGGGCATAATGTCCCGTAGTGTAGTCAGTCCTCATGGGAAGAAAATGAGAAACTTTGGTCAACCTATCCACAATTACCCATATGGAGTCGTGACCCCTCTGTGACGTAGGTAACCCCATGATAAAGTCCATGGAGATGCTCTCCCATATCCACGTCGGAACCTCTAACGGCTGTAGAAGTCCTGCCAGTTTCTGATGGTCCACCTTTACTAGCTGACAAGTGGCACATTTAGAAATAAAAACGGCGATATCTCTCTTTATTCCGCTCCACCAATACTTTCGTCTCATGTCTTGGTACATCTTATCCCCACCAGGGTGTACCGCGAACCGTGAGCTGTGAGACTCCGTCATTACCTCGTGTCGCAAGTCCTCCCCTTCCGGAATGACCAGTCTCCCATTGAAGCGTAATCCCCCGTCTGAGCCAACAGTATAGGACTCGGCTCTCTCTACTAGTAATCGAACTAGCTGCTCCTAGCAGAACGAGTCATTTTCCTGGGTCTTTACCACTCTCGTAATAATCTGAGGTGTAATAGTCATCACGGACATGAACGATCGGGCCACTGCATCCTGGTGTGCCAACTCCTTCCACTTAGCTTTCCACACCTCGGCCACCTCATCTACCGGCCTACGGCTTAACACGTCTGCTACCACGTTAGCCTTCCCTGGGTGATACTGGATATCGAACTGATAATCCTTCACAAACTCAAGCCACCGATGTTGACGCATATTCAACTCCTTCTGCGTGAAGAGGTATTGTAGAGACTTGTGGTCTATGAACAACCAAAATTTCTCCCCCAGGAGATAGTGTCTCCAAATCCTAAGAGTGAATACGACTACCGCTAACTCCAAGTCGTGGGTGGGGTAATTCCTCTCGTGAGGCTTAAGCTTATGGGAAGCATAAGCTATGGCCTGACTCTCCTATTGCAGCACACCTCCAAGTCCTTGTAAGGACGCATCGGTGTAAACTAAATACTCAACTCCCATCCTGGTCAATGCTAACACAGGCGTTGATGTCAACTTGTCCTTCAACTCATCGAATGCCAACTGACAGGAATCGTTCCAGATGAATGGTACACCTTTGCGAGTCAGATGTGTCAAAGGACCCGCTATCTTTGAGAAACCCCGAATAAACCTCCTGTAGTATCCTGCTATGCCCAAGAAACTACGGATCTCAGTCGGTGTCGTGGGCTGTCCCCGCTACCTCACCGCAGATACCTTCCCCGGATCAATAGATATCCCCCAGTCTGAAATGATATGCCCCCAAAACTAAACCTCCTTCAACCAGAACCCACACTTCTCATATTTTGCATAAAGCTCGTTTTGAAGCAATGTCTGCAAAACCTGCCTCAAATGCTCGACGTGCTCCTCTTCTATCTGGGAGTAAACCAGAATGTCATCAATAAAGACAATGACGAACTGGTCTAGGAACTCTCTGAACACCCTATTCATTAAGTCCATAAACACGGCTGGAGCGTTGGTCAAGCCAAAAGGCATAACCCGAAATTCATAGGAACCATATCGCGTCAAGAAAGCAGTCTTCGAGATGTTCTGTTCCCTGATAAGCAACTGATGGTATCCTGATCGCAAATTAATATTTGAGAAGAAGCAAGCTCCCCTCAACTGGTCAAATAAGTCATCGATTCGGGGTAACGGATATTTATTCCGTCTCGTGACTTTATTCAACTCCCGGTAATCTACACATAATCTCAACGATCCATCCCTGTCCTTTACAAATAACATAGGGGCACCCCACGATGAAGTACTCCTTCGGATAAACCCCTGACCCAACAACTGCTCTATCTGATCCCTTAGCTCTTTCATCTCCGCTGGAGCCATACGGTACGGTGTGTGGGCAATTGGCCGAGTGCCTAGCGTCAAATCAATAACAAAATCAATCTCTCTACTAGGAGGTAATCCAGGTATGTCCTGAAATACATCAGCAAACTCCCTCACGACTGGAATCGAATCAAGTGGTATCACCACTTCCTTAGAGGTCTCCTCCTCTATATAGTACATATGAGTGGACGATCCTCCCTCAGGGAGAGGCATCGCCACTAAAAACATCTCCTGCCCGGGAATGGAAAAAATGATACTCCTACTGAAATAATCAATCATGGCTCGGTACGCAACTAGCCAATCCATACCAACAATCGCATCATACTCAGTCATCTCTAATACTAACATATCAGCGGGTAAAGTAAACCTCCCGATCTCTATACCCACACCTCTATAAATAAGGGAAATTATAGAACCCCTACTCAACGGTGAATCTACACAAGTAATCGTGCTCTCTGCAGTGTCTAACAACCCAATAGTGCGTGCAAATCTTGTGGCAATGAAATAATGTGTGGCCCCCATATCAAATAAAATACGCCCCATAGTCCCCTGAATAGAGAACATACCCTCAATAGCAGGTGGATCTTGTGGGACGGTGGCCTGCAGGAGCTGATACACTCTCCCATACTGAAGCGGTCCTTGCGAAACTGGGACTGCTAGAATGGGTGGTAATGCTTCCATCTATGGTGGTGCTGGGAGGGCGGTGGGAAACATAGGCCTCTGCGGCTCATGTCGAGCACCCTGTTGCTGCTGCTGTGGGGCCCTGCCCCTATTAGGACAATCCTGGCGTTTATGGCCAATCTTCCCACACACGAAGCACTTCCCCGGGAAGTTTCCTCCTCGTTTTCCCTACTACCCTCGGCCCTGATGGCCGTTACCATTCCTACCTTGACCATGCTGGCCATACTGAAACTGTTGCTGCTGACCAATCTGGCCCTGCTGGCCCTGATGGCCGTTCTGACCCTGATGGCCATGTCTGAAACCTCCCTGACCATTCCTGAAACCCCCAGATCTGAATCTCTTAGGATCCCCCTATTGGGATCCCTGATCTCCCTATCTGTGCTGACCCTGAGCAGATTGTGCCTCGCTGGCACCATTTCCCCTGTCCTGCCCTGATGGATGGGCTCTCCTGATCTCTTACTCTAAGACATGTGAAAGCGGTGATCCTGACAGTGAATCAGTGCCGCGTTAACCACGTCAGAGTAAGTGGCCAACCAAAAATTTCCCAACAAGTGCTGTTGGATCCTCCAAGTCAATCCGTCCATGAACTTCTGAATCTTCTTCTCCTCAGTCATAATCTCATCGGGAACAATATTCAATAGATTTGTGAATTCGACCTCATACTCGACCACAGTCTTTCCCTCCTGCTTGAGATTCATCAACTTCCTCCTCATCTCAGTGTGAACAGCTGACGAAAAATATTTGCTATCGAACCGCACCCAAAACTACTGAATAGAAAGGGCGTCCCTCTCCTCCGCTATGGTAATAGACTCCCACCACTGCAATGTTGATCCTACTAGCTTAAAAGTAGCCAATATCTGCTTCTGAACATCCGTGCACTCGTACATCCTTAAGTGCCTCTGAATGTCCTTCCTCCAATGAATGGACACTACAACGTCGGAGCTACCTGCAAACTCCAGAGGGTGTGCTTTCTGAAAAGCATCACGAATGCATTCCCAAGCAGACGGGAATGCATGGGCCTGAACTGGCGGGACTACCGGCGCCTGGGGTGGTGCCTGATGTAAAACCGCGAGGGCGACATTTACCGCTTGGGCTACAATAGCTGTAGCCTCTGCGGCATTCATGGTGCTCGGAACTAGTGCAGGCTGTTGCTCGGGCTAAGCATCCCTACGAACTCACTGTGCACGTCTTGGAGCCATCTGAAATGAGAGTAAAGACTTATAAATTCGCAGTTATTATCTCAAAATAGCTGAAGAGCGAAACATACATAAAAGAATACAACAGTCCTAAAATATAGGGCTCTACATCAAAGAAAGCTCAGCGGAAACATAATAAGCCGTAAAGATCCTAAGGACACTAGAAACTGATGCTCTGGTACCACCTGTGACACCCCGACTAATTAAATACCGGGTAGCTACTCCTTTATTTAAATTAATTCAAAATGTCAAGTTGGTTCAGTTCGTAGCATCACCGTCGAAAACATTTTAACAAATTACTAGCCACCTAATATTTAAAAAGTGAGTTATCAATTTTAATTAAATCTGATTAACATGCAATAATTAAATTATGAAATGCTAACATAACCACCACAACATAATGAAAATGGAATAACCATAAAATAGTAATGAGTCTGGAGGGATACTCCTCACAACAATCCAAATACAGTAATAAGAAAATACTAAGTTTGCATCACTAAATTAATTACAACCCAAAATCTGATATAACTAGATAAATAAAGTGTCTAAGAGAAATGGGGCGACATGCCCAACAAATGAGAAAAATCTGATAACATAAAGTCAAGATCGATAGTGGAGGCGTCTACGGTCAAGGTCCTGTAACTTCCACAGAAGCTACAGTACATCACCTGAATGGAACTCCTACGCATGGTGTCCTTGTGGCTAGGCACCTAAAAGGTTTTACAAAAAAATAGGTTTGGAAGCAAACGGGTTAGAGCCCGATGGTGGAAACAATTTAAAATATAGCAAGTGTTTTAATGACATAAAACAATGAATGCAAAATACATGTTAGGATGTGCTACCACATGAAATACTCACCTCTCTACTATCTGTGCACTCCTAACATATCCTTAATCGAATCTAGTTATGCCCATATCTAACAGGTCCAATATAAAATCTAACATTACTATACGATTCACGATTTAATTCCTGACATCTTATTTTAAACAGAGTGTTTTACTCTTCTACACAGTTTCCCATTTTAGTACTACTAATCACTAGAGATCTTCCATTTTATCTTTTACAAAACGTTGATATTATAGATACTCACATTTATACATTACAGTTCATTTCAATTAATAGTATATTATTCTCATCAAAAATATACAATACTAGCACCCCGAGACTAAGCTGTGGTGAACACATACTCTGCTATCCAATCCCGGTACATCACGTACATAAGGACCACGCATTCCAAATCTCTCAGGAATTGTTCTCAAATAACAACAATCACACAAAATGGAGGCGAACATAGTTCACATCACATGGGTCACGCACATACCTACGCTCCCATGATCAACAGACTTATTAACTTCTCAATAAGTCATTATCTGACCTATGTACTCGAGGTACCAATCTAAATCCCCCCGTAGGCACACAAAGATTAAATGGCCCTAATCGAACGCAGACCTCCCGTGATAGCAAGTATGGTAGGTATGTTTTACACATAAAACCACATATACTAAGCATTCGCACATCTTAGATGTCTCGAATTATTAATATAGGTATGCTTCTCATTCTTATACCGTCATTTAATGTTATACGTTTACAAGTCCCCGATTTGTATATTAACATTGTCAACCCTTCTCACGTCGTAATTAGGTATTCATTTCCTATTCCAAAAATGTCATCCGGATTACTATAAGGTTCTAAGTTCTACTCCTCAACGTATCCCAATTCTCACAATTATACCCACTAGTCAGTAAGGGAAGTTTAATTCTCAATTACTTAAGTCTACGGGACATTTGAAATAAAATCAGGCCAAAAAGGCCATTCTATCAACTCGTTAGAAGTCTCGTTTGAACGAGTGTAGTTCAAATGAAAGGCTTCGAACGAACTACCAACTCGTTAGAAGGGATACTGTCATCTCGTTAGAAGCTCGCTCGAATGACCTGGGCAGGTCTTCTAACAAGATGGCAGTCTGCGCCCAGAATTTCCCCCAATTCAGTTTTCTTTAGATTTATCTCCTTTAAATCCCCACTAAGATCATCCCAATTAAGTTTTAATATTTTTAAACTACTCTTAGTCCTCCTAAGTCACCCTCTAACATATATTTGGGGTCAATGCTTCCTAAATAAACATGTAATCATCATAATTCCCAAACATTATCCCAAACCCTATAAACATGAAGCCAGAATTTTAACGTCTACAATTTCTCCTTATAAATTAGTATTTAAATCATCAAAAGATACATTTTGGATATGAAATTCATTCATTACCATTCTACATGCAATCCCTATATAAGATAATGAGTTCTATCCAATTTCATGGGTTTTTCATCAAACTTTCAATACAAGACATATATTCAATCCTAAGCATGGAGGAAACATTCGCTTGAAATTATGTAATTAAACCACTTGCGTTAGATGTTCTGATTTGATGTTGAAGGGTGAAAGTTGATTCTCCTCTTTCTCTCTTGAGATTTCTCCCAAAGATGGTGATGGTGGTTTGGGTTTCTTTTGGAACCTCTTAGGACTCTCCCTTTAACTCCGGTAGCCCACTTCTTGTTAAATGCTGATATTGGACTTAGTGGGTTTATTTCTTATATAAAATTAACGTCTAAAATTCGTGGGTTTTAATTCCCCTATTTTTAAATTTACCAAAATACCCTTCTAGGTTGCCGGTATGGCCCAAAAATTCCCTGGACCCAAACAAAACCCCCGGCTAGTATTTTCTGACTAATTCGACCCTTCCGGGCATGTTGGCGAACTCAAAATGACCATTCGGTTGATAAAAATATAATTCACTTTTTAATTCAAATAATTTCATTCCTGACGCGACTGACACGCGCGTCCCAATTAAATTTCCAAATTGTCGTATTTCTGTCTCTCGACAATTTTAACATTTTCAATACTCATGAAATTTTCAAATTTAACATCGTAATCAAATACCAACTCAGATCTCTCTAGTATTTATTCCCGGATTAATTCCCAATTAATTCTCATTTAATTCAGTTAATCCCTTAAATAAAATCAATAAAATTACGGGGTATTACAGGGATATCAAAGTATGTTTCAATTCGCTAAAGGCAGCGTTCCTTGCCAATGGATAAAATATAGATCTCGAGCCTATTAGTTGTTGTAATACCCCGTACTTTTGACTATATTTATTTTGGGATTAATTAATTAAATTGCGTATTAATTGGAAATTAATCCGGGATATAAATACTAATTTGATGCGAATTGGTATTTGATTATGTGCATATATGATTATATATGTATTTGGTATTATAAAATTTGTCGTGAGATTTATATACAGCAATTTGGAAATTTTGTTGAGACGCGTGGGACCGCCGCGTCACGGTATAATATTTTGATATTAAAAGTGAATTTAAAATCTGTAATCCGTATGGTCGTTTTGAGTGCGCCAACGCGTCCGGAAGGGTCGAGATAGTCAGAAAACACTAGCCGGGGGTATAGTTTGGGTCCCGGGGTATTTTTAGGCCATTCCGGCACCATAAAGGGTATTTTAGTAATTTGGTATTTTGGGTAATTAAAAGTGACGAAAATTGAGAGTTGTAATCTGATAAGGATTGACCCCAACCAACCCTTATTAACCCAACAAGCTACAGAGGTTTATTAAAATTAGGTTTTCATAAGTTTCCCAAAGCAAACCCTAGCCACCATAGCCTTTTGGAGAAGAAAGCTTGGAGAAGGAGAGAGAGAGAGGAATTTTGCAGAAATTCTACACCAAATCCACACCAAAACCAGAAATCAAACCAAGGCAAGTGTTTTAATCATATTTAAATTCGTAGAATGTTTCCTCCATGTTAGAAGATTGATAAATTACAACTTTTCTTGGAAGACAATGAAAACCCATGTAGTTTGAAGTTAGAACTTGAATATTGTGAAGAGAATTGCATGTAGTATGATAGGAGATGATTTCCCCTTATATTAATTGTGATTTGAAGGAATTAAAACGAAATAAATTCTGGAGTTTGAGGATGATTTAAACCTATGGTTCATGTTCTAGAGAAATTGGGAAAAGTGTAGAGTTTTGTAAATTTAGTTGAGGTTATGATGATTCAATCCTTGAAAACATGTTAGGAGATGATTTAAATATATTTAGGATGAATTAGAGACCCTAAAACATCATTGGAATGAACCTTGGAAGAGATTAGGAGTGATAAAAATGGTGAAAAACGTATTTGGGATAATCTAGGCCGAAACTGGCCACTCGGTAGAAGCAGCCCCCAGGTCGTTCGAACGAGCTCGTTCGAACGAGCTTCTAACGAGTTGACCAGTCGTTATTAACGAGTAGGAATTTTCGTTCGATATCTCGTTCGAACGAGATATCGTTAGAAGGGTCAGTTCGTTCGAACGAACTGGGATCTCGCTCGAACATCCTCGTTCGAACGAGACTTCTAACGACCTGACAGTCCAAACTCGTTCGAAGCCTCGTTCGAACGAGACTTCTAACGAGTTGACAGTTTGACCCTTTTTGGACTATTTTGACTTTTGGAGTCCCGGGAACTGGCTCAAGGGTAGAGTTAGTATTCCTTTGATGATATAGTGATTTATTTGGGACTTTTGGGCTATTGGGATGAGTAAATCATATACGAGAGTTATATTCAATGAATCATTTGGGTTAAGACGTGAGTGACTACTACGATGTGAGGATGAATTATAGCGCGTATAATTATGAACCGGAATAAAATAAGTTGTGATAATTATAGTTAGTACAAGAATGCGATATGTACTACGATTATAATACGGTATTACTAAGATGTGTGATTACTTAGTATTAGTATATGGATTGTATGTATGACATACCTACCATACTTGCTATCACGAGAGGTTTCGTTCGCTTAGGACCCTCTAATCCTTGTGTGCCTACGGGGGGGATATAGACTGGTACCTTGATGAACATAGGTCATAGAAAGACTTATTGTGACATTAATAAGTCCGCTGACCATGGGAGCGTAGGTATGTGCGTGACCCATGTGATGGTGACTGTGTTCGCCTCCACTATTTGTGATTTGTGTTATCTGAACTATTCCTGAGAGATTCGGAATATGTGATCCTTATGTACGTGATGTACCGGGATGGATAGCAGAGTATGTGTGCACTACAGCTTATATTGCGGGGTGCTTGTATCGTATATTTATGTGATGAATCATATACACTATATTTATGGGAATCCTCATGTTAATATTGTAAAAATATTACGGTATTGTTTCGAGATATATAATGAGTTAGCTGATAGTTATATCAATGGCATATTTAGTAACTGAGTTTACGTTAAACCTCTATTAAATTACGAGCGTTGTTATGTTAAATTAACCGAGTAAAATGGGTAGAACCTTTGGTAGTCTAGCTAGTTACGTTGTCATTTAGCTAGTGAAAAGGGTAGTTATAGATGGGTACTTACGTTAGGAGTGCACAGTTAGACGAGAGGTGAGGATATCATGCGAGTGTACGTCCTAACATGTACTTTTCATTTAATGTTTTAAATGTTTTTAAAGCACTTGCAGGTTTTTAAAATATAACTCCACATTCGGGCTCTGACCCGTTTGCTTTTCAAATCTCTTTTTCTTTGTAAAACCATTTTAGGTGCCCAGCCACAAGGACACCAAGCATAGGATACTCATTCAGGTGACGAGCTGTAGCTGCTTGTGGAAGCTACAGGGATTTGCTCATAGACGCTTCTATCTTTTGGATTCCAGAGTCACGATCTATCTATCAGTTGTAGGGCATGTTGCCCATTCCTATTTAGAGCATTTTTACATTTCAGTTTTCAGACTCTAGCATGTATTGCTCAGTATTCAGTTTTAGTTATTTATTTCAATTTACTTATCAGTTGTGGGATTGTATTGAGGGGTTTCCTCCAGACTCTATTTATTTCTATTATGATGGTTCTTCATTTTTCTTCAGTATGGTGAATGGTGTTATTTATTTCTTCATTACACTTGTTGCATGTTAATCAGACTTAAATTAAAATTTGGCAACTTGCTTTTTAAATACTAGGTGGTTAGATATAAAAAAAAAAAAAAATGTTTTCGACAGTGATGCTATTAACTGAGCCAACTTGGCATTTTGAATTAATTTTATAAAGGAGTAGCTACCCGGTATTTAATTAGTCGGGGTGTCACAGGTGGTATCAGAGCATCAGGTTCTAGTGTCCTTTAGGATCTGTACGGCTATTATGTTTCCGCTACGTTTTCTTTGATATAGAGCCCTATATTTTAGGACTGTTGTATTCTTTTGTGTATGCTTCGTTCTTCAGCTATGTTAAGTTTATAAACCGTGAACTTATAAACTTTGTTCTTGTTTCAGATGCCTCCACGACGTGCACGACGAGTTCCCAGGAATGCTACGCCCGAACCACAGCCCGCTCCAGTTCAGGGCATGTTAAACGCCGCTGAGGTTGCTGCTATAGTAGCCCAAGCGGTAAATGCCGCGATTGCCGTAATTCAGCAGGCACCACCTCAGGCGCCGGTTGTCGCGCCAGTTCAGGTTAATGCATTCCTGTCTGCTTGGGAGCGTGTACGAGACGCTTTTCAGAAAGCGCATCCGCCAGAGTTTGCAGGTAGCTCAGATGTGGTTGTCTCGAGCCAATGGAGGAAGGACATGCAGAGGCATTTGAGGATGCATGAGTGCACAGACGTTCAGAAACAGGTGCTAGCTACTTTCAAGCTAGTTGGATCTGCGCTGCAGTGGTGGGAGTCTATCACCACCGCGGAGGAGAGGGATACCCTCACAATACAGGAGTTCTGGGTGCGGTTCGACCGCAAGTACTTTCCATCCGCAGTTCATACAGAGATGAGAAGAAACTGATGAGTCTGAAGCAGGAAGGCAAGACAGTGGTCGAGTATGAGGCCGAGTTCACTAACCTGTTGAATATCGTTCCAGACGAGATTCCAACAGAGAAGAAGAAGATAGAGAAGTTCACTGATGGGTTGAATTGGAGGATCCGTCAGCATCTACTAGGGAACCTATCGTTGGCCACGTATTCTGATGTGGTTAACGCTGCATTACTACACTGCCAGGACCACCGTTTTCATATGGCCGAGGGCAAGCTGTCAGGGGAGTCTAGCCATCAGGGCAGGACTGGAGGGCATGGTGCTAGCGGGGCACAGACCGGTCAGAGGCAGAGACAGACTGAGCAGGGTACCCAGCAGGGGGACAATAAGAGGTTCCGATCAGGGAACTACAGGCATGGACAGGGAGGTTTCCGCCAGGGCCATCAGGGTCCAAACGGCCATTAGGGCCAGCAGGGGCAGAATGGGCAGCAGTTCCATCAGGGCCAGCAGGGCCAAGGGAGGAATGGTAATGGCCACCAGGGCCGGGGACAGCAGGGGCAGAGGGGAGGGAACTTCCCAGGGAAGTGCTTTACTTGTGGCAAGACTGGCCATAAGAAGCAGGATTGTCCTGATAGGGGCAGGGCCCCACAGCAGCAGCAGCAGGGTGCTCGCCAGGAGCCACAGAGACCTATGTTTCCCGCCGCTCTTCCTGCACCGCCACAGATGGAAGCTTTGCCACCCATTCCAGCAGTCCCAGCTCAGCAGGGGCAACTACAGTATGGACGTGTCTACAACGTTCACCAGGCTGCAGTTCCACAGGCACCGCCCGCGATCGAGGGTACGTTTCCTATCCATGGCACTATGGGTCGGGTGTTATTTGATACGGGTGCTACACACTATTTTATTGCTACACACTTCGCGAAAGCTTTAGGATTGTTAGCTACGGCAGAGAGCACAGTGACGTGTGTCGACTCACCATTAGGGAGTGGGTCACTTATTTTCTTTATATGCCGGGGAGTGGGGGTAGAGGTTTGTGGTTTGGTATTACCTGCGGACATGTTAGTGTTAGACATGCATGTTCACGATGTGATCATCGGTATGGATTGGCTCGTAGCATATAGGGCCATGATTGATTGCTTCAGCGGAAGCATTGTTTTTGCCATTCCGGGGCAGGAGATGTTTAAAGTGGCGATGCCTCGCCCAGAGGGAGGATCGACCGCTCATCTGTATTACATAGAGGAGGATACCTCTAAGGAGGTTGTTATTCCTTTGGATTCGATCCCGGTTGTCAGGGAGTATTCGGATGTATTTCAGGAGATACCAGGCTTACCACGCAGTCGAGAGATAGACTTCGTTATTGATTTGCTACCGGGTACGAGACCTATAGCACGCGCACCGTACCGTATGGCTCCAGCTGAGATGCGAGAGTTACGGGATCAGATAGAGCAGCTGTTAGGGCAGGGCTTTATCCGCAGGAGTACCTAACCTTGGGGCGCTCCAGTTTTGTTTGTAAAGAAGAGGGATGGTTCACTGAGATTGTGCGTGGACTACCGAGAGTTGAATAAGGTCACGATACGGAATAAGTATCCGTTGCCTCGAATCGATGACTTATTCGACCAGTTGAGAGGATCTTCTTTCTTCTCGAAGATTGACTTGAGGTCGGGATACCATCAGTTGCGCATCAGGGAGGAGGATGTCTCGAAGACTGCGTTCTTGTCGAGATATGGTTCTTACGAGTTTCGGGTTATGCCTTTCGGCTTGACCAACGCTCCAGCAGTGTTTATGGACTTGATGAACAGAGTGTTCAGGGACTTCTTAGACCAGTTTGTCATTGTCTTCATTGATGACATCCTGGTTTACTCTCAGACAGAGGAGGAGCACGCCGAGCATTTGAGGCAGGTTTTGCAGACGCTTCGTCAGAACGAGCTGTATGCAAAATATGAGAAGTGCGGGTTTTGGCTGAAGGAAGTCCAGTTCTTGGGTCATATTATTTCCGACCGGGGAATATCGGTTGATCCGGGGAAGGTGTCAGCGGTGAGGGAGTGGGGACAGCCCACGACACCAACGGAGATTCGTAGTTTCTTGGGTTTAGCAGGATACTACAGGAGGTTTATTCGGGGTTTCTCGGAGATAGCAGGTCCTTTGACACATCTTACTCGTAAGGGTGTGCCATATATCTGGAGTGATGCCTGTCAGTTGGCATTTGATGAGTTGAAGGACAAATTGACCTCAGCACCTGTGTTAGCATTGCCGAGACCGGGAGTTGAGTATTTGGTTTACACCGATGCGTCTTTGCAAGGACTGGGAGGTGTACTACAGCAGGAGAGACAGGCCATAGCTTATGCTTCCCGTAAGCTTAAGCCTCATGAGAAGAATTACCCCACGCATGATTTGGAATTGGCAGCAGTGGTATTTGCCTTACGGATTTGGAGGCACTATCTTTTGGGGGAGAAATTTCAGCTGTTCACGGACCACAAGTCACTACAGTATCTGTTCACGCAGAAGGAATTGATTATGCGGCAGCGTAGGTGGCTTGAGTTTGTGAAAGACTACCAGTTCGACATCCAGTACCACCCGGGTAAGGCTAACGTGGTAGCAGACGCGTTGAGCCGCAGGCCAGCAGATGAGGTGGCAGAGGTGTGGAAAGCTAAGTGGAAGGAATTGGGACACCAGGATGCAGTGGCCCGATCTTTCATGTCTGTGATGACCGTTACCCCGCAGATTGTCACAAAGGTAGTACGGGCACAGGCTAATGACTCGTTCTGTCAGGAGCAGATAGTTCGGTTGCTAGCAGAGGGAGCCGAGTCCTATACCGTTAGCTCAGCGGGGGATTGCGCTTCAATGGGAGATTGGTAGTTCCGGAAGGAGAGGAGTTGCGGCACGAGGTGATGGCAGAGTCGCACGGCTCACGGTTCGCGATACATCCCGGAGGGGACAAAATGTACCAAGACATGAGACGGCAGTATTGGTGGAGCGGTATGAAGAGAGATATCGCTGAGTTTGTCTCAAAATGCGCCACTTGTCAGCTTGTAAAAGTGGATCATCAGAGACCAGCAGGATTGCTACAGCCGTTGGAGGTTCCGGTGTGGATGTGGGAGAGCATATCCATGGATTTTGTCACGGGGTTGCCTACGTCGCAGAGGGGTCATGACTCCGTATGGGTAATTGTGGACAAGTTGTCCAAGGTCGCTCACTTCTTACCCGTAAGGACTAACTACACTACGGGACAGTATGCCCAGCTCTTCATCTCAGAGATTGTGAGACTTCATGGTGTGCCCCTGAATATCGTGTCTGACAGAGACAAGATATTTGTTTCGAGGTTTTGGGAGAGTTTCCAGGAGGCCATGGGCACGGAGTTGCGGTTGAGTACGGCTTATCATCCGCAGACTGATGGGCAAACATAGCGCACCAATCAGATGTTTGAGGACATGCTACGCATGTGCATTATTGACTTCGGGGGTGGATGGGAGCAGTATCTTCCACTGGTGGAGTTTGCTTACAACAACTCCTATCAATTCACGATTGGCATGGCTCCGTTTGAGGCATTATACGGTAGGCCTTGTCGTTCCCCAGCATGTTGGTTGGAAGTGGGGGACAACAAACTACTTGGACCGGAAGTGATTCAGGATACTTCGGCAAGGATTGAGTTGATTCGGAGTCGCATTCGGGTAGCTCAAGACAGGCAGAAGAGTTACGCTGACGCGAAGAGATTTTTCAGAGAATTCCAAGTGGGGGACCAGGTTTTGCTCAGGGTATCTCCTATGAAAGGGATTATGCGTTTCGGGAAGAAGGGGAAGTTGGCACCGAGGTATGTGGGGCCGTTTCCTATTATTGAGCGGATCGGACCGGTTGCGTATAGACTTGGACTACCGGAGCACTTGCATCGGATTCACGACGTGTTCCATATTTCCTCGCTGAGGAAACACCTTAGAGATAATTTGGCTCATTCTCACATTGTTGTGGAGGACATCGATCTCCAGCCGGATAGCTCCTACGAGGAGGGGCCAATCGCTATTTTGGACCGAAGCGAGAGGAAACTGCGGTCAAAGATAGTTCCGTTAGTGCGTGTTCAGTGGCGACATCACAATGTTGAGGAGTCCACATGGGAGCGCGAGGATGAGATGCGCGAACGTTATCCAGAGCTATTTTTAGCAGGTACTTTCTAGTTTCGAATTTCGGGACGAAATTCAGTTATTAGGGGGGAAGTATAAGTATGTAATACCCCGTACTTTTGACTATATTTATTTTGGGATTAATTAATTAAATTGCGTATTAATTGGAAATTAATCCGGGATATAAATACTAATTTGATGCGAATTGGTATTTGATTATGTGCATATATGATTATATATGTATTTGGTATTATAAAATTTATCGTGAGATTTATATACGGCAATTTGGAAATTTTGTTGAGACGCGTGGGACCGCCGCGTCACGGTATAATATTTTGATATTAAAAGTGAATTTAAAATCTGTAATCCGTATGGTCGTTTTGAGTGCGCCAACGCGTCCGGAAGGGTCGAGCTAGTCAGAAAACACTAGCCGGGGGTATAGTTTGGGTCCCGGGGTATTTTTAGGCCATTCCGGCACCATAAATGGTATTTTAGTAATTTGGTATTTTGGGTAATTAAAAGTGACGAAAATTGAGAGTTGTAATCTGATAAGGATTGACCCCAACCAACCCTTATTAACCCAACAAGCTACAGAGGTTTATTAAAATTAGGTTTTCATAAGTTTCCCAAAGCAAACCCTAGCCACCATAGCCTTTTGGAGAAGAAAGCTTGGAGAAGGAGAGAGAGAGAGGAATTCTGCAGAAATTCTACACCAAATCCACACCAAAACCAGAAATCAAACCAAGGCAAGTGTTTTAATCATATTTAAATTCGTAGAATGTTTCCTCCATGTTAGAAGATTGATAAATTACAACTGTTCTTGGAAGACAATGAAAACCCATGTAGTTTGAAGTTAGAACTTGAATATTGTGAAGAGAATTGCATGTAGTATGATAGGAGATGATTTCCCCTTATATTAATTGTGATTTGAAGGAATTAAAACGAAATAAATTCTGGAGTTTGAGGATGATTTAAACCTAGGGTTCATGTTCTAGAGAAATTGGGAAAAGTGTAGAGTTTTGTAAATTTAGTTGAGGTTATGATGATTCAATCCTTGAAAACATGTTAGGAGATGATTTAAATATGTTTAGGATGAATTAGAGACCCTAAAACGTTATTGGAATGAACCTTGGAAGAGATTAGGAGTGATAAAAATGGTGAAAAACGTATTTGGGATAATCTGGGCCGAAACTGGCCACTCGTTAGAAGCAGCCCCCAGGTCGTTCGAACGAGCTCGTTCGAACGAGCTTCTAACGAGTTGACCAGTCGTTATTAACGAGTAGGAATTTTCGTTCGATATCTCGTTCGAACGAGATATCGTTAGAAGGGTCAGTTCGTTCGAACGAACTGGGATCTCGTTCGAACATCCTCGTTCGAACGAGACTTCTAACGACCTGACAGTCCAAACTCGTTCGAAGCCTCGTTCGAACGAGACTTCTAACGAGTTGACAGTTTGACCCTTTTTGGACTGTTTTGACTTTTGGAGTCCCGGGAACTGGCTCAAGGGTAGAGTTAGTATTCCTTTGATGATATAGTGATTTATTTGGGACTTTTGGGCTATTGGGATGAGTAAATCATATACGAGAGTTATATTCAATGAATCATTTGGGTTGAGACGTGAGTGACTACTACGATGTGAGGATGAATTATAGCGCGTATAATTATGAACCGGAATAAAATAAGTTGTGATAATTATAGTTAGTACAAGAATGAGATATGTACTACGATTATAATACGGTATTACTAAGATGTGTGATTACTTAGTATTAGTATATGGATTGTATGTATGACATACCTACCATACTTGCTATCACGGGAGGTTTCGTTCGCTTAGGACCCTCTAATCCTTGTGTGCTTACGGGGGGGATATAGACTGGTACCTTGATGAACATAGGTCATAGAAAGACTTATTGTGACATTAATAAGTCCGCTGATCATGGGAGCGTAGGTATGTGCGTGACCCATGTGATGGTGACTGTGTTCGCCTCCACTATTTGTGATTTGTGTTATCTGAACTATTCCTGAGAGATTCGGAATATGTGATCCTTATGTACGTGATGTACCGGGATGGATAGCAGAGTATGTGTGCACTACAGCTTATATTGCGGGGTGCTTGTATCGTATATTTATGTGATGAATAATATACATTATATTAATGGGAATCCTCATGTTAATATTGTAAAAATATTACGGTATTGTTTCGAGATATATAATGAGTTAGCTGATAGTTATATCAATGGCATATTTAGTAACTGAGTTTATGTTAAACCTCTATTAAATTACGAGCGTTGTTATGTTAAATTAACCGAGTAAAATGGGTAGAACCTTTGGTAGTCTAGCTAGTTACGTTGTCATTTAGCTAGTGAAAAGGGTAGTTATAGATGGGTACTTACGTTAGGAGTGCACAGTTAGACGAGAGGTGAGGATATCATGCGAGTGTACGTCCTAACATGTACTTTTCATTTAATGTTTTAAATGTTTTTAAAGCACTTGCAGGTTTTTAAAATATAACTCCACATTCGGGCTCTGACACGTTTGCTTTTCAAATCTCTTTTTCTTTGTAAAACCATTTTAGGTGCCCAGCCACAAGGACACCAAGCATAGGATACTCATTCAGGTGACGAGCTGTAGCTGCTTGTGGAAGCTACAGGGATTTGCTCATAGACGCTTCTATCTTTTGGATTCCAGAGTCACGATCTATCTATCAGTTGTAGGGCATGTTGCCCATTCCTATTTAGAGCATTTTTACATTTCAGTTTTCAGACTCTAGCATGTATTGCTCAGTATTCAGTTTTAGTTATTTATTTCAATTTACTTATCAGTTGTGGGATTGTATTGAGGGGTTTCCTCCAGACTCTATTTATTTCTATTATGATGGTTCTTCATTTTTCTTCAGTATGGTGAATGGTGTTATTTATTTCTTCATTACACTTGTTGCATGTTAATCAGACTTAAATTAAAATTTGGCAACTTGCTTTTTAAATACTAGGTGGTTAGATATAAAAAAAAAAAAAATGTTTTCGACAGTGATGCTATTAACTGAGCCAACTTGGCATTTTGAATTAATTTTATAAAGGAGTAGCTACCCGGTATTTAATTAGTCGGGGTGTCAAAGTTGTGAGTGGTCAATATCATTCCTATTATTTGTCACCATCATGTGGATGGTTCCTAAGGGGTATACCCATGCTTCGAATCTTTAGGGAGGGGCTTAGGTGAGTACTCCACGTTGTCGGTCATACTTGGGGATGTGGGCCTTCATGTTAAGAATCACATAAATTGGTGAGATATAATTTATGATCATAATTACTAGTGGATTTGAAGTTTAGTGGTGCTTTATCATGGGAATGAAGCTTAGGATAACATCTGTGGAGTTTTGAGAAAGAAAATAGTTTTTGAGGAAGACATAGGCCCATCCTATCAATCTGAATCCGAGGCCAAATCGATACGATTCTTGGCAGGTCCTAAGAATGGGGGGAAGGGTTGGTTTGATTGTAATTTTATTAGTAGCGATAGGTTAGGATATTCGTTAGATCATTTATGCAAGAAGGAGTATGGGAATATTCCTATTTAGTGGTACGAATTTTGTGTTTGGAGTTAAATGCCTAACTAAGAGAGACTTATTAAATTAAGCAATCTGGTTAAGACTTAGTAAACTATGTGTGAGTATGACTACTACTCTTGAGTACTATGTGCTACATACCATGTGTAAGCGATCATGGGATAATTACTAAAAGGTATATCCTTATTGTACGATGTTGACCGCATTGGATCCCTGATGATAGAGATTGGTTGTACTTTGGTATTAACATTTTACCTTATTTATCTATATCTTCAGGTTTTGATTCAGTGATTCAAATCGAGATCAACTTTTTTCTCACTACAATTACAAGAAAATGAAGTATTTGGTAATCTTAATTATCAATATATTTATTTGATAAATTTATTATATGGTCATGTGAATTCTCTCTCCATATTTGGGTTATGATCTACTAATTGTTTTGGAATTATTTCTCTATGTATTTAGATTTATATTCATATTTTAATAACTCAATCCCTTATGTCCTCACTATGACCATATTAACATTGGAGTTTTTGGTGAAGCTAAATTAATTACATGGATAGAGGAGCTATTTTAACCATTTCATTCATTTTCTACATGTTTGAAAAAAATACTTTCTCTTAGAAAGCACCGTTAGAACTAATTTAAATTAGAGAACAAATTGTAAAACATGATTTAATTAATCTCAACATTGATCAATTAATTAATCAAACATGCAATAGTTATTTAAATAATAGGATCTTGAATCATCATAATAATAACATATTGAACTTTATGATTTTATATACATAATCCTTATGTAGAACATAAAACTATAATTTAATCACATACCTCGATCCATAGTTAAGAATTTAGAATTCGTTCATGTATCTCCATCTTGTCACAACTAGAACAATTGGCACATCAATCAACCTTAATGATGTCCGATCAGGCTAATTTTTGAACTATAGTTTTATTCATCTTCGATAAAAGCATGTTCCAGTTTTAACACATTCCAATTGTTATATCTTCCTATATGGTCAAAATAGTATTAAAAAAAAACTTTCAGTGAGAATTTTGATTTTTTCCCTTTCCTATGGAATATTGTTTTCTTTAGAAAGTTGTGAATGATGGATTTCACCACTTTATTTATAGTCAGGGACATGACCCAAATTTCCAGTAGTCACTTAATGTGAATTTTCATCAATATAGAGATCCAAGAGTCTTTAGTCAATTATAAATCAAATGTGTCCTTTACTTAACCATATTAATATTATTGACTCTTGGTATTTAGAGTACCCTTTCATTAACCATAGTGACACTTAGCATTATATAATTATGGAACACATTTTGGAGGATTATAATTTAAAATAATTATAACATTCTCCCACTTGCTCCATAATTATCATAACACGCCCAATAATCTTCTAATCATCCTTAAATGGTTTTTTCATTAAACCTTAATCAAACAAACCGTCAATGTAAGTTATTGAACTCACATAGTAATTCAAGAGCGCGATTGCTTCCATGTACCAAAACATTAACAACTCACCTAATAAGGTCTGTAAATTATGTTATTCAATAATGGTCCAATAATATCTTATATAAAGGACTATTTCTGTCACATTCATTAATTCACATGCATGTAAACTTATATTGCAAGACAGAAATTTAAATGCTTAGAATACACTTTAATTGATATCAAATATAGAATAAAAATTAAGCACCAAACAATCCACAACACTTATACTTAATTATCTACACTCAAGACCCATATCTTAAGCATGCTTCATGAATGCCCTTTTGTGATAGCCCAATTATTAATAGATATGCAATGTTAACACTTGTTATTTTTGAACTTCTTAATTGACAGATAGGTATTATGTCCTGACGTGGTTAGGTTCATTAATATACCTATTAGTTTTTCATAATTAATATTGCAATAGTATTTTCATAATACTTAATAGACTTGGTAATACTTTCAAGAACTTCGAGTCCCAAAATAAATTTCCACGACCATAAAATGTAGCCTCAAAGCATGGTAATAACTCAAGTTTTCATAATAAACAATAGTTGATTGTTTCTTATTCTTTTTTAATATTGTCCATTAGGCCAAAATAAATCTCCTTAAGTTAGAGTGAACTATAAGTATTGATCATCATTATGTGAACATATATCATAAGTGTGAGAATATAATATTTTAGTCATCTCATTACTTTATACTCTTAAAAATATTTTATTTCTCTAATTTATCATTGATTATTAATATATAGATAAATACAAAATATATCAACTTACTCCCACTCACCTAACATACATACATACATATATATATATATATATATATATATATATATATATATATATATATATATATATATATATATATATATATATATATATATATATAAAGTATTATTAAAATACCATTGGTGGGAAACTTACTTAAGTTTATACAGTGATTTCTCAAACTATACCCTTTTTCTTAGACTCTTATAAGTTTTAATACAATATGAAAATATTAATTAAAAGGAGAGGATAAAATCGTAAGAATTTCACATTCATAGATATGGATGAAAATGTTTATTTACAACCCTTTCTCCATTTGTAATAAAAACTTTGACCATAAGTCTAGCTTTATATCGCTGATCACCACTAGGGTCGTGTTTGGTCTTAAAGGTGCATTTACACTCGACTCTAGTGTATTAATTAGATAGTTCAATGCAATCCAAAATTTTATTTATGTGAATTAATGGAATTTCACATAATTATAATTTCTTAAAACTTGTGAACACAATGTATTTATATTATAGTGATAATTCCATTATATGGTAATTGATAATTTATTTGTTCTTTATTTGTCAAATAATCCACTCACTAAAAAAATGAGTACCTTAACATCTTTTATAACCACATTAAGTGATTTGGTACTCCCACTAATTTTACCATTCTTTAAAGAATTCGACATTTTTTGTTTCAGTAATAATTAATGTACCCTCTTAAAAGTGTGGAGACATAATTCAAAATCTCAGCTCTTTTAGTGAATTCTAAATCCATGCATGTAGTAGACGTTTTCAATCATGTGGGAGTGTCAAATTGGGTAATGTAGAATTTATATAATTCACTTTTCATTATATATACTCAAATACTTTTCTCAACTAAAGTTTGGAATCCAAAAGAAAAATTGGCAAATAAATGTGTGAATAACTTTATATGGCAACATCATTAGTCCATTTGACTTGTTGTTTTATAATGACATAATCTATATAGGTCCACTAGTAAAGTACATTGCCACTATCTCCTACTTGGTCCATATAGATCTTCCTAAAATTGTAATGTCTTAAAAGCTCAAACGTGGTTGTCAAGATTCATAAGTGACAACCCCAAGACAATCTAATCTATTAAATCATCAAAGTAAGTCTAGATTTAAAAGAGTATGATATTCAATTGTGCCACAAGATTGAAGATTTTTCATAATAAATCTACTTTTAAGTTCAACATTATGATATAGAATAAAAATTATTACCCTTGTTCAAAGTTTTATAAAAAATATAATTGTACAAATCACCAATGAGAACACCATAGTCAAGAAGAATATTTTCTCATATAAACATAAAGATCTTTTCGTATACTCAAAATAAATCCCTCAAGATGAAATAATTTTTTTTAAAGGCCATCGAGGGATTTGAATTGATTCCAAAATAACAACAAAAAATAGAATCCAAGAATTTAAGGTTCGTCTTGTAAGAATCCTTATATTGAATTTGAACTATTTTTCTTAGCACTCTAGTTTTGAAAACCAAAATAAATGATTGTCATTTCTATCGAACTACATATTATAATGCCCATAATATAGCTTAAAAATTTATGTGTTATATAATGGGTTCTTTTCAGGGAAACTTTGCTTCTTTATTCATTCTAAGAAGTCAGTCTCAGACAAAAAATTAAATTTTAGAGAAATAAAATGATGTACAATTAATAAAATAAATAGTTTGCTACATTAATTATATGAGTTGACAATATGTCCATTAATAATATTTTATAAACGTTGCCTTTCTTTCATAATAACTTTGAATATCTACATATGACTTTATTGGGTACTATATTATGTAATTTAGATGGACATGTTATCTATGATGGCCTTTCCCCACTTAATTGCATAATTCCTTAGTATTTATTTCATTTACTTATAATCAATTTTCATTGAAAGTTATCTTACTTGACTGAATATATCAAATATACCCCATTAGTACCTTTATATATATAAGCATGATGAGTTATGAGTACAACTTTTATCTTTAAATTTAATATTCATGAGAATTCTAGTTGGGTCACTCTGGTGTCTACGAAACTATTCATTATATGAATATTATGTTATTATATGGATTGTTTGATGATTTTAAGAGGCATTAATATTTTCAATAGGCATAAATGGGCAGTGTGCTTATAAATTAAGGAAAAATATGAACTCTTTGGAGCGATGTATATTACCCTCAATTAACAAACATACTGCCCTTAATATTAATTTAACCATTGCATCTGGACTATTTTTTTTAGAAAAATCAAAGTGACCCGATTGATTATCATAATAAAATTATTAATAATCCGAACACTCAAAGTCATATTCGGACCCTTTAGAGCAACATAAACATAGTTCTTGAATGTATTCACAAAATACAAAATCTACAGTTTATTAGATTATACCACTTTAGTGCAATCAATTCCTAATCATAATATAAATACTAAAATGAAAACCTTAAATCATGCTTTTATTATTCCATAACTAATATTTGACACAATAAGCGTATACACATTGATCCAAAATTTATAATTTTGAATTGGAGTAATTTTTCAGCATGTAATTAAACTTCACGTAAATATTAGTTATGAAAAGTTTTTAAATCCTTCAAGGTTACATTGATGCAAAAGAAATTACTCATTATTATTAATTTAATATTTGTAATTGCACCTTTGGGCAACAAACTTATAATGAATAAGCCACTTTATCATCGCATCAATAACCTAATATTCATAATTATATTTGGACATTTGGACAATCAAATTTATAATAATACTTTAATATTTACAACTATAAACTAGGGCACTTTGATGGAGACCTAATCTAACATAATATAAGAAATAATGTTGGAACCTTAACCATAAATATAATATCCATAAGAATATTTCTTGTATACTAAAAATATCTCATAATATAAATATTATAACAGCCAAATAAGGTATGGGAATTTATGTAGTTATTAAAACACATAGAATGGAGAAATTCAAAATTTTTAATAATAAAAAAATTTAAGTAATCACTACAAAAGTGTTAAGACAAACTTTTGAAACACTCTCCAATAAGAGGAATTAAAAAAAAAGAGAAAAGAGAAATAACTGTCAACTTTATTACTAAAAATGACAAATTTAAAGTTTTAATGGCTTAAACGTGCTTGAATAGCCAAAATAATGTCTATCACAAAAAATGGTATGTTTTGATCATTAGGCCATTTCAGATTGTCATAAAAATTTCATTAAATTTTGAGGAAGTAAATTATTTTAATTCCTATTATTTTTTATTAGAGGCATACGAAAACTGTCACTGAAAATGTCTCAAAATTTCAAATTTACATATTTAGAAAATAAACTAAGTACATAATTAAATCATCATAAAAAATTACAATAAGGGGACTAATTATATTTTTAATATGGTTATAAACATTTTGGATACCAACAATCCCGTCTTATAATATATCCTTTTATGTGATTTCACAGATGTACCAATTTGTTTATTTGATCTTATGCCCAAAGACCATAAGTTGGCTCATCCTTAATTACGCTTGAAATATTTAATCCATAGAATGTGCATAAAAAGTACTTTCATGGAACATAAATACACACACATATTACATAATGCATGAAAAAGTTAATGACTAAAATATTATATGCAAAACTTAATAGATAATTATGTGATTTCACAACAACGCTCTGATACCAGATATTATAGATACTTTAAATTAAAGAACACAAACCTCAAAACATAATTTAATTAATCTACACATAAATCATTTAATTAATTAAACATGATATGTTTTTTAAGTAATAGGATCTTGAATCATCATGATAATCACATCTTGAACTTTATGATTCTATTTTATATATAATCCTTATGCGAAACATAAAACAATGATCTAATCACATACATCAATCCATAATTATGAATTTAGAATTCGTTCTTGTATAAATCAACCTTAATGATGTTTGGTCGAGTTGATTTTTGGACTACGACTTTATCTTGTCTTCAGCAAAAACATGTTCCAGTTTCAGCGCATTCTAACATTTAGATATTCCTCTATGGTTAAAATATAATTCTAAAATTAACTCTGATTGAAAATTTGGATTTCACTTCCTTTACTATGAAATTATATTGTCTTTAGAAAGTTATGAATGATGTACTTTAACACTTTATTCATAGGTATGTACATGACTCAAATCTCCTACAGTCATTTAATCTCAAGTGTCCTCAAGGTAAATACCCAAGAGTCCTTAGTCCTTAATAAATAAAACATGTCTCTCATTAACCATATTCATATCATTGAATTTTTGTAATTGAAATACCCTTTTGTTAGCCAATGTGACTCTTAGCATTATATAATTATGGAAGACATTATGGAGAATTATTATTTAAAATGATTCTAACAAGCACATGACTGATGTCTCTTTAACATTAATTTTTCAAACTCATTATGTAATTAATTACATGTGGAAAATAATATGGTTGATATTAATATTTTTCTTATATTCCCATTCCCTTATATTTATATGTACTTTTAGTAGTTAGTGGTAATTCAATTTTAATTTTAGCCAAACATTATTTTTCATTGTTGAAGAATTTTTTCCACTAATTGATAGCTTTTCTTCCTTGTGATTTGTTTGTGGAATGAATCATTTTTCCTTTTTAGTTTGATAACCTCTTTCTCTCTCCGAGTCAAGGCAAGAATTAAAGATAATTTTCTCAAGAAACATAAATTCATGGGTTGTTGTCAATATATAATGGTTTTATTTTTCATTTCCTAAATATCTTTTTTTATGTGAGAATTTATTCTATATGCTATTATTATATGTATGTTCACTTTAAATTCCTTCATTTCATTAACTGTTCATTTAAAACTCTTATATTGATAATACTCTTATGTCATTTTTGTCAAATTATACATTTCTTGTGTTGGTCATTGAAATATTTGCAAGTTGGAAATGACCACAATTTATGTTTGAAATCGAACAAATAGGATAAATCAATAATGAGTTATAGGTAACTTTCTCAAGAAACACAGATTCATGGATTGTTGTCATTATGTAATGATTTTATATTTGATTTCCAAAATATTTTTTTTCTTTGGGTGTGAATTTATTCTACATGATATTATTCGATGTTTGTCAACTTTAAATTTCTTCACTTCCTTCACTATTCGTTAGAAACTCTTACATTGACCCATTTTATATCATTTTTTGTAAAAAAAATATATTTCTTGTATTGGTCATTGTAATATTTGCAAGTTGGAAAGGACCCTAATTTATGTCTCCAATGGAATAAATATAATTAACTAACAACCATGAGTTCAATTGACATATTATAATTGGTTCTAAATTAAAACTACAGAATGTTTCATTGAAAAAATACAGATAGAGATAGTTTTCGTGCTTTATGTGTCATTTCATATAAGTATATATACATTTTAGAGTATTAAAAAAATCAAAACAATGAATGGTTTCCTTGTCACGTCCTCTGTTTCAATATCCCATGATTACCTTTCGATATCATATTTATGCATTGGAGCCAATTAATATAATTGTACACATGGGTCTCTTGCCAAATTTTTGTTTGACGTATTTATTGAGTTTCCCATTTAGATGATAATTCTATATTCTATATTTGTAGTTTTAGGTTTTATTTCCTTCATTTTTGATAATTAAATTACATTACATTGCTTTTAGGTTATTGAGATTTTAGTACGTGGAAAATTTCAATCTTTTTTGCAATTGATTTAAATATTTTAGGTCCATGATTGATATTATTGGTTCATTTTTTTCAATTTATGAATATGGTGTTCAATTTTTCATTTCGTTAAAAAATAATTGGGTTCAAATTTGTAGATTTATATTTATTGCGTCTTAAGATAGTTTTTAGGTATGCCAGAGGGTATAAGATGTACTATATTTATATATTGTCCACACACACACACACACACACACAGACATATATATATATATATATATATATATATATATATATATATATATATATATATATATATATATATATATATATATATATATATATATATATATATTTGTTTGTTTGTTGATGTAAACATATTGTGTTTGACTCGTGGGGAATCCAATTGGTGGGGTTTGATTTATCTAGTTTGTGACTGGGTACCGCAATCCTAGATGATGACGCAAGATTTTATGGAGGTCGACATGTTTGAATCACGCGTTAAATCGTTCACTGACTCGTGATATAAGATGCGGATGACCCAATCCACGGGGCAAGTTTTTATATAGCTCATGGTGTGATTATGTGGTGATATTTTTTATTTTATGTTCAGTCAGTCACCGCCTCATGACATGAAAGGCGGATAACCTGAGCTATAAATCAAGTTTTGTTATGAGACTAGATGTTGGAGTCATTCCATTGTGATCCCTCGGTCTTATTTGCGTTCATGTTTCTAAATCTATTAATTGAGGGGCTCCTAAAGATTTATCGATGGGATCATGAGAAGGTACCCCGAAGGTAAATGCCTTCATGGGGTTTTTATGAGACTTATAAAATGTATGATATTAGTTCAGTGATGAAAACATTAACTAAAAGACACTGAGTTACATTAATATGTTATGCTATGAGACCGTATGTATATTATTGTTTGGGTGATGTGAGTGGGAATCGATACTGATTTTTATTATGCACTTGTGTACGTACTTGTATCCTGATGTAGTGTATTATTATACGATGTTCACTTGTTAGTCTAGTGATAAAAGACTATTAATATTACTTATTTGTTGGTTTCTAACTCTTCTTTAGTATTTTACTTATGATGATGGGTGAGGTATCTATTATATGTGAGTGTTGATGGGTTGCCATATTTATCATAAATGACTCGCATGATTATTACTGCATCCTAAGTTCCTAGCCCAAATCTATAAAACTCCTTTTTGCTAAAGTATTATTATTGTTATACCGAAGAAACTAGTTTGAGTAGTCAGATTTGCAGTGGTTGGAGATCTACTTCATCATCCTTAGAGAAGGAGTTATTATTTCATTCAATTGGCATTAGATTAGTCACTTGTATCCAGAAGATCATTTTGATTAGATATGGTTCTTAATTTATACTTCACTTGAGAATACTATATAATGGATTTTTATTTTTTATAAATTCAGTTTTTTTGGAGATATCTTAGCTAATTTATTCGTATTGTTGTTCACTATTATTATTATTATTATTATTATTATTATTATTATTATTATTATTATTATTATTATTATTATTATTATTATTATTATTATTATTATTATTATTATTATTATTATTATTATTATTATTATTATTATTATTATTATTATTATTATTATTATTATTATGTCAGGGATGATTTTTGTTTACTGCCATATTTTATTTATCATTGATGTTGATATAGATTGTATATCATGCTTTAAGTTGGGGGTGTCAACCAGATCAATTGCTTGTGGGGAAAAAAGGGTTATTACAAATTTGATTTCCCATGGTGTTTTTTTGGTTATGTATTCCTTATGCATTTAGACTTTCTTCTAACCAATTCTTCTTTAATTTTGTAGCTCCCCTCCAGAAATGGGAGCCTAAGCTTTTCGAAATGATTTTTTTTACTTAGGAAAGATTTGGTCAATCAATCAGGAATCAGGCGAAGCTCACCACCCTAAATCTGTTGTAGTCTTTCTCACTACGCTTCTTCACCAACCTTATTTATAGCCAGGATGGTGGAAAAGGAACTAAAAATTCCTGAGGGATAAGTTGACTACACACATTCCTGCGATGATGTTGTTTGGGAGCGTGAATCGAGATCCTTTAAGTATGTTGACGTTTCCATCATTCCTGATGAAGATCATATTAACAACGATGACATGATACCCAATAAATTGATTACTAAAAGGATCAATGATTCTATAGGTAATAAGTCTTTACTCCTCTCTAGTAAAAAGGAAGTAGGTCAAAGGGCCCTTTTATCCCGTTCATGTGGATAAGAAGGCATAGCTTGGAAAGAAGGAAAAGATCAATAAGGTACTCATGCTTCCGTTCCTTCCCTAGTTTGTGGTCGGCAAGGGTAAGGGAAGGCCCCAAACCTCATAGGCACAAAAATTGGTATTTGATTCTTTTTAAGTGTTTTATAAAAAACCTCTTGCATATGAAATCATATATTTTAATGGTTATTGATATCTAAATTTGGATTATTTACCTTAGCATTAGTTATCCAAATATATAATCACAAATACTAAAAATTAAGAAAATATAAAGAGACGCCTGAGGTTTTTATGTGGTTCAGCTTAAGAATGGAGCCCACATCGGTAGGGAAATACTACTATTTGTTTAGGGTTTGTGTTTTAATCTCTTGGTTACAATTCTATGGTTTAGCATAAAGCATATAAGTTTGTGTCCCTCTTCTCAGCTGGGGATAGTATCATATTTATAGTCCTTAGAAACTCAAGAGATAGAATACCTTTATAACTACAGGCATTTACACCTTTACATGATAATATACAGTTGGACATTATTCACATATGCGTGTATGGTGACCATTGCGTATCCTCGATGTGCCTCTTTATATGGTTGATGTATCATATCTCTTATTATGATCAGTCGAGAGGCCGATCAAATGCTTCTGGGGGTGAATGAATTTACCCTTTTTTATAAAGTCAAATAAATTTGAGGACAAGTGTCACTAGTTCAGTGGTCCACGTGCCCTTAATAAATTTAGGCAATAACAAAATGCCCCATTACTTTATGCTTGAAGGTGTATCAAAAGAATGAAACATTCATCCCAAAAAATTCTCAACACTTAAAAAAGATTGTGGTTGGTAACTGACCTCCAAGACTTGTAATTTTTCACCTGGTCATGATAAGGCGTGTCAATTTTGTAAGTAAATTGAAAAATAGCAAACCACCAGAGGGTACGCTGGCCTTTTTTGGATGTGAAGATCTTGGATACTGTCGAAAGCCCAAATATTGGTAGGTTTAATACTTTCAAGTTCCAGTTTTTAAGAGACATCATTGTACCTAAAAAAGGTTTGTTTCTCCCTCCATTTTGTCTCACTTTTGCAACTTCGAACTCTATCTCCCATATATTATTATAGTTGGGGGACCACTAGTGACAAAATTTATAACTCGAAGACCATATATTCCAATAGAGCTCTAGTGGTGAATTTACCTGGCTCCAATAAGGATTATTAAGCGTATGGGATTGTAGTTAAAAACTGGCAGTATGCTTCTCTTCATAAGGGTGCAAGATACACTGGGCTAAGATGCCCTCAGGAAGGGCAAGACATAAGTTGTCACTTGAATTACTTCACATAATTTCTTTGTATTTTCTTTTCTTTTATTGGTTTGCTGATCCTTGTCTTCATGTTTAATTGTTGCAAGAAAAAGAAAGAAGGATTGTCCTTCTAATTCAAAGGATAATTTTGTTTACTTGAAATATATTTGGTCTACTTAGAAAAAGATAGGAGAAGCCCATCCTTGATCGATCTCTGTTCTTCTTGAATATCAAAGCTCTATCACCTCTTTTATAGCTCAACCTATAGAAGATATCCTAGTAGCCCCCATAGATTTGGAAGAGTTGACCTCATTTTCATTTGTTTTTTCCTTTGAATCCCCTGAGCAATAAGAGGGATAAATTTATTTTGGAGAATCCTCCTCCTATTTTGAGTCCCTAATATTATCTACTGTTCCAGCCATCCTTTCCTCTTTAGATAAGATGGTTAAAAGGAAGATCCTAAGTCTGATTGATGGAGCTATGTCTCCCCCTCTTATCGAGAAGAAGAAAGATGTTGATGAAGGTGCTTCCAAGTTCCTGGTAGTGGTGATGAATGAAGAGATGAATAACATCGAGACTCAATACAAGAGGTTGGGAAAAGGTTCGACCAACCAATGGGAATTGGTAAAAGATATTGGGGCTAACCAGGCTTCTGGTTATGCTACTTCTGTGGAAGTGAAACCTACTTTAGCTAGGGGTTTGATCGGTTCTGGAGTTCTACCTTTTAATAGGTCGATAATCGCCCCTTTATCAAGGGAAAGATTATTGGAGAGGGCCAACCATAGTTTGGCTTTTGTATGGCTTTCTATATCTGGTTTGTATTTTTTTCTTTATACTTTACTGATTAATTTTGCTCATCTAAACCTTGTAGTTCCTAGTTGATTATAATAAAATTTTGATGTTGGTTGACCAGTTAAGAGAGTCATCAGTTGATGTGGAAGATGCCTTCAAAGGCCTGGGCTATTACTTGGAAGCCAATAAAAAACCTCATGTGATGGATCAGGAGAACTGGCAAGGCTTAATGAACAATGCTAAGCAGGCCATGAAGGATGCTGAGAAAGATGCTGCAGATGCCGTTAAGGCCACTATTAAGGCCAAGGGTAAATACCAGAGGTTAAAGTCCACTATAAAGAACGAGAAAGAGGATGCCTATACTTGTGGTTGGGATAAGACCTTTTCTACTGCTGCACTATAGATTGATTACTTAAAGATGACCTCCTTCAAAGAAAGATGGGACTCTGCATTCAAACAGGTCGACACTGCTGCCACTCAAACCTCTTTCAGAAGTTTAACCCCTATACCCCTCCTCTTATTGATGAGGAAATGGAGGATGGGGAGGATACTAGTGAGTCTTCTATGGCACCTAAGACTTCTATGCTGACTGCTCGACCATTAGAAGAGGTGTCCCATCATAAGGAGAAAGTGTAAACACCTAGGGGTGCTCTTTAATTTGTAACCTTTTGTTTTGTAAGGTTTAGTTAATTTCTCTTGTAATCCAAAACAATTATCCCTTTAATGTACTTCTTCACAAATTTAATGATATTATTCTTTATTTCTTTTGCACAGTGTTGTTATTTGCTGAACTTACTTCTTGAGTTTTGTATTCATATTTTGTTTCCAGTTTCAATTCAGGAGATCTGTCATAGTAGCAACAAAAAGTGATCTCTACAGGAGGAGTATTCATCTCTTTGGCGCAGGCTATGAGGATTTATACAAAGATGAGTTAGAGGAATTGCTCAACTTGAATGCCTCCAACCAAGTCAAAGAAATATATGTTCATCTGCACAGGCTTTTGATCAAGCTGTGGTGGCCAACGCTTCAGATTATAAGATGATCCTCAAGAGTAGGAGGATCATAAAGATTCCGCGACCAGCTTGCTCTCTAATTATGAGACGAAATATGTGCGACTAATCTTCAATGCAGGTTTTGATAAAAAAAAATTCAGGATATCTCTTCGACTTATAACAAGAAAGAATTTACAATAAAGTGTGAGCTGACTAGTGTTCGGGAGGTCACTAGTTTGCTCGAACAAGAAAAATATTTGTTTAGGAATGAATTAGAATGCCTAAAGAAATCATTGGGTGCCGACCAGAATGAAGGTGTATCCTTTTTAGAATAGGAGAATGCTATATTAATGGAGGAGATTAGGAATATGAAGAAGTCCAAAGGTGTCCAGTTGTCAAAGTAGGTGGTAGTTGCTCAACCCAATATTGAGGAAGAAAGGACTACGAAAACTCCGACCGACTAGGTTGCTCTGATCAAGAATCAATCTACCAGAATTAAGAAGTTCAATAAGAAGGTTGATCATCTTACCTTTCACTTTCACAAGAAATCATGAACCATTTGAATGAATGGTTATAACGAAGTGTAATACCCCGTAATTTTAAATGTCTTTTAAAATGGGTTATATTTTAAATTAATGGATTAATTAGATTTTATTATTAATTAATTCATTCGGGTTTATCCGGACGGTGGATATTAAAATGGATGATTCTGAATATTACTTAAAGATATTTAGGTAATATATGAATGTGATGTCATTGATATGACTGTATGATATAAATTCGGTAATTTATATTTTTAGTCAGACACGGTATGGGACGTGTCGGGACTAGTTTATTAAATTAAAAAGGAAATTTATTTTCTATCGATCTAATAGTCATTTCGACTGCGTTGTTGCATCCGGAAGGTTCGAAATAGTCAGAAAAGTCTATTTGGATGTTAATTTGAAGTCTCGGGTCATTTGGAAATGAATAGACAACCCGAAAGGGCATTTTGGTCATTTTTCTAGGGGGGATGAATAGTGATTTAGGATTTGACACTATTATAAGTATTGGTAGATTAAGTGTATGGGGGTTATTCATCTCCTCTTCACAAATAAGAGCAGCCATCTTCCTAGAGAGAGTGTAAGAGTGCTTGGGAAGGGAAAAGCCACTTGGGAAGGAGAAAAACAAGAACCAAGGTTCACCACCACCAACCACCACCGAAGTTTGACCGGAGAAGGGACAACCAACTGAAATATACTACACCAAAGGATCAGATCTACAGAAAAGGCAAGTGTTTGATAATGTCAATTTAAGTTTGTATATTGTCCATGTTAGAATAATATGAAAAGAGAAGATTATTATTGTTTGGAAGAAATAATGGAGTATTAAATGGATTTCTGGAAAATTGAAATGATATAGGAATTTAACTCATGTTTTAGGATGATATTAATGCACGAAATAGTCATGAATTTGTTGAAGAAATTATGAAAACCATTGATGTGTTCTTGAAGATGATATATTGATAATTTCTGGAAATAAGGAGATAAACATGCTTTTTCATCCAATCCCTTGATGATTCTAGGATGTTTAGAGTACTGGAAATCGTTCATATATGTTGGCATATCATTTAGTAATAATTATAACTCATTTTGGAGGTTAATATGAAGGTTTGACTGAGTAAAAATGGTGAAACCTGTAGTTGCTGAAATGCAGAAAAACCAGGCTTGGACCTGAGGGATCGATCGATCGACCCCTACCTTCGATCGATCGACCTCCCCAGAATATGTAAAGATTGTTTCTTTTTTTAAATGTTGATTCTTATCCCAAACCTTTTGTGGATTTTTGGTGATTTTTATTTGGAGATTATGGGACCTAGAAAATATTAGTAAACCCTTGATAAGATTTGAATTAAGTTGATTTGGATTCGAGTGATTTAAATGATGAAATTATATTAAATGGAATTTTAGTTGCTAGATTCATTTGTTAAATTCCAAATGGGGATGTATGAGGATTTAAGATAGGAACAGTAGGGGTGATTGAATGTAACACCTGGGTATCCTTAAGTTTACAAGAGGCCTTAATCCTAAGTGAAAGAATTTGTGTTTATAAGAGATTTGAAACTATCGGTTTTAACCTTAATTAAAAGGAGAACTAAACTCGTAGTAGTTCGGGAGAAATAATGTTATGGACTAGTAGGATATTAGTGATTTCTTACTGAATATAAGATGAGGAAAATCCTATTTGAATCTTGTGAGATGGGAGTTTAGAACACAATTGGTTGAAAGAGGTATGAGGTTATCCCGATCGCATAGTTGTAGTTGTCGGACCTCCTCGATCGACAAAGTTAAGTAGTAGTGTATTGGAGGGGTTCCTTGTTTGGATTTAGCTTTGCGAGACGCTCCGCGCATGAACCTTAACGACGTAGGGAGTGGAGAGATGTTATAGGATGCGAGGATAATTAAATTATGAAGTAAAGATATAATATGTTAATACGTGGGATTTAAAAGGGATATAATGCTACGTATGGGAAAAATCTTAGGGTAGTGATAATTACCTTATTGATATTATATTATAGGTATGATAATACCTATTTGATTGATTGATGATTTATGTGTATGACATACCTAGCTTACTTGCTATCGGTGGGAGGTTTATGCGTGAGGGCAGTCATATCCTGATGAATCCATGGGATCTTTGATTTGTCGCTCGAGAACATAGGTCTATGAAAGACTTATCGGGGAGTTGATAAGTCCGCTGACTGTGGGTACGTAGGTATGTGCGTGACCCATGGATACGAGAACTATGTTCGCCTCCAATTTGTTTGTTGTTTTTTGTGGTTCGTGCAATCTTACCGAACCTGTAGTCTCCTATTCGGCGACCTGCGATGATGGGACATGATAGCAGAGTAATGCATTGCACCACAGCTGTGACTCGGGGTTCCGTATTATATATATATATATATATATATATATATATATATATATATATATATATATATATATATATATATATATATATATAATGGATTAAATGGTTACATGAATATATTGTGGTTAAATCTATCTACGGTGATAATTGTAGATAACAGTGAATAGAGAAAGATAATGGAACTAAGTGAATGAATATTTATGCTTATAGAATTGAAAAGCTTCACTCATGTTAATGAGAAACGATTCATATTAATGAGTAATGATTCATGTTAATGAGAAACTAATCATATAAAAGAGAAATGTAAATGAATAATAATGTGACGTATGGTATGGGACATACGGGGATTATGATATTGGAATGGAATTTTAATATGGAGACTAGAAAAAAAGAACCATTAACTAGGAGGTTAATAGGAAACGTTAAGTGTGCACTCTAGTTGAGAGGTGATAATTGCAAGTGAGAGTTGGATATAACATGTACATAATAAATGCTTTATTGCACTTGTTAAATACTTGTTGTTTTAAAAATAATCTACACATTCGGGCTCTGTCCCGTTTCCTTGCATATTTTCTCTTCTATTGTATCTTTATATCAGGTGTCCAGCAACAGGGACGCCAACCATAGTTGATTGTGACGAGCTATGGAGCTATAGAGGTTTTGCTTAGACGCTTGTCATCTTTTTGATTCACAGTATTCTTACATAGGGCATGTCGCCCAAAGGATTTCAGTTATCATTTTCTGTCGTAGTTAAATACTATTGTATTTGTGTTTTTTTAATACATTTAACATTGTTGGGATTATTGTAAAGGATTTATATTATTTGGGAATGTTTATTCCAGTTGCATTTAAATTCTTTTGAGTTATTCATTGTGTTAACTGTGTTGTAGAATGAAATGTGTTGAGTTATTCTTAAACTGGAAATGGATTTTGTTAAATTAAAATTTGGAAAGTTTTTAACACCAGCTTAATTGAGTTTTGGGTGAGTTGTAAATGTTTTCGACAGTGATGCTAAGAATGAGCCAACTGTATATTCTGTTTTAATTTGGTATGGGACTGGCCACTCGGTATTTAATTAGGCGGGCTGTTACACGAAGCTGTTGCCCAGATTATACTCAAGAGGGGGGGTGAATTGAGTTTTTACAAACTTTTAGTGAAATTAAAATTTTAGAAAAACATTTTATTTATAACACTTTGACAAATTTCAGATTAATAAAACTATAAAGAATAAATCCAACAATATCAAATAAATGCAAGCACCTAATTTAAACAACTAGAGATGCAGATTTTAACACACTAGGAATATAAAATTAATTTTTGTATTTAATATTAAGTGATATTCTGAAATTAATTATTTAATTCAAAAATAATTATTTTAACCTTAAAATTAATTTAGTCCAATTTCGGAATTAATTTATTTGCAAGATAGTGTGCTGAAAATATTAACTCAAGCAAGCATGTGCAAATAAATAAGTAAAAGTGCGGAAAATAAATGACACCGAAATTTAATGTGGTTCGGCCAAATCCCGGCCTACGTCCACACACCTAGAGCCCCCGTCTCCCTTGCGCTTCACTAAACCTGATCCACTTGCGGGTAGGATCAAACCACCGCGTACAAATCTTTGCAAGCTAACTCCGAGCTTCAAACCCCGTGGCCCACTTGCGGGTAGGAACCAATTATCGGTACAAACCGAAGCTTCAACAAAGCTTCACAACAAATCTGAATTTTTTTAGTACAAGGTATAATAATGAAACTCCTTAAAATACAATTTGTAATCTGAGTTTCTCCTTCTTTAATGAGACTTCAGTAAATGATGTTGAAGTAGGCACAAGTCTTCTTCTTGAATGAGTGAGCAGAATATAAATTAATTTCTCTCTTGAATATGTAGCTGAGTAGTAGAATAAATGCTCTGAATAATATTTCAAGTGTTGATCATATTCTCATTCAAGTATTGGTGTCTTCAATGCAGCTCTTCAAAGCTTTAAATGTGTCTTCCAAAAACTAGCTGTTAGACACATGCATTTTGAGCATTAAATGCTCCTGATTTTGCTGAGATGAAGTAGCTGAAAATAATCTGCAAATCTGATATGAAAATCTTCATTTTTATCTTCTCCATAAAAATATAGCTGTTGTAACATAATAATGGACATCTGAAAATATGTGTGATTGAAAGTGGTTTGGTAGATGACCGATATATTTTCTGTAAAGAAAGTGTTAGTCTAAGAGATAATAGCAGATTGATATATAGAATCCAAGAGATAATATCTAAAGTCTGAAAGTGTATCTTTCACAGTCCTCACTCGTGTATATTTTGATCTACAAAATATCAGTCTATATCAAGAAAAAGAGATATCTACTGTGCAAAGGAAATATTCATTTTCAAAATCACATGGGATGGTACATTTCCTAGTACGAGACTCATAGATGGAAGTGACCACAAGGAATATTAAATAATATAACAAGGTTGAAAAATGTGACTCAATGTTATGAACTAACCAAGGTATAAGATGTGTTTAGCGATGAAGTATTTTTATTAAATATAATAGTCCATGTCAGTCAACAAAAAGAAAAGACAACGAGAACAGATAAATTAACTTCCCAAAGAAGTTTTCACGAGAGGGAGATGCGTACTACTTAAGCAAGATAAAGCTTTGATAGATAATATGCAAATAATATAATCTTTTAAAGGACAGTGTGGCACCAGGACTGTCCAATAGTCATTGAAATCTAAAAATTTTATCCTTGTAAGCAACCAAAATAAAGTCACCAAGTTCAACCATTTAGATTATATCGATTACATCACCTGCTAGAGGCGTGGGGTAGAAAATCTGATGGGGCAAAGGTACACGCATGGCCTAAGGAAGATGATATTACATCAAGAAACCATTCCCCTAATCTGTAGCAAGTACGGACCTATTAAAAGCTATAAGGTATGGCTGAAAGTTTCTAAAGAAGGACAAGTCTCGGTAAAAACATTGTGAACCTAAATGCAGGTTCTAGTCACCAACTGTAGCACGGGTCCAAGGCAGTCCGAGCACAGTTGTCACGGACATTAGTTTTATATGAAAGTATGTGTGGTTTCAAGGCCTGACAGTAGGTATATGACAGGACCAATTAAACTCATATATATATATATATATATATATATTGTGTAAATTATTGTCCACGTAAAGTCCTTTTTTTTTTTAAATTTATACGCATGGCTCATGACATCAGCGTCAATAGCAGTTAATGAAAGGACAAAATCAATAAGGTACCTTGAAGAAACGAGTTGCTTTATAGGTGTGTGGCCCAAGGTAGTTGATAGGTAAGGCTTTAAAGAAATTATTAAGGTTGCATTAAATAACTTAATAATCACACAATCCAAAAAAAAGAGAGCTGATCATATCAGCTATGTCTTGTGATGTATGCATACAGTTACCTCGGCTAAGAAGTGTTATAAACCATAAACCAACATGCATGGTCTGTTGATGGGGCGCAAGAGGTATATATAAAAAATAGTGGGCGTGTACTTAATAAATATAGTGAGGCATATGATGTGACCCAATAAATATATTCACTACGACAAAAGTATATGCATGTAATAGTATATGAATAAGATTATATTATAAATATTGTACAATAAGAAATATCTGTAAAATAACTTAATAAAAATATGTTTGGATTCATCAAAATCAATATATTAAGTTAAACTAAAATATACATTAATTAAACTGACTTAATTAATTAGGGATAAATAACATTTTCGTTAACAATCTCCCCCTTTTTGATGATGACAAACAATGATTCACAATGACCAATAAAATGAATAAATTAAGCACAATTAGTGAATCATAAATTTTTCTCCCCCTTTTGACATTATCAAAAAGATATGCATATGAAACAAGTGTGAAGGGTAACCATAAATTGTAAGAGACATATGGGAATACCATGAATTTTTCACTAAGCACATAGACAACATAATATTATCACATAGCATGTATTTGATTTTGTAGTTAGACAATAATACCATCAAATAATGCCCAAGACATCAAATAGAAAAATAACAACATATTCATAAAATATTACAACTTAAGGTTGTTAACAAGATGACACACATCTTTAGCGTTTCCTTCAATCGTGATTTTCTCAATATCAACTTTAATAGAATTTTCAGCACTGTTTTGAGAGGTTGAGCAAGCAACATTTTCATTAGGAGTAGAAGCATGTGAGTGCATATTAGGAGGTAAAACAAATGGCCATGAAGGAGGTTTCACCCAAGGGGCATGTGGCGGAGATGAGCGAATCGCATGCATTGCGGCATCAAATGAAGAATATTTTTTATATTGAGAACCGCTAACTCCCTTAATTTGGGATTCACAATTTCCCCAAGTAGTATAAATTCCGGGAAATTTTCCAACCCACACAACATAAAAACTCTTTGACATCTTAAATAATAGATAAGAAAGAAAATGTGAAGTGCACAAATGGGTGTAATACCCCGTAATTTTAATGACTTTTAAAATGGGTTATATTTTCAATTAATGGATTAATCGGATCTTATTATAAATTAATTCATTTGGGTTTTATCTGAATTGTGGATATTAAAATGGATGATTCTGAATAGTACTTAAAGATATTTTGGTAATATATGAATGTGATGTCATTGATATGACGGTATGATATAAATTCGGTAATTTGAATTTTTAGTCAGACGCAGTATGGGATGTGTCGGGACTAATTTATTAAATTAAAAAGGAAATTTATTTTCTATCGACCTTATAGTCATTTTGACTGCGTCGTTGCGTCTGGAAGGTTCGAAATAGTCAGAAAAGTCTATTTGGATGTTAATTTTGAGTCTCGGGTCATTTGGAAATGAAAAGACAACCCGAAAGGGCATTTTGGTTATTTTTACAAGGGGGATGAATAGTGATTTCGGGTTTTGTCTTATTATAAGTATTTGGAGATTAGTGTATGTAGGTTCATTTTATCTCTTCTACACAAAATTGAAAAGTCATCTTCTTAGAGAGAGTGGAAGGTTGCTTGGAAAGAAAAAGAACTTTGCTTGGGAAGGAGGAGAACCAAAGGTCAAAGGTCACCACCACCATCACCATGTGTGTTATTCAACTCCAAAGGGTCATATCTTCATTAGAGGCAAGTGTTTGATATTTGCAATTTAAGTTCGTATATTGTCCATGTTAGGATAGTTATAAAAAGAGATGATTTTCATGCTTGGAAGATGAAAGGATATAGTTGTTAATGAATTTTTGGAATCTAAAAATATATAGGAATTAAACTCATGTTGTAGGTAGTTAGTAATCCAATAAATATTCATCAATCTGTGGAAGAAATTCTGAAAATAATTTAGTGTTCTTGAAGATAATATGTTGACAATTTTCTGGAAAAATAGGCAAAAACGAGTGGAATGAGAAGAGCCAATTTGGAATGTTTAGATCTTCTTTTTGAGTGCATTTGGATGAGATTTAAGAAAAAACTCAAAACACATACTTGACTCAATTTTTCGTGTAGAATCCAAATCTGAAGTCGGATTGATGATTTGAATAATTTTTGGATCTGATTTTTCTGAGTATTTAAAATATGAGAATTCATGATGTTGTTTCTTTTTACTATTGGTTCTTATCCCAAAACTTTTGTGGATCTTTAGTGATTATTAATTGGATACTATGGGACTTAGAAAATATCAGTAGACCCTTGATAAGATTTGAATTAATTTGATTGGGATTTAATTGATTAGAATTATGATAATTAAAGTTAAAGAGATTTCGGTTGCTAGATTCATGTGTTGGATTCTAATGTTTTTGTATGAGGATTAAAAAAGTTAAAGTAGGGGAGATTTAATATAACACCTAGGTAGCCTTAGGGTTATAATTTAAACATCAAGGACTGAGTTTAAGCTCATTATTGATTTCGCAAGGGCTGAGTGTAGTACAAGAGCGTAGTGGTATGGCTCCGGGATAGAGATGGGGGTTTATAACACATTTGGTTGAAAGAGGGGATGAGGTTATTCCGATCGCATATTTGAAGTTGACGAACCTCCTCGATCGACAAAGTTAAGTAGTAGTGTATTGGAGGGGTTCCTTGTTTGGATTTCGGTTTGCGAGATGCTCCGCGCATGAACCTTAACGACGTCGGGAGTGAAGAGATGTTATAGGATGTGAGGATAATGAAATTATGAAGTAAAGATATGATATTTTAATACGTGGAATTTAAAAGAGATATAATGCTACGTATGGGAATTATCTTAGGGTAATGATATTACCATATTGATATTATATTATAGGTATGATAATGCCTATTTGATTGATTGATGATTTATGTGTATGACATACCTAGCTTACTTGCTATCGGTGGGAGGTTTGCACGTGAGGGCAGTCATATCCTGATGAATCCATGGGATCTTTGATTTGTCGCTCGAGAACATAGGTCTATGAAAGACTTATCGGGGAGTTGATAAGTTCGCTGACTATGGGTACGTAGGTATGTGCATGACCCATGGGTATAAGAACTATGTTAGCCTCCAATGATTGTGTTGTTGTTAATGGTTCGAGGTATCCTCACCGAACCTTTTGTCCCCTTTTCGGCGACCAGCGATATTGGGACATGATAGCAGAGTAATGCATTGCACCGCAGTTATGACTCGGGGTGCCATATTATACATGAATATATATATATATATATATATATATATATATAATGGATTAAATGAATGGATGGATATTTATTATGGTTAAATCTATCTACGATGATAATTGTAGATAACGGTGAATAGAGAAAGATAATTGAATTAAGTTAATGAATGTTTATTGAAAAACTTAATTCATATTAATTGAGAAATGATTCATGTTAATGAGAAACGATGAGAAATGTAAATGAATAATAATGTGACGTATGGTATGGGACATATGTGGATTATGATATTGGGATGGAATAATAATATGGAGACTAGAAAAGAGGAACCATTAACTAGGAGGTTAATAGGAAACGTTAAGTGTGCACTCTAGTTGAGAGGTGAGAATGGCAAGTGAGAGTTGGGTCTAACATGTACATAATAAAAGATTTATTGCACTTGTTAAATACTTACTGTTTTAAAAATCATTTACACAATCGGGCTCTGACCCGTTTCCTTGCATATTTTCTTTTCTATTGTATCTTCTATATCAGGTGTCTAGCAACAGGGACGCCAACCTTAGAGAATTATGATAGGCTATGGATTTATGGAGTTTTGCTTGACGCCTATCATCATTTGATTCACAGTATTCTCTTAGTAGGGATTGTCGCCCAAAGGATTCAGTTATCTTCTTCTATCGGGGTCAAATACTATGGTATTCGTGTCATCTTAATACATTTGATATTGTTGGGATTACTGTAATGGATTAATATTATTTGGGAATGTTTATTCCAATTGCATACAAATTATTTTGTGTTATCTAATTGGTTATCAGTGTTGTAGAATAAAATGTGTTGTGTTATTCTTAAATTTTGGGCTATTTTAATTAATTTCTGGAAAATGGAGGAAAATAAAGTTTTTGATAAAATTATTTTTATTGCTCAAATATGTTGGTTATTATTTTTAAAGGCGAGAATTTCAAACAATTTCGAAATCGTAGATAAAATGGATTTTAAAATCATTTTTAAATGTTTTTAACTCTTGGAGTTGTTTGGACTTCCAACTCTTCATTTCTTTGCCTTATTTAAAGGAGTCTTTTGTATTCCAACTCTTCATTTCTTTGCACTATAAAAGTAAGTCGTGGGCAAGCCTTTTAACATACTTTTGGCACAAATTTTGGCAGCAAATATATTTTATATTCTTCTTCTTTTTATATACACATTGGCCCTTGAGATTTGTGAGTTCTAACCTTAGATTAGAGGTGTTCTTGGGGCTATTTTTTTGGAGGTTCTTGGAGGAGATTTTGTAGATATTTTGTGTTGATCTTGAGGATGTGATTATTGGTTTCTCATCATGGTTTGAGGTATGGGGTTTTACACAATATTCTCTTTAAATCTCGCGAGTGTCATTCTCTTTGAATTCTTGTTAATTCATCTCATATTTGAATTGATAAATTCATTGAAAACTGGAAAGTAATTGTTGAAATTATTTTGATTCATGTGGTATCATTATATTGTTGATGAGCACGTTGTCATGAGATTTTAATATGGCACGGATGTTGGGCACCCACCAAAATTCCTATTTCCCGGGCTATGGCTTGATAAAGCATATACGGATGTGGTGAGGCCTAGTGACCCGGTTAAAGTGTTGTTGAGAAATTATATTGATAAATACTTTGATATTTTCATTTTGATTTGAATATTCGTACTCGTGTCATTACGTTTTATTCATCGCTAATATATATTTGTTGAGCATATTTCTTGTCGTATTGTGTACTTCCCCATATTTTCTTTTAGTTGGCAGGTTAGCGTGGATTTGAGCGCTATGGACCAATTGGGATTATTTTAGTGAGGATTATTTGGGAAGAATTTTTAATACAATTTGGAAGATTTGTATTATTTTTATGTATAGAGCTTTGGAGATTTGTATTTTATTTTCGAGTTAGTTGTTGTATGTAATTCGAGAGACTTGGTATTTATTTGAAGAAATTGAGATTTGTAGTTTCTCTTTTGTTGATTGTGGGACTTAGATTCTCTATACCTTGTGATTGTGGATTAGTTTAATTTTATCGATGAGTGGCGCTCCGTTCGCTCTCCCCGGGCGGGCGGGGTATTACAATGGTCTAGAATGTTGTCGTATTTAAAGCCATAAAATTTTGTCGTGTAGTTCATAAATTTCCATTATCGAGATACGGGCCAAAAAAAATATTATAATCATATTTAATAAACATTTATCTCCAATTAAATTTCAATTACCATTTATCTCCCCCAAAGGGATACCAATTAAGGCAAATATGCATATTAAAATTGAAGTGCATCTTTTCATGAGATAAAGCATTTATTTCCATAAGATCATTTTCAACAAATCTAAAAATTTTCACAAGTCTTAACAGTTTCAATTAATCATAAATTTTTTTATTTAAGCACAAAATAATCATAAGCGTCATTTTCATTCAAAAATAAAAAATTTCAAGAATGTCACAAATAGTTGAACAAGGATACTAAACATGTAGCAAAAGATTAACTCATGAATATTAATGTGTTTATATCATCAAAATCAAATGTGTGATATAACAAAGAATCATAAAAAATAATACATATACAAATTTACATGTGAATACTAAATAATCAATCAACACGCTCATATGTTATAACAAATATTCTATGCATGTAAATGTATCAATTATGAAATAAATCATTAATAAATATATGATATTAAATTCAAGAAATATGTTCCTTACCACCTTACCAATACCAAATATATATTCAAGAAACTTCTTCCAAGTGTGGCATTTCCAACATTAGGCAATGATACTTGAAATTTGTAATATGACCAAATCATATGCCTTGAAAATCCACATTTCACCACAAAATGCAACCTACACAACTTTGAAAATTTTCTCTTTTGGTACCCAAAATGTGTTAGGTCCATAGGGGTTAGTATACATCTTAGTTCCTTTTGGAATCCAAGCAAATTTTCTTTTTCTAAATTTAATTCTATTTTTCCAATAACTATAATCTTTTCAAGAAAATAGAGGAGGTTTAAAAATGTATTGGCCTTCGCCAAGGGATGTAGTAACATATGCCGTTGATCTTTAACTCTAAGATTCTTAAATCTAAAAATAATAAGAGCACTAGCTCTGATACCAATTGTTGCCCAGATTATACTCAAGAGGGGGGTGAATTGAGTTTTTACAAACTTTTAATCAAATTAAAATTTCAGAAAAATATTTTATTTATAACACTTTGACAAATTTCAGATTAATAAAAATATAAAGAATAAATCCAACAATATCAAATAAATGCAAGCACCTAATTTAAACAACTAGAGATGCAGATTTTAACACACTAGGAATATTAAATTAATTTTCTTATTTAATATTAAGTGATATTCTGAAATTAATTATTTAATTCAAAAATAATTATTTTAACCTTAAAATTAATTTAGTCAAATTTCGGAATTAATTTAATTGTAAGATAGTGTGCTAAAAATATTAACTCAAGCAAGCATGTGCAAATAAATAAATAAAAGTGCGGAAAATAAATGATATCGAAATTTAACGTGGTTCGGCTAAATCTCGGCCTACGTCCACGCGCCTAGAGCCCCCGTCTCCTTTGCGCTTCACTAAACCTGATCCACTTGCAGGTAGGATCAAACCAGCACGTACAAATGTTTGCAAGCTAACTCCGAGTTTCAAACCCTGTGGCCCACTTGCGGGTAGGAACCAATTACCGGTACAAACCGAAGCTTCAACAAAGCTTCACAACAAATCTGAATTTTTGTAGTACAAGGTATGATAATGAAACTCCTTAAAATATAATTTTTAATCTGAGTTTCTCCTTCTTTAATGAGACTTTAGTAAATGATGTTGAAGTAGGCACAAGTCTTCTTCTTCAATGAGTGAGCAGAATATAAATTAATTGCTCTCTTGAATATGTAGCTAAGTAGTATAATAAATGCTCTGAATAATATTTCAAGTCTTGATCATATTCTCATTCAAGTATTGGTGTCTTCAATGCATCTCTTCAAAGCTTTAAATGTGTCTTCCAAAAACTAGCTGTTAGACACATGCATTTTGAGCATTAAATGCTCCTGATTTTGCTGAGATGAAGTAGCTGAAAATAATCTGCAAATCTGATATGCAAATCTTCATTTTTATCTTCTCCATAAATATATAGTTGTTGTAACATAATAATTGACATCTTAAAATATGTGTGATTGAAAGTGGCTTGGTAGATGACCGATATATTTTCTGTAAAGAAAGTGTTAGTCCAAGAGATAATAGCAGATTGATATATAGAATCCAAGAGATAATATCTAAAGTCTGAAAGTGTATCTTTCACAGTCCTCATTCGTGTATATTTTGATCTGCAAAATATCAGTCTATATCAAGAAAAAGAGATATCTACTGTGCAAAGGAAATATTCATTTTCAAAATCACATGGGATGGTACATCTCCTAGTACATGACTCACAGATGGAAGTGACCACAAGGAATATTAAATAATATAACAAGGTTGAAAAACGTGGCTCAATGGTCTGAACTGACCAAGGTATAAGATGTGTTTGGCGATGAAGTATGTTTATTAAATATAATATTCCATGGCAGTCAACAAAAAGAAAAGACAAAGAGAACAGATAAATTAACTTCCCAAAGAAGTTTTCACGATAGGCAGTTGTGTAATACTTAAGCAAGATAAAGATTTAATAGATAATATACAAATAATATAATCTTTAAAAGGACAATGTGGCACCAGGACTTTCCAATAGTCATTGAAATCTCAAAATTTTATCCTTGTAAGCAACCAAAATAAAGTCACTAAGTTCAACCATTTAGACTATATAGATTACATCACCTGCTAGAGGCGTGGAGTAGAAAATCTGATGGGGCAAAGGTACACGCATGGCCTAAGGAATATGATATTACATCAAGAAATCATTCCCCTAATCTGTAGCAATTACGGACCTATTAAAAGCTATAAGGTATGGCCGAAAGTTACTAAAGCAGGACAAGTCTCGGTTAAATCATTGTGAACCTAAAGGCAGGTTCTAGTCACCAACTGTAGCGCGGGTCCAAGGCAGTCCGAGCAGGGTTGTCTCGGACATAAGTTTTATATGAAAGTATGTGTGGTTTCTCAGCCTGACAGTAGGTATATGACATGACCAATTAAACTCATATATATATATATATATATATTGTGTAAACTATTGTCCACGTAAAGTCCTTTTTTTTAAAAAAATTTATACGCATGGCTCAGGACATCAGTGTCAATAGCAGTTGATGAAATAACAAAATCAATAGGGCAACATGAAGAAATGAATTTCTTTATAGGCGTGTGGCCCAAGGTAGTTGATAGGTAAGGCTTTAAAGAAATTATTAAGCTTGCATTAAATAACTTAATAATCACACAATAAAAAAAAGAGATCTGATCAGGTCAGCTATGTCTTGTGATGTATGTGTACAGTTACCTCGGCTAAGAAGAGTTATAAACCATATACCAACATGCATGGTCTCTTAATGGGACGGAAGAGGTATATATAAAAAATAGTGGGCGTGTACTTAATAAATATCGTGAGGCATAGGATGTGACCCAATAAATATATTCACTACTACAAAAGTATATGTATGTAATAGTATATGAATAAGATTATATTATTAATATTGACAATAAGAAATATCTATAAAATAACTTAATAAAAATATGTTTGGAATCATCAAAATCAATATATTAAGTTAAACTAAAATATACATTAATTAAATTGATTTAATTAATTAGGGATAAATAACATTTTCGTTAACTATCTGCCCCCTTTTTGATGATGACAAACAATGATTCACAATGAACAATAAAATGAATAAATTAAGCACAATTAGTGAATCATAAATTTTTCTCCCCCTTTTGACATTATCAAAAAGATATGCATATGAAACAAGTGTCAAGGGTAAAACAAGGGAGTTTATTAGTCTACAGTTATTAACAAATCTCGAATAGCTGAAGACATAAGCGTAAACACAAGAATACAACAGTCCTAAAAATAGGGCTCTATATCAAAGATGCTAAGCTGGAAGTGAAATAAGCCGTACAGAGCCTAAAGGACGCTAGAACCTGATGCTCTGATACCACCTGTGACACCCCGCCTAATTAAATACCGGGTGATCAGTCCTTTATTAAATTAAAATCAAGGTGAACGGTTGGTTCATTCTTAGCATCACTGTCGCAAAATAAAATTACCAATTTAAAAACCCTAAATAATTAAGCTAAGAGTCAAAACAATTTTAAAACCTTATATCCATTTTATTAAATCCAAATATGAAAACCTTTTTAAATAACCAAAAATTTAAGAACTCCGATATACTAAAGACGGATAATAACACACAAGAATTAGATTCAACCAGATAAACCAAACTAGTTTAAACTATAAATAAAACCATCTTGACAGTAATTAAATCCCAAAGAGTACCAACTAATGGAAATATAAAGGAATGTAAATCTCTGACAAAAATCCAAACTGAATAGAGAATTGGATGACACATGCCTTAGGTAATAAGAACTTAAATAGTAGAATCAATAATGAGGTCGTCTAAGCAATGGTCTGCAACTCCCACATAAGCTGCTGGGCGTCCGGTCCAAAGAATTCTAAGCATGATGCCCCTGTGGTTGGGCACCTGTAATATATCAATATATATACAAGAGGGAAGAAATAATAGGAAATGGGTCAGAGCCCAAGTGTAAAACAGTTTAAAATTATTTTAGCAAGTATTTAAAATGCTTACAGGCTAATATAACAACCATGTTAGTATTCGACACTTTCTTGAGAAATTCTCACCTCTCATCTAGTGTGCACGCCTACCGCACTAGTAATCCCATAAGTTTATTTTAACTTAATTTCCCTCATAAGGTTTCATTCCGTCATATACTATGGCTAATATAATTAATTTATGAAAATCAAGCTTTCTCATATATCTTAGGTTATTTGATATAACTCAGTGATGTCACAAAATTTCCAAACGCTTATAATAAAATAGGAGTAATTATTCATTGCTTAACTACTTTTATGCACAGTAGAAAGTTCTCATACCTAAGTATATATATATATATATATATATATATATATATATATATATATATATTAACCACTCATATTATATATATATACATCCGGCACCCCACATAAAATCTATGGTGCTGGCATACTTTGTTATCAAGTCCCCGTATTACACATATTAAGGGAAATACTAGTTCAAAATCACTTCTGAATTGTATTAACATAAAACACATACAAATGGAGGCGAAGCATAGTTCCAAGTCACTAAGAGATCAGAACATACCCTCACGTCTCTTAGGACCATCTGACTATCAATCAAATAGCCTATACTAAGGAATCCTATGTTCTAGGGTACGAGTCAATATCCCCCCCCCCCCCATAAAGGCCCAATCGAGATAAGACTGTCCCAACGCAAAAACCCCGGTGATAGCAAGTAGACCGAGTATGATTTTTATACAAATATATAATATATGCACAATCACACGGTCATATCAACATTTATAAATTAGGTGCGCTCATGACCCATAATTATAATTATCCATGTTTAGCACATGTTACTTGATTATCCCGCTTGACGGACCCGTTACTTTTTTTTTATTCTCATATATATAAGTTACTCCACAACTACTTCTTGTCTCTCGAAGTATTCTATCTCCCTAAGAATAATTTCAGTAGGCACTCTCACTTACCTTCTAGTCTAACTTCCAATACAAGTCTCGATCTTTTGTTAAACGTAAGCATGATATCATATGTGTGAATAACTCCTTGTTAACCCTTAATTTCATCTTACATTAAAACCTCACCCAACAGAGTTTACCTAGACCCTACTGGACCTATTTATATCCCATTATGCTCTAACAATAATAATCGAGGGCAACTACACATTTTAATCGGATTGAACCAATATAAGGGGAATATGCAGTTTTCCAGGAGGGGTCGATCGATCGAGGAAATGAGGTTGATCCATCGATGTTCTTGGGACGATCGATCGATCAAGCAACGTTACTACAAGTATTATATACCTAAACACATGATTTTCTACATAAAATATGCCCTAATTCATCAATTATAACAATTTAATGGGTAAAATTTACCTAAACTTCAAGAACCCTAATTTTTCTTTTCTTTAAATTCTTCCAATTCTTTTCTAGATTTCCTACTTCTAGGTCCATACAAATTCATGGTTTATCCTCTACATGCAATTTAAATGTTCAGAATATGATTACTTCTTCTACAACATGTGATTTTAAGTCTCAAAAATATACTTTCTTTCATGAAACAAGTTCTAAACAACCATAGACTAACATAATTGAGACATCAACTAAAAATAAAGCAAGATAGATACTTGCCTGGAAATTGAGTTTCTGATTTGTGAAAGAAAGTGGTATGGTTGCGTTCCCCATTGTGCGATCTACGATTTAGTGGTGGTGGCGGTGCAAACGGTTGAGTGTTTTGCCTTGAATTGCTTAGGAAGCTTTCCCACTTCTTCTCTAATGGCCGTTCTTTGATTTTGCTCTTGTTAACCCTAGAGGACAACTCCTAAAGGCTGATATAACCTTGGGAAATTCGTGGGTTTAATTGCCTAAAAATACGAAATGTCCATAATACCCTCCCAGGATGCCAATTAGGCTTAAAAATGCCCCGAGACTCAAACTAAACCCCCGGGTACATTATTTTGACTATCTCGACGCTCTTGGACACATTGGCTCACTCAAAATGACCATAAGGGTAATTTATAATTTATTCACTTTTAATAATAATAATTTAATCCCGCTACGACACAAGGGCGTCCCGATTTAATTTCCACAATTATGAAATTATACACTCGTGATAATTTTAATAAATTTGATCATACATATTACTGTATCCATTAAGTAATATTCAACAAAATTCCAATTGTTACTAACTCTCATCACGCTAGTAAATATTTAAAGTAATTTCTGGATTAATATTAAATTAATAACTCAATTTAAATTTAATAAATCCCCAAATTTAAAAGTCATGAAAATACGTGGTATTACATACTCTCCCCCTAATAACGGAATTTCGTCCCGAAATTCAGAAAATAAGGCATACCTAGTAAGAATAAATCTGGGTATCTCTCATGCATGTCTGCCTCATGCTCCTAAGTGGATTTCTCCACATTATGATGCTCCCATTGGACCTTTACAAGTGGGACCACCTTCGACCTCAATTTCCTCTCGCTATGGTATAGGATAGCCACTGGTCTCTCCTCGTAAGAGCTGTCAGGTTGTAAATCAATCTCCTATATCGTGATGTGAGTATGGGCCATGTCATCCTGAAGGTATCATCTCTGTGACAAGATGTGGAACACATCGTGAATACGGTGCAAATGCTCTGGCAACCCTAACTTGTACACCACCGGCCCAATCCTCTCAAAAATGGGAAATGGTCCCACGTACCTCAGAGCCAACTTCCCTTTCTTTCCAAACCTCATTACTGCTCTCATAGGAGATACCCGCAGTAATATTTGATCCTCGATGCTAAACTCTCGAAAGAATCGCTTCTCATCAGCGTAGCTCTTCTGTCTATCCTGTGCTACCCGAATGAGACTCCTGATGACTCAATCCTAGCTAAAGTTTCCTGAACCACCTCAAGTCCAAATAATTTGTTATCCCCCACCTCTAGCCAAAAAGTGGGAGAACGACAAGGCCTGCCATGCAACGCCTCAAATGGAGCCATATCGATCGTGAACTGATAGGAGTTATTGTAAGCAAACTCCACCAGTAAAAGATACGGCTCCCATCCTCCTCCAAAATCAAGGACACACAGCATAGCATATCCTCCAACATCTAATTGATACGCTCTGTTTGTCCATCTGTCTGTGGGTGATAAGCTGAACTCAATCTAAACTCTGTACCCATGGCCTCCTAAAAGCTCTCCCAAAAGCGCAACACAAAAATTTTATCTCTATCTGACACGATATCCAGGGGCACCCCATGTAGCCTAACAATATAGGCAATGAATAACTGTGCATATCGGCCCGTGGTATAGTCTGTTCGTACTGGCAAAAAATGAGCCACCTATGTCAACTGATCCAATATAACCCATATGGAGACGTAACCCTGAGGTGATGTAGGCAGTCCGGTAATGAAGTCCATGGAAATACTCTCCCACTTCCACGTAGGTATATTCAACGACTGAAGTAACCCTGACGGTCTCTGGTGGTCTACCTTTACCATCTGGCAAGTAGAACACTTGGACACGAACTCAGCAATGTCCTTCTTCATCCCGCTCCACTAGTATTGCCTCCTCATATCCTGGTACATCTTATCTCCTCCGGGATGTACCGCAAATCTGGACCCGTGAGACTGTGTCATTACTGCATGACGTAAGTCTTCTCCCTCTAGGACCACCAATCTCCCATTAAACCTCAAATATCCTTCAGAACTTACTGAGTAAGACTCAGTACCCTCAGTTAAAAGATGTATAATTTGCTCCTGGCAAAACGACTGACTGTGCCTCTATCACCCTCGTAACAATCTCTGGTGTGACTGTCATGACAGATACAAAGGAACGGGCTATCGCATCTTAATGACCCAACTCTTTCCATTTTTCTTTCCAGACGTCCACTACATCGCCCATCGGTATATGGATTAACGCATCAGCAACCACGTTAGCCTTTCCCGGATGGTACTGTATATCGAATTGGTAGTCTTTCATAAACTCCAACCACCTGCGCTGACGTATATTCAGCTCTCACTGAGTGAATAATTACTGCAGTGACTTGTGGTCTATGAACAAGCGAAACTTCTCCCCCAACAAGTAATGTCTTCAAATCCTCAATGCATAAATGACCGCTGATAGTTCTAGGTCATGGGTGGTGTAATTCCTTTCGTGCATCTTAAGCTTGTGGGAAGCAAAAGCTATTGCTTGCTCCTCCTGCTGAAGTACTCCCCTGAGTCCCCGTAAAGAGGCATCAGTGTAAACCAAATACTCCACTCTGGCTTGGGCAAAGCAAGAACTGGCGCTGAAGTCAACTTATCTTTCAGCTCATCGAAAGCCAATTGACAAGCATCGTCCCAAACATACGGTACCCCCTTGCGAGTCAGATTCATCAACGGACCCGCTATCTTCGAGAAACCTCGGATGAATCTCCTGTAATACCCGACTAATCCCAAGAAACTACGCACTTCTATCGGTGTTGTGGGCTGTCCCCACTCCCTCACTACCAACACTTTGCTCGGGTCAATAGATATTCCCAATTCTGACACAACATGCCCCAAAAACTGTAGCTCCTGTAACCAAAATCCACACTTATCATACTTAGCATACAACTGATGCTCTCATAGAGTCTGAAGAACCTTCCTCAAGTGCTCAGCATGCTCCTCCTCAGTGTGTGAATATATCAGGATGTCATCTATGAAGACGATGACAAACTAATCTAAGAACTCTTGATTCATCAAGTCCATGAATACGACTGGGGCATTTGTCAGCCCAAACGGCATGATCCTGAACTCATAGGACCCATATCTCGTCAAGAAAGCAGTCTTTGACATATCATGCTCCCTAATTCATAACTGATGGTATCCCGACCTCAAATCTATCTTTGAAAAGAAGGTTGCTCCTCTTAGTTGGTCGAATAGGTCATCGATTCGAGGCAATAAATATTTGTTCCGTATTGTGACCTTGTTCAACTCTCGATAGTCCATGCATAACCTCAGTGAACCATCTTTTTTCTTCATAAACAACACTGGAGCTCCCCAAGGTGATATGCTCTTACGGATGAAGCCCTAACCTAACAACTGCTCTATCTGATCTCGTAATTCCCTCATTTCTACTGGAGCCATACGGTACGGCGCACCTGCTATCGACCGAGTACCCGACATCAAGTCTATGATGAAATCTATCTCTCGAATGGGATCGAATCTAAGGGAATCACGACCTCCTTAGAGGTATCCTCCTCTATGTAGTATAAATGGGTAGAAGAGCCTCCCTCTAGGTGAGGCATTGCAACCAAAAACATGTACTGTCCCGGAAAATCAAAGATGGTACTCCCACCGAAATAATTTATCATAGCTCTGTACGCAGCGAGACAATCCATCCCAATAATAACATCGTGCTCATGCATCTCTAAAACTAGCATGTCTTTTGGTAAAACCAAGCTACCAATCTCTACTCCTAAACCCCGATATAAAAAGAAAATCAAAGACCCATTACCCAGTGGTGAGTCTACGCATGTCACAGTGCTCTCTGTTGTGTTTAATAACCTTAAGGCCTTCGCAAAATGAGTAGCTATAAAATACTGCGACGCCCCAGTATCAAATGAAACCCAACCCATAGTGTCATGGATAGGAAACGTACCCTTAATCGTGGGTGGTGTCTGAGGTGCTACTGCCTGGTGGACGTTATGGACACGTTCGTACTGCAACTGCCCCTGCTGAACTGGAGCTGCTGGGATGGCTAGTAGGTTTGGCATCTTAGATGGCATTGGGAGGGAAGCTAGAAAGAGTGGCATCTACGGCTCATTACGGTAACCCTGCTACAGTGGGGGCCTATCTTCCTCTGGGAAATCCTGGCGCCTATGGCCATTTTTTCCACATCCGAAACATCGACCCCTGAAATTACCTTTTCTCTGTCCCTGCCGACCACGACCCTGTTGGCCGTTACCACCCCGCCACTAGCCCAGCTGGAAATGCTGTTGGCCCTGATGGCCATGCTGCTGTCCCTGCTACTGACGGTGTTAGCCTTGTTGGCCATGCTGATTAGACTGGCCCTGTTTAAATCCCTAAATCCTTGTCTGGAGTCACCTGATCAGAACCGCTTGGCAGGGTCCCCCCGATGGGAAATCTACTCGCTGTGACGAGTCTATCCCTGGGCTGCTGGTGCCTTACCAATACTACTGCCCCTATCCTGCCCTGCTGGATGGACTCCCCTGATCGTTTTCTCCCCTGTAGATGGAAATAGTGATCCTGATAGTGTAATAAAGTAGCATTGAGTACGTCAGTGCAGGTACTCAATGATAGATTGCCTATGAGGTGCTGACGAACCCTCCGAGCTAATCCATCTACGAACATAAGTATCTTCTTCCCCTCGGTGGGCGCCTCATATGGCACTATAGTGAGAAGTCTAGTGAACTCCTCCTTGTACTCATCAATAGTCATATTCTCCTACTTCAGATTCAATAACTTCCACCTCATCTCGGTCTACACGGAGGATGGGAAGTACTTGTCGTCGAACCGTGCCCAAAATGAATGAATCGTGATGCTGTCCCTCTCCTCCAAGGTGGTGGTGGACTCCCACCATTGCAAAGCGGCCCCACTAGCTTAAAGGAAGCCAATAGATGTCTTTACACGTCAGTGCACTTATACATGCGCAGATGCCTTTGGATATCCTTCTTTCATTGGCTGGCGGTTATAATGTCCGAAGTACCCGAGAACTCCGGGGGATGCACCCTTTAAAAGGAATCCCTAACCCACTCCCATGCAGATGGAAGCTGTGCTGGTACTAGCGCCATTGCCTGAATCTGGGGTGGAGCCTGCTGCACTACCGCTAATGTGGCATTGATCGCCTGAGCAACAATAACGGCTACCTCAGTTGCATTCATCATTCCCTAAGATGGAGCTACTGGCTGCTCGGCATGGGCATTCCTGTCTCAGGAAATGAGAAGGGAGATTATTAGTCTAATGTTATTAACAAATCTCGAATAGTTGAAGACATAAGCGTAAACACAAGAATACAACAGTCCTAAAAATAGGGCTCTATATCAAAGACGCTAAGCTGGAAGTGAAATAAGCCGTACAGAGCCTAAAGGACGCTAAAACCTGATGCTCTGATACCACCTGTGACACCTCGCCTAATTAAATACCAGGTGATCAGTATTTTATTAAATTAAAATCAAGGTGAACGGCTAGTTCATTCTTAGCATCACTGTCGCAAAATAAAATTACCAATTTAAACACCCTAAATAATTAAGATAAGTGTCAAAACAATTTTAAAACCTTATTTCCATTTTATTAAATTCAAATATGAAAACCTTTTTAAATAGCCAACAATTTAAGAATTCCAATATACTAAATATGGATAATAACACACAAGAATTAGATTTATCCAGATAAACTAAACTAGTTTAAACTATAAATAAAACCATCCTCACATTAATTAAATCCCAAAGAGTACCAATTAATGTAAATATAAAGGAACGTAAATCTCTGACAAAAATCCAAACTGAATAGAGAAACGGGAGACACATGACCTAGCTAATAAGAACTAAAATAGTATAATCAATAATGAGGTCGTCTAAGCAATGGTCTGCAACTCCCACATAACCTGCAGCGTGTTCGGTCCAAAGAATTCTAAGCATGACTCCCTTGTGGCTGGGCACCTATAATATATACATATATATATACAAGAGGGAATAAATAACAGGAAACGGGTCAGAGCTCAAGTGTAAAATAGTTTAAAATTAGTTTAGCAAGTATTTAAAATGCTTACCGGCTAAAGTAATAACCATGTTGGTATGCGACACTCTCTTGAGAAATTCTCAACTCTCATCTAGTGTGCACGCCTACCACACTATTAATCCCATAAGTTTATTTTAACTTAATTTCCCTCATAAGGTTTCATTCCGTCATATACTATGGCTAATATAATTAATTTATGAAAATGAAGCTTTCTCATATATCTTAGGTTATTTGAAATAACTCGGTGATGTCACAAAATTTCCAAATGCTTATGATAAAATAGGAGTAATTATTCATTACTTAACTACTTTTATGCACAGTAGAAAGTTCTCATACCTAAGTGTATATATATATATATATATATATATATATATATATATATATATATATATATATATTAACCACTCATATAATATATATATACATCCTGTACCCCACATAAAATCTATGGTGCTGGCATACTCTGCTATCAAGTCCCCGTATTACACATATTAAGGGAAATACTAGTTCGGAATCACTCTTGAACTGTATTAACATAAAACACATACAAATGGAGGCTAAGCATAGTTTCAAGTCACTAAGAGGTCAGCACATACCCTCACGTCTCTTAGGACCGTTTGAATATCAATCAGATAGCCTGTACCAAGGAATCCTATATTCTAGGGTACGAGTCAATATCCTCCATAAAGGCCCAATCGAGATAAGACCGTCCTGGCGCGAAAACCCCCATGATAGAAAGTAGCCCGAGAATGGTTTTTATACAGATATATAATATATGCACAATCACACGGTCATATCAACATTTATAAATTAGGTGCGCTCATGACCCATAATTATAATTATCCGTTCTTATCACATTCTACTTGATTATCCCGCTTGACGGACCCGTTACTTTTTTTTTATTCTCATATATATAAGTTACTCCACACCTACTTCTCATCTCTCGAAGTATTCTATCTCCCTAAGAATAATTTCAGTAGGCACTCTCACTTACCTTCTAGTCTAACTTCCAATACAAGTCTTGAGCTTTTGTTAAACGTACGCATGATTTCATATGTGTGAATAACTCCCCGTTAACCCTTAATTTCATCTTACATTAAATCCTCACCAAAAAGAGTTTACCTAGACCCTACTGGCCCTATTTATATCCCATTATGCTCAAATCATAATAATCGAGGGTTACTACTCATTTTAATCGGATTGAACCAACATAATGGGAATATGCAATTTTTCAAGAGGGGTCGATCGATTGAGGAAATGGGGTCGATCGATCGATCATCGATTGATCTATATTCTTGGGTCGATCGATCGATCGATCAAGTAGTTATGACAAAAACTGCATTAACCCAGTTACGGGTTTGCCTCTCCAACCTCAACCAAATCTACATATATCATCCCCAAACTCCCAACCTGCGTTACTACAAGTATTATATACCTAAACACATGATTTTCTACGTAAAATATGCCCTAATTCATCAATTATAACAATTTAATGGGTAAAATTAACCTAAACTTCAAGAACCCTAATTTTTCTTTTTCTTTCAATTCTTCCAATTCTTTTTCAGATTTCCTACTTCTAAGTCCATACAAATTCGTGGTTTATCCTCTACATGCGATTTAGATGTCCAGAATATGATTACTTCTTCTACAACATGTGATTTTAAGTCTCAAAACTATACTTTATTTCATGAAACTAGTTCGAAACAACCTTAGACTAACATGATTGAGACATCAACTAAAAATAAAGCAAGATAGATACTTTCCTGGAAATTGAGTTTCTGATTTATGGAAGAAAGTGGTACAGATGCGTTCCCCATTGCGCGATCTATGATTTAGTAGTGGTGGCGGTGCAAACGGTTGAGTGTTTGGCCTTGAATTTCTTAGAAAGCTTTCCCACTTCTTCTCTAATGGACATTCTTTAATTTTGCTCTTGTTAACCCTAGAGGACAACTCCTAAAGGCTGATATAACCTTGGGAAATTCGTGGGTTTAAATACCCAAAAATACGAAATGTCCACAATACCCTCTCGGGATGCCAATTAGGCTTAAAACTCCCCGAGACCCAAACTAAACCTCCACGTACGTTATTTTAATTATCTCGACCCTTCCGGACACATTGGCACACTCGAAATGACCATACGGTCGACTTATAATTTATTCACTTTAATAACAATAATTTAATCCCGACACGACACAAGCGCGTCCCGATTTAATTTCCACAATTATCAAATTATACACTCGTGATAATTTTAATAAGTTCGATCATACATATTACTGTATCCGTTAAGTAATATTTAAACAAATCCCAATAGTTACTAACTCTCATCACACTAGTAAATATTTAAAGTAATTTTCGGATTAATATTAAATTAATAACTTAATTTAAATTTAATAAATCCCCAAATTTAGAAGTCATAAAAATACGGTGTATTATAGGAGTTTCACTGGTGGTTGTCCTCGACATTGTTCTATAGGCCCATATGACACTGTGTAATTCATTAATCCAGTTTCCTTGGTCACCATCAAGCAGTATTTTATTGGTTAGCTCTGTATGATCATTGCACTGAGGATGCCCTGGTGCAGAGTGTAACTTTTGGATCTTGGACTGAATATAGTAATCTTCAAACTCTTTGTTATCAAACTGAGTTCCATTGTATGTAATGAAGGAGTATGTCTTCCATATCGACATATAATGTTTTTCCATATAAATTGAAAAACTCTTTCGTAAGGCATTTCAACTAGCAGCTCAACTTCAACCCACTTACTGAAGTAGTCTATGGAAATAACAAATTATTTAAATCGTCCCTTTATCCTCAACAATGGGCTGACCAGAGCAGTCCCCCATATAGAAAAAGGCCATTGGTAAGTGATTGGTGTCAGCATAACCCATGATCTTCTAGATATGGTGGAAAATTTTTGGCACTTATCATACCTCGTGGCATATGAAGACCAATCTGCCTTCATAACTGGCTAGTAATACCCTTGCATGGACACCCATCATACCAACGATCGTCTTACCGAATGAGCTCTACAGTATCCTTTATGCACTTATTCAATTAAGTCTTATACCTCAGTGGGGTATATATATCAGAGCAAGAAAATAGTAAATCTTCCTTTATGCAAGATTCTTCCTTCTTGTATGTAGTTGTTCGCTTTATACCTTCACTTCCTCGCCTCCTTGGGAACTTTGGGCAGAGATCCATTTTCAGTATACCCCTTGATTGGATCCATCTATAAGGGCCTTAAGTCTACTACTATAAGGCTAATATTCTCTTCATCAATGATCCTGTTCACCAGGATTTCCAGTACGATAGTCCTTGTTAATTTGGTTCTAGTTACAAAGGCTAACCGAGCAAGTTCATCTGCTCGGGCATTCTCAATGTGTGGAATTTTGACCATCCCGACCTCTAGAAACTTAGTGATGGTGCTTTTAGATTTGTCCAGGTTCTTCATCATCAATTATACTTTGACTCCATATATCACTAGAACATGATTGATGATTACCTAAGAGTCATTGTGAGAGATTATTTGATTGGCGCCTAATGAGAAAGAGAGTTCTAAACTTGTAATCAATGGTTCATAATCTAACTCATTGTTGGAAGCTTCTAATTAAAGATGAAGAGCATACTCCACTTTATGCCATCAGGTTGTTTATGGTCAATCCTGCCCCACTGTCGGTTTTACAAGAAGACCCATTGACATACAACATCCATATATGAATATCTTCATCAAAGATCCCATCACTTAAAAATCAATGCTTGAACAATTTTTTACTCCATTACTTATATTGTTTGGAAATTTCTCGCGTAGTGGATGTTTTCGATTTGTCAACTTTAGAATTGGACTCTGGAGAAGTTTGTTTGACTTGTCTTTGCTGTGAGCTATTTTGCAAGGAAGTCTGCTTGATCGACTTCTTCTTAATCGAATCTTGATCGATTGATTTATCTTCATAAGTGAACTCCTCTATGAATTATACCACTGCTTAGCCTTTCAATGACATTCTAGGATCATAGAATATGTCATACTCTCTTAGCTCCACTGCCCGAGCCATAATCTTCCTGATTACTCTTTTTTATGGATGACTTAATAAAATTATAGGTCTGTATAGACCATAATTGTATGTGCCTGAAGATATGGTTTCATTCTTCTCGATGCTTCAATAAGCGCAAAATCTAAATTTTCTTGGTGGGGGTATCGAATTTCTACCCCATAAAGGCATTACTAGTGTAATACACCATTTTTTAAACTTCCTTCTCTAATTGGACAAGGGTTGAGATAATCGTCGGCTCAGATACAATAACGTATAAGTACATCCTTCCTCCCATAAGCGGTTAAAATAGGAGTGGTGGAGCTCCCAAGTATTTTTTCAACTCCTAGAAAGAATTTTTTTCATTCTTTATTTCATTAAAAGGTTTTCTTCAGTACTTTGAAGAATGGAAGACACTTGTCAGTAGCTCAGGAAATAAATCGATTAAGTGTAGCTACTCTTTTTGTCAGTTTTTGTACATCTTTCTTGCAGGAGGGAGATTTCTATAACACCCCACGATTTTAGGACTGAGAAATTACGTTTTGGGAGAAATAAAACTTATTTAAATTGGAGAATTTGAAAATTTGGAAATTGAGGTCTAAAAATTGAGGACATTATAAAGTATTCCAGATGAAGATTTTGAGTGCGCCATTGATTCTGGATGGGTCGAGATAGTCAAAATGACTACCCTTGGTATTTATTTCGGTTCCAGAATATTATTAAGTTAGTTTGACTCGAATTGGAGTAAATGAGTCATTTAAAGTGTGTATTATCAATTAAAATTGGTATTTATGTTTTAAAGTCTTAAGAGACTCACGTATCAACCTATCTCATTTGTAATAAATAGATAAAGATAAAGAAAGAGAGAAAGAATAAGGAAGGAAGAGGAGAGAGGAGAAAAAACTTGGAGATTTCTGGCTAATACGCGATTTGAGGATGATTCAACCTCTACAATTCTGAGGCAAGTGTTTAATCTCGGTAAATATTTCATTTGTGTATTTCATTTCATAATTTGTGGATAAAAGAATTGGATTTTTGGTTATATGTCTAAAACCTAGATTTTGTAAATTAAATCATGAAATTGATGTTTATATGGGCTTGATGGTGTAGAGATGGTTGAGATCAGAGTTGATTTATAGGCTTAGAATCATGATTTGATGAAGGTTTAGGGGTGGAAGTGATGATTTTAGGGTTTATAATTTGTAGGTTTTGTGAAGAAGAAGAAACCTTCAAGTTTTGCAGGACTGAATCGATTCGCCACTTAAGCGAATCGATTCGGCTTAGTCAAAAGTGTCAGGTCTTTATGACCGAATCGATTCGGGTACTAGGCGAATTGATTTGGCCTAAGACAGACTCATAGGTCTTTGGGACCGAATCAATTCGTATAAGGGTTGAATCGATTCGCCCTTGAGATCTAATCGATTCGGACCAGATCGAATCGATTCGGAAACATGGCTGTTTTGTGGAGTTTTTCTAGAGTGATTTCTACCCCCCTTTTGATTGGGTTTATCGATAAGGAACCTTCCTATATGATGCAAGAGATATGTTTTGGAGATTTATAAGGGGTTTCTCATATCATATGATGGTGGGGACATATCGAACCACTTTGGAAACATATACACGTACGTATTGGATTTTGTTGCATGGGTGTAGTGGGGTAATTTCATTAAGAATGGGAGTCATATTGGAGATTAGAAGTAATTCAATACATGATGCGAGGTTGAGGATTTTTCAAAGAATTTATGATGGTACAACGTGAGATTTAGATGCTGACTTTTGTGTCGAATCCTTATAGCGATAGGATTCTATTTAAGATAGGATTGGGGACCAAGGAGAGAAAGAGGTCACGTATCCTTAGGGATGATAAACTCAAGGCATAAATCGTAAATGTGGTAATGTTAAGGGTTATTAAGAACATTTGAACCGTAGGCAGAAATTGAGATCATTTGGATTGTGCTATCAACTAGAATAGGTTGGGTTGAAATGTTAGTAGGGAGAGTTACTATATGTATATGTGTGATTAACAATGGGGATTTCATTACTTGATGAGATCGTGGAATAAATTAAGGATGAAGCTTGAGGTTTGCAGACTATTAGTTATGTGTATACCTATAGTTGGGATTATTATTAGATATATCGATGTGCATTCGGATATAGATGGGATGTGTAGTGATTGTTTCATACGTTAAATTTTGAGTTAGTAACCTTAATGTTGTATACATTGGAAGACTATTCATATCATAGGGGCAATGGATGAATATGCTTCAAGCGAGGGATCGTATTTATATATTGAATTAGGTTCGTACGCTTGGAGCGACGACTGGTATTATGAGGGTTTTGTACACTTATAGTCGAGTTTATAAATTCCACACATACAGACGAGAGATAACATGTATAATTGTAGATCAATATATATAGATATGTATATATGTGTGTATATATGGCGTGAATATCTATACTATGTGTTATGGTTTGTCTATATGATGTGATCATATATATATATATATACTGATTATGTGAGCATACCCAACGCATGCTATCATGGGAAGTGGTACGATGTGGGTGAGGCCCTTGGCTTAAGGAGCAGGGTGCGTATAGTCCCCAGGTCATAGTCATCCATTATTATTTGTGTGATTTTATTTTTGGGGGCGAGAAGTCTTGGGTACGAGTCATTCTCACTTTTCGGTTAGGAACTATGACCGCTTCCCATACGTTAGGATTGATTTTATTACCATGGCAGTGTGATAATAGTCCGATAGGTGGTGACCCCGGTAGAAAGTGAGTAATTCCTGAAAGATGATAGCATTGATGATGCTAAGAATCAACACCAGCAAGTAAGGTGTTTTCAAGCTCAATATAGGAATAACAATGGCAGCACAGTTATATAGAGAGATAAGAGAATGAGATGAGGATAAGGGGAATCAACACCGGAATATAAGTGGTTCAGCCAATCTGGCCTACGTCCACTGTGAGTGTGTGAGTAATATCACTGAATGAAGGCACTAATGGCCATGGATACAATTCTCTCAAGCTTTCTCTCTCTACTGTATATTTAGACAGAGTTTTAGCTAGGGTTGAATAACTGGGATCCTTTTGCAAGGTAGGGGATGATCCCTATATATAGTGCCTAGGGGGTGTAATGTACCCCCCATGCATGCAATGAGCATATGTGTAGTGGCCTCACCAATGTGGGAGTGCCATCTGTCACTATCACCTGTAAGGAATGATGATGAAATATTCTCCCCATGTGTGGAGAATAATCTTGTTACAACTGATTTGTGCCTATGTGTCCTTATCCAAATGTCAATAGATGCTCGATCGTCATATTGGTGGATGACCTCGGCCTGGGAGAGGCCGAGCTGTAAAGGCTTGATGTTCATTCAATCCGAGATGTGTCGTAAGGAGTCTCGGCCTGATCTCAGCCGAGACATTATGCTGGGGTCGACCCCAGCCGAGATTGGACTGATTCCATGCTAAGGATTACTAAGGCTTTTTGTCACCTCGGCCCAAGTTGAGGTTGGACTAGTTCCATGTTGAGGCTTATCGAGGCTCCTTGTCACCTCGGCCTAAAATCGGTCGAGGTTGCCATACCCAGGTATATGTGAAGGTTGTTGATGCCTGTGATGCGCGTAGTGTCCACTGAAATGTAAAAGGTAGTGTTGGCCTGGGCCGACCCTTTGGAGTCTGGCCGAGGGATGATATCGCGGGCCCATGGCTTATCTAGGGTTGATCAATATCTCGTCCATCATCTCGGTCGAGGTTGGTGTCTCTGGGCCGAGGTTACACTTGGGCATATCAATCACCCCCCAACCCTTAGTCATATGCGAGAGCAAGTGGCTAGGGGATCACTAAACCTCTGAGGCCCATCCGTCCTCAACTAATACCTGTGTGACACATGTCCACGCTAGAGCGTACGTGCTTGGCTGGTGTGTGATGTAAGCCATCCCTTGGGTTTCCAAACTCAATGATGGGCCTTGGGAAACGTGCCCAAGTATTTAAGGGTTTAAACCCTTATTTTTCTTCCTTCTTCTCCATTTCACTCTAGCGAACCAAATTTTCTTGCGATTTCTCTCTCTCTAAGCTCCTCCACTCAACGCTCATCTGCCGAGGCAATAGTTGGTTTTCTTGAGAGTTTTCCTCATTTTCATTCACCGTTGCATTCCCAGGTACTTTCTCCCCTTCATTTCCCTTATTTTTGGCTTTCGGTTTGCATTTTTCGGTGAAGTTTTAAGTTTTCCGATGAGGTTTTAAGTTTTCAGGTGAGCTCCATTGTCTCAGGCAAACTGGGTTTGCCTTAAACTTCTAAGTTTGATCTTTAAACTCCTTTATTTTATAAGTCAATCGTGTTTGTAGTTTTAGGAGTTTTTCCCAAGTTTAGGGTCGTCCTCTGATGCTCAGACTTTTATACCAGCTTCTTGAGGACTTCCCCTCTCTCAGAGAGAAGACCCTAGAAAAAATTAGACAAATAGAGAGAGCTCAAGAGGAAGCTCGTAGGTCACAAGAGTTTCCCCTTACACCCTTGTTTCCACCACCTTTGAGGGTTATATATCCTGACCCTCCGGAGAACTTCTATTATACAGGGGTGCCTGCTGATCCAACACCTATGTCTGAGTCTGAAGCTTCTACCTCAGACCCCATGTCAGTGGACTCTTTCCAAGAATCTATGGATTTCACACGTCAGCCTGATCAGGCCGAGGTATCCAGCCGAGCTTCATCCCATAATGGGTCCAGCACCTCAGCCTCTTCTTCAGAGGTTGATGTGCTTGAGCCGAGTGTGGCTGTGCCACCAATTCTTAATGCCACCCCCTATCGGCCGTCACAGGGGAAGAGTTCGCTCAGAGATTCCCTAGTAACCCATCTACATCTTATCTGGCCGATGTTGAGCTTGATGATGATGATGAAGTTGCCAAAAGCGATGTCGATACCTGTGAGGCGGCCGAGTTTGAGAGCACATTCACTGAGGTTGATCTTCTGTGCTTCAGATACATGTACTCCATCAGTCCTTCCATCAAATTAAAGAGACCTCTAAGGGAAGAGAGGGCCTATCATGGCCTAGATGGGGAAATCTGCTTGTACGAGCAGATGTTTAAGTTAGGGTTTCGCCTACCCATTCATCCCATCATCAAATACATTCTCTCTTACATCAATTTATCTCCTCAAAGCTATCTCCCAATGCCTGGAGAGTCATCATAGGGGCCATTATTCTATGGAGGGAAGTTCACCACTTTGACCTCCCAGTTCAGGTCTTTGTTGGTTGTTACATCCCAACCTCGGCCAAAAACCATCTGAGATACTATCATTTTGTGGCTCGGAGGCCTGAGAAGAAAATGCTCCAGGTGACTCAAACCTCTAATCATAACTGGAAGCCCCGTTATTTCTTCGCCTCAGGATCATGGGAATTTGGCCCATGCGTTCCCTCATCCACACTGGAGCCGAGGATACCCCTCAGATGGGGTAAGGTATCAATGTCTGCCAGGGCCGACCTTGGTCTAAGTCTTCAAAATATGTAGAAGGTGAAGGCCCTGCAAGACTAAGGGGCACATGGTCTGTTTGTAAAGTTCAAAAATTTGCTGACCCCCCAGTATCTCTCGGGGACGAGCCTGGGTGGAAGTCCCCTTGTTGATTTTGGTAAGAATTTTTATTTCAAGTCTAACCTCTGAACTCATTCATGTCTTATTTCTGACCTATATCTTTTAACTTTTGCAGAGAGACCACAAGACATCCCAGACAAACTGTGGGACATGGCTGCTCCGAGCTTGACGAGGCTTGCAAAAAAGGATGGTCTTAACGCTCCTCCCCTGGCTCCCACAATATCCAAATCTCAGGCCTCAAAGAAGAGGGCCCCTGAAGCCCATACCTCTGAGGATCAGAGGCCGACAGTGAGGCAAAAGAAGGCCTCAGATGCTACACTTCCAATTTCTTCGGCCGACATCCTGACGGCTCGTCTGGAGAAGCTGAAGTTAACGGATAGTATGGTCGGCCACAGCAGGCAGGCCATGGACGCACTCGCCTCTATAATGACTGAGGCCGATAAGCATTTCTACAGATCCATGGACACCTCCCTGCTGGTTGAGTTTGGCCTTCACAGAGCCGTCCAGGTATGATTTGTTCCTTTGTCAAATTTTTATAAGTGCAACGTCTGACTTTTCTCCTACTTAACCTCTTCATTAAATGTGGAGGGAGTGAGCCATGTATCAGCTATCGAACTGGTCTATGAGGAAGTTGCCCCTTATCCAGAAGGGGCAAGAGGCTGAGAAGGTTGAGATTGCCCTCAATGCTGAAGTCGACCGTCTGAAATCAGAGCTACAGAACTCTGAGAGTAAGGCTAAAGGGTTGGAAAAAGACATCTCTGTGCTTGTCAAGGACCATGCCAAAGCCCTGAAGGCAAAAGATGACACTCTACAGCAGAAGGTCAGCGCGACTGTCAAAGCTACCCTTGAAGATGCCTCCCCCAAAATAATTTCTGAGTACAAAGGCTCAGACGAGTTCATGGGTTTTGGCTTTGAATATCTTAAAAGAGGTATAAAAGCCACTACCAAATGGGCTGGGGTCAGAGAGAAGGAGGTCGACACTTTAAAGGCCTCTGACTTTATGGGTCTCGGCGTTGCTGACCCTCAATTTGCTCAGGCGCTTCAAGAGGTGGAGGACGAGGCTGCTGCTCCAGCCGAGACCGCAACTCTGGGAGGGACCGAGCTCGGAGGGACAGACCATGCTGATGATGTGGCCGAGGTGACCAACGCTGATCAAGTCAACCCAGCCGAGACTGTCAATGTTCCCCCCTCAGACCTTTAGTCTTTTTTTAACTTGTAATAAATATTTATGTTTTGTAATTTGTAACACCTCAGTATTATTGTAAGGAATATTTGTAATTACTGTCTCTGAATGCCATATGATCTCTTCCTGTTACTAAATGTCAATCTCTTCTATTATTTTACTGCAGTTTTCTTGTTTATACTCGGTAATTCTGGCCTCAGGTCTCTTCAGCACTGAATTGTAATTAGGCTCTGAGGTCATCACCTAGATGTTAGCCTCATAATTCACCAAATTAATGATGTTTAGGGCCTGAGGTCGTCTGTTAAGGTGTCTGAGCTCAGACCTCGTCACCACCAAGTGGTTATGAAGGTCTGAGGTCATCACCTAAGACGTTAGCCTCATAATAAATTTCACCAAATTAATGATGTTAAGAGTCTGAGGTCATCTGTTAAGGTGTCTGAGCTCAGACCTCATCACCACCGAGTGATGTTATGAGGGTCTGAGGTCATCACCTAAGACGTTAGCCCCATAATTAATTTCACCAAATTAATGATGTTAAGAGTCTGAGGTCATCTGTTAAGGTGTCTGAGCTCAGACCTCGTCACCACCAAGTGATGTTATGAAGGTCTGAGGTCATCACCTAAGACGTTAGCCTCATAATAAATTTCACCGAATTAATGATGTTAAGGGTCTGAGGTCATCTGTTAGGGTGTCTGAGCTCAGACCTCGTCAACACCGAGTGATATTATGAAGGTCTGAGGTCATCACCTAAGATGTTATCCTCAATTCACCAAATTAATGATGTTAAGAGTCTGAGGTCATCTGCTAAGGTATCTGAGCTCAGACCTCGTCACCACCGAGTGATGTTATGAAGGTCTGAGGTCATCACCTAAGATGCTATCCCCATAATTAATTTCACCAAATTAATGATGTTAAGAGTCTGAGGTCACCTGTTAAGGTGTTTTAGCTCAGACCTCGTCACCACCAAGTGATGTTATGAAGGTCTGAGGTCATCACCTAAGACGTTAGCCTCATAATAAATTTCACCAAATTAATGATGTTAAGGGTCTGAGGTCATCTGTTAGGGTGTCTGAGCTCAGACCTCGTCACCACCGAGTGATGTTATGAAGGTCTGAGGTCATCACCTAAGATGTTATCCTCAATTCACCAAATTAATGATGTTAAGAGTCTGAGGTCATCTACTAAGGTGTCTGAGCTCAGACCTCATCACCACCTTGTGATGTTATGAAGGACTGAGGTCATCACCTAAGATGTTATCCTCAATTCACCAAATTAATGATGTTAAGAGGAGGTCATCTGTTAGGGTGTCTGAGCTCAGACCTCGTCACCACCGAGTGATGTTATGAGGGTCTGAAGTCATCACCTAAGACGTTAACCCCATAATTAATCTCACTAAATTAATGATGTTAAGGGTCTGAGGTCATCTGTTAAGGTGTCTGAGCTCAAACCTCGTCACTACCGAGTGATGTTATGAGGGTCTGAGGTCATCACCTAAGACGTTAGCCCCATAATTAATCTCACCAAATTAATGATGTTAAGAGTCTGAGGTCATCTGTTAAGGTGTCTGAGCTCAGACCTCGTCACCACCGAGTGATGTTATGAGGGTCTGAGGTCATCACCTAAGACGTTAGGCCCATAATTAATCTCACCAAATTAATGATGTTAAGAGTCTGAGGTCATCTATTAAGGTGTCTGAGCTCAGACCTCGTCACCACCGAGTGATGCTATGAGGGTCTGAGGTCATCACCTAAGACGTTAGACCCATAATTAATCTCACCAAATTAATGATGTTAAGAGTCTGAGGTCATCTGTTAAGGTGTCTGAGCTCAGACCTCGTCACCACCGATTGATGTTATGAGGGTCTGAGGTCATCACCTAAGACGTTATCCCCATAATTAATCTCACCAAATTAATGATGTTAAGAGTCTGAGGTCATCTGTTAAGGTGTCTGAGCTCAGACCTTGTCACCACCGAGTGATTTATGAGGGTCTGAGGTCATCACCTAAGACGTTAGCGCCATAATTAATCTCACCAAATTAATGATGTTAAGAGTCTGAGGTCATCTGTTAAGGTGTCTGAGATCAGACCTCGTCACCACCGAGTGATGTTATGAGGGTTTGAGGTCATCACCTAAGACGTTAGCCCCATAATTAATCTCACCAAATTAATGATGTTAAGAGTCTGAGGTCATCTGTTAAGGTGTCTGAGCTCAGACCTTGTCACCACCGAGTGATGTTATGAGGGTCTGAGGTCATCACCTAAGATGTTATCCTCATAATAAATTTCTGGTCTAAAGAACGAAGCAATGACTAATATGGAAACTGATCTTTATTAATAACCTGTTCTCAGTAAGATAGTACATTTACATAAAATTCTATGCTACATCATATGTAATATCTCTTCAGATGGTCAGCATTCCATGGGTTAGTGAAAGGTTCTCCTTCTAGGTTTTCTAGCTTGTAAGTGCCAGGCACAACCTCTTCCGTTATTTTACAGGGTCCATGCCAGTTTGGGTGTAGCTTGTTTGCATTCTGTAGGGTCTTCTTTAGCACTAGGTCTCCCACTGCAATGGGTCTTGACTTCACCCTATGGTTGTAGAATTTCGCTGCCCTCTGCTGGTAGGATGCTTTTCGGACCTCTGCATCTTCCCTTCTTTCTTCGATGAGATCCAGGTCTAGCCTTCTCTTCTCCCCATTGCTGTCAGGGTCGTAAGTCTGAATTCGATGAGTGGGCAGTCCTACCTCCGTTGGTATGACGACCTTTGAGCCATGTGCCAGCATGAATGGGGTTTCTCCTGTTGGTGTCCTTGCCGTAGTTCTGTAGGCCCATAACACTGCGCATACCTCTTCTGTCCATCTACCCTTCGCATCTTCTAACCTCTTCTTGATTCCGTCCAACACAATTCTGTTAGTGACCTCGGTCTGGCCATTTGCCTGAGGTCGGCCAGGAGATGAGAAGAACTGTTTAATCCCCACTCTTAGGCAATATTTTTCTAAGGAGGAGTTCTTGAACTGGGTCCCATTGTTTGAGATGAGAGTGTTTGGGAGGCCATATCTGCATATGATGTTCTTCCAAATGAACTGGAAGGTCTTCTGCTCTATAATTGTTATCATTGGTTCTGCCTCCACCCACTTTGAAAAGTAGTCAATGGCAGCTATCAAGAATCTATAGTTGTTGACAGCTCTTGGCAAAGGTCCTACTAAGTCAATTCCCCATACCTCAAATGGCCATGGAAAAGAGATTGATGTCATAGGCTGATGAGGTTGATGAGGGATGGTGGCGAACCTTTGACATTTATCACACCTCTTCACATAGTCTGCAGCCTCCTTAGACAAGGTAGGCCACCAGTATCCCTGAGTGATGATCCTCTTGGCTAAGGGCCTTCCCCCTATGTGGCTAGAACAAGAACCCTCATGAACCTCCTGTAAGACCTGGGGTACTTCGATGGGATGCACACATCTGGGGTACTTCAAAAGGATGTCTCCTACTATTGAAAACTTGGCAGCCCTGTACCTCATCTTTCTCCTTTCCATCTTGGACTCAGGTAGCTCTCCGTCTCTTAGGTATCTGACGAGTGGGTCTATCCATGAGTCTCCAAGGTTCACATTATGACAAGGGCTACATACCTCGTCCTCCTCGATGCTTGCTTTTCCTAAGACCTCGATTGGAATGGTCCTTCCCAAATCTGTCTTCATTACCGAGGCCAGCCTTGCCAATGCATCAGCGTGGTTGTTGCTCAGCCGAGGCACTCTCTTCAGCTTTGCTTCTTCAAAATACTCCAACAACCTTCTTACTTTCTTCAAGTACTTGGCCATCCTTTCGTCTTTGGCCTCATATACCCCCAACACTTGATTGACAACTAACCTTGAGTCGCTATGGAGTAGGAGTCGCTTTACTTGAAGAGTTGTTGCCGATAAGAGACCTGCTATCATGGCCTCATATTCGGACTCGTTGTTTGAGGCCTAGAAGTTGAATCTCTAGGCGTATTCAATGTTGGCGCCATCTGGAGCCGAGAGTATTAGCCCCGCGCCGCTTCCACTATCACAAGAAGAGCCATCAACGAAGAGACTCCATACGTCTGCATCTGATGAGAAGACCCCTTCTCTCATAACCCCCTTCTTGAAGAGGTATCGATCCTCTTCGTTCTCTTCTACTATGCTCCGAGTTTTTCCTGGGATGACCTCTTCTCGGCCTCGTAAGACGTTTGGTGCAGTCTCTTCCGAATCTCGGAAGACACTACGGTTCGTCTCTTCACCGTCATCTAAGCCTTTCTCTGTCTCGGCCTCTTCCAAACCTCTATCGGCCTCTTCCCAGGTGAACTCTGCGATAAAGTCTGCGAGGGCCTACCCCTTGATGGCTGTCCTAGGCTAGTAGGTAAGATCATATTCTCCTAGTTCGATGGCCCAGGTCATCAATCTTCCAGACTTCTCAGGTTTGTGCAGAACCTGCCTTAGTGGGGAGTCAGTGAGGACTACCATGGAGTGGGCTTGGAAGTAAGGCTTAATCTTCCTTGAGGCATGTATCAGGGCGTAAGACAACTTCTCCATTCGGGGATAATTCTGTTCAGACCCTTGAAGAGCCTTACTGTTGAAGTACACAGGCCTATGGATTCCATCCTCTTCCCGTATGATGGCCGCGCTGATGGCTGACTCAGAGACTGCCAGATACACAAATAACCTTTCCCCCGTGACGGACCGAGACAACAATAAGGGAGATCCCAAGTAGGACTTGAGTTGGTTGAAGGATTTTTCACACTCTTCGTCCCACTGGAAGGCCTTTCTTAGGACTTTAAAGAATGGAAGACACTTGTCTGTCGCCCTAGAAACAAACCTATTAAGGGAAGCCACTCTTCCCGTGAGTCTCTGGACATCCTTGATACTCCTAGGAGTCTTCATGTCGAGTAAGGCCTTAATTTTCTCTGGGTTTGCTTCAATCCCCCTCTAATTAACGATGAACCCCAGGAACTTCCCGACTCCTACCCCGAAGACACACTTCGCCGGGTTGAGCTTCATTCTGTACGAGTCCATGACATCGAAAGTCTTCTCAAGGTCGGCTACGTGAGTGTAGGCTTTTAAACTCTTCGTTAGCATATCATCCACATATACCTCCATGGGCTTACCTATTTGCTCCTCGAACATCTTATTGACAAGACGTTGATACGTTGCCCTCGTATTTTTCAGTCCGAAGGGCATCACCTTGTAGCAGTACGTCCCTTTGTCAGTAATGAAGGCTGTCTTCTCAGAGTCTTCAGCATCCATGAAGATTTGGTTGAAGCCCGAATAAGCGCCCATGAAGCTCATAAGCTCGTGCCTTGCCGTTGCGTCCACCATCTAGTCTATCCTAGGTAAGGGATAGTTGTCTTTCGGGCAAGACCTGTTCAGGTCAGTGAAATCTACACACATTCGCCACTTCCCATTGGACTTAGGCACGATGACTGCATTTGAGAGCCACTCTGGGTAGGTGACCTCTCTTATGAATTCAGCCTCTTCCAACTTTTTCACCTCTTCCTGGATGGCGTCATACTTCTCACTGGAGTACACTCTTCGTCTCTCCTTGATCGGCCTGGAATCTCTGTCCACGTTGATCTTGTGGCTCATGACCTCAGGGTAGATGCCAGGCATGTCTGCATGACTCCATGCGAAGACACTCTGTCTCCTCCTGATGAAGTTTATCAGCTCTTCCTTGATTCTTGGCTCTAGGGCCTTACCGACCTGGACGATTTTTTCTGCCTCGTCCTCATTGAGGACGATGGATTCTACCTCTTCCGCGGCCTCACCCTTCTTCAATTTTGTTTCGTCTCTTAGGTCAAGAGTGTCAATGCTGTAAGTGGTGGTTGCTTTCTTATGGGCCGCTCTCTCTTCGGTCGAGTTGAAGTAACACTCCCGCGCCGTAGTCTAGTCCCCTTTCACTTCCCCTACTCCATAAGGAGTCGGTAATTTTAGCATCTTATGGACCGTCGATGGCACGAATTCAAACTCTTTGAGGGCCACCCTTCCTATGATGAGGTTGTAGGCCGAGAAAACGTTTTCGTCCATGACGAAAAGTTTATTTTCTTGGTCAGTCTCTTAGGCCACTCATCCCCCATCCGTACATCCATCTTATACATGCCCAAGGGGTGCACCTTTTGACCACTGAAGCCTATCAATGGGTGATGGTTAGGCACCAGCCTTACCCTGCTAAGACCCAGGCTCTTGAAACAAGGCCAGAACATCACGTCTGCTGAGCTTCCCCCGTCTATGAGGATCCTCCCTACCTCGCACCCATGCACCCTGGTTGTTATGACCAATGGGTCATCATGGGGGGCTAAGATACCCTTGAATTCGAGTCTGGAGAACCCCACTACGAGGGTGTCCACGTCTACCTTCTTCCTCTTCTGCACGACATCGGAAGACGTTAGATTCACAACCTCGATCTTAGCCACTGATCTGGTGTCTGCTACATGGGCCTTCCTATCGGCTACCTCAGAGCCACCTCCTGCAAATCCCCCACATATGGTGCTAACACCAAAGGAGATCATGCCGACCCTCTTCACCGGGGTGTTGTCATCCTTTGGCGAAAGATCCGGGTCGTCTTCATCATCTCCCTCTGAATCATTGTCTCTTCTGTCCGGGACATCGCCACGGCATCTGTCATTCCTTCTCTTCTTAGGGTCTTCTCTTCCACCCTTCGGAGCCTTGCCATCCACATACTTCCTTAGCTTTCCAGATTTCAGCATCTTCTCAATCTCATCCTTTAGAGCGAAGCATCTATCTGTGACATGGCCGTGATCCTGATGGAACTCACACCATAGGTTTTTGTTCCTCTTATGTGGCGAGGCCTTCAGTTTCTCCCGCCATCTCAGAGTCCGGTCAGTCTTAATCTCATTAAGGATGTGCTCACAGATCACAGTCAGAGGAGTGTAATGAGAGAACTTATCATTTCCTGACCTCTTCTTCCCCTCTTTCTTACTTTGGGACTTTTCCGCGCTACCGCGGTTCTCCTCCTCATACTTGGTTGCCATCGCATCTTCCGCATTCATCACCTTCCCTGCGGTTGCCAGAAGCTCCGCCATAGACCCGGGGGGGGGGGTCTTCCGCTAATTTCCACAGTAGCTTCCCCTTATAGAGGCCTCCTATAAGGGAGGTCATGGCTATGCTCTCTTCATAATCTTCCACCTCCAACTTCTCTTTGTTGAATCTTGCTATGTACTCTCTTAGGCTTTCACCCTTAGCCTGTTTGACATACAACAGGTGGGTAGTCTTCTTTTGGGGTCTTACCCCAAAGAAGAAGTTATGGATGAACTGCTCAGCCAAGCCTTTGAAGTTATCAATTGAGTTCTTCAGAAGGGAGGTAAACCAACTATGAGCTGCCCCTGTCAAGGTCCCTGAGAAGGCCCTACACTTCATCTCATCAGGGATCGAGTAAATGTCTGCTGCCGACTGATACATCTCGATATGGTACACAGGGTTAGTGCTGCCATCATACTTAGGAGTCACTGTAGGAAAATTGAACTTTGCTAAGGTTGGGAACCCCACTATCCTAGCCACAAATGGGGAGCCCTCTGAGTAGCCCCTCTGTAATGGGTCCCTGCTTTTAATGAGGTCTCCTATCTTCTCCTCGAGGCATTGGATGGAATCATTCCAGGGTCTTCTGTCATTAACTTGGCCGAGGTTATCCCCTTCCACCTCCCTGCGATGGACAGAGGGTTCCCAAGCCACAACACGTTCACTGTTGACCTCTTCCTGTTCCCTGGCTCTTCCTTGGTCTGGCCGACCTTGCCTATCCCCTCTCTGAGAGCCTGCTACGCTCCTCGACCTTGATAGCCTGTGTCTTAGGTCATTCACCGGGCCCAGCCTCTCGAAGGCCGACCCTCTGCTCAACCTATCAAAGGCCGACCCTCTTCGTTGGGCCTCTTCTCTTCTTCGGCCGACATATCCTTGACTCTGCTTAAGAGGTCATATAGTGTTATCTGACACCTCATACGACTCCCAGCAGTCTTTCGGGGTCTCTTCAGCTTCTAGGTTATCACACCCATCCTCTGGGCAAGGGTTTCCCTGCCTCCCCAGGCACATGCGCCTAGGGTCAGCAACGTCCCTTCTCCGCTGGGGTACAGACTGGTCCTTCATTGGTGCCTGGGGTGGTCCCCTGGCGTCAGGATGAGGCTGAACTACCGCCGGAGTTATCATGTCCGGTGAGACTCCAGGTGGTCTCATCATCATGGTTTGGATGAGCTGGGAAAATTGTTCCTTCATGGCTTGTTGAGTAGCAGCTAAAGATTTCAAGGCTGCTGCTACCTCCGCCATTTCGGACTGGGGAGGAGCCTGATTGGAACTAGCCCCTCCACCTCCTGGCAGCGGAAGAGGCGGTGGTAATTCTGGTGCCATTTGTTAAAAATAAAGAACTTGAGCAGCAAGTGAGCTTAATACCTCAAAGGACCTCTTTCAATGGTGAAATAGCTCCACGCAAGGGGTGGTTCCTGGTTCACCACCAGAGTCTCCGGTGAGGTTAAGCAGAAAAAGAGGAAGAGATAGCTTCTCGTTCCCACAGACGACGCCAAAATGATGATGCTAAGAATCAGCACCACCAGGTAAGTTGTTTTCTAGCTCAATATAGGAATAACAATGGCAGCACAGTTATATAGAGAGATAAGAGAATGAGATGAGGATAAGGGGAATCAACACCGGAATATAAGTGGTTCAGCTAATCTGGCCTACGTCCACTGTGAGTGTGTGAGTAATATCATTGAATGAAGGCACTAATGGCCATGGATACAATTCTCTCAAGCTTTCTCTCTCTACTGTATATTTAGACAGAGTTTTAGCTAGGGTTGAATAACTGGGATCCTTTTGCAAGGTAGGGGATGATCCCTATATATAGTGCCTAGGGGGTGTAATGTACCCCCCATGCATGCAATGAGCATATGTGTAGTGGCCTCACCAATGTGGGAGTGCCATCTGTCACTATCACCTGTAAGGAATGATGATGAAATATTCTCCCCATGTGTGGAGAATAATCTTGTTACAACTGATTTGTGCCTATGTGTCCTTATCCAAATGTCAATAGATGCTCGACCGTCATATTGGTGGATGACCTCGGCCTGGGAGAGGCCGAGCTGTAAAGGCTTGATGTTCATTCAATCCGAGATGTCTCGTAAGGAGTCTCGGCCTGATCTCAGCCGAGACATTATGCTGGGGTCGACCCCAGCCGAGATTGGACTGATTCCATGCTAAGGATTACTAAGGCTTTTTGTCACCTCGGCCCAAGTCGAGGTTGGACTAGTTCCATGTTGAGGCTTATCGAGGCTCCTTGTCACCTCGGCCTAAAATCGGTCGAGGTTGCCATACCCAGGTATATGTGAAGGTTGTTGATGCCTGTGATGCGCGTAGTGTCCACTGAAATGTAAAAGGTAGTGTTGGCCTGGGCCGACCCTTTGGAGTCTGGCCGAGGGATGATATCGCGGGCCCATGGCTTATCTAGGGTTGATCAATATCTCGTCCATCATCTCGGCCGAGGTTGGTGTCTCTGGGCCGAGGTTACACTTGGGCATATCAAACATGGTGCAGTATTTTTGTATCCTATAACCGTTTGTGTTATGTGTATTGCAAAGTATACATTATGTGTGTCATGTATACCTGGTTATAGGAATGAATGATTGCTTATATATATTTAGAGTAATATATATATATATATATATATATATATATATATATATATATATATATATATATATATATATATATATATATATATATCCTCTAGGTGAAGGTGATACGAATTTTCTAGTATGTACATCTTGGGTGATTTTGGTGTACTAATTTCTCAGGGTCGAAGGATCGAACTTAGAGACAATTGCGGTTATATCGACCCCAAGGATTTAAATAGAGATTTAATTGTGTAATTAGAGATGGTATTCAATAATTGGAAGTTGCAGTAGTAGGATTTGTGTGGAGGACATAATAGATCCCTACGATCAACATTGTCAAGGAGTAGTGTATCGGGGGGGTTCCTTGTTTGGATTTTCATTTGCGAGACGCCCCACGCACGAAAGGTAGTGAAATGTTGGGAGTGGAGAGATGTTTTGTCCTTAGGAATCAGATGTATGTTATTTGGAGAACAAATTATTTATGTTAAAAACTTATGATAATGTGTGTCGTGCTAAGACTAATAATTTGTTTAAGAAAGTAACTAGAACCAATAAAGCCTAGGAAGGCATATCCATATGTATATATATATATTTATGTGGGGTTAGAGTGAAAAGGATTTTTGGGTTAAGTTAGGATGACGGGTCATACGGGTATGATCCACGTGTATAGTTATCAAGGTTGTCCTTATATGTGTTGGGTAGCTTAATTAAGGTTCCAGGACACGATTAAATATGCGCTGAAGATAAGAGGTCAGCTTGGGGTTTCACGAGAGTGCGACTCCACTTTAATTATGAAATAATGCATTTATATTTATTATGCACGGTTAATACACTTGCTGCAAATATTTTTACACCTCGGGCTCTGACCCATTTATATTTCTCTTTTGCTATATATATATATATATATATATATATATATATACTGTTTACTACAGGTGTCCCACCGCAAGGATATCGTGGATGCTTTTCTATCCAGTGTCTTGGGAGCTGTAACAGATGCGGACTATTGCGGGATTTAGATTGTAGTCGTTCCCTACTTCTTTGTAAATCTAGATAGGATTCTTTTTGTATATCGGGTTTACACCCAAGGATTATTTGTAGCTGTTTATACTTCTTCTTTACGGATGTTGTATTGTCTGTGACCCGACAGCATATTCGGGTATTTTGTTTTCCTTTTTGTGTACTTGGTTTATTTTAATTAAAGCACTACCTTTTTATCGTGATACCTGTGTGCTTTCTACCTTTTCAATTAGTTTTACATTCTTGGTTTGTTGTCCTTTTCTTATTTTATTTTAATTCTTTTGGCATCCACTTATATATTTTTGGGTTATTAGTCTTATCTATTTTAGCATCGTCAGTAGATGCTGAGAATGATCCATATGAGATTCCTGATGCAATGTAGTATAAGGATGGCCACCCGTTATTATTTTAAGCGGGTTGTCTCAAATGGTATCAGAGCATCAGGTTCTAGTGTCTTTAGGATCTGTGCGGGTTTTTTACCTTCATCCGTAAGCGTTCTTGGTGTAGAGATCTACTATTAGGATTTTTGTGTTCACTACGCCTATTTCCTTCTGCGAGGTGTACCCACTTGAACAACGTTTTGACGTAGTTGCTATCATTTCAGACGTCGCCAAGAATAAGTCGTCCAGGAAGGGGCAATATGAGAGATGCAACACCCATAACAGATTTTGGGTACGCTTTGACTGGACGAATTTTTTTCTTTCCATGATTCAGGCATAGATAAGGAGGAGATTTCTAGCGGTGATTCAAGGTGATCCGATGGTGGTTGAATGAGAAGGAGAATTTTGTGAGTGATAAGGTAAGTACTGAGGATAAGCGAATAGTGAAGCCCTTGGGAGGTGTGTGGCGTTGTCCCAATGTCAAGAGTATCATCTTTTTGGAAGAGGGAGTAAGAAATTTAGAGACTCAGGTTCATTGAGTAGGACTGAAGGAGTTGTTAAGGTTCGCAATAGCGCTTTGTCCTTCAGGATAGTTAGGAAAGATTTTTGAGAGGATGTTTCTTTGAGGAAAATTAGGCCTTAGGAAGAAGGACTTGTCCTGGAAGGAGTAGAGGAAGCATGGATGAAGTGAAACAATTGGATTATGGAAGTATAAAGTAGAATACCTTTCTTTGGGTTTAGGTCACGCTTTATGCGGTATTCTGAGCGCCGCATGCAAAGTATAACGAGTGGTTAGCCGCTATACCCATAGTGTGTACAAAATTTCCTTAGAGGAAGGAGTGAGTAAGTACGGACTTTTTGTGGCATCTTTTGAGACAATAGATCATTTCACGATGAGCTAGTAGAGAGTTGTGCTATTGATTTCTAGAAGCGCAGACTATTAAGTCTTGTTGAGTAGTGACTATAAGGTTATTGTTTTATAATTAGGTTAGGTGCAGGTAATGGTAGTGTTCCAATGAGGGAAGGACTTACCTTGTGACAATACTTTAATGTGATGTTAAGGATTTGTATAACTGAGGAGGTTCAGAGTTTAGAAGTTTTATTGTTGAATGGGGAATTTAGCTCAGGGTTGTGCTAGTTTTGAGATCTAGGTGTTGATGAGATTATTATTTTTTGTCGGGGCCTTGTGTCTTGAACATAAGGTGTTTGTTTGGCGTGTCAAAAGACATGGAATTATTTTATATTATATTGTTATATGGGCCTTCGAGCAATATCTATAATTCAAAAATCTTTGATAAAACCTTAATCCTGGTTCAACTGATCTCAATCCCTGACATAGCTACACAGTAGTGTATTGGGAGGGTTCCTTGTTTTGATTTCACTTGCGAGACCTCCCCCGCATGAAAGTCGCAAATGTCAGGAACTGAGAAGAGTTCAACCATTGGAAATTTTAAACTTTTATACACTTAGTGCGCTATTATAGACTAATTTGTTGAGAGTTATATTACGATTTGAGGCTAGTGGATCCGGGTTATATTTTTACGAGTTGAGCTGGGGTACAGGGTGTATGGGCGCCCTCGGTAGCTAGTTTGATTTTAAAGTTATATGATTTGATGTGAGAAGTGGGAGAGATAGGTATAGTGATCTTGAGGTTAGATATAAGAACTAGATGAGGTTCAAAGTCGTAGGCATAACCTAAATTTTGAGGACGAAATTTTTGTAAGGGGGAAGTCTGTAACACCCCACGACTTTAGGACTGAGAAATTATGTTTTGGGAGAAATAAAACTTATTTAAATTGGAGAATTTTAAAATTTGGAAATTGAGGTCCAAAAATTGAGGACGTTATAAAGTATTCCAGATGACGATTTTGAGTGCACCATTGATTCCGGATGGGTCGAGATAGACGAAATGACTGCCCTTGGGATTTATTTCAATTTCGGAATATTTTTAAGTTAGTTTGACTTGAATTGGAGTAAACGAGTCATTTAAAGTGTGTATTATCACTTAAAACTGGGATTTATGTTTTAAAGGCTTAAAAGGCTCACGGATCAGGCTATCTCATTTGTAAGAAAGAGAGAAAGAGAAAAAAAGAGGGAAAGAAGAAGGAAGGAAGAGGAGAGAGGAGAAAAAGCTTGGAGATTTTCAGGCCAATACGCGATTCGAGGATGATTCAACCTCTACAATTCTAAGGCAAGTGTTTAATCTTGCTAAATATTTCGTTTGTGTATTTCATTTCATAATTTGTGGATAAAAGAATTGGATTTTGGGGTATATGTCTAAAACCTAGATTTTGTAGATTAAATCTTGAAATTGATGTTTATATGGGTTTGATGGTGTAGAGATGGTTGGGATCAGAGCTGAGTTGATTTATAGGCTTATAATCATGATTTGATGAAGGTTTAGGGGTGGAAGTGATGATTTTAGGTTTTATGATTCATAAGTTTTGTGAAGAAGAAGAAACCTTCAAGTTCTGCAGGATCGAATCGATTCGCCCCTTAAGAAAATCGATTTAGCTTAGGCAAAAGTGTGAGGTATTTATGACCGAATCGATTCTGATACTAGGCGAATCGATTCGGCTTAAGACAGACTTACAAGTCCTTGGGACCGAATCGATTCTCATAAGGATAGAATCGATTCGCCCTTGAGACCGAATCGATTCGGACCAGACCGAATCGATTCGGAAACATGGTTGTTTTGTGGAGTTTTTCTAGAATGATTTCTACCCCCCTTTTTGATTGGGTTTATCGATAAGGGACCTTCCTATATGACGCAAGAGATATGTTTTGGATATTTATAAGGGGTTTCTCATATCATATGATGGTGGGGACATATCGAACCACTTTGGAAACATATACACGTACGTATTGGAGTTTGTTGCATGGGTGTAGTGGGGAAATTTCATTAAGAATGAGAGTCCTATTGGGAGATTAGAAGTAAGTAAATACATGATGTGAGGTTGAGGATTTTTCGAGGAAGTTATGATTGTACAACGTGAGATTTAGATGCTGACTTTTGTGTTAAATCCTTATAGCGATAGGATTCTATTTAAGATAGGATTGGGGACCAAGTAGAGAAAGAGGTCACGTATCCTTAGGGATGATAAAATCAAGGCATAAATCGTAAATGTGGTAATGTCAAGGGTTTTTAGGAACATCTGAACCATATGCAAAAATTGAGAACATTTGGATTGTGTTATCAACTAGAATAGGTTGGCTTGAAATGTTAGTCGGGAGAGTTACTATATATCTATGTGTGATTAACAATGGGGATTCCATTACTTGATGAGATCATGGAATAAATTCAGGATGAAGCTTGAGGTTTGCAGACTATTAGTTATGTGTATACCTATAGTCGGGTTTATTATTAGATATATCGATGTGCATTCGGATATAGATGGGATGTGTAGTAATTGTTACATACGTTAAACTTTGAGTTAGTAACCTTAATGTTGTATATATTGGAAGACTATTCATATCATAGGGGCAATGGATGAATATGCTTCAAGCGAGGGATCGTATTTATATAACGAATTAGGTCCGTACGCTTGGAGCGACGGATAGTATAATGAGGGTTATGTACACTTATAGCCGAGTTTATAAATTTCATACATACGGACGAGAGATATTATGTATAATTATAGATCAATATATATAGATATGCATATATGTGAGTATGTATGGTGTGAATATCTATACCGTGTGTTATGGTTTGTATATATGATGTGATCATATGTCGGTATATATATATATATATATAGTGTGAATGACATATATATATATATATATATATATATATATATATATATATATATATATACAGATTGTGTGAGCATACCCGACACATGCTATCTTGGGAAGTTACTCGATGTGGGTGAGGCCCCTGGCTTGAGGAGCAGGGTGCGTATAGTCCCCAGGTCATAGTCGTCCGTTATTATTTGTGTGATTTTATTTTTGGGGGTGAGAAGTCTTAAGTATGAGTCGTTCTCACTTTCCGGTTAGGAACTATGACCGCTTCCCATAAGTTAGGATTGATTTTGTTACCATGGAGGTGTGATAATAGTCCGATAGGTGGTGACCTCGGGAGAAAGTGAGTAATTACTCGAAGATGATAGCATGGTGTAGTATTTTTGTATCCTATAACCATTTATGTTATGTGTATTGAAAAGTATACACTATGTGTGTTATGTATACATGGTTATAGGAATGAATGATTGCTTATATATATATATATATATATATATATATATATATCCTAGAGGTGAAGGTGATACGAATTCTAGTATGTACATCTTGGGTGATTTTGGTGTACTAATTTCTCAGGGTCGAAGGATCGTACTTAGAGACAATTGCGGTTATATCGAACCGAAGGATTTAAATAGAGATTAAATTGTGTATTTAGAGATATTCAATAATTAAGTAGTTGCAGTAGTAGGATTTGTGTGGAGGACATAATGGATCCCTACGATCAACATTGTCAAGGAGTAGTGTATCGGAGGGTTCCTTGTTTGGATTTCGCTTTGCGAGACACCCCACGCACGAAACGTAGTGCAGTGTTGGGAGTGGAGGTAAGTTTTGTCCTTAGGAATCAGATGTATGTTATTTGGAGAACAAATTATTTATGCTAAAAACTTGTGATAATGTGTGTCGTGCTAAGACTAATGATTTGTTTAAGCAAATAACTAGAACCAATAAAGACTGGTAAGGCATATACATATGTGTATATACATTTATGTTGGGTTAGAATGAAAAGGTTTATTGGGTTAAGTTAGGATGGCGGGTCCTATGGGTATAGTTAGCTAGGTTGTCCTTATATGTGTTGGGTAGCTTAATTAAGGTTCCAGGACACGATTAAGTGCGCGCTGTAGATGAGAGGTGAGCTTGGGGGTTCACGAGAGTGAGACTCCACTTAAATTATGAAATAATGAATTTATATTTATTCTGAACCGTTAATACACTTGTTATAAATATTTTTACACCTCGGGCTTTGACCCGTTTATATTTCTCTTTTGCTATATATATAATGTTTACTACAGGTGTCCCACCGTAAGGATATCGTGGATGCTTTTCTATCCAGTGTCTTGGGAGCCGTAATAGATTCGGATTATTGCGGGATTTAGATTGTTGTCGCTTCATACTTCTTTGTAAATCTAGATAGGATTCTTTTTGTATATCGGGTTTACACCCAAGGATTATTTGTAGCTGTTTATACTTCTTCCTTATAGATGTTGTATTGTCAGTGACCCGACAGCATATTCGGGTGTTTCTTTTCCTTTTTGTGAACTTGTTTTATTTTAATTCAAGCACTCCCTTTTTATCGTGATACTTGTGTGCTTTCTACCTTTTCCATTTGTTCTATATTATTGGTGTGTTGTACTTTTCTTGTTTTATTTAATTTTTTTTGGCATCTGCTTTTATAGTTTTGGGTTATTAGCCTTATCTATTTTAGTATCGTCAGTAGATGCTGAGAATGATCCATTTGAGATTCCTGATTAAATGTAGTATAGGGCTGGTCGCCTGTTATTATTTTAAGCGGGTTGTTTCAACTGCATGCCTATCAATTATTTGATCTTGTTTGGGTTGGCTTCAATTCCTCTTTGATTTATAATAAATCTCATGAAAATTCCTTCATGTACGCCGGACACGCATTTTGTTAGGTTAAGCTTCATCTGATGCTTCTCAATCTGATCAAGTGTTTGGTTTAAATCTTTAACATGGTTAGTAGCCTTCCTGCTTTTAGTGAGCATGTCATCCACATAAACTTCCATATTCTTGCCAATTTGCTCTTCAAAAACTTTTTTCACTAGACTTTGTTATGTTGCTTTAGCATTTTTAATCCCAAAAGGCATAACATTCTAACAGTAAGTACCTCGGATAGTGATGAATGATGTTTTCTCCCTATCTGTTGCCTTCATCTTAATTTGATTGTACCCTGCATAAGCATCCATGAACCTAAGTAATTCATGCTCAATTGTAGCATCGACTGCCTGATCAATTCTTTGCAAGGGAAATTGATCTTTTGGACATGCCATATTGAGGTCCGTGAAGTCAACACACATACGCCATTTGTTATTCTTCTTTCTCACCATCAATACATTGTCCAACCACTCTGGGTATTTAACATCTTAAAGGAATTTTGCTTTTTTCAACTTCCCTACCTCTTTTTGGATAGCCATGTTATTTTCAAGACTGAATACACATCGTTTCTACTTGATTAAGTTAGTGTCCTTAGTAATGTTCAATTCATTTCATATAAAGTTTGTATTTATTCCTAGAATGTCTTCATGGTTCCATGCAAATACACTCTTTCGCTCATTAAGAATTTTGATCAATTCCTGTTTGAGGGGTAGTTTCAGCGTTGACCCAATCTGCATGGTTCTTTCTTGTCTTTCATTATCAATGAAAATTATTTCAGTGGCCTCCACAACATGTCCTTTAACCAAATCAGCCTCTTCGTAGGGATCTAAGGTCCCAATTTTCTAGGTGGCAGTGATATTCTTAACTTCTGAAGTATAATAGCATTCTCCAGCTTCATCTTAGTTTACCTTTATAAGGTTGACCCCATAATGAGTGAGGAATTTTAAACAGTAATGGATAGTTAATGGTACCGTTTCAAGTTTTTGTAAATCGACCCGATCAAGGATCATATTATAGGTTGATTGGACATTCTTGTATAAGACGAAGAAATGGATCATTTTAGTTTTATTTATCGGCCAAGAGCCGATTAGAACTTCCAACTTGACAGTTCCCAAAGGGTATACTTTTTATCTCGAGAAGAAAGTCAGGGGTCTGTGGTACAATTCCAACTTGTTGTCACGTAATATCAAACTCTGGAAATAATCATAGAACAAAACATCGGTTGAACTTCCATTGTCTACTAGGATTCTAGCCACCTTCGCTTTGTGCACCCTCATAGTGATGACCAAAGGATCATCGTGAGGGTAGAGCACTCCAGATATATATTTCTTAGAGAAATCAATTACCAGTTTATCTTTGTTCACCTTTATTGGGCGGGTATCTACATTATTAGATAAATTAATTTACTGAATATATGAATACGCCTTGGCCTCATTCAAATAGGCCTTTTGTTTGGATTCCTCATCACTGCCATTGTCATCTCCTCCTGTAAAGAAATGGAAATCGAAAGATATAATTTTTTATAAAGTTCAAGTTCTCAAGGTATTTTCGTCATATCCAGACCATCTTCTGAATTATCGTCTCTCTTTTTGTCATCTCTACTTTTGCAAGAAAATTTTAATTGTCTTCTAGAATCTCTCCCCTCTATTTGGCCAGCGAACTTAGGTAATTTGCACGAGAAGGCAATACAATTATTTGTGGTATGCCCATGATCCATGTGGAACTCGCAATACTTGGACTTCAACTTCCCTGGCCATTTGAGATCCTTACTTCCCTTAATCTCTTCCAAGATGTGATTCATTCCAATAGTGAGAGGAGTGTATTCAGCGTACTTCTTAGGTTTCTCGACCTTCTTATCTTTTTTCTCCTTTTTATCAAAACTTTTTTGACTGTCGGCTTAAACTCTCGGGACTTTCTTGGCAACCATAGCCTCCTCGGAATTCATAATTAACTTTAGCCATCAACTCAGTTATGATTTTAGGGGGGGTTATGACGAGTGCGTAATACAACTTCTCAGGAATCAATCTGTTCATTAAAGTAGTAATAGTGGTCTTCTCTTCCTAATCCACCACTTCTAGCTTTTCATTATTAATATAAGTTATATACTCACCAGTGGTTTCCCTTGGTCACTGACGGATGCTCAGTAAGTGGGCTACCCTTTTGATGGGTTTAGTCCCAAAGAAAAAGTTACTATGAATAGTTCGGTGAGCTATTGGAAGCTAGATATTTGTCCTTGGGGTAGATTATTGTTCCAAATCTGCACCGAGCCAGTAATGGTACTTGAAAACTCATGGCAATGCATCTCGTTCAGGTCTAAATAAATATCTACCGCTGCTTGCTAGTGTTCCACATAGAGGATGAGGTCATTCTTATCATCATACTCGGGAGTAACCACAAGCAGCTTGAACTTAGCAGTTGTGGGGAAATCCATGATAGCTAGAGCGAAGGGTGATCCTTTCATAAAATTTCTCTACAATGGGTTTTTCGACGTGCCCCGAGGCAGTCTTACAATCGTTGGATAGATTTTCTCCAAGTATGTTTTCTAGATTATCTTTGATTGAGTCCTATCTAGAGGTTTTTCCAAGCGTCCATACTGAGCTCTCTTCGTGAGAAGTCTGCTAAACTCGCACGGATCCTGGAATGATAGATCTAAATTTAATAGATCCTTCTCAGTGATCTTGTGATTTAGAGGGCTCCCTATGATAGCCCTTATTTACTCGAGGACCTAAGCGATTGAATACAAAGGATTTACTTAACCTTTCTCGGGCGCTCGACCGTTCTTGAGTGAAAGACCGACCATTATAGTAATCTATAGATCAAATAAAATGGGTTACTCAAGAGCGATAAGTTCAGTCTTGTGCAGATCTATAATATCTGGAATGACTTCTATCATTTCTAGGGGGCGGAGGTGGCATTTTTCTCATGGAAGATAGGGCAACATCAAGTCTATCCTCGAGCGTCTGAGCAAGATTCTTTACAGTTTCCCGCAAGGCTTCTTGTCTTTTAGTAATGTTGAGAATAATTCCTGTAAGTCTCCTACACAAAGAAGAACGTAAAGAATGAAAGCATTACCTCCAGTAAGGCTACTTTCTGGAATATCAGCCATACATTAGAGGTGTAAAAAATGAAAATTGAAAAGAATTTAGTAAGACTCAATAGTGACTTGTCACATTCCAATAAATGGCTCCAATATTTTAATGTCTAAATTTGGATTATTTATCTTAGCCTTAATTATCCAAATATATAATCACAAATATTAAAAATAAAAAGATATAAAGACACACCAGAGGTTTTTACATGGTTCAGCTCAAGAATGGAGCCTACATCCATGGGGTTATACTATTATTTTCTTAGGGTTTATGTTTCAATCTCTTGGTTACAATTCTAGGGTTTAGCATAAAGCGTATAAGTTTGTGTCCCAATTCTCAGCTGGGGATAGTAGCATATTTATAGTTCTTAGAAACTTAAGAGATAAAATGCCTTTATAACTCCATGCATTTACTCCTTTACACGATAATATATAGTTGTACATTACTCACATGTGCATGTATGGTGACAATTGACTATCCTTGGTGTGCCTCTTCATATGGTTGTTGTTTCACATCCCTTTCTATGGTCGGTCGGGCAGCCGACCAGATACTTCTACCGTTGACTGGATTTACCCGTTCTTAAAGGTCAAACAAACATGTGGACATGTGTCACCAGTTCATTGGTCCATATGGCTTAATAAAGGCTATAGCATTAGTGTCTTTCTAAAACAAAATTTTCATACTTTATATAAAAACATGTGGAGGTTTGTCTTTGGTTATGATAAAGTCTTGAGGAGATTTTCATAGAATGGTGAGCTGATTTACTTGTGCTACAGTTTAAGTCACGTTTGCAAGATTGGTTAGGTAGAAGTCAAAATTACGGTGGAAATTTAAGATGAAACATCAGTTTCATACATCAGAAGATATCGATGCCCAAGGGATGTAATTATTAAGTCAAATATGCGATAAATATTGACAAACCTAGTACTAAGAAGGTTGAAAGTTTAGAACACTGAAGATTTGTGGTTACGTCAAATCAAGGTTCATATGTTGTGTATGTCCTTTTGGAAAACCTGGCAATATTTTTACAAGTGTACTTGTGTTTGAGGAGGGAGCATGTGGTTTTTCGAGAGAGTTTCCTCGTTAAATGACCTTGTCCTTGTTGCGTGATTTCTTTTATATTTACGTGGTAGTTAATTCCTATCACCACATATGGAAGTTATACCAAATTAATTTACTCGATGAATTTTAAAATTGAACATACTTAATTTAATTAAGATAAATTTAAATTGATCTTTAAAATTTTCACCATATTTATTTTGTTTGAATTTATTCGAATTTGAATTAATAAATTGACTTATGATATATAATTAATCTTATTTAAAATTAGAAATAATTTAATTGAGATAAATTAGATTTATCGATCCATAGGCTGACTTGTGTTTTTCGAATGGCCTTTTGAAGTGATCTAGAAAGAGGAGTAGGTGTGGCCTATAAAAGGAAGTTTAGGGTTGGGTTTTGAAACAAACCTTTTTCTTAAGAAATTCTTAACTTGATTTTTCCTTATATTCTTTTTTTTACGGAGATTACCATGTCCCTATGAAGACAACAATTACCTCGCCCAGTTAGAGGAGATGTGAAGGTTGACTATGATGCTTTTGACTTGCGATTGGTTTCTCTATGGAGGAATCAACCAATAGATTGGAGTTTTCTAGCAACTGCTCTAAAATTCTAGTACCTGGAGACCATGTGTTTAGTTTCGAGTTTGATGAAATATGTTTTAACTTACGAAGAGTTTTTTTGATAATGTTGGGTCAGAGCCCGAGCATAAAGACTTCGATGCCTGACTTTTCTCATTTCGCCAGCGATATACGGAGTCCATTAATTCATATTTCTCCTTCAACGTTATGACCACTAGTGAGATGTTTTGAAACTTTTCTCTCGAGGGTCCTTAAATTTTTCTGACAAGAGAGGTGAGAGTCTATTGGCAAGTAGACATTATCGGACTATGGAAAAACTATCATTCCAATCCATCTATTGTAATTATAGATGAAACTCTAAATGGACATGGCGATTGGAATGAAAACCTCACTATCTTCTTGAAAGGTAGTTCGGTTTTGCTTTACATGTGGTTGTTATAGAGGTTTCGACTAATCACGCATTTACCATTTTAACCTTTTGACAACAATCACATCTTTGTGCAATTTCGTGTGAACCAAGGGTTTCACCTTATTGATGTTCAGACCGATTGGAAGCTACTGAGATCCATGGGACTGATTCCTACATTGCATCTAGATAATTGATTATATGCTTGACTTATCACTCTATGAAGGGCCATGTTCAATTTCCCTTAATGATTACGTTATCAGGAGGGAAAGAAGAAAAACATTCCTCAACCAATAGGTAACTTATTTCCTTTAAAGATCTGAATGAAGCTTTACGAATATTTTTATGTAGTCTTTGGGAACATTAAAGGCCTACATGGGGGCCGAATTCTGTAACTAGCAAAGCGATGTCTATATTGAATGATTTTCTACGATGGCTAAAGGGAGAGACACGAGTAAAGGTTTATGAACATGTTATGGGTAAGAGGTGGGCTATTAAAGATGTTATGGTTTTCAAGTTGAAGATTTATAGGATATATAGGTAGGTAGAGAGGGTAAGTCAGTATTTTCAGGCATTTGACACTTAGGGCCCAGCTAATGGAGATCTTGGTGGAGGTGATAATGATTGTGCTGGTTCATCAAGCACCATGGATAATTCTTTGTTGTTAAGGTAAGTTTAATGTAGGTCTATTTTAGGGATGTGTTTTTGGCTAGGTTTGTTGGGTGTTGGGTTGTGTTTTGGATGTGGTAAAAGTTTAGGCTAGGGTCATGATGTACGATGTGTTAGGATTGGGTAAGAGAGCGATCACATCATCTTTTAGAGTGATTGTATTGTGCTTTAATAAACTTTATGTTTGAAATATCTATATCAATTGTTAAGCCAGGCAAAAAATCTTTTTCTTATGTTAAACGAGATGGGTAAGAAGGAAAATACCAAACCCAAAATCACTTTATAGGTTTCATATGTACCTCTTCAGGATGAGTCAAAAAATGGTTTTTTTTCAACCTAAAATAATATATTTCCCAAGAGGATTAGGTCAAATGTAGTTCTATCACAAAGGGGGGAAGGGAGAAAGAGATTTATTTTCAAAAATAAATACAAGGGAAAAAAGGAGAGATATAAGTGTATGGGTAGAATTTCTTTAGGCAGACTAGATTAACATGCCGATTACATTCTTCGCCATTGAAATCAACAAAAACTGTGAAACTTCATGAAAAAAATCTTGTTCACAAGATAGGGTCTAATCCAATTGGGCTTGAACTTTCCTCGAGGGTTCCAAATTAGTTCAACAACTTTTTTCATAGAAAGCTATCCGTATTGACTGGAACCAATTCTTTGTAATGATCCTGAAGTTTAATGAGTATTCATTGAATTAGTCTAATTATTTTACAGTAGTTAGTTTCTATTGCATTACTACTTTGATGTCAAGTAGAATTAAGATTTAATATAGATTCCCGTCATCCCTTTTGTCTATACTAGCATGTACCCCGCGCAATATGCGGGGCATATAGTTTTTTTTCCTATCATATATCGATACATATATGTGATCAAGAACGTAGTTATATCGGGGTGGTAATTTTAAAACTCACACGAACATGGCTAAATCGATATAAGCTGGATCCGAACATAATATGATAAATCATGTTATTTTCATTTAGTTCAGTTCGATCAATAATATTTATGTTAAAATCATAATTGGTTTTATGTTGTGTTTTTGTGTTCCGATTATATTTAATATCAATTTATACAAATAATTCCAAATTAGTATCTTATACAATACATGAACGAAGCCAGACCCATTATTTAATTCAAACAATAAATTTTCATTGGCAAAAATATATCCATAATAACTTGCATAAAGAAAACCTACATATTATACTATCTCAAATATCATTTAACTTTTTAACTAAAACATATCCATTTAGACGTCTATATATGAACATCCTAATACATGAACCAACTAAATGCATGTATTGACTAAATATATGGACCTCCATTTAAACTACTATACATGAATTTCATAATACATGAAACAACTAAATTCATGTATTGCCCAAATATAAGAGAATTTATTATGGAAGAAGAAATGTAAAGAGGTAATCTCGAGATACACTTTTTTTTCTAGAAATCAAAAAGATTGGGAGAAGGGAGAGGTTTCTCAGAAATTTATTTAAATAAATTTTAAAGTGGCAATAAATGATCCTCATTAAACCCTCTTTCTATTATTTTAGAAGTATAACTAGCATGTAACCCGCGCGATGCGCTGACGCATATATAATAATAGTACAAATGACGATATGCTTTATTAAACAATTAATAAATTATACATTCAAATGTAGAGAAAAACACGTAATAATTTAGCAACATATACGAACATTGAATATTTATAAATATCATAAAATGTTGAGAAAAATATAGGAAATATAGTATCTAATAAATTAATGTACAACTCAATTCTTTAAACTTATTATTAATGAAGAAATGAGTGAAATTAAAGATAATTAGCATAAAAGTACTCTTGTAGCGGTCTATTTATAATCTTAATTTTTCATGAATCTATGTTCTTTAATGGTAATAAAAGCAGATAACTTTTACTACTAGGTTTAAGCAGCAGTCCATCTGGTTTTTCGAGTAAGTGGGAGATGTCTTCATATATATTTATGTCTAGATGTGAAAACTGAAAAGTTTTTTTTTGGAATTTTTTATATATTGATAAACTAACTGGTGAAATGAATGGAGAACTATATAGTTTTGTTTTACAACTTTTTATAAAACTAACCCGTGAAATGAATGGAGAACACTCTGAAATGAATGGAGAACACTGAATAGTTTTTTTTAAACTTTTTATAAAACGAAAAAAATGAATGAAGATGTAATGTATTTAGGGAAAAGTTTTCTTATGTCCCTCACAAATAAATTTTAAGCACTAAAGGAATTTTGATAAATTTTAAACCCTTAGGTCCACTAGTCCTCTTCTCGTAGAAGTCCGCGCTAGTGGCATAACAAGTAGACATAATAGTAAATTATCCTTAAATGTTTAAAAATTGTTAGTAAGGGATCTAAATGTAAATTGTTCATATATTTATTAGATGCCATTAACCTCTAATACTATCCTATTAGAGGTATATTATAGATAAGTGCATAATATCGATAATTTATGTACATTTATAATAACACATCAAAGTATGCAATTACGGCCGTGAGAGAGAGTGATTTTCACGTTAAAGATTGAGAAGCGTGACTCCACGATACTGGTTCTGATATGTTCAATATTCATAACCAGGGATCGATATATGTTGCTCTATCTTTAACTTAACCAATTTATGTAAAAATTATAAAGTTCAAAATTTTATGATTTTTGAAATCTTTCTTGTTTATGTTTTATAACCAGTATTCATGTTCTACATTCTGTTGTAAAACGAAAACTAAAATTGTTGTGCTTCATCTATTTTATTTCAGAAACGTAGTGCATGACCTACCGATTCAATATTGTTTAAAGGATTGTAGTTGCTGATGATCGTCGTATTGTAAAGTTTTTAAATTATTTAATAGAAATTAGGTCATTTGGATGCTTTAAATCCTTGATGTTGGAACAGTGTGATTCCCCACTCAAATATGAGAAAGGAATATTCAATATTAGGTCATGCAAGGTAACTTTTGAATCTTCAAACCAACTTTAGATTACTATTTGAGAACTCGGGTATGATCCCTCTCTCTCGTGATGAAAATATAATACTATCTGTATAAATATTTTATTGAAATAAGTGAATAGTTTTCTCAACTTTAAATAGACTCTGAATAGTTTAAATTTTTTAACCCTTTTTGTTTTAAAAATATTTCATACTAAGAACGGCTCTCTCTCCCTCTCTCGAACAAATTTATAGTGAGTTTGGTAGTAAACATAGAATATTGCCAGAGGAAAGTTTGAATAAATAAACAAATAATAGTCCGAAAGAGTAGTTGGCCAAGATTTCTTGCGTTTAGTTTGTCCCTCCTATGATATATATCAACGTGCCCCAGGTGACCATAGAATTTGCCGGGACAATTAGTGATTTATTTGTCTCACAGTTGCATGCTCAAAAGCATGTTACCATTACTTTAGTTAAAAAGCCTCGGCAATGCACATTCACATCTGCGATAGATTTGCACAAACTCCAATATGAAACAAAGCATGCAGATAGTGAGACGTTCTTATCCCATTTTGATACACGGATGGGTTCGTTTTATTACTAAGTGCGGAGTGCGTGACTAAGTTATTTATGAAAGTTAAAGCCCTTTAAATTCTGTTTCACAATTTGTGGTGTTGCTTTAATTTCTCTTGGACTTGGCCTGTGGAAGATGTCGCATTTGGAGGCAGCTGGGATGAAGAAAAGGAAGAGAGGGGAGAGAGTGTTCAAGTTCAAGACGTTTGGTGAGAAAGGGTGTCCGGTGGAGGTGGTTAGTGGGTCGTTTAGGCAGAATGTGAAAGCACTCTTGCAGTTTGGAAATCGGGAGAGTGGGTTGTGTGAAGGAATTGGATGCTGGTCGTTTCAGCTTGAGGTCCATCGACACCCTCGTGAATATATTTTGCTCTTAGTTATTGAAGAACCAATCGAGTTATCGCTCAACCGTCATTGCAACCAGTGCGAATACATTGGTAAACTCTCTTTCCCTCTTTCTCAATATTTTTGTGCCACCATATAGGCATTTTTTTTCACAGTGGTATTTTTCACGAGCGGCCAATCCACACATTTAAGCAAAAACGATGTGTCCAAGATGAGCCTCGTACTGCCAGCCCACACTCCTGGCAATATGTTTTATGTTGCCGGTCAATGAATTAGTAGGTCTGTTTACATTAATAGTAATTTAAAACAGGGGGAAAGGAGAAAAGTCTTGGCAGCACGCTTTATGCTTTTCCCCAAATAGAGAATTGTGTGAAAATCCAGTCAACTTAACTAAGGCCTGCTTTGATACAAAAGCCACCAAATGGTTTTGGTGATAACAAAATTTGTGATGAAAAATCTTATATTTTTTTTAGGTGGAGTTATTTGATAATAGTAATTTTTCGGGTGACAAGTTTTATTATTTTAAGATTTTCTTTACGGATTAAAATAAGAAAATAAAAATCTTTATAAGTGTTTTATACGATGAGTCTTAATGGAAGGTTTGTAAAAAGAAATCTGATATAAAAATTAATTTGATATAAAAATAAACCACAGATTTTAATAAAAAAAAAATATGTTAACAAAAACAAAGGTGAACAAATGTTGTGGCAATTTTTTTTAGCATCACCAAGTAAATTTTTTTCACAAAAAAGTGAAGAAAATGGTAAATGGTATTTCAACGTGAAATTTGTTTCATGGCAAATATTTGGAAGTGCGCAAGAACCTTATTTGCCCCCATTTTTTCCATTTGTTCGGAAAAATGTTACCAATTAAATTGGCCCTTAAATTTTGGATTGTAAATGTTTTACACACGGGTGGGTATACTTTGTGTGGAGAATATTGTTTTGTCCATAAGCTTGATTTGTTACTAATGAGGTATTAAAACAAAGCTACGGAGATTTTAGGTTATATTTGTTTTTTCATCTGAATCTGAAGTCTGAATTCGAAAAATAGGTTTGTTTTCATGTCTTAAAGTTAAAAAAACATTCGGTATATTACGAACAATATTTTTAAACCAAACAATATTTGGTACCTCTTATGTTTGAATGGTTCAGACTCAAGACATAAAAACAAACAATACCTTAAAGGTTCTAGTATACTACGAAAGTAATTGACTAAACTATTGCATTATTCTTAAACAAAAAACACATAATGCCACAAATATAGTAGATGTTGTTAGTTACCCCCAATGGCGGAGCCAACCCTGGGTAGACTAGGGCTGTAGTCCAGGGTTTAAAAATTCACACTTAAAGGTATCAACAGTTATATATTCCATACTAATTGCATAGACCACCTTATGAAAGAGTCTAATTATAAAAAATAGGCTACAGCTGTAAAAGGATATATAGCTAGCATCATGTTCTCTTATTAACGGGAAGGGAAGACTTCTAACTTGTCTATATGAGACTTTACTTTAACAAAATAAACTTGGACTCAAAAAGTTAGCATTATATAAATTCGTTTATGTACATTGTTGGCTCAAACTTGTAATAATTTCTAAGATGTAACTTTATTTTATCTAAAATTAAAATGATATTATGGCCTTAAGAATCAAAATAATAATAAAAAAATTAAAAAATTGACCACTAAATTTATATGAATTTAATTATATAGATAAATCTTAACATATTAATAGTCTTATTTTTTTTCAAATTTTATATATCCTTAAGAAAAAAATACTTCAGCAAATTATACAAATACCCCTGTTAATTATATATAAACTTAATGATATTTATGTTTCGTAAATTAAATGATTATTTTTATATCTTAAACGTATTGATTGTGCTTCCCCTTGTGGACTATAATGATATAGAGGTGTTAGTGTCACTCTCAGTTTTTACATATACTTATTTTGGCCGCTCTAAATCACTTGCATCCATACATGGTAGAAACTGTAGAGATTGCTAAGTATAATCACCCAAATATATGAGTCCACCCCTCTCGAGGATTCTGGCTCCGCCCTTGGTTACCCCATAAGTCAGATATTTAATTCCTATATTTTTACGTATGTGCATAAACCTAATTAAATTAACTTATTGTCAACTAGTACGTGGTTTCATAAACCTATGCTCTAATACCATCTCTATTATCAACTCCTTTGGATGGGAGGTAAGGTTAAGTTCCAATTATTCATCTTCTCGTAATGGGGTATTTTGGCTTTGCCACCAATTTAGTTTTAATTATTAGGCTTTATCCACCATTTTATATTATTTTAGACTTTGCCACTGTTTTCTAACAGACCGTTTATTAAACGTCGGGGTATTTTGACGTTACCACTAGTTTAGTTTTTGTTGTTGGACTTTACCTACCATTTTATATTCTTTTAAACAACATATTAAAAAGGTATAGTCTAATAACGGAAAGTAAATTGGTGACAAAGTCAAAATACCCCCAACATTTAATGAACGGTCCATTAGAAAATACTGACAAAGTTTAAAAGAAAAGAAAATAGTGAGTAAAGTCTAATAATGAAAACTAAATAGGTAGTAACATCAAAATACCCTTATCGTAATTAGGATTCGCTTATATCTTCGCCTTACTCGATGAATTGCTCCCTATTTCGTAGGACTTGTGATGCCAAATCCAATAAGTAATATGGAAGTCATTGGCCTTGGGAAAAGTTGAGTACTTATATGTATGTCTCTAGTGTATTCCTTTAGTTTATCTTAGGATTTTGGTCTTTCATGAGTTAATTCTCATTCTGTCTCATCATTTTAGCTCTAAAATGAATCCAAACTTCATCTTTCTTATATACTGGCCAATGATATCTCTCATGCAATTATAATGATGAACATAGTCATGTCAATATTTTGATACCATTCTCTAAATATGAAATGTTTATTTAACTTTTTTATGATAATGTTTGTCTATTAAGGATAATTTCATGCCTAATCCAATGAACTAGTGATACCCCTCTTCGTTAATGATGAAATGAAGGACTCAATCTTTTTAACAAAATGAAGTCCAGGGTTAGGGTCAATAGCCTTATCCCGATAATTTGACTAACCATTATCCCATATGTCTCATCTAACGTATTTTCTTGATCCATGTAATCTATGATGTCTAATGTATCCCCTAAACTCGAGTTAGGATAAAGAAGTCAAATCTTGATCATAAATGGGTTATCTTTATCCCATCCATTTCATATTACAAAATGGGTGTTAGGTTCATTATAAATATGATTAAAAGTTTCCATAAAGGTGAATTGTCACTCTAACAAAATCCTTTTTTATCCCCCCAAAGGATCCCCATAGGCATAAACATTATAGGCTCGGCGAAGGAGGACCTCATTATGTTGCAAGTTAGTAATAAACATTATATTGCAAGTTAGTACTAAAGTTTAAGGAAAAATATATGAAGCCAACATTAGTTATACACATACATTCATAATGCGTATATCCCCAAATGATGAAAGGGTAACTAAGTCATTGCTAACACATGTCACGACCTCATACCGAACTAGAGGAGGACCTCATCCTTTGGTTCGGTATGAGGCCATGGCATATGAATGCAATGACTTAGTTATTCCTTCATCATTTGGAGATATACGCATTATGAATGTGTCTTTAGAACTAATGTTGGGTTTATATATTTTCCTCAAACTTTATTGCTAACTTTCAACATTATTGATCATCCCACTCGAAATGAACTCACTCAAAATCCAATGGCATCAAATTACAAGTAGTTCATGGCTAGTGAAGCCAACCGATGATATCGATCATCTCATAGCATGCATCCATTATTTCTTAGAGGGGTGAGATTCTCATAACATATAAATTAACCATATAAACTATAAAATTGTGTTGATGGAGGCCATGGCTTATCCTCAACATTGAAGCCTCACATCGTTTATTGAAGAGTGAAAATAAGTTGGAATTGAAGTTGCAATCCTAATAGCCCAAAACCAGAATTCAAGGTCCTGGAGTTGATCCTTAATGATTTATATCAAATAAAGGTGCAATTCATAAAGGATAATCACGAATCCAAGGTAAAACATACGTACGAGGAATTAACTATTATTTTTTATGACTAGTGAGCCATATTCTCCGCCATCAAAGAGTATAAATACCTAAGGTGGACTATTAAGATGAAATATCCCACTTTAAGGATGATAAGAATAAGTGGTGGCATTTACACTCTGACCATGACTATGCTACTAATGCCTAAATCTTCCTCAAGGATGAAAAATAGAGGCTAGACATAAGTGGATGAAAAATGGGGACTGTGGTTAGCTCATTGTAGACTTCTAGATCTGGAACCCTGAAAAGAATGTGTTACAACAAAAGGTTAAAGTAAATAAGTATTGCATTCACTAGTAAGGGACCGATCATAGAAATTATAAGACCCCCTTATTTTCAATGCACAGTTGGTTAGGCTAATATGCCAAAGATAGATGAGTGGTAATTAATTTATGCCATTATCAACATCAATGTAAATAAAAATGGTAGTAAAAGAAAATAAACTATAACATAATAATGATAAAGGATGACAATAAGAGTAACCGAATTAATACAAAATGAAACTCTAACAAAACTGAATCCACTATAATAAATCTCCTTTATACAAAAGTCTCAATTGAAATGTAAATATGACTGTAACTACTTTTGATCAAATAAACTCCTGGATACAAGTGACTATTGTAATGAAACATCAACTCCTACTTTAAGCATAATAAGTTTAATCTTCAATAACTATAAATTTGATTGCTTAGCCCTGCGGTTCTTCTATATAACAATAATAATATCCGGGAGAAAAAGAATTACAAATTGAGTTTATAATCCTAAAATTGCAAGAAATATCTTACAGTATCAAAGTAGTAATAATAGTGAGACTCATTTATGATAAATATGTCAACCCATCAACACTTATATATAAGAGATACCTGACTCCACATCGTACGTGAAATATTACACGAGTGTCCCAACGCAAGGCAAAATCCATACTAATAAGTCTATCACTAGACTAATAAAAATATCGCAAAACAAAATACTATCATTGGATGTAACTAATTACACATGTACATAATACAACCTAATATCCATATTTTACTCATTCATATACACATGATCTAACATTTTCTGTTATAATAACATCTTTTATTTAAACGTGTCTATTAGTGGACTATATCATATGTATACAATAGGATCCCGTACTCACTCCCACTCATATCATCCGTACTATATCATATACAAAATTTCATATCAAAACACATAATATGACATAACTCCCTTTAGATAATGTGTCCATCATCGAACTAATATCAACTATGCATACAAATATCGTAACAACTACACGAAGCAATCTACCTTCGGGGGACCTTCTCGTGTTTCCATTGATAAATTAACGGGATGTAACTCCCCTCCTATTCTAACCACGGGTGAATAGTCCTTCATTAAAATAAACATGAATCTCATCTGGTTCATTCTTAGCGTCACTGTCAAAAACTTTTTTAAATTACTAACCACCTATGTTGAATCAAGCCGGTGTAAAATTTTAATCTTTCATTAACCACACAACAATAAGATAAATAAAATATTATAAACCATCCACACAATAATAGAGTCTAAAACATCACATGATAAATCACTAAATAAAATAATACCGAATAAACCATCGGTTCCCAAATCAAAATCCATTTACAAGTTTAAAGTAAATAAAACCAAGTCTGATAAATGCTGAATAACTAAAATACTGAATAGGATAAAGGGGAAACACACCCAAATGAAATGCTTAAATGAAATCCTATCAAGGAATGAATAACTTAAGCATCTACATGAAATCCTGCAAGCCTCCTTAATGCTGCAGCTACGCATCCTTGGAACGAGTGATCAAGCTTAGCGTCCCTGTGGCTGGATGCCTAAAATATTATGGAACAAAGTAGAAACATATATTTGACATGGGTCAGAGCCCGACAAAACCTTTCTAAAAATATTTAACAAGTATTTAAATCACAATTTAAAAACAGTTATTAGATACACAAGTTAGTTCTGCGTACACTCCTTTGAGTTCCTCACCTCTCATCTAATGTGCACGCCTAACTCATCCTACGTAGCTATGCTACCCATCCTAACTAAACATTCATATTAATCACAAAAGTTTTAGCTCTCTATGTACCACCCATATAGTACTCTATTGTAACATTAATAACTAACATTTCTCGTCCGTTATTATTAAAATATTTAAATTAAGTTCTCATACTTAATTCACTTTTAGATATTAACTATCTATCTTCCTACTATCACATAAGTAGAATAATCATTCATTATTATCACACCATTAATGAGGTTTCACCACACTTAAGTTTCTTTTAAATATACAATATCTATCTTTTATACTATCACACATAAGTAGAATAATTCACACTTGTATATATTCATCACACATATAATATATACAACTATATCATCCCTGGAATAGCCCCTCGTGGTGCTGGCATACGTTGCTATCAAGTCCATGTACCTTTTGTACCTAAAATAAGGGCTATCAGTTCGGCATGTCTCTACGAGCTCAAAAATCAAATCCACATTTATTAGAGGTGAACATAGTTTCAAGCCTTTGGGCTACGCACATACCTAACGTACCCAAATGACTGTTAATACTATTGTACACTCACATTATGATCGTACCTAGGTTTTATGTTCTGGAGAACACATCCAGACCTTGTAGGAATCTCCAAGGTGGGATCATCCTTTCTGCGAAAACTTTTGGATAGGTAGCAGCGTAGGTATGTTCACACACATAGAAATTCACATCATAGGTATTCACATAACTTATATTTATATCCAACATATATACACAAAAAATAAGCATGCCCATTATAAGCATACACACAACCTATTAATATAGCTAGTACATGTATACACATAACCTATAAAATATCCCATACGTAGTATATATATATATATATATATATATATATATATATATATATATATATATATATATATATATATATATATATATATATATATATATATATATATATATACTTCTCGAATACTTAACATACCATAAATTCACACATAGTATTATATTCGTATTTTTCGAGTATCACTCACTACCCGAAGGGTCTCAATTATCCCTTAAGAAATTTTAGTAGTTAAAAAGTCACTAACCAACTGTTATAAAATTTCGAGGTATCATCTACACTTCCCATAACCCGTTTTAAATTCTCGATACTTAACACAATTATATAAGTCTCGTAGACCAAAGTCTCATTTTACGCTCATTCTGCGTAAGTCTAAGCCTCGACTATAGATCTATTAAAATTCCCAGAGTCCTCATATATTTCATAAACTATTCTATACCCCGATTTAATTTTCGACTAAAGATTTCGATCTCAAACACCTTTTGGCAGAAAATTCATAACTACTTGAAACAAAATAAAAAAAATACTAAACTAGCGGCCACGCGTCTGTAACGAAAAGATCTATCTCCTTGACTAAAACCTAAGGTCATTAGAGTGACATATTAATCTCGTTCTAATGACATACTACTCTCGTTTGATTAAAAGCATCCCCAGAATGTCCCCTCCTGATGATGGCATACTCTGCTATCAAGTCCATGTACCTCTCGTACCCAAATCAAGGACTATCGGTTCAGCATGTCTTCTTGAACCTAAAAATCAAATCCACGCATATTAGAGGCGAACATAACTCCAAGGCTTTGGCCTACACACATACCTAACGTACCCAACTGACCGTCAATACTATAGTACACTCAGATAGTGATCGTACCTAGGTTCTATGTTCTAGGCAACACATCCAGATCTCATTAGAATCTTCATGGTGGGATCGCCCTCTGCGCAAAAACCTTCGGATAGCTGGTAGCATACGTATGTTCACAAACATAGAAAATCACATCATAGGTATTCACACAACCTATATATATATATATATATATATATATATATATTAAACATAGGTATACACAACATATAAGCATGCCCAGTATAGGTATACACATAACCTATAATATATTCCGTACGTAGCATATATATTTCTCGAATACTTAACATACCATCAATTCACACATAGTACTATATTCGTATTTTTTGAGTATCACTCACTACCCGAAAGGTCCCAATTATCTCTTAACAAATTTCAGTAGTTAAAACATTACTAACCTAGTGGTATAAAATTACGGGTTATTAGCTACACTTTTCGTAAACCATTTTAATTCCCAATACTTAACACAGTTGTTTAAATCTCGTAGACCCTAGTCTCATTTTACCCTTAGTATATCTAAGTCTAAGCCCCGACTATAGGTCCATTGAGGTTCCCAAAGTCCTCATATAGTTCATAAACCATTCTATACTCTGATTTAATTTTTGACTAAAGATTTTGATCTCGGACACCCTTTCATAAAAAAATCACAACTAATTCAAAAAAAATACAAAAAATACAAAACTAGTGTCCACGCGTCCGTAACGAAAAGATCTATCTCCTTGACTAAAATCTAAGGATGTTAGAATGTCATATTAATCTCATTCGAATGACATACTAATATCGTTTAATTAATAGTATCCCCAAAATGGCCCCTTGTGACACTCACATACTCAGCTACCAAGTCCATGTACCTCTCGTACCCATATCAAGGAATATCAGTACGACAAGTCTCCTCGAACCCAAAAATCAAATCCACACATATTAGAGGCGAACATAGTTCCAAGTCTTTGGGCTACGCACATACCTAACGTACCCAAATGACCGTCAATATTATTTTACACTCAGATAGTGATCATACCTAGGTTTTATGTTCTGGGCCACACATTTAGAGCTCATTGGAATCGCCAAAGTGGTATCTCCCTCTGTGCGAAACCTCCAGATAGCAGGCAATGTAAGTATGCTCACACACATAGCAAATCACACATCACAGCTATTCACACAACCTATATATATATATATATATATAACATGCCTAGTATAGGCATACACAAAACCTATCAATATAGCTAGTATAGGTATACACATAACTTATAATATATCCGTACATAGTATATATATTTCTCGAATATTTAACATACCGTGAATATTTACCCAAACCTCAAACACATCTTAAATCTATAAGAAATCTACCCAAGAACAAATTAAACTCTAAAATGGCCAAAACCCTAGTTCATAGTGTTCTTCATGCATATTCAACAGTATACCCATATTTATTTCAAGATTATTCATCATAGATCTCTGATTTCATCATATTAATCTAAAGGAATTATTTATACATGCATTCCTACTTCAAATCATGGATTACACCCACCCAAATCCCAATAATTCTTCCAAAACAGGTCATTTAAACCTTACACTACATGGGTATTATAGCATATTCTCAAATAAATCGCAAGATAAATACTTGCCCTGGTCCAGTAGGTCTGTTTTTTGTTAATTGATGATGGTGATGCTCTTCCCTTTCTCTGATCTTGATTCCGACGATGTCCATGGTGGAAATCTGTGTGGGAAGGCCTAGTTACCCTATCTTATTCCTCTCTCTCTCTCTCTAATGTGTTCTAACCCTAGCATCCCACTCCAATGGGCTGATATAGTTCTCAAATATTTGGAGTTCCATCTACCACAAACTCCCGAATTACCAAAATACCCTTACTTGGTGCCAGTTTGGTCTAAAATTTCCCCAGAGCCCAATTAGCACACCAAGGTACACTATTCTAACTATTTCGACCCTTTCGGAATCAATCGTGACCTCAAAATCATCATCCGAGTAACTCTGCCAGAATTTTCTATCTCGACCTCATATTCTCTACACTCGACTCCCGGTTGAGATCTAACACAATTACGTCACTTTTACTCACTATGGCGAAAAATAATAAATAACAAATCACCAGTCACTTAGTAATTATATTCCGTAAACATTAAGCATCACCTCTCCCAATTAATATTTTAATTAACAAGAAAAAATAAATCCCCCCTAAATTAGAGCACACGTGAAATTCCAAAAATCATCAAATTAATTAATTTCTAATTACTAAAAAATATGTGGTGTTACACAGGAGTCCCTTACCTAATAGATTTAAACACATTCTCAAATATAAACGGGAGGATCACTATGAATTTACACCATAATTTGGCCCCATACCCATACCCAAACCCACTCGATGAATTGAGTCACTCTGTGTCGCACGTCGCGAGATGGTGACCGTCCTGAATGTATGATACAAACATATCACCATGTAATCCTAAACCTTATACTATAATAAAACTCACTCGATGGATCAGGTCATCCATATCTCAACACAGACTAAACGTGTGATAAAACATATTGACCTCCACAAAGTCTTGCATCATCAACTAAGAGTGAGGTCAACATCACAACCAATTGAATAAAAACTCTAACCGATAGATTCTCCACGAGTAAAATGGTGAGTCTACATAAAAAATAATATATATATATATATATATATATATAGGCCATATCTCTGGAGAGTGCCCTTTAACGGGTCCCAAAGATGGACCCATTTTGTAAAGTGCTATTTTTTGTGTATGGTGTTTAAGCATTTATGAGAGTTGTGAAAAATCAACTCAAGATAAAATTTTTCTTGTTATTTTGAAGAAAAAAAAGGTCAAATATATGTCAGTTTTTACAACCTAAAAACTGACATATTTTGACTTTTTTTTAAATCGCAAAAATGCATTTTGAGTCGATTATTTTATAAGTTTCAAAAAATATTTATACACCACACAAAAAAATAAATAAAAATATCATTTTTTGATATTTTTAAAAATATACCCGTCTTGGGCACTCGTTGAAGGTCACTCATCCAGGATCTTCTCTCTCTCTCTCTCTCTCTCTCTAGAGAGAGAGAGAGATAAAGAGAGATGGAGAGAGAAAGAGAGAAGATAACGCAGAGTCTCAAGTAGACCTAAATCATCCCAATCCCCAAGCATGGGATTGTCCATTAACTTTAGAGCTTATTAACTCTCAAAACATATTAGAATGCTACTCCTAGTTTATCATAATATAATCTCATAATATACATATAAACGTCCCATGGGTCCTTCCCTAAACAACCAAACATGAATCGTTATACCAAAAACCCAACTTGTCAAACCTACAAGGGCCAAATCGATTCGGTTTAGGGGAGTGCGACTCTTCCGCTTCCAAAATCATGCAAATTTTGTACAAACGACCCCAACATATATTGTTAACACACTAAACTTTTGTATATCTATCAAAACTCCACTATTACTCAAATGAAGTATGGATTCATGATGAGAAATAATTTCTACAAAGAATAATGTCATTCAAATATAAATAAAGGTTCACTTTTGCAAATCCCCAAATAAACCTACTTTCATCTTATACAAACAATGGAGTCTAATTAACATGCGATATCAAATCTACGCATCAAATTAGCATGGAGATTTTCTAAATATAAGTGGTTTAATCTTAAACACGTGTTCTAACAACAAAATCATAACCCAACACAAATTGATTTAAGGTTTTTTATCAAAGACTTCAATCTTTGAAAATCAGATTAAAAACCCCTTAAGAGTATAAAGTCTAAACACAATTAGTCTTAACAAAAAACATGATTAAGATGGAAGTGGTAAAGAAAGAATAAATAAGTTATATATTACACTATGATAAATCATGAGACTTCTTGTCTAAATGATTTGAAGGAGATATTCCTCATGTTGATTCCTTATTCTTTATTTCCAAGGTTCTTACAAAGTTCTCCTAAATCTCTTAAGAAGCTATGGTTTGTGTTTCTGTGTAAAATGTTCGACTAATAAGAGCTAATGCCCTTAAAATAACTCTAAATATGCATGTTACTAAAAGGCTTAGTTTTGTTCCTCCAAATGAGACCAAAATACTACTTGAACTAGTCCAAAACGTAGCTCAATGGTGTAGCTACACCAAAGGGCCAATATAAATGACTAAAAACACATCTCGAGCTACCTTGTCACTCTAGGGTCCTATCCAAACAGTAGTACCTAAATACATAGGATAATACCTCACAACATAAATAAAATATACACTTAATTATTTTACACCTAACACATAGTCCAATTTCATATAATTAATATCAATAATTAGTTATCTAAAACACGTGACACAAAAATCACATCACAAAAAAATATTAATTATCGTCTAAAATATGCATTTAGTATTATCACATCACACAAGTAATAACTAACTCCATTTATTAATTTATTTCTCAATTAAAAAATAATAAATAAAATCCACAAAATTATGGGGTATTACAATCTTCCCCAATAATAAACGAGTTCCGTCCTTAAAATTCTCCAAAGCATAATATTGTAATGTAAACTGCACAAATAGTCTCATACACAACTAGCCCATACATGTATCGCAACGAGATAAAGAAATAAAACTCACATACTCCTACCATTGTATGTCATGACTAGGGTTCCCATACACCTAATACCACATGTACATACCCTGCAAGTACCACATAATTATATATATAAATTTCAAATATATAAACATGAGGTGTAACCATAAATAAAGGCATGTCCTATTACCCACTTAATTTCGACTCGACTATTCCTCAGATTGCCCCACCTATGCTACTAGTGGTGCGAAAGTTCCTCAACGCTCTCAATTTTGTAATTCCATGGACATGTAGTCCCTAAAAGTAGGGACATCTTATCTCTAGATGCCCTATCCCTCCATAATAATAACTAGTGACTCTGAAGACTCCAAACTACCTACTCGATGCACGCTCTCCCTATTGTCCTTGTCCTTGAGAGAACTACGAGATTTCTTATACCACCATGAAGAGTTTGTTGATTTTTCCTAATTCGAGGCTTCTTCTATGGTTGGTCATCTCAACCCTTGCTTTCTTAAAGTGCCTTGGTTCCATTCGAACCACACGACTCATTTCTTTTTCCCAAGCCCCTTTTGTATCTCACTTTCTCTTGGTTAAGCGTAAGTGCGATATCCACCACCTGAGCCTAAGCAGTGTATGCCATAAATTCTAATAAAACTTATTTGATAGACGTAGTAAACTCATAAATGAAGTACCCTTTCTTTCCATCTCAGTTTTCACCTCTTCGGGTGCAAATATAGACAATTTACGAATTTTCACTCATGTTATAAACATTTATCAAAATCTACTCCAGGTTAAGAAAAATCTCTCTTCTTTGTTCTCATAAAAACATAAGGAAATCATTTCTAATTAATTTCCACCATAAAGTCACCATAGTTTAATTGACCTCTAATATTAGGTGCGGTCACACTCTCCCGCCATTGTAAAGCACCCCTCTATGCGAATCGTGACTATTCTAATAAAAGAATTAGCCATTCCAAGAGCAATACTCAACTCCTTAGGTTTACTCAATCTAATAACACTAAAAAATTAAAACTAGTTCCCAAACATCCAATAGAGCATACTATGCCCATCTTAATTCCAATAAAGTCTTTCAACCATTCATTTCTCTCCGAGTATATAAATCAATTGAATAAAGGTTTACTATCACTATATAGTCAGTAATTTCCATTGTACTATCACCAAATGTGACAAGAGACTACTTCATGTAATCAAGGTCTTCCATAGCCATATAGTTCTAAAATTTACTCAATTGTCCACAATGTAAATACTCATCATCACACAAATCCTGATGCAGAAAGAAAAAGTTAAATCACTAGATAACTAAAAGTTATAGACACTCAATACAATATGCAATCACTAGAATAAAACCCATCTAATTATTTTGAACTCAATAGTCGCATCTAGTAGTTACACTCACGCCCTATGTCAAATTTATTATCATCACCTCCACTCTATGAATCCACAGTAGGGCATTGCCACCGCTCATAAAGAACTAACAAAGTGTATATATGACCCTCCTATAAAATAAAAATAAGTAACAAAACATGTCCAAAACTATCAAAATATATAAGGAACACACATATAATCTAGGAACACACATATAATATACTCAAACATAGAAAATCGCATATTCACTTCCAAGTGGAATGCATTCAGTCAACGTCAAAGCCATATCCTAGTGAACGCTAAAACCATATCCATAGGATTGCGTCAATAGATACTACACAAATAAATATTTTACACTCGACAAAAAAATTATGCCCAAACAAAATACATCATCATTTAAAGTATTGACATTATGAACTGCACGCTTTATTATATGATGGATAATATAATTGAATTAATAGCCACTCTAGGATCTCCACATGCCACAGATGCTCACTCAACCTATTCAACCATAAGAAACAGCACATAAATAGACGTACCCTATGCCCATATATCCAACAATAGCAACATAGGTCGAGTTATGTACTCCTAAAACTATATATCATAAATTCATGCCTCAACCTATATAACAGTAGGTATATATAACCATTTATCCACATGAAGTGATGGGTTTTCATACTATCCCACACCCTAGCTCAAACTGAAACTTAATGTTCCAACCTCTCTAAATATAGATGGTATAAAACCCCACTATCACGTGAGTGATAATAATAAGAAATAGAAGAAACTTTAACAAGCCATATAAATCATATACACTTTGATTCCCATATCACTGCACTAACTCTCAATCAAGGCGCCACTTCTAAATTCATGTGAAGCCCATGGTTTTAGTAATGACAACTACACAAACTTTGTAAGCCTCAATCGAACTATCTTTGATTCTTATTTATAATAGCCTAGATCCACATTCGGGCACCTTCCAACTACATGGAAATACACTAAACATTATGAAATGATAATCATATATTACCTTAAGATATATTTGTTATAGATCATCTTGTTATCTCGTAACATCCTTTTCTGTTTCCCCCAATGTCTCTAATAGGGGTACTTTTGATCTTACACTCATAATTACGATCCTCAATTGAAACATCCTCTTTCCTTGATCCTTCTCGAACTTACTTGTTCCTTGACTTGGGAATAACTAATACATCCTTATCATATGTCCACAACATGTAGGATTACCCATTATCATAATAACCTCTTATTAAGTCATATCAACCCAAATAACATAAACATCAATCCTATCATTTCTAGTTTCCACCTACTCAAGTGTGCTGCCAAATCATTTCTATCTAGCTCTGGCTCATGGTCCGTAACTACACGGTGACCTTCCTTCTAAGTCAAAAGTTCACACAGTTTTCTTACCCTTAATCACATTCGGGTTAATCCATATATTTAAACCTTAATTGCAAATGAGCGTAACATAATTCCACTCGCGCATGGCTATTTAACACATTTATACCCATCATCATAATTTTCTTATGTAGCTAAAATATCGAAATTCATTGCCTCCTTTCTTAGGTGAATAAATTCACATAAAGGCATTTTACTAGCCTAAATTTCCATCACAATCAATATCAACATAGGTAGAACCCAAATCTACAATATGCTCCTTAAAAAATCAAACTCTTTTACGTCTCAAAATTAGCTCAACGTGAAACACATACACTACTTGTTCTTGTGAAAATCTCTAAGTTGTAGACCTTACTCCAATCATGATGACTCCCACAATCATCTTCACATATTTTATGAACTCCTTTACCTAACCACCTATTTTGTCATTAACTACCTAATTCACAACGATTTTCATTATCATGCTCTTCTATGCTGCAATGTTCCTCGAGTCCCGCCAATGTTCAAGCGGCAATGAACAATGCCTAGAGACACATCATCGCGACACCAAAGTATAAAATCTTATGACTGGATCTAAATACATCAAAGAATGCTCAAAAGATAAAAAGAACGTAACACAAATCTTGAAGAACAAAAACCTGGATGCTCTAATAGAAACTATAACATCCATATTTTCTATGCACGGTTGATCAGGGTAATACACTGAATCACTAATAAATTTATATCATTCTCAACACCAACGAACATAAAATTGGGTAAAAGAAAACCAACCATGATGTAATAACGATAAGGGATTACAATAAGAAAAATTAAACTCACATAAAATAAAACTTTAAAAAAACTAAATCCATTGCCCATTATACAAAACTCTCAACTGAAATGCAAATATAACTATAACGACCTCTGATCAAATTAACTCGGTATGAATGACTATGTAAATGAAATAGGTTCTCCAACCCTATGGATAATAAACTGAATCTCCAACCACTACCAGTCTGATTGCTTAACCCTTTTATCCCTGTATATAAAAATAACAACAACAACAACAACAACAACAACAACAAGAATAATAATAATAATAATAATAATAATAATAATAATAATAATAATAATAATAATAATAATAATAATAATAATAATAATAATAATAATAATAATAATAATAATAATAATACATGTGAGTGGAAAGGGTTTATAGGTTTAGGTTAATGCCTTAATGTTTCCAGAAATAACTTATAGTATAGAAATATAAATAATTGTGTAACTCATTTACGATAAATATGCCAACCATAAACATTAACATGCAAAATATACATCATAAGTAAAATGCTACACGAATGTCCCAACCAACGGCATAATAATGCTAATAATCTTCAATCACTCGACTAGTAAGATATATCATATAACTAAATACGAACATGGGATGTAACTAACTACACATGTAGATAATACGACCCAATACCCACCTTTTTCTCATTAAGATACACACGGTCTCATAATGTAATATTTTCCCATGTTTTAACCTGTCCGTCATTGGACTATCCCATATGTACACAATACGATTGCGTACCAAACCCCACTCATGTTACTCGAATAATAAGATATGAACAATTTTATATCAAAACACACAAATGTGGTATAGGGACGCTATTAAAAGTTTCTATCACTAGACAAATATCATATACACGTATATATGTCTCATAACGACCACCCAAAGGTATCTACCTTTCTAGGACTTTATTGTGATTCTATCGATAACCCATAGGAGTCCCTCGCCTAACGAAGTTGGAAACATGCACACATAAATGAGAATAAGGGATCACCTCACAATCATACCACTTTGTAGTCCCATACCAAAAATCGTTCGATGGATTAGATCATATGCCGCTCACTTCATAAAATGTAGACTTATTAAACATATGATCTAAACGTGTGAATATGAAGTCACAACATTGGTTATCTCTCTAGTTTGATTAAATCATACGTATCACATATCGCAAGGTGGTGAGCATCCCAAACGTGTGCTCATAATATATTGACCTCCACAAAGTCCTGCATCATCAACCAATAGTGTGGTACACGGTCACAACCAAATAAATCAAAATTCCAATTGATATATTCCCCGCGAGTGAATGGTATGTTCAGATAATCAAGAAATTTATATATATACACATAATATATATAAACACATGGTAGAAAATACTCTTAAGCATACCCGAATCAGCCAAATCCCTAAATATGAGATTGCTAGCTAAATTCTTAGGTTTATTAATTCTATAACCTTATTAAAATCTTCTAAGTTTATCACACTTTAAGCCACACACACACACACACACACACACACACATACATATATATATATATATATATATATATATATATATATAGTCCTATTAAACATCCCTAAAACAAAAAAAAATGAACAAACCTCAACATAACTTATCCTCGGTAAAACGACAGGCTCGAATCAACCCAGTTTAAATTCGAATTGATCTGACATGTACACTGGCGAATTCTTCTTTAACAAAACATGTATGGTGTCCCCAACCTCTATTGAAATAGATCCTAAAATTTAAACAACATATAAAAACCCTATCTCTAAGTATATAAATAATATAATCATGGTCATAATTCGATTCGACAAAGAATAACACCAATTAAGGTTCAAATATGATAAATCCCAATTCAAATCTTACTCCATCCTATACATTGAATTGATTAATTTAACATGCCTTTTTTGGTCCAACATATTAAATTAGAATAGGGTTTTTATTGAAGTAAGTAATTTAGTCCTCAACATGAATCATCACTTCAAAATCATATCCCAAAATAATTCAATTAAAGGTTTAAAAAAAATTCCAAATTTTAAGTTAGATTAAAAATCAACCAATAGTTCGATTCATTAACGCAATTAAACCTAATATAAAAATGATTAAGATATCATATAAAATCCCTAACATTGTTCTGAATCAAAATCAAAATACATGACATTGAAATCATAAATCAGTTTTCTCACCTAAATGGTACGAATGAGTAATTACTCCTCTTTGTCCCTTATTATTTCTCCTCGAAGTTCTTCTCAATCCCCAAATATGTTGGGTAGATAAGAATTGTGTTTTGTGTGTAATTCATTCAACTAATGGGGTTTAACAACTATAAAATAACTCAAAATCTGCAGTTCACTAAAATGCCTAATTTTGACCATATAAATGAGCCCTAAATAACACGCAAACTAGTCCATAACATAACCCAAAGGTAACCCTACCCCCTGGGCCTCCGTGACACTCTAGAGTCAAATCCAAATGGCAGTACCTCACAACACAAGGTAATACCTCACAACACACGGTAATACCTCATGGCATAAATAAAATACACACTTAACTATTACATGTGTATCACCTAGTTCAATTTTATATAATTAATTTTGGCAATTAGTTATTTATAACACGCGATAAAAAATCACATCACTTGCAAAAATTTAACTAAATCATTCCTTTTCATTACTACCGTATCACACAAGTAATGAGCAATCTCATTTATTAATTATTTTTCAATTATTAAATAATAAATAAAAGCCACAAAAATACATGGTATTATAGTCTTCCCCACTAATACAAGAATTACGTCCTCAGAATTCGCCAAAGCATAATATCAAAACATAAACCAAATAAACATTCTGGGCTCATACATAACTAGCTCCTGCTTATATCACCACACGATAAAGAAAAAAAGACTCGTATATGCCTACCATAGTATTCCATGACTGGGGCGCCTATACACCTAATAGAACGTATACATATACAAATCTTAACTATATATATACGGTATAACTATAAAATAAAGGCATGTCTTAATACCCTACTAATCGTGACTCGACTATTCTTCCTATTGCCCTACCTATGAAACTTGTGATGTGAAAGTTCTTGGTGCTCTCAATGTTGCGATTTCTTGAATGTACGGACCATAAATTGAGACATCTCGCTTCTCAATGCCCTATCCTTATATAATAAATACTAGCATATTTGAATGGTTCAAGATGCCTACCTACCCACACATTCCTCATTGTCCTTCTCTCTATCCTTGCGGGAACTGTAGGATACTGAAGGGTCTTTCGGTCTTGTGACATTAGAGGCTACTTCTATAGATGGTCATCTCGAACCTTCCCTTCGATAACTTTCTTGGTTCCACCCGACCCTCACGACTCGTTACTCTTTCCTAATTACCTCTAGTAATTCAATTTCTTTTGACAAATCATAAGTGTGACATCCACCACCTGAGCTTAAGCAGTGTATGACAAAAATTCCAATACAGCTCATATAATATATGAAGTCAACCCATTAATTAAAGACCTTTTATTTCATCCTTGATGTTCATCTATTCCGGTGTTAACATAGACAATTTGTGAAGTCTCACTCATGTTCAAAAAAAATTCTCAAACTCTATTTGAGGTTAAGAAAAATCTATTTCCCTTGTCATCATCGCAACATAAGTACAAATTTGTCATTAGTTTCCACCATAAAGTCACCATAGCCCAATTGATCTCTAATTATGCCTGAGGTTACACTCTTCCACCATTATAAAACATCCAGCGATACCAATTGTGACTATTCCAATGAAAAGGCGTACCCATTGTGAGAGTGGTACCCAAACTCCGTAGGTTAGCTGATACAACCACATTAAAAGAACAACATGTGTTCCCAAAAATCCGATAGATCATACTCTGCCCATTTTAATTCCAATAGAGTGTTTCAACAACTCATTTACATCCAAAATCTAAATCTTCCAATAAGGTCCAATTATTACCAATTACCTTGACGATATCACTATGCTAATACCACATTTGACCATACACTACTTCATGTAACTGAGGCCACCCCTAGCCATATAGTTATCAAAATAAGTCAATTGTTCACATTACAAACGCTTCCCATGCATATGATCATACACTAAGAGAATTCCATCATCGGCTAACCAAACCACATAGCCATTATATAAAGTATGCAACCATTAACATAAAACCCATGTAAGTACTTTGAAATGAGTAGTCACATAAAATAGGCACACCCATGCCAGATGTCAAAATTATTGTCATCACGTCCAGTTAATGAATCTAAGGTAAGGCATTTTTTTCCATTTCCAATTAATAACTAAACAAAGCATGTATGGTGCTCGAGGAATCCAGAAGCCATTAGGGACCTCTTATAACTCATAAATAAGTAATACAGTGTAGGGGATGCTCAATTGTCCACAAATATCAAAATATACGGGGAACGCAAATACAATCAAGTCATAGATAACAAATCACATATTTACTTTCATATAAAATGACGTCACTCATCGCCAAAGCCATATCCTAGTGAATACTAAAACCATAACTATGGGATTGTGTCGACATCCAATCCCCATATAAAGAGATAAATCTAGGCAAAAAAACCATTCCCAAATAAAATTCATCATCATAGAATGTATAAATATTATGAATCACACTCTTCATTATATCCCTCATTAATGAACAACATCAATGTCCAACCTAGGATCTCCATAAGTAACAAGTGCTCACTCGACCCATATAACCACAAATAACATCACTAAAATAGGGGTACCCTAGGCCGATATATCCAAACAATAGAAACACACATCAAGTTATATACCCTAAATATTATATCAGATTTCATGCCTCAACCTACGTAACAGTAGGTATACGTAATCATTTATCCACAACGGGTGGTTTGGTTGCATACTCTCCCACACCCTAGCCCAAAATTAACCATAATATTCCTACCTAGGTGGACTCCAAATCTAGGTGACACAAAACCCCACTATCCCACGAGTGGTAGGAATTGAAAACATAAGACGACTTTAATGACCCATATAAATTATATACACTTTAATCCCCCTATCATTGCATTTACTCTAAAAAAGTTTCTACTTCCCAAATAATGTGAAATATATGGCTATCACACCGCGACTTTAATGTGAATTATATACACTTTAATGACCCATATACACTTCAAAATATGCTCTTTCCATGAGCCTTTGGAACTTACTTGTTCCTTAGCCTTCTTCATAACTAAGGTATCCATAATATAATCTCACAACACGTAGGCAAACCCATTCTCACAATATCCTCTCATTGACATATCTCAACCCAAATAATAGGAATATAAATCCTCTCATTTATAGTTTCCACCTACTCAGGTGTTCTAATAAATCATTTATAGTTATTTTCAGCTCATACTCCTCAACCATGCGGTGACCCTGCTTCTAGGTCAAAAGAGCTTCTAGGTAAAAATATCTCACATTTTCATCACCCTTAATCATATGCGGTTTAAACCATATATACTAACCTTACTCGTATCATAGAAAAATACAATTCCACTCACCCATGGGAATTAATCACATATATTCATCATCATACTCACCTTATTATGCTAAAAATATAGCAATCCATTGCCTCCTTTCCTAGGTGAATAAAATCTAATAAACGCATTCTACTAGCCTCAATTTCCATTACAAACCACATCAACATAGGTAGAATCAAAATATCTAACGAAATTTTTAAAAGTCAAACTCTTTTATATTTGAATATCGAATCAATGTGAAGAACATACACTACTTGTGCCTGAATAAATCTCTAAGTTTCAGACCTTACTCCAATCACGATAACTCCCATAATCATCCTCACAATTGTGGAAAATTCCTTCATCAACCACTAGTTCTATCCTTGACCACTTACTTGCAACGGTTTTCATTATCTTATTTTTATATGCTCTAATGCTCCTAGATTCTTGCCAGTGTTCAAATGACAACGAACAATGTCTATAAGCATGTCATCGCAACATCAGAGTTAAAAACCATATAATAAGCTCTAAACACATCAAAGAATGTTCAAAAGAAAAATGTATGTAATATATATTCTAAGGACACTAAAACTTGGATGATCTGATACAAACTGTAACATCCCTTATTCTCCACGCCTAGTTGATCAAGCTAAATCCCAAACATAGGGAGCGCTATGTAATTTTTATCCTCTTTAACATCAATGATAAATAAAAATGGCAATAAATAAAAACCATCCATAACATACGAAATATGAATGATAATAGGCATATTAATGTGGATAACGAACCGGGAGAAAATGAAACTCTAATAAACTAAATCCACTATAATAAATCTCCTTTATACAATGTCTCAAATGAAATATAAATATAATTGTAACCACAGGTGATCAAATGAACTCATGTTTACGAATGACTATGGAAAAGAAACATCAAATCTAACCATATCAATGATAAATTGAATCTCCAACTACTGCAAGCATGACTGTTCAGCCTTGTTATTCATAATATAACAATAAAAATACATGTGGGGGAAATAGTTTATAGATTTGGAACAACGCCCTAAAGTTATAAGAAATAACTTATAATATCAAAATAATAAGGCCCTGTTTGGTTCTGTATTCAGAAAACTCGATTTAAACGTTGTTTTTAAATACAATTTTAAAATTCAGTTTTTTGTGTTTATAATTATTGGTACGTGTTTGGTAAACTTGTTTTTAAATACAGTTTTTTGAAATTTTTTACAAAATAAACAAACATGTATATTTATTTTATACATATGTGTTTGTGTGTGTGTGTGTGTGTGTATATATATATATATATATATATATATATATATATATATATATAGAGAGAGAGAGAGAGAGAGAGAGAGAGAGAGTTAAACTCCCCAACATACCTCATTAAATATACATAAAAATATATGATATTAAATGTACATATATATAATTTATGATGTATGTATGTATGCATGCGTGTATGTATGTATGTACGTATACATTTATGTATCATGTATGTATGAAAGTTATATATATATATATTCTATGTTATAATATAACTATACACACTCCATTAAAAATGCCAAAAATAATCAAAACCAAAAACTCCTCAACATAACACATCCTTGGCAAAAACCAAGGACATATCGACCAGGTTCAAATCCGAATTGATCCAATGAGTAAAATGGAGGATCATTCTTTCCCAAAACATTTATTATGACCCTAACCTCCATTAAAACAAATTCCAAGCTTCAAACTAGATATCAAAACCCAATCTCTAGGTATATAAACTATATAGTCATCATCCTAATTTGATTCCACATAGAATAATATCACTCTAATAAGAATTAATGTTCAAATATGTTAAATACAAATTTAAACCTAACTTCATCCTTTACATTCAATTGATTCATTTAACATGTGTTTTAAGGTTCAACACATCTAATTAGCATAGGGGTTTCATTCAAATAAGTAATTTAGCCCTGAACAAGAATCATCACATCAAAATCATATCCTAGAACAATTCAATTAAAGGTTTTCAATAAAATCCCAAATTTTAAGTCGAATTAGTAACCCATTAATAGTTCAATTCATTTTCCAAATACTTGTAATTAAAACCATAAATCTATTATAGATTATACAGTGATAAAGGAATAGATTTCTTGCCTAAATGGTAGGAATGGGTTATTCCTCCTCTTAATCCCTTACCCTTCCTCCTCAGAGTTCTTTTCAAGTTCTCCCCAAATCTCAGGAAGATAGGGTTTGTGTTTTGTATTTAATGTTATCAACTAATATGTGTTAACACCCATAAATAATTATAACTGCGTAGGTCACTTAAAGGCCTAACTTTTGGCCTTAAAATGAGTCCCAAATACTACTTGAACTTGTCCAAAACTTAGCCCAAAGGTATACCTACCCCATAGACCCAATCCAAAACATTAAAAATACATCTTCAGGCCTCCATGATACTCAAAATCCAATCCTAATAGTACTACCTCATAACATAAGGTAATACCTCACATTGTAAAAAAATACACACTTAATTATTATATGCATCATACATAGTCCAATTTTATATAATTAACATCGCTGATGAATTATTTATAACATGTGGTAGAAAATCATCTCACACGAAAAAATTTAATTATCATCTAAATCATGCATTTTATTATTACCATATCATACAAGTAATAATTAATCTTATTAATAGAACTAAGAAGTTTTGGATCAGAAGGCATCCCCGTGTATTTTGTACGCAACCAATGAAGGTCAATGTTCGTTGCATCGAACCAGCGCCAAATTTGTGAAAAAATGGTTTTTAAGTGAGTGTTACTGTGGGAATTTCTCCCATGTTTTCTCCCTCACATAAATATAAATTATTAAGTATTTTACCCTAAGTTAAGAGCATATTTATCGTCACATTTATTGTTTATATGCACATTGATAGGATTGTGATCTTATGCAAGTTGTAACACTTTTTTAATTGAATCAAAGTAAGGAAGTCATCATTCGTGAACCACAAACATCCTGTCTTGTGCATATTGGTGTGTATTTTCTCTTTCACTTATCATTACTTTTCATTCAGATTGTATTGTCTTACTATCTCTTGGTTTTTCTTTATCTTGGATCTTAGGCATGTATGAATCACTCTATTGGGTGAGTATTTGTACAACAAATTAGTATAAGCGATTTATCTTATAAGGTCTTTGTTTTTTGTGCTTCCAAGGTATTTGATAAAATTACAAAGTGCGATTTATGTGTTGACCTAGTAGTTTCTTGTTAAATACTCAGAAAATAGAAAAGTATTACATTTAAGGTTGTAAAGGTGTCAACGATAAAGTTTGACTTGGAGAAATTTATTGGTAATTACATTAATATTTGCGCATGGAAATGTCAAATGAGGGATGTTTAAATCCAATAAGTTTTGCATAAGGATTTGAGAGGCATTTCAACTAAACTCGAAGATATGTGGAAAGATGATTAGAAGGAATAAGACTTACAATCATGTAGTACTATCCATTTAAATCTCGCACAAAATTTGGTATACTATGTGATGACGGATTAATCAACGAAATTATTCTAAGATAATTGACTCTTTCTCAAGAAGAAATTATTCTAAGATAATTTTATTGAAGGCATGTCGATGTATGAATATCTTGATGAGTGTAATAAAATTATCTCTAATTTATAAATATTAGTTTTAGATATTAATGATGAAATATAAATCTTTGTTATTTCTAAATTCACTCTCGGATTCATATGAGCGTTTGAGCGACACATTGGTATATGGGTTAGGGGAAGTGATATTTCATGATATATCTTTGACAATTTTAGGAAGTGTGAATTAGAAGAAGGATAAGGGTGATTCTCAGCTGATATGTTGGCTGCACGGGATGGGATCGAGGAGAGAAGGCAAGCTGGGAGAAGAAGTTCAAGGTCCAAGTTTAGGACCAAGGGTTTGAATAATGTTTTATGTTACAAGTGAAAGAAAATTGATAATTTTAAGAAGGATTATCCTAAGCTAAAGCCATGAGGCGATAAGAAATTCGTGGTGGAGTTCGTTAATTTTGTTTACTTAAGATAATGATGAATTTGGGATTATATTGATAGTTTCTTTATGAGAAAGCTTTTCAAATGAGTGGATTTTTTTACTCAGGGTGTTCTTAGCACATGTTCATAGATAGAGATTTATTCCGTACCTTTAAGAAGGTGGATGGAAGGAAAGTATTTATTGGTAATGACTATGTTTATAAATGAAAGGTTATTAACCCAGTCAAATTAAAGATGGATGACGGGGTGACTCGGAATCTCACGAATTCTCGATATATTTCGGAGCTGAAGAAGAATTTTATTTATTTGGGTGGATTAGATTCCAACGGCTGCAAAACTATATTCGATGGTGGAATACTAAAAGTTTTCTTGGGTGCCTTAATGGTGATGAGAGGAAAGAGTGAGTAGGGCTGTAAACGGATATTCAAAAATTCGCATCCGTCCGATATCTGAATCCGAATTTATGGATATTTATCCAAAAAAATGGAAATGTATATGAATATGGATACTCTATAAAAATATCCAAGATAACAGATACGGATACTTATAGTACTAGTATCCGACACGGATAATCCGTATTCGATGCGGAGTATCCATTTTACCGGATATCCGTTTTTCCATGTTTAAAGAATTACTAATAATATTAGTATTAGTATTATTCATAAAATAACATTAAAAAAACCTTAATAATTTATTCCCTAAAACAAAACAAACACATACTCAAAACAAAACCACCCTAAAGTTATTATTTTCTTGGGTATATTATAAAATGCCATGTATTATTATTTTATTGCGTATATTTTCAAGGGGTTACATTAAAGTTACAATACAGCCTATCACACACAACATACACCCACTAAAGAACATATACTCCACTCAAAAGAAAAAAACTCTGATTTCATTTCATTTCTCTTCGTACAAAACAAGAGAAAAGAAACCCTCATTTCTCTCCACAAAAAACCCTCATTTCTCCACCTCCCCATGCGCCGCATTAGCCTGTCATTGCTTATCTCATCAATCTCTCCATTGCGCATCAACTCCTTCGCTGCGCATCCCCTCCTCCTGCAGCAGAAAGTTAGCAACAACAAGTACATACAAAATAAAAATACAAATAGATAACTATATTTATATATTGCTCATGTGGCTATTCATTAGTTTTCTTAATTATAAATAAATATACGAGGAAAACAAAAAAGTAAATAAATGGTTTTTATTGTAATGAGAACTGAAGTTAAGAACATGTATATTCTATCCAAAATAAAAATGTATACTTATTAAAATAAAAATATCAGTATGTTTTGAGGACTAAAAGGTCCACGGTGTTATCATTCTCAATAAATTTGATTTAATCGAAAAGGTGCATATTTATATCTACAGTTATGGAATGCTACTGTTATTATTTTTGGAGGGATTTAAGCTTATATGGTTGTAAAGTATGGATGACTTTAATCCATATTATCATTATAGAATGCTACTATTATTATGGAAGCCATAATTATTGATATTATGAGGTAGTAATTTTGTTATATATTTATTTGGATTGAATTGGATTTCATTGGATTGGATATTTTAATAGTTACTTTTTGTGATGGCTAAACAATGTAAACAGATACGAATATTATCCGAATTCGAGGTATCCGAGTGGATACGGATATGAATATTTGTTTTAACTATCCGGGAAAATATGGATACGAATACAGATATTCATCCAGATAGCAGATACGGATATGGAAAACATGGTATTCGATCCCTATCTGTCCGTTTACTACCCCTAAGAATGAGGAAAATATCTTTTTTCTTTAAGGAAGCATAGTAGCACGTCTTACCTCTATCATTGATCATAAAGAAGAGGCTAAGTCAGATTCCACTATACTTTGGCATAATTTTTTAGTACATACCAATGAGAAGTCCATGGCATCGTTGTGTAAGAAATGACTTCAAAAGAGTGGAGAGAGTTTCAAATTAAGCTTATTTGAGAACTATATACTTGGAAAGTAAATAAGGCTCTAATTTATTGCACGAAGGGCATACTTGATTATGTTCACACGGATGTTTGAGTCCTTATAAAACACCATATTTTGAAGGTAGTCACTACTTTATTCCATTCATTGATGACTATTCGTGATAGGCTTGTGTCTATACTATGATAACGATGAGGTATTTTGGGTGTTTATTAAATGGAAGAATATGGAGGAGAGTCAGTCTGGTAGGAAGATCAAGGTGCTTAGGTCAGATGACGATGTGGACTACCGATATGATCCTTATTTAAAATATAGAGCACTAATATGATCCTTGCTTGAAGTATTGATAAGATGAGGGTATGGTTCAACATTTTATGATCTTGCAAATTTCATAGCAAAATCTATTAGAAAAGAGGATGAACCAAACCTTACTTGAAAAGGTGAGGAATATGTTGTTCAATAAAGGTTTGTGGAAAATTTTTTGGGTAGAGGATTTAGCCTATGCTTGCTTCATTTTAATTGTTTTCCATCTAGAATAATTAACTATACGAATCTTATGGAGGCTTAGTTCGGTTCATATCCTATTTATAAGATTGTTAACGTATTTGGGTGCTCGACCTATTTTTAGGTTACTGAGGAAAAAGGATTCGAGAGCTCAAAAGGGAATTTTCACGTGTTCAAGTAATAGGGTCAAGGGATACAAATTATGGTTCTCAGAAGATAAGAATATGGTGGTGAGTAAGGATAGGACTTTTAATGTGGCGTTTATGTTCAAGATGTCAAAAGTAGAGAAACTCTAGTGTAGATTGAGAGCAGAAAGGTTCAAGTAAAGGTGACTAATTCGATTGACTCTTCAAGTGAAGAGGTGGAGTTTCTAAAAGACGTATCTAGTCAACTCCTATAAGAATAACCATCTTTGGCTAGCTATAGAGATCTAAGGAACCTATAAGGAGATATCGCTTTAATGATGACATGGTCATTTATACTTTATTAGTTTATGATGATGAGTCATATACGTATCATGAGGCAATTAATGAAACTCATTTTAAGGAGTAGAAGGTTGCCATAGGTGATGATATTAATTCTCTTAATCAGAACCATACTTGGAAGGTTGTGAAGTTACTTAAGGGGAAGAACTCTATCGGGTGAAAGTGAGTGTATGCTGAAAAATATGGAGATCCATATTTTGATGTTCGTTACAAGGCAAGGTTGGTAGCCAAGGTTTTTTCACAAAGGTAATGAGTAGATTAAAATCAGGTATTTTCTCCAGTAGTGAAACACACTTCCATTAGAGTGCTATTGGCTATGGTGGTGTATTTGGACTTTGATATCAAATAAATCGACATCAAAATGGCGTTCTTGTATGGGGATTTCGAGGCGGATATTTATATGTCTCAATTAGAGGGATTCAAAGTTATCGGGAATGAAGATTATTTATAAAAATTATGAAATTCTTTGTGTGGGTTAAAGAAATTGCCTCGATAATGGTACAAGAGATTTGACACGTTTATGGTTGGCCAAAAATTCACATAGATTGATTTTGATCATTGTGTCTATTTCAAACGAATCAAGAAAGGTACTTTCATTTACATATTCTTGTATATTAATGACACACTCATTGTTTGTTTGAGCATGGTAGAAATTGACAAGGTAAAGTCTCAATTGACAACGACTAAGATATGAAAGATTTGGGTAAAACAAGAAGATTCTCATCATGTATATTAATAAATAAATAAAGGACGTATATTTTAGTCTTACATAAAAGCAATACCTAGAGAAGGTTATGTCACGTTTCGAGGTGATGGATATAAGGATTGTGAATACTCACTTGGATACACAGTTCAAACTTCTGACTAGGATGGCTCTAAGAACCGAGGATGAGGTGGAGTACATGGATCGAGTTCTGAATGTGAGTATGGTGGTTATTTTTATGTATTCAATGGTTCATACTTAGTCGGATATAACTTAAGTAGTCAGCCTTGTGAGTAGGTTTATGGTGAATCTAGGAAAAAAAACATTAAAATACGGTGAAATGGATTTTACGAAATCTATGGGGATCACTTGATGTGGGGCTTATGTATCATTGAGTGAAGAAGTCATATGTGTGTGGGTTTATTAATACATAATATATTGGTGATTTATTCAATCTTTAGTCTACTACGGGGTATGTTTTTACATTATCTAGTGGTCCGATGAGCTGGAGTTCAATATGGCAAGTCAGTGTTTCTTTGTCTACTACGGAGGCAGAGTATACAGGGATAACGAAAAATGTTAAAGAGGACCTCTAGCTTCAGGGTGTTATTAGTGATTTGAGTATTACATAAGATTAAATGGAACTGCATTGTCATAGTGAAAGTTATATCCACTTTGCCAAGAATCAAATTCATTATAGGAGGGCCAAACATATTCATGTTCGATTTCATTTGATACGAGAGGTTATTGATGTAGGTGTTGTTGTTTTGAAAACAATTGTCATAAAGACAATCTGATGGACATGTTAACAAAGGTGGTATGAGTGGTTAAGTTTGAGCATTATTCAAACTTGATTAATTTTCTACAATGTTGGGGCCCTTTTGGGTTTGTTTGAAGGTGATGTTTTTAAATGATTGAGTTAATGTATAGGGTTGAGGTATTACTTTTCCAAGGTGTATGTGTATAGATTTTTGTCTTAGAAGACAACCCCATGCAATACACCTTTCACCCGAATTATCACTGTCAAGGTCCATGACAAATGAGATTTATCACAATCAAGGTTCGTGACAACTATGGGTGAGACAGTTAAGGATTATGATAACACCCCTTTGCTACGGTCCTTTTTACACTAAGGAATCAGGAAAAAGTGTGGTGTCCTAACCTTGTCACGGTCTTTGACGGTGATAACAATTGATTTGTCATGGTGTTGTCACTATCATAAATTGTGACAATTCTTCCTCTGTTATGGGCGTGTTATGATTTAAGACCATGACAAGTGAATACTTGTTCGTGCGCACGGGGTCACTTTGTCATGCACACGATTTCCTCTGGTGAGAAATGTAAGAGTATTTTAGAGTGCGCTTGCGATCTTAATGGATAAGTTCTATAATTAAGTGTCCAATATACAATAGTCCAAATTTTATCTTTATTACTTTAAACAAGAAAATAGGTGATAAATTAGATAAAATTATGCATGTAAACACAATCAAGGAAAATTGAGGAAAAATACCTTATGGGTAAAACTTTTTATCAGAACTATAGAGAGTTTTTACATGACGTAACTTACAAAACTTCTACAGAATACAACTCAGTCCAGAGTAATCCACAGGTAGCGATACACCTCAGTATGCACCAATCAACCTTGGTCTTCCATCCAGTAGTGATCCCCTTGAGAACCACAACGGGTAAGTAGTGAAGAAATCTCTCCACAAGTATAACTCATATATAAAAATCTAGTATTTTAAACTAATGCACATATATAAATGGGAGTGATGATGGTGAATTACAATGGGGTTTTAACCTAGAGAAAGTAAGTACTTTTGCATTAAGTTTACAGAAATTGAATTTGCAAAAGTCTCAATAATTTTTTGCACAGAGCAGGTATTTATAAGGCGGCACAAAATTCGAGGCGACAAGTCTCTTTCAAATAAGAGCAAAACCTCGTTTAAATGAGAATATAATCTCGTTTGAATGACTCCAAGGTCGTTTGAACGACGACCTAATCTCATTTGAGTGGGCTTCAAACGTGACCTTATCACATGTTCGTTTGAAGAAACCTTATAGCGACCACATCAAACAAGGTTGAAATGTCGTTTGAAAGAGATGTGTATCTCTTTAGAATGATTTTCACACTTTTTGAAAAATTTAAATCTAGAATTTTTTTTGGAATGCAGCCTCAATTTTAATAAAAATAACTCCCAAATTTATAGTGAATAAATTGAAATCCTAAATTATTCATACATTTGTTTTGTGAAGATCTTCTTGGACTTAGATAAGATGAAAATTTGTTCTTCGTGATGACTCAAAACAATCGGTAACGGGATATGCCAAAAACCAAATAGAGCCTAATCTATGAGCAAGTGATAGAAATCATGCTCTTACAAATCCCCCCCCCCCCCTTTGGCTGTTCCGATACAAGCGTAAAACTGAAATCCAAATTACAAAATAATCCCCTAAGATGAATACATTCTCCTAATACCGTCCCAAACCCTAAAATGGATAGGTATAAAGATATAGTTGTCTTTAAAACAAAGTCTTCAAATCTTCACTTCTTCATTGTGTTTTCTTGGGCACTTTGTCTTCGTCGAGTGTAATCCAAATATGATTTTCCAAAAACCTACACATTAAACAAAGTAAATACCTCGTGATGCATCGATTTTGAAATATATCAAATAAAATACATGAAATAAAGAAAATACCTCGTGATGCATCGAGTATGAAATATATCAAATAAAATGCATAAAGTTATTAAAATTCTTCCCCATAAATCAAACTCCCTTGTAATTTGTTCTCCTTTTTTATTTTTTCGAAATAAACGAGTAAAAACTAATAATGAAACTTATAAGGAACATCACCAAGCATAGAAATATATTATCACAAAAGGATAAGAATGAAGAATCACGTAAGGATAATCTCAAAAGACCTCACAAACTATTTTTGTTTTTTCAAAATTTTCAAATAAATAACAATTTTACAAAAATAATTGAATCATGGAAACGAAATGTAGTGATGTGAACATATTCTATAGAAAAATAAATGTAGAAAAACATAACATATGTGCATGAAGGAATGAAACACCACTAAATCAAGATCTTAATGTCTACCTTAGGTATAAAAATTGTGAACTCAAGTGAAACCAACTTATCCAATTCAACTAGTCAAGGTAATGAATTATTTTCACACTAATAATGTCCAAAACTATGTAATCCTTTTATGAGAATTTAAGGACGTGCAAATTCATCTTCGACTAAACTCGCTAAAAACTCACATATTGAAAAGATTACAACCTACACGTGAAAGGTAAGTGCAATACTCAAATAAGTCCATGTTGGTGTGCATTAAAGGTGACAAGGAGTCAAATATGTAATAAGTAGCCATTATATCACATCTTAATCACTCCACACATTATAAAACACAAAATGAAATGATGTCACGTCTCAAAACATTACAGAATGACCACGTGGATATGGAATGAATGGGTGACTCAAAAATCTTTAATGTTTTAATCCAGATATGGTGCAAAAAAATACTAAACTCTTTTTGCATTTTTCGAAAATTTTATCAAAAATAAAATCGTTTTGGCTTTTTCCCTTTTTCTTAAAAAGAAACTGAAAATCTTCAAAAGTTTTTTTAAGAAGGACAAAAATATTTTTGTATTTTTTGAAAATATGTCAAAATAAAAAATATAAGTAAATGATAGTACAATAGAAGTACAATCTATCAATAGGCATGTATGATATTTACATTAAAATAATACTATGCTAGAAACAAGTCTCAACCTCAATCATTAGGCCTGAAGGAGTTCTCCAAAGGAGATGACATCCTATGAAAAACATCCATAAACTCTTATGAAGTGTTGACTAAATACTCAACTCTCTCTCGAAAACTCTCAAAATGTCTTATGTGATGTGAAAAAGCATGCAGAGTAATATGTCAGGGATTACTTACGGGAACACCTGTAGTAGCATATCGTGGAAGATACCTATGAGACACTCTTGATAACTTAAAGCAAAATTTCCTAAGGTGACCACTTTGGTTGCAATGGGAAAAAACATACACGGTCTTGGGGCCACCTCTCTGAAAATGTTTAGGATGCTCTTTCCTACGAGGAATCAGACGCCTAGGTGGGTTAAGTCGAGTGTCGTATGGATCCAAGACAAACTTTAGAACCAGCTCGGGTGCAATATGAAAAGTTGACGCACCGTCATAACCTATTCCTAACCCCTCAACATTACCCAAAGCGGGTCCGAGGAGGATATTTCAAGCCTTCTTATATGTGTCCTTTAAAGTGACCTTGGCCTCTCGAGCACATTTGAGATCTATCTCAATTTGGGATACACGGGATTCAATTTTCTTACGAGTCTCTAATGAAGATTAAATATTTCCCATAAGACTAGCCACAGTGTTTCTCAAGTCTAACTTCTCCCGATCTAAGACAATTAACTTCTCACACAAAGAAACTTCACCTTCTCGAGTTGACTCATCGACGCCTCACATACACTCAAAACCTTCACTTTCCTCTCCAAATCTAACACCCTAAGATACACATATATATTCAACTTTTTTGTTTGCAATGTCTCTGTGTATAAATCACTAAAAGATTTTTGGAGATCCCCTTCTCCCTCACTTGCAATCTCATCCTCACACTCACTAGAATGGCTCGAAACATCATCGAGACTCTCATGTTTACAAGTGTCCTCATTATCGTGGGATAAATAAGAAGTTCTCACGTGACTAACCATGAAAGCAACACACTTTTCATATGATTATTCTCCCCCTGAATCAACCGACTCGATGTCACTATCGCTAAGAGTAACTTTATTCGCATCCGTCTGATATCCGAATCCGAATTTGGAGATATTTATCCAAAAATGGAAATGAATATGAATATGGATACTCTATAAAAATATCTGAGAAAACAGATACAGATAGTACTAGTATCTAACACGAATAATCTGTATCTGATGCGGAGTATTCATTATATCGGATATCCGTATCCGTCAAACATATCTTTAAAATATTACTAATAATATTAGTATTCGTATTACTAGTAAAATATTATTAAAAAAAACTTAATCGTTTATTCCCTAAAAAAATAAACACATACTGCACTCAAAACAAAAACACTCTAAAGTTATTATTTTATTAGGTATATTATAAAATTCCATGTATTATTATTTTATTGGGTATATTATCATCGAGTTACACTAAAGTTACAATACACCCTATCACACACAATATACACCCACTAAAGAACATATACTCCACTCAAAATAAAAATGAAACTAATTTCATTTCATTTCTCTTTCGTACAAAATAAGAGAAATGAAACCGTCATTTCACTCCATAAAAACCCTCATTCCGACACCTCCCTCTTTGCCACATCCGCTCGCCGTGGCTCATTAACCCCTCCACTGTTTCTTATCAACCCCTCCACTGTGCATCAACTCTTCCACTCCGCCGCTGCGCATCCCCTCCTCCTACAATAGAAAGTTAGCAACAAAAGGTACATATAATAAAAATACAAATATATAAGTGTATTTATATATTGTTCATACGTTTGTTCATTAGTTTCTTTAATTATAAATAAATGTAGGAGAGAAACAAAAAAGTAAAGAGGTGATTTTGATTATGATGAGAAGTGAAGTTAACAACAAGTATATTATATACAAACTAAAAATGTATACTTATTAATATAAAAATATCAGTATGTTTTGAAGACTAAAAGGTCTATGAGGTTATCATTATCAATAAATTTGATTTAATCTTAAATGTGCATATTTTTATCAAATGCTATTGAATGCTACTATTATTTTTCTTGGATGGCTTTAAGCTTATATGGCTGTAAAGTATGGATGGCTTTAAGACATACTATCATTATGGAATACTAATATTATTATGGAAGCCATAATTGTTGATGTTAGGAGGTAGTAAATTTGTTATACATTTATTTGGATTGAATTGGATTTCATTGGATTGGATATTTTAATAGTTAATTTTTGCGATGGATAAACAATGTAAACGAATAAGGATATTATTCGAATCTGAGGTATCAAAGAAGATACGGATATGTATAGTTATTTTAACTTACCGGGTGGATACGGATAGGGATATGAATAGTGCATCCAGATAGCAGATACGAATATGAAAAATATGGTATCCGACCCATATCCGTCCGTTTGCCACCCCTAGAGATGATTAAAATATGTTCTTCATTACGGATCGAAACAATCGATAGCGGGATATGTGAAAAACCGAATGTAGCCTAAGCTAGAAGCAAGTGATAAAAATCACACTCTTACAGTATCCGTATGCACATGTCCAAATTAAGGTCGTGTGTGAGCCTCCTTATTTTTGTCATGGTTTTGTCACTTTATTTGACCATGATAAAATTATAGAACAAGAAAAAAATAGCTAGGCAGTAGCTACTTTGCAACAGTAAACCTGTTTAAAAAATGTTCTATTTTTGTTCAAGTAAACATCAACAGGATAAATAATATAATACGACATAGCAATGAAATCAAAACCAAGTTAAATATGTTTTAATATAATTACATCAAAATATCGCAAGTTTAATTATATAAACTAAGTTTTATCAAATGTAAAAAATCCTATAAAATCTTAATAAGACTCGATGAGAAAAGTCCCCTACGTGTCGTCAACCCCATTAAATTCTCAGTAACTCAGACTCCTGACCCAAAATGCTATAATTGATGGGTGCGCACCATGGTACCCGGAGTGATGCTAATTTCCTTCGCCCCCTTGATAATTCGATTGCCTGCATGCATGACAAGGATATATACTCACTCCCCAATTGGCTCAAATGGAGTCATGATAGTTGGATTAGGGTAAAAGTATACGGGGATTATGAGCAAATCAGATTCGGTGAGGGGGATGGAGTAGTGGTTCCCTTACCCAACTTCTCCTTTCCATTTCCTATTATTCGCCTTCTTAATCCCTTTACCCAAGAATGCATATTTGACCCGTTCTATGTGTTGAACCTGGAGGACAACCCAATTTTACCGCAAGCAATGCCCATCAACTTCAACTTTCCTATCTAGGAGCTGACACCCCTAGTACATCCTTTTCTATCAGGGCCTAACACTTATCTCAGTGCATCCATACTAAAATATGCCTTATTAACATCACTCTTGGCGTTGTGCACCGCCTTTATCCTCTCCTAAAATAATATAAAAACAAGTTACCAACTTTGAAAAAGAATAATAATAAATAGTCTAAATTGACAATGTAATTTCAATTATAAATTACGATGGTGTCGACAATATTATGATTAGAAGTCTCACCTTTCTTCATCCGAATATTTATATATGTGTTGATCATATATGTCTTCCCTCCATGCCACTCCCAAAATCCTGCAAAATGAGACCAAAGTAAATCAAAATGTGATCAAATTATAGTAATTCACTCACCGCTAAACAAAATGTAATTTAAAGAAATTTACTTACCATCCTATGCGCCACTTCAGCATAAGATGTCCATCCAAAGTAGTGCACATCCACTTCTTTGGTTGGTTAGTCCTTCTTGAGCTATAAGAGGAAAATTATCTCTAGAACACCTTGTATCCATACACCTCTATTAGTTTGCCAACTTGATTAGATTCTTCTTCGGTATGATGCAACTACACCACAGCACGAACTCTCGATCCTTCCCGAAATAGAGGGCGCACAAGTTATTCTTTCATATTTTCCATTGCCCGCTTACACCCATCAATAAAATGTCTCACGCTTATATGGGCAAGTTGAATTCTTATTATCCAGTAAACATATAATATAAGAAAGTTAATGAATTATCATTTTAAAACATAATAATAAATCTTATATGAAAGTTAAATATTTAATATAAATATTGATATTTCTATGCCTGTAAGGCTCCCTCAACAACTATCTTCAGCTCCACAGACATATTCCTCCAATATTTGTACTCGAGACCAATTACTAATTTCAATAATTCTAACACCCTTATCTGTAAACTAGTGTTGTTTTCAACCACCCTCCCATTCTTTCTGAATTTGATGGGCTTATTGTTAGACGTTCCCTCATCAGCACCATTTTTTCTCGGGGTCTGGTGGCCTAATGAGGACATATTATGCAAATAATAGGCTTTGTTAGCATAATATATAACATAAATCAAATGGAAATACTCAAGTTTGAGATATAAGAATCAAATGGAAATAATCACACAACTTTTTTAATATAACGACAACCATTATAGTTAACGTAATAAATTAATATTTGGGATTGTTTCAAACTAGATATTGCAAATTACAAATTGGAATCTTCAATACATTTTACAAGACAAATACCTCTACTTATGTAAAGTATCTAGAAATTATTTCAAGTTCTGATTGTCATCCAAAATGAATTGATATTTTGGAGGAGAAATTTGATCGTCCACATTACTAGTTAGACGCTTTTGCGCATGTAAGACGATTGACCACGATTTGTTGTCGATATACTATGACTAAAAAAATTTCTTGAGCTTTTCAACCGCACAAACAAATGTCTCATCATTCATATGCTCCTTACTCTTCATCTTGGACAAGTATATCATTATAAAATTAGAACTCGAATCGACTTTACAATCATTTTTGTCCTTAACTCTTAGCCAATCATAGTAAAACATATCTCTTTGAAATATATATAGTCTAATTCAAAAATATTTTGACTCACACCATAGTAAGTCATTTATGCTTCAACGAGGTTTTTATCTTTGACACTCACCCTGAAATATATAAGAGCCTTATGGAATACTGATGTTTTGTAGAAACATATTTTTCTCATAAAACCTCGACGAGAATACAAAACCATTCAACCAATACTTCTTATATTCTTTTGCCATGAAATTGGGTCCAATGGTGAGATGATCAATGCTTAACGTGGCATCATCCATCTTCAACAAACGAAATTTTTAATTGCATAATCTAATTAGATAATATTCAAAGCTTGCAATTATTTATCATTTAATAAGGGATATTATACGTAATAATTACCTCTAATGGCACCCAATTCTAATTTCACTCTCTAAATGTGAAACCGTCCTTCGTTTTTTATTGTACTCGGATACATTATATTTTCGACATTGAATGAATTTTTTTTATCATGAAGGTAATCAAGTATATAAGATAACAACACGAAGTAAAATTACAGCACGAACTTACTATTTCCATTCGCTATCATCTTCATGGTTTCTAATAGATAACAAGTTAGTTGATCATAATGTAAACGTATCATTTTAACTAGTTTTGCCCGTGACTTGACCACTCACATAGACGAACTCATCTCCATCATCTGCAATGTTAGGGTCGGGCATATATTCCCTAATGAACACGGATGCCTCCATAAATATTGTATCCCTCTGTGATGGATCCTTCATTATACCTCATATTCTTAACATAATATTTGAAAACTTTCAATAACCTTTCAAACGGGTACATCCATCGATATCTTACAGGTCCACAAAGAAGAGATTCATCATAAAAGTGCACTAATAATCGATTACTTATGTCAATGAATGTAGGCGGAATGTACTTCTCCAACACACAAGTTACTTCAGCCAGAGTTACTTTTGTAGCCATAATGTTATTTTAGTTGACTAATTTTTCTCATGAAAGTATAAAGCAAAGGCTAATATCCATAATGGCCCTTTGCAAATCCTTATGCTTAGAGAATCAATGCTTAAACAACAAAGGGACAAGTTGGATGATGACATGCCAATCACGAGACTTGCACTTTTATAGATCGTGTATGGCATAACTCACAATCTATTGCAAATTCGATGAAACTCCCAAATATGCAGTGTGTCTAAAAGCATCTTTCATTCTTCATTCATCAAACTATATGCCCCAGGGGAATTATATTCCTCCCGCTACTATCTTCTTTTAACCATAATTGTGGATATATTTTTAATACTTTAAGATCATGTCGTGCCTTTTCTCCATCCTTAGAATGACTTCCACCTACGCATATGCTCACAAAATGTTCGATGATGTTTTTATCGACATGGATGATATATAATACATGGCATGCGGGGTTACCCTTCCAATAAGACAAGTCAGATTATATTAACATCATAGACCACGCCTTCCTTTTTTTGGCTTCATTCTCGGCAGGGGTATTTTTATGCTTGACATTCTTGAATTTAGGATTCTTCCTCACCATATTAGTTCCACATTTGGAAGACCTCCTTTTAATTTTTGAACGTGAATCTTTCTAGAAGGTATCATATGTTTCATCCTACCCGATAAAGAATTAGAATCTTTATCAAATCTAAACTTGTGATCGATAGGAAAGAATCTCCTATGTGAATTATATATAATTTTTCCACCATTTTTAAGATTTTGAGATACAATTTCTTCTCCATAAATGGAACACACAAAGTAATTGTATACATTATGACCCCATAATATCTTATAATCAAGGAAATCACGAATTTCTCCAAATCAACATAACTTTTAAGGTGAACTCTTCCATTTTCTAGGGTTAAATACTTTCACACCTGCTAACCATAACTCATTCAATTCTTGTATAAATGTGCAAAGTAGACATCAATGTTGTCATTTAGTGCCTTTGGCCCAGTTATCAATGAAGACAACATAAAAAATTCAGGCATGATGCACAGCGAAGGAGTGGGATTTAAGGGTGCTATGATTACTGTCCATAAATTTTCATTGGTGCTTAGATTACCAAATGGATTGAACTCATATATTGATATTGCCAAACTAATATTACACTGCTCATTGGTAAAATGCGGCTAATTAAAATTTATTATTTTCCAAACGATTGAGTCAATAGGATAACACATGATATTATCCCTTACTTATGCCCTAGTGTATCAAGTCATTACCTTCGCTATCTATAGTATTGTGTAAATTTTCTTCAACTTGGTACGAATGGATAAATATTACAATAATTGTTGAGTCACTTTTGAAAGTGACACTTTTTTTTATCATTAATACCATGCTCTAACATATATTTAGGTTCCATATATACCAAATAATGATCAAGATATTTGTACTCCTTCCGGTACAGTATTTAATCATACTTGTAAACATGAATTGAGTTATAATTCATCCCTAAGCCTTATAAACTATTCTTCGTATTCAGATAGTTTTTTGGAAGCGTATTCTACTTGGGAGGAAAAGTCCTTCACCTAATTTAAAATTCTAGTCATGCTATTGATAAACAAATCAAAATGTCTCTTCAAACTATGAAAACTAACCATGGATTGCAAGGTTGTTTGATGTTTGCGTGACACCCAGTCTAATTAAATACCGGGTGATCTGTCCTTTATTAAATTAAATCAGAATTTACAAATCGGTTCATTCTTAGCATTACTATCGGAAACCAAATTAATTACTAATCACTTATTAATTAATTAAATCGGTGCCAATTTCTTTCATTAAATAGATAACAACATGAGAAAAATAATGTAAAATATAAAGTATAATCCATCACAAGATATAGATAAATAATGACTTGCCGAATAAACCATCGACTAAAATCCAAGCCAAATAAAATCCAATAACCAAATCCAAAACAAGTATGAATTGAGATAATAAATCTGAAAGGGGCAATACGCCCAACTGAAACTGTAACTCAAATAGATTCCTACACTAGGAATAAAGAATAAATACGTCTAATCCAAAATTCTGCAAGCATCCACCTGTGCCGCAGTTGCGTATCCCTGAAGCAGAATATCAAATCTGGCGTCCCAGTGGCTGGACACCTAAAAGGTTTTAAAAATATTTTTTTATAGAAAGAGTTAGTATTCAAAACATCAAAATATTTAGCAAGAGTTTATGATAGTTCAAAATCGGTTATTAATTACACATGTTAGGTTCATGTACACTCTCTTGAGTTTCCTCACCCCTCAACTATTGTGCACGCCAAATGTTCTCTACTTATCCCACCTAGCTGTACTACCCAAGATAATTAGACATAAGTATCTATCTGGACTAATATCATCTAAGTCCCCGTACCACCCATATAGTACCCTAATCGAATTAACATTCTCCATATGTTAAGCATTGGAATTATCATTTAATTTATCTTCTCTTTTATTCAATTAATTAAGTTTCACTACTTATTCATTCTTTAGATATACACTATCTACCAGTCTATTGTTATACGTAAGTAGAATAATCACGATCGTATATATATATATACACGGTGTCTCTCCATAGGACCACAGTGAAATAATAGGCATACTCTGATATTAGTCCAAATACCTCTTGTACTAAATGGGGACTATTGGTTCGACATGTCTCCTCGAACCCAAAATCAAATATCAAATAGTGGAGGCAAACATAGTTCTAATCCTTTAGGCTTCGCACATACCTAACGTACCCAAATAACACGTTGGTCTCACTAATACACGTCACATAGTGAGCCGCCCTAAGTCCTATGTTCTGGGGCACTAATCGAGACCTCACTGGAATCGTCAAGGTAGGATCGCCCACTACGCCAGAACCTTTGGTGATAGTAAGCAACGTAGGTATGCTAACAACCTGTATATATACATATTCAGTAGGCATTCACACAACCTAATTATCATCGTTCGTACGTAGTATAATTCACTCACATATTCCCCGTACTTATTATTTTACGATTTAACTCACTATCGTATTATTCGAGTATTATTCTTTATTCTAAGGGTCCTAGTTACCCCTTAATTTATTTCAATAGTCTTCATTGCCAAACTGGTTCATGCCATAAGCTCACTCATTCTTTTTCGTAATTACATTCTCATTCTCGCGAATTAATTACTTTGTCATTAAATCCCGTTTAATCATCGTCTCATTCTCTCGATATGATTAAACTCCCATAACCTTATCATGGCCGCAATATAAAAGATCCCTCATTATATTCTAACAATCTCCCAAAATTTATTTCGACAATAATTTATGAGTTCTAGGAAAAAAGGAAGATTTATATTTTTCTGGGAACCGAACCGGTTCGCCTCTAATTCGAACAGGTTCTCCCCTCTGAACTTCGTCTTCTTTATTTAGCAAATGTGTTTTTCAACATTAATACACCTATAACGTCCATGTCTCTACACCAAACTTCAAACCAATTTTTCCAAATCCTTCTCACATGTACTAGTATAGTTTCTAATGTAATTTTTGCATCAAAATATTACGAATAACATTCAAGCGTGTATTTAAACATCTAATCCTCTAGAACCCTAGGTTTTCATGTTCTTCCTCTATTATTCATCAAAACCCATATTTAATTCGTAAATAATCATACAAAGTCTCTACTTTATTATCCTCTACAGATATCAAATCTTTCTATATGCAATTCCTACCCAAACATGCATTTAAATTAATCTTTTCTTCCAAAAATATCAAAATAATCAAAATAATATAAAACCTAGTCACATGGGTATTATAACTTCATATTGATTACAATAAACACTTGCCTTAGTACTGTAGAGTCTGATTTCATGGATTAGAAGTTAATTTGATTATTTTTCTCCTCCAATCTTCCTTCCCAAGTGTTTGTGGTGCAATACTCCTTTGAATTTCTCATGAACTCTTGCTTAAGCTCCAAGATTGGTCTCTAATGGCTTCTCTGTATTTTCTAAGCTCTAAACACTAGCCCCTAATACTTATAAGTTGATTAAGAGTTATAAAATTCGTGGGTCTCTAAACCCCATAATGTAAAATGACCAAAATACCCTCGTATGATCCCGCTTTAGCTTAAAATTGATTCGTGACTCAATCGACATCCTCGGGTATACTATTTTAACTAATTCGACCCTTCCGGATTCATTCATGACCTCTCAATAATCATCCGAGTCACTCTAAATAAATATCACATCTCGACCCCAAGTTAGTCAACACGTGACTCCCGGTTGAGATAAATTTCAATTACGCCCATATCACTCGTTATGACATAATTTCTAATCATTAACCATTTACTATTCACTCAGTTAATATAATTCATAATATTAATCTTTATTTCACTCTCAATTAATATTTAATAATTATATCATTATTCAATTCTATTCCATTACTTCTCTCGCTTAATTTAAAATAAAAATCATTTAATTACTCAATTAATTAAAACTTAAATATGTAGAAAATACGAGGTATTACAACTTGATGTAAATAGGGTACAATGGTTGAGTCAGTTTGACTTCTAAACTTTGGTAATCATCCTCAAAGTTTATCCTGACATCGTTCGTTGTATTTCATATCACAATCCCCTTTATCTTCTAATGCATGAAATCTGTTGGCATTGTCTATTAAATCATATAACATATTATGCCCTATGGAGGGATCCTTATATCCTTTCACCACTCTCCTACTTTACAACTGCATTGGAGGTTGTTTAAGGACAAAGGTACAATGTATTTCCTCATGAAAAACCTACACCCGATAATTGTCTTGTATATCTCATCTAAGCATATGGAAACAAACTGTTTTCCACTCAAAACACTTTACCATTTCTGCACATGATCAAGGATAAGAGAACTCTTCATCATTGTGACACATCTTTGGAAAGTTTACACACTCGTGAGCACTTCTCCGGTATACATCCCCGAGTCTATATATATCCACTTTTTGTGTAGAGGATGATCCATAATAACTTATATGAATCGTTAACTACTATGTGTGAACAATCGGGTGTGATAATAGTTCTTCAAGCCATGGAAATAAAATATCATGTAGAAACAACTGGTACGCTCGTGTGACTCGTGGTGTTTTTACAAGTTAATTTATCTCCATGGAGTATTTAAATTATTAGTTAACTCAGACACAAACACAATCTAATTAATAACATATCATGTTTAAATAATAATAATGAAACACTATTATGTTGAAACTCTAAGCCACGTATACATTCCGAATTATTTTTAATTAAACTTTATAATCTAATCTAATCGAATCTAATTTTCAAAACCTATGTACATACTAAATTGATTTCAATTATATGTATCCTGGTATGATACGATACGAATCTGGGTTCCAAAGTGTAATTGTTTGTTATAAAATTTGTCTTCACCATACTATATTGTGTAATTGTTTGTAAAGTGTTTTTAATGAATTTATTTACTCTACACAATTTATTTAGTAATTTCAATGAATTTTTTCTATTTTTTTCACCAATACTATTCACGATACCTGATGCATAGGATTTTAGATACACGATACGTATCTTGATTTAGCAACTATAGTTGAAACCTTAAGACACGTATACATTTTTAAATCCCAAAATCTTTCACATACGTATCCCGATGTGACAACTATGGTCAAAACCCTAAGCAAGGTATCCCGATTTCACCCAAAATTCCAAAATCCTTCACATTTTTAAATAAACACACAATGATATTTTTTTAACCAAAATGATTACATTTATAACAAACAAACACATATATTGAAGCCCAAATAAATATCAAAGACAAATATTCACAATGTAAGAATGTTCAAACCTAGGTTTTGTACAAATTATTTTTAACAATATCAAAGTCATACATATAAATAAAACTATTTTACAACAAACAAACACATATATTCAAGCCCAGAAAATATCAAAGTCAAACTGTTCAAACTTGGATTTTGCACATATTGTTTTCTAACAATATCAAGCCATTCATGTAAATACAACTATTTCACAACGAACAAACACATGTATGCAAAAACTACAACGACATTTATACACATACACACACATACATGTGTGTGTGTGTGTGTGTATCAAACCTTTGGATGAAATAAAATGGTGGATTTTTAACCAAGGAGAGAGAGGGAGCCCTGTTCATGAAAGAAAGGAGGGAAAGTGTAATGTTTTGATAAAAAAATGGGGGTTTTGTCGCTGAAATACCGACTTTTTTGTGACGAATATTGTCACTTCAAGGCCCGTGAAAAAACTTTCGCACATGTTGTCACGGTCCTTGACCATGAAAACAGTGCATATTTTTTTTCAGGATTTTTTACCATGAGAATATCTGGTCGGGAAGGGGGTGATATTTTTACTCTTTTGGTGTAGTGACATATTCTGACTTACGACACGATCACGAAAGGTAGGCTTCGTTGCAATGAAGGGATTCACTACATTAAAGGGATGTTTTGCAAGGCACGGATATAACCAGCATTCTGGGGGTTTTAATGTGGGAACACATGACAAACAAAGGTCAATGTTTGTTGCACTGAAAAAGCATCAGATTTGTGTAAAAAGGATTATAAGTGAGGATTACTTAGGAGTTTTTCCCTTATTTAAAATTAATTTATTAGGGAATTTAACATAAATTAATAGGAGCATTATCATCACATTCATTGCTTGTATACACATTGAGAGGATTGTGAGCTTATGAGAATTAGAACCATTACTCATTGAATCAAATACATCATCTCTAGACATAGCCATATTGGTGAACTATCACATCTTGTCTTATTCTTGTTGGTGTATGTTTTCTCTTTACCTTATAATTACTTTGCATTTAAATTGTACTATGTTGTTATCTCTTGAGATATTCTTTATCTTTTATTATTCTTGTTGGTGTATGTTTTCTCTTTACCTTATAATTACTTTGCATTTAAATTGTACTATGTTGTTATCTCTTGAGATATTCTTTATCTTGTATCTTTGGTGCGCATACATCACATTATTGAGTGAGCATCCACACACCAATAACATACTTATATCATATATGTATATAAGTCTAATTACATATTGTATGTACATGTATATGCTCATATATACTTATATATATGTATGATATAAAATATACATATATTACAAGTAAAATATACATATACTTCATGTTTATGTATAAGTAAATACATATTATATATATGTGAATATGTATAATATATAAATAAGAAAATATGTATAATTCACACACACACACACATATATACATGTGTGTATTTACATATTTGAAACTTATTTTAAATTAGGCTTATCGAGCGATTAAAAAAATTTTAAAACACAGAAGAATGGTTTATAAATTTCTTCCCAAATACAATTTTTAAACCAGGTATTCTGAAAACATAACTGAATGGGCTATAATTTTTTTATTAGCTTAACTCTCTGGTCAGTAATGTTTTTGGGAGTCAGGACACCATTAGTATAAATCCAATTTTTAGTATTGTAGACAGTAAATTTTGTAATGTGTACATGAATTTGTTGTAATTTTTTTTGGAAATATTTGTAATTTGTACGGAAATTTTATAATATATCTATAAGAATTTTTATCAGATACATATGTTAAGTTTGCGTATACCCTAAATTATAAGGCTACATTAAGGAGTGAGGGACCATATGAGTTAGTAAACTAGAGCTAAAAAATATCATTGGTCACACACTAAATTCGAAAGCTCCCTTAAATTTCTTAGGTGACGTGCATGCAAAATTGGGGGATTTAGGGTATGGTTCCCAACATACTGTTTGAATTTTCATAATGCGAAAGTTTGGATAAAAAAAATTCTCCCTCTCATGCATATTGTTTTTACTTCTTGTCATGAATCAGGGTGGGGTGAGCATATGATATGCAATAAGAAGTATCATTTTTTGGTGCCTTCCAAAGACACAATGACGGCTTGCTGGAGCTATGAAGGGAACTTTAATGAGGCACCTTCAGCAATGGGTAAGTTCAATTTGGTGAAATTACAGGGCCATACAATGCATGGTGTGTTTCACTCTAATGGCTTTGGGCATTTACTTTGTATTAATGGAGTGGAGATGGGTTCCGACTTGACTGGCTACCAAATCATGGAATTTTGGGATCGTCTATGCATCGGATTGCAAGCTAGGTTAGCCATTGTTTCTCAAATCTCAAAACTTTGGTTGCAGATAAACATTATGTAAATAACAAACGTTCATGCATGGCTTTTGTGCCCCTTTGTTTTGCATTTCATGAGATTCTCGCAAATGAAAATAAACAAAATGTGTTACGTACTTCGCAGGTATTTAATCAAAATTAGTAGATTTGATATGAGATTCACACAAACATCTTGCGAAATTTACAATTAAATTATAATTTCACATGCCAAATTCCCATAAATTTTATTGATATTATATAAAAAAATCACATTTATTTTGTTGTAAAAGTGCTCAAGGGCCTAAATGAAAAAATGAATAAAAATTGAGCAGTTTTGAATTGGCGCTTTAAGTGAGAGCGCTTTAAGGACCAAATTTGCCAAGAAAAAAAAAGAAATTAAAAAAGTACCCAATTAGGATCAGTGTATAATCCGTCAAATTGGATCAAGTCTTAGGCCTCCCTGGGATGAACTCAACTTTGGTTGCATTGAGAAGCTGGTTTCTAGTAGGTAGATATATCATTGAGCTCAACGTAAGCTAATTAGCACTAGGCTTAGCCTAGTTCGGCTGAGACCATGGGCCTTGTTGTGAGCATTTCAAGACATGGGTATTCCTTTCCTCATCCCACGCTTTTTGTGATTTTATTATTACTTTTAAATTAAATAATATTAATAATAATAAAATATATAAAAATGAAATCTAGTCATTTCAAATATAATATTATAACTATTAAAATTAATAATAAAATATATAAAAATGAAATCTAGGCATTTCAAATATAATATACTAACTATATTAAAATTAAAAAATAATAATTATAATATTGAAAGGGGATGACACCACCACAGGACGGATTCTCCATTTATCCCCGCCAAAGTCATTTGAGAAAAAGAATCCCATGTCAAGTTGGGAAGGGTTTATCATAAAGCAATTTTGGTTTGAGCCAAAAATTCAATTTTGGATTGGGTATAGATAAACGAGGTGGGTTTGGGTCGAGTTTGGCCAAATTCGATTCCAACCCCGTTTACCCCACTGCCGTTCCCGCCCCCAACTTGTTCAAAAACCCCGCAGGGGCCTCGAATATGTCCAAAATATTTTTTATGATATTTTTTTTAACTTATTTTATATAATTTTTCAAAAGGACTTCAATTTTGTTTTTAAATTTTGTAATACGAGACAAACGATATTGTTTTTAATACGGAATTCAATTTACAATTATTTTGAAAAGTTAAAGCAACATTCATTTTCATTTTGCTCGGAAATTTTTCACTTTGGAAATTTTCTGTTCAAAAACCAAATTAAACAAATAAGATTATAAATAAATCTGTAAATAAACTAATCTGTAATTAAACTAAGATTTCTGTTTATGTAAAACGGAACTATTATGTTTATGTAATTAAACTAACCTGTAATTAAACTGCTTTGGTTCATATTTGATTTGTGATAGTATATAAAAAATATACAAGGAACAATAAGAACTGTCTTCACATAAACATTCGAAGTTTGTTAAAAAAAATCATTACTTTGCAGAGAACTATCATGTGTAAACTAATGATGAGTGAGTAAAAATATTAGCAGAGTGGGAAAAAAAGAGAAGAGTAGAGCATAACTTACATCTTCGGTGTAAACTGATGATGAGTGAGCAGATTTCACAATTGTCGGAGAGTGGGAGCGGCGGGTAAATAGAGAGATGAGTGAGCAGGGAGAGGGTAAAGAGAGAAATGAGAGATGAATGAGCGGCAAGAGGGTGGAGAGAGAGATGAGTGAGGCAGATGAACAAAAAAAACTAAAACACCCTATATATATATATATATATATATATATATATATATATATATATATATATATATATATATATATATATATATATATATATATATAGGTAACTTTGTAATAATGTAACAACCCGTCCTTTTTAGACAATTAAATTCCATAATTAAATTAAGTGGCAATTTGGGGAATTTTCCTAAATAGTAAATTTTGGGATTTTCGAGGATTGAATAATTTTCGATGGGTGCTGTAATTATTTTTGGGACTATATAGGTCAAAATATTTTAATTATATGTCGTCGTTGAGTAAAGCGACACGAGGTAAGATTTTTAATTGGAAAACCCGCATTTAATTATTTTGGGTTGGAATAGTGATTTGCGGTCAAGTACCTCGGATGGGAATTTCTACTGCGCCATAATTCTCGGAATGGCAGAGATAGTCGGAAAAGAGTGTCCGATTGTCGAAAATGAGTTTCGGGTAATTTTAGAGGTAAAAGTAACTCGTATTTGGGTAAACGAGTCGTTTTTGGGGTTTAAGGGTTTAAAACCCTTTTTCTCGTTATAAAAGGAGGAAGAGAGGGAAAGAAAAGAGAAATAAAGAAAGAAAAGAGAGAGAAGAGAGAGAGAAAGGAGAAAGAGGAGAAGAAATGGGAGATCTTGGGCCAACTCCGCCGGATTCGACTCGAGGTCGTCGGATTATATCCACGAGGCAAGTGTTTACTAGCTTTATTTGTTTTTAAGCATAAATATCTCATATCATTGTTGGTATAACAAACCCTAATGATTTTGGGTTGGGTATTCGTGGATAAAACGGGTTTTTGGGAGTCAAAACGAATAAACCCCTAAAAATGATAAATTGGAGAACTTAGGTTTTTCTTGAAATTAATTGGTGATTCCGGGTTCTAGGATGTTTAGAACCCGTATTATAGGTGTATTTGTAGTTGGTTGAGGTTATAGGACGTTGGGTTAGGCGACAAAAGCTTGGGAGAAGCTTTAATGGCCGAAACCGTCTCGGAGAAGACGATGAATAGTAGAGGCAGCGTGCTTGCCGAATCGATTCGGCCTAGAGGCGAATCGATTCGGCTCTTGGTCAAAAATGAAATTTGTAGATCTCTTCGACGCGGTCGCGTGGGCGCCGACCGCGTAATTTTCTGATTTCTTTTGGATTTATAGTGATTTTTCTACGGAGATCTGTCCGAGATTGAAATCATTAGTTAGAACTTATTGGAGATAGATATTAGGGGTTCTCAAAAGAATTGTTAGGACCTCTAAAGAATTTGAGGAGATACAAAAACTTTGGGTTTGTAGTAATAAAACCAAGTTAGGATTTATATGGATATTGGATTGAATTTTGGGTATTTTGGAGATTGAAAAATCGCCCAAACTGTAGCCCTCGAACTGGACGAATCGATTCGGGTACAGGCCGAATCGATTCGCCTAAAGGAAATTGGGTTTCTGCAATGGGCCGAATCGATTCGGGTACAGACCGAATCGATTCGCCATTTACAAACCTGTTTGCAGAATACTTTCCGAATCGATTCGGATTGGGACCCGAATCGATTCGCCCACCCGAATCGATTCGCTAAAGGGGCGAATCGATTCGCTTAGGTCAGAATTTCTAGTTTTCCCCCTTTAAGAGTATGGGGAGTTGAATTACCATTTGGGATTTTATGGGGATTCCTAAATAAGGGTTTTGAGGATAAATAAACCTTTAAGAGATGATTGAGGTAATTAGTATTGAACAAAGTAAGGAAATACTTTGGGTTTAGTATCATGCTTATATGAAAGCATGGTTATGATTCCTCAAGGGAATCTCTGGGATTATTGGTCATCGCTAGAAGCTATAGGCCACTATGGCCGTTTATATATATATTCTAGGAAGAATATATAGGATATGTATATACTATGTGATTTAGGTATATATATATATTATGATGGAAATGATTTTGAAAATATAAAAATGAATATTTTCAAAATGGAAAGACAAATGATTTTCATAAATAATAAAAATGAGGATACACACCTCTCTAAATCGCTATCATAAGGGAAGTTGCGTTCGTATGGTGAAGCCCCCTGGCTAATGATGCAGGGTGGATATAGTCATATAGGCCATGTGAGCGTTTGTTGTTATATTTTCTGCGCTGGTTAGGAGATTCCGGGTGTGGTCTTGACTATCCCGCAGGCACATGGTCGCTTCCCGACGTCTTTCGATATAGGATCCCAGGTTGTCTTGGAGGCCCTGGAAGATGATAGCCATTTAGGGGCGCGCACAGTGGAGAAATCCGGACGGGCGGTCTTAGAACGCGTTTATTAAAGCAGTTCATAATAATGGATTTGCTTTAATTACATTTCCTGGATATAGGAAGGGAAATGGGTTATATTATTTGGCTTCGGTAACACTTCCCGGATGGAAGAAGGGATGTGGAAGCATATGTTATTATCAAAGCATTTTTATGATAATGAAAATGTCTTTGAATACATTTCCTGAGTATAAAAAGGGAAATGGGATAATTGATAAAGGAAAAGCATTTTTATGTTAATAAAATTGTCTTTCAAAAAGTATATGATTTGTTAAAGCAATTCATGATAATGAATTGGCTTCTATAAATACATTGCCTGGATATGAGAAGGGAAATGGAAGTTTTTTAAATGAAAAGGATAAATATTTATAAATACTATATGTATCAAGTAATCCTCAGTCCGGGAGATATTATCCGGACGTATATTGTAGATGTACGTATATGTATAAATCGAGTGCCTAGGGTCTAATGGATCCCGACGATCGACCGTGCTGCATAGTAGTGTATCGGGGGGGGGGGGGGGTTCCTTGTTTGGATTTCGCTTCGCAAGACACCCCACGCACGAATATGGCATTGTGTTGAGACTGGGGAGAAGTTTAATCCTTAGTGCTCTAATATTATTAAATGTTTATGGTATATATATTATATATATCTTTCTGTACTGAGGGACTGGCGGATCTCAAAGATCGACCTTGCTGCATAGTAGTGTATCGGGGGGGTTCCTTGTTTGGATTTCGCTTCGCGAGACACCCCACGCACGAACATGGCATAGCGTCGAGATTAGAGTGAAGTTTAGCCCTTAGTACATCTGTTTGACTATCTAGGTTAGATAGTGGTTGGGTATTAGACTAGTTTAGCAGGGTAGCTTGACTAGGATGTTTATAGGGATGCGCTAGGCGTGCACTATTAGAGGAGAGATGAGGGGTATCTCATGAGAGTGCGATACCAATTTAAATATGAGGTAAAAACTATTTTTCTAAAAATAAAGCATTTATGCACTTGCAAAATATTTTCTAAACATTCGGGCTCTGACCCGTTTGTCTACTCTCCTTTCTTTCTCTATACTATATATATAGGTGTCCAGACACAAGGACGCCTGGATGGAAACTCTTTCGGGTCAGACGTTTGCTGCAGCAGCTGTGGATGCTTGCAGGTTATCGGTAGACGTTTCTTTCTTTGTACTCTAGATAGGAGATATTGTATAAACACTCGAGCCAATGGCTCAATTGCATTTATTTATTCTTTCAGTACAACATTCGATATGGTTGTATATTTGGACCGAGTGTTCGGTTATTTTAGTTCCTTTCATTTCCATTTCAGTTCATTACGCATTTAATTGTGGATGTTTTAATTTGTTTGCTAAAAAGAGTAGTTAAGTAAAAGTTTTTAACGCTCACCTAATAGGATATTAGTAATTAAATGGATTTTCGACAGTGATGCTAAGAATGATCCATATGAAACTCCTGTTTTAATTTAATATTGGAGTGATCACCCGGTATCTTATTAGGCGGGGTGTTACAGATGGTTTCAGAGCATCAGGTTCTAGTGTCCTTAGGAATCTGTGCGGACGTACTACGCTTTCAGCGTTACTCTCGATTTGTATAGAGCCCCAGGATTAGGATTGTTGATATCTCTTGTGAGATTTCAATCTCCTGTCATATTAGAAGATTATAGAAATCTTTTACGCGCTCGTTGAGAATCGTGTGCGGAGCTCGGAGGGCAGCAGGAGTTGGAGCTTGGCTGGGGGAGCTGGGAGAAGCTGGGGACGAGGACCTTAGTAGATGCCACTCTCCTTGTGGAAAATGCTAAGGACTGTTGCGACGACTACTAAAGTATAGTAGTTATGAGCAACCAAGTACTACTGTGATAGAAAGTGGTACTAAAGTTGGATTTCCCCGTGAAGATAAGGGTTCCAAAGGGATCTTACGGATAGTTCTCACCGTGAGTCCCCATGAATCAGCAGGACGAGAAGAATGCAGTTTTGGGAATTATTCGCCTAAGGTTCAGCCAGGGGCCGACGGTGAATAAAGAGTATTATGGCAAAGTGAACCTTGTACCTAAGTGAGTTAGGTGCAATGAATATTGAGTCCTTTCCAAGGAGGATGAGCTCACTAAAGAATGGGTATGTTCGAGGACCCCATGGTTGGACATCCACTCGGGGAAATTGTTAAAATGAAGTTGTTGTTATGAGTTTTACCTCAACCGAGGAGGTATATTTGTCGTGGCTAGATAAAGTCGCGGTATTAGTTAGCCCTAGAATCGTGTGGGTAATTTGAGTTATGGCGGTATCGATAACATTATATCATGTATGCCTATGTGTTGTCCGCAGTAGCGGAGTTTTATTTTTCTTCATTCGCCATAGAGGCGGGTGCTGATATATGGTATATATATACATATCTGGTTAGTGATGCTCGTTTTATATGTCTATACGAGCATGGTGGTATGAGGAGCCTAATACATTATGGTGTATTTTCGGAGCGATAGCAGGCTAAGAATGGCAAGTCTATCGTGTCCATGTTTCCTCGAGGGAACAGGTTATTGTTGCGATATCTCACCTAGATATAGGTTGAGTTCACCTTATTTGTTATGGGTTAATGGAACTTCAGTGAGAAGAGGTTTCCTTATCGTGATTTGGGTTTATGGCGACCTTATATATATGATTTAAGGCCGCAGGATTTTCGTTAAGCTGAACATAAAGCTCATTATTGTTGGCGCAAGGACTTAAAAATGAGTGCGAGCACAGGGTGGTATGACTCTTAGTTAGAGATAGGAGTTCAGATCACCTTTTTGTTGGATTAGGGTATAGGGATTTCCCGGTTGCATGTTTAAATGACAGAACTCCATAACCAACGAAGTCAAGGGTTAATGTGTGGAGGGGTTCCTTGTTTGGATTTCGCTTTGCGAGACACTCCACACATGACTCTTAACGGCGTCGGGAGTGGGGAGCTGTTATGGGATGCAAGGATGTTGATTTTGTGGAAAGGTCTTATAGTGTGGATGAACCACTATAGGCTATGAGCCACATGATGTTGATATACTTATGGAGATATTGTGCTATGGAAAAGCACTAAAGTGGTCCCCTCGCCACAAGTGGGTGGTTGAGGTTGGACTTAGAAAAATTTGTTTGAGGATAATAACCAGCCTTAATGAAAAGGCAGACTTTGAGAAGATAAATTTTGGGTACTATGTTCGTGACACTTTTTACAGAAAGTGGTCACTTCGATTGATTAGGTTTCCTTCTGTATGGGCGAAAGGATAAGATAGTAGGAATGCGTTCATAGGATAGCCTTGTAGGATTTAGGAAGTCCTGCCTATGTGCCTTGGGTCGCTATATCTCGATGACCGACTACGCGAGGGAGTAGTGTAACGGGAGGGTTCCTTGTTTGGATTTTGCCTTGGCGAGACATCCCACGCATGAAACCAAGCAATTGTCGGGAGTTGAGAGAGGCCTTGGGCACTAGGGACATACTTAGGATTATACTAGTTTCGCGTAGGTAGGGTGACGCATAGATTATAGCCTTGTTAGGATGTAGGTTCGCTAGAGTTAGCAGCGCCGAGGAAAGGAGACCCTTATTGGGAGAGAGTGTTACGTGTCAGACGTTCGCTACGAATGTGCAGGTGTGCACAAGTTAGGAAGGTGTATGGGAACTTTGGTAAGGTGGTTTGGTATACCGCCTAGTTAAGATAGGAGTAGTACGCAAGATTGAAATCCATGCCAAGAGGCATTATAGATGATGGGTATTATATGACGTATTAGAGTCACTTTACGATCGTGGTAGTCATGTAGCTTATGGTTGGGAACCATTGAGTTAGAATCTTTCTCTTGAGATTTTAGGATTTGTAGTGATCCTAGTTAGATGGTGTAGGTTATACCTGAATTTCGAGGACGAAATTCCGTTGTAAGGGGGGGGGGGGGGGAGTATGTAACAACCCGTCCTTTTTAGACAATTAAATTCCATAATTAAATTAAGTGGCAATTTGGGGAATTTTCCTAAATAGTAAATTTTGGGATTTTCGAGGATTGAATGATTTTCGATGGGTGCTGTAATTATTTTTGGGACTATATAGGTCGAAATATTTTAATTATATGTCGTCGTTGAGTAAAGCGACACGAGGTAAGATTTTTAATTGGAAAACCCGCATTTAATTATTTTGGGTTGGAATAGTGATTTGCGGTCAAGTACCTCGGATGGGAATTTCGACTGCGCCATAATTCTCGGAATGGCCGAGATAGTCGGAAAAGAGTGTCCGATTGTCGAAAATGAGTTTCGGGTAATTTTAGAGGTAAAAGTAACTCGTATTTGGGTAAACGAGTCGTTTTTGGGTTTTAAGGGATTAAAACCCTTTTTCTCCTTATAAAAGGAGGAAGAGAGGGAAAGAAAAGAGAAATAAAGAAAGAAAAGAGAGAGAAGAGAGAGAGAAAGGAGAAAGAGGAAAAGAAATGGGAGATCTCGGGCCAACTCTACCGGATTCGACTCGAGGTCGTCGGATTATATCCACGAGGCAAGTGTTTACTTGCTTTATTTGTTTTTAAGAATAAATATCTCATATCATTGATGGTATAACAAACCCTAATGATTTTGGGTTGGGTATTCGTGGATAAAACGGGTTTTTGGGAGTGAAAACGAATAAACCCCTAAAAATGATAAATTGGAGAACTTAGGTTTTTCTTGAAATTAATTGGTGATTCCGGGTTCTAGGATGTTTAGAACCCGTATTATAGGTGTATTTGTAGTTGGTTGAGGTTGTAGGACGTTGGGTTAGGCGACAAAAGCTTGGGAGAAGCTTTAATGGCCGAAACCGTCTCGGAGAAGACGATGAATAGTAGAGGCAGCGTGCTTGCCGAATCGATTCGGCCTAGAGGCGAATCGATTCGGCTCTTGGTCAAAAAATGAAATGTTTATATCTCTTCGACGCGGTCGCGTGGGCGCTGACCGCGTATTTTTCTGATTTCTTTTGGATTTATAGTGATTTTTCTACGGAGAGCTGTCCGAGATTGAAATCATTAGTTAGAACTTATTGGCGATAGATATTAGGGGTTCTCAAAAGAATTGTTAGGACCTCTAAAGAATTTGAGGAGATACAAAAACTTTGGGTTTGTAGTAATAGAACCAAGTTAGGATTTATATGGATATTGGATTGAATTTTGGGTATTTTGGAGATTGAAAAATCGCCCAAACTGTAGCCCTCGAACTGGCCGAATCGATTCGGGTACAGGCCGAATTGATTCGCCTAAAGGAAATTGGGTTTCTGCAATGGGCCGAATCGATTCGGGTACAGACCGAATCGATTCGCCATTTACAGACCTGTTTGCAGAATACTTTCCGAATCGATTCGGATTGGGAACCGAATCGATTCGCCCACCCGAATCGATTCGCTAAAGGGGCGAATCGATTCGCTTAGGTCAGAATTTCTAGTTTTCTCCCTTTAAGAGTATGGGGAGTTGAATTACCATTTGGAATTTTATGGGGATTCCTAAATAAGGGTTTTGAGGATAAATAAACCTTTAAGAGATGATTGAGGTAATTAGTATTGAACAAAGTAAGGAAATACTTTGGGTTCAGTATCATGCTTATATGAAAGCATGGTTATGATTCCTCAAGGGAATCTTTGGGATTATTGGTCATCGCTAGAAGCTATAGGCCACTATGGCCGTTTATATATATATTCTAGGAAGAATATATAGGATATGTATATACTATGTGATTTAGGTATATATATATATATTATGATGGAAATGATTTTGAAAATATAAAAATGAATATTTTCAAAATGGAAAGACAAATGATTTTCATAAATAATAAAAATGAGGATACACACCTCTCTAAATCGCTATCATAAGGGAAGTTGCGTTCGTATGGTGAAGCCCCCTGGCTAATGATGCAGGGTGGATATAGTCCTATAGGCCATGTGAGCGTTTGTTGTTATATTTTCTACGCTGGTTAGGAGATTTCGGGTGTGGTCTTGACTATCCCGCAGGCACATGGTCGCTTCCCGACGTCTTTCGATATAGGATCCCAGGTTGTCTTGGAGGCCCTGGAAGATGATAGCCATTTAGGGGCGCGCACAGTGGAGAAATCCGGACGGGCGGTCTTAGAACGCGTTTATTAAAGCAGTTCATAATAATGGATTTGCTTTAATTACATTTCCTGGATATAGGAAGGGAAATGGGTTATATTATTTGGCTTCGGTAACACTTCCCTGATGGAAGAGGGGATGTGGAAGCATATGTTATGATCAAAGCATTTTTATGATAATGAAAATGTCTTTGAATACATAACCTGAGTATAAAAAGGGAAATGGGATAATTGTTAAAGGAAAAGCATTTTTATGTTAATAAAATTGTCTTTCAAAAAGTATATGATTTGTTAAAGCAATTCATGATAATGAATTGGCTTCTATAAATACATTTCCTGGATATGAGAAGGGAAATGGAAGTTTTTTAAATGAAAAGGATAAGTATTTATAAATACTATATGTATCAAGTAATCCTCAGTCCGGGAGATATTATCCGGACGTATATTGTAGATGTACGTATATGTATAAATCGAGTGCCGAGGGTCTAATGGATCCCGACGATCGACCGTACTGCATAGTAGTGTATCGGGGGGGTTCCTTGTTTGGATTTCGCTTCGCGAGACACCCCACGCATGAATATGGCATTGTGTTGAGACTGGGGAGAAGTTTAATCCTTAGTGCTCTAATATTATTAAATGTTTATGGTATATATATTATATATATCTTTCTGTACTGAGGGACTGGCGGATCTCAAAGATTGACCTTGCTGCATAGTAGTGTATCGGGGGGGTTCCTTGTTTGGATTTCGCTTCGCGAGACACCCCACGCACGAACATGGCATAGCGTCGAGATTAGAGTGAAGTTTAGCCCTTAGTACATCTGTTTGACTATCTAGGTTAGATAGTGGTTGGGTATTAGACTAGTTTAGCAGGGTAGCTTGACTAGGATGTTTATAGGGATGCGCTAGGCGTGCACTATTAGAGGAGAGGTGAGGGGTATCTCATGAGAGTGCGATACCAATTTAAATATGAGATAAAAACTATTTTTCTAAAAATAAAGCATTTATGCACTTGCAAAATATTTTCTAAACATTCGGGCTCTGACCCGTTTGTCTACTCTCCTTTCTTTCTCTATACTATATATATAGGTGTCCAGACACAGGGACGCCTGGATGGAAACTCTTTCGGGTCAGACGTCTGCTGCAGCAGCTGTGGATGCTTGCAGGTTATCGGTAGACGTTTCTTTCTTTGTACTCTAGATAGGAGATATTGTATAAACACTCGAGCCAATGGCTCAATTGCATTTATTTATTCTTTTAGTACAGCATTCGATATGGTTGTATATTTGGACCGAGTGTTCGGTTATTTTAGTTCCTTTCTTTTCCATTTCTGTTCATTACGCATTTAATTGTGGATGTTTTAATTTGTTTGATAAAAAGAGTAGTTAAGTAAAAGTTTTTAACGCTCACCTAATAGGATATTAGTAATTAAATGGATTTTCGACAGTGATGCTAAGAATGATCCATATGAAACTCCTGTTTTAATTTAATATTGGAGTGATCACCCGGTATCTTATTATGTGGAGTGTTACAAATAATATCCTTAAACAGGTTGGGGTTTTCATAAACTAAATTCTAGGGGTGTGCAAAAAAAACGGCACCCTTAAGAACCGAACCGAACCGACCTTCGTGGGTTGGGTTGGTTCATTTTTTTTCTCCATGGGTTGGTTCTGGTTCCAAAAAATTGAGAACCGAAGTGTTCGGTTCGGTTCTCGATTTTATACCTGAACCAAACCGAGAACCGAACCCATGGAACCGAACCGGAAAACCAAACCGAAGAACCGAATCAAAGAACTAACCCGAGAACCGACCCATTAACCAGAACCATTAACCATAACCATAACCATTAATTAGAACCATTAACCAACCCAAGAACGAGAACCATTAACGAAAATCATGAACCAGAACCGCGAACCAGAACCGTAAACGAGAACCACGACCCAAACCGTGAACCGCAAACCAGAACCAAGAACCAAAACCATGAACCGACCCGAACCAAACTGATGGTTCGATTCCAAACCGAATCGACCAATTTCGATTCTGGTTCTGGTTCCAAAACCACGAAACCGATCGATTTCGGTTCTGGATCTGGTTTCGTAGTGGAACCGAACCGAACCGAACTATGTGCACCCCTACTAAATTCAACCTCGACGATAACCGAGCATGGAGATTTTTTATTTTATGTTAAGCCCGATACCGATCCCGACCCTAACCCCGACCCCGACCTATTTACCCCAAATTCCCCCCCATTAAGGGAGGGAGAGGGTCGGGTGTCCGCCAAAACTCGCCCCCCTGCCATCTATAGGTATAGATAAAAGATATTTGTATGTTAATTAATTTTAATAGCTCTATATTGTTATTCCTGCTATTGATCTCTTTCAAGATCATCGAGAGGGCTCAAAATTGAAGGATTGATAGCTAAGTTAGGGGTAAGCTTACCTCGTCTAATATTTTCACAGTATTTCTAATCTTAAAGCCCACCCACTAAAAAGTTCAAGATAATTGCAAAAATGGAAAGCATAATATCATTTATTCCACTAATCTAATATATATATATAAATGTTGTCTACAATTGTAGCTATGCCACGTGTATGTAAAATGGAGTTGCAATTAAGATTATTGAGTTAAGAATGCATCTCTTTGGCTTTTTCTGTTTCCATTTCCCCATTCTGTCACACACTTTCATTATCTCCCTTCCAAAGACCTCTCTTAGGTCTTTCCCCTTCCAAAATTTCTTTCTCAGCCTTTATCCTCTCTCTTTTGTGATCATTTCCTCCACCTCTTTTCATTCCTCTGACTTTTGAAATACCTTCACTAATGATGGTTGTCTCAAGAGATGTATATGTATTGCTCCAAGTAATCTTCATTTCTATCTTTCAGTTTTCTTTTTATATTTTTCACATTTTACTAAAATAGTTTGATATTCAACTATCAGCATATTTGTTGTTTTATGTTATGACAACAATTGGAAGAATAAAAAATGTGGTTTATGTTATGACAATGAGGAGAATAAAAAAATGGTTTAGATGAGACATATCTATATGCATCATTATATTCCCTCAAAGTGAGAAATTTATCTCTTTTACTTCTTTTGGTTAGATTTCTGTTTTATTTCTCTAAACATGTTTTCCCTCTTATTTTTCTCCTCCTCAATCATTTCTTTTTCAAGTAGCTTTCTAATACCTTCATTAATGATAGTTCATTAACATTCTTAAGATAAGTATACATAGTGCTCCAAATAGTCTTCATTTCCATTTATTTTTTAACATTCTACTTAATCGTTCACCGTTCTGGATAGTTGACAAAGAAGAGCAGATGTGGTTTAAGGTGGGCTAACACAAGTGCCTAATATTGTTATATCTTTTAATTTAATAGTTTATTTTGATTCTTTTTACCGAATTCATGGAGAGAGTTTTCAAAAGTTTAGTTTGGGTTTAGTACAAGTTTTGCCTTTTTGATTGGATGTTCTTAAGTTTTCAAAAATTTGGAAACTCATCCTATACCAATTAATTAAAAATTTAAAATTTTTGTAAGTTCTTTATTCCGGAGTTTATTATATATATATATATATATATACATATTGCATTATGAGGAACTAGAAATTTTAATTGTGTGCCAATTATGTATATGTATGTCATACATATTCTTTATTACGAGAATTCAAACAGCCGGCACATCGCGTGGTACAAAAACCTAGTCCAGTTGATTTCCAGACGTAAATCATCTTAAGTCTGTCTTTTCCTTTACTCATTGTGCTATCATTTAACTCTCCAACTATTAAGGGTATGCGAAACGAAATAAAAAATAAAATAAGTCTATAAGGCTTTTCTTTTAGACGCATTTTGACTTTATCACCCCATTGGTTTTTCACAATTCGATTTTCCCCACTATTTGTTTTGCTTTAGGTATTGCTACCAAATTACATAAAAATCATTGGATGACTTGTCAAACCATTATAATTCTTTGAAATAACCCAAAGTACCCATATTGTGCATTAGAAAATACTCAACACTATTAGCATAAGTCATTTTTCTAAAATTTATATATTAATTTAATATGACAATATATGACACAATTTTTATTTTTTGATAAATACAAAGTATATTTTGTTTTTTAATATGTAAAAATAGTTGGGAAAAAGAGAATAAAAAAGGTATTTTTTGTTTTTTTACTGTATAAAAAATAGTTTTTCTAATTGATTAAAACAAGGATGAAAAATAAAACACAAAAAGTTTTTTTGTTTTTTCATAAAAAATAAAAACTGAGAGGAAAAAGAGAACAAAGAACAATTTTTGTTTTTAATTAGTAAAAATTGGGAACAAAAAGAACAAAAAATAGTTTTTTTTCTATATATAAAATTGGGATAGAAAAGAGAACAAAAAACAGTTTGTGTTTTATATAATAAATAGAATTGGGACGAATAAGAGCACAAAAGAAAGAGTTTTCTGTTTTTGTAAAAAATAAAAATTGGTGAAAAGAGACCAAATGATTTTAATTTTTTTTAATATATATTAACATGGATGAAAAGGAGAACAAAAAGATATAATTTTGTTACTTAATAAATAAATATAAGGACGAAAAAGAGAACAAGAAAACTAGTTTTTTTTTTGAAGGAATCAAACAATTTTTGTTTCTTAATAAATAAATATAAGGACAAAAAAGAGAACAGGAAAACTAGTTTTTTTTAAGGAATCAAACGCTTTTATTCTAAATAGAGAGCATAGCCCTCTCTAGGCGGCTTACAATCTAATAGCTATTCTAATTACTTTTGATATTCCTTCGGTAAGGAATATTAATTATATCTAAATTTAAAGAAACTTTTACAGATAGAGGAAGCTCTGAAAATCAATTAAATATGGATAACTTTTGAGAGTTCAATCCATATTTAGATAGAAGATCTGCTACATGGTTCGATTCTCTGAAAATGTGAGAAATTTGAATATGATTATCTTCCAACTGTTTTTGAATAGCTGACACTTCTTCTTTTATCTTTCAAGGTACCTTAGCTTTCAAAGTTAATCCCTTGACTACTACTTCTGAATCTGATTCCACTTTCAACCTATTACAATTTCTCCATGCACAAAGAGCTAATCCTTCTTTAATAGTCAAAATTTCTAATTTAATGCTCGAACCTCCTGCTTTAAAACTAGAGAAAGCCTAAATAAACTTCCCTTTATCATCTCTAAGGACTGCTCCCTAACCCATGTTACCATTAATATCACAAGCTCCATCTGAGTTTAATTTGAGGTTAAAAGGGAGAGGTTTGGACCAAGATATAGGGATGAATTTGTGAACGAATTTTTGAGGGGGATCTATTTGAAAGAATTGGGTAGCATATAATAAAAAATTATTTGATTTTTAATAAATAAAGACTTGGAAGAAAAAGGGAAAAATGCAATCATTTAAAAAAAAAAAACTCAGATGAAAAAGAAAACGAAAAATAATAAAAATTGGGACTAAAAGGAAAAGTAAAACAGTTCTAGTCGTTTATTAAAAAAATTAATAAAGTGTGTTAGTTAACATAAATTTTTTATTTATTATATCAAGCATGTAGGACCTCTATGTCAACACGATGCGTGTAGGATCCTGATTGACATTGAGTACGAATACGTGTTATTTTGGGGATGTGCATATTATACTTTTGACTAAAAGTTGGTTAATTATTAAAGTAAAAAAAGTCCATAAAATTACTAAAGTGAAAAAAAATATTTAAAGTTAATTTTTTATTTTATTTTAATTTTGTAATTGACCTTACATTATAAGTACGACTAATTTCACAAAACATTGGTAAATATTGTTACCGTTCCCGCTAAACCTTCTTCATTGTCTGGGAACAAAACCCACATTTAAACATATGAACAAACTTTAAAAAGTAAAGATATGAACAAAAGCGACTATGCCAGAAAACTAGACGTGTGAACGGGTGTGGGTTTTATTTGCTTTGTTACATTGGCTATCAAATACATCGTGAATATTCGAACATCGCGACAAAAACTCACTCTTGAATCATGCTATGTTTATTCAGGAAAGTAAGTTTGAAGGACAATTCACAGAAGAGAAACATGGATTTGCGGTTACTCTACGGAATAGCATACAACGAGCCATGGTTTGGTCGATGGGGCTACAGATTCGGGCGTGGAAGCTTTGGTGTCACACGGCAAATGTACCAAAAAGCCTTGAAGGCCATACAAAGCACACCACTATGCTCACTAGTTCATCATCTTGGCACTGCCAATCACGACTTTCCAAGCATTTTCTCGAGGTATCAAACGCTTTCAGGCCATTCATTGGTTTCCCTCGCCGATCTGTTCCGATTCATGCTAGAGCTCAAATCCCGTCTTCCAAAAGAAAGTGGTATTGACTCATGTAATCCTGGAATAGTGGTCGAAAATACGTGTAGATGGTCTCCTAGACGAGTAGAAATGGCAACTCGGGTGATTGTTGAAGCCTTAAAAAGAGCCGAATTCCGATGGGTTTCTAGGCAAGAGGTCAGAGACGCTGCTCGTACCTACATTGGTGACACGGGTTTATTGGATTTCGTGCTCAAGTCTTTAGGAAATCACGTAGTTGGTAATTATTTGGTTCGTCGCTGCTTAAATCCGGTGACAAAAGTTTTGGAATATTGTTTAGGGGATGTTTCTGGTATTTTTCCCAATCAAGAGGGTATTATAACCAATGGTACTGATAGGTGCAGGATTACTAGGGTTCAACTAATGAAGGACATGTTTTTCTTGTATAAGCATGTCATTAGAGAGCAATATCCAAAGATAAATTCCGGGATTTTCGCAACAATCTCACTAGCTTGGAGGATAATACTCGACTCCAAACACCTGGTAAAAGATTATTGTGGGGAGTTACCTACCAAATTTGATACTTGCCATGGAGAAAAATCAAATTTATATTGTACAATTGTAGTTCCACAAAACGGAGAGATTGGAGTGCCAAAAAAGGAGGTGGCACCGTATGAGTGTGTCATGTTGGGCAACAATGCAACAATTAATGAACTCGTGCTTGAAGTTGAAAAAACCTTCACAGAGATATATTGGGGATTGAAGAGTTTAACTGTGGAATCCATAGTTAACTTGAATGCCAAGGGATCAGATTTTGTTTTTAGGGTTGCTAGAAGTGGTAGTAAACTTGTGTTTCAAGGAATTATTGGAGAAATAGGAATTGCCCAAGTAGAAAGTATATGTGAAGGTAGTGGGAGTAGTTGTGTTGTGGATTGTGGTTGTGGAGCCAAAGATGATGATGGTGAACGAATGGTATCGTGTGATATCTGTGAAGTTTGGCAGCACACGCGGTGTGTTCGTATTCCAAATAATGAAGAAATTCCTAATATATTTCTTTGCAATCGATGTGAGAAAGGAATTTTAGTTTTACCTAATCTGCCATAATTGTGGTATAGAAATACCTTTTGGATTTCCTTCTCAAACTATGGGAATAATCTAAAGTATTTTTACAGATGCCTCGAACGTCAATTTTTACTGTTATAAACTTTTGCCTTTTAATTGTATCCTCATTATTTTTACTCTTATGTGACACAAATGAATTGTTTTTTTTTATTCTTATTATCATGTTATACCGAAGTTACAAATTATGTGTGAGTAATTTTTTCTTAATTATTATTACAACTAGTATGCAACCCGCGCAATGGGCGGATATATTAAATATTTTTGTTGAAATTATATCTTAAAATATAATAACAAATCAAAGGAAAAAAATATTGTAAAAAAAACGTTGAATACAAAGAAAGTTTTGGAGGAGAGTGCGTAAATTTTAAATTCATAATTCATAGTGAACAATCCAATATAGAGTGCTCACATACCCCAAAGTCTTTAGTTGAATTTAAAAAAGAGTATGCAACACTTGGGTGTTGTTGAATATCCTTAGAGATTTTGATGAAAAAACATTATACAAATTAAATTAAAAGTGAGAATAAGTATATTATCAGTCTAGAAGAAAATCCATGATTATTTTAAGAGGTGAGCAAATTTTTTTTTCTACTAACATTATGTAAATTTTTAGTATGCAAGCAACATCTACTCCAATTAAGCGCTACGTCAGAATCTTACTTTATGTAAAAAAGGGAGTTAGTATAGTTTGTGCAATTATGTGATAGTTTTCTTAATTTGAAGTTTTTAAATACACATTTATTCTATTTTTCAAAGTCTATATACATGATGTTCTTAAAAATATTATGGTTCTTTATTTCAGACAAAAAATCTATATACATGATGTTCTTAAAAATATTATGGCTCTTCATTTCAGACAAAAAAAATAGTACATGCTATGCTTCTCTTTCCTTTTAATGGTTTTTGTAACACCCCAGGAGGTGCTATTGAAAAATATTTACAAATTAGAGAATTATTTTATAAAAATACCACTTAGATTGGGAATAAATTTACAGAAGCATAAATAATAAATCGACGGAATAAAATATCTCAATTTTATTAAATTTCAGATGTCCTTTTTCAAAATAATTTACAATAAACAAAATGATACAAATAAATATTTGAAAATAAATATCCAGAGCCTCTCACGACGATCACAATCCAAAAGATGCCATAAATATCATCTTGTATCAAACCTGAAATAGAACAAACTATGGGGGGATGCGTGGAAAACCAGTAGCTCGTATAAATGCTTCAAGTGCAACTACACATACTCGTGTGCGTGTACATCATATAGAAGAGTGTATGTAATATGAACACTCAAACTATTACCCCAATAATATAATCAACACCTATGATCTCACCGCAGGTACTACACACTGCAAGACCCCATATCAAAATTTTCGTCACACTTCCCACAGTACGGTATAGACTACCGTCCACTATCTTTCCAATTATCCTCGAAATAATCCAATGACCCCCAAAATAAATAACGTAACTCGGGTACACGACCCATAATAACTTGGCATCACCCCCATAATAACACTTGACATACTCTCCAACTGGGGTCCATGGCCTAGTATTTGGATAATAAACAAAATTATAGCCGACAACACACCCCGTCCAGCAAGTGGTTTGGCTAAGGAATACTTATGTATTCTCCTATACTAATAATCATAATATCATTCTCTCGATTAAAATAAATTTCATTTAGTTTCCATAAATTAAGTTTACATGTTTTCTACCCATTTATATAATCCAAAATGCTCGTAAATCAACTAGCTTCATTAACCAAACTACACGGTATGAAAATAACACATACAAAATGGATTCAAGAATGAATATAATATACAAGCATACAATAAATATAAATGCATCACATTGCATGGATATAACTATACAATCATGGTTGAATAAGTTTAGCACACTAAATTAACAAGGGGAGAATGAAACTACATCAACCTAGTTAAAATCCACCATTGTAGGCATGTTTTGATAACCTAAGAAATCACCCCTAAATATTATCCAAATTGCTAATCTCACTTCCGATTTGAATTTTACACGAAAAATTGAGTTGCATATATAGTTTGAGTTTTTTCTCAAATATCTATGAAAGCAATTAAAAAGAAATCTAAAGCTCTCTAGAGCGACTCTTCTCATTCCACTCTTTTTTTTTCTCGATATCATCTCTTAAAATCTAATAATCTCATTTAATATTATTTATCCAAAAATCAAAGTCCCTAAAATTTTCTAATATAAATCATTCCCCAAAATCCCAGAATTTTTTTTATGTGTGAATTATTCTCAAACATATTATGTCCCAACTATAATAAGACTAGAATTGCATATACACATTAAATAGCAAGTTAATTACTTGCCTTAATGTTCGGAGGGTGAGTTTGATGAAGATATTGACACACCTCCAATAATGTTCTTGCAAAAATTCTTAAATTCTTCCCTTAGACTCTTGAAACTCATTCTCAATTCTATTCACTTTCTCTTTAACTCTTAGTATAAGTCTCTTAACCTTTGGATTTGTGAAACAACTCTTCCCTAGGCCCCGTACCTTTCATTTTATATTTGAAATCCCGTTTTGGCTTTTCATAGGCCCTTAAGGAGCCCAAAAATCACCTAAATAAGTCCTGATTAATTTAAAAAGTCCCGGAGACCCCAACAGAATCCCGTGTAGTCAATTTTAACTATTTTGACCTATTTCAGATCAACCGTGCACTCAAAATCGTCACTCGAGTCACTTAACAATATTTTTCTACCTCAACCTATTTTAATTTAATCACATATGTCCTGGTTGAGATATTATTAAATTCTATCGCGTTTACTCACTTACGACATAATATTATTTGACAGCTAATTTGATTTACTGCATCAGACTAGTAAATAGATTATCATGTAAATGTTAATTCATTTCACTTTAAATTAATATTTATTTATTTTCTCATTATTTCTTGATTTAATTAAATTATGTGCCACCCGCATAGTTTAAATATCCAATTAAATAGATATAAAACTACGGGGTATTACATACTTCCCCCATTGAAAAGAAATTTTATCTTCGAAATTCACCACGAAATTTTCTTCCACTACATTTAAACATGCAGTTTGACATCACCCAAATAATATACAACATAAATAAAATCTCTATCAATGGACAATGTAACGAACCAACAACCCCAAGCGTGAGAATACGAATAACATATGCTCTGATACCACTTTGTAACACCCCGGAAGATGCTACTGAAAAATATTTAAAAATTAACGAATTGTTTTATAAAAATACCATTTAGATTGGGAATAAATTTACATAATCATAAATAATAAATCGACTAAATAAAATATCTTAATTTTATTAAATCTCAGATATCCTTTTCCAATACAGTTTACAATAAACAAAATGATACAAATAAATTTTAAAAATAAATATCCAGAGTCTCTAACGACGATACCAATCCTAAAGATGCCATAAATATCATCTCGCACCAAAGCTGAAATAGAATAAACTATGGGGGATGAGCGGGAAACTCAATAGCTCGTATAAATATTCCAAGTGTAACTACACATACTCGTGTGTGCGTGCATCATATACACGAGATGTATGTAATATGGATACTCAAACTAAAATTTCAATAATATAATCATCACATATGATCTCATCGCAGGTACTACACACCCCAAGACCCCATATCAAAATTTCTGTCGCACTTCCCACAGCATCGTATGGACTATCGTCCACTGTCCAACCAATTATCCTCGGAACATTCTAATAACGCCCAAAATAAATAATATAACTCGTGCACACGACCCATAATAACTTGTCATCACCGCCATAATAACACTTGGCATACTCACCAACCGGGATCAATAGCATAGTCGTTGGATAATAAACGAAATTGTAGCGGACAGCACACCCTGTCCAGCTGGTGGTTTGGCTAAGGAATAACTATGCATTCTCCTATTATAATCATCATAATACCATTCTCTGGATTAAAAAAAAATTTAGACTTAATTCCCATAAATTAAGTTTACATGTTTTCTACCCATTTCTATAACCCAACATGCTCGTAAAATCAACTAGCTTCATTACCCAAACTACGCGATATGAAAATAACACATACAAAATAGATTCAAGAATGAATATAATATACCAGCATACAATGAATATAGATGAAACATATTGCTTGGATATACAATCATGGTTGAATAAGTGTAGCATACTAAATTAACAAGTGGAGAATGAACCCACCTCAACCGATTTAAAATCCACCATTGTAGGCTTGTTTTGGAGACCCAGAAAATCATCTCTAAATATTATCCAAATTTCTAATCCGACTTCAAATTTGAATTCTACACGAAAAATTAAGTTGGGTATGTGTACTGAGTTTTTTCTCAAATATCTTCTGAAAGCTCTCAAAACAAAATCTAAGGCTCTCTGGTGTGACTCTTCTCATTCCACTCATTTTTCTTCAATATCATCTCTTAAAATATAGTAATCTCAATTAATATTATTTCTCCAAAAATTGAAGTCCCTTAAAATTTTCAATTATAAATCATTCCCCAAAATTTCATCATTTTTTTTATGTGTGAATTATTCTCAAACATATTATGTCCCAACTATAATATGGCTAAAATTGCATATACAAATTAAATAGCAAGTTAATTACTTGCCTTAATATTCGGAGGGTCTGAGTTTAGTAAAGATATCGATACACCTCCAAGAATTTCCTTTCCAAATCTTCACTCCAACAATATTCTTGCAAAAACTCTTCAATTCTTCCCTTGGACTTTTGAAATTCTTTCTCAATTCTCTTCATTTTCTCTCCAACTCTTAGTATAACTCTCATAACCTTTGGATTTGTGAAATGAATGTTCCCTAAGCCCAAAATCTTTTTTTTTTATTATTGAAATCCGATTTTGGATTTTCATATGCCCTTAAGTAGCCCAAAAGCCACCTAAATAAGTCCCGATTAATTTAAAAAGCTCCGGAGACCTAAACCCAACCCTCGGGTACTCAAATTTGACTACTTTGATTCATTTCGGATCAACCGTTCACTTAAAATCGTCACCTGAGTCACTTAATTATATTTTCCCAGCTCAACATATTTTAATTTAATCACATATGTCTCGGTTGAGATATTATTAAATTATGTCGCGTTTACTTACTTAAGATATAATATTATTTGACATCTATTTTTTTTACTGTATCGGACTAGTAAATAGATTATCAAGTAAATATTAATTCATTTCACTTTGAATTACTATTTAATTATTTTCTCATTATTTCTTGATTTAATTGAATTATGTGTCACCCACATAATTTTAATATCCAATTATAGTAAATATATATATATATATATATATATATATATATATATATATATATATATATATATATATATATATATATATATATATATATATATATATATATATGTATGTATACTGTTTATTACAGTTTTGTACGTCATACATTTCTAATACTTTAAAAATTATACTAGCAGGTACCCTGCGTGAGCCGCAGACATTTTATAATTTTCTTAAAAAACTATTTAACTTTATGGTAATAAATATTTAGTAAAGATAATTCAAGAAATGAATATACTCATATGCAAAGAGGGGAACCATTTAACTCATATTACCCTCAAATGAATATGCAAAGATAATAATTCAAGAAATGAATATACTCATAATTCAAGAAATGAATATCCTCATATTAAAAACCTATTTAACTCATATTGCCCTCAAAAGAAAGACGTATATGATGGAAGTCATGCCAAAGAGGGGAACCATTCCACTAACCCGACAACTGTATACTCTCATATATGAATCAAATCTAGGGCACTCATATTCAGTTTGCTGGTTACTACACGAAACTCTGTTGAAATGCTGAGTCAGCATGCCACCCAAATTTTCATGCGATTGCATTATTTTTCCAAAATGGAACCCTATCCATGAGCCTGACAACAAGTCAAACTATGTTTTACATATTTTCAAACCTAATTTTCCCAAGCTCGGGTCCTGTTCAGCATTTCTTTTTGCATTTAGGTAAACCTAATGCAAGTGAAAACATAATAATAATAATAATAATAATAATAATAATAATAATAATAATAATAATAATAATAATAATAATAATAATAATAATAATCACGCTAAGACCCTTCTCTCTTTTTTCTCCTTCTTTACCAAAAGTGTCAAAAATATTTTTCCTCCTCTTTTATCAAAAAGTACCCAAAATCATTTTGTCTTCCTTTTTCCCCGAAAAAAATCAAAAATATTTTCCTCTTTTACAATAAAAGATTCTTCCCTCTCTCTCTTAAAAATAAATTCTAATCATTTTCCTTCTCAAGTCGATCGCATACCCGACCCTTGTCCTGGCTCCCTATTGGCTTCGGTCTTCTGTCCAACCGCCCTGAAGTTTCGTCCGTTCTCCCGCTACTCCTGCTACTTCCTTAGAGTCCAAAATCAACCTTCACTAACATTCCCTCGAGAATGCAGACCAAGTACCGAATGTGAAACCTCATTTGATGACGATTCTAGTCCAACTTACCGCAAATATTGACAACCATCAAATCGAGGTTGATGAGATGCAACGAAATTGGGTCCCTATCCCCGAAGAGCCCGAGGTTCTCTTCTATCGCGCTATGGGTTCTCCTGTACCTGAGCCTATTTGGGTCCTAAAAGAATATCAGCATGCTCCACGTGCCCCTCATGCCAATGGGCCGTCACCAGCCCATCGCCCTATGTCGAATCTTGCCCAGTCAGGGGCTAACCTGTCAGTACCTGATGATCTGATGAAAGAAGAGATGAACAAGGTCAAGGAGGGCCTTAAGATTTTAACCAAGAAGTTTCACCAGGTCCAAATGTTTGAAAACTAAATGGAATACACTAATATGTCTCCCTACCTTAATGTAAGGCTACCAAAAAAATTTAAGATGCCCAACATTGAGAAGTTTAGGGGTAGCGAGCCCCCAATTGTTCATCTCCAAAGTTACCACCGAGCTATGATTCTCTTAGGTGCCTTCGAGAAAATAATGTCCTAAATATTCCAACAAACATTGAAGGAAAACACTCTTCGATGGTTCGTATCCCTTGAGGAATCCAGAATTCAAAGTTGGGAGGATGTTTCCCGTGAATTCATGTTGCATTACAAATACAACTAGGAGTTGGAGTTTACACGTCAGGATTTAGAACCTCTCAAGCAAAACCCCAGAGAAATTGTCAGCAATTTCATAGTAAGGTGGAGGGAGAAAGCATCCACCATGACCAACTAACCTTCCAAAGAGGAGCAAGTTAGTATTGTGAAGAAAAAATTCTTACCCCATGTTCGAACGAAGATGGGAGGATAGTATTACCCACATTTACAAGACCTCCGAGAAGCAGGAGTGGAGATTAAATAAAGTCTTTCCAAGACAGAAGATGAGATAAAGAAAGTATTGAGATAGTTTACTCCAAGAAAATATGAGAAGCCTGTTACAATCTCGACCATCAACAACATCTCACAGCCTTCTACCTCTTGGGCACTAGAAACCCGTGCCAACCCGATCAGAAAAGAATACATCGAGCTTCATGCTCCCCTCTCCAAAGTCTACCAAGAACTTTTGAGCCAAAATCCCATCAAGCCATTGGACCCTCATCCATTACTAAACCCACTTCCCGATAATTTCAAACCCGACTCCCATTGTGATTTCCATCAAACTGTCGGCTATACCATTGATCAGTGATTCCACCTTCGAAATGTAATCCAAGGTCTGATTGACCAGGGTATTATCACCCCACCATCCAATCCTAAGCCAAACACTACTCCACAATCCACTTCCAAATCATGCAAATGCTATCTTCCTTGAAAATGATTAAGAATTTGACCCATTTACCCAGATTGTACCCGATAAATCACCCATTATACCCGTATATTCATCCAAATCCCTTAATGTTTGCTCATATTTTTTCCTACAACCTACCTGTTTTTTCGACTAGGCCCTATCGCTTCTTAAAAGAGCATACCCAATTCAGAGGGAAAGATATGGAATGGCCAGCAGTATTGAACTAGCTTCTAGAGTTAGGCATGGAATTGCCCTCAGAAATGACCATTGACTGCGAAAAGTTCAACACACTGTTCATAGAAGAACGGAAGTGGGCTCACGAGTCAGATAATTTGGCAGTGCCCATTGATGAAGTCAACTTAGACGATGCAGTTCAGATCATGACAGATAGACGGATAAGATTTGCAGTATATCTAAGTTACTTGATGCTTTGAAACTATAAGGACAATTAGTCCCTTCACTTATATATATCCTTGTTGAGTGGGAGGATCTTTATAAAGAAGTCATTGACGTTGTGGAAAACATTAACTTCTCATGGAAGAATGTCATCATTACCACCAGATGGGGAGACAAATTTAATGTTGCAGATGAAGAGACAAGCTAGGAAAAGGTTAGCCTAGTGAATAGTGTATTTAGGATGATATCATTTGAATATCTTCTAGGAGAGTTCAACAAGTGGCCAAACATCACGAGATAGATGAAGAAACATGGTTTCCATTATTCCCCTCTTCTCTGAAGCATATAACAAGATCTGGGAGGCACTACCAGAGTCCAAACCTTCAAAAAGTAACGACGAATAAAGCAAATGTTGTTGTCGAGAAACTCCCCATGTTGTAAACGACCATCGAGGAGAGTAAGATCCTCGACCAGTTGAAGAAAACTCAGGCTACCATCACTTTATGGGGACTCTTCATGTCTTACCAACTGCACCGAAATGCCTTGATTAAACTTCTTAACGGCCCACAATCCCTCCTTCCACCGCTTTGGAAGAAGTAGTTATCTTGGTCAGATCCTTAACCTCTATTAGATTTCTCTCCTTTTCTGAGGAAGAAATCCCTAAGTTTGGTCTTAATCACAACAATACTCTCAATATCTCTGTTGAGGTAATGTCGAAGATAGTCCCTCTTTCACTCATCGACAATGAGTCAGCAATCAATGTTTTCCCATCAAGAACTTTCAACTACTTAGGTTTAAAAGTAAGTGACCTTGCTCTAACTTCTGTTGCAGAGTGTGCTTATGACAATATTCGTCGAGAGGTGGCGGGATCCATAAATCTTATAATAAGGGCTCACCCTTTAAATCCCGTTATTGAGTTCTAGGTCATCGATATACCTACTTGATTCAACCTATTTCTTGGTCGACTATGGCTTCACAACATCAAGGGGTATCTTCCTTTCTCCATCATAAACTGAAGTTCTTTGCCAAGGGGCAGGTCATCAGCATCTTGGGCAACAATGATAATATTGAGAATGCAAGCACTCGTAACCCAATACTATAGGTAAAACATGTGGCAAATGACATGCTTATGTCGGTCTCCCTAGTCGAACCACTTCCACTCCCAATAAGGGATGATTTTAAAGACCGAGTATATCCATAGAACATCCCTTATAACAATGTCAACGTGATATAGATGCTCAAGAATATGAACTTCATGCTCGGACTAGGGTTGGGACGATGATAACATGGGATACTGGAACCTATAGTACTAAAGAAGGCCTTTCCTCTATGTGGATTAGGTTATTAACCATCATCATAGGAACTCAGAATGGTCCGCCAACCCCCTGTTGAAGCGAAGGTTGGAAAATGCCAAGACTGTTTTACGATATTCCTTGAACGAAAGATTAATTCAAAGAGGGTGAAGATTTTCCCTTTTATGGCTTTCTCGAACCATGGTATGATCATGTGGATAAGAAAATGAAACCAGTGATGGAGATATTCTTCCAAGATAGTTACTCATGGGCCAAAAGTTCCCAACATCATGTGCAATCGCTCATTAAAAAGACTACAACTATTACCGAGGTTTTCGAAGAAAGTGACTCCGGAGACTCATTCAATTTTTAGACACGAGGTCTAACACTCTACATGATCCACCCAGACCCTAGATCATCGGATCCATCCACCCTAATCAAGACTGCTGATGCACCCCTCTTTAACTAGAATGTTATACCAGTTCCACTTGTCGAAATGAAACCCAACCAAGGTTTATCCTATTTCTTCTTCATATTTTTTTCCTTATTCTGATCACAACATAATCGAGACCTCCTTCGATGAGGTTCTCAATGCCATTTTTTCCCGAGAATGAAATAAATAAAGATTTTAAGTATCTTGTTGTGCCTTACATTAATTGTATTGATTCTAATCAAACTTTTGATGATGATGATTTTACAAATGAAAAATTCTTACTTGATCTTAATATTGTTAATAACAAACAACATAACCGTGTTAAAATTAATGAAGATGAAACTGTTGTTATTAATATCGATTTTTGTAGCTAACTACGTGAGATTAGGATAGGGTCCACCCTTGACGAGCATGAGCACACACAACTCGAAGAACTGTTGAAGGAATTTATGGACATATTTGCATGGTCTTACGATGACATTCCAAGCATCGATCCTGATATCGCCCAACACGAGATTCCAACTCTCCTAAAATATAAGTCAATCAAACAGAAACTGCAAAAGCTTCACACCGAATGGTCACTAAAGGTTAAAGAAGAGGTGGTCAAACAGTTGAATGTAGACTTCATCCGGGTGATCGAATATCTCACATGGCTAGCCAACATTGTACCCGTACCAAAATCAGGTGGAAAGGTTCGCATGTGTGTTGAATAACGAGATTTGAATAAGGCTTATTCGAAATATGATTACCCGCAACCCATTATTGACATGATTATGGATAAAATGACTAGTGATGCTCTGAAATCATTCATTGATGGGTTTGTCGGATACAATCGGATTAAGATGCACCCTAATAATCAAGAAAAAATCACATTCATCACCCATTGGGGGATTTTTTGTTACACAGTTATTCCATTATGTCTTATAAATGTAGGGGCTACCTACCAAAAGGCTGCCACAACCATCTTGCATGATCTTATACATTAAGAACTCAAGGTCCGTGTGGATGATATGATTATCAAGTCTAAGACTTGGAAAGGTCATGTTCCCGCACTTGGTAAGTTTTTTGAACGATTACAGCGATACCATATGCGTCTTAACCCACATAAATGTGTCTTTAGCGTTACCAAATGAAAGATTTTGGGATTCATGGTTAGCGAGAAGGGGATTGAAGCAGATGGTGCCAAACTGAAAGCCATACTCGAAATGCCATCACCCCTAACGGAGAAGGAAGTTCAGGGGATTCTTAGGAAATTTAAAGTATATCAGTCGGTTCATCAACCAGTTTACTTCTATTTGTAAACCCATCTTCAAACTCCTTCGAAAGGATTCAACCAAAGTCTCGAACAAACCTTGTCAGGAAGTCTTCAATCGAATTAAGTAATATTTACCCGACCTCCGGTACTCATGCCACCGTAACTTGGTCTCCTTCTATTTTTATACTTGACCGGAACAGACACCACAGTTGGGGACTTGCTAGCTCAATAACTTGAAGAATCCCACAAAAAAGGTCCATCTACTATGCCAGTCACAAATTATCCGGGTACGAAGTCAACTAGGTTGCCTTAGAGAAAGAACAAGTTTGCCCTTGTCTAGGTCACTCAAAAGTTATGGCATCACATGCTTGCTTTTCCCATTAGACTTGTATCCCAAATGGATCCTATCAAATACCTTCTTGAGAATCCTGACACGCCTAGCCAAATGGCCCAATGGTTAATGCTGCTAACCGAGTTTGAAATTATGTATCTTATGAAGAAATCCATGAAAGGAAGATCCATTTCTAACTACCTTGCTGATTACTCCATGAAAAAACTGGCATTTGGATATCTGAATTCCTGAACGAAGATACCCTTTTCACCTATTAGTAAGATCTCTGTTGGTAAATGTTCTTTGAAGATGCTTCCAAAAAAAAGAATATGGTATTGGGCTACTCCTAATTTCCCCTAATGACTCTCATACTCCCATTGCCATCAAGCTAGATTTTCCCTACACCAACAACATGAAAGAATACTAGGCATGAACCATAGGTCTCAAAGTCTCTCTAAAGAAAGGAATCCAGTGCTTAGATATCAACGGGGATTTTTCCCTCATCATAGGCCAGCTCCTTAAAATATGGAAAGTCAAAGATGAATTTTTTTTACCCTTCTACACCCACATTGAAGAGCTGGACTCCCAGTTCGAAGATATCACCTTCCAATACTTGCCCCGAGAAAAGAAAAGATTGGCCAAAGCCCTTGCTACTTTCACGTCCATAGTCGACATGCTCGAGGGAATAATGATGGCCCCTACCAACTACTTCCACATTGAGCTGATCACAAAAGACGACTCTAATATAACTTTGGTGCCACCTCAAGAACGATATGTACTCCTAAAATTCCAACTAGAAAGACCGAGAAACTCTCCTCAAACTGGCTACCTAGTGTATTGTCTGTAATAAACAACTCTTTAAGAGAAACTTCACTGTAACCCACTTATACTATATCACAGGGGTTGACATTGAAAAGATGATGCAGAAGATCCACGGTAGGGAATGCTGACCCCACAGGAATGGTGATATGCTTGCCAGGAAGATTATTCAACAGGGTTACTATGGGATTAACATAGTTCAACACTGCAAAGCCTATGTCCGGAGATGCCTTAAATGCCAATAATTTTCTAATCTCGAACACTTGTCCTCACAAAGAATTATATAACATGACCTCTCCTTGGACATTCTCCACATGGGGAATTGATATCATGAGTAAGGTTACACTAAAAGCCTCCAATGGGCATCCTGGTTGCCATTGATTAATTTACCAAATAGGTAGAAGTCGAGTTATACGCAGTGCTGAATGCTAAAAAAGTGGCCAAATTCATTCAAAGGAATAATATTTATTGATATGCAGTCCTTCACGAGCTAGTATCAGATAACGGGTTATATTTAGAGGCAGAAGTCATGAAATTGGTCGACGAGTATGGGATCCAGAGACACAAATATTCTCCATACTGACCAAAAACCAAAGCTACAGTTAAAACGCCAATGAAAACCTCAAAGCAATCATCAGCAAGATGATCGAGAGTTATCGAGATTGGGATAATTGGATCCCTTATGCCCTCTGGGGCCACCGCACTTTAGTCTAATCATCTACTGGGGCTACCCTTACTCTCTGGTATATAACATGGAAGCAGTCCTACCAGTTAAACTAGAAACACATTCGCTATGCATCATGCTTGAAAGCAAGGTCAACAAAGAAGACTCGCATCAGAGCTATCTTAATGAGTTGTCACTCTTAGATGAAAGGAAATTAAAGTCTCTATATCATATAACATGGTACCATCTCTGGATAGCGTGATCTTCAATAGAAGAGCTAAGGACCTTGGTCTTCGAGAAGGGATTTAGCCCTCAAAGAAATTATAGAACCCGTCTGGGACCAAAGGGAAATTCAAGCCAAATTAGAATGACACCTACATCGTGAAGAAGATCCTGTCCAGTGGCGCCGCTATGTTCACTGACCTTGACGGAGAAGATATGGCCCGTCCATTCAACCTGGACCGTCTCAAGAAATTTTACCCATAGTTCAAAATCTCAACACATTACGACTCCTCTCATCCCCCTTCTATTCTAAAAAAAAGCTATATCTCTCTACTCAGAACTACATGGAGCCTGATCCTCTAAAAAACCATTTTCTTTCAAAATGAAAATTTCAAAATCGCCAGAGGTACTTAGGCAGCTCATATGCTTTACATGGCCTCGGTCCCCTTCTTTTTCACAAAATGCTATTCTTTTCTTATCCCCGAGAACGACAGTTCAATTTATGATTTATATAAACAAAAGGATTGTTTATATCTTAGCGATTGGTATAGATAATTAAAATGTAAAACTCATCAAGAGTCACAAAATATAATTAAAATCCTTTATTATTCCATTATAGGAAATATTCAACATGATTACAAGAAATATCATTGTAGGGAGTCAAATAAATACCCCCGCCAAGCTGACTATATTAAATAAAATCAAGCTAAACTACTTCTAAACAAACCAACCAAACTTTTCCAAATTTATTCCCACAACAAAAAATTACCCAAACACATCTCCACCACAAAAAGCTTCACAAATAATCACCATCTTCACAAAAGGACCCTACCTGTAGCTACCAGAAGATCCAGACCCATCATCATCTACATCTTGAGGCCCCAAAACTTCTCCTACATGTATAGTATGCAGAAGGGATTTTATGGAATGGTAAGCCCATATTAGCTTAGAGGAAACCACTATGCCCCGCTATGTAGTGTGAAACATGGTAAACCATCTCTGCCCGGCATCCTCGACCAATATCTTTTCCACTTTCCTCTTCCACAACCATTTCACATTGTCTCCAAAAACATAACAAACCCTGCCAAGAGATTGGGAAGGACAGGTTGACTGACGATGACTTTCCCACAGTGAGCCCAAATGCATGCGGACGTCTTAAGTCAAATCATCTATAAAAAAAAATCCAGGGTACACAAGAAGGCACAATTTTCTCCCATCTGACTTGATGAAGGATCCTCCAAGTGAAATAAAAGGAGGTCTTTCAAAGGCCAATAAAGTGAACATACCGGTATTCCCACCACTAGGGCACTCACTAGTCAAATCGAGCTCCTTGATCCACAAACCAGTTTAGCCAGTTCTCTATGGTCGACCAAAGCAGATGCAATAGCGAGTGAAGTAATTCAGTACAACTTCTAAGGGATATTCAGGGGACAACCAAATAGAATCTCTCAGACTACCACATGAATAACATGACCGGGCTACCTCTAAGAAAATTAGAATGACCTTCTCGCTAATTATCTAGACTATTTAGGGTCTCTGCCAGTATCACCACCAGAAGATTGTGATGATTTGACATCCACGCACTAATAGAAGCCAATTGAGGGTCCACTAACAAATCTCGAGTCACCAACAGTAGCTTCAAAGTTAAGCCAAGCGCAACAGCACCAACATTGCCCACATCATTAACATCCCATAGACGTAAGGAGTACAGTACAAATGGTAGGGAGATAATTCCTCCGGTAACCAATGGTGAGCCGTCGAAGGAGAGAAGTGGAGAAGTTATGATATTATCTCTCGAGGAGATTAAGAGAATTCAGGCTTGGCCATCGCTGCACTGGGATTTATACCTAACATAGAAAAAACTCCTCGTAGGTTGAGTAGAATTTATCCAAGCTAAAATGAAAAACATGATCCTTGGGGTACCAGAATTGTGTTGCCACCATCAGCATGTTCCAGTTAATGTGATGATTGCACCACAAGGAGACCGAACACAGGTTAAAGGCATCATAGTCTACATTGTACAGACACATAGCCTCTAAATTCTTGAGATAAGAGGCAAATTCTATACTTATGGGAAGGACCATTTTGGAAATAACAAGACACGGATAATTAATAAGCTAGATAAAGGAAATGTGAATGGGTGAAGAAACCTCCCCATCTTACCCCCGTTAATACTTAAAAAATTATGCTAAAAACAAAGAACCTTCAAAATCCAAATGGTAGACTATCCCATTGAGTACAAATAGCTGAAAAAGTAGAATAAAAGCCTTGGGTGATTTGACAAGACTGACCTGTCAATAGGAAGGACAAGGCGCATGCCGACCGTCATCCCCCTATTTTTAGAAAATTTCATCTTTCCTTTGTTATCAAAATAAAAAAACTCATTAAAATAATCCTTATTTCAAAGAAATTCAAGAATTTCCTTCCTATATTGCTACCTTAAAATAAATTTTCTCTTGAGTATTTCTAATCCTTTTTATGATATCAGCAACAAAGTAAAAAGTGCACATAGAATAAGTCATTTAAAGGAAAGATAAATAAATAAAAATCCCATTCATTTCATATATATATTGCTATCATTACATCTTTTGTAGAAAAAGAAGAGGAAAAACAACGAGACTCAACTCGAAATCCTAAACTCTCTCTCTCTCTGTCTCTCTCCTACACATCTCTAAATCTCGTCATCCCCCTGGAGCAAAAACTAAGACCAACAATGTTAGTCTATAAAAATAGAATGAAACCCTTTGTTAGAATTCCAAGAAGCAAAAAAATGCCAAAAGAGAAAAAAGAATTCCAAAAGTCATGTGGTATTTACATAGCCATTAGTGTTCATGACCCTAGATTAGCGGTGGTGTGAAGGCTGACACAGAAGAATTTGATCATCGACATCAGGCTCGAAAAAATCAAAAGTGTTCCCATTGCCCAACGCTAAGGGCACCCTAACCCGCCACTCCAGATTCACCCAATTGCCAACACCTAGCCACGCCATGTGGGTCTCGCTACTTGAGAAGTCCTCCAGTGTTTAGTCTCGAATGAAGAGAGGATGCAAGAATAAATTGCATAAGAGAGAAGCAGAAGAAAGCAAAGCTAGAAGTTGTGAAAAATGAAGAGATTTCCCCCTTTTTTTATAGGAGGCTCAGGGGCATAACGATCAACAGTCCCCACTGATTGGCACTGTTCGCTGCCCTTCCCAAAGTAGTCCAAAACACCGTGAAACTACCGGTTGGAAACCGCATGAAATTTCGTACGACAAATCCCAAAAAATTCCAAATAAATATTGGAACATTTATTCTTCAGTAAAACCATTTATCAAGCTCCCATATCCCCAGCCGGATAAATACCACATTTTATCCCCATCTTAAAACTTAAATATCAGTGCGCTTGCAAAGCCCGCTACAACTCCCCAGTAGAATATAAAAAAACTTCATCCTCAGTAAAAACCAAATGCTTTCTTTGCAGAGCTACCCGTTTCCTAGAAAAAATTCTCGAATAAAATATTTTCCCAGAAAAATTCTGATTTCCCCCAAGCAGAGCTAGAAGAACCAACTGAACATCTCTTTCCCCAGAAGAAACCCAAAACCTCAAGTGGAATTTCCAGACTAAGATTTCCAGCTTTGCTCAAAGGACATAATGCGTAAAAAGATATCTCCTCCCCAGTAAGTCTACCAAAAAGGAAAATTTAAAATTCCACAGGAAAGTTATTCTCTACGCCTCCACTTAAGGCCCTAATAATTGAACTTTATCCTACAAATTATCCAGTCTCTATTTTAGGTCCTCATAATTGACTTCGACCCTCAGAATAGGTCGCTCTCACTTTAGGTCCTCAGAATTAACCTTGACCCTCAAGAGTGGTCACTCCAGCTTAAGGTTCTTAAAATTGACATCAACCCTCAAAATTGGCCCTTCTCTACTTAAGGTCCTTAGAATTAACCTCGAGCCACAAAATTGGTTGCTCCTCTTAAGGTCCTCAAAATTGACCTTGACCCTCAAAATTGTTCTCTCCTACTTAAGGTCCTCAGAATTGACCTTAACCTTAGAATTGGTCTCTCCTTCTTATGGTCCTCAAGATTGACCTCGACCCACATAATTGGTCATCTCAACTTAAGGTCTTCAAAATTAACATCGAACCTGAGAATTGGTCGCTCCTCTTAAGGTGCTCAAAATTGACCTCGACCCTCAGAATTGGTCACTCCAACTTAAGGTCCTCAGAATTGACCTTGACCCTCATAATTGGTCTCTCTTCACTTAAGGTCCTCAAAATTGACCATGACCCTCAAAATTGGTCACTCCCGACTTAAGGTCCTTAGAATTGACCTCGATCCTCAGAATATGTTGCTCTTCCTAAGGTCATCAAAATTGGCCTCAACCCTAACAATTGGTCACCCCTACTTAAGGTCTTCGAAATTAACTTCGACCCTTAGAATTGGTCAGTGTTATTTAGGTCCTCAGAATGGCCTCGACCCTCAGAATTGGTCGCTCCTACTTAAGTTCCTCAGAATTAACCTCAACCCTCGGAACTCTCTCTACTTAAGTTCCTCAGAATTGACCTTGACACTTATTATTCGTCGTTCCCAACTTAAGGTCCTCATAATTTACCTCGACCCTCATCATTGGTCACCACAACCTTAGGTCCTCAGAATTGACCTCAAATCTCAGAATCTGCTATCCCTAGCATTACCTTAGGTTATCATAATTGACCTCAACCCTCTGAATAGGTCATCCTCGTCCCTTTAGGTTTGTAGAATTTACCTCCTTTCCCAAAACTTCATGTGGTGTCTATTCAACGCTTTCACTTATTCCAAGCTCACCCATCGAGGGGATCTATAGACACCACATTCTATGTTCCCTTAAGTCTCTCCTTAATTCCTTAGTAACTCCCCATTCACTACGAACCCTAGATAATACTCCGAGTACCAATTTAGAGGGCATCGGGTGCCCTCGAGCCCCGTTTTACTCCGGTAAACATCATCGTCAGAGCAAAAGATCAACGAATCTTCTAAAGTCTCTGAATAACCTTTCCAAAGGTCCACCTCATGCACAAATCGGCATAATGGTTTAGATGAATGAACCATTTTACTATCGAAAACTAATCTGAAGGCTACGGGCGCTCTCGGGCCCCAATTTGATCCCAATCAATTCCATTGTCAAAGAAAGAGCTCAATGGATATTCAAAGGGAACTAAAACCCCTTTCCAGAAATTTACCCCATGCGCTAAATGGCATAACTATTCAAATGAACGATTTTTTTCCCCTGAAATCTAATTCGAAGGCCCACGGGCGCTCCCGGGCTCCATTTTACCAAAGTCGACTCTTCAGCTCGAACAATACTGAATGAATCTTCAAAGGGAACTGAATAACCTTTCCAATGGTCCGCCCTACTTCCGAATCATCCTTACAGTATAGATAAACAATCCATTTTACTTTGAAAGGTCACCGAGTGCTTCCGATCCCCGTTTGACAAAAGAAAACTCTCCAAACAGAGAAAATCTCTTTGGAACATCGAATTACATTCCATAAAACTTCCAACGGTCCACCCCATGCATAATTTAGACTTACGATTTGGACGAATGATCCATCGTCGCTCGACGTTCTACTGTCCAAAGGACCAATGGGTGCTTTTGAGCCCCATTTGACCCAAAGTCAACTCTCAAATTCGGGAGCGACCTAAAGGACTCCTAAAGGTTTATGAATTACCTTTCTTACAGTATACCACATGCATGATTTGGAATTACAGATTACATTTTATGACCAATTTTCCAGAAAATTTTCACGAGACTACCAATGATAGGTCCATTTTCCTGCCTATCGACAGTGTGCCTTGGGCTACCTATCGATTGGTAGGGAAAGTACAACGCCGATCGACAGTCCCCCTACCCTATATAAGGAGATCATGTACTCACTTCGAAGGGAACCCCATATCTATCAATTTTAGTGATCTCAACAACATTCTTCTACAATCAGTGAAGTTTTCATGTGTGAAATTCCTCTCCACCTTTCATTCAAATCACTCTCATACCCAATTTAGTAAAAAATCTCCTTCTCTCTCATCCAACATTCATCCCAACATGCAAGGAAGCTCATCAAGGATCAAGTCCAAGCTTCAAGTCTCCAAAGAAGGTCTAAACGTCCTGCTTACCGGTTAAATTTCTTTATTTTCGCATTAGTTCTTAATTTAGATTTTACTTTAGATCATACACATTTATACCTCATCCTTTATTATGTATATTGTACACAATTTATTTTCTATAATAACCTAAAACAAACAATAAAAGGGTTACACCTATAAATTTTGACGGTATTCTTCATCACATTTTCTCAAAACTAAAAATATCTTTTCTACACACAGACATATACTAAACTCCCATTTGAATCTCTGGGATAAACCCCAACCTTGTTCCATATGTTAACTACGTGGACTTTGATGACTTATAGACTATGTAGGCGTCTTGGGATAAAACTCGAAACTCCAATCGTATTTTCAAATTTTTATCTTTTTCTTATATTATCCGTATATTATTCGTATATATCATGCACGTGATTTATACTCGCGTCTTATCTAACATATATTATTGTTTTCGTATAACAATCAATATCTCGATAAGCGCACATATCCCATTTTCTAAATATTATTTTGGGAACATTCATAGGGATGACCTCACTCCATTTCCATAATACGAGTTGAATGATTTCAATCTCCAGTTATATATACACGCACACACACTTCACGGAGAAATTAAGAAAAATAGTAACATAAGCCCATGAGAGACCGAAAGGGTGGGATAAGCGGCTAACACTTTCCCATTTCATAACTTACCCCTTAAACCTCTGAACTATTTGTTTCAGAAGCATCAGTTTATCTTTGATGCCACTCTCTCGAGGCGACAACATATTCTTTTTCTTGTTTTGTGCAAAATAAGTTGGTGACTCTATCTATTTACATCACCCCAAAACCAACGACGACAGAAGCACCTCAAGATATAGCGAGGTGAGTGGGACCTTTATCTCTCCCTCTTTATCCTCATCCCGAAAGAACCCGAGGAGAAAAGAATAGGGGGAAGATTCTCGGGATGGACACACTACACATATTAAAATAACCATTGAAATTCAATATAACATTACACTAATCACAATCAAGTGTATTGCACAATTAAATAGTCTTAGATTTTAAGAATAAAATAAATCATTTAAGTAACAGAAGCCTAGATATAATTCCTTCGAGGATCACTTACGCGTACTAAGTACAGTCTTAGGTCACCCCAAACCTAAGACCTAATCAAGGAAAATGATAAATAACATCTACCAATCAATTATATAACCTACCATACCAAAGGTTATATAAAAGAAATCTCCTCGTAATCCATCCTGGACACGAGTACCTAGATGTATAACCCAGGGGTAAAAAATTGACTAAGTCATCTCATGTACTCATCGAGGTACCGTAGAAATATGAGTCATACGTGCCCCTTTTAAATGGAATCCCCGTAGTACGATCGCCACCAATACTCACGCATGGTATGCATCACATAAAGAACACAACAATTTATAACCATGTTAACCATGGAATTTGAGTGCCGAACTAAATTCATCCATTTTAATTTCATTTAAAAGGGATTATGGAATCCATTCATTATGATACATTTCAGTTATCCAATACATACTAATAACAAGATAATATGCACCAATTTAGGCCAGGGGTCATTCCAAAATAATTCCTAATTACCAATCCGCAAATATAGAAAATAAGAAGTAATTGCCAAATAACGTAAGACACTGGTTAATCGTGAGGGAAGGTCCAGTCGCTCTCGTGCTTTAGTGTTTGAAGTTTTCCCCCCTTAAGAGATTTGTCTTTTCCAACACAACAAAATCCAATTCGATACTCCATTAAAGATCGAAAAATCTTCATATATGATCCATATAACATATACACAATTTATTTACATGTAAAACTTAATTGGAACCCAAATATATAATCAAAATCCTAATAAGAGTTCAAGAACCCCATTAAAACCTATTTTCTCTTTCAAGAACCCTACATTTCGATTCACAACAAATTTATTTTAGCTCTCTACATATTATACAATAGATCCTAGGGTTTTGAATGGATAATAATAATAACAACAATAATAATAATAATAATAGTAGTAGTAGTAATAATAATAATAATAATAATAATAATAATAATAATAATAATAATAATAATAATAATAATAATAATAATAATAATAATAATAATAATAATAATAATAATAATAATAATTCAGAACCTATTTAAAATCCAATCAAAACATAATAATTATTGGGAAGATTCAATCAAAATGATGTTGAATCAATCTTAATTTCATCTTAATTGTGTTAATTACAAAACTACTTGATTTAAATCTTCGAAATCAGATTTTAATTACTTATTTAGTGTTTTGATTGACATAAATTACAACAAATTCAATTATACAAGAATTCAAATCAAACTTGCCTCCAATTGTGTAGAAGTAGGGCTCAATTCTTCAAAATCTTCTCTCTTCCTTTAATCCTTCTTATGTCCAAGCTATTAGATCCCCAAGTTGTGTTTTGTGTTGAAATGAGCTTCCTAATTATTCAGTACTAACTATTTAAAACCAACTTAGTCTTGAGGCTTAATTTAGGATCTTAATTAGATAATCCCAAATGCCTCACTTTAAATAGTCTTAACCCTCATAATCCATGATCCTCATAACCAATCATAGAAAATAACACATATCCTATTATTAGCCCCATTAGTCATATTTTTTCTAAATCATAATTAAGATATTTATTAATGTATTTACTGGATATAAATTCCAAATTTTATTTATATGCATATAAGTGAGTTGTGACATTACATGTCACTCAAAAACATGCAATATTTTATTATATAGTGAAAATACGGGTCATTGCATGGAGTCAAGGGAAATTTGGAAGCTTGTATTAAGTGGTCATTATCAACTGTTAATTAAAATATGTCTCTAACCCATTGATTGTGGTTGTTATATTATTAAGTTAGTCTTTGCATAAATTCAGCTTGAAAAATTCTTACTTGATCTTAATAATGTTAATAACAAACAACATAACCGCATTCAAATTAATGAAGATGAAACGGTTGTTTTTAATATCGATTTTTGTAGCCAACTACGTGAGATTAGGATAGGGTCCACTCTTGACGAGCATGAGCACACGCAAATCAAAGAACTGTTGAAGGAATTTATGGACATATTTGCATGGTCGTACGATGACATTCTCGGCATCGATCCTGAGATCGCCCAACACGAGATTCCAACTCTCCCAAAATGTAATTCGATCAAATAGAAATTGCAAAAGCTTCACACTGAATGGTCACTAAAGGTTAAAGAAGAGGTGGTCAAACAGTTGAATATAGGCTTCATCCGGGTGATCGAATATCTCACATGGCTAGCCAACATTGTACCCGTACCAAAATCAGGTGGAAAGGTTCGCATGTGTGTTGAATAACGAGATTTGAATAAGGCTTATTCGAAATATGATTACCCGCAACCCATTATTGACATGATTATGAATAACATGACTAGTGATGCTCTGAAATCATTCATTGATGGGTTTGTCGGATACAATCAGATCAAGATGCACCCTGATCATCAAGAAAAAATTGCATTCATCACCCCTTGGGGGAATTTTTGTTACACAATTATTCCATTATGTTTTATAAATGTAGGTTCTACCTACCAAAAGGATGCCACAACCATCTTGCATGATCTTATACATTAAGAACTCAAGGTCTAAGTGGAATATATGATTATCAAGTTTAAGACTTGGAAAGGTCATGTTCCCTCTCTCGGTAAGTTTTTTGAATGATTGCGATGATACCATATGCGTCTTAACCCACATAAATGTGTCTTTAGCGTTGCCAAATGAAAGATTTTGGGATTCATGGTTAGCGAGAAGGGGACTGAAGCAGATGCTGCCAAACTCAAAGCCATACTCGAAATGCCATCACCCCTAACGGAGAAGGAAGTTCAAGGGATTCTTAGGAAATTTATAGTATATCATTCAGTTCATCATCCAGTTTACTTCTATTTGTAAACCCATCTTCAAACTCCTTCGAAAGGATTCAACCATAGTCTCGAACGAAGCTTGTCAGGAAGTCTTCGACCGAATCAAGTAATATTTACCTGACCTCTAGTACTCATGCCACCGCAACCTGGTCTCCTTCAATTTCTATACTTGACTGGAACAGACACCGCGATTGGGGCCTTGATAGATAACTAACTTGAAGAATCCCACAAAGAAAGGGCCAGCTACTATGCTAGTCACAAATTAGCCAGGTACGAGGTCAACTAGGCTGCCTTAAAGAAAGAACAGATTTGCCCTTGTCTAGGGCACTTAAAAGTTATGGCATCACATGCTTTATTTTCCCATTAGAATTGTATTCCAAATGGATCCTATTAAATACCTGCTCGAGAAACTTGACATGCCTAGCCAAATGGCCAAATGGCCCAATGGTTAATGCTGCTAGCCGAGTTCGACATTATGTATCTTATAAATAAATCCATGAAAGGAAGATCCATTTCTGACTACCTTGCTGATTACTCCATGAAAAAGCTGACGTTTGTATATCTGAATTCTCGAACGAAGACATCCTTTTCACCTATTAGGAAGATCTCTGGTGGTAAATGTTCTTTGAAGATGCTTCTCACAAAAAGAATATGGTATTGGGCTACTCATAATTTCTACTGATAACTCTCATACTCCCTTTGCCATTAAGGTAGATTTTCCCTACACCAATAATATGAAAGAATACGAGGCATGAACCATAGGCCTCAAAGTCGCTCTAAAGAAAAGAATCAAGTGCCTAGATATCTACCGGGATTTTTCCCTCATCATAGGCCAGCTCCTTAAAAGATGGAAAGTCAAAGATGAAAAACTTTTACCCTTCTACACCCACATTGAAGAGCTGGACTCCCAGTTCAAAGATATCACCTTCCAATACTTGCACCGAGAAAGGAAAAGATTTGACGAATCCCTTTCCACTTTTGCATCCCTGGTCAACATGCTCGAGGGAATAACGATGATCCATTTCTTAGTCCAAAAGCAAGTTAAACCTACCAACTGCTTCAACATTGAGCTCATCACAAAAGATGACTCTAATATGACTTCGGTGCCACCTCAAGCACGATATGTACTCCTAAAATTACAACTAGAAAGACCGACAAACCCTCCTCAAACTGGCTACCTAGTGTATTATCTGTAATAAACAACTGTTTAAGAGAAACTTCACTGTAACCCACTTATACTGCATCGCAGGGGTTGACATTGAAAAGATGATGCAGAAGATCCACAACAGGGAATGCTGACCCCACATGAATAGTGATATTCTTGCCAAGAAGATTGTTCGACAGGGTTACTATGGGACTAACATAGTTCAACATTGCAATGCCTATGTCCGGAGATGACTTAAATGCTAATAATTTTCTAATCTCCAATACTTTCCCTCACAAGAATTATATAACATGACCTCTCCTTAGCCATTCTTCACATGGGGAATTGATATTATGAGTAAGGTTACACCAAAAGCCTCCAATGGGCAGAGTTCATCCAGGTTGCCATTGATTAATTCACCAAATTGGTCGAAGATGAGTTATACGCAGTGCTGAATGCTAAAAAAGTGGCCAAATTCATTCGAAGGAATATTGTTTATCGATATGCAATCCTTCAAGATCTAGTATCAGATAACGTGTTATATTTAGAGGCAGAAGTTATGGAATTAGTCGAAGAGTATGGGATCCAGAGACACAAATATTCTCCCTACTGACCAAAAACCAAAGCTGCAGTTAAAACGCCAATAAAAACCTCAAAGTAATTATCAGTAAGATGATCGAGAGTTGTCGAGATTGGGACAATCAGATCCCTTATGCCATCTGGGGCCACCGCAATTCAGTCTAATCATCTACTGGGGCTACCCTTACTCTCTGGTACAAAACATGGAAGAAGTCCTACCCGTTAAACTAGAAACACATTCGCTATGCATCATGCTTTAAAGCAAGGCCAACAAAGAAGACTCGCATTAGAGTTGTCTTAATGAGTTATCACTCTTAGATGAAAGGAAATTAAAGTCTCTATATCATATACAGTGGTATCATCTATGGATAGCGTGATCTTTCAATAGAAGAGCTAAGGATCATGGTCTTCGAGAAGGTATTTAGACCTCAAAGAAATTATAGAAACCATCTCGGACCCCAAAGGGAAATTCAAGACAAATTAGAATGACCCCTACATCGTGAAGAAGATCCTATCTAGTGGCAGCACTATTTTCACTGACCTTAACGGAGAAGATATGACCCGTCCATTCAACCTGGACCGTCTCAAGAAATTCTACCCCTAGTTCAAAATCTCAACACATTACGACTCCTCTCATCCCCCTTCTATTCTAAAAAAAAGCTATATCTCTCTACTCAGAACTACATAGAGCCTGATCCTCTAAAAAATCTTTTACTTTCAAAATGAAAATTTCAAAATCCCCAGAGGTACGTAGGCAACTCATACGCTTTACATGGCCTCGATCCCCTTCTTTTTCATAAAATGCTATTATTTTCTTATCCCCGAGAACGAAAATTCATTTTATCATTTATATAAACAAAAGGATTGTTTATGTCTTAGCGATTGGTATAGATAATTAAAATGTAAAACTCATCAAGAGGCACAAAAATATAATTAAAATCCTTTGTTATTCCATTATTGGAAATATTCAACACGATTACAAGAAATATCATTGTAGGGAGTCAAATAAATACCCCCGCCAAGTTGAATATATTTAAAAAAATCAAGCTAAACTACTTCTAAACAAACCAACCAAACTTTCCCAGATTGATTCCCACAACAAAAAATTACCCAAACACATCTCCAGCACAAAAAGCTTCACAAATAATTACCATCTTCACAAAACGACCCTACCCATAGTTTCCAGAAGATCCAGCCCCATCATCATCTACATCTTGAGGCCCTAAACTTCTCCTACATGGATAGTATGCCGAAGGCGCTGTATGGAACGATAAGCCCATATTAGCTTAGAGGAAACCACTATGCCCCGCTCTGTAGTGTGAAACATGGTAAACCATCTCTACCCGGTATCCTTGGCCAACATCTTATCCAATTTCCTCTTCCACAACCATTTCATATTGTCTCTAAAAACATGCCAAACCCTGCCAAGAGATTGGGAAGGACATGTTAACTAACGAAGACTTTCCCATAGAGAGCCCAAATGCATGCGGATGACTTAAGTCAAATCATCTTCCGAAAAAAATCTAGTGTACACAAGAAGGCACACTTTTCTCCCATCTGACTTGATAATGGAGCCGCCAGGTGAAATAGAAGGAGGTCTGTCGAAGGACAATAAGCTAAACATACCGGTATTCCCACCACTAGGGCATTGACTAGTCAAATCGAGCTCCATGATCCACAAACCAGTTTATCCAGTTCTATATGGTCGGACCAAAGAAGATGAAATATCGAGTGAAGTAATTCGGTACAACTACTATGGGATATTCAGGGGACTACCAAATAGAATCTCTCAGACAACCACATGAATAACATAATCGGGCTACCTCTAAGAAAATTAGAACAACCTTCTCGCCAATCATCTAGACCGTTTAGGGTCTCTGCTAGTATCACAACCACAAGATTGTGATGATTTGACATCCATGCAGTAATAGAAGCCAATTGAGGGTCCACCAACAAATCCCGAGTCACCAACATTAGCTTCAAAGTAAAGCCAAGGGCAACAACTCCACCATGGCCCGCATCATTAACATCCCATAGACGCAAGGAGTACAGTACAAATGGTAAGGAGATAATTCCTCTGGTAACCAATGGTGAGCCATCGAAAGAGAGAAGTGGAGAAGTTATGATAATATCTCTCGAGGAGATCAAAAGAATTCAGGCTTGGTCGCCGCTGCACTGGGATTTATACATAACATAGAAAAAACTCCTCGTAGGTCGATTAGACCTTGTCCAAGATAAAATGAAAAACATAATCCATGGGGTACCACAATTGTGTTGCCACCATCAACATGTTTCAGTTAATGGTATGATTGCACCACAAGGAGACCGAACACAGGTTAAAGGCATCATAGTCTACATTGTACGGACACATAGCCTCTAAAATCTTGAGATAAGAGGCAAATTCTATACTTATGGGAAGGACCATTTTGGAAATAACAAGACACAGACAATAAATAAGCTAGAGAAAGGAAATGTGAATGGGTGAAGAAACCTCCACATCCCACCCCCGTTAAGACTTAAAAAATTGTGCTAAAAATAAAGAACCTTCAAAATCCAAAGGGTACACTATCCCATTGAGTACAAATAGCTGAAAAAGTATAATAAAAGCTTTGGGGTGATTTGACAGGACTTGCCTGTCAATAGGCAGGACAAGGGGCATGCCGACCGGCATCCCCCTATTTTTAAAAAATTTCATCTTTCCTTTTTTGTCAAAATAAAAAAACTCATTAAAATAATCCGTATTTCAAAGAAATTCAAGAATTTCCTTCCTATATTCCTGCCTTAAAATAAATTTGATCTTGAGTATTTCAAATCCTTTTTATGATATCAACAGCAAAGTAAAAAGTGTACACAGAATAAGTCATTTAAAGCAAAGATAAATGAATAAAAATCCCATTCATTTCATATATATATTGCTATCATTACATCTTTTGTAGAAAAAGAAGAGGAAAAACAACGGGACTCAACTCGAAATCCCAAACTCTCTCTCTCTCCCTCTCTCTCTCTCTCTCTCTCTCTCTCTCATCTCTAAATCTCGTCTTCCCCCGGGAGCAAAAACTCAGAGCAACAATGTTAGTATATAAAAATAGAATGAAACCCTTTGTTAGAATTCAAAGAAATAAAAAAATGCCAAAAAAGAAAAAAGAATTCAAAAAGTCATGTGGTACTTACGTAGCCATTAGTGTTCATGATCCTAGATTAGCGGTGGTGTGAAGGCTCACACAGAAGAATTTGATCATCAACATCAGGCTCGAAAAAATCAAAATCATTCGCGTTGCCCAACGCTAAGGGCACCCTAACCCTCCACTCCAGATTCGCCCAATTGCCAACACCTAGCCACGCCATGTGGGTCTCGCTAGTTGAGAAGTCCTCCAGTTTTTAGTCTCGAATGAAGAGAGGATGCAAGAATAAATTGCATAAGAGAAAAGCAAAAGAAAGAAAAGCTAGAAGCTGTGAAAAATGAAGAGATTCACCCCTTTTTTATAGGAGGCTCAGGGGCATAACGATCGACAGTCCCCCACTGATCGGCACTGTTCACTGCCCTTCCCAAAGCAGTCCAAAACACCGTGAAACTATCGGTTGGAAACCCCATGAAATTTTGTACAATAAATCCCAAAAAATGCAAAAAAAATCCAAATAAATATTGGAACATTTATTCATCAATAAAACCATTTATCAAGCTCCAAAATCCCCAGCCGAATAAATACCACATTTTATCCCCATCTTAAAACTTAAATATCAGCGTGCTTGCAAAGGGCACTACAACTCCCTAGTAGAATATGAAAAACCTTCATCCTCAGTAAAAACCAAATGCTTTCTTTACAGAGCTAACCGTTTTCTAGAAAAAATTCCCGAATAAAAGATTTTCCAAGAAAAATTCTAATTTCCCCCAAGCAGAGCTAGAAGACCCAACTAGACACCTCTTTCCACAGCAGAAGACCAAAACCTCAAGTGGAATTTCCAAACTAAGATTTATAGATTTTCTCAAAGGACATAATGCGTAAAAAGATATCTCTTCTCCAGTAAAGTCTACCAAAAAGGAAAATTTAAAATTTTGCAGGAAAGTTATTCTCTACGCCTCCACTTAAGGCCCTCATAATTGAACTCTATTCTACGAATGAGTCAGTCTCTATTTAAGGTCCTCATAATTGACTTCGACCATCAGAATTGGTCGCTCCCACTTTAGGTCCTCAGAATTAACCTTGGCCCTCAGGAGTGGTCACTCCAACTTAAGGTTCTAAAAATTGACCTCGACCCTCAAAATTGGCCGTTCTCTACTTAAGGTCCTCAGAATTAACCTCGAGCCTCAAAATTGGTCGCTCCTCTTAAGGTCTTCAAAATTGACCTTGACCCTCAAATTGGTCTTTCCTACTTAAGGTCCTCAGAATTGACCTTGACCCTTAGAATTGGTCTCTCCTACTTAAGGTCCTCAAAATTGACCTCGACCCACAGAATTGGTCATCTCAACTTAAGGTCCTCAAAATTGACCTCGGACCTGAGAATTGGTCGCTCCTCTTAAGGTCCTCAGAATTGACCTCGACCCTCAAAATTGGTCACTCCAACTTAAGGTCCTCAGAATTGACCTTGACCCTCATAATTGGTCGCTCTTTACTTAAGTTCCTCAAAATTGACCATGACCCTCAAAATTTGTCGCTCCCGACTTAAGGTCCTTAGAATTAACCTCGATCCTCAGAATTTGTCTCTCTTCTTAAGGTCATTAAAATTGGACTCAACCTTAATAATTGGTCACCCCTACTTAAGGTCCTCAAAATTGACTTCGAACCTTAGAATTGGTCGGTGTTATTTAAGGTCCTCATAATGGCCTCGACCCTTAGAATTGGTCGCTCCTACTTAAGTTCCTTAGAATTAACCTCAACCCTCAGAACACTCTCTACTTAAGGTCCTCATAATTGACCTTGACACTTATTATTGGTCATTACCAACTTAAGGTCTTCATAATTGACCCTGACCCTCATCATTGGTCACCACAACCATAGGTCCTCAGAATTGACCTCAAATGTCAGAATCTTCTATCCCTAGCATTACGTTAGGTTCTCATAATTGACCTCAACCCTCTGAATCGGTCATCCTCGTCCCTTTAGGTCTGTAGAATTTACCTCCTTTCCTAAAACATCATGTGGTGTCTATTCAATGCTTTCACTTATTCCAAGCTCACTAATCGAGGGGATCTATAGAGACCACATTCTATGTTACCTTAAGTCTCTCCTTAGGTCCTTAGTAACTCCCCATTCATTACAAACCCTAGGTAATACTCCGAGTACCAATTTAGAGGCCATCGGGTGCCCTCGGGCCCCATTTGACTGCGGTAAACTTCATCGTCAGAGCAAAAGATAAATGAATGTTCTAAAGTCTATGAATTACCTTTCCAAAGGTCCACCTCATGCACAAATTGGCATAATGGTTTAGACGAACGGACTATTTTACTATCGAAAACCAATCTGAAGGCTACGGGCGCTCTCGGGCCCCGATTTGACCCCAATCAATTCCATTGTCAAAGAAAGAGCTCAATGGATATTCAAAGGGAACTAAAACCCCTTTCCAGAAGTTTACCCCATGCGCTAAATGGCATAACGATTCAAATGAAAGATTTTTTTCCCTCGAAAACTAATTTGAAGGCCCACTGGCGCTCTTGGGCTCCATTTTACCAAAGTTGACTCTTCAGCTCAAACGATACTGAATGAATCTTCAAAGGGAACTGAATAACCTTTCCAATGGTCTGCCCTACTTGCGAATCAGCCTTACATTATAGATAAACAATCAATTTTACTCTGAAAGGTCACCGAGTGCTTTCGGTCCCCGTTTGACTAAAGTAAACTCTCCAAACAAAGAAAATCTCTTTATAACATCGAAGTACATCCCATAAACTTTCCAACGGTCCACCCAACGCATAATTCAGACTTACGGTTTGGATGAATGATCCATCATCGTTCGATGATCTACTACCCAAAGGACCACTGGGCGCGTTCCAGCCCCATTTGACCCAAAGTCAAGTCTCAAATCTGGGAGTGACCTAAGGAATCATAAAGGTTTATGAATTACCTTTCTTACAGTATACCCCATGCGTGATTTGGAATTATAGATTACATTTTATGACCAATTTTCCAGAAAGTTTTCACGAGACTGCCAATGGCAGGTCCATTTTCCTACTTATCGATAGTGTGGCTTAGGCTACCTATCGATTGGTAGGGAAAGAACAATGTCGATCGACAGTACCCCTACCCTATATAAGGAGATCATGGACTCACTTTCAAGGGAACCCCAGATCTATCAATTTTAGTGATCTCAACAACATTCTTCTATAATAAGTGAAGTTTTCATGTGTGAAATTCCTTTCCACCTTTCATTCAAATCACTCTCATACCCAATTTAGTAAAAAATCTCCTTCTCTCTCATCCAACATTCATCCCAACTTGAAAGGAAGCTCATCAAGGATCAAGTCCAAGCTTCAAGTCTCCAAAGAAGGTCTAGACGCCCTGGTTACCATTTAAATTTCTTTATTTTCGCATTAGTTCTTAATTTAGCTTTTACTTTGGATCATACACATTTATACCTCATCCTCTATTACGTATATTGCACATAATTTATTTTCTATAAAAACCTAAAACAAACAATAAGAGGGTTACACCTCTAAATTTTGACGGGATTATTCATCACATTTTCTCAAAACTAAAAATATCTTTTCTACACACAGACATATAATAAACCCCATTTGAATCTCTGGGATAAACCCCACCCTTGTTCCGTATGTGAACTACGTGGACTTTGATGCCTTATAGACTATGAAGGAGTTTTGGGCTAAAACTCGAAACTCCAGTCCTATTTTCACATATTTATCTTTTTCCTATTTTATTCGTATATTATTCGTATATATCATGCTTGTGATTTATACTCGTGTCTTATCTAACATATATTATTGTTTTCACATAACGATCAATATCTCGATAAGCGCACATGTCCCATTTTCTAATTATTATTTTGGGAACTTTCATAGGGATGACCTTACTCCATTTCCATAATGCGAGTTAAACGATTTCAATCTCCAGTTATATATACACGCACACACACTTCACGGAGAAATTAAGAAAAATAGTAACATAAGCCCATGAGAGACCGAAAGGGTGGGATAGGTGGCTAACACCTTCCCATTTCATAACTTAGCCCTCAAACCTCTGAACTATTGGTTTCACAAGCATCAGTTTATCATTGATGCCACTCTCTCGAGGCGACAACATATTGTTTTTCCTGTTTTGTGCAAAATAAGCTGGTGACTCTATCTCGTTACATCAACCCAAAACCAACGACGACAAAAGCACCTCAAAACATAGCGAGGTGAGTGGGACCTTTATCTCTCCCTCTTTATCCTCCTCCCGAAAGCACCCAAGGAGAAAAGAAAAGGGGGAAGATTCTCGGGATGGCCACACTACACATATTAAAATAACCATTGAAATTCAGGATAACATTACACTAATCAAAATCAAGTGTCATTGCACAATTAAATAGTTTTAGAGTTTAAGAATAAAATAAAAAAATTCAAGTAACAAAAGCCTAGATATAATTCCTTCGAGGACCACTTGTGCGTACTAAGTACAGTCTTAGGTCACCCCAAACCTAAGACCTAATCAAGGAAAATGATAAATAACATCTACCAATCAATTATATAACCTACCATACCAAAGGTTATATAAAAGAAATCTCCTCGTAATCCATCATGGACACGAGTACCTAGATGTATAACCCATGGGTAAAAAATTGACTAAGTCATCTCATGTACTCACCGAGGTACCATAGCAATATGAGTCATACGTGCCCCTTTTAAATGGAATCCCCCTAGTACGATCGCCGCCAATACTCACGCATGTTATGCATCACATAAAGAACACAACAATTTATAACCATGTTAACCATGGAATTCGAGTGAGGAACTAAATCCATCCATTTTAATTTCATTTAAAAGGGATTAGGGAATCCATTCATTATGATATATTTAAGTCATCCAATACATACTAATAACAAGATAATATGCACCAATTTAGGCCAGTAGTCATTCCAAAACAATTCCAAATTACCAATCCCCAAATATAGAAAATCAGAAGTAATTGCCAAATAACGTAAGCCACTGGTCAATCGTGAGGGAAGGTCGAGTCGCTCTCGTGCTTCAGTGTTGGAAGTTTTCCCCCCTTAAGAGATTTGTCTTTTCCAACACAACAAAATCCAATTCAATACTCCATTAAAGATAAAAAAAACCTTCATATATGATCCATACAACATATACACAATTTATTTACATGTAAAACTTAATTGGAACCCAAATATATAATCAAAATCCTAATAAGAGTTCAAGAACCTCATTAAAACCAATTTTCTCTTTCAAGAACCCTACATTTCAATTCAAAACAAATTTATTTTAGTTCTCCACATATTATACAATAGATCCTAGGGTTTTGAATGGATAATAATAATAATAATAATAATAATAATAATAATAATAATAATAATAATAATAATAATAATAATAATAATAATAATAATAATAATAATAATAATAATAATAATTCAGAACCTATTTAAAATCCAATCAAAACATAATAATTATTGGGAAGATTCAATCAAAATGGTGTTGAATCAATCTTTATTTCATCTTAATTGTGTTAATTACAAAACTACTTGATTTAAATCATCGAAATCAGATTTTAATTACTTATTTGTTGTTTTGATTGACATAAATTACAACAAATTCAATTATACAAAAATTCAAATCAAACTTGCCTCCAATTGTGTAGAACTAGGGCTCAATTCTTCAAAATCTTCTCTCTTCCTTTAATCCTTCTTATCTCCAAGCTATTAGATCCCCAATTTGTGTTTTGTGTTGAAATGAGCTTCCTAATGATTGAATACTAACTATTTAAGACCTACTTAGTCTTAAGGATTAATTTAGGATCTTAATTAGATAATCCCAAAAGCCTCACTTTAAATAGTATTAACCCTCATAATCCATGATCCTCATAACCAATAATAGAAAATAACACATATCCTATTATTAGCCCCATTAGTCATATTTTTTCTGAATCGTAATTGAGATATTTATTAATGTATTTACTGGATATAAATTCCAAATTTTATTTATATGCATATATGTAAGTTGTGACATTACATGTCATTCAAATACATGCAATATTTTATTATATAGTGAAAATACGGGTCATTACATGGAGTCAAGGGAAAATTGGGAGCTTGTATTAAGTGGTTATTATCAACTGTTAATTAAAATATGTCTTTAACCCATTGATTATTGTTGTTATATTATTAAGTTAGTCTTTGCATAAGTTCAACATGAGAATTGCCCAGATTGTGAGACCCTTAGAGATTCAAACTAGTGCCATATATACATAATTTTATTTAACATGGATATTAACTAAGATTATTAAAAGAATTTATATATAACCCAGTTGATTAGGGTTTTATACTTGCTTGTTTGGCTGGCTACGTAGGGTCATACCTATTTACATGCTTTATGTGAAATCATACCAGTATAGTGTGTGTACTCATGGCGAAAGTACTAGGAGGGATTTGGTGAGACATATACGATGTAGACTGCATGTGGTATATTTTTATGATATGAAGGGCTCTGAATAGGCCTTATTTTTACTTGATCTTGAGTTTTGAAATTTACCATCTCCTGAATGGAACCAATGACTCGATCTTCTCGTACAACCTTGGATATGGGTCATGTACGTTTGGTGTGAAGGCATAGTGATTTCCCCTATGATGATGATGGTGTAAGGTTATAGGGGTGGGATATCCTATAACTATACCTAGTATGAATGAGTGATCCCCGAAGGAAATTGGGATAGGCCTCAATACTTTTATTTACGGGATGGATCATAGTCCCTTTACCTATATGTGTCATGGACCGTACTTATGTTAGGGTCAAACTAGAGATTATCTTTGCTTTGGCTTATATGCTTCTGTGTTACCGTACATGAGTTGGTCGTATCGATTTATATCTTATATTAGAGATCTATATGTTTTATACTAGATATGTATAGTGATTAGGCATAAATTCTTCCAAATTTATCCCTTGATTTAGTTACTTTTAGCACCTCGAACAACGTAATTGAGTTGGATTTATCTCATAACTGTGATACTGACTGATCCTAATGAGTACACCGAGTTTCTGGTATTTTGTAGTGATTTTGCAGGTATTTGATGTCAAGAAACGAAAGAAGGAAATCGGTAGAATCAAGAAAGAAAGAAGGAAAGGTATCAAGGGCAAAAGCGTAATTTCTACACGGAATTCGTATGAGGTACCTAAAGAGAAGTTGAAGACATCTCATTGACGAGCACAAAGGAAGAAACGTCACCTCAATAGGAATCCCGAAACAAAAGTTATGAGCAGTCAAAGAGGAATAAAAAAAGTCAAATAGCCGGACCGGTCCGCCCCTACCCCGGACCGGTCCGCCTTGCCAAACTCCAGAAGACCCCGGATCGCATGCAAACCGAAGGAGGCAGAAATAAAAAGAACCGGTCCGCCCCAAAATAAAAAGAACCGATCCGCCTTGGGGGCAGACCGGTCCGGTCTTCGAGATTTGAAAATCTTTTCTCTTCCTAAAAAGACTCCTAGTGCAGCTGACTTCCGATATTGTTGTAGGGTATAAAAGACCCGATTTAGTATTGTTATAGACACGAAGAATTAGTAGGTTTTTCTTCTTCTTTTCCAGAAACCTTAGCTTAGTTAATATTTTCATATTTATTTCAAGGATTGAAGATTTTATTCAGTGATTTCTGTGAGTATATGTTTCTTTCATTGTTTCACTTATTGCTTGGATAATATTAGTGAGTAATTTTTAGTTCTAATTCTTTTCTTCATCTAATCATTATTTTCCTTAGATTAATCATGAATTTCTACACATCAAACACTATTTTCATTACTTTCAGTATGCTAGGCTAGATTTCCCAAGGCCGGGATACATGAACTCAGCCTGATGTGTTAATTGCATGTGTCTAACATTAATCCTGTGAATTTAGTCATTGATTATGACCATACTACTTAGCAACACAACAATTGTAGGTCTTTATATCTCGTTTGCCTCTGGGTAACCGTGATGATTTAGAATGCAATTCGAGTGTTACTATCGTGATACCGATTTACTCATCCTCAGATTAAGTATGATGCGGGCTTGAACCTCGTATACGTAATGCTTGGGAGTACTAAATTCCGGGTCAAATTTAATCAGTTAAATTTACGATTAATATTATAACGGCAATTCACTAGGGTTGGGGGATTGTATTCCCGTCCTATTTTTCCCATCACTTAGGTTAAAAGTTTCCAATCATTTTTCAATCATATTTTAGGTAGTTTAGTGTAATTGCATCTTTTTATAATTTCATATTTGCATTTAGTTATAATCATTCCCAAAATCAAATCATTTTTCCTTTATTTTTAGAGTCAAAGTTAGGATTCCTCCATCTTTTCCCGTCGTCACAACTTCATTGTCCTTTTTCCCCGAGGATCGATACCCGACTTGTCGAATTATTACTTGAGCGACAGGCTTGCACTTGAGCCTAGAGTGAACGCATTTCTGAGACACATTTTCAGTCGCGTCATATAGCTATAAAATTGTGATTAAGGATGTATATAACAATTGTACTATTGATGTATACACTACATGAGTGGCATGAGATTGCTCTAGATTTATAGAATTGGGACACATGTATAATATCATATATAGAGCTTGTTAGCGATAAAGTAGTTAGTTAGCAAGATCTGCTTAAGGTAATATATTACCATAAGATAAATGATTCTTAATATAAGAGATCAATTCAAGAATGAGAAAGTAAAGAATAATAATTTAAGGGATGAACTTCATTCACATAGGTCTCACATGAGTTTGGGAGTAGAACTGAATATTTATTTTAGGTTATTTGGGTGGGTAACTTAAATGACTTAAAATAGGAGGAATATGTATTATTAGTATGGTGGCCCAAATTAAGTTAAATTCTTATTTTTTGTGCACTTGCTATCTACGTTGTTATTGAATCTATTTTTCAGGTCGTAGGCCGTTGTTCTTGCTGTAGACTTGGGATAATTTACTGGAAGAGTATCTCTAGAAACTTTATATTTATCGTTCCTAGGATGTAAAAGTCGAGTGGTGTAGCTCCTCTACTTTTTATTTTTATGTATGATTCAACCTGCCATTATATTTATTTAGTTTATCCCGAGTTAAAGATTGTACACTTGGTATTCGTATTCAGTGATGGATGTTATATTTTGATATACATTATATATTATAGATTTGGCTTTATTTTGTATTGTTAGTTTGATTGTATAAGATATGGGATTATCTTATTCAGTAATTTATCATCTTCGAGTATATTACTTATTTAATGTTATATGTTTCATTATGGAAAGAATGTTACTAAATATTTTTTATTCCTATTATTTTTGTATTAGACCTGATCAATCTATTTATGAATTTTATGGGGTGTCACATTTACTCCAGTATTTGTAAGTCGATCTGTAATATTTATATTTGTTCCGAAATTGTAATGAATAAAAATATAATTTTATTACTTGAGTAAATTTTTATATATAGTCTTAAAAAAGTACTATAATTCAATACGTTCATGAATATCAACTTTTTATTTATTGGAATAGGTTGAATTATGAACTTCCACAAAGTCGATGTAATACCCCATAATTTTAATAGCTTTTAATATGAGATTTATTAAAAGTAAAATGGGGATTAGTTGGAATTAATTATGAATAATAATTGGAATTAATCTGGATTGAATATTATTGAAGAATAAATTAATATGTTACTGATATTTAATTTTACTTAGTGATTAAGAGTAATATATTATTACATGGTCGCGAGCGAATAATACGCGAATTAAGGAAATTACGTCGGGACCTGCGTATGAGTCGTATCGAGACTAATTTTAATGAATGAAAAGTAAATTATTTCCATGTCATCCAAATGGTCATTTCAAGTACACCTTTGAGTCCGTAAAAATCGAAATAGGTAGAAAAGTCTACCCGGGAATTTGATTTATATCTCGGGTTAATTGGGACCCAAACGGACACCCTAGAGGGGTATTTTGGTCATTTTATTTGGGAGATGAATAGTAAATACAAAAATTGGGTTTTATTATATAAGTTATGAGATTAGAGAACTTAGGCTCATTCACCCAAAAATAAAGGAAAGGTCTTTGAGGAGAGTGAGAGGTTTTTCCAAGGAGAGGAAGAGGTTTTGAGAGAAAACCAAGGGACAAACACCTTGGACCACCACCAGAAAAGTGACCGATAAAGAGGAGGGGACATCCTACACATATCTTCTGCAAAGGATCAGACCCACACTTTAAGGCAAGTGTAATTCTTGTTCCAATTATTGAGTATAATATATATGTTAAATTAGAAGAGATAAACATCCATGAAAACTATGAATCAAAGATGAAAATTTGATGATTTTGATGTAATTATTGAAATAGAAATCATTTAGGATTATTCCTTTGATGAAATTAGAATTAACATCATAAAATTTTGGGTTTAATTGATGAAGAAATTTGGTGTTTATATGTGTTCTTGAGAAATGATTATATAATTCAGATTTTTTGAATTTAAAATAAGATTAGCCTAATTAATCGAAACTCCAAAATGATTTTGATATGTTTTGATGTTATAAATCATGTACATATTTGGGTACATCAATTGGGATTGATTATTGGGAGTTTGGAATATTTGGTAGTGATTTGGGTGTTTAAAATGTTGCGAAGCAGATTTTTGCAAACCTGTAAGGGGGAATCGATTCGGACCCCGCCGAATCGATTAAGAGGCAGGGGGAATCGACTCGGACAGGCCAAATCAATTCGGCTACCCAAAATTTGATATATTTTCCCTTTTTGAATTATTTTGATGGGATTATTTCTTAATTTAATTATGGGACTTAATTTTAATGTAAAAGGGAATATATGGGACACAAGTAGGCCATATTATATTTGTGGACATGACCCTAAGAAGTTAATTATGGGGTTAAATTAAATTAGGGATAATCGGTGAATAAATCTAATTTGAAAAATTATTAATTTCGTGAAAATTAGGGGATGATACGGACATGGACCAGTAGGGGTAGATGTTTACGTACTGAATTTATTTGAGGAATAAAATGATATACTTCGAGTGGTGAGAAAAACTCGGGAAGATACCTTAAGAAGTAAAGTGATAATTTAAATACATAGGATATTTGAGATTTGCTTGTTAAGGGTAGTCATATTCTGATGAGCCTTAGGGGGGATTTTTGACTTGTTACCTTAGAATATTGGACTTAGGTTGGATTGCCATCAGTGAAAACAATGGTATTGAACGGTCATTTGGGTGCGTAGGTATGTGCGTAGCCCAAAGGCTTAGGACTATGTTTGCCTCCAATACTTATGTTTTGATATTTATGGTTCGAGGGATATACCGAACCAATAGTCCTTTATGCAGTGACTAGATATCAGAGTATGCATGCACCGCAGCTGTGTCTCGGGGTAAAATATTGTATATATATAATAAAGTGAATGTATATATATACTTGTGATAGTATCTACTGTGTGAATTGAGTAGAGATGAAAGATAGTGGAATCTGAAATAAATTAAGTTTGAGAAAACTTAATTATATTAAGAAATGAATTAATACATATTTATTACATGTATTGCGAAGGAAATACGTGGAGGGGTTATGGTTAGTTGACATAGTGATACAATCTAGTGAAAGTGGGAGTAATAATAATAAGAATAATTTGGAGATATGTTTGGCATGCACACTAGATGAGAGGTGAGAATATCAAAAGAGAGAGACCAATAATTTAACATGTATATAATAATTGTTAATTGTATCATTTATTCACTTGCTATTTGTAAAATCTTTTACAATCAGGCTTTAACCCGTTTTCACTTGCATATTCTCTTCTGTCTAGTATATACTATATCAGGTGTCTAGCCACAAGGACTCCCATCATAGAGAATTTGATATTTATTCGCTATGGATACTATGGAGTTGTGGACTTTGCATTAGATGCTTCATTTTATTGATTCATGTACTCTGTAGTCATTTCTTTTAGGGCATGTTTCCAGAGGATTCTTGTCGTTTCCATTCTATCTCAGTTAGTGGTTTTAATTATGTCGATTTTGGATACATTTGATTTTATTTGGTTTATTGTATTGAGATGTTTGAAATTGGGAAGTTTATTCCAGTTACATTAATTAAGTTGTGATAATACTTATTCACTATTCGTTCTTATGGAATGGTTTATATTATAAATTGTTGGTATGGTTAAAAAGGAATTTTACTAAAAATTAAAATTGGAAATTTTAACACTAGCTTAATTGATTACTGGGTGGTTAAGAAAGAAAGAAAATTGTTTTCTGACAGTGATGCTAATAATGAATCAACTGCATAATTCGAGTTAATTAGGTAAAGGATTAGCCACACAGTATTTAATTATGCGGGTTGTTACAGTCGACAAATGTTATTACTCTAAAATTCCATAACTCTTCGAACTCTCAATGTACATGATATCACTACGGGTTGCAAAGTTATTATGTAACTCGCTTTAAACATGTGCAATGCATAGACACATGCCATCAAAGCATTATAAATATTGTAAAGATAAGTATATACAAATATGGTTAAAAATAGTGACCACTGAATAATATATAAATTACTATTTAGGTAATACTAATTGGTGTTCAGGTGCGTTGTAGATGTGATCAATGTTTGAAGAAATAATTACAATATATATATATATATATATATATATATATATATTTCTAGGGGATACATTATTTACTGAATAGGTGTAACCATCTTGTTTCAAATCTGCATTGAATTATGATATGTGGATTACCATTTGACAGGTGGAAACTGATGGTAATATATTTGATTGAGCAAAATATTTATGAATATTTATTTTATGAAATTAAGAAAATATTTGTCAAATATTTCTCCAATTTACCTATACGATATAAAATATTAAGGGATACTAACTGTGCACAAATGCCAAAACCATTTGATTGAGTCATATACTTAAAAGAGAATAAAGAACATGTAGATTATTGAAATCAATCATTCAAATGTGTCACACTTTGTACCCATTGCATCAAAGAGTTATGAACTATTTTTTGTTTTCTCCCCTTTGTTATATTTATCTTGTGTTACCTCCAACATTTAAAACTAATTTGTGTTATACATTCGTTCATAACACCATTAATCAAATTGTTTGCTAAAACATTTGACTATTGCTTTCAACTTAGATTGTCAAAACACAAAATAAGTTGACATAAAAATAAATAATAAATAGTTTTAGTGTTTAACCATCACTTATAAAGTTAGTTTTGGATTACCTCCATTTTTGTTGTAAAACTACTTCTTACATCCATACTCCTTACTATGTTACTGAACTCGTTACATTTTAACATTTAACTATATTATTTGTAAAAAAAATTATGAGCCATACAAATACATTATAAATATAAAGAATAACTTTTATAAATTATGAATATTTCAAAAGGTATCATTAATGCCAAAAAGTGAAAACAAATGGGTAATGATTTTTCACGAGAATGAAAAAATTTTAGACCTTAAAGAATGCCAAAAAATAGTTTAAAAATATTTAGTAATTAAGGAAACCATGTGTATATGAAAAATGAAATTAGTTCTTTTACCTTGATCCTATATTTTTGGGAAATAGATGTGACACCCCGCCTAATTAAATACCGGGCGATCACTCCTTTATTAAATTAAATCAAGGTGAACAGTTGGTTCATTCTCAGCATCACTGTCGATAAAAATAAATTTTCCAATTTAACACCCTAATTAATTTAAGCTAAGTGTCAAAAACATTTTCATACATAACTTTCCAAATTTTTTTTTTTAAGAAAAAGATTTATTTATTTAACAACAATATGCAATAAGTAAGAATCACACCACATTAAATTTTGCAACATACACCAATTAATAAAATACATTCGTTAATCGAATGTCAACATACAAAATCTAAAATCACATAACCAAACTGAATGAATCCCATAGTAACAATACTTGAAATAACTGAAATACAAATGTCCCAATAATAATGAAGTAATGGAAAGGGCGACACATGCCCAATAGATGAGAATGCTAGAAGTGGAGCCAATAAAGGAATCCGTCTACGCAAGTGACCTGCAACTCCCACCTAAGTTGCAGCACGTTCCTTTCAAGAGATCCTAAGCAAGTCGCCCCTGTGGCTGGGCACCTGTAATACATACATATATATACAAGAGAGAAAGAGAAAAAGAAACGGGTCAGAGCCCGAAAGTGTGTTTGATTTGAAATACGTTTAGCAAGTATTTAAATTGATACAGGCCAATGCAATAACATATTAGTGCGACACTCTCTTGAGAAAATCTCACCTCTCTTCTAATGTGCACACCTATCGCACTAACCTTCCCATCGGTTTGTCTTATCATTTAACGCACTAGTCTTCCCAAATGATTTAACTTATCTTAGATTACTCGTAAGATTTACAATTCAACGATTCCATTTAAAAAATGTTCCGATTAGTAACCAAAGTTCTCCATTTTAACTTTGTAAAAATCCATAAAGTTTTCCAGTGACATATTATACTTTCTCAAAACAAGTATTCATAATTTGTAGTCCAGAATTTATTTCTCACTTACTACGTTACAGCAACAGTTTAAATTCCCCAATTCAGATATATATATTAAGCACTCGTATAATATATATATATCCTAACAGCACCAACATATGAACTATGGTGCGGGTATACTCTGCTATCCAATCCCCGTATCTCTCACACTAAGGGGTATACAAGTTCGGAATCACTCTCGAACTGTAATAACATATATACACAAAAAAAAATTGAGGCGAAGCGTAGATTCCAAGTCTCTAAGAGGTCTGTACATACCCTCACGTCTCTTAGGACCGTCTGAACTATCGGTTCGATAGCCGGTACCAAGGATATCTATCTTCTAGGGTACAAGTCAATATCCCCCATAAAGGTCCCATCGAGATAAGACTGTCCCAGCGCGGTAACCTCAGGGATAGCAAGTAGCGCGGGTACATTTTTTCACACGTATATAACATATGCATACACAACCATATAAATATACCACTTATCATTATATCAATATAGGTTTCTCTCATCACCCATAATTACGATATTTATCCTTAATTTTCACATTATTAGTATTACGTGTAAGGTTTCATCTCTAACCTTAACTCGAAAGATTTTCTCACTTATTACATGACACTAGTGGACTCTATCCTTCCAAGTAAGTAAATTCAGTAGGTATACCTCTATTAAATATCGTAGCTATTTGCCGTAATCTCTCACTTCAATTACGTAGTTTCATCGTTCATTATATAATTATCCCAAAAGAAAAATTATCGACTTATAATAAAGTTCCCCAACACTCATTCATATGCCCCACTGGTCTTTCCTATCTCCCAAAACATTTTATTAAGAATACCCAAGAATTATTTCACGATAAATTTAATTTAACTAATTAAACAAGGAAATAGGAGTCTGCCAGGAGGGGTCGATCGATCGAGGTCTGGGGCTCGATCGATCGAAGCTCTAGGCTCGATCGATCGATCAAGCAGGTCTGCGAAAATCTGCAGAAATGGAGTTACGGGTCCTACCAATTTCTTCATCCAAAACCATGTTTTTCCATTCTAAACGTCCCAAAAATCCTACTACTATCATTATAACATTATACCAGATGTTTTCAACGTAAAGCATGTGTATATCTAACATTAAACATGGATAATTAACCCAAAATCCCATCTAATCATCAAGAACCCTAGAGTTTTTCTTAATCATGGTTCTAATCTGTTTTTACCAGAATTTCCTTCTAATATAGCATCAACATTTCATGGGTTATATTCCTCTACATGGCAAGGATTCCAGAATTTTCATATAATCAATACTACATGGATTTTCCTAACACAAATTGGGTTTTCTTCCATAGTTTTCATCTCTAATTAATCCTAAACTAATATGAAGATTGCACTAACGAAAATACGCAAGATAAATACTTTCCTGGAAAATCCGACGTTCTGATTTGCGGATGATTTTGGTGTGGTTACGTAGCCAGTTGCGCGATCTACGCGGTGGTGGTGGTTGTGGTGCAAACGGATGACTTTTGAGGCCTTGGATTGCCTTGGAGCTCTCTCCTCTCTTCTCTAATGGCCGTCACTTGTGTTCTGAATATTATAACCTTAAAAGACTAACCTAAATGGCTGATATAGGTTGCTGAATTTCGTGGGTTTAATTACCCAAAAAGGTGAAATGACTAAATTGCCCTCCCGGGGTACCAATTAGGCCTAAAAACGCCCCGAGACCCAAACTAAACCCCCGGGTACACTTTTCTGACTATCTCGACCCTTTCGGACGCGTTGGCGCACTCAAAACGACCATACGAAAAACTAATAAAATATTCACTTTTTATTTAACAAAATTAGTCCCGACGCGACACGGGCACGTCCCGACTTAAATTTCCGAAATAGTCATTTAATTCACTCATAACATTCAATATAACCAATATCATATATATTACTTTGCTCATTAGTAATATTCAACAAATTTCCCATAATTACTAACTCTCGTCTCGTTAATAATTATAACATAATTAATTTCCGGATTTTTATTAAATAAATCATTCACGTTAAATTTAATAAATCCCCAAATTAATATAGCATAAAAATATGGGGTATTACAATAGACTGAAACTACATATTGGAATTTAAATCGATCATTTTTATTTGTATTTATAGACTATTTTTTTAGCATTTAACCAATTATTTTTCTTATTTTGAATACTTTTTAAATTTTTTTAAATTTTTGTTTGCATTTATATGAAAAAAATAAACCTTAGGATTAACATGGTGAATTTGTAAAAGGGTCGTGATATATGCACATCTCATTTTTATCTCTTCTTCCACATGGTGCTTTCAAATATATTGTACTACATGTCCAAAAGGAGATAATATGGTCAAAGATATAAAAGTGTGGTGGAACCTTTATCATAATCATGTTAAAAGTTTCAGTTTAACCAATGGTAGTTTATAAAAAATATCAAGTAAATAATAATTCAACTTCCTTTCTATCTTTTGTTTCATATTGTTTTATGTTTTAATATCGAAGTTCTTTGTAAATTTTGTATTTTACATTTTAAGGTTTTAGTGCTAAAAGTAATAGTTTTATGTTTAAGTAGACGATTTGACTAATGGTGTTATTCTATCAAAAAAATTTAAAGAAATTTGGGTGTAACACAAAACCCAGTATAAATAGAGGGGCAATCACACTACAACTATGTAATACCCCATAATTTATAATGATTTTAAACTTGGATTAATTAGGATTAATTGTGAGATATTTAAAATTAATCCGAATTTAAATATTACTAAAGTAAAGTAATATGTGATATAAGTTGAATATTACTTAGTGATTAAAAGTAATATATGATTATAACTTTACATGATTTAATAAAAATTATCGTGAGTGATGAATATGATAATTTCGGGAACTATGTCGGGACACGTGTGTGAGACGTGTTGGGACTAAATTGTAATAAATTCCAAGTAAAATATTTTTATGTCATCCAATTCATCATTTTGACTGCACCAAAGTGTCCAGAAGCATTTAAATAGTAAAAAATGTCTACTTGGGGGTTTGATTTGGGTCTCGAGGCACTTTGGAGCCGAATAGACACCCCGAAGGGGTATTTTGGTCAATTTGCATGGGAGGTGAATAGTAACCACGAAAATGCATGATTATTTATAAGTCTAAGTCTGGTAAGGATGCATGTTCATTTCACCAAAACTTTGGAGTGAGAGACTTAGAGGAGAGTAAGAGTTTTTTCTAGAAAGGGAAGGGCCACCCCTAGGAAACTAAGCGACAAGGTCATCCACCACCACCACCACCACCACCACCACCACGAGAAGTTGGCTGGAAAAGAGGAGGAACACAAGTAGCCTATCATCCTCAAAGGTTCATACTTACATAATAGAGGCAAGTGTATTAATCTTTACAATTCCAGTACGTATCATGTTTATATTAGGATAGTTGTAGAATTCTGAATATTTACATGATTGGAAGATAAACTATGGGGTTTTTGAATTAGTCCCTTGAAATGAGAAACATGTAGATTTAATTTGGAATGAGCATATAATATTAGACCCAAAATGGGGAATCCATTGATGAAGTGAATCTCGATTTTATAGTTAATCTTGAAGAGTATGATAATATATTAGTTTTTTGAAAATTATAAAAAATGATGTTTTAATCCAATCTTCTTGAGGATTTAGGATTGTTGGATTATTGTAAATCATTTATATATATTGTCATATTATATGGGATAGATTATAATGAGTTTGGACTTTAAAACGTATGAATTGAAGATGAAAAATGGTCAAACCGGTAGGTAAATATATGCAGAATCGTGGCCATACTTGATGGATCAATCGATTCCCTTCGATCGATCGACTCCTCCTGGATTTTTTGAAATTGTTTTGTTATAAGGGTAGATTAAATCCCATCTTGTATAAATCTTTTGTGGTGACTAAATGAACATTTTGGGACTTAAGGAAAGTTAGTAGGGTGATATGTAGAACCCGAAAAAAGGTTAATAGGTGGAATTAATCCTAGGGAACGGGAATAATGGGTTAAAATCGAATTAGTGAATATCAAAGAATAAATGCAATTTAAATAATTAAATTTGTAAATTGCGATGACATGGACTAGTAGGGTGTAGACTTGTACCTACTGAAATTATATGAGAAATATTTGATAATCTTCGAGTGTTGAGAAAATCTCGGGACTATACTTTAAGAAGTAAAGTTATAATCCATAAATACATAGGATATTCGAGATATAAATATACTACGTAAGGGAAATGTTATGGGTTGTGTGTATACCATATATATATGTGTGTGTGTGTGTGTGTGTGTGGGATAAATACCTATATTATGATTTATTTTGTGTATGACATACCTACGCTACTTGCTATCAGGGGGAGGTTTCGCGTTGTGTATTCTCTTATCCTGATTGGACCCATTTGGGGGGATTTAGATTCGTACACTGAGCATAGGACCTTGAATATGTGCTATCGCTGTGAATGATGGTTTTGACATGTTAATGGGAGCGTAGGTATGTGCGTGACCCATTAGGCAGGGGAGTATGGTCGCCTCCAATATTTGTGTTAAGATATTTATGGTTTGTGAGTGACGCCGAACCAACTATCCGTTATGCAGTGAGTGATGCACCTATAGATGATAACATAGTATCCATGCACCGCAATTGTGTCTGGGGAGTGTTTTATTAGTATATATATAATGTTGTGATGATATATTTATATACATACTATGATTTAATCTACTATTCACTTTTAGTAGATGTGAAAGATTAATGAAATCTGAATTTAATTAAGTAAGTGAATACTTAATCTTAAAGCCTTGAAAATCTTAGTTCATATTAAAGAGAAATGAACATGTGTAATTATCATACATATCCCGTGAGAATTACGAGGAAATGAGATAAGATAGAATAATAGTAACACCTATATTAAATTAGTAAACAAGAACTTTACTAGGAAGATTTTGAGGTACGTTAGGTGTGAACTCTAGATGAGGGGTGAGGTTCTCAAGTGAGAGATGAAAAACTAATATGAATATAATACTGGCTTAATTTGTAATTATTAAGAACTTGCTACTTTATCTTCTCTCTCTCTCTCTCTCTCTCTCTCTATATATATATATATATATATATATATATATATACATATATATATATATATATATTTATATATATATCACCAGGTGCCCAGCATCAGGGATGCCGACTTAGAGGATAGATATTTTGACGAGTTTCTGGGGATACAACTTTTGATTTGACGCATACACTTTCTTGATTCCTATCTTTATAGTATTTGGATAATGTACGGCATGTCTCCCATGATTTAGTTATCTTTTTTCAGTTTCAGATATTGTATTCATTTTATATTAATACTGTTATTATTATTTTGTTTTGGATGGTGATATTGAGATATTTCAACTCCAGAGTTTATTCAAGTTACATTTATACTAGATGAATTTTAATTCAGTTCTGTTGGGGTGTTACTTATTTTATTTCAGTATGTGGGTATGGATTTAATTAAATTAAAAGTTGGAAAGGTTTTTGACACGTAGCTTAATTAATTATTAAGTGAGTTAATAAGAGAATTTTTTTTTCGACAGTGATGCTAAGAATGAACCAACTGGATATTCTGATATAATTTAATAAAGGTATGATCACCCGGTATTTAATTAGACGGGGTGTCACAAGTGTTATCAGAGCATCAGGTTCTAGTGTCCTTAGGATCTGTACAGTTTAGTATGATTTCTTCTTAGCGTCCTTTGATATAGAGCCCTATCATTAGGATTGTTGTATTCATAATTGTGCATTTATGAATTTTGTTGTTTTTGCGATATTTTAAATGATGATAAAGTATTTCTACCTTGCTTCAGATGCCTCGTCGACGTGCACGATGAGCCCCCAGAGCGGCACAGCCACCCCCACAGCCCGCTCCAGCCGAGGGTACTATGAAAGCAACAGAGGTTGCTGCCATTGTTGCTCAAGCCATTAATGCTGCCTTAGTGGTTATCTATCAAGAACTGCCACCAGGCAGTACCACCTGCACTAGTGCAGGCATTTACCACTACTTGGGAGCATGTCAGGGATGCTTTCCAAAAGTCACACCCACTAGAATTTCAAGGGGATTTCGATGTTGTGATTTCTAGCCAATAGAAGAAAGACACCCAACAGCATCTGTGTATGCATGAGTGTATGGAGGTTCAGAAGCATATCTTAGCGACATTTAAGCTGGTTGGAGAAACTCTACAGTGGTGGGAGTCCACTACCATAACATAGGAGAGGGATACAATGACTATTCAGGACTTTTGGGTGTGGTTTGATAAAAAATTATTTCCTTCAGTTGTTCAAACCGAAATGAGAAGGAAACTTTTGGACCTCACCCAGGAAGGGAAATCAGTTGACGAATATGAAGAAGAATTCACTAGTCTGACCAATCTGGTACCTGGAGAATTACCCACTGAAGAAAAGAGAATTTAGATGTTCATAGATGGTATTAATTGGAGGATTCGCCAACATCTTTTGGGTAATCTTTCATTACAGACCTACGAAGATGTAATGAATGCAACGTTGTTTCACTAACAAGATCACCGCCTTCATGCTAAGCGAAGCAATCAGGGGATTGAGTGTAGTCAGCAAGTTAAGAATAGGGGAGGTAGTGGCAGTGGAACAGCATCAGTCTAGGGTCAGTAGAGGCAGGAAGAGCATAATTTCTAGCCGAGGGATTATGCTAAGAGACTTAGATCGGGAGGCTTTTGATTTGTGCAGGGAGGTAATAGGCAGGGCCACCAGGGAAATCAGGGGTAGCAGGGCCAACAACACATTCACCTGGGCCAGTAGGGCCAAGGGAGAGGTGGAAATTATCAGCAGGGTCAAGGTCAAGAGGGTCGTAATGGGGGACAGTTTACCGGTAGATGCTTCACATGTGGAAAGACTGGCCACAGGAAGTGGGATTGCCTAGATAAGGGAAAAATACCTCATCAACAAGGTGCTAATCAGGATCCGTAGAGGCTAATGTTTATAGCTGCCCTTCCAGCACCAGCGCAAGTATCAGCCTTAACTGCCATTGCTCCTGTAGCGGAACCACAACAGGGGCAGTTATAGTATGGGCATGTGTACAATGTCCAACAGGCAGTAGTTCAATAGACACCACCCGCAGTTGAGGGTATGTTCTTTATTTCTAGGGCTATGGGACATATTTTGTTTGATATAGGGGCTTCACATTCTTTCATAGCCACTAAATTTGCACGGGCCACGGGGTTATTAGACACGACCAATAATACTATTACGTATGTAGACTCACCGATGGGTAGTGGAATGCCTATTTTCTTTATATGCTAGGGTGTGAGTATAGAGATTGGGAGTCTAATTTTACAAGCTAATATGCTTGTGTTAGACATGTTCGCATATGATGCCATTATTGGGATGGATTGTCTTATTTCTTATAGATCCATAATTAATTACTTTGGTAGGAGCATTATATTTACTATCCCAGGTCAGGATATGTTTTTAGTTGAGATGCCTCGCCCCAAGGGAGGATCGTCCACTCATTTGTATAGCATAGAGTAGGAGACCTCTACAGGAGTTGTGATTCCCCTTAATTCGATTCCCATTGGTAGGGAGTTCGCAGATGTGTTTTAAGACATACTAGGGTTACCACTGAGTATAGAGATTGAGTTTGTGATTGACATATGACCAAACACTCGATCGATAGCCCATGCCCCCTACCGTATGGATCCTGCAGAGATGAGGGAGTTGAGGGATCAGATTGAGAAATTATTGGTTCATTCATTGGAGTAACTCACCTTGGGGTGCCCCATTCCTATTTTTTAATAATAGGGATGGATCCCTACGTTTATGCGGGGATTATCGGGAACTTAATAAAGTCACGATCCAGAATAAGTATCCATTACCTCACATCGATGATTTTTTTTATCAACTGAGAGTAGCAACATATTTCTCAAATATATACTTAAGGTTAAGATATCACCAGTTGTTGATCAGGGAGAAGGATGTACCAAAAACTTCTTTTCGAACACGATATGGATCTTATGAATTTTTGGTTATGCCATTCGGGTTGAAGTAATGCGCCGATTGCATTTATGGAATTAATGAATAGGGTTTTGAAAGAGTTCCTAGATAAATTTGTCATTGTTTTCATAGATAACATCCTGGTTTATTTTCATTCCGAAGAGGAACATGTCGAGCATTTGAGAAGGGTCCTACAAACGCTACATGAGCATCAGTTGTATGCCAAGTTTGAAAAATGTGAATTTTGGCCTCGGAAGGTGCAGTTTCCAGGGCATATAGTGTCAGAAATGGGTTTAGTAGTGGATCCTATAAAAGTATCAGCGGTAAAGGAGTGGGGAAAACCCACGACACCGATCGAAGTTCACAGTTTCTTGGGATTAGCCGAATACTATAGACTGTTTATCAGGGGCTTTTCGAAGATTGTGGGTCCGATGACAAATTTAACGCTCAAGGGCATAAAGTTTGTTTGGGATGATGCGTGTTAGTTGGCGTTTGATGAATTGAAGGATAAATTAACTTCAGCACCCGTACTAGCACTGCTCAGGCGAAGAGTGGAGTACCTAGTATACCCTAATGCATCGCTACACGGACTTGGTGGGGTACTACAGTAGGAAGAGTATGCTATAGCTTATGCCTCTAGGAAGCTTAATCCCCATGAGAAGAACTACCTGACCCACGACTTAGAGATAGTCATGGTGGTATTTTCCCTACGAACATGAGACATTATTTTTTGGGTGAGAAATTTTGCCTATTCACAGATCACAAGTCATTACAATATTTGTTCACTCAGAGAGAGTTGAATATGAGACAACGCAGGTGGCTTGAATTCTTGAAAGATTATCAGTTCGAGATGCACTATCATTCAGGGAAGGCTAAAGTGGTAGCAGATCCATTGAGTCGTAAGCCTGAGGGTGAACTAGCCGCGGTGTGGAAGGCTAAATGGAAGGAATTGGTCTATCAGGATGCTGTTGCTAGGTTATTTATGTCAGTTATGATTGTTACTCCTCAGATTATGATGCAGGTAGCATAGGCTCAGGCAATGGATATGTTTTGTCATGAGAAAATTTGATAACTTTTGGCCAAAGGAGCAGAGTCTTACTCACTGAGTTTAGAGGGAGGCTTGCACTTTAAAGGTAGATTGATTGTTCCAGAGGAGGAAGAGCTATGACATGCAGTGATGTCAAAGTTGCATGGATCCCGATTTGCGGTACATACCGGTGGGGACAATATGTACTAAGATATGCGATGACAATATTGGTGGAGTGGGATGAAGAGAGACATTGCTGAGTTCATCTCTAAGTGTGCTACCTGTCAGTTAGTGAGGTGGATCATCAAAAGCCAGCCGAGTTGCTTCAACCGCTAGAGATTCTAATGTGGAAATGGGAGAACATTTACATGGATTTTATCAGTGGGTTGCCTACTACTCAGAGGGGTCATGATTACATATGGGTGATTGTGGAATATTTGACTAAGGTAGTTCATTTCTTTCCAGTTCAGACTTATTTTTTGACAGGGAAGTATGCATAACTCTTTATAGCAGAGATAGTGAGGTTACACAGGGTACCGCTTGATATTGTGTCCGATCAGGACAAGTCTTTGTCTCTAAATTTTGGGAGAGTTTTCACAAGGCCACGGGTACCGAGGTACGATTAAGTACGACATATCACCCATAGACGGATGGGTAAACTGAGCATACTAATTAGATGTTAGAGGATATGTTACACATGTGTATTCTGGATTTTGGAGGGAGTTGGTAGCACTATCTTCCACTGGTGGAATTTGCGTATAATAATTCCTTCCATTTTACCATTGGTATGGACCCATTTGAAGAATTCTATGGTAGACCTTACCGTTTTCCCATGTGTTGGTTAGAGGTGGGGGACAACAAGTTATTTGGGCTGGAAGTGATTCAGGACACGTCTGCCAGGATCAATATGATCAGAAGTCGTATTCGGGTAGCCCAGGACATACATATGAGATATGCTGATGCCAAGAGGTTCTTCCGGGAGCTTAATGTGGGGGACCAGGTGTTATTGCGCACGTCTCCTATGAAAGGAATAATGAGATTTGGGAATAAAGGGAAATTAGGTTCGAGATATGTAGGATTATTTCCTATTATTGAGAGGGCTGAACCTGTCACATACCGACTTGGACTGCTGGAGCACTTGCATCGTATACATGATGTGATACATATTTCTTCGTTGAGGTGGTATCTTTGAGTTGATTTGGGTAACACTCATATTGCGTTAGAGGAAGTTGATTTGTAGGCAGATAGTTCTTACTAGGAGCGACCAGTGGCAATCTTATATCGCAGTGAGAAATGATTGCGATCGAAAGTAGTTTCGCTTGTGCGTGTTCAATAGGCACACCATAATGTGGAGGAGTCTACTTTGGAGCAAGAGGATGATATGCGCGATGGATACCCGAAGTTATTTCTACTAGGTATGCCTTTTTCTGAATTTCAGGATGAAATTCTGTTATTAGGGGGGAGGTATGTAATACCCCGTAATTTTTAATGATTTTAAAGTGGGATTAATTAGGATTAATTGTGAGATATGTAAAATTCATCCGGATTTAAATATTACTCGAGAGTAAAGTAATACGTGATATAATTTGAATATTACTTAGCGATTAAAAGCAATATATGATTATGATTTTACATGATTTAATCAAAATTGTCGCGAGTGATGAATACGACAATTTCGAGAATTAAGTCGGGATGCGCGTGTGAGACGTGTCGGGACTAAAATTAAATGAATTCCAAGTAAAATATTTTTATGTCATCCAAATGGTCGTTCTGACTGCACCAAAGTGTCCGGAAGCGTTTAAATAGTCAAAAATGTCTACTTTGGGGTTTGATTTGGGTCTCGGGGAACTTTGGAGCCGAATAGACACCCCAGAGGGGTATTTTAGTCAATTTACATGGGAGGTGAATAGTAACCACGAAAATGCATGATTATTTGTAAGTCTAAGGCTGGTAAGTATGCATATTCATTTCACCAAAACTTTAGAGTGAGAGACTTAGAGGAGAGTAAGAGTTTTTCTGGAAAGGGAAGGGCCACCCCTAGGAAACCAATGGACAAGGTCATCCACCACCACCACCACAACCAAGAGTTGGCTGGAAAAGAGGTGGACCACCAGTAGCCTATCATCCTCAAAGGTTCAGACTTACATAATAAAGGCAAGTGGATTAATCTTTACAATTCTAGCATGTATCATGTTCATATTAGGATAGTTGTAGAATTCTTAATATTTACATGAACGAAATATAAAATATGGGGTTTTTGAATTAGTCCGTTGAAATGAGAAATAGGTAAATTTAATCTGGATGATCATATAATATTAGCCCCAAAATGTGGAATCAATTGATGAAGAGAATCTGGGTTTTATAATTTGTTCTTGGGGAGTATGATAATATATTAGTTTTTTGAAAATTATGGAAAATGACGTTTTAATCCAATCTTCTTTAGGATTTAGGATTATTGGATTATTGTAAATCGATTATATATATTGTCATATCATATGGGATAGATTATAAGGAGTTTGGGACTTGAAAACGTATGAATGGAAGATGAAAAATGGTCAAACCGGTAGGCAAATATATGCAGAATCGTGGCCATACATGATGGATCGATCGATCGACTCAATAATGTTGATCAATCGATCGACTCAAGAATGTTTATCGATCGATCAACCCCTTCCCTTCGATTGATCGACTCCTCCTGGATTTTTGAATTTTTTTTTTTGTTATAAGGGTTGATTAATTCCCATCTTGTATAAATCTTTTGTGGGGACTAATTGAACATTTTGGGATGTAAGGAAAGTCGATAGGGTGATAGGTAGAACCCGAAAAAATGATAATAGGTGGAATTAATCCTAGGGAACGGGAATAATGGGTTAAAATCGAATTAGTGAATATCGAACAATAAACCCAATTGAAATATTTAAATTTGGAAATTGCGATGACATGGACCAGTAGGGACTAGACTTGTACCTACTGAAATAACATGAGAAATATTTGTTAATCTTCGAGTGTTAAGAAAAGCTCAAGAGTATACGTTAAGAAGTAAAGTTATAATCTATATATATGTAGGATATTAGTGATATAAATATGCTACGTGAGGGAATTGTTATGGGTTGTGCATATGTCGTATAAATATATATATATATATATATATATATATATATATATATATATATACAGGTGGGATAAATACCTATATTATGATTTATTTTATGTATGACATACCAACGCTACTTGCTATCGGGGGGGGGGGGGGGGGGGGAGGGTCACATTGTGCACGGTCTTATCCTGATTGGACCCATTTGGGGGGATTTAGATTCGTACACTGAGCATAGGACTTTGGATACGTGCTATCGGTGTGAATGATAGGTTCGACGGTTGAATGGGAGTGTAGGTGTGTCCGTGACCCATTTGGATGGGGAGTATGCTCGCATCCCATATTTGTGTTATGAGATTTATGGTTCGTGAGAGACACCGAACCAATTGTCCGTTATGTAGTGAGTGATGCACCATGACATGATAGCAGAGTATGCATGCACCACAACTGTGTCTGGGGGGTGCTTTTTTAGTGTATATATATATATATCAGGGACGCCCGACTTGAAGGATGGATATTTTTACGAGTTTCTAGGGATGCATCTTTGGATTAGACACATTCTCTTTCTTGATTCCTATTTTTATTGTATTTGGCTCATGTAGGGCATGTCGCCCTGGATTTAGTTATCTTATTTAAGTTCCAAATATTGTATTCGTTTTATATTGATACTGTTATTATCATTTTGTTTTCGATAGTGATATTGAGATATTTCAACTGGAGAGTTTATTCCAATTACATTTATACTAGTTGAATTTTAATTCAGTTGTCCTGGGGTATTACTTATTTTATTTCAGTATGTGGGTATGGATTTAATTAAATTAAAAGTTGAAAAAGTTTTTGGCACTTAGCTTAATTAATTATTAGGTGAGTTAATAAGAGAAATTGTTTTTCGACAGTGATGCTAAGAACGAATCAACTGGATATTCTGATTTAATTTAATAACGGTCTAATCACTTAGTATTTAATTAGGAGGGGTGTCACAAACTATCAATGCTATCTATACTTTTATGTAAACGAGGCTTAAACAAATTTTACCCATATTGACTTAATTGGCCCTCCACTTCTGGGTAATTTCCATATCCTTTTCAAATTAATTAGTCCTTTATTGTAAGGTGTTACCATACCCTTTCCTATTCACTCTTTCTCTCTCCTTATCATCCAAAGCCATGAGAGATTAATTAGGTTCAAATTTGTTTTTGATCTTTAATTATGTTGAAATTGAATGAAGAAACATCAAGATGAAGAGAAATAGTAAGCATTTACTTTAACGAGGTTAAAATAATAATATTAATACATTTTTATTTTAAGTTTAAAAAAATTAAAACATAATGCTATTCACTAAGAAATACTTTTAGTTAATTTTTAACTGACCCTCTTTTCATAACTAATATTTAGACAATTAATTTTTTTTTGACAATTTTCCTCATCTAGGAAAAAAATTAAGCATTTTCTAAGAGTAACATTTTAAGTTAGTTAGTTAGTGAAAAATGTAAATATGTATAAAAAATCGACCAATTTTCCTTAAAATCTCATATAAATTCTTTTAATGTCATTACCTCATAAGGAATGGCGTCGGCGTGACACTATTATGTGAAAAGATACGTGTCGCTGTTAAATCATTGTTTTAAAAAAAGATATATCTATTGTAATTTAGGCTTAGAAAGAAAATAATATAAAGTAAAAAAACCTTTAAATTAAATCGGTATAAAATATTAATTCACGAGCCTAAATAAAAACCCTTACTCTAAGATATTAGCTATATTTATATTTATACTATCTATAAAAGTGGGTTAAACAAAATGTTTCTATTTTGATGATTTTGCCCATTGATAATTAGAAAAATACAAACTTATCAATTGGGTTGTTTGCGCTCAGATATGCCAGCATGATAATGGGTTGGAGCTTAAATATCAAGCAAGTTGCAAATTAGGGTGCATAAAACATATTAGTCGGGCAAGAGGAGATCGATCATGATAGTTCATTTGTAGGAGCTAAAATACATTGATAGAAAGATTAAGATTTTGGCACTGGAAAAAAACCAGGATGTACATCGTACGCCGAGGTAGAGCACATGATGGTAAGTTTTTAATGTTCTTTCATTTTAGTTTTATTTTATTACATTTAGTGATAATTATATATTAATTTACTAATTTTGCATTATTTTATTTTAGGAGATTGGAAGTGGCCCTGGGGGTAAGTCGCATAGGCTCGATGCCTATGTAGCAATTCTGACAAAGATTAGGAAAAATGCGGAGGTCAGTCCGAACGTGGCCACCAATATTGTAAGTTAAGATATTAGTTACGTTGTAAAAATAAAATTTTATAATCACGTATTTTTCTATTAATTTAGCTAACCATCTACATTTTTATTGTTTCAGGAAAAGCTGAAGGAAGTGCACAACTCCCAGAGTGAAGGCGACAAGGCATCGTTTGCTATGGACGCACACAACCAAGTGTTCAGGTGAGATCACAAGGGCCGTACTCGGGGTGAGCTCTCGGGTGGGGGAAGGCAAAGCTTTTCGAGATTGTGTCGATCAACACTGGGCTAGATCCCAAGGTGGATGAGTTTTTTACCAACCACGATGAGAAGTTAGAAAATTTGGAGTGGACTGTGAGTAAATTGTTTGACTATATCAAGGGTGCTTTTAAGGGGTCCTACTCAGGGAAGGTCAAGGAGAAAGTGGTGGATGAGGGGAACACGACTCCATCTTTTTCACCCCTATCATATAATGACATGTTCATTGCCCCCTCCTAAGGCCAATTTCAACTATTGGCTGGCCTACTATGTATATAATAGGAACACGGGGTTGACATAAAATAGCTAGGGGTTGAAGGACCCGATACGCACCCTGGTGCTATAGTAAATTGATATCCATATCAATCTCACGAGGTACGATTACTCATCACGAATGTGATCATGGTAAAAGATAATGAACCCTTATGAATGACCGAGCAGTTCGGCGTTAATAATATTGGGGGCTATCTCAATTCCTATATAATATAGCCTCCTCCTGCGAAGTTATGACGAATGAATAACTTTTTGTAATAAATTGATAACTATTTGTTTATATTATGATAATGAGTGACAAATTGAATATTGAATGTTATTTATTGTTTATTTTTTGATATAATGATTGAATGAATGTTGTATGACTTTAAATCTTCTGAATGAATGTTTTGATATATATATATATATATATATATATATATATATATATATATATATATATATATATATATATATATATATATATAAATAGAGAGAGAGAGAGAGAGATTTGTTGTAAACATATGTTGTAAGATTACTGGGCAGTGGCAGTGGCCATAATACCCAAATTTTTTTTTTGAAAATTTGTCATGAATTATTATATACTTTGACCGTAACAAGTTCGTGATAACTCTGTGACTTGTCATAGACTTTGGCCGTGACAACTCCATGAAAAGGAATTACCTTTGTCATGTACTTGTCATGGTCAAAGTTCGTGTAAATTTCATAAAGTTGTCACGAAATTTGACCAGGAAAAGTTCATGACAAAGGATGTTGTCACCCTAATTCTTGTCACGATTTTTTATCATGACAAATCTGTCCTATCATGGTTTTGTCCTGTCATGGTTTTTTAACGTGACAACTAAGAAATTTTGGTGTAGTGCACATGGTTCCATGCGCATGTCTCTGTATTAGGTCCATATTCATGACCAAGTTTGAAAGTCCTTACTGGACAATATCGTGTTAACGGTTGGATCTAACTATTCCCACGAATCGACAAGATTTTTTTCTATAATCTAAGAAACACTTAATCAAAACATTTGTCTGAGATATTTTTCGAGGTAGAAAGAATTTTACTTTCCGTCTTATTCCCAAACCACTTATTAACTCCTTTTTGTGAGAATTATATAATTTTTTATCTAGTGTCTTTGTGAGTGAATTATGAGGGCTTTGGATCAGATCAAACACTAGATTTGTAATCCAAACAAATACTTTGTGAATTTGAATGATCTAATATTCTTAGGTCTAAATTTAGAGGCATCTTATTCAATTGGAGAGGTCTAAGTGTTGCGTGACTTCAAGGGATATCGAAGTTCTTCATCCAATTCATGGTTCTTGGATTGGATTTTTAATTTCTATGGGAGATAGTGCAAAGATACATAGGTAACTACACAAAAGTGTTTTGTGTGAGAGGTAATTTCTTTCCTTTTGTAAATTATTTTTTATGTAGAAATGGAAGTTGTGAGTGAGTCGAGGTTTTATCCGTTGATGTGTGCGTGTGTGTGTGTGCGGGGGGGGGGGGGGTCTTTTGTTGATTTGTTTTATTTTGTACACATTCGATCTCACATGCATCACCTAGTTTAATTTTCATATTGTGATTTGCTTAAAACTTTCTATAAAGTTGTAGATATGGGTGTATTCAACTAGGTTCACTTAATTTAGGTTTTGTGTGTGTTGAAATCATTTTGAGAAGGTTTAAATCAAAATAAGTTTTGGATTTTATATGGAGAAAAATATTGTGAATCTGTGAAAAATTGGTCAAGTATCCTAGCTAAGATATTCATCTCCCCCATTAGTTCTTGTATAATTAAATTTGCATCCCATTATATTCCATAAATATATATAGATAAACATATCACAACTACGCGATAAGTGATGAGGGGTCAGTCCATCTTTGAAGGACCACTAGAGCGCACCTCCATTACTACTATAATGACACCATTTATAGGGGCATGAATTTCAGAGCCTCACACATATACCAAATTTTACCGAGAAATTACTTAATAAATGATCTCCCCTATAGTGGATGTATGATTTTTGGTCGAACCACGTACATATGTTTGTTTTCCTTGTGTTCTAGACATGTATTTATTTTTTTGGAATGTGTGATTGAATAATTTAGGCTTTTATTTATTTTTGCACTAACAATTTGCGTGGTATTTTGGAAGCGCCTCTATTATCACTTTTATTTGCTATATATGAATCATAATTTCCATCATGACCAACCCTCAAGACCACCAGAGTTCCAATGACGTTGATAAAAATCCATCACACATTGGCCACATATCAAATTCCTTCTCCTCCCTCAGTGTGATGGTGATGTATCAGGCATCCATTATCGTCCAACTTAAGACCAATATAATGGCATCTATCAGTAAAATAATCATAGCCATGATTCAAGGTTGATTGACACTTATAAAGAATGCCTCAATGAGCTATTAAGGATTGCTCCAGGGATGTAAGAGTATAAATATTGGCTCACCAAATGAAAAAGATAGGGTGACTGATTCAGATATATAAACGCATATATCAAGATGATGTGTACCACTAGACCTCAGTCGAGTAAGACTCGCAACCGAGGAAGGAACATATTACGCAAGACATATGATTTTCGGTCGAACCACATACATGTGTTTGTTTTCCTCATGTTCTATACATATGTTTATTTTTTTCGATTGTGTGATTGAATAATTTAGGCTCATATTTGTTTTTGCACTAAAAATTTGCGAGCTCCTTTGGAAGCGACTCTATTATCACTTTTATTTGCTAGATATGAATCATTAATTCCATCATGGCCAACCCTCAAGATTACTAGAGTTCCAATGACGTTGATAAAAATCCATCACACCATACCCACATATCAGATTCCTTCTCCTCCCTCAGTGTGATGGTGATGTATCGGGCATCCATTATCGTCCGACTTAAGACCAATATAATGGCATCTATCGGTACAATAATCATAGCCATGATTCAAGGTTGATTGACACTTATAAAGAATGCCTCCATGAGCTATTACGGATTGCTCCATGGATGTAGGAGGAAAAATATTGGCTCCACCACCAAATGAAAAAGATAGGGTTAGTGATTCAGATATATTAACGCAGACATCAAGATGATGCGTACCACTAGACCTTAGGTGAGTAAGACTCGTAGCCGAAGAAGGAGCAAATTTGCCAAGATGGATCAACCACCACACAACAAAACCAATGACATGGCCGTAAGGTGTGAGAGTTGATGAGAAAACGATGAGATATATAATTTAATCCAAAAGAAATTTTTACAAAAGGGCCACCCAACACTTCACCATATACCAAAGATGGTCACGGACTTAGGATGTGACAAGGGGCATGGGCCACGAATCAAGGCTGTGACTATTTGAGTCATGATAAAAAATAGTTGTTACGAACCTTATCCCTGACCCTAACTGAGGGTCACAGTCTCTCCCATAAGAAAATATTGGCTCAATGTTCACACGCTTGGATTGTGACCATCCGTGACCCATGGTCACGGACCTGGGTAATAATCGTAGGTGGGGCAATGTTCAAATTAGGTCATGGCCCACATTTGAGACCCCTAATTGTTTTAATAAATAAATAAAATGTCACAGTCTGTGACCGTGACAATTTATTTATTTGTTTTTAAAAATTGAGGATCACGAATTTAGGTCGTGACCATATCCATTTAATAAAAAATAAAATATATTTTTAGGCATCCACCCCAAAAAGCTGTATTTAACAACTAATTCATATAAAATCTAGAAATATGATAAAGCACCATGACATCCTAGTTAAATCATCAATCATACTAAACATTCATAATTCAAACTAAACATTCTTAAGATAAATTAAAGAGGTAATAGAGTGCCAATATCATTACATGATGCAATTTGGAAACAAATAGTACTGTCAAGGTCAAATATAATACGAGTTACATTGGCCCCGTGACTACACGTCAGTTCCTACAAGTTACATTGGTCCCGTGTGAGGTGTCCGTGTCCTTATGGGGCCGTTTGTGGGTGTTTTGTGCTTTTGCCTATTAAAGGCATGTTTTAAGCCTAGGTAATGAGATTTACAAATTATCATCATATTCTTAAATCGGGAGTCTCGTGACTACGCAATCAGTTCTTATAAGTTACATTGGTCCCGTCTAAGGTGTTCATGCTTCTAACAGAGCCATTTAAGGGATGTTTTGAGTTTTGGCCTCTAGCGGCATATTTTTAAACCTAGTTATAGATATTTATAAATTATCATCATATTCTCAAATCGAGAGTCTCGTAACTATGTTGTTAGTACCTTCGAGTTACATTGGTCCCGTGCGAGGTGTTCGTGTATCTTATAGGGCCGTTTGGGAGTTGTTTTGCATTTTCTCCCTCTAATGGCATGTTTTGAAATATAAGTCTACATATTTCAAAATTATCATCATATTTTCAAACTAGGTTTCTCGTAACTATACGATCAGTTCCTACAAGTTACATTAGTACCGTGTGATGTGTTTGTGTATGTTACAATGGCATTTGGGGGATGTTTTGGTTTTTACCTATTAATGGTATGTTTATAATCCTAAGTCTTGCTATTTATAAATTATCATCATATTCTCAAATTAGGAGTCCTATGACTCCGCGATAAGTTTTTACGAGTTACATTGGTCTTGTGTGAGGTGTTCGTGCATCTAACGGGGCCGTTTGGTGATTGTTCGTGTTTTCCCACATAACTACATGTTTTTAAGAAAAGTCCAAATATTTAAAAATTATCATCATATTCTCAAATGTAGAGTCTCATGACTATTCGGTTCCTACAAGTTAAATCGCTCCCTTGCGAGGTGTTCATGCCCATTACGGGTCCCTTTTTTTTGTTTTCTCACTCTAATGGCATGTTTTTAACCTTAAATCCAAATATTTCTTATTTACTATCATATGCACACAGCGCGAGTCTCATAATTACGTGAATAGTTTCTATGAGTTACATTTTTGTGTCTCTCACGGGGCCATTTGGGGGGTTATTTTGGGTTTTCTCTATCTAACGACATGTTTTTAAACCTAAGTTTAGATATTTTGAAATTATCATCATATTCTCAAATTGAGAGTCCCATAACTACGCGATAAGTTCCTGTGCATTTCATTGGTCCCATACGAGATTTTCGTGCCTCTGACCAGGCCATGTGGGGGGTGTTTTGCATTTTCACCCTATAATGACACAGTTTTAAGACTAAGTTGAGATATTTCAAAATAATATTCATTATCTCCAAACAAGAGTCCCATGACTATGCGTTCAGTTTTTAGGAGTTACACTAGTCCTATGTGAGGTTTTCGTATCTCTTGTGGGGCAGTTTGGGCGCTATTTTGAGTTGTATTCAACAAACTGTTAAAGGCGTATATTTAAGCCAAAGTCTTGAGATTTTCAAATTATGGTCACATTATGAAATTGGGAGTTCCATGACTATGCAGTCAGGTCCTACAAGTTAAATTGGTCCCGTGTGAGGTGTTTGTGTCTCTTATGGGACCGTTTGGAGCTTGTTTTGGTTTTTTTTCCCTCTAATGATATTTTTTTAAACCAAAGTTTAGTTATTTACATATTAGCCTCATATTCTTAAACCAAGATTCATGTGACTATGCAGAAAGTTCCTACGAGCTACTTTTATCTCATGCGAGGTGTCTCTATCTCTTACGGGGTCATTTGGGGGTTGTTTTGACTTTTCGCCTATGAAAGGCTTTTTAAGCCTAAGACTTGGGATTTGTGAATTTTCTCACATTATCAAACCAAGAGTCATGTGACTACGCCATAAGTTCCTATGAGCTCAATTGGTATCGTATGAGGTGTTAATGTCTCTTGGAGGGCCATTTGGGGAATATTTTGGGTTTTTACCCTCTAATGACACGTTTTTAAGAAAAAGTGTATATATTTCGAAATTATCATCATATTCTCAATTCGAAAGTCCCATAACTATACGATTGGTTCCTACGAGTTACATTGGTCCAGCGCGAGGTGATTTTGTCTCTTACGGGGCCGTTTATGAGTTGTTTTTCAATTTCTCCCTTTAACGTCATGATTTTAAGCCTAAGTCAAGATATTTACAAATTATATTCATATTCTTAAACCAAGAATCACGTAAATAAGCGGCCAGTTCCTATGAGTTACATTGGTCTCGTGCGAGGTAGTCGGGCCCCTTACAGGGCCGTTTGGGGGTTGTTTTGGATTTTCTCCTTCTATCTTAATGTCTTTAAACCTAAGTCTATATATTTTCAAATTTTCACCAGGAGTCCCATAACTATGCAGTCAGTTCCTACGACTTATATTGTTCCCGTGTGATGTATTCGTGCCTCTAACGGGGCCATTTGGGAGATTATTTTGGGGTTTTGCCCTTTGAAAACATGTTTTTAAGCCTAAGTTTTGATATTTTCAAATTATTTTCATTTATAAAACTAGGAGCCTCGTGACTACGATGCCAGTTCCTAAGAGTTACATTGGTTCCCTAAGAGGTGTTTGTACCTCTTAGGGGATATTTATGGTTTGCTTTGCATTTTCCCCTTCAATGACATGTTTTTAAGCCTAAGTTTAGATATTTCCAAGTTATTGTCATGTTCTCAAAATGAGAGTATCGTGACTACGTGTTAAGTTCCTACGAGTTACACTGGTCCCATGCGAGGTGTCGTGCATTTTATGGAGCCTTTCAGTGTCTTTTTTGGGTTTTCACCTTCTAACGGAGTATTTTTAAACATAAGTCCAAATATTTCAATATTATCAAATCGAGAGTCCCTTTACTATGAAAGCAGGTCCTACAATTTTCATTGTTCTCCGACGAGGTGTTCGCATCTCTCACGGGGCCGTTTGGGGGTTGCTTTGAGTTTTCTCCCTCTAACGACATACTTTTAAACCTAAGAAAATATTTTGAAATTATCGTCATAATCTCAAACCGAGAGTCCCATAGCTACACAGTCAATTCCTACAAGTTACAATAGTCCCATGCAAGGTGTTTCCGCCTCTAATGAGGCCGTTTGGGTTTTTTCCCCTTCAGAGGCATGTTTTTAAGCCTGATATTGAGATTTAAAAATTATCGTCATATTTTAAAACTAAGATCCCGTGACTACGTCATCCATCCATACGAGTTACAATGGGCCCGTGTGAGGTGTTCGTGCCTTTAACGGGTCCGTTTGGTGGTGTTTGGCATTTTCACTCTTTAACGATATATTTTTAAGACTAAGTCTAGAAATTTAAAAACTATTATCATAATCTCAAAACAAGAGTACTGTGACTATGTTTTCAGTTCGTATGAGTTACATTGGTCCCATGCGAGGTCTTTGTGCCTCTTACGGGGCTATTTTGGGTTTTTTCTTTCTGTCAACATGTTTGTAGTCCGAAGTCTAGAGATCTCCAAATTATCCTCCTATTCTCGATAAGGGAGTCCCATGACTCTGCGAATAGAGCTTACGAGGGGTTCGTGTATCTCATGCGGACGTTTGGGGGTTGCATTCAACAACATATTAAAGGCTTGTTTTTTAGCAGAAGTCTTAAGATTTTTAAATTATCATCATATTCTCAAATCGGGAGTCTTGTGACTACACTGTCAGTTCCTACGAGTTACATTGGTACCGTCCGAGGTGTTTGTGTCTCTTACGGGGCCGTTGGGGGATGTTTCTGGTGTTTCCCCCTAACAACATGTTTTTTAAACCAATGTCTGGATATTTCCAAATTATGATTATATTCTCAAACCAGAAGCCTCATGACTACGTGACTAATTCTTATGAGAAACTTTTGTCCGGTGCGAGTTGTTCGTGCCTCTTACGGGTTTATTTGGAAGCTATTTTGGCTTTTAGCCTATTAAAGGCATGGTTTTAAGCCTAAGTATTGAGATTTTCTAATTTTTTTCATATTCTCAATCCAAGAGTCCTGTTACTAAGCCGTTAGTTCCTACAAGTTATGTTGGTACTGGGCGACTTGTTCATGTATCTTACAGGGTAGTTTTGGGGCTATTTTGGGTTTTCACCAACCAACGACATGTTTTTAAGCATAAGGTTATATATTTAAAAGTTATCATCATATTGTGAAACCGTAAGTCCCATAACTACGCGGATCGTACGAGTCACATTGGTCCCACATGAGGTGATTGTGTGTCTTACAAGGTCGTTTAGGAGTTGTTTTGCTTTTTCTCCGTTTAATGGCATGCTTTTAATCCTAACTCTAGATATTTACAATTTTTTTTTTCATATTCTCAAATTGAGAGTCATGTAACTATGTAGCCAATTCCTACGAGTTACATTGGTCCCGTGCGAGGTGTTCATGCCTCTTTTGGGGCCGTTTGGGGTTGTTTTGGGTTTTCTCCATATAAATACTTATTTTAAACTTAAGTATATATATTTCCAAATCATTATCATATTATCAAATCGGGAGGCACGTAACTATGAGGTCAGTTACTATGAAATACATTGGTCTCGCGTGACATGTTAGTGCCTCTAACGGGGCCATTTGGTGGTTGTTTTAGGTTTTATCTTGTTAAAGACATGCTTTCAAGTCTGAGTATTGATATTTTCAAATTATCATCATATTCTCAAACCTGGAGTCTCGTGACTATGGATTCAGTTCCTATGAGTTACAATGGTTCCATGTGAAGTGTTCGTGTGTCTTAGGGGCCACTTGGCGGTGGTTTTACATTTTTGATCTTTAATGACATGTTTTTAAGCAAAAGTGTAGATATTTCAAAATTATTGTCATATTCTCAAATCGAGAGTCCCTTGAATACGCGTTCAGTTTTTACGAGTCACATTGGTCTCGTGTGAGGTATTCATGCATCTTATTGGGTGTCTTGGGGTTGTTTTGGGTTTTTACCCTCTAACGACATGTTTTTAAACCTAAGTCTAAATATTTCCAAATTATCACCCTATTATAAAATTGGGAGTTCCATGACTATGCAAACAGTTCCTACCGGACCGTTTGGGGATGTTATAGTTTTTTCCTCTAACGACATTTTTTTAAAAACAATGTCTAGATATTTTCAAATTATCGTCATATTCTCAAACCAAAAGTCCCATGGCTAGGCAGCCAGTTGCTACAACCTAGTTTTGTCCTGTGTGAGATGTTTATGTCTCTTACAGGTTCGTTTGGGGGCTATTTTGACTTTTAGCCTACTAAAGGCATAGTTTTAAGACTAAGTCTTAAGATTTGAAAATATTGTCATATTCTCAAACTAAGAGTCATGGGACTACGCCATTAGATCCTACGAGTTACATTGGTACTGAGCGGCATGTTTGTGTCTGTTACAGGGCAGTTTGGGGGATATTTTTGGTTTTCACCCACTAACGACACATTTTTAAGCATAAGGTTTGATATTTCTAAATATCATCATATTCTCAAACCACAAGTCCCATAACTATGCAGATCTTATGAGTTACATTGGTCCCACGTGAGGTAATTGTGCAATTTATGGGGTTGTTTGGGGGTTGATTTACTATTGCGCCCTTTAACAGCATGCTTTTAAGCCTAAGTCTAGATATTTAAAAAATTTATTCGTATTCTCAAATCGAGAGTCCCCTAATAATGTGGCCAATTCATACGAGTTACATTAATCCCGTTCGAGGTGTTCGGGCCTCTCACAGGGCCGTTTGGGGGTTATTTTAGGTTTTCTCCATCTAGCTACTTATTTTCAAATGTAAGTCTAGGTATCTCCAAATTATCATCATATTCTCAAATCGAGAGTCCTGTAATTATGAGGTCGGTTCCTATGATATACATTGGTCCCATGCGAGGTGTTCGTGCTTTTAACGGTGCTATTTAGGGGTTGCTTTAGGTTTTCTCCTGTTATAGACATGCTTTTAAGCAGAAGTATTGATATTTTCAAATTATCATGATATTGTCAAACTGGGAGTCTTATGCCTATGGTGTTTATTCCTACGAGTTGCATTGGTCCCACGCGAGGTGTTTGTGCCTCTTAGGGCTTACTTGATGGCTGTTTTTCATTTTTTCCCTTTAACGACAAGTTTTTCAGCAAAAGTCTATATATTTCCAAATTATTATCATATTATCAAATCGAGAGTCTCGTGATTATGCGTTCAGTTTCTACGAGTTACATTTGTCCCGTGTGAGGTATTCATGCCTCTTATGGGGCCATCTGGGGGATGTTTTGGGATTTAACCCTCCAACGATATGTTTTTAAACCTAAGTCTAGATATTTCAAAATTATCATCATATTATAAAACCGGGAGTGCCACGACTATGCAAATAGTTTGTACGAGTTAAATTTCTCCCCTGCAAGGTGTTCATGTCTCTTATGGGGTCGTTTAGGGGTTGTTTAGGATTTTCTCCTATTAAGGGCATGTTTTTAATCATAAATCTTGAGCTTTGAAAATTTTCACCATATTATCGAACCTAAATTCCCATGAATATGTTGTCAATTCCTACGAGTTATATTGGACCCGTGAGAGGTGTTCGTGTACCTTATGGGGCTGTTTTGAGTTTTCTCCCTCCAACAACTTTTTTTTAGCCACACTCTAGATTTTTCTAAATTATCATCATGTTTTCAAACTAGGAGTTTCGTAACGATGCGGTCAGTTCCTACAAGTTACATGTAATACCCCGTATATTTATTGATTTTTAATTATGGGATTAATTAAATTAAATGAGAATTAATTAGAAATTAATCTGGATATAAATACTAGCGAGATGTGAGTTGGTATTTGATTATTATGCGTACATAGGGTAATATATGAATATTGAAAATATTAAAATTATCGCGAGACTGAAATACGACAATTTGGGAAATTTAGTTGGGACGCGCGTGTCAGTCGCGTCAGGTATGAAATTATTTGAATTAAAAAGTGAGTTTTATTTTTTTTCAACCGAATGGTCATTTTGAGTGTGCCAACGTGTTTGGAAGGGTTGAAATAGTCGGAAAACACTAGCCGGGGGTTTAGTTTGGGTCCCGAGGCATTTTTGGGCCATACCGGTAACTTAAAAGGGTATTTTGGTAATTTTAAAAATATAGGAATTAAAACCCACGAATTTTAGGAGTTAATTATATATTATTTAGAAACCCACTAAGCCCATTATCAGCATTAGATTAGTTAGAGGGCTACGAGAGTTATAGGAGTGTTTGAAGAGTTCCAAAAAGAAACCTCAAACCACCATCTTCAACCTTGGGAGAAAATCCGTAGAGAAAGGAGAGAATCAACATTCATTCACCAACATCAATCCTGGAGAACAATCTAAGGCAAGTGATTTGATATTTTTAGTGCATTGAATATGTCTTCCATGTTTAGTGTAGGAATTATCTTATATTGGAATCTTTGAAGAAAACCCATGAGATTGATGGAGAAACTTTGAATTTGGGTTAGGATTTGCATGTAGAATGATGATGGACTGATTTAATATTTGTAGAGTTATTTATGACGATTTAAAAATGGATTTATGATGAGTGATTGGGCATAACAAAATTATGGGTTCATGTTCATAGGGTTTGGGGAAATATTTGGAGATTTATAATAATTTCATGATGATTTATAAGATTTAACCTCTAAAATATGTTAAAGGATGATCTAGAATGATTAGAAATGGTTTAAAAATGTTAGAACATCACTTGGATGGTCTTAGGGTTGATTTAGAGAAGAAAGGAATTGAAAATAACCGGACTTGGGAATTTCTGGGCTGAAACTGCCATCTCGTTAGAAGACCTGCCCAGGTCGCTCGAACGACCTCTTTCGAACGAACTTCTAACGAGATGACAGTATAACTTCTAACGAGTTGGTAGTTCGTTTGAAGCCTTTCGTTCGAACGAGATTTCTAACGAGTTGACAAAATGGCCTTTTAGGCCCGAATTTATTTCTAGTATCCCGTAGACTTGTTTAAATGGTGAGATAACCTTCCCTTATTAACTAGTGGGTATAGTTGGGAGATTGGGGTCCATTGAAGAGTAAAACTTAGAATCTTGTAGTAAACTGGGTGACAATTGTGGATTGGGAAATGAGTAACCATTTACGACGTGAGAAGAGCTGATAACATAAATACATATAAACCGTGGACTTGTGATTTGTATAACACTAAATGTTGAGGTAAGAACTAGAAGTATACCTTTAATAAAATATTGAAATATTTAAGATGTGTGAATGCTTAGTATATGTAGTTATCTGTGTATAACATACCTACCGTACTTGCTATCATGGGAGGCTGGCGTTCGTTCAGGGCCATCTAATATTTGTGTGCCTACGGGGGGGATCTAGATTGGTATCTCGAGGACATAGGTCAGAGAAGGGCTTATTGAGAAGTAAATAAGTCTGCTGATCATGGGAGCGTAGGTATGTGCATGACCCATGTGATGTGAACTATGTTCGCCTCCATTGTTTGTGATTGTTGTTAATGAAACGTTTCCTGAGAGATTCGGAATACATGGTCCTCATGTATATGATGTACCGAGATTTGGTAGCAGAGTATGTGAGCACCACAGCTTAGCCTCGCGGTGCTAGTATTTTATATTTATGATGAGAATAATATACAGTTAATTGAAATGAATTGTCATGAATAAATGTGAGTATTAATAATAGCAACAGTGTGTAAAGTGAAATGGAAGATCTCTAGTAATTAGTAGTACTAACATGGGAAATTGTGTAACAAGTTATAACACTCTGTTAAACAAAAGTTGTTGGGAATTGAATTGGATATCTTATAGTAATGTAGATTTTGGGTATCGTACTAGTTAGTTATGGTAATGACTAGAATGGGTACGGGAACGATAGGAGTGCACAATTAGTTGAGAGGTGAGGAACTCATGTGAGTGCACACACTATCATGTACTTTATATTCACTATTTAATGATATTAAACACTTGAAAATTTTTAAATTATTTTCACAATCGGGCTCTGACCCGTTTGCTTTCGAATATATTTTTTTGTAAAAACCTTTTTGGTGCCCAGCCACAAGGACACCATGCATAGGAGTTTTATTCAGGTGACGTGCTGTAGCTGCTGTGGAAGTTACAGGACCTTGACAGCAGACGCCTCCATTATCATATTTTCTCATTGGTTGGGCATGTCGCCCCATTTTTTTTAGAGACATTTTACTTATCATTTATTTCAGACTTTGGGTTGTAATTAATATAGTGATGTAGACTTGGTAATTTATTTATTTCAGTATTCGAATTGTTGTGAGGAGTATTCCTCCAGACTCATTATTATTTGATGGTTATTCTATTGTGACTATGTTGTGGTGGTTATGTTAGCATTTCATACTTTACTTATTGTATGTTAATCGGATTTAATTAAAATTGGCAACTCACTTTTTAAATATTAGGTGGCTAGTAATTGTTAAAACGTTTTCGACAGTGGTGCTATGAACTGAACCAACTTTGCATTTTGTATTAATTTAATAAAGGAGTAGCTACCCGGTATTTAATTAGTCGGGGTGTCACAGGTGGTATCAGAGCATCAGGTTCTTGTGTGCTTTGGATCTGTACGGCTTGTTATGTTTCCGCTGAGCTTTCTTTGATATAGAGCCCTATATTTTAGGACTGTTGTATTCTTTTGTGTATGATTCGCTCTTCAGCTATTTTGAGATAATAACTGCGAACTTATAAGACTTTACACTCATTTCAGATCCCTCCACGATGTGCGCAACGAGTTTCTAGGGATGCATAGCCAGAGCCACAGCCTGCACCAGTTCAGGGCACTATGAATGCCGCCGAGGTTGAAGCTATTATAGCCCAAGCGGTAAATGTCGCCCTAGCCGTTGTACAGTAGGAACCGCGCCAGGCATCGGTAGTTGCGCCAGTTCAGGCTCATGCATTCCCGTTTGCTTGGGAACGCGTCCGTGATGCTTTTTAGAAAGAACACCCTCCGGAGTTTGCAGGTAGCTCCGATGTTGTGGTATCCAGTCAGTTGAGGAATGAAATTCAGAGGCACTTAAGGATGTACGAGTGCACAGATGTTCAGAAGCAGATACTGGCTACTTTCAAGCTAGTAGGATCTGCATTGCAGTGGTGGGAGTCCATTACCACCGCAGAGGAGAGGCACGCCCTTTCTATTCAGGAGTTCTGGGTATGGTTCGATCATAAATATTTTTCGTCAGCTGTTCACACTGAAATGAGGAGGAAATTGATGAACCTCAAGCAGGAGGGGAGGACCGTGGTCGAGTATGAGGCCGAATTCACTAATCTCTTGAACATTGTTCCCGATGAGATACCGACTGAGGAGAAGAAGATTCAGAAGTTCACGAATGGATTGACTTGGAGGATCCGTCAACACTTGTTGGGGAATATCTCATTGGCCACTTATTCTGATGTGGTTAACACTACACTACTAAACTGCCAGGATCATCGCTTCCACATGTCTGAGAGCAAGATATCAGGAGAGTCCAACCATCAGGGCAGGACCGGGGGAAATGGTGCCATCGGGGCACAATCTGGTCAGGGACAGCACATGCAGGGTGATCAGGGTTCCCAACAGGGGGATCATAAGAGATTCAGATCTGGAGGTTTTAGGAGTGGTCAGGGAGGTTTCAGACAGGGCCATCAGGGTCAAAACGGCCATCAGGGTCAGCAGGGTCAGAATGGTCAGCAGTAAAAGTTTCAGCAGGGCCAGCATGGCCAGGGAAGGAATGGTAACGGCCACCAGGGCCGAGGATAGCAGGGACAAAGAGGGGGAAACTTCCCGGGGAAGTGTTTAGTTTGTGGCAAGACTGGCCACAAATGCTAGGATTGTCCTGACAGGGGCAGGGCCCCACCGCAGCAGCAGCAGGGTGCTCGACACGAGCCACAAAGGCCTATGTTTCCCGCCGCCCTCCCAGCACCACCACAGATGGCAGCACTACCACCCATTTCAGCAGTCCCAGTTTAGAAGGGACAACTTCAGTATGGGAGAGTGTATCAGCTCCAGCATGCTTCAGCCCCACAGGATCCACCAGCCATTGAGGGTATGTTCTCTATTCAGGGGACTATGGGGCGTATTTTATTTGATACGGAGGCCACACATTGCTTCATTGCCACGAGATTTGCACGCACTATTGGGTTATTAGACACTGCAGAGAGCACGGTTACTTGTGTAGATTCACCATTGAGTAGGGGTCCCATGATTTCTCTTATTTGTAGAAGTGTGGGTATAGATATCGGGAGATTTACTTTACCCGCTGATATGTTAGTTTTAGAGATGACTGAGTACGATGAGATTATTGGTATGGATTGGCTAGTTGCGTACCGAGCCATGATTGACTGTTTTAGTAGGAGTATTATCTTTTCCATTCCTGGGCAGGAGATGTTGTTAGTGGCGATGCCTCGCCCCGAGGGAGGATCGTCCACTCATTTGTACTATATAGAGGAGGAGACCTCTAAAAAAGTGGTGATACCACTCGATGCGATACCCGTTGTTAGTGAGTTCACTGATGTATTTCAGGATATACCTAGACTACCTCCGAGTAGAGAAATATATTTTGTGATCGATTTTACACTAGGCACTCGGCCTATTGCCCGCACACCTTACCGTATGGCTCCAGCAGAGATGAGAGAGTTACGGGATCAGATTGAGCAGTTATTGGGTCAGGGGTTTATCCGGAGGAGTACTTCGCCGTGGGGTGCCCCTGTGTTGTTCGTAAAGAAGAGGGATGGATCGTTGAGGTTGTGTGTAGATTACCGAGAGTTGAATAAGGTCACGATACGGAATAAGTATCCGTTGCCACGAATCGATGACTTATTCGACCAACTGAGAGGAGCTTCATTCTTCTCAAAGATTGATTTGCGATCGGGATACCATCAGTTACGTATCAGGGAGCAGGACGTCTCGAAGACTTCTTTCTTGATGAGATATGACTCTTACGAGTTTCGAGTTATGCCTTTTGGCTTGACCAATGCTCCAGCCGTGTTTATGGACTTAATGAATAGGGTGTTCAGAGAGTTTCTAGACCAGTTCGTCATTGTATTTATTGATGACATTCTGGTTTACTCCCAGATAGAAAAGGAGCATGCCGATCATTTGAGACGGGTTTTGCAGATGCTACGTCAGAACAAGCTTTATGGAAAGTATGAGAAGTGTGGGTTTTGGCTGAAGGAGGTTCTGTTTTTGAGGAATAAAATTTCAGATCGGGGGATATCTGTTGATCACAGGAAGGTATCCGCGGTGAGGGAGTGGGGACATCCCATGACACCGACTGAGATCCGTAGTTTTTTGCACTTAGCAGGATACTACAGGAGGTTTATTCGGGGTTTCTCAAAGATAGCGGGTCCTTTGACACATCTGACTCATAAGGGTGTGCCATTCATCTGGAGCGATGCCTGTCAGTTGGCATTCGATGAGTTGAAGGAAAAGTTGACCTCAGCACCTTTGTTAGCATTGCCGAGATTGGGAGTTGAGTATCTAGTCTACACCGATGCGTCCTTACAAGGACTTGGAGGTGTACTGCAGCAAGAGAGTCAGGCCATATCTTACGCTTCCCGTAAGCTTAAGCCTCATGATAAGAATTACCCCACCCATGACTTGGAGTTAGCGGCAGTTTTATTTGCCCTTTGGATTTGGAGACATTATCTTCTGGGGGATAAGTTTCGGTTATTCATGGACCATAATTCTCTACAGTACCTCTTTACACAGAAGGAGCTGAGTATGCGTCAAAGACGGTGGCTTGAGTTTGTGAAGGATTATCAGTTTGATATCCAATATCACCCGAAGAAGGCTAACGTGTGACCGGGCGGAAAAAGTGTGTTCGTGTGAGGACACAATCGTTGTGTGTTTCGCCGCCGCGATACAAAAAACCTAAGCTACTACTACACTTGACAAGCATGCACATCGGTAAGTCGGGTATCGTAATAAATCCACAGGGAGTGATTGAATTTTAGATTTTAATTGTTTTAAAACTTCTTAGAATAAAAGGGGTGTAAAAGAAATAAGAAAAGGTGATGGGTGGTTATGGTGGAAATACAAAAGAGAAGTTAACGCTAAATTAAAGGAAAAGAAGGATCGGGATCGCATACACACATTCACGGGCTAAACAACTACTAATTAGAATTTCGATTCGAAAACATTTAATCGATCATTTTCAATTAAGCATAAACATCACGCAATAAGGAATTTAAGCCAAAGTTGCGAGATTAAACATTTAATCAAAAATGCTCACATGCGGATTAAATTCGAATTATCGCTATAAACACTAAAGTTGCGTGACAAATAAAGTTAAACGCATAATAATCCAACTTTAATACACGCGGTTTCAATTAAATGCAATTTTACACGAAACCCTAACTTTCGAGGTCCAAACCCGTAAATGGCGTAACGAAATCCCGACCCTATTTATCTAAGGGAAATACATGAATTAAACTAAATTACACTAATTAAACTAAGAAAGCAAGAATTAAAGCAAGTAAACTAATTAATAAAGCATGTAAATTAACTACAAAGCAAGAATAAAGGAAATACAACTAATATTAAATGGTAGGGGAGATGAATAGTTAACTTACAATCCAAATGGGGTGTCAAACCAAAGAGAAATGAAGAAGAACCATCCAAAACCCCCAAAACCCTAACTATTCTAACCTAAAATCGTGTATCTCCTGGTCTTTTCTTATTACAACAAAAATTGGCTTATATAGTAAGTTGGAATAAAAATAAAGAAGAAAGAAAAGAAGGCAAAATATCTGCAGAAAACAGAGCATCGATCGATCGACCCCTTTGGTCGATCGATCGACCTAGACAAAAATTTGACAAATTAGAATGGTCGATCGATCGACCAAATGGGTCGATCGATCGATCAAGCAGGGCAGATTGCAGCAGCCTACTGCATTCCTCTTCTCCTTCTCCTCTTTTGCTTTCCTTATTTTTCCTCCGCTGAAATTGCCGTAACTTCTTCGTTATGAATCATAATCGCACACCGTTCACGGCGACGCGAAGCTAACAAGGAGGGATACAACTTCCGTGAGATTTCGGGCCAGGTACCCAAGCTATGAAAAGACTAAAATGCCCTTGCGCATGCGATTGTGTACGAAACTTCACTGGAATGCGTCCGAACTTCATACTAAGCATCCAAATACCTACAAAAGCTCAATTAACCCCTGCAAAACATGTTAACATATAAATCCGAGGTTGTCTGGTTAACGAGCATAAATATAGGGATTAAGATACCCGAGGGGGCTAATAACGCGTAGGTTAACGGGTGAAATACGCAATATTTGCGTCGCATCACACCCCCTAACTTACACATTGCTACTCCCTAGCAATGAAATAGGATGCAACAAGAAATACAAGAAAACCGAAAGCAGGAGAAGTACAAAAATATGGTATAAAAGTATAAGGCCACTTTCGCGGGCGATTCGATTGCATTTAGGGTATGCAATAAGCCGTTAAACCCCTAGGTCACCCTAGTGGACGAGTGTCGTCTCGTGAGGGTTTTCAGGGATGAAACCCACAAACATCATATGGTTTCCTCAAAATATGCCCAACCCAACATGAGACAAACTCAACAACAACGAAAAAGATTTCAAACATGTTATCAGCATATTGAACGAATTCAAACAAATGTCTGTTGTTATTAACAAGTTGAATGCACCTCATAGATTTGAAACTTTAAAAGTGGGAGGGGGGAGAGCAAATGGAAAATATGATTTGGTAAAAACTTAAATAAATCGGATAAACATAAAGAAAGCATATATTCGATCCTCACGGGCATTACGCTCAACAAATGAAATCACTCAGAATGGGAGGTAATACACGGGACATGTGGGCATAAAGAGTAAATGTAAATGGAAACTAGGCCGTACACATGTCACAAAAGAAGAACGCTATATATAAAATGAAAAACTGTAATCTCAATGAAAGGATACCGCACACTAAAAGAGGCGAAATGCATTTTCACAGATTATCAAAACTATTTAAACTTTTGAATTACATCAACCTAAGATCACATAGGACTTGTAATAGGGTTGTAATGTAGGATATGCTAGGGTATGAAATGAAGGAATGTATGTACGGACTCAAAGTGTTCAGGATGAAAACTCGGGATACTGGAAAAATGCGGACAATATCAAAAATTGGAAAACAAGTTCCAAAATAAGCATTAGATATATCACCGGGGAGAGTAATCAAAGCTTATTGAACACTATACACAACATTTACAACTTTCTCTTTCTTTTCTTTTTGCTTTTTTTTTCTTTTTATTTTCTTTTTCACTACTCTTTCTTCTTTGCTTATCAAACTCTCATATGCCGAAATTACAACCGACATCATAACAACAACATTCAATCCCAAGTAACATTCCAAACAAAGGTATGGAAAGTGTATGTATGGGCTAAAAATCCAATTTGGAGTTGGTTATGGGAATTTGGGTTATGAAAAGAAAGGCTATATTTAGGCTCAAAGGGGTTGACTAGGGAAACATATATGGTGAGGTCAAGACTAATATGGGTGATATAACAAAGATTGCCTATGATCATTTCACAAAGTTTACGCAATTCTCGAGTCAAAACAAACTTTAAAAATCATGCTCAAGTAACACATTTCAAGTATGAACTCAATTAATGAACGGTCAAATGAAAGATTAGTGAGATTACCAACGAATTCAACGTTTTCAATGACAAAAGAATAGTGTATAACACTCACAATCGACGAAAGGTACGAAGCTTACTCGGTGTAAGTATATACAATGCAACAAAAGATTACTGAGTTATAAAAATCTTAAACCAAATCAATATAACAAGGAAAGTGCATATGCTCATGGGATAAAGTTTAATTCATGAAGTTATTCACAATATCAATGATTTGAGGACTAAAGTCTAATAAGTTCTAAAATCAAGAACATGCATCATTGAGTTGTCTATTGGATCGGGCAATTGTTGAAATTTATCACTGGAAACAAGGCAAAATGCCCAACAAAGGAGAAAAAAGAAAGAAAATATTTTTGAAAATTTTCAAATTTTTCACAAAAAGGCATACTTAGTAACTAAATGTGAGCAAATCAATGGACTACACATGAAATGGATAGAATATCCTACACCCCCTAACTTAAATGTTGCATTGTCCTCAATGCGCATTAAGAACACAACATAAAGAGAGGAAAAGAACGATATTACCCAAAATTGGAGCGATCTCCATAAGCGCGAGTCCGAAGGAATCTACAAAACAAGTTAGTATCGAGCATAGCAAAAACAAATAACAAAAAGTTTACTAATTACACTAGACTGAATTAAAAGGAAAGAAAAATAGGAAATAAAGAAAATTAAAAAGCTAACTATTTACAACCTACTATTTAGGCTTCACACTAACTATACACTAGAAGTCTAAATAGTTGAGGGTCCACCCAAAAAGGGATTTGACTTTGAAAGATCAACGGTGGACCCTCCAAAGCGAACATGCCTCCCGAAAGATATGAATTCCGTTTGAACAACGAAAGGCATGTGGGTGGTGAAAAAAGTGAACCATCGCCAATTTGAAATTTTGGGCGGACGATGGGGGATTTGGATAACAAGGGGGAAAGGTACACTAGAGATCCAAGAAAAATCAATTCATCTCCCAAAGGTTTTTCAAATGGAATGGGAGATGGTGCACACATGAGGATAACATCCATCGAAAACAAGTCCGGTAATGAGTCCTCATCGGCAAAAAGTGTAGAAGTTTTAATTTCGACCGACTCATAGGAATCAACCGGTAATTCTAATGGTTCGATCACGGAAAACGAATATGGTGATGAAACAAATTCAATCTCAATCGACTCTTCGTCGGAAGGAGACTGAATTTCGGGGGAGAAAGATGCACACTCGATGAGAAATTCTTCAAAAAATTTAGGTGAAACGCAAGTTTCCACCTCCTCGTTGTTTTGTGCATAAGAATTCATCTCATCGCAAAGTGCACCAAGTCTCATTCCAACATCATTTAGGCTTTCCAAACCTTGGGAGTAAAGAAGCAAAGTTTCTTCCAAAGTAGGCTTCCTCGGCTCAAGAGCCTCGGACTCCTCATTTGGTTGAAACTCGTCTTCGAAAGTAATGAAATAAGAATCATCATTGGATTCGAATAATGAATCCAACTCAAGCTCCCAATAACGATTTTCATTCCGATAAATGTTTTCAAGTCTTTCATTTTCAAGAAAATCTTGAAAATGGAAAACTTGAAAACTATCCCCAAAGTATGAATCATTAGAATAACCGTAATAACTATAATAGTAGGAAATGATTACCTCGTTGTTTGTAGATGGAGAATCCGAGCAAGAAAGTGAGCAACCGCGAATCAAAGTTTCTTAGCGCTCAAAGTATGCAAATCCTGAAAAAAAGGTTAAAACAAAGAATACAAATACAAAATGAAAAATACTACGAAATAATAAAATAATTACTATCTAAAACACACTCCCCGGCAACGACGCCATTTTGTGACCGGGCGGAAAAAGTGTGTTCGTGTGAGGACACAATCGTTGTGTGTTCGCGATACAAAAAACCTAAGCTACTACTACACTTGACAAGTAAGCACAGCGGTAAGTCGGGTATCGTAAGAAATCCACAGGGAGTGATTGAATTTTAGATTTTAATTGTTTTAAAACTTCTTAGAATAAAAGGGGTGTAAAAGAAATAAGAAAAGGTGATGGGTGGTTATGGTGGAAAAACAAAAGAGAAGTTAACGCTAAATTAAAGGAAAGCGAGGATCGGGGTCGCATACACACATTCATGGGCTAAACATCTAGTAATTAGAATTTCGATTCGAAAACATTTAATCGATCATTTTCAATTAAGCATAAACATCACGCAATAAGGAATTTAAGCCAAAGTTGCGAGATTAAACATTTAATCAAAAATGGTCACACGCGGATTAAATTCGGATTATCACTATAAACACTAAAGTTGCGTGACAAATAAAGTTAAACGCATAATAATCCAACTTTAATACACACGGTTTCAATTAAATGCAATTTTACACGAAACCCTAACTTTCGAGGTCCAAACCCGTAAATGGCGTAACGAAATCCCGACCCTATTTATCTAAGGGAAATACATGAATTAAACTAAATTACACTAATTAAACTAAGAAAGCAAGAATTAAAGAAAGTAAACTAATTAATAAAGCATGTAAATTAACTACAAAGCAAGAATAAAGGAAATACAACTAATATTAATTAGTAGGGGAGATGAATAGTTAACTTACAATCCAAATGGGGTGTCAAACCAAAGAGAAATGAAGAAGAACCATCCAAAACCCCCAAAACCTTAACTATTATAACCTAAAATCGTGTATCTCCTGGTCTTTTCTTATTACAACAAAAATTGTCTTATATAGTAAGTTGGAATAAAAATAAAGAAGAAAGAAAAGAAGGCAAAATATCTGCAGAAAACAGAGCATCGATCGATCGACCCCTTTGGTCGATCGATCGACCTAGAAAAAAATTTGACAAATTAGAATGGTCGATCGATCGACCAAATGGGTCGATCGATCGATCAAGCAGGGAAGATTGCAACAGCCTACTGCATTCCTCTTCTCCTTCTCCTCTTTTGCTTTCCTTATTTTTCCTCCGCGGAAATTGCCGTAACTTCTTCGTTATGAATCAGAATCGCACACCGTTCACGGACACGCGAAGCTAACAAGGAGGGCTACAACTTCCGTGAGATTTCGGGCCAGGTACCCAAGCTGTGAAAAGACTAAAATGCCCTTGCGCATGCGATTGTGTACGAAACTTCACTGGAATGCGTCCGAACTTCATACTAAGCATCCAAATACCTACAAAAGCTCAATTAACCCCTGCAAAACATGTTAACATAGAAATCCGAGGTTGTCTGGTTAACGAGCATAAATATAGGGATTAAGATACCCGAGGGGGCTAATAACGCATAGGTTAACGGGTGAAATACGCAATATTTGCGTCGCATCAACGTAGTAGCAGACACGTTGAGCCATAGGCGAGTAAATGAGGTGGACGAGGTGTGGAAAGCTAAGTGGAAGGAGTTGGGACACTAGGATGTAGTAGCCCGATTGTTCATGTCTGTGATGACTGTTACACCACAGATTTTTACGAGAGTGGGAAAGGCCCATGCAAATGACTCGTTCTGTCAGGAGCCGATAGTTCGATTACTAGCAGAGGGAACTGAGTCCTACACTGTTAGCTCAGACGGGATATTACGCTTCAATGGAAGACTAGTCGTTCCGAAAGGGGAAGACTTACGACACGAGGTGATGGCAGAGTCGCACGGCTCACGATTCGCGGTACACCCTGGTGGGGATAAAATGTACCAAGACATGAGACGACAGTATTGGTGGAGTGGGATGAAGAGGGATATTGTCGTGTTTGTGTCTAAATGCGCCACTTGTCAGCTGGTAAAGGTGGATCATCAAAGACCGGCATGACTTGTACAGCCATTAGAGGTTCCGACGTGGATATGGGAGAGCATATCCATGGAATTTATCACGGGGTTACCTACGTCACAGAGGGGTCACGACTCCATTTGGGTAATTGTGGACCGGTTGACCAAAGTTGCTCATTTTTTACCAGTAAGGACAGACTACACTACGGGACAGTATGTCCAGATTTTCATTTCGGAAATAGTGAGACTTCACGATGTGCCTTTAAATATCGTGTCTGACCGATACAAGATATTTGTTTCACAGTTTTGGGAGAGTTTCCAGGAGGCCATGGGCACTGAATTGTGGTTGAGTACGGATTATCACCCGCAGACCGATGGGCAGACCGAGCGAACAAATCAGATGTTGGAGGACATGTTGCGTATGTGCATCATAGACTTTGGGGGTGGATGGGAGCAGTACCTTCCACTGGTGGAGTTTGCTTATAACAACTCCTATCAGTTCACCATTGGTATGGGTCCGTTTGAGGCGTTGTATGGTAGACCTTGTCGTTCCCCATGATGTTGGTTAGAAGTGGGGGACAACAAACTCCTTGGGCCGAAGGTGATTCAGGATACTTCGGCAAGGATAGAGATGATACAGAGTCGCATTCGGGTAGCTCAGGACCGACAGAAGAGCTATGCCGATGCAAAGAGGTTCTTCAGATAATTCAAAGTGGGGGACCAGGTTTTACTCAGAGTATCTCCTATGAAGGGGATTATGCGTTTTAGGAAGAAGGGGAAACTGACACCAAGATACGTGGGTCCATTCCCTATCATCGAGCGGATTGGGCCAGTTGCTTATAGACTGGGGTTACCGGAGCACTTGCATGGGATTCATGATGTGTTCCATATTTTCTCGCTAAGGAAATATCTTAGGGATGATTTGGCCCATATTCACATTGCTTTGGAGGACATGAATCTTCAGCTGGATAGTTCCTACGAGGAGGGTCCGATTGCTATTCTGGACCACAGCGAGCAGAAACTGAGGTCGAAGATAGTATCGTTAGTACGTGTTTAGTGGCAGCATCATAATGCCGAGGAGTCCACATGGGAGCGCAAGGATGAGATGGACGAACGTTATCCAGAGTTGTTTTTACCAGGTACTCTTTAGTTTCGAATTTCGGGACGAAATTCTGTTATTAGGGGGGAAGTATGTAATACCCCGTATATTTATTGATTTTTAATTATGGGATTAATTAAATTAAATGAGAATTAATTGGATATTAATACGGATATAAATACTAGCGAGATGTGAGTTGTTATTTGATTATGATGCATACATATGGTAATATATGAATATTGAAAATATTAAAATTATCGCGAGACTGAAATTCGACAATTTGGGAAATTTAGTTGGGACGCGCGTGTCAGTTGCGTCAGGTATAAAATTATTTGAATTAAAAAGTGAATTTTATTTTTATCAACCAAATGGTCATTTTGAGTGCGCCAACGTGTCTGGAAGGGTCGAAATAGTCAGAAAACACAAGCCGAGGGTTTAGTTTGGGTCCCGGTGCATTTTTGGGCCATACCGGTAACTTAAAGGGTATTTTGGTAATTTTAAAAATATAGGAATTAAAACCCACGAATTTTAGGAGTTAATTATATATTATTTAGGAACCCACTAAGCCCATTATCAGCATTAGATGAGTTAGAGGGCTACGAGAGTTATAGGAGAGTTTGAAGAGTTCTAAAAAGAAACCTCCAACCACCATCTTCAACCTTGGGAGAAAATCTGTAGAGAAAGGAGAGAATCAACATTCATTCACCAAAATCAATCCTGAAGAAAAATCTAAGGCAAGTGATTTGATATTTTTAGTGCATTGAATATGTCTTCCATGTTTAGTGTAGGAATTATCTTATATTGAAATCTTTGAAGAAAACCCATGAGATTGATGGAGAAACTTTGAATTTGGGTTAGGATTTGCATGTAGAATGATGATGGACTGATTTAATATTCGTAGAGTTATTTATGATGATTTAGAAACGGATTTATGATGAGTAATTGGGCATAACAAAATTATGGGTTCATGTTCATAGGGTTTGGGGAAATATTTGGAGATTTATAATAATTTTATGATGATTTGTAAGATTTAACCTCTAAAATATGTTAAAGGATGATCTAGAATGATTAGAAATGGTTTAAAAACGTTAGAACATAAATTGGATGGTCTTAGGGTTTATTTAGAGAAGAAAGGAATTGAAAATAATCGGACTTGGGAATTTGTGGGCTGAAACTGCCATCTCGTTATAAGACCTGCCCAGGTCGTTCGAACGACCTCGTTCGAACGAACTTATAACGAGATGATAGTATAACTTCTAACGAGTTGGTAGTTCATTCGAAGCCTTTCGTTCGAACGAAACTCGTTCGAACGACCTCGTTCGAACGAGATTTCTAACGAGTTGACAGAATGGCCTTTTAGGCCCGAATTCATTTCTAGTATCCCGTAGACTTATTAAATGGTGAGATAACCTTCCCTTATTAACTAGTGGGTATAGTTGGGAGATTGGGGTACATTGAAGAGTAAAACTTAGAATCTTGTAGTAAATCGGGTGACAATTGTGGTTTGGGAAATGAGTAACTATTTACGACGTGAGAAGAGCTGATAACATAAATACATATAAATCGTGGACTTGTGATTTGTATAACACTAAATGTTGAGGTAAGAACGAGAAGTATACCTCTAATAAAATATTGAAATATTTAAGATGTGTGAATGCTTAGTATATGTAGTCATCTGTGTATAACATACCTACCGTACTTGCTATCATGGGAGGTTGGCGTTCGTTTAGGGCCATCTAATCTTTGTGTGCCTAGGGGGGGATCTAGATTGGTATCTCGAGGACATAGGTCAGAGAAGGGCTTATTGAGAAGTAAATAAGTCTGTTGATCATGGGAGCGTAGGTATGTGCATGACCCATGTGATGTGAACTATGTTCGCCTCCATTGTTTGTGATTGTTATTAATGAAACGTTTCCTGAGAGATTCAGAATACATGGTCCTCATGTACGTGATGTACCGGGACTTGATAGCAGAGTATGTGAGCACCGCAGCTTAGCCTCGCGGTGCTAGTATTGTATATTTATGATGAGAATAATATACGGTTAATTGAAATGAATTGTCATGAATAAATGTGAGTATTAATAATAGCAACAGTTTGTAAAGTGAAATGGAAGATCTCTAGTAATTAGTAGTACTAACATGGGAAATTGTGTAACAAGTTATAACACTCTTGTTAAACAAAAGTTGTTGGGAATTGAATTGGATATCTTATAGTAATGTAGATTTTGGGTATCGGACTAGTTAGTTATGGTAATGACTAGAATGGGTACGGGAACGATAGGAGTGCACAATTAGTTGAGAGGTGAGGAACTCATGTGAGTGCACACATTATCATGCACTTTATATTCACTATTTAATGATATTAAACACTTGAAAAATTTTAAATTATTTTCACAATCGGGCTCTGACCCGTTTGCTTTCGAATCTATTTTTTTGTAAAAACCTTTTAGGTGCCCAGCCACAAGGACACCATGCACAGGAGTTTTATTCAGGTGACGTGCTGTAGCTGCTGTGGAAGTTACAGGACCTTGATAGTAGACGCCTCCATTTTCGATCTCGACTCCATTATCATATTTTCTCATTGGTTGGGCATGTCGCCCCATTTCTTTTAGAGACATTTTACTTATCATTTATTTCAGACTTTGGGTTGTAATTAATTTAGTGATGTAGACTTGGTAATTTTTTATTTCAGTATTCGAATTGTTGTGAGGAGTATTCCTCCAGACTCATTATTATTTGATGGTTATTCTATTATGACTATGTTGTGGTGGTTATGTTAGCATTTCATACTTTACTTATTATATGTTAATCAGATTTAATTAAAATTGGAAACTCACTTTTTAAATATTAGGTGGCTAGTAATTGGTAAAACGTTTTTGACAGTGATGTTATGAACTGAACCAACTTGGCATTTTGTATTAATTTAATAAAGGAGTAGCTACCCGGTATTTAATTAGTCAGGGTGTCACATTACATTGGCCCCGTGCGAGGTGATCATGCCCTCATGGGTTCCTTTGGGGATTTTTTTGCACTTTTTCCCTTTGATGACAGATTTTTAATCCTTAGTGTAGATATGACGTAATTTTTTTATATTATCAAATCGGGAGTCCCGGGACTATGCTGTTAATTTCTATGAGTTACTTTGGTCCCATGTGATATGCTCGTGTCTTTTATAGGATGTTTGGGTGCTGTTCTGGGTTTTTACTCGTTAACGACATGTTTTTAAGACTAATTCTATATTTTTTAAAATTATCATCATATTGTCAAACCAGGTGTCACGTGGCTACATCGTCACTTATACAAGTTTTATTGGTCTCGTACGAGGTGTCTGTGTCTCTTACGGGGCCATTTAAGAGGTTGTTTTGGATTTTTGCCCTCAAACGAGATGTTTTAAGCCTTAATTCTTGATATTTCGAAATTACGGCCATATTCTCAAACCTGGAGTCCCATAAGTATGCAGTTAGGTCCTCCAATTAACATTGGTCCTGCGCGAGGTATTCGTGTCTTTAACTAGGCCATTTGGGGGTTCTTTTAGGTTTTCGCCCTCTTACGGTATGTTTTTACCCCTAAGTCTAGATATTTCCAAATTATCGTCATATTAAAAAATAGGGAGTCTCGTAACTATGCAATCAATTCCCAAGAGTTATATTGGTTCCATACAAAGTGTTTGTGCCTCTTACGGTGTTATTTGGGGGTAATTTGCATTTTTCCTCTCTAACAGTATATTTTTAAACCTAAGTCTAAATATCTCCAAGTTATCTTTATATTATCAAATTGAGAGTCTTGTAACTACGCGAACCTCCTACGAGTTACATTGGTCTTGTGTGAGGTGTTTGTGTCACTTACGAGGCTGTTTGGGGGGTTATTTTGTCTTGTATTCATTAACCTGTTAAAAGAATGTCTTTACGACTAATTATTGAGATGTGCAAATTATCATCATATAATTAAATGGGGAGTCCCATCACTATTCCTATGAGTTACATTAGTCTTGTGCGAGGTGTTCGTGTCTCTTATAGGATCGTTTGGGGGTAATTTTTGGGTTTCTTCTTCTATTGACATGTTTTCTAAAATAGATTCTTGATATTTCCAAATTATTATCATATTCTTAAAATGACCATCCCATAAGTGTGCAATCAATTCTTACGAGTGACTTTGGTTCCGTGTGAGGTGTTCGTTTCTCTACGGGGCTGAATTTGGCTTGTCGCCTGTTAAAGGAACGTTTTAATGACCAAGTCTTGACATTTGGAAATTATCGTCATATAATAAAATCGGTAGTCCCCTGACTACATGGTTAATTCCTATGAGTTACATTGGTCCCGTACGAGGTGTTCGTGCCTGTAACGGGTTTGTTCTGGGTTTTCTCCCTCTAACGGCTTTATTTTAAAATTATGTCTAGATATTTCCAAATTATTATCATATTCTCAAATCAAAATTCTTATAACTATGCGGTCCATTCGTATGAGTTACATTGGTCTCGTTTGAGGTGTTAGGGCCTCTTACATGGCCATTTGGGGGTTATTTGGGGTTTTCTCCCTCTAACGACATGTGTTCAAGACTAGGTCTAGATATTTAAAACTTATCATCATGTTATCAAATAGAAAGTCCTATAACTATGCGATCATTACCTATGAGTTATATTAGTCGTGTGGGGTGTTCGTGTCTCTACAAGTCCGTTTGAGGGTTATTTTGGGTTTTCACCCTCTAATGGCATATTTTTATTCATAAATCAAGATATTTCCAAATTATCATCATATTCTAAAATCGAGAGTTTTGTAACTAGGCGGATAGTTCCTACAAGTTACATTGGTTCCATGCGAGGTGTTCATGCCTTTAATAGGGTCATTTGGGGGTTGTTTTGCAATTTCTCTATTAATTGATATGGTTTTAAGACTAAGTCTAGATATTTAAAAATTATCATCATATAATCAAATTAATAATACTATAACTATGCAGCCTATTCCTACGAGTTACATTGGTCCCATGCGAGGTGTTTGTGCCTCTCACGGGGCCATTTGGGTGTCATTTTGGGTTTTCACCCTCTAACGGAATATTTTTAAACCTAACTCTAGATATTTCTAAATTATCGTCATATTCTAAAACACAAGCCCCGTATCAATGCTTTCATTTCTTAGGACTAACTTTGGTCGCGTGCAAGGTGTACGTGCCTACAACAAGGCCGTTTGGGGGGTATTTTGGGTTTTCACCTGTTAAAGGTATCTTTTAAGATTAAGTCTTGATATTTTTTAATTATCTTCATATTCTCAAATTGGGATCCCTGTGAGTACAACATCAGTTCCTACGAGTTACATTGGTCCCGTACGAGGTGTTCGTGCCTCTAAAGGGGCTGTTTGGGTGCTGTTTTGCATTGTTCGATTTCAACAACATGTTTTCAAGCCTAAGTCTAGATATTTCCAAATCATAATCATATTCTCAAATCGAGAGTCCTGTGACTGCGTTCAAGTCCTATAAGTTACATTAGTCACGTGTGCGGTGTTCATGCCTTTTATGGGACTCTTTGCAGGCTTTTTGGGGTTTTCATCCTTTAACAACATGTTTTCTTAACCTAAATCTAGATATTTCAAAAATATAATCATACTCTCGAACTGGGAGTCCCGTGACTATGTGAACCATTTCTATGAGACGTTTGGGGGTTGTTTTGGGTTTTTGCCTATTAAAGGAAAATTTTTAAGCCTAAGTCTTGATATTTGAAAATTATCATCATATTAACAAATCAAGAGGCCTGTGACTATGCCGTCAACTCCTAAGAGATATAGTGGTCCCGTGTACGGAGTTCAAGTCTCTTACGTGGTCGTTTGGGGGCTATTTTTAGTTTTATCCCTCTAATGGAATGTTTTTTAGCCTAAGTCTAGATATTTTAAAATTATCCTCATATTCTCAAACCGGGAGTCCCGTGACTGTGAAAACAGTTCTTGCGAATTACATTGGTCCTGTGCGAGGTGTTTATGCCTCTTATATGGTCACTTAGGGGTTATTTTGGGTTATATTCAATAACTTGTTAAAGGATTTGTTTTTAAGGTTAATTATTGAGATTTGTAAGTTATCATTATATTATGAAATGGGGAGTCCCATGACAACGCAGTTAGTTCTTACGAGTTACATTTGTCATATGTGAGGTGTTCGTGTCTCTTATAGGACTATTTAGGGTTTTTTAGGTTTTCACCCTCTAGCGACATGTTTCTTAAAACTAAGTCTAGATATTTTTAAATTATCATCATATTCTAAAACTGCTAGTCTCGCAACTATGCGATCAGTTTCTACGACTTACTTTGTTCCCATGAGAGGTGTTCTTATCTCTACAAGGATGTTTGGGGGCTATTTCGGCTTTTTTTTCCTTTTCAAGGCAAGTTTTTGAGCCTAAGTCTCGAGATTTTCAAATTATCATCATATTATCAAATTGACAGTCCCATGACTACGCTGTGAATTCCTACGAGTTACATTGGTCCTGTGCAAGGTATTAGTGCCTCTAATAGGGTTATTTAGGGGTTTCATTTGGTTTTCTCCACCCAACGACCTGTTTTTAAAGTTAAGTCTAGATATTTCCAAATTATTTTCATATTCTCAAACCGTAAGTCCCATTTTTTTTGGATTTTTTCCCTATGATGACATGATTTTAAACCTTATTCTAGATATTTACAAACTATTATCATATTCTCAAATCGAGACTATCATAAATATATGGGTAGTTCCTATGAGTTATATTGGTCCCGTGCGAGGTGTTCATGCCTCTCATGGGACCATTTGGGGCCTATTTTGGGTTTCCTCTTTTAACGGTATTTTCTTAAATGTAACTCTATATATTTCTAAATTATCATCATATTCTTAAATCACGAGTCCTGTATCTATGCGATCAGTTCCTACGACTTACATTGGTCCCGTGCGAGGTATTCGTGCCTCTTAAGGGGCCGTTTGGGGGGTATTTTGGGTTTTAACCCATTAAAGGCATGTTTTAAGACTAAATAGTGGTATTTGCAAAATATCGTCATATTATCAAACTTGGAGTCCCGTGATTACGACGACAGTTTATACAAGTTATATTGGTCCCGTGCGAGATATTCGTGCCTCTTTAGGATCCACTTGGGGTTATTTTGTCTATTCATCCTTTAATGGGTTATTTTTAGTCCCAATCCTAGTTATTCTAAAATTATCATCACATTCTTCAACCGGGAGTCCCATGACTATACGTTCAGTTCCTACGACTTAAAATTGTGCCGTGTGAGTTATTTGAGCCTCTTACGGGACCATTTGTGGGTTATTTTTTATATTCACCATCTAACGACATGCTTTTAAACCTAAGTATAAATGGTTTTAAATTATCATCATATTCTAAAATTGGGAGTCCCTTGACTATGCAAACAGTTCCTACGAGTTAGATTGGTCCCCTACGAGGTGTTCGTGTCTCTTACGGGGCCGTTGGGGTTTGTTTTAGGTTTTTGCCTATTAAAAACATATTTTTTAGCCCAAGTCTAGATATTTCCAAATAACAATCATATTTATAAATTAGGATTCTCGTACCTAAGCGCTCATTTCCTATGGGTTGCATTGGTCCTGTGAGAGATGATCGTTCCTCTCATGGGTCCATCTGGGGATTTTTTTACATTTTCGCCCTTTAACGGCATATTTTTAAACCTAAGTCAAGGTATTTCCAAATTATCACCATATTCTTAAATTTAGAGTTCCATAAATATGTGATCAATTTGTATGCGTTACGTTGGTCCTGTGTGAGGTGTTCATGTCTCTATCGATCCATTTGGTCGATGTTTTTGAGTTTTCTCCCTTTACCATTATTCTTTTAAGCTTTAGTCTAGGCATTTGAAAATTACATCATATTCTCAAACCGGGAGTCCTGTGATTATGCCGTTATTTATACGAGTTACATTGGTCCCATTCGAGGTGTTCGTGTTTCTTATGAGGCCTTTTGGGGGGTTAGTTTGGGTTTTCTCCCTCCAACATTAAGTTTTTAAGCTAAAGTTAATATATTTCCAAATTATCACCATATTCACAAACTAGCAGTTCTGTAACTATGGGTTAGTTCCTACGAGTTACATTATTCTAGTGCGAGGTGTTCATGTCTCTTACGGGGTGTTTGGTGGTTGTTTTGGATTTTTTCCCTCTTACGACATATTTTTAAGCATAAGTCTAGATATTTCCAAATTATCCTCATATTGTTAAGCCGGAAGTCTCGTAACTATGCGATCATTTCTTACGAGTTATATTGGTTCCATACGAAGAGATCGTTCATTTTACGGGGCTATTTGGGGTTATTTTTTATTTTCGCCCTCTAAGGGCTTGTTTTTAAGCCTAAGTCTAGATATTTCCAAATTATCATCATATTCTCAAATCTGGAGTCCTATAACTACGCGGTCAGTTCCTACACGTTATATTGGTCTGTGCGAGATGTTCGCGTCTCTTATAAGGTCGTTTGCGAGTTTTTTGGGTTGTATTAGCAATAAATTCTTATATAATTAAGAAATATTGTAATCGTTGATTCGACAATTCAAAGTAAAGCACCATGATATCCTAGTTAATTTATAAATCATACTAAATATTCATAATTCGAAATAAACATTGATAAGTCAAACTAAACATTCATAAATCAAACTAAAGTGTCAATATAGCATCAATATAATAATATGATAAAAATTTGGACACAAATAGGATTGTCAAGGGACAATATATTATAAGGAAACACATAGAATTATCAAGGGTAAAATAATATTTTGATATTCAACTCTCCTCTAAATCAACTAAGAGATCCTTTATATCTGGGTCATCATCAAGAGAAGACTGGAACTCTTTCGAAGCCTTTGATGCATATACGTGAGTAGTCATACCATTTGGTGCATGCACAACAATAGACCAATTTGCCATTGTTTATGAACTATGAGTAAAATACATTCTTTACATTTCAAAAGGCACAAATAAAAGCCTCTTCGACTGTGTGATCTTTACTCTTCATCTTAGATATATCTACCATAATAAGTTTTCAATCACTAGCAATATTAAAAACATTCTTAGTGTCCTCCACCTTTACCTAGTCAAAATTGAATACTTTTTATATGAAATATAATTAATCGAGTTCCATGATTTGTTGGATAGTCCCATATTATGTTAGCAACGTATCTTTTGGAGTTTTATCGATTTTGATAGTGACACAGGTAATCAAGGCATAAATTGAAATTGCGTTGTTTTGGGTCAAAATATTTTCCTAACATGGATATAAAATGAAATCAAAACTGTTGGTGCAGAATTTCTTAATCTCTTTCAATGAAATAAGGGACCGTTTTCTAGGCGTAAAAGCCACGAAGAGACATCACCTCTTTTTACAAGCTCCATTTATTAATGAATTTTATTTAGGGAGTGTTTTTACCACATACAAATAAATAACCTCATACATAAGAGGTGAAAATTATAGATTTTGATATCCATGACCTAAAATCATTCGTCATGCAATTTCTTTTATGATTTTGGGCAATTTAGTTCTCATACTTCCTAAAGGTAAATTATAAATACTAGATCAAAATAGACAGAATACATATAATCAAATAAGAATAATTCAGTTAACTATTTAACTACTTTGAACTTTATCTTACGATTTGATGATATAACAAGATGATTTCTCATATTGTAGATTAGTAATTCTCACCTCTTTAGGGTTCGTAAAATTAAATTCATCCTCAAACTCGACAGGTTCCTAGATCACTTGTTATACAAAAGGATTGAAACTCCTCAACTCTTGTTTGGGCATATGTTCCTGACCATATATTGATGATTCCATAGTTATGTAATCTTCTGTAATTTACCCTCCAATATATTATGTATTCTTAATGTAATCTTTGAAGTTTTCATAAATCGGTCAAAAAGATATATCCAATGATACCTAACGGGACCACAAACAAAATCCTCATCGCATGAATGCACAAGGAGGTGGATGTTGATACAACGAAGAATGACGAATGAAAATATTTCTTTAATACACAAATTTCCTCAGCTAAAGTTGTTTTAAGAACTTTAATGTGCTTTATGTTTACCAACTCTACACAAAGTAGGGTAAAGCATAAACTTATTTGTATAATCTCCTGTCAAAGATCTTTGTGCTCAGAAAATCAATGCCTAGACACATATGGACTAATTGAATGAGGGCATGCTAGTCGTGACATTCGTATTGTTTTAGGTCATTTGTTTATTAGCTTACTACCATGCAAAAATCACGCAAAAAACTAACCAGAGTCTTCAAGTTAAATAATGTGTCTTGGAGGATTTTTTTCTCACTAGTTGTCAAAGTGGAAGCAGCCGTAGGGATATAAATTCTAAATGTTGTAGGATAATTTTTTGACCACAATATCTTCTTTATTTTCATCTTCCATAGATCGCAGAACAGTCCCTCTCAGTCTTTTGAATGAGATCCACCCTGACATGTTCCTATGAGATCTTTTTCAACATTCTTCTTCATGTGAATTACATCAATTACATTACTTACACGATGATCTTTACAATTGGGAAAGTAAAAAACTATTAATCGTCTAAACCATGATTTCATTTTACTAGGGGCATTCGGATCCTCCCTAGCTTTACATTACAGGTTTACAAATTGAGGGTGTTTGCTTACATACGATATCCCCGTAGTCTTATCATTTACCTTCTCCTCGATCAGTTGAACAAAAAGACAAGTTGGTTATATCCTTCTCTCATGATTAACATTTAAAAAGTTAGACTTATGATTCCCTAAAGGGTGACGATTTGGCTGAAATCAACGATGACCCGAATAACTCATCTAACCATTATAATGCATCAAAGTGGCTTCAATTTCCCTCTCACATATGGGACATCCATAATAACCATGCGCATTAGAACTAAACAAGGTACCATAAGCTGGAAGGTCATGGATTGACCATATCACCATTGTTTTAAGAGTGAACTCTTCACCCTTATTAGTGCCAAATGATCTCACGCCTTTATCCCACAAATCTTTATGTTCTTCTATTAATGGGAGTAAGAAAATATAAATATCATCACCGGGAGACTTCGGCTTGGGTATCAATAATGAAAATAATATGAACTCCATTCTCATGTACAATGTTGGAAGGAAACTTAAAGGTTCCATGAGAACTAGACAATAACTCTGATTAGTGCTTCAATTATCGAAAGGGTTAAAACCATTGGTTGATAACGAAAGACAGACATTGCGTAGTTTGGGGGAAATAAATATGCCTACGTAATAGAATGACATGTGGCGAGCACCCCGGTTAAGATGGCGAGCAACAGACGTGCCAACAATATAGGGACGACTGAAGTCGTTAATAAACTAGAAGACCGAGGAGAAGTATCTGATTGGAATCAAACTCCACGAAGATAGGACTCATCCATATTTGTTACTCATCCATATTTGTAACGCTAATGTAACCCCTAACTATATATAAAGGGGACACCTCCTATTGTGAAAGGGGGCCTAGAAGCTAGAGAAACACTCTTATGTAAAACTCTCTCATCATTCTAATGGAACACAACAGCAACCCTGAGGACGTAGGCCATTCATGGTCGAACCACATAAATCTTTATCTCTCTCATATTTATTTTTATGCTTGTATCATGATGAATTGGCACCCCCCTATGGGTGAGATTTTTTGCACCTACAATTTGCACCGTCTATGGGAAACGAGAAAAGTATTTCCTTCTTATTCTCGAGATGAAGATTTACGTTGCGATGCAATGGTTCACACGCACAAAATCAAGAGGCGTAGTTCAAGGTTCACATCTCCATTCACAAAATTTGTTCTGAGATGAGATATACACAATTTACTAGAGTGGTGGATTCTCTACGGCTGAGGTCATCTCCAACCTGTCCTTTGAGGCTGTCTGTCATCCAACCAAGCTCCACCAGTAGAGGGTTGTCTCTTAGTAGAACCAACGCACTCAGATCAGCATAGTCGTCTCTTTGATCGAGCACTAGTAAATTTTCTAGTCTCCACTCCGGTTACTCTTCGACTTGCAACCTTCCTGGGCGAACAACCCCGGTGGTTGGCGACCTGTTTGCAACCACAATTATCACACATCGGTAATAAAAGATAAAAGCACAGAGCAAAAATTTTCTAGAGCTGATTTTCATCTGCAACGTCTTTCCTCTGTCTCGTCAACATCCACGATGAGGACGACCTGATAATACCTGGATACGCATCTTGCCGAGCATAACCAGTGATTTGAAACACCATACGAGGTCGATGAACAACGTGCCACAATGACGAGATATGAGGAGATCACCACGACCAAATAACTGGTCGGCGGTGAAGATGAGCACGATCATCCTTTCAATTGAGCATCAGAAAAATCCATGGTCTCCACTTCGGTTACTCTCCGACCCGCCTCCCTCCTCGTTGATCAGGTTCAATTTGGCTATTGAATGACTGACATGAAAAACTTCAATCTGCTCCACCCCTGCTGGATGGTGTTCCTATGCGAAGAAGAGGAACATCGTCAGACAAACCCTCATAATCGAAGACCACTACATCACCGGACCACACCTAGTGGTCGGTAACCACTACGCGACGATCAAGGTTGGAGCCACCATCTGATTATCGCAGGTCGGCGGAAAATTTCGAATGATAGCAATAGGTTTGCCCCTACTGGTCGGTGTCAAAAGAAAGTTACCAGCACTGAGATCCTTACACCGCTGTATCGCGTGTGCATTTTGATGGAAAGCTGTGGTCTTTGCCAAGTATTTTTTACTTTAAAAAAAAATAAAAAATAAAACCCTTGCTGATAAGAGCTTCGGTTTCTTACACCAACTGTTTTCACATCTTTACCTCGAAACGAATTTTGAAACCAAACTTGTATTTGAGTATTCACTTTGGACTTCAAATAACTTTGCAAAATTTTTGAATTAATCCTTGTCTTACACTTGGATTATATTTGACTAATTTTTGCATTGCTCCGTTCTCTCTAAAAATAAAACTATTTTTAAGGGACCGTGTTATTTTGTTACAACGATTTTAGTTGACACTTTTTATGCGACCTTATTACAAATTATTTCGATAACATAAATAGTGGGGCGCACTTATAGAGGACTCACGATATTTATTCGATCATTTAATTTTCAATATTGTCCTCCACCTATAACTATTTAAATTTAACTCTGCCCCGACGGATGCTCGGTCACGGTTATCTCAGTGTGATTTTTGTCATAAAAATCATTGGAACATTTATTACATTCATACGCTACTATGAAATTTTTCCTCGACAAATGGCCGAGCGGATGCATATCTTATATACTTTGTTGAACAAATCATTTTCATGATAACTTCTATTTGATTTAGCCTCAACATATGGTCAGCCAATTTACTAACTTCCACAGGTTCAAGATTCAGTCCCGACGGATGCTCGTCAATAATCTTAAGTCCTTGGAAATCTCATCGATGTTTTGACAGATGCTCGAGAACGAAGTGCTCGCTATATCTACTCGGTATTCTATAACTTTACCCCTCTGGACCATCCATGCACCATTCATTTTATTAATGCTCCGACAGATAGTCGAGCACACTATAGAACTTTAGACCCAAAGAAGTACATGGGAAAAATTATTGTTACTCCTACTGAAGCTCGGATTCTATGATTCTTAACCTGAAGGATGGTAAGGCACATTCAAGATTAATCTTGGCAGATAATGGGCAAAATATCTTTATATATTTACTCCCGAAGATATTGGCAACGCATGTCACACTTTATCCCCAACAGATGGTTGGTCAGGATAATTCTTATATTTAGCACAACCCCAGTTGATGAATATCCACATTTATTTGTACGTTGTTCATTTCTGTCTCATAATATCTTATTGCTCACAAATTATGCTCACGATCTTTATCATCATAAATTTGTCAGCAGGGGGCGATCTATACCGCATACTTCACAATTGTCACTACACAAATTTTTTGTAAATACAATTTTTTTAAAACCAACTTAATATTAAGTATTTTCTTAGTGCTATTTGCAAAAAATCCAAATTAACTCCTATGTCATACATCTGGATATATTTGACGAATTTTGCATCTCCTATTCGACTTCATTACTATTCACATAAATATTGGGGGGAACTTATAGAGCACTCATGTCGTTTATTCGATCATTTAATTTTCAATATTGTCATCTTCGATTTGATTTAGCCTCGACAATTGGTCGAGCAATGTATTAACGTCCACAGGTACAAGATTCAGTCCTGACGAATGCTTAGCCGCAATCTTAAGCTCTTGTAAATCTTATTATAATGCACCGATAGATGCTCGAGCACGGATCGCTATTTATATATACTCGTATCTATACAACTTCTCCCTGACAGACCATCCCGGCACCACTTATTCAGTTAAGGCTCCGACAGATGCTCGAGCACTTTACACCACTTTGGACCCAACAAATGCTTGGGCAATATTATTTATGATAACCGACGGATGCTCGGACGTTGATATTTCTTCAATTTCGGTATTGATTATCTGTCTCTATGATTCTTGACCTGAAAGATGATCAAGCATATTCAAGGTTCATCTCGGCAAATGATCAGCAAAATATTTCTATATATTTAGTCCCGAAGATATTTGCCACTCACGTCGTATTTTATCCCCAACAAATGGTTGGTCCGGATAATTCTTATATTCAGTCCTAACAGATGTTTGGCATAGTTGATTAATGATCGACACTGCATTTATTGGAAAGTTAGTTTTCACTAACACTACAGGATCATTCGTAATACTTGTTCGGTCCTTTTTTCCTCGACGGATGCTCGAGCATGGATCACCGGCAATATCTACACAATCCTTTATAATTTTAGCCTCGATAGGCATTTAGGCATCGTTTATCTTATCAGTGTTCTGACTGATGCTCGAGCATGGATCGTTCACAATATCTACTAGGTCCTTTGCAATTTTGCCTCGACGGACCCTCAGCTTCGATGGATAGTTGACATTATGTGAACACGTCTCAAGCTTCAATAGACAGTTGGGCAATATAGTTCTTATTTAATTCAACCTCATCGAATGAAAAGTTAGGCGATCTGTTCAACAAAGATCCAATAACACATAAAGCATCATGAAGAGCAACAATCAACTATATTTATCAACAAGGACGAATCCAACCTGTAAGAAGTCACATATCCAGCAAAATCATAGTCAACGAGCAAGACATGTTGATAACAACACTAGACCACCCTGAATGTATCGAGCAACATCGTCAGATAACCCATGGTGATCGACTATCACCAAACAATGAATTAACGCGTCATCAACACTAATATATCCTCCCCAAAGCAACAACGTTTCTTGAATGCCATATCAGATCAACGCATTTCTGCACAAGGATGCTTTGAACTCATATCAATTTCTTTAGGTGCACGAGCCATATGGAGTCTTCCACAGCCTCCTAGAACCACCATGCATGGTCGAGGAACAAGTGTGCCCTGAGGAACGATACATTACATGGAGATATATGAGCAAGATAATCCTTAATTATATCCAGCTCGACGAACGATCAATGTGACACTCTTTAACACAACAAAGCCCCGATGAACGATCAGGCACACTTATCATCTCGGTTATATAGATAAAATGACTTGATGGATGGTCGAGCAGTCTTCTCTTCACAACCCGATTGGGGGCTCCATGGCAACGATGACACGTGAATAGATTCACTGCAACATTTAAAGAAAAACAGAAGAGGTCAACTCAGGACAGATTCCAACATGGTTAACACTGAAATTAGTCTTTCAAATGAAGATCAAGACCAAGCTTGATTTAGTTACAACAGCCTTCTTACATGTTCCCACTAAATTAAGTACGTCTATAGGCCTTTGTCATCTCCAAACACAAATGGCCTCACAATTTGCCCAGGCAACAATAAAATCCCTACGCGGGATTCCTAGGCAAAAAGCCAACTCAGGTTCGTCGCCAACTATATTAATCGGTTAAAATCCTGAACGGGTGGATGGCCCTTAAACCAGGTGCATTTTTTCCATCGCCTTTTAGGCCTAAGGAAGTGTGACGGCACAAGCTAAAAGGTAAAATAGGCGGATATTTACATGCGAGGGATTAGAAAATGGAAAAATGCAAACGTAATTCATATTATATTGCGGGAGAAACCTAAGTACAAAGCATACTAATTACATATCACATGTTAGAAAAGCTAATGCAGGGTCTTGCCCCAACTAGGTACATGCTCGAGAAAGGTTCGACGCATAGGCTTCTGGTCGGCCTCTCCAATTGGACCATATGAAAAACCTAATGCAGGGTCTTACCCTAACTAGGTACATGCTCGAGTATGACTCGATGCATAGGCTTCTGGTAGGCCTCTCCAATTAGACCATATAAAAAACCTAAGGCAGGGTATTACCCCTACTACGTACGTGCTCGAGCAGGGCTTAATGCATAGGCTTTTGGTCGACATCTCTAATTGGACCATATGAAAAGCCTAATGAAGGGTCTTACCCCAACTAGGTACATGCTCGAGCAAGGCTCGACGCATAGGCTTCTGGTTGGCTTCTCCAATTAGACCATATGAAAAACCTAATGCAAGGTCTTACCCTAACTAGGTACATGCTCGAGCAAGACTAGACGCATAGTGTCACGACCCCATCCCAAAATAGTAATGGGGAACGAGTGTCTTGACATGCCACCAATTCAAAAAATATTCCGATTTAATTGTTTCCTTAAATAAATGCAACGAAAATATTATCACATGGTTATGAATCGTAAAATACTGAAAGTAAAAGAATTATGTCATCAAATCTTTCTAAAGGAAACTTCATATATATTAAAAGTAATAACAAGTTACAACTTAAGAGAAAATTTAAAACTTATTACAAGAGAGCCATACATGCTGTAAATAAACATTTTACAAAAAGAGCTCTAAAAGCTAAATCTTCAATGTAGTCCATTTTCGTTCCGTCCGTGGACCTAAACGTTTCCTGAAAAGTGATTATTTACACAACATCAACTAAAAGACGAATGAGGTTTAATCTCCAGACATTCCAGGGTTTTCAGAAAATTGATACCTATTCAATTTAGAATAGAAGGTATATACATAGAGATAGGAATTTCAAGTAATATATATAAAGTAATGACAATATATATATATATATATATATATATATTCAGAATAAAGAGTTCAGAACAGAGCAGATAAAACAATTGAGCATATGTCAATTATTCAGTTTTAGTGGCCATGTATGCTCTAATACCTAGACAGATAGTGTTACCAAATGTTTCCACCCGGTAACATCACAGACAGATAATCATGATTTCTGGAACAACGCCTTGTTTAGGGCACACCAGCGATAAACCAGCTGGGAAGGTACCACCCAAATATTTCCACCCGGTAGTCAAGGCCAACATAATAAGAGAGTTTCCACTGGCCGAATCAATAATTTTAGAATTCAAATCAGATGTTTATATGGGGAGATATAAACATATAACAAACGACGGAATCATCGGTATCAGATGCATTTTGAGAATAAAAGAATTTCACCAAATATACATAGTTTACATAATATATAATAATCAAAATGCGCAAGAAATTGCATAGAGTACTCACCCAAAATGGAGGTCAAATTTACTGGTATTGAGTCTTCGATCACACATTAATCTGATAAAGATTTAAGTACACGTTCTAAGGTCCAGTTTATACTATACTTTAATAATAACTTCCTCTTTTAAAGGATTACTGAATCCCCATTTGCCAACTTTTAAAACTTATTGATCGTAATTGAAGAATTGAATTCATAGTCTTTCCTCATCAGTCGGTTCCCAGTAGAGATAGAGGGTCACATGGGCACCACTTAAATGCCATCTAATCTAGACAGAACTTCATCGGGCCTGACTTTGGAACTACTTAAATGGGATTCCATAATAACGAGCAATTCCTTTAAAAAGAATCATTTTTAAAAGCATATAATTTCAAACAAGTTGATAAAATCAACTTGGATTTGTTCTAAATTTCAAGTTTTGATTAGTGAATTCTTTATTGTATTTTACCAGCATAACTACTAAGTAAAGCTATAAAACAATAAATTAAAACTATAAAGATGCATTATAACATTGAGATTACCTTAAGATGAATATCCCTAAGAACTTCTTTAACTTTCTCACACTTTCTCTCACTATTTCTTTCTATAATTCTCAAGGAATTGGTGTGAGTTTCAAATGATCGCCAAAGTCCCTATTTATAGTTTTCGAATGATATATGGGCATTGACACGTGTCCATGATGACCAATCATTTACAATGGCGAGTCAGCGTAGAAGTGTCGCGTATCAGAGGGGTGTTGCAGTCTTATTTCACCGAACTGCGAGACACGTTTTAGCTTCTCCTCTAACAACGACACATGTTTTGGATTCTCCTCTAATGACGACACGTGTACGGTGGAGGTGTCAAAACCAAGCATGAGGTGTCAAGCACGAGGTGGAAATCTATTAAGGGTATAAGAGTCATTTTACACCTGAAGGGCATTTTGATAATTTTACACCATATATTTTTATAATTTCTTTTAGGTCCCTAAAAATATTTTATTTACAAAAGGCCCCTTTTTATTTTTCATTTTGGTCCCTAAAACTTTCTTTATTAAAACAAAGTCCCTAAAGTTTCATAAAATTACATTTTTTACCCTAAAACTTATCACTTAGCTTAGGATGTGCCATACAATCTCAATTTGACACATTCTACTGTTGATTCTTCAAATTTCAAAATGGGCTTTGTCATATTAAGAACTCGGAATATCATATATGTAATAATATATCATTATTAGATAATAAGTGTGACGAAATTGAAAGAAGACAATTATATATTGGCATAAGAAAATGGGGTCATTACATCCTCCCCTCCTTATAAAAAGTTTGGTCCCCAAACTTTACTTACATTAATTTCCAAAAAGGTATGGATATCGCTCTTTTATTTTATTTTCCTGCTCCCATGTTGCTTCTTCAACAGAATGATTCTGCCATAATACTTTGACTAGTGGAATAACCTTGGTTCGTAATATTTGATCTTTATGGTCCAAGATTTCCACTGGATACTCAATGTATGTCAAATCTTCTCTAACTTGAAGAGGCTTGTGATTTAAGATATGTGCTGGATCGGGGATGTATTTCTTCATCATTGAAACATGAAACACATTATGCACACTCAATAGTTCAGGGGGTAAGGCTATTATATACGCAACAACACCTACCCTTTCAAGGATTTCAAAAGGCCCTATGTATCTTGGACATAACTTTCCTTTCTTCCCAAATTGAATTACTCCCTTTGTCGGTGATACTCGTAAGAAATTATAGTCTCCTCTTTGGAATTCTAACGGTCGGTGTCGATTGTCAACATAACTCTTTTGACGACTTTGAGTGATTTGAAGTCAGTCTTGTATCAATTTCACTTTCTCTGTTGTGACCTGAATGAATTCTGGTCCCAATAATTTTCTTTCTCCAACTTCTACCCAACATCCAGGAGAACAACACCTTCTACCATAGAGTACATCATACGGAGCCATTTGAATACTTGCTTGATAGCTATTATTATATGAAAATTCTACCAACAGTAAATGATCGTCCCAATTTCCCTTCAAATCAAGTACACATGCCCTAAGCATATCCTCTAAGGTTTGAATAGTTCTCTCAGATTGTCCGTCTATTTGAGGATGAAAAGCGGGGCTAAAATTCAATTTTGTTCCCATGGCTACTTGTAGGCTTTTCCAAAAACGAGACACGAATCTAGGGTCACGATCAGAAACAATTGAAACTGGGGTTCCATGAAGCTTAATAATTTCCCGTATATACAATTTAGATAACTTTTCTAAGGAATGGGTAATCTTAATAGCAAGAAAATGAGCAGATTTAGTTAACCTATCAATAATTACCCAATTGGAATCATTACCATTGGAACTCCTTAGTAGCCCTGTCACAAAATCCATGGTAATATGTTCCCATTTCCACTCAGGGATAGGTAAAGGTTGTAATAATCTTGATGGTTTCTGACGTTCAACTTTTACTTATTGACAGATCAAACACTGAGATACAAACTCTGCTATCTCCATTTTCATGTTATTCCACCAAAACACTTCTTGGAGAGCTCTATACATCTTGGTATTTCCGGGATGAACTGTGAATCTCGAGTAATGACTGTGACACCCTGCCTAATTAAATACCGGGGGATCACTCCTTTATTAAATTAAAATCAAGGTGAACAGTTGGTTCATTCTTAGCACCATTGTCGTAAAAATAACTTTTCCAAATTTAACACCCTATTTAATTAAGCTAAGTGTCAAAACCATTTTTTTTAACATTACTTTCCAAATTTTATTTTGAAAATAAAGATATAATTATCTACAACAATTCAATATTTAAAGAATCACACCACAATAATCCTAGAACATATAATCCAATTAATTTAAACATTCAACAACTAAACCCCAGCATTTAAAACTTAAAGTAAAAACATACATGCTGAATACATCCCAAAGTAACAGTACTAGAAATAACTGAAATACAAATGTCCCAATAAAACAGATAAATACTTGAAAGGGCAGCACATGCCCAATAAGGAGAATGATAGAAGTGGAATCAAGTAAATGAAATCGTCTAAGCAAGTGGCCTGCAACTCCCACCTAAGCTGCAGCACGTTCCTTCCAAGGGATCCTAAACAAGATGCCCCTGTGGCTGGGCACCTATAATATATACATATATATACAAGAGAGAAAGAGGAATAGAAACGGGTCAGAGCCCGATAGTGTATATGATTTAAAAATTCGTTTAGCAAGTATTTAAATTGATACATGCCAATGCAACAACATATTAGTGCGACACTCTCTTGAGAAATTCTCGCCTTTCTTCTAATGTGCACTCCTATCGCACTAACCTTCCCAATGGTTTATCTCATCATATATCACACTATCCTTTCCCAAGGATTTAACTTATCTTAGGTGACTCTCAAAATTTAAGATTTAACAACATCATGGTTTAAAAAGGATAATTTCATTTAGTACAAAACGGTCATTTTAACTTTATTGATTCATAAAGTTTTTCAATATCATATTATACTTTTCAAAACAAGTATTTCCAATTTGAGTCATTATACATGTCTTACTTACCATAACACAGTAGGCAGTTTCCCATATTTCAGAAGTTCATATATATATTAAATACTCATATAATATATATATTCTAACAGAATCCCACATAAAATTTTATGGTGCGGTCATACTCTGCTATCCAATCCCCGTATCAATCGTACTAAAGGGAATACAAGTTCGGAATCACTCTCGAACTGTATAAATACATACACAAACAATATTGAGGCGAAGCATAGTTTCCAAGTCCAAGAGGTCAGTACATACCCTCACGTCTCTTAGGACCGTGACTACCGATTCGATAGCCTGTACCTAGGATTTCTATCTTCTAGGGTACGAGTCAATATCCCCCATAAGGCACACGAGATAAGATCGTCCGAGCGCGGAAACCTCAGGGATAGCAAGTAGCGCGAGCATGATTTTCACAAGTATATAATATATGCATACACAATCATATAAATATACCACTTTTATTATATCAATTTAGGTTTATCCAATAACCCACATTCACAACATTAATCCTTATTTTCCCATTATTATTTATCAAGTATAATGGTTCATTTCTAACTTTAATTCGAAGGGTTTTTCCAACTTACTACGTAACCCTCATGGACTCTAATCTTCCAAATGTACAATTCAGTAGATATCCATTTATGTTCCAACGTAACTCTCTCTTACGTGTCTCTCCCCTTTAATATATATACTTACATTATCCCTTATGAAAAATATCCCAAAAATATAGATTTCGCCTTACATTAAAGGATTTTGAATTTTATTTTCAAAGATGAGAATTTCAAACGGTTTCGAAATCGGAATTAAAATGGAGTTTTAATTGAATTGTTTTTTATCTCTAAGAGTCCTCAAAACATAAAACTGTCTAGCAAAAAAATATTAAAAATATTGAACTGTCCGATCGAGCTGAATTTTTTTCTGTAGCTTCCTCTCGTCTTCAGCTAAATCTCTGTAAAATTTCATCCAATTCCAACGGTCCGATCGTCCGGAATAAATTTTTTTATTTAGTGTTTGTATCTGATTAGAACTCTTTTCTTAATCAAACTCTTAATCCTTTACATGACAAAGGGTTTCCAGAATATCATATAAATCATCACTACATGAAAATTTCCCATCTCCAATTGGGTTTTTCTTCCATAAATCTCATCCTAATAACTCCTAAACTAATATGGATGATGCATCAACGAAATGAGAAAGATAAACACTTGCCTGGGATTTTCAGAAATCTGGTTTGGTGTTGAATTTGGTGTGGTTGCGTTCCCCGTCTCGCGATCTACGCGTTGGCGGTGGCGGCGGTGCAAACGGGTGAGTTTTGAACCTTGGAATGCCTTGAGAGCTCTCTCCTCTCCTCTCTAATGGCCGTTCTAGTGTTTTGAGTTATCTAACCCTAGGAGATAACCTAAACATCTGATATAACCCCTTTAATTTTCGTGGGTTTAATTACCCAAAAATACAAAATGACTAAAATGCCCTCCCGGGGTACTAATTAGGCCTAAAAATGCCCCGAGACCCAAATCAAACTCCCGGGTATACTTTTCTGACTATCTCGACCCTTCCGGACGTGTTGGCGCACTCATAGCGCCCATACGAACAACTTATAAAATATTTACTTTTATTTATCAATATTTAGTCCTGACGCGACACGGGCGCGTCCTGACTCAAATTTCTAAAATTGTCATTTTATTCACTCGTGACATTTAATATGGCCACTATTATATATTACTTTGCTTATTAGTAATATTCAACAAATTTTCCCATAATTACTAACTCTCATCACGTTAATAATTATAACATAATTAATTTTCGAATTTTTATTAAATAATTAATTCACATTAAATTTAATAAATCCCCAAATTAATATAGCATAAAAATACGGGGTATTACATACTCCCCCCCCCCCCTAATAACGGAATTTTGTCCCGAAATTCAGAAAATAAGGCATACCTGGTAAGAACAAATCTGGATATCTCTCGCGCATATCGGCCTCGCGCTCCCAAGTGGATTCCTCCACGTTATGATGCTCCCACTGGACCCATACAAGTGGAACTATCTTCGACCTCAATCTCCTCTCACTATAGTCTAGGATAGCCACCGGTCTCTCCTCGTAAGAGTTTTCAGGCTGTAAGTCTCTCTCATCTATCGCGATGTGAGTATGGGCCATATCATCCCGAAGATACCGTCTCAACGACGAGATGTGGAATACATCGTGAATGCGATGTAAATGCTCTGGTAGTACCAATCTGTATGCTACCGGCCCAATCCTCTCGATAATGGGAAATGGTCCTACGTACCTCGAGGCCAATTTCCCTTTCTTCCCGAACCTCATCACTCCTTTCATAGGAGATACACGCAGTAACACTTGGTCCCCCACATTAAACTCCCGGAAGAACCGTTTTGCATCGGCGTAGCTCTTCTGCCTGTCCTGGGCTACTCGAATGTGACTCCTAATCATCTCAATCCTCGCGGAGGTTTCCTGAATTACCTCTGGCCCTATCAACTTGTTATCCCCCACCTCGAGCTAACAAGTTGGAGAACGATAAGGCCGACCATACAAAGCCTCAAAGGGAGCCATACCAATCGTAAACTGATAAGATTTATTGTAAGCAAACTCTACCAGTGGAAGATGTGGTTCCCAACCTCCTCCAAAATGAAGAACACACATGCGTAGCATATCCTCTAACATCTGATTAGTACGCTCTGTCTATCCATCTGTCTGTGGGTGATAAGCTGAACTCAGCCTCAACTTAGTACCCATAGCCTCCTGAAAGCTTTCCCAGAAATGTGACACGAAAATCTTATCTCTGTCTGACACAATATTCAGGGGCACCCCGTGTAATCTGACCATCTCAGCAATGAACAACTGAGCATACTGACATGTGGTATAATCTGTCTGTACCGGTAGAAAATGAGCCACCTTGGTCAAACGGTATACAATCACCCAGATAAAGTCGTGGCCCCGCTGTGATGTAGGCAACCCTGTAATAAAATCCATGGAAATACTCTCCCACTTCCACGCGGGTACTTCCAATGGCTGAAGCAATCCTAATGGTTTCTGATGGTCCACCTTCACCAGCTGGCAGGTAGAACACTTGGACACGAACTCAGCAATGTCCTTCTTCATCCCACTCCACCAGTATTGCCTCCTCATATCCTGGTACATCTTATCTCCTCCAGGATGTACCGCAAATCGGGACCCGTGAGATTGAGTCATCACTGCATGATGCAATTCTGCCCCTTCTGGAACCACTAACCTCCCATTAAACCTCAAACCCCCATCAGAACTAACAGAATAGGACTCAGCACCCTCGGCTAAAAGTCGTACAATCTGCTCCTGGCAAAACGGGTCTGTGGTTTGGGCCTGTATTACCCTCGTAACAATATCGGGTGTGACTGTCATAACAGATATGAAGGATCGGGCTACTGCGTCCTGGTGACCCAACTCCTTCCACTTCGCTTTCCAGACGTCTGCTACCTCATTTACCGGTCTACGGATCAACGCATCAGCAACTACGTTGGCTTTCCATGGATGATACTGTATGTCGAACTAATAGTCCTTCACAAACTCTAACCATCTGCGCTGACGCATATTCAGCTCTCGCTGAGTGAACAGGTACTGCAGTGATTTGTGATCTATGAATAAACGGAACTTCTCCCCCAATAAATAGTGTCTCCATATCCTCAATGCAAAGACGACCGCTGCTAACTCCAGGTCGTGGGTGGGGTAATTCTTCTCATGCGGCTTAAGCTTGCGGGAGGCAAAAGCTATAGCCTTTTCTTCCTGCTGAAGTACTCCCCCAAGTCCCCGTAAAGAGGCATCGGTGTAAACCAGGTACTCCACACCCGGCTTCGGTAAAGCAAGGACTGGTGCTGAAGTAAGCTTGTCTTTCAGATCATCGAAAGCCAATTGACAAGCTTCATCCCAAACATATGGTACCCCTTTGCGAGTAAGGTTCGTCAATGGACCCGCTATTTTGGAGAATCCCCAAATGAATCTCCTGTAGTATCCGTCTAACCCCAAGAAACTACGCACTTTTGTCGGTGTCGTGGGCTGTCCCCACTCCCTCAATGCTGACACTTTACTCCGGTCAACGGCTATCCCCTGTTCAGAAACAACATGTCCCAAGAACTGTACCTCTTGCAACCAGAATCCACACTTCTTGTACTTAGCATACAACTGATGCTCTCGTAATGTTTGAAGAACCTGCCTCAAGTGCTAGGCATGCTCCTCCTCGGAGTGTGAATATATCAAAATGTCATCTATGAAGATGATGACAAACTGATCCAAGAACTCTCTGAATACTCGGTTCATTAAGTCCGTGAATACGGCTGGAGCATTTGTGAGACCAAATGGCATCACTCTGAACTCGTAAGACCCATATCTCGTCAAAAAGGCAGTCTTTGAAATGTCCTTCTCTCTAATACGTAGCTGATGGTACCCCGACCTCTGATCTATCTTTGAAAAGAAAGTTTCTCCCCTCAGCTGGTCGAATAGATCATCGATTCGAGGCAACGGATACTTATTCCATATGGTGACCTTGTTCAACTCTCGGTAGTCCACACATAACCTCAGTGAACCATCTCTCTTCTTCACAAACAAGACTGGAGCGCCCCAAGGTGAGGTACTCCTGCGAATGAAGCCCTGAACTAACAGCTGCTCTATCTGATCTCGTAATTCTCGCATCTCCGTCAGAGCCATACGGTATGGAGCGCGTGCTATAGGTATCATATCTGGAAATAAATCTATGACAAAGTCTATCTCTCGACTGGGGGGTAGGCCTGGTATCTCCTGGAATACATCGGAATACTCACGAACGACTGGCATCGAGTATAAAGGAATCACAACCTCCTTAGAGTCCTCCTCCTTTATATAATACAAATGAGCGGTCGAACCTCCCTCTGGGCGAGGCATCGCCACTACAAACATCTCTTGCCTCGGAATGGCAAAAACAATGCTCCCACCGAAGAAATCAATCATGGCTCTATAAGCTACGATCCAATCCATACCGATAATAACATCATGCTCATGCATATCTAAGACTAACATGTCTGTAGGTAATACCAAACTACCAATCTCTACCCCCACTCCCCGGCATATAAAGAAGATAAGCGACCCACTACCCAGTTGTGAGTCTACACACATCACTGTGCTCTCTGCTATGGCTAACAACCCTAAGGCCTTCGCAAAATGCGTAGCTATAAAACAATGCGTCGCCCCAGTATCAAACTAAACCCGACCCATAGTACCATGGATAGGAAACATACCCTCAATCGCGGGTGGTGCCTATGGAGCTCCTGCCTGGTGGACGTTATAGACACGTCCGTACTGTAACTGCCCCTGCTGCACTGGAGCTGCTGGAATGGTTGGTAGGACTGGCACCTGGGCTGGAGCTGGGAGGGCAGGTGGAAAAAGTGGTCTCTGTGGCTCATTACGGGCACCCTGCTGCTGTGGGGCCCTATTACCCTCTGGGCAATCCTGGCGCTTATGACCATGCTTGCCGCATGCAAAACACCGACCTCTGAAGTTACCTCCCCTCTGACCCTGCTGACCACGGCCCTGCTGCCCGTTACCTCCCCGCCACTGGCCCTATTGGCCCTGATTAGCACGCTGTTGGCCCTGTTGATTAGGCTGGCCCTGCCTATAACCCCCAAATCCCTGCCTAGAATCACCTGAACGGAATCTCTTAGCAGGGTCCCCCTGATGGGAACTCTGCTCGTGTTGACGAGTCTGCCCATGAGATGGTGCCCCACTAGCACTACTACCCCCGGTCCTGCCCTGCTGGCTGGACTCTCCTACTCTCCTGCTTCCCTGCAGATAGAAGCGGTGATCCTGGCAATGTAGTAACGCAGCATTGAGTACATCAGTGAAAGTACTCAGAGATAGATTCCCTATAAGATGCTGACGGATCCTCCAAGATAAACCGTCCACAAACAACATTATCTTCTTACTATCAGTAGGTGCCTCATCTGGCACTATGGTGAGAAGTCTTGTGAACTCCTCCTCATACTCAGCAATGGTAGAGTTCTCCTATTTCAAATTCAGTAATTTTTGCCTCATCTCAGTCTGCACGGCGGGTGGAAAGTACTTGCGATCAAACCGCTCCCACAACGACTGAATAGGGATCGTGTCCCTCTCCTCCAAGGTGGTAGTGGACTCCCACCACTGCAAAGCGGCCCCCACCAGCTTAAAGGAAGCCAATAACTGTCTTTGCACGTCGGTGCACTCATACATACGAAGATGCCGCTGGATGTCTTTCTTCCATTGGCTGACTGTGACGATATCTGAGCTACCAGAGAACTCAGGGGGATGCTCCTTCTAAAAAGCATCCCTGACCCTCTCCCATGCAGATGGAAGCTGTGCTGGTACTGGCGCCACTGCCTGAATCTGGGGTGGAGCCTGCTGAACCACCGCTAGCGTGGCATTCACCGCCTGAGCAACAATGGCGGCTACTTCATTAGCATTCATAGTGCCTTGTGCCGGAGCTGCTAGCTGCTCGACCTGGGCACGCCTATCCTTTGGTGCACGTCTCGGAGGCATCTGAAATGTGAAGAAGTTTATTAGTCTACAGTCATTATCAAATCCTAAATGGCTGAAGACGTAAACGTAAAAGCAGAAATACAAAAATCCTAAAAATAGGGCTCTATAACAAAAACGTTAAGCTGAAAGCAAAAATAAGCCGTATAGATACTATGGACACTAGAACCTGATGCTCTGATACCACCTGTGACACCCTCCCTAGTTAAATACCGGACGATCACTCGTTTATTAAATTAAAATCAAGGTGAACATTTGGTTCATTCTTAGCACCACTGTTGTAAAAATAACTTTTCCAAATTTAACACCCTATTTAATTAAGCTAAGTGTCAAAACTATTTTTTTTAACATTACTTTCCAAATTTTATTTTAAAAATAAAGATTTAATTATCTATAACAATTCAATATTTAAAGAATCACACCACAATAATCCTGGAACATATAATCCAATTAATTTAAACATTCAACAACTAAACCCCAGCATTTAAAACTTAAAGTAAAAACATACATGCTGAATACATCCCAAAGTAACAGTACTAGAAATAACTGAAATACAAATTTCCCAATAAAATAGATAAATAGTGGAAAGGGCGACACATTCCCAATAAGGAGAATGATAGAAGTGGAATCAAGTAAATGAAATCGTCTAAACAAGTGGCCTGCAACTCCCACCTAAGCTGCAGCACGTTCCTTCCAAGGGATCCTAAACAAGACACCCCTATGGCTGGGCACCTGTAATATATACATATATATACAAGAGAGAAAGAGGAATAGAAACGGGTCAGAGCCCGATAGTGTATATGATTTAAAAATTCGTTTAGCAAGTATTTAAATTGATACATGCCAATGCAACAACATATTAGTGCGACACTCTCTTGAGAAATTCTCGCCTCTCTTCTAATGTGCACTCCTATCGCACTAACCTTCCCAATGGTTTATCTCATCATATATCACACTATCCTTCCCCAAGGATTTAACTTATCTTAGGTGACTCTCAAAATTTAAGATTTAACAACATCATGGTTTAAAAAGGATAATTTCATTTAGTACAAAACGCTCATTTTAACTTTATTGATTCATAAAGTTTTTCAATATCATATTATACTTTTCAAAACAAGTATTTCCAATTTGAGTCATTATACATGTCTTACTTACCATAACACAGTAGGCAGTTTCCCATATTTCAGAAGTTCATATATATATTAAATACTCATATAATATATATATTCTAACAAAATCCCACATAAAATTTTATGGTGCGGGCATACTCTGCTATCCAATCCCCGTATCAATCGTACTAAAGGGAATACAAGTTCGGAATCACTCTCGAACTGTATAAATACATACACAAACAATATTGAGGCGAAGCATAGTTTCCAAGTCCAAGAGGTCAGTACATACCCTCACGTCTCTTAGGACCGTGACTACCGATTCGATAGCCTGTACCTAGGATTTCTATCTTCTAGGGTACGAGTCAGTATCCCCCATAAGGCACACGAGATAAGATCGTCCCAGCGCGGAAACCTCAGGGATAGCAAGTAGCGCGGGCATGATTTTCACAAGTATATAATATATGCATACACAATCATATAAATATACCACTTTTATTATATCAATTTAGGTTTATCCAATAACCCACATTCACAACAATAATCCTTATTTTCCCATTATTATTTATCAAGTATAATGGTTCGTTTCTAACTTTAATTCGAAGGGTTTTTCCAACTTACTACGTAACCCTCATGGACTCTAATCTTCCAAATGTACAATTCACTAGATATTCATTTATGTTCCAACGTAACTCTCTCTTACTCTCTCTCCTTTAATATATATACTTACATTATCCCTTATGAAAAATATCCCAAAAATATAGATTTCGCCTTACATTAAAGGATTTTGAATTTTATTTTCAAAGATGAGAATTTCAAACGGTTTCGAAATCGAAATTAAAATGGAGTTTTAATTGAATTTTTTTTATCTCTAAGAGTCCTCAAAACTTAAAACTGTCTAGCAAAAAAAATATTAAAAATATTGAACTGTCCGATCGAGCTAAATTGTTTTCTGTAGCTTCCTCTCGTCTTCAACTAAATCTCTGTAAAATTTCATCCAATTCCAACGGTCCGATCGTCAGGAATAAATTTTTTTATTTAGTGTTTGTATCTGATTAGAACTCTTTTCTTAATCAAACTCTTAATCCTTTACATGACAAAGGGTTTCCAGAATATCATATAAATCATCACTACATGAAAATTTCCCATCTCCAATTGGGTTTTTCTTCCATAAATCTCATCCTAATTACTCCTAAACTAATATGGATGATGTATCAACGAAATAAGCAAGATAAACACTTGCCTGGTATTTTCAGAAATCTGGTTTGGTGTTGAATTTGGTGTGGTTGCGTTCCCCGTCTCGCGATCTACGCGTTGGCGGTGGCGGCGGTGCAAACGGGTGAGTTTTGAGCCTTGGAATGCCTTGAGAGCTCTCTCCTCTCCTCTCCAATGGTCGTTCTAGTGTTTTGAGTTATCTAACCCTAGGAGATAACCTAAACATCTGATATAACCCCTTTAATTTTCGTGGGTTTAATTACCCAAAAATACAAAATGACTAAAATGCCCTCCCCGGGTACTAATTAGGCCTAAAAATGCCCCGAGACCCAAATCAAACTCCCGGGTATACTTTTCTAACTATCTCCACCCTTCCGGAAGTATTGGTGCACTCAAAACGACCATACTAACAACGTATACAATATTTACTTTTATTTATCAATATTTAGTCCCGACGCGACACGGGCTTGTCCCGACTCAAATTTCTAAAATTGTCATTTTATTCACTCGTGACATTTAATATGGCCACTATTATATATTACTTTGCTCATTAGTAATATTCAACAAATTATTCCATAATTACTAACTCTCATCACGTTAATAATTATAACATAATTAATTTCTGAATTTTTATTAAATAATTAATTCACATTAAATTTTATAAATCCCCAAATTGATATAGCATAAAAATACGCGGTATTACAATGACATTCCTCCGAAATCTGCCTCTTTAATTGGGCATCACCCGGTATACACAGTCTTATTTCCAAACCTTAATATATCATCTCGTATCGTAAATTCAATTCTCTTCCCTTCAATAACCTCTTCTTTAATCTTCTTCAGTTGTGGGTCATTTACTTGTGCAATTTTAATTCTTTCCATCAACGAGGGTTTTATTTGTAAGTTTACGATTATTCCTCCTCTGCTATAAATATGTACATCTATTTCCACACTTCTCAAATCTTTCAATAGAGCTTCCTGGCTGGTAATAAGACATGCTATATTTAGTGTAGACTTTCTACTCGAAGCGTCGGCAACTATATTAGCTTTCTCCGGGTGATAGTGAATATTTACATCATAATCCTTCATCAATGCTAACCACCTCCTTTATCTCATGTTCAATTCCTTCTGAGTAAAGATATATTTCAAACTCTTATGATCGGTATAAATCTCACAACTCTCACCATACAAATAATGTCTCCAAATCTTAAGAGCAAAAATAATCGCTTCTAATTCTAAGTCATGGGTTGGATAATTTTGCTCATGTGGTTTTAACTGTCTCGAGGCATAATCTACTACTTTTCCATTTTTCATTAGCACACATCCCAAACCATTTTTTGAAGCATCACTATAAATCACAAATCCTCCTGTACCGAAAGGAATAGTCAAAATTGGGGCAGTTACTAATCGATTATTAAGTTCTCAAAAACTATTCTCAACTTCCTCACACCATTCATATTTCACCGTCTTTTGTGTTAACCTAGATAGAGGTTTGGCAATACTAGAAAATCCTTCAACAAATCTTCGATAATAATCTGCTAATCCTAGGAAACTACCAATCTCTGTGACATTAGTTGGTCTTGGCCAATCTAGTATAGCCTCGATATTTTGAGGATCAACCGACACTCCATCCTTGGATATGACATGTATTAGAAAGGAAACACTAGGCAACCAAAATTCACACTTCTTTAATTTCACATATAATATCTCTTTCCTAAGGATTTGTAATACTATCTCCAAATGCTTCTCGTGTTCTTCAATACCTTTGGAATAAATAAGGATGTCATCAATGAAAACAACCACACACTGATCCAGATATTTCCTAAACACTCTATTCATCATATCCATAAAAGCGGCTGGTGCATTAGTTAATCCAAATGGCATCACAAGAAATTCATAGTGACCATATCTAGTACGAAAAGCTAATTTCGAAATATCCTCTTCCTTAATCTTCAATTAGTGATAGTCTGACCTAAGGTCAATCTTCGAAAATACTTGCGCACCTTGCAGTTGGTCAAACAAATCGTCTATACGAGGTAAGGGATATTTATTCTTAATGGTCACCTTATTTAGTTCACGATAATCTATACATAAACTCATTGTCCCATCCTTCTTTTTAACAAATAACACTGGAGCACCCCAAGGGGATATACTATGTCTAATAAAACCCTTGTCTAACAGATCTTGTAATTGAACTTTTAATTTCCTTAATTCTAAAGGTGCCATACGATAAGGTGGTTTTGAGATTGGTGTAGTTCCAGGAACAAGGTCAATGGTAAATTTTACTTCTCTACTAGGAGGTAGACTGGGCAAATCATCTGGAAAAACATCTGGAAAAAGCTTAGCTATAGGAATATCTTCTAAACTAGGCTCTTTTGTTTGTAAATCAATAACACTGGCAAGGAATCCTTGACATCCCTTCTGAAGAAAACTACAAGCTTGCATTCCAGAGATAATATGCATGGGAGATAAGATGCTAGGTCCTTCAAAACTGAATTCTGGTTGGTTAGGAATTTGGAAAATAACTCTCTTCTCAAAATAATCCACCCTAGCATGATATGATGCAAACCAATCCATCCCTAAAATGACTTCAAAATCTCTTATGTCTAAAACTATCAAATCAGCGAATAGTTTATGACTACTGATATTTATAGGGCAGGACTTATATACTAATGTTACTGTCAATAACTCACACTAATGTTATTGTCAATAACTCACCCGAAGGAGTAAAAACGTGTATGATATGATTCAAGGATTCAGGAATATTAGGAAAGCGATTAACAAAACTCACAGACACAAATGAATGGGTAGAACCAGGATCTATTAAAACTTGAAAAGGTTGTGAACATATAGAAAGTGTGCCTGACACTACTGCATTAGAAGCCTTTGCATCGGAAAGATTAAAGAATCTACCATGTCTTCCCTGATCCTTATTGTCATTAGAAGTCTTTATTGCCGCCTTCCCTTTATTAGGACAATTTCTCATTTTATGTCTATTTTGGCCACACCCAAAGCAACTTCCCGTCCCCAGGAAACATGGTCGCCCTCTATGAATATTACCACAGCATTGGCATTTATCAACATTAAAGGGTTTTTTTTACTAAAGGTTGTCCTATATTAGGTATAGTCCTAAAGGGTTTGTTATTGGGGTTCCTTCCTCTTTATTCTCCAAACTTCCTCTTCCCCTCTCTAACCTGATTATATTCTTCACTATCCATCTCAGCTATTGTTGCCCTAGCCACCACGTCATTATATTATGTCAACTTTAGGATGGAAATTCGGCTACGAATATTCAACCTTAACCCATGCTCAAACTTCTTGGCTCTTAAACATCGGTTATCACAACATGAGGTGCAAAAAGGGATAACTCAGTAAACTTTGCCTCGTATTGACTAACCATCATATTTCCTTGAACCAGACTCATGAAGTCAGCTGCTTTTTGGTCTTTCACCATTTCGGAAAAGTATTTCTCATAGAATATCACTAAGAAGTCATTCCAACCTATGGGATTATTCCTTTCCCCATGCATTCTCTTAGTCATTCTCCACCAATGTTCGACTTCACCTTCTAACATGAATGTTCCAAATAAAACCCGTTGTTCATCTGTACACTTAAGAACATCGAACATCTTTTCCATTTACATCACCCAATTTTCTTCTTCAGTGGGGTTAGGAGTACCTTTAAAAGATGGTGGATTCAACTTCTTGAACTGTTCAATAGTACAACGACTTAGTTCAAAATTCCTTGGTGCTCCATTATTCACCTGATGCTCCACAATTCTTGCTAGACTTTCAATTGCCTTGTATGCACCTTCCATTCCTTCCATACTCGAACCACTAGTTCCTGGAGTTGATCTTGCCTTGGTCATTTTCTACAGTCATGTCCAAATGTAAGATGTAATATACTAGCCCAAGATTGCAATTTTAGAAGAACAATGATTTATAAATAATTATATATATTGTAATACATGTGGAGGGTTATCACATAAGTCGGATATTTAATCTTGTACCCTATGTATGGAAACTTAAAATCTATAACCTTCTAAACTTATGTTCAGTAGTCTACGGTTTCATAACCTATGCTCTGATACCACCTCTGTCACGACCCCGTCCCAAAATAGTAATGGGGAACGAGTGTCTTGACATGCCACCAAGGCAACAAATATTCCGATTTAATTTTTTCCTTAAATAAATGCAACGTAAATATTATCACATGGTTATGAATCATAAAATACTGAAAGTAAAGGAATTACGTCATTAGATCTTTCTAAAGGAAACTTCATATATATTAAAAGTAACAACAGGTTACAACTTAAGAGAAAATTTAAACCTTATTACAAGAGAGCCAGACATGTTCTAAATAAACATTTTACAAAAAGAGCTCTAAAATCTAAATCTTCAATATAGTCCATTTTCGTTCCGTCCGTGAGCCTAAACGTTTCCTGAAAAGTGGTTATTTATACAACATCAACTAAAAGCGAATGAGGTTCAATCTCCAGACATTCCAGGGTTTTCAGAAAATTGATACATTTTCAATTTTGAACAGAAGTTATATACATAGAGATAGGAATTTCAAGTAATATATATAAAGTCAATGACAATATATATATTCGGAATAAACAGTTCAGAACAGAACAGATAAAACAATTGAGCATATGTCAATTATTCAGTTTTAGTGGCCATGTACGCTCTAATACCCAGACATATAGTGTTACCAAATGTTTCCACCCGGTAACATCACAGACAGATAATCATGATTTCTGGAACAATGCCTTGTTTAGGGAACACCAGCGATAAACCAGCTGGGAAGGTACCACCAAAATATTTTCACCCGGTAGTCAAGGCCAACATTGTAAGAGAGTTTCCATAGGCCGAATCAATAATTTTAGAATTCAAATCAAATGTTTATATGGAGAGATATAAACATATAACAAACGACGAAATCATCGATATCAGATGCATTTTGAGAATAGAAGCATTTCACAAAATATACATAGTTTGCATAATATATTATAATCAAAATGCGCAAGAAATTGCATAGAGTACTCACCCAAAATAGAGGTCAAATTTACTGGTATTGAGTCTTCGATCACACGTTAATCTGATAAAGATTTAAGTACACGTTCTATGGTCCAGTTTATACTATACTTTAATAATAACTTCCTATTTTAAAGGATTACTGAATCCCCATTTGTCAACTTTTAAAGCTCATTGATCGTAATTGAAGAATTCAATTCATTGTCTTTCCTCATGAGTCAGTTCCCACTAGAGATGGAGGGTCATAGGGGTACCACTTAAATACGTTCTCATCTAGACAGAACATTTCCGGATTCATTCCCAGTAGAGATGGTGGGTCACAGGGGCACCACTTAAATACCATCTCATCTAGACAGAACTTCACCGGGCCTGACTTTGGAATTACTTTAATGGGATTACATAATAACGAGCAATTTATGTAAAAAGAATCATTTTTAAAAGCGTATAATTTCAAACAAGTTTATAAAATCAACTTGGATTTGTTCTAAATTTTAAGTTTTGATTAGTGAATTTATTTATTGTATTTTACCAGCATAACTACTAAGTAATGCTATAAAACAATAAATTAAAACTGTAAAGATGCATTATAACGTTAAGATTACCTTAAGATGAATATCCCTAAGAACTTATTCTTAAACTTTCTCACACTTTCTCTCACTATTTCTTTCTATAATTCTAAAGGAATTGGTGTGAGTTTGAAATGATCCCCAAAGTCCCTATTTATAGTTTTCGAAAGATATATGGGCATTGACATGTGTCCATGCTGACCAATCTTTTACAACGGCGAGTCAGCGTAGAAGTGTCGCGTATCAGAGGGGTCTTGCAGTCGTATTTCACCGAACTGCGACACGTGTTTTAGCTTCTCCTCTAATGAAGACACGTGTTTTGGCTTCTCCTCTAATGACGACACGTGTACGGTGGAGGTGTCAAAACCAAGCATGAGGTGTCGAGCTCGAGGTGGAAATGTATTAAGGGTATAAGAGTCATTTTGCACCTGAAGGGCATTTTGGTAATTTCACACCATATATTTTCAATATTTCTTTTAGGTCGCTGAAAATGTTTATTTACAAAAAGGCCCCTTTTTGTTTCATTTTGGTCCCTAAAGTTTCATAAAATTACATTTTCTACCCCAAAACTTATCACTTAGCTTAGGATGTGCCATAAAATCTCAATTTGACCCATTTTACTGTTGATTCTTCAAATTTAAAATTGGGCTTTGTCATATTAAGAACTCGGAATATCATATATATAATAATATATCATTATTAGATAATAAGTGTGACGGAATTGAAAGAAGACAATTATATATTGGCATAAGAAAATGGGGTCATTACACATAGTTTTCTGGTCGACCTCTTCAATTGGACAATATAAAAACCCATACTAGGTACGTGCTCGAGCAAGGCTCGACGCATAGGCTTTTGGTCGGCCTCTACAATTGGACCATTTAAAAATCCTAATGCAGTGTCTTACCATTACTAGGTACGTGCTCGAGTAAGGCTCGACGCATAGGCTTTTGGTCATCATCTCCAATTGGACCATATGAAAAGCCTAATGCAGGGTCTTACCCTTACTAGGTTTGTACTAGAGCAAGGCTCGACGCATAGGCTTTTGGTCAGCCTCTCCAATTGGACCATATGAAAAACCTAATGCAGGGTCTTACCCCTACTACGTACGTGCTCGAGCAATGCTCGACGCATAGGATTTTGGTCGGCCTCTCCAATTGGACCATATGAAAAACCTGATGCAGGGTCTTACCCCTACTAGGTACGTGCTCGAGCAAGGCTCAGCGCATAGGCTTTTGGTCGGCCTATCCAATTGGACCATATGAAAAACCTAATGCAGAGTCTTACCCCTACTAGGTACATGCTCAAGCGAGGCTCGACGCATAGGCTTTTGGTCGGCCTCTCTAATTGGACCATATGAAAAACCTAATGCAGGGTCTTACCCCTACTAGGTACATGCTCGACCAAGGATCGACGTATAGGCTTGTGGTCTGCCTCAGTAATGGACCATACACGATCAAAATACAGGGATATGCCCTAAACTTAATGCACGCTCGAGAAAGCCTCAGCAAACGAATTCTGAACAGGCCTGTGGTCGGCCTCACGAATTGGGCCATGCAATAAAACAGACCATGAACTACGTTCGACCTCATCTCAAGAGGGTACGTAGGCAGCTCGACACTCTCGAGTCCGATTCCCATATTAATTGAATGTCTCTTAACTCAAGCCAAGCATTCATCTAAAAACCTATGAAGGCGAGAAGATCAACCAAAGAAGGCTTAAAATTTGAACCACAACTCAAAGATCGCTAGTCTATTTCACATCAACAACTGCATGTAACAACCAGCGTAATTTTGGGCTATTTTAATTAAATTCTGGAAAATGGAGGAAAATAATGTTTTTAATAAAATTAATTTTATTGCTCAAATATGTTGGTTATTATTTTTAAAGGCGAGAATTTCAAACGGGTTTGAAAAATGGAGTTAAAACGGATTTTAAAATGATTTTTAAATGTTTTTTACTCTTGGAATTCTTAGTCGGTAAACTGTCCAAATTCCTAAAGGATCGATAATTTTCAAGAGTTGTTTTGACTTCCAACTCTTCATTTCTTTGCCTTATTTAATGGAGTCTTTTCGATTCCAACTATTCATTTCTTTGCATTATAAAAGGAAGTCATGGGCAAGCCTTTTAACCTACTTTTGGCACAAATTTTGGCAGCAAATATATTTTATATTCCTCTTCTTTTTATATACACATTGGCCCTTGAGATTTGTGAGTTCCAACCTTAGATTAGAGGTATTCTTGGGGCTAGTTTGTTGGAGGTTCTTAGAGAAGCTTTTGTAGATATTTTGTGTTGATCTTGAGGATGTGATCATTGGTTTCTCATCATGGTTTGAGGTATGGGGTTTTACACAATATGCTCCTTAAATCTCGCGAATGTCATTCTCTTTGAATTCTTTTTTAATTGAACTCATATTTGAATTGATAAATTCATTGAAATCTGGAAAATAATTATTTAAATTATTTTGATTCATGTGGTATCATTATATCATTGATGAGAACATTCTCATGAGATTTTAATATGGTCGGAATGTTGAGTACCCGCCAAAATACCTATTCCCGGGCTATGGCTTGATAAAGCATATGCGGATAGGGTGAGGCATGGTTACCCATTGATGTGTTGTTGAGAAGTTATATTGATAAATGCTTTGAGATTTGCATTTTGAATTGAATATTCGTACTTGTGTTGTTACGTTTTATTCATCGCTAACATATATTTGTTGAGCATCTTTCTTATCGTATTGTGTACTTCCCCATATTTTCTTTTAGTGGCAGGTTAGCGCGGATTTTGGGGAGCTATGGAGATTGATTTTAGCAAGGATTGTTTGGGAAAGATTTGTATTATTTTGATGTATAGAGCTTTGGGGATTTGTATTTTATTTTCAAGTTAGATAGTTGTAATTTTAATTCGGGAGACTTGTTGTATTTGAAGAATTGAGATTAGTGGATTTATTTTATTGTGGGTTTATTTAGATGCTCTGTACCTTGTCACTTGTGGATTTGAATTTATTTTATCCCATTAGCGCTCCGTTCGCTCTCCCCGGATGGGAGGGGTTTTACAAATGGTATCAGAGCTTAGGTATACGGCAAACCTCGGGGCTTGGGCTTTGGGTTCATTGCGTGGTTAGCAATTTTTGGAGATAGAAAATTTTAGGTGATATTCGTGATAAGTTTCGAGATTAGAGGTGAGAAATTTATTTTTGGGAGACGTGATTTATTTTTGGAGTTAGTGTAGTGGTCTGATTTTGAGAATTAGGCATTCGGCAAATATCGAGGGTGAAATTCCATTGTTAGGGGGGAAGTGTAACAACCCGCGTAATTTTTGGCTATTTTAATTAATTTATGGAAAATGGAGTAAAATAAAGTTTTTGATAAAATTATTTTTATTGCTCAAGTATGTTGGTTATTATTTTTAAAGGCGAGAATTTCAAACGATTTTGAAAAACGGAGTTAAAACGGATTTTAAAATGATTTTTAAATCTTGGAATTCTTAGTTGGTAAACTGTCAAAATTCCTGAAGGATCGATAATTTTCAAGAGTTGTTTTTACATCCAACTCTTCATTTCTTTGCCTTATTTAAAGGAGTCTTTTGGATTCCAACTCTTCATTTCTTTGCATTATAAAAGGAAGTCATAGGCAAGCCTTTTAACCTACTTTTGACACAAATTTTGGCAGCAAATATATTTTATATTCCTCTTCTTTTTATATACACATTGGCCCTTGAGATTTGTGAGTTCCAACTTTAGATTAGAGGTGTTCTTGGGGCTATTTTGTTGGAGGTTCTTGTAGAATATTTTGTAGATCTTTTGTGTTGATCTTGAGGATGTGATCATTGGTTTCTCATCATGGTTTGAGGTATGGGGTTTTACACAATATGCTCCTTAAATCTCGCGAGTGTCATTCTCTTTGAATTCTTTTTTAATTGAACTCATATTTGAATTGATAAATTCATTGAAATCTGGAAAATAATTGTTTAAATTATTTTGATTCATGTGGTATCATTATATTATTGATAAGCACGTTGTCATGAGATTTTAATATGGCACGGATGTTGAGTACCCGCCAAAATACCTATTCCCGCACTATGGATTGATAAAGCATATGCGGATAGAGTGAGGCCTGGTTACCCATTGATGTGTTGTTGAGAAATTATATTGATAAATGCTTTGAGATTTGCATTTTGAATTGAATATTCGTACTCGTGTTGTTACGTTTTATTCATCGCTAACTTATATTTATTGAGCATCTTTCTTATCGTATTGTGTACTTCCCCATATTTTCTTTTAGTGGCAGGTTAGCGCGGATTTTGGGGCGCTATGGAGATTGATTTTAGCGAGGATTGTTTGGGAAAGATTTGTATTATTTTGATGTATAGAGATTTGGGGATTTTTATTTTATTTTCAAGTTAGATAGTTGTAATTTTAATTCGGGAGACTTGTTGTATTTGAAGAATTGAGATTAGTGGATTTATTTTATTGTGGGTTTATTTAGATTCTCTATACCTTTTCACTTGTGGATTTGAATTTATTTTATCGCATTAGCTCTCCGTTCTCTCTCCCCGGGCGGGCGGGGTGTTACACTGCATACGTTTAAAGAGATTATGGACCAACTCCCAACTCATCTCAGAATCAACTCAGCTGAAATGCGACCTATGGGGCTATTATGGTGGCAATAAATATGCCTACGTAATAGCATGACATGTGGAAAGCACCCCGGTCAAGATGGCGAGCAACATAGGGACGACTAAAGTCCTTAATAAACTAGAAGGCGGAGGAGCAGTATCTGATTGGAATCAAACTCCACGAAGATAGGACTCATCCATATTTGTTACTCATCCATATTTGTAAACCTAATGTAACCCCTAACTCTATATAAAGGGGACACCCCCCATTGTGAAAGGGGACTTAGAAGCTAGAGAAACACTCTAATGTAAAACTCTCTCATCATTCTAATGGAACACAACAGCAACCCCGTGGACGTAGGCCATTCATGGTTGAACCACGTAAATCTTTGTCTCTCTCATATATATGTTTATGCTTGTATCGTGATGAATTGGCACCCCCATACGGGTGAGATTTTTTGCACCTACACATAGTTCTTTTATAAATTCAGGGTGTTATGCATTTAAAAGTTTCCAGATGAGTGAATCAACCAAATGACGCGTGAGATTCCCACCCACCTCGCATCAAGCATGACATGTCATGGACTCTGTTATCCATGGTATAGTGATTATTTTTAATTGTGGTAAAAGGACAACTTAAACTCAAATTAGGCCATTATGTGGTCAGTTAATGGTAATTATTTAGCACAACTTTAACTCCAATTAAATAACTTAAGCTTAAATTCACATCGCATACACTAAAATTGTTAACAAATGACCTAAAAACAAAAAATAACTTTGATAAACAAAATTTTACAATTTGTTCTAAAATTAAAAATTGTTCATCGTGGAATCTTGGTGAATAAAAAAACTGGCTAATTGATAAAATAATTCTTATATGATTTGAGCAAGGGTCATTCTCCTCTATCAAAATGTACAAACTCTTCTTCACAATCGTTGTATATGTTATCAACCAATATATGAGTTTCACCCATCTATAAAGGGTGATTATGAACAAGAGTTCCGACATTTAAGGAAATGAGTGTCCACATTGCAATAATCCTAGTATTGTCTAAGTCCCTTAAATACTACTACTCGTCATAGTCTCCATGAGTGGATGACTATAATCCAAGACTGTAGAAAGAGAATCCATTTGGGAGGGAATTGTTAAAGGAGGAATCGTTTTGGAGGGGAAACCTTGAGATGGAGGATAAGGGAAACCTTGAGAAGGAGGGTAAACATAACATTGAGAAGGAGGCTAGGGGTAACCTTGAAGAGGAATTTGGGGCTGAAATCTTCATTAAAGGACACAAGGCACCCAATTTCACCAATCGACACTCCTAGGTTTCTCTTAATCTCTTGCACATCCACATATACCTTGGACTAACTTGCATATTGGCTCGAGATGCAATTTTTCACTAAAGAGAGCTCATCCATAAGAGGTGATATGTGTTTTAATTTGTTTTTTCACATATGTGATCTGACACCTCTCGTCCTCTCTTCTTTGTCATTTCTAAAGGTCCGAGTAAAGGCATCATCTTTAATATCATCACAAGGGATCGAAGGGGACTAGCTATTAATGTCCTCGATCAATTCCTATAGTTTGAAATTATATTTAGTCTTAAGATTTTAACATTATTTTATATAAAGTGTATATATATATATAAATAAACATCTAGTCATACTCATCAGAGTCAGATCCAAGTGTGGTGGGAATTTATTATCTTTGTCCCATCAGTCGTTCATACAAAAGTTTCCTCAATTAGTTTTTTTACCGATACCTAGATTGCCCTTTGTCCTTTCTAACTATGACTCATCAAATCTTCATATGATTTACACCCAACATGTGGAAATCAACTTTATTTGCTCCCTTTTGTTTATTTTTCTCCCTCTGGACCAACTTTTTATCCATCGCCTCATTTTCCAAAAAATTATTCCATTGATCGACCAATATTTCAACATTCAGAGGGGCTGTATGTTTCATAGCCAAAATGTCAGAGATTGATGCCCCTTCAGGAAATGTCTCTGAATAAGGTTCCTCTGATATGTTCTCATTTGTTTAGTCGGGACATATCCTTTTTCTTTGAACTATCAAGGAATGAAAAACTCTTTTAATCTTGTTCAAAATGTCATCCTTGATGGACAATTTAACTGCATTCCAGTTATCTATTGCCCTGACTCCCACATTCATTCAATCAATCAACAAACATTGGTATTCGAAGATATATATATATATATATATATATATATATATATATATATATATATATATATATATATATATATTTGTCATTTTTAATTCTATTAGGATTATTCCCTATAACGAAAAACCTAATGGACTTCTTCTCATTTGCTCGGGAGGTATTTGTAGTTGGGGGGGGGGGGGGGGTGAGTGTTAGACTAACATACATTATTTTCCTACTCGTAGATGGAGTGATAGCGTGACTCATTGGAGGAGAAAAGTTTTGTTCACCCAGTGGTGATAAAAATCTAGGTTAGGGTGTAGGAGATGAGAATCCCGGAGGTGTCCTGTCATCATTTGCTATGTTATCTCCATTTTTGTTCGACATAACTCACAATAAAAAAATAAGTGAAGAATTCATTATACTAACATGTTTAGGACTAACTAATCATGTTTACGACTATATATATGTATATACCTTCTCATAATAAGACTTTCAAATATGTTCAATGTGTATGATGTCCATCCATTCTTTATTTCCTTTTAAAAATCAATGGATTTTTGCACGTGGCCAACTAACATGAAGCTATATATAATTGATGTATACATGGTTGTCACATGAACTCGAAATATTTATTCTTCAACTTATTGGAAAGATTCAATTTAACGTCCATCTGTCGCAATACATCACACTTTTAGTCAATATTCTCTTTACGTAGTTGTATCCATAATGGGTGAAGTTTTTTTGGCCTTCTCTTATAGTGTGTGTAATGTCAACGCTAAGTCAGATTTATGTAGGTGAAATATATTTTCACACATGCACTCTTGTGAGAGATGAACTCCACGATTTGTAAGGTAGTTAAAATGTTCAATCTTCTTTTCCCCGTACATGTAAATATGAATACCCTCTATATGTCATGAACTAATAAAAGATGTATAAGTTTAGTTGAATGGAAACCTCTCGTACTCTTCTTGAAGTGATAATCATCGTGCCTCATTTTTTTTGAGAAAAATATATGTGGGTGTGAATATGAGTCCTACAAGTAATGGATCTAACTAATCATTAACTAGTTATTGTTTTTCAACCGATCCAACTTAAGTTTTTCTTATTTTATTTAATTATAATATTGTTATGCATCCTTCCACCTATTTGCATTCACCACACCAATGCTGTGATTGAAAACTTCAATTTCAAAATTGAAATTGGGGTGCCCAAACACACTCAAAAGGGTCACATAATCGTAGCATAAAAGGTATCAAACCCTATACCCCAAATCAATCAACCCTAATAACTCACACACTTTTGATTATTGTAAAAAAATGACCAGTGAGAAAATTTAAATGGCTAATTTTGGCATTCTACTAAATGAATAATTTAAGGGTGGTGTGACAATATTTTATTATTCAAATTGGATTGAAGAAAATTATTTAATTTTTGTTAAGACCGGTTTGAAAAGGCTAGGATGTTGTACGATTGAGAGGCTCTACTTTTTTTCTATCCATGGAATTGTTAGTGTAGGAAAGCATAAGGTTAGATTTAACTTTACTAAACATAGTATAAATTTATGTATTAGCACGTGGTCACGGTCTTGGATCGTGACCCCAGACCGTGACCATTTAATTTTTTACATATCACTAATAAAAGTGACTAAAATAAAGTTTATGCAAGACCTCAAACTAAAATTTCCATATTAATCAAGAAATTATATTGTATTTATCCAATAAATGAAATCCATTTCAACACTTGTACTCCTTAATTCAATAACAGTAACAAACTCTTAGTGGTGGTGATGCCTCGACCCCTACTGATAATGCTGCCACATATGGTTACACTCAACAAAGTCTTATCTATAAGTTTCAATATAAGTCAACACATGAAAAACCATATCTATTTTTTCATGATAACCAAACTAATTTAACATATTCACAAAGTGCATTTACTCTTTACTAATTGTTAATAAATATAATAGAAATGTAGAATACATGTAAGTAAAATAGCAAAAACTCTCAAGTTGTAATCATTCCATCCCTACTAAAAATAATGTGTAATTATTACACCAAATATATATGTTTATAAAGAGTTTAACTTTAAAATGATATTTATATGTACATGGAGATGAATGTCTCCAATTTTAACCTTGTATTTTTTTTATTTAAATTTCCATTATATTACCATAATGCATAAAGTTCAACATTTCCAAATAAAAAGAAAGTTTCTGGTACATAATTTATATCTACAATACCTAGTCAATTTAAATCACTAAATAATAACATTCAACCAAATTTGAAGCCCTAAATAACAATATTCAATTAATATTTACAATGCCTAAATAACAATACACAATAAAGTTCTAGGCCTAAATCAATACACTTAATCAATTTAATATAAACAATTAATTTCAAGAAAAGATACAAATTAATAAATGAAAAAAATAATGTTGGCCAAAGAGGGAGAGTACATCAGAGAGAGAGAGAGAGAAAGATCCGGAGAATAGAGATGTAGCAAGTGGAGGGGGGAGGGGGAGGCAACACAGGGGGATAGGAGTTAAAGAGAGAACCAAAAATAGTGAAATGAAAAAAGATTTTTTTTTTTATGTTTAGAGGATATGGTTATGGTCCTAGATCGTGACTCAACAACGTGACCATTTATTTTTGTGCACAACACAAACCTAGTCGTAGTCTAAGATCGTGACTCGGGTGGTTACATGGAAACAATAAATTATCACATCGGAAGGTCATGGCCCAGGATTATGGCTAGCTCCCATGACAATGTAAAAATGTTCACAGCTCATGATCGTGTCCCATCTCAACTGAAACCCTAATATTTGTCACAACCATGGTCAAGGTCCAGTATTGTGACTCACTTTGGTAGGAGTTTGATACCCATTTGGTCGCGAGTGTGGTCACAGACCAATGTCATGACCCTCATGGTCATGTGCTTTGGAATCTGGGCACGGTCATGGGCCATGACCCACTTATCTTGATCATTATCGGTTTATGGTGCAATGCAAGTCAGAATATCTATAACAAGAAATTTATCATTCTCATGACTCGTTTACTTGAGGAGATCTCATTTCTCCCACATTCTCGAGGAAGTTTAGACTTCGAATAAGTCCACAACACCTAGATTCAAGATATACGACAAAAATGAACTTTATAGATCGTGTGAGATGATATCACAAAGCTAAGATCATGTAGGTCAATAACGAAGCACATATGTGAAATTTTTTTGCATTATTGAGTGATGTGCCTCAAAACAGTTTAAAAATCTCCACATTAATTTGATCTGGAGCTTTAAGAAGTTGGTTAAGGCCTTTATCAAAATATTTGACAAGAAAAGTTTACAACCTAAGAAAAAATATGCTCTACTCATCTTCAAAAAGAGTCCATAAGAGGTTTTTATGGAGTTGACTAGATGTACTAGGAAGTTCACAACAAGTTTTAGGAATGTATAGAGAAAGTTGACATTCTTTAAAATTACTTTGCCGAGAGGTTTTATGTTGGATCGGTCTCTAACAAAAAAGGATGTGAATACAATTGGCATTCTCATGTCCAAGATTTTGAAATATGCCATGTTAAAGGATGTCATATCTTACATTGAGGAGTGCGTCCCCGAATAAAAATGAGTGGTAGTAGTTCCAAGAATATAGTCTATAAGAAATGACGGAGGAAGAAAAATGGCACAAAAAATAATAAAGAGAGGGTTAGTCCCACTGAGTCCTATCCGACAATTAATATCGCATTTAATCAATCAATCCCTAAGATACTCCTTAAGATTAAAGACATAAAATATTTTAAATGGCCATATAAGATGGATGGAGACCCAATAAAGTGAAACGACATGATGATATTTTCTTAGCACAAGGACTAAGAGCGTAAGACTAAAAACTATAATGATTTCAAATCTCATTTAGATAATTTGATTCAATCCAAAGACCTAGGAGTCTACATCGGGAAGTGGGAAAGAAAAGATAAGATCAAAATTGATAAATAAACAGACAATGCCTTAAGTGATACAAACACAGGAAACATGTCTTCATGATCCATGGTGACTATGTTCTAAATCAAATTAACATGAATTCTATCATTATAGATTTAAAGAAGGTGGACACTATGATAAAGTCATCCAAAATTGATCAATGTAGGACTATTATGGGTAATCGACCATACAAATCACATCATTTTCACGGAGGACGACTTGGTAGGAGTAATACCCCCCCTCCCCCACAACCATAAGGAATTGAATATTTTCTCTTGATTGCCAGCTGGTACATAAGGAATATTTTAGTTGACTAAGGAAGATTGTCAAATGCTGTATATTTAAAACTATTAAAGAAACTCAATCTTTATATATAGGATCTTAAAAAGACCACCATGTTGTTATTGGGATTTCATTGGAAGATGATTTTCCCTTAGTAAAGTTCATTCTACATCTTCGACCAGGAAAGTATACAAGTTGATAGAGCTTCTAATCACAAACATCGAGTCATTGTATAATTCCATCACTGGTTGAGGATATATGCATGTGATAAAGGCCATAACGAGACACCCCGCCCAATTAAATATCGGGTGATCAGTCCTTTATAAAATTTAAAACAGAATGTTCGATTGGTTCATTCTTAGCATCACTGTCGAAAAACATAATAACTCATTTAATCACCATTTAATAACCTAATATAGTTAAGTTAGGTGTCAAAACATTTTTTCCTTTTAAATTAAAACCTTTTAATCACCAACCCAAGAAATTTAATATAAACCATCCACCCATAATTAATTAATATAAATACGGAATCGAAATCGCATGCTAAAATAAATTTAGACTGGATAAAACCTTCCAGTTCAAAACTCCAACAACAAAACCTTAATAACCATAAATCCAATTAAGAATGAACGGAAAGTAAACTGAACATAATTTCTGAAAAAATGTGTAAAGAATGGGCGACACCTGCCCTAAATGGAGAGTTTATAAAGAATGTAAATGGAATAATGGAGGCGTCTAATAAGATGACCTATAGCTTCCAGAGCAGCTGCATGATGCCAAGCAATCCAATCTCTAAGCCTGGTGTCCCTGTGGCTGAGCACCTGATATAATACATATATACAGTAAGAGAGAGAAAAGATGCAAGAAACGGGTCAGAGCCCGATGTGTAAAAATATTTGTTTAAGCAAGTATTTAAATATTGCAATAAAGCAAGAATAACGTACATGTTAGTTCAAACTCTCACATGAGATTCTCACCTCTCTTCTATTGTGCATGCCTAGGGTGTATTTAATTTTCTCCTTAGCTAAACCACCCAATATAACTAGTCTTAATTCATCCTAATAGTATTTATTCTCACCATTAGTAAACCCGTATCGCCCATACAATACGTTATCAAATTATCCTATGTCGAATAGCTAGTTAGGATATTTTCCCGTTTTCATAATAAATCGACTATACTCTTAAGGTTTTCTTCATAAATTTACATGCCCATCTCTACAAGCTATACACAGTAGGTTGATTCACAAATTACCTACATATATACATATAGTCACATCTTCCCTATATACATATATTATAATACTTCACCCCTGGGCTATGACCCGTTAGCGCACCTAACCATAATGTTGTACCCCCGGGTTATCACCCATTAGTACACTTATTTAAATAATATTGCACCCCCGGGTTATCTCCCATTAGTACACTTATATTTCATTCTTGTACCCCTGGGTTATCACCCATTAGTACACTTAATAATAAGATTCTTACACCCTCGGGTTATCACCCATTAGTTCCTTTAATAATAATATCACATAATAGGCATACACACGTCCTATTATAATTTATAGGTATTCCTCTCACCTACATATATACTCCTCTTACGTATTTTGATTTCAACATTTCGTAGTACAATTATTGAGATTATTATCCCTCTCATAATCTCTAAGGTACATTCTCTCCGTGCCGAAATAATTGAAGTACTTAATCGCTCATACTTTTCTCGAAATTCTGTCTTACTTAAGCTTATTATTTGGTAATTTATCTCACTCCCATAAATCAATAAACTCAAAACTGGATTATAAGAAATTCCTGAAATTTCACTCTGTCGCTCCAACCAGATGGCATGTGGTTTGAACGGCTGCCACATGTCGCTCGAACGACTTCGCGCGAGATGCAATCTTTCTCGAACGACTTCGCGCGAGATTGCGCTGTTTGTCTTCTACCCATATTTTCAGCATTTTCCACCATTTTTAAACTTAAAACCTCTAATTAAACATCCCAAATCCAAACAAAAAGTTCTAATTCGAATCCCATCAATAATACATGAATCCAAATATCCTAGAATCATCAAATCATTATGAATCATCCATAAAACATGAAAACCCCAATTTAATTTATCAAAACCCTAGTTCTTCAAATTCATATTCAAGAACACATAATTTCCAGATTTGTTCTACACATAACTTCCTCAAAACGTGGTCTCTAGTCTACATACATGAAGGGTTTCAATTTAACAAATCTCAGAATCAATTTACATGTCCAAATTCCTCAATTTCATCATTTTAATGAACCAAAATATGTTCCTAAAAATCCTACACTAACATGAGTTTAATAGATACCAAAATACAGCAAGTTATAAAAACTTGCCTTTAATTAGTCGTCTGATTTCTTGACGTTTTTGGTATGGGTGTGTTCCCCTTGTCCCGATCTACATGGTGGTGGTGGTTGTGTAATGTGGTGTCAATTTGGCCGTCTTCTTTTGGAAATAACTTTCCATCACACTTCCTATGGCCGTTATTACTTCCGTTATCTCTCTAACCCTAATGGAATTTCTTCGGCTAATAATTTAACTCTTAATTTTCGTCCATTAATTAAGCCTAAAAGTCCAATTTACCATAATGCCCTCTCGGGGTGCCGGTTAGGCCTAAAATTTTCTCGGGACCCAAACTAAACACCCGGGAATACTATTTCGACTATCTCGGCCCTTCCGAACTCAATGGTACACTCAAAATTACCATACGAGTAACTAAAAATAATTGATATTTTTATTCCACTAAATTAGTCCCGACACGACTCCCACATGCGTCTCACTTAATTCACTAAACTGTCGTATTATTCTCTCTCGACAATTTATCAAAGTGTATAGTTCCATATTACATATCGCACAGTAATATTAAATCAATAAGTATTAACCCTTGGCATGCTAGTTAATATTTATTTTTATTAGATCCGGATTAACTAATAATTTAAATCTCACATTTAAATTCAATTAATCCCTCTGTAATAATTAATCCCGTAATTATTTAAATCATCGAAAATATGGGGTATTACATACTTCCCCCCTAATAAAGGAATTTTGTCCCGAAATTCGAAAAAATAAGGCATTCCTGGTATGCATAAATTTGGATATTTCTCACGCAAATTCGTCTCACGCTCCCAAGTAGACTCCTCCCTATTGTGATGTTGCCACTGTACCCGAACAAGTGGAACTACCTTTGACCTCAGCCTCCTCTCAGTACAATCTAGGATAGCCACCGGTCTCTCCTCATATGAACTATCTGGCTGTAACTCAGTCTCCTCAATCGCAATGTGAGTGTGTGCTAACTCATCCCGAAGGTATCGCCTCAGTGAAGAAATGTGGAACACATCATGGATACGATGTAAGTGCTCCGGTAACTCAAGTCTGTAAGCCATGGGTTCGACCCTCTCTATAATAGGAAATAGTCCTATGTATCTCGAAAGCAACTTCCATTTCTTCCCAAATCTCATTACTCCCTTCATCGGATATACTCTCAACAAAACCTAGTCTCCCACTACGAATTCTCGAAAAGACCTTCTAGCATCGACATAGCTTTTTTATTTGTCCTGTGCTACCCGTATGCGATCCCGAATCATCTCAATCCTGCTAGACGTATCCTGAATCACCTCTGGCCCGAGTATCTTATTGTCTCTCACTTCTAGCCAACAAGCTGTAGAATGACAAGGTATGCCATACAATGCTTCGAACGGGGCCATGCCAATAGTGAACTCATAGGAGTTGTTATAAGCAAACTCCACCAGTGGAAGATACTATTCCCAACCTCCCTCGAAATTAAGGATACACATGCGCAATATGTCCTCAAGCATCTGATTAGTGCGTTCAGTCTACCCATCGATCTGCGGGTGATACGTTGTACTCAACCGTAACTCGGTACCCATAGCCTCTTGGAAGCTCTCCTAAAAACGAGATACAAATATCTTGTCTCTATCTGACATGATGTTAAGAGGCACACCATGCAATCTCACTATCTATGCAATAAATTATTGAGCATACGGTCCCGCTGTGTAGTCTATCCTGACAAAAAAAGTGGGCTACTTTCGTCAACCGATCCACAATAACCCATATAGAATCGTTCGCCCTCTGCGAAGTGGGCAACCCAGTGATAAAATCCATGGAAATGCATTCCCATTTCCACGTAGAAATCTCCAACGGCTGAAGCAAACCTGGTGGTCTCTGATGGTCCACTTTGACTAACTGGAAATTGGTACACTTGGATACGAACTCTGTGATATCCTTTTTCATCCCGCTCCACCAATACTGCTGCCTCATATCCTGGTACATTTTGTCCCTGTCGGGATGTATCGCAAATCGCGACCCATGCGACTCCGTCATTACAGCATGTTGAAGGTCCTCCCCCTCTGGAATAAGGAGTCTCCTATTGAAGCGCAAACCATCCTCAGAACTTACTGAATAAGACTCGGCTCCCCTGGCTAAAAGCTGCCTAATTCGATCTTGACAGAATGAATCCGCTGCCTGTGCCTGCACTACTCGCATAACAATCTGAGGTGTAACTGTCATCACAGACATTAATGATCGGGCCATGGCATCCTGATGTCCCAATTCCTTCCATTTTTCTTTCCACACCTCGGCCGTGTCATCTACCGGCCTACGGCTCATTACATCAGCAACTACATTAGCCTTCCCCGGGTGATAGTGTATTTCAAACTGATAATCTTTTACAAACTCAAGCCACCTGCATTGATGCATGTTCAACTCTTTCTGCGTGAATAAGTACTGCAGTGACTTATGGTATGTAAATAAGAGAAAGTGTTCCCCCAATAAGTAATGCCTCCAAATTCGAAGCGCAAACACGACTGCTGCCAGCTCTAAGTCGTGGATGGGGTTATTCTTCTCGTGAGGCTTAAGCTTTCGGGAAGCAAAAGCTATAGCCTGATCCTCTTGCTGAAGTACTATCCCAAACCCCTGTAGGGATGCGTCAGTATAAACCAGGTATTCCATTCCCGCCCTGGGAAGTGCTAGTACGGGTGCTGAAGTCAACTTGTCCTTCATCTCATCAAATGCCAACTAACATGAATCATCACAAACAAATGGCACACCCTTACAAGTCAGATTTATCATCGGACCCATAATTTTTTAGAATCCCTGAATAAACCATCTGTAGTATTCGGTTAATCCCAAAAAACTCCGCACCTCCGTCGACGTTGTGGGTTGTCCCCACTCCCTCACCGCTGACACCTTACTAGGGTTCATAGATAACCCTTTCTCTGATACAATGTGTCCCAAAAACTGTACCTCTCGCTGCCAAAATTCACACTTTTCATACTTGGCGTACAACTTATGCTCTCGTAAAGTCTGCAAAACCATGTAAGTGCTCGGCATGCTCTTCCTCAGTGCGGGAATAAATCAGGATGTCATCTATGAAGACAATGACAAATTGGTCTAGGAACTCTCTGAATACTCTATTCATCAAGTCCATAAATACTGCTGAGGCATTGGTTAGCCTAAATGGCATAACCTTGAATTCATACGAACCATACCTTGTCAGAAAAGCAGTCTTAGCCATGTCCTGCTCCCTGATGCGTAGCTGGTGGTACACGGATCTCAAGTTTATTTTCGAGAAGTGGGTCGCTCCTCTCAGCTGATCAAACAAGTCATCAATGCGAGGTAACATATACTTATTCTGTATCGTGACTTTGTTAAGCTCCCGATAATCACTACAAAGTCGTACGGACCCATCCCTTTTGTTTACAAACAGAACTGGGGAACCCCAAGGCGAGGTACTCCTACAGATGAAGCCCTGTCCCAACAACTATTATATCTGATCCCATAACTCCCTCATCTCTGCTAGAGCCATACGGTGAGGTGCATGTGCTATCAGACGAGTACCTGGTGCTAAGTCTAGCACAAACTCGATCTCCCTACTCGGAGGCAACCTCGGTGTATACTGAAATACATAAAAAAACTCGCAGACGACCGAAATTGAATCAAGTGGAAACAATACTGCAGTGGTCTCATCCTCTATATAAAACAAGAGAGTGGACGACCCTCCCTCAGAACGAGGCATCGCCACCAAGAACATTTCCTGGCAAGGAATGGAAAACAAAATACTCCTACTGAAGAAATCAATCATGGCCCTATACTTGACCAACCAATCCATGCCGATAATGGCGTCGTACTCAGACATATCTAACACTAGCATATCAGCTGGTAAAATTAAACTTCCAATTTCTATGCCTACTCCCCGACATAAGAAGAAAATCAATGACCCACTACCTACCGGTGAGTCTATACAAGTCACTATACTCTCTGCCGTGCTTAAGAACCCAGTGGCCCATGCAAAGATAGTGGCTATAGGAGTGTGATGCCCCCATGTCAAATAAGATATGACCCAAAGTACCATGGATAGAAAACTTACACTCCACTATGGGTGGTGCCTGCGAAACTGCGACCTGGTGGATGTTATAGACACGTCCATACTGCACCTGCCCCTGCTGCATCGGAACTGCGGGCAAGGTTGGAACTGGAGATGGCACTGGTAGGGAAGCGGGAAAGATAGGTCTCTGGGGCTCCTTGTGAGTACCCTGCTGCCGAGGAACTCTATCCCTATTGGCTCACTCCTATTTCTTATGGCCAGTCTTGCCACAAGTATAACATTTCCCGATGAAGTTTCCTCCTCTTTGTCCCTGATAGCCTCGACCCGATTAGCCATTACCACCTCTACCTTGGCCCTGTTGTCCTCCCTACTCTTGGCCCTGCTGCTGATTCTGTGCCTGGCCCTGCTGCTGGCCCTATAGCTGGCCCTGTCTCTAACCCCCATGACCATGCCTAAAACCCCTAGAACGAATCCTCTTAGCGGACTCCCCCTGCTGGGAACTCTTCCTCTGCCTCTGCTCAACTGGTACCCCACTGGCGCTACCTCCCCCTGTCTTTCCCAACTGGCTGGGCTCTCCCCCTCGCTTGCTTCCCTTAGCATGGAAGCGGTTGTTCTGATAATGCAATAAGGCTTCATTTAGAGCGTCGACGTGTGAGTGTAGGGAAAGGTTACCCAATAGATGCTGTAGTATCCTCCAAGTCAAGTCATCCATGAACATATGAATGCGCTTCTCCTCATTAGGCACCTCCTCTGGTACCATGTTTGTCAATTGTGTGAATTCCTCCTCTTATTCCGTAACTATCCTCCCTTCCTGGGTGAGGTCTAAAAGTTTCTGCCTCATCTCAGTCTTGACGATGGAAGGAAAGTACTTGCGGTTAAATCACACCCAGAAATCACTAATAGTCATCAAATCTCGCTCCTCGGTAGTAGTAGTGGACTCCCACCACTGTAAGGCTGCCCCTCTCAGCTTGAAGGTAGCCAAAACTTGCCTCTGAACCTCCGTGCAGTCATACATACGAAGGTGTCACTGTATGTCCTTCTTACACTGATAAGCGATAACCACATCTGAACTCCCAATGAACTTTGGGGGACAATCCCTCTGAAAGGACTCTCTTACTGTTTCCCATGCAGTGGGAAATGGATGCACTGGAACTGGTGCCAATGCCTGAACCTGGGGTGCGGCCTTCTGCACCACCGCTAAGGCTGCATTCACCGCTTGTACAACTATCACGACAACCTCTGTTGCGTTCATTGTCCCCTGAGCCTGTACTGTCGGCTGCTCTGGATGGGCTTGTCGGTATTTTGGTGCATATCGACGAGGCATCTGAGAAGAGAAAGAATATTATTAGTAAACAGTTATTACTAAATCTCGAATAGCTGAAGACGAAATCGTAAACATATAAGATCACAACAGTCCTAAAAATAGGGCTCTATATGAAAGGATCCAAAGCTGAAAACATAGTAAGCCGTACAAATCCTAAAGGACTCTAGAAACTGGCTCTGATACCACCTGAGACACCCCGCCCAATTAAATATCGGGTGATCAATCCTTTATAAAATTTAAAACAGAATGTTCGGTTGGTTCATTCTTAGCATCACCGTCGAAAAACAATATACCTCATTTAATCACCATTTAATCACCTAATATAATTAAGCTAGGTGTCAAAACATTTTTTCCTTTTTAATTAAAACCATTTAATCACCAAACCAAGAAATTTAATATAAACCATCCACACACAATTAATTAATATAAATACAGAATCAGAATCACATGCTGAAATAAATTTAGACTCGATAAAACCTTCCAGTTCAAAACTCCAACAACAAAACCATAATAACCACAAATCCGATTAAGAATGAACAGAAAGTAAACTGAACATAATTTCTGAAAAACTGTCTAAAGAATGGGCGAAACATGCCCTAAATAGAGAATCTATAAAGAATGGAAATGGAATAATGGAGGCGTCTAATACGATGACCTACAGCTTCCACAACAGTTGCAGCATACCAAGCAATCTAATCTCGAAGCCTAGTGTCCCTGTGGCTGAGCACCTAATATAATACATATATATAGCAACAGAGAGAAAAGATGAAAGAAACGGGTCAGAGCCCGATGTGTAAAAATATTTGTTTAAGAAAGTATTTAAAAATTGCAGTAAAGCAAGCATCACGTACATGTTAGTTCGAACTCTCACATGAGATTCTCACCTCTCTTCTATTGTGCACGCCTAGCGTGTATTTAATTTTCTCCTTAGCTATACCACCCAATATAAATAGTCTTAATTCATACTAATAGTATTTATTCTCACCATTAGTAAACCCGTATCGCCCATACAATACATTATCAAATTAGCCTATGTCGAATAGCTAATTAGGATATTTTCCCGTTTTCATAATAAATCGATTATACTCTTAAGGTTTTCTTCATAAATTTACATGCCCATCTCTACAAGCTATACACAATAGGTTGATTCACAGCTTACGTACATATATACATATAGTCACATCTTCCCTATATACATATATTATAATACTTCACCCCCGGGCTATGACCCATTACCGCACCTAACCATAATGTTTTACCCCCGGGTTATCACCCATTAGTACACTTATTTAAATAATCTTGTACCCCCGGGTTATCACCCATTAGTACACTTATATTTCATTATTGTACCCCCAGGTTATCACCCATTAGTACACTTAATAATAAGATTCTTACACCCCCTGGTTATCACCCATTACTGCCTTTAATAATAATATCACATAATAGGCATACACACGTCCTATTATAATTTATAGGTATTCCTATCCCCTACATATATACTCCTCTTACGCATCTTGATTTCAACATTTCGTAGTACAATTATTGAGATTATTATCCCGCTCATAATCTCTAAGGTGCATTCTCTCCGTGCCGAAATAATTGAAGTACTTAATCGCTCATACTTTTCTCGAAATTCTGTCTTACGTAAGTTTATTATTTGGTAATTTATCTCACTCCCATAAATTAATAAACTCAAAACTGGATTCTAAGAAATTCCTAAAGTTTCACTCTGTCGCTCGAACCAGATGGCATGTCATTTGAACGACTCCCACATGTCGCTCGAACGACTTCGCGCGAGATGCAATCACTCTAGAACGACTTCTAGCGACTTCGCGCGAGATTGCGATGTTCGCCTTCTACCCAGATTTTTACCTTTTTCCACCATTTTTAAACTTAAAACCTCTAATTCAACATCCCAAACTCCAAACAAACAGTTGTAATTCGAATCCCATCAATAATACATGAATCCTAATATCCTAGAATCATCAAATCATTACGAATCATCCATAAAACATGAAAACCCCAATTTAATTTATCAAAACCCTAGTTCTTCAAATTCATATTCAAGAACACATAATTTCTAGATTTCTACACATAATTTCATCAAAATGTGGTCTCTAGTCTACATACATGAAGGGTTTCAATTTAACAAATCTTAGAATCAATTTACATATCCAAATTCCTCAATTTTATTATTTTTATGAACCAAAACATGTTCCTAAAAATCCTATACTAACATGAGTATGATAGATACCGAAATACAATAAGTTATAAACACTTGCCTTGAATTAATCATCCGATTTCTTAACGTTGTTAGTATGGGTGTGTTCCCCTTGTCCCGATCTACACGGTGGTGGTGGTGGTTATGCAAGGTGGTGTCAATTTGACCGTCTTATTTTGGAAATAGCTTTCCCTCATACTTCCTATGGCCGTTCTTACTTCCTGTAGCTCTCTAAACCTAATGGACTTTCTTTGGCTGATAATTTAACTCTTAATTTTCGTCCATTAATTAAGCCTAAAAATCCAATTTACCATAATGCCCTCTCGGGGTGCCGGTTAGGCCTAAAATTGCCCCGGGACCCAAACTAAACACCCGGGTATTCTATTTTGACTATCTCTACCCTTCCGGACTCAACGGTACACTCAAAATTACCATACGAGTTACTAAAAATAATTGATTTTTTTTTCCAGTAAATTAGTCCTGACACGACTCACACGCGCGTCTGACTTAATTCACTAAACTGTCGTATTATTCGCTCTCGACAATTTATCAAAGTGTATTGTTCCATATTATATTTCGCACAGTAATATTAAATCAATAAGTATTAACCCTTGGCACGCTACTTAATATTTATTTTTATTAGATCCGAATTAATTAGTAGTTTAATTCTCACATTTAAATTCAGTTAATCCCTCTGTAATAATTAATCCCATAATTATTTAAATCATCGAAAATATGGGGTATTACACATAACTTTACCTACTACGAAAATCTAACATGCATCAATGACCGAGTGTAATGGAGATATTGTGAACTCAAGACTCTACTCGATAGTGATTTATTACACCAATCATGCCAAAGTAAAATAGGAAAGAAATAGAAGGTTTAAGAAGCAACCTCGGTGGGGGGTGGGGGTGGATATCCCATAAAAGTAGGAACTAAAACATGAACGGCTGAGGGTGAGGGAGACCGGAGTCACCTCCGTTGATTGGGTGATGGAACTTTTGAAGCAAGTAATGCTTAATCATTATCATAAATATAATGTACCTAAATGACTATTTACTCACCCGTAAAGAAAAGTAGGAACTAAAAGATTTCATAAAGGATGATCATGATCAGTTTGTGAGGTAATCCTAAGACATGATCGAAATTAAACCAAGAGTTATGTGTTATAGTTTTCACATTGATCCACCTTGTCCACTTATGACACAAAAGGCCTGCCAAACTGTGCAAATGTATGTGTGAACACTAAAATAACCTAGAAGAGGCAAGGTGAATAGTTTATTACAAAACTTATGCCAAATTTTAACTTGTAATTTTAATTAAAACCTATATCTTAATCATTTTCAAATTCACAATATGATATAAATGAATTTTAATCATTCAAACACAAATAATCAAAGAAAAATGATAAGTAATCACACAAAAATGTGTTGGGATTCTCAAAAACATGTATGACCGTCACCTTTTGATAAAGGTTGTCAGTTCATCTTGAAATAAGATTCATGGTTACGAGAATACATTGTATTTGGTTTATATATAGTGTATAAATATCGGTCATTAGAGATTAATAGGAATTCCAGCGATGAGACTTTTGGCTGATCATGAGGAGATTTGAATTCTAATTCTAGCATTATTAAAATGTTCAAAACCTAGATAGGTATTTGACATCATATCGAAATGGTTGTGATGCAATCCTAGTAGATTCTCTCAAAATACGGGGAGCTGATCTGATGGTTCTGGAACTTGTGAGATAGTTCGACAGAGGATTGAGATTGGTACATCATAGGAATGTATTGAACGTGACCACTAGGTAGATTTGAGTCTACGAGTTATCTACTTTAGACTTGGGAAATCTCTCACGATTTGCAAAGGGTTCATTTATTCTTAATACCGAGAAATATAAGGATTGTGATGCTTATGTAAATGTCACTTTGATTTCCATGGGTGCGATTCAATATTAGAATTAATCAAATGATCCCCGCACATTGGGTGACAATTAAGTAAGTATGTCTGATATCTTAATTCAGAGGAATCCACGTTCAGTGATACCTACGATTGCGATATCCCCTTGATAAACTTATAAGATTTTATTTTCACCAATTAAAATTCAGATGGTGGATTATTTTATAATCTCGACGGAAGTAAAAAAATAAGTTAAGTTTGAGAATCAAGGAGATGGATTAGATGTTGTCTAAAATTGATTAACAACAAATTGATTTGACCAAGCGGGCGTTGGAAATAATGTGGGGAATCGTATTATGTATCATAATCAACTTTTCAAAAAAGACCTCATTATATCTGAGTGATTTCCAAGATAATTAAATTTGACTATAGTCAATATTATTTATGGAGTTATTTCATAATTAAATAAATAATGGAATAATTAACTTAATTTTAATTGGGATTTTTGAGTATTTATTTGGAGTTGATTTAATTATTTGCCTAGGGTCCCTGGTGTAGTCCACATACCCAAATAGTGAGGCCCATATTCTCAAGAAACCCAGTCTGGCCCAAGCCCACCTTTTGTACTTGAAAATAAATGTGTGGAAATGGGTATTAATCATATGAATGGTTCATTAATATTAGAGAGCAATGAGAAAAAACACTTTTCACATTTTGGTGAAGAGGGATAGAGAGAGAAAACCATATCTCAAGTTTTAGGAAAGGTTTTCATCTCAAACAGTTTCAACCCACCTTCCTGACTTTGGGGAGGATCATAAACTAAAAAAAATATCTTTAGAGAAGGTTAAGAATGGGTTTTGGAGACATTGAATGGTAAGTAACATCATGTTCTTCATCAAATAATTTTTCCTCATTCGAATCACAACATGATTTAATATGGTGTGTGTTGATACCAAAATTAATATACTGATATGGACGAATAATATGAAGACACGTGTCAATCTACTTGGCACAATAGCAACGAGGAAGTTCATTTCCCCGACCAACTCATGTTCTCTCCGAGCAACGAGGATACACCGAGGAACTTCAGCACTCCGAGGTACTCTAGCGCTCCGAGGAACTCCTGAGCAACGAGCAACTAAGGCGGTCCGAGCTGCATCTCGGTTGTAGCATTAATTGCCAGATAATCAACAGTTCAACTATTCATTAAATGTTTATCATCTTGACGCACATGCTGCATTAAATGTATTACCATTTCATATGTATATCATTTAATGAATCAACCCTTTCATGTACAACCTAAGGGCTATAAATACCTTGTATCATCCTCATTCAGGGGGACCGGAATTTCTTGATAGCTCTTGTAATCGAGAATTCCCCAAACACTCAGCAATAACATAACAGTGGACGTAGGCCATTCATATAAGGCTGAACCACTTTAAAAATCTTTGTCTCATTTATTTATCTGTGATTAAATAATTAGAATGATCTAGTTTTTTACATCAACAGATTGTCGCCGTCTGTGGGAACGATTTGTTATTATCGTTTCTTACCAAAAATCATTCATCATCAATGGCGGATAACCCAGAATCTAGCAACCGAAATGCTGGAAATACAGGAAATCCTCCAAATCCCTCTGCACCTCCAGATCTGGCCGGGATCATGACGAATCTGGCTCAAGGACAAACCGCCATGCAAGATACGATGCGACAACTCATACAAACGCTTCATGGTGGCGCACCCGCACAGTCAGGGCATCAAAGTGGTCAGAGGCAAACCTATTTACTTTCTTCGCGATCCAGGCGTACTGGATCATATCGTAATGAGGAATCTGATGATTTCTCTTATCAACCTGGGCAAACTTCGTCAATACGAGTTACAGATACTGAACAACGTGTCACCCTTTCCCCAGAAAGGGCCAGCGCATTGGAAAGGTTAAGTAGGGCCTCTCCTTTCAGCCGATTGGGCCCTAGGAGGAATAGGAGTCCACCTAAAACCATGTCGAGGAGTTTTCGACAACCATCAAATCTAAGAGAAGGATCAGCACAGTCACGACCAGCTGTTCGTCAAGATAGATCTCAAGAGGCTACTTCAGAACGATCAATTGCTCGAACCAATAGGCACGTGGAAGGAAATAAAGCGTGGAAAGGATCTCTTCAGCGGTTGGAAGATAGATTGGGAGAAATGGCTAAGGCGAAGAATCCCCTACAACGAACTTTTGTTCAAGGGACACCTTTTGTCCAGGCCATTGTAAATTTTTCGACACCGTCAAAATTTAAAGCCCCAGTGGTGACCCCCAAATACGATGGAAAGACAAATCCTGTTCTTCACATAGAACAATATCAAGCTGCTGCCGACATCTATGCTGTCCCCGACGACATGAGATGTAGGGCATTCTCGGGAACTCTTACCGAATCTGCCCTGATATGGTACAATAATCTTCCTCGGGGTAAGATTTCAACTTTCTTTCAATTGGCCGAGTTGTTTATTGGCAATTTCTGTTTTGGAGCAAAGCCAGTAAAACGAGTAGCACACTTGTTAAGTGTTAGACAAAAATCTGGTGAGAGTACTAGAGATTACATAACTCGTTTCAATAACGAGAAGATGGAAGTCATAGATTATGAAGAAAAGATAGCAATCACCGCCTTGATCAGTGGGTTGTTGCCTAATAAATTGTATTACACCTTGGCGAAAGATCCACCTAAAACTATGTCAGAGTTGATGGCAAAAGCTGCCAAAATCATGAATGCCGAGGAAGCTATGGCTGCAAAGAAGAATATGGATAAAGACACCAAGGTGGACGTCAACAAGTCTAAGAATAAAGAGCATAAGGGCAATGGCATTGACAAGCGTTCCAGAAATAATAAGTCGTCATGGGAAGTCCTGAAGAAATACAATAATTATACTCCCTTGAAAATGGGTATTAATCAGGTCATGGAAAAAATCAAGAATAGCGAGGAGGTGAAGTGGCCGAAGAAACTGAGGTCAGACCCCGATGTGAGAAACAGGGATAAATATTGCTAATTCCACAAGGATCATGGCCATATGACTAAGAATTGCATAGCTCTTCAGAACGAGATTGAAACACTCATTCGAAGAGGAAAGCTAGCAAAGTATGTTGATTGGGGAGGCGAAAGAAGAAATAATGATCGAACTAGAGAGAGATCTAGATCTCCTCGTCGAGGAGAGGAGAAAAAGAAGAGAGAACATGAAGATGATGCAGAGGATGACCCCGATCTTCCCAAGAAACCAAGGCAACCAGAACGAGAGGTATTTTCCATACGTTTTGGCTCATTTCATTGTAATGTTATTACAGGAGGAGATGCAGGAGGAGGAGACCTTACTGCAGAAAGAAAGGCTTACCTTGGAGAGGCTCAAGCTTGTTCATATATTCAGCGAATAAATCTGGCCAAGGACGATCGTCCGAGGAAGGTAAATAAAGAGAAGATGGTCATTGGCTTTTTAAAAAATGACCTAGCAGGTGTTCTTTATCCTCACGACGATCCTATGGTGATCAAAATGAGGATGAAGGAAGTAGTGATTTCAAGGGTATTGGTAGATAATGGAAGTTCGGCAGACATCATGTACTATTCATGCTTTGACAGTTTGAATCTGAAATTATCTCAATTGGAACCGTATCACAGACCCCTCCTGGGTTTTGCTGGCGAGAAAGTTTTTCCACTTGGGACGATCAAGTTGGATATATTCATTGGAACTTGGCCTGCTTGTCGAACAGAAAGAATATGCTTCTTTGTGATGGATAAGAATGTGCAGTCAGCTTACAACATCATCATGGGAAGAGTTGGTTTGAAGAAGTTTGAAGCAGTTCCATCTACAGTGCATCAATGCTTAAAATTCCCAACAAACTTTGGAGTAGGAGTTGTGAAAGGTGATCAAAAGGTAGCTCGGGAATGCTATTATTCATCTACCAAGCAAGAGGAGCTTGAGGAATCAAGGAAAAATACTACTACCTACCAGGTGGAAGAAGATACAGAGATTGAAACTCTCGATCTCAGAGATGAATCCCAACTTGTAAAGGGACAGGTGGTGGAATCTACAGAAAATGTTATTCTAGACGACGAGCACCCTGAACGAGTAACCCAGATAGGTTCATCGTTGGATGCTTCAATAAAATAGGAGTTGATAACTTTCTTGAGAAATAGGAATAAAACTTTCGCATGGAGTCATGAGGACATGCCAGGAATAGATCCAAACTTCTTATGTCACGAGCTCAATGTGAATAAGGAGTTCAAGCCTGCAAAGCAGAGAAGAAGGGTATTTAGCCCCGAGAAGAATCAAGCTATTCAAGAGGAGGTCGACAAGCTCCAGAAAGCTCAATTCATTGAAGATGTGAAATACCCAGACTGGTTGGCAAATGTGGTGATGGTAAAGAAGAAAAACAATAAATGGAGAATGTGTCTTGATTTCACTGATCTCAACAAGGCCTGCCCAAAGGACCACTTTCCATTACCCAGAATTGATCAGTTAGTGGATGCTACCTTTGGGCACGAGCTGCTCAGCTTTTTGGACGCTTATTCTGGCTACAACCAGATCAAAATGAAACCTGAAGACAGGGAAAGTACTTTTTTTATTACCCCTAGAGGAACTTATTGCTATAATGTTATGCCTTTTGGTTTGAAAAATGCAGGAGCGACATACCAGCAGCTGATGAACAAGGTTTTCACCGAACAAATCAGTTGCAACATGGAAGTTTATGTCGATGACATGCTGACAAAGAGCAAGAAAGCTGCTGATCATCTAGTTGACTTAGCTCAGACCTTTGATCAACTGGATAAATACCAAATGAAGCTCAACCCGACGAAGTGCACCTTTGGAGTACGAGAAGGAATGTTCCTCGGATACATCGTCAACCAATGAGGTATTGAGGCAAATCTAGAGAAGATCAAAGCTCTTTTAGGGCTACGGTCTCCAACGACGAAGAAAGAAGTGCAGAGTCTTACAGGACGAGTTGCGGCGCTCAACAAATTTGTGTTTCAAGCAACTGATAAATGCCTCCCATTCTTCAAAACACTTCGAAAAACTTTTAAATGGACTGATGAATGTGAGAAGGCCTTTCAAGACTTGAAAAAGTATTTGGGAGCACCTCCATTATTATCCAGGACAATAACATGAGAGAAGTTGTACTTGTATCTGGCAGTATCAGAGAATGCAGTCAGCTCAGCATTGATCAGATCGGAGAATGGAGTCCAGAAACCAATCTATTACACAAGTAAGGCTTTCCGAGGTGCGGAAATCAGGTACCCAAAGCTGGAAAAATTGGCATTGGCATTAATTGAAGCAAGTAAAAAAATGAGGCCATACTTCCAGGCCCATACCATTATTGTGTATACCGACATGCCATTGAGACAAGACCTTCATAAGCCAGAAAAGTCAGGGAGACTGATGTACTGGGCAATAGAGCTCGGTGAATATGATATTGTGTATGAGCCCAGATCATCATTGAAAGGGCAGGCTGTAACAGATTTTATAGCAGAGTTTACATATCCTGATACCCCCGAGGAACAAAAATTGCTCGCTGACCAACCTGTGGATGTTACAGGATCAACAGACATAAGTCCAGACCAACTCCGGTTGGTAAAAGGGCTTGTGGATATAAAAGGATCATCAACTTCAAACTCAGACCAGCTCCGGTTGGTAAAAGAGCGAGAATAGACGGTCGACGAGGAGCGAAAAATACTAGGGGAGGATGAAAGGAAGCAACAAATATTTCACCGAGGAACTCTATCAGATAAGGAATTTGAAGACGGGTTACCCATGTGGAGATTATATGTAGATGGCTCATCTTGCACAGCAGGTTCTGGGGCAGGAATTATTTTGAATACCCCAGACGAGATTGATATGGAATATGCCTTACAATTCCAATTCAAAGCCTCCAATAATGAGGCTGAGTATGAAGCCATGATAGCAGGTCTTAATTTAGCAAAGATTATGGAAGTGCAACAAGTGATGGTGTTCAGTGATTCTCAATTGATTGTGAATTAAATGATGGGAGCATATGCAGTTAAAGGAGAATTAATGGTCAAGTATCATGCCAAGGTAATGGAGTTATTGGCAGAATTTGATGCGATTCAGCTAGTCAGAATACCAAGAATAGAGAATGCGCGAGCAGACGCACTGGCCCGACTAACATCAGCTACTCGTACCGAGTTGCGAAGAACCATACCAATTGAAGTACTAGAAAATCGGAGCATAGATGAAAACCTGACGATGAACATTATCACCCTTGATCTAGGGCCATCTTGGATGGATCCCATCAGGGCATATATTGAAGAAGGAAAATTACCGGAAGATAAGCTCGCTGCCAAGAAATTGAAATATAAAGTTGCTCGGTATGTACTAACTAATGGTATCTTGTATAGACGAGGAATTATGGCAGGTTTGTAAAGATGTGTACATCCTTCCGAGGTGAAAGAATTAATTGAAGAAATCCATGAAGGGTCCTGTGGAGCTCATGTAGCAGGTCGAACACTTTTGCAAAGGGTGATGACTCAAGGATACTACTGGCCGATGATGAGGGCTGATTGTATAGCCTATCCTAAGAAATGTGACAAGTGTCAACATTTTTCCTCCCTCCGACGAACTCCACAAGCGTTGTAGACACCCATAACTTCCCCTTGGCCATTTGTCATGTGGGGAATTGATCTGGTTGGACCACTGCCGACCACCCGAGGAAGATTCAAGTACCTCGTCGTTGCAGTGGACTATTTTACTAAGTGGGTAGAAGCTGAGCCACTTATCGATATGACATACGAGAAGGTATACCAGTTCGTTTGGAAGAATATAATTTGTCGATATGGTCTCCCTCATGCCTTCATCACAGACCATGGAACACAATTCGATAACGAGGAGTTTGCTGCCTATTGTCAACAATCAAACATCCTGAAGACCCATTCAGCACCAGGTCATCCTCAAAGCAATGGGCAGACAGAGGTAATGAACAGAACACTGCTAAACGATTTGAAGAAGAGGCTAAGTGAAGCTAAAGCTATCTGGATTAATGAGCTACAATTAGTATTATGGGCTTACCGAACAACTCCCCGAGCAACGACTGGAGAATCACCATATATGCTGGCATTTGGCAGTGAGGCTGTAATACCTGTCGAGTTGGGTCTACCAACACACAGAGTGCTGAATTTCAATTCCCCAGTCAGTGACTTGATGAGAAGACTGGATTTGGATATGCTCGAGGAGGTCAGAGAAGAGGTAGCCATTAGGAATGCTGCTTATCAACAACGAACAACTCTGTTCTACAACAAAAGGGTGAAGACATGGGATTTAAAAGAAGGAGATTATGTGCTAAAGAAGGTCATTCAGAAGCACAATAAATTGGAAGCAAACTGGCATGGACCTTACCGAGTTACAGAAGTTGTTCGACCAGGAACTTACCGAATAGCAACTCTAGAAGGAGAGGAATTCAAGAATGCTTGGAATGCTGAACACCTTCGCAAGTATTATCAATGATGTAAAATGTATAACAGTATGAATAAAACGATGATGTTTCACCATTTTTCTCTCCTTTGTTTGAAAGTTTTTTCGGGGAATACTAGTGTTGTACACTACGCTGCTCGACAGCAAAAAAGAAGACGATAGTTCAGACCCACGACCAACTCCGGTTGGTAAAAGGGAGAGAACAAATTATACTCATTTGGTTAGGAGGCGTACACTTGCGTGATCAACTTCGGTTGGTAAAAGAGCTTGTGGACAAGATAGTTCGAAAGAACCTCATAGTTCGAGCGTGATGAACTTTGGTTGGTAAAATAGCGAGAACAAATTATACTCCTTTGGTTAGGAGGCGTACACTTGCGTGATCAACTTCAGTTGGTAAAAGAGCTTGTGGACAAGATAGTTCGAAAGAACCTGATAGTTCGAGCGTGATCAACTTCGGTTGGTAAAATAGCGAGAACAAATTATACTCCTTTGGTTAGGAGGCGTACACTTGCGTGATCAACTTCGGTTGGTAAAAGAGCTTGTGGACAAGATAGTTCGAAAGAACCTGATAGTTCGAGCGTGATCAACTTCGGTTGGTAAAATAGCGAGAACAAATTATACTCCTTTGGTTAGGAGGCGTACACTTGCGTGATCAACTTCGGTTGGTAAAAGAGCTTGTGGACAAGAAAGTTCGAAAGAACCCGATAGTTCAAACCCATGACCTACTTTGATTGGTAAAACGGCAAGAACAACATTCTTAAAATGACAATTTTGGCTGGTTAAGAAACAAAATATGCCAACAAGTTGGTCGGAAGGTAAAACCATTCCAGAAAATACAAAATATTCCAAACTGAGCCAAGTATAGTTGGTCGGGGATAAAAACCCACTAATTGTAGTTGGTCAACGAGGAGAACTTATTGACGAGGAGGGTCCATCAACCTGGTTGGTCGGACACACTTTATGAAAACTCTCGCTAATTATACTTGGTCGACGAGTACAATTTTACAACCTTAGTTGGTTGGAAAAATTTTAAACATTTTTATACTCATTACTTTATTTGATCGAACAACATGTTTGATACTTGTAACTGTTTATTACTAAGTTGGTTGATGAACAACACAAAAATATTATCTTTTTAACAGATATATATGCACAGATGTAAAAGTGTTAGACAAGTACAAAAGAATAGCAATTACAGATTTGCAAACAGAAAATGAAAGTCTTTCATTAAAATTCAAAATAAATTACAAGTTACATATGTGCTAACTTTTACACTGAAAAACCTATTCTATTGGTTTCTTTCCTTTAGCTTTTGAAACAGGCTCCTCGCCAGCAGGAGGATCCTCCAGGCAAAATTGGAGAATTAATGAAGTTAATATCTCTGAGCATTCTGACGTTCATCACAGAAGGAGTATCCAAGAGATGCTCGGGACGAGATAATTCAATCTGAGAATGAAGACTATAATCACCGAGATATTTTGAAATTAAGCTCCGAGGAATGGCACGAGCTGGGATCCATTCCATGTCCAGTTTATAAGGCGGTACAGGCAAGTCTAGTAGCCCAGGAGCATGATAATCCCATAAATAATGGCCCTGCTCTAGCTTTAACACACCTAGTGCGTTCAACCATCCCTGTTTATAACCTTCATTATTGGCATTTTCAAGGCGAGCATCCAAGTGACAAAGGGCTTCATTGTAGCCTGCCATCCAAAACTCACGAGGCTGTTTGTGAAATTGGAATGTTAATTTCTCTATCTGCTCATGAAAGTTCTTGACAAGAGCATCCTTATTATCCAGAGAAGATTTGGTCGATGCAAGTTGATCCTCCAGAGATAGGTTTTTCTTGGACATTTCAGACAAAGCACGATCTTTTGCATTCAATTGGAACGCTTGAGTTTCCAAAGTAGACTGAGTGCGAGCTTCTTCAACATTACGGCTGAGAACTCTTGATCGACTCCGAGCAGGTGGAGAATTTTGCTCCTCGACAACATTTTGAATAGCTCTTCCTCGCCCACGAGAACCTCTTCCTCGTCCCCGAGCAGTAGCAGAAGTACCAGTTCTTCTTAAGGTATCCATTTCTTGCCTTAATTTGGCATTCTCAACCTCTAAGAATGAGAAACCCTCATTGGTAACCGGTACTAAAGCAGTGGAAGATGAAGCTGCAGACTCATACTGTGCCAACTTTTTCTGTAAATTATTGTTCTCTTGTTCCAGCAGCTCGGCGATCTGCCTGCAGGCCTCAACTTCGCCTTTTAGGGTTCTCTCCCTAACATCGTACCCAGCGAGGATCTTTTTGTGACCCATCTCAGAGGAAAGATGTTGATACCTATTCTCATATTCCTTGTGCAACAAGGCAGTTGATTCATTGTGCTGATTCTGAAGATCTTCTAAGGTACAATGAAGCTCCTCGATCAATTCATAGTAGGCCACATTATTGGCCACAGCTCGGTCAAGTAAAGCTTTCAAGTACCGATAAGCCTCAATTTCCTGTTCTGAAGCATCATGGCCAAGGATGTCAGCAATTTCTGATACACTTAGCTCTGTGTGACCAGCCTTATAGTATTCGTGACATTGCTGCATCAATTTTGTATCATTGGCAGATAGCAATTCCATCCTGGCCATAAACTAATGAAGAGGAGACAACAGTCAACAAAAACAAATCATCAACAACATAGAAGAACAAAGATGTATTTTATTAGATCATAAAAAGATTACATTGTTTCATTACAAACGATAATGAAAGATAGAAATAATACCGAACAACTTCACACCTTTTCCTTGTCTCCCAAGACTTTCTCGGGAGGCTGGGACGAGGAGCTTGGTTGCTCGGTGGTAACAGCAGCTTGATCAGCAGGAGTTGAAATTTTCTCAGGAGGAGGAAGCATGGAAGAAATGTCCTCGTTGGCAGAAGGTAGAGAGGCAGGGACTTGATCACCCATGGCCATGGAAGATTCGTCAGAGATAGCCTCATCCTCTTCTTCTTCTACAATTGGTGGGGGAGGACCAGGGAGGTGTAGCTGAAATAGCTCAGAGTCGTCTTTGATCTTCAATTCCTGCAGGGCAGCTACCCAGCCATCTCGGAATTATTTCAACTTCCCGTATTGTACTTGGGATGTCATCGCAGCAATCCCTTTGTCCCATCCTTTATCCCAGCCAGTGCTGAAGGATTTCTTAACTGCGAGCTTTCTTTTCAGTTTCTCTGAGGAGAGCTTCTCGGATAGAAGATCCTCGGCAGTCTTTAACTTCGCATCCATTTCTTCTTTTTGGCGCTTGACATCTCGCAGGACGGACAACTCTTCCTCTGCCTTTTTCAGCTTATCTTCAAGCTCTCCAAAGTTCTTGAGCTTGTCGTCATATTTTTGATGCTCGACCTCTAAACTTTTCACTTTATTCTCCAAACTCTTGGAGATCTCAGCCAGCTTCACCTTCTCAGCTTCAACTATAGACAACTTTTTCTCCCAGTCAGCTTTGTCCTCATTATACTGCTGACGAGAATCCTTCAAGGATTGGGTCAAACCCAGCAGAGCATCCTCTACCCCCGACGAGGAGATGGAAGCTTTAATTGCTTCATCTTTCTTCACGATGTTGTTAAAACAATTCACCAGCTAAACAAGGGAAAAAGTGACAAGTCAGTACAAAAATACAAGTATTCAAAGAAAGAAAGGAAATTCAGAGTGTGAGAAATTTACTGAAGCAAGGTGACGGGTAGCTAGGGATGTCAGCATATCCCTAGAAATTTTTTCATCGGTTCCTTGGACCTCGGGTATGATCCAAGTTTTTACCGAGCTCATGGCAGAACTCGGAGGAATGATGGTTGGAACACCAACACCATCAGCTGGTAGAGAGGAGATGGTTTCAGCTGGATTGACAGTTTTAGCCAAATTGACTGAGGACGATTTCCTCAATTTCCTCAAAGGGACTTCAGCAGTTTTAACCAAGGAAGAGCTCTTGGTCGGAGAGATAGCAGTCATCTCCACAGGAGCAACCTTCTTGCTCGGAGCCACTAGGGCTTCTCGGTAGCTTTGGAAGGCGCAACATCCACCTTCTTAGTCCCCTCTGGGACATCAATTTTGCTTTTCTTGGCCTCAGCAGCAGAAGTAGTGTCATCAAATAGAGCAGGAGGAGCTCTTTTCCTGCCCATTCTCTGACTTAAAGGGATGTGAGAATCTGAAGAAGAATCCTCTGGAGTTGAGGCTGGATCAACAGATCTAATCACATGACGAGCAGTATAAGAAGTCGTATAGCTCCTATACTGCAGCAAATATGATGCAGACCTGATATGCTCGTCTGCAATGTTATTATGCAAACCCCAGATAAGTTTCAGATGCTTAATATTAACCTCTGATTCTTTTGGAGTTTTTCTTTTACTATCAACTGCAAATAAATACATAATGAAATATCAGTCATACATTTTATCAAATATGATAAAAGCATAATTTCATAAGTAAAGGAAAATGAAAATAAACCTATCCCATTGCCATATGGGGGGCATTTACGACCCTGGTATACTGCATCTCCAACCAAAGGGGCATATTTTCAATTTTTAACAACCACCCCATGTTCAAAATAATCTCTATTTGCATCAGGGAGGTTAACTACAAGAGCCCTATTTAAAAACCTAGTTTTTAAGTAATAAACATTATCTAAAATAGCCCATCTATAGCAATACATAATCTCAGGAATCCCTATACGAGTCCCATGAGTTAGATTTAATTTATACACCCCATTAATTATTCTCCATGAATTGGGGGCTATTTTTGCAGGAACAACGTCAAAGTACTGATAGAACTCTAAGCATAAGGGGTTTGGTGGAAAAGAAAATCCACATTAAGCAATGAATAGACTGGGGAACCAATGTCCCTCAGCCAATCGAAAATAATCTGAAGGCTCAGAAAGAACCTCCAGAGTTACCCAGGAAGGAATGGAAAAATCGGAACGAAATTTCTCAACAGACTCCACAAGATAAACCATAGTGAATAAAAGAAATACAGAAGAAAAGAAAATAATCTTACAGGAAAAAGGAAGAGCTGACAAATAGCGAAGGAAAAGATGAACGCACAAGAGAGAGAGAGAACAGAAAGCTTGAATGCAGAAAGTTGGAAAAGGTAGAAGACGGTATGGTTACCTAAGAAGTTTAAATACTTTACCTTGGGAAGCTGCGAAGGAAATGATTACACAACAGAAACTAATACGCCATCGGCGGCTAAAAGGACAAAAATGCACGAAGATCGAAGCACTCATAAAAATTCGAAAAGGCGGATTCTGCGAATTTAGAAAGAAATTCAAATATGAAGAAAAGGCTCCTAAAACCCGGGAAAGTCATTTAATATCGCCATATACCGAGAAAGAATGTTCCATATTCCTCAAAGTTCGAAATAAGAAACATTGGGGGCTTCTGTTGATACCAAAATTAATATACTGATATGGACGAATAGTATGAAGACACGTGTCAATCTACTTGGCACAATAGCAACGAGGAAGTTCATTTCCCCGACCAACTCATGTTCTCTCCGAGCAACGAGTATACACCGAGGAACTTCAGCACTCCGAGGTACTCTAGAGCTCCGAGGAACTCCTGAGCAACGAGCAACTAAGGCGGTCTTGGCTGCATCTCGGCCGTAGCATTAATTGCCAGATAATCAACAGTTCAACTATTCATTAAATGTTTATCATCTTGACGCACACGCTGCATTAAATGTATTACCACTTCATATGTATATCATTTAATGTATCAACCCTTTCATGTACAACCTAAGGGCTATAAATACCTTGTATCATCCTCATTCAGGGGGACCGGAATTTCTTGATAGCTCTTGTAATCGAGAATTCCCCAAACACTCAGCAATAACATAACAGTGGACGTAGGCCATTCATATAAGGCTGAACCACTTTAAAAATCTTTGTCTCATTTATTTATCTGTGATTAAATAATTAGAATGATCTAGTTTTTTACATCAACAGTGTGAATTATTGAAACCAAAGGTTTTAATCTTTAAACCGTGATTTTATTTCTATTTTCAATGAATGATTAATCAAAGATCTCCAGGGATAAAAAATTCCACGTTTTAATGTCAACCCACCCCACATTATTTTTCCAAACAATTGTTATCATAGCCCCAATTGAGTTTGATTATGTATTAAAAAGATACATATTATCCATCTTGAAATCCAAATTTAATTTATACGAATATGGATAGTTTTGTGTGTGGATTTGCACTAACTTTGTTTTGTAGGGTTTTATTCTAATTGTTCCTTTCACCATGTCCACACAAATATTTTTTAATTATTTTTTGTGATTGGATCCTACGATGGGTTTATATGCAGTTAAATTTTTATCAATTCTGGTTTTGAATAAGTCATTTTTTGGTGCAGATTGTGAGGGAAATCTTTAAGGTCGCATGCTTCAGTTTTTGATGAAGTCTAGTTCAATTGGAACACTAGTTCAATAAGGATTTCACTTCAGTAAGGATTATTTATCTTACAGATTTCTTCTTCAAGAGTACTTCTAGGCCATGCTGGAAAAGAGATTTGAGTTATTTTTTATATATATTTACATGTCTTTATATTTGCTTAAGTCTCATTATTATTATGTTAAATATTTTGGGGTGATAATTGGATTAATTAGGAACATCCGTTTGATGGACAACATGGATTATTATTTAAACCAGCCTAGATCACAGTTGGTTTTGAAAAATCCATTTCATTTAATATTTTCTAAATTTAATTAAATCGGGGTAATTAACTCTAAAATAAAAATTAAATTTTGATCTCTCCGTTTTATTTAATTTAAAAATGGTTTTATTTTTGGAAAATTATAATAGTGAGGTAGGGTAATTTAACGTATACAAGTAAATTAGAAATTTTCAAGGATTCAAATTCAGACTTTTAAAATTGAATGAATCGTTTTTCAAAACCCTCAAGTTTTTAAAATACTATGGGGGAGAAGGGTTTCTCATAAACCCCGCGGTCTCCATTGGTGTCTAGAGAATTGTAATGTGATTACTTCCTCATTTCATCTTGATTTGGCCCACCATCCGATGGATTTGATACGGACATCCAATATTCTCATGATTCTTTAGTGCTAGTTTATTAAAATTGAAGGTTAGTTTGTTTGGTCCTCCCATCGAGAAAGTTCTATATGAGAGGTTTTTATTTCCATAAATGAACCAATGGTGTTCACTTAGACATAACTTTTGACATACTCACCATCGAAGTCACTGTCAATATATTAGGATCAAAAGTCCTCGGCTATTGATTGTGTTGGATAGAGGATCCTAAACTGTCTGAATAACATAACAAAAGATGAAATTATATTTGGTTCAATGTGGGGGGATTTAAGATCTGAATGATAAATCTCACCTCATAAGAAAAGTAGGATGTTCAAAAGATTGATTTTAAATAGTAGCGGTAGACGAATGCCACTATAAAATTTAATCGAATTAATTCTCGTGTCTTAATTGGAAATTAATTTTTTCAGTTTATTGATTCTAAGATTTCAAAAATCGAATTAATTTTAAGTTTTAAGGACTGCAAATATAATACGACATTGTTCTAACTTAAAGGGGAGAATAAATTGTTGTAACTCGAAATTACTATTGATATTTTAAAGTTTTGATGTGATTGATTCATCATCTTGATCATGCGTCCCATCGGATGGTTTTAATCATTGAGTCATGAGATTATTAAATATATGGTTATTTTTTCATATTAAATGTTACATGGGCTCTATCCACCCATTGGTGAAGTTTGATATGTTCATATTTTATTTTAATGAATTGACCGATGGTAATTTATGAACACTTATGATTGGTTGATGAAACTCAAGATAGATGCATGTTCTTAGAATGATTTCACAATTGGTTCAACTAAGGATTCTTTGTATTAGACATGTTGGGGAAACCCAATCCCATTTCATAATTCGAGAGTGATGAATATCATAAGATAAAGGTCGGTCCTAGTTATTTAAGAGGATATGTACTTCTTTACTGAAAGGGAGGTAGGAGAATAGGGATAAATATTGGTAAAATAGTTTGGGTGAAAAAGGTTCATATTCCTCGGTAGTGTGGAATTGTATCCCCCGAGTAATGGTTGCCATGTGCAAGGGGAAAATTGCACGGGGACACAATTATGCTCATCTCTTTGTTTGTCACTTCCCCTGAGGTAGGGTTGTTGATTCGAGGTTAGACTCGATGACTTTTCACTGAAACATGTTTGTCTACATGTCCTATTTGAGTCGCACAACCCCAGTTTTAGGCCTAGGACTAAAGTGTGTCTTCATGCGACAAAGTGTTCGGTTGGTTTGTTTCGAGTCGCTAGTTTGTTTTATACAACAATAAACAAAATATTTGGGTTAACCCTTTCGGGCTAATCCTAAGGAAAGTTTAAGTCTACACTTGGTCCAAATATTTTTATTGTGCGAGTTAGAGAAATGGGTTGTGAGTGGGGAAGGTCTTAGGCACCCATTTGTTCTTTATGCTTCCTTAATTATATGCTTATTATCTCTATCAACATTAATTGATTACTTTTTAATTATTTTTAGAACTGGTATAGAAGCCTTAGGCTGAGAATCCCTTAAATTTAGATAGGTGCCTAGGCAGGAAAATGATATCGGTGAGAGGTAAAAGAATGTCACTTCAACCAACGCAAATACACAAGGGTTTTGTGTATCACTGTATGCTTGTGTAATGGGTGTCCATCAGTTTGTATGTATGTGTGTGAGAAAGAACGCACTGAGATAATTTGACATAACTTTCGAGGTTGAGGGGTGATATAAAGGTAATAGGGGAAATGGATGCATCTTTGTTTGTTATAACATATCAGGAGATACATTTCATTCCACATGCTTACGATAATGACTCACTGTTGCACCTACGTACCCAAGGATACTAGGAATCAAAGCCTACATAATTCCGTTTGCATATGCGTTTGAGCATTTGTGTAGGTTTTCATGGAAAGCCACTCCTTGAGATGGTTTGATATCTCTTTTTTTACTGAAGGAGATGAGGGGTGAGGTATAATAGTATTCTATCCTTTGAAATATGTATCCTTGAGTTTAGGTGGATCAAAATTGTGTCAATGACACACTCACACTTGAGGTAAGTAAGAAACATGAAAGGTATGAGCCTTGCATGAATAGTGGACTGCTTAATCATGAGAGTGTTAACATTATGAATATACTTATTTTTCTTTTAACATATCAATGTAGAATACTATTTTTAAATGGGTAGACTGATAATCCATGGTTCAAAGGTTTGTTAAATTATTAGTGGGGTGTATTACACGTATGGTTTTGAAAATTTCTACTAGGATGCATGATAGATCGTGACTTTAAAATAGCTTGATATCTCCTATTTAGTATGTACGAAAGAGGGTGTAAGATATAGGTGAGAGATGATTGCATCTATGTGGGGATAATATATCATTATACATATTGTCGAGGTTCTAGGTCATGAGAAGGACCCAATGTTGTGCCTAGGTACTCATGTGGCCATAAGATCAAAGCCTACATTTTTTGGGTTGTAAACATGATGTGAGTTCATCTATTTAGACTTGTCTTGGGAGGATGAGAAGCTATATGTGGGACAGAGGTTAACTTTGTTAGAGGTTCAAAATTGGAGTCGACGTGAAGTCGTCGACAAAGGTATCCATCACCCGTGGGGGGATTACTAACTTGAAGTTATTGTTGAATGCTTAGGGCTAGTTTAGAGTCGCAGTGCTAAGGATGCCATGATCTTGAAATCCTCGATTAGGGACTTTTAGGTAGAAGTCGATGGAATTTGGACTGGGGACGGATGCATTATTAGGAAATAATACGCTAATAAACGTATTATGAGGCTTCGGTTTCACGATATTAGTTCAGTATAATGTCTATATACCAAAAAGGGCTTGAGATCAAAGAAAATATAGTTAAAACAAACGGGGCATATTTACGGGGGATACCGGGCATACAATATCCAACATTATGGTATTTATGGAGCCTTATACTTAATATAACATTTTTGTTGGGTCAGATATATATATTTATATGTTAAAAGTATGTCCAACCAAAGGCGGATGTTTGACAAGTATTTGAAATGAAAACATATATTTGAGGTGCCTCCGCAGGGTTGGGCTTTTTCCTTTGGAGAAGCAATGAGAGTACTTGAATTGTAGACTTTGGCTAAGTGAAGAGTTTCGGACTGTCTGGGATCACATACACTTTACTCAGTATGATTTTGAAAAGTATTTTTTCATGTTTTGTAATTGTCATTGTCGCCTTTGATTAGCATTCTTTTAACATATAAGCATGTCAGGTCAATTCCAAGAGGCACTAGGTTAAAAATCAGGATTTAAAATATAAACATGTACGGAATACATGGTCCCTTAAAAGGGAGCCATAATAAAAGAGATGAACATGTATGGAATATTTATCACAATATGTATGGGTTATTTGAATCCCCAATTTGGACACAAGTTGTTTAATATATGGGGGTATTTTTAAAGAAATTCAGGCATAATCTCCTTACCCTTGTAGCGTGAACAAAATTTTTCCAAAGGGAGTGACCCGACAGAAGGTGCCTGAGGTAAATAGATCTTCGTTTGGTTGAGAGAAACTTTTTTATATCCATGACTACTTTCATAGAATGCTCACATAGGTTTGTCTCTATTTTTATTTCGGAGGCGACTTTTTAGAAGTACGAACCTCTTTTAGGACTAAAGCGACTTTCTAGATGTTTGAACTTTCTCAGTTGAAAATGACTTCAATGAAGTACAAACTTCTTAGGGGTGTTTCAGAATGAGATTGAGTATCTCAAGTGCTCGGGGGAGAAGAAAGTGAAAAAACTATATCAAACTCTATTTTTTATGGAACTTTCAATGTTAGTGAGGATCTATATTTATAGGTGTCTAAACCAAGCCTTTGACTGAACGACAAAAGGATGAGGGTCATTGATTTTGGATAGGGTGATATGTGGAAGGGTGATATAAGATACACTATATTTTTTAATTATTACGAGTGAGGGGAATGACATAAGGGTAGAAGGTATGGTTGCATAAATGGTTGAAGGTCCCTCGGGCCATTAACTTATTGACAGAAGGTCCTACGGATGGGTTTGGGGCCTTCTTGCTCTTTGATGATTTTGTAAATTAACACAAACAGTTTTTATTTTGTGGATGTTTGGTCCCTTTGGGTATTTTTACCTTTGGGACTTTAGCGAGGCTGACTTTAGGGTATTCTATTGGGTGTAATAAATCAAGACACACCCCGATTGCAAATTGGGGTGTCCACAGGTAGTGCTGGAAAATCTTAAAGGAAAGTGTTCTCACTAAAAATAGTTAGAACCTTTATAACAACGTGTCCGAGTTTTTCCTTGCTCTGTAAGAAAAAACTGACAAGGTAATGGTTTATCTCTTAAAAAACAAATGCATGATTTATGGTCCGATCTAAGGTAAACTGGTATGTTGACTTGAGAACCACAAATTTAGAACCCGGGAATTACTTTAAGAAAGTTGTTCTTTGTTATGGGAAATTACAATAAGGGAGAAGTATTAGAAGTAAGATATTCTTAAGAATTTTATTGTACACAAAAAGTTAATGTAGGTAGATTATTAATGCACCTGGGTTTTAGAAATGTTCGTGTAACACCCGCCTAATTAAACACCGATTGATCATTCCTTTATTAAATTAAAAATCAAGGTGAACGGTGTGGTTCATTCTTAGCATCACTGTCGAAAACAATTTTTCATTTTAATAACCCTAATTAATTAAGCAAAGTGAATGTTATTTCATTTATTAAATTCCAACGTAAAAACTTTTTCAAGTATAAATCAGTTAAGGACAACAATCATCCAAAAGAAACTGTGACGCCCTGCCAAATTAAATACCGAGTGATCAGTCCTTTATTAAATTAAAATCAAGGTGAACGGTTGATTCATTCTTAGCATCACTGTCGCAAAATAAATTTCCAATTTAAACACCCTAAATAATTAAGCAAAGTGTCAAAACAATTTAAAGTCCTATTTTCATTTTTAAATTTCTACTTGAAAACCTTTTTAAATAATCAACAGTCTATGAATCACATAAGTGCTACGGATATCAATCAACACAAAATAATTAATCCATATAGATTAACCAAATAAAGTCAAATAACCATACATGAAATCATCCTGACAAAAGTTAACACCTTAGGAATACTGAATACTGGAAATATAAAAAAAAATGTAAATCTCTGACAAATCCAAACTGAATAGGGAAACGGGTGACACATGACCTGACTAAGCAGAACTAAAAGAAGAATAGAATCAATGAAGAGGTCATCTAAAGCAACGACCCACAACTTCCCTATCAGCTGCAACACATCCAATCCATAGAACCTATGCATGATGCCCCTGTGGCTGGGCACCTGTAATTCATACATATATATATGCAAGAGAGAGAAAAAGACATGAAACGGGTCAGAGCCAGAGTGTAAAACAGTTTTAAAAATAGTTTAGCAAGTATTTAAAATGCTTACCGGCTAATGCAACAACCATGTTACTATGCGACATTCTCTTGAGAATTCTCACCTCTCATCAAGTGTGCACGCCTATAGTACTAATAAATCTCATAAGTTTCTCTAACTTATTCTCCATAAGGTTTTATCATGTGAAAAGCAAGGTTATGATATTTACTTTAGGAAATAATTCTCTTCAAGATTTCTTACGTTATTTAGGAACAACTCATTACCGTTATAAAGTTTTCGAACACTTATAATAAAGTTGAAGCATTTATTCATTTCTTATCTACTTATACGCATAGTAGAAATTTCCCATAGAGATATATGTATATATATTAGTCACACATACAATATATATACTAACGGCACCTCACATAAAATCTATGATTCTTGCATACTCTGCAATCAAGTCCCTGTATCATTAAAACTAAGGGAAATACTAGTTCGGAATCACTCTCGAACTGTATTAACACAACACACAAACAAATGGAGCCTAAGTATAGTTCCAGGTCCTAAGAGGTCAGCACATACCATCACGTCTCTTAGAATATCTAACTATTCTCAGATAGCCTGTATCGAGGATACTATCTTCTAACGTACGAGTCAATATCCCCCATGAAGGTCCAATCGAGATAAGGTTGTCACAGCGTGGAAAACTTCGTGATAACAAGTAGTCCGGGTATGATTTTTACACAAATACATAATATATGCACAGTCACACAGTCATATATATAAATATTCACATTTTCTAAATTAGGTGTGCCCACAACCCATAATTATAATTCTATCCATGCGTAACATATAACGCTCGAGTTCTACGTATATTTAAATCACTCTTTTTATTCAATTAAGTATAACAAATCCTTAAGTACTTCTTGACTCTCGAAATGTATCCTCTCAAAATAATACAAAAATTAGTAGGTGCACCCTCACTACTCTACTGGTTTAAGTCTTCCGTAATTCTCACAAGATAGACTACAACACACGCATGATTTCCCACTAAATTTATATTCCCGAAACCCCACGATTAAATCACACATGAATCGTATCATCCAAACCTTTCCTATAACCCTACTGGTATTTCCCAAGTCCCATTATGGTATATAAAATATATATAAGGATTCCCTCAAAGTGTCACAGGATTAATCATTAAGAATAAAGAACAAGCTTCAATATCTAGAAGAGGTCGATCGATCGAAGGGAGGGAGGGGGTCGATCGATCGATCCATTCGATCGATCGACATTCAAGGTCAATCGATCGATCGCCCAGATAGTTCCCAGATTCTGCATATACTATCCTACGGGTTTCATCACCAAAAGTCCTCAAAACCTCTATCAATTTTGCCCAAACTCCCAACCAAGTATCACAAATGTTATAGTAACATGTATAAACGATTTCTAACGAAAAGTATTGATTAAATCTACAAGGAATCATTATTTCATGGGATTAATTCAAGAAGCTATTACAAACCCTAATTGATCATAGAAATTCCAGAACTTCTTAGTCATTACCAGATTTCTTTCTCTAAACATCATGAAAATTCATAACTATGGTTCTACGCATAATAAGGATATCAGCCTCGTATAGTTCCAACTCAAACCTATCAATTTACTTCTTCCAATATCATGAAATCTCCAACAAGCCTACGATTTCCCTTACTATTCTAACACGGATGATGTATCAACATGGAAACAACAAGATAGATACTTGCCTCGAGACTATGAGTTTGAATTTATGAGATTTGATGATGTGGTTGTGTTCTCCTTCCTCCGATCTACTCTCCGACGGTATTTGTGGTGAGAATGGTGCAATTATGGTGGCTCTATCCGTGGGAAGTTCCTCACCTCCCTCCTCTAATGGCCTTTGTGAAATATGCAGGTTCTAACCCTAGAAGACAACCTCTAACACCAGATATACTTTTCTAATTTTCGTAGGTAATTAAATCTTGAAAATAGAAATTACCAAAATGCCCTCTTGGGTTATCGGATAGGCCTAAAAATGTCCCGAGATCCAAACTAAACCCCGGGTACACTTTCTGACTATCTTGACCCTTCCGAACACATTGGCGCACTTGAAATGACCATATGGACGACTTATAATTTATTCACTTTTGATAACAATAATTTAGTCAAGACATGACACATGTACGTCCTGACTTAATTTCCATAATTATCATATTATTCCCCGTGAAATTTTTAATAAATTCAATTCTACATATTACTCTACTCAATCAGTAATATTTCACAAATCAACAATTTTCCAATAATTACTAACTCTCGTCACACTAGTAAATATTTAAAACAAATTTCCGGATTAATATTAAATTAATCTATCTCAATTAAATTTAATAAATACCGAAATTTAAAAGCCATAAAAATATGGGGTATTACATACTTCCCCCTTAATAACGGAATTTCGTCCCGAAATTCATAAAATAAGGCCAATCAGGTAAAACTATTATGGATACCGTCTGATTACGCAAACTATGTACACAGTAAGGCGCTCAATCACTATATCCCCCGCTTCACAACAAGCTTGTTTAACAGTCTCATTAATGACACTGCACATTGTTCTCCTATCCGACAAGATTCTCATAAGACAAGCTTATACATCATTGACTGCCATTATTTCAATATCATTGGGAGGCCCCACCTCACTACATGACAACTACTCAGATTTATCTAAACACAAAACTCCCATTCTAAGAGACACCGTATGAACATCTGACCACTCTTGTTGGCCTAAAACATCCGTGGTAATTCCACCATAGTCATCAGACTCTAACTCGACCAATCCAAAATTCTGATTATCCACCCATCTCTTATCATTCCGAGTGAAAAAAGTTATGGTTTTTCCACACCAAAACTTCAATAAGCATCTTGTTCACAATAAACAGGTACGAGTGCTCCCACAGAACCCTACAATTAGGTAATATCCTCCCCCACTTACCCTACTATACTCCACTTGCTAGCTATAACCGTTGTGGAAAATAAATAATCACAATAAATCCAAAATACTTTCGTACTGTTTCACTAATGGTTAATAACCTCCCGCCTACTCCCTGAATTATGGGTGATACAACCTTGATCAAAACTAAACGTTGTCCTCGCTGTTTCCTGAAATTCCATATTGAAGGTGGGATTGAAAAATCTCCACCCAATTCAGAATGTACGACAATGTACCGACGCGATCCTTCCTTTCAAAGGAAGACTGGGGCACACTAACTAATATTGTAAATCTCCCCAAAGGAATGTTAATCACTTCCTTCTTAACATCTTGGTCCACACGTTCAAAAAACTCTTGATCTTACCTTGAGGTTGTAAAATCATCCAAGAAACTTTACCGACTTTACCGGCCTCCTCCATTATAGGAATTGTCGATAGCCACAAAATTCTCTGGTTGCTCCTCTTGTTCCAACCGATTTCTATTTATGAGTAGTGCCCGCGGAGACTACTCACTATGTCCCGCTCGACATCGAATTCTACTTGTAATGTCTCACAGTAAGTGACACTTAATACTCCCCTTCTTTAATTTGTGTAACTGAAAGTTCCGACCCATGCACTTTTCTCCACGATGTGCACTTCTGGACCTTCTCTACCATACTAACATTTTCGCTTTTTGTACGCGTCAGTCACTCTCAACATTTGACTAATTATAACTCCATGCCGAGTGTTCTTCATAAAAATTAAATTTTACCCTTCTCAAGGAATACCCCTTTTTAAATGGCTTCCCATAGCCTTCCAACCAAATTCAGGTGTGCTACCCTAATCGCACACGTATATATGGATTATCGTTATTCATGCGATGCTTAATCCCCTTTGCCACTTCCACCTCGTTATGTTTGTCCAATAAAATATATTCCAGACGTCTATTCCCACATTCCTACAACTCGGACGATTATAACATCAGCTAACCAAGATGCCCACTCTCCCTATAAACCGCGCATACTAGCGTAAGCATCACATACTCTTCACACATAACACCCAATTCTTTCTTTTCCTTATGCTCACAACGTGATTACAAAACTTGGGTACTCTCAATCACCCTAGAAATTGAAATTTGAAATCCTTATTATCCTCGTTCCACCCCTCAACTCGAGGTGATATGAAAAAACTTTCAATGCTTTCTTACCCTACAATCGGCTCCACTGGCCTTAATTCATAATTCAACTTCCAATTTAGAGATATAATTACCTGATCCTACTACGATCAAGGTATGAAACTCATAGACTAATGACCAACCATCTCCCTACTTACAACTATATGCTAAGTTTCATGTGTGGGATGTCTCGCGAAGCGAAATCCAAACAAGAAACCCCATCGATACACTACTACCTAGCATTATTGGATATCGAAATCCGTTAGGCCCTCCATCCATAACATGTACCCCTTTAATCCGTCTATTGAGATAAAAGTCACATCTCCTCCCGTAATTACACTTAACAAAGAACATTTCGCCAATTGTATAATCGTTCAGTACTGATGGTAATCCCATTCCATAAACCTCTAATAAATACAATCGGGGATCTCAAAATCCTATCCCAAAACATATGGGCTTAACTCTTAACTCTCACATCTCTAAAGGATAGATATATCAATGCGCTCTTCCTATCACCAAGTCCTGAGCGCTAAACACAATAATGAGTTAAATCTTTTCGCCCAACAGTAAACCCAATTCATACTGAATCATAACAATATAGTCCCTACACACACCAGGATCGAATATCTCGAGCCCACTATCCCCTCCGAAGTCTCTAAAATAGATAATATAAATGTGAGTCCGACCCTCTCGCAAGTGAGGCCTCGCCAGAACAAAATGTGCTGCACTAAATCAACCATTTTGATTGCCTTGCAATAACTGCCTACTATCGTACTAAGCATTACTATAAATTTGTAACCAAGACAATATCATACTCATATATCACATGACTAAAATGAGTAATCTCAATAAAGTATATAACACTATTAATACACCCATTCATTCTCCACGGATAGCACTAAGGGTAATCCCTCTACGCTAGGGAAAATATTCACATAATAATGATGTTTATAGTTATACACATTAGACTCGTCTCACATGCTAATATAGCAATAAAAAAAATACAGTTACTTGCTCGTGTCACATAAAACATGCCTCATCCTCCGAGGATAAAACTCATACTTCTACCTTGCCAATCGTCTGCACAAATGGTCCCTAGACGTAACACGTCTGTCCAAACCAAAACAAAAATTACTTTAATCGTTGTCCTTTACTAGGAATCCTACCATTGTCCCTTTACTCACTTCGAGAAAACATTAACGCATGTGATTTCACTCTCCACAAAATACCTCTACACATAATCCACTTATCACTTGTCATACTAGCCATATTAGGACTGTCTTTATCTCGAACTTTGGTAGGCTCGATTCCTGATAGCTACCCCCATTGTTCCCTTATCTTTGTTGGCCTTAAGGAACGTGCTACTCTCTTTAATAACCCTTACTTAATTCACCATCGCTTGGTAAGAATTCAACTATCCGACTCATTTAAATGAGCCCACTGATGGGTCTCCCCCTTGCGGTGTTTCACTAACTACTTTTCATATAGACTCACTCTCCAATAAATCTTTCGATTTCTTTAGCTCCCTTCATAAGAGAATTAACATCTCTAAGTAAAATGCGTGACATTGTCACCATATGGATCATCTGTCCAACAGAACTCTATTCAAGTGTTGTCAATCTTTCCTCGTGAGTTGATTTCCGACTTGAAATCTTCTCTACCATTGGTATCCACTCCCGTTGATTCAAGATTTGCTAAAAGTCAAAAACCAATTACAAATGGACCCCTCTCTGGCCCTTCCGTAATGGGTTCAGAACAATGTTCATATCTTATTCTGAACAACTGGTGAAAGAACGTACGGTTAAACTGTACCTAAGGTCCTTCCATTGACGCAACATTTCACTACGAACGGTGGTGGTTGACTCCCACTATTGTAACTTTGCTCCGCTGAGTCAAGAAATATTTTACCTCCAATTTTCATTTCTAGTTAACCACACTCCTCCATATGCCCAAGCCTTTTGAATATATTACCATCGTTGGGTAACACACACAATTCCCTCATTTCTAGAATTTTCGCTGATGACTCTCCTCAATTTTTTTCATTTGACCCTCTCCCAAGCGTACTATGTTGGGTGATTCTGATTTGGATTTTCTTTTGACTATAGTAGCATTTGGAAATCATAGGCGGTGTCCTCATCACCTTTATAGTCTGGGCCTCTCGTTCCATAGTAGGGGTGACCTCGACTATGGTCATCATCCTCGAATATATTTTACGACCTCAACTAAGCCCTGCCTCATGATGTTCGCCTAATGGCCCTCGTCTGACATCCTTCATCGGTCGGCACACACACATCCGAATGCAATTAGAATTCTCTAATATACATACGTTATAGCAGGAGAATGGAATCTCACCATAGATATCAATAATCCAAAACATAGGGCTTTATATCAAATAAAGCAACGCTGGAAGAATAATAAGCAACACAGATCCTAAAGGACACTAGAACCTGATGCTCTGATACCACCTGTGATACCCAGCCTAATTAAATACCGGGTGATCAATCCTTTATTAAATTAAAATCAAGGTGAACGGTTGGTTTATTCTTAGCATCATTATCGTAAAACAAAATTTCCAATTTAAACACCCTAAATAATTAAGCTAAGTGTCAAAACAATTTAAAGTCTTATTTCCATTTTTAAATTTCAACTTGAAAACCTGTTTCAATAATCAACAGTCAAAGAATCACATAACTTCTACAAATAGCAAGCAACACAAAATAATTAATCCATCTAGATTAACCAAACAAGGTCAAATAACCATACATGCAATCATCCTGACAAAAGTTAACTCCCAAGGAATATTGAATACTGGAAATATAAAAAAAAGTAAATCTCTGACAAATCCAAACTGAATAGGGAAATGGGCGACACATGCCCTGACTAAGAAGAACTAAAATAATAATCTAATCAATCAAGTGGTCGTCTAAAGAAACGGCCTGCAACTCCCACATCAGCTGCAACGCATCCAATCCAAAGAACCTATGCATGACACCCCTGTGGTTGGGCACCTGCAATACAAACATACATACAAGAGATAGAAAAACCAGCAAACGGGTCAGAGCCAGAGTGTAAAACAGTATTAAAAATAGTTTATCAAGTTTTTAAAATGCTTACCGGCTAATGCAACAACCATGTTAGTATGCGACACTCTCTTGAGAATTCTTACCTCTCATCTAGTACGCACGCCTACGGTACTAATAAATCTCATAAGTTTCTCTAACTTATTCACCATAAGGTTTTATCACTTGAAAAGCAAGGTTATGATATTTACTTTAGGAAATAATTCTCTTCAAGATTTATTACGTTATCTAGGAACTACTCATTACCATTGTAAAGTTTCGAACACTTATAATAAAGTTGAAGCATTTATTAATTTCTTATGTACTTATACGCACAGCAGAAAGTTCCCATATAGATATACGTATATATATTAGTCACACATATAATATATATACTAATGAAACCCCACATAAAATCTATGGTGCTGGCATACTCTGCTATCAAGTTCCCGTATCATTCAAACTAAGGGAAATACTAGTTCGAAATCACTCTCGAACTGTATTAACACAACACATAAACAAATGGAGGCGACGTATAGTTCTAGGTCCTAAGAAGTCAGCACATACTGTCACATCTCTTAGAATATCTGACTATTCTCAGATAGCCTGTATCGAGGATACTATCTTTTACGGTATGAGTCAATATCCCCATAAAGGTCCAATCGACATAAGACTGTCCCGACGCAGAAACCTCTATGATAACAAGTAGCTCGGGTATGATTTTTACACAAATACATAATATATGTACATTCACACAGTCATATATATAAATATTCACATTTTCTAAATTAGGTGTGCCCATGACCCATAATTATAATACTTGCCATGCGTAACATATAACGCTGGACTTCTATGTATAATTAAATCACTCTCTTTATTCTATTAAGTATAACAAATCCTTATGTACTTCTCGACTCTCGAAGCGTATCCTCTCAAGATAATATAAAAATCAGTAGGTGCACCCTCACTACTCTACTCATCTAAGTATTCCTTAATTCTTACAAGATATACTATAACATACGCACGATTTCGCACTAAATTTATATTCCCGAAACGGTTAAATCACACATGAATCATATCATCCGAACCTTGCCTATAACCCTACTGGTATTTCCGAAGTCCTATTATGGTATATAAAATACCTATAAGGGTTCCCTCAAAGTGGCATAGGGTTAATCATTAAGAATAAAGAACAAGCTTCAAAATCGAGAAGAGGTCGATCGTTCGAAGGGAGGGGGTCGATCGATCGATCAGATATTTTCCAGATTTTGCATGTACTATCCTACGATTTTCATCACCAAAAGTCTTTAAAACCTCAATCAATTTTTCCCAAACTCCCAACTAGGTTTCACAAATGTTATAGTAACAGGTATAAACGATTTCTAACGAAAAACATTGATTAAATATACAAGGAATCATTATTTCATGGGATTAATTCAAGAAGCTATTACAAACCCTAGTTGATCATAGAAATTCCAGAACTTCTTAGTCATCACCAGATTTCTTTCTCTAAACATCATGCAAATTCGTAATTATAGTTCTACGTATAATAAGGATATCATCCTCGTACAGTTCCAACTCAAACCTATCAATTTACTTATTCCAATATCATGAAATCTCCAAGAAGCCTACATTTTCCCTTCCTATTCTAACATGGACGATGTATCAATATGGAAACAACAAGACTAATAATTGCCTCAAGAATATGAGTCTGAATTTATGAGATTTGATGATGCGGTTGTGTTCTCCTTCTTCCGATCTACTCTGTGACGTTATTCGTGGTGAAAATGGTACAACTATGACGACTCTAGCCTTGGGAAGTTCCTCACCTCCCTCATCTAATGGCCTCTGTGAAATATGCAGGTTCTAACCCTAGAAGACAACCTCTAACACCTGATATACTTTTCTAATTTTCATAGGTAATTAAATCCCAAAAATAAAAATTACAAAAATGCCCTCCCGGGTTACCGTTAGGCCTAAAAACGTCCCGAGATCCAAATTAAAACCCAAGGTACATTTTTCTGACTCTCTCAACCCTTCTGGACACATTGGTGCAGTCGAAATGACCATAGGGGCAACTTCAGATTTATTCACTTTTAATAATAAGAATTTAGTCCCGACACGACACAGGCACGTCCTGACTTAATTTCCATAATTGTCATATTATTCCCCCTTGACAATTTTAATAAATTTAATTCTACATATTAATCTACTCAATCAGTAATATTTAACAAATCAACAATTTTCAAATAATTACTAACTCTCGTCACGCTAGTAAATATTTAAAACAAATTTTCGGATTAATATTAAATTAATCTATCTCAATTAAATTTAATAAGTCCCTAAATTTAAAACCCATAAAAATATGGGGTATTACATACTTCCCCCCTAATAACGGAATTTCGTTGCGAAATTCAGAAAATAAGGCCTATCTGGTAAAACAATTTTGGATACCTTATCAGTATGCAAACTATCTACACAGTAAGGTACTCATTCACTATAGCCCCCTCTTCACAACAAGCTTGTTTAACACTCTCATTAATGGCACTGCACATTGTTCTCCTATCTGACAACATTCGCATAAGACGAGCCTATACATCATTGACTCCCATTATTTCAATATCATTGGGAGGCCGCACCTCACTACATGACAACTACTCGGATTTATCTAAACATAAAACTCCCATTCTGAGAGAAACCATACGAACATCTGACCATTCTTGTTCACCTAAAATAGCCGTGGTAATTCCACCATAGTTATCAGACTCTAACTCGACCAATCCAAAATTCTGATTATCCACCCATCTCTTAACATTCAGAGTGAGAAAAGTTAAGAATTTTCCACACCAAAACCTCAATAAGCATCTTGTTCACAATAAACAGGTACGAGTGCTCCCACGGAACCCTACCATTAGGTAATATCTCCCCCACTTACTGTACTATACTCCACTTGTTAGCTATAACCGTTGTGGAAAAGAAACGATCACAATGAATCTAAAATTACTTTCACACTGCTCCACTAATGGTTAATCACCGCTCGCCTACACCCCGGATTATGGGTGATACAACCTTGATCAAAACTAAACGTTGTCGCCGCTGCTTCCTGAAATTCCATATTGAAGGTGGGATTCAAAAATCTCCACCTAATTCAGAATATAAGACTACGTACCGACGCGATCCTTCCTTTCAAAGGAAGAATGGGGCACACTAGCTAATATTGTAAATCACACCAAAGGAATGTTAATCACTTCCTTCTTGGACATGTTATTCCATACATTCGAAGGAACTCTTGATCTTACCTTGAGGTTGTCAACTCATCCTAGAAAATTTACCGATTTTACCGGCCTCTTCCATTATAGGAATTGTCGATAGCCATAAAATTCTCTGGTTGCTCCTCTTGTTCCAACCAATTTCTATTTATGAATAGGGCCCGCGGAGACTACTCACTATGTCCCGCTCGACATCGAATTCTACTTATAATGTCTCACAGTAAGTGACACTTAATGCTCCCCTTCTTTACTTTGTGTATACTGAAAGTTCCGACCCATGCACTTTTCTCCACGATGTGCACTTCCAGACCTTCTCTACCATACTAACATCTTCACTCTTTGTACGCGTCAGTCACTCTCAACATTTGACTAATTATAACTCCGCTCCAAGTGTTCTTCTTAAAAATTAAATTCTACCCTTCTCAAGGAATACCCCTTTTTAAATGGCTTCCCATAGCCTTGCATTCAAATTCGGGTGTGCTACTCTAATCGCACACGAATATATGGATTATTGTTCTTCACGCGACGCTTATTCCCCTTTTCCACTTCCACCTCGTTATTTTAGTCCCACAAACATATATTTCACATGTATATTCCCACATTCCTACAACTCGGATGATTTTAACATCAGCTAACCAGGGTGCCCACACACCCTATAAATCGTGCATACTAGCGTAAACATCACACACGCTTCACACATAACACCCAATTCTTTCTTTTCCTTGTGCTCACAACGTGATTACAACACTTGGGTACTATCAATCACCCTAGAAATTGAAATTTGAAATCCTGCTTATCATAGTTCCACCCCTCAACTCGTGGTGATATGACAAAACTTTCAATGCTTTCTTACCCCACAATCGGCTCCACTGGCCTTAATTCATAATTCAACTTCCAATTTACAGATATAATTACCTACTCCTACTAGGATCGAGGTATGAAACGCAAAGACTAATGACCAAACATCTCCTTACTTCTAACCTTATGCTAAGTTTCATGCGTGGGATGTCTCGCGAAGAGAAATCCAAATAAGAACCCCCCCAATAAACTACTACCTAGCATTGTCGGTTATCAAAATCCGTTAGGCCCTCTGTCCATAACATGTACCCTCTTATTCCGTCTCTTAATATAAAAGTTACATCTCCTCCCATCATTACACTTAACAAAGAACATTTCGCCAAGTGTACAATCTTTGAGTATTGGTGGAAATGCCATTCCATAAACCTCTAATATATTCAATCGAGGTTCTCGAAATCCTATCCCAAAACATATGGGTTTAACTCTAAACTCTCACATCTCTAAAGGATAGATATATCAATGCGCTCTTCCTATCACCAAGTCCTAAGCGCTAAACACAATAATGAGTTAAATCTTTTCGCTCAACAGTAAACCCAATACATACTGAATCATAACCATAAAGTCCCTACACACACTGGGATCGAATTTCTCGAGCCCACTATCCCCTCCGAAGTCTCTAGAATAGATAATTTAAGTGCAATTCTGACCCTCTCGCAAGTGAGGCCTCGCCAGAACAAAACATGTTGCACTAATGCAACCATTTCGATAGCCTTGCAATAACTTCCTACTATCGTACTAAGCATTACTATAAAGTTGTAACCAAGACAATATCATACTCATATATCCCATCACTAAAATGAGTAATCTCAATAAAGTATATAACACTATTAATACACCCAATCATCCACCGTGGATAGCACTATGGATAATCCCGCTACGCTAGGGAAAATATTCACATAATATTAATGTCTATAGTTATACACATTAGACTCGTCTCACATGATAATCTAGCAATAAACGAAATACAGTTACTCGCTCGTGTCAGATAAAACACACCTCATCCTCCGAGGATAAAATTCATACTACTACCTTGACAATCGTTTGCACAAATGGTTCCCGGACGTAACACGTCTGTCCAAACCAAAACAAAAACTACTTTAATCGTTGTCCTTTACTAGGCATCCTACTCTTATCCCTTTACTCACTTCGAGAAAATAATAACACGTGTGATTTCACTCTCCACAAAATATCTCTACACATAATCCACTTATCACTTGTCATACTATCCATATTAGGACTGTCCTTCTCTCAGACTTTACTAGGATCGATTCTTGATAGCTACCCCCATTGTTCCCTTATATTTTTTAACCTTAAGGAACGTGTTACTGGCTTCAATAACCCTTACTGAATTAACCATTACTTGGTAAGAATTCACTTATCCAACTCATTTAAATGAGCCCCCTAATGGGTCTCCCCCTTGCAGTGTTTTACTAACTACTTTTCATCTAGTCCCACTCTCCAATAAATATTTTGATTTCTTTAGCTCCCTTCATAAGAGCAATAACATCTCTACGGACAATGCGTGACATTATCACCATATGGATCGACTGTCCAACAAAATTCTCTTTAAGTCTTGTCAATCGTTCCTCATGAGTTGATTTCCCACTTTAAATCTTCTCTACCATTGGTATCCACTCCCGCTAATACAAGATTTGCTAAAAATCGAAATCCAATTACAAATGGACCCTTGTTCGGCCCTTCCGTAATGGGTTCAAAACAATGTTCATATCTTATTCTGAACAACTGGTGAAAGAACGTTCGGTTAAACTGTACCTAAGGTCCTTCCATTGACGCAACATTTCACTACGAACGGTGGTGGTTGACTCCCACTATTATAACTTTGCTCCGCTGAGTCAAGAAATATTTTACCCCGAATTTTCATTTCTAGTTAACCACACTCCTCCATATGCCCAAGCCTTTTGAATATATTACCATCGTTGGGCAACACACACAATTCCCTCATTTCTAGAATGTCTGCTGATGACTCTCCTCAATTTTTTTCATTTGACCCTCTCCCAAGTGTACTAAGTTGGGTGAGTCTTATTCGGCTTTTCTTTTGACTATAGTAGCATTTCGAAATCGTAGGCAGTGTCCTCGCTGTCTTTACAGTGATGGCCTCTCGTGCCATAATAGGGGTGACCTCGACTGCGGTCATCATCCTTGAATATAATTTACAACCTCAACTAAGCCCTGCCTCCTGATGTCCACCTAATAGCCCTCGTCTGACATCCTTCATCGCTCGGGACACACACATCCGAACGCAATTAGAATTCGCTAATATACATATGTTATAGGAGGAGAACGAAATCTCACCATAGATATCAACAATCCTAAACATAGGGCTTTATATCAAATAAAGCAACGCTGGAAGCATAATAAGCCACGCAGATCCTAAAGGACACTAAAACCTGATGCTCTGATACCACCACTGACACCCCGCCAAATTAAATACCGGGTGATCAGTCCTTTATTAAATTAAAATCAAGGTGAACGGTTGGTTCATTCTTAGCATCATTGTCACAAAATAAAATTTCCAATTTAAACACCCTAAATAATTAAGCTAAGTGTCAAAACAATTTAAAGTCTTATTTCCATTTTTAAATTTCAACTTGAAAACCTTTTTAAATAATCAACAGTCTAAGAATCACATAAGTGCTATGAAAAGCAATCAACACAAAAGAATTAATCCATCTAGATTAACCAAACCAAGTCAAATAACCATACATGAAATCATCCTGACAAAAGTTAACTCCCAAGGAATACTGAATACTGGAAATATAAAAAAAACGTAAATCTCTGAAAAATCCAAATAGAATAGGGAAACGAGCGATACATGCCCTGACTAAGCAGAACTAAAACAATAATAGAATCACTATAGTGGTCGTCTAAGGCAACGTCCTGCAACACCCACATCAGCTGCAGCGCGTCCAATCCAAAGAACCTATGCATGACGCCCCTGTGGCTGGGCACCTATAAGACACACACACACACACACACACACACACATATATATATATATATATATATATATATATATATAAGAGAAAAAGAAAGGAAACGGGTCTGAGACTGAGTGTAAAACAATTTTAAAAATAGTTTAGCAACTATTTAAAATGCTCACCAACTAATGCAACAACCGTGTTTGTATGAGACACTATATTGAGAATTCTCACCTCTCAACTAGTGTGCATGCCTACCGTACTAATAAATCTCATAAGTTTCTCTAACTTATTCTCCATAAGGTTTTATCACGTGAAAAGCAAGGTTATGATATTTACTTTAGGAAATCATTCTCTTCAAGATTTCTTACATTATTTAGAATAACTCATTACCATTATAAAGTTTTCGAACACTTATAATAAAGTTGAAGCATTTATTCATTTCTTATCTACTTATGCGCACAGTAGAAAGTTCCCTTATAGATATACGTATATATATTAGTCATACATATAATAAATATACTAACAGTACCCCACATAAAATCTATGGTGATGGCATACTCTGCTATCAAGTCCCCGTATCATTTAAACTAAGGGAATTAGTTGTTAGGAATCACTCTCGAACTGTATTAACACAACACACAAAAAAATGGAGGCGAAGAATAGTCCAGGTCCTAAGAGGTCAACACATACCCTCACGTCTCTTAGAACATCTGACTATCATTCTCAGATATCCTGTATCGACGATACTATATTCTAGGGTACGAGTCAATATCTCCCATAAAGGTCCAATTGAGATAAGACTGTCCCGGCGCGAAAACGTCCATGATAACAAGTAGCTCGGGTATGATTTTTACACAAATACATATTATATGCAAATTCACACAGTCATATATATATATATATATATATATATATATATATATATATATTCACATTTTCTAAATTAGTTGTTCCCACGACCCATAATTATAATTCTAGCCATGCATAACATATAACGCTCGAGTTCTACGTATAATTAAATCACTCTCTTTATTCTATTAAGTATAACAAATCCTTAGGTACTTCTCGACTCTCGAAGTGTATCCTCTCAAAATAATATAAAAATCAGTAGGTGCACCCTCACTACTCTACTGATATAAGTATTCCTTAATTCTCACAAGATATACTATAATATATGCACGATTTCCTAATTAATTTATATTCCTGAAACGGTTAAATGACACATGAATCGTATCATCCGAACCTTGCCTACAACCCTACTGGTCTTTCCCAAGTCCCATTATTGTATATAAAATATGAATAAGAGTTCCCTCAAAGTGGCACAGGGTTAATCATTAAGAATAAACAACAAGCTTCAAAATCCAATAGAGGTCGATCGTTTGAAGGGAGGGGGTCGATCGATCGACATTCAAGGTCGATCGATCGATCTCCCAGATATTTCCCAGATTCTGCATATACTATCCTACGGGTTTCATCACCAAAAGTCCTCAAAACTTCTATCAATTTCACCCAAACTCCCAACCAAGTATCACAAATGTTATAGTAACAGGTATAAACGATTCGTAACAAAAAATGTTGATTAAATCTACACGGAATCATTATTTCATGGGATTAATTCAAGAAGATATTACAAACCCTAGTTGATCATAGAAATTCCATAACTTCTTAGTCATTGCCAGATTTCTTTCTCTAAACATCATGCAAATTCGTAATTATGGTTCTACGCACAATAAGGATATCAGCCTCATATAGTTCCAACTTAAACCTATCAATTTACTTCTTCCAATATCATGAAATCTCCAAGAAGCATACAGTTTACCTTCCTATTCTAACATGGATGATGTATTAACATGGAAACAACAAGATATATACTTTCCTAGAGAATATGAGTCTGAATTTATGAGATTTTTATGATGTGGTTGTGTTCTCCTTCCTCCGATCTAATCTTCGACGGTATTTGTGGTGAAAATGGTGCAACTATGGCGGCTCTGGGATGTTCCTCACCTCCCTCCTCTAATGGCCTCTGTGAAATATGCAGGTTCAAACCCTAGAAGACAGCCTCTAACACCTGATAAACTTCTGTAATTTTCGAAGGTAATTATATCCCAAAAATAGAAATTACCAAAATGCCCTCCCGGGTTACCGGTTAGGCCGAAAAATGTCTCAAGACCCAATCTAAACCACCAGGTACACTTTTCTAACTATCTCGACCCTTTTGGATACTTTGGCGCACCTGAAATGACCATACGAGTGAGTTAAGATTTATTCACTTTTAATAATAATAATTTAGTCCCGACACGACACAAGCTCGTCCTGACTTAATTTTCATAATTGTCATATTATTCCCTCATGAAAATTTGAATAAATTCAATTTTACATATTACTCTACTCAGTCAGTAATATTTAACAAACCAACAATTTTCCAATAATTTCTAACTCTCGTCACGCTAGTAAATATTTGAAATAAATTTTCGGAGTAATATTAAATTAATCTATCTTAATTAAATTTAACAAATCCTTAAATTTAAAAGCCATAAAAATACAGGGTATTACAGAAACATGCAAAATTGTCCAAACCAAGTCAATAACCATAAGTAAAATCATCACGACAGGAAATAACTCCTAATGAGTCTGAATATTGAAAATATAATTAAATACAAAATATCTAATAAGTCTATACTGAAATAGGAAATCGGGCAACACAGGCCCTAGCTGTGCAGTACTAAATCAAGAGCTGAATCAAGGGAGAGGTCATCTAGAGCAAGGTCCTGCAACTCCCATATAAGCTGCAGCACGTCCAATCCAAAGAACCTACGCTTGACGCCTCTGTGAAGGAGCACTTGTAATACACACACTCACACACACACACACACACACACACACACACACATATATATATATATATATATATATATATATACAAGAGAGAGAAAGTTGACAGGAAACGGGTCAGAGCCCGTGTGTAAAACAGTTTTAGAAATAGTTTAGCAAGTAATTAAAATGCTTACGAGTTAATATAACAACCATGTTAGTACACGACACTCTCTTGAGAATTCTCACCTCTCATCTAGTGTGCACGCCTATCGTACTACTAAATGCCTCATAAGTCTATCTAACTTATCTTCCATAAATTTTATTTCGAGAAGTCACAAGACTATGATTTTAGTTTAGTGATTAATCTCTTAATAATTTCTTACGTTACTTATGTGTTTCTCAATACCGTTATAAAGTTCCCGAATACTTACTATAATTTTGGAGCATTTATTTAATATTTATCTACTTATACACACAGTAGAAGAATTCCATATATACGTATATATATTAATCACTCATAATATATATACGATCTGCACCCTACATAAAATCTATGGTGCTGACATACTCTGCTATCATGTCCCCGTATCTCTCGTACTAAGGGAAATACTAGTTCTGAATCACTCTAGAACTGTATTAACACAATACACATAAAATGGAGGCAAAGCATAGTTTCAAGTCACTAAGAGGTCAGCACGTACCCCTCACGTCTCTTAGGACTGTATGACTGTCATTCTCAGATATCCTGTACTAAGAAATCCTATGTTCTAGGGTACAAGTCAATATCCCCCATAAAGGTCCCATCGAGATAACACTGTCCCGACGCGGCAACCTCCATGATATCAAGTAGCGTGGGTATGATTATACACAAATATAATATAGATATATACATATTCACTTGGTCATATATATAAATATTCTCATTTTCCCATTAGGTTCGCCACGGCCCATAATAATATTTTAACTGTACGTAACACAATTTTTCCCAATTCTTATGCATAAATAGCTCATCTCTATTTATTCTCAATTAAAATCATTTCATAATTTCTTCTCGTCCCTTAAAGTATTCTCTCCTCCTAAAGGTAAATTAAGTAGGTACACCCTCTCTGACATACTGGTCTAAGTAATTCACGAATCTCTCAATTCCTTAATGTATGCACAATTTCCAATATGTGTCGAAACCCTCCCTTTACCCAGGGTTACATCCCATATAAAATTTCATTCAACGGAATCTACTTAGGCCCTACTATCCCTCTTCATGACCCATCATACTCTTTAAATGATATTCAAGGGTTCCTACGCATTTGATCCGAATTAAAAGAAAGAGGAAAAACCTACAATTTTCACAAGGGGTCGATCGATTGATGAACGGGTCGATCGATCGATCGATCGATCGATTGATCATGAATAGCCCTGATTTTGCCATTGTTAACTACGTTTTGTTTTTTATTAAAACTCAACCAAAACTTCATAAATGAGTCCTAAACTTCCAACCAATTAAACCAATGATTATATATACCTATCTACATGATTTTCTACGTAAAGCATGTACAAATTTCATCAAGGACATAAGATTAAAGTCCCAATTCATAATATTTATCAAGAACCCTAGTTTCATTAAAATTTCAAACCTACTAATTCTTTTTCTAGATTTCTCCCTTCTAAACCATTACAATTTCGTGGGTAATCCTCTACATATGATAAGGCTGTCAGATTACATGTATTTATCCTAAAACATGTTCTTCAAATCTCCTAATTCATGAAATTCTTTAATAAAACATATATTTATCAATCCTATTCTAACATGGGTGAAATATCAACTAGAAAAATAACAAGATAGATACTTGTCTTAAGATAGTAGGTCTAATTCCACAAGTTTGACAAGTATATGCTTGATCCCCTCGCTCCGATCTACGTTTTGGTGGTGGTGGTGGTGGTACAATTGGGTTGGTTATAGGCCTTAGATTCTTGGAAAGATTTTCCTTCCTTCCTCTCACTGTCGTTCTCAACTTTTGGTAATGTTAACCCTAGAAGAATATCTTAATATCTGATATTAATTTCCCAATTTTCATCATTTAACTAAGGTCTAATTTGGAAATGACTAAATCACACTCCCGGGGTGCCGGTTAGGCCTAAAAACGCTTCGAGAACCAAACCAAACCCTCAGATACACTTTTCTGACTATCTCGCCCATTCCAAAAACATTGATCCACTCGAAATGACCATACAGGCGACTTATAATTTTAATATAATAATATAGTCCCGACACGACACAGGCGCGTCCACACTAAATTTCCATAATTGTCATACTATTCACTCGTGACAATTTTAATAAATTCAATTCTACATATTACTTTACCCATTAAGTAATATTCAACCAATTCCCAATAATTACTAACTCTCATCACGCTAGCAAATATCTAAATAAATTTCTGGATTAATATTAAATTAATTTATCTCAATTACATTTAATAATCCCTAATTTAAAAGCCATAAAAATATGGGGTATTACATACTTCGTCCCTAATAACAAATTTTTGTCTCAAAATTCGAAAAATAAGGAATACCTGGTAAAAATAGATCTGGACATTTTCTGTGCATATCAGCCTCGTGCTCCCAAGTGGACTCCTCCACATTATGATGCTCCCATTAAACCCGTACAAGTGGAACGACCTTAGACCTCAATCTCCTCTCGCTAGGGTTTAGGATGGCCACTTGTCTCTCCTAATAAGAACTACTGGGCTGTAAGTCAATCTCCTCTATAGTGATGTGGGTGTGGGCCATATCATCCCGAAGATGTCGTCTCAACGATGAGATGTGGAATACATCGTGAATACAATGCAAGATCTCTGGCAACCCCAATCTGTATGCCACTGGCCCTATCCTCTTGATATGGGAAATAGTTCTACGTACCATGGAGCCAATTTCCCCTTATTCCCGAATCTCGTTACTCCTTTCATAGGTGATACATGCAGTAATACTTGGTCCCCCATGCAAAACTCACGGAAGGACCGCTTTGCATCGGCGTAGCATTTCTGCTGGTCCTGGGCTACCTGAATTCGACTCATGATAAGCTCAATCCTAGATGACGTCTCTTGAATCACCTCTGCCCCAAGAAACTTTTTATCCCCCACCTCTAGATAACAAGCATGATAACGGCAAGGTCTTCCATACAAAACCTTAAATGGTTCCATGCCGATCGTGAACTGATAAGAGTTATTATAAGCGAACTCCACCAGTGGAAGATATGGCTCCCAACCTGTTCCAAAATCAAGGAGACACATGCGTAGCATATCTTCCAGCATCTGAATGGTACGCTGTCTGTCCATTCGTCTTTGGGTGATAAGATAAACTCAATCTCAACTCTATACCCATAGCATCATGAAAGCTCTCCCAGAAGCGCTATACAAAAATCTTGTCTCTATCAGACACAATATCCAGGGGTACCCCATGTAGCCTAATTATCTCAGCAATAAATAACTGCGCATACTGGCCCATGGTGTAGTCTGTCCATACTGGTAGAAAATGAGATACCTTTTTCAATCGATCCACTATAACCCATATGAATTCGTGACCCTGCTATGATGTACGCAACCTAGTAATGAAGTCCATGGAAATACTCTCCCATTTCCACATTGGTATCTCCAGCAGTTGAAGTAACCCTGGTGGTCTCTGGTGGTCCACCTTTATTATCTGATAGGTAGAACATTTGGACACGAACTTTGCAATGTCCTTCTTCACCCCACTCCATCATTATTGCCGCCTCATAACCTGGTACATCTTATCCCCTCCGGGATGTATTGTAAATTTGGATCTGTGCGACTGTGTCATCACTGCATGATGTAAGTCCTCTCCCTTTGGTACCACCAATCTCCCATTAAAACTCAAACCCCCATCAAAACTCACTGAATAGGATTCAGCACCCTCAGTTAAGAGCCGTACAATCTGATCCTAGCAAAACGTATCTGTTGCTTATGCCTATATCACCCTTATAACAATCTCGGGTGTGACTGATATAATAGATATAAAGGAACGGGCGACTGCGTCCTGGTGTCCCAACTCTTTCCACTTCGCTCTTTATACTTCTGCTATGTCACGTACCGGTCTACATCTTAATGCTTTAGCAACCGTGTTAGCCTTCCCCGGATGGTACTGTATCTCAAACTGGTAGTCTTTCACAAACTCCAGCCACTTGTGATGACGCATGTTCAACTCTCGTTGAGTGAAAAAGTTTTGTAGTGACTTGTGGTTTGTGAACAAGAGAAACTTCTCCCCCAACAAGTAATGTCTCTAAACCCACAATGCAAACACAACCGCCGCTAGCTCCAGGATGTGGGTGGGGTAATTCCTTTCATGAGGCTTAAGCTTGCGGGATGCAAAAGCTATAGCCTGTGCTTCTTGCTAAAGTACTCTATCGAGTCCCGGTAAAGAGGCGTTATTATACATGTGTTACTCCACTCTCGGCCTGAGCAAAGAATGAACTAGCACCAAAGTCATCTTATCTTTCACCTCGTCAAAAGCTAATTGACAAGCATCATCCCATACATACGGTACTCCTTTGCGAGTTAGATTCATCAGTGGACCCACTATCTTAGAAAAGCCTCGAATGAATCGCATGTAGTACCCGGCTAACCCTAAGAAACTACACACCTCTATCAGTGTCGTGGGTTATCCCCACTCCCTCACTGCTGACACTTTTCTTGGGTCAACCGATATCCCTAATTTCGACACAACGTGCCCCCAAAACTATATATCCTGTAACTAGAACCATCACTTCTCATACTTAGCATACAACTGATGCTCTCATAGAGTCTGAAGAACCTGTCTCAAGTGCTTGGCATGCTCCTCCTTAGTTTGTGAATAAATCAAGTTGTCATCTATGAAGACGATGATAAACTGATCCAAGAACTCTCTGAACACTCGGTGCATCAAGTCCATGAATACAGCAGGAGCATTTTTCAGCCCAAACGGCATGACTATGAGCTTATAGGACCCATATCTCGTCAAGAAAGCAGTCTTCGACACCTCCTGCTCCCTAATCCATAGCTGATGGAATCCCGATCTCAAATATATCTTTGAAAAGAAGGTTTCTCCTCTCAGCTGGTCAAACAGGTCATCGATTCGAGGCAACATAAATTTATTATGTGTTGTGACCTTTTTAACTCCCAGTAATCCGTGCACAACCTTAGTGAACCATCTCCCTTATTTATAAACAACACCGGAGCGCCCCAAGGTGAGGTGCTCCTATAAATGAAACCTTGGCCTAACAGCTGTTCTATCTGATCTCATAACTCCCTCATCTCTATTGGACCCATACGATATGGTGCACATGTTATCGACTGAGCGATCGACATCAAGTCAATGACAAAGTCTATCTCTCGACTGGGGGTAGGCCTGGCATCTCCCGTAATACATTTGAAAACTCACGAACAACTAGAATTGAATCCAGGGGGATCACAATCTCCTTAGAGGTATCCTCCTCTATGTAATACAAATGGGTGGAAGATCCTCCCTCTGGGCGAGGCATCACTACCAAAAACATCTCTTGACTCGGAATGGCAAAGATAATACTCCTACCAAAACAATTTATCTTATCTCTGTACGAAACGAGCCAATCCATGCCAATAATGGCATCGTGGTCATGCATATCTAATACTAGCATGTCCTCAGGTAAAATCAAACTAACAATCTCTATACCTACACCCCGGCATATAAAGAAAATCAAAGACCCATTCCATAATGGCGAGTCTACACATTTCACTGTACTCTCTACCTTGTCTAATAACCCTAAGGCCCATGCAAAGTAAGTAGATATAAAATATTGCAATGCCCTAGTATCAAATAAGACTCGACTAGGAAACATACCCTCAATCACGAGTGGTGCGTGAGGTGCTGCGGACTGGTGGGCGTTATAGACACATCCATACTATAATTTCCCTTACTGGACTGGGGCTACTAGGATGTCTAGTAGGGCTGGCATCTGAGGTGGCGCTGGGAGGGTGACTGGAAAGAGTGACCTCTATGGGTCATTAAAGGCACCTTGCTACTATGGGGACCTATCCCCCTCTGGGAAATCCTGACGTATATGGGCATTCTTGCCACATCCAAAACAACTGCCCCTGAAGTTTCCTCCCCTCTGTCCCTACTGACCATGACCCTGTTGGCCGTTACCACCCCGCTACTGGCACTACTGAAAACACTATTGGCCCTGATGCTGGCACTGTTGGCCATACTGGCCATGCTGGCCATGCTGACTTGACTGGCCCTGTTGGCCCTATCTATAGCCCCCAAATCCCTTCTTAGAATCATCGGATCAAAATCTCTTGGCAGGGTCCCCGTGATGGGAACTCTGCTCACTGTGACGGGTCTGACCTTGGGCTGTTGGTTCCCCACCAGTACTACTGCGCCTTGTCTTGCCCTGCTGGCTGGACTCCCTTGCTCATTTACTCCCCTGTTGATGGAAGCAGTGATCCTGATAGTGCAACAGAGCGGCGTTGAGTATGTCGGTGTAAGTACCCAACGATAGATTGCGTATGAGTTGATGATGAATCCTCTAAGCCAATCCATCTATAAATAACAATATATTCTTCTCCTCAGTGGGTGACTCATCCTAAACTATAGTGAGAAGTCTCGTGAACTCCTCCTCATACTCAGCAACGGACATACTCACCTTCTTAAAATTGAGTAACCTCCGCCTCATCTCAGTCTGCACGGTGGATGGGAAATATTTACGGTCAAACCTCACGCAAAGTGACTGAATCGATATGCTATCCCTCTCCTCCAAGGTGGTGGTGGATTACAACCACTGCAAAGCGACGCCCACTATATTGTAGGAATCCAATAACAGTCTATGCATGTTAGTGCACTCATACATGTGCAGATGTCTCTGTATATCCTTCTTCCATTGGCTGGCGATCACAATATCCGAACTACCCGAGAACTCCAGGGGATGCACCTTTTGAAAGGCATCCATGACCCTCTCCCATGGAGTGGGAAGCTGTGCTGGTACTGGAGCTGCTGCCTGAACCTGCGGTGGAGTCTGCTGCACCACCGCTAATGCGACATTCACCGACTGAGCAACAATGGAGGCTACTTCAGTTAAATTCATCATTCCCTGGGCCGAAGCTGCTGGCTGCTCGGGCTAGGCATTTCTATCTCGGTGTGTGCATCTTAGAGGCATCTTAAATGAGAAGGAAGTTTATTAGTCTATAGTTACTATTAAATCCCAAGTAGCTAAAGATGTAAGTGTAAACACAAGAATACAACAGTCCTAAAAATGGGGCTCTATATCAAAGATGCTAAGGTGAAAATGAAAATAAGTCATACAGATCCTAAAGGACACTAGAACCTGATGATCTGATGCCACTTGTAACACTCTGCCTAATTAAATATCGGGTGATCAAACCTTTATTAAATTAAAAATCAAGGTAAACGGTGTGGTTCATTCTTATCATCACTCTTGAAAATAATTTTTCATTTTAATCACCCTACTTAATTAAGCTAAGTGTCAAAACATTTAGAATGTTATTTCATTTATTAAATCCCAACGTAAAAACCTTTTTAAGTATAAATCAGTTTAAGAACAACATAAATACTAAGGAAAACAATCATCCAAAAGAAACATTCCAACTAGATTATCCAAACAATGTCAATAACCATAAGTAAAATCATCACGACACGAAATAACTCCCATTGAGTCTGAATACTGAAAATATAATTAAATACAAAATCTCTAATAAGTCTAAACTGAAATAGGGAATCGGGCAACACATGCCCTAGTTATGAAGCACTAAATAAAGAGCTGAATCGAGGAAGAGGTCGTCTAGAGCAAGGGCCTGCAACTCCCACATAAGCTGCAGCACGTCCAATCAAAAAAACCTACGCCTGACGCCCCTGTGGCTGGGCACCTATAATATATATATATATATATATATATATATATATATATATATACAAGAGAGAGAAATATGACAGGAAACGGGTCAGAGCCTGAGTAAAAAATAGTTTTAGAAATAGTTTAACAACTATTTAAAATTCTTACCAGCTAATATAACAAACATGTTAGTACGCGACACTCTCTTCAGAATTCTCACCTGCCATCTAGTGTGAACTCTAATTGAAAATGTGAAAATACATTACAAAAGAGTAAAGAAAAGATACTCGAAAAAATAAAAAAAAGTTTATGGAGGGCCCAGATCCTTAGGGTGATACTTAGGCTTAATCCTAAGATAATTGACCAATAAATCAATGGTTGTGTCCGCTATGAGAAAACCTGTAACATAAATGGGATTGATGAACTCTATGGTAATAATCTTGTAATGAGATTGGTTCTCATAAAATGGCAAAGAAAAAAGGTTATAATGAATTATGAAGGGAAATGATAAAGGAAAACGAAAGAATTGGTAAAAGTAGGACTCAGGTTTGAGTTCCATTAATGGGTTAATTGTATGTGTGTCTTTGTGTGTGTTGGAATATCTCCCCAGGATGTAATTCAAAAAATAGAGTTGCATTTGAAACCTTCTTAAGTTAAAGGTAAATGTTTTCAAAAATATTAAAATGCGTTGTATATGTATATTTATTCCCTAGTACTATTATGGACTTCTAGTATTCGCCCAACTACGTAATTGCTAATTTCCCTATTTTGTTAAAACTCCACCCCTAAGTACATCAGGTTAGCATACAAACAAGGTAAGGATATAAAAGGTGGAAATAGAAAAGTTGTGACTATCAGGACATACCACTTTATGGTTGCACAATTTGATAAATTGTCATACTTTATTTTATTATGTTTCCTTATTTGAAACAATGAAATAGATTTGTAATAATTATCTTAATCTAAGGATTTCACATCACATAGTCCTCTCTCTTAAATATTTTTCCAAATAATCAATTGGCCATTAATTAGCATGAAAGTGGTAATGATTGCTTAAATTATAAAATAGCGGATTTATTGTTTTAAAGTGATGCTTTTTGGCAAAATGATAACCAAAGGGCTATATTACTTCTCAAAAATGGATTATTCCAAACATTTCGATGACGGTGCAAGTTATCTCGCATAAGTGGCTGAAATCTTGGTCAGGGCATTACAACTTAACATCAGAGCATGAGATCTTATGTGAATGATGGGTTGTGTACTTAAATTTTTCTTATTGAGCTAGAATTTATTCTTATATTCTCTTGATCAACTATTCCTTCATTTTATAATTTTGACTCATTATGGAGGTGCCCGTGGTGATGGTAACACAAGCGTGTTGCGACAAATTCAAAAAGGTAGTTCGGTAGATAATTAATTCTCTATCCAAATATCAGGCCGCTTGAGGGAAGAACTATGGCTTTGTCGAGAGAAACAAGACTATTATTGTCCTGAAGGAGTTCTGGAAACACAACCTGCCCACTATGAACGGTACCATAAGGCCCGAACATGCTGAAAAATGGCTGCTACATGAAAAGGCCTAATAGTTCTAAGGTAGGGATGTTCTACCAAACAAAAAGTCTGATTTTATATTTTTTAAATTCAATGATAAAAATATTTAACAGATTAAACACAGTAAATCATGTCCACAAATACTAAACCATTGGCTGTGAAAAAATAATTTACCCAATGTTGTATTTTTAACTTAAACATGCATCTAGGTGATAAGAAGATAAAGTAAGTAAAATAATTGCATAATGCATCGATGTATGAGGAAAACCCACAATGGGAATAACCTCGAATGGCCTAGCCAAATTCATTAATGTGATAAGGTTTTATAATGATTAAACAATACACTTACTGAACGATTACACGAATCCACATGCGCCTCGGTATCCATCAATGAGGCTCCGAAACCTTCCATAGAGTTCTGACACAAAAAATCGTTTCTTCATCGCAACAAAGCAAACCACGAGTACAGAGATAATGCACAAACCTTGTTCTCTCAAGATGAAGCGAAAATAAACTTTGGTGCCAAACACAAAGATCTCAAAGCATGATAATTATGAAACATGGAACTTTAAACTCGATAGGTGAAACTAGGGATTCAGAACATCAGTAAACATGTAGGAAATTTATTTCCGCCAAAAGTTATTAAAAAATCTAAGTTCAACACGCCTAAAATAGAGAAAACACGAATTTCGAGGTGTTGACTTCGTTCGAACAGAAACCTATGGTTCGTTCGAACAAAAGCCTATTTCATTATAACTAAACATTTGAATGAATGATAGGTTATTATCATTAAAATCGATTTCCAATGAGTGCCCTTCTCATTCAAATGAGTTTTGGACTTTGTTATAACGAAGTACATAACTTCATTCTAATGAGCTTCAAACCAAAAAAAATATATTTTTGAAAAACAATTTTGAAAATAGTTCCAAAAGATTTAAAAAAAATAACACCAAAAAATATTCCAATGATCATATTCTAACAACATTTATACCTTAGAAGATCCTTGGTAAACGTGAAGACAAACTAGGCTAGAAGACATGACACGATGCGTATCCATCTTTGAAGCTTTGCAGCTACGTCTTCATCATTACAAGTTCGACAATACAAATCCTTACCTACGACTCAAATGTTTTGTTTAAAATAAAGCCAAATACAAATAAATTATCTCGATTAGAAATTTCTTCGTATAAGTCTCCCCATTTGGCTATTTAGGGACAATACCAAAATAAAAAATGTATGGGACACCAATCTCTCTATAAGGACTCAATCCCTAACCCCATAAAGAAAGAGGGTATAGACATTCGACAGACGCATACGTTGAGTAGTGTAGTTTCCTTGAAAAGCCTTGCCACATGTTGTAAATCTGCACACTTACACACACCTTCAAATGTAAAGAGAATATACAAAGTATAAAATCTGCGTAAGAATAAATATCTAACTATGTCTAAAAAATATCAACCTAGGTAAGACTTCTCCCAATAAGATGAAGATGTCATTATCATGAAAGCAAAGATGCCATTTCTCCCCCATTTGTTCGGGAATAAATAAAGTATAAATAAAATAATTTATCTCCCATATCGATGGGAGATAAATTGTTTTATTCTATCAATATCGATGCAAAAGGATACCAATATGATTCAACAATGAAGTATGATACTAATATGAAATTTGAAATTTCAATGCCCACAACAAGAAATACCAATATGATATTCTATCATGTAAAATAAATTTAAAGATAATGCATATGGAAAACATGGATTAACTGCAAACACAAAGACTCAAACCAAAATGGCACCTTAGATATCAATATGCAAAAGATATACCACCGATTACCCGTCACATATATAGCTATAAACAACCACAAAATGTGACATAAAAATATAAGCTTTACACATTAATACATTATTAACATGTCTAAAAATGTGGGATTGAATGAATGTGTATAAAACAGATACATATAAATTATGACCCAAGCACTTGAACAATTTCGAGGAGTTCTATTCGATCACAAAACTTTATCTAAACAGGATTTAGCCTCAAGTAAGAGGGTAAAGTTTACCCTATGAATAAATAAGCATAATGCATACAAGCCTAAAATACCAATGATTCTACAAATCGGTAGCGTCATGACATGATAAACATAACTAGGATTCATTGTGAAAAACCATTAATCTTCAACTATAAAACCCTTAAAAGCTAAACGTATATAATATTTTCTCATTCAATTCTTTTGAAGCTATCATTTTTTGAAATTGAAACAAACAAACAAGTTGGCCTTGGAAATTTTTCTATTTTTATTGCCTCTAATATTTTCATTAGGATCTTGCTAACAGTGGCTTTTTCACAAAGGATGTTTCCTCCTCTCTTTCCCTTTTCTCGTGCACCCCGATATATTCAATAAAATCAAACATACTCACGACCAATGATTCTTAAATGCCCAAATCCATCATAGTCACAAAATATGTAGATGACATGATTGATGGGATAACATCTCACATAGCCCAAACATAACATGTAAAGTTAAAAATCAAAAGAGATTGTGCATGTGTGTGCGGAGGCATATACAAAGTTGAATCCATAAAGAAAATAAAAGTTGAAACAACTCTATCCAAGCATGTTTAAGAAAAATCTATATACTAATAATCATAATAAAATGTCCAAGATACATGGATAACATGGAATGAATTGGGTCCAAACACACCAATATGCGACACAAAATGTGTAAAACTAAAATACACAACGACTAATAATCTTTCTGAGTTTTTTTAAAAAATTTCAAAAGAAAAATACCAATTTAAAAAAGAATTACTCAAAATACAAACAAAATATTTTTGATTTTTTTAATATGGCCCAATAAATGAGGAATCAAAATAGAAAGGACACAAACAACATATAACAAGAAAACACATATATCATGAAGTAAAAAATCTAGTGTATGCAAACATACGAACACAATTAGCCATTGAATATAGGATGGGAAGTCTCATGTGTATGAAAACGAGAATCTACAAGTTTAATATGTAAAGCCTCCAAAATCAATTTCCTGGCTTTACATATGTGTAATGTGATGCCTTCGAGTTTTGGGAACCTCTGTGACTCTAGACTTAGACTTTCTAAGACAAGTTTTAAGATCATAGCAAAAGAGCCTAAGGTCACCTTTCCTACCACAATGTTTCTAAGTGTAGACACGACGAGTGGTGTTACCTAAGGGTTTACCTTTACAAAGATATCTAGCATTGTTTAAATCTTTCAAAATCAAGTTTTTGTCTATAGTAGAAGAAGAATCTTATTCATCAAAGCCAATCCCACATTTATCATCTTTAATTTGGACAATGCCTAACAACTTATCAAAATTCCCCATCTTATATTCCAAATTAAATTTGACACTACTCAAGTATCTGACTCTCTCTGAAATCTCAACTATACTAGACTCAAGTAAATGCCTAGACACCTCAAAATCAAAATCAAGATGATTTTTTTTTCATAACCTCTATTAAGCCTCGAAGGCTATCTGTCTGACCCTCAACATATTGTAGCTTCTCTAGAAGATTCATCTCATGTGACTTAAGATCCTCAATCAAAATACTATTATCATTTCCTACATCATGTCCCTTATACTTAGATTCTAAATTTAAGTTATCCCTTTTCACTCTAAATATTTTCACATACAATACACGAAAGGAAATTTAGAGTTCACTTTCTTCCTCTTCTTCTTCTTCATCCTCATTATTTTCTCCACTCTCTTGACCATCACTAACTTGTGATTAAAATTTAGTGGCCTCAAAAGTGCCATGTTTAGAAATATTTTCATAGGAATATTTATCATCAAGCCTCACATGACTAGCCATAACTGCAATATAGTTGTGCTCAATGGAGAAATTGAGTCACTTTTTCGAATCTTTATTACTAAAGGTGTCATTATACACCTTTTGTTTTTTTCCATCATTCCTTAGTTTATTGGGGCACTTTGCTACCCCATGGTCATAACCCTCACAACCAAAACATCTTTCTGACCCAGCCCTCTTAAAGTTATTATTATGATTATAGGGATGCGATCGACCTTGTTATACATGTTCTTCTCAATTTTTTTTTTGGATATTTTTATTAGTTATGAAATATGATGAGTTTGTTCAATTTCTTAGCTAACATGGCCATATCCTCGAAATCGATGTCAAATTCATCATACAAAATAGATTTTTCCTCTTTTTGGACATTTAAATAAATTCACTTATCTTTCTTCTTCTTAGTCTTGGAGGAAAACAGGTCAAGCTCGGTAGTTTATAAGTTACCTAAAAGATCTTCAACTTTCAGAGAATCTAAAGTACCCAAGGAATTCAAAATCATCTCTTTTGAATTAAAATTTTCAGGCAATGGCCTTAAGATTTTTTTGCTCACTCAGTTTTTGGTTATCTTATCTTCTATGTTAAAAGACGAGTTAACTATGTCGTATAGTCTAACATAAAACTCATCAAAGGTCTCACTTTTCAGCATCTTAATGGTTTCAAACCGAGTGGTGAGGTTTTGGAGTTTCTAATCCTTAAGAGCACTGGTTCCTTCATGGATGAGTTGAATTATGTCTCAAGCCTCTTTAGACGCCTCATAAGTCATAATACGATGGAACTCCTCGGGGGTGACATAACAAAAAAGAGCATTTAAACCTTGTGAGTTCTAATTTTCTACTTATTTTCATCCTCACTCCATGATTCTAATAGTTTGGGTATCTTATTCTCTCTAACTAAGCTAGTAGGTTGATTCCATCCATTATGTATTGATTTTCATACCATATAGCTTTAAGTAATGATTTCATATGCATTTTCCCATATGTGTACTCCGACCTGTAGAACTTCCGGGCTTTAAAACTATCAAAACCACCAAAAGTCATGCCTAACAATATGGTATCTAACCACGAAACACACTGCTCTAGATAAGATAACAATTCAAGAATGCCCGATAGTGCTAAGGCAGGGGCGATCTACATGACGCGCCAATGTATAAGGACAACCTACAACCGGAAAAACCTTGGGCATCCTTACCAGAAAGATTATTATGGTACGTTTTTACAAAGACCAAACTGCAGACACACTCAATGACTCATCTCCCTTACACGTCTTTAAACTCTTCTATCTTCAACCTCTCGTCCATAGTACAACCAAGGAGTCCTCCCACATAAGTTGTCAAAGCATGCAAATCCATATGTGCCTCGGTATCCATCAATGAGGCTCATTAACTGCCTATGGAGTCGGAACATGGAACACTATTTTTTCACCACAACACAGCAAACCACAAGTACAAAGTCCACTGCACTAAAATTATTATCTAAAGATGAGTAAAAAATAAACTTTGGTTTCCAACACAAATATCACAAAGCATAAGAATTGTGAAACTTGGATGTTTCAATTCAATGATTGAAACTAGGGTTTTAAAACTTTGGTAAAGTAGTAGGAAATAGATTTTTCTCAAAAGTTCTTTAAAAAATTAACTCCAACACGCCTTAAATAGACAAAACACAAATTTTGAGGCGGTGACTTCTTCCAAATGAAAACCTATGGTTCGTTTAAACGAAAATCCAATTTCGTTCTAACAAAAACCAGACTCGTTCGAATGAGAAGGCATTCTCATTTAGACAAACATCCAACGAGCTTCCAACGGGTTCCCTTCTATTTGACAGAGACTGTCCACTTGATGTCCGTTATATATGCACATTCTAATGAGGTATGAAAGTTCACTCGAATGAGATTTAACCTTTGGTCTAATGATTTCCATTTCTCGTTATAACGAGATTCAAACTTCATTCTAAAGAAATGCATAACTTCATTCTAACGAGCCTTAAACCAAAAAACCATTTCTTCAAAAATAATTTTAAAATAAGTTCTAAATTATTTTGTTTAAAAACAAACACGCAAAATTATTTCCATTGATCATATTCTATATACATCCATACCTTATGAGATCTTTAATAAATGTGAAGACAAATGTTTCATGAAAAATTGGCACGATGCATATCCATCTTTGAAGCTTTGTCGCTATGTTTTCACTATACATGTCATAGGATTACGAGTTCGATAATGTGAAGGCTAACCTGTGACTCAAGTGTTTTTTTTTTAATTAAGCCACTAATAAAAAAATGGCTCGATTGGAAATTTTTCCTTACACGGCTCATTAGGCGCATTTTGAATGCCCTTTATATGAAATCTAAGTATAGGGTGAGCGTTAGTATATTCTAATTTACTAGTCAAAAGTGGAGGGTTTCCTACCCACACGTGGCAGGGTAAAGCAGGATAGGGTGATTTCATATGGCATATTAGCGTATCCCGTTCCAAACCTAAGTTTCCAACCCAACACTACATCTGTATTGCCTGCACAATCATTTGAAGATATGTTAGTCAACGAGAATCATTTTTGAATTTCAAGCCGTTGGATATGTCACCAATACATTAATGGAGGTATATAACTTTTGGTTTTTATTTGTCACTCAAATTATATTCTGGGATGTTTATTTTTTAAATCCAGGATTTTTTCTAAAAACGAATTTTAAAAATAAAAATAATATTTTTTAATCTCGTTAGAAAAAAAAATAGTTTTCCTTTTAATGCCATCAAATGACGTTCGATCAAGAATCCTCTGCCAAGGATTGCACATCCCGTTAGATACTTGTTAGAAGAATGATCGAACGATAAAGTTGTCTCGTTTGAACAAATTGGAGTTTTGTCAGAACGCAAAGATAATCTCGTTCGAATGATCTAGCATTTTCATTCGAACGAGTTCCTTATCTCGAAAATCGTGATTTTTATATCAAAAACTATTTTGATGAGATTTTCTCAAGACTTCTAGCGAAAACAAATTCCTAATATATGAACCTAAATTTCTCATCGTTGTGTTTTAAAAAAACTCATTTATTTTCTAAATCATTCATCCCACATATGATTTGTTGACTTTATTTAAACTCAAGTTTCATAAACCCTTATAGACTACTCCTCTACTATTGACCTGTGGAGTCGAGGCTCTATAGTTGAAGAAGAAGGCTGATCGATGGATACCTAGGAAAGATCGCATCTTGTGGATGGTGTTAGACTGTGCCTTTTTCTTTAAAAGATAGGAATACCCATTCACGTTATACTTAGTGGTTCTAAGTAGTCTATAAGTTGATTGTGTCTGTCAAACTTCTTACAATGCTGAATAATGGGTTTTTGCTAGAAGGGATTTTTCCTTACTCTCTCGCATGCTTGGTTTGATTATATGATTGATTAGTATTTAATTTGGACTTCAATAACAAATGTACACCTAATTTCTAATGAAGATAAAATTTTCTTTTAATTTGAATTTTTGTGTATGTAGCCTAAGATACGAATAAATTTGTAGAGAACCCCATCTTCTTTTCTCATATAACTTTCTTAGAACGATACTTTTTGAAGGATTACTATGGTAGTAAGAATGATGAGTTCCTTAATTTAATTCGGGTAAAGATGTCTATTGGTGAATATAAGATGATGTTTCAGAGCTGATCACAATAAGATAAATATTTTTCTAATAATTAAAAGGAAAAGACCCTCTTTTTTGTTAAGGGTATTAAAACCTCTATTTGTAGGATCGTGGTTGGGAAGGATCTTCATGGATTTAGGGAAAAAGTTAAAAATTCCATCAGGATAGAGTTGAAGTCTGTGGATTGTAAACAAATTAAGGAAAAAAAGAGAGGGCAAGCAATGGTTAGAGCAACATTGGGAAAAAGCATCGTGAGGTGGGCTCTCATGGATTCTTCGTCAAGATAAAGGCAATCATAGGGATTGCTTCCTCCTAAGAAAAAAATAATAACCAAGAGTTATCTCCATCAGAGCATGGGGTCTATGCATGCGTGGAACACGATCACTTCAAAAGGGATTGACCCCAGAGCAAGATCAGACAATAAAAGTTGCCTAGCAATCATTACTCTAACTTTGGTTTGAAAACAAAGCTTCAGCTATATCGATCCCACCCAGAAGCCAAAGTAGAGGGTAGTCTTTTAGCTACCATGACACATTATAGAGGGATCATGCCAAATTATGGGCAAGTTGGAGGCCTGGGGAACCATTTTATACGGGGGAGGTGAAAAATGCCACTTAAGTCATTTAATACAAAGTTAAAATGTTAAAATGGCTCCAAACTATTTGTTGAAGAAATTCTTTTAATCAAAATAAAATTTAACACAAGGTGTGTTTAAATACTTATCAAAATAGTTTAAATGAGTGTGAACATGCTATTTCATATCTAAAGTAAACCAGTTTTAAAAAACAAAACCTAAACTATTAAATCAACACAACTAAGAAGAAGGTTATGAGAAAATGAAGAAGAACACAAGTAATTTTTAACGTGGTAAAACCCCACCCAATTGGGAAAACATCCACGGTGACCTCTACGTCACAAAACAAAAATCCACTAAAATCAAGGTAACAAATTACAAGATATTTAACAATCAAACCACATTAACACACCTAAACTAAGTTCAGAATCGTTACCAACTCCTCTGGATTAGATCTAACTTCTCTGAATGTTGTTATTGTTGTTGTTGATGTTCTCCCGAGCTTCGTAACATTACTTGATTACAGTCTTTACGTTGACTCAAACAAGTTCATGATCATATAACCAACACTTTAAGTTTGTTAGTGTGAAAGTGTAGTGGTGATGTGCTCTCTAACATATGCATGCATCACACTCACACTTAATACAGACAAAATAACTTAATCAAATTAGAAGATCATTAAATATGCAAGAAATTACAAAATCAATTTAGTCAAAACAAAAACAGACTTTTAGACCTTTCAAAATATCCGCAGATCAAGAGAGAATCTTGTTATGAAATATCCAGGATCCTAACACTTTCGGGTTTTGAAAATATTATCTTGAAAGTGCCAATCCCAATCAAGATCTCAAAACTAAATCTTAGTCTGATAGTGTTGAGTAAAATGAAATCAGAATGAAGATTGTTGGTTTAGGTTTTAAAAACATGAAATCCATTAAAAAATAACCAACAAATAAGATTTCTCGAAAAGAGAAATCAAAACATTAATCTATCTAAGTGAGATGTATCACAGAGACGAGATCTGAAATTTCTATTAAGAAGAAACTGAAAACTCAACGTGATTAAGTTGGAAAAATGATCAAGAACAAGAGAGGATAATTTCTCAACACACAATCTAAACACTCAGGTTTAAAGTCTCCGAAGAGTGTTTCTAGATTAGGTTTTGACGAAGATAGGGTTACGGTTTCATTTCTCTCTCTTATCTTTTCTCTCTTTTCTCCCCTTTTTCTCTCAAACGAGGAACTTTTAAAAGTCTCTAAATGCCTCACAAAAGGCTTCTATTTATACTGGCGTTCGAAGGATCTTAAACGAAGCCATAAACCAAGGGCTGAGATCAAAAGAATTTAAATCGATGCAAATCCAAGGGTTCATGGATATCGGTGCAAAGCCCAACTCTTATTGGTTAAAATCATCGCACTTGGATTAGTTCCAAACGCATGCAGAACATTGATTGAGATGATCCAAGGGTCCAAAGTAATGCAAATGTTTGTGAGTGATGAAAAACACAAATCGAACCGTTACCGGTGCAACACGTGTAGGTTTAGGATCAAGACTAAAACCTATGTTTTTGAGTTTATAAAAATACAATTTTTACCCACAAATGTTTCTACTGCTTTTCTATTCTACCCAAGATAGGTTTAAGGAAAAAGAAATATTTGCAAATCAACCCCAAAGCTTTATTAAGTTCCATTTTTAAAGTCCAAAAATTAATTAAAATTCCGGGAAAAAATTAATTAAATCCCAAAAAATTTTTAAATATCATATTAGGGTATTTAACTCACACAATTTCATAATGAGAATGAAATACAATATGTATGCAATATTAGTGGGTGGTGTATGTGAAATACCATCAAGAACTTGTAGAGGAATATCAAAGTTGTTAAGAGAGTTCTTAGGCTTTATGGATTAACTAGCGATGGACACAATTTTGTCACTATTTACAAACTAGATAAGATCCTATATAATATAGACTCAAATGCGTCAAAGATATAGGGTGCTTGAGGAGGACCTATGCCTTTCCCAGTTTACTGCACAACTGAATGCCTCTATTAGGGAAGGTATACTTTTAGTGTTTACTAATTCGTTGAAAGACTTATTTTATTTCAGATACTCTCATTCATTTAACTCTGGTTTATTTGCATTTGGATTAGGTTTAGGGGTGGATTGTATTTATCCTCATATTCTCGAGGGACTCTTGGTAGGTGGGGGACTATGTTATCTCATTATAGGGGAATTTATTTAGGAATAATATTTGATTGTAATCAACATTGAGGGTTTCTTGTTTATCCTGGGTATGGATTGGCTTTGTTTTTTCAGTGCTAACATCAAATGTCATCGACATAGTGTATTCATTCTACTCGCTGAAGGCTCATGTTATTGTTTCAATAGTGAACTTGTCATTGATTATCAATGTAAGTACGCTAGCGTTGTGGATCAAATGAACTATTTTGTATGGTTATCAAGCCTTGTACAACACGAGGCATTTGACCGCATAGTCATGGATTAACTGGTTATGTAGGAATTTCCTGATGTGTTTCCAATGGAGTTTCCTAGTTTACCTCCTTAGAAGAATATCACCTTTGCCATCGAGGTGCATCTGGTTAGTTTGAAAATATCCATTTCTCTACATCGTATAACTCCAACAGAACTCTGACAGCTCAAGATTCAATAGGAGGACTTATTGGGCAAGGGTTTTATTCACCTTAGAGTGTTTCAATGAGGAACAAAATTTTTTTTTGCCATGAATAAGGATAATTCGTTAAGTCTTTGAATTCACTACTGATAGTAGAACCTGGACTCTAACAAGATCAATTTTCCAACATCACAGATTAATAATCTCTTTAATTAATTATAGATCTTGGGGAGGTTCTTAAAAATTGACCTTCAGTTTAGTTACCATTATCTTCGAGTAGTAGGAGAATATATTCAGAAAATATCCTTACATAGTCACTACGTACATTTTACTCTTTATCATGCCCTTCGTGTTGACCAAATCCCCTATAGCCTTTATATGTTTGATGAACCGAATCTATCGACTATTACTGGATCAGTGTGTAGTTGTGTTTATTGATGATATTTTTATCTACTTAAATTCAGATGTGGATCACGAATAGCATTTTCTCATGGCCTTGTAAGTACATTGAAAGAATTAGTTGTATGTGAAATTCTGTACGCGTGAGTTTTGTATGGATGAGATCAGGTTCGGTGGCCATGTATTTTCGAGAAAGAGGAATTTTGTGGATCTCATAAATATTGAAGCCTTCTTGAGTTAGTAGTTATTAAAGAATGTAACAAAGTTGAGAATATTCTAAGGAACAAAAAGGTATTACCGAATCTTTGTCACAGACTTCTCACGGGTAGCCTTGCCTCTCATATGACTGACTAGGAAAGAGGTCCTCTTTAAATGGGATTAGGAGTGTGAGACAACCTTTTTGGACTTAAAGACACGGTTGACTAGTACGTCGATTATCACCTCCAAGAATGAGGAAAGGGACATTTCATGTACTATGATATCTCAGGATCAGGATTCGGTGCAGTGTTAATACAATAGGGACATGTAGTTACATATGCAACTTGCCAACTGAAGACTTAATAGAGGAATTATCCTATTTTGACCTAGATATCGCAGTCTGTAAGGATATATATTCATAGGAACGTTATCAATTTATTAAGTCATATACCGCTACATCATCGAAGAGCATTCAAGAGACATCTACATCAAAGATGGATCCGAATTACTCATGTTCTTCATCAAAAAGACTCCGCGAAGTTTACTTCGCTAAGGTTATGTTTTAAATACCTTTACTTTTCACTTAGAGCTTTTGGCAGATTTTTACAAAATATTTTCTAAGTGTTGGAGCAGTTTTTTTCGTCAAATATTGAGAATGAGTATTTTTTCTAAGTTTTGAAGCGGACCTCGATTTTGACGCCCAGGTCGTTCGCACGAGATCAGCATCTCGTTCGAACGAGATTGGAAGTCGCACGATGTCGTTTTAACGACAAGCGTCCTTCGTTCGAGCGACATATGCTTCTCGTTCGAACGAGCTCGAATTTCGAGGCGGTGCGTTTTTGTATAAATAATCATTAGATGGTAACGTTTTCATTAAGATGTCCATATGTTTTCCAGAACATAAACACTGCCAAAGAAGTATTCTTTAGTCTTCTTCTTTTAGGGGTTTAATCCTCTTTTGTTTACAATTCACAAAAACATCTTGCTTTAGTGAATTGTGTTTGGTGTTTAAGAACAACTTTGCTTTTGTTCAACCTATGTGGAGAAGGTATCTCCATATTTGATCGGTGGATACCGAGCGTAGTCATTCTGCATGTGGACGAGCTGAAGACGACGAACCGACGCCTGGAGGATATTTCACTGTCTCTCGTATCTTTAAAGATTTGCTGAAGGCACCGTGCATTACGCACTTGTGGGCGATCATCAGGTTGCATGTAAGTCAAAGGTCTTGTGAATTCTTAAAAGTGTTATAAAAGGGTTTTACCCGAAAGGGGTTTTTTCCTATATCGATCATCTTTATTTTTCATGCATGGTTTGAATGATTTATCATATTTAGATGCATGTTTAGGGGATGAATTAGTTTGATTCAAAAATTAGACTCTGATTAAATAAGTGTGCCAAATTAGATTTTTGCAAATTTAATCAACTATCACACAGTCACGTTTTCTCAAATTGGTATCAGAGCTGGTTGCGCTAATTTATCGCGTATTCCTATTTTTTGCAAAATCGTGTGGTATTATATATTTTTGAAAACTCAGTTTTGTGAAAAATCGCATTTTTTCTATGGGGCACTTCTATAATCAGATGCCTATTTTTGACAGGTCTAATTATGCCTATTGGAAAGCTCGCATGAAATCTTGTTTAAAAACCATTGACGAGCGTGTTTGGTACCTTTGCGAAAATGGGTGGACAACTCCCACGATCACCGTTAATAATATCACCTCTTTAAAACCCATGTCAGCCTGGACTGAAGATGATCATAAAATGTCTAAATTTAATTCACGTGGTTTGAGTGCTATTTCTGGTGCTATCACTCCTGATGAGTTTCGCTGAATTATGACGTTCACCACGTCTAAAGAGGCTTGGGATGTTTTGAAACTAACACATGAGGGTATGAACGCGATTAAAGAATCTAAGTTACAAAATTTGGCCACCCAATTTGAGACGATCACCATGTCTGAGTCTGAATGATTTGATGATTTTTATGCACGTTTGTCGGACATTGTTAACACTAGTTTTAATTTGGGTGAGGTTATTGATAACACGCGTGTCGTTAAAAATATTTTGAGATCTCTTCCAAAACGCTTTATTCCTAAAGTCACTGTTTTGAACTCTTTGGGAAATTTGAAATCACTTAAGTTGGAAGAACTTGTATGAGATCTTCAAACCTATGAGATTGACATGTTTCCCAAAACCATCAAGGGTAAGGATAATGGCGTTGCTTTAAAGACTTATTTTAATAAAAAGAAAGAAAATTTTTATAAGTTTGATTCTGAGGAAGATTTTGATATGGCCTTATTTGTGAATTTTTTTAAAAAGTTCCTCAAAATGAATAAAGAAAATTCTTCCAAAAAAAAGAGATATTTTGAGTCAAATAAAAAGAAAGTGGAGGACACATATAGTGACAAGGAGGATGAGATCAAGTGATTTGAGTGTGATGGCAAAGGGCACATAGCTAAAGAGTGTCCTACTAGGATAAGGATAAAGGGCAAAGAGACTGCCATCCTCGCCACTCTTAGTGACAGTGAGGGTGATGATGGTGATGAGGGAGATGAGTCCGATAAAGGTTTAGGACATGGGATGGTTGTCGCTTTTTCTAGTCGTGTGAGCACACCCATTTTGGCTCACGAGAGCGCACACGAGAGCGATGATAGTGATTTGTGTACTTCGAGTGAGGAAGAAAGCGAGGAGGAGAGTGGAGATGAAAGTGAGCTCCAAAAAGCTTTTATAGATTTGTACACCAAGACCTTGAAAACAAAGAAGTATAATAAAGATTTAGGTCATCGGGTTTTAGATTTGTAGAGAGAGAAGGAGGTTTTGAGAAAGGAGAAGTGTGATTTGACCGACACGGTGTCTAGTCTGACAACATGTGCATCCCAACTCGAGGGTAATCTCGAACGTGCCAGGGAGGTCAAAGTCAATTTTGAGAAAGCACCTAAGAAGGTTGAAAAGGTGGTTCTTAAGGGTAAAGGTGAGAAGTTTGGAATAAGTCATGACGGTGCTTCTACTTCCCTATTATCACCCGAGCCGGTTCCCACTTTAGTGTTAGATTCACGTGAGACTCACCCTAACCCACCTAGGAGTCCCATTCCTATTAGGAGAGCGCATCCTAGAGTTTTTGAGAGAGGTGTTCCTAGGCCTATTTATGTTTGCTCACATTGCAAGAGGAGAGGTCACCTTAAGGAATTTTGTTTTAAGTTGGGTCATGTGTCACGTTTTGCTTCTACATGTGTTTCTGGTACGCATGCACCCACACATGATTCTTTACATGATTCCGGAGACTACATGAGAGAGCTTGACATTTAGGTGAGAAAGTTAAGTTTTTAGTCAAAACCTCACAAGATTTGATAGAGGTTTTTCATTAGTTGGCACCACCTTTGGAAAACCCCTGTTTGACATGTTTACTAGCATAGGATGATTTTCATGATGACATTACTTGCCTATTGCTAGTATGTATCATTTCTGTATATAATTTTTGTTTGAAAATTTTTGAAAAATACAAAAAGGTTTTATTTTGAGAAAATCTAAAAAGATTTTTGTATTTTGTTTGCACCTTTTATGGATGGACACTTAGGATGACCAAGTCACAACATCATTCCATTATTCATGTGACTGTTTGATAGTGTTTTGAGACAATAGGTAAATTCATCTGTGTTCTTTATAATGTTTGGAATCATTGAGATGTAATTTAGTGTTACTTCCTACATGTTTGACTCCTGATTTCCTTTATTGCACACATGCACGGATTTGTTTGATAATTATGCTTGTCTTATGACATGTTGGTTGGGTGTTTTCACTTCAATCCTGTCCTTTAAAATGAAACAAGCGCGATAAATTTTAATAAGGAAATTGTGCATATAAGAACCGTTTTGTGAGTTTGTGTGGTTTGTTTAAAAACGGGCCAGGGCTGCGAAAGGGTCATTTTGCCTTTGCGAATACTAAGCCACCGTTAAATTGGACCTAAAAAATGGAGGAATTTTATTATCCGGGGTCCAAAGAGGTTTAAAAGAGCCCAAAAAAAATTTAAAGGCAATAAAAAGAAATTCATGCCAATTATGGGCCATTTAGGTTTTTGCACCAATTCTCCAAAGTTTGAGAATTTAGATTACCTCTAAAAGAAAATATATATGAGGGTTTTTGGTTGGATATTTTAAACGGGTTTCCACGTCCTCGACAATCTTGAAAAAGCGCTAAATAGTTTTGGACGTTATTGGTGTGGAAATCATTTGACTTTGATTTGTTAATTTGTATAAGACGATTTCATTTAAATTCAACAAATTTTTACACCTAAGGATACTTTTGATGTTCATTCGTTAGGGGTACACATATGCATCGTGCACATATGATTGATTGAGTTCATTTACCTATCGAATGTGTTCACACCCATCCATTCCATTTCCATGACTTCGTTGTTTTAGTTTAAATCCATGGTGTGATTTTTTGTATCATATTTTTCAAAGTGGTATCTTATTTTTGTATGAAAAATTGAAAATTCCAAAAATCGTTTGTGAGATTTTTGAGATATCCCTTTCATGCACATAGTTTGATCCATATTTACTATACATTTTTATCGTGACACTCCATGTTTTGATTCTTTTTCTTATCTGTCTATTTGGGGACATCATAAAAGGGGGAGAAAGAATTATCATGTTATGGGGGAGTTTTTGCATTATGGGGGAGATTTGATTATTCATGCTTTATTCTTATATAATTTCAAACTCGATGCGTCACGAAGGTTTTTTCTTTATCTCATGTGTGTAGGTACAAAATTGAAGATTGATATGTTGCACACTCTGATGAGAAAAGCTTTGAGATTTGACGAAGATGATTGAAGAACAACTTTGAAGTCTTGCAAATTTATTCATGGGAGGATAGATATGTATAGGAAATTTGGTTTTTGATAATTCGTATTTTTTATGTATGTACCGGCATAGACATAGGGGGAGATTTGTAAGGACATATTTTCATAGGTCCGTTATCAATTTATTATGTCATATACTGCTACATCGTCGAAGATCATTCAAGAGACATGTACATCAAAGACGGATCTGAATTACTCATGTTCTTCATAAAAAAGACTCCGCGAAGTTTACTTTGGTATGGTTATGTTTTAAATACCTTTACTTTTCACTTAGAGCTTTTGGGAGATTTTGACAAAATATTTTCTAAGTGTTGGAGCAGACTTTTTTGTCAAATATTAAGAATGAGTATTTTTTTTAAGTTTTGAAGCAGACCTCGATTTTGGCGCCCAGATCGTTCGCGCGAGATCAGCATCTCGTTCGAACGAGATTGGAAGTCGCGCGATGTCATTTGAATGACACGCGTCCTTCGTTCGAGCGATATATGCTTCTCGTTCGAATGAGCTTGGATTTCGAGGCGGTGTGTTTTTGTATAAATACTCATTAAATGGTAATGTTTTCATTAAGAAGTCCATACATTTTGAAGAACAGAAACACTACCAAAGGAGTATTCTTTAGGCTTCTTCTTTTAGGGGGTTTAATCCTCTTTTGTTTACGATTCACAAAACTCCCATCTTGCTTTAGTGAATTGTGTTTGGTGTTTAAGAACAACTTTGCTTTTATTCAACCTCTGTGGATAAAGGATCACCATATTCGATCGGTGGATACCGATCATAGTCATTCTGCGTGTGGACGAGCCGAAGACGATGAACCGACGCCTGGAGGGTATTTCGCGGTCTCTCGTATCTTTAAAGATTTGCTAAAGGCATGGTGCATTACACACTTGTGGGCGATTATCCGGTTGTATGTATATCAAAGGTCTTGTGAATTCTTCAAAGTGTTATAAAAGGTTTTTACCCGAAAGGGTTTTTTTCATATATCGGTCGTCTTTATTTTTCATGAATGGTTTGAATGATTTATCATATTTAGATGCATGTTTAGGGGTTGAATTAGTTTTATTAAAAAAATAGACTCTAATTAAATAAGTGTGCCAAATTAGATTTTTGCGAATTTAATCAATTATCACGCAGTCACATTTTCTCACAGTCATCATGTTCTCTCTTGAGATTTAAAGATATTATTTGTACGTGAACATATTTGTGATCTTTCCCAATCATACATGTCTTCTTTACATGTTTATGTATAAGAATATCAATCTAATGTAGAAATGATGGATCCATCTTTTGGAGGACTATGACTTCATGCTTCAGTACAATCTAGGTTAGGCCAATGTGGTGGCTAATGCACTAAGAAGAAAGTTTTTAGGTAATAATGAGTTATTAGTGACATAAAATATGACACAAACATATAATCTTTACATAGTAGCATTGTATCGACGTGTTTAAAAATATGGTATTGAATTAATGGGCATAAAAAATATACACATAAATTATGACCCAAGCACTTAAACAATTTCAAGGAGTTCTATTTTATCACAAAACTTTATCTAACTAAGATTTAGCCTCAAGTAAGAGGGTAAAGTTGACCCTATGAATAAACAAGCACAATGCATAGAAGCTTAGAATACCAATCAGTCTACAAATCAGTAGCGCCATGACATGATAACCATAACTAGGATTTCATCGTGAAAAAACATTAATCTTCAACTATAAAACCCTCAAAAGAAAAACATATATAATATTTTCTCATCCAATTCTTTTGAAGCTATCATTTTTAAAAAATCAAACAAACAAACAAGTTGTCCATAGAAAATTTTCTATTTTTAGTGCCTCTAATCTTTTCCTTAGGCTCTTTCTAATGGTGGCTTTTTCGCAATTGAGGCTCGATCCTTTTGTAACCCTTTCTCATGTAACTTCATATTTTCAATAAAATCAAACATGCTATTGGCCAATGATTCTTACGTAGATTAATGGGATAACATCTCACATATCCCAAGCATAACATGTGAAGTTAAAACTCAAAAATACTAGTGCATGTGTGCGCGGAGGCATATACAAAGTTAAATCCATAAAACAAATAAAAGTTCATACAACTCCATGAAAGCATGATTAAGAACAATCTAAGTATTAATAATCATAACCAAATGTCCAAGTTACATGGATAAAATGGAATGAATTAGATTCAAAAACACCAATAAGCCACAAAAAGATGTGAAAACTAAAATAGACAATGACTAATAATCTTTTTGATATTTTTTTAGAAAAAAATTCAAACGAAATATACCAATTTAAAAAAAATTACATAGAAGACAAAGAAAATCTTTTTGTTTTTTTCAATATGAACTAATGAAGAAAAATACAAATACAAAAGACTCAAACAACATATAACTAGAAAACACATATATCAAGAAGTACCAATGCTAGTGTAAGCAAACATGTGAACACAGTCAACCATTAAATATAGGATGTGAAGTATCATGTGTAAGAAAATTAGAATCAACAAGTTTAATACGTAAAGCCTCCAAAATTGATTTCCAAGCCTAAATATGTGTAACGTGATGCTCTCGTGTTTTGCGATCCTTTGTGACTCTAGAGTTAGACTTTCAATTTTTTAAGATCAAAGGAAAATATCCTAAGGTGACCTTTCCTAACGCAATGTTTCTAAGTGTAGACACGACGAGTGGTGTTACCTAAGGGTTGACCTTTACCAACATTCCAAGCAATGGTTTACTCTTTCAAAATCATGTTTTGTCTGTACTAGCAGAAGCATCTTAATCATAAAATCCAATCCCAAACTTTTCATCCTTAATTTGGACGGTGCATAACATCTTATCAAAATTATTCATCCTACATTCCAAGTTAAATTACTATGCTAGACTCAAGTAAATTCCTATACTCCTCAAACTCAAAAAGATATTTCTTCATAACCTCTATTATGACTCAAAGGCTATCTGTCCGACCCTCAACGTATTTTATCTTCTCTCGAAGATTCCTCTCATGTGACTTTATATCCACAATCAAAATACTATCATCATTTCCTACATCATGTTCCTTCAACTTAGATTCCAACTTTAAGTTAGCCCTTTTCACTCGAAATATTTTCTCATACAACTCACGAAAAGAAATTTGGAGTTCACTATCCTCCTCCTATTCTTCATCCTCATTATCTTCTCCAATATCTTGACCATCTCCCACTTGTGATTCAAACTCGATGGCCTCAAAAGTGTCATGTTTAGAAATATTTCCAAGGGAATATTTTTTATTAAGGCTCACATGACTATCCATGAATGCGGTGAGGTTGTTCTCAATGATGAAATCGAGTCAATTTTCCTTAGTTTAGAGGGTCATTTAGCTACCATATGGTCATAACCCTCACAAAATATGACACAAACATATAAGATTTACACAGTAGCATAGTATCGATGTGTCTAAACATGTGGGGTTGACTGAATGGGCATGAAACAGATGGACATAAATTATAATCCAAGCACTCAAACATGTTCAAATATGTAACACCCCGCCCGCCCGGGGAGAGCGAACGGAGCGCTAATGCGATAAAATAAATCCAAATCCACAAGTGACAAGGTATAGAGCATCTAAATCCCACAATAATATAAATCCACTAATCTCAATTCTTCAAATAAATACAACAAATCTCACGAATTAAATACAACATCTAACTCGAAATAAAATACAAATCTCCAAAGATCTATACATGAAAATAATACAAATCTTCTCAAATACTCCACGCTAAAATAATCCCAATAATCCAAACCGCTCAAATCCATGCTAACCTGCCAACTAAAAGAAAATATGGGGAAGTACACAATACGATAGGAAAGATGCTCAACAAATATATTAACGACGAATAAAGCGTAACAACACGAGTACGAATATTCAAATCAAAATGAAAATCTCAAAGCATTTATCAATATAATTTCTCAACAACACTTTAACCGGGTCACCAGGCCCCACGACATCCGTATATGCTTTATCAAGCCATAGCCCGGGAAACAGGAATTCTGGCGGGTGCCCAACATCCGTGCCATATTAAAATCTCATGACAACGTGCTCATCAACAATATAATGATATCACATGAATCAAAATAATTTCAACAATTATTTTCCAGATTTCAATGAATTTATCAATTCAAATATGAGTTCAATTAACAAGAATTCAAAGAGAATGACACTCGCGAGATTTAAGGAGCATATTGTGTAAGACCCCATACCTCAAACCATGACGAGAAACCAATGATCACATCCTCAAGATCAACACAAAAGATCTACAAAAGCTCATCCAAGAACCTCCAACAAAATAGCCCCAAGAAAACCTCTAATCTAAGGTTGGAATTCACAAATCTCAAGGGCCAATGTGTATATAAAAAGAAGAGGAATATAAAATATATTTGCTGCCAAAATTTGTGCCAAAAGTAGGTTAAAAAGGCTTGCCCACGACTTCCTTTTATAATGCAAAGAAATGAAGAGTTGGAATCCAAAAGACTCCTTTAAATAAGGAAAAGAAATGAAGAGTTGGAAGTCAAAACAATTCCAAGAGTTAAAAACATTAAAAAATCATTTTAAAATCCGTTTTAACTCCGATTTCGAAACCATTTGAAATTCTAGCCTTTAAAAATAATAACCAACATATTTGAGCAATAAAAATAATTTTATCAAAAACTTTATTTTCCTCCATTTTTCAAAAATTAATTAAAATAGCCCAAAATTACGCGGGTTGTTACACTTCCCCACTAACAATGGAAATTCGCCCTCGAAATTTGCCGAATGCCTAACTCTCAAAAATCAGGCCAACAAACTCCAAAATAATCTTGTCTCCAAAACTAAATTCCTCACATCTAATCTAGATGCCTAACACGAATATCACCTAAAATTTGCTATCTCCAAAAATTGCTAACCACACAATGAACCCAAAACCCAAGTCCCGAGGGTTTTCGTATACCTAAGCTCTGATACCATTTGTAACACCCCGCCCGCCCGGGGAGAGAGAACAGAGCGCTAATGCGATAAAATAAATCCAAATCCACAAGTGATAAAGTATAGAGCATCTAAATCCCACAATAATATAAATCCACTAATCTCAATTCTTCAAATAAATACAACAAATCTCTCGAATTAAATACAACATCTAACTCGAAATAAAATACAAATCTCCAAAGCTCTATACATCAAAATAATACAAATCTTCTCAAATACTCCACGCTAAAATAATCCCAATAATCCAAACCGCTCAAATCCATGCTAACCTGTCAACTAAAAGAAAATATGGGGAAGTACACAATACGACAGGAAAGATGCTCAACAAATATATTAACGATGAATAAAGCGTAAAAACACGAGTACGAATATTCAAATCAAAATGAAAATCTCAAAGCATTTATCAATATAATTTCTCAACAACACTTTAACCGGGTCACCAAGCCTCACCACATCCGTATATGCTTTATCAAGCCATAGCCCGGGAAACATGAATTTTGGCGGGTGCCCAACATCCGTGCCATATTAAAATCTCATGACAACGTGCTCATTAACAATATAATGATACCACGTGAATCAAAATAATTTCAACAATTATTTTCCAGATTTCAATGAATTTATCAATTCAAATATGAGTTCAATTAACAAGAATTCAAAGAGAATGACACTCGCGAGATTTAAGGAGCATATTGTGTAAAACCCCATACCTCAAACCATGAGGAGAAACCAATGATCACATCCTCAAGATCAACACAAAAGATCTAAAAAAGCTCCTCCAAGAACCTCCAACAAAATAGCCCCAAGAAAACCTCTAATCTAAGGTTGTAACTCACAAATCTCAAGGGCCAATGTGTATATAAAAAGAAGAGGAATATAAAATATATTTGCTGCCAAAATTTGTGCCAAAAGTAGGTTAAAAAGGCTTGCCCACGACTTCCTTTTATAATGCAAAGAAATTAAGAGTTGGAATCCAAAAGACTCCTTTAAATAAGGCAAAGAAATGAAGAGTTGGAAGTCAAAACAACTCCAAGAGTTAAAAACATTTAAAAATCATTTTAAAATCCGTTTTAACTCCGATTTCGAAACCATTTGAAATTCTCGCCTTTAAAAATAATAACCAACATATTTGAGCAATAAAAATAATTTTATCAAAAACTTTATTTTCCTCCATTTTTCAAAAATTAATTAAAATAGTCCAAAATTACGCGAGTTGTTACACTTCCCCACTAACAATGGAATTTCGCCCTCGAAATTCGCCGAATGCCTAACTCAAAAAAATCAGGCCAACAAACTCCAAAATAATCTTGTCTCCAAAAATAAATTCCTCACATCTAATCTAGATGCCTAACACGAATATCACCTAAAATTTGCTATCTCCAAAAATTGCTAACCACGCAATGAACCCAAAACCCAAGCCCCGAGGGTTGCCGTATACCTATGCTCTGATACCATTTGTAACACCCCACCCGCCCGGGGAGAGCGAACGGAGCGCTAATGCGATAAAATAAATCCAAATCCACAAGTGATAAGGTATAGAGCATCTAAATCCCACAATAATATAAATCCACTAATCTCAATTCTTCAAATAAATACAACAAATCTCTCGAATTAAATACAACATCTAACTCGAAATAAAATACAAATCTCCAAAGCTCTATACATCAAAATAATACAAATCTTCTCAAATACTGCATGCTAAAATAATCCCAATAATCCAAACCGCTCAAATCCATGCTAACCTGCAAACTAAAAGAAAATATGGGGAAGTACACAATATGACAGGAAAGATGCTCAACAAATATATTAACGATGAATAAAGCGTAACAACACGAGTACGAATATTCAAATCAAAATGAAAATCTCAAAGCATTTATCAATATAATTTCTCAACAACACTTTAACCGGGTCACCAGGCCTCACCACATCCGTATATGCTTTATCAAGCCATAGCCCGTGAAACAGGAATTTTGGCGGGTGCCCAACATCCGTGCCATATTAAAATCTCATGACAACGTGCTCATCAACAATATAATGATACCACATGAATCAAAATAATTTCAATAATTATTTTCCAGATTTCAATGAATTTATCAATTCAAATATGAGTTCAATTAACAAGAATTCAAAGAGAATGACACTCGCGAGATTTAAGGAGCATATTGTGTCAAACCCCATACCTCAAACCATGACGAGAAACCAATGATCACATCCTCAAGATCAACACAAAATATCTACAAAAGCTCCTCCAAGAACCTCCAACAAAATAGCCCCAAGAAAACCTCTAATCTAAGGTTGGAACTCACAAATCTCAAGGTCTAATGTGTATATAAAAAGAAGAGGAATATAAAATATATTTGCTGCCAAAATTTGTGCCAAAAGTAGGTTAAAAAGGCTTGCCCACGACTTCCTTTTATAATGCAAAGAAATGAAGAGTTGGAATCCAAAAGACTCCTTCAAATAAGGCAAAGAAATGAAGAGTTGGAAGTCAAAACAACTCCAAGAGTTAAAAACATTTAAAAATCATTTTAAAATCCATTTTAACTCCGATTTCGAAACCGTTTGAAATTCTCGCCTTTAAAAATAATAACCAACATATTTGAGCAATAAAAATAATTTTATCAAAAACTTTATTTTCCTTCATTTTTCAAAGAATAATTAAAATAGCCCAAAATTACGCGGGTTGTTACAAAAGAGTTCTATTTTATCGCCAAACTTAATCAAACTAATATTTAGCCGCAAGTGACCGCTTAAAGTGAACCCTATGAACAAACAAGTACAATGCACAAAATCCCAAAGTACAGATGATTCTACAAATCAATTGCACCATGACATGATAACCATAATTATAATTCAGTGTCAAAAACCATTAATCTTCAATTATAAAACCCACAAAAGCTAAACATATATAAAATTTTCTCATTCAATTCTATTGAAGCTATCATTTTTTAAAAATCAAACAAACAAACAAGTTGGCCTTGAAAAATTTTCTATTTTTATTGCCTCTAATCTTTTCATTAGGCTCTGGCTAACGGTGGCTTTTCCGCAGGGGAGATTTTCTTCTTCCCTTTCTCGTTCACCCTCATATTTTCAACAAAATCAAACATGCTCACGACCAACGATTCTTACATGCACAAATCCATAATAGTCACATAATATGTAGATGACAAGATTGATGGGATAACATATCAGATAGCCCAAACATCACATGTGTAGTTAGAACTCAAAAGACCTCGTGTATGTGTGTGTGGAGGAATATACAAAGTTGAATGCATAAAGTACATAAAAGATGAAACAACTCCATGCAAGCATGATTAAGAACAATCTATGTATTAATAATCATAACCCAGTGTCCATGTTACATGGATAACATGTAATGAATTGGATTCAAACACATCAGTATGCCAGAAAAAATGTGTAAAACTGAAATGCACAAGGACTTATAATCTTTTTGAGGTTTTTTTAAAACAAATTCAAAAGAAAAATACCAATTTAAGACAATTACTCCGAAGACAAACAAAATAATTTTGTTTTTTTCAATATGACTCAATAAATGAAAAAACAAATGATAAAAGACTCAAACAACATATAACTAGAAAACACATATATCATGAAGTATAAAAGCTTGTGTATGCAAACATGCAAACACACAGTCAACCACTAAATATATGATGCGAAGTATCATATGTAAGAAAATGAGAATCACTAATTTTAATAGGTAAAGCCTCTGAAACTCATTTCCTATCCCACATAGGTGTAATGTGATGCTCTCGGGTTTAGGTAACGTTTATGACTCTAGACTTGAACTTTCTACCACCGTTTTTAAGATCATAGGAAAAGAGCCTACGATGACCTTTCCTACCACAATGTTTGTAAGCATAGACACGAAAAGTGGTGTTACCTAAGGGTTTACCTTTACCAACATTACTAGCAATGGTTGACTCTTTCAAAATCATGTTTTGTCTATAGTAGCATAAGCATATTAATCATCAAAGACAATCCCACACTTGTTATCTTCAATTTGGATGGTGCCTAATGGATATGGTAGTCCCATCAGGGGAACCCTGCTAAGCGATTCCGATCAGGTGATTCTAGGTAGGGATTTTGGGGATTTAGATAGGGTCAGTCCAGTCAGCATGGCTAACAGGGCCAATACCATCAGCAGCAGGGCCATCATGCCCAACAACATTTTTAACAGGGCCAGTGGTGGGGTGCTAAGGGACAATAGGGTCGTGGTCAGCCATGGATAAAGTGAGGAAAATTCAGGGGAAGATGTTTTGGATGTAGCAAGAATGTCCATAGGCATGAGGATTGCCTAGAGGGGGATAGGGCCCCGCAGTAGTAGGGTGCCTATAATGAGCCGTAGAGGCCACTCTTTCCATACGCCCTTCCTGCACCAGCTCAGATGCCAGCACTACCAGCAACCCTAGTTCAGTAGGGGAAATTGTAGTATGGACGTGTCTATAACATCCACCAGGTCACAATCCGCGCTTGAGGGTACGCTTCCTATCCATGGCACTATAGGTTAAGTTTTATTTGATACTGGGGCGTCGTACTATTTTATAGCTACTCACATTGCACGTGCCTTAGGGTTATTAGACACTACAGAGAGTACAGTGACATGCATAGAATCACTACTGGGGAATGGGTTTTTGATTTTATTTATTTATCGGGGTGTAGGTATAGAGATTGGTAGCTTGATTTTACCTGCAGACATGCTAGTTTTATATATGTATTAGCACGACGCCATTAATTAGCATGGATTGGCTCGCTACGTATAGAGCCATGATAGATTGTTTTGGTAGGAGTATTATCTTTGTCATTCTGGGTCAGGAGATATTTTTAGTGGCAATGCCTCGCCCATAGGGAGGATCTTCCCACCATTTGTATTACATAGAGGAGGATACCTCTAAGGAGATTGTGATTCCCCTGGATTCGATTCCAATTGTTCGTGAGTATTCAGATGTATTCTAGGAGATACCAGGCCTAACCCCCAGTCAAGAGATAGATTTTGTCATTGACTGGATGCTGGGCACTCGACCTATAGCACATGCACCGTATCGTATGTCTCCAGTAAAGATGAGGGAGTTACGGGATCAGATAGAGCAATTGTTAGGCTAGGGCTTCATTCATGGGAGCACCTCACCTTGGGGCACTCTGGTGTTGTTTGTAAAGAAGAGAGATGGTTCAGTGAGGTTATGCATGGATTACCAGGAGCTGTACATGGTCACGATAAGGAATAAATATCTGTTGCCTCAAATTTATGACTTGTTCGACAAGCTGAGATGAGCATCCTTCTTTTCTAAGATAGATTTGAGATCGAGATACCATCTTTTACAGATTAGGGAGAAGGATGTGTCGAAGTCTGATGATGCTAGAAACAACACCACCCTTCAAGGTGTTTGCAAGTTGAAGTTAATGTTAACAATGGCAGTGTAAGAGTAATTGCATACATAGTAGAGGGAGGTGAGGATAAGAGGATGAACACCGATATATAAGTGGTTGAGCAAATTAGGCCTACGTCCACTATGCATGTGAGTGAATAAGGTCACTAAAATAGGGCACTAATGGCCATGGATACAATATCTCAAGCTTTCTCTCTCTACTGTGTAAAATGACAGAGTTTCAGCTAGGGTTGTCATCTTTGATCCATTTATAAGGTAGAGGATGACCTCTATATATAGTGCTTAGGGGTGTAAGGTACCCCCCAAGCATACAATTAGCATGTGCATGAGCATCGAACCAGTATAAGAGTGACACCTGGTTGATCTCAACTTAAGCAATGATGACCTCAATATTCCCTCATATGGAGGGAATAATTCGGTTATAACAGATTTTTCCACGTGTTCCAAGTTATATAAGAATGTGTAGAAGCTCGGCTGTCCTCGATTGGTACCAACCTCGGCATGGAAGAGTACGAGGTTGGTGGAATCGGGAAACTGCTTGATCAGAGGTTAGCAGCGATGATCTTGGCTCAGTGGGAGAGCCGAGGTAAGGCAGGTGGAGTTTTAATGTCGGCCTGGGCTGAGGTAATGGTGGAGTAGAAGGAACGTCGATTGATTCCTAATCGAGGCTGATTACGATGATTGTGTAATCTCTGCTTCCTAGGATTACACCCAGTTGAGGTTGATGTATGGTGTAGGAGCGATGTCGGATTGATGGATTACTATCTGCATGGACCATGAGGACCTAAGTTGTTTCTTGGTTATGAGGCAACTAGTAACGTTGGCCAGGCCGACCTTGCTTAGGAAGACATCGTTGGTCGCCAACCTAGGGTCCTTCTAACCTCGACCATCTCCCAGACTGAGGTTGGTGTCTTTGAGATGTTGAGTACATATAGGGCATATCAATCACCCCGAGCCCTTAGTTACCTATGTGATTAGGTGCCTAAGGGGTATGTTTGTCCGAGGTTAGATTTCTTTAGGTGTTAATACTTTCTTGACATGTGTCAGCTACTGAAGTAGATAGCGTGCCTGACAAGTGTGATGATGTTTTTTGTCTTTTGGGCTCCCAAGGAAATGATGGGCCTTCATATGCGTGCACTCACACTTAAGGGTTTAAACTCCACCTTTCTTCTTTTTCTTCCTCATTCCTCTCCTTCTCCTGATTTGGTCATCTCTGTAACCCTCTCTCTCTATAAGAGCTTGGCTGATTCGTCATTGGGATTTCTGTGTTTCTTCAAATCTCCTTCATTTTACAAGTCTTCAGGTATCGTCTCCACCTTACTATGCCATTTTTAGCCCCTTTTATTCTTGTCTCTTAAATTTCTGGCGAGAGTTACGAATTTTTCGCTGACTGTTTGATTTTTCTAGGAAGTTTCTTGGGTTTTTCGATAACTGTTCTTGTATGTTCTTCGTTGTTGGGGTTTTAAAATCCCAGTTTGATCTTTAGTCAAATTTCCAATCCTATTTATTTAGGATTTAGAGTCACAAATGTAGGGTCTGACTCATATGCTCAAGACCCTTTATCAAATCTTAGGGAGAAGACCTTAGATAAAATTAGGAAAATAGAATGAGCCCAAGAGGAAGATCATAGGGCAGAGGCATTCCGTCTTAGGCCTATATTTCCACCACCTCTGAAAGTGGTATATCCTGAGCCACCTGTCCCTGCAGAGGTCCCAGTGGAACCCATTCATTTGTTTAACCTTAGACCCTTTGTCTGTTGATTCTTTTGAAGAAGCCATGGATTATTCCGTCCGGATGGACCAAGCCCCTGAGCAAGCCGAGGTTTCCAGTCGTTCCTTATCTCATAAAAGTTCCAGCACCTCGCACTCTTCCTCCGACGTTGAAATTATAAGGCCTAGCGTTGTTGTCCCCCCAATCCTTGATGTTATTCCTTTGTTGACTGTCGAAGGAGCTGAGTTTGCTCAGAGGTTCCCTGATGGAGCTCCTTCCTCTGCTCCAGCCGACGTTGACCGGGATGAGGATGATGGTAGTGAAAGAGATGTTGACACCTCCAAGGAGGCCGAGATTGAGAGTACTGTCAGCAAAATCGACCTTCTAGCCTTTAGACATTTGTACTCTATAAGTCCCTTCATAAAACTTAGGAGACCTCTAAGGGCCGAGAGGGCCTTCGACGACCGAGACAGTGAGATCTGCTTATATGAGTAGAAGTTTAAGTTAGGGTTTCATCTTCCCATTCATCCCATAATCAGGGATCTATCCTATATTAACTTGCCTCCCTCCCAGCTATCACCCAATGCCTGAAGGGTGATAATTGGAGCTATAGTCCTATGGAGGGCAGTCAATCATTCAGACCTTCCTGTCCAGGTCTTCACAAGGGGCTACATCCCATCCTCTTCTAGGAACCATCTGAGTTACTACCACTTTTTATCTCCAAATTCCAATAAGAAGATGTTGCAATTTACCCAAACCTCGAACCATAATTGGAAACCACGCTACTTTTTCATGTCAAGGCCATGGGAGTTTGGTCCCTGTGCCCCCTCTTCATCTATAGAGCCGAGAATACCCCTGAGATGGGGAAAGGTGACAATGGATACTATGGACGACGCTGGGCTAAGCCAAAATAACCTTGAGAAGGTCAAAGACCTTCAGGATCAGGGGGATCATGGTCTACTCGTCAAGTACGAACATTTGATAACCCCTACTATCTCTCTGAAACTGGCCTTGGGGGGAGTCCTCTGACCGAGATCCAAAAGTTTCTTTACTATTTCAATAAGTTATACCTCTGAATTTATGATGTCTATGATTTTCTAACTCAGACCTTTCTGTTTGCAGAGCGACCAAAAGGGATTTTCGATGACCTCTAGGAAATGGCAACCCCTAGTCTCACGAAGCTTGTAAAAATAGCAGGTCTAAATGCTCCTCCCCCTCCAACTACTTCAAGGACTGAGGCCTCCAAGAAGAGAAAACCAACTGACCCTGCCCCTGCGGATCAGAGGCAGAAGAAGAAGGGTTCACAAGGAGATAGTGCCATCCCCATTTCTTCTGAGGATGTATTAGTTGCTCGTCTAGAGAAACTGAAGATTGGTGATAGTCTTATCATCCAAAGTTTGAAGGCCCTCGACGCTATCGGCCATGTCATGATCGACTCTGATAAATGCTTCTGCCATTCAATGGATACCCCTATGCTCACCGAGTTTGGTCTCCACCGATCCACCTAAGTAAGACTATTTTCTTTTTCTTTTTCTGAGTAAGTATAACCTCGTCTTTGAATTTTAAAGTCTTGAACTGACATCTCTGCATATGTTCTGTAGGGGCTCCTCTCATTGCACCAATTTGTGGACTGGACCCTGAGGAAACTTCCTCTGATCGAGAAGGGAAAAGAGGCCCAAAAGACCGAGGCTTCCTTCAACGCTGAAGTGGAGCATCTGAAGGCTTCTTTAGATAATTCTGAAGCTAAGGTCAAGAAGCTGGAGAAGGATATAGGCAAGATCTAAAAGGACTATACCTCTGCTCTGAAGACACGGGCTGACTCTCTCCAGCACAAGGTTGAAGTTACTGTGAAAGCTGCTTTGGATGATGTCTCCGAGAAGATATTGGAGGAGTACAAGGTCTCTGATGAATTTGTCAGCTTCGGCTTCGAGTACCTCGAAAGGGGTGTAAATGCCACTGGCAAATGGGCTGCCATGAAGGAGAAGGAATCAGGGAGCCTTGCAGCCTCTAACTTCATTGGTTTGGGTTGTGACGATCCTCAGTTTGCTCAGGCCTTGTAAGAGGTAGAGGAGGAGGGAGGTGCCGCACTTATCGAGATTGCCCCACAAGATGACACCAGGACTGAAGATGTTGGCGCTCAAGATGACGTGGTGGAAGTGACCACCCTCGGCCAGGGAGATGGGGGCATGGAAACTAACCCTGAGGCTGCAGGCACTTGACCATCTTGTGAAGCTTGTTGTAATTTTTAATTTCCAATTCAAACCGTAACCTTTGATGACAAACTCTGTAACCTCGTGTATTGTAATTCTTAACTTTATTCTATGTCAACCTCTGAAGGGGGCTTTATTTCTTTATTTGTTGAATGTTCTTTAAATGATTTTTCTGTTCATGCAATGTGTTTGTGCTAAGGCTTGAAGCCTCCATATATTGTTTTTATAATCCCCAAAAATAAAATATTCACTAAATTAATGATGTTAAGGTCTGAGGTCATCAAGTAAGATGTTACCCGCATAAAATATTCACCAAATTAATGATGTTCAAGGTCTGAGGTCATCAACTAAGATGTTACCCTCCTAAAATATTCACCAAATTAATGATGTCAAGGTTTGAGGTAATCAACTAAGAGGTTACCCTCATAAAATATTCACCAAATTATTGATGTTAAGGTCTGAGGTCATCAACTAAGATGTTACCTTCATAAAATATTCACCAAATTAGTGATGTTAAGGTATGAGGTCATTAACTAAGATGTTACCCTCATAAAATATTCACCAAATTAATGATGTTCAAGGTCTGAGGTCATCAACTAAGATGTTACCCTCATAAAATATTCACCAAATTAATGATGTTAAGGTCTAAGGTCAACAACTAAGATGTCACCCTCACGAAATATTCACCAAATTAATGATGACAAGGTCTGAGGTCATCAACTAAGATGTTACCCTCATAAAATATTCACCAAATTAGTTGATGTCAAGGTCTGAGGTCATCAACTAAGATGTTACCCTCATAAAATATTCATCAAATTAATGATGTTAAGGCCTGAGGTCATCAACTAAGATGTTACCCTCATAAAATATTCACCAAATTAATGATCTTAAGGTTCGAGGTCATCAACTAAGATGTTACCCTCATAAAATATTCACCAAATTAGTTGAGGTCAAGGTCTAAGGTCATCAAATAAGATGTTACCCTCATAAAATATTCACAAAATTAATGATGTTAAGGTATGAGGTCATCAACTAAGATGTTACCCTCATAAAATATTCACGAAATTAATGATGTTAAGGTCTGAGGTAATCAACTAAGATGTTACCCTCATAAAATATTCACCAAATTAATGATGTTCAGGGACTGAGGTCATCAACTAAGATGTTACTCTAAAAAAATATTCACCAAATTGATGATGTTAAGGTCTGAGGTCATCAACTAAGATGTTACCCTCATAAAATATTCACCAAATTAATGATGTTAAGGTCTGAGGTCATCAACTAAGATGTTACTCTCACAAAATATTCACCAAATTGATGATGTTAAGGTCTGAGGTCATCAACTAAGATGTTACCCTCATAAAATATTCACCAAATTAATGATGTTAAGGTCTGAGGTCATCAACTAAGATGTTACCCTCATAAAATATTCACCAAGTTAATGATGTTAAGGTCTAAGGCCATCAACTAAGATGTTGCCCTCATAAGATATTCACCAACTTAATGATGTTATGGTCTGAGGTCATCTAGTAAGATGTTACCCTGATAAAATTTTCACCAAATTAATGATGTTAAGGTCTGAGGTCATCCAGTTTGATGTTACCCTCATACAATTTTCACCAAATTAATGATGTTAAGGTCTGAGGTCATCATTTAATATGTTATCCCCATAAATTCAACCACTGGAGCGTAATGAACCAAGAATATACACAACAACCGATCTTCTCATTAATAATCTCTTCATAAGATGATACATTTACATAAAAAATCTTGCAACATCATATGTAATACTTTTTTAGATGATCAGCATTCAAATGATTAGAAAAAGGTTCCCCTTCAAGGTTTTCTAACCTGTAGGTCCCGGGCACAACCTCCTCAACCACTTTGTAAGGACCATGCCAATTTGGGTGATTCTTGTTTGTCTTCTGTAACTTCTTCTTCAGCACTAGGTCTCCCACAGCTATGGGTCTTGATTTTACCCTTTGATTGTAGAACTTTGTTGTTCTTTGCTGGTAAGCTGCCTGCCTGATTTTCGCATCTTTCCTTCTCTCTTCGATCAAATCGAGGTCAAGTCTTATATCCTCCCCATTCTTCTCATGGTCATAGGTCTGAACCCTATGAGTATGAAGTCCTACTTTTATTGGTATGACAGCCTCTGAGCCATATGCTAACATAAACGGGGTCTCTCCCGTTGGTGTCCTTGCCATTGTTCTGTAGGCCCATAACATAGCATAAACCTCTTTAGTCCATCTTCCCTTAGCTTCTTCTAACCTCTTCTTGATCCCACTAAGGATCGTTCTGTTTGTGACTTCTGTCTGACCATTTGCCTGAGGTCGGCCAAGAGAAGAGAAAAATTGCTTTATCCCAACTCTTTCGCAATATTTTTCCAAGGAAGAATTCTTGAACTGGGTTCCATCAACCGAGATGAGGGTGTTTGGGAGGCCATGTCTACATATGATGCTCTTCCAAATAAATTGGTAGGTCTTCTACTCTATAATCGTGATCATCGGCTCAACCTCTACCCATTTGGAGAAGTAATCAATGGCGACTATCATAAATTGATAGTTATTTGCAGCCCATGGTAGGGGACCCACTAAGTTAATTCCCCATACTGCAAATGTCCAAGGGCAACTGATTGACTTCATAGGCTGATGAGGTTGATGGGGGATAGTGGAGAATCTTTGAAATTTATCGCACCTCTTCACGTAGGCTGCAGCATCCTTGGCCAAGGTCGGCCACCAGTATCCTTGCGTAATAATCCACTTAGCCAAAAGGTCTTCCTCCTATATAACTGGAGCAAGAACCCTTGTGTACCTCTTGTAAGACGCGGGTAACTTATATGGGATGAACACATCTGAGGAGAGGTAATAGGAATCCCTTCTTATATAGGACGTCTCCTACTATTGAGAACTTTGCAGCTCTGTACCTCAGTTTCCTTCTCTCTAGTTTTAATTCTAGCAGCTCTCCCTCTCTGATATATCTGATAAGGGGGTCCATCCATGAGTTCCCTAGGTTCAAATTGACGTAGGTTCTACTAACCTCTTATTCTTTAATGGTCACCTTGGGCAAGATCCCAACTGGGACTGTCCTTCTAATGTATGTCCTTGTTTCCGAAGCTAACCTTGCTAACGATTCTGCGTGGATATTATTTTGCCGAGGTATTCTCTTCATCTTTACCTCTTTGAAACCTTCGAGTATCATTATCAGCCTCTTCAGGTATTTGTCCATCCTTTCATCCTTGGACTCATAAACCCCCAACACTTGATTAATAACTAACCTAGAGTCACTATGAAGCAGGAGTCGTCTTACCCTAAGGGTCTTTGCCAATAAGAGGCCTGCTATCATGGCCTCATATTCTAACTCATTATTTGATGCCTTGAAGTTAAACCTTAGGGTATATTCAACATTAGCACCATCCGAAGCTGAAAGTATTAGCCCTGTATCGCTTCTGCTTTTGTAAGAAGACCTGTCAACAACGATGTTCCAAGTGTCTTTATCTGATGAGAAGCTCCCTTCTGATATGACTCCATGCCTGAAGAGGTACCGATCTTCCTCATTCTCAGCTACTCCATCTCTGGCCCCCTTGGATACAACCTCTTCAGGATCTCGAAAGACATTATTATTTGACCGATCTGCATTCTCTACATCATTCTCAACCTCGATATCTTACCATGTGAACTCAACGACAAAATCTGTAAGTGCCTGCCCTTTGATGGCCACCATGGGATGATAAGTAAGGTCATACTCTCCCAACTTAATGGTCCATGTCATCAATTTACCCGACTTCTTAGTTTTGTGGAGGACATGTCTTAGTGGGGAGTCGGTGAGGATGACCATGGAATGGGCCTGAAAGTAGGGCTTCATCTTCCTAGAAGCATGTATCAAGGCATAGGCTAACTTTTCCATCCGAGGATAATTCTGTTCAGACCACTGAAGGGCCTTACTATTGAAGTATACAGGCCTTTGGACCCCAACGTCTTCCCGTACTATAGTTGCACTTATAGCTGATTCAGAGACTACTAGATAAACATACAACTTCTCTCCCACTATGGACCGAGATAAGAGCAAGGGAGACCAAAGGTAGGATTTGAGATGGTTAAAGGCTTCATCACACTCTTTATCTAACTCGAAGGCCTTTCTAAGCACCTTAAAGAACGAAAGACACTTGTCCGTCGCTCTGGAAATAAATTTGTTGAGTGCAGCTACTCTTCCAGTGAGCCTCTGAACGTCTTTGATACTCCTTGGAGTCTTCATGTCTAGCAAAGCCTTGATTTTCTCAGGGTTCACCTCTATTCCTCTCTGATTGACAATGAATATGAGTAATTTCTCAGCTCCTACCCTGAAGACACATTTTGCGGGATTGAGTTTCATTATGTACAAGTCCATGGTATCGAAGGTCTTTTTGATGTCTGCTACGTGAGTGCAGGCCTTTAAGCTCTTCATTAACATATCATCTACATACACCTCCATAGTCTTACCTATTTTATTTTCAAACATCTTATTCACAAGATGTTGGTACGTTGCTCCTGCATTTTTTAAGCCGAAGGGCATAACCTTGTAGCAATATGTCCCTTTGTCCGTGATGAAGGCTGTATTTTCTGAGTCTTCGACATCCATGAAGATCTGGTTGTAGCCTGAATACGCATCCATGAAGTTCATGATCTCATGCCCCGTAGTGGCATCTACCATCTGGTCGATCCAAGGCAAGGGGTAGCTATTTTTTTGGCAAGACTTGTTCAAGTCGATGAAGTCTACGCACATCCTCTATTTCCCATTGGCTTTGGGCACTATGACTGCATTTGACAACCACTCCGAATATATGACTACCCTTATAAACTCCACCTCTTCCAACTTTTTGACTTCTTCCCGGATAACGTCGTACTTCTCCTTGGAGTAAACTCTTCGTCTTAGTTTAATTGGCATGGAATCCTTAGTTACGTTGAGTTTATGGCAGATAACCTCAGGGTCGATGCTAGGCATATCCGCATGGCTCCAAGCGAAGACGCTATGCCTCTTCTTCAAGAAACTTATCAGCTCTTCCTTGATCTCCGCTTTTAAGGCTTTACATACCTAGATGGTTTTTTCCGATTCGTCCTCATTGAGGATGATGGAATCTACCTCTTCCGCGACCTCTCCTTTCTTCAACTTCATTTCATCTCTAAGGTCAAGTGTATCAATGTTATATGTGGTAGTTTCTCTTTTATGGGCCTCTTTCTCTTTGGCTGAGTTGAAGTAGTATTCCCCTACTATTGTCTGGTCACCTTGAACTTTCCCTACCCCATAGGGGGTCGAGAATTTTAACATCTGATGGACCGTCGACGGCACGGCCTCATACTCCTTAAGGGACACTCTTCCTATAATGAGGTTGTAGGCCGAGAATACATTTTCATCCGTAATAAAAAAATAAATCTTTCGGTTCAACCTCTTAGGCCACTCATCGCCCATTCGCACGTCCATCTCATACATGCCCAACGGGTGGACCTTCTCACTGCTGAAGCCCATTAACGGATGATGATAGGGTACCAGCCTAACTCTGCTAAGGCCAATGATTTTGAAGTAGGGCTAGAACATCACATCTGCTGAACTTCCTCCATCTACTAGGATTCTCTGTACCTCGCACCCATGCACCCTTATTGTGATTACTAAAGGGTCATCATGTGGGGCTAGGATGCCTTCGAAGTCGAGTCGGGAGAACCCAACTATAAGATAGTCCATATCCACCTTCTTTCTCTTCTGCTTGGTTTTGAAAGACGTCAAATTTACCACTTCAAGCTTGTCCACTGACTTGGCTTCTGCCACATAAGCTTTTCGATTAGCCACTTTAGAACCCCCCCTGCGAGTCCTCCGCATATGGTGTTAACACCAAAGGAGATCATACCTACCCTCTTCATCGGGGTGTTGTCATCTTTTGGCGAGAGGTCCGGATCGTCCTCATCATCACCCTCCAAGTCATCGTCTCTTCTTGCTGGGGTATCGTCACGACATCTGTTGTTTCTCTTCTTTCTAGGGCCATCTCTTCCCCTTTTAGGAGCCTTTCCATCAACATACTTCCTCAACTTTCCTTATTTCAACATCTTCTCGATCTTATCTTTCAAGGCGAAGCACTTATCTGTAACATGGCCATGGTCTTGGTGGAACTCGCACCACAAGTTCTTGTTCCTCTAATGTAGAGGAGCCTTTAGCTTCTCTGGCCATCTCAGTGATCGGTCATTCTTGATCTCATTGAGGATTTGTTCGCAGCTCATAATTAGAGGGGTATAGCGTGCGAACTTATTATCGGTTGATCTCTTCTTTCCATCCTTCTTTCTTTGGAACTTCCTGCCGCTACCGCCATTCTTATCCTCGTATTTTGCAGCCATGGCCTGTTCAGCATTCATGACCCTACTCGCAGTTGCCAATAGTTTTGCCATGGACTTGGTAGGGTCTTTTGCAAGTTTCCACAACAACTTCCCTTTCTGTAGACCTCCTATGAGGGTGGTCATGGATATATTCTCTTCATAGTCTTTTACCTAGAGTTTTTCTTTATTGAATCTAGTAACGTAGGTACTTAGGTTCTCGTTCTTGCCTTGCTTGACATACAACAAATGGGTTGTCTTCTTTTGAGGTCTTACCCCAAAATAGAAGTTGTGAATGAATCATTCAGCCAAACCCTTAAAGTTCTCTATTGAGTTCTTCGGAAGAGAGGTAAACCAGATGTGTGAAGCTCCCATTAAAGTTCCAAAGAATGCTCGACATTTCATCTCATCTTGTATTGAGTAGATGTCCGCTGCAGACTGGTACATCTCAATATGATGTACGGGGTTGGTGCTACCGTCATACTTGGGAGACACTGTAGGTTGGTTGAACTTGGCAGGGGTAGGGAAGCTTACAATTTTAGCCACTAATGGAGAGCCTTCTGAGAAACCTCTTTGTAGTGAATCCAATCTTTTGATGAGGTCTCCTATCTTATACTCAAGACTTTGGATGGAGTCATTCCATGGTCTTACAACATCGACCTGGTCGAGGTTATCCCAAGCCACCTCCATGGGGTGGACTGAGGGTTCCCTAGCCACAGCGCAACATCGGTCGTTGACCTCTTCCTTGTCCCTACCTCGTCCAGTGTTAGGTCAGCCTTGATGAGGCCGACGTTGCCCCTCTTCCCTTTGTGAGCCGGCTACACTCCTCAACCTGGATAACTTCTATCGCAAGTCGTTTACTGGGACGATCCTTTCAAAGTATGACCCTCTTCTTATTCGATCAAAAGTTGACCCTCTTTGTTGGGCTTCTTCACCTCTTTTGCCTCCACAACCTCGGCTCTACTGGATAGGACGTACTGTGTTATTTGAAACCTCATATGGATCCCAACAATCTTCTGGGGCATCTTTCACCTCCAAATCATCATACTTATCCTCAGGGCAAGGGTGTCCTTACCTCCACAGATGCAAACATCTAGGCTCAGCAACGTCCCTCCTTCGCTGAGGTGCGGGTTAGTATTTTCGCAGTGCCTGGGGTGGTCCCCCAGCATCAGGATGAGGCTGAACAGCCGCCGGAGTAATCATCTCTGGAGAGACCCCATGTGGTCTCATCATATTTTGACTGAGTTGTGTAAATTCCTCCTTCATTGCTTATTTTATGGCAACCAAAGACTTCAAGGCTGCTGCCACTTTCGCCATTTTGTACTAAGGTGGTGCCTGGATGGACCTAGGCCCTCCAACACCAGTTAGTGGAAGAGGTGGCGATAATTCCAGTGTCATGTGTTAACACAAAGGATCTTGTAGAGTAAATGAGCTCTGTACCTTAATGGACCTCTTTCAATGGTGAAACAGCTCCACATAAAGGGCTAGGCCTGGTTCACCACCAATGTCTCCGGTGAGGCTATGCAAAAAAAATAGGAAGAGACAGCTTCTCGTTCCCACAGACGGTGACAAAATGATGATGCTGGAAATAGCACCACCCTTCAAGGTGTTTTCAAGCTTAAGTTAATGTTAAAAATGGCAGCGTAAGAGTATTTGCATACATAGTAGAAGAAGGCGAGGATAACAGGATGAACATCGATATATAAGTGGTTCAGCCAATTAGTCCTACGTCCACTGTGCAGGTGAGTGAATAAGGTCACTAAAATAGGGAGCTAATGGCCATGGATACAATCTCTCAAGCTTTCTCTCTCTACTGTGTAAAGTGACAAAGTTTTAGCTAGGGTTGTCATCTTTGATCACTTTACAAGGTAGAGGATGACCTCTATATATAGTGCTTGGGGGGTGTAGTGTACCCCCCAAGCATACAATGAGCATGTGCATGAGCATGTGCATGAGCATCGAACCAGTATGAGAGTGACACCTGGCTGATCTCAACCTAAGCAACGATGACCTCAATATTCCCTCACGTGGAGGGAATAATTCGGTTATAACAGATTTTTCCATGTGTTCCAAGTTATACAAGAACGTGTAGAAGCTCGACTGTCCTTGATTGGTACCAACCTCATCCTGGAAGAGTACGAGGCTGGTGAGGTCGGGTAACTGCTTGATATGAGGTTATCAGCGATGATCTTGTCTCAGTGGGAGAGCCGAGGTAAGGCAGGTGGAGTTATAATGTCGGCCTGGGCTGAGGTAATGGTGGAGTAGAAGGAACGTCGGCTGATTCCCAGTTGAGGCTGATATGATGATTATGAAATCTCTGCTTCCTCGGATTACACCCAACCGAGGTTAATGTATGGTGTAGGAACGGTGTCGTCTTGATGTATTACTATCTGCATGGACCATGAGGACCTCAACTGTTGCTTAGCTGTGAGGCAACTAGTAACGTCGGCCATGGATGACCTTCCTTAGGACGACACCATTGGTCGCCAACCTAGGGTCCTTTCTCTCTCTACTGTGAGGAGCATCCTTCTTTTTGAAGATAGATTTGAGATCGAGATACCATCATCTACGGATTAGGGAGAAGGATGTGTCGAAGTCTACTTTCTTAACAAGATATGGGTCCTAGGAGTTCAGATTCATGCCATTTGGGCTGACAAATGCTCCAACTATATTCGTGGACTTGATGAACCGAGTGTTCAGAAAGTTTTTGGATTAATTTTTCATCATCTTCATATATGACATCCTGATTTATTCACAGACTGAAAAGGGGCATACTGAGCACTTAAGACGGGCTCTTCAGACTCTATGAGAGCATCGACTGTATGCTAAGTTTGAGAAATGAGGATTCTGGTTATGGGAGGTACAGTTTTTGGGGCATGTTGTGTTGGAATTGGTGATATTAGTTGACCCGAGCAAAATATCGACAGTGAGGGAGTGGGGATAACCCACGGCACCGACGGAGGTGGGTAGTTTCTTGGGGTTAGCCAGGTACTATAGACGGTTCATCCGAGGCTTTTCGAAGATAGCAGGTTCGTTGACGAATCTGACTCACAAGGGAGAACCGTATATATGGGATGATGCTTGTCAATTGTCTTTTGATGAGCTTAAAGATAAGCTGACTTTGGTTCCAGTTTTGGCTTTGCCCAGGCCGGGAGAGGAGTACCTGGTGTATAATGACGCCTCTTTATAGGTACTTGGGGGAGTACTTAGGCAGGAGGAGCATGCTATGGCTTTTGCCTCCTGCAAGCTTAAGCCTCAAGAAAGGAATTACTCCACCCACAACCTGGAGCTTGCAGCGGTCGCATTTGTATTGCGAATTTGGAGACATTACTTGTTGGGGGAGAATTTTCGCTTTTCACAGACCACAAGTCACTGCAATACTTGTTTACTCACCGGGAGTTGAACATGCGTCATCACAGGTGGCTGGAGTTTGTGAAAAAGTACCACTTCGAGATACAATACCATCTGGGTAAGGTTAATGTAGTTGCTGATGCCTTAAGCCGTAGATCGGTAGGTGATTTAGTGGAAGTATGGAGAGCAAAGTGGAAAGAGTTGAGTCACCAGGACGCAGTAGCCCATTCCTTTATATATGTTATGTCAGTCACTCCCAAGATTGTTACAATGATGATACAGGCACAAGCAGCGGATACGTGGTGCCAGGAGAAAATTGTATAGCTCTTAGATGAGGGTTTTAAGTCCTATTTAGTTAGTTTTAATGGGGGTTTGAGGTTTGATGGGAGATTGAAGGTCTCAAAGGGAGAAGACTTACGCCATGCAGTGATGACACAGTTGCACGGATCCAGATTTGCAGTACATCCCGGAGGGGATAAGATGTGCCAGGATATGAGGCGATAGTACTGGTAGAGTGGGATGAAGAAGGACATTACTGAGTTCGTGTCCAAATGTTCTACTTGTGAGATAGTAAAGGTGGACCACCAGAGACCTCCAGGGTTCCTTCATCCGTTGGAGATACCTTCATGGAAATGGGAGAGTATTGCCTTGGACTTCACTACTGGGTTGCCTACATCACAGTGGGGTCACAATTCCATATGGGTTATAGTGGATCGGTTGACAAAGGTAGATTATTTTCTTCCAGTACGGATAGACTGTACCACGGGCCAATATGCACAGTTATTCATTGCCGAGATCGTTAAGCTATATGGGGTGCCCCTGGATATTATGTCTGATAGAGACAAGATTGTTTTATCGTTCTTCTGGGAGAGCTTTCAGGAGGCCATGAGTACAGAGTTGAGATTGAGTTCAGCTTACCACCCACAGTCAGATGGACAGGTAGAGCGTACCAATCAGATGCTGGAGTATATGCTACGCATGTGTGTCCTTAATTTTGGAGGAGGTTGGTAGACGTATCTTCCACTGGTCGAGTTCGCTATAATAACCCCTATCAGTTCACGATCGATATGGACCCATTTAAGGCGTTATATGTCAGGGCTTGTCGTTCTCCCACTTGTTGGATAGAGGCGGGGGACAATAAATTGCACGGACTAGAGGTGATTCAGGAGACTTCAGATAGGATTGAGCTTATCAGGAGTCGCATTCGGGTTCCATGAGTTTAACGTGGGAAACCAAGTATTATTGTGTGTGTCTCATATGAGAGGAGTAATGAGATTTAAGAAGAAGGGAACGTTGGCACCGAGGTACGTGGGGCCATTTTCCATTATCGAGAGGATTGGGTCGGTGGCATACAGATTGGGGTTATGAGAGCACTTGAACCGCATTCATGATGTATTCCACATCTCGTCGTTGACACGATATCTTCGGGATGATATACCCCACACTCACATCGCGATATAGGAGATTGACTTACAGCCTGACAGTTCTTACGAAGAGAGAATATTGGCTATCCTAGACCATAGCGAGAGGAAATTAAGGTCGAAGGTAGTTCCACTTATATGGGTCTAGTGGGAGCATCATAATGTTGGGGAATCCACTGGGAACGTGAGGCAGATATGCGCGAAAAATATCCATATCCGTTTTTACCAGGTATGCCTTACTTTCTGAATTTTGAGATGAAATTTCGTTATTAGGGGAGAAGTGTGTAATACCCTGTATTTTTATGGCTTTTAAAATTGGGGATTTATTAAATTTAATTGAGTTATTAATTTAATATTAATTCAGAATTTTATTTTAAATATTTACTAGCGTGACAAGAGTTAATAATTATTGGGAATTTGTTGAATATTACTAGATGAGTAAAGTAATATGTATAATCAAATTTATTAAAATTATCATGAGAGAATAACCTGACAATTATGGAAATTAAGTTGGGACGTGCCTGTGTCGTGTCGGGATTAAATTATTATTATAAGAAGTGAATAAATTATAAGTCACATGTATGGTCGTTTCGAGTGCATCAACGTGTTCGAAAGGGTGGAGATAGTCAGGAAAGTGTATTGGTGGTTTAGTTTGAGTCTCGGGGCATTTTTAGGCCCAATTGGCATCCCGAGAGGATATTATAGTCATTTTATATTTTTGGGTAATTAAACCCATGAAGTTTCCTAAGTTATATCAGCTATTAGAGATGATCTTTTAGGGTTAACAACCACATAAACATAGAACGACCATTAGAGAAGAAAGGTACAGAGATTTTTAAGAATTGATCACAAACTGTAGCACTTCTGTCAAGATTAACACCACTGGGGCATAGATCGTAAGATGAGGAACGCAGTCATATCCGTATCACCAACAAATCAGACCTTCGAATCCCAGGCAAGTATCTATCTTGCTACCTTTCTAGTTAATGTTTCACCCATGTTAGAACAAGATTGAAAGATATAAGTTTCATATGAGAATTTGACAATTTGGGGAATTTAAATCACATGCTTTAGAGAAAATAAATATATTCTGTAAATCTCAACATATGTAGAGGATTACCCATGAAATTGTATTGGTATATAAGTGAGAAATCTGGAAAAAGAATTGGAGATTGGAAATTTAATGTAAAAATAGGGTTCTTGAATATTATGATGAATTACCCCCTTTAATTTGATACCTTTGTTGAAATTGTACATGCTTCACATAGGAAATCATCTATATAGGTATATGTAATCGGTAGTAAACTTGTTTGGGAGTTTGGGGATCATTAATGGCGTTTTAGAGAACATTCTTGGATGCAACCCTTAGGTCGAAATTTCAGTTTCTGGGCAAAGAACTTCTTGATCGATCGATTGACCCAAGAGTGTCGATCGATCGATCAACCCCTTTCCTAAATTGATCAACCCCTCCTGGAAAACTTCATGTTTTTACCCTTTTTGTTTAATCCGGATAAAATACGTAGGAACCCTTGGATATTATTTAAAGAGTATAATGGGTCATGATGAGGACCAGTAGGGTCTAAGTAGACTCTGTTGATTGGAATTTTATATGGGATGAAATTTTGAGTTACCGGGGGGGGGGGGGGGGTTCGTTACATAATGGAAATTGTGCGTACGTTCACTAAAGAATTGAGAGACTCGTAAAAGACTTAGACCAGAATGTTAGAGAGGGTGCACCTACTGAAATTATCTTTAGTAAGAGAGAAGACTTCGATAGATGAGAAGTATGTATGAAATGATTACAATTGAGAATTAAAGAGATGAGTCCTTTACAAAAGATAATTGGGTAAAACTGTACTAAGTACGGTTAGTAATAATTATTATGGGTCTTGGACGAACCTAATTGGAAAATGTGAATATTTATATATATGGTCGTGTGACTTTGTGCATATACTAAATATTATATTTATGAATAATCATACCCACGATACTTGCTATCATGGAGGTTGCCGTTCCGGGACAGTCTTATCTCGATGGGACCTTTATGCTGGATATTAACTTGTACCCTAGAACATAGGATTCCTTGGTACAGGATATCTGAGAATGATAGTCAGATGGTTCTAAGAGACGTGAGCGGTATGTGTTGACCTCTTAGTGACTTGGAACTATGCTTCGCCTCCATTCTGTGTGTATTTTGTTAATACAGTTCGAGAGTGGTTCCGAACCAGTATTTCCCTTAGTACGAGAGATACGGGGACTCGATAGGAGAGTATGCCAGCACCATAGATTTTATGTGGGGTGCCGATAGTATATATATTATATGAGTGATTAATATATATACGTATATATGGAAATCTTCTATTGTGCGTATAAGTAGTTAAGTATTGAGTAAATGCTCCTAACTTTATAGTAAGTGTTCGAGAACCTTGTAACGATACTGATATATTCTATGGAATATAAGTAATCATGAAGAGATTGATCGCTAAACTAAATATCATAGCCTTGATAATTCTTGAAATAAAACTTTATGGGGAATAGGTTAGATAGACTTATGAGATTAGAGTACGGTAGGCATGAACACAAGATGAGAAGTGAGAATTCTCAAGAGAGTGTCGCATACTAACATGGTTATTACATTAGCCGGTAAGCATTTTAAATAATTGCTAAACTATTTTAAAACTGTTTTACACTAGGTCTCTGGCCCGTCTTCTGTCATTTTTCTCTCTTTTGTATATATATGTATGTATTGTAGGTGCCCAGCCACATGGGCATCAGGTATAGGTTCTTTGGATTGGACGTGCTGCAGCTTATGTGGGGGTTGCAGGCCCTTGGTTTAGACCGCCTCTTCATTGATTCAGTTCTTGTTTTAGTTCTTCATAGTTAGGGCATGTTTCTCCCGACTTCCTATCCCGTTTAGATTTGTCAGAGATTTGCATTTATTTATATTTCCAGTATTCAGTACTCATTGGGAGTTAACTCTTATCAGCATGATTTCAAATATGGTTCTTTAACTTGGTTTGGTTAATTTAGATGGCTTAATTCTTTTGTGTTAATCACCATCCTTATCAACTATGTGATTCTTAAACTAATGATTATTTAAAAAGGTTTTCATATTGGAATTTAATACAATGGAAATAAGACTTTAAATTGTTTTGACACTTAGATTAATTGTTTAGGGTGTCTAAATTTGAAATATTTTTTTTGCAATAGTTATGCTAAGAATGAACCAACCATTCACCTTGATTTTTAATTTAATAAAGGACTGATCACCTGGTATTTAATTAGACAGGGTGTCACACTTGGTAGGTGGGGGAATATGTTCTCTCATTATCGGGGATTTGTTTTAGGAATAAGACTTGATAGTAATCAAAATTGATGGTTTCATGTTTATCTTGGGTATGTATTGGCTCTGTTTCTTCAATCCTAATATCAAATGTCATCGTCATAGTGCATCGGTTATACTCCCTGAAGGATCATGTTACTATTTTAAACATGTCATCAAATATCAATGATCAGATGAACTATTTTGGATGGTTATCTAGCCTTGTACCACATAGGCACTTGACCATATAGTCTTGGGTTACCTGGTTATGTTGGAATTTCCTTATATGTTTCCAGTTGAGCTTCATTGTCTACATCCTTGTAGGGATATCGCCTTTCCCATCGAGGTGAATCAGGTTACTTTGCCTATCTCCACTTCTCTACATCCTATAACCCCAACAAAACTCTAACAACACAAGATTTAATTGCAGGACTTATTGGGCAATGGTTTATTCACCCTAGTGTGTTGTGATGAGGAACACAAATTTGGTTTCCCACGAAAAAGGATAATTCATCAAGGATTTGCATTCACTACCAATTGTTGAACGTGGACTCTATTAAGATCAAGTTTCCATGCCACGGATTAAAAATATATTTAATTAACTATAGGGCTTGGGAAGGTTCCCAAAATTTGACCTTTAGTCTAGTTAACATCATCTTTGAGTCATAGAAGAATATATTCAGACGATATCCTTCCATACTCAGTACATACATTTAATTCTTTATCATTCCTTTCGTGTTGACAAATGCCCCTTTACCCATTATGACTTTAATGAATCGAATCTATCGACCATTACTGGATCAGTTTATGGTTGTGTTTATTAATGATATTTTTATCTACTTAAATTCAAATTTGGATAACGAGTATCATTTGTGCATGGCATTTTAAGTATACCAAAAGAATTTATTTTATGTGAAATTCATTTCATGTTAGTTTTGTATGGATGATATATGGTTTGGTGGACATGTATTTTCGGGACATGGAAATTTTGTCGATCTTGTAAAGGTTGAATCCATTTTGAGTTAGTAACTATTGAAGAGCATCATAGAGGTGATAATCTTATTAGGAATAACCAGGTACTACCGACGATTTGTCCAAGACTTCTCGTGGGTAGCCTTGCCTCTCACATGACTGACTGGGAAAGAGGTCCTCTTTAAATGGGATTAGGAGTGTGAGACATCCTTTCGAAACTTAAAGACCCGATTGACTAGCGCGTCAATTATTATCCTCGAAGAATGAGAAAAGGGACATTTTTGGTACTGTGATATCTCAGGATCAGGACGCGGTACAATGTTACTACAATGGGGACATGGAGTTGCATATACATCTTTTGTACTAAAGACTTAGAGGAGGAATTATTCTATTTTGACCTACATATCGTAGTTCTCATGTTCGCTCTTAATATTTAGAGATATTATCTATACGGGGACATATTTGTGGTCTTCTTTGATCATACGAGTCTTCTTTACATGTTTATGTGGAAGAATATTAATCTAACATAGAGATGATGGATCGAGCTTTTGGAAGATTGTGACTTTGCACTTCAGTACAATCTAGGTAATGCCAATGTGGGGGATAATGCACTGATCAGAAAGTTTTTAGTAATAATGAGTTATTAACACCACAAGATGGTTAGAGACCTACAGGTTTTGACCTAAAGGTGAAGATAGGTTGGGATTATGTTTACATTTAAAACATGGTGCTAAGGCCCGTTATACATTAGAAGAAATTGGAAGCGCATTTGTATGATGACTACATCATGCAGTTTTTGAATCGCCTTCAAAGTAGTGAATCGTTTGATGATCTCTCCTTGGACAAGGATATCGAGGTGAGGAACAAGGGTAGGTTATTAGTCCCCGTGATTTCGGAGCTTCGAGAGGAAATCATGACTAAGGCACATCACTCCAGGTTTAACATTTTTCCCAATAGCACCAAGATGTAAAGAGACTTGTATCGTGACTATTGGTGGCTAAAACTGAAAAGGGATATAGTTGAATTTATGAATAAGTTCATCACATACAAGTGGATCAAATAAGATCATTATTGGATGATAGGTATGTAACAACCGTTATCGATGGCATAGTAAAAGTGGGAGCCTATTACCATGGATTTTGTCACAGCCCTGCCACAGATACAAGGGTGCAACGATTCATTTTAGGTTATCATCAATCATCTTAAGAAGTTTTCACATTTCTTTCATATCAAAGTCACTAACAATGTGGCTCATCTTGCCAAGTTATATATTCTAGAGATCATTAGGTTGCATGGTGTACCACTGTCCATTGTGTCAAAAAATGATCCAAGATTTATGTCAAAATTATAGAACCGGGTACAACAAGATTTTAGTATAAATATCAATCTCAGAACTGAAAATACCCAAACTAATATACCATATGAGAAAACCATTTAGTTTCTTAAAAATATTTGATGGTCTTATGCATTGGACTTGCAGGATTATTGGGCAGAGCATCTGCCTTTAGTAGAGTTCGCCTACATTATTAGCTACCAGGAAATTATTGGGATGGTCCCTTTCAAGTGTTTATATGGGAGACCTCGTGATTGATTATTTTGTTAGGTGGAAGTCGATTAGAATCACATTAAGGGCCTGACTTTATTTAGGATACAACATAAAAGATCAATGTCATTTAACAGTGGATTGAAAATACACAAAGTTGCGAAAAAGTTATGCGGATAAAGGGAAGAAAAATTTTCGAGTTCGATGTCATTGACCATGCATTCCTCAAGATTAAGCCTAGGCCAGGGGTGAGTCATTTAGGAAAGAAGGGGAAATTTCCACCATGATACATGAGGGAATGTAAGATCTTGGAGAGAGTTGGTCCGGTATCCTATCGTTTGGCATTACCACCACAGTCGTTTCATGCTCATAGGGTATTTCACATTTCTCTACTCGGGAAGTACATCTCTGATCTCTCGCACATGATTAGCTGGGATTGTCTTGATCCCTAGGAATATGTTTCCAACGGGGCCATACCATTAGCAGGTATAAACAATAGGTACTTCGTACGAAGATGGTTACCCTCTACAAATTTATTTGGGATAGTAACCCTGTTAAATTGGTAACTTGGGAGTTAGAGTCAGCAATGTGAAAGAACTATCCCGAGTTATTTTATGGAGTTTAGTTTTAGTGTAATTTCGAGGATGAAATATATTAAGGGGTGGAATAGCATATGTCTTGTTTTGATATTTTTCACATATAAATTTATGAGATATGTATTTTCATGGACTTGCCTATGTATTGTGAGTATCATACGTGTCTTGCATGGAGCTTGCGTAATGTTTCATGGGCTTGGATGAAAACGGTAATGATATTTACATAATGTTTTGCAATGTGTATGATTTTATAAATATTAATTCGTATATATTAATTAATGGATTAGTTTTATAAAGTTTCACAAATAAAAGTATGTGTTTCGGATAAAGTATAATATTCCGATGAAAATGTCAGTTTTATGTTTAGGGCACAATCTTTATTTTGATAAAATTATATTTTTGGTTGAAAAATAATTGAGTAAATAGAATTTCAATCAGGAGGCATATGTTAGGAGGCTATGAAGTAAGATATTTTAGGTTAATAGGGTAAATTTGTATAATGAAGGATAATAAAGAGGGTAGTTTTCTTATATTAGTAAATCTCATGAAGTGTGTTAGAATAGGAAGTCATGTCTTACAGATGTGCATGAAACAAAGCAAGTTGGTTGGGGAACCATACTAGTGTAGGAAAAACCATAATTCTGTTGGGGATCAATATACGGGGAATAAAAATTTTAGCCATGGATCTTTGATTAATGAAACATTAGAAATCACAAAAAACCAATAACTATGATTGAAGAACAAACTTAAGGTTTAAAACACAATACCTTTGTTGATATAGTTACAATCCGATGGGGAGAAAGGTATTTGTTGATGATAAAGGGATGCCTCCTTTTGGATCTTCAAAATTTCTTAACCTTCTAAATTTTTTATATCTTTTAGTATGTGGCCCTTTCATAATCTAGGTACATGTGTGTGTACCTTTTGAGATGAAAACTCCTCCCTTTGAGTGAGATATGGCGGTTTCTATTTAATCCCCTTCACAAAAAAAGTCAATAATTATTTCTCTCACCGCTCTCAAATGCTAATATTTATTATTAATAGTTTAAATCCATTTCCACACCTTTATATACAAGTAAAAAGGGTGATCCTGATCCGAACTAGGTTTTTTGAGATTTTGGTCCTAACTACTTCGACATATGGACTACACTTATGACCCAAGACAAATAAATAAACTAGCATCGAATAAATACTCTGAAATGCCCAATTATAACAACATAATTTATTTCATTTCTCTATTTAATCATGATTAAATATACTATATAGTTATGAGTACAATCCAATTTAATTATCTCAGAACCCACTTGGATATAATGGGGTCTTATTTGCAAAGTGGATTATGGTATATAATATGATTCCCCACGTTAATCTTTCGATACCCGCTTGGTCAAATCATTTTTTTGTTAATTGAATTTAACCATTATCTAATCAATTTTCTTGATTCTACGATTTAACTTATTTTGTTACTTCTATTGGGTTATAAATAATCCACTGATCAATTTTACTAGTCGGTTTTTTTTTTTGTAAGTCTATTAAGGGAGTATCACAATCCTAGGTTTCCTTGGATGTGAACTCTGAATTAAGATCTCGTACCTACTTACATAACTTTCTCCCAATATATGGGGATCATTTGATTCAATCTAATATTAAATTACACCCGTAGGAACTAATGTGACAACTACATAAGTTTTTTAATCCTCATAGTTCAAGGGACTAAGAATATACGCCCCCTTTGCAAATGATGTGAGATTTCCTGAGTCTAATCTAAACAACCCTTAGACTCCAATCTCACTTGTGGTCCCATTCACTACATCCTTGGGATTTAGCGATCACAATCCTCTCTTAAACTATCGCATAAGTTCCTTAACCATCATAGGGGTTCGCTATAGATTGAGATAAACTACTAGGATTTCATCGCAATTGTTTCGATTGGATGTCAAGTCCTTATCAAAAGTGTTAGACTCGAAATTCCAATCTCCTTGTGATCAACACGAAGTCGTGTCATTATAATTCCTACTAAGATCTATTAACCGATATAAATATGAAATACTATATTTAAATAAATATAAATCATTCTCACAAACATGATTCGTATTTCAAAATGAACAAAATAATCCTTTGTTAATAAATAATAAAATATTTTACACATGGTTTTAAGAATAAAACCCCAATAATTTTCCACTTAATCTTAAATTTATATGGACGTGCACTTCACTCCTTCCTTCTACGTGAATGTCAAAATTCCTAGCTAGTAAACCCTTTGTAAGAGGATCTGCTAGGTTGTCCTCAAATGGAATCTTGCTCATAATGACATCAACCTTTTTACGATCTCCTGAATCATGTGATACTTGCTATTACTATGCGTCTCCTTATTATGAGTCCTTGGTCCTTTCAAATTATCTACCGCAATGCTATTGTCATTACAAAATATAATATCCAACTCCACCAAATGAACCATAACAAAATCACTTAGGAAGTTTTGTAGCCAAAAATATCCCTTTGAAGCCTCTAAAGGGACACCGTAATCGACTTCCTTGGTGGAAAGAATAATGAAATACCATTTAACACTCCTCCAACTAATGGCTCCACCTTCTAGGGTAAACACATATCCTGAGGACTATTTCCTATTTAACTGAAAATATGAGTCAGTGTATCAAGTGATTACTAGACTATCTGTAGAGTAAACTATCATATAATCCTTAGTCATCTCCACGTACTCGAGAATATGTTTCACAGTAGTCCATCACGCCTCACCTAGATTATGCTCGAATCTTCTGACTATGACAACATCATAATAGATATCCGAGCTAGTACATACGATAACTTATATTAGGATTTTCACCCCCAAAGCATAAGGTATATTTCTCATCTTGTTTACCTGATCGTGTGTCCTAGGAAATTTATCCTTAGATTGAGAAACTCCATGTCTGAATAGGAACACCCCATCATTGGAATCAAATATGTTAACAATTGTGAGGACTGGGTTGATATAAGTGGTTTGGTACAAGCCCAACATCCTATTTTCCTGATCACATAGAATCTTGATCCTTAGGATGTGATTGTCCTCCCCTAAGTCCTTCATATCAAACTTACTATACAACCACACTTTTATACTAGTAAACATGCCCACATCATTCCCAATTAGAATAACATCATCTACGTATAGTAATAGAAATACCCCCCATGTGTTCTTCTTATGCACACAAGTTTCATCCAAACATTAATGAAAAGTAATAGATTTGATGGTTTGATCAAATCGTATATTTTAAGACCTTGATGCTTGATTAAGTCCATAAATGGATCTTTTAAGGTTTCACACCTTCATTTGTTGGACATTTATTGTGAATCCCATGAGTTTCATCATATCAATGCAGTCATAAAGATTGTCATTCAATAACACAGTCTTGGCATCCATTTTCCAAATCTTAAAATCGAGATGTGAAGCAATGGATAACAAAATATAGACTGACTTAGTCATGGCTACTGATGAAAAGGCCTTCTTTTAATCGATACCCACTTTCTGACTAAAACCTTATGCAACCATTTGTGCCTTGAATGTTTCCATCTACCCATATTTTCCTATTATAAATCAATTTGTATCTAACTGGTTTTATCCCATCTCAGAAGTTTAGAAGTTACCTCACTTTATTCAAATCCATCTCGGTATCTATATCATATATCCAAATCTTGAAATCCTTGTCTTTGAGTGCCTCATCATAGGTGTTGGCATCTGGTTCATTTTCCTCGGTACTTCACCAAAGTGCTCTCCAAGATATAATAACATATCAAAGTACGCCTGACCTTCCCACTATGACATGTATCCACTTTTGATTTAATGCAAGTGACATAGATCATCGATAATACTCCCATGCCGTTAGGCGATGTATCATTAAGATCAACATGTATTTCTTCCTGTTCAGTTGTCCTAAAGCATTTTCTTTCTTTGGTCCTTTTACCTCTTGGAAGATAGTATTTCTCATGGTCTTGTTACCAATTATATGATAATAAGTACTCTCTGGTCCTTAAGATCAAATAATAGACCACGCTTGGTTCCTTTTCGATAACCCAAAAAGAGACATACATATGTCCTCGATTCTAACTTCCTTATATCCTTCCACAGCATATGTATCGAATAACCCATATCCGAATATGTTCCAGACTAGTCATGATCCTATCATATAATTTTGATGGATTAATTGAGACCCATTTAAAAGGAACTAGGTTCAATAAATATGCAACCATCTCGAGTGCAAAACCTCAAAAGTAATCCGACAGATCCCAATAATTAATCATGGATCTAACCATTTCTAAAGAGTCATATTCCTCCTCTCCATTACACTTTTGATGTGGAGTGTTCCGGGCAGACAACTGGGTAGTAGTACCCAAACTAGACAAATGTTACCTAAAATCTCCTAAAGAGGTATTCTCCTCCATGATCAGATCGTAAAGTATGGATTCGTTTACCACAACTATGATACCATTTAGACTTATATACTTTGAACTTATCAAAGGCTTAATAATTGTGAGGTATAAGGTAAACATATCCATACCTCGAGTAACCATCGATGAAAGTGATGAAATACTCATAACAACCTTTTGCCTGGATAGTCATGGGCGCAAATACCAAATCCAACACATCTTTGGCTCTTTTCCCCTTGGTCATAAACGGCCTCTTAGCCATTTCTCCCTTTAAGAAGGATTCACAGAGTAGAAGGTCCTCCATTTCTAATGAACTCAATTGCCTATTTGAAATCAGTATTTTTATCCCTTTTATATTAATATGACCCACCCTTAAAAGCCAAATTCATGTATGGTTAAACTTAAAAGGTTTTTTCTCTTTAGGTTATTTTCATTTAAGTTATTAATTCAGTATTATGTAGTAGTGGTGAAGCAGTTCTTATAATATGAAGATAAATTTCCAATAATTGATGGTAGATAAGTGGTTTTCCATTTTCGATAAAAACTCCTTTATTAAAATAAACCAGATATTCATCACTAGCTTAGAAATCGAAATAAAAATTTCTTCTAATACTATGTATAGAAGAACAATCTACCAATACTAACTTATTAATACCCCTAAAAATTAAAACTAAATCTCCTACTACTACTATTGAATTGTGATGGTCTCTCATGAACATAAAATTCTCTCCATGATTGAGCTCCCTCTTTATTTGGAACACCTGTAAAGAATTGCAATCATGATTACTGATTACCGAGTCTATGAACCAAGTACCAATAAATTGAACCAAAAAACATGTCTCAATGATGTATGATAAACAACTATTTCCATTATTTTTTATTGAGAAGATATGGCATTGTTCTTCCAGTGTCCTTCTTCTTTTCTGATGTGATAGCCACCTAACGTCTTCCTACCTCCACCCTCAGCCTTAATGTATTTCTTAATAACTTTAGGTTTTCCCTAAGACTTTCATTTCTTGTTCCTCTTACCTTCTAAAATAGAAGTATATGGGCCTTTCTAAGAAACCTGAATCACACCTTTATGCCTATTGATATTATCATTATCCTGGAGTTCCTCAAATAGTTGCGCCAGTCAGTAATCAATTTTTTTCTTAGAGTAATTTAGGCAAAATTATTTAAGGAACTCCTATAGTGATTGAAGAATGAAATCAACTTGATTTTTTCATAAATTTCAAATCCAAGCACCTCCAGTTCTCCTAAAAAGGACACCATCTTTATAATGTTCTCGTGTATGGGGGTACCCTTAGGCATCTTGGTGTGGACCAACCTTTCCATAACATCTAACCTTGCACCACGTATATGATCCTCAAACATATCGCCGAGGTTCAGAATCATGTCCTAAGTCATGGCTATTTGTTGATACCGGTGTTGTAGTATATTAGTCATAGAGGTAAAAAAGCTACAGTAATCCACCTGATAAGCCTTTTTCACTTCTGGTAGGCTTGGACATCCCTTTCATGGGTAAAAAAAATTGGTAAGTCAAAAAAAATTTCCAACCATATATTTAGACTCATAAACATATAAGGAATATTACCAAACGAAGAAAAATTGAATATATATATATATATATATATATATATATATATATATATATATATATATATATATATATATATATATATATATATATATTGTGTGGAAGTCCCGATTCTTGAGTTCCTTGTATTGGACAACTCGGGAAGACAAACGACTATTGTAAATATGATTTTTTTAGCTAAAAATGAAAGGAACGAGATTCTTAAGTGAAAGCTAAAAAAAATTTGGGGGGTTGGTACCAAAAGTGACGCAAATCAGCATTTGGTGGTGTTTTGGGGCATTTTTTTAAATAGAGAATTAAGGTAAAGGTCATCTTCCTTCCTGTATTTGGATTTTTAGGACAATGCTTTTCAAGTTTATAAATCTAGTCCCTGTGATACAATTGCCTTTATTTTTCTGGTCCGCGCCAGCGGCACCATTTTTCATGGTGTTTTTAGTACAGGGAATAAATTTGTAAAATTATATGGAGTGTCCTATTTTTATACACTTTAAGCATTACGAGGACCTTTTTCCAAATCCCCCTTTTTAAATGGCGTTTGGGGGTCACATGTTTGGTGTATGTGTAGTCTATTTAGATACTCAGTATGCAGACCTTGGTTAATCAAATTACACAAATTTGGGGATTCAAAACCTTGGGTTTGTGGGTCAAGGGTGAAAATCTTCTATAATTGCGTAATACGAGAAATGGGAGGGAAATACTTGGGGCCAAAAATCTCAAACATTTTCAGATTATATCTCCACCTTCAAGCTCTTGCAAGAGTTTCTCTTCCTTCCAAATTCGTGGTCGTTCTTTGTCATAACTTTTCCACCATCAAAACACCACCTTGGAGGTCCCCAAACTCCATTAAATGCCTCTAAAAGTTAGAACATATCATAGGAGGTTTTGGTAGAAGTTCATGGAGCTAAAAGGAAGACTTGTTGGGAGTTTTTAACTGGGGTCTCTCATGGAATAAGAAATAGTAGTTCATGTAACTTGAAGATTTATTTTGGGATCTTGAAGAGTGGGCTATTGTGACTCCCTTTAGGGACACCTTTGGAGGTGTGGGAGTCACCCACCTTCTCTGCCATTATTTGAGGACGTTTTGAGGCGGGAAATACTTATCCCTTTTTAAGTTAAGTTAATGTTGATATTAGTCTGAGTAATTTTGCATATTCTTGATATTAGGTGTGTGAAAATAGACATTCATGATTAAAGATTGAATACTACATGATTTCAATATATAGTTTAGAAGAAAATGGATTTTTTGTCCTTGAAATGGGTCTTCCAGTAAACTTATGTTTAGCTTGATTTTTCTACATATTTAGAGATCAAAATATGTTGATTTAGATTTTAAATGTACTAATAGACTTACTAGTATCATTATAAATTATTTTTAAGAAAATAACCACTTAAATTGATGATTGAATGGATTTTAAAAATGGATAATTTTCAGCCCACTATTAATAAACATTTTATGAAATAAAATATTTTAAACTCGTGTTTTAAGGTGAATAAATACTTTATTTGATGTGAAGAACAATTGGTATGTATGTTGTCTTTTATGAGATTACTATAGTGATTTTAATATTGATGAATCATTATGAAATGAGGAAAATGGATTTTCATTTACAAAGTGTACAATTTAGCTTGTTAAACTATGTTTTGGAGTTGAAAGTGTAAAAATGTAAAAGTGTAGTCTTCTTGCAAACTTTGGGTGAAATGTAAATATTGAAAGTGTAAAAGACTAAGTATGAATAAAATGATTAAGTATGGGTCTTTATGCAAAAAGTAATAATTAAAGTGTGTAACACTAAGTTTGAAATGTAAAGTGTCAAATGTGTAAATGTTGACTAAAATGGATTTTTTTAGTGTTAAAACTCATAAAAAAGTGTGTAGACTTTAATATGTGAAAATCATGATTTTATCTATTAAAGGGAGTTATGTGAAAAAGAATGTGATTTTCGATAAAGTGAGAAGTTGAAAAAGTGTCATTGCGACGAAAATGCGTATGTGTTAAGTTTGAAGATTAAAAAGGGTGTTTTCTTTGTAAATAACACTTGAATAAGGATTGAAGTTATGTATTCTAATGTAAATTGGGTAAATTGGTAATTTACTTAAAATGTAACATTTTCATGAAACAAAAATGTTAAAAAGTGTTTTGACACATATGCAAAAAGAATTAAATAAGTTCTTAAATAGAAATGATTTTCGGTGTAAAGTTAACATGTGTGAGAAAAGGACTATAATGGAATATAATGATTTTTCCTAAATGAATAATGAAAAATGGAGGGTTAAGTCCAAGGCTTTGGATTCGGCCAGAAAAAGGCAAATTAATATAGACAGTATGAAAAATGTCGAACTCATTGGAAAGATAATGATATTGAATGATGTCGGGTACATAATTAAACAGGGCTATATTGTCCCTAGGGTGAAAAACCAAAGATCAATTGTAGTTTACTTAGCGCTTTGTGTCAGGCGGTGAAATTCCATTAAACCGTGGGTGTACGTGTGTTGTGACGTATGGGTGTGTCCGCAGAATCCCTAAAGAAAATGCTAAGAAATGAGTTGAATATTCACGAAAGATGTGTAAATTCATGGTATTGATTCATTGATTTATTCATGCAAGAATAACGCGTTAAATGTTTAATGTTCATGTGGTAACAAGGGATGGTTAAATAAAACGACTTAATGATGGTTAAGCTACCTAATGAGGTTTGAATCCTAATAAATACAAGTGTGTGTTATATGAGACTTTCGAAAGAAAATGAGTATTTTTCTAAATACGGTGTGTGTGTGTGTATATGTGTGTGTGCGCGTGTGTGTGTTGAATGGAAGTTCTATAATATGGTTAACTAACTGTGGCGAGAGTTAGTAAACATTGAGTTAATTAATTCTTAAAAGTAAATGTAAGATTTTGTTTCCTAACAAATTTCATTTGTTTCACGGTGTGAGTTAATAGGAAGGAATATGCTCGTTTTATGCATAATTATATAAAGTGACTATTTGTAAAAATAAGGAAGTATATTGGAGTGAATAATGTTTTTGAATTAGACTGTTTAATACATCTGGATATGCATTTTTAAAGGTATAATATAGATATATACATACTTTCACATGCATGTAGTGTAGCGTGCGAGTATTCTTTGTTGGCGTTCGTTTCTATACAGCATTATATAATTAACATCGATCATTCAGCACACTCCCTCTCTTTATTATGGCATGTTGTATGCAGTTTCGTATTTTGAGCATGTTATTCAGGTAAGTATTTACTTGAACTTACATTACTAGCCATGATTACTTGGCCTTGGGGAACTTCGCTTCGGTCGTATCATGTGGTGATTGTAAATTAAGCTCGCGTGCTAATAAGTGTAACATTAAGTAATAATAAAACTAGATTAGAAACATTAATTAGGGTGTTTAATTGCACTTAACAACTAACGCGCGAATCAGATTGGGTTAGTCCTTTAATAACCTTTAAGCCCGGGTAGGGACGTTGCACCTTAGTATCAGAGCTTTATGTTTAATGTTCATTTCGGGTTTGACGTCATGAGGTCGGTAGAGGATCTTATCGACGTCGATGTTTGTTTGGACCAATCATGCAAGATTGGTGACAATTTTAATTCGTGTCCTAGACTATGAAGTTACGGACATTAGCACGATGTGCAACTCTTTATGAGATGGTAAACGAATAAGTTAGTGGCCACCTATCTTTTATGATGTTTCAAATGTTGATGTATTAGTAAGTTAGGTTGTCAGTGTAGACAAGTAATATATCGTGTGACAATTTTGATGATGAGAGTAGTCTTCGTGGTAATAACAACATCGAGTAGTGTTCGTTGCGACCAAGATGTAAAGGATGTATATTTCATCTAGGGAGATTAGGTGAATGAGTGATGTTTATAAATATCGATTATGTGTTAAGAACATATTTGGTCCCTTAGTTGAGGACTTGGTGTTAGTGTATCTTCATTATAATATGGGTTTAGATAATTATGATGATTTGAGGTAACCTTGGAGCGAACCTAGAAAAGTATCGGTGATTTGGTGTCAAGAACTACCGTTGTGATGTTCTGGGATATGACCTCTTATAACGTGATTAGGGTGAGCCTTCTCTTATGAAATACCTGACGATGTGGTGTTGAGGAATAGGATCCCTTGTAGCGTCCATGGTGTGGTCCTTGGTGTTTATAGGCAATGTCCAACATCTTGTATCCTATCTAGATATATAGTTATGTTAACTTATAGATTAATCACATAGTATGATGTTTACATATTGAGACAACTTAGTTGTAATGGTTGAACGGTCATTGAGAATTCGTGTTAGCAACATGAGTATGCATGTGAATTCATATTGAAGATTCCTTAGGGGTGTATACTAAGGTTTATTTCGATGTTATATTGAGCTTTATGTGATGAGAGTAAATCATTGATGATTGTAGTATGGTTAGGTTGTATTAATCTATAGTAGTGTTTTGAGTTTATGCCATGGATTTTGTTTATAAGTCGATGTGGTAATATGACATTTGAGGTTAATATCAAAATTAGATTGATACGTGCTAGGATTTACACTTTAAAAATTTAGAACACAGTGATTTTCATTCTAATTTTTTGACATAGAACTTAGGGTGGAGTGTTATATTTAATTGTAGCACCTACATGGGATACTTGTGTGACTGGTATGAGTCTAGTAAGTAGAATTATTAGGTATTAGGCATTTATAGTTCTTGAAAATTGATATGTCATTGTAACTAGTCCGATAGTTATGATTTGGGATCACATAGGACGTTGCTAAGGATTGTAACGATGGTGCGTAGGGTAAAATTATATGAGTGCTGTGTTTCACTAGATAAGAAAGATCTCGGGGTTTAAAAGTTAGCAATAACATAGAGATTGTGGAGACTCGGGTATTTAGGTCAGTGACTCACATTAAGAAATGAGACATATAACTTTGCTTCGATATGAAGGGTAAAAAGTATTCCCAGTCTTAAGGAGGGAAGCCTAGAGTTTTGGCCTCCCAAATGAATCGGTTCCTAAGTCCTTATCTTTGAAAATAGGTAGTCGTGATTAGTGATTCAGTCCAGGCCGCATGCCATAGCTAAGACTTTAGTGCATATATAGGTTGAAGAAATTTTAGACTTCAAGTGTATGTTATGGTTCTTACTTCGCATGCCATGGTTTGTTGTCTAAATTCAATTATTTCATTCTTGTGTGGCAATCATCTGATCCATTACATCTTATTGTGTCTGCTTTGATCCCAGTGATATGAAGTTATTGTGTCAGTTATGGGTCTATATTCAGGTGTAGCGTTGCATAAGCTCAGCAGTGACATGCCGGGTTGAGATTGATGTGTCACGGTACATGAGTACGCTTTGATTCAAAATAACCTTTGTTTTACATCGATAGGTGTGTACGCATGGTTTCATGGTTTGTTTCATGTAGTTTGCATGTGTACTTGATAGATTTAGGTTAAAACACTCGTTAGTTAATCGATATAGCTGGTTACAATGTATATCGTGGATTTGGGTTCACAAATCTAAGATATGACTATTAGAACTTGATGGGAAATTAAATGCTAGTGTTGCACTCCATATGGAATTTGTGGATTGATAACGTAGTCTCTCATGTGTATTTGGGTTTTCGTACCTCAAATGACTCTTGTTTAATGCGTAGTTTCATAGGAGGTATTGGTCGGATGAACCATTAGGATTATAATGGCTATCTTGAAATCATTAATGTGAATTGTTGAGGATGTATCTTCCTAGGCTAAGCAAGATCCAAATCGTTTGACGAAATGTAGGCTTGTAAATCCTGATGTTAAGAGTAATTCATGATAAATAGGTCTTTCGAGTGTTAGCATGGTATTTGCTCACTATCTGTCACTTTGAGATATTATTTAGATGGACATGTTAGCCATGGTTGGGAGTTATGAATAATACCTTAGGATCCACCATGGTTGTATCAAATTAATTGTATGAAATCTTTGGCTTAGACTATAGTGTTAAAGACATCTAGGATTATAATTAAATTATTGTATGAATGGCTTATGAGCTTGATGATCATAAATTTCGAGGACAAAATTTCCTAAAAAAGGAAGAATGTAATACCCTGCCCTAGAAATTATGTATATAACATTATTTGAGGTGTTTTAATGTAAGGTGATATATTACGTAAATGATTTAAACGAGAAAAATCCCATGATGAAGGTGTTGCATGAATGTGTATTTAATCTCTAATAGTAATATCTAGGATGTCTGTTAAGTTTGAGGGAAAAATATCAGGGAACGGATGTGACACATACAAGGTTAATACGACGCTACATTTAAATGGTACAAAAAGCAAAGTATTTCAATATGGATTAAACGAGAAAGATTTATGTTGCATGGTTCGCATGAGTTTTTTTAGGTTCATATAATAACTTTATGTACTTTGGTTAAGTTTCACCCGATTTGGACAAGCAACGAGCGCTACGTAAGACAGAGTACAAATTGTCTGACGGTGTGCGACATTGTAAAAGTCCACTTTTGTGCGAATTGTTTAAGACAATTTTGTAACAACCCGAGACTTTAGAGGCGATAATTTATTTATTTTGGGAGAAATAAAAATTATTTTATTTGGAGAATTATTAAATTGGCATTTGAGGTCAAAATTTGAAGTTGCTAGAAAGTGTTTCGAATGGAAATTCTGAGGGTGTAGTTGTTTCCGAAAGGGTCGAGAAAGTCAAAATGACTGTACTTGGGGTCTATTTAGGTTTTAAAATAATTTAAGTTCGTTTGATTCGAATTAAAGTTACCGAGTCATTTAAAGGGAGTATTATCATTTAAAGTGTGTACAATTGGGATATAAGGCTTAAAAAGCCTACGGGATATTTATTCTCCATAGAGAGAAAGAGAGAAATAGAAAGAAAGAAAGAGAGAAGAAGAAAGAAGAAGAGAAGAAGGAGAAAAGAGAGAGAAAGAGGATTTTCTGGCCATAACGCGATCTCGAGGACGGATCAGACCCTACGAACCCGTGGCAAGTGATTAAACTTGCTAAATAATTGTTGTGTACCATTTATTGCATTATTTGTGGATTAAATCTTTGGGTTTTAGGTTTAGTTTGATAAAACCTAACTTTTGGGTATAATCTTAGATTTGTTTAGTAGAAATGGATTTGAGGTTATAAATTAGTTTATATGCGTTCTTGGATGAATATTGATGATATATAGGTGATTGGGTTGAAGAGAACTCAAGAGAAAATGATTAAAATGAATTTTGGGATTTTTGGCTTACTAAAAAGTAGCCGTTGTCGTGAGTTCTGCAGAGCCGAATCGATTCGTCCCCTTACCGAATTGATTCGGAAATATGCAGTTGCCCAGGTCTGAGTGATCGAATCGATTCGGACCCCAGCCGAATCGATTCGGCCTGAGACAGAATCCCAGGTCTGATGACCCGAATCGATTCGCCTTGAACGTCTGTCACCTGAAAACATTTTCTTCGCCACCCAAGAAACCTCAAAACCATTAATTTGAAAAGAAACCCTAGTAGTGTGATGTTAAAATCTTGTGGTGTTTGCGCGAATTCTCTGATACCACTTGTAAGAGTGAATGTCCTGATACGAATTTGAGAGTGCACAATGAAAATTTTATGGATAGCTTATTTAATTAAATGCCCTAACAAAACTCCAATTTTAGCAAATTTTAATTCCTGATTAATTATGTTTGCATAAGCTTAATGATCCAATCATAAAAATTAAACTAAGCATGCCATCACACACATTAAATAAGGGAAAATCCCTTTTCAGGGAAAAACCTATATTTAGCTCTTTTGAACATTTTACAAGAAAGTGGACTTACAAATAACTTAGACAACAAAGTATGACATGTAGTCTTAATAAAATTTCTAAATAAAATGTCTCAATCTAGAGTTATCCACAAGCAGCGGTTTACACTCAATATCCACCGATCATACTTTCCTTCCTTCAACAACAGTTTACACTCAAGTTTTGTCGTGGAGAATCCTCTCCACAAAGTGTATGCACGATAAAAAAATTATAGGATTTGAAAAGGATTCACAAAATATATGGGGCTGTAAAGTTTGTGAATCAAAACTATTTTGTAAACACAAAACATGAAATTTTTTGGTTATGATATTCTATTCGCATTTTTTTCAAAGTCCGATTAAAAAAGGTTTCTAGATAGGTATTTATAGACCTGACACAAAATTCAAAAAGGCAGCTAATTCAGAAGAAAAAAAAATAAAGGTCGTTCGAACGAGAATATTAGGTCGTTCAAACGACAATGGCATGTCATTCAATGCATACATCTAAGGAGCTTTTAACAAGAATTCTCTGTGAAACAGCGCAACCTCGTTAGATGTTCGTTGAAAATAAATATCTAATTACCTTTAAACTAAAAGGAAATTTCGTTCAAATGATATTCAAACTCGTTTGAACGAGGCTAATTTTTTTTTTTAAAACATAAAAATCCACCCTCGATTTTTCCAAAAACACATAGCAAATATAATTATGAAGTCCTAAAACATTAATACCTTCAAGGGATGTATAGGATTCTTGAACTTGGATATGTTGGAGTTCAGTTCAATGTGTCAGTGCGTGACGGTTTGTAACAAAATAATCCAAATATGCCAAAGTGTAAATAAATACAAATAAAAAGCCTAAGCTATAATATTTGTTCTCACAAATATCCCCATTTAGCTATTCAGGTACAAAAGTAACCGAAACCCAATTTACAATAATTACCCCTATATGACAAAAAATTCTAACACCCTCTCAAACCTTAAAAATGGAATGGTAGAGTGAAACTTTGTCTTCAATCTCATCTTGTTCTTTCCTTGGGTAATGTTCTCCTCATCTGGTGTAATAAGTTCTTACTCTTAGATACCTACACACATGAAGAAAAGAAAATACCCCTGATGCATAGAGACTGAAATATAAAAATAAAAAACAAAAATCATAATGGTTTCTCCCCCATAAATCAAACTCATCATCAAATCTCCCCCTTCATTTGCTCTCCCTCATTTTTCAAAATAAACAAAGGAGTAGAATCTAAACATGAAGTATAAAGCATCACATATAAGAAGTAATATACAACCACAAAGATATAAAAATAATGCACCTGTAATGATAATCTCAAAGTTTTCACCAACTATTTTTGAAAATTTTCAATTTTTTTCTCAAGTATAAGATTTTACAAATACAATACACCATGAACTAACACAAAAATACCCGAATCATGAAAGCAAAATGTAGTGGTGTGAACTTATTCCACAGGTTAATCAACATAGACAATCATAACACATGGGCAATAAGGATTAAGATACCGCTAACGAAATATCTCAAAGTCTACCTTAGGTGTAAAAGTTGTGAAGTCATGTGAAATTGAATTAACCTAATTGACAAATCAAGAACGTAAGTGATTTTCACACTAATGACACCCAAAACTATGTAATGTTTTTTTTTAGATTTATATAGTTTATGAAAACCCATTGATCATCAACTTAACTCCCAAAAAATCTCACATGACTAATAATACTCTCAATTATTTTTTGAAGAAATTAATGCGCATATGTAGCCCTTTCCATTGCTTAAGATTTAACAAATTTTTGGAAAAAATGATTTAAATTTGGGAAATAGTTCTTACATGCACAACCTTTTATCTCGTTTTTATGTTTGGTTTGCTTTAAAGAAAACAGAGATGAAAACACTATGATTGATAAGCGGTGGTAAGTGAAATATTTAAATAAGCTCGTGAATGTGTGAATTAAAAGAGACAAGGAGTCAAACATGTAGCGAGTAATCATCAAATCACAACTTAATGCTCCAAACATTATTAATCACACATATGTAATTATATCATGTCTTAAAATACTATAAATATTCATGTGGTTATGGAATGAATTGGTGATCCGAACATCATAAATTTTCATCCATGTAAGGAGTAAAAAAATTCAAAACTCTTTTTATCTTTTTCAAAAAATTTATTAAAAATAAAATCTTTTTGACATTTTCTCCTTTTCCATAAAAACTGAAAATCGTTTTTCTATTTTTCCAAAAATATTTCAGAAAAATAAAACTTTTTTTGGATTTTTATAAAAATATCAAAAGTGAAAAAGATAAACACAATGATAGTACACTCTAGAAATAGGTATATAAGATTTGAGCATGAAAATTACCCTATTCTAGAAACAAGTTGCAACCTTAATCAATAGGCCCTGAGGATTTCTCTAAAGGAGATGTCATCCTATGAAATTCCTCCATATAATTTTGTAATGTCTTGATTAAATACTCTATTTTCTCTTGAAAACACTCAAAATCTCTACAGACATGTACAGGAGCACGTGCAGTAACATGAGTGGGAGTGTGTTCGGGAACTCGTGTAGGAGAATATGGGGGAACATACTTATGATACACTCTTTTTAACTTAAAACAAAACTTTTTGAGGTGACCTCTTTGTTTTCAATGGGAACAATCATACACGGGTTTAGGTCCACCATTCTCAAAATGTCTAGGAATGGCTCTCCTACATGGGTAACGTCACCTAGGTGGGTTATGTTGAGGGCCATATGGATCCAACACAAACTTGGGTACCGGCATAGGAAGTGATTGCACCATCATAACCTATTCCTTGACTCTCAATATTACCTAACGTAGGACCGAGGAGCATCTTTCCAACCTTATTAGATGTGTCATCTAAAGTGACTTTGACCTCCTGAGCACCTTTAAGATCAATCTCGAGTTGGGATACAAGGGTTTGAAGTTTTTCATGAGTCTTTAATAATGAATTAAGATCTCCTATAAGACTAGTCCCGGTGTTGGTCAACTCGATATTTTCCCTACCTAAAATGAACAAGTGCTCACATAAATAAATCTTTACCTTATTGAGTTGATTCATTGATGCCTCACACTCGCTCAAAACTTTCACCTCCTTCTCCAAATCTAACACCTTAAAAGACAAATCTTTATTAAGACCTTTTGTTTTTAAAGTCTCGGTGTAAAGATCACTAAATGCCTTTTGAAGAACTTATTCTCCCTCACTCAAATTCTCTTCCTTACTCTCACTATTCCCAGAATGAATCAAAATATCATTGAGGCTTTCACGTTTAAATATGTCCCCATCATCATGGGACACCTAATAGTTCTAACCATACTAGGGATGAATGCAATGCACGATTCATATGGTTATTCTCCCCTTGAATCAACCGACTCCACGTCACTATCGCTAAGATTGACCTTATTAGCAAATTTCTTACCCTTTCCCTTTATGCATAGTGGGACGCTCATGTGCCTTGTGACCTTTACCCTCACATTCATAACACCTTATTTCTTCCTCTTTCTCTCCCCTGCTCATTCCCTCATTCTCATTTTTAGTTATCTCAAAAAAAAATTCCTTCAAAGAATTTTCTTTCGAAAATTTGAGAAACTTTCAGAATTTTTTTGTAAATAGGGAAAAGTCATCAAAATCAAAATCAACTTTAGATTCAAACTCACACGATTTCTCTTTCTTATTTTTCTTACTTTGAGTCTTTAAAGCAATCTTTAATTCCGTAGGTTTTATAGTTTTAGGGAACATATCAATCTCATATGTTTAAAGATCTCCTATAAGTTCTTCTAAACTAAGAGTGTCTAGGATCCCTAATGAATTAAGTACAATGACCTTAGGAATAAAGCGATCATGGAGCGAACTTAAATTTTTCTTAACAACTCTCGCCTCAGTAACTTTCTCACCCAAATAAAATTAGAATTAACTATGTCCAATAAACGCCTATAAAATTCATCAAAGGACTCAGACTCTAGCATGGTAATGGTATCAAATTCAGTGATATTTTTTTTTATCTTGGATGCATTTATAGCATTGGTTCCCTCATGAGTGAATTGGAGGGTATCCCAAGCTTATTTAGACGTGGTGCATGTTAAAATGCATCATTACTTGTTAGGCGTGATGACTCCCAAAATGGGTCTCAAATCGCGAGAGTTAAAATCACTCCATTTAAAGTAGTCCTCTTTTCATTGAGAGACGGGTTTAGGGCCAACGACATATTCTACAGTCACTATGGGTGGTGCCCACCGTCTTTTACAAACAAACCAAACACGTTCATTGATGGCTTTTAAAGCAGACCTCATCCTAGCTTTCCAATATGCATAGTTGGAACCATAAAAAATGGGCATTGGATTATAAAAATTATCCATTAAAATCTTTCTTTTTAAAGTTGATTTTTTTTTTGAAAAAATGATATCAAAATTTGTTTTGCTGTAAAAGATCACACGGTATTTTTAGGTAACCGACTCTGATGTTAGTTTTTAACGCGGATGCTTTGATACCACTTGTAAGAGTGGATGCTCTGATACCAATTTAAGAGTGCACTGTGCAAACTAAATGGATAAACTTATTTAATTAAATGTGATAACAGAACTCCAATTTTAGAAAATTTTAATTCCTGATTAAATTATGTTTTCATAAGCTAATGATCCAATCATAGAGAACCTATAAATTTATTGGTATGGTTATAAAAAATCAAGCTTATCATTTTTTACAAGCTTATTATTTTTTCAAAATATCAAATATTAAAACAGGTCTTTCATAGAGAACATAACAATTTATTGGTATGGTTATGAAAAAATCAAATAAGGTGATTACTTACAAGATCACAGGTGGAACATACCCGAACCATATTTATTTTAATCAATATTGCGCACACTACCTCAAAGTTTGGATAAAGAGGTTTAAAACATTACATAAAATACAATCAAAGTATTGCAATGTAGTTAGTAGAGCTTTCAGAACTTGAAGAAAGAAAATTGTATCCCTTGTGGACATAATTGAAGTCGATAAGGATGGGCTCAGACTCTACCGTGAGAAAATATATGCATAAGAAAGTAAACAAATACTATCGGCTTACGAGACAAGGCCTTCTCCCCAACATGTTTAGTGTGAGAAATTTAACTGTTATTAAACATCCACGGACATGGCTAGTAAAAACAGTGAGTGAATTATGGAGTATGAAACTTATAACATGGTTGAATTATTAAAACTCTCAGAATATGTTGAAACGTTACAACTTATATTATATTTTTATATTATTTACATAATTTTGTATTAACATGTAGACTAATGCATATTTATTTATAAACATGGAAAATGGGATCCGGGAGTCAAATTCCATCATCCGTCCCGACTGGTACAAGTTGTGATGAATAATCTGCCACTGATTCTCGTTTATAGGTCATTTTTAACCCATGGGGTTTGATTATAGGTGGCAAGAATTATTTTCATGCTTGATACATGGCCTTATTGAAATAATGTGTCAGAATAAAATACGATAGTTAGGATGTAGTTGACCAAGTGAAAAAAGATGACTTATGGGATACTCTTAAGCTAATGTTCAGAATTTTGGTTGATCGAAAGATGGATCACATGAAAGAGTTGGATATTTATTTAAACTCATTTTGAAGTAACCTTTTTTTTTACTTATTTAAAGGGATTAGACAACTATTGTATAAAGTTCTTGAAGGATTGAGTGCCATAAAAGGAGATAATCCCCCCCATGAGTGGAATGAATTCTTCATGCGCCAATTCTCTAAGCCCAAGTTGAAACATAGGCTCCAAGGCCAGATGAATAGGGCTAAAAATACCGATATCCATTTTCTTTGTTGAATGTCATATGCTAAGAAAATCGAGGAGATGGTGCCTACTCTTTCTTATATATATATATATATATATATATATATATATATAAAGGAGGAGGGATTTTTTGGTCTCCCCAAACTAACGGTTGAGATTAAATTTGATGAGTTTGGTGTTTGTTAACTGATGACTGAGATTAAATCCTAAGATTTTCATCTAATGATCTTACATTTGTATCTAATGAGTGGATAAGATTGAACATTTCTCCTTCAAAATCGTTTGTCCAGACTTTATGAGATAACTTGAACTTCTTTTACTACAGTGGATCCATTAAATGTGACTTGAACTTCTTTCATTTTGGGCACTGCTAGGGTGGATGGAGCAGGTACATAGGTTGCTACTATGTACAGGCTAACTCATTTCGTCTACTTAATATACATCTGTTGGAGAGAAGTTATCCGTCATAACTTTCTCAGCTATTGGAGTAGGTATTTCATCTTCTGTTTAAAAATTTAGTGTTTTGAGTCCTTAAATATTTATGCATATATGTTTTCAACAGATGTATGTTAATGCATATCACATTTCGTTTTTTGTTCATGTGTGTCAGGTTATAATAAATGAAACTATTCTTCAATGCTAATGTAAACTTCTCTATGCGTAAACTACTCTATGCGCATTTCTTCATGTTTATAGTTTAAACATGTTTATAGTTTGTTCGTGCGTGTGAGTTCATGCATCTCAATTTGGTTCAGTTTTGTTTATAGCTTCAAAACCTACAAAATGTTCACAATGTATGTTTTGGAACTAAAATCTTCACATATCTTTGTAATTCCAGTTCTAAGTCTTTAACTCTGTGAACATGCGTGGGTTTTAACTTTGTGAACATGTAAGGTTTTTAAACTTAGTGGGTTCATGCGTGTATTTTTTTCACTCAAGTGAGGATTGTGCTTGTGCGTGTAGTTTATATGCGTGTATTTTTTTTACTCAAGTGAAGGCATGTGCATGTATTTCTCATGCAGGTTTTTATATGAGTGTATTTTTTTGTGTTTACTCACGAGCGCTTTTTATATGCGTGTATTTTTATCTTTGTATTCATGAAAGTTTCTTTTATATGTGTTTACTCTTGGGTGTATTTTTTTTTAACTCGACTGAGGACTGTGTGCGAGTATTTTATAAGCTTGTATTTGTGCTTTCAAACAAATATTCTAAAACTGTTATTTTTTGTGTTTTTTACCAGGTTGAAGTCCAAAGATTTAAGTTGGCTTAAATATTTGGCTGAACTTTAAATATTTGACGAGTGGAATTTTGCTTAAGACACATATATATGTTGTATTAACAGGAATCTAAAAATTTCTATTGACTGAAATATTTGGTTGAACTTCAAACATTTGAGGAGCTCGAGGTCACTTGAAACACCCTTTCAATCAATTGACTGAGTTTGTTTGTATTGAAGCTAACTAATATTGTTTGTTCATGTAAAATACGAATTAGCCAATATGGTTGCGTTTATATACTTAGGTCTTGAACAACACCTTTTGTTCCCAAAAACTGAACCCACTTAAATTAAGCTCACTTAAAAAAGTGTTTTAAGTGAGTTTTGTGCTTACAAATTCAGTTTGTAAAAATGTTTTGGTGAGTTTTGTGTTTACATTAGAAATGAGATGTTATGGGTGGAAAACATTAGAAATGGCATGATGTAAAAGAAAAGCGATTTTTATGATGATGCTAAGAATTTTATATGATAATGTTAATCGTATCAAAATGCTAATATGAGATTTGACAAGCTCAAGAAGATTTCTTTTTTAGTTGGTTTGTTTATCTGTTAATACCTTGAATATGATAATTACATTTAACTAAATAAGTTCTTAAATTATACTAAAAAATACAATATCATAATATATATTTTGTCCTCATGAAGTCAATGTTATATGCTGAACAACTATACTGATAAATACAATATTAATGTTTCATTTATTAAAAGACTTCGTAGTATTTATCACCGTGACATCGGCACAGGTATTTAACATTTTTTATATAAGAAAATTAAAACGATGAGATTTTTTTTTTTAAATTAGAATAGTTTTAAACTCTATAGTTCAAAACCTATAAGTGTACATTAAAAAAAAATAACGTACAATTTATGTTTTATAAGATTGTTTTTTAAATTTTAAAATCCATATTAAAACAAATTCGTAAGTCGTTTAAAATAATTATATAAAAAATGTACAATATGTTAAAATACTAGGGTGTACCCGTGCCGATGGCACGGTGAAAGCATTGATTGTGTTAAATATCAAATAAATATTAATTTTATAAAGTCGCTTTTGCTACGAAGGTATATTAAAATGTTTAAAGTGTTCCGACATTTTTAATGTCAAATTACAAAAACAACTTATAGTTATTAAATTTTAATACATTTATAAATTTCAATAGTTTAGTTATGCAAAATAGGTAAACCAGCTAACAAATGTCTAATAAAATGAAAAAGTATAATGAATGTCTATTAATATGTAAATATAATTTTTTTTAAATTAAAAAAATTAACCAATGATATCCATACATTAATGACATGGTTAATGTATCTATTTCCACACAAAAATGGCTAGATTACGGCAATCTCTTTCCACTCCATACATAATCCATATCCCAATTTATACGCTTAAACCATGGTGTACACACACTGTTTATAGTTATACACACATCTTCACTCACCCAACTTTATTGTTTTTCCCATTACTCTCATATCATTTCTCTTTTTATACCAACACACATACATACAAATTATATTCTCTGACTAAAATTTTCAAAATTTTAGTTAAATCGATATGAGAGTAAAGAAAATATAAATAAAAAAAAATAAAATTAAAGAAAAAATAAATATAAATTAAAAACATAAATTAAAAAAAAAAAGATAAAAATATAAATTAAAATTGGAAAAAAATATTTAATAAAAAAAAATTAAATTTACCCGTATTTAAAAAAATACATGTATTTATAATAGTATAATAGTATATAATGGTATATATAACACAAAAAAAAAAATAACTTTTAGCATGACATTCATGTATGGGCATGAAAGAGAAAAATGTCATGCATACCAAAGTGGAGATATTTTGGCAAAAACCATGCTCCTTTATTTTATTTTATGTATGTATGTATATATATATATATATATATATATGGTGTACCCATACCGATGGCACGGTGATAAATTTGCCACCAAATATTTGTGATTTTCGCACACTCGTACCCATGCCGATGACAATGATAAATTTTCTCTGAGTATGTGGTTATATATATATACTAGGGTGTACCCGTGCCGATGGCACGGGAATAAATTTCTTCCCATGATATTTTGTACTCGTGCCAATGACATGGCGATAAATTTATTCCCGTAATAAATTTGTTCTAGTGATATTTCGTATTTAAACGTATCATCAATAGTACAAAAATAAATATTATTGGTTATCCCATGGTACACTTACTCATCATGCCTAAGTATAACTCGTGTCGATGGTACAATTAGCATATTAATCCAATGCTTGAACCATGGTTATGATTTTAATACGGTGCATTTGTGTCTTAAGAACATCCAGTTTAGATTTGCAGTTAGTATGAAAAAAATAATTTCGCCATAGAAATAGTATATTTTTAATCTTAAAAGCACTTAAAAATACACGGTAACAAAATAAAGTTTCCAAGAAGAAAGAACTAATGAAAGAAACATATATGAAATCCCTAAATATAACAGTGTTGATGGCACAATCGAGAATTTAAAAATTGTTTACAAAATGATAAATTATGATTTTATTCACTTTTCAAGTACCGATTCTAATAGCACTATCTAATAGACAGAGTAATTTTACATCTCCAAATGCTATTTTTATTTTACATGGATCCATTTTAGATGCCACAATAATAATAGTTCTTATTTTTTATTTTACATGTACCCGTGCCGATGGCACTGTGATAAATATTTGTAATTATTGCACATTCATACCCATGTCGATGTCATAGTAATAAATTTGCAGATGTCATAGTGATAAATTTGCTCCCAAGTGTTTATGATAGTCGAACACTCACACTCCCATGTATACGTCACTTTCAGAAAAAAAATTAAAAATACTAACTAAATTTCATCCAAGTATAATTATATGTAAAACCCAAAAAAAAATATGTAAACCCAAAATAAATAGAGAATGAGAGTAATGCAAACACCACTTAGGTATATGCATAGATCAAAATCTAATTAAAAAAAGATTATGCACTTTTAGGACTTAAAATAATATTAATTATGGATATAGGACAACAAACATTTCATTTTCATTTTTAGTCCTTTTTTTCAAATTATCCACTGACGTGATATGCTGTGATTGGTTGACATTTTATGGATATGGGATCCCGCCAGCGACTTTATTTAAAAATAGTGACTAAAATTATAAATAAAATATTTGTTGTCATATTTTTAGAATACATATTAAAATAAATCCTAAATTTACAAAGTCAGTAAAAAAAATATTACCACTTGAGTTAACTGAACAATAAAAATTACAATATATAAAAAAAATTACAAAACAGTAAAATTTATATCGAGAGAGAGAAAAACGCCATAAGCTACACGCATAAAAAAACTCGTCAATAATTTCACTACCTGAACCGTAAAAAACCCCATCAAAAAGATACATGAACCAAAATCCATTCTCTGGTATCATAAAAATTGGCCTTACAACTATTTTATTCGGCGTTAAAAAATCCGGCGAAACAAACTCTCCTCTCCGACGTAACTGTCGCTCAGAGTTACAATTTTTTTATTGGAAGTAAAATGGGTTCCTCCTTTTCTTTTAAGACCATCTAACGGGAGCTGATAATAGTGAATCACCTTGGAACCAAAAGGATGAATCTCAAATGGGTGCAAACTGAATCACCACAGCTGGTAAATATGAATTCAACCCACGATCGGGTGATCTCGTTCCGATACAATATGGTGATAATCACGCATGACGGATACCGTTTCACCCTTACATCTGCAGATCTGCTGCATCATCCCTTATCCTCAAATTAAAGTATCATAGTTCCATCTGCAGATCGTCACATTGAAAATGTTTAAAATCCAAGTAAATAAACACTAAAACAGTCTTGAACTAAAAAATCTAAACTCAAGAATAATAAACTCCAAAAAATAAATTGGAGAGAAATAAAATAGTCCTTCAACCGATAACAGAGTAAGAGAGACTTATCCGATGTTATTTGAAATGTTGAAGGTACTCTATCACCGAAGATGATTTTTCTGTTAGATTGAACTTCAATAAGATGACTTTTCTGTTGGATGGAACTTCGAATCCGGAGACACAGTGGCGGATGCGAACCCAGATAGAGAGGCGGAGGCGGAGCGTGCGTAAGAGAGAGACAGGCGTAGGTTGCTGGGTTTGGATTGGCGAGGTCAAGGTGTGGGGCAACGGGTTTGGATTCATGGTTGGGTCGGAATGGAGCTCGAGTTGTGGATATGAGGGATTGAGCAGGTAATTAGTTTGGGGTTTTGTTGATGGAGGTGAGAGAAGAGAGGTTTTGGTGTGGGGGCTTCGTCGGAGGCATGGGGGTTATAAGGTGGCAGGTGGTCTGTCCAGAGGTTTGACCGGAGGTGGCAGGTGGTAGATGGTCTACCCGGATTTTGGTTTGTGTGGGTTCACATCGGGTGGAGATCACCGACGGTTTCGGATTTTGGATATTGGTCTTGCCGAGTTTTCAATGGAGGTTGGGAAAATCGGGGTAGGAAGATGGAGGTCGCCGATTTGGGTTTAGGCTGGATATAGTGTTAGGTAAAATGTGAATAAAACTTGGTAGTGATAAAGTAGTGGGAGAGAGAAAAAGACGTAGTGGGTAGTGATAATATCTGTGTACCATATCTTAGGTTAGGTACCCCATCCACTCTACTCTGGTGGCTGTGAGTCCCAATAAAAAAGTTCTTGTCCAAAGGTTTATTAAATTGTCCAATGGAATATTCGTAAATGTTCAAAGCTTCCAAGCGATGGCCAGAATAATTCAGAAGCTTACAACTCTCTAAGATTGTGTGGAGCTGTTTGAGATTGTGTACACAGCTATCTCTGTTGTACTCCAGCCACTTTATTTTGTTAGTTGGAATGAGAAGGCTCATAACCAAAGGATTTTAAAGCTGTCCAAGTGGGTATTAAACTGTTCAGCCGAAAATGAGAGTACATGCAATTAAGGTTGTCCAGGTGGGTGGTGCATTGTTCACCTGAAAATAAGATTACCATCCTCCTTTGCCATGTCATGAGTTTTATATGATGTGGCATGAACCTTCCCTCCTTTGTTGTATGACATGGCGTGAATAGTGAAAACACCCTCCTGCTTTATTATATAGATTTTTAATACATAAAAGACACGGGACCCCATGAGGCCAATGTTTATCAACTCGCCAAGGCAGTGTTCGAGTTTTGAAAGAGATATAACTATGGGCATGTGATCAAGTACAATAATTTTTTCCAAAGATGACAATACAAATCGTATTTGTAAAAAAATTATGTTTGTAGTTATACACAAATGTATATATGGTATATGTTGTACATAGGTGTGTAAGAGGCCAAAGGATAAAATAGGAGAAATCTTACATATAACTGTCTAAGGGAGTGAATTGTTTTAAGAATAGGATTTACACGTGTGGGCCCTATTATAGTCAATGTGTTTATTCATATTTTCATAGCTATTACGAGGCTCGAGAAAGGGTGACACGCCTATGTTATAAAAGTACAAGGGCAACTCACAATATCAGTAAAGTGAACAAAATTTGGTTCAATAAAGTTTGAAATGTTATAATAAAAAAATTCTAATTGCGAATCTAAACTAGATGTTCCTAAGATATAAATGCACCATATCAAAATCTTAATCATGCCGCAAGTGTATCATGGAGACAAAGTTAACGTCGTGCCATTTGGTGACACGTGAAAAAATTTATATTTTCACTTTTGGTGACACGTGAACAAGTTTATCATCGAGACAAAGTTAACGTCGTGCCATCGACATGGGTAAAAAATATCACGGGAACAAATTTATTGTCATGACATCAGCACGGGTACATCCTAGTATATATGTATACATATAATATGTATTCATCAAATTGTTAATGCCATATTAATTTTAGGTGCTTAAACATAAGCTACTTGTTGATTGTTCTGAGGTTTATGTCAAAAGTCATAAGAAGAAAACTGAGATGTTTTATCCAAAGGTGGTTGATGATATGGTGAGTTTTAAAACCTCAATTATAGTAACTAACTTCATTCACATTTAGTAATTCAATCATTTTAATTAATTCATCAATAATTTTTTTTTGCAAAAATCGAGACTGAGCTAAAAATTATCCAAAGTTCTTTGATCCAAACAAGTCTGGATAGTGATGCACTGATCTCCTTTGAAAGTAAAGACACTAGGGACAACGCATAGTGTTGGCCATATGTTCAAAAGTAAAATAAAGTCCATAGATACCATAGTCTCATAGTTTAATAGAGAAAGGACATGAGAAGAAAAACATAATGAGGATATGAAATATCTCAAATCATCCATCAATATGCTTTTAAGTTGTTTTAAATTGAATTCCCTCAAACTATCACAGGCATAGAAACCTCCAATGTCCCCAAACAATCAATTCTCATCGTAACAATAAACCAACCAATGTTAAAACAACATTTTGAGTGCAATATTAATGATAAACAACATCCAAGTCTTCCCACTTTCTTGGCCATCCCTCCATTATATTCTTCAAACTTTCAAGATTCAAGTGACATAAACATTCAAGATTTTACTGAGCCTACACGTGATCCACATGTTCATTTATTAGATTTTTCAGGTTCAAGGAAGACTGAAAGTGGATGGTTTATTATGTCAACAACTACTTGAATGGTCGTTCTCAACGATCAACTATTTTAATTTGAACGTAATGTTAACATTAGTAGTGCATTTCCTGGATAACAGAACCATCTATTACATTGAGATATTCACAGTAGGGGAGGCATTACTCTTCAAGAAGTCAAGAAATGTTTAATGGTTCTACCCTTGGTCTGTCTTTCAATAGTTGATTGAGTGTAATTTATTTCAAAAAATTTGTACTAAGAAAGTTGAACATTTATAGGAATATATTTTAAACTTTCAAAGAGAACAATTGTTATATATTTTAACTCTTTGTAGAGATCCAAATTGTGTTTTGGTAATATTTTATTTCATAATTTTATGAACCAGGCTTGTTGTACTATGTTGTTCATAGTTTTATTCACATTTTTTCATAGAGAAGATGATGGCTCGGAAATATATCCAAGAGGGGTAGTGGTGAATTGGGTATATGGGTTTAATGCAAAATCTTAAAGGTTTCTTCACATAGTTATAATGATTAATTGCGATGTGATAAATATAAATATAATTAAAAAATTAATCAATAAAAAATATAAGTAGTTAAGAGATAGATATAATAATAAAACTTTGAAAATCGAGAATTTAACATGGTTCGACCTCTGTCAACATCCATGCCCAAGAGGGTACTCGAGAACTTCACTATCTTAGGTCCACTTATGGTGGAACCAAAACCTCACAAGGAACACTAATTTTTAAATACAAACTAGTAAGACACTAAGCTCGTTATCGCTCAAGCGATATCCACACAATATCCCAAGGATATGAAATGCATCGACTACCCACAGCTATGGCAATACCAGGTGATAAGATACAATGAAGTTAACTATGAGTCACAATAATAAGATCCATAACCGAAACATAAATCCATGTAGCTTGACCAAAAATAATGAAGTAATTAGTTTAGATTATCTCTCTAAAAAGACAAATAAACAAGTATCATAAGTATATAACTCAAATGGGTTTTCGGATAAAGCTTTAGCATATGTGGGTGTTGAATTTTGACTTTGTTAAAGAGGTATTAATATTGGGAATTTAGGTTCATGTGGGTTTTATTCAATCTATTTCTTTAATGGAGTTATTATGTTTAAAACTCCTCAGTGGGTTATCTTGATTTCTCTCTAGAAACTTAAGGATGTGATGACACAAGCTAGGATGATGGATTTTTTCTCAAGTAGATGATGTTGTGAGCTTGTGTATTTTATAATGGAAGAGGGTAGATTTATTTATAGTTATAGTAGGGATCCAAATAGTTGTAAAATGTTTAGTAAACATTTTGGAAGACTTAGGTTATTAGGATAAAAAGTTGGGGGATTTCACAAAAATAATTTCTAGAAATATGGGACTTCTAGTCGACTAAAATTTAGGGTTCAATTGATTAAAACTCCTTCTTCTTGTGTTTTAATTACTTTTCTTAAAGGTTTATGTGGTTGTAAAAAAGTTTACCCTGATAAACTACTTTAAACCACTAAACCTCCCAAGTTTTAGGTAAAAGTCTGTTAGGTTCAGATATGCTTTAGGGAAAGTTTTGGGATCTTCAGGATGGTTTAGGTGTGTAGGCTTTGATCATATACAAGATAAAACATGTTACTTTAATTTTATAGAATGGTTCCTAAAGTAAAATAATATAACCTAATAATCAACTCAGGTTTTTTTCATTCTTTGACTTATTAGAATCACCAATTGTGGGCTTCTGATGTGATACTTGCATGAGATTAATCACCACAGGTTATGGGATGTGGTGGAACTTTCTTTATTTGGCTGGTTAATGTTTGAACAATGCTTAAGTCTTGAGATATGGGGTTGATTCAAACATTAAGTCAATATTTGAATAGTTTGTGAACTTCATTTTCATGGTTATGGTCTTCATTATCTTAGTTGAAAGGCTTCATTATCTTGCATGGATATGATTTCTTGGTTCTTGGGTTATGTGTTCCTTGTAACATATCTAAAAATGTATTGAGTGCGTGTTTTATTCTCAAGTACATTTAGAGAGAATATAGTGATGTCACGATATTATATCAACTTTGTTATCATCATATAATATTCTTTTGGTTAAAAATATTTGGTTTCACAATCTCCCCCCTTATAATGATGACAATACATTTGATATAGTTTGATAAAAAATTTGAAACTCTCTCCTTGCTTTGAGACTTGGTTGTAGAAAAATATTTTTCTCGCCCTTAGTTATAGTATATTTTTATTATATCATATTTCTCCCCTTTTTAAATATAAAAAAAGGGCCAGGGTGTTTTTTTTAATGTGTATTTTTCTGCTCACACAACTTTCTTATCAATCCGAATCCTTATTTGTCGTCTACATAGGTGGGATAGTACATAGTAGAATTCTTTATTGAAGCAATGTTAAGGATAAGAAAAATATCTCCGTTAGTGTTCTATGTGGGTGTATATCCTTTAAGATGAGTGGTAATTAGGGTGTGCATTTATGAGGTATTTGGTTTATTTATTTTGTGGTGAAAATATGGGATATGGATAATAAGTTTTAGTAGAGTAAAGATTTTGGACAAAAAACTTTGAATTTTATTCATAATTAAGGAATGATTACAAAACCATACCACAACTAGGGAGAATGAGTATAGTTGCGGTAGTATGGGAAATGTTCTGAGTGAGGCAAGAGGGGTTCGTCACCATCGATGGGGTGAATGTCTCTTAAAGAACCAACTTCATTGGTACTACCCATGGGATGCATGACATTCTCCATAGATGTGTAAATATCCCATTATTGTGAAATATTTGTTCATATATGTTAGAGTACTTAATGGGTGTTGTAACATCTTGTAACACCCCGTATTTCTGTGCATGTATTATTTAATTAATTCGAGAAATTTTAAATTGCTTATGTGACGTAATTTAATTGAATTAATTATGGTAATATTATTTAAATATTAATCAGAGAGTGAATGGTTAATATTTAGGGAAATTTAATTACTAAGTGAATAGTAATAATTTATTTACGTCATAATGTGTATTAGTGAAGTGACATTTATTTATCTCAGTCGGGAGTCGGTATAGACTAATTTGGGTGTGAGATAAGGACTTTTATAAATTAGTTCAGATGTCGATTTCGAGTGCATGGTTGAGTCCGGATGGGCCGAGATAATCGGGTAAGTATACCTGGGGGTAGTAAACACGGGGCATTTTTCGGCGTAATCGGGCCCACACGGGGCTATTTGGGTCACTTGGGCTTGGCCCATTAGGCTAAAAATGGGATTTGTATTTTAAGACCTAAATCTAAGAGTGGGGAACGACAGAGAAACATAAACCTAAATCTAAGAACTTGGGGAGAAAGTGAGAGGGAGCAGTTAGAGACAAATTGGAGTCTTTTTTAGACAAGGAAAGGAACCTATTGGAATTTCATCATCAACCTTGCGAATCACACACTCGGATCAGACCCTACGGACCCATAAGGCAAGTGGTTAACTTGTTGTGATGTTTAATTGTGATATTCAATTCATATTTTAGTAATGTGTAAACCAAATTCCGTTTTTGGATATAAATGGGTACAAAACGGGGTTTTTGTTAATGGAACACTTGAATAAGATTCAAAGTAAGAATTAATTTTGTTACATGGTTCTGAGTATAGATATCTGATTTGAATGGGAAACCCAATAGAAATTAAGGAAAAAATTGGGATAAATAGAGGGAATTTGGATTCGACGTGTGAAAACCCAAAAATTCCTTAAATCGGAAAAGTAGAAATTCGTTAGATTTAATTTGAGTTTGAAGTTCTATAAGGTGCCCTGATCCTATTCCTATGTAGATATAGTGTTGATTGTGCTTGGGTTAGACCAGGGGAAAGGATAGAACTTGGAGGTTTTCGTTAATGGTGGAAACATAGCCTCGGAGAAGACAACCACATGTTCGATCGATCGATCGATCGGTGTGTGGGGGTCGATCGATCGACACTTCAGGATTTTTGGCAGTTTGCCTTAGAGATTTATATGGGTAACGATTTTTGTTGCAAATTTCCCCTAGCATAATTAAGAGAGAAAAATAATTACGGGAATAGATTCTTAACAATTTTTAAAGGGATATAATTGGGAGTAGTGGGGGAATTAAGGGCGACACATTGCGAATGAATTTTGGGAAATAAATTCTAAGAAATAAAATAACGGAATGGGTGAATAAGTTTGGGTATAGTAGTAGGGCAACACTACACCTCAACACCATTATGTTTATATTTGGCCAAGTGAGTGAGCAATTCTAACTTGGGGTAACTAGGTCATGTGAGTACATCTAGTGGGATAACACCTTAACGAATACATCCGGTGAGTTATTACTCGGGAGGATGGGTTATATTTGTATTCAACATATGTGTGAATGTTGTAATATGGTTCTACGTATATAACGGGATAGATAGTTATATACATGTCATTAAATACAAATAGTGAATTGTAAGTAATTATATATGGGGTATATTCATATTCAACATACGTGTGATTGTTGTAAGATAACTTTACGTATATAATGGGGTAAATAATTATATACGGGTAATTCAAATACATGGAGAAAATTGTATTATTTATATAACTAGTGAATGTTATATGGCTTTCAAGGAAATATGATTAACTAAGTTAAGGCGGTAAATAACTTATAAATCATGCGTTTAAAATACTCGGGATTGAGTAGGGCAATTGACAAGAGTTATATCAAGTATCTAGTTTTGGGGTAAAGGACTAGGTGGGATATAAAGAAGGAGTTAGGTGTGTACATAGGTTGAGGGGTGAGTCTGTCCTCATGGGAGTGCGACACTAACTAAAATATGAAGTGCATTCATGCATATTTTATTACTGCAAGTTAATCATTTGCTAAATTTTTTCAAAATATTTTGGGTTCTAATGCTTGCTATAAAATATTTTCAAAACCTTTTAGGTGTCCAGCCATAGGGATGCTAGGCTTGATTCATTCTAGGGATTAGCTGCTACAGCATAGGTGGATGTTGCAGGATTTGGATAGGCGCCTCTATTCCTTCTATACGTAGTGTAGGGATTTTCTATCATTTATTTGAGCATGGTGCTCACGGTGTTTATTTAGTATTTCTTTCGGATACTCCAGATCCATGTTTATCTGTCTTTACATTTGTGTTTGATTTTAGCCGATGGTTTATTCGACCAATTTCTTATTTATATGTGATGGTTGGATTCAGTTAACTTGTGATTGTTAATGATTTATTTCCGCATGAGTATTTCTTTGAATTAATGAAAGATAAAACTTGGCACCAGTCTAATTTTACTTAGGTGGTTAGTAATTAAAAAGTTTTGACAGTGATGCTAAGAATGAACCAAGGGAGAAACCTATTTTAATTTAATTTAGGACTGATCACCCGGGGTTTAATTAAGCGGGGTGTCACAGATGGTATCAGAGCATCAGGTTCTAGTGTCCTTAGGATCTATGTGGCTTTTCACGTTTTAGTTTAGCATTCTTTAATGTAGAGCCTTATGATAGGATTGTTGTATTCCTCTACGTATGCGACTCACATTCTCCTTCTATCAAGTATAGTGATGTGATTCATACACGAGTTCGGTTGGGCTTTGTATACCGGACATTCTTTGGGGCGACCAACGAGGGTCAGAGGAGGATTGTAGGAGGAGAGGCTCAATAGAAGACATGGGGTATTCTGGAAATGGTGATCGTGATTGGAATCACCTTAATTGTTGATCAGGCGAGTGGGGATAGAATAATCACCCGGGAGCCATAGTCTCCAAAAGCACTAGTGTAGATAACGGTGATACAACTTCAGTCTCAGCCGGCATAATAAATGAAATGCTAGAATAAAATGAAATGAATAACTACAACTGAATATACCATAAGGAAATAAACCCGAATAAGTTGTCTGGTTACAGCCAATACCATAACTGAAATGGAATAAATATAAACATTTATAAATATCCCTTGGAAGTAAACCCGATATACAACTTGAATCATACCTAGAGTTTTTTTTAAGAAGTAGGAAGTGACTACATTCTACATCCCGCAACAGTCCGCACCTATCACGGCTCCCAAGACTTTGGATAGAAGGTCATCCAGCATCCATGCGGTAGGACACCTATATATATATATATATATATATATATATATATATATATATACATACACACACACATACAGGAGAGAAAAGTAAACGGGTCAGAGCCCGAGTTGTGAAAATATTTTGCAAGTGTGTTAACCGTGCATAATAAATATAAATGCACTTATTTCATAATTAAAGTGGAATCGCACTCTCGTGAAACCCCAACTCACCTCTCATCTAACAGTGCGCACCTATTCGTGTCCTGAAATCTTAGTTAAGTTACCACACCTATAAGGACAACCTAACTTACCATAGGCCTAGCCTATACCCACAAAACCTGCCTTTCTATCATACCCAAGAATCCACCCCTTACTAATCATACTTGATTATTTTCAAACAACTATGTCATACTAGGCTTAATGGATTCCGGTTTATAATTTAATCAATTATAATTCTTAATACGTTACCCATATATAAATGGGTTGAAACATAGGATTTAATTTCTAAATATCATGCATAACAATTATTATTGACAAAACTTCTCTCCAATCTCAACATTGCACTACGTTTCGTTCATGGGGCGTCTCGCAAAGCAAAATCGAAATAAGGAACCACCCCGTTACACTACTCCTTGATAATGTCTGTCCTAGAGATCCATTATCCCATACATACAATTCTACTAGATTTAGTTTACCATATAAGAACAACTCAAAATCTCCAATAATATCCTTGGGATGACGTAACCGAAATATTCCTTAAATGCGATACATCAACCCCCAATAATCTAGTATATCATAATCCTCCAAGATGTACTGCAACAAGATTCCATATCCTTTCACATATAGGATATATATAAATATATATATAGGCATTCATTCTAACCATATATATGTACCATCATCCATACCCATGACCAAGTGTACATATCACATCTAATGTATAATGGCCATGCACAATATACCCGACTATATATATCGCCGATAAACAACACCATGCTATCATCATCCAGGGAATTACTCACATACCATCCTGGGGACCACGGTCGGACTCAATATCACCGACATCGGGGCCAAACACACACACATGACATCCCGGGAAGCGGTCATAGCTCCTAACCGGACAGTGAGACGAGACATGCCCACCACGTCCCACCACAAAAGAAATGCATATCATATAATAACACCATGGACGACTATGACCTGGGGAATATCCACACCCTGCTCCTTGAGCTAGGATGCTCACCCTCTGCGCGGAAACTTCCCAATGATAGCATGAGCGAGGTATGCTTAACCACATAAGTATATATATCATTCACATGCACAATATACATACATCCATATCATGCCATCATATGATCAAACATTAAACCATCACATACGGTTTAGATATTCATATCATATATATCCACAACATATATATATCAATATATTCATATCCATACAGATATATATCCATATATCCACATATATATATACACAAATTATATCTCGTTCATATGTATAAGATATATAATCTCGGCAATAGGTATCCATAATCCTCAATATACTAGCCGTCACCCCAACACATTTAATTTACCTCGATATGTGAATACAATCCCTCACTTGAAGCATATTCATCCATTTTTCCTATGATCAATAGTCTCCCAAAAATACATGTATATATCCAACGTTAGGGTTATCACCCAAAGTTTAGTGTAGGAAACCATCACTACACATTTCATCTATATTCGAAAGTACATAATTATCTTTAGTACTATTTGACCATTGGAATATACATGGCTAATAGCCTATAAACCTCAACTTATCCCAACCTCATTTCAAGTGTTGGAATCCCAAAGGTTACTTGCACACAATTATGTATAACTATCCTAACTAGAATTTATGCTACCGCTTATTCTAGTTTATAGTACGATCCAATTCGTTCCCAATTTCACCAATGGTTCAATTGATCTTATAGGTGACCCTTACTCCTATTGGGTTGCCGAGTGTTCCTTAATTTAAACGTTTTTAAGGATACATGACCCCTCTCTCTCCGGTCCCCCAACCCTTAATCTCAATATAATCCTATTTACTATAAGGATTTTGGCACTACCCTCGGCCTACAATTTCATATCGTACTCTCACCGCTCTCTTGAAAGGACCCCAATCCTTACATCGTAATTAGGTCCACTTATGACCCCTAATTAGAACTCCCACTCTCAATGAGATTCCCCCCTATATCGACACGACCCTCTCCAATTTATATGGATATAAGTCCCCCAAAATAACTTGATAAGTACCCGCGGTCCCATCATGCGAGAAACTTTTACTAAGTCTCCAAAGCATCTTTCTTACATCATATAATCATGTCCCAAGACAATAAACCCAACCAAAAAGGGTTTGAATTCATTATGGAGAAAATTCTTCAAAATACCTTGTTTCCGAATTGATTCGGCCCTATTCCGAATCGGTTCGTCCAAGCGAATCGATTCAGCCAAGCGAATCGATTCGGCCTCCAAGGCGAATCTATTCGGGTCCAAAGACCATGGCTTCTGTCTCAGACCGAATCGATTCTCCTTGGGTCCGAATCGATTCGGTCATACAGACCTGGGACTCTTTAACATTCTGAATCGATTCGGCTTGTTCAGCAGGCAACGAAATGGTCATTTTTTTACATAAACATAATTTCCCAAAATCCCAAATCAACAATTTCCAGCTATAAATTTGTAACCCAATAATTTTTTTCAACATCAAACACATCCTATAATTTCACCTCATCAATTTATACCCCTTAAACCCATGTGTAAACATCAATTTCAAGATTAAACCCAAAAATATAGGTTTTGATATTAATACACAAAATCCATTTCTTTTACCCACAAATTATGAAATCAAATACACAACAAATGACTTATTTAGCAGTTTTAAACACTTGCCTCAGATTTGTAGAGGTTGGATCGTCCTCGATGTTGCGTTTGGGCCGGGATCTCCAAACTTTTCTTCCTCTCTCTCTTCCTTTCTTCTTCTTTCCTTCTTCTTTTCTCTCTTCTCTCTATTTCTCTCTTTCTCCAAATGAGAAGGCTTGATCCGTAAGCCTCTTAAATCCTTTAAAACAATAAACCCAATTTTAAATGTTAATACACACTTTAAATGACTCGTTTACTCCAATTCGAGTCAAAATGACTTAAAAACATTCCGGAGCCGAAATAAAACCTAATGACAGTCATTTTGACTCTCTCGACCCTTCCGGGATTGATGGTACCCTCAAAATCATCATCCGGAATACTTTGAAATGTCCTCTAGTTTTGGACCTCCATTCCCAAATTTTAAAATTCTCCAATTCAATTAAATTTTATTTTCCCAAAAAATTTAATTTCTCAGTCTCCGAAGTCACGGGTTGTTACATAGCATCGAGACATGTAGGTCATTTACCTATCTTTGAGAGGGTGGGACCGGTAGCTTATCGACTAGGTTTCCCAGAACATCTTCAACGGATACGGAATGTGTTCCACGTGGCATAACTGGAGGGATACAGGAGGATTGATTGGGCTTTTGGGCACGTTCCATTTTAGGATAATGACTTGCAATAAGACACCTCATATAAGGGGAGACTGGTAGCTATGGGAGAATAATATGCAGTCTAAGATAGTACCACCAGTTAGAATGTAGTAGAGTGGGGTCATCACAATATTGATGAGTATACGTGGAATCGGGAGGAGGATGTATGAGAGCAGTATCCAGAGTTATTCACCGCAGTAATGACCAAATTTCGGTGAAGAAATAACTTTGTAAGGGGGGGAGTATGTAACACCCATTATTTCTATGCATCTATTATTTAATTAATTCGGGAAATTTTAAATTACGTAAAGTGACGTAATTTAATTGAATTAATTATGGTAATATTATTTAAATATTAATCGAAGAGTGAATGGTTAATATTTAGGGAAATTTAATTACTAAGTGAATAGTAATAATTTATTTACGTCATAATGTGTATTAGTGACGTGATATTTATTTATCTTAGTCGGTATAAACTAGTTTGGGTGTGAGATACGGACTTTTATTAATTAATTTGGATGTCAATTTTGAGTGCACGGTTGAGTCCGGATGGGCCGATATAGTCGGGAAAGTGTACCCGGGGGTAGTAAACGGGTCACGGGGCATTTTTAGGCATAGTCGGGCCTACACGAGGCTATTTGGGTCACTTAGGCTTGGTCCATTAGACTAAGAACGGGATTAGTGTTTAAAGACCTAAATCTAAGAGTGGGTAATGGCAAAGAAACATAAACCTAAATCTAAGAATTTGGGGAGAAACTGAGAGGGAGCAGTTAGAGCCAAATTGGAGTCTTTTGGAGACAAGACAAGGAACCTATTGGAAGTTCATCATCAACCTTGAGAATCACACACTCGGATCAGACCATACGAACCCATTAGGAAAGTGGTTAACTTGATGTGATGTTTAATTGTGATATTCAATTCATATTTTAGTGATGTTTAAACCAAATTCCGTTTTTGGGTATAAATGGGTACAAAATGGGGTTTTTGTTAATGGAACACTTGAATGAGATTCAAAGTAAGAATTAATTGTGTTACATGGTTCTGAGTATAAATATCTTATTTGAATGTGAAAACCAGTAGAATTTATGGGCGAAATTGGGATAAATAGAGGGAATTGGGACTTGACATGTGAAAACTCGAAATTCTCCAAATCGGAAAAGTCAAAATTCGTGAGATTTAATTTGAGTTTGAAGTTCTATAAGGTGCCATGATCCTATTCCTGTGTAGATATAGTGTTGATTGTGCTTGGGTTAGACCATGGGAAAGGATAGAACTTAGAGCCTCGGAGAAGACAACGACATGTTCGATCGATCGATCGAAGTTTGGGGGTCGATCTATTGACCCTTCAGGATTTTTGGCAGTTTGGCTTAGGGATTTATATGGGTAAATATTTTTGTTGCAAATTTTCCCTAGCATAATTAAGAGAGAGAAACTAATTATGAGATTAGATTCTTAACAATTATAAGGGGATATAGTTGGGAGTAGTGGGGGAATTAAGAGCGACACATTGCGAATGAATTTTGGGAAATAAATTTTAAGAAATAAAATAATGGACTGGGTGAATATGTTTGGGTATATTATAGAGGAAAACTAATTAATTTGGAGTCGGGGAATTGATTCAGGTGATATTTAATTTCGGGCCACATGAGCGAGTCCGGGTATATTGGTTGAGTGATACCAAGGTAATAAATTAATTAAAGGATAAATTAATTAATTTAGAGTCGGACCATAGGCTCGGGAAAGAAATGAATTAATTAATGTGTAAATTAATTTAATTAGAGTTGGATCATAGACTCGAAGAAAATATAGGCTAGTGCTACGGATTTTTGTGCACGATAATGTCAGGAACTAATTATTATAAATATATATATATTGTGTGTGTTATTAAATATCAGTTACTAGATATTTATTTAATTTATATACTCTAGTTCTATCAAGGGAGGTTGCGCGATGTAGGTGAATCCCCTGGCTTGAGGAGCAGGGAGAATATATCCCCAGGTCATAGCGTCCATTATATGGGTGGGGGGCTTATCTCATTTTCAGGGAAGGAATATGACCGCCTCCATTATGTTTATATTTGGCCAAGTTAGTGAGCAATTCTAACTTGGGGTAACTAGGTCATGTGAGTACATCTAGTGGGATAACACGTTAGGGAATACATCCCGTGAGTTATTCCTCTGGAGGATGGGTTATATTTATATTCAACATATGAGTGAATTCTGTAATATGGTTCTACGTATATAATGGGATAGATAGTTATATACGGGTCATTAAATACATATAGTGAATTGTAAGTAATTATATATGGGGTATATTCATATTCAACATACGTGTGCTTGTTGTAAGATAACTTTACGTATATAATGGGGTAAATAATTATATATGGGTAATTCAAATACATGGAGAAAATTGTATTATTTATATAACTAGTGAATTTTATATGGCTTTCAAGGAAATATGATTAACTAAGTTAAGGCGGTAAATAACTTATAAATCATGCGTTTAAAATACTCGGGATTGAGTAGGGCAATTGACAAGAGTTATATCAAGTATCTAGTTTCGGGGTAAAGGACTAGGTGGGATATGAAGAAGGTGTTAGGTGTGCACATTAGTTGAGGGGTAAGTCTCTCCTCAAGGGAGTGCAACAATAACTAAAATATGAAGCGCATTAATGCATATTTTATTACTGTAAGTTAATCATTTGCTAAATGTTTTCAAAATGTTTTGGGTTCTAACTCTTGCTATAAAATACTTTCGAAACCTTTTAGGTGTCCAACCACAGGGACGCCATGCTTGATTCATTCCAGGGATTCGCTGCTGCAGCATAGGTGGATGTTATAGGATTTGGATAGGCGCCTCTATTCCCTCTATTCCTAGTGTAGGTATTTTCTATTAGTTATCCGAGCATGTTAATCACGGTGTTTATTTAGTATTTATTTCGAATACTTGAGATCCATGATTATCTGTCTTTACATTTGTGTTGGATTTTAGCCGATGGTTTATTCGGACAGTTTCTTATTTATATGTGATGGTTGGATTCAGTTAACTTGTGATTGTTAATGATTTATTTCCGCCTGAGTATTTCTTTGGATTAATGAAAGATAAAACTTGGCACCAGTCTAATTTCACTTAGGTGGTAAGTAATTAAAAACTTTCGATAGTGAAGCTAAGAATGAACCAACTAAGAAACCTGTTCTAATTTAATTTAGGACTGATCACCCGGGGTTTAATTAGGTGGGGTGTCACACATCTAAGAATTCCATTGGTTATTATTGTGATTCCAAAGGTCATTTGGTAACTTAACATGGGTGAAAAATATGTTTGAGAGGACATCGGTGGGGAGAAGGGTAATTCGTTATGGACATAATAGTAGAGGCTGTCCACAAAAAGGGAAAGAGTTTGTAGAGTGATGTCATTATGGTATTAGTACTATCTTGGCTTTGAACGCCTAGCAAGATATTGGCTGGACTATTTTCATGAGGGTCGATCTCGTGGTTTTACTCATTTATTTTAGGGACATGGTTTAAAGTAGGATCCATGTTATACTAATTTCCTTCATATTTGAAGCGTTATAAAGAGACCAAGGGTTTAGGATGTAAGGGTGGGTATTTAACTTATAGGAATGTGTTTTTTAGGAGAAGTTGTCAGGATTTCTAGAACATGCATAATTTGAGTTAAAATCATGTTATAGGGAAAGATACTTAAACTTATTCATTGGGTGGATTTCATATTTTTAAGAATGAGGAAGGAAAGGTCAAGATTGATTCCTTTTTGGATACACCAATTCAAGAATACATTGATTTTTAGGATTGTAGGGTATTGACCCTATCGAGGAAATATGCATTTTTTTTAGAATGATGTGAATGATTCGGGAGGTTGTAGGGACATGGGTTGATTGAAGTTTGAAGTTGGGGTAGTTGGCAATGTTCTCATTGACCAAGAATTAAATTTCCACATACAGATCAAAGTGTTCATTGTTAATACATTTATGTGTGTTGTAAAGAGTTAATCCATCATAGGGATGTGGGAATGTATCATTGAGTTAATTTTATAATATAATAATGGGATAAAGAAAAATGGACGAGTGAAAAAAAATCTTCTATAACAAAGTTGGATTAAAGTACCCTAGTGAGTTTTGACAAAACGAATTTCGACATTTCCAGGAATCTCAACCATGATTGGATAAAACCCATCCTATGTATATTCAGTAGTTCACTTCCAAAGAAGGAAAAATGATGGATTCTTCCTTGTTCTATGGAGCGTAGTTGGAAGTGCATGTTGAATTATCTTTCTCCCTCGTAGTTGGTCATGAAATATTTATTTGGGATAAATGGTGAGGTAAGAATAATGTTGTTGTAGGGACCTCCTAGTTCCAGTTTTGGTGAAGAAAATTTTGAGTTAAATGACATAAATGAAAGAGGAAGCAAATATGTCTTAAAGTTAGAAAACATGATTGAAGAAGTTAGATTTAGGTTAATTATAAATAGATCAAATACGTTTTGAGGATGAGCAATTATTTAGAGGTTTGAAGAGGAATTTAGCCTTAAGTGGTTCGGGTTTGGTCGATTAAAAGTGTCATATATATTCCCCTTTTATGTGACTTGTCTATATCAAAAAACATGGTCTTGTGGATCATGATGGAGATATTTAAAGACTCATTTTAGAAAGAATAGGAAGTTAGGTTTTATTACAGACATTGTAAGACTCTTTTGTTTTACTTTCATTGGTATTATGATGACTTTTAAAGGGGCTGGCAAGAATGTTTTTGAATGGGTTTTGTTAATAGTGTAAAGGGGGAGTGGCCTTATTAGAATAAGGGAATAATTTCTGGATCATGAGTGTTCTTTGAAGTCAATAGGTACGAAATAAAGTTTCTATACAAGCTTAGTATAATATTGTAGTTGAAATAGAGTAGGATATATGGAGGATATCCCAAATTTCACCTACTTCTTTACCATGTGATGCTTTTCCTGTAGCAACATTTTCTATATAAGAGCATAATATTATCATAATTTCAATATTTTATTCAGTTCTATTTGAGATACCCAATCTATCCAAGAGTTTTGAATTCTTATCACTAATTATTTTCCAAGCAAAATAATGGGGAGATTGAATCATGTAGGTTGTTATAGCTTCCAAAGTTTAAAGTATTCTCTTGAAAACATGGGTATGTCATTTCTTTCAAAAAAAATTGGGAAAGTCTTGCCATTAAGTTTTCGATCTTTAGACTCAAAATATATTGAAGAAAATATCTATGTGGTAGCCTCTAATATCACTTGATGACCCAGAAATATACCTAAGAGGGTGGGGTTTATTTGATATATAGGTTTAATGATAAATTTTAAAACATTCTTAACTTAGTGTAATAATTAATTGCAATGTGATAAATCTAATTATAATTAAGCAATTAATCAAAAGAAAATATAAGCAATTTAGAGAGATAGAATAATGAAACTTTGCAAATCGATATTTTAGCGTGGTTAAGCCTTTGCCTACATACACGCTCGAGATATTACTCAAGAACTTCACATTTTTGGTCCACTTACGGTGCCGCCAAAACCTCACAAGGAACACTACCTTACAAACCTCAACCAACAAGACGTTAAGTTCTTCCTTGGCCAAGCGGTATCCACACAATAGTCCAAGGACTTTAATTGCCTTATGACACTACCATACAATAAGATACAATGAACTTAACTGTGTCTCACAACAACAAGATCCTTAACCAAAACATAAATCCAAGTAGCTTTAATAAAAGTAATGAAGTAATGCCTTTGATTTCACTATCTAAATAGACAAGTATCACAAGTATTTAACTCAAATGGGTTTTGGGATAAATATTTAGCACAAGTGGGTGCTGGGATTGTGACTTCGGTTAAGTGGGATTGGGTTGGGAATTTAGGTTCGCCTGGATTTTCTTGAAGCTATTGCTTTAAAACGAAGCTTTTAGGTTAAAAACCCCTAAGTGGGTTGTCTTGATTTCTTTCTAGAAACTGAAGGATGGGATAACACAAGATTTGATGATGGATTTTTTCTTGATTTGATAATGTTATGAGCTTGTGTGTTTTGGAATGGAAGAGGGACACTTTATTTATAGCTCTAGAAGGCATCCATATGTTGGTAAAATGTTTAATTATTAGTTTGGAGGAGATAGGGGAATTTGGATCAATGTTGGAGGATTGCACCAAAAATATTTCTAAGAATTTAGGACTTTTAGTAGACTAAAGTCTAGGTTTAGTCGACTAAAACTCTTTCTAGTTGGGTTTTATATGGTTTTCTCAAAGGTTTAGTTGCCTTTCAAAACATTTAGCTGGAAAAACTACTTCTAGTTGATTAAACCTCCCATGTTTTAGGTAATAGAATGTTGGGTTTAGATCTATACTTTGGAGAAGGTTTAAGGATATCTAGGGAGGGTTTAAGTTTGTAGGTTTTGCACATATACAAAATAAAACATGTTACCTTAACTTTGTAGAATGGTTCCAAAACTACAACAAACTAAATTTATAATGCATTGAAGTTTTCAGCATCCTTTGACTTGCTTGAATAATCTTATGGTCTTGTGATGTGATACTTCCATGAGACTAATCATCGTATGTTGTGGGATGAGGTGGAGATTTATTTATCTGATGGGTTGATGATGGATCAATGTTTGAGTCTTCAGAGGTAGGGTTTTATTCAAGCCTCAAGTAAATATTTGAATTGTTTTTTAACCTCATGTTCCTGGTTAGGGTCTTCATTCTGTTAGTTGAAAGGCTTCATTTTTTTGCATGAATGTGGCTGCATGGTTTCTTAAATGGTGCGTTATTGGTAACATAACTCATAATTTATTGAGTTCTTGTTTTAATCTCAAGTACAATTAGAGAGAATATAGTGAAGTTTTGATCTTATATCAATTGTGTTGTAATCATACATAATCCTTTTGGTTAAAATTTGTTGGCTTCACACAAGAGATTCCAGTTCATTTATTTCATGTTATAATTGAGTTCGTTGTTTTTATGTTAGGATCTATATTATTTTTTTTCGTTGGTATCTTTATGAGGTACTCCCATACCATTGTGTAAAATAGGTAACTCTATTTCTTTCTCTCTCTCTCTCTCTCTCTCTCTCTCTCTCTCTCTCTCTCTTTCTATCTATCTATCTATCTATCTATCTATCTATCTATCTATCTATCTATCTATCTATCTATCTATCTATCTATCTATCTATCTATCTATCTATCTATCTATCTATCTATCTATCTATATATCTATCTATCCATCTCTATGTATGTGTGTGTGTGTGTGTGTGTGTGCATACATTTGTTTAATATCGTAATGGATTTAAGGGTGAGCTTGTGGAGGTTTTGGTTCAGAGATGGAGGTTGGATGTGGGTTGGGTTTTTATTATATAAACTATTCAAACAAGGAGTATGAAGTGCTTTTGTGGTGTGTATGTTTATGTGTGTGTGGTGGTATAATAGAGGTGCGATTGTTATGGATATTGTAGTAAAGGTGGGTCGTGTTTGGTGTTGTAATAGGGGAGGGGTGCATTTGGTGTTTTTATTTCATTTATTTCATGTTATAATTCAGTTCATTGTTTTTATGTTGGGATCTATATTATTTTTGTTCGTTGGTATCTTTATGAGGTACTCCCATACCATTGTGTAAAACAAGTAAATCTATCTCCCTCTCTCTCTCTCTCTCTATATATATATATATATATATATATCTATATATCTATCTATCTATCTATCTATCTATCTCTGTGTGTGTGTGTGTGTGTGTGCATACATTTGTTTAATATCATAATGGATTTAAGGGTGAGTTTGGGGAGGTTCTGGTTCAGAAATGGAGGTTGGGTGTGGGTTGGGTTTTTAATTATATAAACTATTCAAACAAGGAGTATGAAGTGTTTGTGTGGTGTGTATGTTTATGTGTGTGTGGTGGTATAATATAGGTGCGGTTGCTATTCATATTGTAGTAAAGGTGGGTCGTGTTTAGTGTTGCAATAGGGGAGGGGTGCATTTGGTGTTGTTATGGAGGTCGGGTGGGTTCGGTTTTATAAATATATTGTTCAAGAAAAGATTAGTTAATGACTTCAAACAAATTATCTACTTTTAGCTTTATCTTCAAATGTGAACATGGGTAAATGTACTTACATTTGTAGAGTAGCGACTTTCTTACAACTTTACACACACACACACACGTTATTTATCACTTTTTATGTAATATTTTTTTTAAATGATTTAATAATAATTACATTTCATTATTTGCATTTATACACATGGCATACCCGATATACATAGTATTCTAAAGCCTAAATGCACTTGTATACTAATGATCCACAAATAATGGATTCGACTCCATTAAACATGCACACCAGGCATCCTCCGAGTACATCAGGGTGCATGTTACCACATCAGTATCCCTAGATTTATTATACCTCAACTTCAAGAAGAATACCCACCATGTGGTGATCCCTGGTTTAGGTTCGAGATGGTTTTTTTACATTTTCATGGTTTCATGCCATGGAAGTGACTATATGTTACTTTGTAAGGACACAAATTTCAAATTGAGTCCTTTATAGTTTTGGCTCAATTCCAGACAAAAATGTTTGAGTCATAGCATAGAGTTATTGAACATCCTTCAAGCATATGACATGCTAAAGTTGAAGACATAGCGGCCAAGTTTATAAAGCTTCATCAAATGACGGTTTAGTGTGCCTCGTTTCTACGTCATCAACATGGTTCCATTGCTCCTAAGGTCTAAATGAATTTTGAATATATATATATATATATATAGGAGCTTGGAATAATTTTTCATTGGGTGAATTTTATTTTAAACTGCTGTTTATTTTTCAGAAAGTTTTTATTAAAACATTAAAATAAAGTATATAAAGTTTCTGGGCTAAAACTCTATTTTTTAGCTTTCTGGAAGTTCGTTCGAAGTTGTCGTTCAAACGAGCTTTTTGTTCGAACGAGAATGTCGTTCGAATGAGGTTTGTCAATGAGTTCCAATATGGGCCACTGGAACATCGTTCGAACGATATAGCTCTTCGAACGAGATTTCTAATGAGTTCAACTTTTAATACACTGTAACTTTAGTAGATGGCTCGTTCAAACGAAAATATTGTTCGAATGAGATTTGGCGGGAACAGTTAATTGACAGTTTTGAGTAATTTTTTAAACTTTCTCCACTTCCTTTCCCCACTATCTTTTGATAGAATTTATGAAGTGCGAGAACAAATGTTTTGAACCAACGTTTTCACATCTTTCCATCTCTAAGAGAGAGTTTGAGAGAAAAACTCGAAAAGAAAAAAGTTCAAGTTTGAGTGTTCATTTTTCAAAGAAAAATCCTTAAAACACTTTTGCTTTTCACCCAAAGTTTGTTTATCAAAGTTCCTCTCTATATATACTTTTCTTGGAGTTTGGCACCGATTTTATCTCTACCGTTTAAAGAGAAGTTTGGGTTTGCTTATAAATCCCACAACGAAGAAGATTGTTGCATTGACTTACCCACTTGGAGAAAGGCTCCTTGTTCTTGTCGCGGTGATCGAAAAAGTCCGATCGGTGGATTTTGAGACTGCGGTCGAGCTCTATGGTTATCAACTAGAAAGAGATGTGTACAAGAAGGAGCATCGGGGCTTGGATGGAGTTAAGTCGAGTGTTGCAAGTCTTTCGTGTCTTGTACTTGTAAAACCGTATTTAGTCGATTTGAGGCTAGGGTCGTCCGAGGTTTTTTCCTGTTGTGGGTTTTTCCTCGTACATCGCGGCATAGTGATTTATTGTTTATTTTATCTTTTGCAAAATCACCTAGAACGCTTGCTTAGGTAATTAAAGATAAAATTTGGTTTTAATCACTACTTGTTTAATTTGGTGCTATATTAATTTGGGTAATGTTTATGTTAATTTAATTCAAGTTGTCACTTAATTTGATAAAATTGGTTTGGCCTAATTTGGTAATATTGAAAATATGACTTAGGCAAATTTCTAGGACTTGGGTTGAATTAAGTTGGTTTAAGTGAAATTAAAATTTGATTGGATTTAATCTTATTTCACTTTGTTTAATTTTAATTTGAACAAGAAATTAAAATTAGTTAATTTGTTTTAATTTGAACAATCTCCGCTTCCGCATATAAAAGGAAACTACGTTTTGTAGTAAAGCATTCATAATTGGGGGCCTCGTGTTCCAACAAGTGGTATCAGAACCAGAGCGCTAATTTATCGCGTCAAAGATCCATTTTTCGGCTACTATATTATTTTGTGCTCCTTGTATTTTTAGGTGGTTCAATTTTTTACTCACTCTCATTTTGTTGTATCTCTTGATGGGATGCCTTAATAATAATTTGTCCATTTCTAATGATAATGAAGTTTTTGCTATTCGAGAGGAATTTAATGAGCTTAATAAGTGTAATGAAAAATTAAGAGAATTAAATTTGAGATTTTCAAAAAGAATCAAATTTCTTGAAAATGAAAATTCTTGTTTTAAAACTAAAGTTGAGTTTTTGCAAATCTCCCTATCTCAAAAAGATATTTTTCTTGAAAAGCTCATGGACATAAATCACAATTTTAACATTTTAGAAATGTCCAAGAAAGAGAGTGATAGTCGAGAAAAGACTCTTAGGGACAAGTTTGCTCACATTGAGGGGGAGCGTGATAACCTTCTAGGTGTTATAGAAAATTTAAAGAATGAGTCCCGTAAAATTGAGGAGTCTAATTTATTACTTGAGTCCAAAATTTTAAAAGTGAAAAATGATTTACAAGACTCGAGTAGTTGTGATAATGGTTCTAGCTCATCTTGTTCAAATACTTCCGTTGCTAAAGCTAAGACCATTATTTATTTTAGAGGGTCGACTTTATCTAAGGACTTTAGAAAAGGTCACACCATAGGTATCATTCCTCGTGTTTTCACATGCTTGCATTGTGGTAGTAAAGGCCACCTTGGGTCATTTTATTTTGATCTTAAAAGAAGTCCTAAGAAGTCTATGTGTATCATTTCATTAATTTCCAAATCCCATAATTTTTAATATACATCTATATGGGCTCGAAAATCATTCTTAGACGCGGTAGATATTAGATTTGTTGATTCTCATTTTCTTTCACATGAAACCTCACTTGCTTAATCTAAAGGTTGAATGTGTTAGTTGTTTGCATACATTAGCTTTTGTACTTCATGATGTATTATAATGTTAAATGTATGCTTATTTAATCATTTTCTAGTCTATTCTCCATGCTTAATCACATACTAGAATAATGATTTTTGTGTATATTTTGTATTATATTTCTTTTGTTTGCATTAAATGAAAAATACAAAAATAGTTTTTTTTATCATTTGTGTTTTACCTTTTCAGTAATTTAAGTTTAATGAAAAATAAAATTATTTTTGTTTGCCTTTTGAGTATATATTTTTACATTTGGTTAAAAATTTCAAAAACTCAAAATTATTTTTTTGTGTGCATTTTAGTTTAACACACTTTATGTGGCATACACTTGTGTTAGAATCCCATCTTTTTTGCTCCCATGTGGCTAGAACTTTTGGTTTAGATTGTCAATCCTTATTATGTTCTTTACCATGCTTACATGGAGTAGTTGGATTTCGTGTTGATTAAATGGATTCTATTTTTATATGCCTCCTTTACACACATGCACGAGCTCATTTGAAATTTTAACTTCATATGTATATTTAAGCTTTGTGATGTGTTCTCCTACCAATCTTGTCATCTACATATTTGTGACCTAAGAGGACTAGTGCATGTCAAAATCCGTTGCTTGTGAGATTTGTGAGAAATAAAAATATTATATTTAAATGTGAATGGGGAAGGTCTCTGAAAGGAATTATTATCCTTTGAGAATAGTAAGCCACCTTTTGTTTGGACCTAAAAGAAACACGTGGTCCAAAGGCCTAAAAATAGAAAATATGGCATTAAAAAGAAAAATAATTTCCAAGGCCTATTTTTGTTTGATATATTCATTCAAATATATTTGCTTATTGAGGGATATTGGATGGTATATCAACGGTTTGCACAATGTCCGTTTATCCTAGTTGTACTTTCAATGTCATGACTCTATTGGTTTGTAGAATCATCAAAAGTCTAGGATTGTATGCATTGTGTATGTTTGTTCATTGAGTTCAATCTATATTGTCACATGAGTTTATATTCAAATGTGATGAAGTTTGAAATCAATTGAGAACTACGTGAACATGTTTTAAGTGATTGGGTCTAAATTTAATTGTTGCTAGTTCACACCCCAACACTTCTGTTTCCATATGACACAATTTTGTCATACGAGTGTGAAAAACTTATCTTATTTTGTGTCATGTGCGTGTTTATATCTATATATATATATGTGCGTGTGCATCTTTGGTATATTTAGAGTATGTATATATATGATATTTTTTTTGGTCTTTGCCTTGCTATCTAGTCCATTTATACTTTAATTCATAATTGGTACCTAGATTGTTGCGTCGTTTGTTTCATATCACATGCTTAGAATCTTATTTGTCTATTTGGTATCATTTGTTTTCGCATCATAGTTGGTATTCAATTGTATGGTTTAGATATGTTATTGTTGCCCATATACTTTCATGTACCTGTCACTCTAAGCATCATGTTTAAACTAGTTTTATCCTTTGTCTATTCCTGAACAAAAAGGGGGAGAATGATAGGGGGAGATATGGTATCTATTCCTATTATAATTGTATCTTAGGTTGGGGGAGATTTATCTTAGCAGGAGACCTCTTTCTATGTAAGTCATTTTTTATTAAAGGGGAGAATTAATCTAGGGGTTGTATTTATTTTATATGCATTAAATATTCTTCATATACCCTATGCGTTTTATAGTTTGCTTAAGTGTGCAGGAATACTTATAAATGGCAACTTTCTTCATCGGCGAAGATATTGATCCTTTGGGTTATTTGAGTCAAGCATTGTATTTTTATTTTGGGTGGGACATTTTTATTAGTCTAGTAGAGATTGACGGCCCTTTAGGATTTTTGTTGGTTTTTGTCCCGGAATAGACAAAGGGGGAGATTCGTAAGGACACAAATTTCCAATTGAGTCCTTTGTAGTTTTTGGCTCAATTCCGAACAAAAACGTTTGAGTCATAGGATAGAGTTATTAACCATCCTTAAAGCCTATGACATGCTAAAGTTGAAGATGTAGCGGCCAAGTTTATAAAGATTCATCAAATGCAAGTTTAGTGTGCCTCGTTTCTACGTCACCAACATGGTTCCATTGCTCCTAAGGTATGAATGCATTTTTTTATATAAATATAGGAGCTTGGAACAATTTTTCATTAGGTGAATTTTATTTTAAACTGCTGTTTATTTTTCAGAAAGTTTTTATTAGAACTTTAAAATAAAGTATATAAAGTTTCTAGGCTAAAACTCAATTTTTCATCTTTCTGGAAGTTTGTTCGAAGTTGTCATTCGAATGAGAATGTCGTTCAAACGAGTTCCCATATTGGCTGCTGGAACATCGTTTGAATTGTCGTTCGAACGATATGGTTGTTTGAACGAGAATTCGAACAATATTTCTAACGAGTTCAACTTATGATACACTAGAACTTCGTTAGATGGCTCATTCAATCAAAGACTTCGTTCGAACGAAAATCTCGTTCAAACGAGATTTGGACGGAACAATTAATTGGCAGTTTTGAGAAGTTTTTTCCACTCTCTCCACTTCCTTTCGCCACTAACTTTTGACAGAATTTATGAAGTGCGTGAACAAACTTTTTGAACCAACTTTTTCACATCTTTCCATCCCTAAGAGAGAGTTTGAGAGAGAAATTCCAAAACGAAAAAGTTCAAGTTTGAGTGTTCATTTTTCAAAGAAAAATCCTTAAAACACTTTTGTTTTTCACCCAAAGTTTGTTTATCCAAGTTCCTCTATATATATACTTTGCTTGGAGTTTGGCACCGGTTTTATCTCTACCGTTTGAAGAGAAGTTTGGTTTTGCTTCTAAATCCCACAAAGAAGAAGATTGTTTGCATTGACTTACCCACTTGGAGAAAGGCTCCTTGTGCGGATGGCGATGACAGAAAAATTCCGATCGGTGGATTCCGAGACCGCAGTGGAGCTTCGTGGTTATCCGATATAAAGAAGTGTGTATAAGAAGGAGCATCGGGGCTTGGACGGAGTCAAGTCGAGTGTTGTAAGTCTTTTGTGCCTTGTACTTGTAAAACCGTATTTAGTGGATTTTAGGCTAGGGTCGTCCGAGTTTTTTTTTCCGTTGTGTGTTTTTCCTCGTACATCGTGGCGTAGTGATTTATTGTTTATTTTATCTTTTGCAAAATCACCTAGAACGCATGCTTAGGTAATTCAAGATGAAATTTGGTTTTAATCACTACTTGATTAAGTTGGTGCTTTATTAATTTGGGTAATGTTTATGCTAATTTAATTCAAGTCGTCACTTAATTTGATAAAATTGGTTTGGCCTAATTTGGTAATATTGAAAATATAACTTAGGCAAATTTCTAGGACTTAGGTTGAATTAAGTTGGTTTAAGTGAAATTAAAATTTGTTTGTATTAGTCTTATTTCACTTTGTTTAATTTTAATTTGAAAAAGAAATTAAAATTAGTGAATTTGTTTTAATTTGAATCATCTCCGCTTCCGCATATAAAAGGAAATTACATTTTGTAGTAAATCATTCATAATTGGGGGCCTCGTGTTCCAACATATTTATATAAGTTTATTTTGGTTTCCATGTTCATTTTGTATTTGTCACTCAGGCTGGATTTATTTGTTATTACTTTTTAGAGTTGTATGATGACCGGAATGGGCTTGCAAGATATTATTCTTAATGTTAATTTAAGTTTAAATCGGTTTTATGTCTATAGGATATCTGTAGTGTTCAAAATATAAACGAAACTTTGCCCATTTGTTTAAAACACAAGATAACTAGTCACAGATAATTGTAGTGACAAAGGTCCTTTGTAGGTATAATTCTCAATGCTCATGGCATTGACAAATTTGTAAAATCTATTAAAATTTGCCATGACTATTAGTAGTGAAAATTTTAATGTTTGTCAGTACTCAAATAGTTAGAAACTTAACACTTGTCACTACTGTCAATATGACAAAATAGGTGGGTAATGGTCATATGTCATTGCTAATGGCAGTGATAAATCTCCTATTTTGATTTAGTGTTAGGGTGATTTGGAGTTTAACTTGCATTAATTATTCGTTATTGAGTCAAACGCCCATAATTTACACTTATTGGGGTTTGGCCATTATTATGATGAATGCCACCAGTTGACCGTTAACTAGCTCATTTCAAGCCTAAATTATCCAATATACTCCTCATTTATTAAGTACCAACTACATTTCACCATGGAAACATTAGCCAATGTGGTTTTTCATAAAATCCTTCTTTTTCATACACACATAGAGAGTTGGGCTCTTCAATATACCTCTTAACAACATACATATTAACATAATCGCTTTTGAAAAATAATAAAAAAATATATTTTCAACTAAATTTGGTATATATGATATCCGTAATAAGGAGATCATCTACAAAAAAAATGCATCCAAAAATACAACTTGAAAGTAAATGATTTGAAAATTGGATTAATATATACATTTTTAACCGTTGAAACTTATAATCATCATCTCACCATTTTCACAGTTGAATTTTTCGATGTAATCTATTTGTAAATGATCTTCTCATTATAAAGATCATCTATACCAAATTTGGTTGTTGCATGTATTTTTTACTACTTTTAAAAATGGGCATGCTCATAAGTATGTTGTTTTATATATATATATATATATATATATATATACACTAGTATATGCCCGTGCCCGAAGGCACGTTTCCAAAAATTTCCAAAGTTTGTAATCGTGAAACGATAAAATTTTCAAAGTGCATAGTTACAATTCGGTGAAAATTTCATTCCCAGACAAAACAAAGTGTAATTTAAAAAAATAGCCATGATATCCGTTATTTATAGCACTATCCTGCAAAATGGTAGTGTTCATGATTGGTAATAAAATCTCATGTCGTGTCATGTTTATTTTGGTCAAGTTCGTTTTTGGTTAAAAAAGCATTGGGTCGTGTTCAAGATAGGTAAACATTAATATTTCATGTCGTGTCGTGAGGTTCTTTTTATTTTGTAATTTTTTTTTATATTGTCTACAACTTGTCAACACTATAACTTTTTTTATTTACAACACAACCTTGTTAAACATGACCTGGTTAAACGTAACAAAACATTATGCCAAAATAATAATGTTTTTATCTTAACAAACTAAACACTATTCCAATTTTCGGGAATCCCCTAGCACAATATTTATATTTAATCTTACACCACAAAAAATCAATATAAAATAGCGCATTTGATAAAAAAAACTGGAATTCGTATAACCACATGTTGCTTTTATTTGTGTCAAGCGTGTTTTGTAAAAACAATATAAGTAAAGCTAGGACGACACATGCAGCGACACGGAGAAATTGACACAGTGAGGTGTCAAAATGGATTTTTCAAAGTAAGTAATCATGAATCGACGAAAAGTTTCCAAAGTATGGTAAAAATTTCGTTCCCTAACAAAATAGTCTGAATAGAATATTAGAAAACCAATTTCCACAGATTCCTTAATGTGATACCAATATGTGCATACTAACCAAACCAAATGTTATAATCACTTACAATACAAAGAATGAATGTACAAATGTTTTCATGAGAGTAGTTGAGCACAAACAAAGTATTGGGCACTTAGTGTATAATAAAAATTTGCTCAAGTTTCATTCATAATACAAATATTTTACAAAAATTGGGTAGAGTTTCCTTTGTCTATATGACTATCCACCCTGTTTAGACAATTCAAAATACCATAGCAATAATAATAATAGTCCAATCCTAGACCTCGCATATATCACCAACTATTCAACTAAAAAAAAGCACGTATCAGAATAGACAATTTGAAGTACACCCGCCCATAATGCCGAAATTGCACATAAAGACTATAAACAATCTCATTACAATAACATATTTCCAGGGGCATTCACAATTACACCATGCTGCTTGTTTCGCCCACGTCATGCTTGTCACATTCATATAATTGACACGTTATCCTCGTATCTGTCATAATATGAAATTAAATAATAAAAAAATATGCATGATTAACTTAAAACATTGTAGATGAGAAGAAAATGTTATGATCATAACAAATGTTATGATCAACTACTAAAGAGTAATGCATAATCAGCTATAATCAGAGTAATGCATAATCAGAAAATGTAATGCATTACAACTATAAAGAGTAGCTGATTATAGCTGATCATAAAAAATGTAATGCATAATCGCTACAAATGTAATGATTATAGATGATTATAGCTGATTATACCTGACCCATTCGTGGCCTCTTTGCCGGTGAATGTCGTACACACTGCAGCAGCCTCAATCATTCTAAGCATTTCACTGTCAACCAAATTCTTTTCTAGACATGGATCTGCGAACCCTTAAAATTCCTCGGTATCAAGTGCATTAATAACCAAAGGTCGAGCCTGAAATTTGAGTTTTTTTTATTAAGAAAACGCAGAGTTTGAAAATTTTATTGATGTCTAGATAAATATTATATCAAACATGCATATGAGTATTTTTCATTTTGAACTCTATTAATCCAATAAGAGTCAAGTTAAGAAAATCTTGGAGTCCCCTGCTCCGGTGATCAAGTCCCCTGCTCGTCCAATAAGAGTCAATTTTGCATTTGTAGCGCCTGCGCTATCTGCAAGTTGTTGATAAAAATGACCCTTATTCGGGCATCCTAGCAGGTTAAAAGTCCAATCTCCAATAAAGACGGTATAGCAACTATAAAATTCCATCCTATGCATCATATAATAGCTATATAAGCCCGCACTTTCTCCCATCGTTGTACCACCCAGTGTAAAGCGCCAACTTTCTTTATACTGCACGAAACATGTTCAGTCAAAATTCGATTAAAATTATAATCTGCAGGACTAATGATATACTTCTAGTTATTTTGATGATTTATCATCATAATAAAAGTATCTAGACTTCATATGATTCTTATAAATCTAAAATCAAAACTTATTTTAAATTTGTTGTATAAGAACCCAAAACTAAAAAAATATCACAAACATAGTATGCATCGTACCTACGATATGAAGCAAATATCACAAATCTCATAAGAATCATATGAATAATTGCAGTGTTGGCCTCATACCTTCTTGTGATAAGAATCATATGAATTATAGATCTAGCTTCGTACTGCATAACTGCGCATACTATATAACTGCGCACATGGCATAGAAGAACGTAAGTGTATATGCTTAAAAACATACTTGTTTTTTCAAATTTTTTTAGAATGGTCCAAATGTAGAAGATATAAGGTATCACGGGATATAATGGTTTACACTTTGTTTACCTTTACCTGAAGGTGGCCTTAGCTGTCGAGACATGCCCACTGTGACTAAACCTAGTAGTATTAAGATTATGTGTCATTTTAAATTTTCAAACAATCTTTGGTCCAGATTTATGAAGAAGAAGTATAGATTGTTTAATAGTGTTACAGGTTCCCTGACCATCAAAAGAATGAGATAAATTTCTATCTTGGCCTCTGACTTTATCATTGAAAATTAATCTAAAATGATTTGGTGTTCGCGATTGATAAAAAATAACATCTAGTGTCATGACGTGTCGTATTTATTTCAGTCGAAATCTTTTTTTTTTTGTTAAATTTTTTTGGCATTGAATCACTTTTACTTTTGCCTTAAGAATAACAACAGTAAAAAAAAATTAAAATGCCTTTCTCAAAGAGTTTTTACTTCTATTTAACAGTGTTCCCAAATAATTTACATAAAAAATCCACAAATGAAGCATAGAATAATGAGAATCAGAGCATGCCATACATCATGGATGGGACTATAACTATAATCTAAAATTCAATTTTTTGAAGAACTTAACTCGTACATATTCTGTAATAGCGTGGGAAACGTTTGCTCTTTCTTGAGCAATTTCATCATTTCTCTTTATCGATCAAACTGTTCTTGTAATTGGTCACGAACTTAAGTCGTACCTACGCTTTCAATACTGGAAGTGGAGGGCTTCCCATAAATTAATGGTGTTCGAAGGAGCAAGGAGGTTATTGTCTTGGCATATATCACATTCTCCATGTGATGATAAATTTGCATCAATCCGTGAACTGTGACTAAGTTTCGATATTTATTTTCATTCTCATGAAATAAAGTCGCAGACTATTCAGTCCCTCACTATTTATCCAGGTACCTCCATTCAAAGCTCATAACTCTTACTATTCTTGAGCGCACGATCTTATAACTATCTTGTAGACATAAAAAGTGTGTTAATAACTTAATTTACTAATGGAAATTTGCAAATATACCAAGTTGGATATTACCAAGTTCTAAAGAATATGTTAAAATCTTCTTCAAAGGCACGCATCATGTAGTTGTGAGAATAGAACTTCGGGATTTTCTTGCAACAGATCTGCAGAGACAAAATAGAAAAAAATTCCATGAAAACAGTATACATATGAGGGATTTTAAACTATACAAAATTTGTATAACTTAAATGCTAGCCAATCAGTGAATGAGTAGAAAAGAAAACAACTGGCTACGTGTTGCTTTGGGTTCAATTTCATAAATATGCGAGCCAAATCAACAATCTGTAAAGGAGGGGAATTCAGTATACATAAACTTAGTACCAACATCAAATTAAATCATATACAAAACAACACAGTTCTTACCTAAATATATAATGAGAAGTCACGCCCCTCTTTTCGATATAAAAGTAATTAACACAAAACCATATAAAAATTTATGCCATATATTTTTTTTATAATAGTTACATAATCAACATGAAATCTTTCGTCGAACCCAAAATAAAGTTGTTAGTAATATTTATAACATCAGACACAGTTGATATCCAAAACTCCTAAAAGCCTTAAATAATAGATCGAGAATAGAAATAATACATGCAAGAACCAAATAAATATAGAACAAATTATGACATATATAATATATGCAAACCCAAAATGTAAAAACACATATGAGGCCCAAGTTGTGTACCTAAAACTGAAATTTCTCAAATCAGACACCATGAGAGCCCATGCTATGTACCTAAACCTGAAATTTCAACATCAGTCAACTAACGCTCTATCTTAGAACCTTATTCTGGAAAATTTAAAACCTAAATACACTCGCGCACACACACACACACACACACACACACACACACACACATAGAGAGAGAGAGAGAGAGAGAGAGAGAGAGAGAGTACCTTTGAATTAATGTGTAAGATTAATCCACGGGTGAGGTGCCTAAAATTAAACCACACACTTCTAGAAATCGTTCCTACAGAGGTACAAATTTTTGTACAAACTTCTGGTAAAAATAATTTTAACAAGTAAAAAACATTTGTACAAACTTTTGAAACAATCCACCAATAAAGTTGGTGAATAATGTATGACATTTGAACAATGTATGAGATTTTACTAAATACCTTGTCTACAATGTGAAAAATTGTGCAAATACAAGGCATTTGGGTTGTTACCTCATTATGTTCCAAAGTGCATGATGTTCAGTTGATACGCCTATAATCCTTGATGTACCCGATCACTTTCTCATCATAGTCTACATGTATATGAGAGTAATAAGTTGCAATAACCGCCAAGCCAGCAACATTATCGGTAAAAAGAACATATAAATGAAACATTCAAAGGGAGAAAGAAGACAACATCATATGAACTATGAAGATATAATAACAAAAACTTAAATGCGATGTAAAGTTTTTAACATAAAATTTGAAACCCACCAATTCAATTAATAATATTAAGGTATATATATGATAAACATCTTATGGACAGTGCACGCAGTACACACAAACGTACATGTGCATGTGTACCAATAAAGTTAGTGAATAATGTATGCCATTTGAATAATGTACGACATTTTACTAAATACCTTGTGTGCAATGTGGAAAATTGTGCAAATAGAAGGCATTTGGGTTGATACCTCATTATGTTCCGAAGTGCAGGGTGTTGAGTTGATATGCCAATAATCCTTGATGTAGCCGATCACTTTCTCATTGTACTCTACATGTATTTGAACCAAACATAATGAAATTATTACAAACAAAACATAATGTAATCGAACCTATTCTAATTCAAATACATATTTTTATTAGTCCTAAGACAATTATAATTTCATATCAAGCCTAAAAGAGGTGGCCTTGCAATGACTCAAAACAAAATTGGGGTGTGAAAAAAAGGAAAAAGAGGGAAACACACCCACACAAAAATGTAAGTAGCTCTTGTACAAATAACATCCTAAACTCACATAACCATTTGCAACTACAAAAGTGTAAATGTTAAAATTCATATGATTCTTGAGGTCAAGATCTCCATTAATCAAATTTTTTATATTGAGAATGGTGTCTCATACCTGCTAGCTTGAGGTAACGCGCATCATACCCATAGTTAAATCTGCAAATAAAAACATGTTAGATCTAAAACTTAAAGCCCCAAATTAAAAATTAAAACCCTAAAACATAGAGTACTCGATAGGCGGTGAGGGTGGAAGCTAGAGTAGATGCGACAACGTAGATCTTAGCGCAGCGATGGTGAAGGAGAGGGTGGAAGCGTAGAGCTTAGCGCGACAGCATGGAGCTGAGGGCAGCGGCGGCATGGAGTTGAGGGTTATTTCGTGGGAGGCTTTTTGTTATGAGGGTTTGTTTTGTGAGGTTGATGTGAGGATGGTAGAAACGTGTGTGTTGGGAGGGGTTGTGGTGTGAGACCCATAGGATTGTGAAAAGATGAGATAGGGTATGCTAAAAAAGTTTTTTTTGGAAGAAAGATTGTTTTACTAAATTACCCTCACTTTTGAATTAAAGTGTAATTTTGATAAGTAGAAAAAGAGAGGGAAACCAAATATTTGAGGGATAAATGTGTAAAAAAAGAAAAGATGTGATCTCAACCATTAAAATATGTAAGGAGGTGGCATCGATCTGCACTGTTAAAAATGTGTATATTTTCAAAAACTAAGGTATCTTTTTATTATTATTATTATTATTATTATTATTATTATTATTATTATATATATATATATATATATATATATATATATATATATATATTTTTATATTTAAAATAAATATTTATACTATCGTAAATATTTATATGTTATGTTGTGGCCGGTATACTAATCACTCATCCCCACATAACATGTAACTATTGTGTTTTTGTCTTTAATAATTCTTTTTTATATTATATTAACTTTTATATACACACACACACACACACATATGTGGCCATATTTATAAGGGCATGTATTCACAAAAATATTTATATGTTATATCAACATGTGGGGTCAAGAATTCCTTTGGCACGTGCTCGACCGCGTGCACTCCGACCACATTCGCCTATTTTTAATGAAGACTCCTAGTCAAAGGAGAACTGTTCAACGATATCATTTGTAATGGATGATAAAGACAATGGATAAGTCCCAACTCTTAGGGATAGTTTTGAACAGAGCTTAAGACTCTCCCATGTTTCCTTATAAATTTAAACCTACCCCATTTGAACGAGGCATGCATTATTTTCACGTCAAGGACTACTATAACTCTGCTGACCTGAATTCTTGACTAATAAAAGAACAACCCTAGCACCCCATGGATGTAGGAAAATTATCGAATAATCTACATCTTGTGTTGTGTGAGTGACATCATTCTTTTTTTCTCTAACTATTTATGTTTGTCTTGTGTGCATTGAATATCACTACCTGTAGAAAATTACCACCTACAATTGACATCGTATATGGGAAAGACATTGGTCATTTATCACAAATCCAACCTTCTGTGATGTCTCACTCACCCAACATAGATCACCAAAATCTTGTTGACCAGGAAGGTCATCGCCGATGTAGTCATGGAGAATAGGAGGGTCACTATCTAGATTATGGTAATTACGATGAGGAGGAGGGTCGTCACCCTTCTCACAAACCTTATAGGGTCAAATCATAGATTAGTGACTACCATCAATCCCTTAATGCACGCTCTCATCCTCACGAGGAGGAAACTGATAAAAGCGACGAGCCCTAATAGTTAAATTTTTTCATAAGGTTCATTGACACCTATGAAAAGTGCCTTTAAGATGAGAGGGATGCTACTAGGTATTAATAGGCAAAAAATATTGTACTCCAAGGATGCCGAGAGAGGTTGGAGAAAGAAGCACAAATAAAAAGTGCAAGCGTGGACATAAATGGCATCCTTCTATTCCTCAGGCGAGTAGAGGGAGGAGTGCCCCGCGCCCAAAGGATGATCTACTCACAGAAGGTTGGTATGACAAAAATCCCGCTCTGATGAGCAATGAGAAGAAAATGATTGATGTGATTTGATCGGGAGAGAAGTGAACCGACGCTCTGCTAATAAAGGAGCACGGATGAACAAAGAGCTCTCAAGATAAGCCCTTATTAACTAGATAAAATCACATTTTAATCGGTCCATTCAGGAGCTTAAAACTTTTAAAGAGCTCGATGATCCATGGTTTAGGATTACGATGGGAATGCAAACCCCACCAGACATGCCAGGTAGTATCTTCAAGCCTTGATGTCGTTGAACAACAACATGAGTTTAATGTGTCACATATTTTCCTCTAGTCTTAGTGATGTTGTTTATAAGTGATTCGAGAAGTTACCACACGTGTCGATCACATGATTAAAGAAAATCGTCGGGATTTTTATGAATAGGTTCATCACGAGTAGTCATCCTAAACGAATAGACTCTCTTCTTACGCTGAAAAAGAATCCTCGAGTATATTAGGAAATAGTGGGAGGTATATAACTAAGTGAAATACTATACCGATAAAGTTGCGGTAGCTTCCATTAAGCTTGGATCGTTAAGAAGTTCCATGACTTGCCAATCTCTCACAAAGAGGGAGACCATGACAATTGATGAGCTCGTGGAAAGAATTCAAAAGTACACAAAGGTTAAGGGTGAAGTGATTGTAGTCGATGAAGAAGGTGATTGTCCAAATCGTACAAAAAATGGAGACAAATAAGGAAAGAGAGACAAATGAGGGAAAAATCAGAATGGAAAGCAAAAGGGAACTGGTAAGAAGGATCAGGATCCTAATAAGGCATTCAAGTCCATCAACACGGTTTTCACAAACTTGATCAATAATATCTTTTCTAAGGATATGGGTAGGCAATATTTCATATAGCCTAAAAAGATGATAAGTGATCTTAAGAAAATAAACATGACACTAAGGTGTGCATACCATAAGCATTATGACCACAAGATTGAGAATTCAAAGTACCTAAAATCCCATATAGAGGAATAGGCCCAATTTGGGCACCTCAATGAGTTGGTCGAAAAAAAAGAAGGTCGCTCACAACTTATCTGCAAAGAGAGACTAGTGAAAGTACTGGACGAAGACTAAAGCGTTTAGTTCACAATAATCCATAGAGCATCAAACCAAAGTCAGATCAAAGTAAATGTTATTAGTATGGAGGTAAAAAAGCTCAGTGTAGTGATAGAGGCATTCACGATCAACCCGACCAAGCCCATTGTGGGAAAACTTTGGTGACTACGGGGGATTGACTACCCCCAAACACATAGTGTTCACCGATGAATATCTAATCGGAGTGAGGAATCCTCATCATAATTCCCTTATAATCACTCTCAGAGTTGGAAACTGGGACATGGAAAAGATGCTTGTTGATCAGAGGAGCTCTTCTGAGGTTATGTACCTCAAAATGTTTACCAACTTGAATCTGTGAACAATATTTATGAAGTGAATGTGACTTTGCCCATCTTTATAGGAAGGATTACCTTGTCCCTTCAAAAATTTACTCTCCTAGTTTGAGCAGGAGGGATATCTAAATTTATTTATTCCTCGTGGTGGATGTAGACTCCCACTATAATGAAATACTTGGAAGAGGGTGGCTACAAGCCATGAGGGAAGTTCCTTCCACTAATCATAAGAAGATGAAGCATCACTGAGAAAGTAATAATGGATATCAAGGGATCTGAACAAAGTAGGATAAAAGGAAAGAAGAATTCACGGAACCAATAGAGGGATCTATGCCCTTCAAGTAGTAATTAAAGTATGGGATACTTGGTGTTGAGGAAACTAGGTTTTCCCTTAACGATTGGGTCATGGAGCCCCTCCAGGAGGTGGTCTTTGGTAGTAATCAACCTAAGAAGAAGTTCTTGATCATAAATACTCTTATTGGAAATAAAAAATAAAAACTATTTACTTCAAAAAAAATAAGTAAAAGTTTTTTTTCTTAGCAACTGTATAACATACCAGGCATCGATCTAGAGGCAATGTGTCACAATATCCAGATGGACATGTTGCATCGACTTGTGACTCAAAATGTATGAAGAACTGCCCTCGGGAAAGTGAGGGTATAACAAGAAGAAGTGAGGAAACTTTTGGAGGCACGAACCATAAGGGAAGTCTAATTCCCCAAATGGCTGTAAATTCTCGTGCTGGTAAAAAAGAGAAATGGAAAGTGGAGAGCTTGGGTAGACTTCACTGACCTTAACAAGGCTTGACCTATGGGTAATTTTCCTTTACCCAAGATATATCAACCAGTCGATGCGACCGCCAACCACTAGTGTATTAGTTTCCTCGATGCCTACTTAGGGTACCACTTGATCTCATTGTTAGGCCTCGACCAAGATAAGACCTTCCATCATTACGATAGGACTATTAAACTATAGGGTGATGTAGTTCTCATTGAATAACTTTGGGGAAACCTACCATAGGCTAGTTATAAAGATGTTTAAGTAGAAGTTAGGAGAGACGATGGAGGTATACATATATACCATGCTCGTAAAGAGTAAGAATAAACAATATCACATAGTAGATCTAATAATAACGTTTAGGTCCTTCGCTATTATAAAATGAAGTTAAATGCATCCAAGTGATCCTTTGGGTTGCAATGGGGAAAATTCCTTGGATACCTCATCAACCAAAGGGAAATTGAGGCAAACCTAGCTCAGATAAAAGCAATAAGGAAAGTTCAACCTCCAAGTATTGTGTGGGAGGTGTAGAAGCTAACTGGCATGCTCGCCGCACTCAACAGGTTCATATCTAAGTCTTCGAAGATATGTTGACATTTTCTTTAGATATTTTGGAAAGAAATAAAGGAGATATGGAATCGTGAATGTACATAGGCGCTCGAAGAAGTAAATTGGTATCTAATACGATAAAAACTACTAACAATCCCAAAGAAAGAAGGACCCTTGTATTTGTCCCTGGAAATGTCTAAACAAGTAGTTAGATCGGCTCTAATTTGAGAGAATAATGGGGTTAAACGCCCATCTATTATACAGGTAAAACGTTACTTGATGTTAAGAAAAGATACCTCCCATTGGAAAAACTTTCCAATGTACTAGTGATTTCCCCCACAAGTTGAAACATTATTTTTAGGCATATACAATAGTCATCCTGACCTCCTTCCCTCCAAAAGTAGGGCTCCAAAAGTACGGCCTATCTAGATGGATGTCCAAGTGGTCATAGAGTTAAGGAATATTGATATCCAGTTTCATCTTAGGACGTCAATTAAGTATCATGTACTAGTTGACTTTATCATTCAATTCCTTAATGATGAGGAACCAGTGAGGGTTAATACCAAAAGTGAAGAGAATGCTAAACAACTGGTTGAAGAATGGGGAAAATGGGACCTTTATGTCGATGGAGACTCTAATTCTAAGGGGGTGAGAGTGGGGATAATGCTAGTATCCTCGGAAAAAAATTGTCTCAAGTAGGTGATACGCTTGAGACATTAAGCCTTTAACAATAAAACGGAGTATGAAACATTGATCAGAGGTTTGAAGACGGCACTCTCCTCGGGTGCCCATTACCTTGGCATCTTATGTGACACAAGTCTTGTACCAATTTATCTTACACAATTCTTATACCAAATCGAAATGTGACACAACTCTAGATATGAACACATGGACACACTCATTGAAGAGGCCCCACACCTGGTCTCCTATTTCGAGCACGTAGAAGTATAGTAGTTCCCAAAAGGTAACAATAGTCATGAAGATGCCTTAGCTGTATATTATTTAATTGGTAAGGGAGATATAAAGTGAATAATTCAAATAGAATATCTTAATCAGCCTAGCATCGACAAAGGGAAGTTAGACAAGAAGGTTATTGCCATCAACAGGGCTCCCAATTGGATGGATTCGATAGTCCGTTACCTAAAAGAGGATATTTTTCCTGATGATAAGTAAGAGGATCAAAAGATTTGGGTAAAGTCTTTTAGATTCCATTCTTTGTTGGATGAGAATTTTTAATGGTACACCTTCTTAGGACCACACTTGAAATATATTCACCCAAATGAAGTTGATCGATCCTTCTATGAATTGCATGAGGGGATATGTGAAAGCCGAACAGGGGGCAAATAACTGGAATTCAAAGTTAGGCAATAAAGGTACTGTGGTTGTACATGAAATAACACGCAGTTGAATACATCTGAAAGTACAAATACTTCTAGATCTTCTTACCTTTAGCGCATCATCCCTCCAGTAACCTTAAAAAACCTTAAAAATCTTACACAAACTAGGTCCAAGAAATCCTATCTGGGAGACGCCCCACAAACATTTGAATTTTTTCTTTTGTATCTCTAGTCCTAAGTTTTGATGTGACGACATCACCTAAACAGTAAAACTATGGATCAAATAATGTAAGGGAAAGAAAAATGTTGAAATTTCCATTAAAACTTAAAGTTCCTACAAACAAAAAATAAGAATCATTTACAACAAAGAAGTAATTGTAGTTGGATCACTCGCATGACTAAACCTATTCATCCTCTGAATGTTTAATTCTAGATGGAGGAACATCTAGCCTATAAGGCTTGATTGTGTTTGCTATGTTTCTAGTTGTTGATCGCCCTCCAGGAGTCACCCACTTGACCAATTATAGAGTTCGGTGGGGCTTATCTTTGCCATCGAGACCATAGTCACCCAAGTACTTTCTTATCAAGTTAATCAAAATGGTATCCTTAGGGATACATGAAGCATCAAGATTATAAGGAGGCATTAGATAATCGGGTTAGTCGGGTTCATACAAGTAAAATAGTTTTAAATCCTTAGTAAGCTTCACAACTTCCAAGGCATTGAGCCAATCATTATTGTAGGCAACATTCTGAGAATTGTTAATGGCAAAACCCAATCTTAAACATGCATAATCATAGTGATCATTCCATATTTGGTGAGGTTTCTTATGTAATTAGAATTTGGGTCGATCAAGATTCTTTGATAAGCGTTTGATGGTTGCTTCCTTATTATATAAGTCTTATTTACCTCGTTCTTCATCTGACCATTCATCTGTTCATGGGAGGAAGATAACACATTGATGGTCTCATCCATTTTCATTCAAATACTTTTGGGTCTCCTATCGCTCCTCCCTTAGCTTACCATTATCATTATCAAGGAAGTAAGCTCCCTCTCCAACTTGCTAGTCAGGTAGGGACTTTTTGGATCCACCAAGATCAACTCTCAAATCATTGTTCTCCTTATCAATAAAAATAATGACCTTCCTTACTCTTAGGAGATCGACTTGTAGAATAAAAGTCTTCTGAGCATGCGGACTAAACTTTGGCAATTCTTGGTAAAATCCTCCACTTTTAGCCAGTTCGACTATATCCTTGTCAAACTTAGCTCGAAAATTGGCTAACTCTTCATCGTGACTAACTTGGGTGGGGAGAATCATGTCATGAATGCAAGATTATTCACCACAACCCAATGGAAATGTTGTCATAGATCCAAGTAGGCCTCTTGACCAAGCATGAATTCTTCTGAATTTAGCCCCTTAAGTTAGTAATTTTAATATCTCGAACAAAGTAATTGAATCATTTTCATCCCATATCATTGCCATTGACTATTTCTAACGAGTACACTGAGTTTCGTGTATTTCTTATTGATTTTACAGGTATTTAGTGCAAGAAAAGAAAGAAAGCAACCGAAAGAAATGAAGAGAACAAAGGAAGACAAGTCAAAGGGAAAAAGCGTAAATTTACACCTGGAGTTTGGATTTGAAGCCTAAAGGAAAGTTGAATATCCTTATTTCAAAAGAGCATCGTAAGAAACGACAATCAAATCGGAGCTCGAGATCAAAAGTTATGACATGTCAAAGATGGAAAGAAAAAGTCAAAATTGAAGAAAATCAGACCCATCCGATTTATCTCGGACCGATTTGAAATGTCACCATTCTAGTATCCCCTGGATTGATGAAGAACCGATGAACACCGAATCGATCCGATGGCATCCAGACCGGTCCGATAGAAAGAAAAAAGAACCGATCCAGTTACTAAAAAATGAACCGATCCGATGGCATCCGGACTGGTCCGACTATGCGAAATTCTGGAATTTATTATGGAGCTCAAGAGGTGAAAATCTTGGAATATCTTATACAACTCATCAATATTATTTGTCAAATCGTGCTAGTTGGTGTTATAAAAGGTAAACCCTGCATCCTTCCAAAGGGAGTCGAATTTAGAGAGCCTTTTTAGTTTTTATTTAGTAGACAATTTCATATTCTTAGAAAAATTATAGTTTGTAAGAAGAAGGATTATTCTGGATTCAAGTTCATCTCTTTTCCCTAGTGTTGATTCCAAGTATCAAATTCCATTCTCTTATTTAGTCTCAATTTTATTTTCAATTCTCATTGGTTTTGTAATTTGTTAACAATGTTTCTTAGATACATAATTCCATGCATTGTTATGAATTTTTTTCTAATAAAACCATGTCTAGCTAAATTTTCAAGGGTTGGGGTACATGAACTCATTCCAAGGTAAATTATCCATGTAGAAAATAGAGCGTAAATTAAATATTGACCGAATTGTGTATTGAAATTATACGAACATAGCAGATCTTTTAATCTCTCTTGCCCTGGGTACTTGGGATGTTTAAGAATGCTATGTAAGTGTAATTGTTCGACACCGCTTTGTATTTAACTTTGATTTCATATGATGCGGGCTAGTACCCTCATATAAGAAATGCTTAGGATTTATAAAGACTGGATTCAATCAAAATTTCAATTTACAATTCTAGTATTCAATACGGTAATTCACTAAGGTTTGAGCGATTGTACTCCAGCCTATTTTCTCTAATATTCATATCTAATTTCTTTACAATTCTTAGTGTTTTGTTCACGTAGTTCATTTTGATTTCATCACCAATCAAAAATTTCAACCCATGAATCATCTTTTCTTTTCTTTTGAGAAACTATTTAAAAGTTGAATAACTCTTCCTACATAATTCCCAATTGCCAATTTCTGATTCTTGTGGAAACGATCCCGACTTGTCATATTATTACTAAGGCGACAGGCTTGCACTTGGGCCTAAAGAAACCACACTTCTGAGAAAAATTCTTTGTCGCCCCAAGTTTTTTGCGCCGTTGCCGGGGATCGTAAATTGGTAAGATTTAGGAAAGTTCATTTAATCCTAAAGTTCTACTAAAAATAAATAAAAAAATTCCAACATTTCATCTCATCTCTTGTACGATTATATTCCCAAGTCCACGAAAATCCTATTGCCGAAGCTAATTCTGAAAATTCTCATACCACCGATTCTCCACGCTTTGGGGTTCCACCTCCTTCACCTAATAATTCAAACACAAGTCGTACTTTGAGTCAAACACCGAGTGAAAGTTCTAAATCGTTTGGTAGAAATATGTCTGCGCAGTAGTGTTGGTGTTGGTGCTAGAGAGGAATAGTTACCTTATCCTCCCATGAAAGATCTTTTATTTCTGGAGCGAACTGCTACCGCTGGTTGAATTTTACTCCCGTATAATGTCGGTCAGTTCCACTTTCATAATGGGATGATTCAAATTCTGCCTACATTTCAAGGGATGGATTCTGAAAAACCATATCTCCATATTAGAGAGTTCGAAGAAGCATGTGAGACGTTTGGTGACCAAACCTGCCCACAAGATGTTATCCGATTAAATCTTTTCCCATTTTCCTTAAAGGATAAAGCTAAGACTTGGCTATGGTCACTACCCCCGAATTATGTTTTATCCTAGAGAGATATGCATACTAAGTTCCTCTCCAAGTTCTTTCCACAGCACAAAACCAACTCTGTCAAAGCTCAAATACAAGCTTTTCGGCAATATGAGAATGAAGCTTTCGACAAGTGTTGGGAACGATTTCAGGAGTTAGTTAGTGCTTTCCCACATCATGGATTTGAAAAACATCATCTCATTTCATTTTTTCATCAAGGGATTACTTTAGCATCTAAACAACTTGTTCAGACAATGTGCGAAAGACCATTTTGGGAGCTAGACTCGAGTGATGCCGAGGCTCATCTGAAGTACGTAGTGGAAACTACACAAGCATGGGATGTTTCTGACCCCAATCGTCAAAATAAAAATTAACAAGTGTCCAACTCGCCTGCTGCGTTCGGTATTTATCACTTGGACAAGGACACTTTGTTAGATCATAAATTTGACCAATTGGAAAAGAATTTCAGAAACATGCTTGAAGTTTGATTAAGAGAAGTAGCTGGACCCGTGCAAGCAGGAAAGGAGAAAGCGTGTGCCATTTGTTCTGCTGGTCATTCTACCAAAGGATGTCCTACCATCCCTGCGTATAAGGCAATGTACACTGAGAAAGTAGAGGCAATAGGAGGATTTTGAGGTAATTTTAATGTACCGCAAGGGAATGCATACAATCAATCTTAGAGGAATCATCCTGGTTTCAACTATGGACAACCACAAGGTGGGATGGATCCTAATCCACATGTGGCTTTGACACCACCCCCTTATCAATTTAAGCAAATGCCTCCTCCGATGCAAACCCCTATGCAGGTACCATATCCTATTCCGTATGTCACTCCACCTAGGCGATCTCTTGAGGATAATCTTAATCAATTCATCTCATCTCAAAAGGAGAGAAATGCTAAGTATGATCGAATGTTCACAGAAATTCATACTAGCATCTCTAGGTTGCAATCTGCATTGAAAACTCAAGAGAAGGGTAAATTCCCAGCTCAAGACCAAAGACCTCCTCCTCAAGGACAAACTACGGTTACCTCTACATCATCAAATTTGCCAGAACAATGTCAAGTTGTTACGACTCTACGTAGTGATCGCGTAATTGATTTAGCGCCACCACCTCCCAAGGAATCTAAAGCTAAAGAAGATTAAGAATCTGAGGAGACCCCATTGCATATTGATGATAAGCATGAAGGAGTTGAACCTGAAGTTGAAGTAAAACCACCTACTACTGCTTAATTTCCTCGACACATGGCACCACCCAAAAAGGGAGCTTCACATACTGAAGTGTTAGATGTTCTGAAGCAAGTGAAGTTGAACTTGCCATTTCTGGATGCTATCCAACAAATTCCAGCATATGCCAAAGTCATCAAAGATCTTTTGACTATCAAACAACAGCTTAAGGTGAAGAAGAATGTCTTTTTGGCACAAAATGTGAGCTCGGTCCTTATTAATGATCTTCCACCAAAATTCAAGGATCCTGGTGCACCTACAATTTCGTGTGTTATCAGAGAGAGTAGAGTTGAAAAAGCTTTTCTTGACTTAGGTGCAAGTGTGAACATCCTTCCATTCTCTATCTATAAGCAGCTTGATTTAGGTGATCTTAAACCTACCCGAATCACTCTATAGTTAGTAGATCGAACAGTGAAAGTTCCTCGTGGGGTTGTGGAGGACGTGATAGTTCAAGTGAACACATTCTACTTCCCTGTTGATTTTGTCATTTGGGACATGGAGCCTTACCCCCATTCGAGTAATCATGTTCCCATAATTTTGGGCCGTCCATTTTTAGCCACTACTATTGCTTTGATCAGTACATGTGATGGCCAAATGTAACTCACTTTTAGAAATATGACCCTCGAGACCAATATTTTCAATGTTCCTAACCAAATGGATGATGAGGATGAAATTCATGAGGTTGACCTTATTGAAGAGGTGGTGGATGAGCACATCGAGAAGATCATAGGTGGAGATGCACTGGAAGTTTGTTTAGTGCAAGGTGTTGAGAATAAGAGTTCTTATACTGATTTTGAGCGTGAAGTGGAAGAGTTGGGAGCTTGGTTGCAAGAAGAAGTGAGTTTTGGGAAGTTGAGAGATGTTGACTGGATTTCTAGATTTGAGGAATTACCCCTGAAGAAGTTTTGAGAAGTTGAGAGATGTTGACTGTATTTCTAGATTTGAGGAATTACCCCCGAAGAAGTCACTCATGATCCCCTATGAAGATAGATTTACTAGTCTTGAAAAAAAGAAACTACCCTCTCATGTAAAATATTCTTTTCTGCGAGACGATGATACATTTCCCGTTGTTGTTTCTTCTAGTTCTAAAAAAAAGTAAGAGGGCATGTTTTTGAATGTGTTGAGGAAGCATAGGAGAGCGTTTGGTTGGAATATAGCAGATTTGAAAGGTATAAGTCCTTCGATTTGTACCCATAAAATCCACCTCGAGGAGGAGGTGAATCCCTCGAGAGAGATGCAAAGGGGACTGAATCCAACCATGAAAGATGTAGTTTGAGCGGAAATCATCAAATTGTTAGATGCTAGGATTATCTATCCCATTTCCGATAGTAAATGGGCGAGACCAATTCAGGTCGTTCCAAAGAAATCGGGTATGATCGTGGTTGAAAACACTAAGGGAGAATTAATACCTCAATGCACCACCATCGGGTGGCGTGTTTGCATTGATTACCGAAAACTCAATGCCGGAATAAGAAAAGACCATTTTTCCTTGACATTTATCAACCAGGTGATTGAACGAGTAGCGGGTCATCCTTACTATAATTTCCTAGATGGGTATTTTGGCTATAATAAGATTGAAGTGGATGTACTTGATCAATAAAAGACAACTTTTACATGTCTGTTTAGTACGTTCGCCTACAAACGTATCCCTTTTGGGTTATGTAATCCACCTACAACTTTTCAAAGGTGTATGTTTACTCTCTTTAGAGACATGATAGAAAAAGGTCTGGAGGTGTTCATAGACAATTTCAGCATTTTCGGTCCATCTTTCGAACAGTGTTTAGCTAATCTTGTAAGAGTTTTATTCCGATGTGTGGAAAAAGACTTAGTCCTCAATTGGGAAAAATTCCAGTTTATGGTCACTGAGGGCGTAGTTCTGGGCCACATAGTCTCATCTAGGGGAATTGAGGTTGATCGATCAAAAATAGAAGTAATAGCTGAGTTTGCCCCGCCAAAATCGCTTAAAGATGTGAGGTCCTTTCTAGGCCATGCTGGATTTTACAAGAGATTTATCAAAGACTTTAGCGACATTTCTAGACCCTTGAGTAATCTTCTCATGAAGGACACTTCATTTGAATGGAATAACGCTTGCCAAGAAGCTTTCGATAGACTCAAAAGCATGCTAGTTTCTGCTCCTATCATGCAAGCTCCCGATTAGTCACTCCCATTTGAGCTTATGTGTGATGCAAGTGATTACGCGATTGGGGTTGTTCTCGAACAAAGAAAAGACAAGAAAGATCATGTTATTTACTATCCTAGTAGGACATTATCTGGCTCTCAACTTAATTACTCCACCACGGAGAAAGAATTACTAGCGGTCATTTTTGCTCTGGACAAATTCCACTCTTACATTGTTGGGTCGCCCATCATTTGCTTCACTGATCACTCGGCCCTCAAATATCTTCTGACCAAGAAAGATGCCAAGATGCGCCTAATTAGGTGGATCTTACTCCTACAAGAGTTTAATATCTCGATTCAAGATAAGAAAGGAGTAGAAAACGTCGTTGCGGACCATCAGTCACGACTCTCGTTCGACGTACCTATTGATCCCATCCCCATAGAGAAGTATTTTTTGATGAAAATCTATTTTATACTTATTCTCTTCCTTGTTTTATGGATATAGTAAACTACATTGTCACCAGAGTCATTTCCTCCAATTGGACTCCGCAAGAGAGAAGGAAGTTCATTACTTGGTCACGTATGTTCTTTTATGATGATCCATATTTGTTTAAGTATTGCGTTAATGAAATCATCCAAAAATGTGTACCTGATGAAGAAATTCAAGGGGTAATCCGATTTTGTCATACAGAAACATGTGGAGGTCATTTCTCCAAAAATAAATCTGCTGCGAAAATCTTGTAAAGCGGTCTCTTTTGGCCCACAATCTTCTGGGATGTGAATACTTTTTGCAATTCATATGATAGATGCCAAATAATGGGAGCGATTACTCATCGTGACATGATGACATTGACCCCCATACTTGTCTTAGATTTGTTTGATTATTGGGGTATTGACTTCATGGGGCCATTTCCACCCTCTTTTGGCTTTCTATACATCCTCTTCGCAGTAGACTATGTCTCAAAATGGGTAGAGTCCATAGCTACAATGACGAATGATAATAAGGTAGTGATAAAATTCATTCAAGAACACATTCTTTCTCGATTCGAAGTTCCTAAGGCTATCATCAGTGATAATGGCACTCATTTTTGCAATAGTCCAATGGAAAAGCTAATGAAAAAGTATGGGGTCGTCCATAAGGTTGGAATGACTTATCACCCTCAATCTAATGGCCAGGCCGAGCTAGACAATCGGTAAATCAAGAATATCTTGGAAAAGACAGTCGAACCTAAGAGGAAAGATTGGTCTCTCAGATTGAATGATGCGCTCTGGGCTTATCGAACTGCATACAAGAATCCCCTTGGGATGTCCCCATTTTGTTTTGTATATGGAAAACCTTGTCATCTCCGTGTTGAAATTGAACACAAAATGTATTGGGCTATCAAAAGGGAGAACTTTAACATAGAAAAAGCCGATGAAACACATAAATTTCAGTTGAATGAGTTAGTAGAAATACACAATGATGCGTATGAAAGTGCTAAAATCTCAAAAGAACGAATGAAACAAGCTCAAGACCGAATCTTCTGACACAAGGAGTTTCATTCGGAACCAAAAGTACTTATCTACAACTCTAGGTTATACTTGTTTCCCAAAAAAGTACGATCACGATGCACAGGTCCATTCATTGGGAAGTATTCCCCTATGGAGCTCTTGAACTAGAGTGTAAGGACAAATTTCCAATCGAGTCATTTGTTATATTGGCTATATTCCTTTGGACAAAACAATTTTGGGTCATTTTGCATCAAGCATCATTCAATGTAAAGATTCAAGCATCGCATCCAAAGTTCACGCGTCATCAATATGCACGCCATGCTAGCTATCCTAAAAAGGTATATGACCAAAATAAATTTTATGTGTTGGAGTATTTTACTTAATCAAGAAATTTTCATATAGAGAAATGTTCGTAAATAAGTAATTTTCATAAAGAAATATCTTTGAAATAAATTTGAACAAATTTGTGCAAAATATGAAATCTCGTTCGAAGGTTATCCAGGTCATTCGAACGACCTGGATCTAACGACATTCCCCAGGCTATACTGGAACTTCATTAGAAGTTCATTTGAAATGTTGTTCAAACGATCTCATTCGAACGAGGTTTCTAACGACCTATCTAATTCGAAACTGGAACTTCGTTAGATAACTCGTTCGAACGACAAGTTGTTCGAACGACCTCGTTCGAACGATTTCTGTCAGAACTGAGTTTTTGAACTTATTTTTTAAGCAGTTTTTTCCCACAACTGTTTTTGGTCCACTGATTTTTCAGTTATATTATATGGAAAAAATTAGTTTCAAAGGTTAAGGAAGTTCATTATTCTCTTAAGAGCATTTTTCATAACTTCCCTCTTTTTGGTAAAAATCATCTCCAATACTTTTATCATCTTTTGAAACACAACCCCTTCAATCAAATTGATATTCAACAAGCAAGTTTGCGGTGGATCTCTGCATTCAAGCTTTGAGGAGGCGGTGGTTTTTGGGCTTTGGTGGATATCGCAACATGAGGAGTGTCGAGCCACGCGTTAGAGCTTCGCGTACTACAAATTCAGAGGTTGAGGACGACATAAGCAAGTCTTGAGTGAGTCAATGTCTGAAGTCTTTTGAGTCTATTGTAAAACCTATTTTGTAGTGGATTTTGTCTAGGTCCAGCCGTCCGAGGTTTTTCCCATTTGGGTTTTCCTCGTACATCGGCGTGTTGTGGTTGGGATTTTTGCACATTACTTTATTAAATCACCTAGATGTATGCTTAGGATAAAATGAATAAAATTGAAATAATTTTATTTTAATTAGTCAAGTTATCAATCCCATTGCATTAATCAAAATTTGTTCTTGCGAACTTGTGAATCTGCTTTTAAATTGAAATTGGAGAATATCACTTTATAGCTAATATTAAAATTGGATTGAGTGTGTGTATTCCACGAATTAAACTAAAAACATATAACCCTGCAACTTCAAATTGGTATCAGAGAAAGTTTCTAAAAGTTATTTAGATGAATCCTGGAGGTTATTTGGATAGTTTTTCGTTGAATAGACTACCGTTGTTTGATGGAACTAATTATACCTATTGGAAAGAAAGTATGAAATCCGCTCTTAAATCAATTGATGAACGTGTTTGGGTCACTGTTGAAAGAGGATGGTCCCCTCCTACTATGGTTTTTAATGATGAAATTATTTTGACTCCTATTGAACAGTGGTGTGAGGAAGAACTAAAATGGTGTAACTTTAACTCTAAAGGATTAAATGCCTTATTTGGTTTCGTGTCTCCCGATGAATTTCGTCGTATAATGACGTGCGAAACATCAAAGGAAGCTTGGAACATTCTCCAAGTTACTCATCAGGGAACTAGTGTTGTTAAAGCGTCAAAACTTCAAAATTTAAATACACAATTTGAAACGATCACCATGAAAGAAACTGAAACATTTGATGAGTTTTATGCTCGTTTATCAGACATAGTTAACTACTGCTTTAACTTAGGTGAAAAAATACCTAAAAATCGTGTTGTTAAGAAAATACTTAGATGTCTTCCTAAGAGATTCATTCCTAAAGTCATTGTTCTTAATTCTTTAGGAAACTTAAATACTTTAAAACTTGAAGAGCTTGTTGGTGATCTGCAAACTTATGAACTAGATATATTTCCTAAAGCTAACAAAGGCAAAGATAAAGGTGTTGCTTTAAAAGTTAAGAAGTCGATGTGTCTGATTCTGATGAGTCTGACTTTGATCCTGATGATATAGCCTTATTTGTTAAAAAATTTAAAAAAATTCTCATGTTTAAAAAAGAAAACTCTAAATTTGAAAAACCTAAATTTGAGAACAAAAACAAAGGAGGAAATATAAAATTCAATAATCAAGATCTAAAGAAGTTCATCAAAGATAACTTTAAAAAGGATGATTCGGAGAGATGCTTTGAATGTGAGGGACGTGGTCATAGAGCTTTCGAGTGCCCTACAAAACTTAAAAGACAAGGCAAAGAAAAAGATGTTTACAATGCTACTCTAAGTGACAGTGATAATGAGTCTGAAGACTCTGATGACTCTAACCCGTCTAGAAATAACTTCACTGCCTTTATGGAAAGCCACGCTAGTAATTCGAGTGTGTCATACCTTAATGTTGATAATTTCGAACAAAATCTTGAGGTTGTTTCTACTCATTCTACTAGTAGCGATGAAAAAGAGAGTGATAGTGATATAGATGAGAGTGAACTACAATCTGCTTATTCTGAACTCTATAATGAATCTCTTCGCATTCAAAAAGTTAACAAAAGATTAACCTTTAAAGTCTTAACTTTAGAAAAGGAGTTGAAAGGCCTGAAGGAGAAGGGGGCTTTAGTTAGTCAACTCGAGGCTATTAAGATATCTCTTTCTGAGAAGATTATCATGATTGGTAAAGAAAAATGTGACTTAATTATCTCCTTGGAAGGTGTTAACAAAGATCTTAATGAGTCTTTAGAAATTATAGAATCTCTAGAAGCTAAAATTGCCCAACTTGAAAAAGATCTCGAGTCCTCTCATGAAGTTAAAGTCACACTTGAGGACAATTCAGGAAGAATGGGAAAATTATTTCTAGGTCCTTTTTAGGATATAAAGAGAAAGGTTATCAAGAGAGAAAGGGTATATAATATGAAGAAGGAGATTCATCGAAAGTCAAACCTGAACCAGTAGCTAAGTTTGTTACCAAATCTAATGTTTCTAAAACAAGTCCTAATAAGCAGCCTTTAAAAGCTGGCCCAAAACAACCCTATGTGTGCACATATTGTCACAAATGGGGTCATCTTAAAGATTTTTGCTACAAGCTTGGAAAGAACTCTCAATTCACAAATTCTAAACAACCGTATAGCTCCTTTGCTAGTCTTAGGAGTCAAGTCGAGTATCTTGTCAATACATCTAAAAATCTAATGGAAGAGTTTCTTAGGTTTTCTAAAGTCCAAGGTAATAATTCTAATTATAAGACTAGAGCCAATCAAGGAAAGACAACAACTCAAGCTTGGGTTCAGAAAAATCATACCAAGAAAGCTTTTGTTGCTCATGTTGCTCTAAAGGCTCAAATTACCTCTCAATGGTACTTTGATAGTGGTTGTTCAAGACATATGACTGGTGATAAATCTTTATTTACCACTCTTGAAAACTATAAAGATGTTAATGTTACTTTTGAGGATGGTAGCAAGTCTCAAATCATGGGTAGAGGATCTATTGAAATCTACGGGTTTCCGAAACTTGAAAATGTTCTTTATATTGAGGATCTCAAGGACAATTTGATAAGTATTAGCCAACTATGTGATGAAAATCTTGATATAAAACTTAGTCAATCAGAGTGCACCGTCTATGATCAGTCTGGTGAATCCATTTTACAAGGTGTTATAACTAGTGATAATTGCTATGGAATTATTCCTAAATCATCATTAGTTTGCAATAATGCAAAACCCTTATCTGCCGATCTTTGGCATCAAAGATTAGGTCATGTAAACTTTAGAGATCTTGAGAGACTAGTGAGAAAAGAGCTAGTTCGAGGCTTACCGCCACTAGGAAAGCCGACCTCCACCATTTGCGGGCCGTGTCAATTAGGAAAACAAATTAAGAGTCCTCATAAGAAATTAAACTCTATAACAATATATCGTGTCTTAGAATTGATACACATGGACCTTATGGGTCCCACTCGTACCAAGAGCATAGGAGGAAAAAGATACATCTTAGTTATGGTGGATGATTTCTCTAGGTGCTCTATTATAGGCTTTCTAAGGGAAAAATATGAAACAGTTGATTTACTTACTGTTAAATGTAGAGCTCTTCAAAATCTACACGGTGTTACCATAAACCGCTTTAGGAGTGATAATGGAACCAAATTCAAGGAATCTGGTGTGAATGCCTTTTGTGATAAAATAAGCATAAAACATGAATTCTCGGCCGTTCGAACAACACAACAAAATTGTATAGTTGAAAGAAAAAATCGAACGATCCAATAAATGGCAAGATCTATGCTCCTAGTAAGATCGATCCGATCATCTGTAGGTTGTGTCCTTTCCCGAGGATAAAACCTCTTCAATCCACACTCCATTTCATTCCCCAATCCTTTCCCCTCCCCAAAAATTCGTACCAACCCCTTACCCCCTCTTTCGCACCCTTATTTCCCACCAATTCTTCCCCCCCTATTCCCCATCCAATCTATAAATATCAACCTGACCTCTCCACTTTATTTCACACCTCCATCTCCATTTTCTTCTCTCTCTTTCTGTCCAGCTCTTCCATTTCTATGGGTGCTCCCCAGAAGTATAATTCCATTGAAGTGCTGCCAGATGGCAATGGCGAATATCGTTCACGCCGAGAGGGAAATTGGTGCCACCGTTTTTTCGATCCTAGGTAAAAAATCCACATTGAGCGTTAGGTGCTTTGGGATACGCTTCCTAATTCTGTCACTGGCCTATTCATGTCCCGAGGCTGGTGTAGATTTTTCAATGAACCATATGAGGAAGTTTGGGAGAATGAAGTGCATCAGTTTTACGGTTCACTCGTTTGTACCGCCGATTTCGAATCACAATCCTTCGTTGACTCGACACCGATTCCGTTCTCGCTTGCCTTGCTGGCCCAGAAACTCGAGTCTAAGGGTGTGCTCACTCCAGCCCAATTTTACTATCCCAGTCATGATGCCATTGTTTCCAAAGATGTTTACATGTCTCAAATCGCTCCGGGTTCGGTTTGGAATACTGATACTTTTCCTGTCGGTCGGTTACCCGACAAGGCACGCATCACTTTTCACATCGTTTGTGCCAACCTTTTGCAAACTTCAAATGATTCGTCTATGAACCCGTGTCAAGCTACTATGGTGTATCATATGTTTGACCATCAAATTGTTATCAATTTTGCCCGCACATTTTACAATGATATCATCTGCGCGGCGCTGGACAAAAAGGGTAAGGCCCCTCTTCCTTATGGTCGTCTCATTACCTCCTTTCTTAAGGATGTAGGTATTATTCCCCCACAAGATCTCATTCGCCTGCCCAAGCCACTTGGGCAAGAATCACGCTCCCGAAGTGACAAATAAATCCAGTTGATCCGTGTGCGACGAGGTTACAGTGATACCTCGAGTGATGAGGCTGCCGCTGAGGAAGAGGTTGTTAATGAAGCAGATGTTGAGATGGACGACGGTGATGAGGACGACTATGATGAAACTGCTGATCCTGATTATGTTCCAGTCAAAATGGGTCTTACCGCGCGCGTTGCTTCTCTTGAGACACGTTTTGATGATTTTATGCACTCATACCGTCGTGACACGAGTATGATGTTGCGTATGCAGGCTGATCTTTATCTTCTCCAGTTGGGTCCCGAGGCCCCACTTCATGCTTATTTTTATGATCCTTATGACCCACTTCCCCCGTTATCTCCCACCACCAACCCGCACCGTAGGCAGCCCCGTTGGAACCATTCCCAATCCCCCTCTGGTTATGTTATGTTGTCATGTTTTTATTTCCACAGTTGTGTTGTCCTGAACAGTTTTTATTGTAGTATTCGCTTATTTTATTTATCGCACTCCTTATTTCGTCTTCTTTAGCTTTATCATCTTTTCGATTGTGGACAATGCAAAAGCCTAGTTCGGGGGATGATAAGTGCGTTTTGATAAAACTTCGCAATAATAAATAAATAAAAAACTGAAAAATTTTGGAAAAAAAAATGAAAAAGCCAAAAATATTTTTCTTCAAAATAAATAAAAATTGGAATTTAAATTTATCAAAAATGTCACCTTTATTCTATTTAAGATCTCAAATTGTAAAAATTAAATGCACTAAAGACAAAATTGACCAAAGATGGAAATTGAAAAAAAATTGGTTACTTAACGAATAAGTGTGGAGATTGATCAAACCCGGTGAGATTTTGAGCTTTTCATTTTTTATGAGTTTTTAAATCAATTAGATTTTATGATTAACTCAAAGTTCTTTTCAGCGTTTTAATCAGTCGTTGATAATCTCAATCCTTTGTTTTGATCGGTTATGTGAAATGTGTGAAATGTTGTCTCGAAATTAGTGCTAAATACATCTCTAAACTTAATTAATCTCGAGATGCATATGGTAATGTGATTATCAATTTGGACAATGAAGTAGTCCCTCTTTTGTTTAACCCAAAAATATTAGCGATAATAAAGTTGTGAAAAAAATTATCCCTTTGTAACCCACTTTGAGCCTAATAAAATATTTCCCTTTCGTTTGATAACCCGAAAAACTCAGATAGCCCGGAATTGTGAAAAATTGAAAATTCATCAAATAAGTCCAAATTGTGCAATAAAAAGGGGCAAGAAAAGAAAAAACAACAAGAAAAAAAAAGGAAGAAAAAATGAAAATAGAAAAAGAAAGAGAAAAATGAGAAAATGCCCGAAAAATCACTAATGGACGTCATAAGGACATTTTCCAATTCCGAACATTCCGTCCATTCCCATTTTTACCCTTTACACTTTTTAACCCAAAAAGTCCTAACCAAGTCCGAATGGCGAAATTGATTACTGCATGGAGAGATAAGACATGAAAAGATAATAAAAGAGATTAAAATGGTGTGATTAAGAGATGATGTTTCTCGTTTCCAAATAATTGTATTCCGATGATGATATTTTTTCACTATATATTTTCATCTTTGAATTTTGTATGCGTGAATTTGTGTCCATTATATTTACTCTTTATATCATGCATACCGAGAGAAAACAACCACAATCCGAGTGATTCGTTTGTGAATACATCTGTAAGAATTTGAATCAAAATGAATTTTCTAAAAAAACGTAATGCTCAATCGGTGGAAATTTGAGGTTTAATTTATGGCTTTGCACACACACACTATGGTTTCAGACATTTGAATATGAATTTGTGGTGATTATTTTTCAAAAAGTTTAAATTGTACAATTTTTAAGTATTTTGATATTTAATTGAGTCAATAAAGAAATTTGTGGGTGTATTCACTGCAAACCCTCACGAGACAAAAGTCGTCCTACTAGGGTAACCTAAGGGTTTAAAGGCTTGTTGCATACGCTCAATGCAATGGCATGCCTGCGAAAGTGGAATTTTAGTTAAATAAAAGAAATCTCAAGAATAGAACTTTGGTTAGATTCGTTTACATTGCCCGGGACGTGCAAAGTTCTAAGTTTGGGGGATTTGACCAAGCATAAATTCTTCTGAATTTAGCCCCTTAAGTTAGTAATTTTAATATCTCGAACAAGGTAATTGCATCGTTTTTATCCCATATCATTGCCATTGACTATTTCTAACGAGTACACTGAGTTTCGTGTATTTCTTATTGATTTTACAGGTATTAAATGCAAGAAAAGAAAGAAAGAAATCGGAAGAAAGGAATAGAACAAAGGAAGACAAGTCAAAGGGCAAATGCGTCAATTTACACCTGCAATTCGGATTTGAAGCCTAAAGGAAAGTTGAAGATCCTTATTTCACAAGAGCATTGGAAGAAACGACAATCAAATCGGAGCTCGAGATCAAACGTTATGACAAGTCAAAGATGGAAAGAAAAAGTCAAAATTGAAGATAATCGGACCGATCCGGTTTATCTCGGACCGATTTGAAATGTCACCATTCCAGTATCCCCTGGATTGATGAAGAACCGATGAACACCGAATCGATCCGATAGCATCCAGACCGGTCCGATAGAAAGAAAAAAGAACCGATCCGATGGCATCCGGACTGGTCCGACTATGCGAAATTATGGAATTTATTATGGAGCTCAAGAGGTGAAAATATTGGAATATCTTATACAACTCATCAATATTAGCTGTCAAATCGTGATAGTTGGTGTTATAAAAGGCAAACCCTACATCCTTCCAAAGGGAGACGAATTTAGAGAGCCTTTTTAGTTTTTCTTTAGTAGACAATTTCATATTCTTAGAAAAATTATAGTTTGTATGAAGAAGGATTATTCTGGATTCAAGTTCATCTATTTTCCCTAGTGTTGATTCCAAGTATCAAATTTCATTCTCTTATTTAGTCTCAATTTTATTTTCAATTCTCACTGGCTTTGTAATTAGTGAACAATGTTTCTTAGATACATAATTCCATGCATTGTTATGAATTTTTTTTCTAATAAAACCTTGTCTAGCTAAATTTTCAAGGGTTGGGGTACATGAACTCATTCCAAGGTAAATTACCCATGTAGAAAATAGAGCGTAAATTAAATATTGATCGAATTGTGTATGGAAATTATACGAACATAGCAGATCTTTTAATCTCTCTTGCCCTAGGTACTTGGGATGTTTAAGAATGCTATGCAAGTGTAATTGCTCTACACCGCTTTCTATTTACCTTTGATTTCATATCATGCGGACTAGTTCCCTCATATAAGAAATGCTTAGGATTTATAAAGACTGGATTCAGTCAAAATTTCAATTAACAATTCTAGTATTCTATATGGTAGTTCACTAAGGTTTGAGGGATTGTAATCCAACCTATTTTCTCTAATATTCATATATAATTTCTTTACAATTCTTGGTGTTTTGTTCACGTAGTTCATTTTGATTTGACCACCAATCAAAAATTTCAACCCATCAATCATCTTTTCTTTTCTTCTGAGAAACTATTTGAAGGTTGAATAACTCTTCCTTCATAATTCCCAATTGCCAATTTCTGATCCTTGTGGAAACGATCCCGACTTGTCGTATTATTACTAACGCGACAGTCTTGCACTTGAGCCTAAAGAAACCGCACTTCTGAGAAAAATTCTTTGTCCCGCCACCTCTTTTACCCGCAAAGAGGCATTAGAGTCAAATATTTGGTCAATATCATCAGTATCATCACAATTGGCAACAAGAAGTTTTTCACGTCCTTCTTCAAAATCGTGATGACTGGCGATGAGAACTACAAGTCTCCCATTAAATTAAAAAGTGCAATGATAAGGGGGCAGTCATTCAAGCTTGGCAAAAGAGAAAATGCATAAAATATTATGAGAGGAATGAAAAAATAATGTCAAAATCAAACTTTGAATTTTATTAAAGATAATAAATGGGGAAAATCCCACATCACGAAATAAAAGGAAATAAGTACAATATTCCTAACTTTATGGTGCATTCTCTCCCACCGTTACATTCTCGATAGCCTGAACAGAGGCAGTGTCTTCTCGTTGATTGACATTATCTTTAGACTTTTTGGTGTCCTGATAGGTGTCGGATTGTTTGAGAAATTTAATAACATCAAGGCAACATGTTTCCTTCTCAGCATCTAAATAGGTGTCGACATACCTATACTAATCAACACTAGCACTAAAAGCATCAAGACTAGTAGACTTCTCATCCAGTAGCCCTTCTCCCCTCCTCCTCATCATTTTCTTCATCAGCTAGAGGAGGGGGACTTGTATTATGATCCTTGAATAGCTCGGAGTTCTTAGCAATGCAAGCCTCAATGATAGCCTTGTCCTAACCACTCACAAAGAATACTTTCCTCAGGTAATCAATCTTCCAGTGGGCCTTAGAAAAAGCCTTCTCACAATCGCGAGTATATGCAACAGGCTTGGCCTACGCTATTCCATCAATGTTCTCCCCTTAGACTTGGCCTTTTCCTCCTCAGCATTAATCGTGGTGTTCTCAACCTCAAATTTATCCTTTTCGTCCTCATCCTTTAACTTTTTGTCACAGGAGAATAGATCAGTGGAATCTTTGATCTTCTTATAGAGGTAGACATTAGTTACCTCCAAAACCCTGGTATTCTGGTCCATATTCTCCTTCTCAATGAGGGCACCTTGTCCAATCGCCCGAGCAACATCTAAAGCCTTGGTTTCCTCCCTTAAATATAAATCCACTGTAATACCCCGTATTTTTATGCTTTATTAATTTGGGGATTTATTAAATTTAATGTGAGTTATTAATTTAATATAAATCCAGAAATTAATTACTTTATAATTATTAACGTGATGTGAGTTAGTAATTATGGGAAACTTGTTGAATATTACAAATGAGTAAAGTAATAGAATATTGGTTCTACGAAATGTCACGAGTGAATAAAATGACAATTTTGGAAATTTGAGTCGGGACGTGCCTGTGTCGCGTCGAGAATAAATGTTGATTAATAAAAGTGAAATATTTTTAAGTTATCCGTATGGTCATTTTGAGTGCGCCAACGTGTCCGGAAGGGTCGAGATAGTCCAAAAAGTGTACCCGGGGGTTTAGTTTGGGTCTCGGGGCATTTTTAGGCTTAATTAGTACCGCGGGAGGGCATTTTGGACATTTTGTAATTTTGGGTAAATAAACCCACGAAATTTCAAGGGTTATATCAGATGTCTAAGGTTGCCTTCTAGGGTTAACACAACCAAAGACAAGTGACAACCATAGGAGAGGGAAGGAGAGAGCTTTCAAAGCAAATTCTAGACCGAAAATTCATCTGGTTGCACCGCCACCACCACCAACGCGTAGATCGCGCGATGGGGAACGCAACCACACCAAATTCGTCATCAAATCAGAACTTTGAAATTTCTAGGCAAGTATTTATCTTGCTTATTTTCGTTAATGCATCGTTCATGTTAGTCTAGGGTGATTAGGATGAGTTTGGTAGAAGAAAATCCATGTTGGAGATAGGAAAATCGCATGTAGTAATGATTTGAATGATAATCTGGAAACCCCTTCACATGTAGAGGCTTAACCACGAATTTATGATGAATTAGGAGTAGAAATTTCTGGAAAAAGACTGATTAGAACCATGTTAAAGAAATTCTAGGGTTCTTGAGATTTCTATGAGTTTTAGCCTATTAATCTATGGTCACTGATGAAAAATTGCATGCTTTACGTTGAAGATGTATAATATGGGTTCATACCATTTGTAGTACAAATTTTGGGGAGTTTAGGTGTGAAAAATTTGGATTTGATTGAGGTTAGATTATGAAACCCGTAACTGTTAATCTACAGAATTTGTATACTTGTGTGATCGATCGATCGAACCAGGGGTGTCGATCGATCGACGCATCGATCGATTGAGCTCCTGCCATCGATCGATCGACCCCTTCTGGCAGACTCACAATTCCCTTTGAAAATAGTTAAATTCAAATTAAATGAGTAAAAATATTTGGGCATCCTTATTAAAATATTTTGGGAGGTAAAGGAGACCAGTAGGACTTATTAATAATTATGAGACCTTTAATCTAAGACGAGATTCACATTTTGGGATGCTTACACATAAGGGACGATGGGGTTGTGTATTAAAGGGTGAGACGCGTAAAATAGCTACGTTTGGAAAATAGATGAGTACCTACTGAATTTTACACTTGGGAGGATAGAGTCCATGAGTGTCACGTAATGAGTTGGAATAATCCCTCAAATTAAAGTTAGAGACGAACCGTTATACGCGATAACTAATACTGTGAAAATAAGGATAAATGTCGTGATTATGGGTTATGAGATGAACCTAAATTTGATATGGCAAAAAGTAGTATATTTATATGACTGTGTGTATGCATATATTATATACGTGTGAAAATCATGCCCGCGCCACTTGTTATCCCTGAGGTTACCGCGCTGGGACAGTCTTATCTCGAATGGGCCTTCACGGGGGATATTGACTCGTACCCTAGAATATAGGAATCCTAGGTACGGGCTATCGGATCGATAGTCGGACGGTCCTAAGAGACGTGAGGGTATGTACTAACCTCTTGGACTTGGAAACTATGCTTCGCCTCAATATTGTTTTTGTTTGTGTTAATACAGTTCGAGAGTGATTCCGAACATGTATTTCCCTTAGTGCGAGAGATACGGGGACTGGATAGTAGAGTATGCCCGTACCATAATTATTATGTGGGGTGTTGTTAGAATATATATATTATATGAGTATTTAATATATATATTAAAATTCTGAAATTTGGGAACGACCTACTGTGTTTATGGTAAGTAAGATATCAAAAAATTATTTCAATTTGGGAAAAGTGATTGAAAAGTGTAATACATTGTTGAGGGACTTTATTAATAAATAAAGCTTAAATGAGAACTTTGGTGTTAAACAGAATTTACTTCTTAACCAGTTGATATTTTCAATCTAAATCTTGCGAGTAACCTAAGATAAGATAAGTTAAACCATTGGGAAAGTTAGTGTGATATGCGTGCACATTAGAAGAGAGGTGAGAATTTCTCAAGGGAGTGTCGCAATAATATGTTGTTGCATTGGCCTGTAAACATTTTAAATACTTGCTAAACAAATTTTAAATCATTTACACTATCAGGCTCTGACCCGTTTCTATTTTCCTTTTTCTATTGTATATATATGCATATATTACAGGTGCCCAGCCACAGGGGCATCTCGTATAGGATCCTTTGGAAGGAACGCGCTGCAGCTTAGGTGGGAGTTGCAGCCCTCTTACTTAGATGACCTCCGTCATTTGAATCTACTCCTAGCATTATTTATCCTAGTTGGGCATGTGTCGCCCTTTCCATTATTCAGTTAATTAGCAGATATTGTGACTCATTTAGTTTCTTTAGTATTTTACTTTTGGGATTTTTATTGTCAGGATGTTTCAATTTAAGTATTAAATGTTGGATTCAACTAGTTGAATATTTGATTATTTGGATTGTATGTTCGAGGATAGTTGTGGTGTGACTATTAAATTGTGTATTATACAAAGTTTTAAATGTTGGTTTATATAAAATAAAATTTGGAAAGTAAAGTCTAAAATTGTTTTGAAACTTAGCTTAATTATTTAGGGTGTTTAAATTGGAAAAGTATTTTTCGACAGTGATGCTAAGAATGAACCAACTGTTCACCTTGATTTTAATTTAATAAAGGAGTGATCGCCCGGTATTTAATTAGGCGGGGTGTCACATCCACATCATGGGAGGACTTTCTAAGAGAAATAACTCTCTCTAATATTTTCTCATAGTCAAAAGGAACTGCAAGACATAGAAAGAAGAATATGTTAGTAGTTTGCAATTAAAGGAGTAATGCAAGGAGAAATATATAGTGTTCAGAGAGAACTTATGAGAGCAAGGTTGTGAAAGGAACATTCCACCAATCGAGAGTTAGACCATCAGGAGCTTTTATATCAAGAAGAAGGCATATCAACCCAATCAATCCACATGCCAAGTCGGGGTGAGCAACAACATAATGGGATACAACCTTTCCCTTATAAATAATATTTTTCCCCACAACAAGAAGTGGGGGAGAATGAACTTTATCCTTCTTTATTTTCTAGGAGGTGGATTCCAAGTACTTAGTTAGGGAATCCCCAATCTACAAGAGGTTAGAAGGACCCCCCCCAACTTCATCTTTCTGACTTATAGGATAAGAAAGCTATTAAATCTTATTCGACGGATGATTGAGAGGAGACTTTAAGACCAGAGTGGCAACAATTGAGTTCATCACCTTTTTCTTTAGGGACATTTCTCAAGGTGAAAGTTTAGTACTAGGATGGATTAAACATTTAAAGACTTAAAGGAGAAAGAAGTTCTCACCTTATTTTAACCCTAAGAGGTAGAAACCTATGGATCATTCAATTCAACTTGAATAATTATAGTCTATTTAATTGGCCTTACGATAAAGGAGGTAGTTGAACTCTTGTAGATGAAGAGAAATGTTATTGACTTTTGGTGATCACCAGCCCTAATCTTTTTTTGTATCGACCAAACTTTCTGAAGATGAAAAAAATTCAAATCCCAATCATGAAAGAATGGAAAGAATTTGATATCAATCAATTGAATAAAAAACACAAAGAGAAGAATTAGTTACAACCTAACATATTCCCTTCCCATCCTGAAGGAAATTTGTCCCTTAATATTTTATGCCCTTGTGAAGAGGAGTGTGTTCTCAATGATCCACAATCACATCATAATCCCAGTAGTCCTTGTTGGAATCAGGCGCGTTCACCACCAGAGCCTCATTGGTTACCCTCGTTTTCAGATAATAAATATTATCATGAGTCAATGCCCATTAGTAATGATACATGATGTTAGTTACACCGAGATTGGTCTCATACAATTATGTAATGGAGTGAGACCCATTAACAACCCTACGTGTATTTCAAGCAGCATGGGTCGGGACCACATCAAAGTGTTGACAAATTCATGAAAAAATTTATTTGGGTAAAAAGTTACCCCACACTTAATAATAAACATCGATGGAATCCAATGGCTCTCATAAAATTTACAAAGCTCACAGGGTCTTTCAACTAGCTGAACTTTAATCCATTATGGGATGTAGTCAAGTGTGAATTTTTTATGGAATTTTGTTAATTATATACACCACTGTTGAAGAATGGAAACAACTGAAAAAAAGAACTAAGAGAAAAGAAATTCATAAATACCAAAAAGGAGAAAAAAATGAAGTTAAAATGATCATAATGAAATGGAGGAAGTGAAATTCATTCTTTTAATACTCTAGTTTTGAAATGAGGAGGAAATAGAGGGAACAATTGTTTTGTGGTGAGAAATGACTTCACAGTCCCCAAAGTGACTATTAGACGCATGAAAGCGAAGACAGCATGTGACAACTACTGAAGCGACATCCATATCCCTCCAAGGTAAGTAATAATAGCATAATTACAAGCGTACCAGTAAGGCACTCAACCTGAGATTTTTGTTTAGTGCCCAGGGCATTTATGAAATTGTCCTCCAATTAGTATGAAAAACTTTTAGACAACTATCAACCTTTGACCAGAAGAGGAATCATGTTATCCCTTAAGAGGAAGAAGACCTATCCAATATCAACAGTTGACCTAGGTACAAAGAAAAATGACCTCTAAGAGTGTATGAACTTTGGGAGTAATTGTGGGTTCAGGAATTCATTTGGCATGTGCTTCTCCACGTGCGTCCTGATCACCTTCTACAAGAACAAGTTTAATAGTTGCTCGTTTTATTTTTATTTGGCTTATCCCATTGCATCCTAGTGGACCTTCATGTTTACTTTCACATATTCGCAGAGAAGAAGTTGATGACAATTGGAAGACTGAATATTGTTCGTCACATCATCGTTATGAAGAATTATGAAGTGGTTTGGTAAGAATTTAATTACCTGGGCGTTATTTTAAAAAGAGTTTTCATTAACAAAAATTCAAATTATTTTAAAATCATTTTGAAAAGAATTTTTTAAATTTCCCTAAATTATTATAACGAGATGGATATGGAATTCGAATGAGATTGCGTACATCATTAGAATGAGTTACCACGTTCAAATGATAACTAGAATGTTAGCTTTTAGGCATGCTTTGGAATGGCGCTTGAAGTTTCATTAGAAACACGATCGAACGAGATAAGATACCACATTCGAACGAGGTACCAGGTTGTTCCAGCGAGTACACAAGTTTCTTTGCAGATTTGCTTTGATTTTTTAAAACAAATCAATGCAAATCTATAATGCTTATTTCTTTGTAGAAACTTTACCTATAAATAGATATGAGGGATTAAAATTTTCTCCAAGCTTTTTTTGAGTTCTTTTTGTGCTCAAACTCTATACTTTTTTCATCCAAATCAATTTTTTTTAAAGACCACTTTTTCAAATCAAGAAGAACACATTCAAAGTTCAAGAACCCTTGTAAATATTTTATCTATTGCTAAATTGTGGATATGAAGATCTACTGGTGAAGAAGATAGGAATCGAAGATATCGAGGATAATCGACAACTATAAGGCAAGAGTTGCTTGCTGTGGAAGGTGTTGGATTGTGACGTATCAAATGAAAATTTGAAGACTTATGCATTGTACTTAGTGGATCTCTAAGTACTCTATAAGTCATTGAGCTTGTATTTGTTGTAATAGTATTAAAATCTAAGTTTTGACTGAAAGTGATTTTTACTTCAATTCATCTTCTTGTTGTTTTGTTTGGAATTTGGCATCAACTAATCTGGCATGTTCACATTAAAATAAATCAAGATAAAATTTGGAAAAAAGTGAATTTGTGTATTTGTCCTAATATACAAGTAGTTCTGTATAATTCTCCACGCTGCTTTCTTAAATTGGTATCAGAGTGGTTGCACTAAATATCGTGTGATCCTGATTTTTACGAATTTTTCTAGATACCAAGTCTTTCAAATTGGTGTCAATCTGGTTGCACTATTGTATTATATGAACATTAAATTGGGCATGTAAAGATAATTTGTATAATAGGGTTCCCATTTTTATGGGTCAAATTATGCATACTGGAAAGCTATAATGAGGTATATTTTAAAATAAATTGATGAAAGGGTTTGGCTTGGGTGTAAAAGATAGTGGATACCACCCACTACAACTAATGGAGATGTCATAAGTCACAAATGTGTCACCTCTTGGATGGATGATGAATTTAAATGGAGTAATTTTAACTCTCATGATTTAAGTGCAATTTCTGAAGTCGTAACCCCTGACTAGTTTTTCCACATCATGGAGTGCACCATGTCTAAGGAAGTATGGGATATACTCCAACAACCTCATGAGAGTACCAATGTTGTGAAAGTTTCTATGCTTCATAATCTCACCACACAGCTTGAGGCCATTACTATGCTAGAGATTTAGTCAATTAATAAATTTTATGCAAGATATTCTAATTTCATTACCTTTAGTTTTAATTTGGGAAAGAGAATTACTGAGACGAGCATTGTGAAAAATATTTTGAGATCCCTTATGTCCCGATTTATTCCTAAGGTCACTATCCTTAATTCTTTGGGAATTTTAGATACTCTTAGGTTAAAAGAACTCATAGGACACCTTCAAACATACAAAATTTATATGTTCCCAAAAACTAAAAAGAAAAAAGAAATAAGGATTGCTTTAAAGGCCAAGTCGAAAAATAGAAAGAAAAAAGTTTGTGATTTTGAATCGAAATTTGATTTTGAAGTTGATCTTGCCTTATTTGAAAAAAAATGCAAAAAGTTTCTTAAATTTATTAAAATAAAATTATTCCCAAGAACACAAAAGTTTTGAGTAAAATAAAAATGAAAATGAGGGAAAGAATGTTCAGGAAAAAGAAGAGGTGAGATGTTATGAGTACGAGGTCATGGGTCATAAAACCAACGAGTATTCCACTGGGCTAAATAGATGGTGCAAGGGCAAAACAGAATATAAATGCACTCTCAGCAGTAATGATGTCGAGTCAGTGCATTTGAGGGATGAATCACCACAGAAGCCTTTCAATGCATTCATGTCCAATCATGTTAGTAATTTGAATTCTTCCCATGCCGATGAGGATGTTTCTAAATGTGATAGCCTCGACACTTTATCTAATCATTATGAAGACATTGAGAATGATAAGGAGAATTTGAGTGAGGGAGAAGATGGACTTCAATGCGTCTATTGCGGACGTTTCAAAGATTCTTTGAAAACCAAAAAGAAAAATAAAAGTTTGACTCTTAGGATGTTTGACTTAGAGAAGGATGTGAAAGATTTGAGAGAGTGTGAGGCATCGGTGAATCAACTCTACAAGGTAAAAGTTTCATTATATAAGCAATTGATTGTGGTTGTTCAGGAGAAGACCTATTTGACGAACAACGTGTCAAGTCTTACGAGAGATCTTCAAGATTCATTGAAGACTCATGAAAAACTTAAAGCCTATGTATCCTTACTTGATAAAGATCTAAAACATTCCCTGGAGGTCAAGGTCACTTTAGAGGACACGTCTAAGAAGGTTGTAAACCTCGCTCTTGCGTTAAGTTTTAACGAGAGGCAAAGAATATATTATGACGGTGCATCCACTTCCTATGCCTTAACCTAGATGGTTTCTAGAGTTTGTGATGGACCGTTATGGTCCTTGTCCTAATAAATCGATGAGATCGAATCCACCTAGGAGACCAAACCCACCAAGGATAGCGCAGCCTAGGAGTTTTGATCAAGGTAGACACAATCTGATTTATGTTTATTCCCATTGTAAGAAAATAGGTCACCCTAAAGAGTTTTATTTTAATCTCGGGAGAGTTCCTTACTCGAGTGTTCCTCGATATACTCCCACACGAGTTCACACACACGTTCCCGCACACACTCCACAAATGTTCCTACTCATGATCCAACACACGATCGTAGAAATTTTGAGAGTATTTGAGAGAAAGTAGAGTTTTTAATCAAATATTGGCAAAGCTTGATGGAGGAATTTCAGAGGATGCATATTCTTATTGAGAACACATCCCAGACCAATGGTTGAGTTTTGGAACTTTGTCAAGTATAAGGTGATTATTATGTTCATATCATTTATCCTTATTGGTCTTTTTAATAAAGTGGGATGGAACATTTATTATTAAAATTCATAGAAAAATAGCCTATATAATGGCACTTACAATCTCTAAAGAATAAATACTAATCCTATAAGTTAACTATTAATCATAATAAGTTAAATTACAAAAGCTATAGAGATAATGGAGAACTAAATTTGGGAAGTTATAAGAATTCCCATTACAATGTATAACTAAGATAAACATGAATACATAGATGAGGGATCCTTTTTTTTTAATCTAAAAGTTGGGACTTTCCATTTATCCATGTTTAAATAGCCTTTAGTACTCTCAGGTAGATCTTTGAATACCTAAAAAAATTGCAATTTTCTTTTTCACTCTATGATTAGCCATTGAATTAGCTGAATAATTAATCTCTCTAAAATAATGAATAACGTTTACTTCCATACCTACTGAGTTTTGATGAATGTAATTGATCACGGGCTTATTCCTCCATGGTATTTTGAAATTATTCAAATTAAAAATATCAATCATCACTTTAGAACATGATTCTACATCAATATTAATCGTATGCCTCGACTTGCAAAATTTAAGACCTTGAATTATTACTTTAGCTTCTGCCAAATTATTTGTATCAACTCCTCCATAATCTGAGTAAGCCTAAATAAACTTCCCTATATCATTTATAAGAATGTCACCAAAAATAATTATACATGGATTTCCTTTTGAAGCTTCATCAGTATTGAATTTCAATCTATTTGAGTTTGGACGTTTTTAGTAAATTAATTGAATTTGAATCTTTACTTTGTTACATGGTTTAATTAAAAACGTGGTGATCAGCTCATGATTTCTAAGTGCTGAACTAATAAAATGATGTTGTTGATTATATTATTTGAAACTAATTTGATCCCTTCAAAGACTGCTAGATTTTTATATTTACAAATCTTCTAAATAATGCAAAAAGGAAACAACTTTGCAAGGATCTTTGTAACCTTATTATTTGGGATTCATAACCACCATTCCATTAACACGCTTACAATGGATCTGAATGGCAGTTTAAAGACAAGCAAATTAGAAACTATGACCATACCAGATTAACAATAGGGCTATTGATGAATAGGTGCTCTAGCTCTTCTATGTGCCTATAACAACATTTGCAGATAGAGGCTATAACAATTCTTTTAGATTTTATATTTTTCTCAAATGGAAAAATGTTTAAAAAGCATCTCCATAGAAATATGGACATTTTACTAGGAATTAGTTTTTCCCAGATACATTTCAGGTCAATAGAAGAAATTTTTGTAGATTTTATCATCTGGTGAGCTATGTTAAAACTAAAATTACCATCTTCAGTCAATGACTAAGTCTCCTCCCTATCAATTTCAATGATGTGATTTTTAACATCATTAATGTACTTCCTGGAGATTTGGATTGCCATGGAACCATACGTAGCAGATCCATTTTTGTATTCGCATCTCATGAATTTAGCCCATAATCTATCTCCTTTGATATAATTCCATGACATTCTCCATCTTGAGGCTTTTGAAATGTCCTTCATACATATTGTCCTAAATCATCATTCCTCTATGTTGAAATAAATCTCCATCCACTTTATCCAATGGTATTTCTTAACAATCTCTATAATCACCCCAGAAGAAATCACTAAAGATTTTATCATTTTTCCTGAAAATAACTTTTGGAGGTTAGAGAGTAGCTAGAATATAGATAGACACGGAACTTATCACTTATTTAAGAAGGACTAGTCTTCCATCATAGGAAATGAATTTGGATTTCCATCTTATAACTCTGAATCTTATGCTTTCATCCAAACTTTCAAAGTAAATTTCCTTTCTCCTTACTTTGAATACAAGGAATCGTAGGTGTTTTAAAGGAGTTCTTCCCATTGTCAGACTAGTTATTAATTCAATTATCCTTATCCTCTTGGGAGAAGCTTTGGTAGATACAATAAATAGGCTTTTAGACTTGTTTATCAGTTGTCCTAAAGTCTTTTCATAATCATAAAGGGACTTTATTAAAACATTTAAGATCCTTTTGGAACCATTGGAGGATATAATTATATAATTACAAAAGCTTAAGTGACTTATTAATGGACTCTTTTTGGGTTGAGATAAATGCCCAATAATCCCATTTTGCATGAGTTTTTATAGGCCCCTTCTCAGTACCTTAGTAGTTCGCAAATAGACTTGGGTATAATGGATCCCCTTATCTTAAGCCTCTTAAAGAACTAAATAATTCAACTAACTGACCATTAACTGTAATAGAAAACCAATTTTAAGATATACATCTCCAGATAATATCAACAAACCGTTCAGAGAATCCAAATGTTCTTATCACTTTGATTACAAACCACAATGATAACTTGTTGTAAGCTTTGGTCATGTCCATCTTGATAACCATACTATCTCCATTTTTCATATGAATTAAGTGCAATATTTCTTATCCCAACAAAATATTATAAAGGATATTTTTTCCCTTAATAAAGCCTAATTGAGAAGAAGAGATGATATGTGGCCAAAATCCACCCAATCTATTAGAGATTATTTTAGCAATAATTTTACTGCTGAAGTTGCCTAAACTTATGGGTCTAAAATCCTTCCATTTCAGTGGATTTTTAGTTTTTGCGATAATTCATATGTTTATAGCTCCCCAAATTTGTGGATGTCTCTACCAAGGAAAACATATTGAACTCCTTCCATTAAATAACCATTAATAACGTGCTAGTAACTGCAATAGAAGGTACCATTATATCCACTAGAACCTACATCACTGCCTGTATTAAGAGACTTTATAGCCTATAATACTTCCTCTTCCACTGGGATTGTAGTCAAGGCTTTATTAATGTATGTTGTTACAGTTTTTGGAATAAAATCCATTATATAATTAATATATTTTGTTCTTTCTTTTTGAAGTACTTTATCAAAGTACTCCACAAAACTTCATTCATTTGAGGTCCTGATTCCACCCAAACTTCATTATCATCCTTGATCTTATGAATCAACATTTATCTTTTAAAGTTATTTCAAACTACATGAAAATATTTGGAATATCTATCACCATATTACTCCATTTTAATCCAGCCTTTTGGATCTAGTAACGTTCTTCACACTTTAAAACCCAATTAAAGTTGGCTTTAGATTCTTGCATTAATGCTCTACTATACTGACTTGGATCCACGGAATACTGATTTTTTTATATAAAAAAAATCATCCTTCGCAGTTTCTTCTTCTTGGAAAATATTTTTGAATGTGTTTTTTTTTTTCACTCTTTGAGAGCTTGTTTGAGATTCCTTAGTTTTTAGTCAAAAGAGTTCAAGGGACTACCTTCAATCACATCATCCTAAGAGTTTTAAACCACTAAGTAGAATTCCTTGTGATTTCACCACATATTAAATAAATCTAAATGGCTTTACCATTTGATTACTAACATTAGGTGAATGATCTGAACAATTCTTATTTAAGGTCTTAACAATTGTGGACGGGAACTTATCTAGCCAATCTTAGTTTATTAGACCTCTAATGTGTCTTCCTCGTATGCCATTTGATTCCCTATTATTGAAACAGGTAAACGTGGATCCAATGTAGCCTAAATCGGTTTGGCAAGTATTTTGAATACAGGTGTTAAACTCCTTGTAAGGACACAAATTTCCAATTGAGTCCATGTATAGTGTTGGCTCAATTTCGGACAAAAACATTTATTCATAGGATAGCATGTAATTGTAATACTCTCAAGCCTATGTAGTGTTTGTTGAAGACGTAGCGGCAAAGAGTATAAAGCTTCATCAATATGCCGGTTTGCGTGCCTCGTTTCTACGTCATCAACTATGGTTCCATGCTCCTAAGGTATGAATGCATTATTACATATATAGGAGCTTGGAACAAAGTTTATTGGGTGTTAGGTTTTATACAAACTGTGTTTTAATTTTCAGAAAAAATTATATAAAACTTTAAAATAAGTTTATAAAGTTTTCTGGGCTAAAATCGAATTTTCCAAAATTCTAGAAGTTCATTCGATAGGTCGTTCGAACGAGTTTTTCGTTCGAACCATATGTCGTTCGAACGAGTTTGCCAACGAGTTCCCACTGAGGTATTCTGGTCCGTCGTTCAAAATCTCGTTCGAACGAGATTGTTCGTTCTAACGAGATTTTCAACAAGTTTCTAACGAGTCCATACTGGAGCGTCGTTAGACGACTCGTTCGAACGAGATTTCGTTCGAACGAAATGTCGTTCGAACGAGATGCCAGGCGGGAACAGTTTTTGGCAGTTTTTTCACCCACTTTCCCACTAAGTTTTTAACCAACTTTTTCAGACTTTATCATTAGCGGGAATAACATTTTCTAAAGTAACTTTTCCATCCTATTTTCATCTCTTAGAGAGAGTTTGAGAGCAAAAATTGTTTAGGAAAATGTTCATGTTTTGAGTAAGATTTTTAGAGAAAAATTTCCATCACTCTAGTGTTTACACCCAAATGAGTTTATTCCCAATTCTTATATACATATCAATTGCTTGGAGTTTGGCACCGGTTTTCTCTACACCGAATTGAAGAGAAGTTTGCTTTAATCTACCCGCTTGGAGAAAGGCTTCATGTACGGGTGATGGTGACCATATAAAGTCCTATCGGTGGATTCCGAGACCGCGGTGGAGTTCCAAGGTTATTCGCTAGGAAGAGGTATCTACACGAAGAAGCGTCAAGGCTTAAAAGGGATCGAGTCGTGTGTTGTAAGTCTGTCTTTCTTGTACTTGTAAATCCGTATCTAGTGAATTTTTGGCTAGGGCCGTCCGAGGTTATTTACCGTCTTGGGTTTTTCCTCATACATCGCGACGTAGTGTGGTTGATTTATTTTATCTTGCATAACAATTTAGAACACATTCTTAGGATAAATCAAGATAAAATTTGGTTTAAATTATCACACTCAATTTAATTTGGTGCTATATTAAATATTGGGTAATTGTGTAGTTAATTCAAGTCACTTGCTAAAATTGGTTTGGCCTAACTTTGGAATATTAATAATTATGACTTAGGCAAATTCTAGGACTTGAGTTGAATTAATTGGTTTATGTAAAAATAATATTTGTGTGTGTTTTAATTAATTTTCCCCTCGGTTTAATTTTAATTTGTTTAAGAAAATTAATATTTGGTATTTATTTGTTTTAGTTGAACCATCACATTTTACGCTTCCGCATCTCGTGTTTTATAAAAGGAAATTCTAAGGAAATAATATTTTAATTGAGACAATTATAACTTTGATTTTTAATTTAGAAAATTAAAAATCCCGGGGTTCCATCAAAACCTTCTTAACAAACTGGTATCAGAGCTTTGATCTAAGAAAAGCTCCGCGTTTACAAATTGGTATCAGAGCCGGAGCGCTAAGTTATCACGTTAAAGATTCGTTTTTCGGCTTTCTGTGCTTCCTTACCTTTTAGGTGGTCCAAAATTTTTTATCACTCATATTTTTTTCCTCTCGATGGGACGTCTTAATGAAAATTTGTCCAATTTAAATGAAAATGAAATTTTTGATTTTAAATTTTCGAGAGGAATTAAATGGGCTTAATAAATGTAACGAAAATTTAAAGGAATTAAATTTGAGATTTGTGAAAAGAATTAAATTTCTTGAAAATGAAAATTCTTGTTTGAAAGCTCACATTGAGTCTTTGCAAATCGCCTTATCTCAAAAAGATATTTATCGTGAAAAGCTCATGGACTTACATTCAAATTTTGATATTTTAGAAAAGTCCAAGAAAGAGAGTGAAAATCGAGAAAAGACTCTTAGGGACATGTTTGCTCACATTGAGGGGGAGCGTGATAACCTTCTAGGTGTTATTGAAAATTTAAAGAAGGAGTCCCATAAATTTGAGGAGTCTAATTTTTTACTTGAGTCCGAAATGTTAAAAATGAAAAAAGATTTGAAAGACTCTAGTAGTAGTTTAGATGGCCCTAGCATATGTTGTTCAAATTCTTCCATTGATAAAGCTAAAACCATAGTTTGTTTTAGAGGATCAATTTTGTCCAAAGACTTTAGAAAAGGTCACACCTTAGGTAACATTACTCTTGTTTACACATGCTTGCATTGTGGTAGGAAAGGTCACCTTAGGTCATATTGTTTTGATCTTAAAATAAGTCTAAGAAAATATTTATCTAGCATTTCATTATTTCCCAATCCCCATCATTTTAAATATAAATCTATATGGGTTAGGAAATCACTTTTAAACGCGCTAGATACAAGATTTTTTTATTCTCATTTACTTTCACATGCTTCCTCTCCTGCTAAATCTAAAGGATGAATGTGTTATTGTTTGCATACTTTAGCATTTGTACTTCATGCTATATTCACATGCTAAATGTATGTTTGTTCAATCATTTTCTAGTCTATGCTCCATGCTTATCACATGCTAGAATAATGGTTTTTGTTTATCTTTTGTATTATATTTCCTTCATTTTGTTTTCATTAAATGAAAAATACAAAAAGATTTTTGTTTGTCATTTGGATTTTATCTCTTGGTAATTTAAGTTTAATGAAAAATTCAAATGATTTTTGTTTGTCTTTTGAGTATATATTTTTTATTATTTTTGGTTAAAAATGTCAAAAACTCAAAAAGATTTTTGTTGTGTGTATTTTGGTTTGACACACTTTATGTGGCATATAGTTGTGTTTGAATTTCATCTTTTTCGCTCCCACGTGGCTAGAACTTTTGGTTTAGATTATCAATCCTTATTATGTTCTTTACCATAGTTTTATGGAGTGGTTGGATTTTGTGTTGTTTAAATGGATTCTATTTTTATATGCCTCTATTCACACATGCACGAGCTCTTTTGAAATTCTAACTTCATATGTATATTTGAGCTATGTGAGGTGTTCTCCTACCAATCTTGTCATCTACATATTTGTGACTTAGGAGGACTAGTGCATGTCAAAATCCGTTGCATGTGAGAATTCTGTGAAAATGAAAACATGATAAATAAAATATTCACGGGGAAGGGCTCCGAAAGGACTAAGTGATCCTTTGCGATTGTAAGCCACCATTTTGAATGGACCTAAAAGAAATACGTGGTCCAAAGGCCTAAAAACAGAAAATATGGCATCAAATAGAAAATAAATTGCCAAGGCCTATGTTTGATTGATATATTCATTCAAATTTAATATAAATGCATATTGAGGGAGATTGGATGGTATATCAACGGTTTGCACAATGTCTGTTTATCCTAGTTGTGTATTTCATGTCATGACTCTATTGGTTTGTAGAATCATCAATATGCTAGGCTTGTATGCATTGTGTATGTTTGTTCATTGAGTTCAATCTATATTGTCACATGAGGTTATATTTAAATGTGATGAAGTTTGCAATCAAATGAGAACTCCGTGAATGTTTATTAAGTGTTTGGGTCTAAATTTAATTGTTGCTGGTTCACACCCCTACACTTCTATTTCCATATGACACATTTTTGCCATACGAGTGTGCAAACTTATTGTATTTTGTGTCATGTGTGTGTTTATATCTATATATATATATGCAAGTACTCTATTGGTATATTTCTAGTATATATATATATATGATATTTGTTTGTCTTTGCCTTGCTTTCTAGTCCATCCAAGCTTAAACTTCATTATTGGTATCTATCTTGGATTAGTTATGCTTTTGTTGCTCATGTGCTTTAATGTCTTAACACTTTAAGCTTCAACATGTTTATTAGTTCTTTATCCTTTGCCTATTCCTGAACAAAAAGGGGGAGAAAATGATAGGGGGAGAAATGGTATCTAATCCTATTATTATCGTATCTTAGTTTGGGGGAGATTTATCTTAGAGGGAGACGTCTTTCTAAGTAGGTCATGTGTTTGTTAAAGGGTAAGAATTAATTTAGGGGGAGTAATTTAATTAATTGCATTTACTATTTCGATATTCCCTATGCGTTTGATAGTTTGCTTAAGTGTTCAGGTATTCTTCTAAAGCGACATCTTTAAATGGCAAAGCGTTTAATCCTTGGGTTGAGTCAAGTTTGGGTGGGTTATGTTTTGAGTCTAGTAGAGCTTGACGGCCCTTTAGGATTTTTGTTTGGTTTTTGTCCCGAAATAGCCAAAGGGGGAGATTTGTAAGGACACAAATTTCCAATTGAGTCCATGTATAGTGTTGGCTCAATTCCGGACAAAAACATTTATTCATAGGATAGTATGTAATTGTAATACTCTCAAACCTATGTAGTGTTTGTTGAAGACGTAGCGGCAAAGAGTATAAAGCTTCATCAATATGCCGGTTTGTGTGCCTCGTTTCTACGTCATCAACTATGGTTCCATGCTCCCAAGGTATGAATGCATTATTACATATATAGGAGCTTGGAACAAAGTTTATTGGGTGTTAGGTTTTATACAAACTGTGTTTTAATTTTCAGAAAGAATTATATAAAACTTTAAAATAAGTTTATAAAGTTTTCTGGGCTAAAATAGAATTTTCCAAAATTCTGGAAGTTCGTTCGATCGGTCGTTCGAACGAGTTTTTCGTTCGAACCATATGTCGTTCGAACGAGTTTGCCAACGAGTTCCCACTGAGGTATTCTGGTCCGTCGTTCGAACGAGATTGTTCGTTCTAATGAGATTTCCAACGAGTTTCTAACGAGTCCATACTAGAGCGTCGTTAGAAGACTCGTTTGAACGAGATTTTGTTCGAACGAAATGTCGTTCGTACGAGATGCCAGGCGGGAACAGTTTTTGGCAGTTTTTTCACCCACTTTCCCATTAAGTTTTTAACCAACTTTTTCAGACTTTATCATTAGCGGGAATAACATTTTCAAAAGTAACTTTTCCATCCTATTTTCATCTCTTAGAGAGATTTTGAGAGCAAAAATTGTTTAGGAAAATGTTCATGTTTTGAGTAAGATTTTTAGAGAAAAATTTCCATCACTCTAGTGTTTACACCCAAATGAGTTTATTCCCAGTTCTTATATACATATCAATTGCTTGGAGTTTGGCACCGGTTTTCTCTACACCGAATTGAAGAGAAGTTTGCTTTAATCTACCCGCTTGGAGAAAGGCTTCATGTACGGGTGACGGTGACCATATAAAGTCCTATCGGTGGATTCCAAGACCGTGGTGGAGTTCCAAGGTTATTCGCTAGGAAGAGGTATCTACAAGAAGAAGCGTCAAGGCTTAAGAGGGATCGAGTCGTGTGTTGTAAGTCTATCTTTCTTGTACTTGTAAATCCGTATCTAGTGAATTTGTGGCTAGGGCCGTCCGAGGTTGTTTCCCGTCTTAGGTTTTTCCTCGTACATCGCGACGTAGTGTGATTGATTTATTTTATCTTGCATAACAATTTAGAACGCATGCTTAGGATAAATCAAGATAAAATTTGGTTTAAATTATCACACTCAATTTAATTTGGTGCTATATTAAATATTGGGCAATTGTGTAGTTAATTCAAGTCACTTGCTAAAATTGGTTTGGCCTAACTTTGGAATATTGATAATTATGACTTAGGAAAATTCTAGGACTTGAGTTGAATTAATTGGTTTATGTGAAAATAATATTTGTGTGTGTTTTAATTAATTTTCACCTCGGTTTAATTTTAATTTGTTTAAGAAAATTAATATTTGGTATTTATTTGTTTGAGTTGAACCATCACATTTTACGCTTCCGCATCTCGTGTTTTATAAAAGGAAATTCTAAGGAAATAATACTTTAATTGAGACAATTATAACTTTGATTTTTAATTGAGAAAATGAAAAATCCCGGGGTTCCATCAAAACCTTCTTAACAAACTGGTATCAGAGCTTTGATCTAAGAAAAGCTCCGCGTTTACACTCCTTTACTCCCCCTTTATCAACTTTTAATGTTGTTTCAGAGCTGTCAGCAACTATATTGAAGTCACTAAAAGTTAAATGAGAATTACATTCAAATTGAGAAGAATTTAGATCAATATTTCTCCATAAATCCATTCTATCACTTCTTGAAAACTTTGCATAGACTATGTTTAAGAAGATATTAGTGGGAAGCATGGTGTGCATAATTTTAATGAGGATGTATTGATCTTTATTGGTGATAAGGTTGCATTCTACATCAAATCTCCAAAACAACCATATTTCATTGTTACAATTTTCCCCTCCTCCATCAATTACAACACACTTCTTAAGTGTAATACCCCGTATTTTGGTATTTTTCGTGATATTTATTTTTGGGGATTAATTGAATTAAATGTTTATTAATTGGAAATTAATCCGGATAAAAATATTAACGAGATGTGAGTTAGTATTTGATTATAATGTGTATATTTGGCAATATATGAATATTGGAAATATTGAAATTATCGCGAGATTTAAATACGGCAATTTGGGAAATTTTGTTGGGACGCGCGTGACAGTCGCGTCAGGAATATAATTATTTGAATTAATAAGTGAATTTTATTTTTATCACTCGTATAGTCATTTTGAGTGCGCCAATGCGTCTGGAAGGGTCAAAATAGTCAGAAAACACTAGCCGGGGGTTAAGTTTGGGTCCCGGGGCATTATTGGGCCATACCGGTAACTTATAGGGGCATTTTGGTAATTTCGAAAATCTGGGAATTAAAACCCACGAAAATAAGAGATAAAAATCTGACCCTTTCTTTATCCACTAAACCCACTACCTACACTAAGGGACTTAATGGGCTACGGGAGAAGTTAAGATATAGTCCCAACTTACCAAAAACCAACCACACCTCCATTGTCATCATCCTTAGAGAAACTTGTAGAGAGAGAGAGAGAGAGAGAGAAGAGAATTATGCAGAAAGAGAGAGGGAGAACAACTCAGCCTTCAAGATTCAACATCAAATTCAGAGAAAGATTAAGGCAAGTGGTTTAATTACAATTGATTCAATGCCATGCTTTTCCATGTTTAGGAATTATCGAATTTATCTTGGAAGATGATATAGACCCATGAATTGGAAGTTTAAAACTATGAACTATGTTAGGGACTGCATGTAAAAACATTCTGGATGAATTATAAACTCAGAATTATGACCCTTGATGATTTAAAAACGGATTTTAGAAGAAGTTTATTAATGTTCTTGAAAGAAATAGAAATCTGGAATTCTTGATGAAGATTTGATCCATACAAAGCCTTGAATGATGAATTATTGGTTTTAGAACGTTAGCAATGTTGTAGGATAGTTGTATGATGATATTATAACGTTATCTTAGAGTTTCATGCTTGTTTGGGATGTTTTGTGATGATTTGAAAACTCCAAAACTAAGCAGTCCGTAGCCATACCAGGTGCGTTCGATCGATCGATGTTCATCAGTCGATCGATCGACCACCATCGATCGATCGAAGGAAAAGGTCGATCGATCGACCTTCCCAGAATGAGTAAAGTTTTTCCCTATTTAAATTTTAATGGTGGTAACCCTTGGAAAATATTATTGGAGACCTTATGAATACCCTTAAACTTAAGGAAGACCAGTAGGCATGATTATGAAACTTGGACCTTAATAGGAATCCAATTTGAGGAATTATTCTAATTTAATGAAATTCGATAAGTGAGATAATATTTGGGTTAATAGTGTAAAATTGAATAATTTGATGAAATGAGGTTTGGGGCAGAAGTAAGGACCTTAGGATTAAAGATGTTATACGTGGGAATAATAGGAACTTAATAATCTATTTTAGATAGGTTTTAAGTATAAGAAACTACGACGTGAGACGTGTCGACAGTTTAACTTTTATATTATCGGGAGACGTAAAAATATACAAATTTGGAATAATGGTATAAAGATGTAGAGTATACCTTTATTAATATTGCATTATCTAAGATGTGTGAATGCTTAGTATATGATTTTTATGTGTATGACATACCTACCATACTTGCTATCACGGGAGGTTACGTTCGCTTAGGGCCTTCTTATCCTTGTGTTGCCCGGATTTAGATTGGTACCTCGAGGACATAGTTCAAGAGAACGACTTATTTGTGAGTTAATAAGCCAGCTGACTATGGAGCGTAGGTATGTACGTGACCATGGATATGTTGAATTATGTTCGCCTCCATTTTCATGTGTGGTGTTTATTCCAATAATTCCTGAGAGATTCGGAATTTGTGATCCTTATGTACGTGATGTACCGGGATGGATAGCAGAGTATGTGTGCACCGCAGCTTAGCCTTTGGGTGCTTGTATTGTATATTTATGATCTGAATAATATATGGTTAAATGAAAAGGAAATTGCTATGTTAAATTGTGGGTATAGTAATTGTAATAATACGAAAAGATAAAAGGGGACATATATCAATAAATGGTTTTGTTAATGATTGGGAATCCGAGAATTAAAGTAGAACTCTCTATTTAATTGTTAAGGTTGGAAATTAAAAGCGAACCGAGTAGAAGTGTTAGAAACTCTTTGGAATTAGTTAGTTATGAGATAACACATGAATGGGTACATGAACGTTAGGATTGCACAGTTAGACGAGAGGTGAGTATTTCATGTGAGAGCACGTCCTAACATGTATCTTGCATTCATTGTTTTAATTATTATTAAAGCACTTGTTGTTTTTAAAATACTCTCCACATTCGGGCTCTGACCCGTTTGCTTTCAAATCTATCTTTTTTTTTGTAAAAACCATTTTAGGTGCCCAGCCACAAGGACACCATGCTTAGGATCCTCATTCAGGTGACGAGCTGTAACGGTTTGTGGAAGTTACAGGACATTACTATAGACGCTTCATCTATCTTGAATCTATACTCAATATTTATCAGTTGTAGGGCATGTCGCCCATTTCTTTTAGAGGCATTTCATTTATTTCAGTTATTCAGACTTCGGGCATGTATTTAATTCAGAATTCAGTCTAGCCTTATTATTTTCAGTTGTGAGATTGTTGTGAGGAGTTTTCCTCTGGACTTATTACTATTGTTGGTTATTTCATTACTTCGTTATGGTGAATGGATTTATGTTGTTCTTCCATTATTCTTTTATTGCATGTTAATCAGATAACTTAAAATTTGGCATCTTACTTTTTAAATACTAGGTGGTTAGTAATCTAAAAAAATGTTTTTCGACAGTAATGCTATTAACTGAACCAACTTGACATTTTGTATTGATTTAATAAAGGAGTAGCTACCCGGTATTTAATTAATCGGGGTGTCACAGGTGGTATCAGAGCATCAGGTTCTAGTGTACTTTAGGATCTGAACGGCTTATTATGTTTCCGCTGAGCTTCCTTTGATGTAGAGCCCTATATTTTAGGACTGTTGTATTCTTTTGTATATGCTACGATCTTCAGCTATTTTAAGTTTATAACTGCGAACTTATAGACTTTATTCTTATTTCAGAATGCCTCCACGACGTGCACCACGGGTTCCCAGGAATGCAACGCCAGAACCACAGCCCGCACCAGTTTAGGGCACGATGAACGCCGCTGAGGTTGCAGCCATAGTAGCCCAAGCGGTAAATGCTTCATTAGCCGTAGTTCAGCAGGCACCACCTCAGGCGCCAGTTGTCGTGCCAGTTCAGCCATATGCATTCCCGTCTTCCTGGGAACGTGTTTGTGATGCTTTTCCGAAAGCACATCCACCGGAGTTTGTTGGCAGCTCCGATGTTGTTGTTTCGAGTCAGTGGAGAAAGGATATACAGAGGCACTTGAGGATGTATGAGTGCACTGACGTTCAAAGGCAGGTACTGGCTACTTTTAAGCTAGTGGGATTTGCACTACAGTGGTGGGAGTCTATTACCACCGCATAGGAGAGAGATACTCTCACGATTCAGGAGTTCTGGATGCGGTTCGACCGCAAGTACTTTCCGTCTGCTGTTCACACGGAAATGAGGAGGAAGTTGATGAACCTTCGACAAGAGGGTAAGACTGTGGCCGAGTATGAGGCCGAATTCACCAATTTGCTGAATATTGTCCCATATGAGATACCAACGGAAGAGAAGAAGATTCAGAAATTCATAGATGGATTGACTTGGAGGATCCGTCAGCATTTATTGGGGAACCTATCGTTGTCCACTTATTCTGACGTGGTTAACGCTGCATTGCTCCATTGCCAGGACCACCGCTTTCACTTGACAGAGGGGAAGCGATCAGGAGAGTCCAGCCATCAGGGCAGGACAGGGGGAAATGGTGCCAGCGGGGCACAGTCAGCTCAGGGTCAGTATAGGCAGAGTGATCAGGGTTCTCAGCAGGGGGATCATAAGAGGTTCCGATCAAGGGGTTTCAGGAATGGTCAGGGAGGATTCCGGAATGGCCAGTAGGGTCATAACGGCAATCAGGGCCAGCAGGGTCAAAATGGTCAACATCAGCAGTTTCACCAGGGCCAGCAAGGCCAGGGCAAAAATGGTAACGGCCACCAGGGCCGAGGGCATCAGGGACAGCGAGGGGGAAACTTCCCGGGGAAGTGTTTCATTTGTGGTAAGATTGGCCACAAACGTCAGGATTGTCCTGATAAGGGCAGGGCCCCGCAGCAGCAGCAGGGTGCTCGACATGAGCCACAGAGGCCACTTTTTCCACCTGCTCTTCCAGCTCCAGCCCAGGTGCCAGCACTACCAGCCATTCCAGCAGTTACTGTGCAGCAGGGGCAGTTACAGTATGGACGTGTCTATAACGTCCACCAGTTAGCACCTCCACAGGCACCACCCGCGATTGAGGGTATGTTTCCTATCCATGGTACTATGGGTCGGGTTTTGTTTGATACGGGGGCAACGCATTGTTTTATAGCTACACATTTTGCGAAAGCCTTAGGGTTGTTAGCTACGGAAGATAGCACAGTAACGTGTGTAGACTCACCATTGGGGAGTGGGTCACTTATTTTCTTTATATGCCGGGGAGTGGGGGTAGAGATTGGTAGTCTGGTATTACCTGCAGATATGTTGGTATTAGATATGCATGTTCACGATGTGATTATCGGTATGGATTGGCTCGCTGATTATAGAGCCATGATTGATTGTTTCGGTGGGAGCATTGTTTTTACCATTCCGGGGCAAGAGATGTTTGTAGTGGCGATGCCTCGCCCAGAGGGAGGTTCGACCGCTCATTAGTACTACTTAGAGGAGGATACCTCTAAGGAGGTTGTGATTCCTTTAGATTCGATCCCAGTTGTCAGGGAGTATTCCGATGTGTTTCAGGAGATACCAGGCCTACCCCCAGTCGAGAGATAGACTTTTTTATAGACTTATTACCGGATACGAGACCTATAGCACGCGCACCGTACCGTATGGCTCCAGCTGAGATGAGGGAGTTACGGGATCAGATTGAGCAGTTGTTGGGTCAGGGGTTTATTCGGAGGAGTACTTCACTGTGGGGTGCCCCTATGTTGTTCGTGAAGAAGAGAGATGGTTCACTGAGATTGTGTGTGGACTACCGAGAGTTGAACAAGGTCACGATACGGAATAAGTATCCGTTGCCTAGAATCGATGACTTATTCGACCAGTTGAGAGGAGCTTCTTTCTTCTCGAAGATTGATTTGAGATTGGGATACCATCAGTTGCGTATCAGGGAGGAGGACATCTCGAAGACTGCGTTCTTATCGAGATATGGTTCTTATGAGTTTTGGGTTATGCCATTTAGTTTGACCAACGCTCCAGCAGTGTTTATGGACTTGATGAATAGGGTGTTCAGGGATTTCCTAGATCAGTTTGTCATTGTCTTCATTGATGATATTTTGGTTTACTCCCAGACAGAGGAGGAGCACGCCGAGAATTTGAGTCAAGTTTTGCAGATGCTACGTCAGAACGAGTTGTAAGCAAAATATGAGAAGTGTGGGTTTTGGCTGAAGGAGGTCCAGTTTTTGGGACACATTATTTCCGACCGGGGGATATCTGTTGATCCGGGGAAGGTATCCGCGGTGAGGGAGTGGGGACAGCCCACGACACCGACTGAGATCCGTAGTTTCTTGGGCTTAGAAGGATACTACAGGAGGTTCATTCGGGGATTCTCGAAGATAGCAGGTCCATTGACACATCTGACTCGTAAGAATGTGCCATTCATCTGGAGTGATGCCTGTCAGTTGGCATTTGATGAGTTGAAGGATAAGTTGACCTCAGCACCTGTGTTAGCATTGCCGAGACCGGGATTTGAGTACCTTGTTTACACCGCTGCGTCCTTACAAGGACTTGGAGGTGTACTGCAGCAGGAGAGTCAGGCCATAGCTTATGCTTCCCGTAAGCTTAAGCCTCACGAGAAGAATTACCCTACCCATGACTTGGAGTTAGCGGCAGTGGTATTTGCCCTTCGTATTTGGAGACATTACCTTTTGGGGGAGAAGTTTTGATTGTTCACGGATCACAAGTCCCTACAGTACCTATTCACGCAGAAGGAGTTGAATATACGGCAACGGAGGTGGCTTGAATTCGTGAAAGATTATCAGTTCGATATCCAGTATCACCCGAGGAAGGCTAACGTAGTGGCAGACGCGTTGAGCCGTAGGCCAGTAGATGAGGTGGCAGGGGTGTGGGAGGCCAAGTGGAAGGAGTTGGCACACCAGGATGCAGTGGCCCGATCATTCATGTCTGTGATGCCCGTTACATCGCAAATTGTCACGAAGGTGGTAAAGGCACAGGCAAAAGATTCGTTGTGTCAGGAGCTGATAGTTCGATTACTAGCAAAGGGAGCCGAGTCCTATACCATTAGCTCAGACGGGGGATTACGCTTCAATGGGAGATTGGTAGTTCCAGAAGGGGAAGAATTGCAGCACGAAGTGATGGCAGAGTCCCACGGCTCACGGTTCGCGGTACATCCCGGAGGGGACAAAATGTACCAAGACATGAGGCGACAGTATTGGTAGAGCCGGATGAAGAGAGATATTGCCGTGTTTGTTTCAAAATGTGCCACTTGTCAGCTAGTTAAAGTGGATCATCAGAGATCGGCAGGACTTCTACAGCCATTGGAGGTCCCGATGTGGATGTGGGAGAGCATCTCCATGGACTTTATCACGGGGTTGCCTACGTCACAGAGAGGTCATGACTCCATTTGGGTAATTGTGGACAGGTTGACCAAAGTCTCTCATTTTCTACCCGTAAGGACAGACTACACTGCGGGACAGTATGCCCAGCTCTTCATTTCAGAGATAGTGAGACTTCACGGTGTGCCCCTAAATATCGTGTCTGACCGAGACAAGATATTTGTTTCACGGTTTTGGGAGAGTTTTCAGGAGGCCATGGGCACAGAATTGCGGTTGAGTACGGCGTATCACCCGCAGACTGATGGGCAAACTCAGCGTACAAACCAGATGTTGGAGGACATGCTACGTATGAGTATCATTGACTTTGGGGGTGGATGGGAGCAGTATCTTCCACTGGTGGAGTTTTCTTACAACAACTCCTACCAGTTCACCATTGGCATGTCTCCATTTGAGGCGTTGTACGGTAGACCTTGTCGTTCCCCAGCATGTTGGTTGGAGGTGGGGGACAACAAACTACTTGGGCTGGAAGTGATTCAGGATACTTCGGCGAGGATAGAATTGATACGGAATCGCATTCGAGTAGCTCAGGATCGGCAGAAGAGTTATCCTTATGCGAAGAGATTCTTCAGGGAGTTCCAAGTGGGGGACCAAGTTTTGCTCAGAGTATCTCCTATGAAGGGGATCATGCGTTTCGGGAAGAAAGGGAAGTTGGCACCGAGATATGTGGGACCATTTTCTATTATTGAGCGGATTGGACCGGTTGCGTATAGGCTTGGATTATCGGAGCATTTACATCGGATTCACGATGTATTTCATATTTCCTCTCTTAGGAAATATCTTAGAGACGATTTGGCTCATTCTCACATTGCTTTGGAGAACATCGATCTCCAGCCGGATAGCTCCTACGAGGAGGGGCCGATTACTATTTTGGACCGAAGTGAGCGGAAACTGCGGTCAAAGATAGTTCCGTTAGTGCGTGTTCAGTGGCGACATCATAATGTCGAGGAGTCCATCTGGGAGCGCGAGGATGAGATGCGCGAACGTTATCCAGAGTTGTTCTTACCAGGTACTTTCTAGTTCCGAATTTCGGGACGAAATTCAGTTATTAGGGGGGAAGTATGTAATACCCCGTATTTTGGTATTTTTCGTGATATTTATTTTTGGGGATTAATTCAATTAAATGTGTATTAATTGGAAATTAATCCAGATAAAAATATTAACGAGATTTGAGTTAGTATTTGATTATAATGTGTACATTTGGCAATATATGAATATTGGAAATATTGAAATTGTCGCGAGATTGAAATACGACAATTTGGGAAATTTTGTTGGGACGCGCGTGACAGTCGCGTCGGGAATATAATTATTTGAATTAAAAAGTGAATTTTATTTTTATCACCCGTATGGTCATTTTGAGTGCGCCAACGCGTCTGGAAGGGTCGAAATAATCAGAAAACACTAGCCGGGGGTTAAGTTTGGGTCCCGGGGCATTATTGGGCCATACCGGTAACTTATAAGGGCATTTTGGTAATTTCAAAAATCTGGGAATTAAAACCCACGAAAATAAGAGATAAAAATCTGACTCTTTCTTTATCCACTAAACCCACTACCTACACTAAGGGACTTAATGGGCTACGGGAGAAGTTAAGATATAGTCCCAACTTACCAAAAACCAACCACACCTCCATTGTCATCATCCTTAGAGAAACTTGTAGAGAGAGAGAGAGAGAGATAAGAGAATTATGCAGAAAGAGAGAGGGAGAACAACTCAGCCTTCAAGATTCAACATCAAATTCAGAGAAAGATTAAGGCAAGTGGTTTAATTACAATTGATTCAATGCCATGCTTTTCCATGTTTAGGAATTATCGAATTTATCTTGGAAGATGATATAGACCCATGAATTGGAAGTTTAAAACTATGAACTATGTTAGGGACTGCATGTAAAAACATTCTGGATGAATTATAAACTCAGAATTATGACCCTTGATGATTTAAAAACGGATTTTAGAAGAAGTTTATTAATGTTCTTGAAAGAAATAGAAATCTGGAATTCTTGATGAAGATTTGATCCATACAAAGCCTTGAATGATGAATTATTGGTTTTATAACGTTAGCAATGTTGTAGGATAGTTGTATGATGATATTATAACGTTATCTTAGAGTTTCATGCTTGTTTGGGATGTTTTGTGATGATTTGAAAACTGCAAAACTAAGCAGTCCGTAGCCATACCAGGTGCGTTCGATCGATCGATGTTCATCAGTCGATCCATCGACCACCATCGATCGATCGAAGGAAAAGGTCGATCGATCGACCTTCCCAAAATGAGTAAAGTTTTTCCCTATTTAAATTTTAATGGTGGTAACCCTTGGAAAATATTATTGGAGACCTTATGAATACCCTTAAACTTAAGGAAGACCAGTAGGCATGATTATGAAACTTGGACCTTAATAGGAATCCAATTTGAGGAATTATTCTAATTTAATGAAATTCGATAAGTGAGATAATATTTGGGTTAATAGTGTAAAATTGAATAATTTGATGAAATGAGGTTTGGGGCAGAAGTAAGGACCTTAGGATTAAAGATGTTATACGTGGGAATAATAGGAACTTAATAATCTATTTTAGATAGGTTTTAAGTATAAGAAACTACGACGTGAGACGTGTCGACAGTTTAACTTTTATATTATCGGGAGACGTAAAAATATACAAATTTGGAATAATGGTATAAAGATGTAGAGTATACCTTTATTAATATTGCATTATCTAAGATGTGTGAATGCTTAGTATATGATTTTTATGTGTATGACATACCTACCATACTTGCTATCACGGGAGGTTACGTTCGCTTAGGGCCTTCTTATCCTTGTGTTGCCCGGATTTAGATTGGTACCTCGAGGACATAGTTCAAGAGAACGACTTATTTGTGAGTTAATAAGCCAGCTGACTATGGAGCGTAGGTATGTACGTGACCATGGATATGTTGAATTATGTTCGCCTCCATTTTCATGTGTGGTGTTTATTCCAATAATTCCTGAGAGATTCGGAATTTGTGATCCTTATGTACGTGATGTACCGGGATGGATAGCAGAGTATGTGTGCACCGCAGCTTAGCCTTTGGGTGCTTGTATTGTATATTTATGATCTGAATAATATATGGTTAAATGAAAAGGAAATTGCTATGTTAAATTGTGGGTATAGTAATTGTAATAATACGAAAAGATAAAAGGGGACATATATCAATAAATGGTTTTGTTAATGATTGGGAATCCGAGAATTAAAGTAGAACTCTCTATTTAATTGTTAAGGTTGGAAATTAAAAGCGAACCGAGTAGAAGTGTTAGAAACTCTTTGGAATTAGTTAGTTATGAGATAACACATGAATGGGTACATGAACGTTAGGATTGCACAGTTAGGCGAGAGGTGAGTATTTCATGTGAGAGCACGTCCTAACATGTATCTTGCATTCATTGTTTTAATTATTATTAAAGCACTTGCTGTTTTTAAAATACTCTCCACATTCGGGCTCTGACCCGTTTGCTTTCAAATCTATCTTTTTTTTTGTAAAAACCATTTTAGGTGCCCAGCCACAAGGACACCATGCTTAGGATCCTCATTCAGGTGACGAGCTGTAACGGTTTGTGGAAGTTACAGGACATTACTATAGACGCTTCATCTATCTTGAATCTATACTCAATATTTATCAGTTGTAGGGCATGTCGCCCATTTCTTTTAGAGGCATTTCATTTATTTCAGTTATTCAGACTTCGGGCATGTATTTAATTCAGAATTCAGTCTAGCCTTATTATTTTCAGTTGTGAGATTGTTGTGAGGAGTTTTCCTCTGGACTTATTACTATTGTTGGTTATTTCATTACTTCGTTATGGTGAATGGATTTATGTTGTTCTTCCATTATTCTTTTATTGCATGTTAATCAGATAAATTAAAATTTGGCATCTTACTTTTTAAATACTAGGTGGTTAGTAATCTAAAAAAATGTTTTTCGACAGTAATGCTATTAACTGAACCAACTTGACATTTTGTATTGATTTAATAAAGGAGTAGCTACCCGGTATTTAATTAATCGGGGTGTCACAGGTGGTATCAGAGCATCAGGTTCTAGTGTACTTTAGGATCTGAACGGCTTATTATGTTTCCGCTGAGCTTCCTTTGATGTAGAGCCCTATATTTTAGGACTGTTGTATTCTTTTGTATATGCTACGATCTTCAGCTATTTTAAGTTTATAACTGCGAACTTATAGAATTTATTCTTATTTCAGAATGCCTCCACGACGTGCACCACGGGTTCCCAGGAATGCAACGCCAGAACCACAGCCCGCACCAGTTTAGGGCACGATGAACGCCGCTGAGGTTGCAGCCATAGTAGCCCAAGCGGTAAATGCTTCATTAGCCGTAGTTCAGCAGGCACCACCTCAGGCGCCAGTTGTCGTGCCAGTTCAGCCATATGCATTCCCGTCTTCCTGGGAACGTGTACGTGATGCTTTTCCGAAAGCACATCCACCGGAGTTTGCTGGCAGCTCTGATGTTGTTGTTTCGAGTCAGTGGAGAAAGGATATACAGAGGCACTTGAGGATGTATGAGTGCACTGACGTTCAGAGGCAGGTACTGGCTACTTTTAAGCTAGTGGGATCTGCACTACAGTGGTGATAGTCTATTACCACCGCATAGGAGAGAGATACTCTCACGATTCAGGAGTTCTGGATGCGGTTCGACCGCAAGTACTTTCCGTCTGCTGTTCACACGGAAATGAGGAGGAAGTTGATGAACCTTCGACAAGAGGGTAAGACTGTGGCCGAGTATGAGGCCGAATTCACCAATTTGCTGAATATTGTCCCAGATGAGATACCAACGGAAGAGAAGAAGATTCAGAAATTCATAGATGGATTGACTTGGAGGATCCGTCAGCATTTATTGGGGAACCTATCGTTGTCCACTTATTCTGACGTGGTTAACGCTGCATTGCTCCATTGCCAGGACCACCGCTTTCACTTGACAGAGGGGAAGCGATCAGGAGAGTCCAACCATCAGGGCAGGACAGGGGGAAATGGTGCCAGCGGGGCACAGTCAGCTCAGGGTCAGTATAGGCAGAGTGATCAGGGTTCTCAGCAGGGGGATCATAAGAGGTTCCGATCAAGGGGTTTCAGGAATGGTCAGGGAGGATTCCGGAATGGCCAGTAGGGTCATAACGGCCATCAGGGCCAACAAGGCCAGGGCAAAAATGGTAACGGCCACCAGGGCCGAGGGCATCAGGGACAGCGAGGGGGAAACTTCCCGGGGAAGTGTTTCATTTGTGGTAAGATTGGCCACAAACGTCAGGATTGTCCTGATAAGGGCAGGGCCCCGCAGCAGCAGCAGGGTGCTCGACATGAGCCACAGAGGCCACTTTTTCCACCTGCTCTTCCAGCTCCAGCCCAGGTGCCAGCACTACCAGCCATTCCAGCAGTTCCTGTGCAGCAGGGGCAGTTACAGTATGGACGTGTCTATAACGTCCACCAGGTAGCACCTCCACAGGCACCACCCGCGATTGAGGGTATGTTTCCTATCCATGGTACTATGGGTCGGGTTTTGTTTGATACGGGGGCAACGCATTGTTTTATAGCTACACATTTTGCGAAAGCCTTAGGGTTGTTAGCTATGGCAGATAGCACAGTAACGTGTGTAGACTCACCATTGGGGAGTGGGTCACTTATTTTCTTTATATGCCGGGGAGTGGGGGTAGAGATTGGTAGTCTGGTATTACCTGCAGATATGTTGGTATTAGATATGCATGTTCACGATGTGATTATCGGTATGGATTGGCTCGCTGATTATAGAGCCATGATTGATTGTTTCGGTGGGAGCATTGTTTTTGCCATTTCGGGGCAAGAGATGTTTGTAGTGGCGATGCCTCGCCCAGAGGGAGGTTCGACCGCTCATTTGTACTACTTAGAGGAGGATACCTCTAAGGAGGTTGTGATTCCTTTAGATTCGATCCCAGTTGTCAGGGAGTATTCCGATGTGTTTCAGGAGATACCAGGCCTACCCCCAGTCGAGAGATAGACTTTTTTATAGACTTATTACCGGATACGAGACCTATAGCACGCGCACCGTACCGTATGGCTCCAGCTGAGATGAGGGAGTTACGGGATCAGATTGAGCAGTTGTTGGGTCAGGGGTTTATTCGGAGGAGTACTTCACTGTGGGGTGCCCCTATGTTGTTCGTGAAGAAGAGAGATGGTTCACTGAGATTGTGTGTGGACTACCGAGAGTTGAACAAGGTCACGATACGGAATAAGTATCCGTTGCCTAGAATCGATGACTTATTCGACCAGTTGAGAGGAGCTTCTTTCTTCTCGAAGATTGATTTGAGATTGGGATACCATCAGTTGCGTATCAGGGAGGAGGACATCTCGAAGACTGCGTTCTTATCGAGATATGGTTCTTATGAGTTTTGGGTTATGCCATTTAGTTTGACCAACGCTCCAGCAGTGTTTATGGACTTGATAAATAGGGTGTTCAGGGATTTCCTAGATCAGTTTGTCATTGTATTCATCGATGATATTTTGGTTTACTCCCAGACAGAGGAGGAGCACGCCGAGCATTTGAGTCAAGTTTTGCAGATGCTACGTCAGAACGAGTTGTAAGCAAAATATGAGAAGTGCGGGTTTTGGCTGAAGGAGGTCCAGTTTTTGGGACACATTATTTCCGACCGGGGGATATCTGTTGATCCGGGGAAGGTATCCGCGGTGAGGGAGTGGGGACAGCCCACGACACCGACTGAGATCCGTAGTTTCTTGGGCTTAGAAGGATACTACAGGAGGTTCATTCGGGGATTCTCGAAGATAGCAGGTCCATTGACACATCTGACTCGTAAGAATCTGCCATTCATCTGGAGTGATGCCTGTCAGTTGGCATTTGATGAGTTGAAGGATAAGTTGACCTCAGCACCTGTGTTAGCATTGCCGAGACCGGGATTTGAGTACCTTGTTTACACCGATGCGTCCTTACAAGGACTTGGAGGTGTACTGCAGCAGGAGAGTCAGGCCATAGCTTATGCTTCCCGTAAGCTTAAGCCTCACGAGAAGAATTACCCTACCCATGACTTGGAGTTAGCGGCAGTGGTATTTGCCCTTCGTATTTGGAGACATTACCTTTTGGGGGAGAAGTTTTGATTGTTCACGGATCACAAGTCCCTACAGTACCTATTCACGCAGAAGGAGTTGAATATACGGCAACGGAGGTGGCTTGAATTCGTGAAAGATTATCAGTTCGATATCCAGTATCACCCGGGGAAGGCTAACGTGGTGGCAGACGCGTTGAGCCGTAGGCCAGTAGATGAGGTGGCAGGGGTGTGGAAGGCCAAGTGGAAGGAGTTGGCACACCAGGATGCAGTGGCCCGATCATTCATATCTGTGATGCCCGTTACATCGCAAATTGTCACGAAGGTGGTAAAGGCACAGGCAAAAGATTCGTTGTGTTAGGAGCAGATAGTTCGATTACTAGCAAAGGGAGCCGAGTCCTATACCATTAGCTCAGACGGGGGATTACGCTTCAATGGGAGATTGGTAGTTCCAGAAGGGGAAGAATTGCAGCACGAAGTGATGGCAGAGTCCCACGGCTCACGGTTCGCGGTACATCCCGGAGGGGACAAAATGTACCAAGACATGAGGCGACAGTATTGGTAGAGCCGGATGAAGAGAGATATTGCCGTGTTTGTTTCAAAATGTGCCACTTGTCAGCTAGTTAAAGTGGATCATCAGAGATCGGCAGGACTTCTACAGCCATTGGAGGTCCCGATGTGGATGTGGGAGAGCATCTCCATGGACTTTATCACGGGGTTGTCTACGTCACAGAGAGGTCATGACTCCATTTGGGTAATTGTGGACAGGTTGACCAAAGTCTCTCATTTTCTACCGGTAAGGACAGACTACACTGCGGGACAGTATGCCCAGCTCTTCATTTCAGAGATAGTGAGACTTCACGGTGTGCCCCTAAATATCGTGTCTGACCGAGACAAGATATTTGTTTCACAGTTTTGGGAGAGTTTTCAGGAGGCCATGGGCACAGAATTGCGGTTGAGTACGGCGTATCAACCGCAGACTGATGGGCAAACTCAGCGTACAAACCAGATGTTGGAAATTAATCCGGATAAAAATATTAACGAGATTTGAGTTAGTATTTGATTATAATGTGTACATTTGGCAATATATGAATATTGGAAATATTGAAATTGTCGCGAGATTGAAATACGACAATTTGGGAAATTTTTTTGGGACGCGCGTGACAGTCGCGTCGGGAATATAATTATTTGAATTAAAAAGTGAATTTTATTTTTATCACCCGTATGGTCATTTTGAGTGCGCCAACGCGTCTGGAAGGGTCGAAATAGTCAGAAAACACTAGCCGGGGGTTAAGTTTGGGTCCCGGGGCATTATTGGGCCATACCGGTAACTTATAAGGGCATTTTGGTAATTTCAAAAATCTGGGAATTAAAACCCACGAAAATAAGAGATAAAAATCTGACTCTTTCTTTATCCACTAAACCCACTACCTACACTAAGGGACTTAATGGGCTACGGGAGAAGTTAAGATATAGTCCCAACTTACCAAAAACCAACCACACCTCCATTGTCATCATCCTTAGAGAAACTTGTAGAGAGAGAGAGAGAGAGATAAGAGAATTATGCAGAAAGAGAGAGGGAGAACAACTCAGCCTTCAAGATTCAACATCAAATTCAGAGAAAGATTAAGGCAAGTGGTTTAATTACAATTGATTCAATGCCATGCTTTTCCATGTTTAGGAATTATCGAATTAATCTTGGAAGATGATATAGACCCATGAATTGGAAGTTTAAAACTATGAACTATGTTAGGGACTGCATGTAGAAACATTCTGGACGAATTATAAACTCAGAATTATGACCATTGATGATTTAAAAACGGATTTTAGAAGAAGTTTATTAATGTTCTTGAAAGAAATAGAAATCTGGAATTCTTGATGAAGATTTGATCCATACAAAGCCTTGAATGATGAATTATTGGTTTTAGAACGTTAGCAATGTTGTAGGATAGTTGTATGATGATATTATAACGTTATCTTAGAGTTTCATGCTTGTTTGGGATGTTTTGTGATGATTTGAAAAGTGCAAAACTAAGCAGTCCGTAGCCATACCTGGTGCGTTCGATCGATCGATGTTCATCAGTCGATAGATCGACCACCATCGATCGACCTTCCCAGAATGAGTAAAGTTTTTCCCTATTTAAATTTTAATGGTGGTAACCCTTGGAAAATATTATTGGAGACCTTATGAATACCCTTAAACTTAAGGAAGACCAGTAGGCACGATTATGAAACTTGGACCTTAATTAGAATCCAATTTTAGGAATTATTCTTATTTAATGAAATTCGATAAGTGAGATAATATTTGGGTTAATAGTGTAAAATTGAATAATTTGATGAAATGAGGTTTGGGGCAGAAGTAAGGACCTTAGGATTAAATATGTTATACGTGGTAATAATAGGAACTTAATAATCTATTTTCGATAGGTTTTAAGTATAAGAAACTACGACGTGAGACGTGTCGACAGTTTAACTTTTATATTATCGGGAGACGTAAAAATATACAAAGTTGGAATAATGGTATAAAGATGTAGAGTATACATTTATTAATATTGCATTATCTAAGATGTGTGAATGCTTAGTATATGATTTTTATGTGTATGACATACCTACCATACTTGCTATCACAGGAGGTTACGTTCGCTTAGGGCCTTCTTATCCTTGTGTTGCCCGAATTTAGATTGGTACCTCGAGGACATAGTTCAAGAGAACGACTTATTTGTGAGTTAATAATCCAGCTGACTATGGAGCGTAGGTATGTACGTGACCATGGATATGTTGAATTATGTTCGCCTCCATTTTCGTGTGTGGTGTTTATTCCAACAATTACGGAGAGATTCGGAATTTGTGATCCTTATGTACGTGATGTACCGGGATGGATAGAAGAGTATGTGTGCACCACATCTTAGCCTTTGGGTGCTTGTATTATATATTTATGATGTGAATAATATACGGTTAAATGAAAAGGAAATTGCTATGTTAAATTGTGGGTATAGTAATTGTAATAATACGAAAAGATAAAAGGGGACATATATCAATAAATGGTTTTGTTAATGATTGGGAATCCGAGAATTAAAGTAGAACTCTCTATTTAATTGTTAGGGTTGGAAATTAAACGCGAACCGAGTAGAAGTGTTAGAAACTCTTTGGAATTAGTTAGTTATGAGATAACACATGAATGGGTACAGGAACGTTAGGAGTGCACAGTTAGACGAGAGGTGAGTATTTCATGTGAGAGCACGTCCTAACATGTATCTTGCATTCATTGTTTTAATTATTATTAAAGCACTTGCTGTTTTTAAAATACTCTCCACATTCGGGCTCTGACCCGTTTGCTTTCAAATCTATCTTTTTTTTTGTAAAAAACATTTTAGGTGCCTAGCCACAAGGACACCATGCTTAGGATCCTCATTCAGGTGACGAGCTGTAGCGGTTTGTGGAAGTTACAGGACATGCTTAGGATCCTCATTCAGGTGACGAGCTGTAGCGGTTTGTGGAAGTTACAGGACATTGATTATAGACGTTTCATCTATCTTGACTCTATACTCAATATTTATCAGTTGTAGGGCATGTCGCCCATTTCTTTTAGAGGCATTTCATTTATTTCAGTTATTCAGACTTCGGGCATGTATTTAATTCAGAATTCAGTCTAGTCTAATTATTTTTAGTTGTGGGATTGTTGTGAGGAGTTTTCCTCCGGACTTATTACTATTGTTGGTTATTTCATTACTTCGTTATGGTGAATGGATTTATGTTGTTCTTCCATTATTCTTTTATTGCATGTTAATCAGATAACTTAAAATTTGGCATCTTACTTTTTAAATACTAGGTAGTTAGTAATCTAAAAAAATGTTTTTCGACAGTAATGCTATTAACTGAACCAACTTGACATTTTGTATTGATTTAATAAAGGAGTAGCTACCCGGTATTTAATTAGTCGGGGTGTCACATTAAGTCCTCTAATTTATATTGATCTAACATAGGTTCCAATATGTAAAAGAAAGGAATATTATAGAACTTACATAATTTTTTTAGGATTCTCTTAGTTGCTTTGTTACCGACCTCTAGCATTATAAATGATTGTGTTGATCATTTAAAAATGGGGAGTTGTAAGATTTTTTCCTTCTTGAGTCCAACTCTTATGATTCTTTTGAACATCGGGTCTATAATTTTAGAGGTTTTTTTAGAATGTTATTTGTTCCCCATAAGTACATTGCTTACCATGTCCTTTCTTAGGGAACATTTTTTTAATGTTTAATAAGTTATCCCTTTATTCTTATACATCTGAAGTTTATGCTCCAAATCCTTTGAAAACAATTTGAGTTCTTCCAAAAGAAGAGTATTCCCATCTACACACTGTTTTGAGTGTGCTAAAGACAGACCGTCATATAATGATATTTGGATTTTCTCATGTAATTCAGTAACTCTTGGGGAAAACATTTTTCTTTAATCATGCTTGTCTCCTCTTATTGTAAATCCAATGATTTTATTTTACCAATATTGGCCTAGATTAGCTGATGAGGAATTTTTCTTTCTTGCTTCATTATTGTGGATCTTATTTAAACGTCTACCATATACTTTTGGAACTTGATCTTTTTTATTATATTCTTCAAAATATTCTTGGACTTGGATGACTCTTTAGTAAAGAAATGAATTGGGAGACCTGGGAATGACATCAATACTAGTGTTATTGAACTTTCTTTATCCAATCGAAAATCAGTTGCCCATTTAAATGTTATCATTGGCAATGTTACTAAGAAACATTTATAATTCATCCATAAACACACAAAGTCTTCTTCTGAATTTAGTCTTATTATAACATGCTTATGATCCAATAGTCCAAGGCTATATGCTGCCTTCAATTCAAATTCTTCAAAGTTTTTTCAAATGGATTTGAACAACGGACTGTCTTGAACAGCATTAAATACTTTGGTGTTATTAAAAAGTATTAAATACTTTGGCGTTATTGATTTGAGAAGCATTAAAATTCATTTCATGTTTCATAAGTCAAGTAAATTTCATTTATGTTCAACATCCCTACACGCAAGGTTGAAATTGAGTTCTTTCTTTAGAAGTATCACATTGACTTCGTGCGCCAATTTTACGAATGCCTATATTGATTTGCCTAAGGAAAATGTTCACACAATTACATTTTGCTCTCATGATTCACATATTTTAGTGATATTCCATGGTGCTATGTATTTTTGTAGTATAGGTACTTTTTATACACATACTTGTTTTTTAATAACTTGAGAAATTGAATTTTTTCCAAAAATAGTTGGTTTTCTTTTTTGAAATTTCATCGCATGTGCTTTGTTGATTATCATTGTGATAATTACTTCTTTTTTATTTATGTGATGCTAACATTTCAGGATAAGTTTCTAACCTTTTGTCTATAACAGGAAAAAAAAGGGAGAGAACAAATTAAGGGGGAGTTTATTCAGTTTTTAAACTCGTACACATCACGATATTTCTTTTGTCTCGTGTGTGTAGGTCATTCCGCCTTGATGATGATTTCATGGACCACACAAGATGAAGACTTTTTATTTGAAGACTTATACGTTTATGCATTTCCATTTCTTGATCGAGGAGGGCATTGGTTGTATTTATCTTAAGGGATAATTTAGCTTCGGTTTGTGTTTTGTACTGGAATAGCCAAAGGGGGATATTTGTAAGAGAAAGTTTTATAATTGATCATTTTATTTTTATTTCTCTTCTCCTATTACACCTCACTGCACCTTCATGACTACATCCACATATTAAAAGAGAAAAATGTAAGTGCTAAAAACCAACCTAAAAGCTCAGATACCAATTTGTAAAAGTCGGGGTGTGCAATACCAATTTGTGAATGTGAAAGTCAATTTTAAATAGATTTATCTTTTTTATCATAATCATGCATCTATGGTGATAAAACAGATAAAGCATTCAAGTATTCAACAAAGGACAAGTTTAATAAAAAAAAATCCCCGCGGGGAAAAAACTTTATTTCAATAAAGTTTAGAAAACGCAACTTACACCACTTTGGAGAAATACTACGATGAATTTCTACAAGAAGCCAAAAAGACCGTAGCCTTCCGTCAGTAATGATTCCCTCGAGAATCACAAGAACTGAAGTTCCTTCTTCAGCATTGAATACCCTCGAGTATCCCCCAAATCAGTAGTAAATAGATTTCTCCACAAGAACAACTTTGTTACAGAAGTATTTGGGTTCCAAAGAAGGTTCACAAATCTAATTTGGATGTGTTTGTGTGAATCAAAAACAAGTTTTTCCCTAAAAAGTAAAGACTATTTTGCAATTGTTTTGTAGTTTTTAGAAATGAAAAGTCTTAATGTTAAAGCTTCATGGAATAAGTTTTTAGAGGTAAATAAAATATTTGAGGCGGCGAAATCTTGTTAGAACGAAATCTCCAAGTCGTTCGGACGAAAATGAGATGTCTTTAGAAGTGGCTTCGAATGACCCCTACAAACGGCCCTAAAAAATAAAACATTACACTGTCGTTTGAACCATATGAGATCCCGGGCTTCAAATTAAGTATCGAACGAAATGCTAATTTCATTTGAACGACTAAAGAGATTTTTTGCAGTTCCACCTACAGGTAACGAAAAAAATATTTTAATTTTGAAAAATGCCTGATTTTGTAAAAAGCAGTTTAGAAAAGATATCCCAATGCTTAGTAAAAGTCTAAGTGATACAAAACTAAATCCATACCAAATTATGTCTCGTCTAAGAACTTTGTTGAATATTCTTCATATTCGCATCCGTCTTCTTGAACGTGTGAACATGTATGCTTTGATGGTTGGAACGACATAGGCCATACACGATGTAAACTAAAAACTAGGGACTGGATGAAAAATATTCCCTTACAAATCTCCCCCTATGGCTATTCTGGCACAAAATAAAAATATTCGAATTATTGACAAATTCCGATACAGATCTAATACCCTCCTATGAACCCAAAAGTGGAAAGATACTAAACATGTAAGTCTTAAAAAATCTTTAAGTTTTAAATCTTCAAATCTCCTTGCTTTCTCTTGTCAAATGTGGGCTTTTTAATTGATCATCAAAGTGTATTTACGCACAATAGACAAAGAAATTACATTCGTGACATATCGACCTTGAAATAAGATAAAAATCATAAATCAAATCAATCAATCAAATCTCCCTTATAATTCAAACTCGCATTCCCCTATATTTCATAATTTGTTCTCCACATTTTTATTTGTCCAGAGTAGATAAGGAATAGAATAAAACATAATAAATTGGAGTGGGTAATGATAAGCATAGCAAACCATCACTAACATATATCAAATAAGCGCATGCATGGAAAAAACTCAAAAGGTCCACAAACTATTTTTTATTTTTCAAAATTTACAAGAAAAATAAAATTTACAAAAACAACACTCTATGAATTAACACTGCGATAACCAAATCATGCCAAAAAAGGGCCAAAATAGTTTAGTTTGATTGATCATGCAAAAGAAATCACTTATCTAGAAAAGAAAAGAATAGATAATATAATCATGTTTATATTTTGAGGGTGTTTAATTGAAGATCAATGACTTTGCATAGTGATACCTAGTTATGGTTATTTTGTTATAACGTTATTGATTTGTAGACTTATGAATATTATAGGCTTGTGTACATTGTAGTTGTTTTGTTCATTAATGTAATACCCCGTATTTCTGAGTATTTCTATTTAATTAAATTGGAGAATTAAAATGAGAAAATATGATTTGTTTTAAATTATGAACGAAATTAATTTAGTAAAATTTATTAATAATTGCGAATATGGAGTATTAAGCGAGAGATTGATATTGATTAATATTGCCTCTTTCTATTTACTTAGCGCAAGTAATAAATAGTTACTTAGCACATGTAGACCATTTTGGGGTTAGAAGGAGTAATATATTTTTAAGTATCTCAAATGATAATTTAGAGGTCAAAGATGAGTCCGGAATGGTCGAATTAGTCAAAATAGTATACCCAGGGGTAATAGTTGAGTCTCGGGGTAATTTTGGCCTAAACCGAGACCGTTCGGGGGCGTTTTGGTCTTTTAACATGTGAGGGTATTGAGACATACGAATTTGAGAGTCTCTTATTAGCCGTATGAAAGAGGGGTTAGGGTTAGAACACCCATGTAAACACCAATACCATTAGAGAGAAGGAGAAAATCATTCTCAAGGCTTAGAAGATGCTTTTTTAGAGGTTGAGTTTAGATCTTGCATCCTAGGAGCCAAATGAGGAAGGATTGAAGAAGAAAAACATCAATCCATCATAAACTCAATGAAATCAGAACCCCTCTGTCAATGCAAGTTGTTTATTACAAAAATTATAAAGTTATAATGGCCATGTGTAGGGTATTTGTATAGTTTTGTTAAATCACTATCTTGATAAGAAAGGAATGATATTTATGCATGTTGGGATAGGAGTCGCATGTAGAATGATTTACATATGTAGAGGAATAATATTCAGAGATGATTTGATAATTATTTCATAATAAATTTGGGTTTTGAATGAATATATGGGAAGAACGCATTAACTAGGTTTTTAAGAAATTCTGACTTTAATCCATTATTTCTTTAAATGAATTGAGGTTTTGATGTATTTGAAACATTGGAAACTATCCTAGTATATGTGGGAACATGTTGGGATAATTGGGTTGAAGTTTGGTGTATTATAATGAAGTTTGGGTATTTTTTAAGGTAAGAAGAAACTAACGTAGAAGAAGAACTATTGCTGCCCCTGATCGATCGATCGATCTATGTTGAATGTCGATCAATTGAGAGCAGGAGTCGATCGATCGACTTAAGCTGTTTTTCTCAAATGCTTCCTTGGTTAAGGTTCTTTGATTCCCGGGAATGAATGGGAATTCTAGGATTTATATTATACTTATATGGGAATGAGAATAAGACTAGTAGGTATATTGTTGAGGTTTAGTAAGGCCACTGGATGTAGGACTTGGATTATGGACCGATGAGAATAAATCGATTGAGTAAAGCATTGGGGAATTTGGAATTGAGTTACGAGGCGAGGTAAAGTCAATTTAAGTGATAGACTAGTAGGGTAAGTAATAACTACTGAAATTATATGTGAGGGGTAACTAGGGCCCTTAGAGTTGAGTGAATACTCAAATAAATGTGATAGTGAGAAATCGTAAATTGACGAATACGGTTAATATAAAAGAATACTATATTAAGTACAAGTATGATTGATAGGTCGGGTGTGTACCTACTAAAATGTATGAACTATTAGGCCGAGAGATGTATACCTAAATTAACTATGTTAGGGTCGATGAAGTATTCTGAACTAACGTAGGGATATTATACGTTAGGGTCGATGAAGTATTTTGAACTAACGTAGGGTTATTATATGTTAGGGTCGATCGAGTATTCCGAACTAAAATTAGGTTATCATATGTTTGGGGTCGATGTAAAATTCCAAACCAAACCTTCGAACTGCTGGCGAGATGAAAGAGTTCAATCCAGAATATGTGTATATAAATGATTGGGGTCGATGTATCATTCCGAACCAATTCTTACTTAGGGTCGATGTATCGTTTCGAACCAAGAGTCATATACGTGTGTCAAAAGGACATCGTAGTAATGACTGATATTTAGTATATATTGTGTGTGAAATATATACTTAATTATTCTACTTCTGTGTGTTAGTAGATTGATATATGATGTGTTTAACAATACATATCAAACTGGTAAGTTAAGTAGTGAAACTCAATTACGAAACGTAACCTTAGATAGGGAATATCAAATTAGTAATTTAAGTAGTGAAACTTAATTACAAAAGTGGGAAGATATTAATTGTGAGAATTGTAGAAATTTAGTAGTGAAACTAAATGGGAAGTTTTGAAACATAACATATGTGAAATGTTACTTGAGAATTAATTAACCTTCGCGAGATGTTGATGAAATGGATGTACTGTATGGGCGGTACGAGAACTTAGGTATAGATAAGTTCAGATGATTACTTTAGTCCTAATTAGGTTGGGAGATATGGCTAGGTAGGCTAAGTGTAGAACGTTAGGTGTGCACAATTGATGAGGAGTGAGTAAACTTAAGAGAGTGTACGAGAATCTAACATGTGTAATCAAATACCGCATTTTATATTGTTATAAATTCTTGCTAAATATTTTCAAAATGTTTTGAGTACTAACTCTTGCTATAAAATATTTCAAAACGTTTTAGGTGTCCAGCCACTGGGATGCCATGTATGCTAATTTCATTCCAGGGACTCGAAGCTGTAGCACAGTGGATGCTTACAAGAGTTTGAATAGAAAATATCTCTCCTTCAGATCTAGTGCAAGATCTCACACTATTATATGTATGGACTTGTGGTCCGGTAACAGTGTCAGATGTTTAGTTTCAGACAAGAGGTTGTTCTATTATTATTTTGGGATTTTGAGCCGATGGTTATTCGATAATACTCTTCTTCTCTTGTACTTATATTTTGTTGATTGGGTTGTAGTACATGGTGATTGTTATACTTTGTTTTGCATGGTTGATTTATCTGTTTTAAGAAAGATAAAACTTGGCACCGGTCTAATTTTCATGTAGGTGATTAGTAATTAAAAGGTTTTCGACAGTGATGACAAGAATGAACCATTTGAGAAACTTGTTTTAATTTAATACAGGCTTGATCATCCGATATTTAATTAGGCGGGGTATCGCAATTAAGTCCAACTTTCTTTCTCACTTGAGGTTAAAGCTTAGTTTGGAAAAGTTTTGATGTCAATTAGAACTTCTTGAACGTATTTGAGTGTTGGCGTAATAATTATTTTATTACTAGTTCACACCTATTCATTCCATCCCACATGTTTGGACACACCAATACTATGCTAGTGTCTAGAGCTTATGTGTTTTGTATCATATTGTGTGGTTATTTATACCTATATATGTATGCCATATTTGTATTGATATATATATATATATATATATATATATATATATATATATATATATATATATATATATATATATATGGTATTGTATGTTATTTTTTATAAGTTTTACATTTTTTGAGAAAAAATAAATTTTTTAAAATATAGTTGGTGTTTGTTTGCCTCTGAGATGCTCATTACATGTGCTTCATTTATATCTTTTTGTGATGAAATCTTATCTTATACGTGATGCTTCGTATTTCATGCCTATTTTTCTACTTCTTTGTTTATTTTAGATAAAAAAACAAAGGGAGAGAGCAAATTAAAATTGAGATATGATGAGTTTGATTTATGGGGGATAATTTATTTTTGAGTTTTACTTTATTCAAACTCGATGTGTCACGAGGGTATATGTCTTTTGTCTCATGTGTGTAGGCACAAAGTCTGAAAGGGAAGAAGAAGAAGTTTGAAGGCAAAGAGATTTATGCTATTTCATTATATGGTTGGGAAGGGTGTTAGTATGTTTTTCATAGGAGATTTTGATTTTAATTTGGTGTTAGATTTTATTCGTTTGTTTTGTATCGGAATAGCCAAAGGGGGATGTCTATCAAAACAAGTTTTCTAGGATTGTTCATAGCATAGTTTTAGGCTGGTTTGGTGTATCCTATTACAAATCGTCACTCACCGTCAAAACAAATCGAACTCAACCATATTTAAGTTTGAAGACTTACCGACATCCCGGTAAAGTACAAAACGATTTAGAGTTTGAATTAATTTACGGAATTATATTTTGGGATGTTTATTTTTCAAAAGACGAACAGGAACATTTTATTTTTGAAACATGTTTTCTAAGTTTACTGTAGGTGGACTTTTAAATTTCGCTTAAGTTATTCAAATGATATCCCCATGTCGTTCAAATGACATATGAAAGTCGTCTGAATCCTGAGTTCAAACAAGCATCAAATGAATCCTTCTAGATTGCTTTTTGTTATGTCGTTATAAGAGAGATTTCATCTCGTTCGAACGAGATTCACATCTCGTTTAAACGACTTGTTCAACACATTCGAACAACGCGCCACTTCAAGTTTTGTATAAATACCTATTTCGTGTTTAGAACATTTAAGACTTTTTCCAACTTCATTTCTACATAACTTTTGCAAAATTTCTTCAAGTTTTGTGTTGAAAAACACCTATTTAATTCACAACAAAACATCCTCGAATACTGTTCTTGTGAATTGTTTAAACCCTAAAAGATTTTGTATCTTTGCATACACCTTGGTCGAGAGAAAGTACATTGATAACTGGTGATACCCGCGGGGACACACTGCTGAAGACTGAGGCTAAGGATAAAGGAGGAAGACTACAGTCTTTATGATTCTAAAGGGAATCATTTCTATCGACTATGGTCATTGTGGTTCTTGCGATAATCATTATTGTATCTCACTTATAAGTTTGTAAGTTGCGATTACATTTTATTAGTGGAATAAAAGGTTTTACCCTACGTGGATTTTTTCTTAAACTTGGCCTTGGTTGAATGTTTGTTTAATTTATCTGTTTTATCACAATAGATGCAACTTAGGATAAAAAAATAAAATTTGTATTAAAATTGAATTCTACAACTTGGTGTTGCAATTTTTGTTTGGAACTACCCTTTGCAATAATTTGTACCTTTTTCAGATAAGTTGATGGCATTTAGAAGATTGAAGATTATTCATCACAACATCATTTTAAAGAGTTATGAGATGGTTTGGTAAAGACTTTAATTATCGAGGGTTTATTTTAAAAAGATTTTCCATTAAACTGTCTTTAAATTATTTGAAAATGATTTTGAAAAGATATTTTGAAATTTTAAAAGCTCATTAAAATGAAATGGATATGTCGTTTGAATGAGATTGCGTATGAAATTATAATGAGTTCCTAAGTTCGAACAATATATGGAACATCGCCTTTTGGATATGCTCTCGAATATCGTTTGACGTTTCGTGGGAAACATGATCGAATGAGATGAGGTACGAAGTTCGTATGAGGTACCAGGTCGTTCGAACTAGTACGAGAGTTTTTATTTCTTGAAACACGTCTTTGCAAATCTCTATTGCCTATCGTGTGGCAACTACTTTCCCTATAAAAAGAGATGTGGGATTAGACTTTTCTCCAAGAATTTTAAGATTTCTTTTTATGATCAAAGTCTAAACTTTTTTTTTTCATACAGACCCCTTGGATCTTTAAGAATCACTTTTCCAAACCAAGAAAAGTACATTCAAAGTTCTAAAGCACTTATAGAGATTTCCTCTGCTATTGAATTATGGAGTTGAGGTTCTACTGGTAAAGAAGATAGGAATTGAAGATTCCTGTGACTGATTGATAGTAATTGAGGTAAGAGTTGCTTGTTGTGGATGGAGCTAAACTAACTCTTATTTGTTGATGATTTGAAGACCTGTGCATTATATTCAGTGGAGCTTGTAAGGACATAAATTTCCAATTGAGTCCTTTGTAGTTTTGGCTCAATTCCGGACAAAAACGTTTGAGTCATAGGATAGAGTTAATTGATCACCCTTCAAGCCTATGACATTTTCATTGAAGACGTAGCGGCCGAGAGTATAAAGCTTCATCAAATTGCCGAGTTTAAAGTGCCTCGTTTCTACATCACCAACATGGTTACATTACTCCTAAGGTATGAATGCATTTTAATATATATATATATATATATATATATATATATATATATATATATATATATATATATATAAGCTTGGTACATTTTATATTGGGTGTACGTTTATTTAAAACTGTCGTTTAAAATTCAGAAAGATTTTATTAAAACTTTAATAAAACGTATATAAAGTTTCTGGGCAAAAATAGAAATTTTATAACTTTATAGAAGTTCGTTCGAAATGCCATTCGAATGAGTTTGTCGTTCGAACCACAATGTCGTTCGAACGAGTTTGCCAACGAAGTTCCCTATTAGGCCACTGGAATGTCGTTCGGAGTGTCATTCGAACGAACATGATGTTCGAATGAGATTTCTAATGAGTTCACACTGGAACCTCGTTAGAAGCCTCGTTCGAATGGGACCTCGTTCGAACGAAAATTTCGTTCAAACAAGATTTGGTGGGAACAGGTATTTGGTAGTTTTGAGGAATTTTTTTCATGTTTCCCATTTCTTTACCCCACTAACTTTTGACAGAACTTAATAGTGCAGGAACCAACCTTTTTGGTTCAACTTTTTCATATCCTATAACCTCTAAGAGAGTTTTTGAGAGAGAAATTCAAAGTAGAAAAAGTTCAATGTTTAAAGTGTTTTAGTTATCAAGAAAAATCCTTAAACACTTGTGTTACACCCAATTGTTGTTTGATTATCCAAGCTTCCGTATATACATATATATATATATATATATATATACGTTGCTTGGAGTTTGGCACCAGTTCTTTCATCTCTACCGTTTGAAGAGACGTTTGGGTTTGCTTTTACATCCCACAAAGAAGAAGAAGTTTGCGTTGATTTACCCACTTGGAGAAAGGCTCCTAGTTTGGGTGATGGTGACCATATCAAGTCCGATCGGTGGATTTCGAGACCGCAGTGGAGCTCCGTGGTTATTCGCTAGGTAGAGGTGTCTACAAGAAGAAGCGTCGGGTATTGAGAGGGATAGAGTCGAGTGGTGTAAGTCTTTCTGTCTTATATTTGTAAAACCATACTTAGTGGATTTGAGGCTAGGGTCGTCCGAGATTTTTTCCCGTTATGGATTTTTCCTCGTACATCGTGGCGTAGTGGTTTCCTTGTTTATTTTTTATTGTCCAAACTCCCCTAGAACGCATGCTTAGGTAATTCAAGATAAAATTTGGTTTTAATCACTACATGTTTAATCTGGTGCTAAATTAAATATTGGGTAATGTTTAGTTAATTTAATTCAAGTCATTTAATTTAATTTGATAAAATTGGTTTGGCCTAATTTGTTAAAATTGAGAAATATGACTTAGGAAAATTTTCTAGGTCCTTGGTTAATTAAATTTGGTTTAAGTGAAATTAACATAAGTGTGTGTTTTAAATTTAATTTCACTTGATTTAATTTTTAATTGGAGAAGAAATTAAAATTTGTGTATTTGTTTTAATCGAACCATCATCTTACACTTCCGCATAATTAAAAAGGAAATATATTACTTTCGTGAAGTATAAAAGAATTTTTGTCAAAATTGGGGGCCTCACGTTCCAACAAGTGGTATCGGAGCCGGACCGCTAATTTATCGCGTCAAAGATCCATTTTTTTCGGTTTTTCTAATTTTTGTGCTCCTTGAATTTTTAGGTGGTTCTTGTTTTTTACTCACTCTCAATTTTTTTGTATCTCTCGATGGGACGACTTGATGATAATTTTTCCATTTCTAATGATAATGATATTTTTACTATTCGAGAGGAATTTAATGAGCTTAATAAGTGTAATGAAAAATTAAGAGAATTAAATTTGAGATTTGCAAAAAAATTTAAATTTCTTGAAGATGAAAATTCTTGTCTTAAAGCTAAAGTTGAATTTTTGCAAACCTCCCTATCTCAAAAAGATATTTTTCGTGATAAGCTCATGGACATAAATCACAATTATAATATTGTAGAAAAGTCCAAGAAAGAGAGTGATAGTCGAGAAAAGACTCTTAGGGATAAGTTTTCTCACATTGAGGGGGAGCGTGATAACCTTCTAGGTGTAATTGAAAATTTAAAGAAGGAGTCCTGTAAAATTGAGGAGTCTAATTTATTACTTGACTCCGATATTTTAAAAATGAAAAATGACTTACAAGACTAGAGTAGTAGTTTTGATGGTTCTAGCTCATCTACTTCAAATACTTCCATTGCTAAAGCTAAAACCATTAGTTGTTTGAGAGGGTCTACTTTATCCAAAGAATTTAGAAAAGGTCACACCTTAGCTAACATTTCTCGTGTTTTCACATGCTTGCATTGTGGTAGGAAAGGTCACCTTAGGTCATTTTGTTTTGATCTTAAAAGAAGTCCTAGGAAGTCTATGTCTAGCATTCCATTTGTTTCCAAATCCCATCATTTTAAATATACATCTATATGGGTTCGAAAATTATTTTTAGACGCGCTAGATATTAGATTTGTTGACTCTCATTTACTTTCACATGCTTCCTCCCTTGCAAAATCTAAAGGGTGAATATGTTAGTTTTGTTTGCATACTTTATCTTTTGTACTTCATGTTATATTCTCATGCTAAATGTATGCTTGTTTAATCATTTTCTAGTCAATGCTCCATGCTTAATCACATGCTAGAATTATGATTCTTGTTTATCTTTTGTATTATATTTCTTTCATTTTTGTTTGCATTAAATTAAAAATACAAAAATATTTTTGTTTATCATTTGGTTTTTATATCTTGATGATTTAAGCTTAATGAAAAATTCAAATGATTTTTGTTTGTCTTTTGAGTATATATTTTTATTTTTGGTTAAAATTTTCAAAAACTCAAAAAGATTTTTTATTCTGTGTGTATTTTAGTTTGACACACTTCATGTGGCATATACTTGTGTTTGAATCCCATCTTTTACGCTCCCATGTGGTTAGAACTTTTGGTTAAGATTGTCAATCCTTATGATATTCTTTACCATGCTTACATGGAGTAGTTGGATTTTGTGTTGATTAAATGAATTCTATTTATATATGCCTCTATTCACACATGCATAAGCTCATTTGAAATTTTAACTTCATATGTATATTTGAGCTTTGTGAGGTGTTCTCCTACTAATTTTGTCATCTACATATTTGTGACCTAGGAGGACTAATGCATGTCAAAATCCGTTGAATGTGAGATTTGTGAGAAATAAAAATGATAAATATAAATGTGCACGGGGAAGGGCTCTGAAAGGATTTATTGTCCTTTGTTAATAGTAAGCCACCATTTGTTTGGACCTAAAAGAAATACGTTGTCCAAAGGCCTAAAAAGAAAATATGGCATTAAAAAGAAAATATTTTCCAAGGCCTTTGTGTAATACCTCGTATTTTTGTGGCTTTTAAATTTAGGGATGTATTAAATTTAATTGAGATAAATTAATTTATATTAATTCGGAAAATGGTTTGTTATTTACTAGCGCGACGAGAGTTGGTAAGTATTGGAAATTTGTCGAATATTACTACATGAGTAAAGTAATATATAAGATTGATTTTAATAAAAATTGTCACGAGTAAATAAAATGACAATTATGAAAATTTAAGTCGGGACGCGCCTGTGGCCTTTTAGGACTAAATTATGATTACTAAAAGTGAATAAATTATAAGTCACTTGTATGGTCATTTTGAGTGCGCCAATGTGTCCGAAAGGGTCGAGATAGTCAAAATAATGTACCCGGGGGTTTAGTTTGGGTCTCGGGGCATTTTTAGGCCTACTAAGAATCCCGGAAGGGCGTCTCGAACATTTCATATTTTTGGGTAATTAAACCCACGAATTTACAAAGGATAAATCAGATGTTAGGGGTTGTCATCTAGGGTTAACATAACCAAAAACAAAAGACGTCCATGGGAGAGGAAGAGGAGAAGCTTTCTAGGGAGTTCTAGGCCAAGAACTCCACCGTTTGCACCGCCGTCACCGCCAAATTATAGATCACGCGACGAGGAACACAACCACACCACTTTCCTCCACAAATCAGAAACAAAATTTCCAGGCAAGTATCTATCTTGCTGATTTCCAGTTAATGTTCCTTCCAGGTTAGTCTAGGATTGATAATCATATATTTTATTTGAAGAATTATCTGTTTTGGGAAGAAAAATCGCATGTGTTGTAGGGAGAATCTACGTAGCCTGAATTTTGATCATATGTAGAGGACTTATCAAGAAATTTGAAATAATATTGATGAACGAATTGAGGTTGGGTGGACACTTTAATTGAAAATTTGGAAACTAGGGTTCTTATAAATTAGTTCGGGGATTTCTTGTAATCTTAGTGATTCTGGACGAATTAATGATTCTAGGAGGTTATGAATGATATATAATCATGTTATTGTTGATTGGGATTGAAGATAAGATGTTGAGGATTAAACTATAGTGGTTTTTAGGCTTAAAAATGGTGAAAAACGAGACTGCCAAAGGTTGAAGACAAAACAGTCCAGTTCGCGCGATGTCGCGCGAAGTCGTTCGAGCGAGATGCCAATGTCGCGCGAAGTCGTTCGAGCGACACGTGGAGGTCGTTAGAGCAAGATCCATTCTAGTTCGAGCGAGATTTCTAATTTTTAGAGAATTTCCTATTTTGCCCCTATTTTAGTGAACGGTTAATTTAAGTGAGGAAAACCAGTATCCGAGGAACCCAGAATAGTACAAAATTATTGGGAGTTATTTAGGTGTAATGATTTAAATATTTGGGATGATAAGTTTACCCTAAAGATCATGAGAGTGAGATAATCGTAATTAGGACTTATACCATAAGGTAAGTGAGGATATACCTACTGAAATTATACTTAGTGAGATAGAGTACTTCGAGAGATGAGAAGTTAGTATAAAATAAATTTTAAATGAGAATAAAGGAGACGAATCCGTTATGCGAGATAATTGAGTAATATGTGCTAAGAACGGATAATTATAATTATGGGTCGTGAGCGCACCTAATTTGAAAATTTGAATATATATATATATATATATATATATGACTGTGTGATTGTACATATATTATATATCTGTGTAAAAATCGTACCCGAGCTACTTACTATCATGGGGGTTTCTGCGCCGGGACAGTCTTATCTCGATTGGACATTTATGGGGGATAACGACTTGTACCCTAGAAGATAGTATCCTCGATTACAGGCTATCTGAGTTATAGTCAGATGGTCCTAAGAGACGTGTCGGTATGTCCTGACCTCTTAGGATCGGGAACTATACTTCACCTCCATTTGTTTGTGTTTTGTGTTAATACAGTTCGAGAGTGATTCTGAACTAGTATTTCCCTTAGTTTGTGCGATACGGGGACTTGATGGCAGAGTACTCCAGCACCATAGATCTTATGTGGGGTGCCATTAGTATATATATTATATGTGTGACTAGTATATATACGTATATTGATATGTGAACTTCCTACTGTGCGTATAAGTAGATAAGTAATGAATATGCTTCAACTTTATTATAAATGTTCGGGAACTTTATAACGATAATGAGATGTTTTAAATTACGTACGTAATCCTCAAGATAATGATTTCCTAACGTAAATATCTTAACCTCACTTTTCACGTGATAAAACCTTATGGAGAATAAGGTAGGGAAATTGATGAGATTTATTAGCACGGTAGGTGTGAACACTAGACGGGAGGTGAAAAATCTCAAGAGAGTTTCGCATACTAACATGGTTGTTGCATTAGCAGGTAAGCATTTTAGATACTTGCTAAACTATTTTTAAACTATTTTACTCTCAGGCTCTAACCCGTTTCCTGTTATCTCTTTTCTCTTGAATATATATATATATATATATGTATATATTTCAGGTGCCCAGCCACAGGGACGTCTTGCATAGACTCTTTGGACCAGACGCGATGTAGCTTATGTGGGAGTTGCAGGACATTGCTTAGACGACCTCGATGTTGAATCTACTCTCATTCTAGTTCTGATCAGTTAGGGCATGTGTCGCCCATTTCCGTACTCAGTTCGATTTGTCAGAAATTATGTTCAATTATCTTTAGTATTTTTACTCTTTGGGATTTGATTACTGTCAGGATTGTTTTCATTTGTAGTTTTAAAGTTGGTATTGGATTATATGAATGATTAATTTCATGGGTGTTTATTTCCAGTCTTAATAAGTGTGTGAATCTTAAACTGTTACTTATTAAAGGTTTTCATAATTGGATTTAATAAAATGGAAATAATGTTTTAAATGGTTTTGACACTTAGTTTAATTATTTAGGGTGTTTAAATTGGAAAATTTATTTTTGCGACAGTGATGCTAAGAATGAACCAACCGTTCACCTTGATTATGATTTAATAAAGGACTGATCACCCGGTATTTAATTAGGCAGGGTGTTAAGGTGGTATCATAGCATCAGGTTCTAGTGTCCTTTAGGATCTGTACGTCTTAGTTTGTTTCCAACTTAGCATCTTTGATTTAGAGCCCTAATATTAGGAATGTTGGATTCATCTTTATGCATTGGGAATTCGTACTTTTGCAAATTGTTTATGTGAATGATGAACTCATCCAGATTATTTAAATTTTCATATGGATCGTTAAGTACAACTAGCTAATGCCGTTAGGGAAGTCAACGAGCAAGGTCGACTCATACCTCATGTGTCTCCAGAGAGAGTATCAACAGACGAGTTAGCAGGTATTGTTGCACCGGTAGTTACCACTGCGGTCTTACAGTATCAAGAACACAACACACAACTTATAGGGGCAAAAGATCTTGAGAGTATAGTCAGTCTGTCATGAATAGAAATAACAAGTGTGTGAAGACACTAAAATCACAACAAAAAGCTCCTCAAGACCGTAAAAGCCACAAAGGTAACAAATTGTACAAGGAAACCCAAAAGCGTCAGGGCCAACGAAGTCGGGGTTCGAGTAAAGTCAAGAAGAGGTGTTTCAAATGTGGAATGGACGGTCATGAATGTTGAACTTATCCAGATCAGTCTGTAGAGGAACTCCAACCCAACCAGCGAGAACTTTCAGGACTCTGTTATAAGTGCGTACAAACGGGCGACAAGTGGAGGGACTGTCCTCAACCAAATGTCGTTCTTCATCAAGACACTTAACAAGGCCAAGGAGAAAGTGGAACTGTACAACCGGACCAAAACCAACAGAACCGTAAAATGAAACAGTTTAGAGGTAGATGATTTAATTGTGGTAGGATGGGTCATCGGAGGCAGGATTTTCCAGATAAGAGTAAGATACCCCAGCAGCAAGGGCAGAAACAACACGAATGTGTGTACGGCGTCCAACATACTAAAATCTAGCAGCCATCATCGGCCATTGATGGTATGTTCTTTCCTTCCAGTACTACGAGACACATTTTATTTAATACTGGGGCTTCATACTATTTCATAGATACTTGATTTGCACGGACCCTAGGATTTGTAGACAATACTAAAGTACGATGTCATGCGTAGACTCAACATTCGGGAAAGGGTCATTAATTTTCTGTATACGCCGAGGTGTAGATATATAGCTTGGTAGTTTGGTTTTACCTACAGTCATACTAGTTTTAGTCATAAGTGAGCACATCGTCAATATTGGCATGGATTGGCTCGCTACGCACAGAGCCATGATAGATTGATGCGGTAGGAGTTTTACCTTTGTCATTGCGAGGCAGGAGATGTTTGGGTGGCGATGGCTCGCCCAGAAGGGGGACATTCCACCTATTTTATTATATAAAGGAGGATACCTTTAAGGAGATTGTGATTCTTCTGACTTCGATTCCAGTCGTTCGTGAGCTTCCAAATGTATTTCAGGTGATAAGTGGATTAAGCATCGAGGTATTTTGTGGAGAGTGAAATCACACGTACTAAAATATTTTTCCCGAAGCGAGAATAGGGGACAAGAGTATGGTGTCTAGTAAGGGACAACGATTAAAGTGGATTTTTTTTGGTTTAGTCAGGTGTGTCACGTCCGAAAACCATCTGTGTAGTCAATACGATTGGTGAGGTAGAAATATGAGTTTTATCCTCGACGGATGAGGCATGTTTTATATGACCCGAGAAAGTCACTACTTCTTTGTTCATTGCTAGATTAGCATGTGAGATGAGTTTAGTGTTTATAACTATAAACATTATTATTATGTGAATATTTTTCCTACTGTAGCGGGATTATCCTTAGTGCTATCCGCGGAGGATGAATGGATATATTAATAGTGTTATATACTTTATTGAGATTACTCGTTTTAGTGATGTGATATACGAGTATGATATTGACTTGGTTACAACTTTATAGTAATGGTTAGTACGATAGTAGGCGGTTCTTACAAGTCTATCGAAATGGTTGCATTAGTGCGACATGTTTTGTTCTATAAAGGCCTCACCTGCTAGAGGATCGGACTCACACTTATATTATCTATTTTAGAGGCTTCGGAGGGAATAGGGATCTCGAGATATTTGATCCTGATGCATGTAAGGACTTTGTTATTATGAATCAGTATGTATTAGGTTTACTGTTGAGCGAAAATATTTTACTCATTATGATGTTGAGTGATCAAGACTTGGTGATAGGAAGAGCGCATTGATATATCTATCCTTTAGAGATGTAAGATTTAAAAGTTGGACCCATATGTTTGGGGACAGGATTTTGAGAACCCCGAGCATATGGATTCAAGGTTTATGGAGTGTGATTACAAACAATATTGAATGATTGTACAATTGACAGAATGTTCGTTATTAAGTATAATTACGGGAAGAGATGTAACTTTTCTGTCAAGAGACGGAATGAAGGGGTACATGCTATGGACGGAGGGCCTAATGGATTTCGATAACCAACAATGCTAGGTAGTAGTGTATCGGGGGGTTCCTTGTTTGGATTTCTCTTTGTGAGACATCCCACGCATAAAATTTAGTGTAACTTGTAGGAACTGCCCCCGCAGCCGCGGGACTCCCGGTTTGAGAATACGACGGTAATTTGCATATTTCTAGACTTAGGCTTAAAAATATGGCATTAGAGGATGAAAACCCGAAACAACCCCCGAACATCCCCGTGGGTGGCACCAACACCTCCCACGGGACCAATGTAACTCGTAGGAACTGACCCCGCAGTCGCGAGACTCCCGGTTTTAGAATACAACGGTAATTTGCATATTTCTAGACTTAGGCTTAAAATCATGGCGTTAGATGGTGAAAACCCGAAACAGCCCCCGAACGTCCCCGTGGGTGTCACCAACACCTCCCACGGGACCAATGTAACTCGTAGGAACTGACCCCACAGCCGCGGGACTCCCGGTTTGAGAATACGACGGTAATTTGCAAATTTCTAGACTTAGGCTTAAAAACATGGCATTAGAGGGTGAGAACTCGAAACAGCCATCGAACGTCCCCGTGGGTGGCACCAACACCTCCCACGGGACCAATGTAACTCGTAGAACTGACCCCGCAGCCGCTGGACTCCCGGTTTGAGAATACGATGGTAATTTGTATATTTCTAGACTTAGACTTAAAAACGTGGCGTTAGAGGGTGAAAACCCGAAACAACCCCCGAACGTCCCCGTGGGTGGCACCAAACTCTCCCACGGGACCAATGTAACTCGTAGGACTGACCCCGTAACCGCGGGACTCCCGGTTTGAGAATACGATGATAATTTGCATATTTCTACACTTAAAAAAAACATGGCGTTAGAGGGTGAGCTCTCGAAACAGCCCCCGAACGTCCCCGTGGGTGGCACCAACACCTCCCACGGGACCAATGTAACTCGTAGGAACTGACCCCGCAGCCGCGGGACTCCCGGTTTGAGAATACGACGGTAATTTGCATATTTCTAGACTTAGGCTTAAAAATATGGCATTAGAGGGTGATAACCCGAAACAGCCCCCAAATGTCCCCGTGGGTGGCACCAACACCTCCCACGGGACCAATGTAACTCGTAGGAACTGACCCCGCAGTCGCGGGACTCCCGGTTTTTGAATACAACGGTAATTTGCATATTTCTAGACATAGGCTTAAAAACATGGCGTTTGAGGGTGAAAACCCGTAACATCCCCCGAACGTCCCCGTGGGTGTCACCAACACCTCCCACGGGACCAATGTAACTCGTAGGAACTGACCCCGCACTCGCGGGACTCCCGGATTTAGAATACGACGGTAATTTGCATATTTCTAGACTTAGGCTTAAAAACATGGCGTTAGAGGGTGAAAACCCGAAACAACCCCCGAATGTTCCCGTGGGTGGCACCAAACTCTCCCACGGGACCAATGTAACTCGTAGGACTGACCCCGTAACCGCGGGACTACCGGTTTGAGAATACGATGATAATTTGCATATTTCTAGACTTAAGCAAAACATGGCGTTATAGGGTGAGATCTCGAAACAGCCCCTGAACGTCTCCGTGGGTGGCACCAACACCTCCCACGGGACCAATGTAACTTGTAGGAACTGCCCCCGCAGCCGCGGGACTCCCGGTTTGAGAATACGACGGTAATTTGCATATTTCTAGACTTAGGCTTAAAAATATGGCATTAGAGGATGAAAACCCGAAACAACCCCCGAACATCCCCGTGGGTGGCACCAATACCTCCCACGGGACCAATGTAACTCGTAGGAACTGACCCCGCAGTCGCGAGACTCCCGGTTTTTGAATACAACGGTAATTTGCATATTTCTAGACTTAGGCTTAAAATCATGGCGTTAGATGGTGAAAACCCGAAACAGCCCCCGAACGTCCCCGTGGGTGTCACCAACACCTCCCACGGGACCAATGTAACTCGTAGGAACTGACCCCGCAGCCGCGGGACTCCCGGTTTGAGAATACGACGGTAATTTGCAAATTTCTAGACTTAGGCTTAAAAACATGGAATTAGAGGGTGAGAACTCGAAACAGCCATCGAACGTCCCCGTGGGTGGCACCAACACCTCCCATGGGACCAATGTAACTCGTAGAACTGACCCCGCAGCCGCTGGACTCCCGGTTTGAGAATATGATGGTAATTTGTATATTTCTAGACTTAGACTTAAAAATGTGGCGTTTGAGGGTGAAAACCCGAAACAGCCCCCGAACGTCCCCGTGGGTGGCACCAATCTCTCCCACGGGACCAATGTAACTCGTAGGACTGACCCCGCAACCGCGGGACTCCCGGTTTGAGAATACGATGATAATTTGCATATTTCTACACTTAAGAAAAACATGGCGTTAGAGGGTGAGATCTCGAAACAGCCCCCGAACGTCCCCGTGGGTGGCACCAACACCTCCCACGGGACCAATGTAACTCGTAGGAACTGACCCCGCAGCCGCGGGACTCCCGGTTTGAGAATACGACGGTAATTTGCATATTTCTAGACTTAGGCTTAAAAATATGGCATTAGAGGGTGACAACCCGAAACAGCCCCCAAATGTCCCCGTGGGTGGCACCAACACCTCCCACGGGACCAATGTAACTCGTAGGAACTGACCCCGCAGTCGCGGGACTCCCGGTTTTTGAATACAACGGTAATTTGCATATTTCTAGACATAGGCTTAAAAACATGGCGTTAGAGGGTGAAAACCCGTAACATCCCCCGAACGTCCCCGTGGGTGTCACCAACACCTCCCACGGGACCAATGTAACTCGTACGAACTGACCCCACAGCCGCGGGACTCCCGGTTTTAGAATACAACGGTAATTTGCATATTTCTAGACTTGGGCTTAAAAAAATGGCGTTAGAGGGTGAAAACCCGAAACAGCCCCCGAACGTCCCCGTGGGTGGCACCAACACCTCCCACGGGACCAATGTAACTCGTAGGAACTGACCCCGCAGCCGCGGGACACCCGGTTTTAGAATACGACGGTAATTTGCATATTTCTAGACTTAGGCTTAAAAACATGGCATTAGAGGGTGAAAACCCGAAACAGCCCCCGAACGTCCCCGTGGGTGGCACCAACACCTCCCACAGGACCAATGTAACACATAGGAACTGACCCCGCTGCCGCAGGACTCCCGGTTGAGAACACGACGGTAATTTTCATATTTCTAGACTTAGGCTTAAAAACATGGTGTTAGAGGGTGAAAACCCGAAACAGCTCCCGAACGTCCCCGTGGGTGGCACCAACACCTCCCACGGGACTAATGTAACTCGTAGGAACTGACCCCGCAGCCGCGGGACTCCCGGTTTGAGAATACGATGGTAATTTGCAAATTTCTAGGCTTAGGCTTAAAAACATAGCGTTAGAGGGTGAGAACTCGAACAAGCCACCGAGCGTCCCCGTGGGTGGCACCAGCACCTCCGACATACCAATGTAACTCGTAGGAACTGACCCCGCAGCCGCAGGACTCCCGGTTTGAGAATACGACGGTAATTTGCAAACTTCTAGACTTAGGCTTAAAAACATGGCTTTAGAGGGTAAGAACTCGAAACAGCCACCGAACGTCCACGTGGGTGGCACCAACACCTCCCACGGGACCAATGTAACTCGTACGAACTGAACCCACAGTCGCGAGACTCCCAATTTTAAAATACGACGGTAATTTGCATATTTCTAGACTTTGGCTGAAAAACATGGTGTTAGAGGGTGAAAACCCGAAATAGCCCCCCAGCGTCCCCGTAGGTGGCACCAAACTCTCCCACCGGACCAATGTAACTCGTAGGACTGACCCCGGAACCGCGGGACACCCGGTTTTAGAATACGACGATAATTTGCCTATTTCTAGACTTAGGCTTAAAAACATGGCATTAGAGGGTGAAAACCCGAAACAGCCCCCGAACGTCCCCGTGGGTGGCGCCAACACCTCCCACAGGACCAATGTAACTCGTAGGAACTGACCCCGCTTCCGCGGGACTCCCGGTTTGAGAATACGACGGTAATTTGCATATTTCTAGACTTAGGCTTAAAAACATGGCGTTAGAGGGTGAAAACCCAAAACAGCCCCCGAATGTCCCCGTGGGTGGCACCAACACCTCCCACGGGACCAATGTAACTCGTAGGAACTGACCCGCAGTCACGGGACTCTCGGTTTGAGAATACAACGGTAATTTGTAAATTTCTAGACTTAGGCTTGAAAACATGGCGTTAGAGGGTGTGAACTCGAAATAGCCACCGAACGTCCCTGTGAGTGGCACCAACACCTCCAACGGACCAATGTAACTCGTACGAACTGACCCCGCAGCCGCAGGACTCCCGGTTTGAGAATACGACGATAATTGCAAATTTCTAGAGTTAGGCTTAAAAACATGGCTTTAGAGGGTGAGAACTCGAAACAGCCACCGAACGTCCCCGTGGGTGGCACCAACATCTCCCACGGGACCAATGTTACCCGTAGGAACTGACCCCGCAGCCGCGAGACTCCCGGTTTTAGAATACGACGGTAATTTGCATATTTCTACACTTAGGCTTAAAAACATGGCGTTAGAGGGTGAAAACCCGAAACAACCCCCGAATGTCCCCGTGGGTGGCACCAAACTCTCCCACGGGACCAATGTAACTCGTAGGACTGACCCCGTAACCGCGGGACTCCCGGTTTGAGAATACGATGATAATTTGCATATTTCTAGACTTAAGCAAAACATGGCGTTATAGGGTGAGATCTCGAAGCAGCCCCTGAACGTCTCCGTGGGTGGCACTAACACCTCCCACGGGACCAATGTAACTTGTAGGAACTGCCCCCGCAGCCGCGGGACTCCCGATTTGAGAATACGACGGTAATTTGCATATTTCTAGACTTAGGCTTAAAAATATGGCATTAGAGGATGAAAACCCGAAACAACCCCCGAACATCCCCGTGGGTGGCACCAACACCTCCCACGGGACCAATGTAACTCGTAGGAACTGACCCCGCAGTCGCGAGACTCCCGGTTTTAGAATACAACGGTAATTTGCATATTTCTAGACTTAGGCTTAAAATCATGGCGTTAGATGGTGAAAACCCGAAACAGCCGCCGAACGTCCCCGTGGGTGTCACCAACACCTCCCACGGGACCAATGTAACTCGTAGGAACTGACCCCGCAGCCGCGGGACTCCCGATTTGAGAATACGACGGTAATTTGCAAATTTCTAGACTTAGGCTTAAAAACATGGCATTAGAGGGTGAGAACTCGAAACAGCCATCGAACGTCCCCGTGGGTGGCACCAACACCTCCCACGGGACCAATGTAACTCGTAGAACTGACCCCGCAGCCGCGGGACTCCCGGTTTGAGAATACGACGACAATTTACAAATTTCTACACTTAGGCTTAAAAACAAGGCGTTAAAGGGTGAGAACTCGAAACAGCCATCGAACGTCCCCGTGGGTGGCACCAACACCTCCCACGGGACCAATGTTACTCGTAGAACTGACCCCGCAGCCGCAGGACTCCCGGTTTGAGAATATGACGGTAATTTTCATATTTGTAGACTTAAGCTTAAAAACATGGCAATAGAGGGTGAAAATCCGAAACAGCCCACGAACGTCCCCGTGGGTGGCACTAACATCTCCCACGGGACCAATGTAACTCGTAAGAACTGACCCAGCAGCCGCGGGAATCCCGGTTTGAGAATACGACGGTAATTTGCATATTTCTAGACTTAAGCAAAACATGGCGTTAGAGGGTGAGATCTCGAAACAGCCCCCGAACGTCCCCGTGGGTGGCACCAACACCTCCCACGGGACCAATGTAACTCGTAGGAACTGACCCCGCAGCCGCGGGACCCCGGTTTGAGAATACGATGGTAATTTGCATATTTCTAGACTTAGGCTTAAAAACATGGCGTTATAGGTTGAAAACCCGAAACTGCCCCCGAACGTCCCTGTGGGTGGCACCAACACCTCCCACGGGACCAATGTAACTCGTAGGAACTGACCCCGCACTCGCGGGACTCCCGGATTTAGAATACGACGGTAATTTGCATATTTCTAGACTTAGGCTTAAAAACATGGCATTAGAGGGTGAAAACCCGAAACATCCCCTGAACGTCCCCGTGGGTGGCACCAACACCTCCCACGGGATCAATGTAACTCGTAGGAACTGACCCGACAGTCGCGGGAGTCCCGATTTTAGAATACGATGGTAATTTGCATATTTCTAGACTTTGGCTGAAAAACATGGTGTTAGAGGGTGAAAACCCGAAATAGCCCCCCAACGTCCCCGTGGGTGGCACCAAACTCTCCCACCGGACCAATGTAACTCGTAGGACTGACCCCGGAACCGCGGGACACCCGGTTTTAGAATACGACGATAATTTGCCTATTTCTAGACTTAGGCTTAAAAACATGGCATTAGAGGGTGAAAACCCGAAACAGCCCCCGAACGTCCCCGTGGGTGGCGCCAACACCTCCCACAGGACCAATGTAACTCGTAGGAACTGACCCCGCTTCCGCGGGACTCCCGGTTTGAGAATACGACGGTAATTTGCATATTTCTAGACTTAGGCTTAAAAACATGGCGTTAGAGGGTGAAAACCCAAAACAGCCCCCGAATGTCCCCGTGGGTGGCACCAACACCTCCCACGGGACCAATGTAACTCGTAGGAACTGACCCGCAGTCACGGGACTCTCGGTTTGAGAATACAACGGTAATTTGTAAATTTCTAGACTTAGGCTTGAAAACATGGCGTTAGAGGGTGTGAACTCGAAATAGCCACCGAACGTCCCTGTGAGTGGCACCAACACCTCCGACGGACCAATGTTACTCGTACGAACTGACCCCGCAGCCGCAGGACTCCCGGTTTGAGAATACGACGATAATTGCAAATTTCTAGAGTTAGGCTTAAAAACATGGCTTTAGAGGGTGAGAACTCGAAACAGCCACCGAACGTCCCCGTGGGTGGCACCAACATCTCCCACGGGACCAATGTTACCCGTAGGAACTGACCCCGCAGCCGCGAGACTCCCGGTTTTAGAATACGACGGCAATTTGCATATTTCTACACTTAGGCTTAAAAACATGGCGTTAGAGGGTGAAAACCCGAAACAACCCCCGAATGTCCCCGTGGGTGGCACCAAACTCTCCCACGGGACCAATGTAACTCGTAGGACTGACCCCGTAACCGCGGGACTCCCGGTTTGAGAATACGATGATAATTTGCATATTTCTAGACTTAAGCAAAACATGGCGTTATAGGGTGAGATCTCGAAGAAGCCCCTGAACGTCTCCGTGGGTGGCACTAACACCTCCCACGGGACCAATGTAACTTGTAGGAACTGCCCCCGCAGCCGCGGGACTCCCGGTTTGAGAATACGACGGTAATTTGCATATTTCTAGACTTAGGCTTAAAAATATGGCATTAGAGGGTGAGATCTCGAAACAGCCCCCGAACATCCCCGTGGGTGGCACCAACACCTCCCACGGGACCAATGTAACTCGTAGGAACTGACCCCGCAGTCGCGAGACTCCCGGTTTTAGAATACAACGGTAATTTGCATATTTCTAGACTTAGGCTTAAAATCATGGCGTTAGATGGTGAAAACCCGAAACAGCCCCCGAACGTCCCCGTGGGTGTCACCAACACCTCCCACGGGACCAATGTAACTCGTAGGAACTGACCCCGCAGCCGCGGGACTCCCGATTTGAGAATACGACGGTAATTTGCAAATTTCTAGACTTAGGCTTAAAAACATGGCATTAGAGGGTGAGAACTCGAAACAGCCATCGAACGTCCCCGTGGGTGGCACCAACACCTCCCACGGGACCAATGTAACTCGTAGAACTGACCCCGCAGCCGCGGGACTCCCGGTTTGAGAATACGACGACAATTTACAAATTTCTACACTTAGGCTTAAAAACAAGGCGTTAAAGGGTGAGAACTCGAAACAGCCATCGAACGTCCCCGTGGGTGGCACCAACACCTCCCACGGGACCAATGTTACTCGTAGAACTGACCCCGCAGCCGCAGGACTCCCGGTTTGAGAATATGACGGTAATTTTCATATTTGTAGACTTAAGCTTAAAAACATGGCAATAGAGGGTGAAAATCCGAAACAGCCCACGAACGTCCCCGTGGGTGGCACTAACATCTCCCACGGGACCAATGTAACTCGTAAGAACTGACCCAGCAGCCGCGGGAATCCCGGTTTGAGAATACGACGGTAATTTGCATATTTCTAGACTTAAGCAAAACATGGCGTTAGAGGGTGAGATCTCGAAACAGCCCCCGAACGTCCCCGTGGGTGGCACCAACACCTCCCACGGGACCAATGTAACTCGTAGGAACTGACCCCGCAGCCGCGGGACCCCGGTTTGAGAATACGATGGTAATTTGCATATTTCTAGACTTAGGCTTAAAAACATGGCGTTATAGGTTGAAAACCCGAAACTGCCCCCGAACGTCCCTGTGGGTGGCACCAACACCTCCCACGGGACCAATGTAACTCGTAGGAACTGACCCCGCACTCGCGGGACTCCCGGATTTAGAATACGACGGTAATTTGCATATTTCTAGACTTAGGCTTAAAAACATGGCATTAGAGGGTGAAAACCCGAAACATCCCCTGAATGTCCCCGTGGGTGGCACCAACACCTCCCACGGGATCAATGTAACTCGTAGGAACTGACCCGACAGTCGCGGGAGTCCCGATTTTAGAATACGATGGTAATTTGCATATTTCTAGACTTTGGCTGAAAAACATGGTGTTAGAGGGTGAAAACCCGAAATAGCCCCCCAACGTCCCCGTGGGTGGCACCAAACTCTCCCACCGGACCAATGTAACTCGTAGGACTGACCCCGGAACCGCGGGACACCCGGTTTTAGAATACGACGATAATTTGCCTATTTCTAGACTTAGGCTTAAAAACATGGCATTAGAGGGTGAAAACCCGAAACAGCCCCCGAACGTCCCCGTGGGTGGCGCCAACACCTCCCACAGGACCAATGTAACTCGTAGGAACTGACCCCGCTTCCGCGGGACTCCCGGTTTGAGAATACGACGGTAATTTGCATATTTCTAGACTTAGGCTTAAAAACATGGCGTTAGAGGGTGAAAACCCAAAACAGCCCCCGAATGTCCCCGTGGGTGGCACCAACACCTCCCACGGGACCAATGTAACTCGTAGGAACTGACCCGCAGTCGCGGGACTCTCGGTTTGAGAATACGACGGTAATTTGTAAATTTCTAGACTTAGGCTTGAAAACATGGCGTTAGAGGGTGTGAACTCGAAATAGCCACCGAACGTCCCCGTGAGTGGCACCAACACCTCCGACGGACCAATGTAACTCGTACGAACTGACACCGCAGCCGCAGGACTCCCGGTTTGAGAATACGACGATAATTGCAAATTTCTAGACTTAGGCTTAAAAACATGGCTTTAGAGGGTGAGAACTCGAAACAGCCACCGAACGTCCCCGTGGGTGGCACCAACATCTCCCACGGGACCAATGTTACCCGTAGGAACTGACCCCGCAGCCGCGGGACTCCCGGTTTTAGAATACGACGGTAATTTGCATATTTCTACACTTAGGCTTAAAAACATGGCGTTAGAGGGTGAAAACCCGAAACAACCCCCGAATGTCCCCGAGGGTGGCACCAAACTCTCCCACGGGACCAATGTAACTCGTAGGACTGACCCCGTAACCGCGGGACTCCCGGTTTGAGAATACGATGATAATTTGCATATTTCTAGACTTAAGCAAAACATGGCGTTATAGGGTGAGATCTCGAAGCAGCCCCTGAACGTCTCCGTGGGTGGCACTAACACCTCCCACGGGACCAATGTAACTTGTAGGAACTGCCCCCGCAGCCGCGGGACTCCCGATTTGAGAATACGACGGTAATTTGCATATTTCTAGACTTAGGCTTAAAAATATGGCATTAGAGGATGAAAACCCGAAACAACCCCCGAACATCCCCGTGGGTGGCACCAACACCTCCCACGGGACCAATGTAACTCGTAGGAACTGACCCCGCAGTCGCGAGACTCCCGGTTTTAGAATACAACGGTAATTTGCATATTTCTAGACTTAGGCTTAAAATCATGGCGTTAGATGGTGAAAACCCGAAACAGCCCCCGAACGTCCCCGTGGGTGTCACCAACACCTCCCACGGGACCAATGTAACTCGTAGGAACTGACCCCGCAGCCGCGGGACTCCCGATTTGAGAATACGACGGTAATTTGCAAATTTCTAGACTTAGGCTTAAAAACATGGCATTAGAGGGTGAGAACTCGAAACAGCCATCGAACGTCCCCGTGGGTGGCACCAACACCTCCCACGGGACCAATGTAACTCGTAGAACTGACCCCGCAGCCGCTGGACTCCCGGTTTGAGAATACGATGGTAATTTGTATATTTCTAGACTTAGACTTAAAAACGTGGCGTTAGAGGGTGAAAACCCGAAACAGCCCCCGAACGTCCCCATGGGTGGCACCAAACTCTCCCACGGGACCAATGTAACTCGTAGGTGTGACCCCGCAACCGCGGGACTCCCGGTTTGAGAATACGATGATAATTTGCATATTTCTACACTTAAGAAAAACATGGCGTTAGAGGGTGAGATCTCGAAACAGCCCCCGAACGTCCCCGTGGGTGGCACCAACACCTCCCACGGGACCAATGTAACTCGTAGGAACTGAACCCGCAGCCGCGGGACTCCCGGTTTGAGAATACGACGGTAATTTGCATATTTCTAGACTTAGGCTTAAAAATATGGCATTAGAGGGTGACAACCCGAAACAGCCCCCAAATGTCCCCGTGGGTGGCACCAACACCTCCCACGGGACCAATGTAACTCGTAGGAACTGACCCCGCAGTCGCGGGACTCCCGGTTTTTGAATACAACGGTAATTTGCATATTTCTAGACATAGGCTTAAAAACATGGCGTTAGAGGGTGAAAACCCGTAACAGCCCCCGAACGTCCCCGTGGGTGTCACCAACACCTCCCATGGGACCAATGTAACTCGTACGAACTGACCCTGCAGCCGCGGGACTCCCGGTTTGAGAATACGACGACAATTTACAAATTTCTACACTTAGGCTTAAAAACAAGGCGTTAAAGGGTGAGAACTCGAAACAGCCATCGAACGTCCCCGTGGGTGGCACCAACACCTCCCACGGGACCAATGTTACTCGTAGAACTGACCCCGCAGCCGCAGGACTCCCGGTTTGAGAATATGACGGTAATTTTCATATTTGTAGACTTAAGCTTAAAAACATGGCAATAGAGGGTGAAAATCCGAAACAGCCCACGAACGTCCCCGTGGGTGGCACTAACATCTCCCACGGGACCAATGTAACTCGTAAGAACTGACCCAACAGCCGCGGGAATCCCGGTTTGAGAATACGACGGTAATTTGCATATTTCTAGACTTAAGCAAAACATGGCGTTAGAGGGTGAGATCTCGAAACAGCCCCCGAACGTCCCCGTGGGTGGCACCAACACCTCCCACGGGACCAATGTAACTCGTAGGAACTGACCCCGCAGCCGCGGGACCCCGGATTTAGAATACGACGGTAATTTGCATATTTCTAGACTTAGGCTTAAAAACATGGCATTAGAGGGTGAAAACCCGAAACATCCCCCGAACGTCCCCGTGGGTGGCACCAACACCTCCCACGGGATCAATGTAACTCGTAGGAACTGACCCGACAGTCGCGGGAGTCCCGATTTTAGAATACGATGGTAATTTGCATATTTCTAGACTTAGGCTTAAAAACATGGCATTAGAGGGTGAAAACCCGAAACAACCCCCGAACGTCCCCGTGGGTGTCACTAACAAATCCCACGGGACCAATGTAACTCGTAGGAACTGACCCCGCAGTCGCGGGACTCCTGATTTGAGAATACGATGGTAATTTGCATATTTCTAGACTTCAGCAAAACATGGCGTTAGAGGGTGAGATCTCGAAACAGCCCCCGAACGTCTCCATGGGTGGCACCAACACCTCCCACGGGACCAATGTAACTCGTAGGAACTGATCCCGCAGCCGCGGGACTCCCGGTTTGAGTATACGATGGTAATTTGCAAATTTATAGACTTTGGCTTAAAAACATGGCGTTAGAGGGTGAGAACTCGAAACAGCCATCGAACGTCCCCGTGGGTGGCACCAACACCTCCCACGGGACCAATGTAACTCGTAGAACTGACCTCGCAGCCGCAGGACTCCCGGTTTGAGAATACGACGGTAATTTGCATATTTCTAGACTTAGGCTTAAAAACATGGCGTTAGAGGGTGAAAATCCGAAACCGCCCCCGAACTTCCCCGCGGGTGGCACTAACATCTCCCACGGGACAAATGTAACTCGTAGGAACTGACCCAGCAGCCGCGGGACTCCCGGTTTGAGAATACGACGGTAATTTGAATATGGCTAGACTTAAGCAAAACATGGCGTTAGAGGGTGAGATCTCGAAACAGCCCCCGAACGTCCCCGTGGGTGGGACCAACACCTCCTACGGGACCAATGTAACTCGTAGGAACTGACCCCGCAGCCGCGGGACTCCCAGTTTGAGAATACGATGGTAATTTGCATATTTCTAGACTTAGGCTTAAAAACATGGCGTTAGAGGGTGAAAATCCGAAACCGCCCCCGAACTTCCCCGCGGGTGGCACTAACATCTCCCACGGGACAAATGTAACTCGTAGGAACTGACCCAGCAGCCGCGGGACTCCCGGTTTGAGAATACGACGGTAATTTGAATATGGCTAGACTTAAGCAAAACATGGCGTTAGAGGGTGAGATCTCGAAACAGCCCCCGAACGTCCCCGTGGGTGGGACCAACACCTCCTACGGGACCAATGTAACTCGTAGGAACTGACCCCGCAGCCGCGGGACTCCCAGTTTGAGAATACGATGGTAATTTGCATATTTCTAGACTTAGGCTTAAAAACATGGCGTTAGAGGGTGAAAACCCGAAACAACCCCCGAACGTCCCTGTGGGTGGCACCAACACCTCCCACGGGACCAATGTAACTCGTAGGAACTGACCCCGCAATCGCGGGACTCCCGGTTTTAGAATACAACGGTAATTTGCATATTTCTAGACTTACGCTTAAAAACATGGCATTAGAGGGTGAAAACCCGAAACAGCCCCCGAACGTCCCCGTGGGTGTCACTAACAAATCCCACGGGACCAATGTAACTCGTAGGAACTGACCCCGCAGTCGCGGGACTCCTGATTTGAGAATACGATGGTAATTTGCATATTTCTAGACTTCAGCAAAACATGGCGTTAGAGGGTGAGATCTCGAAACAGCCCCCGAACGTCTCCATGGGTGGCACCAACTCCTCCCACGGGACCAATGTAACTCGTAGGAACTGACACCGCAGCCGCGGGACTCCCGGTTTGAGAATACGATGGTAATTTGCAAATTTATAGACTTAGGCTTAAAAACATGGCGTTAGAGGGTGATTACTCGAAACAGCCATCGAACGTCCCCGTGGGTGGCACCAACACCTCCCACGGGACCAATGTAACTCGTAGGAACTAACCCTGCAGCCGCGGGACTCCCGGTTTGAGAATACGACCGTAATTTGCATATTTCTAGACTTAAGCAAAACATGGCGTTAGAGGGTGAGATCTCGAAAGAGCCCCCGAATGTCCCCGTGGGTGGCACCAACACCTCCCACGGGACCAATGTAACTCGTAGGAACTGACCCCGCACTCGCGGGACTCCCGGATTTAGAATACGACGGTAATTTGCATATTTCTAGACTTAGGCTTAAAAACATGGCATTAGAGGGTGAAAACCCGAAACATCCCCCGAACGTCCCCGTGGGTGGGACCAACACCTCCCACGGGATCAATGTAACTCGTAGGAACTGACCCGACAGTCGCGGGAGTCCCGATTTTAGAATACGATGGTAATTTGCATATTTCTAGACTTAGGCTTAAAAACATGGCATTAGAGGGTGAAAACCCGAAACAACCCCCGAACGTCCCCGTGGGTGTCACTAACAAATCCCACGGGACCAATGTAACTCGTAGGAACTGACCCCGCAGTCGCGGGACTCCTGATTTGAGAATACGATGGTAATTTGCATATTTCTAGACTTCATCAAAACATGGCGTTAGAGGGTGAGATCTCGAAACAGCCCCCGAACGTCTCCATGGGTGGCACCAACACCTCCCATGGGACCAATGTAACTCGTAGGAACTGATCCCGCAGCCGCGGGACTCCCGGTTTGAGAATACGATGGTAATTTGCAAATTTATAGACTTTGGCTTAAAAACATGGCGTTAGAGGGTGAGAACTCGAAACAGCCATCGAACGTCCCCGTGGGTGGCACCAACACCTCCCACGGGACCAATGTAACTCGTAGAACTGACCTCGCAGCCGCAGGACTCCCGGTTTGAGAATACGACGGTAATTTGCATATTTCTAGACTTAGGCTTAAAAACATGGCGTTAGAGGGTGAAAATCCGAAACCGCCCCCGAACTTCCCCGTGGGTGGCACCAACATCTCCCACGGGACCAATGTAACTCGTAAGAACTGACCCAGCAGCCGCGGGACTCCCGGTTTGAGAATACGACATTAATTTGAATATGGCTAGACTTAAGCAAAACATGGCATTAGAGGGTGAGATCTCGAAACAGCCCCCGAACGTCCCCGTGGGTGGGACCAACACCTCCCACGGGACCAATGTAACTCGTAGGAACTGACCCCGCAGCCGCGGGACTCCCGGTTTGAGAATACGATGGTAATTTGCATATTTCTAGACTTAGGCTTAAAAACATGGCGTTAGAGGGTGAAAACCCGAAACAGCCCCCGAACGTCCCTGTGGGTGGCAGCAACACCTCCCACGGGACCAATGTAACTCGTAGGAACTGACCCCGCAATCGCGGGACTCCCGGTTTTAGAATACGACGGTAATTTGCATATTCTAGACTTAGGCTTAAAAACATGGCATTAGAGGGTGAAAACCCGAAACATCCCCCGAACGTCCCCGTGGGTGGCACCAACACCTCCCACGGGATCAATGTAACTCGTAGGAACTGACCCGACAGTCGCGGGAGTCCCGATTTTAGAATACGATGGTAATTTGCATATTTCTAGACTTAGGCTTAAAAACATGGCATTAGAGGGTGAAAACCCGAAACAACCCCCGAACGTCCCCGTGGGTGTCACTAACAAATCCCACGGGACCAATGTAACTCGTAGGAACTGACCCCGCAGTCGCGGGACTCCTGATTTGAGAATACGATGGTAATTTGCATATTTCTAGACTTCAGCAAAACATGGCATTAGAGGGTGAGATCTCGAAACAGCCCCCGAACGTCTCCATGGGTGGCACCAACTCCTCCCACGGGACCAATGTAACTCGTAGGAACTGACACTGCAGCCGCGGGACTCCCGGTTTGAGAATACGATGGTAATTTGCAAATTTATAGACTTAGGCTTAAAAACATGGCGTTAGAGGGTGAGAACTCGAAACAGCCATCGAACGTCCCCGTGGGTGGCACCAACACCTCCCACGGGACCAATGTAACTCGTAGGAACTAACCCTGCAGCCGCGGGACTCCCGGTTTGAGAATACGACCGTAATTTGCATATTTCTAGACTTAAGCAAAACATGGCGTTAGAGGGTGAGATCTCGAAAGAGCCCCCGAATGTCCCCGTGGGTGGCACCAACACCTCCCACGGGACCAATGTAACTCATAGGAACTGACCCCGCACTCGAGGGACTCCCGGATTTAGAATACGACGGTAATTTGCATATTTCTAGACTTAGGCTTAAAAACATGGCATTAGAGGGTGAAAACCCGAAACATCCCCCGAACGTCCCCGTGGGTGGCACCAACACCTCCCACGGGATCAATGTAACTCGTAGGAACTGACCCGACAGTCGCGGGAGTCCCGATTTTAGAATACGATGGTAATTTGCATATTTCTAGACTTAGGCTTAAAAACATGGCATTGGAGGGTGAAAACCCGAAACAACCCCCGAACGTCCCCGTGGGTGTCACTAACAAATCCCACGGGACCAATCTAACTCGTAGGAACTGACCCCGCAGTCGCGGGACTCCTGATTTGAGAATACGATGGTAATTTGCATATTTCTAGACTTCAGCAAAACATGGCGTTAGAGGGTGAGATCTCGAAACAGCCCCCGAACGTCTCCATGGGTGGCACCAACACCTCCCACGGGACCAATGTAACTCGTAGGAACTGATCCCGCAGCCGCGGGACTCCCGGTTTGAGTATACGATGGTAATTTGCAAATTTATAGACTTTGGCTTAAAAACATGGCGTTAGAGGGTGAGAACTCGAAACAGCCATCGAACGTCCCCGTGGGTGGCACCAACACCTCCCACGGGACCAATGTAACTCGTAGAACTGACCTCGCAGCCGCAGGACTCCCGGTTTGAGAATACGACGGTAATTTGCATATTTCTAGACTTAGGCTTAAAAACATGGCGTTAGAGGGTGAAAATCCGAAACCGCCCCCGAAATTCCCCGCGGGTGGCACTAACATCTCCCACGGGACCAATGTAACTCGTAGGAACTGACCCAGCAGCCGCGGGACTCCCGGTTTGAGAATACGACGGTAATTTGAATATGGCTAGACTTAAGCAAAACATGGCGTTAGAGGGTGAGATCTCGAAACAGCCCCCGAACGTCCCCGTGGGTGGGACCAACACCTCCTACGGGACCAATGTAACTCGTAGGACATGACCCCGCAGCCGCGGGAGTCCCGGTTTGAGAATACGATGGTAATTTGCATATTTCTAGACTTAGGCTTAAAAACATGGCGTTAGAGGGTGAAAACCCGAAACAGCCCCCGAACGTCCCTGTGGGTGGCACCAACACCTCCCACGGGACCAATGTAACTCGTAGGAACTGACCCCGCAATCGCGGGACTCCCGGTTTTAGAATACGACGGTAATTTGCATATTTCTAGACTTACGCTTAAAAACATGGCATTAGAGGGTGAAAACCCGAAACAGCCCCCGAACGTCCCCGTGGGTGTCACTAACAAATCCCACGGGACCAATGTAACTCGTAGGAACTGACCCCGCAGTCGCGGGACTCCTGATTTGAGAATACGATGGTAATTTGCATATTTCTAGACTTCAGCAAAACATGGCGTTAGAGGGTGAGATCTCGAAACAGCCCCCGAACGTCTCCATGGGTGGCACCAACTCCTCCCACGGGACCAATGTAACTCGTAGGAACTGACACCGCAGCCGCGGGACTCCCGGTTTGAGAATACGATGGTAATTTGCAAATTTATAGACTTAGGCTTAAAAACATGGCGTTAGAGGGTGATTACTCGAAACAGCCATCGAACGTCCCCGTGGGTGGCACCAACACCTCCCACGGGACCAATGTAACTCGTAGGAACTAACCCTGCAGCCGCGGGACTCCCGGTTTGAGAATACGACCGTAATTTGCATATTTCTAGACTTAAGCAAAACATGGCGTTAGAGGGTGAGATCTCGAAAGAGCCCCCGAATGTCCCCGTGGGTGGCACCAACACCTCCCACGGGACCAATGTAACTCGTAGGAACTGACCCCGCACTCGCGGGACTCCCGGATTTATAATACGACGGTAATTTGCATATTTCTAGACTTAGGCTTAAAAACATGGCATTAGAGGGTGAAAACCCAAAACATCCCCCGAACGTCCCCGTGGGTGGGACCAACACCTCCCACGGGATCAATGTAACTCGTAGGAACTGACCCGACAGTCGCGGGAGTCCCGATTTTAGAATACGATGGTAATTTGCATATTTCTAGACTTAGGCTTAAAAACATGGCATTAGAGGGTGAAAACCCGAAACAACCCCCGAACGTCCCCATGGGTGTCACTAACAAATCCCACGGGACCAATGTAACTCGTAGGAACTGACCCCGCAGTCGCGGGACTCCTGATTTGAGAATACGATGGTAATTTGCATATTTCTAGACTTCATCAAAACATGGCGTTAGAGGGTGAGATCTCGAAACAGCCCCCGAACGTCTCCATGGGTGGTACCAACACCTCCCATGGGACCAATGTAACTCGTAGGAACTGATCCCGCAGCCGCGGGACTCCCGGTTTGAGAATACGATGGTAATTTGCAAATTTATAGACTTTGGCTTAAAAACATGGCGTTAGAGGGTGAGAACTCGAAACAGCCATCGAACGTCCCCGTGGGTGGCACCAACACCTCCCACGGGACCAATGTAACTCGTAGAACTGACCTCGCAGCCGCAGGACTCCCGGTTTGAGAATACGACGGTAATTTGCATATTTCTAGACTTAGGCTTAAAAACATGGCGTTAGAGGGTGAAAATCCGAAACCGCCCCCGAACTTCCCCGTGGGTGGCACCAACATCTCCCACGGGACCAATGTAACTCGTAAGAACTGACCCAGCAGCCGCGGGACTCCCGGTTTGAGAATACGACGTTAATTTGAATATGGCTAGACTTAAGCAAAACATGGCATTAGAGGGTGAGATCTCGAAACAGCCCCCGAACGTCCCCGTGGGTGGGACCAACACCTCCCACGGGACCAATGTAACTCGTAGGAACTGACACCGCAGCCGCGGGACTCCCGGTTTGAGAATACGATGGTAATTTGCATATTTCTAGACTTAGGCTTAAAAACATGGCGTTAGAGGGTGAAAACCCGAAACAACCGCCGAACGTCCCTGTGGGTGGCAGCAACACCTCCCACGGGACCAATGTAACTCGTAGGAACTGACCCCGCAATCGCGGGACTCCCGGTTTTAGAATACGACGGTAATTTGCATATTTCTAGACTTAGGCTTAAAAACATGGCATTAGAGGGTGAAAACCCGAAACATCCCCCGAATGTCCCCGTGGGTGGCACCAACACCTCCCACGGGATCAATGTAACTCGTAGGAACTGACCCGACAGTCGCGGGAGTCCCGATTTTAGAATACGATGGTAATTTGCATATTTCTAAACTTAGGCTTAAAAACATGGCATTAGAGGGTGAAAACCCGAAACAACCCCCGAACGTCCCCGTGGGTGTCACTAACAAATCCCACGGGACCAATGTAACTCGTAGGAACTGACCCCGCAGTCGCGGGACTCCTGATTTGAGAATACGATGGTAATTTGCATATTTCTAGACTTCAGCAAAACATGGCGTTAGAGGGTGAGATCTCGAAACAGCCCCCGAACGTCTCCATGGGTGGCACCAACTCCTCCCACGGGACCAATGTAACTCGTAGGAACTGACACCGCAGCCGCGGGACTCCCGGTTTGAGAATACGATGGTAATTTGCAAATTTATAGACTTAGGCTTAAAAACATGGCGTTAGAGGGTGATTACTCGAAACAGCCATCGAACGTCCCCGTGGGTGGCACCAACACCTCCCACGGGACCAATGTAACTCGTAGGAACTAACCCTGCAGCCGCGGGACTCCCGGTTTGAGAATACGACCGTAATTTGCATATTTCTAGACTTAAGCAAAACATGGCGTTAGAGGGTGAGATCTCGAAAGAGCCCCCGAATGTCCCCGTGGGTGGCACCAACACCTCCCACGGGACCAATGTAACTCGTAGGAACTGACCCCGCACTCGCGGGACTCCCGGATTTAGAATACGACGGTAATTTGCATATTTCTAGACTTAGGCTTAAAAACATGGCATTAGAGGGTGAAAACCCGAAACATCCCCCGAACGTCCCCGTGGGTGGGACCAACACCTCCCACGGGATCAATGTAACTCGTAGGAACTGACCCGACAGTCGCGGGAGTCCCGATTTTAGAATACGATGGTAATTTGCATATTTCTAGACTTAGGCTTAAAAACATGGCATTAGAGGGTGAAAACCCGAAACAACCCCCGAACGTCCCCGTGGGTGTCACTAACAAATCCCACGGGACCAATGTAACTCGTAGGAACTGACCCCGCAGTCACGGGACTCCTGATTTGAGAATACGATGGTAATTTGCATATTTCTAGACTTCAGCAAAACATGGCGTTAGAGGGTGAGATCTCGAAACAGCCCCCGAACGTCTCCATGGGTGGCACCAACACCTCCCACGGGACCAATGTAACTCGTAGGAACTGATCCCGCAGCCGCGGGACTCCCGGTTTGAGAATACGATGGTAATTTGCAAATTTATAGACTTAGGCTTAAAAACATGGCGTTAGAGGGTGAGAACTCGAAACAGCCATCGAACGTCCCCGTGGGTGGCACCAACACCTCCCACGGGACCAATGTAACTCGTAGAACTGACCTCGCAGCCGCAGGACTCCCGGTTTGAGAATACGACGGTAATTTGCATATTTCTAGACATAGGCTTAAAAACATGGCGTTAGAGGATGAAAATCCGAAACTGCCCCCGAACTTCCCCGTGGGTGGCACCAACATCTTCCACGGGACCAATGTAACTCGTAGGAACTGACCCAGCAGCCGCGGGACTCCCGGTTTGAGAATACGACGGTAATTTGAATATGGCTAGACTTAAGCAAAACATGGCATTAGAGGGTGAGATCTCGAAACAGCCCCCGAACGTCCCCGTGGGTGGGACCAACACCTCCCACGGGACCAATGTAACTCGTAGGAACTGACCCCGCAGCCGCGGGACTCCCGGTTTGAGAATACGATGGTAATTTGAATATTTCTAGACTTAGGCTTAAAAACATGGCGTTAGAGGGTGAAAACCCGAAACAGCCCCCGAACGTCCCTGTGGGTGGCAGCAACACCTCCCACGGGACCAATGTAACTCGTAGGAACTTACCCCGCAATCGCGGGACTCCCGGTTTTAGAATACGACGGTAATTTGCATCTTTCTAGACTTACGGTTAAAAACATGGCATTAGAGGGTGAAAACCCGAAACAGCCCCCGAACGTCCCCGTGGGTTGCACCAACACCTCCCACAGTACCAATGTAACTCGTAGGAACTGACCCCGTAGTCGCGGGACTCCCGGTTTTAAAATATGACGGTAATTTGCATATTTCTAGACTTAGGCTTAAAATCATGGCATTAGAGGGTGAAAACCCGAAACAGCCCTCGAACGTCCCCGTGGGTGTCACTAACACCTCCCACGGGACCAATGTAACTCGTAGGAACTGACCCCGCAGTCGCGGGACTCCCGGTTTGAGAATACGATGGTAATTTGCATATTTCTAGACTTAAGCAAAACATGGCGTTAGAGGGTGAGATCTCGAAACATCCCCCGAACGTCTCCATGGGTGGCACCAACACCTCCCACGGGACCAATGTAACTCGTAGGAGCTGACCCCGCAGCCGCGAAACTCCCGGTTTGAGAATACGACGGTAATTTGCATATTTCTAGACTTAGGCTTAAAAATATGGCATTAGAGGGTGAAAACCCGAAACAGCCCCTGAACGTCCTCGTGGGTGGCACCAATACCTCCCACGGGACCAATGTAACTCGTAGGAACTGACCCCGCAGTCGCGGGACTCCCGGTTTTAGAATACAACGGTAATTTGCATATTTATAGACTTAGGCTTAAAATCATGGCATTAGAGGGTGAAAACTCGAAACAGCCCCCGAATGTCCCCGTGGGTGTCACTAACACCTCCCACGGGACCAATGTAACTCGTAGGAACTGACCCGGAGTCGCGGGACTCCCGGTTTGAGAATACGACAGTAATTTGCATATTTCTAGACTTAAGCAAAACATGGCGTTAGAGGGTGAGATCTCGAAACAGCCCCCGAACGTCTCCATGGGTGGCACCAACACCTCCCACGGGACCAATGTAACTCGTAGGAGCTGACCCCGCAGCCGCGGAACTCCCGATTTGAGAATACGACGGTAATTTGCATATTTCTAGACTTAGGCTTAAAAATATGGCATTGGAGGGTGAAAACCCGAAACAGCCCCTGAACGTCCTCGTGGGTGGCACCAACACCTCCCACGGGACCAATGTAACTCATAGGAACTGACCCCGCAGTCGCGGGACTCCCGGTTTTAGAATACAAAGGTACTTTGCATATTTCTAGACTTAGGCTTAAAAACATTGCGTTAGACGGTGAAAATCCGAAACAGCCCACGAACGTCCCCGTGGGTGGCACCAACACCTCCCACGGGACCAATGTAACTCGTAGGAACTGACCCCACATTCGCGGGACTCCCGGTTTTAGAATACGACGGTAATTTGCATATTTCTAGACTTAGGCTTAAAAACATGGCATTAGAGGGTGAAAACCCGAAACAGCCCCTGAACGTCCCCGTGGGTGTCACTAACACCTCCCACGGGACCAATGTAACTCGTAGGAACTGACCCCGCAGTCGCGGGACTCCCGGTTGTGACACCCCGATTAATTAAATACCGGGGAGGTACTCCTTTATTAAATTAATTCAAAATGCCCAGTTGGCTCAGCTAATAGCATCACTGTCGAAAACATTTTATTATTACTAACCACCTAGTATTTAAAATGTAAGTAGCCAAATTTTAATTAAAGTCTGATTAACATGAAACAAGTGTAATGAAGAAGAATAACACCATTCACCATAAAGAAATAAATAGAGTAACCATCACATAATGTAAATAAAGCCTGGAGGAAAACTCCTCACTACAAAACCACAACTGAAATAACTAAACTGAATACTAAATCAATACATGCCAAAGTCTGAAAACTGTAATGGAAAGATGTCTCTAATAGAAATGGGCAACATGCCCTACAACTGATAGATAATGAATCTGGAACCCAAGTGATAGAAGTGACTACAAGCAAATCCCTGTAGCTTCCACAAACAGCTACAGCTCGTCACCTAAATGAGTATCCTATGCATGGTGTCCTTGTGGCTGGGCACCTAAAATGGTTTTACAAAAAAAAATAGATTTGAAAGAAAACCGGTCAGAGCCCGAATGTGGAGATATTTTAAAAACCTGCAAGTGCTTTAAAACATTTAAAACATTAAATGTTAAGTACATGTTAGGACGTGCACTCACATGATATTCTCACCTCTCGTCTAACTGTGCACTCCTAACGTAAGTACCCATCTAAAACGACACAAACCACTAGCTAATTGACATGATATCTAGCTACACTGTCATAGGTTTTACCCTTATTACTCGGTTCTCATTAATATAATAACGATCTCAATTAAATAGGGGCTTAACGTAAATTCAGGTTCTCACAAACGTAATACAACTCAGTATAGATTATCCCATTTATATTTTTCCATAGTTACACACAATACCATATGAAAGTTCCAGTTTATTAAGCGTATATTTTCCACAACATAAATATACAATATAAGAACCCCGAGACTAGGCTGCGGTGCACACATACTCTGCTATCCATCCCGGTACATCACGTACATAAGGATCACATATTCCGAATCTCTCAGGAATAGTTCAGATAACACAAATCACAAATAGTGGAGGCGAACACAGTCACATCATATGGGTCATGCACATACCTGCGCTCCCACGATCAGCGGACTTATTAACATCCCAATAAGTCTTTCTCTGACCTATGTTCATCGAGGTAACCAGTCTAAATCCGGGCAACACAAGGATTAGAGGGCCCTAAGCGAACGCAAACCTCCCATGATAGCAAGTATGGTAGGTATGTCATACACACAATTCATATACCAATACTAAGTAAACACACATCTTAGTAATCCCGTAGTTTAATTGTAGTACTTATCGCATTCTCGTACCAACTTAATACATATACAACTTATATAATCCCGGTCCATAATTACACGTGCCATAATTTATTCTAACGTCGTGGTAAACACTCACGTCTCAATACCATATCAACCATTATGTAGATCACTCGTATATAATTTACTCCTCAAAATAACACAAACGTCCCAAACCTATCAATACATCAACAAAGGAAGGTTATCTATATCCTCGAACAAGATTACGGGACTCCCAAAATCAAAACAGGCCTAAACTGCCAGCTCATTAGAAGTCTCGTTCGAACGAGGCTGTTCGAACGAGATTCCAGTTCGTTTGAACGAACTGTACCTTCTAACGACATCTCGTTCGAATGAATGTATCGAACGAAATACAGTTCGTTCGAATGAAGGTATCGAACGAAGTCTCCCCTCGTTAGAAGCGACTGGTCAACTCGTTAGAAGCTCGTTCGAACGAGATCGTTCGAACGACCTATGAAGGTCTTCTAACGAGGGACCAGTTTCGGCCCAGAATTTCTTAGTTACGTTTTTCATCAATTTTTACTCCTCAAATCTCCTCTAAACTTCGTCCCAACAATGTTTAAAGGTATCTAATCACTCCTAAACATAACAAGGTTATAAAGTAACGTATTTTACTGAGTTAATTCATCCCAATAATCATTAAATCATCAAGTCTCCTCACTTTCCCCCTATTATTCAAGAACACAACCCCTAAAATTTTAATTCATGAATTAACCCAATAAAAATCCGTTTTAATTTCACCCAATCACTAATATCCTCAGTATAATCATCTACCTATCATTCTACATGCAATTCTCCTCAAGATTTCAAGTTCTAAGTTCCAAAATACATGGGTTTTCATATTACACCAAGAACAAATCAATTTTATTAAATTCCTATACATGGAAAGAGCATTCTCTGAAATTAAATGACATTAAACCACTTGCCTCTAGTGTCTCTGAATTTGGTGTTGATTTTGTAAGGATTTTCTGCAGAATTCCTTCTCCTTTCTCTCTCTCAAAGCTCTTCTATGGTGGCTAGGGTTTATTTTGGGGAAACTTAGAAAACCTAATCTAACAACCCCCGTAGCTTGTTGGGTTAATATGGGTTGGTTAATGGCTTAGTGGGTCAATTCCCAATCAAATTAAAACTCTTAATTTTCGTCACTTTTAATTCTCCAAAAATACAAAATTACCAAAATACCATTTATGTTGCCGGTATGGCCTAAAAATACCCCGGGACCCAAACTAAACCCCCGGCTAGTGTTTTCTGACTATCTCGACCCTTTTGGACGCGTTGGCGCACTCAAAACGACCATACGGTTAATAGAATTTAAAATTACTTTTATAATTAAAATAATTATATCCCGACGCGACTGTCACACGCGTCCCAATAAAATGACCAAATTGCCGTATATCAATCTCACGACAAATTTCATAATTCAATATTCATATAACATCATATATGCTCAATATAGTCAAATACCAACTCACATCTCGCTAGTATTTTATCCGGATTAATTCCCAATTAATTCACATTTAATTAATTAATCCCAAAAATAAATATAGCCAAAAATACGGGGTATTACATACTCCCCCCCTAATAACTGAATTTCGTCCCAAAATTCGGAACTAGAAAGTACCTGGTATGAACAACATTGGATAACGTTCGCGCATCTCATCCTCGCGCTCCCATGTGGACTCCTCGACATTGTGATGTCGCCACTGAACACGCATTAACGGAACTATCTTTGACCGCAGCTTCCTCTCACTTCGGTCCAAAATAGCAATCGGCCCCTCCTCGTAGGAGCTATCCGGCTGGAGATCGATGTCCTCCACAGCAATGTGAGAATGAGCCAAATTATCTCTAAGGTATTTCCTTAGCTAGCAAATATGGAACACATCGTGGATCCGATGCAAATGCTCCGGTAATCCAAGTCTATACGCAACCGGTCCGATCCGCTCAATAATAGGGAACGGCCCCACATACCTCGGTGCCAACTTCCCCTTCTTCCCGAAATGCATAATCCCCTTCATAGGAGATACTCTGAGCAAAACCTGGTCCCCCACTTGGAATTCCCTGAAAAATCTCTTCGCATCAGCATAACTCTTCTGCCTGTCTTGAGCTACCCGAATGCGACTCCGAATTAACTCAATCCTTGCCGAAGTATCCTGAATCACTTTCGGCCCAAGTAGTTTGTTGTCCCCCACCTCTAACCAACATGCTGGGGAACGACAAGGCCTACCGTACAGTGCCTCAAATGGAGCCATGCCAATAGTGAACTGATAGGAGTTGTTGTAAGCAAACTCCACCAGTGGTAGGTACTGCTCCCATCCACCCCCAAAGTCAATAATGCACATACGTAGCATGTCCTCCAACATCTGATTTGTGCGCTCTGTCTGCCCATCGGTCTGCGGATGATAAGCCGTACTCAGTCGCAATTCTGTGCCCATGGCCTCCTGAAAACTTTCCCAAAACCGCGAAACAAATATCTTGTCTCTGTCAGACACGATATTTAGGGGCACACCGTGAAGTCTCACAACCTCTGAAATGAAGAGCTGGGCATACTGTCCCGTAGTGTAGTCAGTCCTTACGGGTAAGAAGTGAGCGACTTTGGACAACCTGTCCACAATTACCCAAACGGAGTCGTGACCCCTCCGCGACGTAGGCAACCCCGTGATAAAGTCCATGGATATGCTCTCCCACATCCACACCGGGACCTCCAACGGCTGTAGTAGTCCTGCTGGTCTCTGATGATCCACTTTTACAAGCTGACAAGTGGCGCATTTCGAAACAAACTCAGCAATATCTTTCTTCATACCGCTCCACCAATACTGGCGTCTCATGTCTTGGTACTTTTGTCCCCTCCGGGATGTACCCCGAACCGTGAGCCGTGCGACTCTGCCATCACATCATGTCGCAATTCCTCCCCTTCCGGAACTACTAATCTCCCATTGAAGCGTAATCCCCCGTCTGAGCTAACGGTAAAGGACTCGGCTCCCTCAGCTAGTAATCGAACTATCTGCTCCTGGCAGAACGAGTCATTAGCCTGTGCCCGTACTACCTTCGTGACAATCTGCGGTGTAACGGTCATCACAGACATTAAAGATCGGGCCACTGCATCCTGGTGTCCCAACACCTTCCACTTTGCCTTCCACACATCTGCCACCTCATCTGCTGGTCTACAGCTCAACGCGTCTGCTACCACGTTAGCCTTGCCTGGGTGATACTGGATATCGAACTGGTAGTCTTTCACAAACTCAAGGCACCTACGCTGCCGCATATTCAACTCCTTCAGCGTGAACAGGTACTGTAGGGACTTGTGGTCCATGAACAATTGGAACTTCTCCCCCAAAAGATAGTGCCTCCAAATCCGTAGGGCAAATACCACTGCCGCCAACTCCAAATCATGTGTGGGGTAATTCTTCTCATGAGGCTTAAGCTTATGGGAAGCATAAGCTATGGTCTGTCTCTCCTGCTGTAATACACCTTGAAACCCTTGCAAAGACGCATCGGTGTAAACTAAATACTCAACTCCCGGTCTCGGCAATGCTAACACAGGTGCTGAGGCGAACTTGTCCTTCAATTCATCGAATGCCAGCTGACAGGCATCACTCCAGATGTATGGCACACCCTTACGAGTGAGATGTGTCAAAGGACCTGCTATCTCTGAGAAACTCCGAATAAACCTCCTGTAGTATCCTGCTAGGCCCAAGAAACTACGAATCTCCATTGGTGTCGTGGGCTGTCCCCACTCCGTCACCGCAGATACCTTCCCCGGATCAACAGATATTCCCCAGTCGGAAATAATGTGTCCCAAAAACTGGACCTCCTTCAGCCAAAACCCGCATTTCTCATATTTCGCATACAGCTCATTTTGACGCAGCGTCTGCAAAACCTGCCTCAAATGCTCGACGTGCTCCTCCTCTGTCTGGGAGTAATCCAGAATATCATCAATGAAGACAATGACAAACTGGTCTAGGAAATCCCTGAACACTCTGTTCATCAAGTCCATAAACACTGCTGGAGCGTTGGTCAAACCGAAAGGCATAACCCGAAACTCGTAAGAACCATATCTCGATAAGAACGCAGTCTTCGAGACATCCTCCTCCCTGATACGCAACTGATGGTATCCCGATCTCAAATCAATCTTCGAGAAGAAAGAAGCTCCTCTCAACTGGTCGAATAAGTCATCGATTCGAGGCAACGGATACTTATTCCGTATCGTGACCTTATTCAACTCTCGGTAGTCCACACACAATCTCAGTGAACCGTCCCTCTTCTTCACAAACAAAACTGGAGCGCCCCAAGGTGAGGTACTCCTGCGAATAAAGCCCTGACCTAACAGCTGCTCTATCTGATCTCGTAGCTCTCGCATCTCTGTCGGAGCCATACGATACGGTGCGCGCGCTATAGGCCTCGTATCTGGCAATAGGTCTATAACAAAATCTATCTCTCGACTGGGGGGTAGGCCTAGTATCTCCTGAAACACATCCGAATACTCCCTGACTACTGGGATAGAATCTAAAGGAATCACTACCTCCTTAGAGGTATCCTCCTCAATGTAATATAGATGAGCGGTCGATCCTCCCTCTGGGCGAGGCATCGCCACTAGAAACATCTCTTGCCCCGGAATGGCAAAAACAATGCTCTCGCTGAAGCAATCAATCATGGCCCTATAAGCTACGAGCCAATCCATACCGATAATCACATCGTGAACATGCATATATAATACCTACATGTTTGCAGGTAATACCAAACCACCAATCTCTACCCCCACTCCCCGGCATATAAAGAAAATAAGTGACCCACTCCCCAATGGTGAGTCGACACACGTCACCGTGCTCTCTGCCGTAGCTAACAATCCTAAAGCTTTCGCGAAGTGTGTAGCTATAAAACAATCCGTAGCCCCCGTATCAAATAATACCCGACCCATAGTGCCATGGATAGGAAACGTACCCTCAATCGCGGGCGGTGCCTGTGGAACTGCTTCCTGGTGGACGTTATAGACACGTCCATACTGTAGCTGCCCCTGCTGAGCTGGGACTGCTGGAATGGGTGGCAATGCTGCCATCTGTGGCGGTGCGGGGAGAGCGGCGGGAAACATAGGCCTCTGTGGCTCCTGGCGAGCACCCTGCTGCTGCTGCTGTGGGGCCCTGCCCCTATTAGGACAATCCTGTCGCTTATGGCCATTCTTGCCACAAACAAAACACTTTCCTGGGAAGTTCCCTCCTCTCTGCCCCTGCGGTCCCCGGCCCTGGTGGCCGTTACCGTTCCTCCCTTGGCCCTGCTGGCCCTGGTGAAACTGCTGCCCATTCTGCCCCTGTTGGCCCTGATGGCCATTTGGACCCTGGTGGCCCTGACGGAAACCTCCCTGTCCCTGTCTATATTTCCCTGATCGGAACCTCTTCTTATCCCCCTGCTGGGTACCCTGCTCACCCTGTCTTTTCCCCTGAACAGATTGTGCCCCACCGGCACCATGTCCTCCAGTCCTGCCCTGATGGCTAGACTCTCCCGACCTCTTGCCCTCAGCCATATGAAAGCAGTGGTCCTGGAAGTGTAACAAAGCAGCGTTAACCACATCAGAATACGTGGCCAACGAAAGGTTCCCTAACAGATGCTGACGGATCCTCCATGTCAATCCGTCTGTGAACTTCTCAATCTTCTTTTTCTCTGTTGGTATCTCATCTGGAACGATATTCAACAGATTCGTGAACTCGGCCTCATACTCGGCCACGGTCTTAACCTCTTGCCTCAGATTCATTAGTTTCCTCCTCATTTCCGTGTGAACAGCCGACGGAAAGTACTTGCGGTCAATCCGCACCCAGAAGTCCTGAATAGTGAGAGTATCCCTCTCCTCCACGGTGGTAATAGACTCCCACCACTGTAGCGCAGATCCAACTAGCTTTAAAGTAGCTAGCACTTGCTTCTGGACGTCCGTGAACTCATACATCCTTAAGTGCCTCTGCATATCCTTCCTCCACTGGCTCGAGACTACCACATATGAGCTACCTGCAAACTCTGGCGGATGCACTTTCTGAAAAGCGTCACGTACACGTTCCCAAGCAGACGGGAATGCATTTGCCTGTACTGGCGCGGCAACCGGTGCCTGAGGTGGTGCCTGCTGAACAACGGCAATTGCGGCATTTACCGCTTGGGCTACTATAGCTGCAACCTCAGCGGCGTTCATCATGCCCTGAACTGGAGCGGGCTGGTGTTCGGGCGTTGCATCCCTGGGAACTCGTCGTGCACATCGTGGAGGCATCTGAAATAAGAACAAAGTTTATAAGTTCGTCGTTATAAACTTAAAATATCTGAAGAACGAAGCATACACAAAAAGATTACAACAGTCCTAAAATATAGGGCTCTATATCAAAGAAACTTAGCGGAAACATAATAAGCCGTCAGATCCTAAAGGACACTAGAACCTGATGCTCTGATACCACCTGTGACACCCTGACTAATTAAATACCGGGTAGCTACTCCTTTATTAAATTAATTCAAAATGCTCAGTTGGCTCAGCTAATAGCATCACTGTCGAAAACATTTTATTATTACTAACCACCTAGTATTTAAAAAGTAAGTTGCCAAATTTTAATTAAAGTCTGATTAAAATACAACAAGTGTAATGAAGAATAATAAAACCATTCACCATAAAGAAATAAATAGAGTAACCATCACATAATGTAAATAAAGTCTGGAGGAAAACTCCTCACTAAAAAACCACAACTGAAATAACTAAACTGAATACTAAATCAATACATGCCAAAGTCTGAAAACTGTAATGGAAAGATGTCTCTAATAGAAATGGGCAACATGCCCTACAACTGATAGATAATGAATCTGGAATCCAAGTGATAGAAGAGTCTACAAGCAAATCCCTGTAGCTTCCACAAACAGCTACAGCTCGTCACCTGAATGAGTATCCTATGCATGGAGTCCTTGTGGCTGGGCACCTAAAATGGTTTTACAAAAAAAAATAGATTTGAAAGCAAACGGGTCAGAGCCCGAATGTGGAGATATTTTAAAAAACTGCAAGTTCTTTAAAAGATTTAAAACATTAAATGTTAAGTACATGTTAGGACGTGCACTCACATGATATTCTCACCTCTCGTCTAACTGTGCACTCCTAACGTAAGTACCCATCTAAAACGACACAAACCACTAGCTAACTGACATGATATCTAGCTACACTGTCATAGGTTTTACCCTTATTACTCGGTTCTCATTAATATAATAACGATCTCAATTAAATAGGGGCTTAACGTAAATTCAGGTTCTCACAAACGTAATACAACTCAGTATAGATTATCCCATTTATATTTTTCCATAGATACACACAATACCATATGAAAGTTCCAGTTTATTAAGCGTATATTTTCCACAACATAAATATACAATATAAGCACCCCGAGACTAGGCTGCGGTGCACACATACTCTGCTATCCATCCCGGTACATCACGTACATAAGGATCACATATTTCGAATCTCTCAGGAATAGTTCAGATAACACAAATCACAAATAGTGGAGGCGAACACAGTCACATCACATGGGTCACGCACATACCTGCGCTCTCACGATCAGCGGACTTATTAACATCCCAATAAGTCTTTCTCTGACCTATGTTCATCGAGGTAACCAGTCTAAATCCGGGCAACACAAGGATTAGAGGGCCCTAAGCGAACGCAAACCTCCCATGATAGCAAGTATGGTAGGTATGTCATACACACAATTCATATACCAATACTAAGTAAACACACATCTTAGTAATCCCGTAGTTTAATTGTAGTACTTATCGCATTCTCGTACCAACTTAATACATATACAACTTATATAATCCCGGTCCATAATTACACGTGCCATAATTTATTCTAACGTCGTGGTAAACACTCACGTCTCAATCCCATAGCAACCATTATGTAGATCACTCGTATATAATTTACTCCTCAAAATAACACAAACGTCCCAAACCTATCAATACATCAACAAAGGAAGGTTATCTATATCCTCGAAGAAGATTACGGTACTCCCAAAATCAAAACAGGCCTAAAATGCCAGCTCATTAGAAGTCTCGTTCGAACGAGGCTGTTCGAACGAGATTCCAGTTCGTTCGAACGAACTGTACCTTCTAACGACATCTCGTTCGAACGAATGTATCGAACGAAATACAGTTCGTTCGAACGAAGGTATCGAACGAAGCCTCCCCTCGTTAGAAGCGACTGGTCAACTCGTTAGAAGCTCGTTCGAACGAGCTCGTTCGAACGACCTGGGAAGGTCTTCTAACGAGGGACCAGTTTCGGCCCAGAATTTCTTAGTTACGTTTTTCATCAATTTTTACTCCTCAAATCTCTTCTAAACTTCGTCCCAACAATGTTTAAAGGTCTCTAATCACTCCTAAACATAACAAGGTTATAAACTAACGTATTTTACTGAGTTAATTCATCCCAATCATCATTAAATCATCAAGTATCCTCACTTTCCCCCAATTATTCAAGAACACAAACCCTAAAATTTTAATTCATGAATTAACACAATAAAAATCCGTTTTAATTTCACCCAATCACTAATATCCTCAGTATAATCATCTACCTATCATTCTACATGAAATTCTCCTCAAGATTTCAAGTTCTAAGTTCCAAAATACATGGGTTTTCATATTACACCAAGAACAAATCAATTTTATTAAATTCCTATACATGGAAAGAGCATTCTCTGAAATTAAATGACATTAAACCACTTGCCTCTAGTGTCTCTGAATTTGGTGTTGATTTTGTAAGGATTTTCTGCAGAATTTCTTCTCCTTTCTCTCTCTCCAAGCTCTTCTCCAATGGCTATGGTGGCTAGGGTTTATTTTGGGGAAACTTAGAAAACCTAATCTAACAACCCCCGTAGCTTGTTGGGTTAATATGGGTTGGTTAATGGCTTAGTGGGTCAATTCCCAATCAGATTAAAACTCTTAATTTTCGTCACTTTTAATTCTCCAAAAATACCTAATTACCAAAATACCCTCTATGTTGCCGGTATGGCCTAAAAATACCCCGGGACCCAAACTAAACCCCCGGCTAGTGTTTTCTGACTTACTCGACCCTTCCGGATGCGTTGGCGCACTCAAAACGACCATACAGTTAATAGAATTTAAAATCACTTTTATAATTAAAATAATTATATCCCGACGCGACTGTCACACGCGTCCCAATAAAATGACCAAATTGTCGTATATCAATCTCACGAAAAATTTCATAATTCAATATTCATATAACATCATATATGCTCAATATAGTCAAATACCAACTCACATCTCGCTAGTATTTTATCCGGATTAATTACCAATTAATTCACATTTAATTAATTAATCCCAAAAATAAATATAGCCAAAAATACGGGGTATTACACCGGTTTGAGAATATGACGATAATTTACATATTTCTAGACTTAAGCAAAACATGGCGTTAGAGGGTGAGATCTCAAAACATCCCCCGAACGTCTCCATGGGTGGCACCAACACCTCCCACGGGACCAATGTAACTTGTAGGAGCTGACCTCGCAGCCGCGGAACTCCCAGTTTGAGAATACGACGGTAATTTGCATATTTCTAGACTTAGGCTTAAAAATATGGCATTAGAGGGTGAAAACCCGAAACTGCCCCTGAACGTCCTCTTCGTGGGTGGCTCCAACACCTCCCACGGGACCAATGTAACTCGTAGGAACTGACCCCGCAGTCGCGGGACTCCCGGTTTTAGAATACAACGGTAATTTGCACATTTCTAGACTTAGGCTTAAAAACATGGCGTTAGACGGTGAAAACCCAAAACAGCCCTCGAACGTCCCCGTGGGTGTCACCAACACCTCCCACGGGACCAATGTAACTCATAGGAACTAACCCCGCAGCCGCGGGACTCCCGGTTTAAGAATACGACTGTAATTTCCAAAATTATAGACTTTGGCTTAAAAACATGGCGTTAGAGGGTGAGAACTCGAAACAACCATCGAACGTCCCCGTGGGTGGCACCAACACCAACCCACGGGACCAATGTAACTCGTAGGAACTGACCCCGCAGCCGCAGGACTCCCGGTTTGAGAATACGACGGTAATTTGCCTATTTCTAGACTTAGGCTTAAAAACATGGCGTTAGAGGGTGAAAACCCGAAACAGCCCCCGAACGTCCTCGTGGGTGGAACCAACACCTCCCACGGGACCAATGTAACTCGTAGGAACTGACCCAGTAGACGCGGAACTCCCGGTTTGAGAATACGACGGTAATTTGCATATTTCTAGACTTAAGCAAAACTTGGCGTTAGAGGGTGAGATCTCGAAACAGTCCCCGAACGTCCCCGTGGGTGGCACCAACACCTCCCACGGGACCAATGAAACTCATAGTAACTGACCCCGCAGCCGCGGGACTCCCGGTTTGAGAATACGATGGTAATTTCCACATTTCTAAATTTAGGCTTAAAAACATGGCGTTAGAGGGTGAAAACCCGAAACATCCCCCGAACGTCCCTGTGGGTGGCACCAACACCTCCCACGGGACCAATGTAACTCGTAAGAACTGACCCCACAGTCGCGGGACTCCCGGTTTTAGAATACGACGGTAATTTGCATATTTCTAGACTTAGGCTTAAAAACATGGCATTAGAGGGGGGAAACCCGAAATAGCCCCCGAACGTCCCCGTGGGTGGCCCCAACACCTCCCACGGGACCAATGTAACTCGTAGGAACTGAACCCGCAGTCGCGGGACTCCCGATTTTAGAATACAATGGTAATTTGCATATTTCTAGACTTAGGCTTAAAAACATGGCGTTAGAGGGTGAAACCCCGAAACAGCCCCCGAACGTCCCCGTGGGTGTCACTAACACCTCCCACGGGACCAATGTAACTCGTAGGAACTAACCCCGCAGTCGCGGGACTCCCGGTTTGAGAATACGACGGTAATTTGCATATTTCTAGACTTAAGCAAAACATGGTGTTAGAGGGTGAGATCTCGAAACAGCCCCCGAACATCCCTATGGGTGGCACCAACACCTCCCACGGGACCAATGTAACTCGTAGGAACTGACCCCGCAGCCGCGGGCCCCCCGGTTTGAGAATACGACGGTAATTTGCATATTTCTTGACTTAGGCTTAAAATATGGCATTAGAGGGCGAAAAACCGAAAAAGCCCCCGAACATCCCCGTGGGTGGCACCAACACCTTTCACGGGACCAATGTAACTCGTAGGAACTGACCCCGCAGTCGCGGGACTCCCGGTTTTAGAATACAACGGTAATTTGCATATTTCTAGACTTAGGCTTAAAAATATGGCGTTAGAGGGTGAGAACTCGAAACAGCCATCGAACGTCCCCGTTGGTGGCTCGAACACATCCCACGGGACCAATGTAACTCGTAGAAATGACCCCGCAGCCGCAGGACTCCCGGTTTGAGAATACGATGGTAATTTGCATATTTCTAGACTTATGCTTAAAAACATGGCGTTAGAGGGTGAAAATCCGAAACAGCTCCCGAACGTCCCCGTGGGTGGCACCAACATCTCCCACAGGACCAATGTAACTCGTAGGAACTGACCCAGCAGCCGCGGGACTCCCGGTTTGAGAATACGACGGTAATTTGCATATTTCTAGACTTAAGCAAAACATGGCGTTAGAGGGTGAGATCTCGAAACAGCCCCCGAATGTCCCCGTGGGTGGCACCAACACCTCCCACGGGACCAATGTAACTCGTACGAACTGACCCCGCGACCGCGGGACTCACGGTTTGAGAATACGATGGTAATTTGCATATTTCTAGACTTAGGCTAAAAAACATGGCGTTAGAGGGTGAAAACCCGAAACAGCCATCGAACGTCCCTGTCGGTGGCACCAACACCTCCCACGGGACCAATGTAACTCGTAGGAACTGACCCCGCAGTCGCGGGACTCCCGGTTTTAGAATACGATGGTAATTTTCATATTTCTAGACTTAGGCTTAAAAACATGGCATTAGCGGGTGAAAACCCGAAACAGCCCCCGAACGTCCCCGTGGGTGGCACCAACACCTCCCACGGGACCCATGTAACTCGTAGGAACTGACCCCACAGTCGCGGGACTCCCGGTTTTAGAATACGACGGTAATTTGCATATTTCTAGACTTAGGCTTAAAAACATGGCATTAGAGGGTGAAAACCCGAAACAGCCCCCGAACGTCCCCGTGGGTGTCACTAACACCTCCCACGGGACCAATGTAACTCGTAGGAACTGACCCCGTAGTCGCGGGACTACCGGTTTGAGAATACGACGGTAATATGCATATTTCTAGACTTAGGCTTAAATACATGGCATTAGAGGGTGAAAACCCGAAACAACCCCCGAACGTCCCCGTGGGTGTCATTAACACCTCCCACGGGACCAATGTAACTCGTAGGAACTGACCCCGCGGTCGCGAGACTCCCGATTTGAGAATACGACCGTAATTTGCATATTTCTAGACTTAAGCAAAACATGGCGTTAGAGGGTGAGAACTCGAAACAGCCATCGAACCTCCCCGTGGGTGGCACCAACACCTCCCACGGGACCAATGTAACTCATAGAACTGACCCCGCAACCGTAGGACTCCCGATCTTAGAATACAACGGTAATTTGCATATTTCTAGACTTAGGCTTAAAAACATGGCGTTAGAGGGTGAAAACCTGAAACAGCCCCCGAACGTCCCCGTGGGTGGCACCAACACCTCCCACGGGACCAATGTAACTCGTAGGAACTGATCCCGCAGCCGCAGGACTCCCGGTTTGAGAATTCAACGGTAATTTGCATATTTCAAGACTTAGGCTTAAAAACATGACGTTAGAGGGTGAAAACCCGAGACTACCCCCGAACGTCCCCGTGGGTGGCACCAACACGTCCCACAGGACCAATGTAACTCGTAGGAACTGACCCAGCAGCCGCGGGACTCCCGATTTGAGAATACGACGGTAATTTGCATATATCTAGACTTAAGCAAAACATGGCGTTAGAGGGTGAGATCTCGAAACAGCCCCCGAACGTCCCCGCGGGTGGCACCAACATCTCCCACGGGACCAATGTAACTCGTAGGAACTGACCCCGCAGCCGCAGGACTCCTGGTTTGAGAATACGATGGTAATTTGCATATTTCTAGACTTAGGCTTAAAAACATGGCGTTAGAGGGTGAAAATCCTGAACAGCCCTCGAGCGTCCCCGTGGGTTGCACCAACATCTCCCACAGGACCAATGTGACTCGTAGGAACTGACCCAGCAGCCGCGGGACTCCCGGTTTGAGAATACGACGGTAATTTGCATATTTCTAGACTTAAGCAAAACATGGCGTTAGAGGGTGAGATCTCGAAACACCCCCGAACGTCCCCTTGGGTGGCACCAACACCTCCCACAGGACCAATGTAACTTGTGGGAACTGACCCCGCAGCCGCTGGACTCCCGATTTGAGAATACGATGGTAATTTGCATATTTCTAGACTTAGGCTTAAAAACATGGCGTTAGAGAGTGAAAACCCGAAACAGCCCCCGAACGTTCATGTGGGTGGCACCAACACCTCCCACGGGACCAATGTAACTCGTAGGAACTGACCCCACAGTCGCGGGACTCCCGGTTTTAGAATACGACGGTAATTTGCATATTTCTAGACTTAGGCTTAAAAACATGGCATTAGAGGGGGAAAACCCGAAACAGCCCCCAAACGTCCCCGTGGGTGGCACCAACACCTCCCACGGGACCAATGTAACTCGTAGGAACTGACCCCACAGTCGCGGGACTCCCGATTTTAGAATACAACGGTAATTTGCATATTTCTAGACTTAGGCTTAAAAACAAGGCGTTAGAGGGTGAAAACCCGAAACAGCCCCCGAACGTCCCCGTGGGTGTCACTAACACCTCCCACGGGACCAATGTAACTCGTAGGAACTGACCCCGCAGTCGCGGGACTCCCGGTTTGAGAATACGACGGTAATTTTCAAATTTCTAGACTTAGGCTTAAAAACATGGCATTAGAGGGTGAGATCTCGAAACAGCCATCGAACGTCCCTGTGGGTGGCTCGAACACCTCCCACGGGACCAATGTAACTCGTAGAACTGACCCCGCAGCCGCAGGACTCCCGGTTTGAGAATACGACGGTAATTTGCATATTTCTAGACTTGTGCTTAAAAACATGGCGTTAGAGGGTGAAAATCCGAAACAGCCCCCGAACGTCGCCGTGGGTGGCACTAACATCTCCCACAGGACCAATGTAACTCGTAGGAACTGACCCAGCAGCCGCGGGACTCCCGGTTTGAGAATACGATGGTAATTTGCATATTTCTAGACTTAGGCTTAAAAACATGGCGTTAGAGGGTGAAAACCCGAAACAGCCCCCGAACATCCCTGTCGGTGGCACCAACACCTCCCACGGGACCAATGTAACTCGTAGGAACTGACCCCGCAGTCGCGGGACTCCCGGTTTTAGAATACGATGGTAATTTGCATATTTCTAGACTTAGGCTTAAAAACATGGCGTTAGAGGGTGAAAACCCGAAACAGCCCCCGAACGTCCCTGTGGGTGGCACCAACACCTCCCACGGGACAAATGTAACTCGTACGAACTGACCCCATAGTCGCGGGACTCCCGGTTTTAGAATACGACGGTAATTTGCATATTTCTAGACTTAGGCTTAAAAACATTGCATTAGAGGGGGAAAACCCGAAACAGCCCCCGAACGTCCCCGTGGGTGGCACCAACACCTCCCACGGGACCAATGTAACTCATAGGAACTGACCCCGCAGTCGCGGGACTCCCGATTTTAGAATACAACGGTAATTTGCATATTTCTAGACTTAGGCTTAAAAACATGGCGTTTGCGGGTGAAAACCCGAAACAGCCCCCGAACGTCCCCGTGGGTGTCACTAACACCTCCTACGGGACCAATGTAACTCGTAGGAACTGACCCCATAGTCGCGGGACTCCCGATTTGAGAATACGACGGTAATTTGCATATTTCTAGACTTAAGCAAAACATGGCGTTAGAGGGTGAGATCTCGAAACAGCCCCCGAACATCCCTATGGGTGGCACCAACACCTCCCACGGGACCAATGTAACTCGTAGGAACTGACCCCCCATCCGCGGGACTCCCGGTTTGAGAATACGACGGTAATTTGCATATTTCTAGACTTAGGCTTAAAAATATGGCATTAGAGGGTGAAAAACCGAAACAGCCCCCGAACGTCCCCGTGGGTGGCACCAACACCTTTCACGGGACCAATGTAACTCGTAGGAACTGACCCCACATTCGCGGGACTCCCGGTTTTAGAATACGACGGTAATTTGCATATTTCTAGACTTAGGCTTAAAAACATGGCGTTAGAGGGTGAAACCCCGAAACAGCCCCCGAACGTCCCCGTGGGTGTCACTAACAAATCCCACGGGACCAATGTAACTCGTAGGAACTGACCCCGCAGTGGCGAGACTCCCGGTTTGAGAATACGACGGTAATTTGCATATTTCTAGACTTAAGCAAAACATGGTGTTAGAGGGTGGGATCTCGAAACAGCCCCCGAACATCCCTATGGGTGGCACCAACACCTCCCACGGGACCAATGTAACTCGTAGGAACTGACCCCGCAGCCGCGGGCCCCCCGGTTTAAGAATACGACTGTAATTTCCAAATTTATAGACTTAGGCTTAAAAACATGGCGTTAGAGGGTGAGAACTCGGAACAACCATCGAACGTCCCCGTGGGTGGCACCAACACCAACCCACGGGACCAATGTAACTCGTAGGAACTGACCCCGCAGCCGCAGGACTGCCGGTTTGAGAATACGACGGTAATTTGCATATTTCTAAACTTAGGCTTAAAAACATGGCGTTAGAGGGTGAAAACCCGAAACAACCCCCGAACGTCCCCGTGGGTGTCACCACCACCTCCCATGGGACCAATGTAACTCGTAGGAACTGACCCCGCAGCCGCTGGACTCCCGGTTTGAGAATACGACGGTAATTTGCAAATTTCTAGACTTAGGCTTAAAAATATGGCGTTAGAGGGTGAGAACTCGAAACAGCCATCGAACGTCCCCGTGGGTGGCTCGAACACCTCCCACGGGACCAATGTAACTCGTAGAACTGACCCCGCAGCCGCAGGACTCCCGGTTTGAGAATACGACGGTAATTTGCATATTTCTAGACTTAGGCTTAAAAACATGGCGTTAGAGGGTGAAACCCCGAAACAGCCCCCGAACGTCCCCGTGGGTGTCACTAACAAATCCCACGGGACCAATGTAACTCGTAGGAACTGACCCCGCAGTGGCGAGACTCCCGGTTTGAGAATACGACGGTAATTTGCATATTTCTAGACTTAAGCAAAACATGGTGTTAGAGGGTGGGATCTCGAAACAGCCCCCGAACATCCCTATGGGTGGCACCAACACCTCCCACGGGACCAATGTAACTCGTAGGAACTGACCCCGCAGCCGCGGGCCCCCCGGTTTAAGAATACGACTGTAATTTCCAAATTTATAGACTTAGGCTTAAAAACATGGCGTTAGAGGGTGAGAACTCGAAACAACCATCGAACGTCCCCGTGGGTGGCACCAACACCAACCCACGGGACCAATGTAACTCGTAGGAACTGACCCCGCAGCCGCAGGACTGCCGGTTTGAGAATACGACGGTAATTTGCCTATTTCTAGACTTAGGCTTAAAAACATGGCGTTAGAGGGTGAAAACCCGAAACAGCCCCCGAACGTCCTCGTGGGTGGAACCAACACCTCCCACGGGACCAATGTAACTCGTAGGAACTGACCCAATAGACGCGGAACTCCCGGTTTGAGAATACGACGGTAATTTGCATATTTCTAGACTTAAGCAAAACTTGGCGTTAGAGGGTGAGATCTCGAAACAGCCCCCGAACGTCCCCGTGGGTGGCACCAACACCTCCCACGAGACCAATGAAACTCATAGGAACTGACCCCGCAGCCGCAGGACTCCCGGTTTGAGAATACGATGGTAATTTCCACATTTCTAAATTTAGGCTTAAAAACATGGCGTTAGAGGGTGAAAACCCGAAACAGCCCCCGAACGTCCCTGTGGGTGGCACCAACACCTCCCACGGGACCAATGTAACTCGTAAGAACTGACCCCACAGTCGCGGGACTCCCGGTTTTAGAATACGACGGTAATTTGCATATTTCTAGACTTAGGCTTAAAAACATGGCATTAGAGGGGGGAAACCCGAAATTGCCCCCGAACGTCCCCGTGGGTGGCCCCAACACCTCCCACGGGACCAATGTAACTCGTAGGAACTGAACCCGCAGTCGCGGGACTCCCGATTTTAGAATACAATGGTAATTTGCATATTTCTAGACTTAGGCTTAAAAACATGGCGTTAGAGGGTGAAACCCCGAAACAGCCCCCGAACGTCCCCGTGGGTGTCACTAACACCTCCCACGGGACCAATGTAACTCGTAGGAACTAACCCCGCAGTCGCGGGACTCCCGGTTTGAGAATACGACGGTAATTTGCATATTTCTAGACTTAAGCAAAACATGGTGTTAGAGGGTGAGATCTCGAAACAGCCCCCGAACATCCCTATGGGTGGCACCAACACCTCCCACGGGACCAATGTAACTCGTAGGAACTGACCCCGCAGCCGCGGGCCCCCCGGTTTGAGAATACGACGGTAATTTGCATATTTCTTGACTTAGGCTTAAAATATGGCATTAGAGTGTGAAAAACCGAAAAAGCCCCCGAACATCCCCGTGGGTGGCACCAACACCTTTCACGGGACCAATGTAACTCGTAGGAACTGACCCCGCAGTCGCGGGACTCCCGGTTTTAGAATACAACGGTAATTTGCATATTTCTAGACTTAGGCTTAAAAATATGGCGTTAGAGGGTGAGAACTCGAAACAGCCATCGAACGTCCCCGTGGGTGGCTCGAACACATCCCACGGGACCAATGTAACTCGTAGAACTGACCCCGCAGCCGCAGGACTCCCGGTTTGAGAATACGATGGTAATTTGCATATTTCTAGACTTATGCTTAAAAACATTGCGTTAGAGGGTGAAAATCCGAAACAGCTCCCGAACGTCCCCGTGGGTGGCACCAACATCTCCCACAGGACCAATGTAACTCGTAGGAACTGACCCAGCAGCCGCGGGACTCCCGGTTTGAGAATACGACGGTAATTTGCATATTTCTAGACTTAAGCAAAACATGGCGTTAGAGGGTGAGATCTCGAAACAGCCCCTGAATGTCCCCGTGGGTGGCACCAACACCTCCCACGGGACCAATGTAAATCGTACGAACTGACCCCGCAGCCGCGGGACTCACGGTTTGAGAATACGATGGTAATTTGAATATTTCTAGACTTAGGCTTAAAAACATGGCGTTAGAGGGTGAAAACCCGAAACAGCCATCGAACGTCCCTGTCGGTGGCACCAACACCTCCCACGGTTCCAATGTAACTCGTAGGAACTGACCCCGCAGTCGCGGGACTCCCGGTTTTAGAATACGATGGTAATTTGCATATTTCTAGACTTAGGCTTAAAAACATGGCATTAGCGGGTGAAAACCCGAAACAGCCCCCGAACGTCCCCGTGGGTGGCACCAACACCTCCCACGGGACCAATGTAACTCGTAGGAACTGACCACACAGTCGCGGGACTCCCGGTTTTAGAATACGACGGTAATTTGCATATTTCTAGACTTAGGCTTAAAAACATGGCATTAGAGGGTGAAAACCCGAAACAGCCCCCGAACGTCCCCGTGGGTGTCACTAACACCTCCCACGGGACCAATGTAACTCGTAGGAACTGACCCCGTAGTCGCGGGACTACCGGTTTGAGAATACGACGGTAATATGCATATTTCTAGACTTAGGCTTAAATTCATGGCATTAGAGGGTGAAAACCCGAAACAACCCCCGAACGTCCCCGTGGGTGTCATTAACACCTCCCACGGGACCAATGTAACTCGTAGGAACTGACCCCGCAGTCGCGAGACTCCCGATTTGAGAATACGACCGTAATTTGCAGATTTCTAGACTTAAGCAAAACATGGCGTTAGAGGGTGAGAACTCGAAACAGCCATCGAACGTCCCCGTGGGTGGCACCAACACCTCCCACGGGACCAATGTAACTCGTAGAACTGACCTCGCAGCCGCAGGACTCCCGGTTTGAGAATTCAACGGTAATTTGCATATTTCAAGACTTAGGCTTAAAAACATGACGTTAGAGGGTGAAAACCCGAGACTGCCCCCGAACGTCCCCGTGGGTGGCACCAACACCTCCCACAGGACCAATGTAACTCGTAGGAACTGACCCAGCAGCCGCGGGACTCCCGATTTGAGAATACTACGGTAATTTGCATATATCTAGACTTAAGCAAACCATGGCGTTAGAGGGTGAGATCTCGAAACAGCCCCCGAACGTCCCCGTGGGTGGCACCAACATCTCCCACGGGACCAATGTAACTCGTAGGAACTGACCCCGCAGCCGCAGGACTCCTGGTTTGAGAATACGATGGTAATTTGCATATTTCTAGACTTAGGCTTAAAAACATGGCGTTAGAGGGTGAAAATCCTGAACAGCCCTCGAGCGTCCCCGTGGGTTGCACCAACATCTCCCACGGGACCAATGTGACTCGTAGGAACTGACCCAACAGCCGCGGGACTCCCGGTTTGAGAATACGACGGTAATTTGCATATTTCAAGACTTAAGCAAAACATGGCGTTAGAGGGTGAGATCTCGAAACACCCCCGAACGTCCCCGTGGGTGGCACCAACACCTCCCACAGGACCAATGTAACTTGTGGGAACTGACCCCGCAGCCGCTGGACTCCCGATTTGAGAATACGATGGTAATTTGCATATTTCTAGACTTAGGCTTAAAAACATGGCGTTAGAGAGTGAAAACCCGAAACAGCCACCGAACGTTCATGTGGGTGGCACCAACACCTCCCACGGGACCAATGTAACTCGTAGGAACTGACCCCACAGTCGCGGGACTCCCGGTTTTAGAATACGACGGTAATTTGCATATTTCTAGACTTAGGCTTAAAAACATGGCATTAGAGGGGGAAAACCCGAAACAACCCCCAAACGTCCCCGTGGGTGGCACCAACACCTCCCACGGGACCAATGTAACTCGTAGGAACTGACCCCACAGTCGCGGGACTCCCGATTTTAGAATACAACGGTAATTTGCATATTTCTAGACTTAGGCTTAAAAACAAGGCGTTAGAGGGTGAAAACCCGAAACAGCCCCCGAACGTCCCCGTGGGTGTCACTAACACCTCCCACGGGACCAATGTAACTCGTAGGAACTGACCCCGCAGTCGCGGGACTCCCGGTTTGAGAATACGACGGTAATTTTCAAATTTCTAGACTTAGGCTTAAAAACATGGCATTAGAGGGTGAGATCTCGAAACAGCCATCGAACGTCCCTGTGGGTGGCTCGAACACCTCCCACCGGACCAATGTAACTCGTAGAACTGACCCCGCAGCCGCAGGACTCCCGGTTTGAGAATACGACGGTAATTTGCATATTTCTAGACTTGTGCTTAAAAACATGGCGTTAGAGGGTGAAAATCCGAAACAGCCCCCGAACGTCGCCGTGGGTGGCACCAACATCTCCCACAGGACCAATGTAACTCGTAGGAACTGACCCAGCAGCCGCGGGACTCCCGGTTTGAGAATACGATGGTAATTTGCATATTTCTAGACTTAGGCTTAAAAACATGGCGTTAGAGGGTGAAAACCCGAAACGGCCCCCGAACATCCCTGTCGGTGGCACCAACACCTCCCATGGGACCAATGTAACTCGTAGGAACTGACCCCGCAGTCGCGGGACTCCCGGTTTTAGAATACGATGGTAATTTGCATATTTCTAGACTTAGGCTTAAAAACATGGCGTTAGAGGGTGAAAACCCGAAACAGCCCCCGAACGTCCCTGTGGGTGGCACCAACACCTCCCACGGGACAAATGTAACTCGTAGGAACTGACCCCACAGTCGCGGGACTCCCGGTTTTAGAATACGACGGTAATTTGCATATTTCTAGACTTAGGCTTAAAAACATTGCATTAGAGGGGGAAAACCCGAAACAGCCCCCGAACGTCCCCGTGGGTGGCACCAACACCTCCCACGGGACCAATGTAACTCATAGGAACTGACCCCGCAGTCGCGGGACTCCCGATTTTAGAATACAACGGTAATTTGCATATTTCTAGACTTAGGCTTAAAAACATGGCGTTTGCGGGTGAAAACCCGAAACAGCCCCCGAACGTCCCCGTGGGTGTCACTAACACCTCCTACGGGACCAATGTAACTCGTAGGAACTGACCCCATAGTCGCGGGACTCCCGGTTTGAGAATACGACGGTAATTTGCATATTTCTAGACTTAAGCAAAACATGGCGTTAGAGGGTGAGATCTCGAAACAGCCCCCGAACATCCCCATGGGTGGCACCAACACCTCCCACGGGACCAATGTAACTCGTAGGAACTGACCCCCCATCCGCGGGACTCCCGGTTTGAGAATACGACGGTAATTTGCATATTTCTAGACTTAGGCTTAAAAATATGGCATTAGAGGGTGAAAAACCGAAACAGCCCCCGAACGTCCCCGTGGGTGGCACCAACACCTTTCACGGGACCAATGTAACTCGTAGGAACTGACCCCGCAGTCGCGGGACTCCCGGTTTTAGAATACAACGGTAATTTGCATATTTCTAAACTTAGGCTTAAAAACATGGCGTTAGAGGGTGAAAACCCGAAACAACCCCCGAACGTCCCCGTGGGTGTCACCACCACCTCCCATGGGACCAATGTAACTCGTAGGAACTGACCCCGCAGCCGCTGGACTCCCGGTTTGAGAATACGACGGTAATTTGCAAATTTCTAGACTTAGGCTTAAAAATATGGCGTTAGAGGGTGAGAACTCGAAACAGCCATCGAACGTCCCCGTGGGTGGCTCGAACACCTCCCACGGGACCAATGTAACTCGTAGAACTGACCCCGCAGCCGCAGGACTCCCGGTTTGAGAATACGACGGTAATTTGCATATTTCTAGACTTATGCTTAAAAACATGGCGTTATAGGGTGAAAATCCGAAACAGCCCCCGAACGTCGCCGTGGGTGGCACCAACATCTCCCACAGGACCAATGTAACTCGTAGGAACTGACCCAGCAGCCGCGGGACTCCCGGTTTGAGAATACGATGGTAATTTGCATATTTCTAGACTTAGGCTTAAAAACATGGCGTTAGAGGGTGAAAACCCGAAACAGCCCCCAAACATCCCTGTCGGTGGCACCAACACCTCCCATGGGACCAATGTAACTCGTAGGAACTGACCCCGCAGTCGCGGGACTCCCGGTTTTAGAATACGATGGTAATTTGCATATTTCTAGACTTAAGCTTAAAAACATGGCGTTAGAGGGTGAAAACCCGAAACAGCCCCCGAACGTCCCTGTGGGTGGCACCAACACCTCCCACGGGACAAATGTAACTCGTAGGAACTGACCCCACAGTCGCGGGACTCCCGGTTTTAGAATACGACGGTAATTTGCATATTTCTAGACTTAGGCTTAAAAACATTGCATTAGAGGGGGAAAACCCGAAACAGCCCCCGAACGTCCCCGTGGCTGGCACCAACACCTCCCACGGGACCAATGTAACTCATAGGAACTGACCCCGCAGTCGCGGGACTCCCGATTTTAGAATACAACGGTAATTTGCATATTTCTAGACTTAGGCTTAAAAACATGGCGTTTGCGGGTGAAAACCCGAAACAGCCCCCGAACGTCCCCGTGGGTGTCACTAACACCTCCTACGGGACCAATGTAACTCGTAGGAACTGACCCCATAGTCGCGGGACTCCCGGTTTGAGAATACGACGGTAATTTGCATATTTCTAGACTTAAGCAAAACATGGCGTTAGAGGGTGAGATCTCGAAACAGCCCCCGAACATCCCTATGGGTGGCACCAACACCTCCCACGGGACCAATGTAACTCGTAGGAACTGACCCCCCATCAGCGGGACTCCCGGTTTGAGAATACGACGGTAATTTGCATATTTCTAGACTTAGGCTTAAAAATATGGCATTAGAGGGTGAAAAACCGAAACAGCCCCCGAACATCCCCGTGGGTGGCACCAACACCTTTCACGGGACCAATGTAACTCGTAGGAACTGACCCCGCAGTCGCGGGACTCCCGGTTTTAGAATACAATGGTAATTTGCATATTTCTAAACTTAGGCTTAAAAACATGGCGTTAGAGGGTGAAAACCCGAAACAACCCCCGAACGTCCCCGTGGGTGTCACCACCACCTCCCATGGGACCAATGTAACTCGTAGGAACTGACCCCGCAGCCGCTGGACTCCCAGTTTGAGAATACGACGGTAATTTGCAAATTTCTAGACTTAGGCTTAAAAATATGGCGTTAGAGGGTGAGAACTCGAAACAGCCATCGAACGTCCCCGTGGGTGGCTCGAACACCTCCCACGGGACCAATGTAACTCGTAGAACTGACCCCGCAGCCGCAGGACTCCCGGTTTGAGAATACGACGATAATTTGCATATTTCTAGACTTATGCTTAAAAACATGGCGTTATAGGGTGAAAATCCGAAACAGCCCCCGAACGTCCCCGTGGGTGGCACCAACATCTCCCACAGGAAAAATGTAACTCGTAGGAACTGAACCCACAGTCGCGGGACTCCCGGTTTTAGAATACGACGGTAATTTGCATATTTCTACACTTAGGCTTTAAAACATGGCCTTAGAGGGTGAAAACCCGAAACAGCCCCCGAACGTCCCCGTGGGTGTCACTAACACCTCCCACGGGACCAATGTAACTCGTAGGAACTGACCCCGCAGTCGCGGGACTACCGGTTTAAGAATACGACGGTAATTTGCATATTTCTAGACTTAAGTAAAACATGGCGTTAGAGGGTGAGATCTCGAAACCGCCCCTAAACGTCCTCGTGGGTGGCACCAATACCTCCCACAGGACCAATGTAATTCGTAGGAACTGACCCCACAGTCGCGGGACTCTCGGTTTTAGAATACGACGGTAATTTGCATATTTCTAGACTTAGGCTTATAAACATGGTGTTAGAGGGTGAGATCTCGAAATAGCCCCCGAACGTCCCCGTGGGTGGCACTAACACCTCCCACGGGACCAATGTAACTCGTAGGAACTGACCCCGCAGCCGCGGGACTCCCGGTTTGAGAATACGATGGTAATATGCATATTTCTAGACTTAGGCTTAAAAACATGGCGTTAGATGTTGAAAACCCGAAACAGCCCCTGAACGTCCATGTGGGTGGCACCAACACCTCCCACGGGACCAATGTAACTCGTAGGAATTGTCCCCGCAATCGCGGGACTCCCGGTTTTAGAATACGACGGTAATTGGCATATTTCTAGACTTAGGCTTAAAAACATGGCATTAGAGGGTGAAAACCCGAAATAGCCCCCGAACGTCCCCGTGGGTGGCACCAACACCTCCCATGGGACAAATGTAACTCGTAGGAACTGACCCGGCAGCCACGGGACTCTCGGTTTGACAATACGACGGTAATTTGCATATTTCTAGACTTAGGCTTAAAAACATTACGTTAGAGGGTGAAACCCCGAAACAGCCCCCGAACGTCCCCGTGGGTGGCACCAACACCTCCCACGGGACCAATGTAACTCGTAGGAACTGACCCTGCAGCCGCGGGACTCCCGGTTTTAGAATACGACCGTAATTTGCATATTTCTTGACTTAAGCAAAACATGGCGTTAGAGGGTGAGATCTGGAAAATGCCCCCGAATGTCCCCGTGGGTGGCACCAACACCTCCCACGGGACCAATGTAACTCGTAGGAACTGACCCCGCAGCCACGGGACTCCCGGTTTGAGAATACGACGGTAATTTGCATATTTCTAGACTTAGGCTTAAAAACATGGCATTAGAGGGTGAAAACCCGAAATAGCCCCCGAACGTCCCCGTGGGTGTCACTAACACCTCCCACGGGACCAATGTAACTCGTAGGAACTGACCCCGCAGTCGCGGGACTCCCGGTTTGAGAATACGACGGTAATTTGCATATTTCTAGACTTAAGCAAAACATGGCGTTAGAGGGTGAGATCTCGAAACAGCCCCCGAACGTCCCCGTGGGTGGCACCAACACCTCCCACGGGACCAATGTAACTCGTAGGAACTGACCCCGCAGCCGCAGGACTCCCGATTTGAGAATACGACGGTAATTTGCATATTTCTAGACTTAGGCTTAAAAACATGGCGTCAGAGGGTGAAAACCCGAAATAGCCCCCGAACGTCCCCGTGGGTGGCACCAACACCTCCCACAGGACCAATGTAACTCGTGGGAACTTACCCAGCATCCGCGGGACTCCCGGTTTGAGAATGCAACGGTAATTTGCATATTTCTAGACTTAAGCAAAACATGGCGTTAGAGGGTGAGATCTCGAAACAGCCCCCGAACGTCCCCGTGGGTGGCACCAACACCTCCCACGGGATCAATGTAACTCGTAGGAACTGACCCCGCAGCCGCGGGACTCCCGGTTTGAGAATACGATGGTAATTTGCATATTTCTAGACTTAGGCTTAAAAACATGGCGTTAGAGGGTGAAAACCCAAAACAGACCCCGAACGTCCCTGTGGGTGGCACCAACACCTCCCACGGGACCAATGTAACTCGTAGGAACTGACCCCGTAGTCGCGGGACTCCCGGTTTTTGAATACGACGATAATATGCATATTTCTAGACTTAGGCTTAAATACATGGCATTAGAGGGTGAAAACCCGAAACAACCCCCGAACGTCCCCGTGGGTGTCATTAACACCTCCCACGGGACCAATGTAACTCGTAGGAACTGACCCCACAGTCGCGAGACTCCCGGTTTGAGAATACGACTTTAATTTGCATATTTCTAGACTTAGGCTTAAAAACATGGCGTTAGAGGGTGAGATCTCGAAACAGCCCCCGAACGTCCCCGTGGGTGGCACCAACACCTCCCACGGGACCAATGTAACTCGTAGGAACTGACCCCGTAGCCGCAGGACTCCCGATTTGAGAATACGACGGTAATTTGCATATTTTTAGACTTAGGCTTAAAAACATGGCGTTAGAGGGTGAAAATCCGAAATAGCCCCCGAACGTCCCCGTGGGTGGCACCAACACCTCCCACAGGACCAATGTAACTCGTGGGAACTGACCCAGCATCCGCGGGACTCCCGATTTGAGAATACAACGGTAATTTGCATATTTCTAGACTTAAGCAAAACATGGCGTTAGAGGGTGAGATCTCGAAACAGCCCCCGAACGTCCCCGTGGGTGGCACCAACACCTCCCACGGGACCAATGTAACTCGTAGGAACTGACCCCGCAGCCGCGGGACTCCCGGTTTGAGAATACGATGGTAATTTGGATATTTCTAGACTTAGGCTTAAAAACATGGCGTCAGAGGGTGAAAACCCGAAATAGCCCCCGAACGTCCCCGTGGGTGGCACCAACACCTCCCACAGGACCAATGTAACTCGTAGGAACTGACCCAGCATCCACGGGACTCCCGGTTTGAGAATACAACGGTAATTTGCACATTTCTAGACTTAAGCAAAACATGGCGTTAGAGGGTGAGATCTCGAAACAGCCCCCGAACGTCCCCGTGGGTGGCACCAACACCTCCCACGGGACCAATGTAACTCGTAGGAACTGACCCCGCAGCCGCAGGACTCCCGATTTGAGAATACGACGGTAATTTGCATATTTCTAGACTTAGGCTTAAAAACATGGCGTTAGAGGGTGAAAACCCGAAATATCCCCCGAACGTCCCCGTGGGTGGCACCAACACCTCCCACAGGACCAATGTAACTCGTGGGAACTGACCCAGCATCCGCGGGACTCCCGGTTTGAGAATACAACGGTAATTTGCATATTTCTAGACTTAAGCAAAACATGGCGTTAGAGGGTGAGATCTCGAAACAGCCCCCGAACGTCCCCGTGGGTGGCACCAACACCTCCCACGGGACCAATGTAACTCGTAGGAACTGACCCCGCAGCCGTGGGACTCCCGGTTTGACAATACGACGGTAATTTGCATATTTCTAGACTTAGGCTTAAAAACATTGCGTTAGAGGGTGAAACCCCGAAACAGACCCCGAACGTCCCTGTGGGTGGCACCAATACCTCCCACGGGACCAATGTAACTCGTAGGAACTCACCCCGTAGTCGCGGGACTCCCGGTTTTTGAATACGACGATAATATGCATATTTCTAGACTTAGGCTTAAATACATGGCATTAGAGGGTGAAAACCCGAAATAACCCCCGAACGTCCCCGTGGGTGTCATTAACACCTCCCACGGGACCAATGTAACTCGTAGGAACTGACCCCGCAGTCGCGAGACTCCCGGTTTGAGAATACGACTTTAATTTGCAAATTTCTAGACTTAAGATTAAAAACATGGCGTTGGGTGAGAACTCGAAACAGCAACCGAACGTCCCCGTGGGTGGCACCAATACCTCCCACGGGACCAATGTAACTCGTAGGAACTGACCCCGCAGCCACGGGACTCCCGGTTTGAGAATACGACGGTAATTTGTATATTTCTAGACTCAGGCTTAAAAACATGGCGTTAGAGGGTGAAAACCCGAAACATCCCCCGAACGTCCCCGTGGGTGGCACCAACACCTCCCACGGGACCAATGTAACTCGTAGGAACTGACCCCGCAGCCGCAGGACTCCCGGTTTGAGAATACGACGGTAATTTGCATATTTCTAGACTTAGGCTTAAAAACATGGCGTTAGAGGGTGAAAACCCGAAATAGCCCCCGAACGTCCCCGTGGGTGGCACCAACACCTCCCACGGGACCAATGTAACTCGTAGGAACTGACCCTGTAGCCGCGGGACTCCCGGTTTGAGAATACGACCGTAATTTGCATATTTCTACACTCAAGCAAAACATGGCGTTAGAGGGTGAGATCTCGAAAATGCCCCCGAATGTCCCCGTGGGTGGCACCAACACCTCCCACGGGACCAATGTAACTCGTAGGAACTGACCCCGGAGCCACGGGACTCCCGGTTTGAGAATACGACGGTAATTTGCATATTTATAGACTTAGGCTTAAAAACATGGCATTTGAGGGTGAAAACTCGAAACAGTCCCCGAACGTCCCCGTGGGTGTCACAAACACCTCCCACGGGACCAATGTAACTCGTAGGAACTGACCCCGCAGCCGCGGGACTCCCGGTTTGAGAATACGACGGTAATTTGCAAATTTCTAGACATAAGCTTAAAAACATGGCGTTAGAGCGTGAAAACCCGAAATAGCCCCCGAACGTCCCCGTGGGTGGCACCAACACCTCGCACGGGACCAATGTAACTCGAAGGAACTGACCCCGCAGCCGCGGGACTCCCGATTAGAGAATACAACGGTACTTTGCAAATTTCTAGACTTAGGCTTAAAAACATGGCGTTAGAGGGTGAAAACCCGAAACACCCCCCGAACGTCCCCGTGGGTGGCACCAACACCTCCCACGGGACCAATGTAACTCGTAGGAACTGACCCCGCAGCCGCGGGACTCCCGGTTTCAGAATACGACGGTAATTTGCATATTTCTAGAGTTAGGCTTAAAAATATGGCATTAGAGGGCGAAAACCCGAAACAGCCCCCGAACGTCCCCGTGGGTGGCACCAACACCTCCCACGGGACCAATGTAACTCGTAGGAACTGACCCCGCAGTCGCGGGACTCCCGGTTTTAGAATACAAGGGTAATTTCCATATTTCTAGACTTAGGCTTAAAAACATGGCGTTAGAGAGTGAAAACCCGAAACAGACCCCGAACGTCCCCGTGGGTGGCACCAACACCTCCCACGGGACCAATGTAACTCGTACGAACTGACCCCGCAGCCGCGGAACTCCCGGTTTGAGAATACGATGGTAATTTGCATATATGTATACTTAGGCTTAAAAACATGGCGTTAGAGGGTGAAAATCCGAAACAGCCCCCGAACGTCCCCGTGGGTGGCACCAACACCTCCCACAGGACCAATGTAACTCGTAGGAACTGACCCAGCATCCGCGGGACTCCCGGTTTGAGAATACAACGGTAATTTGCATATTTCTAGACTTAAGCAAAACATGGCGTTAGAGGGTGAGATCTCGAAACAGCCCCCGAACGTCCTCGTGGGTGGCACCAACACCTCCCACGGGACAAATGTAACTCGTAGGAACTGACCCCGCAGCCGCAGGACTCCCGGTTTGAGAATACGACGGTAATTTGCATATTTCTAGACTTACGCTTAAAAACATGGCGTTAGAGGGTGAAACCCCGAAATAGCCCCCGGACGTCCCCGTGGGTGGCACCAACACCTCCCAGAGGACCAATGTAACTCGTAGGAACTGACCCCGCAGCCGCAGGACTCCCGGTTTGAGAATACGATGGTAATTTGCATATTTCTAGACTTAGGCTTAAAAACATGGCGTTAGAGGGTGAAAACCCGAAATAGCCCCCGAACGTCCCCGTGGGTGGCACCAACACCTCCCACAGGACCAATGTAACTCGTAGGAACTGACCCAGCATCCGCGGGACTCCCGGTTTGAGAATACAACGGTAATTTGCATATTTTTAGATTTAAGCAAAACATGGCGTTAGAGGGTGAGATCTCGAAACAGCCCCCGAACGTCCCCGTGGGTGGCACCAACACCTCCCACGGGACCAATGTAACTCGTAGGAACTGACCCCGCAGCCGCAGGACTCCCGGTTTGAGAATACAACGGTAATTTGCATATTTCTAGACTTAGGCTTAAAAACATGGCGTTAGAGGGTGAAAACCCGAAATAGCCCCCGAACGTCCCCGTGGGTGGCACCAACACCTCCCACAGGACCAATGTAACTCGTAGGAACTGACCCAGCATCCGCGGGACTCCCGGTTTGAGAATACAACGGTAATTTGCATATTTCTAGACTTAAGGAAAACATGGCGTTAGAGGGTGAGATCTCGAAACAGCCCCCGAACGTCCCCGTGGGTGGCACCAACACCTCCCACGGGACCAATGTAACTCGTAGGAACTGACCCCGCAGCCGCGGGACTCCCGGTTTGAGAATACGATGGTAATTTGCATATTTCTAGACTTAGGCTTAAAAACATGGCGTTAGAGGGTGAAAACCCAAAACAGACCCCGAACGTCCCTGTGGGTGGCACCAACACCTCCCACGGGACCAATGTAACTCGTAGGAACTGACCCCGTAGTCGCGGGACTCCCGGTTTTTGAATACGACGATCATATGCATATTTCTAGACTTAGGCTTAAATACATGGCATTAGAGGGTGAAAACCCGAAACAACCCCCGAACGTCCCCGTGGGTGTCATTAACACCTCCCACGAGACCAATGTAACTCATAGGAACTGACCCCGCAGCCGCGAGACTCCCGGTTTGAGAATACGACGGTAATTTGCAAATTTCTAGACTTAGGATTAAAAACATGGCGTTAGAGGGTGAGAACTCGAAACAGCCACTGAACGTCCCCTTGGGTGGCACCAACACCTCCCACGGGACCAATGTAACTCGTAGGAACTGACCCTGCAGCCGCGGGACTCCCGGTATGAGAATACGACCGTAATTTGCATATTTCTAGACTCAAGCAAAACATGGCGTTAGAGGGTGAGATCTCGAAAATGCCCCCGAATGTCCCCGTGGGTGGCACCAACACCTCCCACGGGACCAATGTAACTCGTAGGAACTGACCCCGGAGCCACGGGACTCCCGATTAGAGAATACAACGGTACTTTGCAAATTTCTAGACTTAGGCTTAAAAACATGGCGTTAGAGGGTGAAAACCCGAAACACCCCCCGAACGTCCCCGTGGGTGGCACCAACACCTCCCACGGGACCAATGTAACTCGTAGGAACTGACCCCGCAGCCGCGGGACTCCCGGTTTCAGAATACGACGGTAATTTGCATATTTCTAGAGTTAGGCTTAAAAATATGGCATTAGAGGGCGAAAACCCGAAACAGCCCCCGAACGTCCCCGTGGGTGGCACCAACACCTCCCACGGGACCAATGTAACTCGTAGGAACTGACCCCGCAGTCGCGGGACTCCCGGTTTTAGAATACAAGGGTAATTTCCATATTTCTAGACTTAGGCTTAAAAACATGGCGTTAGAGAGTGAAAACCCGAAACAGACCCCGAACGTCCCCGTGGGTGGCACCAACACCTCCCACGGGACCAATGTAACTCGTACGAACTGACCCCGCAGCCGCGGAACTCCCGGTTTGAGAATACGATGGTAATTTGCATATATGTATACTTAGGCTTAAAAACATGGCGTTAGAGGGTGAAAATCCGAAACAGCCCCCGAACGTCCCCGTGGGTGGCACCAACACCTCCCACAGGACCAATGTAACTCGTAGGAACTGACCCAGCATCCGCGGGACTCCCGGTTTGAGAATACAACGGTAATTTGCATATTTCTAGACTTAAGCAAAACATGGCGTTAGAGGGTGAGATCTCGAAACAGCCCCCGAACGTCCTCGTGGGTGGCACCAACACCTCCCACGGGACAAATGTAACTCGTAGGAACTGACCCCGCAGCCGCAGGACTCCCGGTTTGAGAATACGACGGTAATTTGCATATTTCTAGACTTACGCTTAAAAACATGGCGTTAGAGGGTGAAACCCCGAAATAGCCCCCGGACGTCCCCGTGGGTGGCACCAACACCTCCCAGAGGACCAATGTAACTCGTAGGAACTGACCCCGCAGCCGCAGGACTCCCGGTTTGAGAATACGATGGTAATTTGCATATTTCTAGACTTAGGCTTAAAAACATGGCGTTAGAGGGTGAAAACCCGAAATAGCCCCCGAACGTCCCCGTGGGTGGCACCAACACCTCCCACAGGACCAATGTAACTCGTAGGAACTGACCCAGCATCCGCGGGACTCCCGGTTTGAGAATACAACGGTAATTTGCATATTTTTAGATTTAAGCAAAACATGGCGTTAGAGGGTGAGATCTCGAAACAGCCCCCGAACGTCCCCGTGGGTGGCACCAACACCTCCCACGGGACCAATGTAACTCGTAGGAACTGACCCCGCAGCCGCAGGACTCCCGGTTTGAGAATACAACGGTAATTTGCATATTTCTAGACTTAGGCTTAAAAACATGGCGTTAGAGGGTGAAAACCCGAAATAGCCCCCGAACGTCCCCGTGGGTGGCACCAACACCTCCCACAGGACCAATGTAACTCGTAGGAACTGACCCAGCATCCGCGGGACTCCCGGTTTGAGAATACAACGGTAATTTGCATATTTCTAGACTTAAGGAAAACATGGCGTTAGAGGGTGAGATCTCGAAACAGCCCCCGAACGTCCCCGTGGGTGGCACCAACACCTCCCACGGGACCAATGTAACTCGTAGGAACTGACCCCGCAGCCGCGGGACTCCCGGTTTGAGAATACGATGGTAATTTGCATATTTCTAGACTTAGGCTTAAAAACATGGCGTTAGAGGGTGAAAACCCAAAACAGACCCCGAACGTCCCTGTGGGTGGCACCAACACCTCCCACGGGACCAATGTAACTCGTAGGAACTGACCCCGTAGTCGCGGGACTCCCGGTTTTTGAATACGACGATCATATGCATATTTCTAGACTTAGGCTTAAATACATGGCATTAGAGGGTGAAAACCCGAAACAACCCCCGAACGTCCCCGTGGGTGTCATTAACACCTCCCACGAGACCAATGTAACTCATAGGAACTGACCCCGCAGCCGCGAGACTCCCGGTTTGAGAATACGACGGTAATTTGCAAATTTCTAGACTTAGGATTAAAAACATGGCGTTAGAGGGTGAGAACTCGAAACAGCCACTGAACGTCCCCTTGGGTGGCACCAACACCTCCCACGGGACCAATGTAACTCGTAGGAACTGACCCTGCAGCCGCGGGACTCCCGGTATGAGAATACGACCGTAATTTGCATATTTCTAGACTCAAGCAAAACATGGCGTTAGAGGGTGAGATCTCGAAAATGCCCCCGAATGTCCCCGTGGGTGGCACCAACACCTCCCACGGGACCAATGTAACTCGTAGGAACTGACCCCGGAGCCACGGGACTCCCGGTTAGAGAATACAACGGTAATTTGCAAATTTCTAGACTTAGGCTTAAAAACATGGCGTTAGAGGGTGAAAACCCGAAACACCCCCCGAACGTCCCCGTGGGTGGCACCAACACCTCCCACGGGACCAATGTAACTCGTAGGAACTGACCCCGCAGCCGCGGGACTCCCAGTTTCAGAATACGACGGTAATTTGCATATTTCTAGAGTTAGGCTTAAAAATATGACATTACAGGGCGAAAACCCGAAACAGCCCCCGAACGTCCCCGTGGGTGGCACCAACACCTCCCACGGGACCAATGTCAATCGTAGGAACTGACCCCGCAGTCGCGGGACTCCCGGTTTTAGAATACAACGGTAATTTCCATATTTCTAGACTTAGGCTTAAAAACATGGCGTTAGAGAGTGAAAACCCGAAACAGACCCCGAACGTCCCCGTGGGTGGCACCAACACCTCCCACGGGACCAATGTAACTCGTAGGAACTGACCCCGCTGCCGCAGGACTCCCGGTTTGAGAATACGACGGTAATTTGCATATTTCTAGACTTAGGCTTAAAAACATGGCGTTAGAGGGTCAAAACCCGAAATAGCTCCCGAACGTCCCCGTGGGTGGCACCGACACCTCCCACAGGACCAATGTAACTCGTAGGAACTGACCCAGCATCCGCGAGACTCCCGGTTTGAGAATACAACGGTAATTTGCATATTTCTAGACTTAAGCAAAACATGGCGTTAGAGGGTGAGATCTCGAAACAGCCCCCGAACGTCCTCGTGGTTGGCACCAACACCTCCCACGGGACCAATGTAACTCGTAGGAACTGACCCCGCAGCCGCAGGACTCCCGGTTTGAGAATACGACGGTAATTTGCATATTTCTAGACTTAGGCTTAAAAACATGGCGTTAGAGGGTGAAAACCCGAAATAGCCCCCGAACGTCCCCGTGGGTGGCACCAACACCTCCCAGAGGACCAATGTAACTCGTAGGAACTGACCCAGCATCCGCGGGACTCCCAGTTTGAGAATACAACCGTAATTTGCATATTTCTAGACTTAAGCAAAACATGGCGTTAGAGGGTGAGATCTCGAAACAGCCCCCGAACGTCCCAGTGGGTGGCACCAACACCTCCCACGGGAACAATGTAACTCGTAGGAACTGACCCCGCAGCCGCAGGACTCCCGGTTTGAGAATACGACGGTAATTTGCATATTTCTAGACTTAGGCTTAAAAACATGGCGTTAGAGGGTGAAAACCCGAAATAGCCCCCGAACGTCCCCGTGGGTGGCACCAACACCTCCCACAGGACCAATGTAACTTGTAGGAACTGACCCAGCATCCGCGGGACTCCCGGTTTGAGAATACAACGGTAATTTGCATATTTCTAGACTTAAGCAAAACATGGCGTTAGAGGGTGAGATCTCGAAACAGCCCCCGAACGTCCCCGTGGGTGGTACCAATACCTCCCACGGGACCAATGTAACTCGTAGGAACTGACCCCGCAACCGCGGGACTCCCGGTTTGAGAATACGATGGTAATTTGCATATTTCTAGACATAGGCTTAAAAACATGGCGTTAGAGGGTGAAAACCCAAAACAGACCCCGAACGTCCCTGTGGGTTGCACGAACACCTCCCACGGAACCAATGTAACTCGTAGGAACTGACCCCGTAGTCGCGGGACTCCCGGTTTTTGAATACAACGGTAATATGCATATTTCTTGACTTAGGCTTAAAAACATGGCATTAGAGGGTGAAAACCCGAAACAGCCCCGAACGTCCCCGTGGGTGGCACCAACACCTCCCACGGGACCAATGTAACTCGTAGGAACTGACCCCGCAGTCGCGGGACTCCCGGTTTTAGAATACGACGGTAATTTGTAAATTTCTAGACTTAGGCTTAAAAACATTGCATTAGAGGGTGAAAACCCGAAACAGCCCCCGAACGTCCCCGTGGGTGTCACTAACACCTCCCACGGGACCAATGTAACTCGTAGGAACTGACCCGGCTCCCGGTTTGAGAATACGACGGTAATTTGCAAATTTCTAGACTTAGGCATAAAAACATGGTGTTAGAGGGTGAGAACTCAAAACAGCCACCGAACATCCCCGTGGGTGGCACCAACACCTCCCACGGGACGAATGTAACTCGTAGGAACTGACCCCGCAGCCACGGGACTCCCGGTTTGAGAATACGATGGTAATTTGCATATTTCTAGACTTAGGCTTAAAAACATGGCTTTATAGGGTGAAAACCCAAAATACCCCCCGAACGTCCCTGTGGGTGGCACCAACACCTCCCACGGGACCAATGTAACTCGTAGGAACTGACCCCACTGCCGCGGGACTCCCGATTTGAGAATACGACCGTAATTTGCATATTTCTAGACATAAGCAAAACATGGCGTTAGAGGGTGAGATCTCGAAACAGCCCCCGAATGTCCCCGTGGGTGGCACCAACAACTTTCAAGGGACCAATGTAACTCGTAGGAACTGACCCCGCAGCCGCGGAACTCCCGGTTTGAGAATACGATGGTAATTTGCATATATGTATACTTAGGCTTAAAAACATGGCGTTAGAGGGTGAAAATCCGAAACAGCCCCCGAACGTCCCCGTGGGTGGCACCAACACCTCCCACAGGACCAATGTAACTCGTAGGAACTGACCCAGCATCCGCGGGACTCCCGGTTTGAGAATACAACGGTAATTTGCATATTTCTAGACTTAAGCAAAACATGGCGTTAGAGGGTGAGATCTCGAAACAGCCCCCGAACGTCCTCGTGGGTGGCACCAACACCTCCCACGGGACCAATGTAACTCGTAGGAACTGACCCCGCAGCCGCAGGACTCCCGGTTTGAGAATACGACGGTAATTTGCATATTTCTAGACTTAGGCTTAAAAACATGGCGTTAGAGGGTGAAAACCCGAAATAGCCCCCGAACGTCCCCGTGGGTGGCACCAACACCTCCCAGAGGACCAATGTAACTCGTAGGAACTGACCCAGCATCCGCGGGACTCCCAGTTTGAGAATACAACGGTAATTTGCATATTTCTAGACTTAAGTAAAACATGGCGTTAGAGGGTGAGATCTCGAAACAGCCCCCGAACGTCCCAGTGGGTGGCACCAACACCTCCCACGGGAACAATGTAACTCGTAAGAACTGACCCCGCAGCCGCAGGACTCCCGATTTGAGAATACGACGGTAATTTGCATATTTCTAGACTTAGGCTTAAAAACATGGCGTTAGAGGGTGAAAACCCGAAATAGCCCCCGAACGTCCCCGTGGGTGGCACCAACACCTCCCACAGGACCAATGTAACTTGTAGGAACTGACCCAGCATCCGCGGGACTCCCGGTTTGAGAATACAACGGTAATTTGCATATTTCTAGACTTAAGCAAAACATGGCGTTAGAGGGTGAGATCTCGAAACAGCCCCCGAACGTCCCCGTGGGTGGCACCAATACCTCCCACGGGACCAATGTAACTCGTAGGAACTGACCCCGCAACCGCGGGACTCCCGGTTTGAGAATACGATGGTAATTTGCATATTTCTAGACATAGGCTTAAAAACATGGCGTTAGAGGGTGAAAACCCAAAACAGACCCCGAACGTCCCTGTGGGTTGCACGAACACCTCCCACGGGACCAATGTAACTCGTAGGAACTGACCCCGTAGTCGCGGGACTCCCGGTTTTTGAATACGACGGTAATATGCATATTTCTAGACTTAGGCTTAAAAACATGGCATTAGAGGGTGAAAACCCGAAACAGCCCCCGAACGTCCCCGTGGGTGGCGCCAACACCTCCCACGGGACCAATGTAACTCGTAGGAACTGACCCCGCAGTCGCGGGACTCCCGGTTTTAGAATACGACGGTAATTTGTAAATTTCTAGACTTAGGCTTAAAAACATTGCATTAGAGGGTGAAAACCCGAAACAGCCCCCGAACGTCCCCGTGGGTGTCACTAACACCTCCCACGGGACCAATGTAACTCGTAGGAACTGACCCCGCAGCCGCGGGACTCCCGGTTTGAGAATACGACGGTAATTTGCAAATTTCTAGACTTAGGCATAAAAACATGGTGTTAGAGGGTGAGAACTCAAAACAGCCACCGAACATCCCCGTGGGCGGCACCAACACCTCCCACGGGACCAATGTAACTCGTAGGAACTGACCCCGCAGCCACGGGACTCCCGGTTAGAGAATACGATGGTAATTTGCATATTTCTAGACTTAGGCTTAAAAACATGGCTTTATAGGGTGAAAACCCAAAACACTCCCCGAACGTCCCTGTGGGTGGCACCAACACCTCCCACGGGACCAATGTAACTCGTAGGAACTGACCCCACTGCCGCGGGACTCCCGATTTGAGAATACGACCGTAATTTGCATATTTCTAGACTTAAGCAAAACATGGCGTTAGAGGGTGAGATCTCGAAACAGCCCCCGAATGTCCCCGTGGGTGGCACCAACAACTTTCAAGGGACCAATGTAACTCGTAGGAACTGACCCCGCAGCCGCGGGACTCCCGGTTTGAGAATACGATGGTAATTTGCATATATGTATACTTAGGCTTAAAAACATGGCGTTAGAGGGTGAAAACCCGAAACAGCCCCCGAACGTCCCCGTGGGTGGCACCAACACCTCCCACAGGACCAATGTAACTCGTAGGAACTGACCCAGCATCCGCGGGACTCCCGGTTTGAGAATACGACGGGAATTTGCATATTTCTAGACTTAAGCAAAACATGGCGTTAGAGGGTGAGATCTCGAAACAGCCCCCGAACGTCCCCGTGGGTGGCACCAACACCTCCCACAGGACCAATGTAACTCGTAGGAGCTGACCCCTTAGCCGCGGGACTCCCTGTTTGAGAATCCGATGGTAATTTGCATATTTCTAGACTTAGGCTTAAAAACATGGCGTTAGAGGGTGAAAACCCAAAACAGACCCCGAACGTCCCTGTGGGTGGCACCAACACCTCCCACGGGACCAATGTAACTCGTAGGAACTGACCCCGTAGTCGCGGGACTCCCGGTTCTTGAATAAGACGGTAATTTGCATATTTCTAGACTTAGGCTTAAAAACATGGCCTTAGAGGGTGAAAACCCGAAACAGCCCCAGAACGTCCCCGTGGGTGGCACCAACACCTCCCACGGGACCAATGTAACTCGTAGGAACTGACCCCGCAGTCGCGGGACTCCCGATTTTAGAATACGACGGTAATTTGCATATTTCTTGACTTAGGCTTAAAAACATGGCATTAGAGGGTGAAAACCCGAAACAGCCCCCGAACGTCCCCGTGGGTGTCACTAACACCTCCCACGGGACCAATGTAACTCGTAGGAACTGACCCCACAGCCGCGGGACTCCCGGTTTGAGAATACGACGGTAATTTGCAAAATTCTAGACTTAGGCTTAAAAACATGGCGTTAGAGGGTGAGAACTCAAAACATCCACCGAACGTCCCCGTGGGTGGCACCAACACGTCCCACGGGACCAATGTAACTCGTAGGAACTGACCCCGCAGCCACGGCACTCCCGGTTTGAGAATACGATGGTAATTTGTATATTTCTAGACTTAGGCTTAAAAACATGGCTTTAGAGGGTGAAAACTCGAAACAGCCCCTGAACGTCCCCGTGGGTGGCACCAACACCTCCCACGGGACCAATGTAACTCGTAGGAACTGACCCCACAGCCGCGGGACTCCCGATTTGAGAATACGACCGTAATTTGCATATTTCTAGACTTAAGCAAAACATGGCGTTAGAGGGTGAGATCTCGAAACAGCCCCCGAATGTCCCCTTGGGTGGCACCAACACCTCCCAAGGGACCAATGTAACTCGTAGGAACTGACCCCGCAGCCGCGGGACTCCCTGTTTGAGAATACGATGGTAATTTGCATATTTGTAGACTTAGGCTTAAAAACATGGCGTTAGAGGGTGAAAATCCGAAACAGCCCCCGAACGTCCCCGTGGGTGGCACCAACATCTCCCACAGGACCAATGTAACTCGTAGGAACTGACCCAGCAGCTGCGGGACTCCCGGTTTGAGAATACGACGGTAATTTGCATATTTCTAGACTTAAGCAAAACATGGGGTTAGAGGGTGAGATCTCGAAACAGCCCCCGAACGTCCCCATGGGTGGCACCAACACCTCCCAAGGGACCAATGTAACTCGTAGGAACTGACCCCGCAGCCGCGGGACTCCCTGTTTGAGAATACGATGGTAATTTGCATATTTGTAGACTTAGGCTTAAAAACATGGCGTTAGAGGGTGAGATCTCGAAACACCCCCGAACGTCCCCGTGGGTGGCACCAACACCTCCCACAGGACCAATGTAACTCGTAGGAACTGACCCCGCAGCCGCCGGACTCCCGGTTTGAGAATACGATGGTAATTTGCATATTTCTAGACTTAGGCTTAAAAACATGGCGTCAGAGGGTGAAAACCCCAAACAGCCCCCGAACGTCCCTGTGGGTGGCACCAACACCTCCCACGGGACCAATGTAACTCGTAGGAATTGACCCGACAGTCGCGAAACTCCCGGTTTTAGAATACGACGGTAATTTGCATATTTCTAGACTTAGGCTTAAAAATATGGCATTAGAGGGTGAAAACACGAAACAGCCCCCGAACGTCCCCGTGGGTGGCACCAACACCTCCCACGGGACCAATGTAACTCGTAGGAACTGACCCCACAGTCGCGGGACTCCCAATTTTAGAATACGACGGTAATTTGCATATTTCTAGACTTAGGCTTAAAAACATGGCATTAGAGGGTGAAAACCCAAAACAGGCCCCGAACGTCCCCATGGGTGTCACTAACACCTCCCACGGGACCAATGTTACTCGTAGGAACTGACCCCGCAGTCGCGGGACTACCGGTTTGAGAATACGACGGTAATTTGCATATTTCTAGACTTAAGCAAAACATGGCGTGAGAGGGTGAGATCCCGAAATAGCCCCCGAACGTCCCTGTGGGTGGGACCAACACCTCCCACAGGACCAATGTAACTCGTAGGAACTGACCCCACAGCCGCGGGACTCCCTATTTGAGAATACGACCGTAATTTGCATATTTCTAGACTTAAGCAAAATATGGCGTTAGAGGGTGAGATCTCGAAACGGCCCCCGAATGTCCCCGTGGGTGGCACCAACACCTCCCAAGGGACCAATGTAAGTCGTAGGAACTGACCCCGTAGCCGCAGGACTCCCGGTTTGAGAATACGATGGTAATTTGCATATTTGTAGACTTAGGCTTAAAAAAATGGTGTTAGAGGGTGAAAATGCGAAACAGCCCCCGAACGTACCCGTGGGTGGCACCAACATCTCCCACAGGACCAATGTAACTCGTAGGAACTGACCCAGCAGCCGCGGGACTCCCGGTTTGAGAATACGACGGTAATTTGCATATTTCTAGACTTAAGCAAAACATGGCGTTAGAGGGAGAGATCTCGAAACAGCCCCCGAACGTCCCCATAGGTGGCACCAACACCTCCCACGGGACCAATGTAACTCGTAGGAACTGACCCCGCAGCCGCGGGACTCCCGGTTTGAGAATACGATGGTAATTCGTATATTTCTGGACTTAGGCTTAAAAACATGGCATTAGAGGGTGAAAACCCGAAACAGCCCCCGAACGTCCCTATCGGTGGCACCAACACCTCCCACGGGACCAATGTAACTCGTAGGAACTGACCCCGCAGTCGCGGGACTCCCGGTTTTAGAATACGACGGTAATTTGCATATTTCTAGACTTAGGCTTAAAAACATGGCATTAGCGGGTGAAAACCCGAAACAGCCCCCGAACGTCCCCTTGGGTGGCACCAACACCTCCCACGGGACCAATGTAACTCGTAGAAACTGACCCCGCAGCCGCGGGACTCCCGGATTGAGAATACGATGGTAATTTGCATATTTGTATACTTAGGCTTAAAAACATGGCATTAGAGGGTGAAAATCCGAAACAGCCCCCGAATGTCCCCGTGGGTGGCACCAACATCTCCCACAGGACCAATGTAACTCGTAGGAACTGACCCAGCAGCCGCGGGACTCCCGGTTTGAGAATACGACGGTAATATGCATATTTCTAGACTTAAGGAAAATGTGGCGTTAGAGGGTGAGATCTCGAAACAGCCCCCGAACGTCCCCGTGGGTGGCACCAACACCTCCCACGGGACCAATGTAACTCGTAGGAACTGACCCCGCAGTCGCGGGACTCCCGGTTTTAGAATACGACGGTAATTTGCATATTTCTAGACTTAGGCTTAAAAACATGGCATTAGCGGGTGAAAACCCGAAACAGCCCCCGAACGTTCCCGTGGGTGGCACCAACACCTCCCACGGGACCAATGTAACTCGTAGGAACTGACCCCACAGTCGCGGGACTCCCGGTTTTAGAATACGACGGTAATTTGCATATTTCTAAACTTAGGCTTAAAACCATGGCATTAGAGGGTGAAAACCCGAAACAGGCCCCGAACGTCCCCGTGGGTGTCACTAACACCTCCCACGGGATCAATGTAACTCGTAGGAACTGACCCCGCAGTCGCGGGACAACCGGTTTGAGAATACGACGGTAATTTGCATATTTCTAGACTTAAGTAAAACATGGCGTTAGAGGGTGAGATCTCGAAACAGCCCCCGAACGTCACCATGGGTGGCACCAACACCTCCCACGGGACCAATGTAACTCGTAGGAACTGACCCAGCAGCCGCGGGACTCCCGGTTTGAGAATCCGACGGTAATTTGCAAAATTCTAGACTTAGGCTTAAAAACATGGCGTTAGAGGGTGAGAACTCAAAACATCCACCGAACGTCCCCGTGGGTGGCACCAACACGTCCCACGGGACCAATGTAACTCGTAGGAACTGACCCCGCAGCCACGGGACTCCCGGTTTGAGAATACGATGGTAATTTGTATATTTCTAGACTTAGGCTTAAAAACATGGCTTTAGAGGGTGAAAACTCGAAACAGCCCCTGAACGTCCCCGTGGGTGGCACCAACACCTCCCACGGGACCAATGTAACTCGTAGGAACTGACCCCACAGCCGCGGGACTCCCGATTTGAGAATATGACCGTAATTTGCATATTTCTAGACTAAAGCAAAACATGGCGTTAGAGGGTGAGATCTCGAAACAGCCCCCGAATGTCCCCTTGGGTGGCACCAACACCTCCCAAGGGACCAATGTAACTCGTAGGAACTGACCCCGCAGCCGCGGGACTCCCTGTTTGAGAATACGATGGTAATTTGCATATTTGTAGACTTAGGCTTAAAAACATGGCGTTAGAGGGTGAAAATCCGAAACAGCCCCCGAACGTCCCCGTGGGTGGCACCAACATCTCCCACAGGACCAATGTAACTCGTAGGAACTGACCCAGCAGCCGCAGGACTCCCGGTTTGAGAATACGATGGTAATTTGCATATTTCTAGACTTAAGCAAAACATGGCGTTAGAGGGTGAGATCTCGAAACAGCCCCCGAATGTCCCCGTGGGTGGCACCAACACCTCCCAAGGGACCAATGTAACTCGTAGGAACTGACCCCGCAGCCGCGGGACTCCCTGTTTGAGAATACGATGGTAATTTGCATATTTGTAGACTTAGGCTTAAAAACATGGCGTTAGAGGGTGAGATCTCGAAACACCCCCGAACGTCCCCGTGGGTGGCACCAACACCTCCCACGGGACCAATGTAACTCGTAGGAACTGACCCCACAGTCGCGGGACTCCCGGTTTTAGAATACGACGGTAATTTGCATATTTCTAAACTTAGGCTTAAAAACATGGCATTAGAGGGTGAAAACCCGAAACAGGCCCCGAACGTCCCCGTGGGTGTCACTAACACCTCCCACGGGACCAATGTAACTCGTAGGAACTGACCCCGCAGTCGCGGGACAACCGGTTTGAGAATACGACGGTAATTTGCATATTTTTAGACTTAAGCAAAACATGGCGTTAGAGGGTGAGATCTCGAAACAGCCCCCTAACATCACCATGGGTGGCACCAACACCTCCCACGGGACCAATGTAACTCGTAGGAACTGATCCCGCAGCCGCGGGACTCCCGGTTTGAGAATCCGACGGTAATTTGCAAAATTCTAGACTTAGGCTTAAAAACATGGCGTTAGAGGGTGAGAACTCAAAACATCCACCGAACGTCCCCGTGGGTGGCACCAACACGTCCCACGGGACCAATGTAACTCGTAGGAACTGACCCCGCAGCCACGGGACTCCCGGTTTGAGAATACGATTGTAATTTGTATATTTCTAGACTTAGGCTTAAAAACATGGCTTTAGAGGGTGAAAACTCGAAACAGCCCCTGAACGTCCCCGTGGGTGGCACCAACACCTCCCACGGGACCAATGTAACTCGTAGGAACTGACCCCACAGCCGCGGGACTCCCGATTTGAGAATATGACCGTAATTTGCATATTTCTAGACTTAAGCAAAACATGGCGTTAGAGGGTGAGATCTCGAAACAGCCCCCGAATGTCCCCTTGGGTGGCACCAACACCTCCCAAGGGACCAATGTAACTCGTAGGAAGTGACCCCGCAGCCGCGGGACTCCCTGTTTGAGAATACGATGGTAATTTGCATATTTGTAGACTTAGGCTTAAAAACATGGCGTTAGAGGGTGAAAATCCGAAACAGCCCCCGAACGTCCCCGTGGGTGGCACCAACATCTCCCACAGGACCAATGTAACTCGTAGGAACTGACCCAGCAGCCGCGGGACTCCCGGTTTGAGAATACGACGGAAATTTGCATATTTCTAGACTTAAGCAAAACATGGCGTTAGAGGGTGAGATCTCGAAACAGCCCCCGAATGTCCCCGTGGGTGGCACCAACACCTCCCAAGGGACCAATGTAACTCGTAGGAACTGACCCCGCAGCCGCGGGACTCCCTGTTTGAGAATACGATGGTAATTTGCATACTTGTAGACTTAGGCTTAAAAACATGGCGTTAGAGGGTGAGATCTCGAAACACCCCCGAACGTCCCCGTGGGTGGCACCAACACCTCCCACAGGACCAATGTAACTCGTAGGAACTGACCCCGCAGCCGCCGGACTCCCGGTTTTTATAATACGATGGTAATTTGCATATTTGTAGACTTAGGCTTAAAAACATGGCGATAGAGGGTGAGATCTCGAAACACCCCCGAACGTCCCCGTGGGTGGCACCAACACCTCCCACGGGACCAATGTAACTCGTAGGAACTGACCCCACAGTCGCGGGACTCCCGGTTTAGAATACGACGGTAATTTGCATATTTCTAAACTTAGGCTTAAAAACATGGCATTAGAGGGTGAAACCCCGAAACAGGCCCCGAACGTCCCCGTGGGTGTCACTAACACCTCCCACGGGACCAATGTAACTCGTAGGAACTGACCCCACTGCCGCGGGACTCCCGATTTGAGAATACGACCGTAATTTGCATATTTCTAGACTTAAGCAAAACATGGCGTTAGAGGGTGAGATCTCGAAACAGCCCCCGAATGTCCCCGTGGGTGGCACCAACAACTTTCAAGGGACCAATGTAACTCGTAGGAACTGACCCCGAAGCCGCGGGACTCCCGGTTTGAGAATACGATGGTAATTTGCATATATGTATACTTAGGCTTAAAAACATGGCGTTAGAGGGTGAAAACCCGAAACAGCCCCCGAACGTCCCCGTGGGTGGCACCAACACCTCCCACAGGACCAATGTAACTCGTAGGAACTGACCCAGCATCCGCGGGACTCCCGGTTTGAGAATACGACGGGAATTTGCATATTTCTAGACTTAAGCAAAACATGGCGTTAGAGGGTGAGATCTCGAAACAGCCCCCGAACGTCCCCGTGGGTGGCACCAACACCTCCCACAGGACCAATGTAACTCGTAGGAGCTGACCCCTTAGCCGCGGGACTCCCTGTTTGAGAATCCGATGGTAATTTGCATATTTCTAGACTTAGGCTTAAAAACATGGCGTTAGAGGGTGAAAACCCGAAACAGACCCCGAACGTCCCTGTGGGTGGCACCAACACCTCCCACGGGACCAATGTAACTCGTAGGAACTGACCCCGTAGTCGCGGGACTCCCGGTTCTTGAATAAGACGGTAATTTGCATATTTCTAGACTTAGGCTTAAAAACATGGCCTTAGAGGGTGAAAACCCGAAACAGCCCCAGAACGTCCCCGTGGGTGGCACCAACACCTCCCACGGGACCAATGTAACTCGTAGGAACTGACCCCGCAGTCGCGGGACTCCCGATTTTAGAATACGACGGTAATTTGCATATTTCTTGACTTAGGCTTAAAAACATGGCATTAGAGGGTGAAAACCCGAAACAGCCCCCGAACGTCCCCGTGGGTGTCACTAACACCTCCCACGGGACCAATGTAACTCGTAGGAACTGACCCCGCAGCCGCGGGACTCCCGGTTTGAGAATACGACGGTAATTTGCAAAATTCTAGACTTAGGCTTAAAAACATGGCGTTAGAGGGTGAGAACTCAAAACATCCACCGAACGTCCCCGTGGGTGGCACCAACACGTCCCACGGGACCAATGTAACTCGTAGGAACTGACCCCGCAGCCACGGCACTCCCGGTTTGAGAATACGATGGTAATTTGTATATTTCTAGACTTAGGCTTAAAAACATGGCTTTAGAGGGTGAAAACTCGAAACAGCCCCTGAACGTCCCCGTGGGTGGCACCAACACCTCCCACGGGACCAATGTAACTCGTAGGAACTGACCCCACAGCCGCGGGACTCCCGATTTGAGAATACGACCGTAATTTGCATATTTCTAGACTTAAGCAAAACATGGCGTTAGAGGGTGAGATCTCGAAACAGCCCCCGAATGTCCCCTTGGGTGGCACCAACACCTCCCAAGGGACCAATGTAACTCGTAGGAACTGACCCCGCAGCCGCGGGACTCCCTGTTTGAGAATACGATGGTAATTTGCATATTTGTAGACTTAGGCTTAAAAACATGGCGTTAGAGGGTGAAAATCCGAAACAGCCCCCGAACGTCCCCGTGGGTGGCACCAACATCTCCCACAGGACCAATGTAACTCGTAGGAACTGACCCAGCAGCTGCGGGACTCCCGGTTTGAGAATACGACGGTAATTTGCATATTTCTAGACTTAAGCAAAACATGGCGTTAGAGGGTGAGATCTCGAAACAGCCCCCGAATGTCCCCGTGGGTGGCACCAACACCTCCCAAGGGACCAATGTAACTCGTAGGAACTGACCCCGCAGCCGCGGGACTCCCTGTTTGAGAATACGATGGTAATTTGCATATTTGTAGACTTAGGCTTAAAAACATGGCGTTAGAGGGTGAGATCACGAAACACCCCCGAACGTCCCCGTGGGTGGCACCAACACCTCCCACAGGACCAATGTAACTCGTAGGAACTGACCCCGCAGCCGTCAGACTCCCGGTTTGAGAATACGAAGGTAATTTGCATATTTCTAGACTTAGGCTTAAAAACATGGCGTCAGAGGGTGAAAACCCGAAACAGCCCCCGAACGTCCCTGTGGGTGGCACCAACACCTCCCACGGGACCAATGTAACTCGTAGGAATTGACCCGACAGTCGCGAAACTCCCGGTTTTAGAATACGACGGTAATTTGCATATTTCTAGACTTAGGCTTAAAAATATGGCATTAGAGGGTGAAAACACGAAACAGCCCCCGAACGTCCCCGTGGGTGGCACCAACACCTCCCACGGGACCAATGTAACTCGTAGGAACTGACCCCACAGTCGCGGGACTCCCAATTTTAGAATACGACGGTAATTTGCATATTTCTAGACTTAGGCTTAAAAACATGGCATTAGAGGGTGAAAACCCAAAACAGGCCCCGAACGTCCCCATGGGTGTCACTAACACCTCCCACGGGACCAATGTTACTCGTAGGAACTGACCCCGCAGTCGCGGGACTACCGGTTTGAGAATACGACGGTAATTTGCATATTTCTAGACTTAAGCAAAACATGGCGTGAGAGGGTGAGATCCCGAAACAGCCCCCGAACGTCCCTGTGGGTGGGACCAACACCTCCCACAGGACCAATGTAACTCGTAGGAACTGACCCCACAGCCGCGGGACTCCCTATTTGAGAATACGACCGTAATTTGCATATTTCTAGACTTAAGCAAAATATGGCGTTAGAGGGTGAGATCTCGAAACAGCCCCCGAATGTCCCCGTGGGTGGCACCAACACCTCCCAAGGGACCAATGTAAGTCGTAGGAACTGACCCCGCAGCCGTGGGACTCCCGGTTTGAGAATACGATGGTAATTTGCATATTTGTAGACTTAGGCTTAAAAACATGGTGTTAGAGGGTGAAAATGCGAAACAGCCCCCGAACGTACCCGTGGGTGGCACCAACATCTCCCACAGGACCAATGTAACTCGTAGGAACTGACCCAGCAGCCGCGGGACTCCCAGTTTGAGAATACGACGGTAATTTGCATATTTCTAGACTTAAGCAAAACATGGCGTTAGAGGGAGAGATCTCGAAACAGCCCCCGAACGTCCCCATGGGTGGCACCAACACCTCCCACGGGACCAATGTAACTCGTAGGAACTGACCCCGCAGCCGCGGGACTCCCGGTTTGAGAATACGATGGTAATTCGTATATTTCTGGACTTAGGCTTAAAAACATGGCATTAGAGGGTGAAAACCCGAAACAGCCCCCGAACGTCCCTATCGGTGGCACCAACACCTCCCACGGGACCAATGTAACTCGTAGGAACTGACCCCGCAGTCGCGGGACTCCCGGTTTTAGAATACGACGGTAATTTGCATATTTCTAGACTTAGGCTTAAAAACATGGCATTAGCGGGTGAAAACCCGAAACAGCCCCCGAACGTCCCCTTGGGTGGCACCAACACCTCCCACGGGACCAATGTAACTCGTAGAAACTGACCCCGCAGCCGCGGGACTCCCGGATTGAGAATACGATGGTAATTTGCATATTTGTATACTTAGGCTTAAAAACATGGCATTAGAGGGTGAAAATCCGAAACAGCCCCCGAATGTCCCCGTGGGTGGCACCAACATCTCCCACAGGAGCAATGTAACTCGTTGGAACTGACCCAGCAGCCGCGGGACTCCCGGTTTGAGAATACGACGGTAATATGCATATTTCTAGACTTAAGGAAAATATGGCGTTAGAGGGTGAGATCTCGAAATAGCCCCCGAACGTCCCCGTGGGTGGCACCAACACCTCCCACGGGACCAATGTAACTCGTAGGAACTGACCCCGCAGTCGCGGGACTCCCGGTTTTAGAATACGACGGTAATTTGCATATTTCTAGACTTAGGCTTAAAAACATGGCATTAGCGGGTGAAAACCCGAAACAGCCCCCGAACGTTCCCGTGGGTGGCACCAACACCTCCCACGGGACCAATGTAACTCGTAGGAACTGACCCCACAGTCGCGGGACTCCCGGTTTTAGAATACGACGGTAATTTGCATATTTCTAAACTTAGGCTTAAAACCATGGCATTAGAGGGTGAAAACCCAAAACAGGCCCCGAACGTCCCCGTGGGTGTCACTAACACCTCCCACGGGACCAATGTAACTCGTAGGAACTGACCCCGCAGTCGCGGGACAACCGGTTTGAGAATACGACGGTAATTTGCATATTTCTAGACTTAAGCAAAACATGGCGTTAGAGGGTGAGATCTCGAAACAGCCCCCGAACGTCACCATGGGTGGCACCAACACCTCCCACGGGACCAATGTAACTCGTAGGAACTGACCCAGCAGCCGCGGGACTCCCGGTTTGAGAATCCGACGGTAATTTGCAAAATTCTAGACTTAGGCTTAAAAACATGGCGTTAGAGGGTGAGAACTCAAAACATCCACCGAACGTCCCCGTGGGTGGCACCAACACGTCCCACGGGACCAATGTAACTCGTAGGAACTGACCCCGCAGCCACGGGACTCCCGGTTTGAGAATACGATGGTAATTTGTATATTTCTAGACTTAGGCTTAAAAACATGGCTTTAGAGGGTGAAAACTCGAAACAGCCCCTGAACGTCCCCGTGGGTGGCACCAACACCTCCCACGGGACCAATGTAACTCGTAGGAACTGACCCCACAGCCGCGGGACTCCCGATTTGAGAATATGACCGTAATTTGCATATTTCTAGACTAAAGCAAAACATGGCGTTAGAGGGTGAGATCTCGAAACAGCCCCCGAATGTCCCCTTGGGTGGCACCAACACCTCCCAAGGGACCAATGTAACTCGTAGGAACTGACCCCGCAGCCGCGGGACTCCCTGTTTGAGAATACGATGGTAATTTGCATATTTGTAGACTTAGGCTTAAAAACATGGCGTTAGAGGGTGAAAATCCGAAACAGCCCCCGAACGTCCCCGTGGGTGGCACCAACATCTCCCACAGGACCAATGTAACTCGTAGGAACTGACCCAGCAGCCGCGGGACTCCCGGTTTGAGAATACGACGGTAATTTGCATATTTCTAGACTTAAGCAAAACATGGCGTTAGAGGGTGAGATCTCGAAACAGCCCCCGAATGTCCCCGTGGGTGGCACCAACACCTCCCAAGGGACCAATGTAACTCGTAGGAACTGACCCCGCAGCCGCGGGACTCCCTGTTTGAGAATACGATGGTAATTTGCATATTTGTAGACTTAGGCTTAAAAACATGGCGTTAGAGGGTGAGATCACGAAACACCCCCGAACGTCCCCGTGGGTGGCACCAACACCTCCCACGGGACCAATGTAACTCGTAGGAACTGACCCCACAGTCGCGGGACTCCCGGTTTTAGAATACGACGGTAATTTGCATATTTCTAGACTTAGGCTTAAAAACATGGCATTAGCGGGTGAAAACCCGAAACAGCCCCCGAACGTCCCCTTGGGTGGCACCAACACCTCCCACGGGACCAATGTAACTCGTAGAAACTGACCCCGCAGCCGCGGGACTCCCGGATTGAGAATACGATGGTAATTTGCATATTTGTATACTTAGGCTTAAAAACATGGCATTAGAGGGTGAAAATCCGAAACAGCCCCCGAATGTCCCCGTGGGTGGCACCAACATCTCCCACAGGAGCAATGTAACTCGTTGGAACTGACCCAGCAGCCGCGGGACTCCCGGTTTGAGAATACGACGGTAATATGCATATTTCTAGACTTAAGGAAAATATGGCGTTAGAGGGTGAGATCTCGAAATAGCCCCCGAACGTCCCCGTGGGTGGCACCAACACCTCCCACGGGACCAATGTAACTCGTAGGAACTGACCCCGCAGTCGCGGGACTCCCGGTTTTAGAATACGACGGTAATTTGCATATTTCTAGACTTAGGCTTAAAAACATGGCATTAGCGGGTGAAAACCCGAAACAGCCCCCGAACGTTCCCGTGGGTGGCACCAACACCTCCCACGGGACCAATGTAACTCGTAGGAACTGACCCCACAGTCGCGGGACTCCCGGTTTTAGAATACGACGGTAATTTGCATATTTCTAAACTTAGGCTTAAAACCATGGCATTAGAGGGTGAAAACCCAAAACAGGCCCCGAACGTCCCCGTGGGTGTCACTAACACCTCCCACGGGACCAATGTAACTCGTAGGAACTGACCCCGCAGTCGCGGGACAACCGGTTTGAGAATACGACGGTAATTTGCATATTTCTAGACTTAAGCAAAACATGGCGTTAGAGGGTGAGATCTCGAAACAGCCCCCGAACGTCACCATGGGTGGCACCAACACCTCCCACGGGACCAATGTAACTCGTAGGAACTGACCCAGCAGCCGCGGGACTCCCGGTTTAAGAATCCGACGGTAATTTGCAAAATTCTAGACTTAGGCTTAAAAACATGGCGTTAGAGGGTGAGAACTCAAAACATCCACCGAACGTCCCCGTGGGTGGCACCAACACGTCCCACGGGACCAATGTAACTCGTAGGAACTGACCCCGCAGCCACGGGACTCCCGGTTTGAGAATACGATGGTAATTTGTATATTTCTAGACTTAGGCTTAAAAACATGGCTTTAGAGGGTGAAAACTCGAAACAGCCCCTGAACGTCCCCGTGGGTGGCACCAACACCTCCCACGGGACCAATGTAACTCGTAGGAACTGACCCCACAGCCGCGGGACTCCCGATTTGAGAATATGACCGTAATTTGCATATTTCTAGACTAAAGCAAAACATGGCGTTAGAGGGTGAGATCTCGAAACAGCCCCCGAATGTCCCCTTGGGTGGCACCAACACCTCCCAAGGGACCAATGTAACTCGTAGGAACTGACCCCGCAGCCGCGGGACTCCCTGTTTGAGAATACGATGGTAATTTGCATATTTGTAGACTTAGGCTTAAAAACATGGCGTTAGAGGGTGAAAATCCGAAACAGCCCCCGAACGTCCCCGTGGGTGGCACCAACATCTCCCACAGGACCAATGTAACTCGTAGGAACTGACCCAGCAGCCGCGGGACTCCCGGTTTGAGAATACGACGGTAATTTGCATATTTCTAGACTTAAGCAAAACATGGCGTTAGAGGGTGAGATCTCGAAACAGCCCCCGAATGTCCCCGTGGGTGGCACCAACACCTCCCAAGGGACTAATGTAACTCGTAGGAACTGACCCCGCAGCCGCGGGACTCCCTGTTTGAGAATACGATGGTAATTTGCATATTTGTAGACTTAGGCTTAAAAACATGGCGTTAGAGGGTGAGATCTCGAAACACCCCCGAACGTCCCCGTGGGTGGCACCAACACCTCCCACGGGACCAATGTAACTCGTAGGAACTGACCCCACAGTCGCGGGACTCCCGGTTTTAGAATACGACGGTAATTTGCATATTTCTAAACTTAGGCTTAAAAACATGGCATTAGAGGGTGAAAACCCGAAACAGGCCCCGAACGTCCCCGTGGGTGTCACTAACACCTCCCACGGGACCAATGTAACTCGTAGGAACTGACCCCGCAGTCGCGGGACAACCGGTTTGAGAATACGACGGTAATTTGCATATTTTTAGACTTAAGCAAAACATGGCGTTAGAGGGTGAGATCTCGAAACATCCCCCTAACGTCACCATGGGTGGCACCAACACCTCCCACGGGACCAATGTAACTCGTAGGAACTGACCCCGCAGCCGCGGGACTCCCGGTTTGAGAATCCGACGGTAATTTGCAAAATTCTAGACTTAGGCTTAAAAACATGGCGTTAGAGGGTGAGAACTCAAAACATCCACCGAACGTCCCCATGGGTGGCACCAACACGTCCCACGGGACCAATGTAACTCGTAGGAACTGACCCCGCAGCCACGGGACTCCCGGTTTGAGAATACGATGGTAATTTGTATATTTCTAGACTTAGGCTTAAAAACATGGCTTTAGAGGGTGAAAACTCGAAACAGCCCCTGAACGTCCCCGTGGGTGGCACCAACACCTCCCACGGGACCAATGTAACTCGTAGGAACTGACCCCACAGCCGCGGGACTCCCGATTTGAGAATATGACCGTAATTTGCATATTTCTAGACTAAAGCAAAACATGGCGTTAGAGGGTGAGATCTCGAAACAGCCCCCGAATGTCCCCTTGGGTGGCACCAACACCTCCCAAGGGACCAATGTAACTCGTAGGAACTGACCCCGCAGCCGCGGGACTCCCTGTTTGAGAATACGATGGTAATTTGCATATTTGTAGACTTAGGCTTAAAAACATGGCGTTAGAGGGTGAAAATCCGAAACAGCCCCCGAACGTCCCCGTGGGTGGCACCAACATCTCCCACAGGACCAATGTAACTCGTAGGAACTGACCCAGCAGCCGCGGGACTCCCGGTTTGAGAATACGACGGTAATTTGCATATTTCTAGACTTAAGCAAAACATGGCGTTAGAGGGTGAGATCTCGAAACAGCCCCCGAATGTCCCCGTGGGTGGCACCAACACCTCCCAAGGGACTAATGTAACTCGTAGGAACTGACCCCGCAGCCGCGGGACTCCCTGTTTGAGAATACGATGGTAATTTGCATATTTGTAGACTTAGGCTTAAAAACATGGCGTTAGAGGGTGAGATCTCGAAACACCCCCGAACGTCCCCGTGGGTGGCACCAACACCTCCCACGGGACCAATGTAACTCGTAGGAACTGACCCCACAGTCGCGGGACTCCCGGTTTTAGAATACGACGGTAATTTGCATATTTCTAAACTTAGGCTTAAAAACATGGCATTAGAGGGTGAAAACCCGAAACAGGCCCCGAACGTCCCCGTGGGTGTCACTAACACCTCCCACGGGACCAATGTAACTCGTAGGAACTGACCCCGCAGTCGCGGGACAACCGGTTTGAGAATACGACGGTAATTTGCATATTTTTAGACTTAAGCAAAACATGGCGTTAGAGGGTGAGATCTCGAAACATCCCCCTAACGTCACCATGGGTGGCACCAACACCTCCCACGGGACCAATGTAACTCGTAGGAACTGACCCCGCAGCCGCGGGACTCCCGGTTTGAGAATCCGACGGTAATTTGCAAAATTCTAGACTTAGGCTTAAAAACATGGCGTTAGAGGGTGAGAACTCAAAACATCCACCGAACGTCCCCGTGGGTGGCACCAACACGTCCCACGGGACCAATGTAACTCGTAGGAACTGACCCCGCAGCCACGGGACTCCCGGTTTGAGAATACGATTGTAATTTGTATATTTCTAGACTTAGGCTTAAAAACATGGCTTTAGAGGGTGAAAACTCGAAACAGCCCCTGAACGTCCCCGTGGGTGGCACCAACACCTCCCACGGGACCAATGTAACTCGTAGGAACTGACCCCACAGCCGCGGGACTCCCGATTTGAGAATATGACCGTAATTTGCATATTTCTAGACTTAAGCAAAACATGGCGTTAGAGGGTGAGATCTCGAAACAGCCCCCAAATGTCCCCTTGGGTGGCACCAACACCTCCCAAGGGACCAATGTAACTCGTAGGAAGTGACCCCGCAGCCGCGGGACTCCCTGTTTGAGAATACGATGGTAATTTGCATATTTGTAGACTTAGGCTTAAAAACATGGCGTTAGAGGGTGAAAATCCGAAACAGCCCCCGAACGTCCCCGTGGGTGGCACCAACATCTCCCACAGGACCAATGTAACTCGTAGGAACTGACCCAGCAGCCGCGGGACTCCCGGTTTGAGAATACGACGGAAATTTGCATATTTCTAGACTTAAGCAAAACATGGCGTTAGAGGGTGAGATCTCGAAACAGCCCCCGAATGTCCCCGTGGGTGGCACCAACACCTCCCAAGGGACCAATGTAACTCGTAGGAACTGACCCCACAGCCGCGGGACTCCCTGTTTGAGAATACGATGGTAATTTGCATACTTGTAGACTTAGGCTTAAAAACATGGCGTTAGAGGGTGAGATCTCGAAACACCCCCGAACGTCCCTGTGGGTGGCACCAACACCTCCCACAGGACCAATGTAACTCGTAGGAACTGACCCCGCAGCCGCCGGACTCCCGGTTTGATAATACGATGGTAATTTGCATATTTGTAGACTTAGGCTTAAAAACATGGCGTTAGAGGGTGAGATCTCGAAACACCCCCGAACGTCCCCGTGGGTGGCACCAACACCTCCCACGGGACCAATGTAACTCGTAGGAACTGACCCCACAGTCGCGGGACTCCCGGTTTAGAATGCGACGGTAATTTGCATATTTCTAAACTTAGGCTTAAAAACATGGCATTAGAGGGTGAAACCCCGAAACAGGCCCCGAACGTCCCCGTGGGTGTCACTAACACCTCCCACGGGACCAATGTAACTCGTAGGAACTAACCCCGCAGTCGCGGGACAACCGGTTTGAGAATACGACGGTAATTTGCATATTTCTAGACTTAAGCAAAACATGGCGTTAGAGGGTGAGATCTCGAAACAGCCCCCGAACGTCACCATGGGTGGCACCAACACCTCCCACGGGACCAATGTAACTCGTAGGAACTGACCCCGCAGCCGCGGGACTCCCGGTTTGAGAATCCGACGGTAATTTGCAAAATTCTAGACTTAGGCTTAAAAACATGGCGTTAGAGGGTGAGAACTCAAAACATCCACCGAACGTCCCCGTGGGTGGCACCAACACGTCCCACGGGACCAATGTAACTCGTAGGAACTGACCCCGCAGCCACGGGACTCCCGGTTTGAGAATACGATGGTAATTTGTATATTTCTAGACTTAGGCTTAAAAACATGGCTTTAGAGGGTGAAAACTCGAAACAGCCCCTGAACGTCCCCGTGGGTGGCACCAACACCTCCCACGGGACCAATGTAACTCGTAGGAACTGATCCCACAGCCGCGGGACTCCCGATTTGAGAATATGACCGTAATTTGCATATTTCTAGACTTAAGCAAAACATGGCGTTAGAGGGTGAGATCTCGAAACAGCCCCCGAATGTCCCCTTGGGTGGCACCAACACCTCCCAAGGGACCAATGTAACTCGTAGGAACTGACCCCGCAGCCGCGGGACTCCCTGTTTGAGAATACGATGGTAATTTGCATATTTGTAGACTTAGGCTTAAAAACATGGCGTTAGAGGGTGAGATCTCGAAACACCCCCGAACGTCCCCGTGGGTGGCACCAACACCTCCCACGGGACCAATGTAACTCGCAGGAACTGACCCCACAGCCGCCGGACTCCCGGTTTGAGAATACGATGGTAATTTGCATATTTCTAGACTTAGGCTTAAAAACATGGCGTCAGAGGGTAAAAACCCGAAACAGCCCCCGAACGTCCCTGTGGGTGGCACCAACACCTCCCACGGGACCAATGTAACTCGTAGGAACTGACCCCGCAGTCGCGGGACTCCCGGTTTTAGAATACGACGGTAATTTGCATATTTCTAGACTTAGGCTTAAAAATATGGCATTAGAGGGTGAAAACACGAAATAGCCCCCGAATGTCCCCGTGGGTGGCACCAACACCTCCCACGGGACCAATGTAACTCGTAGGAATTGACCCGACAGTCGCGGAACTCCCGGTTTTAGAATACGACGGTAATTTGCGTATTTCTAGACTTAGGCTTAAAAACATGGCATTAGCGGGTGAAAACCCGAAATAGCCCCGAACGTCCCCGTGGGTGGCACCAACACCTCCCACGGGACCAATGTAACTCGTAGGAACTGACCCCACAGTCGCGGGACTCCCAATTTTAGAATACGACGGTAATTTGCATATTTCTAGAGTTAGGCTTAAAAACATGGCATTAGAGGGTGAAAAGCCAAAACAGGCCCCGAACGTCCCCGTGGGTGTCACTAACACCTCCCACGGGACCAATGTAACTCGTAGGAACTGACCCCGCAGTCGCGGGACTACCGGTTTGAGAATACGACGGTAATTTGCATATTTCTAGACTTAAGCAAAACATGGCGTTAGAGGGTGAGATCCCGAAACAACTCCCGAACGTGCCTGTGGGTGGGACCAACACCTCCCACAGGACCAATGTAACTCGTAGGAACTGACCCCACAGCCGCGGGACTCCCTATTTGAGAATACGACGGTAATTTGCATATTTCTAGACTTATGCAAAACATGGCGTTACGGGGTGAGATCTCGAAACAGCCCCGAATGTCCCCGTGGGTGGCACCAACACCTCCCAAGGGACCAATGTAAGTCGTAGGAACTGACCCCGCAGCCACGGGACTCCCGGTTTGAGAATACGATGGTAATTTGCATATTTGTAGACTTAGGCTTAAAAACATGGCGTTAGAGGGTGAAAATCCGAAACAGCCCCCGAACGTACCCGTGGGTGGCACCAACATCTCCCAAAGGACCAATGTAACTCGTAGGAACTGACCCAGCAGCCGCGGGACTCCCGGTTTGAGAATACGACGGTAATTTGCATATTTCTAGACTTAAGCAAAACATGGCGTTAGAGGGAGAGATCTCGAAACAGCCCCCGAACGTCCCCATGGGTGGCACCAACACCTCCCACGGGACCAATGTAACTCGTAGGAACTGACCCCGCAGCCGCGGGACTCCCGGTTTGAGAATACGATGGTAATTCGTATATTTCTAGACTTAGGCTTAAAAACATGGCATTAGAGGGTGAAAACCCGAAACAGCCCCTGAACGTCCCTATCGGTGGCACCAACACCTCCCACGGGACCAATGTAACTCGTAGGAACTGACCCCGCAGTCGCGGGACTCCCGGTTTTAGAATACGACGGTAATTTGCATATTTCTAGACTTAGGCTTAAAAACATGGCATTAGCGGGTGAAAACCCGAAACAGCCCCCGAACGTCCCCGTGGGTGGCACCAACACCTCCCACGGGACCAATGTAACTCGTAGAATCTGACCCCGCAGCCGCGGGACTCCCGGTTTGAGAATACGATGGTAATTTGCATATTTGTATACTTAGGCTTAAAAACATGGCGTTAGAGGGTGAAAATCCGAAACAGCCCCCGAATGTCCCCGTGGGTGGCACCAACATCTCCCACAGGACCAATGTAAGTCGTAGGAACTGACCCAGCAGCCGCGGGACTCCCGGTTTGAGAATACGACGGTAATTTGCATATTTCTAGACTTAAGCAAAATATGGCGTTAGAGGGTGAGATCTCGAAACAGCCCCCGAACGTCCCCGTGGGTGGCACCAACACCTCCCACGGGACCAATGTAACTCGTAGGAACTGACCTCGCAGTCGCGGGACTCCCGATTTTAGAATACGACGGTAATTTGCATATTTCTAGAATTAGGCTTAAAAACATGGCATTAGCGGGTGAAAACCCGAAACAGCCCCCGAACGTTCCCGTGGGTGGCACCAACACCTCCCACGGGACCAATGTAACTCGTAGCAACTGACCCCACAGTAGCGGAACTCCCGGTTTTAGAATACGACGGTAATTTGCATATTTCTAAACTTAGGCTTAAAAACATGGCATTAGAGGGTGAAAACCCGAAACAGGCCCCGAACGTCCCCGTGGGTGTCACTAACACCTCCCACGGGACCAATGTAACTCGTAGGAACTGACCCCGCAGTCGCGGGACAACCGGTTTGAGAATACGACGGTAATTTGCATATTTCTAGACTTAAGCAAAACATGGCGTTAGAGGGTGAGATCTCGAAACAGCCCCCGAACGTCACCATGGGTGGCACCAACACCTCCCAGGGGACCAATGTAACTCGTAGAAACTGACCCCGCAGCCGCGGGACTCCCGGTTTGAGAATCCGACGGTAATTTGCAAAATTCTAGACTTAGGCTTAAAAACATGGCGTTAGAGGGTGAGAACTCAAAACATCCACCGAACGTCCCCGTGGGTGGCACCAACACGTCCCACGGGACCAATGTAACTCGTAGGAACTGACCCCGCAGCCACGGGACTCCCGGTTTGAGAATACGATGGTAATTTGTATATTTCTAGACTTAGGCTTAAAAACATGGCTTTAGAGGGTGAAAATTCGAAACAGCCCCTGAACGTCCCCGTGGGTGGCACCAACACCTCCCACGGGACCAATGTAACTCGTAGGAACTGACCCCACATCCGCGGGACTCCCGATTTGAGAATACGACCGTAATTTGCATATTTCTAGACTTAAGCAAAACATGGCGTTAGAGGGTGAGATCTCGAAACAGCCCCCGAATGTCCCCTCGGGTGGCACCAACACCTCCCAAGGGACCAATGTAACTCGTAGGAACTGACCCCGCAGCCGTGGGACTCCCTGTTTGAGAATACGATGGTAATTTGCATATTTGTAGACATAGGCTTAAAAACATGGCGTTAGAGGGTGAAAATCCGAAACAGCCCCCGAACGTCCCCGTGGGTGGCACCAACATCTCCCACAGGACCAATGTAACTCGTAGGAACTGACCCAGCAGTCGCGGGACTCCCGATTTGAGAATACGACGGTAATTTGCATATTTCTAGACTTAAGCAAAACATGGCGTTAGAGGGTGAGATCTCGAAACAGCCCCCGAATGTCCCCGTGGGTGGCACCAACACCTCCCAAGGGACCAATGTAACTCGTAGGAACTGACCCCGCAGCCGCGGGACTCCCTGTTTGAGAATACGATGGTAATTTGCATATTTGTAGACTTAGGTTTAAAAACATGGCGTTAGAGGGTGAGATCTCGAAACACCGCCGAACGTCCCCGTGGGTGGCACCAACACCTCCCACAGGACCAATGTTACTCGTAGGAACTGACCCCGCAGCCGCCGGACTCCCGGTTTGAGAATACGATGGTAATTTGCATATTTCTAGACTTAGGCTTAAAAACATGGCGTCAGAGGGTGAAAACCCGAAACAGCCCCCGAACGTCCCTGTGGGTGGCACCAACACCTCCCACGGGACCAATGTAACTCGTAGGAACTGACCCGACAGTCGCGGAACTCCCGGTTTTAGAATACGACGGTAATTTGCATATTTCTAGACTTAGGCTTAAAAACATGGCATTAGCGGGTGAAAACCCGAAACAGCCCCGAACGTCCCCGTGGGTGGCACCAACACCTCCCATGGGACCAATGTAACTCGTAGGAACTGACTCCACAGTCGCGGGACTCCCAATTTTAGAATACGACGGTAATTTGCATATTTCTAGACTTAGTCTTAAAAACATGGCATTAGAGGGTGAAAAGCCAAAACAGGCCCCGAACGTCCCCGTGGGTGTCACTAACACCTCCCACGGGACCAATGTAACTCGTATGAACTGACCCCGCAGTCGCGGGACTACCGTTTTGAGAATACGGCGGTAATTTGCATATTTCTAGACTTAAGCAAAACATGGCGTTAGAGGGTGAGATCCCGAAACAGCCCCCGAACGTCCCTGTGGGTGGGACCAACACCTCCCACAGGACCAATGTAACTCGTAGGAACTGACCCCACAGCCGCGGGACTCCCTATTTGAGAATACGACGGTAATTTGCATATTTCTAGACTTAGGCTTAAAAACATGGTGTTAGAGGGTGAGATCTCGAAATAGCCACCGAACGTGCCCGTGGGTGGCACTAACACCTCCCACGGGACCAATGTAACTCGTAGTAACTGACCCCGCAGCCGCGGGACTCCCGGTTTGAGAATACGATGGTAATTTGCATATTTCTAGACTTAGGCTTAAAAACATGGCGTTAGAGGTTGAAAACCCGAAACAGCCCCCGAACGTCCCTGTGGGTTGCACCAACACCTCCCACGGGACCAATGTAACTCGTAGGAATTGACCCCGCAGTCGCGGGACTCCCGATTTTAGAATACGACGGTAATTTGCATATTTCTAGACTTAGGCTTAAAAACATGGAATTAGAGGGTGAAAACCCGAAATAGCCCCCGAACGTCCCCGTGGGTGGCACTAACACCTCCCATGGGACCAATGTAACTCGTAGGAACTGACCCCGCATTCGCGGGACTCCCTGTTTTAGAATACGACGGTAATTTGCATATTTCTAGACTTAGGCTTAAAAACATGGCATTAGAGGGTGAAAACCCGAAACAACCCCCGAACGTCCCCGTGGGTGTCACTAACACCTCCCACGGGACCAATGTAACTCGTAGGAAGTGACCCCGCAGCCGTGGGACTCCCGGTTTGAGAATACGACGGTAATTTGCAAATTTCTAGACTTAGGATTAAAAACATGGCGTTAGAGGGTGAGAATTCGAAACAGCCACCGAACGTCCCTATGGGTGGCACCAACACCTCCCACGGGACCAATGTAACTCGTAGGAACTGACCCCGCAATCGCGGGACTCCCGGTTTTAAAATACGATGGTAATTTGCATATTTCTAGACTTAGGCTTAAAAACATGGCGTTAGAGGTTGAAAACCCGAAACACCCCCGAACGTCCCTGTGGGTGGCACCAACACCTCCCATGGGACCAATGTAACTCGTAGGAACTGACCCCGCAGTCGCGGGACTCCCTGTTTTAGAATACGACGGTAATTTGCATATTTCTAGACTTAGGCTTAAAAACATGGTATTAGAGGGTGAAAATCCGAAGCAACCCCCCAACGTCCCCGTGGGTGTCACTAACACCTCCCACGGGACTAATGTAACTCGTAGGAACTGACCCCGCAACCGCGGGACTCCCGGTTTTAGAATACGACGGTAATTTGTAAATTTCTAGACTTAGGATTAAAAACATGGCGTTAAAGGGTGAGAACTCAAAACAGCCACCGAACGTCCCCGTGGGTGGCACCAATACCACCCACGGGACCAATGTAACTCGTACGAACTGACCCCGCAGCCACGGGACTCCCGGTTTGAGAATACGACGGTAATTTGCATAATTCTAGACTTAGGCTTAAAAACATGGCGTTAGAGGGTGAAAACCCGAAACAGCCAACGAACGTCCCTGTGGGTGGCACCAACACCTCCCACGGGACCAATGTAACTCTTAGGAACTGACCCCGCAGTCATGGGACTCCCGGTTTGAGAATACGACGGTAATTTGCATATTTCTAGACTTAGGCTTAAAAACATGGCATTAGAGGGTGAAAACTCGAAACAGCCCCTAAACGTCCCCGTGGGTGGCACCAACACCTCCCACGGGACCAATGTAACTCGTAGGAAATGACCCCGCAGTCGCGGGACTCCCGGTTTGAGAATACGACGGTAATTTGCATATTTCTAGACTTAAGCAAAACGTGGCGTTAGAGGGTGAGATCTCGAAACAGCCCCCGAACGTCCCTGTGGGTGGCACCAACACCTCCCACGGGACCAATGTAACTCGTAGGAACTGACCCCGCAGCCGCGGGACTCCCGGTTTCAAAATACGACGGTAATTTGCATATTTCTAGAGTTAGGCTTAAAAATATGGCATTAGAGAGTGAAAACCCGAAACAGCCCCCGAATGTCCTCGTGGCTGGCACCAACACCTCCCACGGGACCAATGTAACTCGTTGGAACTGACCCCACAGTCGCGGGACTCCCGGTTTTAGAATACAACGGTAATTTCCATATTTCTGGACTTAGGCTTAAAAACATGGCGTTAGAGGGTGAAAACCCGAAATAGCCCCCGAACGTCCCCGTGGGTGGCACCAACACCTCCCACGGGACCAATATACCTCATAGGAACTGACCCCGCAGCCGCAGGACTCCCGATTTGAGAATACGACGGTAATTTGCATATTTCTAGACTTAGGCTTAAAAATAAGGCGTTAGAGGGTGAAAACCCGAAATAGCCCCCGAACGTCCCTGTGGGTGGCACCAACACCTCCCACGGGACCAATGTAACTCGTAGGAATTGACCCCGCAGTCGCGGGACTCCCGGTTTTAGAATACGACGGTAATTTGCAAATTTCTAGACTTAGGCTTAAAAACATGGCATTAGAGGGTGAAAACCCGAAACAACCACCGAACGTCCCCGTGGGTGTCACTAACACCTCCCACGGGACCAATGTAACTCGTAGGAACTGACCCCGCAGCCGCGGGACTCCCGGTTTGAGAATACGACGGTAATTTGCAAATTTCTAGACTTAGGATTAAAAACATGGCGTTAGAGGGTGAGAACTCGAAACAGCCACCGAACGTCCCCGTGGGTGTCACCAACACCTCCCACGGGACCAATGTAACTCGTAGGAACTGACCCCGCAGCCACGGGACTCCCGGTTTGAGAATACGACGGTAATTTGCATATTTCTAGACTTAGGCTTAAAAACATGGCGTTAGAGGGTTAAAACCCGAAACAGCCAACGAACGTCCCCGTGGGTGGCACCAACACCTCCCACGGGACCAATGTAACTCGTAGGAACTGACCCTGCAGCCGCGGGACTCCCGGTTTGAGAATACGACCGTAATTTGCATATTTCTAGACTTAAGCCAAACATGGCGTTAGAGGGTGAGATCTCGAAAGAGCCCCCGAATGTCCCCGTGGGTGGCACCAACACCTCCCACGGGACCAATGTAACTCGTAGGAACTGACCCCGCAGTCGCGGGACTACCGGTTTGAGAATACGACGGTAATTTGCATATTTCTAGACTTAGGCTTAAAAATATGGCATTAGAGGGTGAAAACCCGAAACCGCCCTTGAACGTCCTCGTGGGTGGCACCAACACCTCCCACGGGACCAATGTAATTCATAGGAACTGACCCCACAGTCGCGGGACTCTTGGTTTTAGAATACGACGGTAATTTGCATATTTCTAGACTTAGGCTTAAAAACATGGTGTTAGAGGGTGAGATCTCGAAATAGCCCCCGAACGTCCCCGTGGGTGGCACTAACACCTCCCACGGGACCAATGTAACTCGTAGGAACTAACCCCGTAGCCGCGGGACTCCCGGTTTGAGAATACGATGGTAATTTGCATATATCTAGACTTAGGCTTAAAAACATGGCGTTAGAGGTTGAAAACCCGAAACAGCCCCCGAACGTCCCTGTGGGTGGCACCAACACCTCCCACGGGACCAATGTAACTTGTAGGAATTGACCCCGCAGTCGCGGGACTCCCGGTTTTAGAATACGACGGTAATTTGCATATTTCTAGACTTAGGCTTAAAAACATGGCATTAGAGGGTGAAAACTCGAAACAGCCCCCGAACGTCCCCGTGGGTGGCACCAACACCTCCCACGGGACCATTGTAACTCGTAGGAATTGACCCGACAGTCGCGGAACTCCCGGTTTTAGAATACGACGGTAATTTGCATATTTCTAGACTTAGGCTTAAAAACATGGCATTAGCGGGTGAAAACCCGAAACAGCCCCGAACGTCCCCGTGGGTGGCACCAACACCTCCCATGGGACCAATGTAACTCGTAGGAACTGACCCCACAGTCGCGGGACTCCCAATTTTAGAATACGACGGTAATTTGCATATTTCTAGACTTAGGCTTAAAAACATGGCATTAGAGGGTGAAAAGCCAAAACAGGCCCCGAACGTCCCCGTGGGTGTCACTAACACCTCCCACGGGACCAATGTAACTCGTAGGAACTGACCCCGCAGTCGCGGGACTACCGTTTTGAGAATACGACGGTAATTTGCATATTTCTAGACTTAAGCAAAACATGGCGTTAGAGGGTGAGATCCCGAAACAGCCCCCGAACGTCCCTGTGGGTGGGACCAACACCTCCCACAGGACCAATGTAACTCGTAGGAACTGACCCCACAGCCGCGGGACTCCCTATTTGAGAATACGACGGTAATTTGCATATTTCTAGACTTAGGCTTAAAAACATGGTGTTAGAGGGTGAGATCTCGAAATAGCCCCCGAACGTGCCCGTGGGTGGCACTAACACCTCCCACGGGACCAATGTAACTCGTAGGAACTGACCCCGCAGCCGCGGGACTCCCGGTTTGAGAATACGATGGTAATTTGCATATTTCTAGACTTAGGCTTAAAAACATGGCGTTAGAGGTTGAAAACCCGAAACAGCCCCCGAACGTCCCTGTGGGTTGCACCAACACCTCCCACGGGACCAATGTAACTCGTAGGAATTGACCCCGCAGTCGCGGGACTCCCGATTTTAGAATACGACGGTAATTTGCATATTTCTAGACTTAGGCTTAAAAACATGGAATTAGAGGGTGAAAACACGAAATAGCCCCCGAACGTCCCCGTGGGTGGCACTAACACCTCCCATGGGACCAATGTAACTCGTAGGAACTGACCCCGCATTCGCGGGACTCCCTGTTTTAGAATACGACGGTAATTTGCATATTTCTAGACTTAGTCTTAAAAACATGGCATTAGAGGGTGAAAACCCGAAACAACCCCCGAACGTCCCCGTGGGTGTCACTAACACCTCCCACGGGACCAATGTAACTCGTAGGAAGTGACCCCGCAGCCGTGGGACTCCCGGTTTGAGAATACGACGGTAATTTGCAAATTTCTAGACTTAGGATTAAAAACATGGCGTTAGAGGGTGAGAATTCGAAACAGCCACCGAACGTCCCTGTGGGTGGCACCAACACCTCCCACGGGACCAATGTAACTCGTAGGAACTGACCCCGCAATCGCGGGACTCCCGGTTTTAAAATACGATGGTAATTTGCATATTTCTAGACTTAGGCTTAAAAACATGGCGTTAGAGGTTGAAAACCCGAAACACCCCCGAACGTCCCTGTGGGTGGCACCAACACCTCCCACGGGACTAATGTAACTCGTAGGAACTGACCCCGCAACCGCGGGACTCCCGGTTTTAGAATACGACGGTAATTTGCAAATTTCTAGACTTAGCATTAAAAACATGGCGTTAAAGGGTGAGAACTCGAAACAGCCACCGAACGTCCCCGTGGGTGGCACCAATACCTCCCACGGGACCAATGTAACTCGTAGGAACTGACCCCGCAGCCACGGGACTCCCGGTTTGAGAATACGACGGTAATTTGCATAATTCTAGACTTAGGCTTAAAAACATGGCGTTAGAGGGTGAAAACCCGAAACAGCCAACGAACGTCCCTGTGGGTGGCACCAACACCTCCCACGGGACCAATGTAACTCGTAGGAACTGACCCTGCAGCCGCGGGACTCCCGGTTTGAGAATACGACCGTAATTTGTATATTTCTAGACTTGAGCAAAACATGGCGTTAGAGGGTGAGATCTCGAAACAGCCCCCGAATGTCCCCGTGGGTGGCACCAACACCTCCCACGGGACCAATGTAACTCGTAGGAACTGACCCCGCAGTCAAGGGACTCCCGGTTTGAGAATACGACGGTAATTTGCATATTTCTAGACTTAGGCTTAAAAACATGGCATTAGAGGGTGAAAACTCGAAACAGCCCCTAAACGTCCCCGTGGGTGGCACCAACACCTCCCACGGGACCAATGTAACTCGTAGGAAATGACCCCGCAGTCGCGGGACTCCCGGTTTGAGAATACGACGGTAATTTGCATATTTCTAGACTTAAGCAAAACGTGGCGTTAGAGGGTGAGATCTCGAAACAGCCCCCGAACGTCCCTGTGGGTGGCACCAACACCTCCCACGGGACCAATGTAACTCGTAGGAACTGACCCCGCAGCCGCGGGACTCCCGGTTTCAAAATACGACGGTAATTTGCATATTTCTAGAGTTAGGCTTAAAAATATGGCATTAGAGAGTGAAAACCCGAAACAGCCCCCGAATGTCCCCGTGGCTGGCACCAACACCTCCCACGGGACCAATGTAACTCGTTGGAACTGACCCCACAGTCGCGGGACTCCCGGTTTTAGAATACAACGGTAATTTCCATATTTCTGGACTTAGGCTTAAAAACATGGCGTTAGAGGGTGAAAACCCGAAATAGCCCCCGAACGTCCCCGTGGGTGGCACCAACACCTCCCACGGGACCAATGTACCTCGTAGGAACTGACCCCGCAGCCGCAGGACTCCCGATTTGAGAATACGACGGTAATTTGCATATTTCTAGACTTAGGCTTAAAAATAAGGCGTTAGAGGGTGAAAACCCGAAATAGCCCCCGAACGTCCCTGTGGGTGGCACCAACACCTCCCACGGGACCAATGTAACTCGTAGGAATTGACCCCGCAGTCGCGGGACTCCCGGTTTTAGAATACGACGGTAATTTGCAAATTTCTAGACTTAGGCTTAAAAACATGGCATTAGAGGGTGAAAACCCGAAACAACCCCCGAACGTCCCCGTGGGTGTCACTAACACCTCCCACGGGACCAATGTAACTCGTAGGAACTGACCCCGCAGCCGCGGGACTCCCGGTTTGAGAATACGACGGTAATTTGCAAATTTCTAGACTTAGGATTAAAAACATGGCGTTAGAGGGTGAGAACTCGAAACAGCCACCGAACGTCCCCGTGGGTGTCACCAACACCTCCCACGGGACCAATGTAACTCGTAGGAACTGACCCCGCAGCCACGGGACTCCCGGTTTGAGAATACGACGGTAATTTGCATATTTCTAGACTTAGGCTTAAAAACATGGCGTTAGAGGGTTAAAACCCGAAACAGCCAACGAACGTCCCCGTGGGTGGCACCAACACCTCCCACGGGACCAATGTAACTCGTAGGAACTGACCCTGCAGCCGCGGGACTCCCGGTTTGAGAATACGACCGTAATTTGCATATTTCTAGACTTAAGCCAAACATGGCGTTAGAGGGTGAGATCTCGAAAGATCCCCCGAATGTCCCCGTGGGTGGCACCAACACCTCCCACGGGACTAATGTAACTCGTAGGAACTGACCCCGCAGTCGCGGGACTACCGGTTTGAGAATACGACGGTAATTTGCATATTTCTAGACTTAGGCTTAAAAATATGGCATTAGAGGGTGAAAACCCGAAACCGCCCTTGAACGTCCTCGTGGGTGGCACCAACACCTCCCACGGGACCAATGTAATTCATAGGAACTGACCCCACAGTCGCGGGACTCTTGGTTTTAGAATACGACGGTAATTTGCATATTTCTAGACTTAGGCTTAAAAACATGGTGTTAGAGGGCGAGATCTCGAAATAGCCCCCGAACGTCCCCGTGGGTGGCACTAACACCTCCCACGGGACCAATGTAACTCGTAGGAACTGACCCCGTAGCCGCGGGACTCCCGGTTTGAGAATACGATGGTAATTTGCATATATCTAGACTTAGGCTTAAAAACATGGCGTTAGAGGTTGAAAACCCGAAAGAGCCCCCGAACGTCCCTGTGGGTGGGACCAACACCTCCCACGGGACCAATGTAACTTGTAGGAATTGACCCCGTAGTCGCGGGACTACCGGTTTTAGAATACGACGGTAATTTGCATATTTCTAGACTTAGGCTTAAAAACATGGCATTAGAGGGTGAAAACCCGAAATAGCCCCCGAACGTCCCCGTGGGTGGCACTAACACCTCCCATGGGACCAATGTAACTCGTAGGAACTGACCCCGCATTCGCGGGACTCCCTGTTTTAGAATACGACGGTAATTTGCATATTTCTAGACTTAGGCTTAAAAACATGGCATTAGAGGGTGAAAACCCGAAACTACCCCCGAACGTCCCCGTGGGTGTCACTAACACCTCCCACGGGACCAATGTAACTCGTAGGAAGTGACACCGCAGCCGTGGGACTCCCGGTTTGAGAATACGACGGTAATTTGCAAATTTCTAGACTTAGGATTAAAAACATGGCGTTAGAGGGTGAGAACTCGAAACAGCCACCGAACGTCCCCGTGGGTGGCACCAACACCTCCCACGGGACCAATGTAACTCGTAGGAACTGACCCCGCAGCCACGAGACACCCGGTTTGAGAATACGACGGTAATTTGCATATTTCTAGACTTAGGCTTAAAAACATGGCGTTAGAGGGTGAAAACCCGAAACAGACGACGAACGTCCCTGTGGGTGGCACCAACACCTCCCACGGGACCAATGTAACTCGTAGGAACTGACCCTGCAGCCGCGGGACTCCCGGTTTGAGAATATGACCGTAATTTGCATATTTCTAGACTTAAGCAAAACATGTCGTTAGAGGGTGAGATCTCGAAACAGCCCCCGAATGTCCCCGTGGGTGGCACCAACACCTCCCACGGGACCAATGTAACTCGTAGGAACTAACCCCGCAGCCACGGGACTCCCGGTTTGAGAATACGATGATAATTTGCATATTTCTAGACTTAGGCTTAAAAACATGGCATTAGAAGGTGAAAACCCAAAACAGCCCCCGAACGTCCCCGTGGGTGTCACTAACACCTCCCACGGGACCAATGTACTCCTAGGAACTGACCCCGCAGTTGCGGGACTCCCGGTTGGAGAATACGACGGTAATTTGCATATTTCTAGACTTAGGCTTAAAAACATGGCATTAGAAGGTGAAAACCCAAAACAGCCCCCGAACGTCCCCGTGGGTGTCACTAACACCTCCCACGGGACCAATGTACTCCTAGGAACTGACCCCGCAGTTGCGGGACTCCCGGTTGGAGAATACGACGGTAATTTGCATATTTCTAGACTTAAGCAAAACATGGCGTTAGAGGGTGAGATCTCGAAACAGCCCCCGAACGTCCCTGTGGGTGGCACCAACACCTCCCACGGGACCAATGTAACTTGTAGGAACTGACCCCGCAGCCGCGGGACTGCCGGTTTCAGAATACGACGGTAATTTGCATATTTCTAGAGTTAGGCTTAAAAATTTGGCATTAGAGGGTGAAAACCCGAAATAGCCCCCGAACGTCCCCGTGGGTGGCACCAACACCTCCCACGGGACCAATGTAACTCGTAGGAACTGACCCCGCAGTCGCGGGACTCCCGGTTTTAGAATACAACGGTAATTTCCAAATTTCTAGACTTAGGCTTAAAAACATGGCGTTAGAGGGTGAAAACCCGAAACAGCCCCCGAACATCCCCGTGGGTGGCACCAACACCTCCCACGGGACCAATGTAACTCGTAGGAACTGACCCCGCAGCCGCGGGACTCCCGGTTTGAGAATACGATGGTAATTTGCATATTTCTAGACCTAGGCTTAAAAACTTGGCGTTAGAGGGTGAAAACCCAAAACAGACCCCGAACGTCCCTGTGGGTGGCACCAACACCTCCCACGGGACCAATGTAACTCGTAGGAACTGACTTCGTAGTCGCGGGACTCCCGGTTTTTGAATACGACGGTAATTTTCATATTTCTAGACTTAGGCTTAAAAACATGGCATTAGAGGGTGAAAACTCGAAACAGCCCCCGAACGTCCCCGTGGGTGGCACCAACACCTCCCACGGGACCAATGTAACTCGTAGGAACTGACCCCGTAGTCGCGGGACTCACGGTTTTAGAATACGACGGTAATTTGCATATTTCTAGACTTAGGCTTAAAAACTTGGCATTAGAGGGTGAAAACCCGAAACAGCCCCCGAACGTCCCCGTGGGTGTCACTAACACCTCCCACGGGACCAATATAACTCGTAGGAACTGACCCCGCAGCCGCGGGACTCCCGGTTTGAGAATACGACGGTAATTTGCAAATTTCTAGACTTAGGCTTAAAAACATGGCGTTAGAGGGTGAGAACTCAAAACAGCCACCGAACGTCCCTGTGGGTGGCACCAACACCTCCCACGGGACGAATGTAACTCGTAGGAACTGACCCCGCAGCCACGGGACTCCCGGTTTGAGAATACGATGGTAATTTGCATATTTCTAGACTTAGGCTTAAAAACATGGCTTTAGAGGGTGAAAACCCGAAACAGTCCCCGAACGTCCCCGTGGGTGGCACCAACACCTCCCACGGGACCAATGTAACTCGTAGGAACTGACCCCACAGCCGCGGGACTCCCGATTTGAGAATACGACCGTAATTTGCATATTTCTAGACTTAAGCAAAACATGGCGTTAGAGGGTGAGATCTCGAAACAGCCCCCGAATATCCCCGTGGGTGGCACCAACACCTCCCAAGGGACCAATGTAACTCGTAGGAACTGACCCCGCAGTCGCGGGACTCCCGGTTTGAGAATACGATGGTAATTTGCATATTTGTAGACTTAGGCTTAAAAACATGGCGTTAGAGGGTGAAAACCCGAAACAGCCCCCGAACGTCCCCGTGGGTGGCACCAACACCTCCCATGGGACCAATGTAATTCGTAGGAACTGACCCCGCAGCCGCGGGACTCCCGGTTTGAGAATACGATGGTAATTTCTTATATTTCTACTTGGTTACTGATAATTTTAACTCAAATATGAAATTTTTCTTCTTGATTAATTTTTTTGTAAAACTACTTGATTACTGATATTTTTTTTATCTATCCCATCATTTGTAGGATTTTTGCACGCGGAACAAACGAAGGAGGCAATGGTCTACAGCATGAAGATTGTTTATAGGTTGTGGACATTCCGGATTTTGATTTTTGTGTTACAGCCGTGCGTGCTTTTATTGTTTAGTTTTATGGTCATGCGGGCTTTTATAATTTGTTTGTTGAATTTTATAGCCGTGCGGGTTTTATAATTAGTAGGTTTTACATTTACAGGTTTTGGAATGTCTAGAAAATAGAGGAAACTCTGCCCAATTTGTTTTGGTCTGTGAATTATTAAGACGTGTAATTTTTATATGTTTTGTATGTATATTTGTTTATTATCAACGTTCTCGATTTGCAATTTGTGATATTTTTTATTGTTTTGCTAATAATAAATATTTGTAACACCTCGTACGCGTCAAACGTTACACGTAGCAACTGATGGTGCACTCACAGGACCCCCAATTTTAGGATTGGACCAAAAAAATACATTTTTTTTTAAATTGTAGTTAAATATGGTCATGGACTTTGTCCATGACCATTTTTATTTTTTTGTCGCGCATAAAAATGGTCGCGGCCAAAGTCCGCGACCATTTTTTTCGTCACGGATCAGGGCCGCGACCAATTTTTTTTTTATTTTTTTGTCACGGTCGTGGGTCGCGGACTTGGGCCGCGACCAATTTGTCACGGTTGTGGGTCACGGATCAGGGCCGCGACCAATTTTTTTTTTTTTTTTTTTGTCACGGTCATGGGTCGCGGACTTTGTCCACGACCATTTTGTCACGATTGTGGGTCACGGATCAGGGACGCGACCAATTTTTTTATTATTTTTTGTCACGGTCGTGGGTCGCAGACTTTGGCCGGGACCAATTTGTCACGGTTGTGGGTCACGGATCAGGGCCGCGACCCGTCACGACATGGGTCACGGCCTAAGTCCGCGACCATCTGCCGTGACCCCTCTCGGCCGTGACAATTTTTTTGTCACGGACTTGGGCCGCGACCCACGAAAATGGTCACGCTAGAAATGGTCACGACCCAAGTCCGCGACCCACAGCTTTGGTCAGGGATTTTGGCCGTGACCAATCGCCAGGTTTGGTGTACTGTCTTTTCTCTTGTATATATATATGTATATATTTTTGGTGCCCAGCCACAGAGGCGTCTTGCGTACATTCTTTAGACCAGACGCGCTGCAGCTTATGTGGGAGTTGCTGTACATTGCTTAGACGACCTCGATGTTGAATCTACTCACATTCTAGTTCTGATCAGTTAGGGCATGTGTCGCCCGTTTCCTTACTCAGTTGGATTTGTCAGAAATTATGTTCAATTATATTTAGTATTTTTACTCTTTGGGATTTGATTACTGTCAGGATTGTTTTCATTTGTAGTTTTAAAGTTGTTATTGGATTATATGAATGATTAATTTCATGGGTGTTTATTTCCAGTCTTAATAAGTGTGTGAATCTTAAACTGTTACTTATTAAAGGTTTTCATAATTGGATTTAATAAAATGGAAATAATGTTTTAAATGGTTTTGACACTTAGTTTAATTATTTAGGGTGTTTAAATTGGGAAAAAAAATTGCGATAGTGATGCTAAGAATGAACCAACCGTTCACCTTGATTATGATTTAATAAAGGACTGATCACTCGGTATTTAATTAGGCGGGGTGTTACAGGTGGTATCATAGCATCAGGTTCTAGTGTCCTTTAGGATCTGTACGGCTTAGTTCGTTTCCAGCTTAGCATCTTTGATTTAGAGCCCTAATATTAGGACTGTTGGATTCATCTTTATGCGTTGGGAATTCGTACTTCTGCAAATTGTTTATGTGAATGATGAACTCATCCAGATTATTTAAATTTTCAGATGGATCGTCAAGAACAACTAGCTAATGCCGTTAGGGGAGTCAATGAGCAAGGTCGACTCATACCTCATGTGTCTCCAGAGAGAGTAGCAACCGCCGAGTTAGCAGGTATTGTGGCACCGGCAGTTACCACTGCGGTCTTACAGTATTAAGAACACAGCACACAACTAATAGGGTCAAAAGATCTAGAGAGCATAGTCAGTCTGTCATGACTAGAAATAACAAGTGTGTGAAGACACTAAAATCACAACAAAAAGCTCCTCAAGACCGTAAAAGCCACAAAGGTAACAAATTGTATAAGGAAACCCAAAAGTGTCAGGGCCAACGAAGTCGGGGTTCGAGTAAAGTCAAGAAGAGGTGTTTCAAATGTGGAATGGACGGTCATGAATGTTGAACTTGTCCGGATCAGTCTGTAGAGGAACTCCAACCCAACCAGCGAGAACTTTCAGGACTCTGTTATAAGTGTGTACAAACGGGCGACAAGTGGAGGGACTGTCCTCAACCAAATGTTGTTCTTCATTAAGACACTCAACAAGGTCAAGGAGAAAGTGGAACTGTACAACCGGACCAAAACCAACAGAATCGTAAAATGAAACTGCTTAGAGGTAGATGCTTTAATTGTGGTACGATGGCTCACCGGAGGCAGGATTTTCCAGATAAGAGTAAGATACCCCAGCAGTAATGACAGAAATAACACGAATATGTGTACGGCATCCAACATACTAAAATCTAGCAGCCATCATCGGCCATTGATGGTATGTTCTTTCCTTTCAGTACTACGGGACACGTTTTATTTAATACTGGGGCGTCATACTATTTCATAGATACTTGATTTGAACGGACCCTAGGATTTTTAGACACCACTAAAGTACGATGTCATGCGTAGACTCAACATTCGGGAAAGGGTCATTAATTTTCTGTATACGCCGAGGTGTAGATATATAGCTTGGTAGTTTGGTTTTACCTGCAGTCATACTAGTTTTAGTCATAAGTGAACACAACATCAATATTGGCATGGATTGGCTCGCTACGCACAGAGCCATTATAGATTGATGCGGTAGGTGTATTACCTTTGTCATTGCGAGGCAGGAGATGTTTGGGTGGCGATGCCTCGCCCAGAAGTGGGACCTTCCACCTATTTTATTATATAAAGGAGGATACCTCTAAGGAGATTGTGATTCTCCTGACTTCGATTCCAGTCGTTCGTGAGCTTCCGAATGTATTTCAGGTGATAAGTGGATTAAGCATCGAGGTATTTTGTGGAGAGTGAAATCACACGTACTAAAATATTTTTCCCGAAGCGAGAATAGGGGACAAGAGTATGGTGTCTAGTAAGGGACAACGATTAAAGTGGATTTTTTTTGGTTTAGTCAGGTGTGTCACGTCCGAAAACCATCTATGTAGTGAATACGATTGGTGAGGTAGAAATATGAGTTTTATCCTCGACGGATGAGGCGTGTTTTATATGACCCGATAAAGTCACTACTTCTTTGTTCGTTGCTAGATTAGCATGTGAGATCAGTTTAGTGTTTATAACTATAAACATTATTATTATGTGAATATTTTTCCTAGTGTAGAGGGATTATCCTTAGTGCTATCTGCGGAGGATGAATGGGTATATTAATAGTGTTATATACTTTATTGAGATTACTCGTTTTAGTGATGTGATATACGAGTATGATATTGACTTGGTTACAACTTTATAGTAATGGTTAGTACGATAGTAGGCGGTTCTTACAAGGTTATCGAAATGGTTGCATTAGTGCGATATGTTTTGTTCTATAAAGGCCTCACCTGCTAGAGGATCGGACTCACACTTATATTATCTATTTTAGAGGCTTCGGAGAGAATAGGGAGCTCGAGATATTCGATCCTGATGCGTGTAAGGACTTTGTTATTATGAATCAGTATGTATTAGGTTTACTGTTGAGCGAAAAGATTTAACTCATTATGATGTTGAGTGCTCAAGACTTGGTGATAGGAAGAGCGCATTGATATATCTATCCTTTAGAGATGTAAGAGTTAAAAGTTGGACCCATATGTTTGGGGACAGGATTTTGAGAACCCCGAGCATATGGATTCAAGGTTTATGGAGTGTGATTACCAACAATATTGAATGATTGTACAATTGGCAGAATGTTCGTTGTTAAGTATAATTACGGGAAGAGATGTAACTTTTCTGTCAAGAGACGGAATGAAGGGGTACATGCTATGGACGGAGGGCCTAATGGATTTCGATAACCGACAATGCTAGGTAGTAGTGTATCGGGGGGTTCCTTGTTTGGATTTCTCTTTGCGAGACATCCCACGCGTGAAATTTAGTGTAAGGTTAGAAATAGGGAGATGTTCGATCATTAGTCCATGAGTTTGGTACCTCGGTCGTAATAGGAGCAGGAAATTATATCTGTAAGTTGGAGGTTGAGTTATGATTTAAGGCCAGTGGAGCCGGTTGTGTGGTAAGAAAACATTAAAAGTTTCATCACCACGAGTTGAGGAGTGGAACGATTATAAGGAGAACTTAAAAAGTTCTATTTTTAGGGTGATTAAGAGTACCCAAGAGTTGTAATCACATTGTGAGCACGATAAGAAAGAATTAGGTGTTATGTGTGAAGCGTATATGATGCCTACGCTAGTATGCACGGTGTATAGGGTGTGTAGGCATCCTGGTTAGCTGATGTTAGAATCGTCCGAGTTGAAGGGACGTGGGAATGGATGTGTGGGATATATGTTTGTGGGATTAGCATAACGAGGTGGAAGTGGTAGAGTGGATTAAGCATCGCATGAAGGACGATAATCGATATAAACGTGTGCGATTAGAGTAGCACACCCGAATTTGGTTGGAAAATTGTGTGAAGCCATTTGAAAGGTGTATTCCTTGAGAAATCTGTGTAGTTGTCATGTAGTGAGGTGCGACCACCCAATGATATTGTAATGATGAGAATTAATAATATATAGGCATGTCTTATGCGAATGATGTCGGATAGGAGCACAATGTGAAATGTCTTTAATGAGAATGTTAAACAAGCTTGCTGCGAGGCGGGGGCTGTAGAAATTAAGAGCCTCTATGTAGATAGTTTGTGTACTGTTAAGGTATCCAGATTTGTTTATCCAGGTAGGCCTTATTTTTCGAATTTCGGGACGAAATTCCATTATTAGAGGAGAAGTATGTAATACCCCGTATTTTTATGGCTTTTAAATTTAGGGATGTATTAAATTTATTTGAGATAAATTAATTTATATTAATTCGAAAAATGGTTTGTTATTTACTAGCGCGACGAGAGTTGTTAAGTATTGGAAATTTGTCGAATATTACTACATGAGTAAAGTAATATATAAGATTGATTTTTATAAAAATTGTCACGAGTAAATAAAATGACAATTATGAAAATTTAAGTCGGGACGCGCCTGTGTCATGTTAGGACTAAATTATGATTACTAAAAGTGAATAAATTATAAGTCACTCGTATGGTCATTTTGAGTGCGCCAATGTCTCCGAAAGGGTCGAGATAGTCAAAATAATGTACTCGGGGGTTTAGTTTGGGTCTCGGGGCGTTTTTAGGCCTAATAAGCATCCCGGAAGGGCGTCTCGAACATTTCATATTTTTGGGTAATTAAACCCACGAATTTACAAAGGATAAATTAGATGTTAGGGGTTGTTATATAGGTTTAACATAACCAAAAACAAAAGACGGCCATGGGAGAGGAAGAGGAGAAGCTTTCTAAGGAGTTCTTGGCCAAGAACTCCACCGTTTGCACCGCCGTCACCGCCAAATTATAGATCACGCGACGAGGAACACAACCACACCACTTTCCTCCACAAATCAGAAACAAAATTTCCAGGAAAGTATCTATCTTGCTGATTTCCAGTTAATGTTCCTTCCGTGTTAGTCTAGGATTGAGAATCATATATTTTATTTGAAGAATTATCTGTTTTGAGAAGAAAAATCGCATGTGTTATAGGGAGAATCTATGTAGCCTGAATTTTGATCATATGTAGAGGTCTTATCACGAAATTTGAAATAATATTGATGAACGAATTGAGGTTGGGTGGACACTTTAATTGAAAATTTGGAAACTAGGGTTCTTATAAATTAGTTTGGGGATTTCTTGTAATCTTAATGATTCTGGACGAATTAATGATTCTAGGAGGTTAGGAATGATATATAATCATGTTATTGTTGATTGGGATTGAAGATGAGATGTTGAGGATTAAACTATAGAGGGTTTTAGGCTTAAAAATGGTGAAAAACGAGACTGCCAAAGGTTGAAGACAAAACAGTCCAGTTCGTGCGATGTCGCGCGAAGTCGTTCGAGGGAGATGCCAATGTCGCGCGAAGTCGTTCGAGCGACACGTGGAGGTCGTTAAAGCGAGATCCATTCTAGTTCGAGCGAGATTTCTAATTTTTAGAGAATTTCCTATTTTGCCCCTATTTTAGTGAACGGTTAATTTGAGTGAGGAAAACCAGTATCCGAGGAACCCAAAATAGTAAAAAATTATTGGGAGTTATTTAGGTGTAATGATTTAAATATTTGGGACGATAAGTTTACCCTAAAGATCACGAGAGTGAAATAATCGTAATTAGAACTTATACCATAAGGTAAGTGAGGATATACCTACTGAAATTATACTTAGTGAGATAGAGTACTTCGAGAGATGAGAAGTAAGTATAAAATAAATTATAAATGAGAATAAAGGAGACGAATCCGTTATGCGAGATAATTGAGTAATATGTGCTAAGAACGGATAATTATAATTATGGGTCGTGAGCGCACCTAATTTGGAAATGTGAATATTTATATTTATATATATATATATATGACTGTGTGATTGTACATATATTATATATCTGTGTAAAAATCGTACCCGAGCTACTTGCTATCACGGGGGTTTCCGCGTCGGGACAGTCTTATCTCGATTGGACATTTATGGGGGATAACGACTTGTACCCTAGAAGATAGTATCCTCGATTACAGGCTATCTGAGTAATATTCAGATGGTCCTAAGAGATGTGTGGGTATGTGCTGACGTCTTAGGACCAGGAACTATGCTTCACCTCCATTTGTTTGTGCTTTGTGTTAATACAGTTCGAGAGTGATTCCGAACTAGTATTTCCCTTAGTTTGTGCGATACGGGGACTTGATAGCAGAGTACACCAGCACCATAGATCTTATGTGGGGTGCCATTAGTATATATATTATATGTGTGACTAATATATATACGTATATTGATATGTGAACTTCCTACTGTGCATATAAGTAGATAAGTAATGAATATGCTTCAACTTTATTATAAGTGTTCGGGAACTTTATAATGATAATGAGATGCTTTAAATTACGTACGTAATCCTCAAGAGAATGATTTCCTAAAGTTAATATCTTAACCTCACTTTTCACGTGATAAAACCTTATGGAGAATAAGGTAGGGAAGTTGATGAGATTTATTAGCACGGTAGGTGTGCACACTAGACGAGGGGTGAGAAATCTCAAGAGAGTGTCGCATACTAACATGGTTGTTGCATTTGCAGGTAAGCATTTTAAATATTTGCTAAACTATTTTTAAACTGTTTTACACTCGGGCTCTGGCCCGTTTCCTGTTATCTCTTTTCTCTTGTATATATATATGTATATATTTCAGGTGCCCGGCCACAGGGGCGGCTTGCGTAGATTCTTTGGACCAGACGTGATACAGCTTATGTGGGAGTTGCTGTACATTGCTTAGACGACCTCGATGTTAAATCTACTCTCATTCTAGTTCTGATGAGTTAGGGCATGTGTCGCCTGTTTCCTTACTCAGTTGGATTTGTTAGAAATTATGTTCAATTATCTTTAGTATTTTTACTCTTTGGGATTTGATTACTGTCATGATTGTTTTCATTTGTAGTTTTAATGTTGGTATTGGATTATATGAATGATTAATTTCATGGGTGTTTATTTCCAGTCTGAATAAGTGTGTGAATCTTAAACTGTTACTTATTAAAGGTTTTCATAATTGGATTTAATAAAAGGAAAATGATGTTTTAAATGGTTTTGACACTTAGCTTAATTATTTAGGGTGTTTAAATTGGAAAATTTATTTTTGCGACAGTGATGCGAAGAATGATCTAACCGTTCACCTTGATTATGATTTAATAAAGGACTAATCACCCGGTATTTAATTGGGCGGGGTGTTACACTATGTTTGATTGATATATTCATTCAAAAAATGTATATGCTTATTAAGGGAGATTGAATGGTATATCAACGGTTTGCACAATGTCCGTTTATCCCAGTTGTACTTTCAATGTCATGACTCTATTGGTTTGTAGAATCATCAACATGCTAGGCTTGTATGCATTGTGTATGTTTGTTCATTGAGTTCAATCTATATTGTCACATGAGGTTGTATTCAAATGTGATGAAGTTTGCAATCAATTGGGAACTCCGTCAACATGTTTTAAGTGATTGGGTCTAAATTTAATTGTTACTAGTTCACACCCCAACACTTTCATTTCCATGTAACACATTTTTGTCATACGAGTGTGAAAAGCTTATCTTATTTTGTGTCATTTGTGTGTTTTTATCTATATATGTGTACTTGAGTCTATTAGGTATATATTAGGTATACATATATTTGATATTTTTGCTTAGTCTTTGCCTTGTTTTCTAGTCCATATATGCTTTAATTCATAATTGGTATCCATCTTATTGCATTCTTTGTTGATATCACATGCTTAATACTTATGTATCATATTGGTAATTGTTTCTTACATCTTAGTTGGTATCCATTATTATTTGTTGGATTACTTATGATTTTGTTGCCCATGTGATTTAATATTCTCATCACTTTTTGCGCAATTGCAAGTTTCTAGCTTGTTATCACATTTTATTTATCCCTTTCTTAGTTTAGAGGGTGTATATGCTTGAATTGGGGAGATAAGTTAATGTTTTGATTCTTTAGCCTTTGTCTACTCCTGAACAAAAAGGGGGAGAATGATAGGGGGATAAATGGTATCTAAACCTATTATAATCGTATCTTAGTTTGGGGGAGATTTATCTTAGGGGGAGACGTCTTTCTAAGTTGATCATATTTGATAAAGGGAGAGAATTACTTTAGGGGGGTACTTACTTTACTTGCATTAAATATTTTGATATTACCTATGCGTGTAATGTGTTTGCTTAAGTGTGCAGGAATTATATTATAAGTGGCAACTTTCATCAGGCAAAGATATTGATCATTGGGTTATTTGAGTCAAGCATTGTATTTTATTTTAGGTGGGATAATTTTTGTCAGTATAGTAGAGCTTGACGGCCCTTTAGGATTTTTGTTTAGTTTTTGTCCTAGAATAGCCAAAGGGGGAGATTTGTAAGGACACAAATTTCCAATTAAGTCCTTTATAGTTTTGGCTCAATTACGGACAAAAATGTTTGAGTCATAGGATAGAGTTAATTGATCATCCTTCAAGCCTATGACGTGTTTGTTGAAGATGTAGCGGCCAAGAGTATAAAGCTTCATCAAAATATCGAGTTTAAAATGCCTCGTTTCTACGTCATAAATATGGTCCCATTACTCCTAAGGTATGAATGCATTTTAATATAAATATAGAATCTTGGAACATTTTATATTGGGTGTACATTTACTTAAAACTGTTGTTTAAACTTCAAAAAGATTTTATTAAAACTTTAATAAAAAGTATATAAAGTTTCTGGTCAAAAATCAAAATTTTACAACTTTCTGAAAGTTCGTTCGAAATGTCGTTCGAACAAGTTTGTCATTCGAACCACAATGTCGTTCGAACGAGTTTGCCAACGAAGTTCCCTATTAGGCCACTGGAATATCGTTCGAAGTGTCGTTCGAACGAACATGATGTTCGAACGAGATTCTAACGATTTCACACTGGAATCTCGTTAGAAGCCTCGTTTGAACGAAAATGTTGTTCGAACCAGATTTGGCAGGAGCAGGTATTTGGCAATTTTGAGCAATTTTTTTTCATGTTTCCCACTTCCTTACCCCACTAACTTTTGATAGAACTTAATAGTGCGGGAACCAACCTTTTTGGTTCAACTTTTTCATATCCTACAACCTCTAAGAGAGTTTTTGAGAGAGAAATTCAAAGTAGAAAAAGTTCAATGTTTAAAGTATTTTAGTTGTCAAGAAAAATCCTTAAACACTTGTGTTACACCCAATTGTCGTTTGTTTATCCAAGCTTCCATATATATATATATACATTGTTTGGAGTTTGGCACCGGTTCTTTCATCTCTACCATTTGAAGAGACGTTTGGGTTTGCTTCTACATCCCACAAAGAAGAAGAAGTTTGCCTTGATTTACCCACTTGGAGAAAGGCTCCTAGTTTGGGTGACGGTAATCATATAAAGTCTGATCGGTGGATTCCGAGACCGTGGTGGAGCTCTGTGGTTATTCGCTAGGTGGAGGTGTCTACAAGAAGAAGCGTCGGGGCTTGAGAGGGATCGAGTCGAGTGGTGTAAGTCTTTCTGTCTTGTATTTGTAAAATCATACATAATGGATTTGAGGCTAGGTTCGTCCGAGATTTTTTACCCGTTGTGAATTTTTTCTCGTACATCGCGGCGTAGTGGTTTCATTATTTATTTTATCTTCTGCAAACTCACCTAGAACGCATGCTTAGGTAATTGAAGATAAATTTTGGTTTTAATCACTACATGTTTAATTTGGTGCTAAATTGGGTAATGTTTAGTTAATTTAATTCAAGACATTTAATTTAATTTGATAAAATTGGTTTGTCCTAATTTGGTAAAATTGAAAAATATGACTTAGGCAAATTTCTAGGACATGGATTAATTAATTATGTTTAAGTGAAATTAACATAAGTGTATGTTTAAATTTAATTTCACTTGATTTAATTTTAATTTTAATATAAATTAAAATTTGTTAAATTTTTTTTAATCGCCGCATCTTTAAAAGGAAATTATTACTTTTCCTGAAGTATAAAATATTTTTTGTCAAAAATGAGGGCCTCACGTTCCAACAGAGATCTAAGTAATCTATAAGTCAATGAGTCTGTCTTTTCTTTAACAGTGCCAAAATCTATATTTTGCTCGAAAGGTATTTTTCCTTAAATTCTTCTTTTACCTATTTAGTTTGGAATTTGGTTTCAATTAATATTGCATGTTCACCTTAAATTAAATCAAAATAAAATTTCGTAAAAAGTGAATTTCTGTGGTTGGCATAATGTACAAGTAATTTCGTATAATTCCCCACGCTGCTTTCTCATGTGCACCTATAATTGATGAATACTCCAAATTAAAGGAGAATTGTTTAACAATATCACTTGTAACAGTTGATCATGATATAGGATGAATCTCAACTCTTAGGGATAGCTGGGAAAGGGGCATATAAATGTCAACCCTCCCCACATGAACCAGGCATCCATTACTGTAATGCCGAGCAGTAATACAACTCTGCCGATAGTTCTTCACTATTAATAGAACAATCTTATAATCCAACGGACGTAGCCAAGTTCTGAACCATGTACATCTTGTGTTGTATGTGTGACCTCATTCTTTTTTTAATTATTATTTATGTTTGGCTTGTGTGCATTGAATATCACTATCTATAGGAAATTACCACCTACACAACACTAACATCACATTTTTTAACTTTCATTTTTTAAAAATGTATCTAATGCATAATATATATATATATATATATATATATATATATATATATATATATATATATATATATATATATATATAAACACACACACACACACACACACACACATTAGATGCATTCTCTTTAAGAGTGCTAAAATCTGGATTTTCCTCGAAAGGTATTTTTCTTTAAATTCTTCTTTTTCCTGTTTGGTTTCGAATTTAGTTTCAATTAATATTGCATGTTCACCTTAAATTAAATCAACATAAAATTTAATAAAAAGTGAATTTCTGTGTTTGGCCTAATATACAAGTAATTTCGTATAACTCCCCACGCCGCTTTCTCATGTGCACTTATAATTGATGGATATTGTAAAATAAAGGAGAATTGTTCAACAATATCACTTCTAACAGTTGATCACATTATACGATGAATCTCAACTCTCAGGGAGAGTTGTGAAGGGGCGTATAAATGTAAACCCTCCCCGCATGGACGAGAAATGCATTACTGTAACGTCGAGCAGTAATACAACTCTACCAACCTGAGTCTTTCACTATGCATAGAACATTCTTATAATCCATCGGACGTAGCCAACTTGTTGAACCATGTACATCTTGTATTCTATGTGTGACCTCATTCTTTTTTGCTATTGTTATTTATGTTTGGCTTGTGTGCATTGAATACCACTATCCATAAGAATTTACCACCTACACAACACTAACATATCTAATATACCCCACATTTTTTAACTTTCATTTTTTTAAAATGCATCTAATGTGTGTGTGTATATATATATATATATATTAATATTTAAATTTAATTTTTTTAATATTATTCAAATGTGTCAAAAAATAAAATAAAAAAACTAGTTTTTTTCATAAGAATCGTTTTCTCTAAGAAATTATTTAAAAAAAATTATTTTTATTTTTTAATCTTTGTTTAACAATTTTCAAAAATAAATAAAAAAAAATTGAAAATAAAAGGAAATGTTTAATCTATTTTATAAAAAATGTTTTTTTAACACAAAATGTTTTATGAAAACAAAAACCATTTCATAAAAAATAAAAAGCAATTTTGTTATTTATAAAAAATATTTTTAACTATTAAAAAATGATTTTTATCTTCCCAATTTTTATTTATCAAAAACAATTATAAAAGCTTTTTTAATATGGAAATGGATTGCATTTTTTTTTATATAAGTAATGTGCAAAATTTTAAAATAAAAAATAGTTAAAATTATGTAGTTTCATTCTATAATAAAACAATACTTAAAAATAACCAAATGTTTTTAATTAATAAAAAAAGTTGAAAACTTTTTTATATATAAATAACTTAATTTTTTTTTGTTATAAGGGAGTTAAAAATGTTTATTTTCTAAATAACATATTATATATATATATATATATATATATATATATACACTTGAAACAATGTTTAAATAGAGTTCAATTTAATATATATTTTTTTAAAAAGAACATAGAGTTATTACTATATAAAAATCAGTTAAATAACGTATCGTAAATTTGTTTTGTAGAAATCATAATTTTCAATTTCTAAACAGTTTTACATTAAAGCAATCAAATAGCGTATCTTTTTAAAAGAAAAAGGAGTTAAAAAATAACGTTCTGTTTTTAAAGAACATATCTTTGTTTTAGTAAAAATACATTTAAGAACAATATTAAAATAGGTTAGAATTAAAAACATAAAATTTTAAAAAGCATACCATTCTTAAGAAATTAATAGAAAAAAAATAGTTAAATAAAGTAAAAAAAATTATACGAAAATAGTTTTCATATGAAGGAAAAACTTTTTTTTTTAAAGCAGTTTTTGCTAAAAAAATAGTTTTTGAATACAGTCAAAACTTTTTTTATATACAAAATATGCTTTTAATTTTTATAAAACCTTTTTTAAAGTGAAAATACTATTTTTTTAAAGCGTTTTTTTAATATCTATAGAATTCGTCGAAATAGTGGCGAAGCCTAAAAAGTAAAAATTATGAGAATACAGGACTAACTAAAATTAATAGTTTTTTTGGTTTTACTCCCATTTTTAAAGTTTAGTTTGTCTCTCATCTCATGTTTACTTTAAGTTATTTGAAATCCCATAATCGTTCTCAACTTGCCTCAACTTCCACGTATCCTCTCGTAACCCAACCCAGATTATCCAAAACATTATTTTCTGAGAAAGCCATGGGAAAGGTGGCATCTTTTGCCACAAAACATCATATAACTACAAAATTGGTTTGTTTGTCTCTGCAGATTCCACCCTTTTTAATTTTGGATGAATTCAATTTGTTTCCCTTGAATGTAGCTTTCCGGAAGACACACTGCAAGTCCCCGGCATTTTCCCTTGTCATTATCTCGTTTCTTCTTTCATATTTTCATCGCATGTTATGTTTTTGCTTTGGCCCCCACACCCCACTCATATTTTTGAGAAAGCGAGCGAGAGAGAGTAGTTTAAGAGACAGATGTGATAGTGAAGCCTTGTACAAATCCAAATTATAGAATATAAACTAAAGAAAGTTGTGTTGTCACTGCTATGCCAATATTTTTCTGTCAATTTTATAGTGGAAGTCCCAAGTCTTAGTAAAGTGACTTCTCTTGTATTTTTATCTCGATTTGAATATATATATATATATATATATATATATATATATATATATATATTAGCATACCAAGAGGTGTTCGAGTCCGTTTACGTGCACCTCGACAAATCCTCATTCGCGGTTCGTGGCTTCCGCACGCCAAACATTATTTTAACACTACCAGGAATTGAACTGGGAACCGAATCCAATCCACCACAACAAAAGTACTCCATTCGGTAATGATATCTTTCTTTAAAAAGGTGGAGAAACAAAATTTAGAAATGTACTTTAACTATGGGCAACCAGAAAATAGTGTCTCAATTGTAATTTGCGTATTATTAATTAACTTGGAGTGAGGATGTGTGGCTAAAAGAATTTTAGTTTACTTTAGAAAGGGTCTTGGGAGCGGACTAATATCAATTACAACACAGGAAGCAGAAAGATAGACAGACACTAATATAGAGCTAGAGAGTTTGATTTAAGGTTGGAAATTATTAGGTTTTGTAGCTCTAACCATGTTTCCAACGCCTTTTACGTATAAACAACGATGTTTCCAATGCTTTTTACGTATAAACCTCATACGGATAAGAATAAGCTGTGATGCTCAACCTTGTTTGGGGCCCAAGATAAAGACCTGGAAGAGGATAATATTTCAAGCCATTTCAGCGAAATAATATATTCCTCTTGTAATAAGAGGCTTATATAGATATAATTGATTTTACTTGAAATCTTATGGCATCTCATTCCAAAGATGTTATAGGATAATTCATTGAATTAAAGTCATATCTTATTCGATACAAAACATGAACTGATATAATATTGTCCCATGTGACTTCCTTACATTTCCTAGTACAAAATGTCCAACTTTTTATTAGTTTTAAACAGGAACGGGGCTAGGATTTCTCGAGGGTGGGGCTAATTTAATGGTGATTTTAAGGGATTCGGGGGCGGAAGCCCCCAAGTTGAATTTTTTTGAGGTTATTTTTAAATATTTACCAAAAAATAATGCAATTTATTTAACATACGGAGTTTATCTTCTAGTTTAGGATTGCCACGAGCAATTGGAGTTCGTAGGTGGGTTTGGCATGAAAATTCTCCAAAATATATTCATTTGGTTCGATAGTGCTCTCAATGTGGTGTGAATGTCGACTCCAATTTTATTTTAAAAAACGTCTTCATAAGTTGATGGATTTGACAAAAAGAATTAGATTCATTAATATCACCCCGAAAAAGTAATAGCATAACATAACATCAATATCCTCTAAAATTGACAGCATATTAACCCCAATTTTAATTCTAAACATTAACTCTAATACTTCCAAAATTAGAAACCCTAACTAAATTCAAATTTAAAAACCCTAAATATATAATTAGAATATCAGTCTTCAAACAAACATAACAAATCAAACAAATTTAACATATACTAACAACCAAATAAATAGCATAATAATGAGTCTAGTAACAATCAAATAAAAAATTACCTGTTAGGTTATTGGCAACACAATGAAGCAGCAGGGGAGCCTGGGGCTGGGAGGGTTTTTCTTTGCAACAAAGCAACTGGATTTTTCTTTGCAACGAAGCAAGAGATTTTGCAACAATGAAGGGATTTTGCAAATGGGTTTTTCTTTGCAAATGCAACGAAGCAGTGGTTGGCTTTGTAAGTTGTTGATGTTTTAATAGATTAGGTTTTAAACTTTTGTTTCATCGATTTTGGGTCCTCGCGCTCAGCTGGGTTTTCAGTTTCTCATGTTCTGTTTGCTATTGATGCGATTATTTTCTGTGATGCTGACCGTAGTCAAATTCGTGCTTTGGAAATGCTTATGATTTGCTTCGAGGCGATGTTCGGGCTTCGAATCAATACGGGGAAGTGTGAGTTGATCCCAATTGGCAGAATGAATGAGGTGGAGGGGATTACGGGTACTATGGGAGGTAGGATTGGGGCCTTCCCAAATACTTATATTGGGATGCCCCTCGGAGCTAAGTATAAGACCAAGCCGATTTGGGACTCGGTTCTGGAAAGAATGAGAAGGAGATTGGTAGGGTGGAAGAATGGTTTTCTTTCGAAAGGTGGGAGACTTACACTCATTAAGAGTTGTTTGTCAAGCTTGCCAACCTATTAATTGTCCATTTTTCCTCTTCCTGTAGCGGTGCATAATAAAATGGAGATGCTCATGAGAGATTTCTTGTGGAGAGGCAATGATGATAACTTCAAACATACACTACAAGAATTTGCACCATTAGCAACATACAAATTACGTTGCTAAAGTTAGAAATATGTTGCTAAAAGGTATTGGCAACCTATTTTGCTATGTTGTCAGCTTGTTGCCTATTGTCTCTCTAGGAAACCCTTTGGCAACACAGCAGACTTGTGTTGCTGAAGGTATACTTTTGGAAACACACGATTGTGTTGCCAAAAGTATTTTATAACTTGTCAAATTTATAATAAAAAATATTATTTGTATTGCCAAAAGTCACTCAACAGCGACAAAAATAGTTGTGTTGCCAAAAGGTATAGCTTTTGGCAACATAAGAGTTATGTTGCTAAAAGGCTATACTTTTGGCAACACCAGTCTTGTGCTGCCAAAAGCAATATCTTTGGCAACACAATAGCTATGTTGCCAAAGGTATAGCCTTTTTGGCCACACAGGTCTTGTGTTGCCAAAAGAAATACCTTTGGCAACACAAGAGTTGTGTTGCCAAAGGTATAGCCATTAGGAAACACAACTCTTGTGTTGCCAAAAGCTATACCTTTGGCAACACAGCTCTTGTGTTGACAAAAGTTAAATCCTAAAACATTAAATGCCTCCCAAATAAGAAGATAACAAATCCTAACACATCAAAAGATGTAAACATGATCTAACCTAAAACATTAACACATCAAAAGATGTTATAAAAATCCAAGTAAACTAAAACGACGACGACAATATTTCTCCCCTACACTGTAAGAAACCGCAGCTCCAAGCCACCATGAACATAATAACTCCAAGAAAAATCTATCATCAACCTGCACAAGATACAAAAATAAATGACTACATGGGTTTGTATAACTTCAAATCCATGTATGTTTGACTTGATCAATTTAAAACACTATTTAATTTTAGAAAATTTCGACAGAGTTTCCTTTGTTTATTTATGAAATCCAACATGTTTTAACATTAAAATAAACCCAACAACAAAAACCACAGCTAAACCACCAAAAAATCCCTCCCACCGATTTAAAATCTAAAAATAGTATATACAAGCCCGCACGACCATAGTATCTGAGTAGCTACATACCTGGCTCCTCCGTATCCATTGACTTTTTCATGTGTTGCAAATCCATTTTTATTCTAGAAAATAACCAAAATAAATTATTATCAATCCGACTTCAAAAGATAATAACAATTTATAATATAAATAAGTGATTTTTGTGTTTTATTGGAGAAATAACAATTTATGCTTAAGTCTAATTTTTTTACAAATTTATGTTGTACACTCAAATTGTGAGCGTCGTGACTACACGGCAGGTTCCTACGAGTTAAATTAGTCCCGTATGAGGTGTTTGAGCCTCTAAAGGGACCGTTTTGTGGTTGTTTTACGTTTTCACCCTCTAATGGCATGTTTTTCTACTCAATTGTAATTTTTTGCAATTTTATGTCGTACACTCAAACCGGGAGAATAGTGACTACGTGATCGATTCCTACGAGTTACATTAGTCCCGTGTGAGGTGTTTGTGACTCTTACGGGACCATTTTGCGGTTGTTTTACATTTTCACCCTTTGATGGCATGTTTTTATGCTTAAGTCTTAACTTTTGCAAATTTATATTATACACTCAAATCGAGAGTGTCGTGACTACGTGATCGGTTCCTATGAGTTACATTGGTCCCGTGCGAGGTCTTCATGACTCTTACGAGATCATTTTGCGATTATTTCACGTTTTCACCCTTTGATGGCATGTTTTTATGCTTAAGTCTAACTTTTTGCAAATTTACATCGTACACTCAAACCGAGAGTCACGTGACTACGTAGTCAACTCCTACGAGTTACATTAGTCCCGTGCGAGGTGCCCGTGCCTCTTACTGGACCGTTTTGGTGGTTGTTTTATGTTTTCTCCCTTTGATGGCATGTTTTTATGCTTATCTTAACTTTTTGCATATTTACATCGTACACTCTAAGCAGGATATTCGTGACTACGCAGTCAGTTCCTACGAGTTACATTGGTCCCGTGCGAGATGTTCGTGACACTTAAGGGACCGTTTTGTGGCAGATTTACATTTTCACTCTCTGATGGAATATTTTTATGATCAAGTATGACTTTTTACAAATTAACATCGTACACTCGAACGAGGAGCGTCGTGACTATGCGGTCGGTTCCTACGAGTTAAATTAGTCCCGTATAAGGTGTTCATGCCTCTTATGGAACCGTTTTGTGGTTGTTTTACGTTTTCACCCTTTGATGGCATGTTTTTATGCTTAAGTCTAACTTTTTGCAAATTTAGGTCGTACAGTCAAATCGTGAGCCCCGTAACTACGCGATCGATTCCTCCGAGTTACATTAGTCCCGTACGAGGTGTTCGTGATTCTTACAGAATCGTTTTCTGGCTGTTTTACGTTTTCACCCTTTGATGGAATGTTTTTATGCTTAAGTCTAAACTTTTGCTAAGTTACGTCGTACACTCAAAGCGGGAGCACCATGACTACGCGGTCAGTTCCTACGAGTTACATTGGTCCCGTGCGAGGGGTTCGTGCCTCTTACGGGACTGTTTTGTGGCAGTTTTATATTTTCACCCTTTAATGGCATGTTTTTATGCTTAAGTATAACTTTTTGCAAATTTAGGTCGTGCACTCAAACTAGGAGTCACATGACTACGCGATCGGTTCCTACAAGTTACATTGGTCCCGTGCGAGGTGTTCGTGCCTCTTACAGGACCGTTTTCTGATTGTTTTACGTTTTCACCCATTGATAGGACGTTTTTATGCTTAAGTCTAACTTTTTATAAATTTACGCTGTACACTCAAATCGGGAGTCTCGTGACTACGCGTTAGGTTCCTACGAGTTAAATTAGTCCTGTACGAAGTGTTCGTGCCTCTTACGGGACCATTTTGTGGTTGTTATAGGTTTTCACCCTCTGATGACATGTTTTTATGCCCAAGTCTAACTTTTTGTAAATTTACGTCGTATACTCGAACCGGGTGCATCGTGACTACGTGGTCAGTTCCAACGAGTTACATTGGTCCCGTGCGAGGTGTTCGTGCCTCTTACGGGATCGTTTTGTGGCGATTTTATGTTTTTACCCTTTAATGGCACGTTTTTACACTTAAGTCTAACTTTTTACAAATTTACGTCGTACACTGAAATCGAGAGTCACATGACTACGCGGTAGGTTACTACAAGATAAATTAGTCCCGTATGAGGTGTTCGTGCCTCTTAAGGGACCATTTTGTGGTTGCTTTACATTTTCACCCTCTGATGACATGTTTTTCTACTCAAGTGTAATTTTTTGCAATTTTATGTCGTACACTTAAATCGGGAGCCCCGTGACTATGCGGTTAATTCCTACGAGTTATATTAGCCCGTGCGAGGTATTCGTGACTCTTACGGGGCCGTTTTGTGGCTGTTTTTATTTTCACCCTTAATTATTAACTTTTGTAAATTTATGTTGTAAACTCAAACCGGGAGCGCTGTAACTACGCGGTAGGTTCCTACAAGTTACATTGGCCCCGTGTGAGGTATTCGTGACTCTTACGGGACCGTTTTGTGGATGTTTTATATTTTCACCCTTTAATGGCACATTTTTACGCTTAAGTCTAACTTTTTAAAAATTTATGTCGTACACTCAAATCGGGAGTCACGTGACTACGCGGTAGGTTCCTACGAGTTAAATTAGTCTCGTATGAGGTGTTCGTTCCTCTTAAGGTGCCATTTTGTGGTTGTTTTACTTTTTCACCCTCTGATGGCATGTTTTTCTACTCAAGTGTAAATTTTTACAAATTTATGTCGTACACTCAAATCGGGAGCCCCGTGACTACGCGATCGATTCCTACGCGTTACATTAGTCCTATACGAGGTGTTTGTGACTCTTACAGGATCGTTTTGCGGCTGTTTTACGTTTTCACCCTTTGATGGCATGTTTTTATGCTTAACTCAACTTTTTGCAAAGTTACGTCGTACACTCAAAACGGTAGCGTTGTGACCACGCGGTCGGTTCCTACTAGTTACATTGGTCCCGTGCGAGGTGTTCAGGCATCTTACGGTACCGTTTTGTGGCTGTTTTATGTTTTCACCCCTTAATGCCATGTTTTTATGCTTAAGTATAACTTTATGCAAATTTAGGTCGTACACTCAAACCGGAAGTCACATGACTACGTGATCAATTCCTACAAGTTGCATTGATCTCGTTTGAGGTGTTCGTGTCTCTTGAGGGACCGTTTTAAGGTTGTTTTATGTTTTCACCTTTTGATGGGACGTTTTATGCTTAAGTCTAACTTTTTATAAATTTACGTCATACACTCAAACCGAGAGTCACGTGACTACGTGGTAGGTTCTTACGAGTTCAATTAGTCCCGTACGAGGTGTTTGTGCCTCTTATGGGACCGTTTTGTGGCTTTATTATGTTTTCACCCTTTGATGGCATATTTTTATGCTCAAGTCTAGCTTTTTGCAAATTTACGTCGTACACTCGAATCGGGAGCGTCGTGACTACGCGGTCGGTTCCTACGAGTTACATTGGAACCGTGCGAGGTGTTCATGCCTCTTACGGGACCATTTCATGGATGTTTTACGTTTTCACCCTTTAATGACATGTTTTTACGCTTAAGTCTAACTTTTTGTAAATTTACGTCGTACACTTAAACCGGGAGCAACGAGACTACACAATTGGTTCCTATGAGCTACATTGGTCCCGTGTTAGGTGTTCGTGACTCTTTCGGGATCGTTATGTGGCTGTTTTACATTTACAATCCCTGAAGGCATGTTTTTATGCTTAAGTCTATCTTTTTACAAATTTAAGTTGTACACTAAAACTTGGAGTCACATTACTATGCGTCGGTTCTTACGAGTTCCATTGATCCCGTACGAAGTGTTCGTGTATCTTAAGGGACCGTTTTGCGGCTATTTTATGTTTTCACCCTTCGATGTAACGTTTTAACGCTTAAGTCTAACTTTTTTTAAATTTACGTCGTATACTCAAACAGGGAGTAACATGACTACGCGGTAGGTTCCTACAAGTTAAATTAGTCCCGTATGAGGTGTATGTGCCTCTTAAGGGACCGTTTTGTGGTTGTTTTATGTTTTCACCCTTTAATGGCATGTTTTTATACTTAAGTATAACTTTTTACAAATTTAGGTCGTGCACTCAAACCAGGAGGCACATGACTACGCGGTCGGTTCCTACAAGTTACATTGGTCCCATGTGAGGTGTTCGTGCCTCTTACGGGACCGTTTTATGGTTGTTTTACGTTTTCATCCATTGATGGGACATTTTTATGCTTAAGTCTAACTTTTTACAAATTTACGTCGTACACTCAAACTAGGAGTCTTGTGACTACACGTTTGGTTCCTACGAGTTTAGTTAGTCCCGTACAAGGTGTTCGTGTCTCTTACGGGACCGTTTTGCGGTTGTTTTACGCTTTCACCCTCTGATGGAATAAATTTATGATCAAGTTTAACTTTTTGAATTTTTTTGACATAAACTCGAACCGGAAGCGCCGTGACTACGCGGTCGGTTCCTACGAGTTACATTGGTCCCGTGCGAGGTATTTATGACTCTTATGGTCCTGTTTTGTGGTTGTTTTACGTTTTCACCCTTTAATGGCACGTTTTTATGCTTAAGTCTATCTTTTTATAAATTTACGTCGTACACTCAAAGCGGGAGTCACATGACTACGGGGTAGGTTCCTATGAGTTAAATTAGTCCCGTATGAGGTGTTCGTTCCTCTTAAGGGAACATTTTTGGATGTTTTACGTTTTCACCCTCTGATGACATGATTTTCTACTCAAGTGTAAATTTTTGTAAATTTATGTCGTACACTCAAACCGGGAGCCCCGTAACTACGCGATCGATTCCTACGAGTTACATTAGTCTTTGCAAGGTGTTCGTGACTCTTACAGGACCTTTTACGGCCATTTTACGTTTTCATCCTTTGATGGCATGTTTTTATGCTTAAGTCAAACTTTTTGCAAATTTACGTCATACACTCAAATCGGCAGTCACGTAACTACACGGTAGGTTCCTACGAGTTCAATTAGTCCCGTACAAGGTGTCTGTGCCTCTTACGGGACTGTTTTGTGTCTTTTTATGTTTTCACCCTCTGATGACATTTTTTTATGCTCAAGTCTAACTTTTTACAAATTTATGTCGTACACTCGAACTGGGAGCGTTGTGACTACGTGGTCGGTTCCTACAAGTTACATTAGTACCGTGCGAGGTGTCCGTGCCTCTTAAGCGATCGTTTTGTGGCTGTTTTACCTTTTCACCCTATACTAGCACATTTTTACGCTTAAGTGTAACTTTTTGCAAATTTACGTCGTACACTCAAACCGAGAGCAACGAGACTACACAGTTGGTTCCTATGAGTTGCATTGGTCCCATGTGAGGTGTTCATGACTCTTTCGGAATCATTATGTAGTTGTTTTACGTTTTCAATATTTGAAGGCAAGTTTTTATATCTAAGTCTATCTTTTTACAATTTTAGGTTGTACACTGAAACTGGGAGTCACATAACTACGCGGTTGGTTCCAATGAGTTCCATTGATCTCGAACGAAGTGTTTGTGTCTCTTAAGGTACCGTTTTGTGGATGTTTTACATTTTCACCCTTTGATGTAACGTTTTTACGCTTAAGTCTAACTTTTTTCAAATTTACGCCGTACACTCAAAACGGGAGTCACGAGACTACGCGGTAAGTTCCTACAAGTTAAATTTGTCCCGTATGTGGTGTCTGTGCCCCTTAACGGACCGTTTTGTGGTTGTTTTATGTTTCCACCCTTTAATGGCATGTTTTATGCTTAAGTATAACTTTTTGCAAATTTAGGTCGTGCACTCAAACCGGGAGTCACATGACTACGCGGTCGGTTCCTACAAGTTACATTGGTCCTGTGTGAGGTGTTCGTGCCTCTTACGGGACCGTTTTGTGGTTGTTTTATGTTTTCACCCATTGATGGGACGTTTTCATGCTTAAGTCTAACTTTTTATAAATTTACGTCGTACACTCAAATCGGCAGTCTCGTGACTATGCGTTAGGTTCCTACGAGTTCAATTAGTCCCGTATGAGGTGTTCATGCCTCTTATGGAACCATTTTGTGGTTGTTTTACGTTTTCACCCTCTGATGGCATGTATTTATGACCAAGTCTAACTTTTTCAAAATTTACTTCGTACACTCAAATCGAGATCGTCGAGACTACGCGGTCAGTTCTTATGAGTTACAATGGATTTCGTGCGAGGTGTTTGGGTGTCTTACGGTACTGTTTTTTAGCTGTTTTACGTTTTCACCCTTTAATGGAATGTTTTTATGCATTAGTATAACTTTTTACAAATTTAGGTCATACACTCAAATCGGGAGTCACATGACTACTCGGTCGATTCCTACAAGTTACATTGACCCCATGCGAGTTGTTCGTGCCTCTTAAGGGATCGTTTTGTGTTTGTTTTACGTTTTCACCTTTTGATGGGACATTTTTATGCTTAAGTCTAACTTTTTGTAAATTTACGTCGTACACTCAAACCGGGAGTCAAATGACTACGCGACAGGTTCCCTACGGGTTCAATTAGTCCCGTACAAGGTGTCCGTGCCTCTTACGGGACCGTTTTGTGGCTTTTTTACATTTTTTCCCTCTGATGGCATGTTTTTATGCTCAAGTCTAACTTTTTGTAAATTTACGTCGTACACTCGAACCGAGAGTGACGTGACTACGCGATCGGTTCCTAGGAATTACATTGGTACCGTGTGAGGTTTTCGTGCCTCTTACGGGACCATTTTGTGGTTGTTTTATGTTTTCATCTTTTAATGGCACATTTTTACGCTTAAGTCTAACTTTTTACAAATTTACGTCGTACACTCAAACTGGGAGCAGCGAGACTACAGAGTTGGTTCCTAAGAGTTACATTGGCCCCGTGTGAGGTGTTCATGACTCTTTGAGGATCGTTATGTGGCAATTTTATATTTTAAACCTTTAAAGGCATGTTTTTATGCTTAAGTCTATCTTTTTACAAATTTAAGTTATACACTCAAACCAGGAGTCACATGACTATGCGGTCAGTTCGTACGAGTTACATTGATCCCGTACGAAGTGTTCGTGTCAATTAAGGGACCGTTTTGTGGTTGTTTTATATTTTCACCCTTTGATGGAACATTTTTATGCTTAAGTCTAACTTTTTTCAAATTTACGTCCTACACTCAAACTGGGAGTCACGTGGCTACGCGGTAGGTTCCTACGAGTTAAATTAGTCCCGTATGAGATGTTCGTGCCTCTTAATGGACTGTTTTGTGGTTGTTTTACGTTTTCACCCTTTAATGGCATGTTTTTATGCTTAAGTATAACTTTTTACACATTTAGGTCGTGCACTCAAACCGGGAGTCACATGACTACACGGTCGGTTCCTATGAGTTACATTGGTCCCGTGCGAGGTGTTCGTGCCTTTTACGGGACCGTTTTCTGGTTGTTTCACATTTTCACCCTTTTGATGGGACGTTTTTATGCTTAGGTCTATGTTTTTTGCAAATTTACGTCATACACTCAAACCGAGAGTCTCGTGACTACAAGTTATGTTCCTACGAGTTCTATTAGTCCAGTACGAGGTGTTCGTGCCTCTTATGAGACCGTTTTGGGGATGTTTTACGTTTTCACCCTCTGTTGGCATGTTTTTATGGCCAAGTCTAACTTTTTACAAATATAAGTCGTACACTTGAATCGAAAGTGTTGTGACTATGCGGTCCGTTCCAATGAGTTACATTGGTCCCGTGCGAGGTGTTCGTGCCTTTTACAGGACCGTTTTGCAGTAGTTTTACGTTTTCACCCTTTAATGGCACGTTTTTACGCTTAAGTATAACACTTTGTAATTTTATGCCGTACACTCCAACTAGGAGTCACGTGACTACGTGGTAGGTAACTACGAGTTAAATTGGTCCTGTATGAGGTGTTCGTGCCTCTTAAGGGACCGTTTTATGGCTATATTACGTTTTCACCCTCTGATAGCATGTTTGTCTACTCAAGTGTATATTTTTACAATTGTCGTACACTCAAATCGAGAGCCCCGTGACTACGCGGTCCTACAAGTTACATTAGTCACGTGCGAGGTGTTCATTACTCTTACGAGACTGTTTTGCGACTGTTTTACGTTTCCACCCCTTGATGGCAGATTTTTATGCTTAACTCAACTTTTTGCAATGTTACGTTGTACAATAAAACCGGGAGGGTCGTGACTTCTGGGTCGGTTCCTACGAGTTACATTGGTCTTGTTCGAGGTGTTCGTGCCTCTTACGATACCGTTTTGTGACTATTTTACGTTTTAACCCTTTAATGGCATGTTTTTATGCTTAAGTACAACTTTTTGTAAATTTAGGTCGTACACTCAAACCGAGAGTCACATGACTACGCGGTCGATTCCTACAAGTTACATTGATCCCGTTTGTGGTGTTCGTGTCTCTTAAGGGACCGTTTTAAGGTTGTTTTATGTTTTAACCATTTGATGGGACGTTTTTATGCTTAAGTCTAACTTTTTGTAAATTTACATCATATACTCAAACCGAGAGTCACGTGACTACGCGGTAGGTTCTTGCGAGTTCAATTAGTCCCGTACGAGATGTAGTGCCTCTTACGCGACCATTTTGTGGCTTTTTTACATTTTCACCCTTTGATGGCATGTTTTTATGCTCAAGTCTAACTTTTTGTAAATTTATGTTGTACACTCGAACCGGGAGCGTCGTGACTATGCGATCGGTTCCTACGAGTGACATTGGTACCGTGCGAGGTGTTCATGCCTCTTACGGGATCATTTTGTGGATGTTTTACGTTTTCACCCTTTAATGGCATGTTTTTACGCTTAAGTCTAATTTTTTATAAATTTACGTCGTACACTCAAACCTGGAACAACGAGACTACACAATTGGTTCATACGAGCTACATTGGTCCTGTGTGAGGTGTTCGTGACTCTTTCGGGATCGTTACGTGGCTGTTTTACATTTTCAACCTCTGAAGGCATGTTTTTATCCTTAAGTCTATCTTTTTACAAATTTAAGTTGTACACTGAAATTGGGAGTCACATGACTATGCGGTCGGTTCTTACAAGTTCTATTAATCCCGTACGAAGTGTTCGTATATCTTAAGGGACCGTTTTGTGGCTGTTTTATGTTTTCACCCTTCGATGTAATATTTTTACGCTTAAGTCTAACCTTTTTGAAATTTACATCGTATACTCAAACCGGGAGTCATGTGACTATGCGGTAGGTTCCTACGAGTTCAATTAGTCCCGTATGAGGTGTCCGTGCCTCTTAATGGACTGTTTTGTGGTTGTTTTACGTTTTCGCCCTTTAATGGCATGTTTTTATGATTAAGTGTAACTTTTTGCACATTTAGGTCGTGCACTGAAACCGGGAGTCACATGACTACACAGTCGGTTCCTACTAGTTACATTAGTCCCGTGCAAGGTGTTCGTGCCTCTTACAGGACCGTTTTGTGGTTGTTTTATGTTTTCACCCTTTGATGGGATGTTTTTATGCTTAAGTCTATGTTTTTTGAAAATTGACATCGTACAATCAAATCGGGAGTCTCGTGACTACGCGTTATGTTCCTACGAGTTCAATTAGTCCCGTACGAAGTGATCGTGCCTCTTACGAGATCGTTTTGTGGATGTTTTGCATTTTCACCCTCTGTTGGCATGTTTTTATGCCCAAGTCTAACTTTTTACAAATATAATTCGTACACTCGAACCGGAAGTGTCGTAATTACGCAATCGGTTCCAACGAGTTACATTAGTCCCGTGCGAGGTGTTCGTGCCTTTTACGGGACCGTTTTGCAGTTGTTTTACGTTTTCACCCATTAATGGCGCATTTTTACGCTTAAGTATAACATTTTGCAATTTTACGTCATACACTCCAACTATGAGTCACGTGACTACGTACTAGGTTCCTACGAGTTAAATTAGTCCCGTATAAGGTGTTCATGCCTCTTAAGGGACCGTTTTGTGCCTATATTACGTTTTCACCCTCTGATGGCATGTTTTTCTACTCAAGTGTAAATTTTTGCAATTGTCATACACTCAAATCGGGAGCCCCGTGACTACACGATCGATTCCTACAAGTTACATTAGTCACATGCGAGGTGTCCGTTACTCGTATGAGACCGTTTTGCGACTGTTTTACGTTTTCACCCTTTGATGGCATGTTTTTATGCTTAACTCAACTTTTAGCAAAGTTACGTCGTACACTAAAATCGGGAGCGTCGTGACTTCGCAGTCGGTTCCTACGAGTTACATTGGTCCTATGCGAGGTGTTCGTGCCTCTTACGATACCGTTTTGTGGTTGTTTTACGTTTTAACCCTTTAATGGCATTTTTTATGCTTAAGCATACCTTTTTACAAATTTAGGTTGTACACTCAAACCGAGAGTCACATGACTACGTAGTCGGTTGTTACGAGTTACATTGATCCCTTGCGAGGTCTTCGTGCCTCTTAAGGGACCGTTTTGTTGTTGTTTTACATTTCCACCTTATGATGGGAAATTTTTATGCTAAAGTCTAACTTTTTGCAAATTTACGTCGTCCACTCAAACCGGGAGTCATGTGATTACGCGACAGGTTCCTACGAGTTAAATTAGTCACGTATGAGGTGTTCGTGCGTCTTGAGGGACCGTTTTATGGTTATTTTATGTTTTCACCCTCTGATGGCATGTTTTTCTACTCAAGTGTAAAATTTTGCAATTTTATGTCGTACACTCAAACCGGGAGCCCCGTGACTACGCGATCGATTCCTACGAGTAACATTCGTCCCGTGCGAGGTGTTTGTGACTCTTACGGGACTGTTTTGTGCCTGTTTTATATTTTCACCCTATGATGGTATGTTTTTATGTTTAAGTCTTAACTTTTGCAAATTTATGTTGTACACTCAAACCGAAAATGACGTGAGTGCGCGGTGGGTTCCTACGAGTTACATTGGTCTCGTGCGAGGTGTTCGTGACTCCTACGGGATCGTTTTGTGGCTGTTTTATATTTTCACCCTTTAATGGCACGTTTTTACGCTTAAGTCTAACTTTTTCTAAATTTACGTTGTACACTCAAGCCAGGAGTCACGTGACTACGCGGTAGGTTCCTACGAGTTAAATTGGTCCCGTATGAGGTGTTCGTGCCTCTTAAGGGACCATGCTGTGGCTGTTTTTTGTTTTCACCTTTTGATGGGACGTTTTTATACATAAGCCAAACTTTTTGTAAATTTACGTCGTACACTCAAGTCGGGAGTCACGTGACTACGCGGTAGATTCCTACGAGTTCAATTAGTCCCGTACGAGGTGTTCGTGCCTCTTACGGGATCATTTTTTGGCTTTTTTAAATTTTCACCCTCTGATGGCATGTTTTTATGCTCAAGTCTATCTTTTTACAAATTTGCGTCGTACACTCAAACCGGGAGCGTCGTGACTACGCGATCGATTTCTATGAGTTACATTGGTATCGTGCGAGGTGTTCGTGCCTCTTACGGGACCGTTTTGTGGTTGTTTTACGTTTTCACCCTTTAATGGCACGTTTTTACGCTTAAGTCTAACTTTTTGAAAAATTACATCATACACTCAAATCGGGAGTCCCGTGACTATGCGGTAGGTTCCTACGAGTTAAATTAGTCCCGTATGAGGTGTTCGTGCGTCTTAAGGGACCGTTTTGTGGATGTTTTACGTTTTCACCCTCCGTTGGCATATTTTTCTACTCAAGTCTAAATTTTTGCAAATTTATGTCGTACACTCAAACCGGGATCTTCGTGACTACGAGGTCGATTCCTACGAGTGACATTAGTCCTATGCGAGGTGTTCATGACTCTTACGGGACTGTTTTGCGGTTATTTTACATTTTCACTCTTTGATGGTATGTTTTTATGCTTAAGTCTAACTTTTTACAAATTTAGGTCGTATACTCGAACCGGGTGCAGCGAGACTACGTGGTTCCTTCCAACGAGTTACATTGGTCTCGTGTGAGGTGTTCGTGACTCTTCAAGGACCGTTATGTGGATGTTTTACGTTTTCACCGTTTGAAGTCATGTTTTTATTCTTGAATAGAAACATAAATCTATACATCATTCAAATTTCAAACAAATTATGTCAAATAAAAAAACATGATGGATGAGTTAACATGTTACCAGCAAGTTGGAGCCGAAGAGAGGAACAATGGAGATGGAGCCAGAGAGGTCAACTAGAAGCAGGTCTGAAGCTTGCACGCTTTTAAATTATAACTGTTAACAAAAAATGACTCATTACAAACAGATAACTGAATATTATAATGAAATAACAATGAAATGTCTTACAATGAAATCAAAAATTATAAACATCTTTTAATGTTTATTTATAAAGGAAATCAGAAATCAGTGGGAAGAAATAAGTGAAAAGAAACTTACAATGCCTAAGGTCCTTTATAAAAAATGCAAATCTCACTGTTAGGATCCTTGCAAAAATCGTGGAACTTTATTTCAAAAATTTTAATCAACCTTTGATTAAAATTTTTAATCAAAGGTTAGGGTTCGTGTTTTCGCTGAACGGGTAGTCGGAGGGAGAGCAGAGGCGACCGGAGGGAGAGTAGAGTTGGGTGGCCGGAGGCTAGGGTTCGTGTTTTCTTATCTTTTGTTACAAATATCATTCTAAAATGTGATCATTTTTATTCTCCAACCCATTCTAACAAAAAAAAAGTCATCCTTGTTTCCATCAACATTGCAACTTTTATTGGTAGATTAAAGATCATTAAATAGTAAATAGGATAAAAATGATCTACGCCAATCCACCCCATCTTTGATAGAGAACTCTTCTTCCACCCATAAAACTTTCTCAACTTTATCTAAGATGGGGTTCCAAAATTCTATGGGTAATGGGTCCCCTCTCATTGAAAGTCCTATATATCTTAATAAACATTCCCCCCACTCATAATGAAACAAATATGAACCGAATAAATTTCACAAACAAGAATCTCGCAATCCGGTAAGCTATTTCACAGACAAGTTTAGACACATTTACTTTCTCCCATTGGTTTGAGTGTTTGTCCTTTCTTGGTATCTCAAAAAGTTAAGTTTCAGATTTAGGCAAGGAGTTGGTATCATTTATATATACTTTATAATGAATTATAGAACTTAATATTTGAATTTACCATTTCATATTCTAGGAAGCACAAAACCATGAACGAAATGAGCATTAGTGAAAATTGGTTCATGTCTCCATATTCTAGTAGGGTTTCCACGTGAGGGGTTATAAAGAAGAATGTACACATTTAGCTAATATCTAGAACTATAGTCCTTTGTAATATTAATGAATCACAGTCAAGTATAGATTAACATATTTCATGTAAATAACAAAGCATATTGTTGATGCAAAAAATTAGATCATATCTAATTATTCAATCACAGATAAATAAATGAGACAAAGAATTTTAAAGTGGTTCAGCCTTATAAAAATGGCCTACGTCCACTGTTATGTTATTGCTGAGTGTTTGGGAATTCTCGATTACAAGTTTTATCAAGAAATTCCGGTCCCTTACAATGAGGATTGTACAATGTATTTATAGCCCTGAGGCTGTAATGTGAAAGGGTAATACATTAAATGATGTACATATGAAAGGGTAATACATTCAATGCCCCTTAAGCGTGTGCGTCTCAATGACAAGCATTTAATGAATAGTCAAACTGTTGGTTATCCTGCTATTAATGCTTTGTTCGAGGTGCAGCTCGGACCGCCTAAGCTTCTCGGTGTCTAAGAGTTCCTCGAAGAGTTATTATTCCTCGGAGCGTCTGAGTTCCTCGGAGGGTGTGAGTTCCTCGGAAGTGTTTATTGTTGCCACGTAGATTGCCACGTGTCTTCACTTTATTGAGCCATGTCAGCAGACTAAATTTGGTATCAACACATATGTTCATAGAAAATAATCAACATCGTGACTTCAAAGAAAATGTGATAACTATAGAATAAAAGGATTTGAAGTACCACGGCTAAAAAAAATTCACCAAAATCTTATGAGATACATAAACACATATACATACCCAAATATGCAGAGAGGCTCATATGATTCGAATACTTGGAGAGATGGAAAAAATTATTAAATCCAAATTACTTGAGATTTTTTTGCTGAATCGATTTCCCTTCAAGTTGAATGAACAATATTAAGAATAAAAAACACATCGAGTCCATTTCCTTTTAGATTGAACAAATTTATTTTTGTGATGTTGAACAAATAATACAACGATCAGATCTTTGTTTAATCGATTTTTAGGCATGTGTATGGGCGACTGTGATATATATATTTGAACAAACAATACAACGATCAGATCGGGCATAAACATCAGATCGGGCTGGCATAAACATCAGATCGGGCATAAACAATACAACGAGCGACTGTGATATTGGGCATAAACATCAGATCGGCCATAAACAATAATATATATATATATATATATATATATATATATATATATATATATATATATATATATATATATATATATATATATATATATATATATATATATATATATATATATATATATATATAGAGAGAGAGAGAGAGAGAGAGAGAGAGACCTGGTAAAAGATGGAACGGTGATGGCCGGTGGGGCGGAGCGACAGTGATGGTGATGGGGGTTTGTGGATTTCACAAAAGGAATATTTGGTTTTGTGATGGGGATTTCACGACGGTGATTTCACCGCGGGTCGGCAGCTCCTTTGATCGTGAAGGGGAGGTTTCAGAAAGAAGGGTTTGTGGGTCGTTTGATTTTGAAGGAAAGAAGAAAGGGTTTGGGAAAAAAATGTGCTTAATCTTATTTGACAAAAGATAAAATACATTTGGCATCATAATTTCCTTTGTTGCCAAAAGTGTTTTATTTTTATCAACACACTCTTGTGTTGTTAAAAATTGGGTGATGTTTGGTGACAAACAATTATGATGCTAAAAGCTAAAATTCTCCCCCCTTTTATTTTGCTACCTTCCCGCTTAAAATTTTAACCTTTGGCAACAAAGTTTATTTTATGCTGCCAAAAGTACCCTCTAAAATAGTCTTTTGGCAACAAAAATAAGATTTTATTACCAAAAGGGTATCTTTGGCAAAAAAAATAGTTTGTGTTGTTAAATATTGTTGCTAATGGTGCAAATACTTGTAGTGATAGTCTGGTTGGTTGGGATGAGGAATGAAAGACCATTAAGGAGGGGGGTGCGGGTGTGAGGAATCAGGGTATTTTTAATAGAGCATTGCTGGGGAAGTGGTTGTGGCGGTTTCCTCATAAGGGAAATAGATTATGTAGGAGGGTTGTTGGGGCTAGGTGGGGTTCTACTCAGCTGGGGTGGAGGACGGTGGTTGGTTCTTTAGCCCTTGGAGTGTGTATGTGGCAGTATATTATGAGGGAGTGGGTGGATTATTCTAGGAATACTGAATTCCTTTTAGGAAAAGGGGATAATATTAGATTCTGGAAAGATAGATGGGGTGTGAATAGGTCTATTCAGGAGCTATTTCCTGGGATTTTTAATCTAGTCGTGAATCAGGACGGGACATTGGTTGATCATGTGTTTGTCAGTGGTGATGGGTTAAGGTGGAGACCTCAACTTAGGAGAAGACTTTAGGACTGGGAGCTTCAAGAGGTGGATTCGTTCATTGAGTGACTGAATTCGAATCCCCGACCGAGGCTTAGTGAGGATACAATGAGGTGGAAGGGGGGAGGGTCTGGGGATTTTACAGTTCATGGTTACCATTCTATTTTGAGAGAAAGTGGGACCCATGGGTACCATTCTATTTTGAGAGCCAGTGGGACCCTCGGGGTCCGTTTCCCCTAGAAGAAGATTTGGAAGGTTAAGGTGCCTCCTAAGGTCAGATTCTTTGTTTAGACTGCAGCTAGGCATGCCATTTTGATGTTGGAAGGTCTTCAGAAGAGAAGTTACGTCTAGCTAGTCGGTGTTGTCTTTGAAAGGAGGAAGAGGAGAAGACCAACCATTTACTGTTACAATGCAGGGTGACGAGAGGTCTGTGGGACGTGTTTCTAGACACAACCAGGACCGTATGGGTCATGCCTGCATCTGTGAGGGAGCTTCTTGACGAATGGAAGCCGCCTAGGGGGTGGGCGGATGATATTTAGATCTGGCATATGTTCTCCACTGCATTTTTTGGACGGTTTGGAAGGAGAGGAATGCTCGAGGTTTCGATGGTATCAAGATGGTGCCATCGAGACTCCGGTATCTTTTTTTGAGCACTGTGATTAGTTGGTATAAGGGGGAGTTTGTCATTACTACATAGGATGTTCTTGAGTTCATAGAGGGCATTCATACTACATTTTAATTTGGATGTGCTTGTTGTTGGAGTCTGCTTGGCTTCCTTTATTTGCTTGTTTATTTTTCGTATTGTATACTCCCTGTATATGGGTTCGCTCCCTTAGCGATTGGTGCTAATGGAATCATTTATCTATAAACAAAAATCACCTAAAAAATTATACTACTTTAACTTTTACCCCATATATTTTTATATATCTATTTCTCTACTTTTAAAAAAAAGGTGGGGGCAAAAACCCCCACCAGTCCCTACATAGCTTCGTCCCTAGTTTTAAATACTATTAATACTCTCTGTCATACAAGAAAATGGTAAAAAACTAAATTTCAACTATTGTCCTCTTCATTTCATAAGTTGTTTTTGTCTATCCGGAATTTCTATCTAGAAAGAAAATATATTCCGCCCCCCCTTTTCCTGTAAAAAATGCAATGCCAAATTGTAATAAAGGGAACCAAAAAAGAATAATATTTTTGGCTGATTCTTGGGTAACTGTCCTCAATATTCCTTAAACTCAACACCAAGCCATGGGTATTAGTAGAACTAATCCCATTCACTTCACATGATGGAGCATTTTTCAATTTGTAAGCATAACTTTGGCTTCTTATTCGTGTGGAAAGCATTAGCATTTTTTATTTTTATGTGTTCTCATTTGGCTCGATTTTTCTTTCTGGACCTCTTCATGATTATCAATAGAGCCATGGTTTTTCATGAGTGAATGCTAGGTTAATGATGAATTGCGGGGGCTTGAGAGGGGCAATCCTAGAGCCAAAATGTTATGTCACTACACCAAAATGGCCAAATTATCACCTTTCAACCGGCCACCCTTGTCACGGTCATTGACCGTGACAACAAACACGCGTTTTGTGTCACGGTCAATGGCCGTGACAAGACCGTGACAATACTTTGTCATGGTCATTGACCGTGACAATACTTATAACATTATCACGGTCAATGACCGTGACACGGCCGTGACAAGTTTTGCAGCAGAAAAGCCCAACGCTTTCTTTTTTTCCCACCGATTTTGGTTTTTCCCCCTCCTTATCTTTCTAAGCAATTTCGAGGTCACTCTCTCTCTCTCTAAGGTATGTTTTTTCCTCTCTTTCTCTTTCATTTCTATATGTGTGTGTGTGTGTGTGTGTGTATATATATGTGTATATGTATGTATATATGTGTGTGTATGTGTGTGTATATATGTGTGTGGTGGTGTGTGGTGGGGGAGGGGGGCAGGGGGTGGGGTGGGCTGTGTGTGTACGTGTGTGTGTACAGGTGTGGTGGGGGTGGGGGTAGGGGGCAGGGGGTGTGGTGAGGGGAGGGGGTAGGGGGTGGTGGGGGTGGGGTGGGGTGTGTGTGTGTGTGCAGGTGTGTGCATGTGTGTGTGGCGGGGGGAGGGGGTGGTGGTGGGGGGGGGGGGGTGGTAGGTGTGTGTGTGTGTGGTGGGGCAATCTTAACAATTTATAGCTTTAATTAATAAATTATATAGCTTTAATTGTAATTTTAATTGTATAGTTTTAGATGAAAGTAAATTAATAATTAGTGCCCATTTCATATGAAAGTAGGATTGCCCCTCATTGTAAATTAGTAAATTAATAATTGTATATTTTAATTGTTAGTTTAATTGATGAAATAAATTAATTGAGTAGATGAATTAGAAGGAGTATGGGATACACATTTGTTGCTGACATTGTTGTTGGATTATTTTGTTTAGTAAATGTTGGGTTGGTTAGTTTTAAAAGTGGCATGACCACTGGATTATTGTCCATATGGGGGTGGAATTTTTCAACTTTTTTTTAAAATTACTTTGTATATCGAACAATATATATATAGTATGATAATTAAATGAAACATACTTGAAATTAAATATAGTGCGCATAGATACTAGCCTTCTAGTTCTTATGCGTATGCATTCAATAGCCCTTAGACCCGTTCGAGAGTCATTACCCCTTTAATGAGATCTCTTGAATTGTCCCGTTTGGACAGTTTGAGACTGTATAATTTCTGTATAATATTCTTAGTGGCTTAAAGTTGTTACTTTTGGTGGAAGTTCTGCAGTCGTATCTTAATATTCTCTGGGTACATACTAGATTGACAAGTGTGACTGTTATTTCAATTGATCAATTGAAATAATACTCACACTTGCCAATCTACGTCGTGTACTTAGAGAACTACGGGGATATGCTGTCGAATTTTTTTCAAATCGTAACAATGTGCATGAGCTGTTAAGTATATTACAGAAAAATGGGGTCTTGAATGTGATAAGACCACTCACCCTTTAGAGGAGATGGAGGAAATAGAAATTTCTACTATAAATTGAATTTGAATATAAATAAGACATAATTAAATGAAACATACTATAAACCTAAGTTTTGTTTACCTTTAATAGGTGATTAGTTGTGGTAGATGTGATGGAATATCCGAAATACAAAGAGTGGATGGGTGAGACAAATAGAATGGGGGATGTGTTTCGCAGACGTGCTAACGAATTTGTGAAATATGCAAAGAGATGTCATAATGATGAAGAGTTTCTGTATCTGTGTGCTAGGTATAAGAATGGTAAGGTGTTTGAGTGGAAAACAGTTTAACTACATTTGTTAAGATCGGGTATGCAAGATAGTTATCGATTTTTGAGTTTTCACGGTGAATTGAAAGTTCCTTTTGTCCCCGACCAACCTTCACAACAACCTTCAACAAGTAGAATAGATGTAGAAGGGGACGACGTAGATCATAATATGTTAGAGGATTTAGTTGATGATGTGTACGGAGTTTATGAAGCAGAGGAGAATGAGGTTACTGATGATGTAGAAGATTAAAGTGATCATGAAGATAACACGATAAAATTTGACGATGACTACCAAAGTTTAAAATTTAAGGCGACCCAACCGTTATACTCTAGCTGTGAGAAAGATCAAACAACTTTACATGCTATGGTTGGTTTGAAAAGTTTGAAGACGCAGTACGGTTTGTTTGGCAATAGCGTGACGGAAATTCTGAAATGGGTGAAGGGCTTATCACCCAAGGTGAATACACTTTCAAATAGCTATCATGTTATGAAGAACAGTTTGAAAGGTTTGGGAATGAAGTAAAAATCGATTCATGCTTGTGTGTATGATTGCATACTATACCAAAAGGAGTATGAAAATCTCGATCGTTGTCCGGTATGCAATGAACCTAGATATGTCCAATCTACTAGTAAGGAAGGCACAAGCTCAAAAGTGCCTCAAAAAGTATTGAAATATTTTCCCATTGGGCCTAGATTAAAGCAATTTTTCACAGTACCATGGATTGCAGAGGCAATGACTTGGAATGCTAGGGCAGAAGTAGGAGGTAATATCATGCATCATCTTATTGATTCTACTGCCTGGAGGAGGATGAATTTTGAGTATCTCGATTTTGATCGAGAACAACGCAACATTCGTTTGGCTATATCAACAGATGGTTTCAATCCATTTGGAAGTCTAAGCACCAATCAGAGTGTATGGACAGTGATCATAGCCCCACTCAACCTCCCTCCTTCACAGTGTATGAGACCTGAATTTTCGATGATGGCTTTGTTGATACCTGGGCCAAAGGCACCAAGTGATGACATCGACGTCTACCTGGCTCCTTTGGTAGAATAATTAAATGAGTTCTGGGAAGAGGGTGTGCAATCATTTGACTCTTTTAGAAAAGAAGAGTTTACGCTGAAAGCTATGTTGATGTGGGCAATTCATGATTTTCCAGCTTATGGGAAATTATCCGGTTGTGTATTACATGGTTATTAGGGGTGTCCTATTTGTGGAGAGGAGACTGAATCTCTTCATCTATCCTCTAGCTTAAAAAATGTATACCATCACCACAGGAGGTTTTTACCCCGAGCTCATAGTTTCAGATTTGAAAAAGGTTCTAATTTTTTATTGGGCGGGGTTGAACATAGGCTACCGCCGAGACAACTTTCGGGTTCAAAAATTGAAAGAAAATCTTCTGAATGTGGCCCTAATATGCCAGGTAAGAATCCCAAATTTAATAACATCAAGCATAAGAAGACCCCAAATGGTAATGAAACTGAGACAAGAAAGGCATGGTCTCGGAGATCAATTTTATTTGACTTGCCTTATTGGAAGAATAACCCGGTGCGCCATGTATTGGATGTGATTCATGTAGAGAATAACTTCGCTGAACATATTGTGGGCACTTACCTTGGGGGGAGTCATTCGAAGGATGGAGAAAATGCACGAAAAGACCTTAAATCGTTAAAACTTAAGCCACAACTATGGTTGAAAGAAGATAGTAGGGGAACGACAATAATTCCCCCTGGTGCGTTTACTTTGACGAGTGGGGAAATGAAGGTGCTTCTAGACACAATATATAATTTGAAGGGCTCATATACTTTTTCATCCAACTTGCAAAGGATTGTGAATTATGCTAATCATGATTTACATAAGTGTAAGTCCCACGATTGGCATGTGATCATGCAATTGGTTCCTCTATTGTTTAACCACTGTTTCTCCAAGCACAAGGATTTGCGTAGGGCTATTATGCAAATTAGAATTACCTTCTCCCTCTTGTGTGAGAAGGTAGTTAATCGAGAACACATAGTGGCCACAAAATTGGCGGTGACCGAAGCGATTTGTGTATTGGAGAAGTACTTTCCCCCAGCATTCTTTGACATAAGTGTTCACTTGTTGGTACACCTATGTGACAAGGCACTTCTTTGTGGTCCAGTTAGATATCGGTGGATGTATCCGTTTGAAAGATTGATGAAAGTTTTTAAAGATTATGTCAAGAATACGTGATACATTGCAGGATCAATTGCAGAGGAATACATCACCGTTGAGTCATCAATATATACTCGGGAATATATGCCTAACTCGACCAGCGTTGATGACACTGATGAGTTCGTCGATAATGGTGATCATATGATGGGAAAACGAGTGAAATTAACGAGTTTGCAACATGAATAAGTAGCTCATTATCTATTTCACACACATGAAGATGTCGAAGAATGAAAAAAGTAAGTTTCGAATATCAATCGATACTGTGACTTAAGATGGTGGGACCTACAGCATTTTCAACGGGACCCATACCATAGTACAAACAAATAAAGCAGTACCGGTACCAACACCCAGTGTGCCTAACATTTTCCTTTTTTAAAATACTCGTGTCAAAAAAATAGTTGAAAGAAAAATGATACTTTTAAGAACTCTACAATGAATATATGTAGATAATCCAATTTTCATTGATAGATATTCTCCCTTTTTCTCTCTATGTCTCTTGATTTTAAATTTAGGATTAATTTTATGGTGTTAATTCTAATATCGATTCTAACATTTAAAATTAGGATTATTGTTAGTTGAAATTCAAAGGTTAATTTAAGGATTAATACTTGTTGAAAAATATTAGAAGTTATGAAATCTTCAACGATATACACTATTTTAGGATTTTAGAATTTACTTTGATTGTTAGTACTTTATTGAATATCTATTTAATTGTTATATACTTTTGTAAATATATAACAGTGTTGTGGGTTTTACATAAAAATAAGTGACTCGTAGATATATTGATGTGATCAAGAATTAGGCCATTAAACTGAGTCGGGTAGGCTCGAAACCCGTCTGTTCAGCCCGATATTTTTTAATCTAGTTTGAGCCAAACTTTTCAAGCCCGAATTCAACCTGAAGCGCGAACTTTGACTATATAAATAATTGAAACTGAAATGACTTACGATGGTGTAATCCAAAATATATTTGAATTGGATTATATAAGCTTCAAAGAGGTTGTATTTTACTGTGACTGGGTAAGAGTTGAGGATAAAAATGCTTGTAAAGTTGATCATGTCACCAATTTGATCATGGTTGACTTGTCCAAGTTGAAGAGCAACGACCACGTGAGCGATGAGCCATTTGTTTGTGCATTTCAAAAGGTTAAGCAAGTGTTTTACTCGGAGTATATCAACAACGAGACGTGGTCAATTGTGCAACACGCACCAAAGCGTCTAAATAGTAGTGTGGATGACTTGGCTGCTCCTATCGAATATCAATCCATTTTTTATGATAACCCGAATTTGAAACAAATTTTCAATTTGTAATAAATATTCCAATTTTTACCGAAACATCCATTTTTAATGCTTTTAATTGATTTGCACTTTATCATTTTCACTCTTGTGTAGTGTGCGTGTGTGGAGAGGAAATTAATACATAAATATTCCAACTACATCTAAGTTTTATTTATACTAATCCATGAATATACGCTTCTTACCTTTAATAGGTGATTAACACATAGTTATTTGGGGTGTCCTATTTGTGGAGAGGAGACTGAATCTCTTCGTCTATTCGAACACTAAGAAATGCCATAATCCTATGGAGTGATGTTCTGCAAATTCCTCCCAACCATTGTGTAGCCAAACATCACCAGTTGAAGTTGTAAATTCCACGTTCCATACCCCACTACTTGGAACCTCTAACAAAACATGGGGGACCATTGGAAGGTGGAATTGACAACTTCAACTGGTGATTTTTGGCTACACAATGGTTGGAAGGAATTTGCAGAGCATAACTCCATAGGATTATGGCATTTCTTAGTGTTCAGATATGAAGGAAATTATATTTGACACGATTGCCCGGGGTACATTAGTTGGAAGGAGATGCCATATGAGCGCAAGCTAGTTATTTGGGTGGAACTACATGTAATGTATTTATATTTATATTTATATGAATATTTCAATTTCGATTTCGATTTATATTTATATTTATATTTATCTATATTTGTGGGACGAATACTAATTTTACTTTATTTTATTTCAGGGGACAGGGAGTGGCCGGGTAGGCCACCGAGGCTCGATACTTATGTGGCTCTTCGGACGAGAAGGGAAGGATAAGGAGGTGTCCCCGAGCGTCGCGGTACAAAATCTCTTTTCCAGCTAAATAGTTTGTAGATTTGAGATAATTGATGTTGTTGTTATTTCTTCTTAAATAGTTTCTATTTTGAATGTATATTTCCATTATCTCTAGTTTGTTTGGATATATGATGTTTGAACAGGTACAACGTTGCTATAACACGTACAAATATACTGCTGGGAAGTGGCAGTGGCCATACTGCCCAGCAAATTTTTTTTAAATTCTGCCCAGAAATGTCACGGTCAATGACCGTGACAATTTTTTTAAAAAGGGTCAAGGCTTTGTCACGGTTATTAACAGTGACTAGACGTGTCACAGTCAGGGACCGTGACACGAGCGTGACAATTCTAACGAACTTGTCACGGTCAATGACCGTGATAAGTTCGTGACAAAAAAAGTTATCTCGCCCCAAATTGTCACGGTCATTGACCTTGACAAGTTGAACTTGTCAAGGTCAATGACCGTGATAATTAAGCAGATTTGGTGTAGTGTGTTATAATATTTTTTTAGGGAGTTTTAGCAATAGATCATATTTACTAAGTTCGTAGTTAAATACGTCAAACAAATTTTATTTGGTTCATTTGATCTCTTTAGAAAACGTTTTTGTTCCAATAGGCTTCATTAGGAAATATGTAATATCTACGCAATATGTGCAAAATATACAGTAAATATTACTACCTTTGATAAATATGTAATGTAGTAATATTTATTACATTTGAAAAATATGTAATAGGACCTATTGAAAAAAAATGTTTTGATGTGACTAATAAGAAAAAAAATTATGTAAACCGGACTTGTTTATGAAGCTCCCTTTTTTTAAGTATTTAATAAATTTTTATGAAAATATACTCAACTCAACTCAATAAAACGTTTACTCAATTATTTGGGGTGTGCTGCATAAATCCTATTTTTTCATTTCATTCGGTTCGGTGCAATATCTTCAGCTAAACCACATGATATCATGTCGTTTTTTTACAATATCCCACAAAGTCAATTTAGATCTACCACTATCCCTTGTGTTACCATCAATACTAACTAAATTACACTTCCTCACATGCGCATCCACTGGCGTATGGTTGACGTGTCCAAACCATCTAAGTTGATTTTCTCTCAATTTATCTTCTATAGGAGCTACTTCTACCGTTTCACTAATTTGTTCGTTTCTAATTTTATCCTTTCGAGTTTTACCACAAATTCATCTTAGCATTCGCATCTCCGCGATACTCATTTTCTACATATATTTGTTTTTTACTTGCCCAATACCCTTTCTAAGATAACATGGCTGGTCTAATGGTCATCTTATTAAAATTTTCTTTTAACTTCAAAAGTATACATCTTTCACACAATACGCCGGTAGCACTTCTCCACTTACCACACTGCTTTAATCCTATGAGTAACATCATCGCTAAGATCTCCATGTTTTTGGATAATCGAGACTCGGTAAGGAAAATGATAATATTTTGGTATCTATTGATCCTCCAATTACATCACATCCATGGTTGCCCTCCTATTACTACTAAAATTTCACTCCACATATTCTGTTTTATTCCTGCCTATTTTAAATCCTATTGCTTCCAAAGTTTCTTTCCACAATTTGAATCTAGCATTAATTCCCATCTTAGTCTCATCCACCAAAATAATAACATATACAAATAACATACACCACGACATCTCATTTTGTATTTTTCCAGTCAACTCATCTATAACCAGAGAAAAAAATGTAAGAACTTGTTGTTGAACCTTGATTCAGATCTACAATATTTAAGAATTCACAACTTTCTCCAGTTCATATTCTTATTGTAGTCATGGCCCCATCATACATATCATTGATAGGGCCGTAAATCGAGCTGGGTGAGTCGGACTTGGAGTTACTCAGACTCGGTCCGAACTATCTTACCCACGCTCAAGCCCGAGCTCAGCCCGAACTAAAAATTTTCACCCAAGTCCGAACTTGACTCATAAATATTACAGGCTTCGACACAATTTCGGGCAGGCCCGATTTTAGTTTTTTTGTTATAAAAAGTTTGAAATAGTGTTTTTTCCCTATATTTCCATCATGTAGGAAATGTAGACACTAAAGTTCAACTGATATTCATAATATAAAGTATATAATTATGAAACGTATTAAATTAAAAAAAAAGAAAGAAATAAGAGTGAAACCCTGCAAAGGCCAATTAAATTTCATACATGTTGCATTATTTGAATAATAACAAATGCCTATTACAACATGACCAATTATTAAATCAAATTCCCGCAATGAGATTAATAATAAAATCACAAAATTGAAAACCACTTGTAATCCAATGGATTATGACAAATGAATATTTTTCTTAAAGTAGTAAATGAAATAAAACCGTGAAACCCAATTAAACAACGTTAACATCAATATGTTGAATTATATAAAATTATTTATATAGTCAAAGTTCGCGCTTCAGGTTGAATTCGGGCTTGAAAAGTTTGGCTCAAACTAGATTAAAAAATATCGGGCTGAACAGACGGGTTTCGAGCCTACCCGACTCAGTTTAATGGCCTAATTCTTGATCACATCAATATATCTACGAGTCACTTATTTTTATGTAAAACCCACAACACTGTTATATATTTACAAAAGTATATAACAATTAAATAGATATTCAATAAAGTACTAATAATCAAAGTAAATTCTAAAATCCTAAAATAGTGTATATCGTTGAAGATTTCATAACTTCTAATATTTCTCAACAAGTATTAATCCTTAAATTAACCTTTGAATTTCAACTAACAATAATCCTAATTTTAAATGTTAGAATCGATATTAGAATTAACACCATAAAATTAATCTTAAATTTAAAATCAAGAGACATAGAGAGAAAAAGGGAGAATATGTATCAATGAAAATTGGATTATCTACATATATTCATTGTAGAGTTCTTAAAAGTATCATTTTTCTTTCAACTATTTTTTTGACACGAGTATTTTAAAAAAGGAAAATGTTAGGCACACTGGGTGTTAGTACCGGTACTGCTTTATTTGTTTGTACTATGGTATGGGTCCCGTTGAAAATGCTGTAGGTCCCACCAATGTACAATTAAATAAAACGTATTTGGTACTAAACCGGTACTTGATCCCGGTAAGAGTATCATTCTTCTTTAAAAAAAAATAGGGCTTGGGGCTTTCTTGGACCAATTTGAAACAATAAGCTAAACACATACCACAAGAAGATGGTATAACGTTGGTGAGAGCTTTTGACGACTCTATACCGTGAAGAAATCCATATTCAAACCCCAATATATAATATGTTTCATTGTTACATTTATATTAATACGGTGCATAAATGTGAGTCAAAACACTTCAATATTATTTGAGCGAGTTTCTCATTTTAAAGAGACAAGTCCTGTCATAAAGCATGATTTGTCCTGCATGCGATTTATCTACACTACTAAAAACCAATGGTACACTTGCAGTTGATCAGAGGTATAATTATGCACCGAAGAATTATATGCAACGCAATAACATCTCTTATGGGCTTAGTTAAATTTATTATCTATGGAACAGTCCTTCTAAGCTTCTGCAGAAGAGATAAATATTTCTTAAACTAGATATAGAGTCATAAAATAACGGCTTTATCAAGCATTCACTCTACATTGTTATTCAAAATTTTAATAAAAAAAAAAGAATTTTATTATGTAAGAACCTCACCATCATTCTTGTTTTAATCTTATAATTTTTTTTGTGAGAACCTATAGCAATAATATAAAAAAGTCCAGACCTTTAACGCACATCCAAAAGACTTTTCATTTATTTTGATAATTTCTCATATTCTCCAATGTCCAGAGAAAGCTCTCAAAGTATTAGCCAATTTCTCATTTATTTGTTCGATTTTTCTTGAAAAAATTTAGAATTATTTTCGGAATGATTCCATTAAAGCAAGAGGAAGAAGAAGAATATTAATTGTTCAAGTACCTCGACGATTTGAAAATTAACTCGTGGGTCTTTCTTCGAAGCCATATGATGGCAAATGTGGGCCTCTGAAAATAAGATTGTGCTAAGCATTAACGAAATATTTTCAACATACGTATCATTCCTCCTGAATTGAAAAAGGGGACAGTGGGGAGAAGAACCAAAACCATGAACAAGGCAGGCTGGCCTTTCAGTCATCCGACAGCAATATTCGGTTTGTCAGTTCTCCTATCTTCCTTGTTAACAAGAAGACAAAAATACAAATCCATCGATGGAGAAGAGAAAAGAAATAATATCATCTTCACTAATTTCAACCTAGAGATGGAGAGTAGCATAAGATCCTGCATTATACTGTTGCAAGATATCGTGTTTCAATGATGTATTGATGCCAACTTTTTGATCACTCACTTGAATACCAACAAAAATAAACAGGACAAGCGACTCAGTTATTAGTGCAATCAAAGGGTCCATTACTTTGCACTACCCATGATGAAATTATTGAGGCGCACATGCATTAATGCATATCTCTCCCTTGCTGTGCATTTATATACTTTTGCACGGTACGTTATTTCGAGTTTCAGTTACTGATTTTGAAAGAAAAAATACATAATTATTATATATTTTTTTATAAGTAAGGTACCCGCGTAAGGAACCAAAACTCTACACTAAAGATATACAAAGATCTGACAGGAGACCATTAACAAAAAATGGGGATAGGGAAACAAAATCCTCCATTCGTTCCCTCACAAAACTCTACAATGAATACCTAGCCTTAATTCCCCCACAAAATCTAACAAACACTCTAGGGTAGACTGTGATTCTTCCTTTAACCACGCATGCAAGGAGCTCAATAGAAAGTATCGAAGTCTAGATGGCTCAATCTTTACACCCTCAAAAGATCTCGTATTACTCTCAGTCATACCGTCCAAAGAATGCATAAAACGACCATTCTCCACACATAATTTACCTCTCGCCCCTCTCTTAAGACTCCACTCTCACTCATTTCACCCCGAAAATGGAGTAATAATCTCCCAGAAACCTCTTACCACCTAACAATGAAATAATTTAATGATTGATCGTTTCCTCGACATGGTTACACATCCAACACGCCATGCAGCTACCTCTTTCCATTAGCCCATTCGTCATCAAGATTGTCTATTTCACTGCAGTCCAAGCAAAGAAAGACACTTTTGGAGGGACACGCATTTTCTCAAAGATTATCCAAAGAAAGTCAGTCCATCCACCGGCCCACCGACGCTGCATATATATATATATACTAGGGGAATGCCCGTGCCTGAAGGCACGGCGAAAACATTCCAAAGATCGAAATTGTGAACAATTTAAGTCATTTTTTATTACAACAAAAATGTGCAAACAATTTATAAAAATCGGACATAATTTACTTTGTTTATAGAACTATCTACCCTGTTAAGAAATAAAAATAATCCATAACAATACTAATAGTCCATCTTGAACCTCGGATAAACATTATAAGTATTACAATTATACTTTTATGAAACATCATAACAATACAAAAATTTTGATCACAGCAAAAAAGTGTAAATATTTTTAAAAAAATTAGGCAAAATTTCCTTTGCTTATAGGACTATCCACCCTATTAAAAAAATAATCTACAAAAAATAATACTATCACAATTATACCATTACAAAAAAAAAATATCAAATGAACATCAAGTTCAATATATACTAAATTTGTGATCAACAATTTCTCCCAAGAGTCTGAGGTAATTTTCACTGGAAGACAACATCAAGTGTTGCAAATCCTACCACAGCTACGACACTGCACAAAAATAAAGAAACAATCAAATAATCGATACAATAATTTGTATATTTTATAGACATTGTATTGTAAGAAACCATCCTGCGTGAAGCATCATTTAAATATAAACACTAAAATATTGGCACAACGGGATGCGAATGAGTTAGCATACATGAAATTCGGCAACATAAATTCTGAAGCATCACCCAAGAAAATAGTGAAAATCAAAAAGTTGAAACACTTGTCAAATAAAAGACACGATTGGCCCATGATTAACAATTTTTCTTTCGTGCCCCATGGGTTGATATTAATAAACAGGAAAATCACACCAAACATGTACTAACAATACAAATATCCGTTTGAATTGTAATATTGTCCATTCGTTTGAATTGAAATATACACTAATTTTCATAAAGAGGTCCATGTCATCAAAAAAACAAAAGATGCAAAATTTTAGGCAAAGTTACGTTTATTTATAGAACTACCCATCTTGTTTAAAAAAAAAAAATTAATCTAACATCAAAACTTAATTGAATGAATATAATGCGCTTCTACAATAAGGTGACAATTTTAGAAACGACAGGAAAATACAACATGCAACAACACAAAATTGACACGATGTGTCATGTTGGTTTAGTGTTTGTGTCAAGTCTCAAAGAAAAATATATTAAAACTATTATTATATTGAATACAATTCATAGCGAATCCAATTTAAAAAAAATAAAGTGCTAAATATATCTGAGAGAGATACACTTAATCCAGTGTTGTAAAGCAAATTTATTGGCTTCACCATACTTTGCTAAGCCTTTTTTAACTGACAAATTAAGATAGTAACAAAATTACCTTACTTTTTTCTTTAGATCAAAGTACAGAATAATAAAATAGGTAACACTTTTTTCATAAGAACCGAAAACCCAACATTTCATCTATTATTTTAAGATAAAAAAAAAAACAATCAAATAATGAACCACAACAGGAACCGAAATCATATAATGAATACAATCTTCAACAGAGGACCTAAATCTAGCATCACCTCAAGTATATGCAAGAGAGAACAACCAAAACACATCCCTTATATTCTATAATTAGCTAATTTAAGAATAATTAATAATGATGCCACATTTGTTGTTAACTCTCAACCAAGCCAATATGAAAATTGTCAACCGTACAGAGCCATTGTTGTGATAACTTGTATGGAACCAAACATTAAGTTGTTTACTGTGAACCTAATAACCAAAGAAATGATAATTCTCCATGATTTACTAATTACAGAGAATATAAAAAAAATGCAAGTAAATTGTGCCAACAACTTGATCATAATAACAAATTATAAAATCGCCAATGAATATTAACAAACATTGATTCATAAGCAGACCCTAATTCATCTTATACAGCAGTCCATAAATTAATGGAGTTTCCAATTTTAGTTGTTATCCCTAGCATGTCTACTAAACTAAAGACCAACCAAAAACTTAAGCCAAAGTTGAGCATGTTTCCTCTGGAAAAAAAACACTTCATATGTTCACCCTAATATTTTCACACCTTTCTTTAGGATCCTCCGCATAACAGTTTAAATACAACGCCACCATTCAGAAGTTGCATACGCACTTGACAGTAGAAGAAACACGTTCACCCATGAAAAAATTGCAAAATGTCCTGTTGAGGAAAAAATAAATGAGTCAGTGAACACATGGAATGTCAAAAGTAAATTTTAGAGCATAGAAAAGTATCAAATGCAGAGAAAAAGTATCAGAAACATAATAATAATAATAATAATAATAATAATAATAATAATAATAATAATAATAATAATAATAATAATAATAATAATAATAATAATAATAATAATAATAATAATAATAATAATAATATCAAAGTAGAAACAAAGAACGAGAGGAATTTTGTTTATTAAGTGAATATATTGATGTGAGTGAAAAATAAGAAAAAACAAAAAATGGAATACTAAAAATTTATAATAACAGTGCATTAAGAAATCAAAAACCATACGATAATAATGAAATAACAGTCTCGGAGTTGAGCTTTGACACAATTGAGAAGATGTGCATAGCCACAACGCTCACCAGAGTCAACGTCCAACATGCACATTGATATTCATATGTCAAAAAATGTAAAATACGAATGCCACTGCCACCAATAACTAAATTCACATTGGAAAGAGAAAGAGTACCTGGTTGGATAACTGGAAATGGCGATGAAGTCTCTTTTCTAATGTTTGACAATGGGTCATCTTATTTGATGTCATCGACTATAACCACATCCTCATCCACACCAGCAAGAAGAGTGTTGGAGCCTGAAACACAACCATTTTCACTCTATCCATGAACTTGAACATTTGCTTCCTGTATCAAAAGATGCTCCTGATCTTGACAAATAACCTTATTTTACAATCAAATTCTCATTTTCTCTAACTTGAGTCAATATGTGATAACTCATGAGTTGACTCAGAAATCTTTGTTAAAGCCTCGTCTGGTAAAAAAACAGAACGCATCTCTTGGTTGAAAGCACTGATTTAATGTGTGTGTTTCCTTGTACTGCTGTCCTTGGAAGATTTTAACATTTCTAGATTCTTATAACAAAAGGATCCGTTTTTGGTAATTCGAGTTGATCCGGACAGTTCACTGGTACACAAGGTTCCTTCATCTGATCTTTATATTAATATTTATTGAAATATGAAGGGTTCAGATTACGATCTAGGTGATTTAGTACATCGAATTCATAAGAAGTTAATTTAAAAATATTTACCTCCGATAAAAAAAATTGTGGGGATCATTGATGGAAACTTCATCCCCAGTGATTTAAATAAAAAAATTCAGTTGTAGATTGAACAACAAATTCCGTTGATGGCATGCGAGCACAATAACATATGCCATCGAATGGCTATCTTCAAATTCCTCAATCATCACATTAGCTCTAATATGCACCCTCTGCGACCCAGGTATTGAAACTGTAGACTAATATCAGCTCTAATCCAATTTTAAATTGCATAGGCCTCGTGTAACCTCAGTGAGCATTTTGTGGACTCGCATCAGATCTCTCAAATGTAGCCCCCAAATATTCAATGTTTACATTTCTTCCTCATTACTTATTTTTTGTCATTTAAAGGATGAGAAATCTGCACATTTTTCAAAATACCACTGTCAACATCATAAAAAATAAGGCCTTCATTCTTTCTTAGATTAAATTCCAGTCCTCTCATATCCCTGTATGAAGTTCACAATTCCATTTCAGACCCGCAAATCCTTAAAATCCTCAAAGTTTCAAGTAAACCTTCCAAAGCTACCACTATTATACTGTTTAGTGGCTTCGTCAACTCTGATGGTATGGCTCATGTCACCCCTGAACCTGCTGCCATTGGGAAGATCAAAATAGATAAGAAATAAAAAAAAAAGATATTAGGATAAAAGAATATTGAGATAGATTAAATAAGTAGAGATTAAAAAGAATATAATTCATACAGTTGTATAAGTAAACATTTGAAAAACTTTCATAATACCTTAAAACTTTATCCATGCTTCTTTGAGATTGCATTCAAAACTTATCCTTAACTATGATAATACAATTTATTCATTTGCTATCTTCTTCACTTTTAAAGGCATTCAAAGCATATATCATTACATTACATGCGGCAAAATAAGCACCTAACAAATTTTAGTTCGATAACTTTGCACTGTAGTTAACTATTTAAGCAATCCAGGGATAAACAATTAAGTAACATAGTTAGGGTTAATGGATTTTGGTTCCATAATTATACCATCAGTTTTATCGAGGCCATTAGCTAACCAACATTATCAGTCTAATTCACATAATTCAAGTGAAGTTACAAAAAGACCCTTTGAAAAAGAAAAAAATGCCCAACCCCACCTCTTTCTTGCTTACTCATCATCACCACCACACTTCCACGAATTTTATCTTGAGATTAAGTCATCACGGTACCTCAACCTTTTCGTCCAGCACTATACATGAAAAAAATTACAAAACAGGGCATGAATAATAAAAATAAGGGTTGTAGTTCTCTTAATGGTGGTAATGAGGGAAGCACCCAATTCTCTATCGAGTTTATGCTACTTTGACCCTTTTTGCTGCTCTATGACCCCTTTTCTAGTGGTGTGAATCTGTCCCTATTTATCTGTCTTAAAGTGGAAGCCTTGCAAATGTAATCCGACTAAATTTAAATAAATTTCAGACGTTGCGATCATCTAGTGTGTAGAAAATTTAACTCATCAGAATGAAGTAAAATATGGATGAATAAAAATTCAATGGGATACAAAAAAGCTAATTGAACATTAAATTTCAGAAGAAATAGATTGAACATGTGTAGTTACATCACAAAGAAACATCGGTCCAATAGAACTCACCCTGAAGAAATCCAAAATGAAGAGATGAGTGGAACCAATCCATTTAAGTATTGTGTTTATCTGCAACCCAAAACAATAACTATTGGTTAGCTGTCATCAGTGTTATGCATTTGGTTTAATAGTAAAATGGGAAGAGAGAAAAGTAAAAACGTACAGAAGACAAACACACGTGATTGAGAGAAAAAATCACTTTAAGTTGTTCTTATTATCAATGTACTTTTGACCTTTTTTCAAATCAATTCATGTTAATCATATGAATTCATTAGATGAACAGTGTGTTGGTAGAGGTTAAAAGTTGTTGGACAATGGAAACAATTTAATTTTTGAGACCTGTGACATAAGAAATTTCAAATATAAAACTATTCCATTATAGCCAAACATCTTGCACACTTTTAAAAGAGTTGTTGCGACATTTTTAAAGTAAAAAAAATAACTCCACCATCATTATTTCGTATCTACCTTTGCCACAGTATGTTTACCGGACATATTTAAGTTGAATTGGTAAACCTTGGTGGCTTCTTTATTGGTATAATACATGGAGAGATGTCCTGGATACCTCTAAATGGATCTGGTTTTATCAACTGGATTATATTGATTATCTAGAGTTGCTGGCATACAGTCCAGTAATCTAGTAATAATACCACTGATCGTGTAGTTTAGAAAACAAAAATAATACAACTCTACAATAATAAATTAAAAATATTGAATTCAATAAAGGTGAAGTGTATACCTGTTTGATTTCTTTAAACCACCGCAGTCTATACTTGAAAGATCTTTAAGGAGAGGATCCCATGAAAACTGCGATTGTAATGTAGAAATCATGTATATAATTATACATATGTTCTTTTATAGAGATGATTGAAAATGAGTGTATGAAAGTAATAAATTAAGGTTAAACTCAAGTACAGAGCAATAACAAAATTTCACACCAACAATGGTTTGCAAACTCTTGTTCGTCTTCTCGTATCAACCAACCTCTACCGACTTCTCGTTTGTTCCCCTGATTCAGAAAAGTCAGTTGTTGAGTCATAGTATCACTTGGCATCATGCTTATTTGTCAAAGCATGTAGAAATTAATGGAGCTATGACCTTTGCAGTTTATAGAACTCCGACATACTGTAATTCATTGGGAATCTCCAAAACATTGTTTACTTCATTAGGAATCTCCAAAATGAGCAGGCCAAAGTTCAAGTACAACTGCTGAATATCCAAAAATAATAATCCCAGCTGCTACCCGACAAATGATTATCCCTGCACATGTCCGTGTTTTAAGTAAATAATAATACTATCAACGTACATACATACATACATACATACATACATACATACATACATACATACATACATACATACATGTATAAACACGTGTAAATAAAAAAACATCACCTTTGAGAAAGGCGAGGATGAAGAGCATACTATACTTTGTCCCCAAAATTCCTGAAAATGTATGTGATGGATTCAGATGCTCCCATTTGTTTGCCTTTAAAACCTAAAAAAATTACGATTGTGAGGGGTGGGTACATTGTGCTCGAGTTTGATGGCATCTTCAATGGTTTTAAAAGTGAGGTCCATGTATTCATACTACAAAAAAGGTTTTAAGAGGCTTCAATGAGGAGGTAAGGGACTGAAAAAAATGATTGTATAACTTTGGTAGGGGACCTTTTGGCATTTTCTCCCTCAAAGTATAGAACAAAACTGATAGAACTCCCCAATTTTCACGAATTAAACCTTTACCCCGCGGCTTACAGTTCTATTGGGTGGCTTTCATTTCATCAAGCATCTTCAAGGCAGCACAATAGTCACATCTTAAGCTTACCTTAACAAATGTATTAGTACATTTACGAACCTCTGTTTTCCAAATCGCTGGCATGTGGTACCTTAAGTCAGCTGAGGCAGTTGTAGCCTTGTCTTGAGCCCTTGTGATTTCATGTATGTGCCTACATTTAAGGTTGATATGCTGTTGTACAAATTAACCACACTTTTGAGAGTATTGTTTCATTTCAAGAGTGACACAACACTCCCTAATGGGATAGGGAAGAAACTGAAGAGAAATTCAATAAAATCTTATGCAGCTTCTGCAAATAATGCCTTATTTTTTGAAGCGATGAAAAAGTTTAGTCCACCAAAAAATTAAACTCCCTGGAAAAAATAAATAAAAAATTACCTCAAGAGACTTTTTGTCAAATGGTAGCAGTTATAGTTTGATCTCGTAGTAGCCATTATCTACTTTCACGTTTCTGCAGTTGAAGTCCCAGATACGTCGTCGATCAGTGCAAGACACCTGGAAGGTTTTCTTCTGACTTGTTTTCATTTTTTATATCAAGTGCAGTGTGGTGGAATTTGTATGTCAAACACAAATGATTCGGGTCGTTGGGCGAAAAGAGATGACTTAAAATACGATGTGCATAGAGTTAAACGACACCGTGAAACCTATCTAATAAATATAGTGTATAATAACCATATAAGAACAAACTTTTTCTTAGATACTGGAAAAATTATCTTGGCTTTAAAATCCCAAAGAAAGAGGGGAAATAGTACATACCTTTGCTTTAGAATAGGTATACTTATAAAGAGGGGAAACAGTACATAGCATACAACTCTACTTTAGAAAATGTATACTTAATCTTCAAATATTCCTAAAGAGTACAAATACAATCAAACATAAAACATAATTTTGAACATAGAAAACATTTCACTCAAGGTATAATAAATAAAAGGAAAATAGAAGGCATCTAAATTCTCTCCACATCCATTTGCTTAATAAATCAAAAAACTTAAAGAAGAATGGTTATAGTTCTCCTATAGAAAAAACTCTTACCTCTTGTTTAGAGAATACAATATACCTCCATAATCAAGAAAAGAAATAGCAAATTATTTCAGAAAGTGGAACAGTAGAAACTCCAATAAAATATTTATCACACAAAAAAAAATTTTAGAGTTGAAAACCCCTGAAATGATAAGGTCCAACGAAATGATAAGAAACTATTATTGCAATTAGGAAAGAATATAAATGAACTCAAATTTCACCTTCATACTATTTTTGTTTACAATTTCAAAGTCGGCAAACCTACTGAACTATTCCAATTTACAATGATTATCTGCAACTATTAACATTAAATTTTTCTGATATATCCTTACCTCTTGTCTACGTCACATAACGGTCATTATATATTTGTGACTAAGTTTTCTGAAAGTGATCAAACGGAAGAAATTTAAGCAAGAAGTATGAACTTTAAAGCTTCATATAATCACTAAGAGTGAACATGAACTCAAAGTCCAATTTGTGCCTCAAAACAAAAGAAATTTACTGCCTAAACTTCATAAATGTACAAACACACGTCCTACAATTTTGAAATGAAAAGTAGTGCATAAACTGATTTACATCTCCAAAATAAGAGCCTGCATTACCCCAAACATATAAACAAATATCCAAAAATAATTTGATCCAAAACTACATCCAAAAATAAATCCATACCTTTTAGTAACCAATCCGAAAATAGCCACAACAGCTAAAACAAAGAGAATAAATAAAGTACCTGAAAGAAAAAAATGTAAAAAACATGTTGGAATACGTATATGGAAGCATACATAAACATTACGTCTTAAACTCTAAGAAGTATTAAAGAAAAAAGGCCAAGAGGAAAGTCTGGATTGTTTTCCAGACTTTTGAGTTATTCTCTTCTTTTTTTCTCGTCGAATTCGCAATGGTCAAATGACCATATATAAAACATAAATATTTGACATAAATGCCAATTAATGTCTATAATGCTCCAAATCACATTTTAATTTCATTACATCAATGGCCCATATCTAAATTTCATACAACTGATAGCAATTATATCAAATAAAAAAAACTGAACATTAAACTAATGTTGTTTTTTACCTGCATTTGTAAAGAAAGGGGATCATGAGAGTGCTTGATTCCATTCATGGCCACTACAAAAAATATATTTAAATAAATAAAAGTATAGCTAGCTGAACAATTGACTTCCTTTAAAATATAGTTAGCTGAACCCATCATACCCAAACAAACTTAGTTTTATATCAACAAATTCATAAATTCAGGGGAACAAATTAAAATATCATCAAATGTACTTGCACTTACATGTAATGTTAATTCAATAAAAGAGATTTACATCTCCTATTCATTCCCACAACACAATGTTGTAAAGAAGTCTAACATAAAAACACGAAATAAAATATAGGTATACACATTCTTCCAAATCAACATTATGGGTAACCAAGAAACTCGGTACACATAACATTCTTCCAAATGAAGAATATGTACACATAGGTATGCACATTCTTCCAAATCAACAATATATACACATTCTTCCATTTTTGTACACATGACCAAAAAAATGATTTTCCAACCATAACCGATCATCTTTCAATATTAAAATAAAACAAAACCTAGATCATAGAAAGAGATGGGGGCAGAGAAAATTTTAAAAAAAAACTCTAAATAAGTTTTATTGTTTAACCCCTGTAAATACCAAATCTATTGATAAAATTGAAAACCATATATGGAAAATCGAGAAACTCGGTATCCCTGATGGTATTGAAATCCAGGAAAAATAAATCGAAAAATAAATGTAAAAGAGGATAACTAAGAGTATAAATCAAAATAACACAATTTTTTAATATCAAGCCCTAACCCCCAAATTTAAAACCAATGCCTAAAAGTCTAACAGTCTTAACGAAAAACATCAATTAGAGAGTTTACCTTAAAGATCAGAGATTCTAAAATAACTCCAAACAAAAGAGAGCGGGGGTGAGCCTCAATAACCGCCAGCTTTGAACTGGTAGCATGGAACCAAGAACCATGAACTTGTAATCAAATGAACACGGAACATAAATAAAACTGCAACACTACTCGTGAATGTTAGAAACCACTTGAACTATTAGAAATCTGTATACTTGCAGTTGGAAGAAAAAAATCTACAAATCAACGAAATTGAAACGACTTGAACCATTAGAAAGGTAAAACAAAGGAAAAGGCATACCTGAACTATTAGAAAAAAAGAAAAATCTATAAATTAACAAAAAAAATATACAAATCTACAATCTATATACATGAACTATTAAAGAAAGCATAAACAAAAGAAAATGCATAAACACACTTATTAGAAAAGCATACACAAAAGCAAATGCATAAACATACTGGAGATGATAACTCCAAATCAACGAAAGCCCTCAACTCCATCTTCTAAAAAACTTGAGAAAAAAAAAATCAAACCGCGTGGACCTACATAAAATATAGTTGTCAGATCTGGAAAAAAACATTGGTGTGTGCAAGTGTGTACATGTAATAGAGTAAGGGAGAGATAGGGGAAACCCCAAATATTTATCATCAACCCCAAATCGAAAATGAGATCAATAATAATAACCATAAATCTAAAAACCCCAAATTCGAAAAAAAATAATAACCCCAAAATCTAAAAACCCCAAATCAAAGAATAACCCTTCAAATATTTGAGATATATAGAGATTACCTGAGGACGGCAGCCTTGGAGCTGAATGGAGACGACCATGGTGAGGGTTTGATGAAGATGAGATGAAGAACCATACCCTAGAAGAAGGAGATGAAGAAGGTGAAGAATCGTGAAAATAAATGCCCAAATCGTGTACCCTAGTAGGAGTGATAGAAAGACGGGATTGTTGAAGGACTGTGAAAGTACAAATTTAGCCCTTATTTTGAATTAAAGTTAGAGGGGGAAACAAATTGGTGGTGAGGCAAAAGAGGGGGAAACAAAAAATTGAGGGTTAAAAGAGTAAAAAAAAATGAACCAATCTCAACCCTCCATTTCTTGCATTGGTGTTTTAATCTCAACCTCTACTTAGCTTATAGTCTTATGGAATAGTAACCAAAATTCTACTCCGTATTATATATATATATATATATATATATATATATATATATATATATATATATAGAGAGAGAGAGAGAGAGACCCTCTCCTGTAAGGACTCCTTATAGTGCAGATCCCGGTACATACCAACTTTTTAAAATAGTAAAAAAATGTATTTTTTGATGAAACTTCTTGGATATGATCTCCACGGTGGGAAGATCATCTCTAATTTTATTAATCAAAAAATTCAATAAAAAAATCGTTATGATGAGGTGATATGTAAAAAAATGTTATAAATATGCATTTTCGACCATTGGAATGTTGGCGATCATCTCACCCACTTTTTGATCAAATTTTTTATGAAACTTCATGTATATGATCTCGATTGTGAGAAGATCATATCCATGAAGTTTCATAAAAAAATTCAATCAATAAAGCTGCTGGCGCTGACCCAACATTTCAACGGTTGAAAATGCATACTTATATCATTTTTTCACATATCACCTCATCTCAAAAGTTTCTTTATTGAATTTTTTGACGAAAAAAATTGGAGATGATATTCTCACCATGAAGATCATATCCATAAAGTTTCTGTAAGGACAATTTGTCCATCTTTATGTATATGTTATGTCATACGCCGTTACAAGATTGATGGTTAAAAAGATCACATCGTCATCAACGAAATACGAAGATCAAAAGAAGAAGGAATTTGGGAATCAGTCCTGGCCGGACCGATCCGGTTCAGAAAAGAACCGATCCAGCTTACCGGACCGATCCGACCAACTACCGGACCGATCCGTTTTGTCAGACTCCAGTAGCCACCGGATCCATAGCAAACCGATGAAGCCTAAAGGACCGGACCGATCCGATGCTAACCAGATGGATCCGGTTTCAGAAAAAGAACCGATCCGAGTTAACCGGACCGATCCGCCTAAATGACCGGACCGATCCGACGAGGATAAACTCTGCCAGATCGTGGCCAGATTTTCTTTTTAGAAAAATTTCTAGAAAAACACAAAAAGATTTTATTTTGATAAAATTTTTGAAAAATTGAAAAGGAGATTTGTCTTTTATGGATGAGCATTTAAGATAGCCAAGTCACAACTTCATTCCATATATTTATGTGACTGTTTGATAGAGATTTGAGAGGCTACATCATTTCATCCATGTGCTTTACATTGATTGGAGTCCTTGAGATGTAATTAGTGATATTTCCTACATGCTTGACTCCTATATCCTTTATTGCACACATGCACGGCTATATTTGATTGTTGCACTTGTCAATCTCATGTTGGCTTGAGTGTTTCCATCTCAATCCTGTCTATACAATGTATAATATGCGATAATACTTGACAAGATTGGATTGCATGTTAAAACCGTTTTGGTGAGACTGTGTGTACATTTTCATAACGGGGAGGGGCTGCGAAAGTTGATTCTTATCCTTTGCGCAAAAGCCACCGTTACAAAGGACCTAAAAAATGGAGGAATTTTAATATCCGAGGTCCTGAGAGGTTAAAAGAGCCCGAAAAAATTGATAAGGCAATAAAAAGTAATTCATGCCAAATATGGGCCATTTAGGTTTCACCCAATTCTCCAAAGTTTGAGAATTTAGTTTTCCTCTATTCAAAATATAAATCTGAGGGAGTTTTGTTGGAGATTGAAAAACGGGTTTGCACTTCCTTGAAAGTCCTGAAAAAGCATGAAAATCATTTTGGACGTTATTGGTGTAGAAATCACTTTGAGCTTTGATTTGTAGATTTGATATAGTCAATGTCGTATATTTCCAATCTTTTACACCAAAGGAAGCATTTGAGTTCATTCGGTAGGAATATCCAATATTCATCGTGCATATATGTCATGCCTGTATGCTTTGATTTTCCTATCGAATTTTGATCACACCCATTCTTTTACGCTATCACCGACTTGGTTGTTTTATGTTCATTCATGGTGTGATTTTATGCCTTGTGTCACCCCGGTACTTGATTGCTTGATTTATTTCTCTCATTTGTCTATTTGGGGACATCATAAAAAGGGGGAGAATGAATTATCTGATTATGGGGGAGTTTTGAAATTGATATATATGTTTTTGTTTATCTCATTTCAAACTCGATACGTCACTTGGTATTTGCTTTATCTCATGTGTGTAGGTACATCCTTGATAATCCCATGATACACACCCTGATGAGAAAAGCGTGAAGATTCCTGAAGAATTGAAGAACAAACGATGCAGCCTTAGTCATATGTACCTCTTTCAGTTTTGGGTTCATGGAAGGGTAGATTTGTATAGGCAATGTTCATACTTGATAATTCGGATTTTTTATGTTTGTTCCGGCATAGACATAGGGGGAGATTTGTAAGGACAATTTGTCCATCTTTATGTATATGTTATGTCATACGCCGTTACAAGATTGATGGTTGAAAAGATCACATCGTCATCAACGAAATTTGAAGATCAAAAGAAGAAGGAATTTGGGAATCAGTCCTGGCCGAACCGATCCGGTTCAGAAAAAGAACCGATCCGTCTTATCGGACCGATCCGACCAACTACCGGACCGATCCGTTTTGTCAGACTCCAGTAGCCACCGGATCCATAGCAAACCGATGAAGCCTGAAGGACCGAACCGATCCGATGCCAACCAGATGGATCCGGTTTCAGAAAAAGAACCGATCCGAGTTAACCGGACCGATCTGCCTAAATGACCGGACCGATCCAACGAGGATAAACTCTGCCAGATCGTGGCCAGATTTTCTAGGGCAAAGAGTTCCTTATTTAATCCACGATCAGAGGTTGCTTTTCTTAAGATTTTCCCACGATTATCAGAGCATATCAACCCTAAAGTCTTCACCTATTGAGTCCTATGATTCTAGGTTTTTAGATTCACACATCTTCCATATCTATGTGAATCAAGTTTTGTAACCCAAGAACATCATTGCTGTTGTTCAACCCTTGTGAAGTGGACCGCTTCTTCCTCTTCATTGCAGCCCTACTGGACAGGGATAGTTCCAGCCGCCAACCCTCCTGGAAAGGGATATTCCAACCGCGACTACAGAATCCGATACCCGAGGGTAATTCTTAGTCAAAAACTTGTATTTCAGTGTAATCCGATTGTAAGCCGCTTCTCTTACAAATTATAGTGATATACAAATGGTTTTGCCCCTGTGGGGGATTTTTCCTTAACTTTGTGTGTTGAATAATTCTTGCATGATTCCATATTGTTTCAATCACACCTAGTTGCATGCTTAGGGTTAATTTGGGTTAAAAAGGGTGTTTATTATATTATTTCTTAATTGAACGCAAGCGCCAACTCTTTCAGTTTCATCAAAAAATTCATTTTTTTACTATTTTAAAAAAATGGTATGTACTGGGGACTGCACTTTAAGGAGTCCTTACAAGAGACTTTCGGTGTATATATATATATATATATATATAAAAAAATAAGATAGCATAGTTCTTGAAATCTCAAAATGTAAAAGAACTATAAGGGTCCTGATTTTGACACATAACCACTAACCAAATCAAGGGTTGTGATTCATTCCCTAAATAAAATATCCCACCCAAAAAATTCACGTATCCCGCTCAAAAAGAACAAAACCATTTCACCCACTTCAAACGCCCATTTATCTCTTTTCCCAAAATGTAACCTGATGTTTCCTCTCTAAACTCTCCGCGTGACTCCATGACCACTCATCCACCACCTAGGGGTCTTGATCATCCTCTATTTTCCATTCAAGCATTTTTTGGTTGTTTTACGATTGCAATAAATGATTTGGGTTTTTAGTTTTTAAAAATTGATTTTTTTGGGCAATTTTGCATAGAACTCCATGATTTTTTTACATGAAGATCAATGTTTTTCTGCTTCACATATGGATTTTGTTTAGGGCTTATGCAATATTACTCTATAGTGTTCTAAAGCACTAATTTTTTCTCTTTTGCATCTCAGGGAACTAAGTTACAGTTCACCGCCACATTGTAAAGGTCTCTCTCTCCCACTCTCCCCACCTCTTCTTATGTGTTTTTTGTCCCTAAAGGAATAGTAATTGATTTGATAATTGTTAAGTAGTTTTGGTGATTGTTATGTGGAAATTTGTGTTGGGTTTGATGGATTTGAACTATTTTATTGGAGGAAAGCATACTCATTGATTATATTTTTAGAAAATAATTTTCTGTAATATTTTTATCTTTTATTTAGTTGATGCAAGTGCTTCACTACTTTTACATTTCTCAAACAACAAATACATGAAACTATAGTTGATTTCAATTAGTTATATTCAGTATTTTTAATTTAATTATTTACTTAAAACTCAATATATTATCCTTTATGTTCAAACTCTAGCCATTTGTTCATTATGTTTAACTTTGTGCTTAATGTAATTGATTTCATTTCAATAATTTTAGGGTATTCGTCACTGGCCTTTTGTAAAATGTGGGTAATGCTTCATACTATGTTTGTTACTTGGTTTCTATCTTTGAAATATATGCAAGAGGACTTTATTTCTACGAATTTACCCGTGCCAAAAAATTAATCCCATGAAAGTTTGTTGGAAGTAGTGTGTGGAATCATTAAAAATCACATAGTACAAGGAATATAGGTTAGGATTTTGGCATTATCATATTCCACTTATTATTTTTCCTAAACTATTTGTTTGAAAGATTATAATTTTTTTCTGAACTATTTATTGAAAAATATGAATACTAGGTTTGCAAAATCATCGTATCATATGATGTTTGATAAAATGACTCATAGAATTACCCACATTTTACATGTCTTACAGTATTAAAATATTAAATTGACACACTCGACACAAAAATATGTTTTGTAGATTATGATTTTTTAATTTCTTCCATACTTTTATTCTCAATCTTTTTATATAGAGCATGTTTCACGAAGAAGGTTGAAGAGTTATTTTGGTCATCAAAAGTAATATGAATTTCCTTTTTTGCTATTTTCTATTAGTCGTGTCTTAGAACTCCTCCTACATCCAATACAGTGATGTTTATTTAGATTGGAGTACGATATGAAAATTGACCTTCTTTACCCTCATTTTATTTTTGAACTTTTCGTAATCAATTGGGAGCTAATCATAGCCGTGGTTTACACCATAGATTTATGTGGGAAGAAGATAACTGTATTGTGATTTATGGTGGAGTGCTTGCAATGTTTTATGAAAATCCATTCATTTCTGACTTTTATAGTTGAAATTATGCAGTTAATGTTCTATGGATGCCCATATCTAACTATTCATTATCTTTAGGTATGCTTTAAATACCACATTTTGGCCTAACAGTACTACTGTTATAGTAGTTCACTATTAGTTATAATGTCAATGAGGTGATGTTGGGGTCATTAACCTTTTAATAACGCAGTTTACTGTTATTGCTATTTGAAGTAGTTAGGTTTAATCAGTTCAGTTTACTTTTAAATGATGTTACTTATAGATACTTTGGGGGTTTCATTTGTTCGATATTGTTTGGGGGATTTCACTGTTATGTACATTTGTGATTTCTATTACTTTAAAAATAAGTTATTTTGGTGTTTTGTTTCGGGTATTTGGTTTAATATATACCTGAGCACCGCGTTTGGCATCTATAGTGACAACAATCCATCTATCAGGCCACATCTGATCATGTCACCACTGACATTAATCATTGACACATTGGTGCTTACTCTTGGTTTAGATTCAACTATAGGTTCAAGTATGAAATGTTTGTGGAATGTTTTTACTGTTACATAGTATATTCCACCCGATGAGACTCAGCTCAATCTAATTCCAGCTAGGTTGTCTTTCAAACAATGAGATGAAAGTGATAGTCTTGGCAGCATTAAATGTATGAATACTTAGCTGTCTCTTGGAAAAACACTGCCTGTAAATACTCTAAATTGGCATTTTCTTCAAGAGATTGAAGAATGGGAATGAAACCATTTTTTTTTCATTTCGCTGCTATATTTGATTGAGTTTATCTTGCAATAAATGACTTTGGTGTGGATGTTACAAAAAAAGTCGTTATATAAGTTGATTTTATTACTGATCCTTTGTTTTTGCTAATTTTAAGTGCTTTAGCGTGGAGACAGTTTTACTACCATGTGGGAAGTGTAAGAGATATAGGGATATGTACGAGTTGTTGCGTACATGGTACTACATTGTTCTTTTTCCAAATGATAGTTATTATGAGTTTTAGGATGTTTAAACATTGTTAATTTCATGAAGACACGAGTTTTTAGGCATTTTGATTTGTGCCCATACATGGTGAATGAAGGATTATTTTAAAGTGGACTTATGTCAACACTTCATCTCTAAAATAAGTATTTCTCCATTTGTCCATGCCCATAAAAAGTTACAATTTACATTAGTAATGGAGCTAAATTCCTGATTTTTTTGCAATTGGAAACTTTTCTTTTTATTCTTACTTTCTTTCTTTTAGTAGTATAATGCTTCATGCCATTGTTTACACGATACAAAATTTAATATAACACAGTGTAGGCAGGGATTTACATGATGGCGGCCTCATGTATGTGGGATTCAATGGCAATAGGTTCATTTGGAATAGTGGACCCACCTGGTCCAGATTGGACAGAGTGCGTGTTAATAAGAATTGACAATTTTTTCACCTCCAAAACTGTTCGACATCTTTACAGATCTAGATCAGACCACTGACCTCTGTTTGTGGAACTTAAAACTGACTCTAATGATGCTCATAAGCGGTCTAGATTTCTTAATTCTTTGACTTTGCATCACAATTTTTCTCATCTGCTCAAAGATAAATGGTAGATGCAAGACACGAATATTAGGCATGAAGGTGTTTATCCTTCATAATTTTTTCACAGAATATTAAGTGGCGTAGTTCATACGATAACCCATAATGATAGCAATTTATTCCTTTAGTCCATGCATCGACACCTAAAGAAATTTACAATCGGGAAAGAAAAATATAAAAGTCAGAGTGCTTCGAATATACTTAGATCATGAATGATGGCAATTATAACCCATGAATTGATATCATTATTTAATAGTTGTTATGTTAATATAGTTACCGACTTCATTTAAATGTTTATGCATTATGTTTTCAGGATACTATGTTGTTTGGGGAGTCTAGGTTCTCAAACATGGCTATGTAATGCTTCGGTTTTATCTGATCATTCTAAATATGGTCTTGATCAGATTTGGAAATGTTGATTTTCTGCTAATGCATCCTAAACAGTGGTCTCATGCAGCCACACGAAATGTTATCAATTATGTGTATACATTCCAATTGTGTGAGGTGTTAGCTTTCATTGTGTGTTATTTTAATTCTTGTTTATTACAGTGTTTGTCATTGTGTGCGCGTGTGTTTAGGTGTGTTTGCCATTTTACCGAGTGTGAAGAATTCTCCTCTTAAAGCATTACTTTTCGTGTGATTTATTTTCTTTAGATGTGTATGTGTGTGCGTGTGTGTTTATGTCCAATAAGTATCTTCATTACTGATGTGATTCAATACTAAGTTCATTAACGGTGTGTTTGAACATATTTTGATGTGGTTTCAAGCCAACAATAGTTTGGAGGTGGTTCGGCATGGACACACTGAGACTACTAATGCAGAGTATGGCCTGATCAGATATAATAACACATCAGACCTAACGACATCAAATGTGATATAGTAGTAGCAACGATGAAAAACAAGGAGTCTGATCCAAACAGGTGTAATAGCATCCTAGAAGTGTAGACTTTATCATGCCAAGTTCAGATAAGTATGAATGGCCTTCAACATTGATTTTCTTAAAAACTAATCACCTTATTTTCAAAGCTACTATTAGTTTTTATGTTTATTTGTTGATCTTTTTTTTGTTTGTGAGATATTTCTAGCTATATCTAATTAATTTTTTGTTTCTAGTAGGAATGGATTTTTGTTTTGTTCCTCATGAAAAGTATATGCCAACTTTGAAAGAGATATGGTAGCTCTTCTCATTGCATACAGAGCTGGGACAACTGCAATGACAAGGCTCGTAAACGCAACACATGTCGTGAAAAAATAACACGGTATTTTCTTCTAATTGGTTAGTTGTATTAAGTTGACTATTTGTTTGTCATCTATTCAGTCAATTTGGTATCACTTCAATTTTAGCCTCTACATTTTTCTTGATAATGACTTTCATTTTACTTATATATTTAAATCTATCCAGACATAGGCACTTACTGTTTCATGTGTCATGGTTGCCTGACCAACGATTTCATTATGTTATGATACAATTACAATTATGTTGAGTAGTTGATTATATTATTTGATTCCTTTTTTATTTCTTTTAGACATCTAAATTACCTTTGTATTAATGCAGGTTAGATTATTGGAGTCATTCTTCGAGGGATAATTTTTTGATAAATTTTTTTATGGGAACTATACCCCCAAGACACCTATCATTTATTTTGATTCATGTAACATCTTCATACAATGTTTTAGATTTTGATTTTTGAAATAGATTAAGTTTGCGTATTAATTTTATTTTATCATAATTGAATAAAATCGATGATGTTGTTGGAGTATTTTTGAGTTTTCGGACTATTAGTATTATTTTTGCTAGAGTATATTTCATTTCTTAAACAAGGTAGATAGTCCTATAAATAAAGGAAATCATTTCGAGTTTTTGCAAATTATTAAACATTTCTGTTGTAAAAATTTATTAAACAATTTTGTTGGCGCTTTAACAAAAACGAGTATTGTTATAATGGATTTCGATTGTTATTCATTATAACGCTAATAATGGTATTTTTTGTTGCTTTATATAATGTCTCAGATTTTTTTGTCATTTTGCGATTACGTACTTTCGAAGTTTTTGTTTTTTCGCGATTATGCACAAATTTTCACCGTGCCTTTAGGCACGTATATCCGCTAGTATATATATATACACAGAGAGAGAGATAGAGAGAGAGAAAGAGAGAGGAAAGCTCTCATACATACCACCTATACATACCATCCATGCTGATCATTTTAGTTAAAATAGTATAAAAAATACTTTTAAATTTACTTTTTTGTGTGGTATTGAAACATTTTAGGGGACCCGTAAAAAATCAACTGAAAATGTTATTTTTTTTTGCTATTTAAAAAAAATCGGCCGAACTATATCAGTTTTTAAGCAATTTTTGAGTTGCTTAAAAATTGGCATAGTTTGACCGAAAATAGTAAAAAAAATTCTTTTTGAGTTTATTTTTTTACGGGTCCCCTAAAATGTTTAAATACCACACAAAAATTAGCCCAAACTTATTTTTTCACTATTTTAAAAAAATGATCAGTATTGACGGTATGTACTTAAGCTCGTCTCTCTCTGTATATATATATATATATATATATATATATATATATATATATATATATATATATATATATATATACTTCTACCATTTTCATATAAACATTCAGTACATTAAACCATGACTTCAAATTAAGTTATGCATCATACCATACTAAACCATATTGCGCCCACGGTGTGTAGCCTAAGAAAGTCAGATCAATTTACGTAATCCACTAATTACTATAAATACACCCCTTATGTGTAAGGGAAAAAATATAGATTAGATACATTGAACCCAATTCAACATAACAATTATATCTTATCACTTAAAATTATATAAATCATGAGATTTATATTGGTAAACATGAATGAGGGACTCGTATCAAATAATCAAATCCCAACAACTAATATTCATCAACTAATTATACTCATCACATTTCAAAAGGTTAAAACTTATGTTGATACTCGGGGTATTTCAATCCTTTAACTTTTAGTATATTATGGAGAAGAGATGAAATGCATATATGTCGTTTAAAATTTTAAATTCGTCCCTACACTTTTTTTCAAGTGAAAAATAAGTTTTTAAATTCCTAATTTATTTTATTTATTTGATAAGGATTCAATATATAAATAAATCTAAATTTTTTATCTTTCATTCGCTAAGGGAATTCTAATCTCATATTAAAAGGATGATATATATGATTTCCAATTACGGATGATCTCGTAATTTATAATTTACAATTAGAACAAGAATATACAATTCCCATCATTAAATTCTATTATATTAAGCTATACTAAAATATCAAGCTTAAAATTTAAAGAGTTTACTTATTTTGTTTATTTATAAAAATTACCATTTAAAGATCTGATCACCATAAAGTAAACCCTAATTATCTCTATACTAAATTTTATCACTTATAAAATTATTTAGGTAGAAAATACAATTTAACTCATGAGAGGAGATAGTAGAATTATATTGACTCAATTGAAGATAATCAATCATCAAAAGTTTTGAAATGTTGTAGAGAAAAACCTTATCAATTTTGTTGAATTGCGTCTCCAAATACCCCTCCAAAAGACCTTTAAAATTTGCTCAAATGTTGTCCTAAAACTTCTCCTAGAAAAATATAAATTTTGGCTAGAATGAAAGAGTATATTTTTAGGCTTGAGATATATAATTTTTGTAGAATTTGATTGAGGTATAAGGATCAACATGTGTAATAGGAATTGAAGGTTAGGGTTTATTTGGACTCTTTTTTTGTAAGAAATGGGAATGGTTTCTTAAGAAACTAACGCTGTCTCCAATTTTTTTTTTTTTTGAATAAAAATGCCTCTAACTATTTTTTTTTTTAATTACACCTTATTACGTCTCTTTTTTTTTCCTGTAATAACCCAAACCCTAAACCTTTCTCCTAGTAATTACCCCATTATCAATATACCATTTACTTGAATCCATAATTCCTTTTGTGCTAAACCTTCCATTTATGCTTATTAATCACAATTAAATCCCATGCTTTTATTTATTTACAATTACGCCCATATTTTTTATTAATTCACCAAATAAATTATATAATTCATAATAAATTCTATAACTCATCAAATGAATTCTATAATTTTAATAACTCTAATAAATTACATTTTAACTTCAACTTACATAAATAAAACTTGATTCTTCACTTAAATAATTATAAATTTCCACTTAAAGTAATTACTTAAAATTTTTCAATTTATGAATTAATTAGTTATTTTAATTAATCTAAATTCTTTTAAATTACACGGCATTACAACCTTTCCCCATAATAAAAAGAATATTGTCATCTAAATTCACAATTTACCCCTTGTCTATTTGAGTCAATAACCAGAACGCCTCATGTAACTTAATCAAAATACTAACACCTCATATGAATTAGTCAAAATACTAACAATTCCTATAAATGAGTCAAAACTATCTCCACAGTCAAGAACTATCATCTCATATAAATTGAGTTAGAACCATCTCCTCATATAGAATGAGTCAAAAACTATCTCCTCATATAAAATGAGTCAAAAAAATCTCCTCATATAGAATGAGTCAAAAACTATCTCCTCATATAAATGAGTAAAAAATTACCTCCTCTTATAAAATGAGTCAAACAACACCCCATAAGAATTAGTCAACTAACACCTCGTATAGACGAGTCAACTAACAAATCCTATATAATTAGTCAACATAATCACATTTTCATTCACAGTAATATAATCTCGACTAATATCCCGGCCCAAACCACCTTGTAAACCAAGGTAAGATAAATCGTCAATACCGGTGAATAGTCTAGATCCTGGACATACGATATATCCATGGCTAGTTGAAACTAGACTCACCACCAAAACCGTTGATAACCGTTAAAGTTGTCAGCTAGTATAGGTGCCACAAGTACGATTTTTGACATAGCCAGTCAATACTATACCCCACATTAATGGAGACACAAAGCTAATTAAATTCAGGAATTTAAATATCATAAACTATCAACTCCAAACCATCCATAATCTCCATGCATAATAGTTCTCATAAAATGAAATCCAAACAATGAACCCCCCGATACCCTTCGACCTGGATCGGACAGTCAATTGAATACTACAATAATCACATATTTACTACGTAGTAATTAAAAATAACATACTCATCTTATAACTCCGAAACTTCAACTCCAACCCTCTCCATACTTCATGTGTAGGACGTCTCGTAAACGAAATCGAAACAACGAATCCGCCAATATACTACTTGTCTATAATAAGTATTTGTTGAGATAAGAACTAGGCCAATCCTCATACACATCATTGATTTTAAGATTATTTATATTAACACTCTTTACCTGATAGATTAATCTATGTGGGAAAAAAAAACTAGCCTACTATAATCAATTTTAACTTTTTTCCTTTTTCTTTCTTTCTAATTACTCCTATTTACCCTCAAAATTCTCATTTTCTTGAACTTTGTTTTTCTTTTAATCCCAGTTTTCCAACAATATTTTTTTAGAAAGAAAAAAGTTCCATTTTTACTCTTTATGTTAATAAAATTATGCTTAGTCTACCATGTACATATCCTATTTATATCTCCCATTGTATCCTTATAAAACCTCAAGCGTAATAACTCCTAAGAGTAAGTATCATAAATCGACATCGTTCACTAACTCTTTCCAACAATCTAACCTAGATCTACTCTCATAATTATCTAGTGGGTGAAATTAACAAATTCACCTATTGTCACATATCCTTGATGTCAATACACAAAGTTCCAATCACGATAATATCCTTCCAAAATTTAACCACCAATGATGATAAACACCAAGGACAAATTCCTTAATTGAGTTTGTGACTATTAATCCAATCATACTTTCAGTACTTATAACAATCCCTAATCCTGTAACATTAAACCGCACTATATACCCAATAATTTCACTATATATGATCACCATCAATATCCTTCAACACAATATTCCCATAACCCAAGGTACAATTTTCACTCCAACAACATAGGCTTAGTATTTAAATTTTCTCAGCATGATCTTCCAAATAATATCAGTTACTCAATACCCACATTCCAATTTTAATAACATAAGTATATAATCAAACTTTAAAATAAGAAAAAGTAATCTCAAGGAATGTATTCTTTCAATCATCAAAATTTTCCTTTCTCATCATATACGTATAAAACATATTTTCTCAAAATTCCGAGTAAGATTTCATAATATATTATCTAATATGTATTCAAGTCAGATTAGTATGAATTTTCCAATAATCAAAATATACCGAGAGACACTTCTCATCGCTTAATGATAATCGCAATTTACCAATACACCAACAGGTTTCAACCTCTTAAACATTTTTTTTTATTTTAGACCCAACACACCCGTTTGTTTACTATAAGTATATTTATTTCATTATTTCAATAATATTAATAAAATACCATTTTTCCCTATAATGATTACCTAAGATAGTCAATATTTCTCAACACCATATTTCGTACTTTAAATCTCAAAAGAATCATACATCATATACTTTAAATTATTGGACAACCAACATACTACTTAGATTCACATTACAACTTTTAAGCATGTTACTTTATATACCCATTTCCTAGGCATTATTATTTTCCAACAATTACTATAATGATGATGATTTGGTTCGTATTTCCCTAATTAAATATTTAATTTATTTTAAATCAATTCACATATAGATTTGAACAATATCTACATCATTTAGATACTAGAGTAATCTGTTCTTGTCTTGAATTTACCCCCCACATGAGTTTACTTTCCTAACATTTTGTCGCTCAATTTCAAAAAATAATTCTCACCAAACAGTTATAGAAGGATAAAAACTCTTAGAATATTTTATATGCCCTTAGAACTTTATTATATTATATTTTAGCCTTCATTCTTTTTTCCTTCACTTTACCATTTACCCTTTAAATCTCTATGTAAACACCTAATTAAATAGCGCCATAATTTTCCATAATAATTATATAACAACCAGCACATAAAACACATTAAAAGTCACTCACATTTATCCATATTAATTTTCCTCAACCTGAGTGCCAATACACCCAAAACAAAATCTCACAATTATAGTATGTGTAATCATAAGTAATAGCATACACCCATAAACTATAATGATAAACTTAGGAGCGTCTTACATTAATACAACTAGTCATCCTTAAACACTAGGGGAAGTAGTCAAATTTTAATTTCAAGTGGTACAATATCCTCTGGTACCCGCCTCAATTGCAAATGTCTACGGATAATGACTCTGATTTGTGGGACATATCATAGTTGGGTGTCCTTTCTCTTTACATGCATAACAAAAACCTCTAAAATTCCCTAGTCGCCTCGCTCTCCTCGCTGAGATACTTAACCTCAAACTTAAGAAAACTACAGGTCTCTATTACCTTGCTTCTTATCATGCTCTACTCAGACCCTCTTGTGATGATTTTTCTCATAAGGTCCTTCTGATCCTCTAATTCAATCCTAGCATCACTTATCTCCACCTTGGTCACATATAAATTATTTGTTTATCCCTTCTTTTTCAAACTCTTCTGATAGTTCACTTGATCTTGGCAAAGCATCAAGTCAACATTCATTACTTGAGTATACGTGGTGAAGGTTGGATTCCGTAATACAATATTCTTAATCGACCAACTCTTTAAATGAAAAAATTCTTCTTTTTCTTTTCCTCATTCTCCACCTCTGATAGGAAAAGTGTAAATATATTTGCGAACCCTTGGTCTTATTCGGTCACAATACATGAACCTTGCTCTAGAGTGAGTAACTCTATATTATTCGGAAATCTAATATTATACAGGAAGTACTTATCATTAAATTTTACCATGAATTCTTCATAAGTCAAATGATCCTTTTCCTCGAGCTGTAGTAACACTCTCCTGCCATTGTAAAGAATTATCAATTAACTTAAACATAGCCAACATCTATTTCTACACCTCCGTGAATCTCAACATCCTGAAGTGTCTTTTCAAGTCTCGCCTCCATTGATGAGCCAACATTGGGTCAAGTCCGCTTGATAATGTGTGTGTGAATTACCTTTATGGAAACTTACTCTCACTTTGTACAAAGATAATATGGAACTTCTTGTTGTTGCACAAGCTAGGCTCTAGTTCTCTGAATAACTATCTTAACTCCTGTCGTTGTGGCCTCTCTCATGATTGTTTCCAAATCATCATCTATCAACATAAACTAACCGTGTATGGCCTGTTCTATCAATCCCTTCATCGCATTAGCTACCGAAGGTCTACTAGATTATATCATCCTATTATTCACCATTTAAAAAGATCAGAACAAAATGCGTATTAGACATAAAGTCTAAAGAGAGTAAAAATCCAAAAAATTATCATACAACGGTACGCAAAACAACTAGTTTATGCTTATAACCCTTGAGAAGTAGGAACATGCTCTAATACCAATAGTGACCCCTATATATTTTTAATAATTAGGTTGACCAAGCCTATTTATTAAAATTACACACGACATCTCAATAATTTAATACCATACTTAAATTATAAAAAGAAACAAAGACTAAAGATCAAATAAGATAAGTAATTATATGAAAATTTCTCAATTGATGACACACACACACACACACACACACACACACACATATATATATATATATATATATATTACATTTACAATGGATTCCCAATACTCAATACATACTAAATCTCTAAATTTAAAACATCTTCGTATAGATAATAGTACCCTCACTAAATTCAACATAAATTAAATACAGCTAAAATGTAACGTAACACCTACATATTCAGACATTGAAAATGACTCGAAAGGAAATACTGAGGGTTCAAGTAAAAATTCTTTGCCGGGTACACTAGAGCACCTGAAACAACACGAAGGGTCAAGCACAACTATGACACTCCATATATATGCAATAATTAGGTTGATCAAGTTTATCTATTAAAATGAGAAAGGGCGTTTAAGCAATTTAATTCCACGCTTAGCATGTAATAAGAAACAAAGAGTGGATATCAAATATGATAAATAATAATACGATAAATCCTTAATTTCTGATATATATATATATATATATATATATATATAATGGTTTACTAATACTGAATACATACTAAATCTCTCAATTTAAAATATATTTGTACAACTGATAGTACCCTCACTAAACATAACATAGATGAAATACAATTAAAAGTGAATCGAATAACTACATCTTCAAAACTTGGGGATGATTGGAAAGGAAAGATCGAGTGTTTAAGTAAGAATTCTATGTCGAGTACACTAAAGCACCTAAAATAATGTGAAGGGTCAAGCCCATCGGTAATCGTTACACATTCAAGTAGTAAAACTATCAAACATGAGTGTAAATAATTATTTCATAGTTACTGGGTTAAGTTTAAATAAAACTTTTATAGTTACCAAGTTAACGTTTATATCCCATCATTACCGGTGTTTTTACATTTAGTTTATATATTTTAACAATTGTATCTTTAAAATCCCTAATGTGAACATACACACACACACACATGCATATATATATATATATATATATATATATATATATATATATATATATATATATATATATATATATATATATATATATACGTGTAGTATATCAAACTATGACTGGAAACCAAGTCATGCATCATATCATACGAAACCATACTAGGCCAATAGTGTGTAGCCTATGAAAGTGAGAACAATTTACATAATTCTCCAATTAATATAAATCCACCCCTTACAGGCAATAACATAGATGCCATCAATCGAACCCAATTCCACATACAAACTGTGTCTTAACACATAGAATTATATAAATCATGAAATATATATTCTTAATCATAAATTAGGGACTCATATCCAACAATCGAATTCTAACAACTAGTACTCATCAATTGATTATAATAATCACATTTCAAGAGGTTAAAACTTATGTTCATATTCGGGGTATTTCTATAACACTCCGGCCCGAATTTGTGTGTTACCCATGGTCAACCTGGTCCGAGTCGAACATTAGGTGTGGAGTGAAATGAGCCAACCTAGATAATGTTGTTATTCCAGTTTTATTTACTTAACATTTTACTTGTTTAACATGCAATTCCAATTTATATTAAGCTACATGTGGGACCCATGAGAAACGTCCTCAAAATCCAAGCATACATAGCTACTAACGTAAGAAGAGAATACATACCTATATAAATTCCTCAAAGTACGAAATCATTCACATCCTGGCATAACAGAGGAAGGGAGTGAGCCCAATGACTAGTGGGAATATAACAATGCAACATACAAATGAATGACAAAAAGAAACTTTATAACATACCACCTATGTGCACATGAAAATACTGTTGACACACACACACACACACACACACACACACACACACTAATGTATGAATTCGTTTACTCTAAAACGTTACTTGATTTTATTAAATCACATAAATCTTATAAAAGACTGCTTTTTGCCCCTTTTTACGTGACTTCATTTATTTTTGGATATAACGCACTTGGTTAAATACTTAAACGAAATAACATTTGTTTAGGAAAAACACTTCATTTATCAAAAATTTCCATTTTCTCGGATTATATCCACTTTAGTATTTTCCTTGAAAACCACCTTTCAACGCACACACACTCGGTGTTAGAGAATATTGATTTTCCTTTTAAAAATCGTTCACAATACATACTTGTGTTAACTATGGGTTAAAACTACCTTAGTTTTCTTATTTACCACGTAACCACTTCAATTGTGTCATTGATTAACGCTTTAGTTGGACTTAGTCATTTTAATTGTACAAATTACCCTTTCAAAACATTAACATTTATTAATTTCATTTCACAAAGGCTATCTTTTCTCAATTTTTAGCACAAGAAATTTATTTATTACGTTCCACTTTTACTCATTATCTTTTGCTCGGAACGCACCAATATTACATGCTTTAACAGGCTCCACACCATCGACGACACCACCATATGATATAGCTAGTGATTTTGGGTCATTCACCCTAGGGATATGAACCTTTATTAATTATTCCTGGTCACATCCGAGTCCTTTTAGCGTGTATTTTAACACTTTTTCGTGTCCACGTTATTCCACCTTTACCGACCGAAGCCAAAACCTGGGGACTACTTTCCCACATTTGTGTTACACTTAGGAAAATCACCATTTCTTATCCTTTACACATGTACATTGATTTCATTATGAAAATACTCCAATTAGGGACATTTAGTTAGAATCCTTGTCAACATTTTTATTTCATAAAATTGTTACACTTTATGTAAAATTACTATTTTACCCTTTTCTTTCTAAACTTCCATTTTCTTCCATTCTCACGAGTGTTATCTGTCCAGAAAAATCTTAAGATGCACACACTAAACTTCTTCAAGGGCTTAAATTTCTATTTTCTTTATTTCATGTTGAAACTCATTAAAAACATTACTAAAGTTGTTCATATTCTCATTGCCAAATAACTACAATTTTATGAACATAAGAAGAGGGATTTTAAGCCCAAAAATACAATAAAATGAGTTTAACACATGATTTATTCAAGAAATTTTATTTTACTTACAACACATGACTTTAAGGACAACAATAAATTTTTATTCTTCAAACTTGAATAAATATCCAATTTCACAAAAATTCCATTTTTTCAAGAAAATTTCAAGACTTTTTTCACTAATATCTCAATAAGACAAATATTGTTCTAGAACATTTTATTTAATAAAATGTTTGACACTAATTTTTCGTGAAAATGTATCATTTTCTCTAAACCTTGAAACCATTTATAACACCATTTTACATAACTCATGAGAAAATAGCTATCTTAAAGCATGCATACATTCTACGCTTATAAACTCTAAATACAAGACCAAAACTAAGGACATCGAATTCTTACGCTCAAAGAGTATAGTTTAACACCTCATTAAAGCTCAAAAAATGATGGATGAGATGTAGAAGAAGATGGAAACCTTCCACCTCCACCACTAAGCTTGTCTCCTTGAATTCTCTAAAGATCCCTTCCAAAATCCATTATTTTCTCTTCTTCGTTTCTTCTCCAAAAATCCCAAACAACATCTCCATAAATTTTTATCTTTCCTAACAAATGGTGTAGATGGGGTTTGCAAGATTGAATGTGGTGAATAGGGATTAAAGTATGGCTCTTTTGGACTGATTCGTGGTGGTGTTATGGTGGTGGAAGGTGGTTGGGTTTTGGTGATGATACAAGAGATTAGAGAGAGAGAGAGAGAGGGAAAGAGAGAGAGAGAGAGAGAGAAATGCCCTATAATGCACGAAAGTATCACTTAAATACCCCCATACCCATCGGGGTTAAATCTAAAAAATGTCCCAATACTTAATTTTGAGATGATCTATTGTGTGGGAGTGTGACATGTCTCGATTCCAATGGTCTATATTGTGACAAAATTTTCCCGTTTGAACATGATTTAAATCTTGTTCGAACAAGAATCACTCTCGTTAAAATGTACTTCGAACGAGGTTCTTATGAGGGTATGTTTTCCAAACAGTTAAATGTCGTTGGAAGATAATTTGAGTTTGTTCGCATGAAGGAGGCATGTCGTTCGAACGACTAGGGGTCTCGTTCTGATGATCCTGATTTCTTCCAAAATAAATATAAGGACATTCTAAATCCAATTAAATGTGCCAAGGACATGATATTACTCAAATTTGACTTATAATTCATCTTAAAAATCCTAAAGCCCAGTTGAGTCACATCAAGTCACCAAGTTTCACAGGTATGGTAAAAATCAGGGGGTGTTAAATTCTTCCCTCCTTAAGAAATTTTATCCTCAAATTCTCAAACCATTAATTCCTCACGATCCTCGGGTTTATGAAATCTAATTTCAAGTCATAAGGGTCTTTTAAGGCTAGGTCATCGAAATCCTCAATCACTAAGAAGTCATCGCATGTTTTTTCACAAGGAGCTATCACTAAAGAATTCTACATGCAACATATTCTAACGCTCTCCATCAGGCTAGCAATCAAGTCAGAAAACTGTCCCAGAGTCTTCACTTCCCGGATGATCACAGTCAATGTAGTCCTAAAGCTTATTTGTTAAACCCCAAGGCATAACGACACATCTACCAGGGCAACACTTTTTCATGATCGACGTTCATCCAAGAGCAAAACAACATTCAATTAACACCTAATCCATCATCATAAATTATTTTAATTCTTAGGACTACATATCCTGAGTCTCCTCAATTTTTCGAGTCATCCGGACCATACACATTCATTTGAACTTGATGCTGACCTCTTATATCTAGTTTTTTACTTCGAGAATCAACATACCAACTATGTCACAAATTGTGCGTCAGACTAATACCTTCTATAAGATCCTTCTACGAACCCAGTATCACTCTTGGCATCCGATTACGAAACACTCATTCGAGTCTTATACAAATCCAGTCATTGTGGCAAAACAACATTGCATGCTATATTTCCTTGAGTTATAACAGTTTACGATATGATATCCTCAAATCATAATTAAGATCTTTACAATTAGAGATGCTAATCACCATTTCGATCAATCCATAAAATCGTTAATCCTAAGGAAAGCGGATACTATGAGCAAAGTGCACGATCGAACGCACAGACATACGCACACGAAACTTGTGCAAAAATGAAAGGATACTTCAAATAATGGCGTGCCTAGTTATCGAGATGCATTGACTATGCCAGGTCCAAACTCACTCTCAGTGAGCCAAAACACATCATAATAATAAAAAGATATAATCCCATGCTACCGCAATCAAGGGAACATAATCCTTAACTACCAAAACTGAAGAAACACAAAACTCGACAATCAAAACTGAAAGAACACAATTAATTGGAATGAGAGAATAATCATTCTGAAGGAATCCCATTTGAATTCAATGGGCTATGGTTTACAAAAGTCAAACCTTTTCCATATGTTTTGAACTTGATGACTCATCCTAGACATTCTCATCAGATCTTAGCCTAGCCATACACTCCAACTTGAGTCACCAATCAAAATGAATCAGACCACGAACCATTCATTATTGCGAGAAGAGTGTAAAACACGAACCATTATCCTTTGGGAAGTCAATGCTAGGCTTCACGCCTTCAGAGTGATGCTTCCTCCATTAACCCTAGATAAGCACAAACCGTTCCAGTCGAATAATGATAAACACCTTTGTCAATGATGACTGTGACTATAACCCTATTCATTATGACGACGTAACCTTCTAAACACACCTAGGTTACTATTTACTCTATCGTACGGTGATTATATCGCAATATCTCCATAGGAAATGTCTAAATAGGTAAAAAAACTTACCTGATCATAAACTTCAATGACATAAGGTCGAAACTGCGCCTATCTCCAAATTCTACCCAGGTTGAATCCACATTACGGTCACACCGATCGTCATTAGCACCATAAAAATAATAAGTTTAATGTAGGTCTACACCTCCTAACTTGTACAAGTCTGGAAAGTCATGCCAATAATTAATCCTCCCCCCACCCACATACTGTGTATTAAACTATAGACTAATGCTACTAAGGATACTGGTAGGATATAGGATGTCATGTACAACGTATAAAACTCTAAGTCCACACTACCGACGTCACAAGGGATCCGATTCCTTAAATAACGCATCATTTTCTCCAAAACCACGTCATAGAAAGCTACTAAGGTTTACTCCTATGTCACTTCAATCATCATCGTTACACGCATAACATACTTACTGGTAATGGTTTGTAACTCTCATCATAGCGTACGAGATACATCTTTAGTAAGTATGTTATGATGAGAGTTACAAACCATTAGTATTCATGAATCTGTTTATCTATACATATACAAATACTAATGCATGAATTTGTTTATTTGAAAACGTTATTTGATTTGATTAAACCACATTAATCTATAAAAAGACTCCCTTTTTACCCTTTTTACTTGTCTTAACATTTATTTTTGCGATTTGACGGACCCAGTTAAATACTTAGAAAAAATATTGTTCTTTTAAGAAAAATACTTCATTTAGTGAAATTTTCCATTTACTCACACAAAATCTACATTAGTATTTTCTTTAATAACCACATTTCAACACACGCACACTCGGTACTAGAGAATACTTGTTTTCCTTTTAAAAATTGTTCATAACACACATTTGTGTTAATTATGGGTTAAAACAACCTTGGGTTGATTAATTATCCATTAACCACTTCACTTGTGTCATTGATTCACACATTTCTTAGACTTAGTCATTTTCATATTTATTGTCCAACATGAACATTTATCAATTTCATGTCATAAAGTTTTTCTTTTCTCAACTTCTTAACACAACCAATTTCTTTATTATGTTTAACTTTTACTCATTATGATTTTCTCAGAATGTGCCATTACTACCTACTTGAACGGTATACACAATGCGTGGTAATGCCACCATATATTATGGTCAGTGATTTTGGGTCTTCAACCTAAGAGTTTTGAACCCTTAATAATTATTATCGATCACATCTGATTTCTTTTATTGTGTGTTTTGAGACTTTTTTGTGTCCACGTTATTCCACCTTCATCAGCGGAAGCCAAAACCTGGGGACCACTTCCCCACATTGTCGTTAAAATTAGGAAAATATTCTTTTCTTGCTATGACCATCCGGGTCGGATTCCTCCGGAGAGGGCCAACCCAAAAATAGGGACATGAGATAAAAACTACCCCTCTCTCTTACCCTACCATGCGCGTGAGGGTTATTAGAGGATATGGAGGTCCTCTTTTCGCCACTCATGCAGGAGTCTTCGTGGGATGCCTCATATATAAAATTGGTCGTCATGAAAATGGGATAACATGAAGGAATGGAGTCGCTAGTCTATATTTCTCAAAATAAGAAAAAGAATTTGGTCCGCTCGAGAGAAAAGCATCAAAGTCATACTGATTCAGATGAAACCAAGCGATTCAAAGGTCCACGGACTAAGTTACGAAATGGAAAGGTGTTAGATACCCATTTGGCCCTTTCGATATCTCATGGGATATGCTGATTTTTTCCTATTTCTCGGAAGTGTGATGTTCATGTTTCTATGTGTAATATAAATAACGATAAAATATAATCCTCTGACTCACGTCATGGAAGGGACAGAGAGGACTCATCCATAGGATTGTACCCAAAAATAGTCATGAACCTGTGATGTGAGTGTTCACCAAATCTTGAGTCGCTATGGAAAAAAGAATATGCATATCGGAGAGACACAAATATGTAGGAGTTTAAGACTCAAAAATAGATATAATAGAATATACAAGGCATAAATTAAAAGGGAGGACTCCAATCCCATGATTATCCCGGGATACCTACATAGCCCAAGGGGCATCAAAGTCCACATAGTTCGAATATATCATAGGGGTGGGGTTAAACTCATAAACCCAAATTTAAGACTCCTCTTTGAATGATTTTGAGAAAAATGTGTTAAAGTTTGTAAGTGTGAGAAAATTAGAAAATCTTACATCTGGAATTTACGAGTAAACCCTTTTTTTGTCTTTTTTAATTTTTGTATGAAAATATGTTGTGTGAAATACTAATAATAAAAATGGATATTGTTTGATGTGAGATAATGAAACAAGCCTAAAAGATATCACAAAATGAGAATAAACTTAATAAGAACACTAAATGAGTAAACTAGAATAGTGATAAAGATGGACTTCCTAGAAGAATTTTGTTGCTGAATTTGGGAGATATATAGGATGATTTTTTCAGTGGTATAAGAGTGGTGTAGTATGCTGAGGGAACTGAACAAAAGTGGTATGAAAGGGAGGTGGGAGAATGTAGGAAAATAGGGTTTTTTCGGCTATGAAGACACTTTGATTTCATGACCATATTTTTTGACTACTGAAATGAACCTCCAAAAGAAGTAACATAATGTGTTCTTTATATAGTGAATTTTAGGCTTAGGGGGCTTTCGATCAGCATAGCCCCCGTCCTTCTTATCGAAACAATACATTCCTTGGTGGTCAAGGAAAATGGGGCCCCCATGCCTATCAATAGGGTGTATTTTCCTTGCTGAGAAAGGAACAATACCCAAACGAACTTTGACGGAAAAATGGGCATAAAAAGCGAACCATAAGTCCTAATCGCGCATGACTGGGATCATTGAAAAAGTAATTTAGAACATTTTAGGAATCGATTGAGTCACTCCCGGGTTCACATGTTGACCACAGACAAACAAGGTTTGGAAACCCCCGATGGTCTCTAGAAAGGGATTTTGGGAGTAAAATGGGTTGTTCGTGCATGCCGTGAGGTCGATTCGTGAACAACATGGACTGTTGGAAAGGGACTTCAGATCCCTTCAAGATTCTATTAAGATTTTCTCAGTTTGGAGCATTAACCAAGGTTAAGTGGAGCCCAAAAGTTCCTAGTGGCCTTTTAGTGTAAAACGGATCGTTCGTGCAAATCGTGAGATCGACTTGCACACATCACAAACAGTTAGAAATGGAATTCTGATCCCTTTGAGATTTCATTAACTTAGGTTGAAGACTTGAACAGAGTCAAATGAGGCCTCATAGTGCCCTGTGCCCTCTAGATCAGTCCTCATTGTAGAAACGATCATTCGTGGGAACCATGAGTGAAAATCTCATTCTTCTTGTATTGGCTCAATTTCGAGAAAAATACTTTTTTTGTTCTTCTGCATTATTATTTTCTAATTAAAATCTATTTTCACAAACCATGCTTCTTATTTTTTATTTAATAAATAAAATATTTTTTAAAATACTTTTAATGTATATTTTTTATTTAAAATAATTTTTATATACTGATTTATACGTCTTATTTTATTTTCAAATTATTTTTTTATATTCTTTTTATTTTATTTTGTGTGTTTAAGCATTTCTTTAATCAAACAAATATCAGTTTTTCAATCAAAATGTTTAATGAAAATTAATGGCTATCATTTTGTCTTTTGATCTGATGGTTATGATTGAGTCCTTTTGTGTTTCTTTGGACAATCCGTGTGTATTCACCTAGTCCAATTGAAAGAAAGGTTGGTGTCCACGCGATTTGACCACGCGTGGACTGGCCAAACATTTTATCGACCATTAGAAGCTGTTTTACCCTTTTACCCCTCTGATAACCCTGGTTAATGATGCATGTACCCTTCTAACTGAGTTTCCTTTCTTGCCCATATCATCCCCTGACTAAATACCCCTAATGCCCTTATTTTGTGAGAGGTTTATGTTGGTTTCTTTACTGTTTTTAAACTAAAATAACCTTTTTGAGTCTTGTGGGTCTGGAGTTGGAGTTTAAGATCAGGAATTCCCTTGGCTTTTGATCTTTGTTTGGTTTGGTGATGGCTTTTGGAGTCTCTATCGATAATATATTTGGATTTCTTGTGTGATTTTCTATTCCCTTTACATATATAGCTATACATACATAAATATACATATTTATATATATACCTTTTACATAAAATCTATTTTATATATATATATATATATATATATATATATATATATAGTTATAGTTCTTCTAATAGATCTTTCTACATGTTGGTTTCTTTGGTTAAACAACTTTGGTGTCTTAATGTTTTTTTATCTGTCTACTAGTTTGCATGTTAAAGAGTTGTTAAAAAAATTTCATTTTGTTTTTTTTTTAAATCTGAAATCAGTTATGTTTGTTTAAAAACCTAAAATCAGTGGCTAGTTGCTGTTTTTGTTCAGATGTACCGTGTGAGACATGTCTTTGTTCTAAAAAAGAAAACATATATGAGTTTATTTTTTTCTTATTTCTGCTTGATATATTTGTTTAAAACAATTTTGTTTTGATAAAATCAGTGATAGGTGTGAGTGTGTAAAATCTGAGTTTAATTTGAGAAAATTTATTTAGTTAAAACTAATATCTTTCCCCTTCCCTTAAAATCTGATCTATTAATCACCCGTTTCACTCTTGGGTACGTGTGTTATGTGCTAGTCACACAAACTGATATTTAGTATGTTTTAATTTAATTAAAATTGTATTTAAATATCTTGGATATCAAAACTGGTTTAAATTAAAAAAAAATTGTAAGATCAATGAAGTGTGTTTTTCATTTGGTCTGCTAACATCTGATTTCATGTGTCCTTTCTGTCTTGTTATTGGTTCTCATTTATATCAGTTAAACTTTTCTGTGCAAGTGTTACCTTCACTTTCGGCTTAATAGAAAAACTCGACATGTACATATAACTATCTTTGAACTTAACCTTAATCACTACTGTTGAGTATTTTTTTACTAACAGGAAAAACCTTGTGTGTGTTTAATCTTTTAGTAATCTATAATATTTTTATGTTTTGATTAAAACCAATCTCATTATATTAATTATGTTTGTGTATCACTACACAAATTCTCTTGTGTTGAGAAAGTGTGAATGTGTTCCAAGTGTTCACTGCCTTGGTGTGATTAGTGTTATATTTCAGTTAGATTATGGGGTTGTTTAACTTAATCTCGGTGTACTATTTGTATTGTTTAAGTTAGTTCATTTACACTTGTATCTCTATAATTTGTAACTAAGCATTGGTAATAGTGGACTTGGGCGTGTGAGTGGTCCTAGAACTAAGGGGCCCGAGGTTTTCCATTTCGATGGCTTCCTTGCGATCAAATACTATGTTACAATCTGTTTTTCCTCATCCAATTCTAAATCTTTATATTCGGGAAACATCATCACAAATCTGTTTATACTTGTGTGTGTGCATACAACAGTTTCAACCAAACTTTTTTAACTGATTTTAAAAAGGGTTAGAGTTTATTTTATAACTAATACACGTTATGGTGGTTAGGTTATTTCAGTGAGGCCACTTCACAGGTGGCATAGACCGTTGGAAAGGGTATTCATAGACCTTTAATGTTTAATTGAGCTTCACTAAGGTTGGAGAGCTAATTGGAGTTAAACAAGGCTTGAAAGCACCCGGTGTCCATCATATTAGTACTCAGAGTATGACCTAGGATTTATGGGAGGAGGAGGAGTGTTAGGTATTTGAGAAGTTAGTTAGTGCGTACTAGGATGGGATGTCCACAAAAAACCTTGGTGGGCAAGTTTAGAACAGGTGAAGGTTGTTGAAAGATAGACACCTCATCGGTGTTGGAGAGAAAGATTAAGGTTAATTCTCGGAACCTAGGGGACGAATATGACCAATTCAAAGGGTCGATGTCAATTCTACTGACCTAAGGAGCGAGATGAATAATTATATGATTCAAGGTCGATTCTTAGGACCTAAGGACTAAGATGACCAATTTACCAGGTCAAAGTCAATTATGCAGACCTATAGAGTAGGATGACCAATTCTGGGGGTCAAGGTCGATTTTGTGGGCATAAGAAATGGGATGAATTATTTTGTGGGTCAATGCTAATTATGCAGACCTAAAGAGTGAGATGACCAAATCTGTAGGATGAGGTTATTTTTGCAGACCAATTACGTGGGTTGAGGTAAATTCTGCAGACCTAAGGAGTGAGATGACTAATTCTGCGGATCGAAGTCAATTCTGCAGACCTAAAGGGTGAGATGACCAATTCTTCTGGTCGAGGGAAATTATACAAACCTAATGAGTGGGATGGTCAATTATTTAGGTCGAGTTCCATTTTGCATACCTAAAGAGTGAGATAAATAATTCATCGGTCCGAGATCGATTTTTCAAAACTAAAGGTGGGATGACTAATTATACGAGTCAAGGTCGATTCAAAGGACCTAAAGATTGAGATAAAAAAACTTGCAGGTCAAAGTCGATTATGGGAACATATAGAGTAGGATGACCAATTATACGGGTCAAGGTCAATTCGACCAATTTAAAGAGTGAGATGAACAATTCTGTGGGTTGAGGTCAATTTTGCCTACCTAGGGAGTGAGATGACCAATTCAGTGGGTCAAGGTTGATTTTGTGGACCTAAAGAGTTGGATGATCAATTCTTTGGGTCAAGGTCAACTCTTTAGACCTAAGGATGTTATTTACGGGGAGTTTTCTAAACTATGGATCTATTAGGGAAAGCATAGAGTACTTTGGTAGAGGCTCACCTTAGATTCTTAGTTCCATCGCGGAGTATGTTGAAGATGAGAGTGAGTGTCAGTGATCCAATGGGGGATTAAGGAGGGCTTCTAACTTGTTGTCCATTCCAAAAATGGTATTTTCTCGGAGAAATGACGTTCTTGACTCAGTGGGAATCTTCTGGGAATTTTTATGATTTTTTGAGCATTTTTTAGATTTTTCAAGCAGTTATTTATTAAAATTTTGAGGGGCTTACCAATAGGCCGGTCTAGGGAGGTGCTAATCGGCATAGGTAATAGACTCCTAGGCTTCTCAAGGAATGGGAAAGGTCACCTTCGGTAGGTCACTGTCTATTGGTGGGGAAACAATTGACATTCTACCTTTAGTTTTCATCTTTGATGGCCACGGGGGGTTATAAGTATGCATGCACAAATGAGGAGGCTGCTGCCGCACGAGTCTGGGTACATCTTGTACCTTGCTAAAGATCATGGATGTTGAGTTGACATCCGTCTTTGATTCATTACTTTTGGGTTTTTTGGAAGATCTATTGTTGTGACTAGAGGAGCTTGGCCTTAACCATGTTGTATGCTTGACATAATGACTTTATACCTAAAAAGAGGCTCAAAAAGGCAAAAACAGATGCATCTTTAGTTTGATTATCTTTATTTAGTGGCTTAATCTACATGAACTTTAATTTTCTGTTGAGGTTTTATTTTGAGAAAAAGTAGGAAAAGTGTGTTTTTTGGAATTCTTAAATATTTTTTTGGAATATTATAATAGAGGAAGGCCTTGGAGGCTTAGTTTCAAAGAGCTTCCCTTTGAAGCGATTTATTTTGAAATGAAAATGGTTAGAAGATACAAATGAGGGTTTCCCAAAAATAGGTGTGATTGACATATCACTGGCCTTCTTGTCGGCATAAGGCTCAAGTCCAAACTACTCCTTTAGCTTTCATTGCACTTTTCATATACTTTAGGTATTTTGCGAGTAGGGAAACTGATGGTGCTTTGAGTGACTCTTTTTTTATGAAATTTTTAGTATAAAAAGGGGATTTTGGAAGTGTTTTCATCACCACATCGCTCTTTATCTCCTTTGTAGCTTTCTTCTTCTCTTTTATGAAAATGGCTCTTCAAGTGTCAGAGGCCTTCTCCGCCTACCTCGAGGGTTTAAAGATAATGTGCCTCTACAATAGAGAATACAAAGCCTTTTCTTTGTTCCAGGTCTCATTGTGGTGATTGTCGTATAGACTGGTAGCAACAGTACAGTTCTTGTATCCTAAAGACCATGTTTTTTTATTCGACTTAGATGAGTTATGTCCCACCTACGAGGAGTTATCTGTGATGCTGGGTGTCAACCTCTGTGTAATGGTAACTATGTTGAATTTACCTAGTTCTCCCTGAGAGTCTTTGGAATAGTTTCTTTGCATCTCCCCCTCAACTACTCGGTCACTGGTTCATAACGTTAATATTGTCTTCCCGACAATATGAATACGGTGTGCTGAAGGGATTTTACTGACAATGGATTTGTCAGAGTTGTAGCCCTAGGTTTGACTTATAAGCTTTTGTTGGTGATGAGCGACCTGACTGTTAATCCTCAGGTGGACACAACGGTGGTGTAGTTATCCTACCATTATAGTCCTATGACAATGGTATTAGCGAGGAGTTTGAACAACTTGGATGCCTGGAAGTAATGTCAGACTGACTTTCTATGGGGGAGCCCTATCAGGTTATTTATGTGTCTTTCAGAGAGACTACGCCTGGTGGTCCCTCCTAAGTACCCTCTATTCAGTGTTATTAATTTCTTTACTAGACCATTCTTTAGCTTCAGCCCATCGATAGAGAACTGGGTTAGTTGTCTTGTGGAGCACAGGGCCCGATGACTTTGCTAGTCTATACCATGGTGGGGGATATGCAACCCATTTTATAGTTAGGGGAATACCGATATATGCAATTGGTCAGTCTTCACTAGACTTACTTCTACTTTTCTTGGCAGTTTTAGCCCTAAGTGGGATGGGTGCATATTGTGCCTCCCCGCATAACCTATTTCTTTATAGTAGAGGACATGACCGAGTCCTTAAGGATGATACTGGGACCCTTATGGAAGCGTACCCAACCATCGACCCATCCATCACAATCAATGGGAGAGGCTAGGTTTGTATTCGAGGATTATTCAAAGTGGTTATGGAAATGGTTGGTTGAGATGATTTTGGTGGAGGAAACTGGACAAATATGGCGTGTCATGTTTGATACCATGGAAGAAGGTGTTGCGGTGTCGTAAAAGCTTATTAAGGCCTACCATCGCATGGAGAAAATTAAGAGAAATAATCAGGGGTGGGATACTTGGGGGTCTCTAGGGGCAGGTAATGATGATGAGGCAGGACCATCTTGTAAGTAAGGAAAATGTTTTGAGAAGTTGGTTTTATATTTATGCAAAATTCGTGTTTGGGTAGGTGCTTTAGCTTTAAGTAGGTATTGGGTATCTTTTTATATTTCTTATGAATGTTGTTTAAAGATGGTTAATTTGTAGGTTGTGTGAGGTTTAGCAAGGTATTGGTTTATGATAACACACTACATGGTTGATGTGACACCCCGACTAATTAAACACCGGGTAGCTACTCCTTTATAAAATTAATTGAAAATGCCAAGTTGGCTCAGTTAATAGCATCACTGTCGAAAACATTTTGATTATATCTAACCACCTAGTATTTAAAAAGCAAGTTGCCAAATTTGAATTTAAGTCTGATTAACATGAAACAAGTGTAATGAAGAAATAAATAACACCATTCACCATACTGAAGTAAAACGAATAACCATCACAATAGAGTGAATAAAGTCTGGAGGAAACCCCTCACTACAATCCCATAACTGAAATAAATGAACTGAAACAATAATAAAACGTGCTAAAGTCTGAAAACTGAAGTATAAAAGATGTCTCTAAATAGAAATGGGCAACATGCCCTACAACGGATAGATGGTGACTCTGGAATCCAAAAGATAGAAGCGTCTACATGCAAATCCCTGTAGCTTCCACAAGCAACTACGGCTCGTCACCTGAATGAGTATCCTATGCTTGGTGTCCTTGTGGCTGGGCACCTAAAATGGTTTTACAGAGAAAAAGAGATTTGAAAAGCAAACGGGTCAGAGCCCGAATGTGGGGTTATATTTTAAAAACCTGCAAGTGCTTTAAAAACATTTAAAACATTAAATGCAAAGTACATGTTAGGACGTACACTCGCATGATATTCTCACCTCTCGTCTAACTGTGCACTCCTAACGTAAGTACCCATCTATAATGACCCATACTACTAGCTAATAGACAACATAACTAGCTAGACTGCCAAAGGTTCTACCCATATTACTCGGTTCCATTTAACATAACAACACTCGTGATTAAATAGAGGTTTAACGTAAACTCAGTGACTAAATATGCCATATATATATAAGCATCAGTTAACTCCTTATATATTTCGAATCAATACCGTAATACAGTTACAACATTAACATGAGGATTTCCATTAATTAAATGTATATTATTCACATCATAAATATACAATACAAGCACCCCGCAATCTAAGCTGTAGTGCACACATACTCTGCTATCCATCCCGGTACATCACGTACATAAGGATCACATATTCCGAATCTCTCAGGAATAGTTCAGATAACACAAATCACAAATAGTGGAGGCGAACACAGTCACCATCACATGGGTCACGCACATACCTACGCTCCCATGGTCAGCGGACTTATTAATATCACAATAAGTCTTTCTATGACCTATGTTCATCAAGGTACCAGTCTATATCCCCCCCGTAGGCACACAAGGATTAGAGGGTCCTAAGCGAACGAAACCTCCCGTGATAGCAAGTATGGTAGGTATGTCATACATACAGTCCATATATCAATACTAAGTAAACACACATCTTAGTAATACCGTATTATATTCGTAGTACATATTGCACTCTCGTACTAATTATAATTATCACAACTTATTTTATTCAGGTTCATAATTATACGTGCCATAATTTATCCTCACATCGTAGTAGACACTCACGTCTCAACCCAAACGGTTCATTGAATATAACTCTAGTGTATGATTTACTCCTCTCAATAACCCAAAAGTCCCAAATCAATCACTATATCATCAAAGGAATACTAACTCTACCCTTGAACCAGTTCCCGGGACTCCAAAAGTCAAAACAGTCCAAAAAGGATCAAACTATCAACTCGTTAGAAGTCTCGTTCGAACGAGGCTTTGAACGAGTTTAGACTGTCAGGTCGTTAGAAGTCTCGTTCGAACGAGGCTGTTCGAACGAGATCCCAGTTCGTTCGAACGAACTGACCCTCCTAACGATATCTCGTTCGAATGAGATATCTAACGAAATCCCCACTCGTTAGTAGCGACTGGTCAACTCGTTAGAAGCTCGTTCGAACGAGTTCGTTCGAACGACCTGGGGGTTGCTTCTAACGAGAGGCCAGTTTCGGCCCAGAATTTCCCAAAAATCGTTTTTCACCATTTTTACTCCTCAAATCACCTCTAAAATTTATCCCAACGATTGTTTTAAAGTCTCTAAACAATTCTAAACATAGTATAACCACATCCTATCACGTTTGTATGGATTTACTCACCCAAATCATCAATCAATTTACAATTACTTAAACTTTTCCCCAATTCATTTATGAACATGAACCCTAAAATTTGGAACCTTCAATTCATCAAATAAAATCCGTTTTTCTTTCACCCAAATCATGTATTAACATCAGATTAATCATTTACCTATCCTTCTACATGCAATCCTTCTCAAATTCCTCAAGTTTTATCATCAAGACTACATGGGTTTTCATATTTCATCAAGAACAACCATAAATCTGAATTTTCTAACATGGAAAAGACATTCTCAGTAATTAAATGAAATAAAGTCACTTGCCTTGGTTTGATTTCTGGATTTGGTGTAGAATTTCTGCAGAATTCCTCTCTCTCTCTCTCCTTCTCCAAGCTTTCTTCTCTAAAAAGCTATGGTGGCTAGGGTTTGCTTTTGGGGGAACTTATGAAAACCTAATTTAATAAACCTCCGTAGCTTGTTGGGTTAATAAGGGTTGGTTGGGTCAAATCCTTATCAGATTACAACTCTCAATTTTCGTCACTTTTAATTACCCAAAAATACCAAATTACTAAAATACCCTTTATGGTGCCGGAATGGTCTAAAAATACCCTGGGACCCAAACTATACCCCCGGCTAGTGTTTTCTGACTATCTCGACCCTTCCGGACGCGTCGGCGCACTCAAAATGACCATACGGATTATAGATTTTAAATTCACTTTTATTAACAAAATATTATACCGTGACGCGGCGGTCCCACGCGTCTCAACAAAATTTCTAAAATGCCGTATGTAAATCCCACGACAAATTTTATAATACCAAGTTCATATATAATCATATATGCACCTAATCAAATACCAATTCGCATCTCATTAATATTTATAACCCGGATTAATTTCCAATTAATACACATTTAATTAATTAATCCCAAAAAAAAATATAGCCAAAAGTACGGGGTATTACATACTTCCCCCCTAATAACTGAATTTCGTCCCGAAATTCGAAATTAGAAAGTACCTGCTAAAAATAACTCTGGATAATGTTCGCGCATCTCATCCTCGCGCTCCCATGTGGACTCCTCGACATTGTGATGTCGCCACTGAACACGCACTAACGGAACTATCTTTGACCGCAGTTTCCTTTCGCTTCGGTCCAAAATAGCAATCGGCCCCTCCTCATAAGAGCTATCCGGCTGGAGATCGATGTCCTCCACAACAATGTGAGAATGAGCCAAATTATCTCTAAGGTATTTCCTTAGCGAGGAAATATGGAACACGTCGTGAATCCAATGCAAATGCTCCGGTAACCCGAGTCTATACGCAACCGGTCCGATCCGCTCAATAATAGGAAACGGCCCCACATACCTCGGTGCCAACTTCCCCTTCTTCCCGAAACGCATAATCCCCTTCATAGGAGATACCCTGAGCAAAACCTGGTCCCCCACTTGGAATTCTCTGAAAAATCTCTTCGCGTCAGCGTAACTCTTCTGCCTGTCTTGAGCTACCCGAATGCGACTCCGAATCAACTCAATCCTTGCCGAAGTATCCTGAATCACTTCCGGCCCAAGTAGTTTGTTGTCCCCCACTTCCAACCAACATGCTGGGGAACGACAAGGCCTACCGTACAATGCCTCAAACGGAGCCATGCCAATCGTGAACTGATAGGAGTTGTTGTAAGCAAACTCCACCAGTGGAAGGTACTGCTCCTATCCACCCCCGAAGTCAATAATGCACATGCGTAGCATGTCCTCCAACATCTGATTGGTGCGCTCTGTCTGCCCATCGGTCTACGGATGATAAGCCGTAATTAACCGCAATTCCGTGCCCATGGCCTCCTGGAAACTCTCCCAAAACCTCGAAACAAATATCTTGTCTCTGTCAGACACGATATTCAGGGGCACACCGTGAAGTCTCACAATCTCTGAGATGAAGAGCTGGGCATACTGTCCCGTAGTGTAGTCAGTCCTTACGGGTAAGAAGTGAGCGACCTTGGACAACCTGTCCACAATTACCCAAACGGAGTCGTGACCCCTCTGCGACGTAGGCAACCCCGTGATAAAGTCCATGGATATGCTCTCCCACATCCACACCGGAACCTCCAATGGCTGTAGCAATCCTACTGGTCTCTGATGGTCCACTTTTACAAGCTGACAAGTGGCGCATTTCGAGACAAACTCAGCGATATCTTTCTTCATACCGCTCCACCAATATTGTCGTCTCATGTCTTGGTACATTTTGTCCCCTCCTGGATGTACCGCGAACCGTGAGCCGTGCGACTCTGCCATCACATCGTGCCGCAATTCTTTCCCTTCCGGAACTACCAATCTCCCATTGAAGCGCAATCCCCCGTCTAAGCTAACGGTATAGGACTCGGCTCCCTCTGCTAACAACCGAACTATCTGCTCCTGACAGAACGTGTCATTAGCCTGTGCCCGTACTACCTTTGTGACAATCTGCGGTGTAACGGTCATCACAGACATGAAAGATCGGGCCACTGCATCCTGGTGTCCCAATTCCTTCCACTTAGCTTTCCACACCTCTGCCACCTCATCTGCTGGCCTACGGCTCAACGCGTCTGCTACCACGTTAGCCTTACCCGGGTGGTACTGGATGTCGAACTGGTAGTCCTTCACAAATTCAAGCCACCTACGCTGCCGCATATTCAATTCCTTCTGCGTGAACAGATACTGCAGTGACTTGTGGTCCGTGAACAGCTGAAACTTCTCCCCCAAAAGATAGTGCCTCCAAATCCGTAAGGCAAATACCACTGCTGCCAATTCCAAATCATGCGTGGGGTAATTCTTCTCATGAGGCTTAAGCTTACGGGAAGCATAAGCTATGGCCTGTCTCTCCTACTGTAATACACCTCCCAGTCCTTGCAAAGACGCATCGGTGTAAACCAAATACTCAACTCCCGATCTCGGCAATGCTAACACAGGTGCTGAGGTCAATTTGTCCTTCAACTCATCAAATGCCAACTGACAGGCATCACTCCAGATATATGGCACACCCTTACGAGTAAGATGTATCAAAGGACCTGCTATCTCCGAGAAACCCCGAATAAACCTCCTGTAGTATCCTGCTAGACCCAAGAAACTACGAATCTCCGTTGGTGTCGTGGGCTGTCCCCACTCCCTCACCGCTGACACCTTCCCCGGATCAACCGATATTCCCCGGTCGGAAATAATATGACCCAAGAACTGGACTTCCTTCAACCAAAACCCGCACTTCTCATATTTTGCATACAGCTCGTTCTGACGAAGTGTCTGCAAAACCAGCCTCAAATGCTCGGTGTGCTCCTCCTCTGTCTGAGAGTAAACCAAAATGTCATCAATGAAGACAATGACAAACTGATCTAGGAAATCCCTGAACACTCTGTTCATCAAGTCCATAAACACAGCTGGAGCGTTGGTCAAGCCGAAAGGCATAACCCGAAACTCGTAAGAACCATATCTCGACAAAAACGCAGTCTTCGAGACATCCTCCTCCCTGATACGCAACTGATGGTATCCTGACCTCAAGTCAATCTTCGAGAAGAAAGAAGCTCCTCTCAACTGGTCGAATAAGTCATCGATTCGAGGTAACGGTTACTTATTCCATATCGTGACCTTATTCAACTCTCGGTAGTCCACGCACAATCTCAGTGAACCATCCCTCTTCTTCACAAACAAAACTGGAGCGCCCCAAGGTGAGGTACTCCTGCGAATAAAGCCCTGCCCTAACAGCTGCTCTATCTGATCCCGTAACTCTCGCATCTCAGCTGGAGCCATACGGTACGGTGCACGTGCTATAGGTCTCGTACCTGGTAGCAAATCAATAAAGAAATCTATCTCTCGACTGGGTGGTAAGCCTGGTATCTCCTGAAACACATCTGAATACTCCCTGACAACCGGGATCGAATCCAAAGGAATCACAACCTCCTTAGAGGTATCCTCCTCTATGTAGTACAGATGAGCGGTCGATCCTCCCTCTGGGCGAGGCATCGCCACTATAAACATCTCTTGCCCCGGAATGGCAAAAACAATGCTCCCGCTGAAGCAATCAATCATGGCCCTATATGCTACGAGCCAATCCATACCGATGATCACATCATGAACATGCATGTCTAACACTAACATGTCCGCAGGTAATACCAATCCACCAACCTCTACCCCCACTCCCCGGCATATAAAGAAAATAAGTGACCCACTCCCTAATGGTGAGTCGACACACGTCACTGTGCTCTCTGCCGTAGCTAACAATCCTAAAGCTTTCGCGAAGTGTGTAGCAATAAAATAGTGTGTAGCACCCGTATCAAAAAACACCCGACCCATAGTGCCATGGATAGGAAACGTACCCTCGATCGCAGGCGGTGCCTGTGGAACTGCAGCTTGGTGAACGTTGTAGACACGTCCATACTGTAGTTGCCCCTGCTGAGCTGGGACTGCTGGGATGGGTGGCAATGCTGCCATCTGTGGCGGTGCAGGAAGAGCGGCGGGAAACATAGGTCTCTGTGGCTCCTGGCGAGCACCCTGCTGCTGCTGCTGTGGGGCCCTTCCCCTATCAGGACAATCCTGCTTCTTATGGCCAGTCTTGCCACAAGTAAAGCACTTCCCTGGGAAGTTCCCTCCCCTCTGCCCCTGCTGTCCCCGGCCCTGGTGGCCGTTACCATTCCTCCCTTGGCCCTGCTGGCCCTGATGGAACTGCTGCCCATTCTGCCCCTGCTGGCCCTGATGGCCGTTTGGACCCTGATGGCCCTGGCGGAAACCTCCCTGTCCCTGCCTGTAGTTCCCTGACCGGAACCTCTTATTGTCCCCCTGCTGGGTACCCTGCTCAGTCTGTCTCTGCCCCTGACCGGTTTGTGCCCCGCTGGCACCATGTCCTCCAGTCCTGCCCTGATGGCTAGACTCCCCTGACCGCTTGCCCTCGGCCATATGAAAACGGTGGTCCTGGCAGTGTAGTAATGCAGCGTTAACCACATCAGAATACGTGGCCAACGATAGGTTCCCTAGTAGATGCTGACGGATCCTCCAATTCAACCCGTCGGTGAACTTCTCAATCTTCTTCTTCTCTGTTGGAATCTCGTCTGGAATGATATTCAACAGGTTAGTGAACTCGGCCTCATACTCGGCCACTGTCTTGCCCTATTGCTTCAAACTCATCAGTTTCCTCCTCATCTCTGTATGAACTGCGGACGGAAAATACTTGCGGTCGAACCGCACCCAGAACTCCTGAATCGTGAGGGTATCCCTCTCCTCCGCAGTGGTGATAGACTCCCACCACTGTAGTGCAGATCCCACTAGCTTGAAAGTAGCTAGAACCTGTTTCTGAACGTCAGTGCACTCATGCATCCTCAAATGTCTCTGTATGTCCTTCCTCCATTGGCTCGAGACTACCACGTCTGAGCTACCTGCAAACTCTGGCGGATGCGCTTTCTGAAAAGCGTCACGTACACGCTCCCAAGCAGACGGGAATGCATTAACCTGTACTGGCGCGGCAACCGACGCCTGTGGTGGTGCCTGCTGAACAACGGCAATCGCGGCATTCACCGCTTGAGCTACTATAGCAGCAACCTCAGCGGCATTCAACATACCCTGAACTGGAGCGGGCTGGGGTTCGGGCGTTGCATTCCTGGGAACTCGTCATGCACGTCGTGGAGGAATCTGAAATAAGAACAAAGTTTATAAGTTCACGGTTTATAAACTTAACATACCTGAAGAACGAAGCATACACAAAAGAATATAACAGTCCTAAAATATAGGGCTCTATATCAAAGAAAACGTAGCGGAAACATAATAGCCGTACAGATCCTAAAGGACACTAGAACCTGATGCTCTGATACCACCTGTGACACCCCGACTAATTAAACACCGGGTAGCTACTCCTTTATAAAATTAATTGAAAATGCCAAGTTGGCTCTGTTAATAGCATCACTGTCGAAAACATTTTGATTATATCTAACCACCTAGTATTTAAAAAGCAAGTTTCCAAATTTTAATTTAAGTCTGATTAACATGCAACAAGTGTAATGAAGAAATAAATAACACCATTCACCATACTGAAGTAAAACGAATAACCATCACAATAGAGTGAATAAAGTCTGGAGGAAACCCCTCACTACAATCCCATAACTGAAATAAATGAACTGAAACAATAATAAAACGTGCTAAAGTCTGAAAACTGAAGTATAAAAGATGTCTCTAAATAGAAATGGGCAACATGCCCTACAACGGATAGATGGTGACTCTGTAATCCAAAAGATAGAAGCGTCTACATGCAAATCCCAGTAGCTTCCACAAGCAGCTACAGCTCGTCACCTGAATGAGTATCCTATGCTTGGTGTCCTTGTGGCTGGGCACCTAAAATGGTTTTACAGAGAAAAAGAGATTTGAAAAGCAAACGGGTCAGAGCCCGAATGTGGGGTTATATTTTAAAAACCTGCAAGTGCTTTAAAAACATTTAAAACATTAAATGCAAAGTACATGTTAGGACGTACACTCGCATGATATTCTCACCTCTCGTCTAACTGTGCACTCCTAACGTAAGTACCCATCTATAATGACCCATACTACTAGCTAACAGACAACATAACTAGCTAGACTGCCAAAGGTTCTACCCATATTACTCGGTTCCATTTAACATAACAACACTCGTGATTAAATAGAGGTTTAACGTAAACTCAGTGACTAAATATGCCATATATATATAAGCATCAGTTAACTCCTTATATATTTCGAATCAATACCGTAATACAGTTACAACATTAACATGAGGATTTCCATTAATTAAATGTATATTATTCACATCATAAATATACAATACAAGCACCCCGCAATCTAAGCTGTAGTGCACACATACTCTGCTATCCATCCCGGTACATCACGTACATAAGGATCACATATTCCGAATCTCTCAGGAATAGTTCAGATAACACAAATCACAAATAGTGGAGGCGAACACAGTCACCATCACATGGGTCACGCACATACCTACGCTCCCATGGTCAGCGGACTTATTAATATCACAATAAGTCTTTCTATGACCTATGTTCATCGAGGTACCAGTCTATATCCCCCCCGTAGGCACACAAGGATTAGAGGGTCCTAAGCGAACGAAACCTCCCGTGATAGCAAGTATGGTAGGTATGTCATACATACAGTCCATATATCAATACTAAGTAAACACACATCTTAGTAATACCGTATTATATTCGTAGTACATATTGCACTCTCGTGCTAATTATAATTATCACAACTTATTTTATTCCGGTTCATAATTATACGTGCCATAATTTATCCTCACATCGTAGTAGACACTCACGTCTCAACCCAAACGGTTCATTGAATATAACTCTAGTGTATGATTTACTCCTCTCAATAACCCAAAAGTCCCAAATCAATCACTATATCATCAAAGGAATACTAACTCTACCCTTGAACCAGTTCCCGGGACTCCAAAAGTCAAAACAATCCAAAAAGGATCAAACTGTCAACTCGTTAGAAGTCTCGTTCGAACGAGGCTTCGAACGAGTTTAGACTGTCAGGTCGTTAAAAGTCTCGTTCGAACGAGGCTGTTCGAACGAGATCCCAGTTCGTTCGAACGAACTGACCCTTCTAACGATATCTCGTTCGAACGAGATATCTAACGAAATCCCCACTCGTTAGTAGCGACTGGTCAACTCGTTAGAAGCTCGTTCGAACGAGTTCGTTCGAACGACCTGGGGGTTGCTTCTAACGAGAGGCCAGTTTCGGCCCAGAATTTCCCAAAAATCGTTTTTCACCATTTTTACTCCTCAAATAACCTCTAAAATTTATCCCAACGATTGTTTTAAAGTCTCTAAACAATTCTAAACATAGTATAACCACATCCTATCACGTTTGTATGGATTTACTCACCCAAATCATCAATCAATTTACAATTACTTAAACTTTTCCCCAATTCATTTATGAACATGAACCCTAAAATTTGGAACCTTCAATTCATCAAATAAAATCCGTTTTTCTTTCACCCAAATCATGTATTAACATCAGATTAATAATTTACCTATCCTTCTACATGCAATCCTTCTCAAATTCCTCAAGTTTTATCACCTAGACTACATGGGTTTTCATATTTCATCAAGAACAACCATAAATCTGAATTTTCTAACATGGAAAAGACATTCTCAGTAATTAAATGAAATAAAGTCACTTGCCTTGGTTTGATTTCTGAATTTGGTGTGGATTTGGTGTAGAATTTCTGCAGAATTCCTCTCTCTCTCTCTCCTTCTCCAAGCTTTCTTCTCTAAAAAGCTATGGTGGCTAGGGTTTGCTTTTGGGGGAACTTATGAAAACCTAATTTAATAAACCTCCGTAGCTTGTTGGGTTAATAAGGGTTGGTTGGGTCAAATCCTTATCAGATTACAACTCTCAATTTTCGTCACTTTTAATTACCCAAAAATACCAAATTACTAAAATACCCTTTATGGTGCCGGAATGGTCTAAAAATACCCCGGGACCCAAACTATACCCCCGGCTAGTGTTTTCTGACTATCTCGACCCTTCCGGACGCGTCGGCGCACTCAAAACGACCATACGGATTATAGATTTTAAATTCACTTTTATTAACAAAATATTATACCGTGACGCGGCGGTCCCACGCGTCTCAACAAAATTTCTAAAATGCCGTATGTAAATCCCACGACAAATTTTATAATACCAAGTTCATATATAATCATATATGCACCTAATCAAATACCAATTCGCATCTCATTAGTATTTATAACCCGGATTAATTTCCAATTAATACACATTTAATTAATTAATCCCAAAAATAAATATAGCCAAAAGTACGGGGTATTACAGTTGACTTACATGAGTTTGTACCATATAGGAGTTCCATCTTGTTTGGTAGATTTTTTTTGCAATCTTCTCCATGGTACTGAAAGCCTTCAATAGCAAATCAACCAGCCAAAGCCATCCTATTTTTCCAAAAGGGGAAGTCAAACAACACACATAGGACACAATTACATGCATTCCATTGGGGTGTGTGCTAAAATATTTTTAGATATTTTTAAATATTTTTTGGGAATTATTAGACACTTTAAAATAATTTTTAAACATTTAATAATTTTAAATTAAAATGTTTTGGGGTTAAAATTTGAAATATTAATTACCTTAAAAAACAACCTGAGTAGAAACCAAAACCGACAACAAATTTTGGGGGAGCAAATGGGATTTTATAAAGATAAAAAACACGCATTTTATTTCCTCTAACTACCCTACGTGTGTTTGTTTCTGGTTGGTGACTTCTTTTACCATTGGATCAATTTTAATCAACATAGTACATGTCTTATTACTTAAGCCAGGTGAGAGTTGGGAGAGAAAATCAGATCGAGCGATCGTGCGGTTCCTTTGTGTCCCTTAGAATAAAATTTTAAATGTTAGATTAATGTCAGCCGTCCCATTTCCTTCAATGTTTCATATCCATCCTCACTTATGATAAATATAAATCATTGTTGAGGATTTAGAAGACTTTTGGTAGTCGTGTCATTTGAGAGAAAAAGAGAGAGAAGAGAGAAGACAGAGAAAAGAGAAAGAAGAGAGAGAGAGAGAGAGAGAAACCGAAAATTTTAGAGATAAATATTTCTAGGTTTTTGCTTACCATCCACTTACCCAGTTGAATATACAAAACCATAAAACCTATACACTTCAGTGTTTAGAAATTTTAGGTTTTCTTTGAGGGCTTTTGGGGTTTGGACGTTTGAGGACACTCTTCAAACATAATCTCTCTTAGGGAACACAAATCTCTAAGTTCTTCTGAAAATTGTGAGAAACACATCCGAGATACATTTCATGTATATTTTAGCGTTTCTATTCCTTCTCTAATTTGGATCTTGTATTTTACTAATTATATTTTTAGATCCATACTCTCTTATTTTGATTTGATCAATAAGAAGCTTTGATTTCCATCAAATTTTTAGACCTGAAAGTTTTTTTTCTCTATAAAATAGAGTTTTACAGTTTATGAAAATTATTTTTTATATAAAATAGTTCTTAAGACTGAGATCTACTTTTTAGAAGATTTAAAACTTAAGATTATAAATTTCTTTTAGATATAATTGATGTAAATTTATAGGAGTGGTTGTATAATCTTTTAAGAGTGAAGTGAGTTGAATACAACATTTACACACTTCACATTAACAATACACTCTCACACGAACACCTTGAAAATGTGTTGCTCCTTTTGAGAGATTTTGTTTGACTGAGTCCATGTAAGCAAGGATCAAGGAGTCAAAGTAAAGAAACTTCTAGGGAGATCAAAGCCAAAATAAGAATACCATGACGGAGGTTTTTGCTCATTTAGGTATATTTCTATTCTTTAGCCTAGGATCTTGTGTTGCATGTTTATGTTCTTGTAACTCTTGTATAATTGTTTATAGTGGATTTTTTTAGTTGTGGCGTAAAGGTCACTGTGGATGTTTCCTCAGATTTGAAGTTTTACCATGTCAAAAATCATGGTGTTAACTTACTACTTTAGTTCTTAATTTCTTGAATAGTTTGATTTAGATACAAAGAACTTATATAGGTTTTTGATTTAAAACCTAAGGTAATTAGGCTACGAAGTCTAAAATCCAACTTAATGTATTTTATATACATCTTGTGTTTTAAGATATCAAAAAGCAGTTTCCTAAATGAGTTTGTCTTCGAAGTTTACTTAATCTTTAACTTTGTGTTAAAAACTTAGTGAACGATTTTCAAGTGGTATTATAGCGGGTTTATTAAAAGATTTTTTATCCTAAAACTTCTTTCTAAAATCTATTTCTAAAAAAATTGATCGGAGATCTGAGAAGATAGGTAACTAGTCTCGTCCACCCCTCTTTGTTGGACATAATTTTACTTACTGGAAAGTAAGGATGATTGCATTCATCCAATAGACTTTGGGTGATGACGTGTGGGACATGATTGAAAATGGATACCAACACCCATCTAAGACTTTGTTTGAAACCAACACTGTAAGAGTTAAGAAAAATCTTAGTGATTTTACCAAAGAAGAGAATAAATGTCACTTGGCAATAATAAGGGAAAGAAATGCAATTTTATGTCAACAAATGAGCATGAATTTAAACGTATATCTATTTGGTCCACTTCCAAGGAAGCCTGGGACACACTCGTCACTGCTCATTAAGGTGATGAATGTGTTAAGGCTGAGAAAACTCAGATGTTAGTCATGTAATAAAATACTCTTATTATGGATGAGAATGTGTCATTTGGTGATTTTTATATAAAATTAACTCATATTATCAAAAAGTTGTATGCAAATTGTATAATATATCATATATAAAGGAGATATTGCTTAAAATCTTAAGATCCTTGCCTGCTAAATTTGACAATAAAAAATATGCCATAGAAGAGATGGACAGCCCTAACTTTACTACAGAATTACTCAGGAGTAAACTAAGAACAATAGAAATGGAGTTATAGTATAAAAAGAAAATGACCTCACAGAACAAATGATCCTCTAGATTTAATGTATATTTCTCATCTCAAGTGACTGTACCTAAAATAAACCCACAGGAGTTTAATCTTAACTTTAATGAGGATGGTGATTTGGATAATTTGGATAACCAGATTACTCTTATGACGAAAAAGTTTTAGAAAATCATCAAGTTTAAAAACTCCGTAGCTTCTAAACAAGGCAAATGTAGTTATCAAAACCATCAAAATCACATACCTCATAATAAAAATGATGAAAAATAGGCCAATGATGATAATGAGCCTAAGACTGAAAATAACCACATTATATGTCATCGTTTTGGGAAAATGGGGAACTTTTCTGCTAAGTGTCGAGTTAAAATGCATAACAATAACAATGTTAGGTTTAATATGTGCAAAACTTGTGACGACTCAAGTGATTCTAATGAAGATGAAATTGAGTTAACCAACATTGATGAATCATGCATGTCCTTTTATTCCAAGATCATATATTTTGATGATAATGCATGTTAATATGCTAAGGATTGTATTATGCCCGTTGATGTTGATATCATTCCTTCTAGTGATATTACTGTATTAACTCCTGTTGAATATAATAAAGATAATCCTAGCTTACGAGTGAGTCAAAGTGAAAAAATTATTGATGAATTGAGCATGTGTGTGAGTTCCAATGCATAGAATGAAATGATAGAGGACATTGCACACACTTCACTTAGTGAGTCCGATGATGATCTACCTGATATTCAAGAGTCGTACACCAAAACCCTTAAAAAGAGTGCCAAACTAGTTAATCAAATGAGGCAGAGACAAGAGTTTTTCTTAACATTAAAACACCTATCTGAGAAAAATGTTGTCTTAGAGGAAAGGTATCAGGCTTCTTTAATTTAATTGGAAGAATCCAAAGAGAAGGATTCAAATGCTTTTAAAAAAAATTGCATTTTGAAACTCAAGCTAAAACCTATGAAGAAATAATTATAGAAAGTAAAATAGATTCTAAGGACAAATATAGCCTAGATTTTGGAGAAAACGTTTTGACCATAAGATAACTATCTCATCTGAAAATGTTATTTTTATAAAAGAAGGCCAGACCATTGAAAAACCTCAGAAAGGAACTTTTCCTACTAATATCCCTAAAGCAATGCAGAATAAGTGTAATCAATAGCTAAAACCTAATGGGAAAGCTTAGTATGTTTGTCTGCCTGCAAGAGACCTCTGACAAAAACACTAAGACTAGTGGTAATTTGACTAGTGCGTCCTACCATACGAAACCTATTTTAACGGCTTAAATGATATAGTCAAGTCTACTTCTCATCAATATTGCTCCTATTGGGCTGCCTATAGGCACCCCATTATTGGGTGTTTTCAAAACAGGCTGTGTACACCTACCTATCAAAACATTAACTATTCGAGAAAGAGTAGGAATACGTGTATTCTCCCAAAGTGGACCACACATAACTCTAACTATAATAAAAAGGGGGAACCTAAAACTAAAAAGATTTAGAAAGACTCGCTGGACATTTTGTAAATCAAAATCTAAGAAAATTTCTAAAACTAGGCCCATTTGGATTTGAAAAGATGACATGTTACCCTTGCTTAAGTGCAATGTGGTGATATATGCTTTAAGGCCCAATGCACCTCAGTTGGTTGGTACTTGGATTTCGGGTGTTCCAAACACATGACTATGGATGAAACAAAATTGAGAAATAAGACAGAGTTCCTTGGATCCAGTGCTCTGTTTGGTGATGGTGTTTCATTCCAGATCATTAGTAAATGAAAACTATGTAAAGAAGGGATCCCTTCTCTAAATGATGTCTTACTAGTTAAAGGTCTTATGTCTAACCTATTAAGTATATCACAATTTTGTGATTCCAATCATACTGTTGCCTTCTTTAAAACAAACTCCAAAATTTTGAATTAAGAAGGTAACTATATCCTTGTAGGAAACAAAATTATTACACAATGATTCCAAAGACTGAATCGTGTCATGTTTCCTTATTAGATGATTCTAATTTATGGCACAAAAGATTAGGACACACAAATTTTGATAACCTTTGCAGATTAAGCTCCCAAGAGATAATTAGAGGTTTGTCCGAAATCAAAAATATTTTTAACTCTGATTGTTGTCCTTGCCAAGTGGGGAAGATGAGTAAATCTTCTCATAAGAAGGTTAAAGATGTTTTATCCTCAAAAACTCATCAATTAATCCATATGGACCTTGTGGGTGATTCTCAAAATGGGAGACTATATGGTAAGAATTATAGTCTCGATATGGTGGATGATTTCACACGATTTTCTTAGGTCGATTTTATGAAAAATAAATATGATACCTTCCGTGAGTTCTTAAAAATTCTTTTAAAAATTGAGAACGAGAAGGATAACCAAGTATGTCACATAAGAAGTGACGAAGTTGGAGAGTTCAAAGACTCAAGTGTTACAGAATATTGGGTAGGTAATGGATATAAACATGAGTTTAATGCACATAAGACACCTCAGTAGAATGGCATTGTTGAACATAAAAATAGGACTGTACAAGAGATGGCTAAGGTAATGTTACATGCATAAATTTTGCCAAAATACGTTTGGGTTAATATTGTACAGACCGCGTGTCACATTATATGTGTATACCTCAGGAAAAATACCAAAGAGACAACATATGAACTATGGTACAATAAAAAGCCTAACTTGAAGTGCTTTAGAACTTTTGAAAGTTTTTATTACATCTGCAAAGATGGTGAAAACCTTTCAAAATTCTATACCCGAGGTAGTAAAGACATTTTTGGGTTATTCCCAAACTAGTAGGGCTTACCTTGTTTATAATTTGAGTACCAATGCCATTATGGAGTGTGTTAATGTAATTGTAAATGACACTAGTGTAGAGAATAGTGATAGTCAGATAGTTGTCCTCGATGAGTCAGATAGGACTTGAGATAGATGATTTATTATCGCCTGAGGGACTTATGATATTTACCTAGGTTTCTAAAGACCACCCTCTCTAAAAGGTTGTTGGTAACCCATCTGAGTCAGTGCGAACAAGATCCCAATTCCAACAAGTGGATACATATGCATGTTTTGTTTCTCTAGTATAACTAATAACTTTAAAGGACTCTGTATGTGACTCATTTTCGATTAATGCCATAAAAGAAGATCTTGCCAAGTTTCAAAGTCATGATATTTGGTATCTCATACCATGGACTAAAGACGAGAAGGTTACTAGAACCCATTGGATTTAAAAAAATAAAATTCTTGTGAATGGGGTTGTAATTAGAAACAAGTCTAGGTTAGTGGTGCAAGGATATTCTCAGATAGAGAGAATATAATTGGATGAGACTTTTTTCCCTATCATAAGACTCGAGTGTGTTCGTCTCCTCCTTGATATGTCGTGTCATTTGCAATTCTAACTTTTTGAAATAGACATCAAGTCTGCATTTTTTACCGCTATTTTTACAATGCAAGTATACATAGAATAACCTAAGGTCTTTTTATATCCCTCTCACCCTAAACAGGTATATAGACTTAATAATGCTTTATATGGCCTAAAGAAAGCTCTTAGAGCCTAGTATGCACACATCTCGACCTTTTTAGTCAATAAAGGGTTTGAGCGTGGTGGTAACGACCAGACATTGTTTATTAGTAAGATAGAACACCATGTCTTGATTTCACAGGTTTACATAGATGATATCATATTTAGTTCCATCTTCATTATATCATATTTAGTTCCATCTCAATTAATCAAGTAAAAGATTTTTCAAATATAATTCATGCTGAGTTCTAGATGTCATTAATAGGAGAATTATAGTATTTCTTAGGTTTACAAGTTAAACAACTTAATGATGGCTTATTTATAACACAATCTAAATACGCTAGTGATCTCGTAAAAAGTTTGGTCTTAAGAATTCTAAAATATCACGTACACCCGTGATCACGTTTATGAAAATATCTAAAGAAGAATATGGGAAAGATGTTGACCCAACTTTATATAAAAGCATGATAGGGAGTTTGCCATACTTCACTGCATCTAGACTAGATATTTCTTTTGTTGTATGTGTCTGTGCATGATATTAATGCTCACCCAAAGAATAATTAAATACGTTAAAGCCATAATAAATTTTAGCATATGGTACACAAAAGACACTACTAGGTCTATAGCTAGACACACTGATGCCAATTGGGCAAGAGGCCCAGACAATAGTAAGAGCACGCCTGTCACCGTGTAGGAAATAATATTGTAGGACAAAGTAGTAAAAAATAGAATTGTATATCCCTTTTAACTGTTGAATCTGAATATATAGCTGCAGGTAGGTTTTGTGCACAAGTTTTATTGATCAAGCAAATGCTCAGTGCGTATGGAATCCTCAAAGATAAATTGATCATGTATTGTCACAACCACAGTGCCATTATTATATCCAAGAATCGAGTACAATACTCATGAGCTAAGAACATTAATCTTAAGAATCATTTTATTTGTGACCATGTTGAATCTAAGGAACTTGATAACGAATATATTAACACTAAAAAATAATTGGTTCACCTGTTTACTAAACCTTTGGACAATATTAGGTTTGAATCACTCAGGAAAGCCATATGGATGATTGTGCTTACATAATATATTTTGCATATTTGTCATAGACATGGTAATTTTCATGATAATAATTGGTTTCTTAGGATTTATGGTGCGGTCATTTCACAAATGAAAAAATATTCCTCGTTAATATTGATAATGTAGAGGACCTTTGAATTTGCCCTTGTTTATGACAACATTTATGTAGAATAATTCATTATATCTCGAATTTTACATATCTTATTACCCCGTTGTCTATTTGAGAAACATTGGGGGAGAAGAACTTGAGTAATTGACTTTAGATTTTATTATCTTCTATCATCTTCACTCAATTAATATGCCCATTAACTACTTCATTTATGTCCTTCTCTTTACAGATCCATTGTACATTTGACCAAATTAGGGTATTGGTCTATAACTAGTTGAGTTATTGATTTTCTCTCTCTTATTTTCGGTTCTAGGATGGGAATGGGTAGATTATCACTTTTGTATAGGAATCTAGGGTTTTATTTTTTCCCCACGAGTACAGGTTAATCAAGTGTCTCCAATATCCAAAGGGGGAGATTGAGAATACATTATATGGTTGATTTACTTGAGTATGTAACATTTAAGAGTTCCAACTAGTTTGGATATGTTGACAAAATTTAATTGATTTTGTTAGCAATCTTCTCCATGGTACTTCAAGACTTCAACAACAAATCAACAAATCAAAGCCATCCTATATTTCAAAAAGGGAAGTCAAACAACACACATGGGACACATTTACATGCATTGCATGGGTATGTGAAAATATTTTTAGGTACTTTTAAATATTTTGAGGAATTGTTAAATATTTTAAAATGACTTTTAAACATTTAATAATTTGAAATTAAAATGTCTTAGGGTTGAAATTTGACTTATTAATTTGCTTAAAAAACTTCATCGGTAGAAATAAAAATTAGCACTGAATATTGGGGGAGAAAATGGGATTTTATAAAGATCAAAACCATGATTTTTATTTCCTCTAACTACCCTACACGTGCTTGTTTCTGGTTGGAGAGTTTTGTGTTTTACTTATCTCACATAACTGAGATCGTTTATCAACCCTTGGATCAATTCTAATCAAAGTACTGCATCTCTTATTACTTAATCCATGTGAGAATTGAGAGAACCAATCAGAGGGAGCGATCGTGCGGTTCCTTTGTGACCCTTAGATTAGAAGTATAATCCTTAGATTAATCTCAATCGTCCATTTGGCTTCAATGTTCCATATCCATACTCACTTAGCATAAATAAAACCCATTTTTTAGTCTTTAAAAGACTTTTGACAATCATATCACTTAATAGAAAAGAGAGAGAGTAGAGAGAAGAGAGGGAGAGAGGGAGAGAGGGAGAGAGAGAAAACTAAATTTTAGAGATAAATCTTTCTAGGTTTTCCCTTACCAAGCACTTACCTAGTCGTATATATAAAACCCAAAAACCTATACACCTGAATGTTTGGACATTTTATGTTTTCTTTGAGAGTTTTTGAGGTTTGGATGTTTGAAGACACTCTTCATACGTAATCTCTCTTAGGGAACACTAATCTCTAAGTGTTTCTCATATTTTTTTTCTAGAAATTGTGAGAAACACTTTAGAGATACAGTTCACATATATTTTTTGTTTTTATATTCATTCTATAGTTTGTATTTTATATTTTACTGCTTATTTATTTAGATCCACACCCTCTTGTTTCGATTTCTTAAAAAAGAAACTTCAATTTCCATTTGATTTTTAGATCTGAAAGTTTTTGTCCATAAAATAGAGTTTTACATTTTCTAAAACCTATTGTGTATATAAATAAGTTATTGAGACTTAGATCTACTCTTTAGAAGGTTTAAAACTTGAGATCTAAAATTTCATTTCCATAATTGAAGTTTGATTTTCTTATAAATTGAATAGTTGCATGTCATACAGAAGTTGTTGTAAATTCATAGGACTGTTTGTATAATCCTAACAGAGCGGAGTGAGTTGCATACTTCATTTAGACACTTCACAGTCACTATACACTCTCACATGAACACCTAGAAAAGTGTTGTTATTTTTAAGAGATCTTATTTAACTGAATCCATATAAGAAAAGAGTAAGGAGTTAAAACAAAGAAACTTCTAGGGAGATCAAAGAGAGAATCAGAATATCATGGAGGAGGTTTTCGCTCATTTAGGTATATTTTTGTTCTTTAGCCTAGGATCTTTTGTTTCACCTTTATATTCTTGTAACTCTTGTATAATTTTTCATAGTGTATTTTTTAGTTGTGGCGTAGAGGTCACCGTGGATGTTTCCTCATATTTGAGGTTTTGCCACGTTAAAAATAACCGTGTTAACTTATTGGTTTAGTTATTAATTTCTTGCATGGTTTGGTTTAAATACAAAGAACTAGTATAGATTTTTTATTTAAAACCTAAGGTAATCAAGCTACCAAGTCTAACATCCAACTTAATCTGTTTTATACACATCTTGTGTTTTAAGATATCAAAATGGAGTTTCCTAAATGAGTTTGTCTTCGAAGTTTACTTAATCTTTAACTTTTTGTCAAAAACTTAGTGAATGGTTTTCAGTTTGTTTGACTTTATACTTCATGTAACAACAACATTCCTGATAATAAAAGAAAAGTGATTTTGATATATTTTGTTGTGTCTTTTGATGAATTTTGTATTTGAATTGTCTATACCAATCAGTAAGGCTTACATAATCCTTTTGTTCGTTTATATGTTAAAATGGACCATTATTCTCGGGGAAATAAAATAATAGCATTTTTTGTGAGAGAAAAGACCGTGCCCATGTTTGTTTTATGAGCTACCAACATACCTCAGTGGGTCTTGAAAATTTGTAAGCTTTACCAAAACGTGGGTGTGTTGAGACGATCAGGTCCCACTTAGTTATGAGTAGGGGTATATGATCATATTTTATTTTAGAATATAAGGGGGATAAGAAGATTTGTAGAACAATGAGAGTTCAGATTAAGGGTAATTTTTTTTTGCGATGGTCCAGGTTGACTTGGTGCGCCATTTATTCTCCATCATGCCTGTGAGCATAGAGGCGCCTCTTGAGGGGAATTTCTTCACAATATATGGATCACTCCAATTTGGATTGAAATTTCCTCTCGAATCCCAAATGGGTTCTAAAATTTCTTTAAGGGAAAATTCTCCTTCTTAGACATTGTGTTCCTTGACTTTTTTATTGAATGATTGCGTGATTCAACGATAGTACCATGTATATGGTACAAATCTTTTCATCTCTTTTCATCTCTTTTCATCTAGGATCGAGGATTCGCCATAGTAATTTTGATTCCAAACTTTCTCACTGACTTTTCTGTAAAGCATGACACACAGATAAGGCACATCTAGTTGAACGAGGGAGAACTAACTCCATGCCATATACCAGAGAATATGAATAGCCCCAGTGGGTGTCCTAATAGAGGTGTGGTAGGACCCAAAGGATTATGGGATCCGATCAGTCCAATCTCTACAACTTTCATTCATATTGTTGATGATCGTCTTAAGGCTCTTGTTGGCAGCTACAATAATGTCATTGGTTTGGGGTGAGTAGGGAGAAGATTTGTGCCTCTAAATTCCATACTCCTTAACTATTTCTGTGACCTCAGCCTCAAAATATAGTCTACTGTCTGATTTTAACTCATGGGGAACTCTATAGTTTAAAATGATATTCTTTCTATTGAACTTTGCCACTTTCTTCTCATTCGGCACCGTATATGACTCAGTTTTGACCCATTTCGTGAAGTATTCAATGGTGTATCCCTATGATGTTTATGCCCCAAGTAGTGAATGGTCCGAAAGAGGTCATGTTATAGAATTCTTAGGGAGGCAATTATTGAAGCTTGGGATTGTTTACATCATTTCTTCAATTATAACCCCTACTCTGCAGTGCAAATGGGTTCCAACAAAGTTTCTTTTGAAAAGTGCTTTGTCACAGATAATGTACTGGGTAAATAATTTTCAAAAGGTCGCATAGTCTTTCTTATCCGCATCTCGGGTATACCTATAATGTTTGAGAAGGAACCAAATGTCGTAGTAGCATAATCTTTCCATGTGAAGATGTTCTTTAGTGACAAGATAAATGTGGTAATAGTGGGTGGGTGCAACTTGTTTTTGAACTAGGAAGGGGGCCATTATTGTTCCCTCAGGCATGTCGACTATCGAGGCCAAAGATGCTAGAGCATCGGATGAGATATTCTTTAAGAGAGGGAGGTAATGGAATGTGACATCTTGAAATTGAGAGGCAACCTCTTCTAGATGGTAGTGGAAGGATAGGATCTTCTTGTCTTTGACTTTCCATTTCTTAAGGCCCAGTTTGGATGCGCAAATTGTTTGATTATGTAAATTGTTTCATTGTGAATTAGTGAATTATAAATGAGTGAATTTGAAATGAGTTAAATCCAATTTTACACGATGTTTGGTAATTTGAAATTGATGTTAAGGTTCTATGAAAAAAATATAAAAACAAATCAAGAGAGAGGGGGAGGGAAAGAGAGAGGGAGAGGGGGAGAGGAAGAGGAAGGGGGAGAGGGGACATGCACTTAATGTGACTTCTATTTCAAATGGATTCATTTCACATTTTTTGTGAAATGATCCAATTTCAGATTTTGCACATGAGCTCAAATGGGACAATTAATGAATCATTTCATTAATGAAACCAAACACAATTAATGAGTCAATTTGTAAATGGGACAATTTATTAATGATACAATTTACAATTTTGGGACAACCAAACAGGGCCTAAGTATTTTTTCTACAATGAGGTTGCAGTCCTTATAGACATCCATGTGCTTTATCCCTTTGTCCAGGGCTATCTCGAGTCTTATAGTGAATGCCTCATATTCTGTCATGTTATTTATGTAATGGAAGTATAACTTGATGGAAATAGTGGTATGAGAGTCATCGAAAGTGATCATGAGTATCCCAATACCTTAACCTTTGTTGTTGGTAGCTTCATCAAAGAAAATCTACCACTTGAGATCCTCCTGAGAGGTGCATAGGATGTCTTCATAAGGAAATTCGGAGACCTAAACTTCGGTTCTTCTGTGGGGTAGTCTCCAAGGTCATCAAACATGGACCTCCCCTTCATGGATTTTTGCATAACATACACAATGTAGAACTCGGCTAGCAATATCATCCAATATGCCAATTAGCTAGACAAAGAGAGTTTATCTAGTAGGTATTTTATGGGACCCATTTGAGATACTAGTCTAATAGGAAATGCAAGCATGTAAGACCGTAGTTTCTTCATTACCTAGATAAGGGTGATATATTCCTTATTCAAGGTAGTGTAGTTAACTTCATACGTAGGCATGTTTCTACCAGCATATTAGATTTCTCTCTCCTTATGACATTCCTCATTGTATTGGGTTAGCAAAGCTCATACCGCAGTATCAGTGAAAATCAAATATAGGAGGAAGGGAAGACCTGACTGTGGAGTCATAAGAACTAGAGGTCGAATGAGATATCAATTGATCTGGTTAAAGGCTTATTCGTATGCCTTATTCCAAACTTTTGTTGAGTCCTTCTAGAGAAATTTGAAAATAGGCTTGAAGATACACGTCAGTTAGATGATGAACTGACTAATATATTATAGCTTACCTAGGAATCCTCAAACTTCTTTATCCATCCAGGGTGGTGGTATCTCGAGTATGTGTTTTAGTTTGGCGAGGTTTTCTCCAATACCTTTCTCACTGGCTATTAATCCAAGGATTTTTACTTTACTTACAACGAAGACATATTTCTGTGGGTTGAGCCACATCTGGTATTGTTGCAGTCGCTTGAAGCATTTTCTTAGGGAGGGGATGTGAACTTCCCAAGTCTTGGACTTTATGATCATGTTTTCAACATAAAACATGACCTCTTTATGTATGAAGTCATGTATGATGGTTGTGGATGCCCTTTGGTAGGTAGCCTTGAAATTCTTGATCCCAAATGGCATGAATGCATAGTAAAAAGTTCTCTATGTGGTGATAAAGGTTATTTTTTCCTGGTGGTCTTGGAGCCTTTCAATTTGGTTGTAGCTGATAAAACTGTAAATTGAGAGCATAACTGGTCGTGTTGTCTGCAATCATGTTGATGTTCGATAGAAAATAATTATTCTTCGGGTATGCCTTTTTCAGATACCAATAGTCGAGGCACATATGGATTTTTCCTCCTGATGTTCACATGTGGAAGATATTTGCAAGCCATGTATGATATTTAACTATGCAAACGAAACCCATATTCAATTGTTTTACTACTTCTTTGACCTTGAGGGACGATTTTGTTTAGAACTTCCTCAGCTTCCCTTTGACGAGTTTTCTCTATGGGAATATGAGAGTCTCGTGTTGAGCTATATCTAGATAAATACCGGGTATGTCATCATTGGACCATGCGAAGATGTCCACAAAATATTTCAAAAGATCTTTGAATTTATCCCACTCGTACTCATTAAGGGTGGATCCTATCCTATTCTCATTCAGATGGCTACTAGTATTGAGATTAATAACAGTCTCATCATCATTAGTTTTAACATTGTTATATTATTTATTATTTCCTTATTGAGATCAATTAAGAATTGTTCATTTACTAAATCACCATCATCAAAAGTTTGATTAGAATCAATGTAAGTAATATAAGAAAAATAAAGATACTCCAAATCCTCATTTATTTTATTTTCAGGAAATACAACATTGAGAACCTCATTAAAAGAGGCTTCATTTTTAATGATATCATAAATAAGAGAAACGATAACAAGTTTGGGCATTTCTTGAAGAGGGTGGATAGCAGGGACAATTAAGGAGAGGTGCTTTAGTAGTGACAATCTTTGTAGACAGCGTAGATGGCGTAACCTCTTGGCGAATCGTGTAGAGGCTCATCCCTAGTTTTTATAAGTTGAATGACTTATCGATGCCACTATTCTCAGAGTTTTTTGTGTTTTCTATAGTCTCATCAGTTAGAGGTTTCACCTTATATTTCTTTTCCTTATACCAGGTGTTGTTATCATGGAAGAAGTTCTACATCGCTGGGTTCATCGTTTTGTCATTGGGGTCATTCAATGGTTCCAACAATCCACAAAAGAGGAAGACTTGACCCTATGAATCACCATTTGATCTTTCAAAATCATTACCCCATCTTTTGGTGAGGACATCCTCATGACAAGAGTAGTCTATGCATTCAACAACCTCCACAACTTCATCATAAAAGTCTTCCCACTCAGCGAGGAAGTGAAGGAGGGAGGGGACTTAACATCTCTGTAGTTTCAAAGGTGTGAACAACTCGAGGATATGTCATATCTCCCATTTTTGGTGAAGCAAATCTCATATGGTTTATATGACATCATCCAAATTGATTTCTTTTATGGGCATAAATCATTCATTTGATTCCCAAGACCATTTTCGGACTTCCATAAATAGGCCACTGAACCTTTCATAGTCGATGACCATCTCTGTGGGAAATTTCATCCCAAACCTTAGGAGTTGATCTACAACTATGGGTAATTCCATGCATCCATCCTCCGATCGGGTATGGATGGCAATGCAAGCTTGTGTGGGGAGCGATGACGCTTGATCAATAAATCTCGTGGGATGTAGGAGAAATGATGGGAAAATTTTGAGGGGTTTGGGTGAGATTGTAGGTATGCTGGGTATTTTGACAAGCATGATTTGGGTAGAGGGGTTAGACACTAGTTTGTCGCCTAAGAAGATGGCATTCACCCAGGTTCCATGTGCTGGGAGAGGATTATGAGTGGTGTTGGATTTATAATTAATTAATGGAGCAATGATGCTTCGGTCTATGAGACCTTATATCACATTTTTTATGTGAAAACACTAGTTAGTGGTGTGTCTCATGATCTGGTGAAAATCACAGCGGGCATCATGTTTCAAGTTCTTAGGAAGGGGATTTGGTAGTGATCAAGGTTCTAATAGATTAATGAGGTTTTGAGTTAGCAGGGCTTGGTAGAATTTTTAAAGAGGACCATAAAGTTTAATATATTATTTTCTAGAAGGGTTAAGTTGACTTTCAAGTGCCCAGTAAGTGGTTAGGATATGTTGTTGATTTTTGAGACTTAGGTACTAGTTAGGTTGTCATACTTCTTTAGCACAAATTGCCCGATCAAGCTTTTTGGTTTAGACTCAACCTTGTAAGTAGAAACCCCTTCTTCAATCTCCAAACCAGACTCCTAGAGGGCTCTGAAGTGTGGGTAGTATTGTCCTCCCATACATGCTTGGATATGGGATATGAAATTTTTCTTCACTATACTCACTTACTCTTCTTATGATGGATTGTTAGTCATGGTGGTTGCACTTTCTCTCCATGTTCACTATACTGACTAATTCCCCAGGGTTTCGTTTAAGTAGCTGTAGGTATCTGTATGTAACTTACAATTCCTCATTGTACTTGTACTGTGACATGAACTCTCCGAGAAAATCCTCCAAAATGCGAATTTTGGATTCCATAAGGGATAGGAAACCATATGATGACACTACCTTTCAGGACCTCCAAAAAAATTTAGGTCATTATCTGTTCTGAATCCCTAAAGAGGTTTGTGGCTTGGTGGTAGAAATATCAATGCATAATCGGGTGCTCGATTCGTTTGAATTTCTCGATATCTGATTTTTTGAACTTCTCTAATAGTTTGGCTTTAGTGTAGGGAGACATGTGGGTGTAGTCCATCTAATTTTTGGATATATTAACTTGATCAAATTTCTTCGACAACAACTTGATGTCTTCCTTGACCATGTTTAGTTCTTGTTCTAGGGGATCCATAGGCACTAACGGATTAGCCCTTGGCTGGGTGATGTTTTGACTATGTAGTTGAGTTGATGGAGGCCCATTTTTAAGAGGGGAATGCCATTGCTCTTCTAATATACAAACTGGTTTAGGCGTAGGTGGACCCATGGAAAGGGGAAAGGGAATTTCAAGTTCATGGGCCTCGGGAGTTTGGGACTGATGTTATTGCATCTCCTGAATATCACCTTGAAGGTTGTCAATCTTGGCAGTGAGCTGAGCTAGGATGGCCATAAAATATAATTGAATATTTAGGGCTTGGTCTGCTTTCTCCATGAATAACTTGAAGAGGTATGTCTCAAAATTGATGGAAGTAGCCAAGAAAACAATATAGCTTTGTCTAGTTTCTTGGAAGACCAGAGCCAATAAGATGCTAGAACAAAATCTGGGTATGCGATAAACTTGAGAGGGAACTGATTTTTTTTTTAAGGAAAAATGGAGGCTTTTGGTATTTTCTGTTGAAAAAAGGAAGATATGTTTCTGGTATTTTTGTTGTGAAAAGAGGGGGAAGGGAAATCGTCAGCATGGTTATTATTATTAAGTTCCACTTGTATTATGTTTGCCTATAAGGTAGGAGAAATTTTGGATAGGACTCGAGCCTGGGGAAAAGAGAGGGTATACGGTGTAAGACATGGTTTGACTTGTTTTCAAGCTCACGGACAGGGTCCTATTTTTAAAAGGGAGAAATAGCGCAAAAACTTGGGAAGTATGGTGACTCGAAATTTTAACAGGGTTTGGCTTTGTAACTCATAATCTAGATATGAATGTACTAGGGCAGACACCTATATGAGGATTATGTATTTAGTGGGTTAGTGTAAGGGTTCCCCCCTTTGGCATGACTTCCATTATATACCTCTTGCCTATAAGGGAAATTATTCATCGGTACGTGTGGACAAGAAATTTGATATTCTTGAGTGTACATGAATTTCCTCACGATATACCTCGTGGGGATGACATGTGTGAGAGAGAATTCGATATACCTGACATATGTGAATAAGTTCCCTACTATGTACCTGCCATAGTGGGTTCTATCAAGCGGTACGATGCATGAGGAACCATTCGATATACATTAAAGGTACGAGGCCAATGTAAGCTAACAATCATATCGCTTAGCTTAACCACTCCTCGCAGAATTGGCACCCATCATGAAGTGACCCCCGATACGGGATAAATATTTTATTAATATTGCCATGCTCAGGTGATTTAATGTGCAAAAATGCATGAGTCTTGATTAGTATATTATGGAGATTTTTTTTGTATGCTAAGTAAAGGGAGCACTACCTCTATGAGGGAGAGTATATAAATAACATGAGATAAAAGAACAATTAATTCAAAGTGAAATCTCCCGTTGTCACTCACATACATTAAAACTCTTGCCCCTAATCTTAAAGCAATGATAAATGTATAACCACACAAATCCATAAGTAGATAGTTTATAAACATGTCAACATAATTACAAGTTCGCATCTTGCATAAATAACGTACTGGAATAAAATCATTTACATTCCAGTTACTACTCCCAAGGTACCCTAGTCACTATTTATAAAGTGACATAACAATTTATCACGCTTACTATGTAGTATTATGTCTGTGTTTTATAGTCTACATTTGTAGTCGTGAAATTTATCCTATTCATTTCCATTAATTATATATATGCAAAACTAAGGCATCTACCAATAACATCTCGTTCGTGCTCTATTGGTAAATATCAGATGATTCTCCTATCCACAACGAACATTAAAATACATATACAAGTGGGGAGGTACCTACGCAATACACCATTACACGACCCATACCTAGTGGTGACACATGGATCCATACTTATCTCCTATAAGTCGAGCTACTACATAGTACCTGAAATATGAGTTACACTATGCCTAACCCACTCGTGATGACATGTGCTATGGTCCCGAGCATGCCTAACCCCAACCGATATGCCAATCCACGAACTAAGGTATGTACACACAAAATATAAATACATATTACCATATGTAAGTGTAATTTCCCTATAATTACCCCTAGCTGCCTCATAAGGATTCCCATAATTATCCTTACTTAACAAGTAACGATCACATAAATTATTAACTTCCTTTTCTGTATAAAATACAATTAACAATCTTGTTAATCATTTAAATTTCATTCCTTTAATTAATACTTTAAACCATCTAGTTAATTCCTTTTGGTAATTACCCCACAATTTACCCTCTCGATTCCCTGTAAAGAATCCCATAACCGTCTTACGTTAGTGATCTCCCATTACAAAAATTACTAAATTCTTTTCTTTATAGAATACAATTAACCATCAAGTTAATTTAATTTTCACGATTATTAGTAACATCACCAATCCATTTTGAATAAATTCCAGGGTCGCCCATACAAGGTCCCACCAACTCGTATGAGGTCTTAAAATTCCCCCGAATACAAAAGCAGACCACATGGTCACACTCCTAGAGGACAAGCTGGTTAGCCCCTCCGCGACTGCACAGTTCCTCCAAAAAATTTCAAGAATAGGATTCTTAATCTTTCACCCAAACGTAATATCAATAGTTTTATCCTTAATATAATTATTCAAAAAGGTCCTCATGACGTTTTTACCCTCCTAGGATAATTTATTACGTGTTTTATTACCCGATTCAAGTTCTAAATCATAGAAATTCAAGCTATAGGTGGGTACATACCATATCAAATTTTATACCTATAAATTCCATATGATCCTACCATGATTCAAGGTCTACAATCAATATAAATTTCAGATCTTTAACACAAACAATAGTCTTCTACATGTGATCAACAGTATCATTTAAACAATGGCTTTAAAGTATTAAGTCTTATCATCCAACCCACAATAAATGCTCATCATAATTTCTGAATTTTCTCTCCTACTTTTATATTCGAACCCTCCATAAAACATGATTCAAATCATCATTATATCGCGAAAAATCCCTACATAATCCATTATTCTACATGGAAGATAAATCACAATGAATTAAGAAATATTTTGGACAAATAAAGTTGGACATAAAAATCTTGCCTGACTTTATTGAGGATTTCTTGGTGAGTTCTTTAGCTTTTTTTTTCTTGATTTCTCACACTCCTTAGCACTTTTCATCCTCTCTCTTCCCAATGTGCCTGCTAGGATTTTGGATTAATGATGGGGAGTTTTCTTAATCTCCTAATTTACATATTTTAAACTTAATTCCCGAGTTGGTCTTAAAGCCCCATATTTGGACCCGTAAATGAGCCCAAAGTCATAATCCAAATAGTCCAATAACCTCCTAACTTATACACATATACCTTGGGACTATTTGTCAAGGTTTAAAACACCTAAATGAGCTAAAAAACCCCTCCTGAAATGCGTCCCAATTATTTTTATTTAACATAGACATTTTTTATAATGTTTAGATGACACATAACCATACATTAATTACTACATGATACCCATCATGACCAATTAAGTTCAATAATTATAAAATTAAGAATAATTATCTTTTATCAATTTAAATTTTTAGTCATTTAAATTTAAATCCCCCCGATTTAATTTATTCTCAAGTTTAATCAAAGATTATTAAATTAATTTACGTCATAATATTTTATTCCGAAAACATGGGGTATTACACCTTCACACAATGTAAGTCCTTCTTGTTGATTCCTTCATTGCCAAGCTTCGAATATTAATATTGATTATCCGTAAGATAATACACAATAAAATATCCACCTATTACCGTATTACTTTAGAGAACATACACGATCTTAAACTTTAGTGCCCCTAAACACCACAAGAGAGCCTGCCACGATCTTAATAGCTCCACCCAATGTTACAACCTTGTAACTAATGGAGTTGAACACACCCATTAATATAAGGTTTACCTGAAGATCCAAAACATGTAATACATCCCATATATTTGTCACCAATCCATCATATATATTGATTTTAAGTGATGTAATTCCCAAAATTTTAAAGGCTCTCCCATCGGCCATCGAAACACAATCAACTTTCACCACTTTATAAGAAGGGAAAGAATACACATTATCACGAATATGAATTGAAAAACCAAAATTAAGAAGTCAAACTTCATTAAAGTTCTCACCAATTGGGGTTTCCATGGAAGAAAAATAATTGAGATCCTCTAAATCACTTACATCCGCCACTGCTATTGGTGCATCTCAATCCTTTTCCTTCCATTATTTCATTTGGTAAATGAATTCATAATGTACTCACCCTCATGATAGTGGTAACCCTCTCGGTACTTTTGACCCTTTTAATTGGACCTGAAGCTCTTAGAACCTTTGTTCCTTAGTTTTCCTCGAATTACTAGGCTTACGGCATCATAGTTACCCTCAACCACCTTCCTCCTATTTTTATTGGAATTAATGGTTGACATGATCAAATATAAAATGATATTTTTCTTCTAGTACATCATCTTAGTCATGAAATGATTATACCTCTCAAGAAGAGAAACCAAAAAAATTGTAACCTTATCTTCTTCCTCCATGTTCACCTTCGTGTTTAAGAGTTTCGAAAAAATCCTATGATACTCATTAAGGATATCTTGTAATAAAGTAGTTGAACCCATATAAAATTGGCTGAATCACTTTATGAGATCAATCCGATTTGTCAAAGACTTCTCCAAATAAATCTTCTCAAGCTTTATCGAAATCACATTTGTGGAAGTATCTATTAAAATGTTGTGTTTAATCTCCTTCGACAAACACAACTGAATCATAGAGCAAGCCCTAATTGACAAATTATGGGCCTTTTAATCTTATTCCACTCATTGCGCCTTGTTTTCATTTTAAGGCATGGATGAAGCCTTGTTTGAAAAGGATGATTGACACCTCCACTAGACAAATCTCAAAATTAAGTTTCTTATCATATTTTTACACTTCGTTCTTTATCTAGAATGGAATACCGTGCGAGGTGTTCGTGCCTCTTACAAGGCTGTTTGGCGGTTGTTTTAGGTTCTCCCCTCTCACATAATGTATTTAAGTGTACATCTATGAATTTTTAAATTTTAGTCATAGTCTTAAACTCGGCATTGCATGACTGTACAATTAGTTCCTATGAGTTACATTGGTCCCGTAAGAGGTGTTTGTGTATCTTACGAAGCCGTCTGGGGGTTATTATAGGTTTTTCCTTCTAGAGGCATGTTTTTAAGCCTATCTAGATAATTACAAATTTTGGTCATATTCTTAAATCATGTGTCTCGTCACTACGCTGTCATTTCCTCTGAGTTACATTAGTGGCGTGGAGGTGCCCGTGCACTTTATGGGGCAATTTTGGGGTTACTTTGGTTTTCTCCCTCTAGCGACATGTTTTTAAGCCTAAGCCTAATTATTTTCAAAGTTTACTCATATTCTCAAACTAGGTGTGCCGTGACTATGAATCAGAACCTATGAGTTACATTGGTCCCGTGCGAGGTGTGCGTGCCTTTTACGAACCTGTTTGGGGGCTATTTTGGGGTTTCGTCCTCTAACGGCATGTTTTTAAGCCTAATTTTGGATATTTACACATTTTATACATATTCTCATTTTGGGCATCCCTGACAATGTGGTCAGTTCTTGCGTGTTACATTGGTCCCCTTTGAGGTGTTCGTGCCCCTTATGGGGCCGTTTGGTTTCAGTTTTGAGTTTTTTCCCTCTAGCGGCATAATTTTAAGCCTAAGACTAGTTATTTGCAAATTTTAGTCATATTCTAAACACAGACATCTACACGGTTAGTTACTACGATATAAGTTGGTCCCATGGGAGGTGTTCGTGCCCCTAACGGGACCATTTGAGGGTTATTTTAGGATTTTCCCTATAGCAAATTTTATTCATATTCTCAAACCGGGCATCTCTTGATTATAAAATTCGTTCTTAAAAGTTAAATTGGTTTTGTGCGAGGTATTCGTACCCCTAACAGGGCCGTTTATTGGCTTTGTATTGGGTTTTCTCCTCTAATGGCATGTTTTTAATCCTAGGTATATGTATTTTCAAAATTTTGTCATATTCTTAAACTGTGCATCTTGTGATTACGCGATCAGTTCTGAGAAGTTACATTTGTCTCATGCGAGGTGTTCGTGCCCCTTACGGGGCCGCTTGGCGGTTGTTTTGGTTTTATCCCCTCTTGTAATAATATTTTAAGGCTAACAAGTCTTGAAGTCTAAGTTTAGATATTTTTAAATTTTATTCATATTCTTAAATCATGCATCTCGTGATTACGGGTCACTTCTAACAAGTTACATTGGTCCCGTGCGAGGTGTTCTACCCTTATCGGGGTCATTTGGTGTCTGTTTTGGGTTTTCCCGCTCTGGTGGCACATATTTAAGCACAAGTCTAGATATTTTCAAAGTTTAGTCATATTTTCAAACTAGCCATCCCATGACTATGTGTCAATTCCTACAAGTTACATTTGTCCCATGCGAGGTGTTCGTGCCTCTTAAGAGGCTTTTTGGGGGTAGTTTTGGGTTTTCCCCCTAAGGGAATGTATTTAAGCCCATATCAAGATTTTTTCAAATTTTATTCATAGTCTCAAATTGGGAGTCCCGTGACTATGTGGTTATTTTCTACGAGTTGCATTGGTCTCGTACGACGTGTTCGTGCCCCTTGTGTCACTCTTTGGGGATCTGTATTGGGTTTTCTCCCTCTTTTTTTTAAAAAGTATATTATTTTATTAATAGATGGAGAAAAAGCCTCTCCAAGGGCACTTAAAAGAAATAAAGCAGGACTCTTGCAAAAAAGAAAAAAATCTAAAGCCAATTTAAGAAGCATTTAGGTCCTACGAATTCTAGAACCCCTTCACTTGCGGACGATGTTCCAATTGTCATTTTTCCCAGTAGAATTTACATCATCCGAGATAAGATCACAATCCTCCACAGATGCTTTTGGGATATCCATGAATAAATCAATGCCGCGTTCATCGTGAATTTGCACACAAATAGGATTAACTTGGGATAACTCGACACTTGAATTCCCTCTAGTAACATGTTCTAATAAATAAAACTAAGCATTCATAATTCAAACTAAACATTCATAAATCAAACTTAACACTCATAAATCAAACTAAAGCTCTAATATAACATTAATATCAAAATAATATACAAGTTAAATACAAATATGATTGTTAAGGGCCAATATAATATCATGATACAAATAGTATTATTAGGGGTAAAATAATGTTTCGATACTCAATCTTCCTATTAATCAACTAATGGATCTTTAAAATTAGTGTTGTCATCAAGAGAAGTCTGGAACTCTTTAAGAGCCCTTAATGCATCTTCTTGAGTAGTCATACCCTTTGATACATGCATAATAATATTCCAATTGCCATCATTTATGCACTTTGAGTAGAATACCTTCTTTACATTATGAAAGGCATAAATAAAAGTCTTATCGATTATGCGATCTTTACTTAGCATCTTTGATAAATCTACCAATGTAAGTTTTAGTTCAAGATCAACTTTACAAGCATCCACCTTCACCCATCCACAATAGAATACGATTTCTAAGAAATATAAATAATCGAGTTTCAGGATTTGTTGGACAATCCCATAATAGTTTAGCATAGTCAAGCCAATAATTGAAATTATGTTGTTTTGCGACAAAAGCTTTTACTCAAATGGATATGAAATGAAATCCAAACAGCTAGTGGGGAATTCAAAGCCTTGAAAATACATCACCTCTTTTTAGAATATGCATTTATTAATGAATTTGTATTAGGGCATGTTTTTACCACATATGAATTAATAAACACACACATAAGTGGTGGACATTACCACTTTCGATATTCATGCCCTAAAATCATTCCTCATGCAATGTCTCCTCTGGTTGTGCTAAATTTCGTTCTTGTACTTTGTAAAAGTAAATTGTAGAGTTTAGATCCTAATCTATAGACTACATATAATCAAAGAAGAATAATTCTGTCAATTATATAACTACTTGCTATCTCCGATCTTCGACTTCATCCTGTGATTCGAAAAAATAATGAGCTATTTCCTCATATTGCAAATTAATGAGTTTGACCTCTTTGGGGTTCATAAATGGCAATTCATCCTCATACTTGTCAGGTTCCTCGATCACTAGTTCTCTGTGAGTATTAAACCTCCTAAGTACTTGTTCTGTCATACGTTCCTAAGTGTATAACGATGATTACAAAGTTATGTATTCTTCAGTAATTGACCCTCTAATATATCGTGAATTCTCAATGTAATCTTTAAAGGTTTTGATCAAATACTTAAACAGAATACATCCAGCGATATGTAATCAGACCACACAACAAAGCCTCATCGCATAAATGTACAAGCAGGTGGATGTTGATATCGAAGAACAATGAAGGAAAATATTTCTCTAATACCAAAATTACCTCGGCTAAAGTTGACTTTTCATCTTGAATGTTCTTTATGTTTACCATCTTTCACAAAGTAAGGTAAAACACAAACTTATTTGTATAATTTTCCAATGGAAATCTTTCTGTATGGAGATGAATCGCCTAAAAAGTAGAGGCATTAATTGAATGATGACGTGCCACTCATGAGACTATCACTGTTTCTGGTAATTCATTTATTAGATTACTAACTTGTGCAACTACCAAAATAATGTGTCAGAGTCTTCAACTTGAACTACATGTCATGGAGGATCTTTCTCTCACTAGTAGTCAAAGTGAAAGAAGTTAGGGGGATAAAAATTCATCAAGTTACAACATCATTATTTTAACCGTAGTTTCTTCTTTATTTTCATCTTCTTTATATCGCGGTATGCCCACACTCCATATTTTGAATGGGTTCCACCCAAACGTATTTGTATTAGATGTTTCACAATATTCTTCTTCGTGTGTATCACATAAATTATACGACTTACACGGTGACCTTTCCAATAAGAAAATTAGATCGCGGTACGCCCACACTCCATCTTTTACTAGGTTCGTTTGTATCCTCCCCATCTTTATGTTTTAGGTTTACAAACTAAGGGTGTTTGCTTACATACATATTCTCTGCAGTCACATCCTTCACCTTCACCTTCTCCTCGATCCGATGACCAGAAAGCTGAAAACGTTTTTTCCCACGCTCATGACCTATAGGTAATAAGCTAGACTTATTGTTACTAAAAGCTCTAATGGTCAACACAAATCTACGATGACACGTATATATCATCTTACCACTATGATGTATCCATGTGGATTCAGTTTCCTCCCCACATATGTTACATTTATAGTGACCTGAACATTGCAACTGTATAAGGCCCTATAAGTTGGAAGGTCGTGGATTGCCCGCGTCACTGTTGCTTTAAGTGTGAACGCTGTACCCTTATGAAAGTCATATTACCTCATGCCTTTATCCCATAACTCTTTAAGTTATTTGATTAACGGGGTAAAGAATATTTAAATATCGTCTCCTATAGACTTTGGCCCGGGTGTCAATAAAGACAGTAAAGTGTACAACTTTCTCATGCATAGAGTTGGAGGGAGAGTTAAAGGCACCATGAAAACCATCCAATAACTTTGATTAGTTCTTAAATTACCGAACGGGTTAAACCTATGGGTTGATAATGCAAGACAGAAATTGCATGGTCCCTTTGAAAATTCATAATCTCTTGCAATTGAAAGTTTCGAAGTGAGTGAATAAACCATATGACATATTAAATTCCCACCCACCGCCCATCGCGCATTCCATGTCATGGCCTCTGCTATCCATGGTATAGTTAAATACCATTTTAGACGTGGACTAAGGAGAAAATACTTAAAAATCTTTTGTTGAACTTGCATCAGTTATGATATTTTGATGACTCGTCTTTTCCATTCTCACAAGCCCCGTATCTAGGCTCTCTTCATACATTACACTCATATTTCTCTCCATTATCATTATGATACACTATGAAATCATACTTGCATGCATGAATATATTTTTACTTCAATCCCAAACCCTTCAAGATCTTATTTATGCTAGAATAGTTGTCTGGTAACATGCTCTCTTTCGGGAAAATTTCTTTTACACACTTAAGAATTTTGATTATGTTATTCCTCAAAAAAACAAATTAACTCTTCAAATTATGAAAAATAATAATTTCATATAGTACCTAGTGATCTTCATCTTAATCTTTATGAAATTTTCTTGCCTCATTGTCTTTAAACCTTATGTATTCCTGATCTTCTGGTAATCCATCATCAACTTGTTCAGTGACATGGTCATAATGAAAATTATATGTATCCATAAGTTGGTTGTTTTGATGGTGGTGCACTCCATAAGCATCATCAATTAGGTTAGCCACAGGATGATGTATTTGATAATCATGTACCACTTTCACTAGGTGGGGTTACATTACACGATCGGATAGTGGTAATTCTTTCAGAACATAAGTTACATTATTTTCAAAATGGCATGTCCATATCTTATAGAATTTTCAAATTCCCCACTTTAGTATTTGAAACTCAATGTCTTCTAAAGTCTTATATTTTACTTTAATATAACGGGTGCACAAACACGGACTCTTATAACTTTTAAGATTTCTATACGCGTATTTCACAAATACTTGGACACCCTTTACATGATTATCTGATATTCGGTTACTCTCCCCCATCAACTCTTTGAATTTTGGGAAATACATTAAATAATTTTCAAAATTCAATTCACCCACATTAATAGGTTGGAACAAAGGTCATGTTTCATAGAAGAATGCAAAAGTCATAATACATTAAATTTATTCAACCCAACTTAAACTCAAATTAAACCACTTGACCTAACTTCAATAAAAAAATATTACAACTTATTCTCAAATAATACAAATTGTCAAAATTATTCATGGCCTAGGCTTGGCTAACAAACAAACTGGCCAATTGATAAAAAGAAGTCTCATAGTATTTCACTATGTTCCCTTTTTCGTCGTCAATGTGCACATGAATTTCTCTGTAACCGTTGTATATTTCATTAAACAAAATCTGAACCTCACTCATTTGGAAAGGGAAATTTGAACAGGAGTTTTGAAAATTAAGGAAATGAGTATACACGTGTTAATAATCGTATTATTGGTTAAGTCCTTAAATTAGTAATTCTATCTATAGTCACCGTTAGTGGATGACGATGATCTAGGTACTATAGAATGTGGAGGCAATAAGGAGGGGAATGTTGATGGAGTGGCATTTGTTATGGGACTGTTGAAGGAGGCAACATTTGCGAGGGAAAACCTTATGAGGGAGTATTGGGAAAAACTTGAGAAGGAGTGTACGGGAAACCTTGGGGAGGTATCAGGGTTAGAAAACTTGAGTAAATAAGGACATAAATATCTAGATTTCAGTCGTCAGCACTCCCATGTTACTTTTAATCTCATGAACATCCACATCTATATAGGACTAACTTTCCTCTTGGATCGAGATATGATTCTTAAATGAAGAAAATTCATCCACAAGAGGTGAAATGTGTTTTAATTTGGTTTTATCTATATGTTATCTAATACCTCTCATCCTCTCTCTTTTATTAGTTCGAAAGCTCTAGGTTAGGGCATTATTTTCATATTCATCATATGTTCTCAAACTGGATTGACTCCTAATAGCCTCGATCGATTCCTGTAGTGTGAGATTATATTTTGTCTTATGATTTTAACATTATTTTATATGTGTATGTGTGTGTGTCTATATATATTTTTGCTCGCATCTGGACCTCTCTTTATCTTATCTGACCATTCAATCTTCATACGATTTGGACCCCAGCCAGTGGATATAAACTTTTTTTTTGCTCCGTAATGTTTTTGTCCACCGCCTCATTTTTCAAGAAGTTGTTCCATTGATTGACTAACATTTCATCATTCTAAGGGACTCTATTTCTCAGAGACAAAATGTTATACCTCGATGTCTCCTTCGCGAAATGCTTCTCCTAAAGGTTTCTCCAATATGTTTTCAACTATTCAGCAGCCCGAGAAAGAACCTTTTACAATGAATGGTCGAGAAATGAAAAACACTAAAAAAGTTGGTCATAAACATCATCCTTGAAGGCTTGATAAACTAAGTTCTAGTTAACTGTTCGCCCGAGTTCTACATTCATTTAACCAAGTGACAAACACTGGTATTTAAGGATCTAGAGGTCATTTTTTTTATCAGTAGGATTATTCCCGAGAAGGGATAACCCAATGTGATTCTTATCATTTTCTCGGCAGCGAAGGTGGTAGTATTACAGTAGTAGACTTTTGTTTCCTACTCGTAGATGGAGTAGTTGAGTGAAACAATAGAGGAGTGAGAAATTTTCACCATATGGTGGTGAGATCATTATTGGGGCGTAGAAGATGAGAATTATTATTGGGGTGTCACGTCACCACTCAGTACGTTATGTCACATCACCACTCATTCTTTCCCTCTACTTTTCCCAACGAAAACCATCCTCAGGTTTCCTTCCTCAAGATCCATTACCCCCCTCCTACACCCAATCTTTACGCCCTAAGGTAATCTCTCTTATACACTAATGCACACACACACTCACACACATAAATAAACGAACCCTCCTTCCTCCATCATCTCCACCCGCCTCCGGGTCTTTCTCTCTCTCTCTCTCTCTCTCTCTCTCACCCTCTTACATATTTTGATTTGAGGTTTTTGTAACAGGTATATATATCTTGCAAGAGGTATTTTGATTTGTGGTTTTTTGAGTTAACATAGTTGATTTGGGGATTTCAAACAAGTATATTGAGCTTGCAAGGGGTATAAAAGAGCTTGCAACAGTTATATTGAGCCTGCAATGGGTATACACCATGGAAAATTTCAAATCTGAGTTTTAGGTTAGATTTCTATCATTTTAATTATAGTTTGTGTTCATTTTAATTATATTCTATATTTTGGGGTTTTAATTAATGTAGTTAAGTTTTTTTTATAGATTTATAGTTAGGTTTTCCCATCATTTTTTACCGATTTATAGTTTATCTTCTTGACCATAACTAACATTAGTCTCTTCGATTATATATTCATTGTCATTTTCCTCTACTACTTCATTAATTTCAACATCATCATCAACAACTCTTTCTACATTCTTTGCATTTTTTGTCTCATAAATGGAAGTAAATATATAGGTTACAATTTCCCTATGAATATCATCTCTTCCAGCTACAAAGGAATTAAGGGAATTGGTTTGCTAAAAATATCAAGTGATGCGTTTTTGAAAGAATCCCAATTACTTTATGATATTTCAGGCTCTTTGATCAGATAAGAATCTGCCTAAGCTAAATCTTCCACTGAAAGAACATCCTCACCTTGATTGCCCCCCACAAAATTGAGAACAATAGAACTTGTAGAGTCTTCTGTCAATTCATCTCCCACAGCATGGTAGAGAACTGTAATGTGTAAGTTGTTGATCTTGCCCCTATATTTTCTTTGGCAATTGAGAGGGAATATGCATCACGTTTGAGAAAATGCCCACATGCTATTAGAATATTTCTCCATGTAGAAAATTTGTATACAAAGGATTTGTAGTATTAGATAATATGTGTTATCTCACATTTGTATGGACTATGTTCTTTAGGGTGTAAGATTATATAATTTTGATTATTCATTCCTTAATACTGTATTTTTCTTCATATATACAGTTTTATAGTCATAATCTCCAAGAGATGGACTTCGCTTCTTTCTTTGTGTATAACCTCACCGGACAACTTCCATGTGTAAGTGCACATATTTTGTAAGTGCGGTGCATTAATGAGGTTGGAAATTACATATTGATATTTGTTTGATCATTTTACTTCAATGTTTTGGTAATATTTAATTTTTTTAATTTGGTTTGTTGCAGATTTAAGCTGTATGGGATTATGCGCATATTTGGTTTGCTACATAGTTGTGACCATTGCAACAAGAGTTTTAGGGATCGTAAATCTTTAGAAGACCACATGAGATAATTCTCAAAGAAGATGAAGAGCGTCGTTCTTTCTATTTCTCCCAAGGTTCAAGAAAGATGACACGTTTGACCTCATGTATGCCAAACGAGCTTTTCTATTTCATCCTTTTGCTGCATGTTTGTGCTCCATTTCATTCTTGTATCTATGAAAGAATTTGAGGTGGAGTACCAAAAGTCCCCCAAGGTTGAAAGCCATTCTGAGATACCAATACAATTACATCCCTACCTCAACAAGCGAATGCGCAGAGATGGTAATGAATAAAGCTATTAATTATTGTCATATTAAGAGAATTGCGGATGGTAACAACCTTTTAAATCTACATTTTTGTTTGAGTATCTATATATTTCTATGTTGACAACATATTATGTTTTAGAGCATTGTATAAATTGGTAAATTAGTCTCACACCATTGTATAAATGTTTATGACATCTTAGATTTTCCATATGGTAATGAAGTCGGGTGGATTTTCCATACGGTGAGAAAGAGAGGGCTCCTCCAAAGGTAGAAAAGTTGGTCCAAGTTTCACTCAGATATTATCAAAAAGATTGTCGCTATAATAAATTGGGTTTGTCGGGTTATGCTCTATTACAAAATACCAGTGTTCTGTTCTATTACAAAATCCAAACAAATGATTCCATCCAATTTAATTGAGTTATTTTGAAGCATTAATTGATGACTATTTTTGAGGAATTCTTCTTAAACGACACTATTTGTAGGAGTATTAACATTTTTTTCCAGTAAGAAAACATTGCCAAATTGTTTTTTGATGAGGTCGACCAATTGCATCTTTTATTGTATTTGTGATAGCCCCGGTTATTAGTATGGAGAAAAAGAGACCTAATATGGCGTCATGATGATCGTAGACATCTCTCCTACGAAAATAGAAGATTAGAAAATGGCAATCGACAACATAACTGATCACTTATGAACAACCCAAATTGAAACAATGTTACTCTTCATGGGATACATGATCATCCATCACATCTTTCCCAACAAAGCGATAAAATGGATGGATAACATTCAGAATGATATTTTTTTTCCAAAATCAACATCAGTATCAGCCATTCATACATGTGCTTCCTTGCCAGAGTGAATCCTTAAGATCACACAGTATGTGGACCGAGCTGTGCTTCCTTCATTCTATTCTCCAGGATTCTCACATTAAATTAATTGAATGTAGAGGTGTGAAAATCGATCACAAGTAAATCGATTACATAATACACATTGATGGGTTGTCAATTCTTTGACAATCATTAATTGCGGCTTGCACCTTTTTTAGATGCTTGCAGTAATTACTAAAAATACATTCGCACGTTATATACTTGGTTACTACATGCTCACATTGTGTTAATAGTGGATAAAATTATAAGGCTTACATGTTCGAGACATGTATTCGTTCATATCTTTTAATGTTAAGATGCATAATGGGTAAACTGAGTTACTTCTATAGTTCGACTACTAAGCTAATGACTGAATTAGAAATATAACTGTAACACCCCGACTAATTAAATATCGGGTAAATACTCCTTTATGAAATTTATAGAGAATATTAAGTTGGTTAAGTCATAGCATCAGTGTCAAAAATATTTAATTTATTATTAGCCACCTAATATTTAAAAAGAGAGATGCCAAATTTTATTAATTAAATTAACAATAACCAAATAATTAAATCAACCACTTCAAACGCATAAACAATCCCATGTGAATAATCAACGAAAAGAAATAAACTGAGTCTGGAGTAAACAATCCAATAATAATAATGCCATAGTAAATAAAGTCTCAATACAAGAGTATGAATAAATAAACTAATAACCGAAATAATGAAAGTCTGTAACTACAACCTCTAATTAAGAATGTGCGACATGCCCTAACTGATACAAATGACTTGGAAGGAACCAAGGATAAATATGAAGGCGTAAAATACCAAGATCCCATGGCTTTCACAACAGCTACAACATGCCATCATGATGGAACTCCTATGCTTGGCGTCCCTGTGGCTGGGCACCTAAAATTTTTTAACAAAGCAAAAAGAGATTTGGAAGAAAACGGGTCAGAGCCCGAGGTGAAAATATTTAAAAAAAAATTAGAAAGTGTTTAAATTATAATTAAACAACACATATTATAAACATTCTAGTTGCGTACTTTCACATGAGTTTCTCACCTCTCAACTAATGTACAGGCCTAGCGTATTCCCTTAACCCATCCTAGTTATGCCGCTAACTAACTAGTCTGTACCACTCCTGATTTCACATTCTAACATAGAGTACCTACTCGTAATACCCAAACAAGTCATATTCATAACCCATTTTCACATTCATTAAATTACTTATCTCAAGTGTAAATTAAATTCTCACATTTTTAGCCCATTCAAATATCTTAGTTATTCACATATACTAAGCAACAGTGAGCCAGTTACAAGCATATATATAAATCACTCTCAGTATATCTATATAATAAAGCATGAGGGGGTTTGTGCCACATCATACAACATTTGCCACATCATACAAAACATATATAAACAAGTTTTGTATGTATATACAGATTTTGTCTAAGCCAACTGATACGAGTGTTTTACATATTTGGTCCCTTTAGTTTTTTGCATTGATTCCTTGGACACAATAAAAAATCTTTGGATAATTGATTCTTTCCCCTACCGCTTTAAACTCTGAGAAAACAGGAGGAAGACTATCTTAACACGAAATAAAAGGACACTTCTTCACACTTCTTACCTCTTCCTTCACGCAAGCTTTAAGTACAAAACATATATAAACATATTTTGTATCTATATGCCCCATGTGTCAAGTGTAATAAAACTAGATGCGTTTGCACCCAAAACATCTCGAGCCTCTCAAAACATCTAAACCAGTACCTCGAGCCTCTCAAAACATCTCTTTTCTCACCAACCCATCTACGAAACACTTCTCTCACTCTCTCTCATAACCTCTTCAACTTCTCTCTCTCCCATCGAACATAATTTAACCATCTTCCCTTCTACTTCTCTCTCACCCGCCGAACATTTCTGTACGAAGCTTTGATCTAAAGCTTTGTTTCGGTAGAGCTGAAGCCGTAGATCTGAATCTTCTACTTCTCTCTCTCTCCCACCGAACATTCCTCACGATAGCCGTAGATCTGAAGGTTTTTAAACTTTTTGGGTTTAATTTTGTTGTGACTTTTCACTTCCTTCGATTTTATGGTTAATTTGTAGGTGACTTTTCACTTTCTTAGGGTTAATTTGTATCAGGTAGGAGATGCTACACCACAAGACACACCATATTTGATATTTGGGTGAGCTTTGGGCTTTGTTTTTGTAGGTCTTGACTTCTACACCACAAGCCACAGCAATAAAGGATCTCGGTTTGGGTGTTTGATATGGTAACACCATGAATTTAACTTCTCATACTCTTTCTCTCTTTTTTTGTTTCAAAACAGGATAACAGTTTTCGATTTACGAGGTCTGATCAGGTATGGGGGTTCCTATGGGTTTAGTTTTTGTTTCAATTTGTAGTTTTAACATATGAGAAAAAATGTATATTTCCTTTTAAACTCTTTGATTAAAATTTGCAGTTTTAATCGACGTAGATGTTGAATCCTATTTTTCTTCATCTACTTTGTGATGAATTTTGTCTTAACATTTGTTGTTTTGTAGGTGTTTTTGAGCTTATCTTTCTATGTTCAATTTTATTATATATACATATATTTCTTGGACCAAGTCTAAGTCTAGATTCTTTATATAACTGCTTCTTTTAAAGTTGAAACTGAAATATGCTGCTAGGACTTTTTTTTGTCATCACATGATTCCATGATTTTAGTCATCACATGATTCCACAGCCTTACAAAGAAGCTTTCGAAACAGTGTAAAAAGTGAGCCAATTGAATCATCTATTTTAGTTATCACGTGATTCCATGCCCATCTGTTCAGGATCAAAATTAATTTCGCATTGGACCAGTTAAATGGTGTACAAATGGTTTCATATGCATATTGTTTGGTTTAGTTATCTATTTTACCTTGATCAATAAACAAGGTCTCTACTTTTTAGGTACACAAGTATTTTATTAGAGTTAACTAATAAGTACTAAATGCAATTTGTTATCACTAACATGAAGTTTTCATACATTTTTCACTTCTATGTGCAAAAAAATCTCTTATTAGGGGTTCAAATTATTTATGTGGTCTCATCTATTGGTAGATTACTATGCAGATATATTGGATTCCTGTGGAATGTATTTTAACTAAAGTTTTGTTTTCACCTTGCCATTGGCAGGGACACTCTATTGAATTTAAACTTAACGAGTTTGGATCATGTTGAGCCTACACCTATCAACCAAGATGTGGAAATATTTTCCTACTTCTGCTATTTTGTGCGATGCAGATTATATATCGAAAAACTAAGGTGTTATACACAAATTCACTAATGAAGATGTTTCACTGGGAATGTTTGACCACAACATGCTTTTTGCTCAATAAAATATGACATAATTTTCTTTCCTTTTAAAAACTTAGACGGTCATATTTTATTTTGATGTTGGATTCTTATGTGGGCATTTATTTTTATTGTTGCTTAATAAATGTTTGAATTAGTTACATGGTGCAACTCAAGTTTGTTTTATTTTTTAAAAGTACTTTTATTATTAACATTGTGTAGTGATGTTGGGAACTAATGTCATGGAAAGTCTATGGCAAGAAAGAGGGTGCTTGGGAACTAATGAACATATTTTTTTTTGTAAAGGTTTGATTCTCTCATGTATCTACTGATTTGGTTTTGTTATTGAGATGTCATTGTGGTCAATTATGTTTTTATTATTTATGATGTATGTATCGATGAAGGGCAGTTTATATAGGGAGGTTGTGGTCACATGATTTATTTTTTATACTTGAGTAGTTAACTGTTGTAGACATGTTGGCAACCACCAGAAGGATTAAAAATGGAAGGCCTAAAAATTTTTGGGCTCAAGAAGGTTTCTTGCCAGGCCTCCAATTTTTTTAAATAAATTAAAGGACTCCATTTACATATATAGAAAAAAGTGATAACTATTGTCAAATAGGGTGAATAATTTTAGAGTTTTTCCGAGTACATACAAGTCTTGGGCTAAAAAATGACGTGAATTATTGTTCATGCGAGAAATAATATTAATGTATTATAGAGGGTAACACATTAACTTATATCCTGCGTCTCTTATTTTTCTACACCTAATCACTATTACAAAATATCTGGACGGTTTTATAATCGTGCCATCAGTACGGGTACACCCTACACATACTCACTTTCATACACATCATATAAGATAAGGCAACGAAAGTTTGTACTTTGTACCTTGGTGAGATTCACAATAACAAGGTATAGCATTTTAATGGACTGTGTATGAAAAGTGTGTACACAAAGTGTGTCTGTGTAGCTTTATTCATATTATAAATATAAAGAGAAGCAATATCTTGCACAATAACTAAAATCCCAAGAATAAAAACACATTAATCTATTATGTACTAGAATTGTGGGTCCCATGTTATATAAGACTCGACCAATTCTATTTACAACTGTCCAATACAGCGAATACCACTCTCTAAGCACGGGTCTAATGTATAGAAAAAACGTTGCCAAAGGAGTTGTAATATCATACACTAAGTATCTATAGTATTTGTTACGTTAAAAAATAATAAAAAATTGGATCGATCAGCTATTGCCCATGGCGATTTCTTAATTCTGAGGAATGACAATACCTGTAGGAGTATTGATGGACAATTAACAATAGTAGGTATAACAGTTGAAACAAATATTACAAAAAGAATATTTATATTTATAGATATGTAATCTATATATAAAAACAACTATCTATAACATAAAATATTTAATATTAAACTAAGTAAAATGTATTTACAAAAATCATAAAACATATTATTTTGTAATCATCAAAATCAATATATTGCATTAAATTGCAATGTACATTAATTTCAATTAAAAAAATTTATCAATTTGTATTATACCTTCAAAATAGATTAATATTTACAATCGTGTTATCGACATGACTCATTAGTTTGTCAATTATTTTTTTCACCACAATTTTGCTTGGAGATTTTTATTCTCTCAATGAACATAAAAACGTATATATGTGGTATACAAATTTAGTTTTGGTAATAATAATATATTTTGTATTTTACTTTATTTTTGGAAAGAAACAAAATTTATTTATATACAAAAAGGAGAAAAAAATCTCTCTTAGAGCTCTGACAAGCACAAAAATTGATTAAATACATAATTTTTATTATTTTAATATCTTATACAATCTTAATATTTTTTTCAAAGGTATATCACATCCATCTTTACTAACATTGTGGTGTTTTATTGAATTTTTATTTATGCATATACATAAGTGGTGTTTGCATTACTCTCATTCTCCACTTTTTTTGGTTTTACATATATTTGCTTTTTTCGATTTTACACATATTTATCAAATATTCGGGAGCAAATATAACACCGTGCCATCGGCACGGGTATATCCTAGTATATACATATATGGCACCCATTGGCTAAGCTACAGTGCACGCATACTCTGCTATCAAATCCATGTACATCAAGTACGTAAGGATCATGTGTTCCGAATCACTCAGGAACTGTCTCAATATAAATCACACGTATTAGAGGCGAACATTGTTCACATACCCATGGGTAACACACATACCTACGTTCCCATGGTCAGCTAACTTATTAACTCACAAATAAGTCATTCACTATCGTATGTCCTTAAGTTACCAGTCTAAATCCCCCGTAGGCACATAAGGATGAGAGGGTCCTTTTCCAAAAACTAACCTCCCGTGATAACAAGTATGGTAGGTATGTCATACACATAAGAAATCCATACACTAGGCATTCACACAACCTAAGTAATCATATTAAAATATAGGTATTCACACATTCCATATAGTAAGTCTCGTACATAGAAAGTTTATCCCGAGCATCATACATAATATATATTTAACTTGATAACACTCTCGTCGTAACAATTTGAGTACCTCAACCTATCCTAAAAGGTTACTAGGTCCCCTATTAGTTTCTAATGTTACCTCACTAACTTAAAGTCCCTCCATTACTATTCTTATTCTTAGATCATCATTTCTTCCCATTATAGTTTCAATTCGAACGATTTCTAACCGTACCTCACTCGGTAGTTCCTCGTAAGAAGTAGCATTCAATTACATAAGGTAAACCATTTTTTCGGGCATCAACTAAGACCCTACTGACCTTAACTAAGTCCCACAATATCAAATTAATCACCCTAAGGATCATCATTGGCTTTGGGATTTTCTTTAAAATTTAAGGGGAAGCAATTACCAAAAATCAAGAGAGGTCGATCGATCGACAAAAAAGATCGATCAATCGATCATCGATCGATCGACATTCTTGGATGGATCGATCGATCAAGCAGGTGTTGCGATGTAACAACCCGAGATTTTGGAGTCGACAATTTATTTATTTTGGGAGGAATAAATAATATTTTATTGGATAAATGATTAAATTGGCAATTGAGGTCAAAATTTAGAGTCATCAGAAAGAGTGTCGAATGTCGATTCTGAGGGTACCATCGTTTCCGGAAGGGTCGAGAAAGTCGAAATGACTGTACTTGGGGTCTATTCAGGTTCCTAAATAATTTAGGACCGTTTGACTCGAATTAAAGTTACCGGGTCTTTTAAAGTGTGTATTATCATTTAAAGATGTGTAGATTGGGAAACTAGGCTTAAAATCCACGTGAGAAGTCATTCTCACTTAAGAGAAAGAGGAAAACCCTAGAAAGAAAGAGAGAAGAAGAAAGAATAAGAGAAAGAAGGAGAAAAGGGAGAGAAAGTGGGGATTTTCGGTTTCCACGCGATATCAAGGCGGATTCAGACCCTACGAACCCGAGGCAAGTGATTAAACTTGCTAAATAATTGTTGTGTACCAATTATTGCATGATTTGTGGATTGATATTTTGGGTTTTAGGTTTAGTTTAACAAAACCTAACTTTTGGGTATAATCTTAGATTTAGTATGTAGATCTTTGATTTAATGATAAAAATTAGTTTATAAGTATTCAAGAATGAATACTAATGTTATGAATGTGATTGGGTTGAAGATTTGTGGTTAAATGTAATTATTTGGGGGTTTTTGAGAAGTTGGAGTTGTGTAAAAATGGAGTTGGCCGTGATACCAGTTAGGGCCGGTCGACTGCGTACAGAGGACCGGTCGACCGCGCCTCCTAAGTTGGGCATTCTGTCCTTGAGATAAGGCAAAATTTAGAAATGCGGTCGACCGCGGTTTGGGCACCGGTCGACCGGTCCCCTGTTTTGGGTTCAAGTTTGAGAATTTAAGTTATCCCCTTCTGCTTTGGGTTTGTATAAATGGACTTCCATAATCAGAGTATCATAAAGGATTAAGTGATTATATAAGGGGATTATAGACCTTAGAGTCAGAAGACAATATATGAGGCTAATTGATAATTGAAAGACTAAATGTAAATGTCGGAGAGTTTTAGTGATTTATGTTCAGAAGTGTGAACCTAAAGAGTATATCAATTTGGGGAAAAAAATCCTCTAAGTGTCGAGGTTTGTATTTGTGGAATATAGAATACCGATTGCAGGTTTTGGGACTTTCTCTAAGTGGGGAAGCCCACTTTTAATTGGGATTTTATTTGGTGATAGTAAATAAATTTCACTATCTGAGAATGAGAATAACTTAGAGATGCTGGATCTAAGGATCCAAATCCCAAACGGGATAACTTTAAAAAGGTTCATAAAATGAATTGAACCCTATTATGAATGGAAAATAATAAATGCTATTTGATGGGCATATGGATATAGAAATATCCTTATTGATGATTGAATTGGGAGATATCTCACACAATGAGAAATGTTAATTGAGGTTCAATAAGATATAGAATATCCTTAACTTAAGTAGAATTGAAAGACAATTCATACTAGAAGCGACATGAGAGCTTCAAGTGAGAATTAGTATAGTATATACTAAGTGGGGTAAATGTGTGAGTATTGACGGTTAGTGTATCAAGAGAGGGATATACTAAACAATGATGTTAATCCTTACGCCTAAGAGCGTATAATGTTAATAAATATGATGTTGCAGGTATACCTTATATAAAATGGTATATCATTATTATGTGGGATGTATGTATACCTTATATGATGGTGTATATACATGTTAAGCATACCCCCTCCTTGCTATCATTGGGAAGTTTCGTGCGTAGAGGGTAAGCATTCTGACTAGAAAAGCAGGATGTGGATATTCCCCAGGTCATAGTCGTCCTTTGTGGTCAGCAAATGACATATATGATATATATATTTATTTATTTTGGGGGTGAGAGGTCGTGGGTATGTGTCACTCTCACTTGCCAGTTAGGAACTATGACCGCTTCCCGGGATGTTGTGTGCGTGAGTTGATCATGAGGTGGGTGTCATTGAACCCCACCAGGTGGCCCCAGTTTGCTACGTATATGGGCTGCTGGAAGATGATAGCATGTGAGCCTGCGTCCTTCGAGTTATAGCTCAGTTGTATGGTTATTATTGCTTGTGTTTGCATTTGGGTGTCAAGGGCATAATGGACCTCAATGACCTACATTGCCAGGATTAGTGTATCGGGGGGGTTCCTTGTTTGGATTTCACCTCGGCGAGACGTCCCAGGCACGGACCGCAGCGTAATGTTGGAACTCGGGGATAAGTTTAGTCCTTAATACTCATAATTATATATAAATATATCACCTATCCCGAAAATCGACAGTGCCAGGAGTAGTGTAACGGGGGGTTCCTTGTTTGGATTTTGCTTCGGCGAGATGTCCCACGCATGAAACGCCGTGTACTGTTGAGAATTGGGAATATTAATTAATTAAAATTGAATAATAATCATTTGGGTTACATGCATCTTGATTTGAGGGCATAATGAGTCCCGATGATCGATACGGTCATATGTAGTGTAACGAGGGGGTTCCTTGTTTGGATTTCGCTTCGGCGAGACGTCCCACGCACGAAATGCAGTACCGTGTTGAGAATCGAGAGGAGTTTAGTCCTTAACTCTTGATGATAATAACTCATATATAATAATTATATATATGGTTTCATGCCTTATATGGGCATCACTAGAATAAAAATTCTAGTAATTGAGATTGATGGTGTATGTTGATGATGTGGACATGATTGGATCATGTAACTTTATATGTTCAACAAATGAACATTATAAAGATAACTATAACTATTAAATTAAAGATAATGTATATAATTTGAAGTATTGAAATAAAGGTAGAATTGGGAGATAGGTTAGATGGTTTCACTGAAATACTTTATTTGGGTTTAAGTTAGAATCCTCTTACCTAATTAGAATCGGACATCCTTTTGGAGACACGTGCATACGCTTAGTGCGCGCTTTAGATGAGAGGTGAGTTGGATTTTTATGGAGTGTTCGATTCCAACTAAATCATGTATTAATGCATTTATAATTATTATGCATTTTAATACACTTGCTATAAACTGCTTTTCAAAACTCGGGCTCTAACCCGTTTATATTTTCCTCCTCCATGTATATATTGTATTACTTCAGGTGTTCCTCCACAAGGACGCCTTTAATATTCCTCCATTCAGTATTTGTGGAGCTGTGGCAGTAGCGGACTGTTGCGACACTTTGCTTTAGTCGATTCCTATCTTTGTATATCTAGATTGGGATTCAGTTTGTATATTGAGTTAGTATTCAAGTGTTGTAGATTGACAGTTCCATATTTCATCTCTCTCATTATTGTATTGTCTGTTACCCGACAGCATATTCGGGTATTTCATTATTGATATTTTGTTGTACAATGTATTGTACTCTTTCATATTATTGAAGCACGCACTTTTCACACATCATAGTTGGATGTTTATTGTTGGTTATGTGCAATATTGGTTTTGTTGTTGTTGTTACACAAAAGTTTTAAATTTTGACGATTCGCACTTAATGATTCCGGGTAGTTAGCCTTATAATATGGTGTTTAGTTGTTGATGTTGAGACTGTACCATCTGAGATACCTGATTTATGTAGTATAGGGCTGGCCACCCGTTATTATTTGGAGAGGGTTGTCACATGCGAATCTGCATAATTTTGCCTACGAGTTTCATCAAACTTAACCCTCAAATCCTCTACTATAATGTCCCAAACTCCCAAATATCTATTCCTAACATCATACCACCATATATACATAATTTGTAATGTTTTAAAATCATCAAATCCAATGGGAAATCAGTTTATTGGATCAATTCACATAATTTTTATATAAATCCCTAGTTCTCATATTTTCCTCAAGAACACTATATAATTCATTACAATTTATAATTATCTACCCATGAATCATAATTTGTTGGCTTCTATTATCTAAAATATTAAACTACATGCAATACCTACCCAAATTACGATTTCAATTCTTCAAATCGATTCAATTATTATTATTCAAGGTTATTATCCAATTCTAACCTAACATGGATGATATATACACTAAATTATTGCAAGTCAAATTACTTGACTAGTAATGAAGGTTTTGATCCGATGAAGTAGACGATATGAGGATGATACTTGCTTTTCGATCTATCCGGTGGTGCTGACGGCGGTGCAAAAGCCTCTAAGTGGTGGTTGTAGCCATGGAAACCCTTGAAATTTCTCCTCTCTTCCTCTCTAACTGTCATGATGCTTTTTGGTTGTGAAAACACTAAGGGACACGAGTGTTGGCTGGTAATTAAAACCTAAATTTCGTAGGCACCAAAAATAAGAATGACTAAAATACCCTCCCGGGTTGCCAGTTAGGCCTTAAAATGCCCCGAGACCCAAACTAAACTCTCGGCTAGTGTTTTCTAACTATATTGACCCTTCTGAACATGTTGGCACAGTCAAAATGATCATACAAATGACATAGAAACAGGATACTCTTAAATCCATTAAATTTGGTCCTGGCACGACTGACACGCGCGTCCCAACTTAGTTACCAAAACTGCCGTATTTTTAACTCACGACAATTTTAATAAATTCAATAACCACAAATTACCACAATCACTCAGTAATATTCAACATTATCATCATATTTAAATACTAACTCTCGCCTCGCTAGTTATTTAAATTCGAATTAATTTCCAATTAATTATCCCAAATTAATTTAATTAATCCCACAATTAAAAGCAATTTCATTTAATTAATCTCATAATTAAAAGCCATAAAATTATGGGGTATTACAATAACACATTGCCTGCATTACAATAACAACTTTGACTTCAATATTGATATAGTTTAATTTTCAAACCTAAGTTTATTCATTGTCCTTGACTTTTGTGTTTATGAAGTTTGGGACATTCAGCAAAAACTTCTTAACAGCATATGGATTTATCTTGATCTGGTACATATTATGAGGAGGATTTGGTACATTTTATGATGTTTTATTTTTGTTCTGATGTATGTCGAGAGGTTGTGTGGTTTTAGTCGATTAACATTTAGTTCGTGCCCATGCTAGATAACCACACTGAAATAATGCATAAGGCTCACTGACTTCATATCAATGGCATATCTTATTGGAAGGGTACCTATGCTAGAGAACCACACCGAAATGATTAAAGGTATTGATTGTCTCTACAATTTGAAAATTGGTAGTTATTAGTTGTTCTTCTATTTTTTCTCTTCACTAAGTTGCAAAATCTCTCTCGCTTTTATAACCCTTAGAGCATGCATTGTATCCATATATAATGAGGTATTTACTGTTGTTTGCTGCTAATATATTCAAGGTTTATTGTTGTTCGCTCATGGTTTAGTGTTTGTTATTTATTGCTAATATGTTCATGGAAAGTAGGTTTGTTTTTTAATTTTGTTTGTTGAAAGATATAAAGTTGTTTTAATATCATAGTGAGTCAATTCGACAATATTCTCAACCAAGTCCCTGCTTTTCATCACATTTTTAGCCTGTTTGCCTGTGGGATAACCTCAGTGTGTTTGAAAGTAGTTGATTTCCACGTGCATTTCGGTTCGGATGCTCACACGCTGCTCGAAGATACCATGTGCAGGTTTGGATGCCATCCGAACCTGTCTTTCCGTAATGCTTTCGTGAAAACCTTAAAAAATTATTGAGATTTTTTAGAGTCGCTGTAATACCTGCCCCTTTTATTTTTACTCATCATCCCGTGGTAATCGAATTATTCGGTAATATTAATTCGTTGCGCTCTATTTCCAAGCTGCACGAGTTTGCATGATTTTTACTCGTATTCCCCGTATTATTCTAGAACTATTAGAATTGTGACACGAATAGTATCGACGCGTAAACTGCAACTTGTGCGATTTTTACAGGATGTTTTATTCGAGTTAAAAATAATTTGACCATATTTATGGGATGCTAAAAATTGGCCTAAGAGTGCCATGGGGTCAAAAGTCAAAAAATGAATAAATAAATAAAATATTATTATTTTCGTAAAAAAAATAAAAGTACTCTGACAATTCTAAAAAATTCAAGATTGACTTGAAATTCAATTTTGAGCAACTTTCACTTCTTGGACATCTCCAAAAAAAGATATTTAGACCTATTTCAGAGCTATTTTAAGTTGTGAAAATAGTAAAAATATAAAATGAAATAAGAAATAATGGAGTGGTTGGTGGGTTGCATTAATGGATTGGTTGGTGGCACACCATTAATCTCAACCATCCAATCCTGTTTTGATCCAACGATCACGGTGACTCCCAAACAACTATAAATAGGCCTTGAATTCTCTCGTTGTAAACACATTAGAACAACCACATAAGGGTGTAAAAGCTTGAAGAAATCATTTTTAGCAAGTTTTTGGAGTTTAATATTCGAAGTTTGGAGCTTATTCTTGGACATATTTCTTGATTATATTCATCCTTCATATTATCCAAGTAGGAGTCTCCTCTCAACTATTTTCTAAAGCTTAAAATCATGTGTTAAAGTAGTGAAAATCATTCTTAAAAATGGAAGTATTTTAGTTATTTTGCCTTGTTGAAAATTATGATTTTCATGCTAGAATTAGTTTTGAAGTTGAAATAATTATAAATGATGTTATTATAGTGAATCTTTATAGTATGAAATATTGAGAAAATGATTACGGTGAAAGACTTCATAATTAAGAGCATCTTAGTAGCATTTTGGAGGATTTCTTAGGTAGAAATCCATGGAACTTGTGTAAAATATTGAAGAAATTCATGGGTTCACTAATTAAGACGATTAAAGATGGAGTATATTGTTTTTAACATGTTTTTAGAAAAATGAAAAATGCATCCTTATTTTATTAATTTTAGTAGTAAAGATTAAAGGCTTTTCTAGCTATTTACAATGAAAACAAACTCTTTTTATGAAATTTGGAATTTATTATTGAAATTGTGTTGGAAATATCATAAATATATTTTTGAGAAGTTATAAAATGATTTTTGGTGAAATTAGTATGATTAAAACCATTTAAAAGGATAATATTTGTGTATAACAAATAGTAGTGACATTGTCGTAAATACAGTGAATAGTATGCTATCATGAATTTATTTTGCAATTAAATGTATAAAGTGAGTTTGATAAAAATAAATTAATGATATACTTTTGCTAAGAGAAAATAATGAGTTCCACGTAAATAAGATTCGAAAACGGTGTTGCATTTATGGCCTCCTCGGCCGAGTTTAATTAAGCAAATTAAGAAAGTTGTTAATAATAAAGTGTGACACAAGTGAAAGTGAAAAGAATAATAAACTTGAAAAATGATGAGAATAATGAAATATATGAAATGTGATAAATGTAAAATATGTGGAAAATATAAGAAATGATACATGGATTATGCCATGAATTAAGTAGGGCATGACGTCCCTAGTGGAGAAAGACCCCAAAGCCTGTACAGAAGAGCATATGGAAACTGGAGACCGATGGTGTAGAGCCCGTGAAGTCCAGGACTGATGGCTAGACTCTAAGGCAATGATTGATAAATATTACGATGAATAATTAAGAATGGGAATATTCTTAAGTTAAACGTACTTAACTCAATGAATTGTTAAGGACCAATGTTTAATTAAATAAGTCTCTGGCACGAGACATGAAATGGCTTAAGTGTGAGTTTGGGCACTTTGCCCGGGGGCATTGCATATAGTTGCATTCATTTGCATAAATTAAATAAATTTTTTTCTTGAAACATTAAAAGATATTGTATATGTATAGTATTTCAGTACAAAATTAGTACTTAGTATCTCCCACCCTACTGGGGATTCTGCGCATACCTACTTTCCAAACCCACAGGTACTTCAGGTAAGGACGCAAAGGCTTGTATCGGTAAGGTTCCCGAGAGGTCCGTTCGTTGTTAGAGCTCTGATTACCGCTATCCCGTAGTGGTAATATTCGATATTTAATTATGTATCAGTTGTAGTATTTAAATTTGGACTTTGAACGTGGAACCTTGGTTTGTAATAGTTCAGGGCATTTTTTTTATTAATTATGTTCGAATGGTATTTTAAGATGATTCTTCAGCAAAATAATTAAATGTTCTTTTTCAATATAATGGAATTTAATTATTGTTGAATAATTTGTTAATAAATGGTTTTTCTTTAATATAACAATTTTTAATAAACCATTTCTTAAATAAATTAAAAGTAATTTCCCCCTCCCCTTTGACCCTCAGACTTGGATGAGAGTTAAGAGTGACATTTACTCTAAATTCAATTCGGGGCGTCATAACTTGGTATCAGAGCAATAGGTTTGACGGGTGTGCCGACACAAATTAACATTATTATACCCTAGTACTATTTCCCTTTTTACCATCTTGCCTTATTCCCTTTAGGATGCCTCCCAAGCGTGCTAGCGTTGAGGCCGAGAACAACACGCTTAAACGTATGGAAGATGTCGTACATCTATTGGCTGTCACTTTATCCCAACGTGAAAAGGATAACCACAGTGGTTCCATCGAAAGTTCCACAATGGAATTCATACTAAAAGAGTTCAGGAGGTTAAATCCTCCTACTTTCAACAATTCTACCGAGCCCGATGCCGTCGAAGAATGGATCGAGGAAGTTACCCTAGTCATGGATGTTCTTGATTTTCCATCTTGACCTAAAGTTAAGTTGGGCACCTTACAACTCATAAAACAGGCTCAACGATGGTGGACCACTCACCTTGCCAGCGTTACCGAGACAGTGGCATGGGACAGTTTCAAGACATCTTTTCTTGAATGATACTTTCCCCAGGCATATAAAGACGCTATGAAAGATGAGTTCGCCCAGCTGATTCAAGGAAAGTTGTCAGTGAACGAATATCAGGCTCAGTTTGAAAGCCTAGTAAAGCACGTAAAGTCTGTCAGATCAGATGACACCGAGAAGACGAGATTATTTGTGAAAGGAGTAAATTCTCACATTCGTAAGTTTCTTGTGGGTTTTGATCATCTCAATTTTGTGATGGCAGTAAATAAGAAGATCCTCCTAGAGCTCAAGGATGAAAACTCCCGAGTCATTAGGGATAAGAAAAGAACTCTTGGAGGCACCCAACTAGAGTCGAATGGTGGATATTCTGCTAATGGGAAGAAATTTAGATATGGAAATAGGGGTTTCGTTGCCAACATCAGAACATGCACAGGAGAGAGAAGTAACAACCAGAGCCCAACGTCGCCTAGGGCTTGATTTATTTACGGGTCCATGGATCATATGATATGAGAGTCTCCTCAATCGGAGAACATGGGACATCAGGGAAGCTATCAAAATAACAATATCATGTCTGGAAGAAAACTCAGTCGGACTCGCCCTTCACAACAGCAACAACAACCCATCTCATGACATCGAGAACAACCTATGCATAGTTCTGGTATGCCTCGTCCAAATCAGGGGAATCATGGATAGACTTCCATACACAGTAGTTAGGCCACCAGTTTCAATCTAGGTCATGCTTATGCTCTTACCCATCACTCAACACTTCCCCAAAACCCTTCAGTAACGGAAGGTATTATTTTATTATTTAGGACATGGGTTAAAGAATTATTCGATTCGAGTGCATATCATTCCTTTATATCGAGTTTTTTAGCATTATGTTTGGGTCATGACGTAGAAAATTTAGTCCCTCGATATTCGTAGGATTACCCATATGTGGTGGTGTTATTCTAAACAAGATTTGTAGAATTTACGTAGTTATTGCGGCAGATTTAATTCTAGAATATGATTTAATACTGAAGGATATGATGGCTTTGAGGTGATACTCGGTATGGATTGGTTGTCGTGTTTTGGCACCGTTATTGAGTGCCACCGACATAGTGTCTCAGTATTACTTCCAGATGGATCTCGTTATCGTTTCAATAGTGAACAAAATGCCGACTATCCATGTATGTTCTCTACGGTTTGAGAGCAACGACATTTCGGTTGTTGGTTGAGTAATATTGTCTCTCAAGAAGAGCCTAGTCGCACGCTATCAGACCTTTTAGTTGTCCGAGAATTTCTCAATGTTTTTCCTGAATACCTCTCTAGTTTACCTTCATGACGAGAGATTGATTTCGCCATTGATGTTCATTATGACGTTTCACCCATTTCTATCCTTCCTCATAGAATGGCTCCGACAGAGTTATGGGAATTAAAGACCCAGTTAGAAGAATTATCGAGAAAAGGGTTTATACGGCTAAGTGTGTCTCCGAGTATTATTTTCTAGGAAGAAAGATAATTCTTTCTGACTTTGCATTGGTTAGAGACAACTGAATAAGGTAACTATAAAAAATAAGTATCCTATGCCACGGATTGATGACTTACTTGACCAACTTCGAGGGGCAAGAAGATTTTCCATGATCGACCTTCGATCTGGTTACCATCAGTTACGAGTCAAGGAATAAGATATTCCCAAAATAACTTTTCGCACTCGATATGGTCATTATGAGTTTTTAGTTAGGCCCTTCGGCTAAACTAATGCTCCAACAGCTTTCATGGACCTTATGAACCGTATCTATCGTCTGTACTTAGATCGGTTTCTAGTGGTCTTTATTGATGACAATATGGTGTAGTCATCCTCTGATGTCGATCACGAGAAGCATCTTTGCACTACTCTTCAGGTGCTTTGAGAGAATCAGTTATTGGCAAAATTCATCAAGTGCGAGTTTTGGATGGATGAAATCAGATTCCTCGTCCACATGGTATCTGGAGTAGGAATTTCAGTCAACCCATCCAAGGTTGAAGCAGTTCTTGGTTGGGATGTGCCTAAGTCAGTTACTGAGGTGAGAATTTTCCTCGAATTAGCCAGTTATTATCAGAGATTCATTCAGGACTTCTCCAAGATTGCCTTGCCTCTTACTCAGCTGACACAAAAAGATGTTCTCTTCGAGTGGTCAGGTGAATGTGAAGCTGCCTTTCAAGAGTTGAAAGTTAGACTCACATCGGCACCAGTTCTCATTCTTCCCGAGTGAGGGAAAGGCTATACAGTGTATTGAGATACTTCTAGATCAGGATTTGGCATAATGCTCATGCAATTAGGTTAAGTAATTTCTTTTGCATCTCGACAACTCAAGATACATGAAAGGAACTACCCCACCCATGACTTGGAGTTAGAAGCTATAGTGTTTGCCCTCAATATTTGGAGATACTATCTCGATGGTGAATTATTTGAAGTATTCTCAGATCACAAGAACCTCAAGTACATCTTTACTTAGCCATATCTCAATTTCTGACAACAAAGATGGATTGAACTCCTGGAAGATTATGACTTTACCTTAGAGTATCATTCCGAAAAGGCTAATGTAGTGGAAGATGCTCTAAGTAGGAAGTCATAACCATCCTTAGCTGTAATGAAGTGCTATCGACGAAGGATGTACAATGAATTGTAAAATTTTGGATTGCATGCTCAAAGGAGGAGCGATAGGGCCTACTTATGGGGAATAATATCCAGGCCACTTTCTCATCAAAAAGTCCTTGATGCTCAGTCACTCCACGAAGAGATTATGCAATTCAAGGATCGTATTCGAGTCAGTGATGAGTTTGATACTCTCACGATGGACAACGATGGTGGTGTACGTCATAAGAGCAAGTTGATTGTTCCGTCCATTAGAGAACTACGAGAAGAGGTTTTGGCAGAATTCCACCAGTCCTGATTTAGTATACACCCCGAGGCTACAAAGATGTATAAGGACCTTTGTAGGGAATTTTGTTGGTTCGGTATGAAGAGAGATGTGGCTGAATTTGTTGTAAGGTTCTATACTTGTCAGCAGGTAAAAGTTGAGCACAAGAAACCAGCAGGGTTGCTGCAACCACTCCCTAGAGTGGAAATAGGAACATATCGCGATGGACATTGTCAATGCTCTACCTCGATCTGAATGGGGTCACGACGCAGTTTGGGTTATTGTAGATCGCCTCACTAAGTCGGCTCATTTCCTACCGATGAAGGTTATGAATAATATAATCAAGTTATCAAGGTTGTATATTAGAGAGATAATCCGACTTCATGGAATCCCTTTGACGATTATTTCAGATAGAGATCCATAATTTATTTCTCAATTCCGGAAAAAGGTTCAGCAAGAGTTGGGTACAAAACTGAATTTGAGTACAACATATCATCCAGAGACAAATGGATGGTCGGAACGTACGATTCAGACATTAGAAGACTTATTGAGATCCTGTGTGCTAGATTTCCAAGGGATTTGGGATGAGAATTTGCATCTGGCAGAGTTCTCTTACAACAACAGCTATCAGGACAGCATTGAGATGGCTCCATTTGAAGACTTATATGGTAGGCCATGTCGTTCTCCTGTATGTTGGGTAGAGGTTGGCGAGAAGCACCTCACTAGTTTTGATTTAATCAAGGAGATGACATACAAGGTTCAGTTGATCCGACAGAGACTTATCATGGCTCAGGATCGAAAAAGAATTATGTAGATAATCGATGCATACCTTTGGAGTTTTCGGTAAGTGACCATGTGTTATTAAAAGTCCGGGCACAGACTGAAAGCCAAAGATTTGGGCGGAAGGGTAAACTTGCTCCACGTTTTATTGGTCCTTTTGATATTGTGGAAAGAATTGGGAGCGTCTCTTATATTTTAGCATTACATCCATAGTTAGCTCGTGTTCACAATGTATTCCATGTTTCGATGCTGATGAAGATCTTCACGATCCACAACATGTCATCAATTGGAATAACATCGAGCTGGAAGAAGATATCACTTTCTTGACATGACCTATATCCATCTTGGATCATGAGGATAGGGTCTTACGTAACAAGGTCATCCAGTTGGTGAAAGTCCTTTGGGAATCCCATGGTGTCTAAGGAGAAACTTGGGAATGAGAAGCCCAAATGCGAGCAGAACATCCTCATCTTTTGGAATAATTTGGTTTTCATTTCGGGGACGAAATCTCCTAAGGAGGGAAGAATGTAATATCCTCCCCTTTTATTTTTTTCTCATCATCATGTGGTAATCGAATTATTCGGTAATATTAATTCGTTACCCTCTATTTCCAGGCTGCACGAGTTCACATGATTATTTATTCGTATTCCCCGTATTATTCTAGAATTATTAGAATTGTGACATGAATAGTACCGATGCGTAAACTGCAACTTGCACAATTTTTGTAGGTTGTTTTATTGGGGTTAAAAATAATTTGACCATATTTATGGGATGCTAAAAATAGGCCTAAGAGTTCCATGGGGTCAAAAGTCAAAAAATGAATAAATAAATAAAATATTACTAATTTCGTAAAAATAAAAATAAAAGTACTCAGACAATTCTGAAAAATTCAAGATTGACTTGAAATTTAATTTTGAGAAACTTTATCTTCTTGGACATCTCCAAAAAATGTCATTTAGACTCGTTTTAGAGCTATTTTAAGTTGTGAAAATAGTAAAAATATAAAATGAAATAAGAAATAATGGGGTGGTTGGTGGGTTGCAATAATGGAGTGGTTGGTGGGTTACATTAATAAAGTGGTTTGTGGGTTGCATTAATAGGGTGGTTGGTGGGTTGCATTAATGAAGTGGTTGGTGGCACACCATTAATCTCAACCATCCAATCTTATTTTGATCTAGAGGTCATGGCGACCCCCAAACAACTATAAATAGGCCTTGAATTCTCTCATTGTAAACACATTAGAACAACCACATAAGGGTGTAGAAGCTTGAAGAAATCCTTTTCATCATGTTTTTTGAGCTTAATATTAGAAGTTTGGAGCTTATTATTGGACTTCTTTCTTTATTATATCCATCCTCCATATTATCCAAGTAGGGTTCTCCTCCCAACTCTTTTCTAAAGTCTAAAATCATGTGTTAAAGTAGTGAAAATCATGCTTAAAAATGGCAGTATTTTACTTATTTTGTCTTGTTGAAAATTATGATTTTCATGATAAAATTAGTTTTGAAGTTTAAATAATTATAAATGATGTTATTATAGTGAATAATTATAGTATGAAATATTGAGAAAATGATTACGGTGAAAGACATCATAATTATGAGCATGTTAGTAGCATTTTGGAGGATTTCTTAGGTAGAAATCCATGGAACTTGTGTAAAATGTTGAAGTAATTCATGGGTTCACTAATTAAAATGATTAAAGATGGTGTATACTATTTTTAACATATTTTTAGAAATATGAAAAATGTAGCCTTATTTTATTAATTTCAGAAATAAAGATTAAAGGCTTTTCTAGCCATTTAAAATGAAAATAAACTCTTTTTATGAAATTTGGAATTTATTATTGAAATTGTGTTGGAAATATCATAAATATATTTTTGAGAAGTTATGAAATGATTTTTGGTGAAATTAGTATGATTAAAACCATTTAAAAGTAATATTTGTGTAAAATAAATAGTAGTGGCATTATCGTAGATACAGTGAATAGTATGATGTCAAGACTTTATTTTGCAATTAAATGTATAAAGTGAGTTTGATAAATAGAAATTAATGATATACTTTTGCTAAGAGAAAATAATGAGTTCCACGAAAATAATATTAAAAAACGGTTATGCATTTATGGCCTCCTCGGCCGAGTTTAATTGAAGAAATTAATAAAGTGATAAATAATAAAGTGTGACGCAAGTGAAAATGAAAAGAATAATGGACTTGGAAAATGATGAGAATAATGAAATATATGAAATGTGATAAATGTGAAATATGTGGAAAATATAAGAATTGATACTTGGATGATGCCAAGAATTAAGCAGGGCATGTCGTCCCTAGTGGTGAAAGACCCCAAAGTCTGTACAAAAGAGCATGTGGGAACTGGAGATCGATGGTGTAGAGCCCGTGAAGTCCAGGACTGATGGCTAGACTCTAAGGCAAAGATTGATAAATCTTACGATGAATAATTAAGAATGAGAATATTCTTAAGTTAAAGGCACTTAAGTCAATAAATTGTTAGGGACCAATGTTTAATTAAATAAGTCTCTGGAACGAGACATGAAATGGCTTAAGTGTGAGTTTGGGCACCTAGCCCGGGGGCATTGCATATAGTTTCATTCATTTGCATAAATTAAATAAATTTTTTTCTTCAAATATTAAAAGATATTGTATATGTATAGTATTTTAGTACAAAATTATTACTTAGTATCTCCCACCCTACTGGGTATTCTGCTCATACCTACTTTCCAAAACCCACGGGTACTTCAGGTAAGGACACAAAGGCTTGTATCGGTAAAGTTTTTGAGAGTTTCGATCGTTATTAGAGCTCTGATTACCGCTATCCCGTAGCGGCAATATTCGATATTTAATTATGTATCAGTTGTACTATTTAAATTTGGACTTTGAACGTGGAACCTTGGTTTGTAACAATTCAGGGCATTAGTTTGTATTAATTATATTTGAATGGTATTTTAAAATGATGCTTCCACAAAATCATTAAATGTGGTTTTTCAATATAATGGAATTTAATTATTGTTGAATAATTTGATAATAAATGATTTTTCTTTAATATGACAATTTTTAATAAACATTTTCTTAAATAAATTAAAAGTAATTTCCCCCTTCCCCTTGACCCTCGGACTTGGATGAGTGTTAAGTTCGACATTTACTCTAAATCCGATTCGGGGCATCACAGTCGCTCTCTGCTCCGGTCCATATGGAAACACATTATTCATATCAGTAAATTCATAACATTCAATGCATTCGTGCCCCATTTGTACGCAATCAAAGCAAATGAATAAAAGATTTTGAATCACTGCCTTTCATCTTGGCTATCCATGAAAATTGTTTGTAAAAAGAAGGGTACGATGCAAAATCTTTCTTTAATTTTTTTAATTAGTGTTTTTGCATTGATTGCCTGCTTTGGCGTATACTATAAAATTGTTTTTTATGTTTCACTATAGTCTGTTTTCATAAAATTGTAATCAAATTTCTTTAGCAGAAGTGTTTAAAAACATTGAATTTGTATGTATTTTTGGAATATACTTACATGATAGCAATAAGACATACATTTACAAAAAAGTGACTGCCTAAAAATTCACCACACATAATTGTTATATTCAAATTCAACAAGTAAAAAATATCACTCACAGGTCGGGATTATGGGTCGCCTTCAAGGTCATTGTAATTAAATTATAGAAACATCATTAAGAAGGCCGATATCATACACCTAAAGTCTACTAAGAATAGGTAGAACGAAAATCACTGTTCGACACTATACTGGCGCTTGACGAAGTTCACCTTCACTTCGGGAAGTTTGGAAAACCTATGCCAAATCGACTCATTTGGTGTACCAAGAATTTTAATTATCTCATCAAGATGATAAAACTTCATTTTTCCATTAAATAAGGGTTGCTTCGTTACCATTTCAACACCATGTTTTCTTACTCTTCTTTTTCTTTGTATTCATTAAAACCACCATACCCTACCTCATTCATCCATTAAAACCATCGTACCCTACTTTTGAATGTTACAAGACAACTATGGATGACTCCGAGAAGGTATTGAATGGCCAGGACCTAGTGTCCCTACTCCAATTTTTATAATTTATTTGGTTTTGTAAGAGCCAACTTCAGCAGCTCCAGTTCTCAACTCAAACATGGACAATAAAAATGTCAAAGAAAATCCATAATATCAACGATTTCACTGCCAGGAGAAAGGATGCCCGTTCCGTGAAAGATCAAGAAGACCATAGACATTACAATTCAAGGTCCAAAGATGCGATGAACTTTAAGATTGTGGATGCTATTTTATGGCAGGTACTGTGTAACACCCTTATTTTATGTCATGTATTGTATAGCGCTCTTAGTGTTACATATGTGTATTGTATTAAATTTGTTACTATTTGCAGGTTAATTTGGTGAAGTAAATTTTCTCTCTATAATTGATGTTAGGCAGTTGGAGACCTACTTCGAAACTTGCTAAGTTTCAGAGACCTCCTTGCAAGACTAAATCTTATAAATTCTGTATTGCAGTCCAAATGCTCCACTTCCACAAGTTAAATTCATATATTATTCCCTAAAAGGTCACAAATTCAAGTGAGACCAAGATTTGAAATTGATTACTAGAATAAAAGTCATGATGGACTCATCCACTTCTAGAAAAGAATTTTCGTTTTATTTTCCAGATTATTTTTTTACTTTAACCTCCATTTATCTGTGCTGACATAGTTTATCCTCCGCAAATTGCACTTCTTGGACTATCACCTCATGAATGACTTTTCTATAACACAAAATCAAAGTAAGTGTTGCAAAAAGACTCTGCCAAGTGGTACTAAAGGCCATTTTGGAGCTCAAGGACCAAGAAGTGAAAAATTTAGCTGGGAGTGGTGGGGAAATAGTTTGGAACAAATAAATGAAGGTCAAACGTGAAATTAAAGCTTTACTATTTGAGTTTTCTGTACTCATTGTTGTGCCATTTGATGCAAAGAATTAGGGAGAAGTACAAAAAAATTGATATATGCAATTTTTGATATACTTGAGAATTTCAGTTAACATCTTTATCACATTTGATATACTTTTTTTGTTTTTTCAATGTTGATCCACCATCACCAGGGCTTGAGGAGGAATTTATTTGAGGATCACCTGCTACAAATAACTTATTTGAATAGTTCATTGGATGCATTCAAGAGAAGATGTATTTTAATCTTGGTCCTTGACTTTATGCGTGAGCTATACATAATAATTGCACTGATTGTATCTCTATTCCTTGGAAACTAATGCGCTATAATAAATATATGAATCAAAAGTGAAGCAACCATTGGAGATTGGTCCTGTAAGCTATAAATATTGTCCTATAAGCTATAATTGTGGTTTTTGAACTGCTACTATTGGTTTTTGAACTATTGCTGATATTTTTCCTGTAAGCATTAATCGTGGCAGGTTTTCGAGCAGGGACGAGTCTTCTCGAGGAGGTTCAAGGGGTTCAGTAACTAAATTGGTGTTAAATCAACATAAATTTCTTTAGCTATTTGTGAGATTTATGCATGAGTCATCAAAGTCCAACTTATTATTGAATTGAATTGTTGACAATTTTACCTCAATTTGCTTTTTTGGATATGACTAGGAATGAATACGTCAACATATTGATCCAAAATCCTTTTCTTTTCAGATTCGTGGACCTATATAATAGAAGATGTTATTGTTGAAGACTAATTGAGCTGGCTCCTTCGATTTTAATTTTTCCAAAATTGGTCTCAATGTATGACAGTAATTTGTAATGTAGATTTTCCATTTTAATGAAATATGATATATTGTTCATGTACTTTTATATCCCTTACCTTATTAATGCTTATTCATACACATATATGTTGGCATTCCTTTAATGTAGAAGTGTGTTATTCAGAATAACCTGCATATTGGTATTATTGCCACAATAGGTCTAGGATGTGGCAAATTTATGACTTAAATTACTTACATATTCAATAATTTGAAAAATATCTTATATGTTGATTGGTTATATGATCAGGATAAAGATTCTGTCTATTGTTAACGTGACTGGGTGTATGTTTAATTGAGTGGTTGTATTGTCAATCGTAAATCTTTCTTAATTAGTTTTGGAAGTGTTCATGTCGAATTCCTTGGTTCAATTTTATTTTTAGTTGTGTGATTTGGCATTGGCGATGGCGTTGTATAGTAAAATCAGGTGCTAATGTTGGGGGAAATTTATCTACGTGCCTTAAGGCACGGTCATACCCTAGTGTATATATATATATATATATATATATATATATATATATATATATATATATATATATATATATATATATATATATTTATTTATTTATTTATTTGTTTTTTTTCATAATAAGACGTTAAAATATCTTCACTATGTCTGATCTCCATCCATTCAGTAGTACTTTTTAAAAATCCATGGATTTTTGCACTTGGCCAGCTAATAGGAAGAGTATCTATGATTGATGTATAGTTGTCCGTAAAATGAACTCAGTATCCTTTCATCTTCAACTTGTTTGTAAGATTCTATTTATCATCCATATATCGCAAGACATCACAGTCTTGATCAATGCTCTATTTACATAGTTATATCCATAATGGGTGAATGTTTTTTCTTCCTTCTCTAACAACGTTAGACCCATCAGAGATAAATTAGGACTATGTACGTGGAATATATTCTTTATATCCTCATCCTGGCTTTCTAGTAGGGAAAATAGAATTCGATCGAATAGGTATTGTTGCAGGAGATGAACTCCATGATTTGTAAGGTAATTGAATTGTTCGATCTTCTTATCCCCCATACTTGTAAATAGGAGGACCCTATAAATTGTGACACTAAAAAAAGAGGCATAAGTGTGGCTCAATTGCAACCTCTCGTATTATTTTTGCCAATGATTATCATCGTGCCTTATTTTCTCCCTAAAAAATATATGAGGGTGTGAATATAAGTCCTACATGTAATGGATCTAATAAATCATTAACTAGTTATCGTTTTCAATGGATCTAATTAAAGTTTATGTTATTTTAACCTTAGAATTTTAAATCCAATTTATGTTTTATAACCGTAGGGTTTAAAATCCAATTATAACATTACGTTATTTTCACATATGAGTCCTCTGAGTGCAGAAAAATTCATAATAAAAGATTTTATGAAAGTAATCACAAATGGGAGAAAATAAATGGGGAGGTTACTTGTTCAGAAACATCCCTACGTCCACACAGAGGTTAATTGTTCTTATTAAGTGTCTCTCAAAGTCCCAAGTTTTTCATCCATTTGCCCCTGGGTGAGGGTGTACAATTTATATATAAGTTGTCACAAAGATTGAGTTCCTTAAGTAACTCCATGATAAGGTGCAGATTTTCCATGAGGTACTTGAATATCTCGTTTAAGATTCTTGGTACCTGATTTGACCGTATCAACGAGTGTCATTCTTCAGCTAAATTACCTGTATTGAAATTAAGTCATGATTTGGGTCAGGCCAAATACTTAAATTTTCTTGGTCGGCTCCTCTCACGGACTTATAAAAAATAGGATCCCACAATTGCCCCTAAAATCTTTGTTATAATAATTATGGGCAATAGATTTCCATTGGGTCGGAGGACCAAAGATTTTAATATAATAAAAGACCTCCATGGCATGTTTGTAATTGTAAGACTTTCACAAGGGGTATGTCTATCTCAAAAGAAATTGAAGCACTAAAATCTTCCTGGGAAGATGAAACTCATCAGTAGAAGTTCTAGTGATCAATTGCGGTATACTCAATCGTTCATTCACTGTCTCTGGTCGTTCTTACGCATACATTGATCCTAAGCTTATCATCTTATTCAAAATTCGAAGTCCTTCTTCTTTAGTTCTTTCGCAAAGATTTGTTACTACCTGTAAGTTCTAGTCTTTTCCCTCTCAGTTATTTTTCTTTGCATTAGCTTGTTACTATAGTTAAGTTTTATTATTTCTTGTGCTATTATGATGACGCTAGATAATAAGTCAGTAAGGGAGTTCAGGCGCCAATATAATATTAATGATTGGGTGAATATCGATTGTGCCATCATCGTCAGAATGTTTGTGATGCTGATGAGGGGCAATTGATTGCCCCCCTTCTGGTAACTCAAGGGGGTTTGACATCCCCCCAAATGAGTTGTTTATTAGAATATTTAGTTTTTTTTCCATCATTCATGCCCAGTGTGCCTCCAATGTGTGGAAGATAGTAAATGGAGTCCACAGAATAAAGACACTATATGGGATAAAACTAGGTCTTGATGAGATATGTTACTACTATGTGTTCTCAAGGACCAACGAAGGTCAAAACCATAAAAGATGAGTGAGTTATCGTGGTAAATCATAAAAATTCCCATAAAGTTTACTGGGAAAATGGGTTCATAGCTAGGAACTGGCAGCGCCCCCTAATGATGCTAAGAATCAGGACCACCAGATAAGAGTTGATGAGCTCAAACAGTAACAACAATGGAAGCAATAGAGTTATGTATGTGTATAAGTAGATAGAAAGGGATGAGTTTAAGAGGAATGAAGACAATGATGTATAGTGGTTCAGCCAATCTGACCTATATCCACTATGTGTGTGTGATCCACTAATATGGGCACTAATGGCCTTGGATATAATGCTCATAAGCTCTATCTCTATTGTTTATACAATCATAGTTTTAGCTAGGGTTACAATTATCCATCCCTTACAAGGTTGAAGATGACAAATATATATAGGGCTTGGGGGGAGTAGTGTATTCCCTAAGCATGCACAGAGCATGTGAATGATGATCTTAGCCAATCCCCTGTTGACACCTAGATGGTCCACCTATGGTTAATAATGAAATAATATTCCCTCATAAGAGGGGATGATTTTATTATAACGGTTTTGTCCACGTGCCGTATGAATCTCACGCATAGTGTCTCACGCGTCTCCCGAACCACACGCGATGATGGTTTCACCTTCGGCTTAAGGTGACAGGCTGAGGCTGAGATTGATGCTGACTTATTAGGTCTTGATTGATGGATATAGGATCTTCATATCGGCCCCTCATAGGTTCGTCCAGTCTCTTGGTCATCCGGATAGGGACCCAAGCTGCGGCTTCTATCTCCACGAGCTTGGGCTAATTTGGGTGTCCAAACCTGCCAATAGTAGGGTCTGCCTCCATAGGGTCGTTCGGTTGTCTGAACTACATTGTCAATGATGGGGTCGGCTTGACCAACCCCTATCTCCAATATGATCCCCTGGGGGTGTAAGTACAATTTCGCCCTCCTTCTAGACCATGATACCCTCGGCCCGGCCGAGGGTGTATTTTGGTATATCAATCACCCCTAGCCCTTAGTCATCGATGCTGTTGTGATGGCTGAGGGGTAATATTGTCTTTGGATGTTGAGTTGATGAGTGGACAGGTTGATGAGTTACATTTGTCACGTGTCAATTATCATTTTATATTCCCCAAAAATGACGGTTGGACATCACACTTGGGACCTTGTTCCCTAATGATGATTCTCCTCGTGGGCTATGCATCGCTTTGGTTAGTGGGCCCACTAATGACAAAGTATTTAACCCTTTTTCAAACTATTCTATTTTTCTTCTTCTTCTTCTTTGCGCACATGCTCTCTCTCTCTAACTCTGGTAGCAAACCTCCATTATTGCATTTTCGTTAAAGGTTCCAAGTTCCTTCCAGTTTCTTCTACTTTCGGTCTTCTTTTCCAGGTAATGTCTTCACCGTTCTTTCCTTTTCCTTATCTTTTGTATTGAGACTTATGTGACTTCCCTAATAGTTGTTTTTCATTTTTTCGGTGGGTTTTCAGTCTCTTAGGGTTATGTTTCAACCACTCATTGGTGGTTATAGGGATAGGAATTGACTGGTAAGCCTCTCTAGGTTCTTTCTTCTGTCTTTTTGTGGTGGCTTAGCCTTGGTTTTTTTAGTTTTTTTTAGGTTTTTCGATAAATCTCTAGTTTTCTTCTCCGACGAGGTTTACTCCACTTGTTCTTGGTTTGTTTTCGATAGAACTTTTCATTTTTCTAGGTTTGATTCTGAAGTCAACTTGGTTAACTATTTAACTTGTTTGTAAGTTGTTTAAAAAAATCCCCTAAGTGTAGGGCCGTCCCCTTAATGCTCTAAAGGCTTTATGATTTAGCCGAGGAGTTTTTGACTTTGAGAGAGAGGTGCTTCACAGATATTAGGAGGATAGAGTAAGAGAACGAGCCTATGCGTAGGGCTGACCTTGTCTGGGTATGACCCATTTTCCCAATTCCATTGGCTATTATTTTTTCACCATCCCCTGAGCCCTTTAGGTCATCCTATCGTCCAGCCGAGAGTCAGAGGTAGGAGGAAGATATGGATGCCAGAGCATCATCTCCTACGGGTACTGGAACTTCTGGGGGAAAAGACCTACCAACCCTTAGCCTAAACCGATAGGCCGAGGGAATAGTTATTCCTGAGGTTATCCTGGTGACATCCATGTCCCCCTTTCTTTCCAACCCTCTTTTCCAGATGGCCCTCTAATAAACGACGAGGTAAAGAGATCTGGGGATGAGAGGGATGAGGATGAGGGAAATGTGGCTGAGGACGATAGTGAGGATTCCAATAATGATCAAGTTGACACCTCATGAGCCTCGTTTATTAGGGATCGCGACCTCTTACTATGGATGCACTTCTTTGGTATAAAGCCTAATATAACTATGAGGATCCCGGATGAAGATGAGAAGGTCTTCTAGGGGATAGAATGAGAAGTTATCATGTATGAGCATATGTTTAGGGTCAGCGTTAGGTTCCCTCTTCATCCTGCGATAGTTGACATACTATCTGCCCTTGGGTTTGCTCCTACCCAACTTCCTCCTAACTCCTGGAGGATTATTCTAGGCTACATCTCCCTTTGGAAGAACACCTTTACCGAAGATCCATCTACTGATTTGTTTTTGGCTTGTTAGAACATAACTTCCTCATCCAAGAAACCTACATACTTCCACCTGGGTGCTAGGAGGTCAGACAATAAGCTTCTTCATGTTGTACAGACTTCCAACTATGACTGGAATAAGAGGTTCTTGTTTATTTCTGGGGATTGGGAATTCCTTGTCAGGGTTGATCCCATTGAAGACAGTCTGAGGGTCCTAAGGGCGTGGTCTAACCCCTCAATGAAAGGAAGGTCAGACCCTGGACTTAGCTTGGATGAAAGGGCTATAACCGACTATTTAAGGGATCATGGGAAAGAGAGTTAGATTCCCACGTTTGAAGATATAATGACCCCTCATTTCCTCAAAGAAGCTGGTCTGAGGGTCGACCCATTGACATAATTATATGAGTTGCTTTTTTATTTCAATTCCGTCTAAGTGTTTCCATATTATTATTACTTATATCTAACACGTCGTCTCATTTTTTTCAGGTTGGCCGTCAAACGTATCTCATCAACTTTGGGAAATGACTGCCCTTAGATTAATGTCTGGTTTGGGTAAGAAGAAAGGCAAGGATCCTCAGCAGACCTATAATAAAACAAAGGCTGCGGGGTCGACCCAAGTGGAGCCGACTAGTGAGACCCATAAAAGTAAAGAGCCAGAAGCCCCTATTGTCACTCAACCTGATTTGCGTGCAAGGGGAAGGTTGGAGGTCTGTAAGGACATATTTATTATGTCTGTTATCTTAAATTTGTGTATGTTGTACGCCGCTACATTTGGCACGTCTCTACACGATCTCACACGACGACCTCAATCCGAATTCTGGGAATCAAGCATTCAACATCTCTATCATGTGTCCCACATCTGCCTCAACAACATAACATTCCATAATTTTAGGGACTTAATGCAAGTGGTACGGAAAAGAAGTCAAAATGGTGAAATAAGGTAAGATATGGAAGTTCAAGGGAATTTTGGTAATTTTACAGCCACTGTCCATAGGACAGATCAACTGGAAAGTTGAAGAACTCACTGTAATGAAGATACTAGAAGAAATGACACGTCAATCCGAGCTACGATAAAGAAGTTATGGTCCTTTGAAAATGGATAAAATTCCAAGAAAAACCCTTGGAAAAATGCTAAGTGTTCAAGCCCCAAGTTCCAGCATTTTTTTGCGAACCGAAGGCCAAACCGGTTCGGGGGCGAACCGGTTCACGGTACACCCGAACCGGTTCAGGGTACTTGATGCTGTCAAGTGTTTTAAAATCGTGAAACTCTTTTTGGTTTCCTTATAAAAGCCAACTTCGGTGGAGTTATGTGATAAGACTTTGAGAGACTTTTTTGAGAGTCCAAATACATCTAGTCTTCATATTTTTGAGCCCCAAGGCTCATGTTTTGATTCACATATCCTTGACAAATCTTTGTGAATCCTTTTGTAACCCAAGAACAAAACCTTGAGTTTGTTTAACCTTTGTGGAGAAGCCGTCTTCCTTCTTCATTACTGCTCATTTGGAGTTCCGGAGGGAGATTCCTGCCACCGACTATAGAAATGACGCCTGCGGGTATTTTTGTGTCACACTCTATTTTTACTGTAATCTGTGTAACCGTTTCTTACAAAATTATAGTGTAATTGGTTTTGCCCTTTTGGGGGATTTTTCCTCACATGTGTGTGTCTGAATGTTCTTACATGATATTATCATCTTCAATCACACCTAGCTACATGTTTAAGACTTAATTAATAAAAATTGCATTTAATCAAATAATTTCTTTATTTGAACACAAGCGCACTTCTTTCAAGGTCCCACAAAAAAATACCGAGGGAACTAGTTCTTCCTCGTCCATGGGTTCCTTCTGGTCGTCCAATCTTAACCCACCTAAAGGCCGACCCTACCTCTTTAATTACTAACATGAAAGTTTCCAAGGTTTCCATGTTCTAATTGCCATCACCTTCAGACTATAACTTTTTGGCCAAGATGCCCCAAGCCAAGGTTTATGATTTTTTGCTTCACACTCTGGCTCAGGTATTTCTTTTATCCCTTCAATTTTGATTCACCACTATTTTACTAACTGTGCCATTGTCTCTTCAATATAAACTCTCTCATCTTTTGCAGTCTGTCTGCGCCTTCAGCTCTTCCACTAATGGGATAGCTGAGAACCAATAGAAGTGTTATGAGGCCGAGAGATCTATTTAACATGAGGTCGACTTGAAGACCGAGCTGAATAATGTGAAAGCCGAGCATTCGAGGGTTCTAGGTGAGCTTACAAAGGAGCATGCTGCTCAACTGAAGCTCAAGGAAAACCTCATTGTGGCCAAGGATGAGGCTTTGACCAGTCAGGGTACCCAGTTCAAGAACGATCTTGCTGATACTGTTCAAAGGCTAAGGCTGATGCTGTGGAGGCCTACAAACTCTCCGATGAATTCCAAGGCTTCGGGCTTGAATACTTTGGAGAGGGGAATCAAGACGTCCTGTTAGTGGGGGCTCTTGAAGTTTACTGATGCAATTTCATCTATTCCTCCTTATCTTGAGGAAGTAGAGTTAGATGACCCCTTGATATCTGAGGCTTTATCCCATGTTAGTCTCCAGTAAATGTTGAAGGCAGTGGGATGTCTGAGGATCGACTTTCTGCTGTTGTTGCTGATGGTGGTCCACTCAATAAAGCTAGGCCTCAACCTTCTGAGGCTACTCTCTAGGGTGACCATTTGTGCCTTACACCCTCTTCTTGTGCTTTTGTATTGTTTTTTTAACTCTTTCGGACATGTATTGTACCTTTATAATTTGTGATGAAAATTCCCTCCTTTTTATTTGGTCTTTTAATTCTTCTCTTTTCATAATGTTCTAACCATCCTCCAGGTCCTTCCTCGTCTCTCTTGAGAGTGAATGGAGGGTCATCCCTACCATTCATCCTCATCATAGACGAGGGTGGTTATCCACCAACTTAATGGTGTTTTAAAACATGAAGTCCTCCCTCGTCTTTTTTGAGAGTGAGTGGAGGGTCGTCCCTACCACTCACCCTCATCCTAGCCGAGGGAGATGATCCACCAAATTAATTATGTTTTCAAATATAAAAAGTCCTCCCTCATCTTTCTTGAGAGTGAGTGGAGGGTCATCTCTACCACTCATCCTTGTACCAGCCGAGGGAGATGATCCACCAAATTAATGATGTTTTCAAATATAAAATCCTCCCCTGTCTTTCTTGAGAGTGAGTGGAGGGTCGTCCCTACCACTCACTCTCGTACTAGCCGAGGGAGATGATCCACCAAATTAATGATGTTTTCAAATATAAAAAGTCCTCCCTCGTCTTTCTTGAGAGTAACTGGAGGGTCGTCCATACCACTCAACCTCATCCTAGCCAAGGGAGGTAATGCACAAATTAATGATGTTTTCAAATATAAAGTCCTCCCTCGTCTATCTTAAGAGTGAGTGGAGGGTCATCCCTACCACTCACCCTCGTCCTATCTGAGGGAGATAATCCACCAAATTAATTATTTTTTTAATTATAAAAAGTCCTCCCTCGTATTTATTGAGAGTGAGTGGAAGGTCGTCCCTCCCCCTCCCCCTTATGCTATCTGAGGGAGATGACCCACGAAATTATTGGTGGTTTCAAATACCAAAAGTCCTCCCTCATCTTTCCTGAGGGTGAGGGGAGGGTCGTCCCTACCACTTACCGTCGTCCTAGCCGAGGGAGATGATCCACCGAATGAATGATGTTTTCAAATATAAAATCCTCCCTTGTCTTTCTTGAGAGTGAGTGGAGGGTAATCCCTACCACTCACCCTCGTCCTAGCGGAGGGAGATAATCCACCAAATTAATGATGTTTTCAAATATAAAAAGTCCACCCTCGTCTTTATTGAGAGTGAGTGGAGGGTCATCTCTACCACTCACCCTCGTACCAGCCGAGGGAGATGATCCACCAAATTAATGATGTTTTCAAATATAAAATCCTCCCCTGTCTTTCTTGAGAGTGAGTGGAGGGTCGTCCCTACCACTCACCCTCGTCCTAGCCGAGGGAGACGATCCACCAAATTAATGATGTTTTTAAATGTAAAAAGTTTGTCCTAATATTTCTTGAGAGTGAGTGGAGGGTCGTCCCTACCACTCACCCTCATCCTAGTCGAGGGAGATGATCCACCAAATTAATGATGTTTGCAAATATAAAAATTCCTCCCTCGTCTTTATTGAGAGTGAGTGGAGGGTCATCCCTACCACTCACCCTCGTCCTAGCCGATGGAGATGATCCACCAAATTAATGATGTTTTCATATATTAAGTCCTCCTTTATCTTTCTTGAGGGTGACTGAAGGGTTTTCCCTACCACTCACCCTCGTCCCAGCCGAGGGAGATGATCCACGAAATTAATGATGTTTTCGAATATAAATTCCCCTTGGTGTTATTGACAGTATATGGATGAGGTTGTCACTATCTACGTTGTCGTGTCATCGAAGACCATTTAAGACCACTTCACCATGAATATTGTTTTCTAGTTTAGCATAAATTATTCCAATAAATGTCAAAATCAGCGAACAACAAGATAAGGAGCCAATAGAGTATTCTCATTAACATTGCCAAGTGTTTCATGAAACAATATATCATTACAATTATGAAAAAACAAGGACATCAATTACAGCATCATTGATAGTATTTATTCAGATGATCTGCGTTCCAGGGGTTCGAAAAGGGTTTCCCTTCAAGGTTCTTTAGTCTATAGGTTCCAGGGACAACTTCATCGATGACCGTATATGGGCCATTCCAATTTGAGTGAATCTTGTTTGGCTTTTGCCATGTATTTTTTAGGAATAGGTCTCCCACAGCGATCGAACTTTGCTTTACCCTTTGATTGTAAAATCTAGAAGTCCTCTGTTGGTAGTCTTCTTGTCTTATCTTAACATCTTCTCTTATTTACTCAATAAGGTCTAGATAAAGTATCCTTTCTTCCATATTTCTCTGAGGATCATACATTTGAACTCTGTGAGTAGGAAACCTAGTTTCGTTGGGGATGACGACTTCTGAGCCATATGCCAACATGAAAGGGGTTTCCCCGGGAGAAGTTTTTACTGTCATACTATAGGCCAATAACACAACATATTCCTCCTCAACCCATCTTCCTTTTGCATCCTTGAGTTTTTTTTCTTAATCCCATCTAGGATTGTTCGATTGGTAACCTCAGTTTGTGCATTAGCCTAGGGTCAGCCTGGGGTAGAGAAGAACTGTTTTACCCTCACTCTCTCGCAGTATTTCTCCAAGAATACATACTTAAATTGAGTCCCATTATCTGAGATAAGGGTGCTGGGGAGACCATTTTACATATGATGTTCTTCCAAATGAACTGGAATGTATTCTACTCAGTGATTGTGACCATTGGCTCCGCTTCCACCAATTTTGAGAAATAATCAATCACTACGATTAATTATAGATAGTTATTGACGACCCTAGGCAAGAGTTCTACCAAATCGATCCCCTATAATGCAAATGGACACGGGGATGTACTAGAGGTAATAGGTTGATGGGGTTGGTGAGGGATGGTGGCGAACCTCTGATATTCAGCACACTTCTTCACATATGCCATGGCATCCTTCGCTAGGGTCTTCCACCAGTATCCCTGTGTAACTATCCTCTTCGCTAACGACCTACCCCCCACGTGGATGGAAGAAGACCCCTCATGAACATCTTGTAAGATATGTGGAACCTTAGACGGGTGCACACATCTTAGTAAAGGGTGAAAGAATCCCTTTTTGTACAAGGTGTCTCCGATGACAGTGAATTTTGCAGCTCTGTGCCTCCACTTCTACCTTTCTTATTTTGCTTCTGGCATCTCCCCTTCTTTAATGTATCTGACTAGAGGATCCATCCATGAAGCTTCCCTTCTTATATTTAAGCAATATCCAAGTGTTCCATCTACATTTCCAATCGTTAGCCGAAGCAGAATTTCCATTGGAACTGTTCTCCTGATATCTGTCCTAGTTGCTGAGGCTAGTCTAGCAAGTGCATTAGCTCGACCATTATCCAATTGAGGTATCCTCTTCAACTTTACTTCCTTGAAGCTCTTCAATAGTGACTTTACTCTCTCAATGTATTTGGCCATCCTCTCATCTTTAGCCTCATATGCTCCTAATATTTGATTCACAACCAACCTTGAATCACTATGCACCAAGATCTGGCCAACACTAAGAGACCTGGCTAAGGAGAGGCCTGCTGTCAGGGACTCATATTCAGACTCGTTATTGGAGTATTTAAAGTTGAACCTCAGGGCATACTCAATTTCCGTGCCGTCAGGTGCCGATACTATCAATCCGGCTCCACTTCTGCTCTCGAAGGAGAACCCATCAACAAAGATATTCCACACACCCTGATCTTTTGAGAAATTTCCCTCGAAGAGGGATCCCTATCTAAAGAGGTATTTTCCTTTTTCGTTTTCTATAACTTTTCCACTAGTAGTGCTTATCTCAGCCTTTTCAGTGGATGAGTCAACAATTTGGCCTTGTTGGGTACTTGTCTTCTCGAGGTTCTCTTTTTCAGCCTCTTACCAAGTAAATTCAGCTATGAAATTAGCTAATGCTTTCCCCTTAATGTCCATCCTAGGTTGATACACAATATCAAACTCTCCTAGATCTATAGCCCAAGCCATTAGCCTCCCCGATTTATCGGGCTTGTGTATGACCTTCCTAAGAGGGGAATCCGTGAGGATGACCACTATATGGGACTAGAAGTACGGATTCATCTTCCTTGAGGCATGAATCAAATGATAAGCCAACTTCTCCATCCTAAGGTACCTTTGCTCCGCCCCTTGGAGTTCTTTACTATTGAAGTACACCGACATCTGCACTCCATCTTTCTCTCTTACTATCGCAACACTGATGCCTGACTCTTAGACTACTAGGTACACATAGAGTTTTTTGCCTTGCACTAGACGCGATAATAGTAAAAGGGGCCCCTATGTAGTACTTTAGCTCTTTGAAAGCATTGCCACACTCTTTGTTTCATTCAAAAGCCTTTATTATAATTTTGAAAAATGGTATACACTTGTCTGTGGCTCTAGAGACGAACCTGTTCAAAGCAGTCACTTGTCATTTAAGGCTCTGAACATATTTAATGGTCTTGGGGGTCTTCATTTCTATCAGGGACTTTATCTTCTCAAGATTGGCCTCGATACCCCTTTGATTTACGATAAACCCTAAGACCTTTCCTGCTCTGACCCTAAAAATGCATTTGGCTGGGCTGAGCTTCATCCAGTACTCGTCCATCATGTCAAAGGTCCTCTCAAGGTCGGACACATGATCTTTGGTCAACATTTGATCCACATATACCTCCATAGACTTCCCAATTTGGTCTTTAAACATTTTATTCATAAAACGATGATACGTTACCCCCTCATTCTCTAGGCCAAAGGGCATGACCCTATAACAGTATGTCCCCTTGTCGGTGATGAAAGACATTTTTTCTGAATCCCCAGGGTTCAGGAAAATTTGGTTATACCCCAAATATGCATCCATGAATCTCATTAGCTCATGTCCTGCTGTAGCGTCCACCATCGGATCAATGCGGGGAAGAGGGAAACTATATTTGGGGAAATGTTTATTGAGGTCAGTGAAATCTACACACATCCTCCATTCCCATTTGCTTTAGGGACTATGACAACGTTAGACAGCCATTCGGGATAAATGACCTCCCTCATAAACTCAGCCTCTTCTAGCTTCTTGACCTCATCCCTTATGACCTCATAATTTTCTTGAGAATAAATTCTCCTCTTTTGCTTTATCGACTTTGCATCCTCTACCACGTTGAGCTTCTGACATATGATCTCGGGGTTAATTCCGAGCATGTCTGCATGACTCCATGCAAAGATGTTTTGTCTTCTCCTTAACAACTTGATGGTATCTTCTTTTATATCTTGCATAAGATCTTTGCCAACTTGTACGGTTCTTTTCGGCTCATCCTCATTGAGGATGATGGTTTCTACCTCATTCGTGGATTCTCCTTTATTCAACTTTGTCTCGTCCCTTGGGTCAAAGGTATCCATATTGTAAGTGGTAATTTCCTTCTTGTATGCTTCTCTTTCCTCGACTGAGTTGAAATAGCATTCTCGTGCAATCATCTAGTCTCCTTAAACTTCCCGTACCCCGTATTGGGTCAGGATTTTATCATCTCGTGAACCGTGGAAGGCATAACCTCAAATTCCATGAGGTCCACTTATCCGAGTATAATGTTGTAGGGTGAGAAGACGTGTTGGTCCATCACAAAAATGTTAACCTTCTTAGTAAGCCATCTCGGCCACTCATCCCCCATTCTAACATCAGCCTCATACACTCCTAGGGGATGAACTTTTTCCCCACTGAAACCCATTAAGGGATGATGGTATGGGACTTTTGAAGGAAGTTTTGTCCACATACTTTCTTAATTTCCCTTATCTCAACATTTTTTCAATTTCATCTTTCAGAGAAAAAACCTTATCGATAAAGTGGCTATGGTCTTGGTGGAATTCACACCATAGGTTTTTGTTCCCCTTGTGGGGTGGTGCTCTCAACTTCTGAAGCCATTTTAAGGATCGATCACTCTTTATCTCATTCAGAATGTGTTCGCAGCTGACCGTCAGAGGGGTATAATTCGCAAACTTGTCATTTGCTAGTCTTTTCTTCCCCTCCTTATTCATTTTCTGGTATTTACCTCCACTAGTGCCTCCTTTTTCATCTTTGTATTTGGTGGCCATTACCTCTTTGACGTTCATCACCTTCCCCGTTATTTCCAGCATCTCAATCATTGACCTCAGGGGGTCTTCAGTAAGCTTCCATAATAGCTTACCCTTTTGGAGTCCTCCAATGAGGGATGTCATCGCTATATTTTCTTCATAGTCTTCGACCTCTAACTTTTCTTTATTAAACCTGGCTATGTAGTCTCTGAGGCTATCATTCATCCCCTGCTTAACATAAAGCAGGTGAGTGTCCTCCTTCTGTGGCCTCACTCCGAAGCAAAAGTTATGGATTAACCGGTCTGCCAACTGCTTAAAGCTTTCAATGGAGTTCTTTGGAAGAGAGGTATACCAGAGAAGTGCGCCCCTAGTCAAAGTGATGGAAAAAGTGCAACACCTCTTCTCATCTAAGATAGAGTATATATCTGCCGCTAATTGGTACATCTCGATATGATGGACTGAGTTAGTACACCCATCATGCCTTGGGGTGACCTCAGGTGGTTTAAACTTGGATGGCATTGGGAAGTTGACTATCTTCGCCACAAAGGGTGAGCCTATAGAATATCCTCTTTGAAGAGGGTCTCGACTTTTCAGGATATCACTAATTTTATTCTCCAACCTCTAAATCGAGTCGTTCCATGTCCTCCCAGGGTCAGCTTGGCTAACGTTATCCCCGTCTGTTTCTCTGGGGTGAACTGAGGGCACAGGTGAAGCCGACCTTCATCGGTTGTTCACTTCTCCCTGACCGTCGTCACGTCCATAGGGTCATCCCTCGTGGGATCCTCCATCTACCGCCTACCTTCTGGACCTTGCGAGACTTTTTAATCTGGACAATTTTTCCCTCAGGTCATTGACTGGACCCAACCTCTCAATGGCAGACACTCTACTCAGACGTTCGAAATTAGAGCCTCTCGAGCGATCATAAAGATTCTACCTCCTACACCTCCCTCAGCTCTCCTGTATGGGTCGTACAATATTGTTAGAGACCTTATACAGCTCCCAAAAATCTATGGGAGCCTCTTCCACTTCCACATCATCATATCTATCCTCCGAGTAAGGGTTTCCTTACTTCCCCAGGCGTAGACGTCGAGGGTCAGCAACATCCCTATGTCGTTGTGGAGGTGGCAGGTCTTTGTGTGGTCCTTTGGCCTCATGTTGTCCTAGTGCAACTGCCAGAGTAGTTATCTCAGGTGAGACTCTGGGTCGTCTCAGTATGTTTTGGCTAAGAGCTGCAAAATTATTCTTGTATTACCTGTTGGCTTGCTAGCAAAGACTTCAGGGTGATAGCCACCTCAGTCATCTTAGACCGAGGTGGTATATGGATGGAAGTAGGTACTTCTCCAGTAGTCGATGGAGGAGATGGTGGCAGTAACTCTGGTGCCATACGTTTGAGTTATGATGATCAAAAGAGCTTAATAACCTTAATGGATCTCTTTCAATGGTGAAACAGCTCAACGAAAAAGGGGAGAACTGGTTCACCACCAGAGTCTATGGTGAGGTCAAGCTTTAAAAAGGAAGAGATAGTTTCTCGTTATCACAAACGATGCCAAACTGATGATGCTAAGAATCAGCATCACCAGATAAGAGGTGATGAGCTGAAACAGTAATAATAATAGCAGTAATAGAGTGTGACACCCCGCCTAATTAAATACCGGGCGATCACTCCTTTATTAAATTAAAATCAAGGTGAACAGTTGGTTCATTCTTAGCATCACTGTCGTAAAAATAACTTTTCCAAATTTAACACCCTATTTAATTAAGCTAAGTGTCAAAACCATTTTTTAACATTACTTTCCAAATTTTATTTTGAAAATAAAGATTTAATATCTACAACAATTAAATATTAAAAGAATCACACCACAATAATCTTGGAACATATAATCCAATTAATTTAAACATTCAACAACTAAACCCCAGCATTTAAAACTTAACGTAAAACATACATGATAAATAAATCCCAAAGTAACAGTACTAGAAATAACTGAAATACAAATGTCCCAATAAAATAGATAAATAGTGGAAAGGGCGACACATGCCCAATAAGGAGAATGATAGAAGTGGAATCAAGTAAATGAAATCGTCTAAGCAAGTGGCCTGTAACTCCCACCTAAGCTGCAGCACGTTCCTTCCAAGGGATCCTAAACAATACGCCCCTGTGGCTGGGCACCTGTAATATATACATATATATATATATACAAGAGATAAAGAGGAATAGAAACAAGAGGTCCGAAATAATTTTTTTTTAGTGTTTGTATCTGATTAGAACTCTTTTCTTAATCAAACTCTTAATCCTTTACATGACAAAGGGTTTCCAGAATATCATATAAATCATCACTACATGAAAATTTCCCATCTCAAATTGGGTTTTTCTTCCATAAATCTCATCCTAATAACTCCTAAACTAATATGGATGATGCATCAATGAAATAAGAAAGATAAACACTTGCCTGGGATTTTCAAAAATCTGGTTCGGTGTTGAATTTGGTGTTGTTGCGTTCCCCGTCTCGCGATCTACGCGTTGGCGGTGGCGGCGGTGCAAACGGGTGAGTTTTGAGCCTTGAAATGCCTTGAGAGCTCTATCCTCTCCTCTCCAATGGCCGTTCTAGTGTTTTTAGTTATCTAACCCTAGGAGATAACCTAAACATCTGATATAACCCCTTTAATTTTCATGGGTTTAATTACCCAAAAATACAAAATGACTAAAATGCCCTCTCGGGGTGCTAATTAGGCCTAAAAATGCCTCGAGACCCAAATCAAACTCCCGGGTATACTTTTCTGACTATCTCGACCCTTCCGGACGTGTTGACGCACTAAAAACGACCATATGAACAAATTATAAAATATTTACTTTTATTTACCAATATTTAGTCCCGACGCGATATGGGCGCGTCCCGACTCAAATTTCTAAAATTGTCATTTTATTCACTCGTGACATTTAATATGGCCACTATTATATATTACTTTTCTCATTAGTAATATTCAACAAATTTTTCCATAATTACTAACTCTCATCACGTTAATAATTATAACATAATTACTTTCCGAATTTTTATTAAATAATTAATTCACATTAATATTAATAAATCCCCAAATTAATATAGCATAAAAATATGGGGTATTACATACTTCCCCCCAATAACGGAATTTCGTCATGAAATTCGGAAAATAAGGCATACCTGGTAAGAACAAATCTGGATATCTCTCGTGCATATCGGCCTCGCGCTCCTAAGTGGATTCCTCCACATTATGATGCTCCCACTGGACCCGTACAAGTGGAACTATCTTCGACCTCAATCTCCTCTCACTATAGTCTAGGATAGCCACCAGTCTCTCCTCATAAGAGCTATCAGGCTGCAAGTCTATCTCATCTACCGCGATGTGAGTATGGGCCATATCATCTCGAAGATACCGTCTCAACGACGAGATGTGGAATATATCATGAATGCGATGTAAATGCTCTGGTAGTCCCAATCTGTATGCTACCGTCCCAATCCTCTAGATAATGGGAAATGGTCTCACGTACCTCGGGGCCAATTTACCTTTCTTCCCGAACCTCATCACTCCCTTCATAGAAGTTACACGCAGTAACACTTGGTCCCCCACATTAAACTCCCGGAATAACCGTTTCGCATCGGCGTAGCTCCTCTGCCTGTCCTGGGCTACTCAAATGCGACTCCTGATCATCTCAATCCTTGCGGAGGTTTCCTGAATCACCTCTGGTCCTAGAAACTTTTTATCCCCCACCTTGAGCCAACAAGTTTGAGAACGACAAGGCCGGCCATTCAAAGCCTCAAATGGAGCCATACCAATCATAAACTGATAAGAGTTATTATAAGAAAACTCTACCAGTAGAAGATGTGGCTCCCAACCTCCTCCAAAATCAATAACACACATGCGTAGCATATCCTCTAACATCTAATTAGTATGCTCTGTCTGTCCATCTGTATGTGGGTGATAAGCTGAACTCAACCTCAACTCAGTACCCATAGCCTCCTGAAAGCTTTCCCAAAAACGTGATACGAAAATCTTGTCTCTATCTGACACAATATTCAGGGGCACCCCATGTAATCTGACAATCTCAGCAATGAACAACTGAGCATACTGACCTGTGGTATAATCTGTCCGCACCGGTAGAAAATGAGCCACCTTGGTCAAACGGTCTACAATCACCCAGATAGAGTCGTGGCCCCGCTGTGATGTAGGCAACCCTGTAATAATATTCATGGAAATAATCTCCCACTTCCACGCGGATACTTCCAATGGCTGAAGCAATCCTGACGGTTTTTGATGGTCCACCTTCACCAGCTAGCAAATAGAACACTTGGACACGAACTCAGCAATGTCCTTCTTCATCCCAATCCACCAGTATTGCCTCCTCATATCCTGGCATATCTTATCTCCTCCAAGATGTACCGCAAATCGGGACCCGTGAGATTGGGTCATCACTGCATGACGCAATTCTGCCCCTTCTGGAACCACTAACCTCCCATTAAACCTCAAACCCCCATCAGAACTAACAGAATAGGACTCAGCACCCTCGGCTAAAAGTCGTACAATCTGTTCCTGGAAAAACGGGTCTATGGTTTGGGCCTGTATTACCCTCGTAACAATCTCGAGTGTGACTATCATAACAGACATGAAGGAACGGGCTACTGCGTCCTGGTGACCCAACTCCTTCCACTTCGCTTTCCAGACGTCTGCTACCTCATTTACCAGTCTACGGCTCAACGCATCAGTAACTACGTTGGCTTTCCCTGAATGATATTGTATGTCGAACTGATAGTCCTTCATAAACTCTAACCATCTGCGCTGACGCATATTCAGCTCTCGCTGAGTGAACAGATACTGCAGTGACTTGTGGTTTGTGAACAAACGGAACTTCTCCCCCAATAAATAGTGTCTCCATACCTGCAGTGCAAAAACGATCGCTGCTAACTCCAGGTCGTGGGTGGGGTAATTCTTCTCATGCGGCTTAAGCTTGTGGGAGGCAAAAGCTATAGCCTTCTCTTCCTGCTGAAGTACTCCCCCAAGTCCCCGTAAAGAGGCATCGGTGTAAACCAGGTACTCCACACCCGGCTTTGGTAAATCAAGGACTGGTGCTGAAGTAAGCTTGTCTTTCAGCTCGTCGAAAGCCAATTGACAAGCATCATCCCAAACATATGGTACCCCTTTGCGAGTCAGGTTCGTCAATGGACCCGCTATTTTGGAGAATCCCCGAATGCATCTCCTGTAGTATCCGACTAACCCCAAGAAACTACGCACTTCCGTCGGTGACGTGGGCTGTCCCCACTCCCTCACCGCTGACACTTTACTCGAGTCAACTGCTATCCCCTGTTCAGAAACAACATGTCCCAAGAATTGTACTTCTCGCAACCAGAATCCACACTTCTCGTACTTAGCATACAACTGATGCTCTCGTAAAGTCTGAAGAACCTGCCTCAAATGCTCGGCATGCTCCTCCTCGGAGTGTGAATATATCAAAATGTCATCTATGAAGACGATGACAAACTGATCCAAGAACTCTCTGAATACTCGGTTCATTAAGTCCATGAATACGGCTGGAGCATTTGTGAGACCAAATGGCATCACTCTGAACTCGTAAGACCCATATGTCGTCAAGAAGGCAGTCTTTGAAACGTCCTGCTCTCTAATACGTAGATGATGGTACCCCGACCTCAGATCTATCTTCGAAAAGAAAGTTTCTCCCCTCAGCTGGTCGAACAGATCATCGATTCGAGGCAACGGATACTTATTCCATATCGTGACCTTGTTCAACTACCGGTAGTCCACACATAACCTCAGTGAACTATCTCTCTTCTTCACAAACAAGACTGGAGCGCCCCAAGGTGAGGTACTCCTGCGAATGAAGCCCTGACCTAACAGCTGCTCTATCTGATCTCGTAACTCTCGCATCTCCGCTGAAGCCCTACGCTATGGAGCGCGTGCTATAGGTGTCGTATCTGGCAATAAATCTATGACAAAGTCTATCTCTCGACTGGGGGGTAATCCTAGTATCTCCTGGAATACATCGGAATACTCACGAACGACTGGGATCAAGTCTAAAGGAATCACAACCTCCTTAGAGGCTTCCTCTTCTATATAATACAAATGAGCGATCGAACCTCCCTCTGGGCGAGGCATCGCCACTACAAACATCTCTTGCCCCGGAATGGAAAAAACAATGCTCCCACCAAAGCAATCAATCATGGCTCTATAAGCTGCGCGCCAATCCATACCGATAATAACATCATGCTCATGCATATCTAAGACTAACATGTCTGCAGGTAATACCAAACTACCAATCTCTACCCCCACTCCCCGGCATATAAAGAAAATAAGCTACCCACACCCCAGTGGTGAGTCTACACACGTCACTGTGCTCTCTGTTGTGGCTAACAACCCTAAGGCCTTCGCAAAATGCGTAGCTATAAAACAATGTGTCGCCCCAGTATCAAACAAAACCCGACCCATAGTACCATGGATAGGAAACATACCCTCAATCGCGGGTGGTGCCTGTGGAGCTGCTACCTGGTGGACATTATAGACACGTCCGTACTGTAACTGCCCCTACTACACTGGAGCTGCTGGAATGGCTGGTAAGGCTGGCACCTGGGCTGGAGCTGGGAGGGCAGCTGGAAAAAGTGGTCTCTGTGGCTCATTACCCTCTGGGAAATCCTGGCGCTTATGACCATGCTTGCCGCATACAAAACATCGGCCTCTGAAGTTACCTCCCCTCTGACCCTGCTAACCAAGGCCCTGCTAGCCGTTACCTCCCCGCCACTGGCCCCGATTAGCACGCTGTTGGCCCTGTTGATTAGGCTGGCCCTGCTGGCCTTGCCTATAACCCCCAAATCCCTGCCTAGAATCACCTGAACGGAATCGCTTAGCAGGGTCCCCCTGATGGGAACTCTGCTCGTGTTGACGAGTCTGTCCATGAGATGGTGCCCCACTAGCACTACTACACCCGGTCCTGCCCTGCTGGCTGGACTCTTCTGCTCTCCTGCTTCCCTGCAGATGGAAGCGGTGATCCTGGCAATGTAGTAACACAGCATTGAGTACATCAGTGAAAGTACTCAGAGATAGATTCCCTATAAGATGCTGACGGATCCTCCAAGCTAACCCGTCCACAAACAACATTATCTTCTTACTATCAGTAGGTGCCTCATCTGGCAATATGGTGAGAAGTCTCGTGAACTCCTCCTCATACTCAACAATAGTAGAGTTCTCCTGTTTCAAATTCAGTAATTTCCGCCTCATCTCAGTCTGCACGACGGGTGGAAATTACTTGCGGTCAAACCGCTCCCAAAACGACTGAATAGGGACCGTGTCCCTCTCCTCCAAGGTGGTAGTGGACTCCCACCACTGCAAAGCGGCCCCCACCAGCTTAAAGGAAGCCAATAACTGCCTTTGCATGTCAGTGCACTCATACATACGAAGATGCCACTGGATGTCTTTCTTCCATTGGCTGACCGTGACGATATCTGAGCTACCAGAGAACTCAGGGGGATGCGACTTCTGAAAAGCGTCCCTAACCCTCTCCCATGCAGATGGAAGTTGTGCTGGTACTCGCGCCAAGGTCTGAATCTGGGGTGGAGCCTGCTGAACCACCGCTAGCGCGGCATTCACCGCCTGAGCAACAATGGCGGCTACTTCATTAGCATTCATAGTGCCTTGTGCCAGAGCTGCTGGCTGCTCGGCCTAGGCACGCCTATCCTTCGGTGCACGTCTCGGAGGCATCTAAAACGTGAAGGAATACAACAATCCTAAAAATAGGGCTCTATAGCAAAAACGTTAAGCTGAAAGCGAAAATAAGCCGTATAGATCCTATGGACACTAGAACCTGATGCTCTGATACCACCTGTGACACCCCACATAATTAAATACCGGGCGATCACTCCTTTATTAAATTAAAATCAAGGTGAACAGTTGGTTCATTCTTAGCATCACTGTCGTAAAAATAACTTTTCCAAATTTAACACCCTATTTAATTAAGCTAAGTGTCAAAACCATTTTTTAACATTACTTTCCAAATTTTATTTTGAAAATAAAGATTTGATTATCTAAGACAATTCAATATTTAAAGAATCACACCACAATAATCCTGGAACATATAATCCAATTAATTTAAACATTCAACAACTAAACCCCAGCATTTAAAACTTAAAGTAAAACATACATGCTGAATAAATCCCAAAGTAACAGTACTAGAAATAACTGAAATACAAATGTCCCAATAAAATAGATAAATAGTGGAAAGGGCCACACATGCCCAATAAGGAGAATGATAGAAGTGGAATCAAGTAAATGAAATCGTCTAAGCAAGTGGCCTGCAACTCCCACCTAAGCTGCAGCATGTTCCTTCCAAGGGATCCTAAACAAGACGCCCTTGTGGCTGGGCACCTGTAATATATACATATATATACAAGAGAGAAAGATGAATAGAAACGGGTCAGAGCCCGATAGTGTATATGATTTAAAAATTCGTTTAGCAAGTATTTAAATTGATACAGGCCAATGCAACAACATATTAGTGCGACACTCTCTTGAGAAATTCTCGCCTCTCTTCTAATGTGCACTCCTATCGCACTAACCTTCCCAATGGTTTATCTCATCATATATCACACTATACTTCCCCAAGGATTTAACTTATCTTAGGTGACTCTCAAAATTTAAGATTTAACAACATCATGGTTTAAAAAAGGATAATTTCATTTAGTACAAAACGCTCATTTTAACTTTATTGATTCATAAAGTTTTTTCAATATCATATTATACTTTTCAAAACAAGTATTTCCAATTTGAGTCATTATACATGTCTTACTTACCATAACACAGTAGGCAGTTTCCCATATTTCAGAAGTTCATATATATACATATTAAATACTCGTATAATATATATATTCTAACAACACCCCACATAAAATTTTATGGTGCGGGCATACTCTGCTGTCCAATCCCCATATCAATCGTACTAAAGGGAATACATGTTCGGAATCACTCTCGAACTGTATAAATACATACACAAACAATATTGAGGCGAAGCATAGTTTCCAAGTCAAAGAGGTCAGTATGTACCCTCACGTCTCTTAGGACCGTGACTACCGATTCGATAGCCTGTACCTAGGATTTCTATCTTCTAGGGTACGAGTCAATATCCCCCATAAGGCACACGAGATAAGACCGTCCCAGCGCAGAAACCTCAGGGATAGCAAGTAGCGCGGGCATGCTTTTCACAAGTATATAATATATGCATACACAATCATATAAATATACCACTTTTATTATATAAATTTAGGTTTATCCAATAACCACATTCACAACATTTATCCTTATTTTTCCATTATTATTTATCAAGTATAATGGTTCGTTTCTAACTGTAATTCGAAGGGTTTTTCCAACTTACTACGTAACCCTCATGGCTCTACTCTTCCAAATGTACAATTCAGTAGATATCCATTTATGTTCCATCGTAACTCTCTCTTACGTGTCTCTCCCCTTTAATATATACTTACATTATCCCTTATGCAAAATATCCCAAAAATATAGATTTCGCCTTACATTAAAGGATTTTGAATTTTATTTTCAAATATGAGAATTTCAAACGGTTTCGAAATCGGAATTAAAATGGAGTTTTAATTGAATTTTTATTATCTCTCTAATAGTCCTCAAAACATAAAACTGTCTAGCAAAAAAAATATTAAAAATATTGAACGGTCCGATCGAGCTGAATTTTTTTCTGTTACTTCCTCTGGTCTTCAGCTAATTCTCTGTAAAATTTCATCCAATTCCAACGGTCCGATCGTCCGAAATAATTTTTTTTAGTGTTTGTATCTGATTAGAACTCTTTTCTTAATCAAACTCTTAATCCTAAACATGACAAAGGGTTTCCAGAATATCATATAAATCATCACTACATGAAAATTTCCGATCTCAAATTGGGTTTTTATTCCATAAATCTCATCCTAATAACTCCTAAACTAATATGGATGATGCATCAACGAAATAAGCAAGATAAACACTTACCTGGGATTTTTAGAAATCTAGTTTGGTGTTGAATTTGGTGTGGTTGCGTTCCCCGTCTCGCGATCTACGCGTTGGCGGTGGCGGCGGTGCAAACAGGTGAGTTTTGAGCCTTGGAATGCCTTGAGAGCTCTCTCCTCTCCTCTCCAATGGCCGTTCTAGTGTTTTGAGTTATCTAACCCTAGGAGATAACCTAAACATCTGATATAACCCCTTTAATTTTCGTGGGTTTAATTACCCAAAAATACAAAATGACTAAAATGCCCTCCCGGGGTACTAATTAGGCCTAAAAACGCCCCGAGACCCAAATCAAACTCCCGGGTATACTTTTCTTACTATCTCGACCCTTCCGGACGTGTTGTCGCACTCAAAAGGACCATACGAACAACTTATATAATATTTACTTTTATTTATCAGTATTTAGTTCCGACGCGACACGGACGCGTCCCGACTCAAATTTCTAAAATTATCATTTTATTCACTCGTAACATTTAATATGGCCACTATTATATATTACTTTGCTCATTAATAATATTCAACAAATTTTCCCATAATTACTAACTCTCATCACCTTAATAATTATAACATAATTAATTTTCGAATTTTTATTAAATAATTAATTCACATTAATATTAATAAATCCCCAAATAAATAGGGCATAAAAATACGGGGTATTACATAGAGTTATGTATGTGTATAAGTATATACAAGGGGATGAATGTAAGAGGAATGAAGACAATGATGTATAGTGGTTAAGCCAATCTGACCTACATCCATTGTGTGTGTGCGATCCACTAATATGGCCACTAATGACCTTGGATACAATGCTCATAAGGTATACCTCTCTACTGTGTGTACAAGTAGAGTTTTAGCTAGGGTTACAATTATCCATCCCTTTACAAGGTTGAAGATGACACATATATATAGGGCTTGGGGGGAGTAGTGTACCCCCAAGCATGCACAGAGCATGTGAATGATGATCTTAGCCAATACCCTGTTGACACCTGGCTGGGCCACCTGTGGTTAATAATGACAGGATATTATTATAATGGTTTTTTCTACGTGCCATATGAATCTCACGCACAATGTCTCATGTATCTCCCGAACCATGCACGATGATGGTGTCACCCTCGTCTTAAGGAAACAAGACGAGGATGAGATTGATGTTGAGTTATTAGGTCCTGACTACTGGATGTAGGATCTTCATACTTTCGTCCCCTCGTAGGGTCGTCCAGTTGCTTGGTCATCCGGACATACCCCCAAACTGAGGCTTTTATCTCCATGGGCTTAGGATGATTTGGGTCACCAAACCTGCTAATAATAGGGTCAGCCTCCATAGGGTCGTCTAGCCAAAGGTAGGTCCTTATGATCCATTTATTATTGAAGAGGAGAGTTCTGAAGAATATGAAGAGACGGAATAAGAGGGAATTAGAGAGGTGGGTGTAGTAGTAGTAGAAGAAGAAGAAGAATAAGAAGAAGAAGAAGAAGAAGAAGAAGAAGAAGAAGAAGAAGAAGAAGAAGAAGAAGAAGAAATAGAGGAAGACGAAGAAGTTAAGGAAGAATAAGAAGAAGAGGACATGTCCCCTTTGATAAAGAGGAGGAAGTTAAAGCTTCCAGATGATGAATATGACCATACGATCATTTCTGACAGGATTCCATATTTAAAGATTCCTACAATAGACTCTTCCGAGGGTAGTGGATCTGGCCGATCTGATAAAGGAAGAGAGTAAGAAAAAGAAAGAGAGAAGAAAAGAGAAGAAGAAAAAAAGAAACGCAAGAGAGAGAGATGGAGAAATAAAGAAGAATAAGAAGAAGAAGAGAGGGAAAAAAAGGAGAGGTTAGAGGCTAAGAGCAAGTTATTCCTATAATCCTTGGGGTTTCCCACTTTCCCTAGTCTTGAGGGGGATAGTGTGGGTGATTCTCCCTATTTGGCCCCCGACCTTCTAAAAAGGTTTGTGCTCCCTTCTAAATCGCGATCATTCCTATGGGTTTACCTCAAGACTTCACAAGGGATGGCTCTGATAAGTTTTTCATATTTGTTTCTTTTCCTTTGATCTTTCTGTTTCTGTTCTAATTCTCTATTATTATTTCCTATATGTAGATGCTATTTGATTTTACTACTCTTTTGGACAACCAAGGTGATAGTTTTAGAAGGGAGGAGGAACTAAAGAATGCCCCAAAAGCTAAGAAGGAGGCCTTTGTCAACGCTCGTCATGAGTGGGAGCGTGAAAAGAATGAAATGTCCAAGGCCTATGATGCTCTTGGGGCTTCTCAGAAGGTGATAATTACTGATAAGTCCGAACTGGTGGAGGCTAACAAAAATTTATCTGACAAAGTTTCCAAGGTGGAAAGTGATCTTCCCCAAGCGAAGGATGATAGCAACCGTGAGGGATTTTACAAAGCCTATGAGGATGCAGAGCGCCAAATGACCTATGGTTGTAAGGTCTCCTTTAAGAAGGGATGTGGCCAAGGTTTGAAGGCTGCTGGAACCCCTGATGACTCTGAGGTTTTCAATCTTCATTCTCTTAGTTCCGACCCTTATCATAAAGAATAAGAAGAAGGTGGTGACCATGCCGTTGGAAATACTGATATTGTTCCTATTAAGGTTGGCAGAAGTACTGGTGCTGACTAGTGAAAGATGACGTGTGTGATATTGATTTAAATAGTTGCACAAATTCCAATTAAAAACTTATTGAATTAGTGTCAATTTATGAATCAAATCAATTCAGTCCTTAAACTCAAATAGCAACATATGTGCAAGTGTCAAACCATCATAAATAAAATATGCGATACAAATTTCAGGAAAAATTCCTACAGGGAAAAAACATTTTATTTCTAGAACTTTGGCAAGTTTACAAGACCACTAACTTACATACGACCTGATAATTGCCCACAAGTGTAACGCATGGTGTCCTCGTCAAACCTTCAAAGCATCGGTTAGAAATCATCAATGGTTCACACATAGCTATACCATAAGAACACATAATCCAGACACGCAGTCTTCGACAAATAATCAACACACAGAAGATCCTCAATGACACGTAGTCATCAACTTTTTAGCGACTCACTCCATAATAGCACGTAGCTCTGAAACAATAACAAACTATCTTTTGGGTTCCACAAAATAACTCACACAAAAGGAATTGGGATAGTGAATTGTAAAACAAAAGTTATGAACTCTTAAATGTGTTGGAGAATAATATCAAAACATATTCTATGAAAACCAATATTTCTCCACATGAAAATCAGAAGCCTAACACCCTAATTTGTAATAAAACCCAAGGCGGTGACGTGTCAGTAAAAACCTCTGTCATTCGACCAAGGTGCGACATCGTTCGAGCGAACCTCTATCTCGTTTGAATGAGATGTGACATCATTTGAAGGACAGACACTGATCCCCTTAAAAACATAAAAGAAAAATAACTTGGAATCCTCAAACCCTTCAACTGTTCACGAGATCAGGAGATATTTATCCAAAACTTTTATGATAAAATGTTTTTGAAAATAAAAATCATATATTAAAAATTCAAAAAATCATTTTAACTCTACAAAAAATTTACCAACACTTTTAATGTGACATGTAAATGAAACTTAAACACATTTTACCAAATTCATCCTTGTTGGGACTAAATGTTGAAGACTACTTGAAATTCGGATTCATCTTTGTAGATGTAAGCTTCTCAATCCATCAATGACTTGTAGCAACTTGTAGTGATATATGACATACTAAATTGTGAAGGACAATGTCCTTACAACCAGGAGCAGTAGGTGGTTGGCAAGGGGAAGTCCATCGTGGATGGAGATCACGTGAAGGACTAGGGCTTTGTATACTAGAAGTTTACATTTTACTTGTATAAATTTTAGCCTTTGCTATTTGTATGGATTTTTTAGAACTTAATGTATTGGCCTTTTTCCACCTTTTTATGTTATATATGAGTGAAACTCTTCTCTTTTTTACATGTATATACCTTATTTTCCATGTGCTAATATACTTGTTACTAGTATGGTGTTTATCATTTGTAGTCTGGTTTTTTATGTGCTAATATATTTCTCCCAACTCTCAACTAGGGATAATTCATGGACCCGACATTAGCTTACATGCTCGCAAAGCCTTTGTAAAAATCTATAAGTCGCTAAGAGCAAGGAATGACATTACAAGAACCCGACTGAAGTGATTTTCAAATTGAAAGACAATCTCGAGGAAATGGAGGAAATAGGAGCCTCCTTCAAGAGGAGGTAAATTCCTTGAGGGACCAACTGTTAGAAAGGACCGAGGTCGACAAAGTGGGCGAGGTACTATAGTCTGAAAGTGATGCTTTGACAAAGGAGGATGCTAGCCTTAAGTATTTTATAATTATGATTAAAGACAATGTTAAGAAACTTAGATATGCATTCAAGGTGGAACCCTAAGAGGTATGGGGAGAGGGTTAGAATTCTCGTTGGGCAGCTGCCCCAGCAAAACTTAAGGAAGCAGAAAGCGTTGCCTTTTCTTGAGGATGGCTCAGTTTTATTAAGGAGTCAAAAAATATATAAGAATCCAAGCTGTGGTATAAATACCAGATTAAATGCTCTGCCTATAGGCATAACCCCTTTTTAAACGATGATAAATGGATCCTAGATGATTCCATTCCCTCCCATCTCTTGGATCATGATCTTGAAAAAGATGTAGAAGAGTGTGCCCTAATGTCATATGATGGTCGAAGAGAGATTGTAATAGAATATCTGGCTCGTCGCCCTAGCCCTTCTTAGGGGGTTATGTATTTCTTTTTGGTCTCGAGTTGTAACCTTATATTTTAATGAATAATTTTCTAATTTTGCCGTATGCTGGCTAAACACATGTTCATTTTGTTTGCTCGAAGGTTACTTAGTATTTTTTTACTGACCAAAGAGATATTATCTGACCAATCTTAGCCTTTAGGTAGGCTCATACATAGTTTGAATAATTTTGGGCTTTTGTAGAGAATTAAACAAATTTTAATTATTAATAGTGTACCTTTTATGTGTTTGTACTTCTAGTCCAATATGCTTAAGAAATATCATTCCATTCACTTTAACCTTTAGTTCATGTCGTCACACTCCGTTAGGCCTAAGTGAGATGATGAAAAAAATGCACCTCATTAGTGTGCAATCCGCCCGATCGGGACTTCTGCATCCAACAGAAGTTAGTGATCAATCGGAGTTCGCTTTAATGCCTAACAATCCCCTGTAGGGCTTTTGTTGTTGTCGGGGTAACACATGAGGCCTGTTGTGTTTGCAACAAGGGCTTGAGGGTAATTTGAAATACTTCTAGTTGACTTGTTAACACTATTTGTTAGGGAATTAGGTATGCACAAAGGATTTATCATTGGAAAAGGTGCAAGTTGACGAGATATAATCAAGATAAGTTAAGCATCCAATGCAAAATATGAAAGTGAAGCGAACAACTAGCCTTTATTCATTAAAAGTTGTCTATCAAGAGACAAAAAGTAAAAAAAAATTGCTAACTTAAAAGATAAATAAGAAGATCTAGCAGTAGAACTTCTTAAGATTAGTTACGTTCCATGATCTTTGTATCTCCCTGCTGTTAAACATTTCCAAGTGATATGATATTTAAAGATCATCTCCAATTATTCTGAAGGGTCATTCCCACTTTGGTCCTAGTTTGCCGTATGATGGTTTTACAGCAATACGAAGGACTTTTCATAGGACATAGTCTCCCATTAAAAACCTCCTGAGGTTGACTCTCTTATTGTACTTTTTGGCTAGTTGCTGTTAATAGGAAGCCAACTTAATCAGGGCTATCTCTCTTCGCTCATCTTTTAGGTCAATTTTAGTGCATAGTGCTTCATCGTTTAGTCCTTGATCGACTAGATTGGTTCTCATAGTGAATAGACATTCTTCTAGAGGGATGAAAACCTCCATTCCATAAGCGAGTGAAAATGGTGTTTCCCTAGTTGGTCTCTTAGGTGTTGCGTGATAAGACCATAAGACGCGAGGGAGTTTATCCACCCAAGCACCCTTAACTAGTTCCAATCATTTTTTTAGTTGATCGATCATGGTTTCATTGGAAGCTCCTTCTTGACCGTTGCTTTGTGGATACGCCACATAAATGAAGTAGTGCTTGATGATGTGTTCGTCGTAGAAAGCTTAAAAGAAACCACTTTCATAATTATGTATCGATGTCGGTGAAGATGGTCTAGATATCCCAAAGAGAGTTATGATGTTCCTCCACATGGATCTTTTCATGTTAGAATCTTGAATGTTTGCCAATGGTTCTTCCTCTACCCTTTGGTGAAGTAGTCTATGGCGATTAAAAACTTACGATTTTTGAATGCAGTAGGTAGTGGTCCCATGATTTCTAATCCCCATTGAGCTAAAGGACATGGACTAACAAGTTACTTTAGGTCGCTGGCGGGTTGGTGAACCATAGGTGAGTTCCTTTGGCACTTTTTATATTTGTGAACGTATGGACCAGCGTCTTTCTGCATGCGAGGCCACCAATATCATTCTTTGATCACTCAAAAGGCTAATGATCTTCCACCTGCGTGACTCATACATGTTCCCTCATAGAGTTTACTAAGTACTTGCTCAGCATCTTGTAGGTGCCTATGAATGATTTCTTATAAGTTTCCCTTCTGGGTTGAGGTAAAAACGAACATCGTTGAACCTGATTTGATGTGTAAACCTCTTGGCATCTAGCAGTACGTCATTTTATAGATAATCAATAATGGGATCCATCTAACTTGGGGATTTATCTAAGAGTGTGAATTACGAAACTAAGACTGTATTGTTGATACTAGGATGCTCGAGGAATTGTATCAAAATTATTCTCCTTAGGTCAGAGTCGATTGCCAAGCTTAGTGCTGTTAAAGCATTAGCGTGAGTGTTCTGTCCTCGTAGTAACTGTTGAATTTACACCTTATCAAAGTCTCCCATGGGTCCTCTTCCTATATTGACATCTTCTTAATTCAATAATCTTTTTCGTTGAAGTATCCACTTACCTTCTTGAAGATGAGTTTGGAATCACTAAATATATGGAGGAATTTGCCCCCATCAGTTTGGATTTTTGCAAACTGGAGATTAGTCATTCATAATCAGCTTCATTATTGGAGGCTTCAAATCCCATTCAAAGTCCCTACTCAATTATTGTGTCTTCGGGGGTGATAAGAGAAATCCCCACCCTCGGCCCTTAGAATTTAAGGCTCCATCAACATACAGTGTCCAATCTTCGGATGGTGCTTCACGTGTGATCAATTGATCTTCATTCAGTTAATCTTCTGGGCGATCTCCTGTGAACTAAGAAATAAAATCTTCTAGGATTTATCCCATGATTATCATTCAGGGATGGAAATGGATCTCGAATCTCCCAAGATTAACTAACCACTTTGAAAGACACCCAGAGAGGGCAGGCCTAGGTAGAATGACATTAAGTGGGTAAGAGGTGATTATGGTTATGGAGAGGTCTTTGAAGTAGTTCTTTACCTTTCTTAAAGCCATTACTAGGGCATATGCGAGCTTTTCCAAAGGCAAGTATCGCTATTCGGCCTCCAGGAGCGCCTTGTTGGCATAGTAAACTAGATGCTATTCTCCTTTCTTTTCACATACTCAGGCAGAGGTCATGGCATTGTCAGATAATTTCAGGTAAAGATACAGTTGTTCCCCATCATTCGAAATTACCAGTAGTGGAGACTTTCTAGGGTAATACTTGATTTGTCCCAGAGTTTATCAATCTTCATCCCACATAAGGCCTTTGCCTTTATTTAAGAGCTAGAAGAATTATCGGTTGCATTTCGAAGACTTAGAGATGAAGAACTTGAGCGCCTTGAGCATCGCAGTATGCTTATAAGCAAATCTTACTATCTGAGGAGGCAGGACCCTAGTGATAGCATTGATTTGATCTAGGTTGGACTCTATTTCCCCTTTACTAACTAAGTAACCTAAGAATTTTCCTAATTGGACACCGAATGAACACTTAATTGAATTAATCTTCATTCGATACTTCTAGAGGATCTTGAAGGTTGCTTCTAGATCTAAGAGATGATCGACCTTGTCCTTACTTTTAACAAGCATGTTGTCAATGTACACTTACATTATTTCTCCCATTTGTTTTATAAACATCTTAGTTACCAATCTTTGGTAAGTTGACCATGCGTTCTTGAGGCCAAACAACGTGACCTTGTAGTATTACAACCTAATTGTGGTTATAAAGGAAGTCTTATCTTTGTCAGACCCGTATAGGGGGATATGATGATATCTTATGTAAGCATGAAGGAAGCTCATTATCCCATGTGTCTCTATGGAAACAACCAGCTGATCTATCTTCAGGAGAGGGAAGTTATCCTTAGGACATGCCCAATTAAGGTCGGTAAAATTGATGCATACCCTCCAACTGTTGTTATTTTTGGGTACCAACACTGGGTTGGATAACCATACAGGGAACTGAACTGATCTAATGGAACCTACATACAGTAGTTTCCCTACCTCTTTATCCACTTCCTTATCCTTCTCGGGGGATTTTTGGTCAGCCTTTTGAGTGATGGGTTTTAAAGTGGGATCAACATGCAGGCGATGGCACGCAACACTAGGGTCAATCCCTAGTGATTCGTAAGGCTCCCACGCTAAAAAATATATGTTTCTCTTGAGAAGCGCAACCAACTCCCTTTTTTCTTGATCATTTAGATAAGATCCAATTAATAATTTCCTTTCTATCAAGTTATCATTAGCTATAACTCCCTCCAAAATTCTTATGACCCTGTCGATGGGGTGGACACTGGTCTCTTCCACCCTTGGCCGTCAAAACCGTAGTTTCTATTTGGAGAGAATAACCCCTTCCTAGGCTTTCTGATGGGAATTCTCAGGCTCTTTCTTCTTCTCTTTCTTTGGGAAAATAGTTGTAATAAAGAACTTTCTTGTTGTAGCCTGGTTGCCGTGAAATTCGATAACTCCATGATCTGTGATGCACTTCAGATTTTGAGGATAAGTGAATAAAATAACCTTTATGGTGTGAAGCCAACCTCTGCCTAAAACTGCATGATATGGGGACTCAATTTACACTACTAGAAACTTGATTAACTTTGAGATGTTTCCTTCCCTGACCAACAAGATTATTTTTCCTAATAGCATAATTATCCTTCATGCGAAGCCTACTAATGGAACGGTGGACTCTTTAAGGTTAGGGAGATTCAATTTTCGTTTATAGAATAGTTCTAGGTGCATCATTTTGGACAAACTCCCCTAGTCGACAAGTAGCTTGTTAACATCAGAGTTAGTAATTCCGTGTATGATCACCAAAGCATCATGATGTGGGGTCCTCACCCTGACCAAGTATTCTTCGGTGGACATGATGTGCTTGGTGTAATCAATATCTATTGATCGTCGATGCTTTCCTTCCTGGGTTTAGGAAGGATCAATCTAAAAAGGTTCCATCATGATAGTCATCTTCTTAAGTTCCATTCAAAAGGCGTTGTATTGAATCTTCTTGAGGTATGATACCCCATGAATTACTACAAACTCGTGTCCTATATCATCATCGAGGACATTGTCTGGATTTTGGTCGCTGTTGGTTTTGACCTTCACTATTCTCTTTTCAACATAGTTGTCGAGGTGCCCATCCTTAACTAGCTCGTCCAAATATGACTTTAGATATTTGCAATTCTTGATTTGTTGATCGCCCTCCTTGTGTAACACGCATCTCAACATATTATTCCTTTTAGTTGGATCATCGCCCATCTTCTTGGGACACTTTATAAAAGACTAATCCTTGATCTTGGGTTCCTTGAAGACTGTATTAACAACCTAGAATGCCTTGGAGGGGTCATTCTTATTTCCACTCTTGGATCCATTCTTGCCCCCATTCTTGCTTCCCTTATTTTGGGTCTCATTATTCTCCGTCCCCTTATTCGCTTTTGCTCGATCGTTGTCTCCCCCACTAGGATGGATCACATCTTCGACATTGGCGTACTTCCCGATACGATCCATAAGATCATCAATATTGATGAATTACTTCCTGGTGAGGGATTGGTGTAGTAGAGATATGTTCGGTAAGAAAATTTTAAAGGATGCTATGGCAACCTACTTCGGGAAATTCTCAATCTCATTAAAAAATTATTAATATCTTTTGGCGTAATCTTGGAGGTTTTCCTATGGCTTCTTCTTCATAGTGAGCAGTGTATCCTTCCGCTTAGGACGAGAGGTGCTCATTATGAATCGTTCCATGAAAGCCTCTGCTAGTGCTGTAAAATTCTTGATCGACCTATGGGGAAGCCATTCAAACCACCTATGTGCTACATCATATAGGCTAGAAGGTAAGATCATGCACTTAAGTGCAATATTGTGACTCCACAAGGTCATTGCCTGCCGATATTACCTGACATGATCTATAGGGTCTGTTTTTTCGTCACAGACCTTGAACCTGGGGACAGTAAATTTCTTTGGGGGATCTTCCCATCCGATCTCTCTTGAAAAGGGGGACTTCATATGAGTGTTAAAATCTCTCCTGGATATCTTTTTAGTTGATTTGGATCCTCGGTGAGTTGGGTGTTGGTCCATCTCCCTACGGAACCAAATTCTTAAATCCTCACATGGTCAATCATTATTTCTATTGAGACTTTCGTGTTGGACACACTAAGATCATTTTTTATCTAACGTGTCACGTTCATTTCCCTCTTGGTTAGGCCTAGTGCTCCTTCCTCGTCTAGGGGAATCTCCCCTGAGGTATAAGAGTCATGTCTCACGGCCGCCTTGTGTTTATTGGGAGATCTCTCTACATTCTTTCAAGTCGCCTCTTAAGGTGAGCGTTCTCTTCTTCTTGGCAACGCGTTTCCTCTTCTTGATATTAAAGTTCGGCTTTATAGGTAGTGACCATCCTAGAAATATGGGTGGATCTTGGTGGCACATTGATTTCTTCAAAAGGTAGCCTTTCTTGGCGAATCATTGGGTTTTTGTGTTGACAAATTTCAGACCTGACCCTAGGAGAAGTTGGGTCTTCCTCAACATCGTCGGCTTGTGGAATTTTGTTGGTGTGCTGAGACATTGCAGAATATCTGGTAATGGATGCTTTACTAGGAATACAAGTCATTTTCCACAGACGACGCCAATTGTGGGTGCAAAATTCACAATAAAAGATTTACGAAAACAATCACAAATGGTAGAAAATAAGTGGAATCATGCACCTAACAACGATGTACATGGTTGGGAAACTTGCTTATATCACATAAAGGTTACTTGTTCTTATTAAGTGTCTCTCAAAGTCTTAAGTTTTTCATCCCTTTGCCCTAGGTCAGGGTATACAATTTATATAAGTTGTTAAAAAGATCAAGTTACTTAAGGAACTCCATGATAGGGTGTGGATTGTCTATGAGGTACTTTAATATCTGGTCCAAGATTCTTGGTACCTTATTTGGCTATATCTTTTAGTGTCATGATTCAACTAAACTACCCATGTAGAAATTAAGTCATGATTTCGGCTGGGCTAAAAACTTAAATTATCTTGGTCGGATACTCTCATGGACTTGTAAAAAGTGGGCTCCCACAAGTCCTATGCGAACGGATGAAAATTGGAACCATGTGTATGAATGTGCAGAACCAATTTTCCTTTCCATTTCAATAGTTCCCTACAAACCGTGACACCTCGCCTACTAAAATACCGGGTGCCAGTCCCTGATCAAAATTAAATGTTGGTCTCATATGGCTCATTCTTCGCATCACTACCAAAAACTTTTTAAGGTCACTAACCACCTAGTAATTTAATTTGACCGGTGCCAAATTTTATCTTTCATTAATTAACAACGTAAAAAAAATAATAATAAATTAAGCCATCAGCACACAATGATAATTAAATCCAACACAAATTAATAGTATAACTACAGATGTCCGAATCCATTATCGGTTAAATAATAAAATACAACAATAATTGGAATAATAACCTGGATACACAAAGTCAGATAAATAAACTAAATACAAAATCTGAGGGCTAAATGCCCAAATGAGTACTGAAAGGTTCCTACACAAGGAGTAAATGAACGAGGCGTATATAATAAGGTCCTGCAACTTCCACATGAGATGCAGCTGCGCATTATAGGATAGAATCCCCAAACTGGGCGTCCTTGTGTCTAGACACCTAAAAAGTTTCATAAAAGGTCTTTACATGGGTCAGAGCCCATGTAAAACATTTTCAAAATATTTAGCCAGTCATTAAATTGAAACAGTTATATATGCATGCAACCTTTTCATATTTAAGCTACTGTCAGTGTCGCACCTCATCTAATGTGCACACCTAGCACTTGCCTTATGATCTCACTAGTTATGCTACCCCGTCTAAATAGTTTGAACCAATTCATTTCCTCCATACAAATTCCTTTGCCCACTCATATTTCCCATACAATACGTTATCGAATTATTCGTGTGCTTTAGCGAGTTATGGATTTCCCATTTAAAGATTAACTTCCACATACGTAGGTTGTTTTAGATGTTAATAACTTTCTCATATACTAGGACTCACAGTAGAATAAGTTACAAGTCTCTCTCTCTCTCTCTCTCTCTCTCTATATATATATATATATATATATATATATATATATATATATATATATATATATATATATTCATCCCACCAGTTATATATATACCAATACAACACCCCTAGGCTGAGACCTTCGGTGCAAGCATACTCTGCAATAAGTCTCGGTACATCATCTACTAAGCACACACAGTAGGATAAATCACAAGTATATATATACTAGGGTATGCATGTGCCTGAAGGCACGTTAAAAGTAATTTGGAAAATCATAAAGTCGTGCCTTAGTGCGATGGAAAATGCCCTCGCCAAAGCTACGGCTCGTCTTGAGTTCGAAATACGGGAGTAACTTCTTCATATATTCCCGTGCCGAAAGGGACAACGAAAATTCCAAAGTATATAATTACAAAATGACAAAAATTTTCAAAGTACGTAATTGCAAAACGATGAAAATTTCGTTCCCGGACAAAATTTCCAAAGTATGTAATGTTTTTTAACTCCAAAACAAATAAAAGAAAATATTGTTCATAGAAAATAGTTAAAAATTGTTTTGGAAATGTTCACCATTTCTCTATTAAAAATAGCTAAAAATAATTTTTAGTAAATAAACTAAAAAAAAAAACATTTTGGGATTGTCACCATTTTTTCTTTTAAAACTTAAAAAAAACAAAGAGAAAATAAAAATAAAATCATTTTTTTTTTATTATTTTTGGATAAACTATTTTTATCTCCAAATAATAGTAGTAATAAAATAACTTATTTTTCAAAAATTTTAACACCCATTTTGTTATTTTTCAATAAAGATGGGTGATTCATAATATTTTCCCGGGGGTGGGGTGATAAAATATTTGCTCCATTTAATGTCGAGATATATTTTCTTCATTTAACTCATTATTTTTCTTTGTTTAAATCTTTGTTTTAGTTTTAGCTCCTTTTTGGCAATTACAAAGGCCACATCTTGCCAAAATACCAAAAGGAGCTATATCGCTATGCAATGAGCGGTATGGGGCCTGATCACCTTGAGAAGCCAAATTAAGTGTTCCATTTTTTTGTGCTCGGCGTGTATGCTATGTGTGGGGCCAAAAAATAATATATATATATATATAATTTACCCTCTTTAATTTTGATAAGAAAATGTGGCCGACATGTATACAAATAGCAGGTGTACTATCACTGCAATCAGTTATGACAGTACCACTTTATGATTGTGAGGCTCATGGATGGAATTGTGAGGCTCGACGAAAATTCATTAATATTCACACCACCAATATTTTTAATATAAACTGATAAACATCATATGTGACATTCATTTTTATTCACAATTGAAAAATTGCAACTACACACAATGATACAACCATAAATTTTTCGAACTAAAACAAATTTAAACAAATTCTCTAGAAAAAATGAAGAAGATACAACAATAACCCACATAATACTCAATAAAACATTTACTCTTAGTAAATAAAAATGACAATTCTTTTTTGGCTCTTTCAAAATCTGCAGATGAATATTTTGTGAATACCTACAAAATAGCAAACAAATTATTATCATATTTCAAATGTTAATACCTATTACAAAAGAGAGAAAATATATTTCAAAATTACTTTATCTCCACTCGAATATAATTATAATATGAACATAATGTTTTAGCAAGTGTCCTGCTCAATGATAATAGCCACAAAAATTATTTTAGAAATTACTTCTTCCATTGAGGCAATCTCTGAATAACAACCTTGCTAGAATTTTCTTTAAAGGAACCTTAGAAGGAACTTCAGAAGGTGCTTCAGAAGGAACTTCAGAAGCACATCTAGTGGTAGGTAGATAAGAAGGGGTGAATACCAGAGCCCTTTGATGCATGCTGACTTGCACCATCTCAACCATCATCTTCTTCGCTTTCCCCGATTGATCCTCACTATTGATCAGAGATATAATGTACACACGATATTCTCTAGTAGGTCAAATTTAAGCTCATTGTCAGTTCTCCTGTCCACAACAATTTCCTCCCTCGGATTCTCTTCAGCAGCTTCATCTCTTCACCTGGGTTAGAAATGAACTTATAATTATGACACGTCAGATTAATATGATGTCATTTATGGAAACTCTAGTTTCAAAAAATTCAAAAATATTCTACTACAAAATACAGCTTCTAACCCCCAGTCCTGGACTGTTGCTTCCTTGCATATATCATTAGCTTTTCGTTATCCCAAGCTATATTAGCAACGGAGTAGGAGAAATTTATTGATGGTGTCCCTGATGACGGAGTTCACTTCTTTCTTATTCCTCAATGTCCTTAATGTATATCTCATCCTTCATTGGTGCAGTGGCAGCAATGGATACTCTCACCCCTCATTTCCATGTTTCATTACCATGTCCTCCCCTAAAACAAAAAAAAAAAACTCCATTAATAACATTCTTACTTTGATTATTACACCTCTTTTAAATAAAAATGGAAATTGAATACTTCTAAAAAAAATAATAAAACGCATTTAAAGCTTTAATTAGTACACCAGTGAAGTCGACTAAAATATATCCATAAGTTTCATTTGGATCGCTTCTTCATTGTACCTATATTCATTAAACTTGTCAAACCTTGCACTTGAATAATACACAGACAGAGCATTTTGGTTTCACATAGACACCAATATCGTCGATATAATAGTTAGCACGGACATGGAACCCATCTATATAGGCACCTTTCATGATTAATCAAAAACCCCCACCACACTTGGAACCAAGTGGCTCGTTTTGAGTTAAATTTTGTGAAAAAATGTGGATGAAATTTACTACATATTGTCTAATGACAATGCAAAATGTTGTGATCTACTAAAAATACCATTAAAATATCATAGAAAATTGCTCTATAAAGTAAAGATTTCGAGAAGAAAGTGTGGAAAAATCCCTTGTTCTACACAATTTTAGCAATAAGATCTCTATTACAGAGGATACATCTAAAAATGTGCATTTGAAAATGTAATGTGCTTTTGTAATCTGTGTAATCTTTATGTTTCATTTTCTCGAAATGCAGAAACATTCGAGAAAACAAAAGATATAAGATGTCATTTACAAAAAGAAAATAAAAGATGTCCCCTAAAACCCTTAAAAAATAAATGAAATCAAAGAATAAGATTATGCCATGTAAAATGGAACCATAAAAACTGTTATGATAAGATGTGAGCATATGTAAACTCTCCGTTATGTTTGAAGAATATAACACTGATATGTTTGAGGAGTATAAAAGTTTAAGGAATGTGTGAGGAATACAAACAGTGTTATATCAATATTTGTATTCCTATTTGAAGAATATAACATTGATATGTTTGAGGAATGTATGAGGAATATAACATTTGAAGAATATAACACTGATATGTTTGAGGAATGTTTGAGGAATATAACATGTTTAGAACTCAAACATATGTATTCATAACACTCTTATGATCAGATATGATCATAACAGTGCTATATTCTTCAAACATATCAGATCAAATATGAGCATATGTAAACATTTGTATTCATGGGTCACACACTAACTGCATAAGATCTGGAAGTTAGTGTTATATTTTTGTTATATTTTTACTATGACACAACTTCATCAGATCACACACTATCTGCATTAGATCTGGAAGTTCTAAAATGAACACCTATTTTTACGAGGAAAACAAACATTCCTCAAACATTTGTATTCATGGAAACATAAAAACCATTATGATCAGATATGAGCATATGATCATATATAAGCATATGTAAACATTCCTCAAACATATCAGTGTCATATTTTTCTTTTAGGAACTTAGTAAACACATCTTTAGTTAGTAATAATCTGTACAGGGTGATTGGGAATATCATCTAGGCACATCATAGCCTAGTAGTACTTTTTGGTATACCTCTCACTTTTTTGGCATTAACTCAGAATTACGACATAGATAACTAATGCCAGTATTTGTAAACAGTACATCACGCATTTGCAATTGTCTCTAATTCAGTTTACCCCATTATATCCAGATATTGTAATAAAAAATAAAAAATAAAAATTCTTCTTGCAGTATACACTACATAAGGTCGGTGGGGCCAATTTTTAGTTTATCAAACAACTTAACTCGGCTTCTTTATTTGTCTTCTACAGCAATGAAATTCAAAATTAGAATTTTGAAAACCACATGAAAATCATATTACAATAGGGCCTCCCCAAAATAATTTAGAGAATGATATTTCAATTCTAATCATAACCTCTTGAGGAGGATTAAGATAAACTAATGTACGCATTGGAATAAAAGAAAGTGCATGCTTCATTATAATCAATCTACCTCCTTATGAAAGAAATTTAGAGTTTAAACTATTTAATCTTATTCTAATATTTGCAATGACTTTGGATAAATAGATAATACTCCTTATATCTTTAAAAAGAGGTCATCCAAAATATTAATAGGGAGAGGTTTAAAATCTATGGTAGAATAAATTGATATCAAAAGTCTTCGATTAGAGATGGTTTTAGAAACCACAACGAAATAACTATTGATTATGTTATTCAATTGGTCAAAAGCATTCTCATAATCCAATAAAAATATCATAACATTCAAAAGTAATTGCCACTTGAGCAGATTTACCTATGTATGCTAAAATGAAATGCACTTGAGTAGCATTACAAATGAATTTAGGCATATTAAGTAACATTCAAAAGTAATTTCATGCACACTCCTAAGCACAACCTTGCATTATCACTTTGTAAGTCACTTTTATCGGAATTCCAATTGTTTTACCAATATATTTCAACCATATCAATACTCCAACACCTAATTATGTTATAAACATTATTATCACTTCAATTTTAAAAAACAAAATAGGTTGTCAAGTTGGCAAGTTGCAGTAGTAAACAAATTGATATTATATATTACTTCATAACAGCAAATGGAATAAAAAATTAAAGCATATATTTGTAATTTACTCCTCAGGTAACTTTTTTAGTTTGGTGGTGAAACCCACTGCATCTCCGTCATTTTCAAATGTAGGCAAACATATGCCAGCCCATTTTCATGTACAAATTTAGTGCCAAATGAAACTCCTGCATAGTTTGAACAATTTTTTGTAAATGATATAAAATGAATCGAAACTGTCCGGATTCCCACAACACTCCCGTCTTTTCCAACAAAAAATCATATCGTCTAATTTGAACGCCAATAAGCTAAAAAAATCTCAAAGCACTACCCTCGTGCTTTTCACAAATCCCTCTAATAAACTATTCATATCAATAAGCTCTAAGTTTTTGCACATATTAACATATGACAATGTCGTAACAAAACACATTATGGGACTTAATACACAGGAAATTTGAACCTACTCATTCATATAAGAAACTCCATGCATGATTTGAATAAGAAGATCCAACACGTACTCATTCATATAAGAATTCATCTCAGTACAAATAGAAGCTAGTGTGCATCTTCACTTTTCATGGAAAAGGGACAACATTAGGATTTGTAGTAGGTTTTGCAGCTCCTTTGTTTGCCCAAACTCAAGAGGAATCCCTACTTTCTTGTTTGATTTGTGTTGGAATGGAAGAAAAAATTCCTTTCAGCTGGATCCTGGAGCTTCAAAGTCTCCATGAAATTTATCCCCTGCCTATGTAGATCAAAATTGAAAAACATATATTAAAAAGTTAAAAGCAAACAAACATCTTACTGCCTATTATTTTTTGTTCCCCAAACTGATGTCTTTAATTTTCGCTCCCCAAAATTGCAAATAAGAAGAAACATGGAAATGACTCAAATCAGAACTTACAAAAGCATGTGATCAGCTCATCAAAACTACCCAGCGTTGTATCTTATAATATTAATGACATGAATGCCTCAAATTTTAGCGAGCCGAATGATGCACCATCCCACAAAACTTGTATCCCCATTTTGCCCAATAGGGTAGTAAAGCGTTGTGGGAATATCTTGAGCATTCTTAGCATTGAATTGTTTTGGGAAACACTTTTCCTATTTGCACAATGCAATATTCCAATAAACACATAAAGAAGAGATACATACTCGTGTGGCCATTTTGAGTGCCTCAACATTCTCTCGACAAAGTATTGAGTAACTTTCTAATCAGCGGCTTTCTAATAATCTCCGAACTCATATAATACAACCAAACACATTTAAATTATTACTAAGTTAGCAGATACATATCTATAGAAAACAATATAACCTATTTGACTGCATATAGTAAAAGTGAGATTGTCGTATTGCACTAAACGCATTGGTTAAAAGAAGATATAAATTGGATAGTCATGCAAAATTTACTAATCATAATTTACTAATCAACTAAGAACATAACTAAATTGGATAGTGGCCCCTCATTATCGAGCGAGTGTGAGAGTTAAACCCCCCCACCTATGATCATTAAGAGTACTATCTTTACCAATCAAGCCAAACTAAAACAAATTATATGCCATCAAAAATAAATTGAACAAAACTAAAGCAAACATAAATTCAACAAAACTAAAGCTAACAGAAATACCAAGTCTAGAAATTTTGGAACACAATCAAAATTTAAGCGGATATTCACAAATAGGGTCATAGTATTCTGCCTCTAAACTCAATAAGATTTCCTAGCTTTTGATGGTGTGGTTATCAAAAGATTTCCTAGCTTCATGTATCAAATTCAACTTTCACAAATGTTCTGTATTTGTGAATTTCAAACGCATTTGTATTAATGAAGCTAAAATCCAATAAAATCCAATGGCAACCTGTATCAAATGAAGCTAAAATCAAATGTATCAAATGAAGCTAAATAAAGTCCAAAACTGTAAAGGTGAAGATTCACATAGTTATGAACATTACACTGAATTGTAGACTTATGAACATTACAAAGCCGAAAACCATAATAGTACTAAATATATGGTATGTTTTGAGGAACCCCAAAGATATTAGTAGAACTCTAGCAATGAATATAGATCCATGAATACAAGAATTTTTTTATGTAGGAAAAGAAAATATAAAAATTAAAAAAAAATCTACTATACCAACATAAGGTTCAGTATAAATCTTCAAAACCATAATCTTCAAAACCACATAATCTTCAAAACCCAATATAATAGAATTAGAAGAATAAATCTTCTTGAAATGTTAGTAATAATAAAAAGAACAAAAAATAAAATAAAAGCATAGAAATGTAAAATCAGAACAACCATGTACCATGACGGTACCCACGGCTCAAAGATATCTCGAGCCTCTTAAGAATTTCAGTTGCTTTGAAAATCAAATCATAGAAGTTGTTTAATTTTGTGCTTTTGCATGTGTATCATAAACCTAAAATCAAAACCACAAAAATCCTAAAATCAAAAATCAAAACCATTCAAAACTTACCTAAGAGAATGTGACACCCCGACTAATTAAATACCGGTTAGCTACTATTTTAATCAAATTAATTCAAAATGTCAAGTTGGTTCAGTTCGTAGCATCACTGTCGAAAAACGTTTTAACAATTACTAGCCACCTAATATTTAAAAAGTGAGTTGTCAATTTTAATTGAATTCAATTTACATAGAAACAAAAGAAATTATGAAATACTAATACCAGAATCACATCACAGTGGCAATAAAATAACGATGTAATAAACTGAATCTGGAGGAATACACCTCACAACAAATCCGAATATTGTAATAAACAAATAAAAAGCCTGAATCATTAATTTAATTACAACCTAAAATGTGAAATAAAAATTGAATAAGTAAGATATCTCTAAAAGGATGGAGGCGACATGCCCTACAGATGAATAAGTCTGAAGTAGAGTTAAGATAGAAAGCGGAGGCGTCTACTATCGAGGTCCTGTAACTTACACAATAGCTACAACACTTCACTGGAATGGAACTCCTATGCTTGGTGTCCTTGTGGCTGGGCATCTAAAAAGGTTTTTACAAAAATAGATTTGAAAGAAAATGGGTCAGAGCCCGATTGTGAAAACAGTTTAAAATACAACAAGTGTTTAATATAATTAAACAGTGAATATAAAGTACATGATAGTGCGTGCACTCACATGAGTTCCTCACCTCTCAACTAATTGTGCACTCCTATTGTACCCGTACCCGTTCTTGATATTCCCATATCTAACTAGTCCAATACACAATCTAACATTACTATACGATTCGCGATTTAATATCCGACATCTTAAATTAAACAAAGAGTTTTACTTTTCTTCTTAGTTCCCAATATTAGTAATGCTAATCACGAGAGATTTTTCCATCTATAACTACACTAAAATGTTGCTATTGCTCACACTTACATTTATACATGCCAGTTTATTTCAATTAATAGTATATTATTCTCATCACAAATATACAATACTGGAACCCTGAGACTAAGCTGCGGTGCACACATACTCTGCTATCCAATCCCGGTACATCACGTACATAAGGACCACGTATTCTGAATCTCTCAGGAATCATTTTCAGTAAACAACAATCACACATAATGGAGGCGATCATAGTTCACATCACACGGGTCACGCACATACCTACGCTCCCATGATCAGAAGACTTACTAACTTCTCAATAAGTCTTTATCTGACCTATGTCCTCCAGGTACCAATCTAAATCCCCCCGTAGGCACACAAAGATTAGATGGCCCTGATCGAACGCCGACCTCCCATGATAGCAAGTATGGTAGGTATGTTATACACAGATAACCACATATACTAAGAATTCACACTTCTTAGATATCTCAACATTATTAGATGTATATTTTACATTTCTATACCGTCATTAAATGTTACACGATTACAAATCCCCGAATAATATACATTAAAAGTTATCAACCCTTCTCACGTTGTAATTTTAGATACTCATATCCTAACCCATAAATATCATCCGGTTTACTACAAAATTCCATGTTTTAATCCTCTACGTACTTCCAATCTCACAACTATATCCGCTAGTTAACAAAAGAAGGTTAACACTCAATTATATAAGTCTACTGGAGGTTCGAAATAAAATTAGGCCTAAAATGACATTCTGTCAACTCGTTAGAAATCTCGTTCGAACGAGTGTCATTCGAATGAAAGACTTTGAATGAACTACCAACTCATTAGAAGGGGTATTGTCATCTCGTTAGAAGCTCATTCGAACGACGTCGTTCGAACGACCTGGGAAGGTCTTCTAACGAGATGGCAGACTGCGCCCAGAAATCTCCAAATTCATTTTTCTTCATTCTTCTCTTCTCTAAATCCACCCTAAGAATATCCAAATCACATTTTAATGTTTGTAAACTATTTTTAGTCACCCTAGGTCATTCCTTAACATCCTTTTGGGGTCAAATCTTACAAATCAACCTGTCAAAATCATAAAACCCCAATTCTTGCCCCAAACCCTGTGAACATGAACCCATAATTTTATTATGACTAAATACTCATCATAAATCCATTTTTAAATCATCAAAGTTAAGTTTTGAACACCAAATTTTGTCCATAATCATTCTATATGCAATTCCTAATCAAGATTAAGGGCTTCTACAACAATTCCATTGGGTTTTAGACAAAATATTCACAGCATAAGGTTTCTACACTAAACATGGAAGAAATATTCATTGCAATTAAAAATATCAAATCACCTGCCTTAGATTCATTCTTCATATTGTTGTCGATGTTTCAAGGTTGATTCTCTCCTCTTTCCAGTCACCAATCCTTTGCAATTGTGATGATGGGGAGATGGTTTGGTATAGGTCCTCTAGCCTCTCTTTAAACTTCTCTCAAAACTTCCGTAGCCCACTCTCTCACTTTTGGATGATAATGGCCTTAGTGGCTTTCCAAATAATATATAATTAACTTCTAAAATACGTGGGTTTTAATCCATTATTTTTTAAAATTACCAAAATACCCTTCTAGGTTATCGGTTTGGCCTAAAAATGCCCCGGAACCCAAACTAAACCCCCAGCTAGTGTTTTCTAACTATTTCAACCCTTTCGGACACGTTGTCGCACTCAAAATGACCATTCGGTTGATAAAAATATAATTCACTTTGTAATTTAAATAATTTCGTTCCTGACCCGACTGACACACGAGTCCCAACTAAATTTCCCAAATTGTCGTATTTCTGTCTCGCGACAATTTTAATATTTTTAATACTCATATATTATCATATATACTCAGAAATATTCAATTTTAACATCGTAATTTAAATACCAACTCACATCTTGCCAGTATTTATATACGGATTAATTCCTAATTAATTCTCATTTAATTTAATTAATCCCTTAAATAAAAATCAACAAAATTACGGGCTATTACATACTTCCCCCCTAATAACATAATTTCATCCTCAAATTCGGAACTAAAGAATACCTGGTAAAAATCGTCGCGCTCCCATGTGGACTCCTCGGTATTATGATGCCGCCACTACACGCGTACTAACGATACTATCTTTTACCTCAGTTTCCTCTCGTTGTGGTCCAGAATAGCAATCGGCCCCTCCTCGTAGGAACTATCAGGCTGAATATCGATGTCCTTTAAAGCAATGTGAGTATGGGCCAAATCGTCCCTAAGATATTTCCTTAGCGAGGAAATATGGAACACATCATGAATCCTATGCAAGTGCTCCGGTAACCTGAGTCTATACCTAACTAGCCCGATCCGCTCGATGATAGGAAATGACCCCACGTATCTTGGTGCCAGTTTCCCCTTCTTCCCAAAACGCATAATCCCCTTCATAGGAGACACTCTGAGTAAGACGTGGTCCCCCACCTTGAATTATCTGAAGAATCTCTTGGCATCAGCATAGCTCTTCTGCCGGTCCTGAGCTACCCGAATACGGCTCCGTATCATCTCTATCCTTGCCGAAGTGTCCTGAATCACTTTCGTCCCAAGGAGTTTGTTATCCCCCACCTCTAACCAACTTGCTGGAGAACGACAAGGTCTACCATACAACGCCTCAAATGGAGCCATGCCAATGGTGAACTGGTAGGAGTTATTATAAGCAAACTCCACCAGTGGAAGATACTGCTCCCAACCACCTCCAAAATCTAGGATGCACATACGCAACATGTCCTCCAACATCTGATTTGTCCGCTCTGTTTTCCCATCACTCTGCGGGTGATAAGCCGTACTCAACCGCAAATCCGTACCCATGGCCTCTTTTAAACTCTCCTAAAATCGTGAAACAAATATCTTGTCCCGATCAAATACGATATTTAGAGGTACACCGTGAAGTCTCATTATGTCCGTAATGAAAATCTGGGCATACTGTCCCGTAGTTTAGTCTATCCTCACGGGCTGAAAATGAGAAACTTTGGTCAACCTATCCATAATTACCCATATGGAGTCGTGACCCCTCTGTGACGTAGGTAACCCCATGATAAAGTCCATGGATATGCTCTCCCATATCCACATCGAAACCTCTAACGGCTGTAGAAGCCCTGCTTATTTCTGATGATCCACCTTTACTAGTCGACAAGTGGCGCATTTATAAATGAACACGGAGATATATCTCTTCATGTCGATCCACCAGTACTGTCGTCTCATGTCTTGGTACATCTTATCCCCACCAGGGTGTACCGCGAACCGTGAGTCGTGCGACTCTGCCATTACCTCGTGTCGTAAGTCTTCCCCTTTCGGAACGACCAGTCTCCCATTGAAGCGTAATCCTCCATCTGAACTAATGCTATAGGACTCGGCTCCCTCTGCTAGTAATCGAACTATCTGCTCCTGACAGAATGAGTTATTTTCTCGGGCCTTTATCACTCTCGTAACAATCTGCGGTGTAACAGTCATCACAGCCATGAATGATTGGGCCACTGCATCCTGGTGTCCCAACTCCTTCCATTTAGCTTTCCACACCTCGGCCACCTCATCTACTGGTCTAAGGCTTAACGCGTCTGCTACCACGTTAGCCTTCACTGGGTGATATTGGATATGAAACTGATAATCCTTCACAAACTCAAGCCACCGACATTGACGCATATTCAGTTCCTTCTGCGTGAAGAGGTATAGTAGAGACTTGTGGTCTGGGAATAACCAAAATTTCTCCCCTAGGAGATAGTGTCTCCAAATCCGAAGAGCGAATACGACTGTCGCCAACTCCAAGTCGTGGGTGGGGTAATTCTTCTCGGGAGGCTTAAGCTTACGGGAAGCATAAGCTATGGCCTGACTCTCCTGTTGCAGCACACCTCCAAGTCTTTGTAAGGACGCATTGGTGTAGACTAGATACTCAACTCCCGGTCTGGGCAATGCTAACACAGGCGCTGAGGTCAACTTGTCCTTTAGCTCATCGAATGCCTACTGACATACATCGCTCCAGATAAATGGCACACCTTTGCGAGTCAGATGTGTCAAAGGACCTGCTATCTTTGAGAAACCCCGAATAAACCTCCTATAGTATCCTGCTTGGCCCAAAAAACTACGGATCTCAATCGGTGTCGTGGGCTGTCCTCACTCCCTCACCGCGGATACCTTCCCCGGATCAACAGATATCCCCCGGTCTGAAATGATATGCCCCAAAAACTGAACCTCCTTCAGCCAAAATCCACATTTTTCGTCCTTTGCATAAAGCTCGTTCTGACGTAGTGTCTGCAAAACCTGCCTCAAATGCTCGGCGTGCTCCTCTTCTATCCGGGAGTAAACCAAGATGTCATCAATAAAGACTATGATGAACTGGTCTAGGAACTCTCTAAACACCCTATTCATCAAGTCCATAAACATGGTTGGAGCGTTAGTCAAGCTAAAAGGCATAACTCAAAACTCGTAGGAACCATATCTCGTCAAGAAAGCAGTCTCCGAGATGTCCTATTCCCTGATATGCAACTCATGATATCCCGATCGCAAGTCAATCTTTGAGAAGAAGGAATCTCCTCTCAGATGGTTGAATAAGTCATCAATTTGGGGCAACGGATACTTATTCCGTATCGTGATTTTATTCACTCCCGGTAATCTACACACAATCTCAACGATCCATCCCTCTTCTTTACGAACAACAGAGGGGCACCCCACAGCGAAGTACTCCTTCGGATAAACCCCTGACCCATTAACTGCTCTTTGTGATCCCTTAGCTCTCTCATTTCCGCTGGAGCCATACGGTAAGGTGCGCGGGAAATTGGCCGAGTGCCCGACGTCAAATTGATAACAAAATCTATCTCTCCACTAGGAGGTAACCTAGGTATACCCTGAAATACATCAGCGCGAGGCATAGGGTGTATGGGCACCCTGGGCGATTGAATCAAATGGTGGATTATGATTATCTTGAGAATTCGATAACATGTAATCGGTTAATCCGAAGATCACTCCGTGAGATTTGTCAGAAACTTACGTTTCAAGATAAATTGAAACTTATTAAAGAGAGTATAAAATGTATCAGAATGCAAATAATAGTGGTGATGGGTTTAATGTAGAGTAGCCTTCAAAGTTAGTCTGCAGTGGGTCAGCTAACTGTTAGAAAAAGGGCGGACAATTTGAAACCGGTAGGGGATTCTTCCACTCGAGATTGGAAGAGTATCCCCAAGGATCTTCTCATGTAGATGGGATGGGGAGATTATAGGTACTAAGATGCGATTGAGTACGACCTATTACCCATAGAGGGATGGGTAGGACAAGCGGCCTAATCGAATGCGGGAGAGAAAATTTTATGTGAATCCTGAGATCTTAGGGGAGGACGAGAGTAGCTACTTCCACTAGCGGAGTTTATGTTCAAATAACTCCTATAAGTTCACGTTCGGGCAGAGTGCCAGCAGAAGTATGGCATGGTAAACTTGGTTGTTGTCCTACTTGATAGATAAAGGTGAGGGACCAGTTATGATTACAAATGTCGGAGAAGAATCGATATTATCCTATATATTGTGTGTGAAATATATATTACACATCGAATTTACTTGTAGGCACGACATGAGAAAGAGTTGTATGTATATGAAAAAAGGATAAATCTACTAAGGTGCAAATAGTAGAAGGCTAGATAGTGAATATCTAAGATAAAGTTGAAGTAGTGAAACTTAAGCAGAAAGGCTTGGGCAATATTCTATATGACAGGGTAACCTGGAGTTTAAAGCAAATACATGTGAAGTGTTCAATATTAAGGATATTCCATAGAATACGATATGGGTGGTACGGAGTATTTTACTTCTGAGCGTCCTGATGTGATGCGCAATATTTTTACAGCGTTGTCTGTACCTGGTATACTTTTTCCGAATTTCGGGACGAAACTCCGTTGTAAGGGGGGAAGTATGTAACACCCCGTATTTTTGACGATTTAAATAATTATGTGATTAATTATTATCATGGAAATAAATATGCAATTAATTATTGTTGTTGGATTAATTAAATTAAAATGTGAGAAATTAATTTGTTATTAATTCGGATTTAAATAATTATTAACTAGTATGCCAAGGGTTAATACTTATCGTTGTGAACTATTGAATATTACTGTGTGATATGTAATATGGAATTATGATATTTGATAAATTATCAGAAGTGAGAAATATGGCAGTTTGGTAATCTAAGTCTGTCATGCGTGTGAGTCGTGTCAGGACTAATTGAATGGAATAAAAAAAGAATTTATTTTTATTAACTCGTATGGTCATTTCGAGTGCGCCATTGAGTCCATAAGGGACAAGATAGTCAAAATAGTATACATGGGTGTTTAGTTTGGGTCCCGGGGCGATTTTAGGCCTAACCGACACCCCGTAGGGGTAGTTTTATAATTTGGATTTTTGGGCTAAACTAATGGACGAAAATTGGGATTAATTATATCAGCTAAGGAAAATCCATTAGGGTTAAGAAGTGACAAGAAGTTAGAACGGCCATGGAGGGTGTGAGGGAGAACCAAATTTCAAGAGAGAAGACTCATTTGGCATCACCTTGCACAACCGTGACCACTAACGCGTAGATCGAGAAGAGAAGAACGTGCACATACAAACATCACCAACGGATCAGACTGTCATATTCGAGGCAAGTGTTTATTACTTGCTTTATTTTAGCGATAATCATGCTCATGTTAGTATAGGTGGATTTAATCATGATTTATATGTTAATTGGGAGAAAATTAGAGATTTAAATTATGATTAAGGATTGGTTTAATTAGTGGTTGGAATTCCTTCATGTATGTAGACGATTAATTATGGAATTTGATTATATATTGATCAACGAATCTAGGTTGATTAGGTTCTTTAATTGGAATTTTGGAAACTAGGGTTCATGTGAATTAATTTGGAGGTTTTATGTAATTATGATGATTAATGACGAATTAAGGATCCCAGGATGATAGAAATGATCTATAACCTGTTAGGGTTTGATGGGTATTGATGATGAGTTGTTGGGAATCGAATTTTAGAGGTTTTTAGGTATAAAAATAGTGAAAAATGCAGAAGTTTGGTGAAGAAGACAAACAGTGCAATCTTGCGCGAAGTCGCGTGAAGTGGTTCAAACGAGATGGGGATCTTGCGCGATGTGGTTCAAATGACATGCATTCTGGTTCGAACGACATGTCAAAGTGGTTCAAACGACATCTCATTCTAGTTCGAACGACATACATTTTGGTTCGAACGGCGTGTCTTCTGGTTCGAATGACATGTCTTCTAGTTCAAACCACATGTCATTTTGGTTCAAACCACATGTCATTCGGTTCAAACCACAGGGTGAATTTATGGGAATTTTCTTAAAGCCGAGTTTGGAGTTTATTGGTTTATTGGAGTGAGAGAAACTACCAAATAGTAAATTTTAATAAGAAGGAGTTTTGGAAAAAGTATGTGGAAATTAATACTTTAATTATTTCGGTATAGAGAGAATGTACCTTGGAGATTTCAAGAAAGATAGTAATCTAATTATTTATACTATACGTAGTAATGAGGTTAAAATATGTATAAAGAGTATATATGTAGGTTGGAGAAATACCTATAAATTATAATAGGATGTGTGTATGCCCATTATGTGATATTATAGTTAAGAGCACTAATGAGTGATAACTCGGGGGTGCAGAAACTATATTATTAGGTGTACTAATGGGTGATAATCCGGGGGTACAAAGATGATTATTGTTTGGCGCACTAATGGGTGATAACCCGGGGGTGATGGATTAATAATTATTGGTGCATTAATGGGTTCTAACCCGGGGATGCATGATTTCTAGAATATGTGCACTAATGGGTCTTAGCGGGGGTGCAGGATTAGTTTATATATATATATATATATATATATATATATATATATATATATATATGTATAGGGATTATGTGACTATATATATATATATATATATATATGGACTTGTGAATATTGCTACTGTGTGAAATTTGTAGACTTGGTAATAATAATAATTGTTACATTGCACCAAGTGGTCTTAACCTAAGGGGGCAGGATTAGTGTATATATATACGGATGATGAGACTATATATATGTATGAGTGTACTTGGATAATTTTCTACTTTGTGAGACTAGTAGATAAAATGAAAATGAGAAGTAAAATACTCTTAGTGAATAAAAGATTAAGCATTTAATCGGTGAATAATAAAATTTAGTATGTGATATACACTATCGGAATAGCGTATTGTATGGGCGATACGGGAATACTACTAGTGAGCATAGATAGTATTAGTTTGGTTTCTGACTTGTTAGACTGGGAGGTATAACTAGGGGGAGATTAGATGTACATTAGGCGTGCACAATAGACGAGAGGTGAGAAACTCATGTGAGAGTTCGATAACTAACATGCGTATAAGACTTGTTTTAAGAACCAGTTTGAAATACTTGCTAAATCATTTTTACACATCGGGCTCTGACCCGTTTCTTGTATCTCTTTTCTCTTTTGATATATATGTATTATATGAGGTGCTCAGCCACAGGAGTATCAGATGTAGAGATTTGGATTGCTTGACGTGATGCATCTATTGTGGAAGCTATAGGTCCTTGCAGTAGAAGCATCTATCCTTTTCATTCAGTTCTTCTAGGCTTCTTGTTTATGGCATATGTCTCCCACTTTTAGTTCTTTCATCAGAGATATTGTATTCAGTTTATTGTATGGTATAAAGTTTTGAATTTGGAGGTTTTATCCAGTCTCATTTATTTCAGTACTTGATTCATGTTCAGTATTTATTTAAATTCCTATGTGTGGTGAATGGTTTATATTTTAAGACGGAATGAAAATGGATTTGCTTGGTTTTATTAAATTGGAAATGTTTTGACACCTAGCTTAATTTTATAATAGGTGATTAATATGTTAAAAAGTTTTTCGACAGTGATGTTGAGAATGAACCAACTGAATATCCTGTTTTAAATTGGTAGAGGACAGATCACCCTATATTTAATTGGGCGGGGTGTCACAGGACCCTTAGAAAAGGTAGCCAAAATTTATGTTAAAACATTATTATTTGGAGGGACAGAGGGAGTAGGAAGAATTCCTTATTTTCTTGTGCTTGATTCTAGAATTTCAACCATGGATGATGAATGAGTGAAAATGTTTAGCAATACCTTCCCACAGACGGCGCCAATCTATTGATGCAAAAAACTATACTAGAACTAATTGATTGCGCACATATAAATAACCGTAAACAAATAAAATAAAGGGAATTTTTAAAGAGGTTCGGCTCAAAGGAAAAGCCTACGTCCACTGTTATGTATTGATTGCCTTGCTTTGTTTTTCCATTCCTTACAATGAGGTTGATACAATGTTTTTATAGCCCAAGAGGGGTACTGGTAGTTGTCATGTGAAAGGATGGAATGCCTTTTTTGTTACGCGTTATCATCAATACATAATTAGAATTAAATACATTATTGTTGTCGTTTCACTGTTTACACAGGTTGTATGATTGATGTCGGTTCATTAGCTCTACAGGCTGGATTTCAAGCAGTTGCTCGGGCTTCCTTGTTGGTCCATCTTCCTCACTGCTCAGGCTACCTTATTGGTTGTGGTTTTATACCATGCTGACTTGGATTTGAATGACATGTGCTAGTTTATAATTGCTCCACGTAGGATGGTAAATTTTGGTATCAACAGAAGCCCCCAATGTATCATACTTGGAGTTGATGCGAACGTGTGAAATATTATGCTTTAAAAATAGTTTGGGCTGTTTGGTCGGCTGCAGAAATTCCAGACTTTTGAAATTTAACCACTTGATTGACGATTATTAGGTCCGAATGGCAAATTTTGTAAATATTTCAAATTTTAGCAAACTTTTATGGGGTATTTTCGTCTTTTTCATTGTTAGTCGTCGTAAATCCAACCATTATTCACTTTAATCATTATTATTCCCAATTTTCGATGCATATTATAAAAAGATAGGTAAATCTTTGATCATTTTCTACCTCGCATTTATGATTCTTTCGATGTGTTCCTTGCTATTTCGTGCGACTGCTTTCTTCTCTATCTTCAATTCTTACTGAATCCTTAAACCTTTGTAAGAATTTTTCTTCTCTTTTTCATTATTATCTTCACCATGGTTTATTCTATCGAGTCACTTGATAAGTTCATAATTGACTTTTATATTCCACCTTGGGTTGTATTAGAACATCCAATTTTTCCTTCCGATTTTTTCTCTCTTGCTTAGGGCCATTGGTTCCCTTCCATCTTTATTATTGAATGTGGGTTCACATTTCCTCCCAATTCCTTGTGTCTGGTGTTTTGTCAATATTTTGACATTGTTCCTACAATAGGGCTCCTAACACATGAAGAGTAGTTAATGGAGTATATAGGTAAATCAAATCTATGGAACCCATCTTGGGATTTCAGAAATAATTTTTTATTATAAATAGGTACCTAGCGATACCACTTTTATTCTTAACTATAACTACGTTAGCCAACTAGTCCGAGTACTTCACAACTTCAATAAATGAAGCTTTTTAAAGCTTCTCCACTTCTTCTTGTATTGCATGGTTCTTCTCCAGACTAAAAACTCTTCCTCATTGCTTCACATGTTTAACCTCCTTATTCACATTAAGCTCATGGCATAGGAAGTTCGGGTCTATACCAGGCATATCTTCATGGCTCCATGCGAACACTTGCTTTGTTTGTCTCAAGAAAACCACCAATTCCTATTTAAGAGCCGGTTCCAAAGAAAATCCTACTTGAGTAGTTCGTTCTGGTTTATCATCATCTAGAACAATATTTTTTGTTGCTTCCATCACTTGGCCTTTTACAATCTCAAATTCATCTCTTGGATCTAAGGTTTCAAGCTTAGATTCGTTATTTGGCTCAGACATATCCACTTGATAAGTGGTGATTCTCTTCTTTACTTCTAATATATCTTCATCCTCAACAGATGAATAATAACATTCCCGATATAATTTTTGATCTCCTTTTACTACTCCCACTCCGAAGTTTGTTGGGAATTTTAGTTATTGATGAATAGTAGAAGGTACAACTACGAACTTCTTCAGTCCAACTCTTCTTATGATCATGTTATAGGTTGAATGAACATTTTTGTCCATTATAAAGAATATCACTTTCTCTATCCTGCTTGCTGGCCATGTTCTAATCAACATGTCTATCTTTATTATTCTAATGGAAATACTTTTTCACCAGAGAATCTAATAAGTGGCCTGTGGTCAGGCTCCAATTGGCTGAGTTTTAAACCCAAACTATCAAAACAGGGATAGAACATGATGTTTGCAGAATTTTCATTATCCACTAATGTTCCTCCTACCAACACTTATTTCATACTGACTCTTATCACTAAAGGATCATCATAAGGATACAATACCCCTGATAGGTCGTTCTCGAAATAGCTAATTACGAGCTTATCCTTGTTAACTTTCCTTGGTCGGTCTTCTTCGACGAGGTTGATTCGATGGATGTAGGAACAAGCTTGAGCCTCATTGAGGTAAGCTTTCCTTTCAGTTGTATGGTTTCCTCCCCTACATCTCCACCTGTAATCATATGGCAATCAAAGGATCCAAAACTGAGTGTGAATACCTTGCATTTGGCTATCTAGGTTTCTTTGGGAGATCAGGATCATCTTTTCGATCATCGGCATGGTTCCTCTTCTTATATTCTCTAGGCTTAATAGGTGATTTAGATCTCTATCTACCTCTACTTTTAGTTCTTCCACCAACCCGTCGATCAACAAATCTATCACATTTTCCTCTTCAAATGAGTGCTTCTATCTTATTCTAGAGGGCAATGCACCGGTTGGTCATACGACCGTGATCTTTGTGGAACTCACAATACTTGGACTAATCCCTCTATTAGCAGGTGGCCTTAACTTTTCAAGCCAACTCAATTCATTGTTGTGCTTGGTTTCCTCTAACACATGATGTATATCCACCGTTAAAGGAGTGTAATAAGTGAATTTTTTGAGCCGATCTAGGCTTTCCTTTACTTTTAAATTCCTGTGCTCATTATGATTCTTGTGCTCCTTCTTATTTGACTTTCCTTCTATCTTTGCATCTGAGTTCTTTTTAGTAGCTATAGCTTCCCCGACATTCATAATCTTCATTGATTTGGCCATCAATTTTGTCATCATCTTTGGGGGATCTTTTTCCAAAGAGTAATATAGTTTGTTAGGGAGCAAACCACTCATGAGGGCAGTAATTGTAGTCTTCTCTTCATAATCAATGACTTCCAGTTTCTTGTTGTTAAAATGGGTGATGTAATCCCTGGTATTTTCTCCTACTTTCTGTCTCACACTAAGCAAATGAGATACTCGATTCACTTGTTTTGCTCCAAATCAAAATTTTCCAATGAATATCTCGACGAGTTGTTGGAAGCAAGAAATTTTGCCCCCAGGAAGGCTATTATACCAGATTTCTGCAGATCCAGTGATTTTTCATGAAAATTCCTTGCACCTCATCTTGTCAGGAACAACATAAATATTAATCAATGCTTGGTATTAATCTATATGAAGAACTGGATCAGTCTTCTCATCATACCTGTGAGTGACCATTGGAGCTTTAAACTTGGTCATCATAGGGAAATCTACGATGGTTTGCACAAAGTGGTGATCCGTTAATAAAACTTCTCTGGAGAGGATTTGTGGCCTTGGCCATTTCTCCTAATTCGTCTTCCAAACGCTAAATGGAACCTTTCCAAGCATCATTTCCAGCACCGGATCTATAGGTGGCGGCTTTTTTATGCTAACTAATTAATCGTGTTGAGCTTTCTTCTTGCGAACCTTCTCTCTAATTGAACCAATCAGTTCATCGGGTGCTTAATCTGGATTATATTGAATGTTCCCTTAAATTTCTTGGTCATTGATTGTTTCTCGATGTAACCCATAGGGCATCTCCCTGGGGTCCCAAACGATTGAAAGGATAGGCCCTACTTAGCCTTTCTAAGGCACTCAATCTTTATGGGATGAGGGACTGTCCATAACTGGAATTAGTAATCCTAATAGAAGAAGTTGCTCCAGGAAGGTATGAAGGATCCCTATAAGTTTTGGAATGGCTATGCCCAACACTCATTTTTGTTGGTGGTGGCATATTCCTTTGATTAAATTGTGTAGGAACTCCAGTTTGCAGAGTTTGGGCCAGCTGTCATATAGGTACTTGCATAGCCTCTTGACCCTTAGAAAAGCTAGCCAAAATTTATGTTAAATCATTATTAATTAGAGGGACATAGAGAGTAGGCAGAATTCCCTCGTTTCTGGTGCTTGATTCTGGAATTTCATCCATGGATGATGAATGAGTGAAAATGTTTAGCAATAAATTCCCACAGACGACGCCAATTTGTTGATGCAAAAAACTATACTGGACCTAATTGATTGATTATAAATAAATAACCATAGACAAATAAAACAAAGAGAATTTTTAAAGATGTTTGGCTCAAAGGAAAAGACTACGTTCACTATTATGTATTGATTGCCTTGATTTTTTTTCCATTCCTTGCAATGTATTTATAGCCCAAAATGGGTACTGATAGTTGTCGTGTGAAAGGATGGAATGCCTTTATTTGTTAAACATTTTCATCAATACGTAATGAGAATTAAATCAACTACTGCTGTCACTTCACTATTTACACAGGTTGTATGATTGTTATCGCTTTGTGGGCTGTACGGGTTGGATTTCTATTAGTTAGTCGGTCTTTCCATTGCTCGGGTTTCCTTGTTGTTCAGTCTTCCTAGTTTCTCAGGCTTCCCTGTTGGTCAGGCTTTTGCACCATGCTGACTTGGATTTAAGCCACAATGGATGGCATGTGTCAGTTTATAATTAGTCCACATAGGATGGTAAATTTTTAGTATCAACAAACACCATTAAAAGATTTTCGTCCCATGCCCCCCAAAAATCATCCAGCATCTTTTAATAATTTTTAATCAACATCTTATTATAGGCCTTTTGTTTAGTGTTCCCCTTAGAGTAAAAGATGATTGAACTATTATGAATGATTTTATATTTATCTGTGAAAATCCACATTTCCTTGCATACAAATTGATTACCATTGTCCATAAGGATGACCTTTGGAATACCGAGCCTGCACTTGAGCACTTGAGCAGTGACCCTCCTCAAAGCGATCGCTTCTTCCCATTTGGTGTATAATTCCCTAGTAATAATAATGAAAGAATTTGCATGAGTAGATTGGTTGATTTTTCCCACTAATTCAAATTCTCGTTTGTGGAATGGGTATGGGGTAGTTAAACTTTATAGGTTGATCGAGGGGGCATGGACCATATTACCAGGCACTTGGCATGCTCAACACTTTTTTACAAAGGAGATAGAGTCGGCCTCCATTATTGGCCTGTAATTTCCTAGGGTCATCAATTTATTGTATAGCTCAGCGCCGCCCATGTGTGAAGGTTTATAAGATTCCTTCAACACTTTCACCACATGCTCCCCTACCATGAACCATAGTTCCTTCTCACTATATCTCTTCTGGTAGAGCTCCCCTTCCATCAAGTAGAAGTTAAAACCCATTTTCTTTAGGTATATTTGATCTTCCCTTTAAACTGGTAACTCTCCATCTTTGAGGTATGCAATGTAAGGTTTCCTCTAGTCTTCAAAGTTTCCCATAAAATTTTCGTCGGCTAGTTGGTCAAATTGTGTCTATCACTTTAAACAACTCTGTTAAAGACGAGCAACCTTCACGTTCATAGTAGGCTAGTAATAACCTCCTCACTACAACTGCTGATAAAGTGGGATATCATTTTCCCCAAATTAATTCTCATACATTTCTGCCAATTTTTCTCTGGGGTCCTCGTCTCCTATACATCTTGCCAAAAATTCACCCGAACATTTGAAGTAAAATGTGCCTCGGAGCAGGTGGTAGTTTACCACCTCTGGCAACTTTATTTTTCCTTCTCTAGTTTCTAACTTCTTCATAATTGGGCATCTCCAATCTTCTGGATCTTCACTTGGAAATAATGACCACACTGTCGTCGGCACCATTCTCTGTAGGAACTTAATAGTTGTCTCCATCTCTTCAATTTATAACTTTTGTGCAATCATTTACAACGCATTTGATTTCCTATTCATTTTTCAATGACGCCTCTCTATATTCACTTCTATGAACTGGTCGAGTAACCTCTGAATGCTTGATCTATATGGGGCCAAGTTGGCATTATTTAGTGAGAAATCTCCATTAACTTGTTTGGATACCAAGATATAATCTCCTATTATACATAACACTCTAATACCTCTCCTCAGTGCCTCTAACAATCTAAGTATGATAGTCTCTTACGCCACCTCATTATTAGAACATTATAAATATAGCTTGTAAGAGAGGGTAATCTTTTACTTTCCATTAGAATGAATGATACCTACCCCATTTGTCCCTTGTGCACATGATCCATCAAACTCCATATTGCACCCCACCATCTCTTGTACCAGACAAGCTTGAAAATTTTCACCTGGTAGCTCTTCGTTGGGAGGTTCAATGTTTTGACTTGAAAAATTGGCTAACAGAACAACCACTACTTGGATCTTTATAGCTTTTTTGATGATGCACTTCAAATCACACATAAAAAGTATCAGAAACCACCAAGCTATTCTTCCTAGCAAGATGTTTCATGCCAATAATTATTTGATAGGGTTGTATTTTGTCACAATATGCACAATGAACGTGACAAGGTAGTGTCTTAATTTATGTGCTATAAAAACCAAGGATAAACAATGCATCTCCACTTTTGTGCATTTCGAACACTCACCCTCGATAGGTAGTACACCAGCCTCTCCACTCCTGGTTTCTTTGGGGAAAACAGAGCTTCTATAGACTGCTCGATTGAGATAGGATACAATAGCAAAAGTGCACCCACTTTTGGTAGGATTAATGTTGAGGGATAAGTTAGTATTGCCTTTACCATCTCAAATGACCTATTTTTCACCTTCCCGGCGAAGGGGTGAGTAACCTCCACTAAAGCCAATATGATTCTCCTTAGGTACCAAATTTTTCCTAAAAATCTCTTGAGCTGTTTCTGGCTCTTCTGCGGTGTCATCATCAAGATGACTTTCTTCTTTCTGGCAACAACTTGCACCCCTTGTCTATTTACTTCAAATCCGAAAAACTTGCCCATGGTCACTCCCAAAGCACATTTAGAGCAGTTCATCTTAAGTTTATACTTTAAACACATTTCAAAGACTCTTATGAGATATTGCACACACTTGCTATCATTTTTGGACTTACCCATGAGATAATCTACATAAAATATAACCATCATGGTACATTGACAGTAGGAATGGCATTTTTCAATTCGAATGGGCATGATCATGTTATAAAAAACTTTCGTGGGTGTTCCAAAGGCTGCCTTTGCTGCATATGTCGGGTCCATTCATATTTGATTATAACATGTATACCCATCCATGGAACTATAACTCTCATGGATAGTAGTATCATCTACCAGGCTATTAATTCCATGTAATGGGAACTCATCCTTCAAGAAAGCGTGATTTCAGTCTCTAAAATCCACGTAGACCCGTATCTTCTTCTTATACTTCTTTATAATAGGTAAAATTCTTCATTGCCAGATTGGGTGTTGGATAGTCTTCATGAATCCAGAGGTTAGTTACTTCTCCACTTCCTCCTTGATCTTTAAATCCAGCCCAGCCTTATAAGTCTTCATGGCTTGCCTCACATATGAGGTATTAGGCAAATATGTAACTAGTGATAGCTCACTTCTACGACTATCCTTGACATCTTTGTATATTTCCATGAAAAAAACTATAACTTCCTTGAGCAGGTCAATGATCTTCTCTCGATGTTTGGGGTTCAGTCACTTAGAAGTGACGGTGGGACGTGCATCACCATTTTCCACTCCAAGATTTATCTCCTCAAGTTCTTGGAGTTATTCCCTCAATTTATACCGCGTGCATTATGGGTTATCCTCCAATTATTTAATGTACTAAAAAATGTGTGACTCGTCAATCACAAAGCATTATGGTGCTAGGTCAACACTTTTGTCCCTAAAATTTGCCCGTGCAGACCATGATAAGCGATATATGACTTTACCATTGGGCAACACAATCTTTTTCCAAGTTTGCGGAGGTTTTTCTTATTCTTTAAAATTCTTCATTTATTTTCCTTTACTATCATAGGGGGGCCACTTGTGGATCTAACCTATCATGCAGTGACTTTTCCGATTTGTTATCTTCTTAGGTCACACGAGGATCCCATGCCCGCATGACTAAACTTCTTTTTCATCATCTAATTCTGTGTAGAATGTTTCATCCACCACATGGGCCTCTTCCATTTAAAATGATATTTTTATAGATTTAATTACAATCTTCGTCCCATGATTGTTAGATTTTTCACATTTATGGAATTTTGACAGCATAATTCCACGTATGCGCGTTAACACCCGACCTATCAAAAGTTGATAACATGTATTGGAATTGATGATGTGAAACTTTATGTGGGATATGAAGTTTCCCAACTTAATACCCAAATAAACATATCAGATTGATTGCATCCAAGCGCAATCAAAGCCAGAGATCATAAGTGGTATAACCACAATCTTCTCTTGAGAAATTACATCTTCGTACAAAGTGCTGATGGGCACGCTATTTATTGATGACCCTTCATCTAAAATTTCCATTGGAAAATAATCCCATTTACCCATGGTGTAACATGTAGAGGTCGATTATAAATTAAGGTTACCTTCATGTCTGCTTTCGAAAACGCCCCATTAGATGTATATATCTTAATCAATCTTTTAATGGGATCATACCAGTTGAGAGAGGGATCCACTCATTTTTGGACCTCTTTCGTGATCTTCTTGGTGGTCACCATCCATGTGTCGTGTTTGACCCTAATCTGGTTAAAGAACTAATTGAACTTGGGGCTCCTGGCAATAACTCTACATTCTGAGTTGATTTTAACTTCGTATGTTTGCAAATTACACGCATACTCTTCTTTTAATGTCTCCCCTCATCTATGGAAAGGATCGTATCAATGCTTCCTTCTCGGGGGCTCGCCCACTCGAACTAGTCATCTTTCTAATTTTCTTTGGCTAAGTTAGGTCGTCACTCTTCGCAGACATTATCATCGTTACACCACTCTCCAGAACTGAGCATTTTTACCCATTAGATGCCACCACCATATTATTTATGCCAAAGTGGCGAGGTGGTAAGAGGTTTTCATTAACATCTGTTGGAGGGATCTGAAGGGTGTCATTAACGACCTTCTCCCCTATTATCCTAAGTAGGTAATAACAGTCTTTAGAGGCATGTTTCACTCTTGGTTTAACTCACAAAACTTTGCAGTTTCCTAATTTGTTGTTGTGGGTACTTAGTCATTTGAGTAAGGGGGACCTGCCACCCCCTCACACAACAAAGTTCAATAATACTTTATTTCCTATGCCATACTGTATGGCAACGGTGGTGGGACATCAACTCTAAACTTTCTTTTTCCATGGACATTGTTATTTTTGTACCCTTGGCCCCTGTTCCTTCATTTGAGTCTTCCTTCGATGTAGTTCACTTCTTGCCACAGTGAAACTTAAAACTTATTATTTATCACCAACATTTGTGTCCTCCATCCTTAGGGCCTTGGTTTGATGATCATGGCCATATTACTAGTCATTAACATGAACTCTATGAAATTACCCTCTCGGGTCTCATTGATCAAGTGGTTTTTTTATCTTCTAATATCCCTTCCACACAGATCTTCAACAACCTTGCCTATATAAAATTTTCATGCATATCTAGCTTTCTTCTAAAATTCTTTATGTATTATATCAACTCCTCAATGGGATTCTGTACTCATTGGGCCATGTGTCTCAATGTGACTTCAACTTCTGGGAAGAAACATTTATGTAAAAGTTACGTGTGCATTACCTCCTAATTGGGAATGTTGTTTGGCACAAAATGATCATACCATGTGTATGCCTTCCCAATGAGACTTTTTGAAAACTCCCACAATTTAAGCTCCTTCTCATTCCCTTGCACACAAAGGTACTCCACGAACCACTTCACATGCTGTAATGGAGTTTCACCCGTCCCATTGAACTTGATGAAGTTTAGAGGAACATACCCATTATGGTATGTTTTTTCATTGATATTGTCCGAGTAGGGGTTCTGCAGATCCTCATACGCAAGGAATGACTCCATCTAGGTTGAGAGAAACTTTTTCACCTCATCTATTGGAATAACCATTGAGGGTGATTCCTCCATCCCTTTATTTTCACCGATTGTTATATCGCCGAAGTTGCCACTTGCTCCATCGTCACGTTCTTAACTGCGGACATCTCTTTTGCAACTACCCCGCTAGTGGGAGCCACCATAAGTGTAACATGAGCTTAGACCAATTTGTCCATATCCACGTTATGTTATCTTAAAAATTCAAAAAATATTCTCATCAAGTTCATCCCATTCAACGACGTGGCAGCTATCTCACTTGACTTCCCCTTTGGAGGAACTACAGATCTTGCTCTCATAACCATGACAACCTCGTTTGTAATATAATCAATTTGACCTCCATTACAAGACAAATTATCTTAAAAAAACTCTCCTCTTCAAAATAGTTTAACCTCTTTATCCATAGTAGCGAGAACACCTCTCTAGTAGAGTCGCCAAATATAAGAGGGTAATAGTACTAGGGTCTATGAATATACTTGATCTAGTGAGGAATGACCCACTCCAATGGAAGCTGCCTTCAAGGTGTTCAAGGTTTAAAGAGCAGCAAGATAAAATCTAACATATTTTTGTAAAATTGTGATTATATAAGTATTGTATGAAGAAGACATTGATTAGCCATGAACTTTATAATAATAATAAAAGAGAAAAAGATACCACTTAAAAGTGATAATTCTTGTAAGCGAATAGATAATCACTTCAAGTGCACATGATAGAGCGGAGATAGAATAATTTCTAGGTCTATTAGTGCAGAGTAATAGTGATTAACTTGTTATATGTATTGACCTTGATCAAATTCTTTATTTATAGGTACATACTAGGGATGATGTGGCATGTGCGCGCCAAAAAGATATTGTTTGGGACAATATTTGAGTTTTACTTTTTGTCTCATTTCGGTGTTTGTCATATGTCCGCTTTGACAAACGACATCTAGCATAACCTAAAGTCAAAAGGCAAATATGTCAGGCATAGTGAAAAAAACTATGATTTGGTAAATAGTTTCCCAACCGATAACTTGGTTAATAGTCTTTTTGATAACTTGTAAATGTCTTTAACGTCCACCCTCTAATATTTGTGTTAAAAACACTTTATAAGCACTACCTTTGGCTGCTCACCTATTTGACTTAATATGAATTGTATAAGTGTGTGAGTGACCTCTTAGTCCCTTCCTATTAGTATTTAATGTTTTTTAAGGTACTAAAGTGGGTGGTCCTTATCTTTCCCAACAAGACTTTCCTCTCAGCCTCCGGACAAAAACTCCTAAGGGATCCCAACTAGCCATCTGCTCGAGCCCTCATTTCTTGCCTAAGTCTCCTTGCTAAGCATTCCCATGTATAATAAATAATAAAGGGTTAGAAGATAGTTTAAATAAACTTATTTGTGAACTGGGTTTGGGGCTACTTGTGGAGCATCCTCTCGTTACATTGGGGTAGCTCCTTAAGAACCCTCTCTCACGTCTTGGGTCCATTATGATGGCACCCTGTTATTGTCTTTTAATCTTTTCTTTCTTCCCTTTGTAATTTGGGGTTGGGTTTGCTTGCAGAGCACCCTCTCTTTTGACTTCGGTTCATTTGAATGGAATCCCCTCATTTGGAAGCCTTTTCCTTGGTATCTCCTCTCTTGACACCCACTCTCTTGGCCCTCACTTTCTTGGCCACCACTCGCTTAGCACCCACTTATGTTGAAGTATATGTTTTTTTGAGATTAGGGGCTACCCCTTTACAAAAAGTTATGTATGATTGGAGCATTTTTCCCTTCATTCAATACAACCATGTTTAAACACATTGATATTATGTGAGTGTGTAAAACTTGTGTTTATGCCTTTTCTGGTCGTTTATATATATTTTTGTGTGTGTGTGTGATTTATTAGGATAATATGGTTATATGTATTGTATGTTTTGTGTTTTGAGTTTTTGCATTTTTATTTAATCCATATTTGTCGTATGCATAATCTTTGATTTATATTGTGATGCATTATGCTCATCTTGGTATTTTATAGATAAATGGTTGCATCATAGATGAAATCATTTGTCTGTAGTTTGGATTATTTGTACTTTTGTTGTCGAATTGTTTGTCATTGAATGCTTGCTTCACACCATTGCATGATATATTTATTTTTCCTTTATGATTAACCATGATCCACTTAAGGAGTGATTTGTTTTAATTGGGAAGAAATGTTTTATTATTGTTCACATTATTCTTTGTCTATTCCTAAACAAAAAGGGTGATAAATGGTATCTAACTCTTTTCATATGGGGGAGTTATTTTACAAAGAGGAGATGTCCTTTCCTTGGTAGAGATGGTTAGACAAAGGGTGATGATTTTTTATATGCAATTTATATATTATTATATTCTCTTTGTATTTGAAGGTGTGCTTAATAATGAAGGTTATCAATGATGCGATAAAGGTTTACATCAGAGTAAGGCCACTCCATTTGTGTCGGTCAAGTGTCTGTAATTTTTTTTCCTTTTAGGGTTGGGAATTCAGTCTAAGTGAACTTGATAGCCAAGTAGGTTTTGTTGTGAGTTTTGTCTCGGAATAGTAAAAGAGGGAGATTTTTAAGGAAAGATTTCTAAATCAAGTCAATTTGTATGTATTAGCTTTGTTCCGTGTTTGGACAAAAGTTATTTAAGTCGTTGGTTAGGACTCGAGTTGTTTGTTCCTCAAGCCTATGACGTGTTATTGAATATTATTGCCGCCAAGGATATAATATACATCATGTTTTGAGTTGAATTTCACATTCATCCTCCGAGGGATCTTAATGACGTATAAATACATGTTTTATTTTTTATCCCTGGATTTTGTTTCGGGCATTAGGTGTTTATAAAAAAACAAATTATTTTCTAATTAATTTTATGTGACACCCCGCCTAATTAAATATTGGGTGATCAACCCTTTATTAAATTATAATCAAGGTGAACGGTTGGTTCATTCTCAGCATCACTGTCGAAAAATAAATTTTCCAATTTAAACACCCTAATATTTAAGCTAAGTGTCAAAACCATTTAAACCTTATTCCCATTATATTTAAGTCCAATTATAAAACCTTTGATAATTAACAGTTTGAGAGTCACACAATAATAGAAAGGATGTAAATGATCATTCAAGAATTTAACCATCAATAGTAAATCCCAACATCAAAACACCAAAGAAAAACATTCAGACAGTAATATATCCCAAAGTAAAAGTACTGAAAGTAAATGAATTACAATCCCTCACAAAACCAACTAAATAATGAAAAGGGCGACACATGCCCAACTAGATAAAGTATAACTAGAAACGGAATAAATAATGAGGTCGTCTAAGCACAAGGCCTGCAACTCCCACAAAAGCTGCAACGCGTTCCATATCCAGAGAATCCTAAGCCTGACGCCCCTCTGGCTGGGCCCCTGTAATACACATATATATATACACAAGAGAGAAGAGATAACCGTAAATGGGTCAGAGCCCGATTGTAAAATAGTTTAAAATTTTAGTTTAGCAAGTATTTAAAATGTTTACTGGCTAATGCAAACAACATATTGAAAACCCTAGCAGCCCTTCTCCTTTTGCTCTCTTGTCGCTCACCTAGGGTTTGCATGGATCCCCTACCTTCTCCTCTTCAAGGAGAAGGCATGCAACCCTCACTTACCCATGTTTCATCCCTTTCAATTCCCCACGTTCATCCTGTCCCTAATCCAAAGTCTTTTGCTGATGCGGTTTGTGTCTCTAGATCATCTCCAACATCTTTACTGCCTATAACTCGTTTCAAAGGTGAGCCAGCAATCATGTTTGATGAACCTATCATTCAAGAGATGGCATCCCCCTTTAAGCTCTCCCTAGTTGGTAAATTTTCGCATGGGAGACCACCTGTTGATGAAATCCGTAAATTTTTCTCTTCCCTCAATCTCAAAGCATCCTCTCACATTGGTCTAATTGATCAGAAGCATGTCTTGATTCGCCTTGATCATGTAGAGGACTTTCATCGTTTATGGTTAAAAGACACGTGGTTTATTAAGAACTTCCCTATGCGTAGTTTCAAATGGGATCCAGAATTTCATCCCAATAAAGAATCTTCTGTTGTACCTGTTTGGATCCAATTACCTCTACTGCCTATCCATCTATTCAATAAGAGTTCTCTCTTCTCCATTGGTCAAGTAGTAGGTAATCCTCTCAAGATTGATAGTGCAACTGATTCCATAGCCAGACCTAGTGTTGCGATAATTTGTGTGGAAGTTGATCTTAAAAAAACCTTGCCTTCTAGAGTATGGATTGGAAATAAGGACAAGGACACAGGTTTTTGGCAATCTATAGTGTATGAAGACTTGCCTCCCTACTGTTTTTATTGTGAAAAAAAAGGTCATGTCCAAGATAATTGCCACGTAAAAAGGGAGACAGAATTTAAGAAGAATACTGGTATTCAAGGTGGAGTTCAGAAGATGAAGCAACAACAGCAAGAATCAACTAAAGAGTGGGTTAGCAAAAACTTTGGGAGAACAGTTGATGTAATAATCCAAGAACCTGATCAAATACAAGAAATAGAAGAGGGGGAAATTCTTGGAAATATACAAAACAGGAAAAAAAGAGACAGTCAACCTCTCATCTCACACTTCTTCAAGAAACAAACTCAGAATAATATAATTGTTCCCCATTCAGTAGGGCTTCCAGTTCAAAAGGAGGGTTCACATAGAGTGCCCATCACAGAAGAGGTAACAACAACAATAGTGCATCAGAGAATTAATTCAGAAGTAGAGCAAGAAGAGTTAGAATCCAACTGTGCACAGCAAACGAATATTGAAGGGAATTTGACTAGAAGCAGGCCACAGTCCATTTCCAATGAATTCCAAGCAGGCTCCCCAGTTCAAAATGAATGGGATTTCACTCCTCCTTCAACAGTTGATAAGGATGATGGTTTTGTCACAGTCACCAGAAGGAAGAAAACTCCAGTCAAGGGTGCTAAAATACCAGATATTAGCAATAGCTCAAAAAGGTTTCTAAGGTCAAACTCTAATTCTAAATATTCTCAATGTTCTTTATGATTGAGTCACTAATTTGGAATGTTAGGGGGATTTCGAAAAAAGGAGCTATGAGAAGGTTAAAAAGGTTAATTAGGATTCACAAATGTCAGGTTCTGGTAGTACTGGAGCCAAAGCAAGAGAAGGTTAAGATAAGTAGTTTTATGCTAAAATTAGGCTATGCTTCCTGCATATCTAATAGTAATAGTAAAATATGGTGTTTTTTTAAGGAAGGTATAACATGGGAGTTCATTTCAGATATGCCTCAGTGCATTACTTTGAAAGTGAAAATGTATGGCAATCAACAACATCTGCAATGCAGTTTTATTTATGCAAGCTGTATCAGATATGACAGGAGACTTTTATGGGATTATTTAGCTGAAGTGGCCATTGAATCTGCCTGGTTAGTAGGTGGTGATTTCAATATTATTGCTAATCAATCAGAAAAGGCAGGAGGTAATGCTGTTAATAGTGGGGCTATGTATGAATTTTTGGAATGTATAGATTCCAATGGCCTTATTGATATGGGGTTCAAGGGTTCTAAATTCACGTGGCATAATAAGAGAAGTAAGGAGAAAAGTATATGGTGTACACTGGATAGGATTCTTATGAATCAAGAATGCCTTGATATAGGCATCCACTGGGAAGTCTCTCATCTTAACAGATGCATGTCTGATCACAATCCAATGCTGCTGACAGGTAAGTCCCCTAATCAAATTTCTGCTAAATCCTTTTGCTTTCTTAAGTTTTGGACTGAGAAGGAAGAATGTAAAAAAATTGTTAAAGAAACTTGGAAGGAAGTGGAGTGCCAAAATCCAATAGTAGCTATTTCTTTGAAGCTTAAAGCTATCAGGCATAAACTTTGTACTTGGAGTAAATCATGCTTTGGGGATATATTTCAAGAAGCTAGGGAAGCTGAAGACTAGTTGCTAAAAGCTGAATTAGATTTTGACCAAGATCCAACAGAACTACATAGAGAAATCTTGAATAAAGCTATAGCAGATCATAATTACCATCTCAAATTTGAAGCTGATTACTGGTCTCAAAAGGCCAATGATAAGTGGGCTGCAGAAGGAGATAGAAACACTGCATATTTTCATAAATATGTTAAAATCAAACACAGAAGAATGTCCATTCATAGGATGAAGAAGAAGGATGGCTCTTGGGCAGATAGTATTGAGGAAATAAAGTCTGAAGCTATAGACCATTTTGCAGAAGCTTTTCAATCAGAAGAATTTTGTAACCCAATGGGTGAGAATCAGGTGTTAGACAAGATTCCAAGGTCCATTGATGAAACTCAGAATCAGAAGTTAATTGCTTGGCCAGAAATGGAAGAAGTGGAACAAGCAGTTAAGGGTCTAAATGTCTCAAGTGGACCAGGTGTTGATGGATTCAATGGTTTCTTTTATACTTTCTTCTGGGAAGATATTAAGCTTGATGTATTTAAGGCAGTGCTGAGTTTTTTTGCAGGTTCTTTTCTCCCTAAAATCACCACTGCCACAAAAATTGCTTTGATTCCTAAAACTGAAAACCCTCAATCTTTTAATGATTTTAGACCTATAAGTATGCAAAATTTTATCAACAAAATTTTTTCCAGAATTTTGAATGATAGAGTTGCAAAGCTTTTGAATCAAATCATCTCCCCAGTTCAGTCAGGCTTTATCAAAGGAAGGTCCATCACAGAGAATGTTCTTTTGGCTCAAGAATGTATTTCCAGAATCAACCATAAAAATTTTGGAGGGAACATCATTATGAAGTTGGATATGGCTAAAGCTTATGATAGGGTTTCCTGGTTATTTCTTCTAAAAGTCATGAGAAGAATGGGATTTTGTGAACAATGGATTGATTTAATATGGAGGCTCATTTCTAACTGCTGGTTTTCTGTCATGATCAATGGAGAAACAACAGGATTTTTCAAATCTTCAAGAGGTTTGAGACAAGGGGATCCCCTATCCCCTAGTCTTTTCATCATTATGGCTGATGCTCTATCCAAAAATTTAGATAACCTAATGTCTAAATCTAGTTTTGTGGGGTATAAAATGCCTTTGGGCAGCCCCAGATTTAACCATTTATCTTTTGCAGATGATATTATTATTTTCAGTTCTGGAGCAAGGAGGGATGTCAAAAACCTTATGTCTGTCTTAAGCCAATATGAAGAAGTGTCAGGTCAAAGAATCAACAAATCAAAGAGTAACATCATGGCTTCAAAGCTTATAGGCCTAAGATCTCTTAATCACCTGAAGGAGAGTACTGGTATGCAGCTGAAGACAGATTCTATTAAGTACCTCGGCTGTCCTATCTATAGTGGAAGGAAGAGAATCATTTATTTTGAAGAAATGGTGCAGAAAATCAAACAAAGAATCCTAGGTTGGAAGGCAAAATGCTTGAGTACTGGAGGGAAGATTATTCTAATCAATTCAGTTCTGTCATCTATGTCTCTGTATTTATTATCTGCTCTTAGTCCTCCAAAAGAAATTCTCAACAGAATATCTGCTCTTATGTCCAAATTCTTCTGGAGTGCAAGTTTTGGGGCTCCTAGACATCAATGGTGCAGGTGGGATACTATAGCTAAACCTATCAATGAAGGTGGTTTAGGTATAAGGCACATAAATGATATTCATTCCTCTCTTAGTATGAAACTCTGGTGGACTTTTAGATCTCAAAATTCCTTATGGACTCAATATATGAGGGCTGCTTATTGTAGAAATTCCCACCCTATTTCTGCTCCTAGAAGAGGATGTGCTCCAACTTGGAATCGTATGTGTTCAGTGAGAGATATAACAGAAGACCTTATGATGTGGATGATTGGAGATGGCTCTATCAATATTGCTAAGGATAATTGGAGTATTTCTGAATGTAAGTTATTTCCAGATTCTGTAGCAGGTCCTATTAAAGAATTTTGGAGTCATAACAAAAAGTGGGATAAAGAAAAGCTTGAAAATCTGTATGATCAAAATGTAGTCCATAAAGTTCTGAAATTTGAAGAGATTATGCCTAATAAACCTGACTTTCTCATCTGGAAGCCAACTAGCACAGGTAATTTTTCCATCACCTCAGCTTGGAACTTAAGCAGAAATCAATCTTCTTCTAGGCTGAGCTCAAAATTTATTTGGCATAAGAATCTTCCGTCCAAAATGTCAGTCTTTATGTGGAAAATGATGAATAATCTTCTCCCAATAGATGAAAAGTTAAAATCCATTGGTTTTAGAGGCCCTTCCAAATGTTGTTGTTGCTCAAAGCCTAAAGAAGAAACTATAGACCACATGTTTGAGGAGGGAGATGTAGCTAGCAGCATATGGGATCAAATGACTAACGAGTTTGGGATTACAAGACACAAAGGAGGAGGTGTTAGAAATCAGCTACTCCAATGGTGGTTATATGGGGTAAAATTAAACAAAAGAATAAGCAGAATTGTTCCAGCTATCATTTGTTGGTGCATTTGGTGTTTCAGAAATAAATGCAGATTTGATGATAGTCTTCCTAGTGTAAATGCTGTTATACATCATATCAAGTCTGAACTTATTTCTAACAAAGTCTTTTTTAGTGCTCAAAAGGCTAAAGTGCAGATGATAATCAAGTGGAATCTTCCTAGAACAGGTGCTTTAAAGATTAATGTTGATGGCAGTTCCATTGGTAATCCAGGTAATGGAGGGGGCGGCGGAATTCTTAGGAATCACTCAGGGGACATGCTTTGGGCTTTTCATGCTCATTTTGGAGTAGTGTCTAATATGGAAGCAGAGGCTTTGGCTTTACTTAAAGGTCTGGAATTTTCTATGGACTTCATTGGCTATGATCTAACTATAGAGAGTGACTCTAAAGTTTTAGTGGATTTCATTCAAAATAAAGGTTCTTCCCCTTGGAAAATTCAGTGGCATATGTTCAAAATCAGAAGTTTAATGTCGAGGATAAAGGTCAGACTTGTTCATATTCATAGAGAGGCAAATCAAGTAGCAGATTTCCTTGCAAAGTTAGGCAGCTCTCAACATACAGATTGCTTTTCTCATAGTACAGATGACTTCCCAAAGCAGCTGAAAGGTTTTATCAGAGTAGATAGATGGGGTTTACCTTCATTCCGAAATGTCTAAGGGTCATTGGTGTTTAGTTTATTCCTCTGGTTTCTTAAAGTTGGCTTTAATCAGTTCTTTTCTATTTGATTCTGTAAGGGTTCTTATTTATAAAGAACCTCGTTTATGTTTCTTATTTCCTTCTTTCTTGTCTTTTCTCAATGATGTCAGCTATTTAGAAGAGGCTAGTTCTTCTATCATTTGAGAATAAAAGGATGCTTTCTCCAAAAAAAAAAAAAAAAAAAAAAAAAAAAAAAACAACATATTAGTAACGACACTCTCTTGAGAAAGTCTCACCTCTCTTCTCGTGTGCACCCTACCGCACTATTAATCCCAAAAGATTTTCTTAATTCAAATTCCTAATTAGATTCCATGCCGACAATTTCTTGGACTAAGATAATTATTTTCCATGAATTTAAGGTTTTCACATAGCTCTAATTTAATTAAAAAGTCTTTCAACAGTGTCACAACATTTCAGCCATATATAATAAAATCGAAATCTTTATCCATTAATTAACTTTTTTTAGTCTCGGTAGGAAGTTAGAAATTTCAAGACTATATATATATATATATATACATTAATTACCCATATAAAATATATATACTACTGGCACCCCACATAATATTTATGGTGCTGGCATACTCTGCTATCAAGTCCTCGTATCACTCGTACTAAGGGAAATACTAGTTTGGAATCACTCTCGAACTGTATTAATACAAACAAACACAAATTGAGGCGAAGCATAGTTCCAAGTCACTAAGAGGTCACCACATACCCTCACGTTTCTTAGGACCGTCTGACTATCAATCAGATAGCCTGCACTAAGGATTTCTATGTTCTAGGGTACAAGTCAATATCCCCCATAAAGGTCCCATCAAGAAAGACTGTCCCAGCACGAAAACCTCAGCGATAGCAAGTAGCGCGGGCATGATTTGTTTACACACATATATAAGATATATGATCAATCACAGAGTCATATAGATATATAACTATTCACATTCATAATTTAGGTACGCCCACGGCCCAACATTATATTATTCCATTCTTAGTACATTTTTATTTGATTATTTCTTATAACAGACTTATTCATTTTATTTTAGAAATTTAATTTATTCCAACTCACTTCTCATCTCTCGAAGTATTCCCTTTTACCTAAGTACAATTTCAGTAGGCCCTCACTTACCTTCAAATCCAACTCCTAGACATTTTGATTATTAAGTCTATGCACTTTAGATTTCTTAGGTATGAATATTTTCCCGTTTACCCTTCATTTTCCCATTTCATTAAAGTTCCACTTAACGGGGTTTACTTTGACCCTACTGGTCCTTTTCATGTTTCATTATGTCCTAATAACATTAATCAAGATTTATTATGCATTTAATAGGATTAAGTCAACACAAGGAAAAATCAAGTTTTCCAGAAGGGGTCGATCGATCGAACCGTCGATCGATCGACATTCTTTGGTCAATCGAGATCGATCAAGCAGGTATGGCGAAAACTGCAGAATACCAGTTATGGGAATTATCATCCAAGATCATCCAAATCCAATTTTTTAAATCCCAAACTCCCAGAAATTTATACCACAAGCATTATAAACCCAAATGAACAATATTCTACGTATGGCATGCGAATTTTCATAAAGTATCATGAATTAAAAGGGCCAAAATCTATATAAATCTCATGAACCCTAATAATTTCTTTAACTTAGTTCTTCTCATTCTTTTTTTACAGAATTTCTAATTCTAACCCAATGTAAATTCGTGGTTCAACCTCTACATGTGAAGGGGATTTCTAGAATGATGTTTATATCTCTACAACATGCGATTTCTAACCTCTAGCATAGGTTTTCTTTCATAAAAACTCATCCTAATCAACCCTAAACTAATATGAATGAAGCATTAACTAAATTAAGAAAGATAAATACTTTCCTGGGAATTTTTGTTTCTCATTTTGGATGAAATTAGTGTGGTTGTGATCCTCGTGGCGCGATCTAATGTTTAGCGGTGACGGCGGTGCAAACGAAGGAGTTCTTGGCCTAGAACTCCTTGGTAAGCTTTTCCTTTCCTTCTGCAATGACCGTCTTTTGTTTTTGGTTGTGTTAACTCTAGAAGACAACCCTAATCATCTGATATAACCTAGAAAATTCGTAGGTTTCCAAGCCCAAAAATACAAAATGCCTAAAACGCCCTCCCGGGGTGTTAATTAAGCCTAAAAACGCCCCGAGACCCAAACTAAACCCCCGGGTAGATTATTTTGACTATCTCGACCCTTCCGAACACTTTGACGAACTCGAAATGACCATACGAGCGACTTGTAATTTATTCACTTTTATTAATCAAAATTTAGTCCTGACATCACACGGGCGCGTCCCGACTTAAATTTCCAAAATGGTCATTTTATTCACTCGTGACATTTAATAGAACCAATATTATATATTACTTTTCTCATTAGTAATATTCAACAAGTTTCCAATAATTACTAAGTCTCGTCATGTTAGTAACTATTTAAAAAAAATAATTAGTTTTCGGATTTATATTAAATTAATAACTCACATCAAATTTAATAAATCCCCAAATTTAGCAAGCATAAAAATACGGGGTATTACATTTTATCCATTTTATATTTTTTAAATAAAAATATTTTTTTTGTGACCATGTCAGAACAAATACTGGAAGTCATTTGAACGAGATAGGATACCTAGTTAGATTATGTTTAAATGAAACTTCAAATGAGTTGTTTTGTACCATTCGCCGAAATCTCATTGGAAATGTCATTTAAGTGGTGTTCGAATGAGATAATATACTTCATTTGAATGAGGTATAATGTTGTTCGAATCACACCATATTTTTTTTTAATTCAAGTTATTCAAAATTACTTTTTATCCTTATTTCATTTTCAATGAACCTCTAATAGTTACGAGTGAAGTCAAGATATTTTCTGTAATACTTTCCAAGGTTTTTAAGTTACCAAACTTGTTTAAAATATCTCCATGTTTATGTGTTTGAATTGAGAAAAAGTTTTCCAATCCAAATCTCTACTTTACATCCATGTTTGAGATCCCAGAATCCTACATCTATATGTGTTTTGATATATCTTATGTGTTGATTCAAAGTGGTTGTCTCTTTATACTATTAGCGTTTCCTATAGTGGATATTGTGTTTGGGGTTGTACAGCGACTAGACTAGTCATAAAGCGAGTAAGATCAGTAGGATACAAGACATGGGAAAGTGCCTATGTTGTGTTGTTGTTGGAAGGCATGCAACAGTGGCTGCAAAAAAAGTTATCAAGGTTTGAAGAACTGTGTCAAGGCTTGAAGCGTCATGTCTGTGAGAAATTATATTTTTTCCTTATAACTGAACCTATATCGGAGTGGACTTGTGTGGCTGGATCGTCCGAGGTTTTTCCCGTTATGGGTTTTCCTTGTACATCACCGTGTTGTGGTTTACTTATTTTAATCTTTCTTATACTCACCAAAATACATGCTTAGGTGAAGACTAGAATTAGAAAATTATTTTTACCTAACACTTATTTTTTTTCTAAATTGGTGCAAAGTAAATTAAAAATTGTTCATTTCAAATTTGGTGGTGTTTTTTACTACAAATCATGGAGAGAATTAGACTTCTTAATTGATCATGTTTTGTAAAGATCCATGTTGTCCAAACTTGAAAACCCTACTTTTGCGTCTTGTATGGTAATGAAATCTTATGTATGGTATCATAAAAACATGGGTTTTCTAGGATGATATGTTTATATCACTTACATTATGGTCACATATAATTATCTTATGCGAATGGATGTTTCGATAGTTTATTCGTAGTTATCTTTTGCTTCTTGGTTCGCTATGGTTATAATAAATAGGTTGTGTAAATATTGATATTATTAATGCATTTAGAGGCATTTTTGAGGGGATGTAATTGTTATTTGCTTCTAGAATCGTGTATTTATATGGGTTTAGGTGCTAGACAATGTTTCGTGAAATTTCATGAAATTTTAGGGATATTATGGTCGTTTTTTCATTAAAAAGTGAAATGGAGACAAACATATCAAGGTTTAGGGCCAGATTGATTCAAGGGACCATAAGATCATTCTGGAGTAGGGTCGGATCAATTCGATGGAAAGTCAAATAGATCTAACGAGATCAAAATGGGCCAATTTGTTCCTTTTATGGCATTTTCCACTTTATTTTCATAGTGATTCTTCCACACCATTCTTCCCATAATAATGTGTTATTTCTAGTAAGAAAGATAATCAAGAACTCCTATGTTGATGGAATTCTACTTTTAATGGGACTCTACGTCGTGAATAAATCTTCTCCAATAAGGATTATTGGTATTGAAGGATTTTACTTCATGAAGAGTTGTGAGCCATGATGGATACGAGCAATTTTTCCTTTATTGATTTATTTTCTTTTTGAAATTTTTATTTATATTTTCATGTTGTCTATTTATTATTATGATGCATAATTTGTGTGCTAATTCATTAGTCAATTAGGAACACCTGTTTTTATGGATAACATGGGTTTAATTTTGAAATTGGTCTAGATCACCATTTTATATAGAAAATCTGTTTTATTTACAATTTTCTAAATTTAATTTAATCTTGTAATTAATTTAAGGGTATCAATTAAATTTTGATATTCGGGTTTTCTTAATTTAAAAATCATTTTATTTTTGTAAAAATTAAAATAGTGAGATCATGTAATTTAATTAGTACGAGTAAAGTGAGAAATTACTGGTGGATGTTTCTAAATTGAATGATTTTTTTTTTCAAAACCCCAAAATTTTTAAATATTTAATTGGTGAGGGCTTGCAGCATAAATCATGCGATCTCCACTGGTGGTTTCAGAATTATGATGTGATTACTTCCTTGAGTCGGTTTATGTCTGCCCCCCATTGGATGGATTTAGTTAGGGCATTTTTTATTCTTCAAACTCTTAAATGATAATTCCAAGAATTTAATTTCAGTGAGTTCAGTTCCACCAATGAAGAAGTTATTCACGAGTGGATTAAGATTCAAAGAATGAACCGATGGTATACGCTTAAATAAAACTAATGATATCCACCCCATTGGAGTCGTCATCATTAATTGCAGGACCAAAAGACATTGGCTATTCATTATGTTCGACAAAAGGTAACTACACTTTGCGGATAACATAACAAAAGACAAAAATATTTCTAGATCAAGGTGGGATTATTTAATCTCCCAATGAGAAAAATCACCTCATAAGGGAAGAAGGTTGTCCAAGGAGATTAGTTTTTAATTGAAAGTAGAGGGATACCACTTTAAAATATAATCGAACTAATTCTCGTTTTTAAATTGGAAATTAAAATTTTCAACAATGATTCAGATATTTCAATAATAATTTCAACCTTTTCTCCATGTTTTGGTTTTAAAGATTTGTGTAGATTAAGTTTGAAAGGCTGAAAAGGTAATTTGATATTTTTCTAACTTAAGGGGAGAGTTAAAATATTTAGCCTATAATTCCGATCGATGTTTTAAAATTATGATGTGATTAATATCTCGCACTTACTCAGATAGCCTCCCATTGCATGGTTTGAATCACTGAATTATGATATTTTAAAATGTATGGTAATTATTTTAAATTAAGTGTTACATGTGTTCTATCCCCCTAATGAGGAAACTCTTTCTGTACCCGTTTTATTTTAATTAATTGATCGATGGGAATTTGTTAACACCTAGGTTAGATGATGACGCTTAGCTAAGATTCATTTTCTTGAAGTGATATCTAGCATTGATTGAACTAAGTATTCTTTAGATTAGAAATAGATGGGGAAATCAGATTCATTTCATAATTAGGAGTGACCATCATTGGTATCTAGTGGTTGGAATTAGTTGTTCACAAAGAGATTTAAAATTTTTCATGAAGGTAATGTAGGATGATAATGCTATGTTTCAAGTACAAATATTTGGTTTAATAAAGGTTCATATCCCTTAGTAGTAGTCAATTAGCTAAAATATATGTATTCTTACCACAAGTAGTCAAAACTTTTAGAGCAACTATGTTCGATTTTCACTGCCGAATAAGCAAAAGAATAATGTAATGTTTTTTTCTCTTATAAGTATTAGCATGATTTTTTATTCGATCTACGACAAACTAGTGTGTAGACTCATGAATCATAAATCAAGACACCAACTCATTGGAGATGTTATAGGGAACATGGTAATTACTTAAAAGAGGGTCGTTCCTAATTATGGGCAATTGGAATAAAGAAGAAGTATAAGAAGTACAATACACTTTTAAATTATGTTTATTATGTAAAGATAATGTATGAAAATTATTTAATGTACCTTGTGGGCACCCAAAATTAGAACTATGGGCCTGGACGAGTAGCCCAATCCTGGAGGCCCAAAGTCCAGGCCCCTCATCTCTTATGTTGATCCGGTCTCCCCCCACGTCCTCATGAAGGAAAGTTATAGGGGAGATGGAAAACGTGGAGGAACCCATCACCTCCACTTACCTACATGTACATGTATATATTAAACCCTAGGTCCGGGGAAAAAGTACAAGTTGTATTCTCTGTAATTACTCCCCGGAGTATATAGAAATAATATTGACTTCACCATCGTGGACGTAGGCACTTCTTTGCTGAACCACGCACATCCCTTGTTGTGTTATAGTCATTTTATATTCCTTGTTTTCCCTTGGTGAATGATTTCTTCTTATTTATTTGTGTTGCACAATAATTGTCACCACAATTGGCGCCGTCTGTTGGAATCGTTCATCTTTCCCTGAGAAAAGCCCACACCAAGAAATGAGTTTAAGATGTTCGGTCACAGTAGAAATTCCCCTCAGGAAGGAGATATTCAAGAACCACCTGCTCCTCGTAGGATTAGGTCTGAGGTCCGAAGTTCTAATCAGAGAGCTCGCCTGGAAATACCAGTCTCAGAAGAAAATCAGGGACCAGCGAGGTCTATACAGATATCCAGATTAATTTATGCGCACGAGGAAAGGCTCTACGAGCAGAGGGAGTCTTCTCGTAGATATGAGGCTGAGAATGCTTGCTTGAAAGGAAAGACTGGAGAGGGAGCTTCGTCCTGATAACAGGAGACGCCCATATCGCACTCCTAGCCCTCAGTAGAGTAAATCTCACAGCCGAGGAAGGATCCCTATGCGAGAATCTCAAAAGGATAAAAGAGGCGAGTCAGACGACGACCTCCGTGAACAGCTGCGAAGAGCTCGCCGCTACCAGAGCCCTGCTCGTAGCGACGAGAACATACGAAACATGGTCCGTAGGGAGATGGACCAGCATCCCATTCACCACGAAACAAGATCAACCAGAGAACTCATGAGGTGAGCTCTCAAAACCCAGATGAAGTCACCCTTCACATGGGAAATGAAAGAGGAGGAAGTTCCCAAGAAATTTGCCATTCCAAGGTTCAAGATTTACGACGGAAAAACTAATCCAATCAATCACGCCAGGCAATAACGACAGGCCATAACCCTCTGGAATCAACGAGATGCCCTGATGTGCCGCATTTTTTCCTCGAGCCTGCATGCTGTAGCGCATAAGTGGTTTGAAAGGCTCCCCACCGGTCGGTCAGGAATTTCAAATCTCTAGCCAAACTTTTTACGGCCTGATTCATTACCAGTAGCTCCCATCCCAAAAGGATGGATGCTTTGCTAACAATGAAGAAAACGCATCAAGAGACCCTCTAAGACTACACGAAGAGGTACTGGGAGTTATTCAATGAGATCGAGGACTGCGCAGAGGAAGTGGCAGTGGCCTCCTTCAAAATTGGGCTCCCTAGTTCATCCCTCTTATACCAGTCCCTGACGAAGAAGGAAGCTATGACTATTGACGACCTAATGGTCCGAATCGAGAAATATGCAAAGGTGGAAGATGTCACCCACCCTAATATAGGAGAAAACGATCGAGCTAAGCTCACTACCAAGGGAAGTGAGAAAACTAGGAAACATAAAAAAGGAGGAAAGAACGGAGGCAAAAATGGCTCCAAGAACGGAGGAAATCATGACGCGTCGAAAGTATTCTATGCGGTCAACACCATTTTCAAAGAACCAATTTACAAAATTCTCACGAAGATCAAAGATGAGCCATTCATCAAGTGGACTAGGAAAATGGGAGGAGATCCCTCAAAGAGGAACAATGCGTTAAGATGCACTTTTCACAAAGAGGGAGGACATAAGACTGAGCACTGCAAAGCTCTTAAGTCTCACCTCGAGGAGTTGGCCCGGCCCGGGAATTTGAACCACTTTGTAGAAAAGAGGGCAGAGAAAGTGGCTGCCAACCGAGAGGCGAGACCCGACAATGTGCTGGAGGATAATGCTTGACATGAGTTCGCAGTAATCCACAGAGTATCTGACGTCAAGCAGATACAAGGCAACTCAGCTCAAATGGAAATGAAGAAACTTACAGCAGTAATGCAGGCTTTTCAAATCGATCGAGCAAAGTCACAGTTAGGAAAGCATCGACGAGCAGAGGACGTAAACTATAACAAGCATATTATTTTCACGGATGAAGGTTTGGTGGGGGTAAGGACCCCACATCATGATGCCCTGGTCATTACACTCAGGATAGCCAACTTTGACATCGACAAGCTGCTCGTCGATCAAGGAAGCTCATCCGAAGTAATGTACCTCGACCTATTCAGGAAATTGAAGTTGAGGGTTGCCGACCTAAAGGAAGCTATTGTTCCTTTGGCCGGCTTCGCTGGAAAAATGACCATGCCCCTGGGCAAGATAGTACTGCCAGTGCGTGCTGGAGACGTCTCCAAGATGATCGAGTTTTGGGTAGTTGACATTGAGTCACCGTACCAGGCCATCCTGGACAGAGGATGGTTTCATGCGATGAAGGCAGTCTCCTCGACCTACGATCAGAAGCTCAAATATGTAACCGAGCGAGGAGTAATGGAGATCCACGGCGACCAAGCGATGGAGAGGCAGTACTTCATAGCAGCCATCCGACCAAAGCCAGAGAAGAAGGCCGGTCAACCCAGCGAGAAAGTCGAAGAAGGTGTGATACCTTCCAAGTAGCAATTAAAGTACGGAAGACCTGGAGTAGAGGAGACCAGGCTCCTCCTCTCCTAGCGTGTCGTCAAGGACGTGGTAGAAGTTATGGCTAGAGTTGGTGACAGTAGCAGAGTCTTCTTAATTGGAGCATCTCTCATCGACTAAGAACAGAAGGAGTTGACGACCTTGCTGAGACACTACGTAGATGTTTTCTCATGGGAACCATACGAGCTTCCTGGAATCGATCCTAGTATGGTCTGTCATCAGTTGAACATCGACCCCACATTCAAGCCAATCACGCAGAAGGCACGGAGAACTTCACCCGAGAAGGCTAAAGCGGTCAAAAAGGAAGTTGAAAAATGTTGGATGCAGGATCCATACGGGAAGTGCAATTCCCCAAGTGGTTGTCCAACTGATTAGGCATATATTCTTCACATTTATCCCCTTAATTTCGGTATTTTTATGACCCCGTGCAGTCTAAATAGCTTGAATTTGTCTCGTGTTTATGCTACTAACCCCTTTTGGAAAGTATTTCGTGTTTTGTGTATTTCTCATGTGTTTTACAGGTATTTCATGCAAGTTAGTGCGAAGGAGAACTCAAAACAGTGAAAGAAACCAAGAAATGGAGATTTGAAGGGTATTTTCGTAATTTTTCAGCCTTAATTCGGAGGTGGGGCCAACTATAAAGTTGAAGAGCTCTAAATTACAAGAACACTGGAAAAAACTAGACCTCAATCCGAGCTACGGTGAAGAAGTTACGATGTTTTGAAGTTGCGCGATAACGAAGAGAAATGGACCAGGAACCAAACCGATCCGGATGAAACAGGACCGATCCGGGTCCAGACCGGTCTGGTCATGCGAAATCTAGGCAATTCATTATGCATTTAAAGCAGTGCAACTCTTGGAAAACTTGTGCAACAAGCAACTCTGGCTGTCAAATTAGTGCTACTTGGTGCTATAAAGGACCAAGCCCTACCTCATTTTCAAGAGGAGATGAATTCTAGAGAGAGGGGGACTCAAAAATATTAGGGAGAGAAAGTCATTTTTTAGTAATCCTTTTTAGTTTTTCATATTCTTAGAAAAACCCTAGTTGGTATGTTTGAAGAACAAGTAGCATTCTGGATTCAAGTTCATCTAGTGCAGATTTCAAGTTCATCTAGTGCAGATTTCAAGTGTCAATTCTTCAATTCAATTCAAGTATCAAATTCCATTCTCTTAGTTAATCTCAATTTTTATTTTCATTTAATCATCTTTTCTTGTTTTGTAATATTTGTTTTTACCATGTTTCTTAGATCCACAATTACATGCATTGTTATGAATTTATTTTCATTTAATAAAATCAAGCCTAGCTAAGTTTTTAAGGGTTGGGATGCATGAACCCATCCCAATGTAAATTACTTATGTAGAAAATAGAATTTAAATTAAAAATTTGAAAGAGTCGTGCGAAACAATTTTACAACCATTGTAGATCTTTTAATCTCTCTTGCCCCAGGTACTTGGGATGTTTAAGAATACAATGTGCGTAAAATTATTTATCACCGCTTTATATTTACCTTTGATTTCATATGATGAGGGCTATATCCTTCATATATGTAATGCTCAGGATCTATAATTCATTCAAATTTTTAATTTACAATTCTAGGTTTCTATACGGTAAATTACTAGGGTTAGGGGGATTCTATTCCAACCTACTTTCTCATTAATCTTAATTAATTTAACTTCTTTATTTACTTATTTTTTTTCCTATTCAACCATCATCATCTTTTTCATTTTTTCTTTAGAGGTAATAATTCAATTAAATTCTATCAATCATTCCATGTGGATTCGATACCCAGACTCGCCACTATACTCCTTAAGAGTGTAGTTACAAGTTTAGGTTTTTTTGTATTGAGGTTGGGAGCCGATAACAATGACTAGCGTATTACACGGACGCTCGGTTTTTCCCCTCAATCAAAATGGCGCCGTTGCCGGGGAGTGTTTGTTATAGATTATAATTGACTTACTACATCGTAAAAAAAAAACTTATAAAAAAATAAAAATAAAAAAATAAATCTCATCTCATCTTTCATAAGTTGTTCATGCAAACTCCTCTGTTGTCTCCAACCTAATTTCACAAAAATCCTCTTGCTAAAGCTAACTTTGACAATTCTCATACTACCGACGTTCCACACTTTTGAGTCAAACACTGAGTGAGGGTTCTGAATTGTTGGGTTGCAATAGATCTGTGCAAGGTAGTGTTGGTGTTGGTGCTGGAGAGGATGAGATACCATACCTTCCCATGACAGATTTTTTATTTCCAGAGCGAACTGTTACCCCTGGTTGCATTTTACTCCCGTATAATGCCGGTCAGTTCCACTTTCGAAATGGTATGATTCAAATTCTTCCCACATTCTACGGGATGGATTCGGAAAAACCATATCTCCATATTCAAGAATTCGAAGATACATGTGAGACGTTTGGTGACCAAGCTTGCCCACAAGATGTTATCCGATTAAAGATTTTCCCCTTTTCATTAAAGCATAAAGCCAAAACTTGGTTATGGTCGCTACCCCCGAATTCTGTGTTATCCTAGAGAGATATGCAGACCAAGTTTCTATCCAAATTCTTTCCACAACATAAAACCAATTCTGTTAAAGCCCAAATTCAAGCTTTTCGACAAAATGAGAATGAGGCTTTCGACAAGTGTTGGGAACGTTTTCAGGAGTTAGTTAGTGCTTGCCCACATCATGGCTTTGAAAAACATCATTTGATTTCATTTTTCCATCAAGGGCTTACTTTGGCGTCTAAACAACTCGTGCAGACAATGTGCGAAAGACCATTTTAGGAATTAGACTCGAGCGATGCTGAGGCTCATTTGAAATACGTAGCAGAGACTACGCAATCATGGGATGTTTCTATCCCCAACAGCCAAAACAGACATCGACAAGTGTCCAACACTCCTGGTGCTTTCGGTATTTATCAATTGGACAAGGACACTTTGTTAGACCGTCGACTTGATCAGTTTGAAAAGAGGATAAGAGACATCCTTGAGGTTCGGTTTAGGAAAGCTATTGGATATATCTCAGCTGAAAAAGAAGAGGTGTGTGCCATTTGTGGGGAGGGTCATTCTACCAAAGGATGTCCGGCAATACCCGCTTACAAGGCAATGTACACTGAGTAAGTGGAAGCTATAGGAGGGTTTAGCGGACATTTTAGTACACCCCAGGGAAACGCGTACAATTCATCTCGGAGGAATCATCCTGGGTTCAACTATGGAAAACCACAAGGTGGGATAACTCCTAACCCACATGTGACTTTACCACCCCCCCCCCCCCCCGCAATTTCAGCAAATGTCTCCTTCAATGCCAAACCCTATGCAATCACCATCTCCTAGTTCATATGTTATTCCACCGAGGCGATCTCTTGAGGACAACTTAAATCACCTCAGTCAATGTCAAAAGGAGAACAGTGCTAAGTATGATCGAATGTTTAATGAAATACATACTAGCATCTCAAGGTTGCAAACTGCATCGAATGTCCAAGAAAACGGAAAATCTCATGCTCAAAGCCAACGACCTCCCCAAGGACAAACCAGTATTATCACTACATCCCATGACAATCGAGAGCAATGCAACGCTATTACCACTCTACGTAGTGGGAAAGTAGTTGATTTGTCACCTCCCCCACGCAATGGATCTAAAGATAAAGAGTTTTCGCCCGGCACAAGAGAGGCCGAAGATTCCCCTTTAATTGAGAGTGAGGAGGAGGAAAACACTAGTGGACCCAAGGACAGCACCCCCACCGTTGCCCCATACCCTCAACGGTTGGTCTCTCACTCCAAAACGACCTCCCGTGATGAAGTTCTGGAAGTTCTTAAGCAAGTAAAAATTAATTTACCTTTTCTCGAGACTATACAGAGAATTCCCGCGCATGCTAAGTTTATTAAGGACTTACTCACGGTGAAACGTAAGCTAAAGGTAAACCAGAATGTCTCTTTGGCCCAAAATGTCAGCGCAGTCTTGTCGAGTGACTTTCCATTAAAATATAAAGATCCAGGTGCACCCACTATTTCATGTATCATGGGGAAGAACCGAATCGAGAGAGTTCTAATAGATCTAGGGGCTAGTGTTAACATTATGCCATATTCGATCTATAGGAAACTAGAACTGGGGGCCCTTAAGCCCACAAATATGTCTCTCCAGCTCGCGGATTGTTCTGTGAAGCTTCCTCGGGGAGTTGTTGAGGATTTGATTGTCCAAATAGACACTTTTGTAATACCCCGTATTTTTATGACATTTATTTATGGGATTAATTGAATTAAATGTGTATTAATTGGAAAATTAATCCGGATAAAAATACTAGCGAGATACGAGTTGGTATTTGATTTTAATGAGTATATATGGCTATATATGAATATTGAATCACGAAATTGTCGTGAGAATTGAAATACGATAATTTGGAAATTTTGTTGGGACGCGTGTGACAGTCGCGTCAGGAATATATTATTTTAATTAAAAAGTAAATTTTATTTGTATTAACCGTATGGTTGTTTTGAGTTCGCCAACGCATCCGGAAGGGTCGAAATATTCAGAAAACACTAGCCGTGGGATTAGCTTGGGTCTCGGAGCATTTTTAGGCCATACCGGTAACGTAAAAGGGTAGTTTGGTAATTTTAGAATTTGGGGAATTTGAACCCACGAAAATTAGAGTTAAAAATATGACTTAGTCTTAACCCACTAAGCCATTTCCAACCCCAATCTAGGTAGTGGGATATGGGAGAAGTTTAGAAACCTTAAACTTGCCAAACCAACCTCCATCTCCATTGTTATCCTTAGAGAAAAGCTGGTAGAGAGAGAAAGAAAGGAAAATTCTGCAGAGAGAGAGGGAAAACAAATCAACCCTCATCAATACAACACCAAATTCAGAGAAAGATTAGAGGCAAGTGGTTTAATTTCATTTTTGCAAAGAATGCTTCTTCCATGTGTAGGAAATTCAAATAATTGTATTATTTTTGAGAGATTTATAAAACCCATGAAATTGGAAGTTATGAATTAAAATTTTAATGTAAGATTGCATGTAGAATTGTGTAGGGTGATTATTCTGATAGAATTACATCTTTTATATTATCAAAAACGGATTTAATTATAACTATGGAAGACTTTAAACATCTAGGGTTCATGTTCTTGAAAATTGGGGAATATTGGAGAGATTTGATAATTTGATGTTGTTTGGGATGATTAGACCCCATATAAAGGTTGTAATACGAATTTAATATGTTTAGGGATGATTAGAAACCTTGTAACCTTGTTGGAATGCCTTTTAGATGAGATTAGAGGTGAAGAAAAGTTGGAAAAACATAATAGGAATTTTCTGGGCTCAAACTGTCACCTCGTTAGAAGACGTGCCCAGGTCGTTGGAACGAGCTCGTTCGAACAAGCTTCTAACGAGTTGACAGTTTGCCTTATAACGAGAGGGATGTTCGTTAGATACCTTTCATTCGAACGAGATCTCGTTAGATGTCCATTTCGTTCGAACGAACTCTCGTTCGAACCAGCCTCGTTCGAACAAGACTTCTAACGAGCAGACAGTTTAGGCCTTTTTGGCCTGTTTTGATTTCGCGTGTCCCGTAACCTTGTTTAATTGTAGAGATAACATTCCCTTGATGATAAAATGATATAGTTGGGTTATCTGGGATATATCGAGGAGTAAAACATAGAAGTGTGATTTGAATTGAATGGAAATTGTGGAATAGGACGTTAGTGACTATTACGATGCGAGAATTATTGACGGCTTAAATAATTGAATTAATCGGGAACATATGAATTGTGTAACACTATAAGGTGGTACGAGAATGAGAAGTGTACCACAAATAAATTACGGTGATTACTAAGAAGTGTGTATACTTAGTATATGTATATGATTTTATATGTATGACATACCAACCATACTTGCAATCACGGGAGGTTTACGTTCGCTTAGGGCCATCTACTACTTGTGTTTCCCGGATTTAGATTCGTACCTCGAGAACATAGGTCAGAAAAGGACTTATTGGGATGTTAATAAGTCTGCTGATCGTGGGAGCGTAGGTATGTTCGTGACCCATGTGATGTGACTGTGTTCGCCTCCATTGTTTGTGATTTGCTATTATCTGAGAACGATTCCTGAGAGATTCGGAATGCGTGCTCCTTATGTACGTGATGTAACGGGATGGATAGCAGAGTATGTGTGCACCGCAGCTTAGTCTCGGGTGCTTGTATTGTATATTTATGGCGTGACTAATATACACTTAAATTAATGAGAACTTTCATGTTGGTATTGTGAGTATAAATACAGAAACGCTTTGAGTAATTATAAAGGGATAACCTGTAATGAATTTTATTGCTAATAATCAAGAATCCGAGTTTAAGTAAATCCCTCTATATAGTTGATAACGCTAGAATGTATAATAAGAATCGAGTAGTAAGGGGTAGAACTTATTACGGTTTGGTTAGATATGTATTTTACTTAGATGGGTACGGTACGTTAGGAGTGCACAAAATTAGTCGAGAGGTGAGTATTTCATGTGAGTACACGTCCTAACATGTATTTTGCATTCATTGTTTTAATGTCATTAAAGCACTTGCTATTTTTAAAATACTCTCCACTTTCGGCTCTGACCCGTTTGCTTTCAAATCTATTTTTATAAAAACCATTTTAGGTGCCCAGCCACAAGGACACCATGCATAGGATTTTCATTCAGATGACGAGCTGTAGCTGTTTGTGGAAGTTACAGGACTTTGCTAGTAGACGTTTCATCTATCTTGACTCTATTCATATTTCATCAGTTGTAGGGCATGTCGCCCATTTCTATTAGAAACATTTCCTATTTCAGATTTTCAGACTGTTGGCATGTAATTAATTCAGGTTACATTGTTTTACTTAGTTCAGTTGTGGGATTGTTGTGAGGAGTTTTCCTCCGGACTTATTTTTTATTTTGTTGGTTATTCTATTGCTTCCTTATGGTGAATGGTTGTTACTCTTTCATTATCCTTTTACTATATGTTAATCAGATTTAATCTAAAATTTGGCAACTTACTTTTTAAATACTAGGTGGTTTGTAATCATTAAAATGTTTTCGACAGTGATGCTATTAACTGGACCAACTTGGCATTTTGTATTAATTTAATAAATGAGTAGCTACCCGGTATTTAATTAGTCGGGGTGTCACAGGTGGTATCAGAGCATCAGGTTCTAGTGTCCTTTAGGATCTGTACGGCTTATTATGTTTCCGATGAGCTTTCTTTGATGTAGAGGCCTATATTTTAGGACTGTTGTAATCTTTTGTATATGCTACGTTCTTCAGCTATTTCAAGTTTATAGCTGCGAACTTATAAACTTTATTCTTATTTCAGATGCCTCCACGACGTGCACAACGGGTTCCCAGGGATGCAACGCCAGAACCACAGCCCGCACCAGTTCAGGGCACGATGAATGCCGCCGAGGTTGCAGCCATTGTGGCCCAGGCGGTAAATGCCGCACTAGCCGTAGTTCAGCAGGCACCACCTCAGGCGCCAGTAGCCGTGCCAGTTCAGGAACATGCATTCCCGTCTGCTTGGGAACGTGTACGTGATGCTTTTTAGAAAGCACACCCACCGGAGTTCGCAGGTAGCTCCGATGTTGTGGTTTCGAGTCAGTGGAGGAAGGACATTCAGTGGCACCTGAGGATGTATGAGTGCACCGATGTCCAGAAGCAGATACTAGATACCTTCAAGCTAGTTGGATCTGCACTGCAGTGGTGGGAGTCTATTACCACCGTGGAGGAGAGAGATACTCTCACAATTCAGGAGTTTTGGGTGCGGTTCGACCGCAAGTACTTTCCGTCAGCTGTTCACACGAAGATGAGGAGGAAGTTGATGAATCTCAGACATGAAGGTAAGACTATGGCCGAGTATGAGGCCGAATTCACAAATCTGTTGAATATTATTCCAGATGAGATACCGACAGAAGAGAAGAAGATATAGAAATTTACAGACGGGTTGACTTGGAGGATCCGTCAGCATTTGTTGGGGAATCTATCATTGGCCACTTACTCTGATGTGGTTAATGCTGCACTGTTACACTGCCAGGATCATCGCTTTCACATGGCTAAAGGCAAGTGGTCAGGAGAGTCCATCCATCAGGGCAGGACTGGAGGAAATGGTGCCAGTGGGGCACATTCGGTTCAGGGGCAGAGGCAGGGTGATCAGGGTTCCCAGCAGGGGGATCATAAGAGGTTCAGATCGGGGAACTTCAGGTACGGACAAGGAGGTTTTCGGCAGGGCCATCAGGGTCTGAACGACCATCAGAACCAGCAGGGTCGGAATGGTCAACAGCATTTTCAGCAGGGACAGGGGAGGAACGGTAATGGCCACCAGGGCCGGGGGAAGCAGGGACAGAGAGGGGGGAACTTCCCAAGGAAGTGTTACGTTTGTGGCAAGACTGGCCATAAACGCCAGGATTCTCCAGATAGGGGCAGTGCCCCGCAGCAGCAGCAGGGTGCTCGACAGGAGCCGCAGAGGCCCATGTTTCCCGCCGCCCACCCGGCGCCACCACAGATGGCAGCATTACCACCCATTCCAGCGGTCCCAGTTTAGCAGGGGAAGCTGTAGTATGGGAGAGTATATCAGCTTCAGCAGGCCGCAGCCCCATAGGATCCACCAGCCATTGAGGGTATGTTCTCTATTCAGGGGACTATGGGGCCTATTTTGTTTGACATGGGGGCTACACACTGTTTTATTGCTATGATATTTGCACGGACCATTGGGTTGTTAGACACCGCCGAGAGTACGGTTACTTGTGTAGATTCACCGTTGAGTAGGGGTTCCGTGATTTCACGTGTATGTAGAGGCGTGGGTATAGAGATCGGGAGGTTTACTTTACCCGCGAATATGTTAGTATTAGATATGACCGAGTATGATGCCATTATTGGCATGGATTGGCTAGTTGCGTACCAAGCCATGATTGACTGTTTCGGTAGGAGTATTATCTTTGCCATTCCCGGGCAGGAGATGTTTTTAGTGGCGATGCCTCGTCCTGAGGGAGGATCGTCCACTCATTTGTACTATATAGAGGAGGAGACCTCTAAGTAAGTAGTGATACCACTTGATTCGATTCCGGTTGTTCGAGAGTTTGCCGACGTATTTCAGGATATACCTGGATTACCTCCGAGTAGAGAGATAGACTTTGTGATCGACTTGACGCCGGGCACTCGGCCTATTGCCCGCGCACCTTACCGTATAGCTCCAGCTGAGATGAGGGATTTACGGGATCAGATTGAGCAGTTGTTGGGTCAGGGGTTTATACGGAGGAGTACCTCGTCGTGGGGTGCCCCTGTGTTGTTCGTGAAGAAGAGGGATGGATCGTTGAGGTTGTGTGTGGATTACCGGGAGTTGAATAAAGTCACGATACGGAATAAGTATCCGTTGCCCCGAATCGATGACTTATTCGACCAGTTAAGGGGAACTTCTTTCTTCTCAAAGATTGATTTGAGCTCGGGATACCATCAGTTGCGCATCAGGGAGGAGGACATCTCGAAGACTGTGTTCTTAACGAGATATGGTTCCTACGAGTTTCGGGTTATGCCTTTTGGTTTGACCAATGCTCCAGCCGTGTTTATGGACTTAATGAATAGGGTGTTCAGAGAGTTCTTAGATCAGTTCATCATTGTCTTCATTGATGATATTCTGATTTACTCCCAGACAGAGGAGGAGCACGCCGAGCATTTGAGATAGGTTTTGCAGACGCTACGTCAGAACGAGCTGTATGCAAAGTATGAGAAGTGTGGGTTTTGGCTGAAGGAGGTTCAGTTTTTGGGGAATATTATTTCCGACCAGGGGATATCTGTTGATCCGGGAAAGGTATCCGCGGTGAGGGAGTGGGGACAGCCCACGACACCAACAGAGATCCGTAGTTTCTTGGGACTAGCAGGATACTACAGGAAGTTCATTCGGGGATTTTCGAAGATAGCAGGTCCTTTGACACATCTGACTTGTAAAGGTGTGCCGTTCATTTGGAGTGATGCCTGTCAGCTGGCATTTGATGAGTTGAAGGACAAGTTGACCTCAGCACCTATGCTAGCATTGCCGAGACCGGGAGTTGAGTACCTAGTCTACACCGATGCGTCCTTGCAAGGACTTGGAGGTGTATTGCAGCAGGAGAGTCAGGCCATATCTTATGCTTCCCGTAAGCTAAAGCATCACAAGAAGAATTACCCCACTCATGACTTGGAGTTGGCGGAAGTTGTATTTGCCCTTCGGATTTAGAGACATTACCTTATGGGGGAGAAGTTTCGATTGTTCACGGACCACAAGTCCCTACAGTACCTATTCACGCAGAAGGAGTTGAATATGCGACAGCAAAGGTGGCTTGCGTTTGTGAAGGACTATCAGTTCGATATCCAATATCACCCGGGGAAGGCTAACGTGGTAGCAGACGGGTTGAGCCGTAGGCCAGTAGATGAAGTGGCAGGGGTGTGGAAGGCAAAGTGGAAGGAGTTGGGACACCAGGATGCAGTGGCCCGATCATTCATGTCGGTGATGACTGTTACACCACAGATTGTCACGAGAGTGATAAAGGCACAAGTAGATGACTAGTTCTGTCAGGAGCAGATAGTTCGATTATTAACAGAGGGAGCCGAGTCCTATACCGTTAGCTCAGACGGGGGATTACGCTTCAATGGCAGACTGGTACTTCCGGAAGGGGAGGAATTGCGACACAAAGTGATGGCAGAGTCGCACGGCTCACGGTTCGCGGTACATCCCGGTGGGAACAAAATGTACCAAGACATGAGACGACAGTATTGGTGGAGCGGGATGAAGAGAGATATTGCCGTGTTTGTTTCTAAATGCGCCACTTGTCAGCTAGTAAAAGTGGATCATCATAGACCGACAAGACTTCTACAGCCATTGGAGGTCCCGATGTGGATGTGGGGGAGCATATCCATGGACTTTATCACGGGGTTGCCTACGTCACAGAGAGGTCACGACTCCATTTGGGTAATTGTGGATAGGTTGACCAAAGTTTCTCATTTTCTACCCGTAAGGACAGACTACACTACGGGACAGTATGCCCAGCTCTTTATTGCAGAGATAGTGAGACTTCACGGTGTGCCCCTAAATATCGTGTCTGACCGATAAAAGATATTTTTTTCACGGTTTTGGGAAAGTTTTCAGGAGGCCATGGGCACGGAATTACGGTTGAGTACAGCGTATCACCCACAGATCGATGGGCAAACCGAGCGTACAAATCAGATGTTAGAGGATATGTTGCGTATGTGCATCATTGATTTCGGGGGTGGATGAGAGCAGTATCTTCCACTGGTGGAGTTTGCTTACAACAACTCCTACCAGTTCACCATTAGCATGGTTCCATTTGAGGCATTGTACGGTAGACCTTGTCGTTCCCCATCATGTTGGTTGGAGGTGGGGGACAACAAACTACTTGGGCCGGAAGTAATTCAGGATACTTCGGCGAGGATTGAATTGATACGGAGTCGCATTCGGGTAGCTCAGGATCAACAGAAGAGCTATTCTGACGCGAAGAGGTTCTTCAGAGAGTTCCAAGTGGGGGACCAAGTTTTACTCAGAGTATCTCCTATGAAGGGGATTATGCGATTTGGGAAGAAGGGGAAGTTGGCACCGAGATATGTGGGGCCATTCCCTATCATCGAGCGGATTGGGTCTTTTGCATATAGACTTGGGTTACCGGAGCATTTGCAACGGATTCATGATGTGTTTCATATTTCCTCGCTAAGGAAATATCTTAGAGATTATTTGGCTCATTCTCTCATTGCTTTGGAGGACATCGATCTCCAGCTTGATAGCTCCTACGAGGAGGGGCCGATTGCTATTTTGGACCGAAGTGAGCGGAAACTGCGGTCAAAGATAGTTCCGTTAGTGCGTGTTCAGTGGCGACATCATAATGTCGAGGAGTCCACATGGGAGCGCGAGGAGGAGATGCGCGAACGTTATCCAGAGTTGTTCTTACCAGGTACTTTCTAGTTTTGAATTTCGGGACGAAATTCTGTTATTAGGGGGGGAGTATGTAATACCCCGTAATTTTATGATATTTATTTATGGGATTAATTGAATTAAATGTGTATTAATTAGAAAATTAATCCGGATAAAAATACTAGCGAGATACGAGTTGGTATTTGATTTTAATGAGTATATATGGCTATATATGAATATTGAATCATGAAATTGTCGTGAGAATTGAAATACGGCAATTTGGAAATTTTATTGGGACGCGTGTGACAGTCGCGTCAGGAATATATTATTTTAATTAAAAAGTAAAATTTATTTGTATTAACCGTATGGTTGTTTTGAGTTCTCCAACGCATCCGGAAGGGTCGAAATAGTCAGAAAACACTAGCCGGGGGTTTAGGTTGGGTCCCGATGCATTTTTAGGCCATACCGGTAACGTAAAAGGGTAGTTTGGTAATTTTAGAATTTGGGGAATTTAAACCCACGAAAATTAGAGTTAAAAATCTGACTTAGTCTTAACCCACTAAGCCATTTCCAACCCCAATATAGGTAGTGGGCTACGAGAGAAGTTTAGAAACCTTAAACTTACCAAACCAACCTCCATCTCCATTGTCATCCTTAGAGAAAAGCTGGTAGAGAGAGAAAGAAAGGAAAATTCTGCAGAGAGAGAGGGAGAACAAATCAACCTTCATCAATCCAACACAAAATTTAGAGAAAGATTAGAGGCAAGTGGTTTAATTTCGTTTTTGCAAAGAATGCTTCTTCCATGTGTAGGAAATTCATATAATTGTATTGTTCTTGAGAGATTTATAAAACCCATGAAATTAGAAGTTATGAATTCAAATTTTAATGTAAGTTTGCATGTAGAATTGTGTAGGGTGATTATTCTGATAGAATTACATCTTTTATATTATCAAAAATGGATTTAATTATAACTATGTAAGACTTTAAACTTCTAGGGTTCATGTTCTTGAAAATTGGGGAATATTGGAGACATTTGATAATTTGATGTTGTTTGGGATGATTAGACCCCATATAAAGGTTGTAATACGAATTTAATATGTTTAGGGATGATTAGAAACGTTGAAACCTTGTTGGAATGCCTTTTAGATGAGATTAGAGGTGAAGAAAAGTTGGAAAAACATAATTGGAATTTTCTGGGCTCAAACTGTCACCTCGTTAGAAGACCTGCCCAGGTCGTTCGAACGAGCTTCTAACGAGTTAACAGTTTGCCTTCTAACGAGAGGGATGTTCGTTCGATACCTTTCGTTCGAACGAGATCTCGTTAGATGTCCACTTCGTTCGAACGAACTCTCGTTCGAACCAGCCTCGTTCGAACGAGACTTCTAAGGAGCTGACAGTTTAGGCCTTTTTGGCCTGTTTTGATTTCGCGTGTCCCGTAACCTTGTTTAATTGTAGAGATAACATTCCCTTAATGATAAAATGATATAGTTGGGTTATTTGGGATATATCGAGGAGTAAAACATAGAAGTGTGATTTGAATTGAATGGAAATTTTGGAATAGGACGTGAGTGACTATTACGATGCTAGAATTATTGACGGCTTAAATAATTGAATTAACCGGGAACAAATGAATTGTGTAACACTATAAGTTGGTATGAGAATGAGAAGTGTACAACAAATAAATTACGGTGATTACTAAGAAGTGTGTATACTTAGTATATGTATATGATTTTATATGTATGACATACCTACCATACTTGCTATCACGGGAGGTTTACGTTCGCTTAGGGCCATCTACTCCTTGTGTTGCCCGGATTTAGATTGGTACCTCGAGAACATAGGTCAGAGAAGGACTTATTGGGATGTTAATAAGTCTACTGATCGTGGGAGCGTAGGAATGTGCGTGACCCATGTGATCTGACTGTGTTCGCCTCCATTGTTTGTGATTTGCTATTATCTGAGAACGATTCCTGAGAGATTCGGAACGCGTGATCCTTATGTACGTGATGTAACGGGATGGATAGCAGAGTATGTGTGCACCGCAACTTAGTCTTGGGTGCTTGTATTGTATATTTATGGCGTGACTAATATACACTTAAATTAATGAGAACTTTCATGTTGGTATTGTGAGTAAAAATACAGAAACACTTTGAGTAATTATAAAGGGATAACCTGTAATGAATTTTATTGATAATAATCAAGAATCCGAGTTTAAGTAAAGCCCTCTATTTAGTTGATAACGCTAGAATGTATAATAAGAATCGAGTAGTAAGGGGTAGAACTTATTACGGTTTGGTTAGATATGTATGTTACTTAGATGGGTACGGTACGTTAGGAGTGCACAAAGTTAGTCGAGAGGTGAGTATTTCATGTGAGTGCACATCCTAACATGTATTTTGCATTCATTGTTTTAATGTCATTAAAGCACTTGCTATTTTTAAAATATTCTCCACTTTCAGGATCTGACCCGTTTGCTTTCAAATCTATTTTTGTAAAAACCATTTTAGGTGCCCAGCCAAAAGGACACCATGCATAGGATTCTCATTCAGATGACGAGCTGTAGCTGTTTGTGGAAGTTACAGGACTTTTCTAGTAGATGTTTCATCTATCTTGACTCTATTCAGATTTCATCAGTTGTAGGGCATGTCGCCCATTTCGATTAGAAACATTTCCTATTTCAGATTTTCAGACTGTTGGCATGTACTTAATTCAGGTTACATTGTTTTACTTAGTTCAGTTGTGGGATTGTTGTGAGGAGTTTTCCTCCGGACTTATTTTTATTTTGTTGGTTATTCTATTGCTTCGTTATGGTGAATGGTTGTTACTCTTTCATTATCCTTTTACTGTATGTTAATCACATTTAATCTAAAATTTGGCAACTTACTTTTTAAATACTAGGTGGTTAGTAATCATTAAAATGTTTTCGACAGTGATGCTATTAACTGGACCAACTTGGCATTTTGTATTAATTTAATAAAGGAGTAGCTACCCGGTATTTAATTAGTCGGGGTGTCACAACTTTCTACTTCCCGGTGGATTTTGTCATTTGGGACGAAGAACACTCCGTTCTCCCAAGTAATCATGTTCCCGTTATCCTTGGCCGCCCATTTTTAGCTACAGCTAATTCTCTTTTCAATACCCGAAGTGGGCATATGCAATTAACTTTCGGGAACATGATCCTCGAAACAAATATCTTTAATAATTTCAAGAGAGAGGTTGATGAAGGGGAATCACGAGGGTTGGATCTTTTAGGGGAAGCACACAAGCAAGAAAGAACGTACAAGGAAGAGCCATTAGGGGAAGGTTATGTTACGCACAGTGAGAGGAGTGGTTGCAACATCGAGAGCAAGGTAGGGGAGGTATGTTTAGTTAATGCATTCGAGAGCATGAGTGATCCCATGAACAAGAGTGAAAGAGGAGATTTAGAGTGTGTCGGAAGAGGCTCGTCGAAATACTTAAGCGAATGGCAGGACACTATCGATACATTTCTACTCGATTACCGCCCACCCACACCACCCTATCATTCGGTGAGTGAGCACGCAAGGCATGTTTAGGACACCAAGCAAGAGAGAGAGCTAGAGGAGTTGAGCCAAGCAGAGTTTGAGAGAGAGTTCGGACAGGTGGATGCAAGCCTCAATAATGAAGTCCAATATTTCTGGGCCTCATTTCGTCATTAAGACGAAAGCGAGTGGTAAAATAGAATTGATGAATTTCTCCTTCCCAAACCTCCACCCATACCATTTGAGTCTTCGGAGGTACTTGAAGATACGACTCAAATCTCATCCGACTTAGAGACCAACCCACGTGCTACGCAACAAGAGGATCCTTTTCCGGTTTATCATAATGCATCTCCCGGTATTTCCTTTATCTATGGGCACGGGCCCAATTTGTTCCGACTATTCACTTATGATGGTAAGACAGGAGAGACGAGGAGCGTATCGTACCCAAAGAAAGGGGTCGGGTGATTTGTGGAGAGAGATGAGAGGTCGTCGCACCCCTGACGCGTATGGGGTGATTTTTGTTGTATTTTTGAGTCATGTATAGGTGGTATATAGTGTCTTGTTGCATTTAGAGTAATTAGTTAAAGTTTTTGTTATTCTTTTTTGTTATGCTTGGTTCTAACATGTTTTGTAGATTCAATGGACTCGCACTCATCGGGATCGCTCCATTTCGGTAATATCTTTCTTTTCCTCTCTTTATGTTGTGTTCTTGATTCGCATTGAGGACAATGCAACATTTAAGTTAGGGGGTGTGGGATGTTCTTCCCTTTTATTGTTTAGATTCATTGATTCGATCACATGTTCTTTCCAAGTGTGTTTAACAAAAAAAAATTGAAAATTTTTGAAAAAAGCCAAAAATATTTTTGTTCAAAATAAATAAAAATTGGAATTTAAAATTTTCAAAAATATCACCTTTATTCTATTTAAAGTCTCAAATTGTTAACCATCATAATGCACTAAGCCAAAAATTGACCGAAGATGCAAATTGAAAGAAAATTGACGACTTAACGAATAAATGTGGAGATTGATCAAACCCGGTGAGATTTCGAGCCTTTCAATTTTTTATGAGTTTTTAAATCAATACGAGTTTATGATTAACTCAAAGTTCTTTTCAGCATTTTATTAAGTCGTTGATGATCTCAATCCGTTGTTTTGATCGGTTATGGGAAATGTCTGAAATGTTGTCTCGAAATTTGTGCTAAATATATCTCTAAACTTAATTAATCTCGAGATGCATATGGTAATGTGATTAGCAATTTGGACAATGAAGTAGGTCCTCGTTTGTTACCCAAAAATATTAGCCATAAAATGTTGTGAAAAACAAAATTATCCCTTTGCAACCCAAGTTGAGCCTAATAAAATATTTTCCTTTCGTTTGATAACTCGAAAAACCCAAATAGCCCGGAATTGTGAAAATTCATCAAGTAAGTCCAAATTGTGCAATAAAAAGGGGCAAGAGAAAAATAGAAAAAAAATGTTCAGAAAAAAAAAAGTGTGAAAAAAAATGAAAATTGAAAAAGAAAGAGAAAAATGAGCAAATGCCCGAAAAAACACTAATGGACGTCATAAGGACATTTTCCAATTCCGAACATTCCGTCCATTCCCAATTTTAGCCTTTACACTTTTTAACCCGAAAAGTCCTTACCGAGTCGGAATGGCAAAATTGGTTACCGCATGGAGAGCTAAGACATGAAAAGATAAAATGAGAGATTAAATGGTGTGAAATAGAGGTGATGTTCCCATTTCCTAATAACTGTATTCCGATGATGAGATATTTTCACCATATATTTCCTTATTTTCAATTTTGTATGCATGAATTTGTGTCCATTATATTTACACTTTATATCATGCATACCGAGAGAAAACAACCACAATCCGAGTGATTCGTTTGTGAGTGCATCCGTAAGAATTTGAATCAAAACAAATTTTCGGAAAGTAACGTAATGCTCCATCTGTGGAAATTTGAGGTTTAATTTCTGGCTTTGCACACACACACTATGGTTTAAGACATTTGAATATGAATTTATGGTGATCATTTTTCGAAAACTTTAAATTGTACAATTTTTAAGTATTTTGATATTTATTTGAGTCAATAAAGAATTTTGTGGGTGTATTCACTGCAAACCCTCACGACACAAAACTCGTCCTACTAGGGTAACCTAGGGGTTTAAAGGCTTGTTGCATATGCTCAATGCAATCGCTTGCCTGCGAAAAAGGTATTCTATCCCAATAAAAGAATTTTCAAGAGTTGAACTTTAAACTAATTTCTTTTACATTGGTCGGGACGCGCAAAGTTCTAAGTTAGGGGGTGTGATTAGGCATATATTCTTCACATTTATCCCCTTAATTTCGGTATTTTTATGATTCCGTGCAGTGTAAATAGCTTGAATTTGTCTCGTATTTATGCTACTAACCCCTTTTGGAAATTATTTCGTGTTTTGTGTATTTTTCATGTGTTTTACAGGCATTTCATGCAAGTTAGTGCGAAGGAGAACTCAAAACAGTGAAAGAAACCAAGAAATGGAGAGTTGAAGGGCATTTTTGTAATTTTTCAGCCTTAATTCAGAGGTGGGTCCAACTAGAAAGTTGAAGATCTCTAAATTACAAGAACACTAGAAAAAACGGTACCTCAATCCGAGCTACGGTGAAGAAGTTACGATGTTTTGAAGTTGAGCGATAATGAAGAGAAATGGACCAGGAACCAAACCGATCCGGATGAAACAGGACCGATCCGGGTCCGGACCGGTCCGGTCATGCGAAATCCAGGAAATTAATTATGCATTTAAAGCAGTGCAACTCTTGGAAAACTTGTGCAACAAGCAACTCTGGCTGTCAAATTAGTGCTACTTGGTGCTATAAAAGACCAAGCCCTACCTCATTTTCAAGAGGAGTTGAATTCTAGAGAGAGGGGGACTCAAAAATATTAGGGAGAGAAAGTCATTTTTTAGAAATCCTTTTTAGTTTTTCATATTCTTAGAAAAACCCTAGTTTGTATGTTTGAAGAACAAGTAGTATTCTGGATTCAAGTTCATCTAGTGCAGATTTCAAGTATCAATTCTTCAATTCAATTCAAGTATCAAATTCCATTCTCTTAGTTAATCTCAATTTTTATTTTCATTTAATCATCTTTTCTTGTTTTGTAATATTTGTTTTTACTATGTTTCTTAGATCCACAATTACATGCATTGTTATGGATTTATTTTCAATTAATAAAATCATGCCTAGATAAGTTTTTAAGGGTTGGGATGCATGAACTCATCCCAATGTAAATTACTTATGTAGAAAATAGAATTTAAATTAAAAATTTGAAAGAGTCGTGCGAAACAATTTTACAACCATTGTAGATCTTTTAATCTCTCTTGCCCTAGGTACTTGGGATGTTTAAGAATACGATGGGCGTAAAATTATTTATCACCGCTTTATATTTACCTTTGATTTCATATGATGAGGGCTAGATCCTTCATATATGTAATGCTTAGGATCTATAATTCATTCAAATTTTTAATTTACAATTCTAGGTTTCTATACGGTAAATTACTAGGGTTAGGGGGATTCTATTCCAACCTACTTTCTCATTAATCTTAATTAATTTAACTTCTTTATTTACTTATTTTTTTTCCTATTCAACCATCATCATCTTTTTCATTTTTTCTTTAGAGGTAATAAATCAATAACATTCTATCAACAATTCCCTGTGGATTCGATACCCAGACTGGCCACTATACTTCTTAAGAGTGTAGTTACAAGTTTAGTCTTTTTTTGTATTGAGGTTGGAAGCCGATAACAACGACTAGCGTATTACACGGACGCTCGGTTTTTCCACTCGATCACCAACCCAGTAGTAGTTCCGAAGAATAATGGGAAGTGGAGAGTTTGCATCGACTTCACTGACCTCAACAAAGCATGCCAAAAGGATAGTTTCCCCCTCCCAAAGATAGACCAACTAGTAGATGCCACAACAGCTCATGGACGCATACTCGAGATATCACCAGATCCCCTTGTATGCCCCAGACCAGGATAAAACAGCGTTCATCACGACAGTTGGGTTATATTACTACAAGGTCATGCCATTTGGGCTCAAGAATGCGGGGGCAACCTATCAGCGGCTGGTCACAAAAATGTTCAAGGATGAAATGGGAGACACAATTGAGGTCTACATCGATGACATGCTCGTTAAGAGCAAGAAGAAGGAAAATCACCTCTCAGACCTTTCAAAGACCTTCGAAATCCTCAGAAAGTACCGAATGAAACTTAATGCGAGCAAATGTACCTTCGGTGTCCAGACAGGAAAATTTCTTGGATATTTGGTCAGTAAGAGAGGCATAAAAGCTAATCCAGACCAGATCGATGCAATTAACATAGTACAACCCCGTCAAACAATCCGTCACGTGCAGAAGCTCACTGGAATGCTCGCCGCCTTAAATCGCTTCATCTCCAAATCCTCCGAGAATTGCAAGCCTTTTTTCCAGCTTCTAAAGGGGAGTAAACTGATAGAGTGGAATCCAGAATGCTCGCGAGCTTTGGACGAGGTCAAGTCCTACTTAAGATCTCCACCGCTGCTTGTCATACCACAGAAAATGGATTCTTTGTACCTGTACCTCTCGGAATCCAATCACACTGTCAGCTCTGCGTTAATATGCGAGGTTGCAGGAATCCAACACCCCGTTTACTATGCGAGCAAGACCTTATTAGACGCCGAGCAAAGGTACCTGCCATTGGAAAAGCTCGCCTTTGCACTTTTAATAGCCTCAAGGAAGCTGAAGAATTATTTGAAAGCTCATACTATCATCGTCCTTACATCACATCCCCTAAGGCGATCCTAAGGAAAGCGGACTTGTCGGCCAGACTGTCTAAGAGGTCAGTCGAGCTCGGAAGGTTTAACATCCAATTTCAACCAAGGACAATTATCAAGGGTCAGATCCTTGCTGATTTCATAGCCGAATTCACGGGCGAGGAACTCGCCGACCAACGTCAACCAATAAGGCAAGAGAAGAACCAAGCAACAGAGAGAACCTGGAGACTCTTTGTTGATAGAGCCTCCAACTCAAAGGGGGCAGGGGTAGGCATTGTCCTCATCACTCCAGAAAACACAATCCTCGAACAAAGAATCAAGCTTGGATTTGCAGCCTCTAACAACGAAGCAGAATACGAAGCCCTAATAGCCGGTCTCCAAAAGGCGCAAACTCTATGAGCAAAATGTTTACAGGTGTTCTGCGACTCTCAACTAGTCTCCAATCGGATAAGTGGAGATTATAGTGCAAAGGATGAAATAATGGCAGCCTACCTCGCCTTAGTGAGAGAATTAATGTCAAGCTTTGAAGATATCAACATCCAGCCGTTTCCTAAGGGGCAAAACAGTCATGCTGATGCCTTAGCAGCCTTGAGTTCGGCAGTTGACTCTGACCTTAAGAGGGTCATCCCCATCGATTTCCTCATTTGTTCGAGCATCAACCACAACAGCAAATTACCAAACATGGAACAAATACTCCAGGTGGGATCAGCCCCCAGCTGGATAGAACCCTTAAGGGGATATTTAAAGGATGGCATGCTCCCAGATGACAAGAAAACTGCCCACCAGATAAGAGTCAAAGCTGCTCGCTTTCACTTATCCACAGGAGGCGACTTGTATAAGAAATCCTTCTCCGGTCCCTACCTTAGATGCGTCCACCCAGGTGATGTCGAGCAAGTGCTACACGATCTTTACGAAGGAATCTGTGGAAGTCATATTGGAGGACGGTCTCTAGCCTTTCGAGCAATGAAGGAAGGCTATTGGTGGCCATACATGCAAAAGGACTCCCAAGTATATGTTAGCAAATGCCTAAAATGCCAATTCCACGCTCCTATGGCCCACCAACCCACCAGCGATCTGAAGTACCTATCCAGCCCATGGCCCTTCACCCAATGGGGAATGGACATCGTGGGACCGCTGCCTACCGCCCTCGGTAATCGCAAATACCTGTTGGTTGTGACTGACTACTTCACCAAATGGATCGAGGCGAAATCCCTGGCAAACATTCGAGATGCTGATATGATAAGGTTCATATGGAGAAATATAATCACTCGGTTTGGAATCCCCAGAACCATCATCACCGATAATGGAACGCAGTTCAAAAGCGGCCCCTTTCAGAACTTCTGTAATGAACACGGGATGAGGCACCACTTCAGCTCGGTGGCCTACTCTCAGAGCAATGGCCAAGCTGAAGCTTCCAACAAAACTGTGATCGATGGATTAAAGAAGCAATTAGAGTGAGCCAAAGGCGCATGGGTAATAGAGCTACCCCATGTTCTATGGACGTACCGAACCACTCCTCGGCGAGAAACAGGAGAAACCCCATTTTCACTGACATATGGCATCGAAGAAGTTATCCCACTAGAAGCAGGTTTGCCAACAATGAGATCCAACCTTATCGACCAAGGCCTGAATGATGAAGCATTGCTCGCCGAACTCGACCTAGACAACGAGCATAGAGAGCTGGCCCTGGTGAAGCTGACGAGCTATCAATAACAGCTCGCGAACCATTACAACAAAAGGGTTAGCCCCAGGACGTTCCAAGTTGGGGACTATGTTCTAAGGAAGGTCCTGGGCAGCACAGTGAAGTCGTCAGACGGCAAGCTAGGCCCAAACTGGGAAGGACCCTTTAAAGTAATTAAAGACGATCTGCAAGGTGCGTATCACTTGGAAACGATGGAGGGCAGAGAAATACCATGAGCATGGAACGCAGCTAATCTCAAGAAATTCTATTTTTAGATCTTTTTCTAGTATTTCCTTTGTTATGAAAACAGAAGTTCATTTTCCTTATTACTAATGAAAGTTACTTAGTTGGTTACACTCTGATTGGTGACAGTTGCATTCATCGCACATCTTTTCCAAATAACAAGCACATTGATCACTATAGCAGGGGAACACCCCTCCTCAAGTCATCGTCAAAAAACACGAGAGACCAGTTAGCATTGCCCCTGGCAATATATAAAGCCCTATAGAGGATTCTTAGGCAATACGACCAAATCTTATACTGGTCATCAAACCTACTTCGGTTGAACAAAATCCTGATCGGATGAAGACATCCAACACCAGGTGTGTCCTTGCCAATTGCCCTACTTAGGCCTAAGGGAGTGTGACGACACAACCTAAAAGGTAAAGTAGGGCACAACGGTATTTTGATATTACACTGGACTGGGGGGGACACTTTCATGACAAAACAAAAGAGATCATAAAGCAGCAAGTATAAGAAAAGTAGGATATACACGTTTAGTTGGCAAAATTTCCCAAAAACACAAACTTTTCATTAATCCATCTTACTTACAACAATGATAATATATGTTTAGTCGGCGAGCTCGCCCAAAGCATTTACATTATCAAAAATAAAAAAAATATATAACAACTGGCAAAATCTCAAGGGGGTGGAAGCCTCCGAGCAAGATAATCAGTCACTCGAGCTCTTCGTCCGTCATCAGGAGCAGGAGCAAACTCTTACACAACCTCATTTGCATCCGACTCAAATAATTGTCGAGGAATAGCATTGATGGGGATCCATGGATCGTCCCTCCTGAATGGGTTGCGCACCGGATTGGAGGAAGACATCTCATGATGATACCATAGCACCGAGTTCCTCGGGACTTGAAGCTCCTTTAAGTCACTTAGCGATCCCCTGATGAAAGAAAGCTCCTCGAACTCAGATAGCCTTTTCGGAGCATCCGACCAGCCTTGATCATAATCGTTAGCCCATGCTTGCCAAGGACCTTTCTTGAACAAGTGCTGTCACCGGGTGACGTCCCTCTGAAGCCCAGCAGTGATTACATATGCTCGCTAAACATCATCGCGGAGTTCTTCCATTTCCCTATCGCGAAGTTCTTCTACTTCCCTGCTTCTTCTCCTGGTGCCCTACTAGCTCGCGGAAGGGGAGGGAGGGTGAGACTTCGCGACATGGGAGGGGTAACATTATGATCAGCTCCATCTCGCGATGATGATGAGCCTTGTAATTCTGCTCGAATAGTGCTCGATGCGTGCTCCCTAAGTTGTAAGACTTCCCTCCTCATGTCTTCGTTCTCCTGCTGAAGGAACTCCCCAACTTGGTTGACCTCGGTGACCTATAGGAGTCTTGTTCTCAGCACATTGACTTCCTCTTGCAATGAGGCACCAATGTCCTCCATCTGACGGAGCCTGTCCTTCACCTTAGCCACTAGTTCATATTGCTCCTTGTACTTCTGATTTCTAGACCTGAGGGACTTGCAAAGCTTAACAAAAGCCTGGCGAACTTCAGGGATCGCATTGGGACCAAGGGTCGTACCTAACTGGGAAGTAGCAGGAATGTAATCATCCACATCAACTAACTACAAATGAAAAAAAGATAAAGGAGAGAAAGAGATCAGCACAAGCAGAAATGAAGCTTTTTCATTAATAAAAGTTGAAGTTACATCAGACTGAAGAAAGAAAATTTACAGACTAGAAAATGCAAAAATACAAAAAACCTATCAATTAGCAACCTTAGGAGGCCCAGAGGTGGATGGCCGCTTCTCCTTATCAGCGTCAGCAGGAGCACTATCCTCGGCAGGGGTGACATCATCCCCTCAACAAGAGAAACATCAGCAAGAGTCGCCTGAGGGACAAGATCAGGGCCTTCAACAGTTGGGGCAGGGTCCTCGTCTACGACTGGCCTCATCCCTGGGTCGTGCTAGTCGAAAAGTGGGGATGAAACATCCACCCCAGTAGCTATGAGAGACTTGTTCCATCCTTTCTTAAAGTTTAGACGGCTAATATAGCCTATCTGAACTTTAGCATTTTGTACACCGCAGCCCAGTCGAAATTGTAAGAGTCTTCCTTGGCAGTGACAGCCTCAGATTCGTTCTTCTTTAGCCCTTCAGAAAGCACCCTTTTATCCTCCAGCAGAGCAAGTTTTCTTGAGAAAACTAGGTCGTAGGACTGCCTCAACTCCCTTAGATCCGTGATCGCCGCATCCTTCTCATTGTTCGCAGTGGCAAGAGCCAAGTCGGATGAGATCAGAGCAGCGTCAAAAGCCTTAAAATTGTCCTCGAGATCCTTACCCTTCAGCTTTAGGGAAGAGTTTTCTTGCTCCAGTTCACTGTTCTTCTTCACCAGCTCATCGCGTGAACGATGCAGCACGGCGAAGTCAGTAACAAACTGCGAAAAAGAGAAGATATTAGAAGAGGAAAATGAGGGAAGTCAGAAGTACGCAAGAGAAAAAGAAACCTTACCAGAGCAAGCCTCTGACTAGCCTGAAGGGCTAGGTGCTCTGAACCTACTGCCCTTTGGCGATCAGCCGGGAGGACAACTCTCTCGAGCAGAGCTGGGGCTAACTAAGGAGAAATTTCCATGGAGGCCCCTTCAAGCAGAGCAGATACTGGGACTAAGGCCTTCCCAGCCTTCGACCTTGCCTCAGCCCTTCTTTTCTCCTCCTCCTTCTCGCTATCCCTTTTCTTCCTCTCCTCCGCTCTCCTCTTCTCTTCCAACTTCTTCCTCTCTTCTTCCTTTCTCCTCTCTCTCTCTCTCACCTGCTCCTCTTCCTTCCTTCTCCTCTCTTGCTCCTGAGTGGAGGAACTGGAACCAGTAGCCACGGACCCAGAAGTGGCTTTTTGTTTCTTTGACCTCTGTGCAAGGAGCACGTGGTCCTCATCATCATCATCCGTAATCAAGTTCCTCCTCGGATAAACCATGTCTTCACTTGAACTGTTGGAAGTGCTCGATAATCTTCGAGCTTTAGAAACCTCCTCACGGTCAGAGGAACTGCTACTATCAAAGCTCCCTCCACTCAAATTACTCACAACTCCTGCAAGGTCACTTTCAGAGCTGCTCTCCTCCTCGTCTAACTGGATAGGCTCTGCAGCAGTCTCTTCGAAGGAGCCAAACTCTGGTATTCTATCCACAGGCCTTGCTATGAAGCTGGAGCCAACGTTCTTGTACTCGAGCAGAAAGGAAGCAGACCTGGGATGCTCATCGTCAAACAGAGGCTCCCTGATATTCCAAGCCTTAACCAATTCCGAGATACGAACCTCTCTAAGAGCAGGCTCCAAATTCTTTGACCTCGCTGTGGAAGAAAAAGCAAAAGAGGAGTTAGAAAGGTCATAAATCAGCAAAAACTGAAACAACAGTACAATATCTACCTATGTATTCCTCCCCGTAAAAAGGATTAGATAACCTCTCAGACCTCGACCCTTCAAATTGGGGAGGGAACTGCCAATTCCTAATAAGAAAACCCTCTTTCCAGTACTCCTTATGGGAATCAGGTTGATTTACTACCAATACCCTATCAGGGCTCCAAGCTTTGAGGTAAAGGACACCAGAACTAGTTCGAGAAAAGGAGTAACAAAAACAGATCTCGGCAAGCCCTAACCTAGTACCATATAATTGATTTATCCTATGTACGCCATTCATAATTTTCCACACATTAGGCTAGCATTGTGCGGGAACAATATTAAAATAGCCAAAACAAAAGAAAAATTAGATCATTAGGAGGAAAAGTTAGTCCCCCCTGGGAAAGCAACAAGACATGGATCTAGTGGGCATCATCTATATCCCTAACGTTCCTCGGAGGGGAGGCACAACACTCAACATCTACCCACTCAAGGATGTTGTAAAACTTCCTAAATTCAGAGATTGACCTATTTCCAATCTTCGCCATTGGAAGACCCAAGAAAATCTACAGACCAAAGAGAAAGTACAAAGAAAGGGCACAGGAAACTTACAAAATAGAAGATCGGTTCAAGTGATGAGGAAGCACGAGCTCAAATAACTAAAAAGCAAGGGGAATGGAAATTTAGAGAAGAAGGTACGAGGCGCTAGAGCTCTCAGAAGATTGAAGAATAGTGGAAGGATTGAAGTGACGGGAGAAAAATGGCTATTCCAACAAGCCTTCAAATTCTAATCATAGCGCACAGTAAGCGAAGCGGGTGCCGCCAAAACCAACTCCACAGCTTTCGAGGAATCGCAAAACAGCCATTATGGCTGATCATTTAAATCTGTTGAGCCCATAAATATGGCCCAACAAATTTAGGGGCAATTGTGGGTACCGAAAATTAGAACTATGGGCCTGGGCGAGTAGCCCAATCCTGGCGGCCCAAAGTCCAAGCCCCTCATCTCTTATGTTGATCCAATCATCCCCCACGTCCTCATGAAGGAACGTTATAGGGGAGATGGAAAACGTGGAGGAACCCATCAACTCCACTTACCTACATGTCCATGTATATATTAAACCCTAGGTCCGGGGCAAAAGGATAAGTTGTATTCTCTGTAATTACTCCCCGGAGAATATAGAAATAATATTGACTGCACCACCGTGGACATAGGCACTTCTTTGCTGAACCACGTACATCCCTTGTTGTGTGATTGTCATTTTATATTCCTTATTTTCCCTTGGTGAATGCTTTCTTATTATTTATTTGTGTTTCATTTGTAGTTAGTTGATGTGGATGATTACATTCATGCTACTCCCCAGTTAGGTAGGACCCTTGGTCCCAATGTGATCCCTGAAATTCGCCAGGCTTTTGTTAAGCTTTGCAAGTCCCTCAGGTCTAGAAATCAGAAGTACAAGGAGCAATATGAACTAGTGGCTAAGGTGAAGGACAGGCTCCGTGAGATGGAGGACATTGGTGCCTCATTGCAAGAGGAAGTCAATGTGCTGAGAACAAGACTCCTAGAGGCCACCGAGGTCAACCAAGTTGGGGAGTTCCTTAAACAGGAGAACGAAGACCTGAGGAGGGAAGTCTTACAACTTAGGGAGCATGCACCGAGCATTGTTCGAGCAGTATTACAAGGATCCTCATCATCGCGAGCTGGAGCTGATCATAATGTTACCAACTAAACGTCACCACATACCTTGTTTTAGAAAATTTGGTTTCGGTTTCTATACTAATTAAGAAAGGATATTTTATTCTTTTAATAATAATAAATTTAACAAATTTTCGATATCTCTATTTTGTTCTAGTACATTGGAAAATAATTTATACATTGTATGGTTTGTGTCACCAATACTGATAAATACTGAGGTGAATAATTTAATGGACAAATCATTAAAGAGAAAGTTTCCTTTTAGGACCAAACACAATTTTGGCACTTACTCTTAAGTAATTTTATTCTGAAATGATTTCGATGACTACTCTAAAATGGACAACTGAGTTCATTGGAAGTGGAGGAACTTCTGGTCTTAAATCCCATTTAAAAGGATAAATTAGAAAGGAGCCTTTCACAGATAAAAGATAAATAACTAAAGATGAGCCAAAAATGGTTCATTTTCATTAGTATGATTCTAGACTATTCTGTCTGTTTTTTATTTCTTCATCGACTTCACTAATGTTTAATTAATGGTAGGTTATTTATACCATATGCACAATAATTATGAAGCCTTTTATTAGTTCATATTTTTTAAGACTAATATGGAGCATACGTGAGGTAAATCAATCCAAGCTCTACAATATGATCGTGGATAGTGTACCTTTTGGGGGGAGTTAAGGAATCATTAATTAGAGGTAGGATATTACCCAAGCTGTATACATTGGGTATTCCATTTCGAAATGGTGTCATAAAATGAAGGAATAAGACTCTTTTATATATGATAAGGTCCATTGTTAGTTATTCCAAACTACAACATTCATATTGGGATTTTATGTAAGAGACAAAGATATACATTCTAAATTTAGTTTTTCTTAATCGATCTCTTCAAATCACTTTGAACATTTGAGTGGTCGCAAGCTCATTTTAGGTCATGTTAAAATATATGGGTTAACGATACTTGTGCTGTGAAAGAATATAAGGGAGTTTAAATTAAGTACATAGGTATGCATCTTTGTTGATTATCCCAAAGGTTATTAAGGTATTTTGTTTCATGTTCCATACCATCAAAAGTTCATCGATTACATCAATTCCTGACTCGTGTAAGAAGGATTATGAAATAAACCACGGGCCTAGAGGTAAGTTATTATTATAAGATAAAAATATATGTCACATAACAAATGTTGTTACCACCCATACAAGATGATATAAAACCTAGTATCGATGACATACTACTTAAAGGTAATGGGATTATTACTGATGATAAGAAACATGTGAATTTCTATGAGATATCAAGTGGTTCTACATCATAGTGGGGCATGAGGAGTAATCCTTATTGGTTAGTTGTTTCGGGTGATTGTTTCCATGAGATCACATGCAAGCAATGATCGAGTCCTAGGAACTACAACGAGGCACTCGAAGACAAGTACTTTTCCTTTGGCTTATGATAATGGATACCAAAATGAGATTAGATGTATTCAAATGAAGTTTTGGGAGTTGTAAACTTGTTAATGGGGTAAACTCATCGGGTTCATGTGGACCTATAATAAATTAAAAGATAGATGACTGATAAGGTGCCAAACTTCAATAAAAGTCTTGTGAAAGGGTTTGATCATAAAGAACGAGATATATTATGATCTAACCTTTTATCAGTAGCCATTCTAATGTCTGTCGGAATTGTTTTAATATCAAGAGTGTATTCTTAAATGATTGACTTCACATATACATAGTAAGAAGTCGGGAAAGAAAATTAATATAAATTTGTAAGATCCATTTATGGATTTAATATAACATGAAGGTCTTATATCATTCAGTTTGATCAGGTAATCAATTCTTGATGTTGATCAAATCCTGAATAATACTTGTTAGTTAAAAAATTATTGGCTTTATTCTTAAAACCATTTGTAAAACATTTTATTTCTTTATTAATAAAGGATTACTTTATTAATTGGAAAAGAGAATCAAGTTTATTGTAATGTTTTATGATTTTTTAAATATATTGTTTTAAATTAATTTTAGTTAATAGAGAGTAGTAGGAATTTTGGTGATGCAAATTTAGGTGTGATTTTATTTTGAATTATAGAACTATTTGAAAAGTTCACGACCTAAATATGAACTTTTCATTCAATCGTAACATTTGCGATGAAATCCTAGTAGTTTATCTGAATCAAAATGATCGAGTGTGATGGTTTGATAACTTGTAGGATAGTTCAAAGGAGGATTGGGATTGGTAAATCCCAAAAATGTATTGAACGGGACAAACTGTTTGATGTAAGTGTAAGGGCTATCTAGATTAGACTCATATAATTTCACACCATTGCAAAGGGTGCATAGAATCTTAATCGCGAGAATTATGAGGATTGGAATTCTTATGTAGTTGTCGCTTTGATTTTCATATGTGAGATTCAATTTTTGATTGAATCAAATGATCCATGGATACTGGATGACAGTTATATGAGTAGGTCTGAAATCTTAAACTTGAGGAATCTACATAGGGAGATACCTTGGATTGTGATACCCCATTAATATAATTGCAATAGTTGTTTCCACCAGTAAAACCTGATCATGGATTATTTATAATTTGGTGGAGTACCAAAATAAGTTATGTTTGAGAAACAAGGGAATTAATTAGATGTTGGTTAGAGTCAGTTAATAGTAAACTGATTTAACCAAGCGGTTCTTAAAAGCCTAACATGGGAAATCATATTATGTACCTTAATCAACTTTGAAAATAAGAACATTATATCTTAGTGATTTTTGAGGTAATTAAATTGGATTACAGTCATAATTATTTACTGAAATTAATTATGATCAAATGATGAAAGAAATTATTTGTTGTAATTATCATTTGTTACAATCGACTATTTATTTTGAGGCCGATTTAATTATTTGTCTTGGGCCCTTTCTGTAGTCCATATAACTAAGTAGTTGGGACCAAACTCTCACGAAACCATATTTATCCCATTCCCACCTTTTCTACATTAATATAAAGTTGTGTCAAGGTCATTTAATAATGATTGATCATCATTATGGTTTTCGAAGGGGAAGAGAAAACATTATTCACATTTTTGTGAAGTGGCCTAGAGAGAGACCACCATATCTTATTCATAAAGAGGAGTTTTCATCCAAAAAGGTGCCCACACACCTACTTGGCTTTGGGAAGGATCATAAACTAGAAGTACAAGTTTTAAAAATGTTCATTAACAAATACCATTATTCACATCGGATCCTAATCGTATTCAAAAAGGTATTGTGTTCTAAACCCTATGTTATTTCTTCAAACCTAGTTATAGGTTTTTGTTCTTTCTACTTTTTGATTAATCAACGATCCGAAGCTAAAAAAAATATTCTGAATATTTTGATCCCCAAAAATTGGTATCAGATCCTTCTGTTGAGATTAATCAAGCATTGGAAAGGTCCATGATATCCAAAATTGAAAACCCCCAGCTTGCATGTTGTGGAACGGTGTATTTTTGTATATTATGTTGCAATAATATGATTTTACAGAGGCTCTTCATATATATCTCTTCCATCATTTTCAAGTATTATTTTTATATGTGATTGGATTATATGGTGGTTTATCCATAATTATTTTTCGCATCTATATTCGATATGGTTGTAACACTTAGGTTTTGTAATTATTACTATATCTTTGTAGTTGGGGGAGATTGAGAGAGGTTATAATGTTTTTATTCACATATAATCATATATTAGGGATCCCATAGGTGTTTGGTAAAATTTAATGGAGGTTCATGAACGTTTGGTATGGATATGGTGATTTTGGCCTAGCAAAAGGAGAGGAATAAGGAGACTGTCCCCGATAGGGTCGATCTATTAACTCCTTGCTATCAGCTTTGGAGGTTTGCCCATATGGGGTTGTTTCCAGTGGTTTCACATGATGGTTCTTCCACATATTATTTTTGGACTAGGGAGGATTAGATTCTAGTCATCAACATATTTAAGAACTCTTGTTTGTGATAAAGTATACTTCAAGTTCGACTCTTTATAAAAATGAAATCTTCTACAACGAGGACATGTGTGCATGGATAATTGTACTTCAAGAAGAAGCCAAGGCCATTTTGGAATGGGAACTTTGGTCTTTTTATTACGTGCTTCATGTATTTGTTTATTTCCTACATCTCTTAATCTACGTTATGTTGTGTAACTCATGTGCTAATTAGTTAGATAATTAAGAACACCCATTTTATGGACAATGTGGATTATTTATTTTGAGACTGATCAAGATCACTAATTTTCTACAAAAATTAGTGTTCTTTAATCCTTTTCTAAATTCTATTATAATCGGGGATAATTTAATTTTGAAGTGTGACTTACATTAAGATCTCTAGTGTTTTATTTTTGAAATTTTTTAATTAATATTTTTGTTTTGGAAAATCAAAATGTGAGATCAAGATATTTATTTCACCAAAGTAAATTTGAAATCATCGAGGATTTAAATTTGGCCTTTCTAACTGAATATTTTTGTAAATATACCTTATATTTTTAAAATACTAACTGAGAGAAAGATTTCAACATAAACCCCACAGTCTTCATTGATATTTTCCTGAATGAAGGATGTGATTGATTCCTCGCATCAGTTAGGCTGACCACACCACAGATAGAATAAGTCAAGGCGTAATGGATTCGTAAAACTTCTATGTGATAGTTTTAGGAATAAGAATATGAGTCAGTTTAATCTCCCCCCCCCCCCCCCCCCCAAAAAAAAAAAAAAGTTCATCATGACCAGTTAGTAATTCAAGGAATGAACTATTGGTAGACACTTAGACATAATTCATGATACCATCCCCCAATAGAGTCACTGTCATTAATTGTGGTACAGCAAGTCATTGACTATTCAATTATGGTGGATAGAAGATTTTGAACTATTTAGGTATATAATTGAAAGATGAAGGTCTTCTTAGGTCAAGGTGGGGTAATTTATGCTCCCCATGAGAAATATCACTCCATAAGGGAACTAGGATGTCTAATGAGTTTTACTTTAAAATCGTTGTGAGGGAGCCTTTTTAAAATTAAAAAAAAATTAAATTCTCACATACTACATTGAAAATAATTCTCTTTTCAAAGTATATGATTCTCATATTTCAAAATGATATCATCATTCAACCTTATTTCTTCATCTTAAAGGGCAACAAATCAATTGGAATGAACTACATTGACAGGAAAAGAAATCTAGACATTGTCCTCAGTGCTAAGGACTTTAAGTTTGTCTTGACGGAGTCCTTCCCTGCCAAGACGGATGAAGGGTCATCTAAAAGGAATGTCCAACACTAATAAATGTGGAAAAAGTCTAAGTAGATGGATCATTGTTACATATAAGCCTCTATGACTAATGTGTTCCAGCACTAGCATTAACAAATGTCTACCACTTATGACATGATTCTAAATCTCGGGGTTATGTTTGAGGATAAGAACCATGTCGCAAGGTTAGATGCTATAGAAAGTTTGGTCAACAACAAGATGCTTGAAGACACTCTCATACGTGAGCGTGTTAGAAAGATTATGTCTATCTTAGTTGGACTGAAGGTAGTTGGATCTCAAATCGATGGGGAAGCCCAAGTTAATTTCGTTCTTCAATCACTACCGGAGTCCTATAAATATTTTGTGGTTACTCTATGAACAAATTTGACTTCTCTTTGGGGAAACTACTTAGGGAACTCCATGATGAAAAGAATATATACAAACAAAAGATTATGATTCGGGTCCCTCAGAGATGCCCATTTACTTCTATTCTGAAGGGTAAGAATAAGAACAATGGAAAGTCTGAGGGACAACATAAAGTTGTTAAGAAAAACTTTAAGTCTCAGGGGGAAGGTAAAAAGGTCATAGGAAGCTTTTACATCTCGTAATAGGAAGGACATTAGAAGAAGCAATTACCCATTTTCTTAGTCATGAAGAACGAAAACGATAATTCCTCCTATATAATCGAGACATATTTAGTGGTGAAATCGACTTGTACTTAGTATATAGACTAGGGAGCCAGTAATCATGTTTTAAAGTTTTTTTAGGGGTGTATTATGGAGAGATATTTTTTTTCATGGGATATCCTCACAAGGGAACACTAGTAGCAGTAAAAATTTAGTTTTAAATTTTGGTGATGACAATAACTTAGTATTGGTAGATTTCTTTTATGTTCAAGGTATCCGGAGAAATTTGATTTTAGTTTATAAGCTTTTTATGAATGGAATAAAGGAGTTTTTTTTCTATCAAAAATGGAAAATATCTTATCTCTTTTTGAAATTTAAATAATGATACTCATATTATAAGACATGTCTCACCATTGCTACTTAATACTGGATTGAAAAACTTAAATGGAAATAACCTAGAGAGAAATGAACCTTTTAGGACGAACCAAACATATCATTGGCACTTGTGATTATGTCATATCAACCTAAAAAGAATACACATACTAGTTTTAAAAATGAAATTAATTTCATTGGAAGTGGAGGCACATCTAGTCTGTGAACCCTACATAAAGGGAGAAATGACCAACACATCCTTTATGGCCAAAGGGTGTAGAGACAAAGAAGTGTTGGAATTTTTTCATACTTATTTGTATAGCCCAATAACTATCAGGAATAAGAGGTGGTTTTGAATACTTCATCACTTTCATCGATTATTACACAAGGCTTGGATACGTTTTCCTAATGCACTACAAGTCTGAAGCCTTTAAGAAATTGAAATTGTAGAATACCTTTTGAGAAAGTTCATGTAACACATGTCGGAGTTGGATATAACAACCCAATCCTCACCGGGAACTCCAAAACAAAATCGTATTGAAAAAAATAAGGAGCATGACCCTTTTGGGTATTGTTAGTTCCATAATGATCTATTTGGATATGTAGAATTCATTTTAGGGTTTGTATTAGATACTACTATATATTTATTAAACATAGTTCCATCTCAATCTATCTCTTAAACCCCCATGAAACTTTAAAAATGGAGAAATCCAAGTCTAGATCACATTTGAATATGGGGTTACCCAGCACACATGTTATGTAAGGATCCAAACAAGTTAGAATCGAGGATAGATATATGTCCCTTTTGGGATATCCCAAAGAAACCATGGGTGGCCAATTATATGATCCTAAGTACCGAAAAATATTTATTACCACAAATGATAGATTCATGGAGGACGATAATATAATTGACCATAAGCCCAATAACAATATTATATTCTAAGAACTAAGAGGGAAAGAGAAAGAAAATGCTTCGGGACCACTTGGACATGAAGAAATACATATTGATCTCGATAATACAGAGTCCAATGATATTGGGATTATTATCGACGATCAAGATTCACATGTCACTTATATTGAACCACAAGTGTATCCACATTGAAATGGGAGATTCAAGCGTCAGCCAAATAGAGCAGTGTATATAGGGAAACACTTCAGTGAAACCCCTTGGGAACATGAAGTAGATCCCGACATCTACGACAAGGCACTTCAAGACATGGATGTCGATCTTTGTCCAAAGGCTATGAACACTGAGATTGATTCAATGTATTTGAATCAAGTTTGGGAACTTTTAGACTTTCCATATGGACTAAAACCCATAAGGTGCAAGTGAATCTAAAATAGGAAGAGAATGGTGTACGGGAAGGTGGAAACCTTCAAGTCATGACTTGTTGAAAAAGGATGTACTCCTAAAATCGGGATCGATTGTGAGGATATTTTTTGTCTGTAGTCGTGATTGAGTTTATACACATTCTCTTACCCATTATTGTGCATCTCGATTTCGAGATTTGGCTAATGGATGTTAAGATTGCATTCTTGAACTAAAATGTTGACGAGTTTAATTATATGGTCTAAATCACGAGATTCATAGCAAAGGGTTAAGAAAGAAAGGTGTGCATAATTAAAAGATCCATTTATGTTTATAAGTAGAATGGTGAAAGAGTGGTGATACTTCTACTACTTTACGTAGATAAAATTCTCCTAATCGAGAATGATGCTAGTATATTATCTAGTATAAGAGTGTGTTTGTCTAATCGATTCCAAATAAAGGACATAGGAGAAATCGATCACATACTATAGATCAAGGTCCTACGTGATTGTAAAAATAAGATGTTAGTATTATAATAATCAACTTATATCAACACAACACTCACAAAGTGTAGCATGCATGATTGTACAAAAGGGTTCCTACCTTTCATATAGAGTTTCTTTATTTAAGGATTAATGACCTAAGATGCCTAATTAGTTAGAAAGGATGAGGAATTTTTTTTTATTCTTTAATGATGGGAGACCTCATGTATGTTTTGGTATGTACTAGACCAAATATTTGTTATATTATTGGTTTGGTAAATATATGCTCGTCTAATCTAGGTCAAAATAATTGGACTTCTTTGAATTAGATTCTCAAGTACCTAAAGAGGACTACGGATGATGTGTTAGTTTAGTCAATAGAGATTCCAGTACCGATTGGGTACACTAACTCGGATTTTTAGTAGTATAGGGACTCTAGAAGATCGACTAGAGATATGTGTTTACCCTTGTAGGTGGATCCATAAGTTGGAGGAGTATCAAGAAGTCTTATATTGTCATTTCTACCATGAAAGATGAGCATGTTTTCTCTACAAAGGCAATAAAAAAGGTTGTTCAATTTCGAAACTTCTATAATGATTTGGGTGTGGATCCTTGAGTGTAGTCGCTTATTAGTATTTATTTTAATAATGACTGTGCGATTGCGAATTACAAAGAACCAAGGACTTATAAGAGGGAGAAGCATAATAAGATAAAGTATTACCTAATTCGAGAGATCATGTAGACATGCACGTCATCGTGACCAAGATTACATTTGAGAACAATCTATCGGATCCTTTTACAAAGAGCTTGCAAGGTAGGACTTTTGACAGTCACACAAGGAATGTGAGCGATGTGAATGCCCATGTATCTTTAAGAATAAGTGGGAGATTATTGGGATTTATTCCTATAACCATGCATGAAATATTTTATTATTAATTAGTAAAGGATATTTATATTCATTTTGAAATTAAAATCAAGTTTCTAAGAATATTTTACATATGTTTAAGTGTATTATTTCATATTAATGTTGGTTAATAGAGCTTAATAGGAATTCTAGTGATGCGACTTCGGGTTGATCATAAGGAGATTGGAATTTAGGTCCTAGCTCTATTTAAAAGTTCACAACCTAGATATGAACTTTACAGCCTATTAAAACGGTTGTGATGCATGCCCAGTAGTTTATCTCAAACTATGGAAACCGGTGTAATGTTTTAGGAACTTGTAGGATAGTTCAAAAGAGGATTGTGATCGGTACATCCTAGGAATGTATTGAATGAGACCACCTATGATATTTGAGTCTTAGATTTGTTGGAATTAGACTAAGCCAATGTCATACCATTTGAAAAGGGTTCATAGATTTTTAATCTCCAGGATTATAAGGATTGAAATGCGTGTGTAGTTGCCACTTTAGTTTCCATGGGTGGGATTCAATTTTAGATTGAATCAAATAATCCTTGAAATTTAGGGGACAATTATATGAGTAAGTTTAAGATTTTAATTCTGAGAAATCTACATCTGATGATACTGTAACACCCCGCCCGCCCGGGGAGAGCGAACGGAGCGCTAATGCGATAAAATAAATCCAAATCCACAAGTGATAAGGTATAGAGCATCTAAATAAACCCACAATAATATAAATCAACTAATCTCAATCTCTTCAATTACAACAAGTCTCTCGAATTAAAATACAACACCTAACTCGAAAATAAAATACAAATCTCTAAAGCTCTATACATCAAAATAATACAAATCTTTCCCAAAAAATCCTCGCTAAAATCAATCTCCATAGCGCCCCAAAATCCGCGCTAGCCTTCCACTAAAAGAAAATATGGGGAAGTACACAATACGACAGGAAAGATGCTCAACAAATATATGTTAGCGATGAATAAAGCGTAACAATATGAATACGAATATTCAAATCAAAATGCAATTCTCAATAGCATTTATCAATAAATTTCTCAACAACACTTTAACCGGGTCACCAGGCCTCACCACATCTGTATATGCTTTATCAAGCCATAGCCCGGGAAACAGGAATTTTGGCGGGTGCCCAACATCTGTGCCATATTAAAATCTCATGAGAACGTGGTCATCAACAATATAATGATACCACATGAATCAAAATAATTTCAACAATTATTTTCCAGATTTTAATGAATTTATCAATTCAAATATGAGTTCAATTAACAAGAATTCAAAGAGAATGACACTCGCGAGATTTAAGGAGCATATTGTGTAAAACCCCATACCTCAAACCACGATGAGAAACCAACGATCACATCCTCAAGATCAACACAAAAGATCTAAAAAAGCTCCTCCAAGAACCTCCAACAAAAATAGCCCCAAGAACACCGCTAATCTAGGGTTGGAACTCACAAATCTCAAGGGCCAAAGTATAATTAAAAAGAAGAGGAATATAAAATATATTTGCTGCCAAAATTTGTGCCAAAAGTATGTTAAAAAGTGTTGCCCACGACCTCCTTTTATAATGCAAAGAAATGAATAGTTGGAATCCAAAAGACTCCTTTAAATAAGGCAAAGAAATGAAGAGTTGGAAGCCAAAACAACTCCAAGAGTTAAAAACATTTAAAAATCATTTTAAAATCCGTTTTAACTTCGATTTCGAAACCGTTTGAAATTCTCGCCTTTAAAAATAATAACCAACATATTTGAGCAATAAAAAATAATTTTACCAAAAACTTTATTTTCCTCCATTTTCCATAAATTAATTAAAATAGCCCAAAATTACGGGGGTTGTTACACTTCCCCACTAACAATGGAATTTCGCCCTTGAAATTCGCCGAATGCCTAACTCTCAAAAAATCAGGCCAACAATCTCCAAAATAATCTCGTCTCCAAAAATCAATTCCTCACATCTAATCTCGAAACCTATCACGAATATCACCTAAAATTTGCTATCTCCAAAAATTGCTAACCACTCAATGAACCCAAAACTCAAGCCCCGAGGGTTGCCGTATACCTAAGCTCCGATACCATTTGTAACACCCCGCCCGCCCGGGGAGAGCGAACGGAGCACTAATGCTATAAAATAAATCAATCCACTCTAAAATCATCCCAATTGGTCCATAGTGTTCAAATCCACGCCAACCTGGCAGCTAAAAGAAAATATGGGGAAGTACACAATACGACAGGAAAGATGCTCAACAAATATATGTTAGCGATGAATAAAGCGTAACAATATGAATACGAATATTCAAATCAAAATGCAAATCTCAATAACATTTATCAATAAATTTCTCAACAACACTTTAACCGGGTCACCAGGCCTCACCACATCCGTATATGCTTTATCAAGCCATATCCCGGGAAACAGGAATTTTGGCGGGTGCCCAACATCTGTGCCATATTAAAATCTCATGAGAACGTGCTCATCAACAATATAATGATACCACATGAATCAAAATAATTTCAACAATTATTTTCCAGATTTCATTGAATTTATCAATTCAAATATGAGTTCAATTAACAAGAATTCAAAGAGAATGACACTCGCGAGATTTAAGGAGCATATTGTGTAAAACCCCATACCTCAAACCACGATGAGAAATCAACGATCACATCCTCAAGATCAACACAAAAGATCTAAAAAAGCTCCTCCAAGAACCTCCAACAAAAATAGCCCCAAGAACACCGCTAATCTAGGGTTGGAACTCACAAATCTCAAGGGCCAAAGTATAATTAAAAAGAAGAGGAATATAAAATATATTTGCTGCCAAAATTTGTGCCAAAAGTATGTTAAAAAGTATTGCCCACGACCTCATTTTATAATGCAAAGAAATGAATAGTTGGAATCCAAAAGACTCCTTTAAATAAGGCAAAGAAATGAAGAGTTGGAAGCCAAAACAACTCCAAGAGTTAAAAACATTTTAAAATCATTTTAAAATCCGTTTTAACTTCGATTTCGAAACCGTTTGAAATTCTCGCCTTTAAAAATAATAACCAACATATTTGAGCAATAAAAAATAATTTTACCAAAAACTTTATTTTCCTCCATTTTCCGTAAATTAATTAAAATAGCCCCAAATTACGCGGGTTGTTACAGATACCATGGATTGTGACACCCCCTTGATAGACTTATAAGATTTATTTCCATTCGTAAAACATGATCAGTGGATTATTCATAATCTGGTGGAGTAGAAAAATAAGTTAACTCGGGGAATCATATTATGTACTATAATCAAATTTATAAATAATCCCTCTTTATATATCCAATTGATTTATGAGATAATTAAACTCGAGTGCAATCATAATTATTTAATGTAATTAGTTATGATTAATTAAAAAAGGAAATAAACTAGGACAATTGTAATATGGTATATCTAAGTATTTATTTGGATGCCAACTGAATTATTTTTCTTCAGTCCCTAGTGTAGTCCATATACCCAAGTAGTTTGGACCAAACTCTCATGAAACCTTTCTAGCCTAAGCCCACCTTTTATACTTGTATATAACGGTGTGGAAAGGGATTTTAATAATGATTTATCAACCTTAGGGTTTCAGAGGGGAGAAAAAAAACGCTATTCATGTTTTTATGAAGACACCTGGAGATAAACCACCCTATCTTAGTCATAAGGAGGAGTTTTCATATCAAAGGGTGCCCACACACCTACCTAGCTTTGGGTAGGATCATACACTAGAAGATAAAAACTTTTCAGGATGTTTATCAAGATTTTGATGGTCCAAAAGAAGTCATCCATTCATCATCAACAAATATCATTCTCCACATCGGATCACAATAGGATTCTCAAAGTTATTGTGTTTTAAACCCAAGCTTTGTTTTTCAAGCCTAGTTGTATGCTTTTGTGCTTTCTAGTGTTTGATCAATCGTAGATTAGAGGATTAAAATTTATATTACTCATTTTTCTATTCGTAATAGAAACTTAACGAAAATGTGGATGTATTTCTACATAGAATTTGTGGATACTAATTGCCTGCTTGTGAACGAGGTGGGAGTATTATTTTACACGAGTTTTATTGTCTGGCATGCTCACTAAGATACTTTGGACAAGCCGATCACAATATTATGATAAATATTTCCTTAGATTGGATCAAAGGATATTTCTCTTCTCCCATGGAACTTATATCAATGTTGTATTAATAGATTACTATCATGATTCCATGAAAGGATTTTCTTTTCAAGAATGGAATCACTCTGCATCAGAATTAGTGGAAACACTTGATGATATAGAAGGGATGAGGAATATACCTAATGCTTTGGCATTTGGTAGCCTTAGGTATGTTATATTGCATGCTAGAAAAGAATTATCATGCCTTTGATATGGTATGTTATATTGCATGCTAGAAAAGAATTATCATGCCTTTGATATGGTCTGCAGGTTCTAGTCTCATTGTCTTATACCTTTAAAGTAAAAAGATTGGATAAGGATTATAGATTTTTTACCTCGAAATATACATTTACCCAAGGAGGTTTAGCTACAAGTTGGATGAGTTTGATTCAATTTCAGATTGATGACTTCCTCTAGGAGGCCCAAGTTATTTCCACTTTAGAGGTAATTAAAGAGTTTATATGACTCGATTACTTCCTAAGTAATATGGGTGAGGTTCCTTCAAGTGCATTGGCTATAGCACTTTTAATGTCCATAGCGGTATGATTTCCAGTACGAGATAACCTATAACATATAAAAGGTTAAGAACATTTAGAGTAGGTTCCACCTAGTTCGATAGATTGGACGAACTTGTTGATAAGATTATGGCCAACATTGTATTAGATAACATTTCGTTAATCCTTCTGCAATAAGGCAACAAACTGCAAATTAAATATGTTGGGCGTTAGATACCTGGCTTTAAGATTAAGTGGTGGTTATGGGGATTATATTCATAAAACCATGTTTGACTCTTACTTTTAGTAAAGGCGTGTGAGTTCATTTTGAAATATGAATGGTGGTCCTTGAATTTATTTTTTAAATATATTTTTGACATGTCGGATAATTGAACTTAGTAGGGATTTTGTTGACATTATTACATCTTCATCACCGAAGATCGTAATTTTGGTTCTAGTAATATTGAACAAATTGCAACCTAGATATGTAGTTGACATCCTATCAGAATGGTGGTAATACAATCCTAGTGGTTTACCTCAGACTAAAAGAACTTTATAGGTGGTTAGAGAACTTGAGCAATAGTTCGATGGAGTATTCAGACCAGTTCATCCATAAATGTATTGAACATGACCGCTCATGAGATTTATGTCTAAGAATTTTCTTGATTAGACTTAGGATATCTCACACCATTTGCAAAGGGTGCATAGATTTTAAATCCAAAGAATTATGAGAATTCGAGTGATTGCAAGATTGTTGCTTTTACTGCTATGAGTGTTATTCGATTTTAGATTGAATCAAATGATCCCTTCTAGTTGGGAAATCATTTTAGGAGTAGGCCTAATATCATAAGTTGGTGTCATCCGCTTATGTAAGATATATTTGGTTATGATAACCCTTGATAGAGTTATTAGTTTTGTTTTGTCTAGTAAATATGTCCAACAAATTAGTTTATAATCCTGGTGGAGTAGCTTATAAGTTAAGTCTTAGAATTATGGAATTGGTTATAGGTTGGTTAAAATTATTTACCGACAAATTGATTTAACTAAAGAATATCAAAAACTTAACGTGGAGAATCATACTATGTACCATGTTCAACTTTTAAAATAAGACCTCTGTATTCAGAGTGATTTAGAGAAATTTAAATTGTAGTGCAATCATGATTATTGTCTGGAGTTAATCGGGATTAAATAAAGAAATGATATAATTACGATAATTGTGTGACACCCCGCCTAATAAAATACTGGACAATCAATCCTATACTAAATTAAAATAGGAGTCTCATATGGTTCAATCTCAGCATCACTATTGAAAACCGATTTAATTACTAATAACCTATTAGGCTGGCGTCAAAATTTTATATTAACTAATCTTTTTAACCAAACCATTCAAATAAATCAATCATAACAATTTATAAGAAAGAACTGAAACGAAATAATATAATTGAACACTCAATTTAACACAATACAACCAAATCGAATGCCCCACTAAAAGGCATTAAAGAATAAATAATACAATTAGGCTATCGACCCGAGTGTTTCTACAATACCTACTATATTTATTACAAGGATAAAAGCATCTATAGTAAACCTGCATGCATCCACAGCTGCTGCAGAAAACGTTTTACTCGAAGGAATCATCATCCAAGCGTCTCAATGTCTTGACACCTATATATACACATATATAGCAGGAAATGGAAAAATAGAGAAACAGACTAGAGCCCGAGTTTTGAAAACATTTTACCAAGTGCTTAAAAGCCATATTTTTCGAATATAATATCTCTAATATTTAAATTGGTATCGCACTCTCATGAGGTACACCTGACCCCTCTTCTAAATGTTTTCACCTATCGAATACATTTTAAACAACCTAGCTAAACTCCCCTGCCTAACTAATCTATTTTACCCTTATTCTAAGATCCTCATAGACCCGAGCACTAATGTCTAAACTTCTCTCCATTCCCAACATTGTGATATGTTCATACGTGGGGTGTTTCGTGAATTGTAATCCAAACAAGGAACCCCGCAGATACACTACTACATGACAATGTTGATCGTCGAGATCCATTGGGCCCCCAGTACATATTGTAAAACCCCGTATATGTATATATATCTATATATATATATATATATATATATATATATATATATATATATATATATATATATATACACACACACTAGGGTATGCCCGTGCCTAAAGTAACGACACTAATTTTCGAAAGTGTGCATCGTTGATAAGATCATACATTGTATTTAGTTCGCAATAGATAAACAAATTTTTATTACTCCAATTTTGGATACTTGATTGACAAACGTATTAAAGAAACAATAATACCTATCGTATTCACAAACTCAATTAACAAATAGGAATAAAAATACAACAAATTAAAATCATGAATTTTCAAAAGTATTGAATCGTGTATAATTCAAGTCCTAAAATTTAATTACAACACAAATGAGTAACAATTTAAAAACTTTAGACAAAATTTTCTCAATTTTTAGGATTATCCACCTTATTTAAGAAAATAAAAAATACTCAAACAAACACAATACTAATATTATTTCTCGAACATCATAATAATTTAAAACTATTATATAACACAAATAATTGGTAATAATTTAAAATTTTTGGACAAAATTATCTATGTTCATAGGACGACTATCCATCCTATTTAAAAAGAAAAAAAATTGTCGAATAACATTATTAATGGACCTAGTATAAACATCATCATCAATTTAACTCGATTCATTAAAATTACATCAATACATCAATAAGTAAATAAAATAGTCTATGATGTAGAAACATAATTCTAGAAAAGGAAGGAACAAACTAACTAATCAATAAAAACCTCCTAGCAATCTAAAAACTATACAATTACTTCATCAATTGCATTTGGTCCACTTCTTTGTACTTGAAGTCCTCTATGAATTTGTTAACCCTTTAACATGGAATTCTTTATTTGCTGCAAAAAATACAAAAGAACCAAAAACTTTATGTTGTTAGTTACCTTTCAATATATAACAAATTCAAGGATAAATTACCTCAATATATATAAACTATATGCAAAACCATTTGATCAACAAACATAAGTAAACTGAAGTGCAAGCTTCAAAGAAAATGTTTCTCATTAGTATGTCAAAAATAGGTGGAGAGAGAAAAAAAATCGTATTATCTAAAGTGGGGACTTTCATTCTTTTCAACATAAATAAAATCTAAAAACTAATTAAATGGAACTTGTCATTTCTCACACATTGAAGAACAAACTCTTGGAAATTAAGCTACGGAACAAAAGTGGTATCCCATTACAACTCATGGTCGGTTACCTTAAGCATCTAGTAAGTATTTAGTGTAGTAGAAAAGACTAACCTCAAAGAAAGAAACTGTGAAATAAAAGATGAAGGTTGAGGGATAAGAAAAAAAGTATCAGTCCAAATTAGTGAGTATTTAGTACATAAAAATTAAGAAGCAGACTTACCTCCCTAATTTTAAGTGTGATTACTCACATTTCTCCCCTAACTATCATCATGATCCTCAGACCAAGCAATTGTGGAAATATTTTATCCCTTAAAGTTCAACTCTAGTATGTAGACTGTTCAATGGAGACTTCCAACTGTTGATCATCTATACAAAATTGGCCTTCTAGTTGACCCATGATGCATTCTGTGGTTAATATTTGGAGACTTCAAACTCTACATTTTAGTTTTGCAATCTCCCACACCATAACCCACACATATATATATGCAAAAACATACATACTAGCAGAAACTAAATGGTTTTGTATTTAACATGTAAATAGTAGGATTTGTGTAACCCACCAAAAACATATCTCACTCAACCAACAAACTAAACTAATAAATAGAGGCAATAACAGAGAACCAACTGGATTTATATTAAAAAAGATAGACTCACTCACCTTCAATTTTTTAAAAATTCGTACAGTAGACTGTAGTAATATTACAAAGATCATGGAAGAGGGTACCCAGTTAATGAGTGTTATTAATGAAACCTTGCTCTTTTGAAATGCAAACCAAATGAGAAATGGTACATGTTGTGTGTTCTGGTGGTGATGGTAAGTCGGTTGCGGTAGCATTTTCAATAGAAGAGGGAGGAACTCGAAGAAAAGCTTTAATGTTTTGAAAGGGTAGAGGTTGCTTGATGAGATATTCCTGGATCCTCGTCTGTCCACCAGATATCCTTGGTAAGAATCTCATTGAGATCATCCCATTCCCATCTTTCATTTGGGATACTTTTATCATAAACGAAAGCATGATGACCCTCTACAGGATTGTAATTAGACACGAAGGCCTCATAGAAGTTGTTGTTCTCAAACCATATCGTCTCCACTTTTCTTCCAACTAATGGATTAGTTGATACTGCAGTAGATTCATTTACGTGACATAAATAAAGAAACTATATGAGCAGAGAAATACCTACAATATCTAATAAATACATGTTATATCTAAGAAACTAAATAAAAAAACTAAAATAATACTGATGACTAAAATATAAATACTTGCAAAGAAAAGAAAAAAATGCAGTTATAAATCACTATTACTCCTATATCTAAGCAGGTATATCTAACAGTGATTCTAAGAAAATACTACTGTCTTCCTAACATTTTTTGGAAGCTCCTGGATATCTAAGTTACTTTAAGTGAAAATCGAGATGTACTCGTGTTTGGATAACATAACATAACATAACCAATAAATGTTTCGTTATACTCATAATACACTTCTGCACTTCTGCAACTGATATATATCATGAAGCATCCCTCTATTTTCTTCACTAAGGACACTGCATATGCATTGTTTTCTTACACGGTCGAAGCCCAACATATTACCCCTTACTTAAACGGGGTTGAAAAGAAACTCCATAGTTAAATTAGAAAAGAAGAGTTTAGGCCCAAACCATATATAGAGAGATTTAGAACCCCCAAAATAATTAAATTTAAACAAAAAAATAGATCGGATAAAGAGATAGGGAAAGAGGGAGAAAGAATTGATATTGTACCGGTTTAGGAGCTGGTCTACAACAAATAGCCTATTATATCTTCCCAAAATTTCAATAAGAACAAATATATTATGTTCTCACATCAATCCAAATAGTAGATATTTATACCTTCTAATAACAATGATATTTGATGATTGGTGTTACCATTTATCACTATGCAAAAACAACCCAAACTGTAATTGATACCTAAGAACTTTTATACAATTATCCCTTCACATTAGCTGCAAAATAAGAAAGAAATGGTCAAGTTAAGTTTACATTTAAACACCACAAAACTATATTGAAGAAAAAATGGCCTATTTCAATCATATTTGCACATGTCTAAAGCCACGACAGAAATTTAATTTACTGCACAATGCTAAAGAGATAGTTTTTGACATAGTCAGTGCCATTGTTAGGTTGAGATTCAAAGCATTATTGCGCCCTGTGACTGATCTTCCATTGGATTTGCATCTAATGTCGGTTGAACCCGGTTGAACCTTAGCATATGTGATGCTTTTAAACCCATACTTCCCCGTCATCGATTAGAGGTTTCAACTTCCAAAGACCTGCAATTCCAAATGTTAAATGAGGATGAAACTACCTATGTATGAGTAATTATCTGGCTTGATGCAAAATAGAGTAGTTCAACTGTTCAAAACAGAGCAACACACTTACGCTTACACCGTTGTCTCCCATTGTTATAGAACTTTGGCTAATAGCTAATTGGCTAAAACAGCACGCTCAATTGTTTATGGTGAGCAGAACAGAGTAGTTGCTTAAATTTGACCTTTTACATCCAACTTGGAGTACACTTGTGCTTCAACAATTAATAATCTCGATTAAACATGTTAGGTTTCGATATGAAATTTTAAATTTAAGTACGTGGAACCCTGAATTTAGTTTGATATAAAATCAGCATAATTATATATCATCCCAAGTTCAGAAAATTATATACCACTAATCTTTGGATTGAGAAAACCATCCAATTTTAATTCTTAGTCTACAATGCGTATATATCCCAATCAACACACTGAATCAATGCCTCAAATATTTCTTTAATGTCGAGGTAAGAATAATATCATATAATTAAATTGATACAGAAAAATAAATGTTTTCCCAACTTGTTTTCCCAACACCTGTGGTCATGGTCCCCTTTGGTCACGGTAACGGTCCCGTCCCATTTCCTTTATTTTCAGTTCATTTTATTTTCTCAAAAATAATTTTTGTTAAATTTATTAAACCAAATCAATTTATAACATTCAAGTCTTATCTTGCCCTTATCTTGGTCACCAAGTAATGCCCAAACGATCTTGTTAGCCTTAGGCCCAATTCAATATTTCCATTTCATAATGTATCAATGTAACCCTATTTAATTAGTCTACGTACAATATGTGTTAGCCCATTATAAATTCACATTTCGCTAACATGATTTAGCTATTAGTCCAATCTAAACATCTAATTCGAATGTAACATAATTTATTTATTTTAACTAAATCCACTTGCTTCCATTTTTATTCCATAAATTCTTTCATTTACAATACAGTGTTAAATACAATTATTTAATTATTCCCTAGAAATATGGGGTATTATAGTATCCATCATCCAATCTATCTTATCATTTAACTTCTTGTAGGACCACTTGCGCCCATCGGTTTTATCCCATTAGCAAGTCTAAAATCTCTCAAAACTCGATTCGAATAAATTAAAAACATACTGGTTTTCAGAATCTTAAGTCAAAGATAAAACTCCTTATAATTGAATAGTTCATTCTAGTCTCTAGGACCAGTTTGTGTTCCCTTAGGAATTAACAGAAATTTTCATAAAAAAATAACTTCTCCCGATGAATACATATGCTACCACTTTGACGTGGCACAACTTGTAATCAAGTATAAGTGATACATCTTATCTAATCTTTAGTAATGATCCCACTACCCCTAGGTAATACAGTAACAGTATTAGATTGTATTTCATAGTGTATCGACGGGTTAACAACACCGGTAATACAATCTTCCTTTTTATCTTATACGACTAGCTAACTCATGGGCCCATAGTTTATTACATGATCCTCTTCAAATGGCATAGCATTGATAAGATCAATGACCCTTTTTACCTTTAGAATATTATATAAACTAATTTTATAAACTTTGTGACAACCAACAAGTAGATGTACTTATATCCTTGATTTCAACATCTTTGTCTCCTTCCATGACACTAGATTGAGCTTATGCCCACTCTACACTTATATGGAATTGAAACAAACCAATTTAGATGAATCTAAATTTAAAACATATATATCCTTATCTTAATGAAAAATCCCAAAAAGAATGTCACAACTTTGAATAACTAACCACGTACCTTATCATGTCCAAAATAATCTTATTGCTTCCACTTGGACACTATTCCTTAACCAAATACCTAGTGAAGGCTACTGAGACATAATACCCATCTCCAATAAATAATTCCTAAACTGTCCCAAAAGGTATACACCCTAACGATCAGATCATAAGGTTTGGGTTTGTTTACCTCACCTCTGATCCACTTTAGTCTTATACACTTTGAATTAATCAAGCGCTCAAACATGTAGTATATAAAGTAATTATATCCATACCATGAGTAGTCTTCAATGAAATTAATGAAGTACTGAAAACAACCTATTTTCCATATGACACCCCATAATTTTTAATAACTAGGCCATTCAAGTCTATTTATTTAATAAAAATAGTTTGATAATTCAATTTAAATATCATCCTTATCATGAATTAAGAATTAAAATAAGGAAATATCAAAGTAGAGAATGATATATGAACTCCTCAATGAGCATATAATATGGATAGAATTGATTACCGCAACTATGTAAAGTAAAAGCAGTCCGACAATAGCTAGTACATGCTAAATCTCCCAAAATCATATTGTCTACTAATCCGAGTACAAAATTCTTGGAATATAGTAAACCTCTCATTCCTCAATTGATTAAAAAAAATAAAACTAGAATTAGTTTCAACATACACATCTCCAACACTCGGTGATTCTAGAATAAAAGACTTTATACTCGAGTGGGAAACTGAGTCGTGTATACTAGAGCACCTGAAACAATGTGATGGGTCAGGCCCACCACAACAAGATAATAGCTACGCACTCAAGTAGTAAAACTATTAATCATGAGTAGAAATAATAATTCTAAAGTTATTAAATTAAATGTTATATAAATATATAAATTAAGGCTAGTCCTCTATTTGTTGAGGGGTCTCATAACGCATAATGTACCTCATAGATAAATTGTCAATTTAAATTTTTCATTGATAAACAAGGCTCGTAGGCATATCTAGTACATCACCCATGTGAAATAAAAATTCAATTCATAACATAAATAAATCCCCATCACAAACACAATTTGAACGTCACCTTATCCACCCTAAACAATAAAATCATCATAATCGTGTATGGCCCCCACTTCCCTTCGAGGTCACAAAACTCAATCATATGAAACTAACCTTATCCACCTAACATATCCATAATAAAAATATAAAAAAAGTTGCCACATGCGTAAGATCATCATCATAAGAGTAATATTTATTCAATCTCGGTCTAATTCCAATATTTAAATTTCACACGTTACTATTGTATTCCAAAGTCTTTTGTACTTTATCTTGAAGTTCTCAAATACCCTTAGATTACTTCTAAATATTATACTACTTTTAGGGGGTGTGATGTAATACCCCGTATTTTTATGCAATATTAATTTGGGGATTTATTAAATTTAATGTGAATGATTTATTTAATAAAAATCCGGAAATTAATTATGTTATAATTATTAATGTGACGAGAGTTAGTAATTATGGGAAATTTGTTGTATATTAATAATGAGCAAAGTAATATATTATATTAGTGATATTGAATGTCATGAGTGAATTAAATGACGATTTCGAAATTTAAGTCGGAATGTGCTCGTGTCACGTCGGGACTAATTTTGTTAAATAAAAAGTGAATATTTTATAAGTTGCCCTTATGGTCATTTTGAGTGCGCCAACGTGTCCGGTAGGGTCGAGATAGTCAGAAAAGTGTACCCGGGGTGTAGTTTGGGTCTCGGGGCATTTTTAGGCCTAATTAGTACCCCGGGAGGGCATTTTAGTCATTTTACATAATTGGGTAATTAAACCCACGAATTTCAGCAACCTATATCAGCCAATTAGGTTAGTCTTTTAGGGTTAGAATATCCAGAAATCAATTGACGGCCATTGGAGAAGAGAGGAGAGAGCTCCAAGGCAATTCAAGGCCAAAAAGTCACCGGTTTGCACCGCCGCCACCACCACCGCGTAGATCGCGAGACGAGGAACGCAGCCATACCAAAATCAGCCATGAATCAGAATACCAAAAATCCTAGGCAAGTGTTTAACTTGCGTATTTTCATTAATGCAATCTTCATATTGGTTTAGGATTGATGAGAGATGATAAATATGGAAGAACACCCAATTTGTGTTAGGAAACTGCATGTAGAAATGATTTATATGAAATTCTGGAATCCTTTCCACGTAAAGGAATATAACCCACGAAATTTTGATGATATATTAGAAGGAAATTTTGGTAAAAATAGATTAGAACCTTGATTAAGAAAAACTCTAGGGTTCTTGATGATTAGATGGAATTTTGGGTTAATTATCCGTGTTTAAATGATGAATATGTACATGCCTTACGTTAGAATCATCTGGTATAGTGTTATAATGTTAGTAGTAGAATTCTGGGACGATTGGATCTTGAAAATATGGATTTGGTGTAATTTTGGTGATGAAACCCGTAACTGCATTCTACAGAATTTTCCGCAGACCTGCTTGATCGATCGATCGAGCCTAGAGCTTCGATCGATCAGAAGGTTCGATCGATCAAGCCCCAAGCTTCGATCGATCGACCCCTCCTGGAAGACTCCTAATTACCTCTTTAAATGAGTTAAATTCAAATTGTCATGATATAATTCTTGGGCATTCTTGATAAAATGATTTGGGAGACATTGAGGACCAGTAGGGCATATGAATAAATGTTGGGACCTTTAATGTGCAACGAGAATGGTATTTATGGGACATTTACTTTAGGGTTGGTGAATTTATAAATCTAAAGGGTGAGGTGCGTAAGAGAGTTACGTTGGAACCTAATAAAGACACTTACTGAATTTCAGATTTGTGAGGATATAGTCCCCGAGTGTCAGGTAATGAGTGAGAAAACCCTTCGAGTTAAGGTTAGGAATGAAACTTTATACGTAATTCTATAAATGTGAATTTAAGGATAAATGGTATAATTATGGGGGACGAGAAGAACCTATATTAATATGATAAAGTGGTATATTTATATGATTGTATGTACATATATTATATACTTGTGAAAAACATACCGTGCTACTTGCTATCTGATTAGGCATATATTCTTCACATTTATCCCCTTAATTGCGGTATTTTTATGATCCCGTGCAGTGTATCTAGCTTGGATTTGTCTCTTATTTATGCTAGTAACCTTTTTTGGCAAGTATTTCATGTTTTGTGTATTTCTCATGAGTTTTATAGGTATTTCATGCAAGTTAGTGCGTAGGAGAACTCAAAACAGTGAAAGAAACCAAGAAATGGAGAGTTGAAGGGCATATTCGTAATTTTTCAGCCTTATTCCGAAGGTGGGGCCAACTATAAAGTTGAATATCTCTAAATTACAAGAATACTGGAAAAAATGGCACCTCAATCCGAGCTACGGTGAAGAAGTTACGATGTTTTGAAGTTGCGCGATAATGAAGAGTCTGGATGTGCGAATTTCTGTCATTAATTATGCATTTAATGCAGTGCAACTCTTGGAAAACTTGTGCCCCAAGCGAAATTTGATGCCAAATTCGTGCAACTTGGTGCTATAAAAGACCAAGCCCTACCTCATTTTCAAAAGGAGTTGAATTCTAGAGAGAGGGAGTCAAATTCTAAAGGGTAGGAGTAGGATTAGAGATAGAAAGTTAGATTGTAGTTTTCTTTGGTAGAAGTTTTCATAAACCCTAGTTGTAAGTTTGAAGAAGAAGTTTTGCTGGATTCGAATTCATCTCTTTCTCCTCTTGCTAAATACAAGTATCAATTTATATTCTCTATTTTATTTTTCCATTCAATTCTCAATTGTTTTGCAAATTGTTAACAATGTTTGTTAGAGTTTTCTTTTGTTTTCATCATGTTTAGCTAATTTTTAAGGGTTGGGATGCTTGAACCCATCCCGATGTAATTTATCTAGGTAGGAAATAGAATTTAAATTTAAATTTGAAAGAATCGTGTAAGATAAGTTCACAATCATCTTAGATCTTTTAATCTCTCTTGCCCTAGGTACTTGGGATATTTAAGAATATGATGTGCGTGTAATTATTTAGCACCGCTTTATATTTATCTTTGATTTCATATGATGCGGGCTTGAACCTCATATATGTAATGCTTAGAATATATAAAGACTGGATTCATTCAAATTTATAATTTACAATTCTAATATTCTAATGGGTAATTACTAGGGATTGGGGGATTGTATTCCAACCTATTTCCTCATTCATTTTACTTAGTTTTATAAATATGTTTCAACTTATTTCCCCTTGTCAACCATCGTCATCTTTTTCACTTTTATTTTAGAAGTAATAAATCAATTAAATTCTATAAATCATTCCCTGTGGATTCGATACTCAGACTTACTACTATACTCCATAAAAGTGTAGTTAAAAGTTTAGGTTTTTTTTTTGTATTGAGGTTGGAAGCCAATAACAACGACTAGCGTATTACACGGACGCTCGATTTTTCCACTCGATCTTTATACGTAATTCTATAAATGTGAATTTAAGGATAAATGGTATAATTATGGGTGACAAGAAGAACCTATATTAGTATGATAAAGTGGTATATTTATATGATTGTGTGTACATATATTATATACTTGTGAAAAACATACCGCGCTACTTGCTATCCTTGAGGTTACCGCGCTGGGACAGTCTTATCTCGATGAGACCTTTATGGGGGATATTGACTTGTACCCTAGAAGATAGATATCCTTGGTACAGGCTATCGAATTGATAGTTCAGACGGTCCTAAGAGATGCGAGTATGTGCCATCCTCTTAGAGACTTGGAATCTATGCTTCGCCTCGATATTGTTTGTGTATGTGTTAATACAGTTCGAGAGTGATTACGAACTTGTATTCCCCTTGGTATGAGTTGTATGGGGTTTGGATAGTAGAAGTATGCACGCACCATAGTTTTATGTGGGGTGCTGTTATTTTATATATATTATGCGAGTAGTTAATATATATATAAAATTGGATATTTGAAACTACCTACTGTGATTTGATAAGTAGGACTTGGTTGATGACTCAGATAGTGAATACTTGTTTCGTGAAAGTATAATATGTTACTGAGAAACTTTATAAATGAATAAAAGCTAAAACAAGAGTAGTGCTACTAATTGGTAGTATTCTTTTTAAACCAAAAATATTGTTCGGTTTTGAAATCTTATGAGTAAGTTTAAGATACGCTAATTTATTGGGAAGGTTAGTATGAAAAAATGTTAAGATAAACCGTTGGGAAGGTTAGCACGATAGGTGTGCACATTAGAATAGAGGTGAGAAATTCTCAAGAGAGTGTCGCTCTAATATGTTGTTGCATTGGCCTGTATCAATTTAAATACTTGCTGAACGTATTTTAAATCAAACACACTTTCGGGCTCTGACCCGTTTCTTTTTCTCTTTCTCTCTTGTATATATATGTATATATTTCAGGTGCCCAGCCACAGGGGCGTCTTGCTTAGGATCCCTTGAAAGGAACGTGCTGCAACTTAGGTGGGAGTTGCAGGTTACTTGCGTAGACGGCTTCCCTTATTGACTCCACTTTTAGCATTCTCATTTATTGGGCATGTGTCGCCCTTTCCATTATTTCATTATTGTTGGGACATTTGTATTTCAGTTATTTCCAGTATTGTTATGTTGGGTTTTATTCAGTTTGTATTGGTGACTTTAGTCTTCATATGTGGACATTCGATTGACGAATGTATTATATTATTGGACTTTGTGTTCCAGGTTTACTGTGGTGTGATTCTTAATTTTAGAAATGTTGTTAATAAAACAAATGTTTTTTTTTAAATAAAATTTTAAAAGTATGTATATAAATGGTTTTGACACTTAGCTTAATTATTTAGGGTGTTAAATTGGAAAATGTATTTTTATCGACAATGATGCTCAGAATGAACCAACTGTTTACCTTGATTTAATTTAATAAAGGAGTGATCGCCCGGTTTTTAATTAGGCGGGATGTCACAGGTGGTATCAGAGCATCAGGTTCTAGTGTCCATAGGATCTGTACGGCTTATTTCACTTTCAGCTTAACGTTATTGCTATAGAGCCCTATTTTTAGGATTGTTGTATTCCTGCTTTTACATTAAAGTCTTCAGCTATTTGAGATTTGATGATAACTGTAGACAAATAAACTTGATCACATTTCAGATGCCTCCGAGACGTGCTCCGAAAGATAGGCGTGCCCAAGCCGAGCAGCCAACAGCTCCGGCACCAGGCACAATGAATGCAAACGAAGTAGCCGCCATTGTTGCTCAGGAGGTAAATGTCGCGATAGCAGTGATTCAGCAGGCTCCACCCCAGGTTCAGGCAGTGGCGCCAGTACCAGCACAACTTCCATCCGCATGGGAGAGGGTTCGGGATGCTTTTCAGAAAGCATATCCCCCTGAGTTTTCTGGTAGCTTCGATATTATTACAGTTAGCTAATGGAAGAAAGACATCCAGTGGAACCTCCGTATGTATGAGTGCACTGACGTGCAAAAGCAGTTATTGGCTTCCTTTAAGCTGGTGGGAGCCGCATTACAGTGGTGGGAGTCCACTACTACTTTGGAGGAGAGGGACACAATCCCTATTGAGTTGTTTTGGGAGCGGTTTGACCGCAAGTATTTTCCACCCGCAGTGCAGACTGAGATAAGGCGAAAATTACTAAATCTGAAGCAGGAGAACCTTACTGTAGCTGAGTATGAGGAGGAGTTCACGAGACTTCTCACTACTGTGCCGAATGAGGCACCCACTGAGAGCAAGAAGATTTTGTTGTTTATCGACGGGTTAGCTTGGAGGATCCGTCAGCACCTTATTGGGAATTTATCCCTGAGTACTTTTACTGATGTACTCAATGCCGCATTGCTACATTGCCAGGATCACCGCTTCCATCTGCAGGGAAGCAAGAGAGCAGGAGAGCCCAGTCAGCAGGGCAGGACCGGGGGTAATAGTGCCAGTGGGGCACCATCTCATGGACAGACTCGTCAGCACGAGCAGAGTTCCCATCAGGGGGACCCTGCTAAGCGATTCCGTTCAGGTGATTCTAGGCGGGGGTTCAGGGGTTTCAAGCAGGGCCATCAGGGCCAGCCTAATCAGCAGGGCCAACACCGACCACAGGGACAGCAGCAGGGCCAGCAAGCCCAACAACGTGCACATCAGGGCCAACAGGGCCACTGGCGTGGAGGTAACGGCCAGCAGGGCCGTGGACAGCAGGGTCAGAGGGGCGGTAACTTCAAAGGTCGATGCTTTGGGTGCGGTAAACATGGTCATAGGTGCCAGGATTGCCCATAGGGCGATAGGGATCCACAGCAGCAGGGAGCCCGAAATGATCCGCAAAGACCACTTTTCCCACCTACCCTCCCAGCTCCAGCCCAGGTGCCAGCCCTACCAGCCATTCCATCGGCTCCAGTACAATAGGGGCAATTACAGTATGGACGTGTCTATAACGTCCACCAGGCAGCAGCTCCACAGGCACCACCCGCGATTGAGGGTATGCTTCCTATCCATGGTACTATGGGTCGGGTTTTGTTTGATATGGAGGCAACACATTATTTTATAGCTATGCATTTTGCGAAGGCCTTAGGGTTGTTATCCACAGCAGAGAGCACCGTGATGTGTGTCGACTGACCACTGGGGAGTGGGTCACTTATTTTCTTTATATGCCGGGGAGTGGGGGTAGAGATTGGTAGCTTGGTATTACCTGCATACATGTTAGTCTTAGACATGCACGAAAATGATGTGATTATTGGTATGTATTGGCTCGCAGCTTATAGAGCCATGATTGATTGCTTCGGTGGGAGCATTGTTTTTGCCATTCCAGAGCAAGAGATGTTTGTAGTGACGATGCCTCGCCCAGAGGGAGGTTCGACCGCTCATTTGTATTACATAGAGGAGGATACCTCTAAGGAGGTTGTGATTCCCTTGGATTCGATCCCTGTTGTTAGGGAGTATTCCGATGTGTTTCAGGAGATACCAGGCCTACCGCCTAGTCGTGAGATAGACTTTGTCATAGATTTATTGCCAGATACGAGACCTATAGCACGCGCACCGTACCGTATGGCTCCGACAGAGATGCGAGATCTACGAGATCAGATAGAGCAGCTATTAGGTCAGGGCTTCATTCGTAGGAGTACCTAACCTTGGGGTGCTCCAGTCTTGTTTGTGAAGAAGAGAGATGGTTCACTGAGATTGTGTGTGGACTACCGGGAACTGAACAAGGTAATGATACGGAATAAGTATCCGTTGCCTCGAATCGATGATCTGTTCGACCAGTTGAGGGGAGCAACTTTCTTTTCGAAGATAGATCTGAGGTCGAGGTACCATCAGTTACGTATTAGAGAGCAGGATGTTTCAAAGACTGCCTTCTTATCGAGATATGGGTCCTATGAGTTCAGGGTAATGCCGTTCGGACTCACAAATGCCCCAGCCATTTCCATGGACTTAATAAATCGAGTATTCAGAGAGTTCTTGGATCAGTTCGTCATCATCTTCATAGATGAGATCTTGATATATTCACACTCCGAGGAAGAGCATGCTGAGCACTTAAGGCAGGTTCTTCAGACCCTACGAGAGCATCAGTTGTATGCCAAGTACGAGAAGTGTGGATTCTGGTTGCGAGAGGTACAGTTCTTGGGCCATGTTGTTTCTGAGAAGGGGATTGCAGTTGACCCGAGCAAAGTGTCAGCGGTGAGGGAGTGGGGACAGCCCACGACACCAACGGAAGTGCGTAGTTTCTTGGGATTAGCCGGATACTACAGGAGATTTATTCGGGGATTCTCCAAAATAGCGGGTCCATTAACGAATCTGACTCGCAAGGGGGTACCATACGTTTGGGATGACGCTTCTCAGTTGGCTTTCGACGAGTTAAAAGACAAGCTTACTTCAGCGCCAGTCCTTGCTTTACCAAAACTGGGTGTGGAGTACCTGGTTTACACCGATGCGTCTTTACAGGGATTTGGAGGAGTACTCCAGCAGGAGGAGAAGGCTATAGCTTTTGCTTCCCGCAAGCTTAAGCCGCATGAGAAGAATTACCCCACCCATGACCTGGAGTTAGCAGCGGTCGTCTTTGCATTGAGGATTTGGAGGCACTATTTATTGGGTGAGAAATTCCGTTTGTTCACAGACCACAAGTCACTACAGTACCTGTTCACTCAACGAGAGCTGAATATGCGTCAACACAGGTGGGTAGAGTTTGTGAAAGACTATCAGTTTGAAATACAGTATCATCCGGGGAAGGCAAACGTAGTTGCTGATGCATTGAGCCATAGACCGGTAGACGATGTAGCGGACATCTGCAAAGAAAAGTGGAAGGAGTTGGGTCACCAGGACGCAGTAGCCCGTTCTTTCATATCCGTTATGTCAGTCACACCCGAGATTGTTACGAGGGTGATACAGGCACAGACCACAGACCCGTTTTGCCAGGAACAGATTGTGCGACTTCTAGCCGAGGGTGCTGAGTCCTATTCTATTAGTTCTGATGGAGGTTTGCGATTTAATGGGAGATTGGTGGTTCCAGAAGGAGAAGAGTTACGTCATGAAGTGATGACTCATTCTCATGGGTCCCGATTCGCAGTACATCCGGGAGGCGATAAGATGTACCAGGACATGAGGCAATAATACTGGTGGAGAGGAATGAAGAAGGACATTGCTGAGTTTGTGTCCAAGTGTTCTACCTGCCAGCTGGTAAAGGTGGACCACCAGAAACCGTCAGGATTGCTTCAGCCATTGGAAGTACCCGCGTGGAAGTGGGAGAGTATTTCCATGGATTTTATTACAGGGTTGCCTACATCACAGCGGGGCCACGATTCTATCTGGGTGATTGTAGACCGTTTGACCAAGGTGGCTCATTTTCTGCCAGTGCGGACAGATTATACTACGGGTCAGTATGCTCAGTTGTTCATCGCTGAGATTGTCAGATTACATGGGGTGGCCCTGAATATTGTGTCAGATAGAGATAAGATTTTCGTGTCTCGTTTTTGGGAAAGCTTTCAGGAGGCTATGGGTACTGAATTGAGGTTGAGTTCAGCTTACCACCCACACACAAACGGACAGACAAAGCGTACTAATCAGATGTTAGAGGATATGCTATGCATGTGTGTTCTCGATTTTGGAGGAGGTTGGGAGCCACATCTTCCACTAGTAGAGTTTGCTTATAATAACTCTTATCAGTTCACGATTGGCATGGCTCCATTTGAGTCTTTGTATGGAAGGCCTTGTCGTTCTCCAACTTGTTGGATCGAGGTGGGGGATAACAAGTTGCTAGGGCCAGAAGTGATTCAGGAGACCTCCGCGAGGATTGAGATAATCAGGAGTCGTATTCGGGTAGCCCAGGACAGGCAGAAGAGCTACGCCGATGCGAAACGGTTCTTTCGGGAGTTTAATGTGGGAGATCAAGTGTTATGGCATGTATCTCCTATGAAGGGAGTGATGAGGTTCGGGAAGAAGGGGAAATTGGCTCCGAGGTACGTGGGACCATTTAACATCATAGAAAGAATTGGGCCGGTTGCATACAGGTTGGGATTGCCAGAACATTTACATCGCATCCACGATGTATTCCACATCTCGTCGTTGAGACGATATCTTCGGGATGATATGGCTTATACTCACATTGCAATAGATGAGATTGACTTACAGTCTGATATCTCTTACGAGGAGAGACCAGTGGCTATTCTAGACTATAGTGAGAGGAGATTGAGGTCGAAAATAGTTCCACTTGTGCGAGTCCAGTGGGAGCATCATAATGTGGAGGAATCCACTTGGGAGTGTGAGGCAGATATACGCGAGAGAAATCCAGAGTTGTTTTTACCAGGTATGCCTTATTTTCCGAATTTCGGGACGAAATTCCGTTATTAGGGGGGAAGTATGTAATACCCCGTATTTTTATGCTATATTAATTTGGGGATTTATTAAATTTAATGTGAATGATTTATTTAATAAAAATCCAGAAATTAATTATGTTATAATTATTAACGTGACGAGAGTTAGTAATTATGGGAAATTTTTTGTATATTACTAATGAGCAAAGTAATATATTATATTAGTGATATTGAATGTCATGAGTGAATTAAATGACGGTTTCGAAAATTTAAGTCGGAACGTGCTCGTGTCACGTCAGGACTAATTTTGTTAAATAAAAAAGTGAATATTTTATAAGTTGCCCGTATGGTCGTTTTGAGTGCACCAACGCGTCTGGTAGGGTCGAGATAGTCAGAAAAGTGTACCCGGGGTGTAGTTTGGGTCTCGGGGCATTTTTAGGCCTAATTAGTACCCCGGGAGGGCATTTTAGTCATTTTACATAATTGGGTAATTAAACTCACGAATTTCAGCAACCTATATCAGCCAACTAGGTTAGTCTTTTAGGGTTAGAATATCCAGAAATCAATTGACGGCCATTGGAGAAGAGAGGAGAGAGCTCCAAAGAAATTCAAGGCCAAAAAGTCACCGGTTTGCACCGCCGCCACCACCACCGCGTAGATCGCGAGACGAGGAACGCAGCCATACCAAAATCAGCCGTGAATCAGAATACCAAAAATCCCAGGCAAGTGTTAAACTTGGGTATTTTCGTTAATGCAATCTGCATATTGGTTTAGGATTGATTAGAGATGATAAATATGGAAGAACACCCAATTTGTGTTAGGAAAATGCATGTAGAAATGATTTATATGAAATTTTGGAATCCTTGTCATGTAGAGGAATATAACCCACGAAATTTTAATGATATATTAGAAGGAAATTTTGGTAAAAACAGATTAGAATCTTGATTAAGAAAAACTCTAGGGTTCTTGATGATTAGATGGAATTTTGGGTTAATTATCTGTGTTTAAACGATGAATATGTACATGCCTTACGTTAGAATCATCTGGTATAGTGTTATAATGTTAGTAGTAGAATTCTGGGACGATTGGAACTTGAAAATATGGATTTGGTGTAATTTTGGGGATGAAACCCGTATCTGCATTCTACAGAATTTTTCGCAGACCTGCTTGATCGATCGATCGAGCCTAGAGCTTCGATCGATCGAAGGTTCGATCGATCGAGACCCAAGCTTCGATCGATCAACCCCTCCTGGCAGGCTCCTAATTCCCTCTTTAAATGAGTTAAATTCAAATTGTCGTGATATAATTCTTGGGCATTCTTGATAAAATGATTTGGGAGACATTGAGGACCTGTAGGGCATATGAATAAATGTTGGGACCTTTAATCTTCAACGAGAATGGTATTTATGGGACATTTACTTTAGGGTTGGTGAATTTATAAATCTAAAGGGTGAGGTGCGTAAGAGAGTTACGTTGGAACCTAATAAAGACACTTACTGAATTTCAGATTTGTGAGGATATAGTCCCCGAGTGTCAGGTAATGAGTGAGAAAACCCTTCGAGTTAAGGTTAGGAATGAAACTTTATACGTAATTATATAAATGTGAATTTAAGGATATATGGTATAATTATGGCTGACGAGAAGAACCTATATTAATATGATAAAGTGGTATGTTTATATGATTGTGTGTACATATATTATATACTTGTGAAAAACATACCGCGCTACTTGCTATCCTTGAGGTTACCGCGCTGGGACAGTCTTATCTCGATGAGACCTTTATGGGGGATATTGACTTGTACCCTAGAAGATAGATATCCTTGGTACAGGCTATGGAATTGATAGTTCAGACGGACCTAAGAGATGCGAGTATGTGCCATCCTCTTAGAGACTTGGAATCTATGCTTCGCCTCGATATTGTTTGTGTATGTGTTAATACAGTTCGAGAGTGATTACGAACTTGTATTCCCCTTGGTATGAGTTGTATGGGGTTTGGATAGTAGAAGTATGCATGCACCATAGTTTTATGTGGGGTGTTGTTATTTTATATATATTATGCGAGTAGTTAATATATATATAAAATTGGATATTTGAAACTGCCTACTGTGATTTGATAAGTAGGACTTGGTTGATGACTCAGATAGTGAATACTTGTTTCGTGAAAGTATAATATGTTACTGAGAAACTTTATAAATGAATAAAAGCTAAAACAAGAGTAGTGCTACTAACTGGTAGTATTCTTTTTAAACCAAAAATATTGTTCGGTTTTGAAATCTTATTAGTAAGTTTAAGATACACTAATTTATTGGGAATGTTAGTATGATAAAATTTTAAGATAAACCATTGGGAAGGTTAGCACGATAGGTGTGCACATTAGAAGAGAGGTGAGAATTTCTCAAGAGAGTGTCGCTCTAATATGTTGTTGCATTGGCCTGTATCAATTTAAATACTTGCTAAACGTATTTTAAATCAAACACACTTTCGGGCTCAGACCCGTCTCTTTTTCTCTTTCTCTCTTGTATATATATGTATATATTTCAGGTGCCCAGCCACAGGGGCATCTTGCTTAGGATTCCTTGAAAGGAACGTGCTGCAGCTTAGGTGGGAGTTGCAGGTTACTTGCGTAGACAACTTCCCTTATTGACTCCACTTTTAGCATTCTCATTTATTGGGCATGTGTCGCCCTTTCCATTATTTCATTATTTTTGGGACATTTGTATTTCAGTTATTTCCAGTATTGTTACGTTGGGTTTTATTCAGTTTGTATTCGTGACTTTAGTCTTCATATGTGGACATTCGATTGACGAATGTATTATATTATTGGACTTTGTGTTCCAGGTTTATTGTGGTGTGATTCTTAATTGTAGAAATGTTGTTAATAAAACAAATGTTTTTTTTAAATAAAATTTTGAAAGTATGTATATAAATGGTTTTGACACTTAGCTTAATTATTTAGGGTGTTAAATTGGAAAATGTATTTTTATCGACAGTGATGCTGAGAATGAACCAACTGTTTACCTAGATTTAATTTAATAAAGGAGTGATCGCCCGGTATTTAATTAGGCGGGGTGTCACATGTGACACATAGATTCGCCACAAAATTTAAAAATAAGAACTTTGATCCACTCACATCATATTAAAAAATACATGTTAGGCATATTTTCCAATGCCCATAAATTAGGATTGTACACATTTAGGATATTGCAAGTATTATCTTGTCAGAATAATAATTTGTTAATATAGGTCCCGTGTAATCGTATTTCGGGAAAACTTAAAATACGAAAATTGTTCAGAACGTGATTTTGTACACAAAAAAATTTGAACCCTCTCAATTTATGCCTTCTACTGGGGTTCATAAAATTCACTTTCTTATATGTTACTACAGTTCGACAAATATACTAGGTCCAAATTTTCTCATTTTTTAAGTCCTAAATTACCTTTTTGGGATTATTTTAACGCATGAAACATTTACAAAATTATATTTAACATAATAGTATGAAGTTTCATAGTTTTCTGAGCATGGTTACTATTTATTTTAAATGTGAAACTATCTAAGATCTTCAAGATAATTCATAAAACCAAAAATGAAGAAATTAATATTTACTACAAATTCAATTCCTAAAAGTATGAAAAATAAAATTTATTATAATAATACATTAATTAATCTAGTATCATGAGTTCCAACAGATATAATTCTTTCCATGTCACATTTAACATTTAAATCATACCAAGAATGCCTTAGTCATAATCCAATTCAATTATACCAAATTAGACTATATTAATCAAGTAGGTAATTTTATTAATTAGATCCATTAAATTTATTTTCTAAAAATCAAAATTTATAAAGGCGTGATCAAAATAAAATAAACGTTAATTAACTTAACGAAAATTTCAGAATTTATATAAAAAACTATTTAGGTAAAAATACTATTTATCTCATGGGAGGAGAGAATATAATTATCTTGCTTTAATTGAAGAAAGCTCCAAAAATAATAAGAAAGAATTATAGAATAAGTCCCTCCATAATTGATCCGCACTCAATAAAAATAATCTCCCAAGTGTGTTGAAGAAGTCCCTCTTAAAGAGTAGTTAAATTAACCTCCAAAATTCCTTAAGAATTATTTCAAATTTGTTCCAAATATTTTTTGAAAAAAATATAATTTTGGTCTAGAATAAAATATATATATTTTTTTATGTAATGGTGTAATTTGGGTGGAAAATGGATTAGATTTTTTTTAGTTGAGTTGTGTAGTGAAAATGAGAAGTGGTAGTAGAAAATGAAGAATAAAATGAACATACTTGTTAGTTTATAAGAATGAGCATTCTACGCTTATCATTTTATTTCTATTCCTAAATTGTAATTAGTAAATACTATTTAGCATTCTATGTGAATACTAAATATTTTTTGAATAGTAAATAGTATTTAGAATTATATGTTAATGATAAATGTTATTCAATTACTATTTAGCATCTTACATAAATAATAAATACTATTTAAATAGTAAGTATCGAATGTTGAATAGTAAATAATACTCACATTTTTTTAATATTTCAAATTCAGTTTCCCTTGAAATAATTAATTAAATCGATACAAATTTGATAAATAAATTTATTCCAAATTTTATATTTTACTATTGATAAATACCCCTAAATTTTGGAGTATTACATTTTGGATAGTCACACGACTACATATATAAAAATGAATCATTTTAAATATATCTTTTGTTCTTTAACTTTGGGCCGTGAAGGCCCTATTCTTCATTTTACCTTTTAAATGGGATTCACATACTAGAAGTGCTTCCACTTCTAATGAACTAAATTATTCACTTTAAACCAATCTTTAAATTTCTTTGATAATAACATAACCTAAGAGTAAGTTCCAAAATTTATTTTGTTAAACTATGAAGGAAACCTTTTATTTAATGATTTGTCAATTAATGTTATTCATATCGGTGTTTACCAATATTGGTGAGACAAAACTTATAATGTAGAAATTATTTTTCAATCTACCAGAAAAGATAAAAGATATCCCAATCTTGATAAAAATAGTTTTCTAAAATTAGTCGAATATATATTCAAATTCTAAAACATAATACATTATATTAAATGAAAACAATAACTTTACCATATTCTAATAAAATACCCTACTGATAATACTGATGCCTTATTTTGATTGCCCATTATTAGTAACATCTTTTTTAAGTAGTTTCTTGGTTGGCTGAAAATTCTATAAAGATTTCTTGTCCTTATTATTTGTTATTGAGTATACACATAATGTTCTTAAAGACTAGAGTATAAATCATGCACCTAATAGTAAAATAAAATAAAATATAACCATGTACATTTTTTTATAGATTTAGGAAAAATCGAACATCGTTATTATAAATATTTTAACTACTTGTACTGAGAAGACCCACATTTTTTCACTACGTCCAAAGTTCATGAACTTTATTAACCCTATACAACGGTACTTAAAACCTACCCTTGTCATTTTATCTTACTTTAGGGAAATATTTAACCTTTTATCAACAACTTGATAAAAGGATTATGAAATTGATTCAGGTTTCCTCATTTATTTCTAATAAAAAACTTTTGTTCACCAAATGATAAAAATCATTCAGAAAATGTGATTCTTACTTGGGCATCATTATGTAACTTTGATGTTCAAAAATTCCATTTGGTACATTCTTTAAAATTAAACATGCAAATATACAAATTTTCGTTTGGTAAAACTGTACATACATAAAATTTAATTTAAGTTAGTTACCATATATTAAAAAATACTAGGATTCCCTAATTATTTCCATTCCTTTGGGGGGGGGGGGGGGGGGGGGAGGGGGGGCAGATAAAGATGATGCGAGGAGTTAATCACATCATACTTTTAAATCATTAGTTTGAATCGCTTGTTAAATAGGTTTATTGTACCCTTATGTTAGAACAATACCCAATTATATTTTCAATTCTTAAAATTTATTCCAATGAAAACCTTTTACTTTAAAATTAAAACTAGTGAATAAAAGTTGAATTCATTTTTGAAATGTTTGAATCATAATTGAAAATTTTAATTTTCAATTAGATATGCAAGAAATATATTTTAATTTGGCATCCCTCTGGATCCAATAAGAATTAATCCCCTGGAATATTCTAGTTATTTTGTGAATTGATATTCCTCATATAGAGCTTAAACCAACCCACCTTCAACTATAAAAAAATTAATATTTTTTGTTATTTTATCTAGATAGTCCTCTAATATATTATCTAACATAATCAAATAATTGCCATCTCTTGTTCCCAAAATTAATGGGAGTGACTTCGATGGGGAAGGCAATTCACTAAATCCAGTGAATGGTCAGGCATAGGATATAATTATATATTATACCATCCTAGGATATCATTAAGTTTATTTAAGTTTATACCATCGGTTATGTAGACACCCCATTCTATTACCCCTTAAAATCCCCTTAGGTCCTTAGCACCTCCCTTCATCGCTACAAACCCAGCTGATACCCCGAGTATTGAACTAGAAGCCGTCGGCCACTCCCAGGCTCCGTTTGACCAAAAGTAAAAGTTTTCAGCTCAATTAAGACTGAATGAATCTTCTAAGTTCCATGAAACCCCTTTCCAACGGTCCATCCCATGTGCAATTCCGACTTACCATGCGGACAAACGACCCGTTTTCCATCGAAGCTCAATCAGGAGGCCACCGGGCGCTCCCGGGCTCCATTTGACCTAAGTCAACTCTTCAACTCGATCGAGACTGAATGAGTCTTAAAAGGGAACTAAAACCCCTTTCCAATGGTCCACCCCGTATGTGATTCAGACTTACGGTACGGACGAACAATCCATTTTACTCCGAAAGGTCACAGAATGCTTCCAGGGCCGGTTGACCAAAGTCAATTCCCGGAACCAGATCAAACTATTTGGAATGTTGAATTACATCCCCTAACCTTTCCAATGGTACGCCTAGTGCACGATTCAGACTTACCACACGGACGAATGATCCGTTTGAATTCGACGATTCCCCGTCGAATGGACCGACGTATGCTTCCGAGCGACATTTGACCCAAGGTCAACTCCCGAACCCGAGAGCGGTCTAAAGGACTTTTGATGGTCTCTGAATATACTTTCCAAAGTTCCTCCCGATGCATGATTCAGATCAAAGGTTTGCACTCTGCGATCGATTTTCCAAAAAGGCCTGAAAGACACTGCCAAACGGCAGGTCCATACCCTGCCTATCGGCAGTGTACCCAAACGCGCCTGCTGATTGGTAGGACCATGGCTATGCTGATCGGAAATATGCTGGGCCTATTAAAAGGAGGCCTTGACCTCATTGCAAGGGGATCCCAGATCGAAAGCATATCACTGTCAGCAAATCCAGAAAACCTCTCTCGAAGTCAACGCGATTTCCACATCGAAATCCCTTTCCAACCTTCACTTTTCATCATCCTTTTCATCAAACTTGGTGAATGAACCCCTCTCCATCATCATCCAAGTGCAAGGGCTGCTCTCCAACATTCAAGATCAAGCTCAAGATCTTCAAGAAGGTTCAATTTTCTCAATTACTTATTTAAGTTCTTATAAATTCGCATTAACTTGTTTTATTACTTAGCCCTTTTATTCTCTCATCTCACATATCCTAATATACTTTTTATTTAGTATTATTGCACATATCTTATTTTCATACAAATAAAAAACCAAAAAAATAAGAAAAATAGAGTTTGCTTAAAAATTACAAACGGGAATTCTCACACTTTTTTTACACTTTTCTCACAACTAAAACACTTTTTCTACACACACACACACACAAATAAGAGAATTACCTGGTTGGATTTATGGGATAAACCCCACTCCTCATTTTGCATGCGAACTACGTTGACTTTGATGCCTCTATGGGCTACGTAGGCATCTCGGGCTAAAATTCGAGATTCAAGTCCTATTTTTAATTTTTCTCTCATCTACTATTCTCTTTAAACTCAATCATCCTTGATTAAATATATATGCATATATTTTTCGTTAGTTGCATATTATTCAACATGCGTTGTCGTTCCATCGTAACGATCAACGTAAGGATAATCGCGTAAATCCTACATTCTAATATTTTTATACCTTCCTATGGATGACTCTCTTTACCTCTTCCATGGTACAAGTCGATAATTCCTATCTCCACTATATATAAACATTCCCACATATCATGGGGAAAATAAAGGAAAATAGCAAAAACCCATGAGAGACAGTAAGAGCGGAATGGGTGCATAACACTTTCCCATTTCGTAACTTAGCCTCCGGACCCTTTTTGAATCATTTTGGTTTCGTATGCATCAGTATGTCTTTGGATGTTGTCCTTCGGGATGGGTCCCTTTCTTTTGTCTCTTTTGAGTAAAATACACTAGCGACTCTATCTCTCTACATTTTTCACCTCACCCAAATGACGTCAGTCGAAGCGCTGCTCCCGAGAGGGACGCGCGGGACCTAGAATCATCCCTCACCCCGCCCACCGGCCGTGAGGATCGGGGATGGCCACAGGTTCATTCATCGAATCTGAATTCGCTAGTGTAGAACTTCCCCATTAGGGAATCAAACTAACTCACATTCAAATTATAGGAACTATCACTTAAGACTTTTATGAAAACTAGATATTGTGATTAATTCAATTTGTTAGGAGGATAGATAAAGATGATGCGAGAAATTAATCATATCACATTCTATAAACAATGAGTGACACTACGGGGTTTGTGTTAAAGGCCCTCTCCCACTAAATATTTTCAACATGAGGGTATCTTTACAAATATTTATTCAATTCTAAACACCTTAATTAAATCACTATAGTTTTCAATTTGTTGTAGAAAGTAAATAAGTTTGTCGTACAATTTTACTTTCTTAAAAATATAACCATCTGAAATTAAAATAAAATTCGGACACAAAAATTTAATTTATACCTACAATTAATTACTCGATTAAATTCAATTTTATAAAAGAACAAATGAAAATGGGTTTTTATAGAGAAAAAAAATGATTTAGGGTGGTGAGAATAACAATCCATGTTATCCATAATGATATGAGATCCTAATTAATTAATTAATCAATTACCATGTGATAATTGTAAACTAGAGTAAGACGATAGATTAAGAAAAGAACGTAATAACATATAATCACAACTGAAATAGGAAAAGAATTACCCTTTGCTAATCACATAGCAATCCTCTTAAACTAGAACTTTTTAAGATCAAGAATCCCACTTAAACTCGACTTCCTTTTGAATAAGAGTCCACTTTGAAGTTGAATTTTATAAAAACTTGAGTTCTTCACGTATATAACCTATGAAATCCTCCTTTCTAATTTGGAAAAAAATAGGATGAAGATTCGTTGCATAAGCAATGAAAATTTTAACAAACGAACAAAACTTCAGCTCGTAGCTAAGGTCAAATCAATCCAATTCCAGTCCAGACTAATTCGTCTCTACAAGTTGCCTTCTTCATCACGAATTCGAAAATTTCATGAAAGAAAATTCCCAACTTGATCAAAACCACACAAAATCCATGAAAATTCCCCAATGAACAAAAACCTATGTAAATATAGGATTTTAGTTAGTAAAAACAATTACATTCCCTCACAATATCCTCCAAATACATCTATTAATGAAATAATTAAAAATAATCTAATTTTTAGATCCAATTGAATGTACGAATAATATAACTATGAATAAATCACTATAGGATGCATGATGTATGAGAAACAAAGATTAAAATCCAATAAAATTATGTTAGTACGAAATGACATATAAATATGCATATTCTTATAACATGCAAAACTAGGATTTCATCGGAGACAAAATAAGTCTTTACAAAATATGATCAATCTATAATCGGGGCTTTAATACCAATTGATATGGATTTGCATGCGTGGAAACAATTTTTAACCCCCTAACATTGATTGATCATGCAATAGAGTGTGAAAAAAAAAGTAGGTTTAAGAGATAAACCGGTGATTTTGAGCCACGACACCTTTGTGAATCTTATTGGTGATCCGAATGAGGAGAAATATTTGGTCTAGAGGATAACGAAGCTTATTTTCTTACTCTTAAAAATCTTCCTAGAATTCTTTGAATTCCTTGAATATTTTAGATATAATCCCCTAAAGTAAGTCACGTGTGGGTTGTTTCGGAGACTAAAACTTGGCCAAATGAGAGTTAAATCACTTTGTCTCTACTCACTCTTTCACAAAAATGTGAATAGTGTTATTGCTCTCCATCTTTAACCCTCTATAATAAGTGTGAAACTTAAAACCCTAGATTACGACAATATATATGGGCACTAGATTTCCACCTATCCGATGTGTGGGACATTTTGAGAGTATTAGTATAAAGTAAACATAAATAGTCCCCATTTCTATATAATGTCTATTAAAGTAGTTAGGTTCTTATAAAGCTTGTAAACATTTCATTATTTGTTTTCAATAACTATTTCCTAACTTTTTATACAGAAAAATGAACTTATATTGTAGTAATAAATATATAATTAATACGTAAGAAACTACCATGTTTATATCATTTAAAAAAATTTACATCAGATTTTAACTCCAAATTATTTTACTCTTAAACATCTTAAATGCTAAAAGCATTATTCCATGAGTATCATATAAGTAAACATATATTTTTATAAGGTTTACGAAAAATTCTTAATTAGTTTGCAGTATATGTTTTCCTACTTATTATATTTCCTCCCTTTTAATATACAAAAATGAAGTAATATTACCATAAGGCAACATATATTAATATGTAAGAAAATAATATGTTTATTTAATTATGAAATGTTTTCATTAGACCTTTAATCAAAAACAAATTTAACTCTTAAACCTCTTTGATGATAAAGCATTATTTAAAGTTTAAAGACACGATTTCAAAAAACTAAAACATTCTCTGATGATGGGTCATTCCTCTCGAAATTTTATATTCAAATTTTGTGTATATCATTAGTCAACTAATTGCTTGATTATAACACATTGAACGTATTCTCTAACAATAATCCATATAACACATGGACTCATTGGGATAGTTCACGTTATTATTTCTTTATAAACACAATAATAAAACAACATATGGAAACATTATATTCTTATCGGCTCAATGAAGAAAACATTTGACACCATAAATTACCACAAACATGACTAAGAGTCTTCCTTTCCACCTCTCACACAAACGTAAATATAAGGATACAGATAAACTATCTCTTTTATACAATACGAATTACCTATAAAATGGGTATATTCTTAAACAAATTAAGAAATACTCATATCAACAATACTCCCTTTATCAAGAGACTTCAACACATAAAATATAAGAAAAAATGAGTCAAAACCCCACTTCACGATAAACTCCTTCACTAATTGTCCACAATTTAATCCAAAAATTTTACAGGGGTTGGGTAACCTAATTTCAATTGTAAAAGGTTTAACACCCTATTTCACTGACTAATTAACGCCCAATATGAAATGTTTGACCTACCTAGAAGGACCAATGAGAAATTTAGAAAACCTATCCACCATTTTTTCACAATCTCTAATAGACATCATCCAAGAAGTTTCATTATGTGATGTGGGGTCAAGCATTACTCACATACGCAACCCAATGAAGCAATAAAAAAGTAAGACATTACTAAATTTTTAACTATGAAATGTTAATTTTAACAACACACTCTAAACTAAAAAAATACTGTACGGACATTTTTATCCGTTATCAATTTATATGTCGTATACCGCCACACCGTCGAAGAAGATCAAGATCACATTCGCATCAAGATGGATCCAAATAATCAAGGTTCTTCAATAAATAGTCTTCGCAAGGTTAAGTTTTGTAAGGTTATGTTTTAGAGTACCTTAATAATGCAGTTAGAGTATTGGGATTATTTTTCATAAAATATTTTCTAAGTGTTGGAGCGGAGCTATAAAAGTTTTTATTAAATCTTTTTTAAATTCATACTATCTAAAGATTTTTTTCTCGGACACCTTTCCATAGAAAAATCATAACTAATTCATAAAAAAATCAGAAAAATATGAAACTATAGGCCATGCGTTCGTATCGAAATTATCTACAATCATGGGCTGGTTTTATAGGTTGTTCAAACGAGATTGGATTTCATTTGAATGAGATAAGCATCTCGTTCAAACGACATCATATGTAATTCGAACGAGAAGATTTTTTTGACACGTCACCGCCTTGATTTTTAGTATTTAAAAGGTGTCAGACTACTAGATTTTGTTTGGAGAAACACTGGTTTTTAACAGAATATGATTTTGAGTGTTTTACATTATTCTCTAGTATTAAAAGAGTTCAATATCTTGTTTTATAATTCACCAAATCCCAATATCTTTTTGTGTGAATTGTTTTGGAACCCAAGAATAAAACTTTCCTATTATTCATACTTTGTGGGGAGATTTCTGTAATACCCCGTAATTCTGAATATTCTATTTAATTAAATCGGTCTGAATATTCCATTTAATTAAATCAGAGAATTAATTGAGAAAATACGGCTTAATTTAAATTGCGTAAGAGTAGTAATATAATGAGTTTTTATTTAAAAAGGTAATTACAAAATAAAACTCGAGAGATAGACACCGACTTGTATTGCCTCATTATATTTACTTAGTGCGAGTGGTAAATAGTTACTTAACGTGTGTAGACCGTGTTGGGGTGAGAACGAGTAATATTTTTTAAGTGACTCAAATGACAATTTAGAGGCCACACATGAGTCCGGGAGGTTCAAATTAGTCAAAATAGTATACCCGGGGGTACTAGTTGAGTCCCGGGGTAATTTTGGACTAAACTCAGACCGTTCAGGGGCATTTTGGTCTTTAACATGAGAGGGTATGGAGACCTACGAAATTGAGAGCTTTATATCAGCCCTGTGATAGAGGTGTTAGGGTTAGAAAACCCATGAAAACACACCATAGCCATTAGAGATAAGAGAGAAACCATTCTCAAGGCAAAAGGAAGAATTGGGAAGGATTCAAAGGAGAATTTCACTATCAACTTGTTGGGGAAGAAGGATTGAAGGATGAAGATCATCAATCATCAACAACAACCATGAAATCAGACCCTACTGATCATAAGGCAAGTTGTTTATTGCAAAAAAAAATTATAAAGTTATAATACCCATGTGTAGGATTTTTGAATAGTCTTGTTTAAATCAAAATCTTGATAGGAGAATGATGATATTTATACATGTTTGGATATGAATTGCATGTAGACTGATTTAACTTATGTAGAGGATTAATATTCATATTAGACTTGAAGTTTTTTCGGAATAAAATCTGTATTTTGAATGAAAATATGGGAAGAACACCATAACTAGGGTTTCAAGAAATTTTGGGTTTAATTCACTATTTCTTTAAAGGGATTGGAGTTTTGATGTATTTGACACGTTAGAAATTATCCTAGTATATGTGAAAATATGTTAGGATCATTGGGTCAAAGTTTGGTGGACTATAATGGAGTTTGAAGATTTGTTAATGGAGAAAAATCTTAACGAAGAAGACGAACTGCGTCTGTCCCTGTTCGATCGATCGATCGATCTAGAACTATCGATCGATCGACTATGTCGATCGATCGAACCCAGCAGTCGATCGATCGACGCAAGCTGTTTTTCCTGAATTTTTCGTGTTTAAGTCTTCATTGATTTTCGGGAATGAATGAGTGTCCTATAATTTACATTATACTTATATGGGAGTGAGAATAATACTAGTAAGTATATTGTTGAGGTCCGATAAGGCCATTGGGTGTAGGGCTTGGACTACGGACATGTGAGAATAAATCCGATTTAGAAGAGTATCGGGGAATTCAGAATTGAGTTACGAGGAGAAGTAAATTCAATTTAAGTAATAAACCAGTAGGGTAAGTAATAACTACTGAAATTATATGTGAGGGGTAACTAGGACCCTTAGAGTTGCGTGAATACTCGAATAAATGCAATAGTGAAATAAATTGTAAATTAATGAGTACGGTGGATATTATAAAATATATTTCATACGTGCATGATTTGATGGGTCGGGTGTGCACCTACTAATTATATAAAAGTTTGGGTTAAGAGAATTTTACCTAAATTAATTATGTTAGGGTCGTTGAGACATTCCGAACTAACATAAAGTTAATATATGTTTGGGGTCGATGAGAATGCTGAACCAAACCTTGAACTGGTGTCGCGATGAAAGAGTCCCGAACCAGAATATGTGTATATATATATATATTTAAAATAGTTGGGGTCTATGGATAATTCCGAACTAACTCTCACTTGGGGTCGATGTATCATTCCGAACCAAGAATCATTTACGTGTGTATATAAATAATTGCGGTAGATGTATCATTCCAAACCAATTCTTACTTGGGGTCGATGAATCATTCCGACCCAAGAGTCCTTTACGTGTGTGAAAAGGATAAGATAGTAATGACTGATATTTAGTATATACTGTGTGTGAAATATATACTTGATGATATTCTACTTATGTGTATTAGTAGATTGATATATATTATGTATTTAAAGATACATACCGATCTGGTAAGTTAGGTAGTGAAACATAATTATGAAACATAACGTTAAATAGAGAATACCTATTTAGAAATTTAGTAGTGAAACTAAATGAGAAGTTTTGAAACATAACATAGAGAAAATGTTACTTGTGTATTAATTAACCTTCGTGAAATGTTTAATGTAATGGATGTACGGTATGGGAAATATGAGAACTTAAGTATAGATAAGTTCAGATGGGTACTTAGTTCTAGATAGCTTGGAAGATATGGCTAGGTAGGCTAAGTGTAGAATGTTAGGTGTGCACAAAAGATGAGGGATGAGTAAACTCAAGAGAGTGTACGATAACCTAACATGTGTAATCAATAACCACATTTTATATTGTGATAAACGCTTGCTAAATATTTTCAAAATATTTTGAGTACTAACTCTTGCTATAAAATATTTTCAAAACCATTTAGGTGTCCAGCCACAGGGACGCCATGCATGATGATTTCCTTCCAGGGACTCGAAGTTGTAGCACAGTGGATGCTTACAGGATTTTGAGTAGACGATATCTCTCATTCAGATCTAGTACAGGATCTCACACTATTCTATATATGGACTTGTGGTCCGGTATTTGTCTCAGATGTTAGTTTCAGACTAGTGGTTATTTTATTGTTGTTTGGGATTTTTAGCCGATGGTTTATTCGGTAATACTTTTGTTCTGTTGTACTTTTACTTTGTTGATTGGGTTATAGTACGTGATTAATTTTTACTTTGTTCCGCATGTTTGATTTATCTGTTTTAAGAAAGATAAAATTTGGCACCGGTTTATTTTTACTTGGGGATTAGTAGTTAAAAAGTTTTCGATAGTGATGCTAAGAATGAACCATTTGAGAAACCTGTTTTAATTTAATAAACGCCTGATCACACGATGTTTAATTAGGCAGGGTGTCACAATCTCTACAACCGGAGGGTTGCGTGCTATTATGGAGGGAGCCTCTGTAAAGATTTTTGACTGCTTGTCATAGGAAGTGCTTGCAGGTATTCCTGGGCAGATTAGACTACATGTCCTTGTAGTATAGATGCACATGAACCACTATAGATTTCTGGCTGACACTTTAAAGGTTTGATGAAGGCACCATGCGTTACACTTGAGGGATGTTGTATGCAAGTCGATGGTCTTATAAATATGTTAAAGTTCTAGAAATAAAAGGTTTTGCCCTTGTGGGGGATTTTTTTCCTGAAATTTGGTTTTATTTACATGCTTATTGCTTTATGAGTTCATATTACTTAGATGCACGTGTTAGGACTGAATTAAAACTCGAGTTTCATTAAAACTACTTTTGTTGACACATAATTAAAATTGGTTTTATTTGAGAAGTCGTATTATTCGGCTATAGCGGCTCTTTCAAATTGGTATCAAAGCAGGTTACACTAATTTATCGCGTGATCCAAATTTTTTTATGTATTTTTGCTGATAGAATATGACTACTCACATTGTCAAATTGGTATTAGAGCGGGCTACTCTACATTATTGAGTGATCCTGATTTTTAAAGTTTTTCCCTGATACAGTTTGACTACTCACGTCGTCTAATTGGTATCTAAGCAGCTATCGCTAATCTATTGCGTTAGATCCTGTTTGCGAAAATTATGTTGAAAAATCGATTTTTGATCCCGTTGCTCTCAAAAATGGCTTTTCGTAGTTTTGATGATTTTCGTTGTCAACTTTTTGAAAAATCTAATTGGAAAATTGACACGAACTCTTATTTTAAATCTTCTGTTGAAAACAATTCTGAGAGGTGTTTGGATTGTATGGGTGTAGGTCATATGATAGATGAGTGTCCTAAAAGTTTGAGGATAAAATTGAATAAACCGACATCTCATGTTTCTACACTTAGTGACAGTGATTTGGAAGAAGAATTTTTTTCCCTTCTAGGCGAGAGTTTCCAACCCATGTGACTAGTGATAAAAGTGAGGTGATTGAGAATGATACAAGTGAGGATAAGCGTGACTTGCAAACTGCTTTCAACGAATTTTATGCTGAATCTTTGAAAATAAAGAATGAAAATTTGAAATTGAAAGCCAATTTGCAAGAGAGTGCCTTAAAAAAAGATAATTATGTTTTAGTTGAAGAACTTAGGGCACGAGAGAAAATTTTGAGAGAGAAGATTGGATATGTCGAAGGTGAGAGATGTGATCTTCTAGGCGTGATGGAAGATATGAAAAGGGATATTCTTGAGTTTAAAGACTCTAGGCGTTTTCTTGAATATAGGATATGTGAACTTGAGGTAAAATTGAAAGATTCAAGTAAAGTGAAATTTGATTTGGAGTCTAGGTCTGAAAAACTTGAAAAGATTTTAGGCACCATCAAGATAAAAAAGGATAGGGGTGGGATTGGTTTTGAAAATCATTTTGCACCCATTCCCACACGTGTAAGAGGGCCTCCTAGGATTGTTAAGAAAGAGGCACCTAAGTTTTTTAGGAAAGATACCCCTAGGAACATCGTGAGATAACCTCCTAGGATCATTAGGAGAGAGCCACCTAGGCAAATTAAGAGAGGACCACCTAGGAATTTGAGGAGAGCACCACCTAAGAATTTAGGGAGAAGGCCACCGTTAGGTAGCATTCACCCCCTAATTTCCACTTGCACACATTGCGGTAAGCAAGGTCATCTTAGGTGTTTCTGTTACAAGCTTTTGAATGGACCTAGGAAACATAAACAGAGAGTCACACCAGTTCCAAAGACCCCTATATTTCATTACACATCAATTTGGGTTAGGAAATCGGATTTATAGGTTTATGGTCTTTTTGTGCACGACTCTTGGTTACTTACTCATGATTCACCACATGTGAGATCTTTTGGATGATTGTGTTGACATTTGTCATACTCTAGTTGTGCTTCTTGATATATTCTTACTAGTGTTATGACTCACTTTGTTGTAGTTTACATTAATTTTCATATGTATGCTACTATTTTTTGACTCTGTCAGCACCTTCCAGGTATCTTTTTCTGGGATTTTATTCACTCGCAAACACTGCATGACTTTCTAGGCAAACTGAAAAATTTGTGATCTCGTTCGAATGATATGATGTCTTTCGCAAACAATCTTTCATTCGAACAATAAGAAGTTTTGTTCGAGCGGCCCCTGGAGATTTTTTTCGCTATTTGTGGTAACATGTGTTCATCTTCTTAGGTTTTTGATACTGCTGGTTGCTTCTTGACAGTTTACATGCAGTTATTCTTAGTTTTCATTCTTAATTGCTTATACTGCATTGTTCGTTTAATCACACCTGCTTTGACTGATGATTTATTTGTGCGATTTATGGTTGCTTGCATAGGATGACTTTCATGTTGATATTATGCCTGTGGCTGATTGTACTTCATTTGTCATATATTTTTCAAAAAGACAAAAAGTTTTTCGATTTTGAAAATTTTTTAAAAAGACGAAAAGATTTTTTTTTTTTGTTTTACACCATATATCAATGGACATTTAGGATGACCAAGTCATAATTTCATTCCATTTAATTCATGTGACAATTTAATAGTGTTTTGAGACAATATATCATGTCATCCATGTGCTTTACAATCTTTGGAGTCATTGAGATGCAATTAGTTGATACTACACATTTGAATCATTAATTCCTTTATTGCATACATCCACGAATTTGTTTGATTATTGTACTTGTCTATCACATGTTGGTCGAGTGTTTTCATGTCAATCTTGTCCTTAAAATGAACCAAGTGCAATAATACGAGTGTAACAAATATATTGCATGTAAAAATAGTTTCCCGTGAGGAATTTATTTAAATTTAGAAATTTGATGAGTGACACGGGAAAAAGATGCGAGTGAATATCTATCACGTCGTGAAAGCCACTGTTTGAATAGAGCCCGCACAAAAAATTAAGGAAATAAAAAGATTAAATATACCAAAAATTGGGCCAATAGGTGTTGTCTAAGTTGAGAATATAGTACCTCATTAGATATAAAAAAATTCACTATTTTATATGGGGGGTTTGTTTGGAAAGTAATCAAGGGGTTTGCACGTCCTTTGAAAAGTTCTTAAAACGTCACTAAAAGGTTTTGGAAGTTATTGGTGTGAAAATCACTTAGGCTTTGATTTGTTGATTTGATTTAGTCGATATCATCTAAAGTCAACAATTTTACACCTAAGGATGTTTTTTATGTTCATTCGATAGGAGTACACATATGCATCGTGCACAAATTCAATATTTTTATTACCTGTTGAATTTGTTCACACACTTTCATTCCATATCCCCAATTTGGTTATCTTAGTAAAAATTCATGGTGTGTGATTTTTGTAAATTTATTTAAATTTATTTTTTCATTTTTGTATGAAAATATTAAAAAATTCAAAAATAGTTTGTTTGCTTTGTTTACCGTGACACCCCAATTTGCTTTATTGTGTTTATTCTTTCCATGTCTATTTCGAACAAATAAAAAGTGGGAGAATGAATTATGACTTTATGGAGGGAGTTATTGAATTATGGTGAAGATTTGAGATTTTATATATGTTTTGATTTGACTTTATGTTTATCTCATTTCAAACTCGATATGTCACAAAGGTATTTGCTTTGTCCCATATGTGTAGGTACAAAGTTTGAAATTAATCGATTGCACACCATGATGAGAAAAACATTGAGGTTTGAAGTTTGTTGAAGATTGAAAAAGTTTCAAGACTTGTCATTTACCTTTTCAGTTTTGGGTTCAGGGGAGGGTAGATTTGTATAGGTTGTATTTTGTTTGATAATTCGGATATTTTTATTTTTTACCGGCATAGACATAGGGGGACATCTCTAAGGACATTTTTGTTCGTTATCAATTTATATGTCGTATACCGCTACACCATCAAAGAAGATAAAAGATCACATTCACATCAAGACGTATTCGAATAATCAAGGTTCTTCAACAAATAGTCTTCACAAGGTTAACTTTGGTAAGGTTACAATTTAGAGTACCTTAATAATGTACTTAGAGTATTGGGATTTTTTTTCTTAAAATATTTTCTAAGTGTTGGAGCGGAGCTTTAAAAGTTTTTATTAAATATTTTTTGAATTCAAGCTATCTAAAAATTTTGTTCTCGGACATCTTTTCGTAGAAAAATCAAAACTAATTCATAAAAAATCCAAAAAATATGAAACTATAGGCCACGTGTTCGTATCGAAATTATCTACAATCATGGACTTCTTTTATAGGTCATTCAAACGAGATAGGATCTCGTTCGCATGAGATAAGCATCTCGTTCAAACGACACCGTATGTCGTTCGAACAAGAAGTGTTTTATCTGACACGTCACCGACTTGATTTTTAGTATTTAAAGGGTGTCAAACAACTGGGTTTTGTGTGGAGAACATTGTTTTTAAAGAAAATATGATTTTGAGCATGTTACATTATTCTCGAATATTGAAAGAGTTCAATATTTTGTTTTATAAATCATAAAATCCCAATATCTTTTTGTGTGAATTGTTATGGAACCTAAGAACAGAACTTTGCTATTGTTCATACTTTCTGGGGAGATATCTACAACTGTAGGGATGAATGCAATTGTGGAGGTAGCCTCTATAAAACTTTATGACTGTGTGTCATAGGAAGTGCTTGCGGGTATTCCTGGGTTGATCACACTATGTGTCCTTATGGTATAGCTGCGCGTGAATCACTGTTGATTGCTAGCTCGCACTTTGAAGGTTTGACATAGGCACCGTGCATTACACTTGAGGGAAGTTGTATGTAAATAAACGGTGTTGTAATTATTTCAATGTTCTAGAAATAAAAGGTTTTTCCCCTGTGGGGGATTTTTCCTGAACTTTGGTTTTATTTACATGCTTATTGCTTTATGATTTCATATTACTTAGATGCATGTGTTAGGACTGAATTAAAACTCGGATTTCATACAACTACTTTGGTTAGCGACTCTTTCAAATACTTAATCCGTGGTCAGATTAGAAGTCGAATAATCTACCAACGCCTTTAAAATGATTTATTACTATGAACCAAAAAATATTAATAATACTTGAATGTAATTACAAACTTGTAAATTAAATACTTAAGCTTTTATATATATGTATATGACTCTTTTATTTGGCAAAAGGATAAGTGAAATAAACTCATATTTTATAACTTATGCATGAGTAAACATGAATACTATATCAAAAGGACTTCTAAGGGCACCACAATTTTTGCCCCAAAATGCCACAACTTTATTTTTACTATAAAATACCACTTAATTATAATAGTTACTTCATAATACCACATCAAGGACACCACATATTTATAGTTCTAATAGTCATTTACACACTTTCCCTCGATCTCTTTACACATTCAACCCTTCAAACCTTTCATCTTCAACTTCTAAACTTTTCATCTTGAAATCCATTCTCCTTCAACTAATGATTAAACATCAGGTTGGTACATTGAATACACTGCCCATTTGAATACCCATATATATATATATATATATATATATATATATATATATATATATATATATATACCTATTAAACTCATCTCCGCTTTGAATACCCAAATCCATTCATCTTCGTTTTGAATCGTGGTTTGCTGTTCATCGAATTACCTCCATTACCTTAGTTTTTTGTTCAACGAATTACCTTGTCTTGGTTTACTGTTCATCTGCTATACATCTAATTACCTTGGTTTGCTATTCATCTGCTGTACATCGAGTTACAACTTAATGTATATAATGAAAATGATAATTTTATTGACTACTATGATTGCAATCCCTTGAAAAAGTTGTAATGAATTTGTGTTTTCTAATATAACCTCGTATGGACTGTTAAAAAGGTTGAAGGCACTAAACTAGGGTTTCATTCGTTATGAACATACCAAATGAATTACATTAATTCGATATGTTCATGACGAATAATTTTTTATATTATCTAGGGTTTCTTTCGTTATATTCATTCCGGATGAGTTGTAAGGTTTCATCATGTATACAACGAATAAATGGAATTAAAATTAGGGTATCCATTCATTACGTTCATACTGAAATGAATGACTTATTTCCCTATGTTTATGCCAAATTGATGAACAAGTTTCTACATGTTTCATTCGTCACTTTTACCCCAAATTAACTTCAAATTTTTGTAATGTTTATGCCGAAATTAACCACCACATTATTACCTATGAAACAACTTGTGTTTATAATCATTACATGATTGCCTATGAATTGATACATTATTATCTATGACTTATGTTTATAATCAATATATGATTACCTATGATTTGATACATGATTACAGATTAATTAATACATGATTACCTATGAAATGATTAAGTTTATAATGATTTACGAATTGACTTACATTTATAATGAATGCAGGTCTTACGTGGAAAACCTAGTATCTTACTCTCGTAATAATCGTAAGTCGTTGACTACCTCAGAGAGGAAGCCTTAAAAAGATATCCATGCATTGTCTACTACGATTGTCCCGGATGTGATGGAGGTGGATCCCTGAGTGGTGGAGATACATGAGGTGATTGCGATTTAAGTTGAGTACGAGGATGTTATGGTTGAGGATGGGGAGGTTGCGGTTGAGGTCAAGGTTGAGGAGGCCGAGGTTGAGGAGGACGCCGAGGAAGGTCATGAGGATGAGGACGGGCGTTTCGAGTTGGAGGATCTTGATCCCTGCTCCCCAACGACCTGAAAACCCATTTAGCATTTTACACTTGATCGCAATAGCATATAGCCAAAAGAAAAAGGTGCCTGAAGAAGGCACGTCTACTCTGGCATACGAGCGCCACACTGATCTTAGACTATTAAAACATTTCAAGCATCATGTGGCCAATGATATTCGGAGTGGATGAGTGGTAGTTTCATTAACCTTTAATGTTAAATCATTAATGTTTAAAATTTTCCATTTCACTCATAAACCTTAATAAATATTTTTCTTACATTGTACGTGGAGCGGGTGCCGTTATTGTGCATCAATCACTGGACGAAAATCAAGGAGTGGAAATTCAGTGATATTTTTGCAAGTGTACAAAAGAGGGTTCAAAGGGACAAGTTGGGGGGCGGGGGGGCTTATCTCATCTAGCCACCATTATGTAAATTACTACCTTATATCAGTTTTTGTAGAGAGGTGTCAACATGAGACTAGCACATTCCATATGCCATTTGGGGAGATGACAATCACTCTTGATGACGTATCGGCGATCATGGGTGTTCCTCTCGTCGGATCACCATTGTATAACCGTCAACTTGCAATTGAGGAGGAGGAGGAGGACGTAGTAGTCCCGTCACTTGTGGACTTGGTGGTAGGGTTGTTAGGAATGAGAAGGGAAGTTACATTGGAGGAATGTAGCGAGCATGCGATCGTCCGTTTGAACTGGATCATTGGTAATTTCAAGAAGAGCTCACGTGACACCAATGCACTGAGTGAAGACAAAGACTATTGTTCCAGAGCCTACTTGCTGTACATTATCGAGTGCACAGTTTTCCCTAAAAAGACAAAGAATAAGATTTTCTTGTTATACCTTTATGTTCTTATAGACTTGAAGAAGGTGGGGAAACTAACATGGGGTATGATAAGCTTAGCGCATGTGTATAGGATGTTGGGACTTGTCTCTCATCCAGGTTTGAGGCAAGTGAGTGGTTTCCTCTCTCTTATACAGGTAACTAATAACACACATTCATATTTTGTCTATGTATATTTATCAATTTCCTGCTTTTTTTTTTAATAAATTTGTAATATGTGTGTTTTGCAGTCATGAATATATGAGCATTTTATAGGGGTTGGCGGATGCGTTGATATGGATTTTGATGAAACAATGTCGAGGATTGCATGTTGTTCTTTGGAGTCCGCCTCTCAAAAAATTGCATTTACAAACTTAATAAATTGTCGGGAGCCATTGTATGATATGACTGTTGGTGATGTGAGTAACATTAAATATTTTTTGTAACGTTTTATATTTTTTGACATCAAATTATGTTTTGTTTATTTGTAGGTACTTTGGGAACCCTATTGAGATTCTAGGGCTTCTTATCCCTTCTATGAAGCTTCTTGGTATAGTGGGATTATGATTTGTTTTCAGGTGGGGGGGGGGGGGGCTATTACCCTGAAAGAAGCCTTAGACAAGTGGGAAGGCTACAACTCATACCGTGTGACCCAATGACACCCTTCAGGGATGATAGGGGAAATAATGCTTTTCGATACAAAGTTAAATTCGATATGCAAAAATGGTACCAAGAAAACTGGTAAGACCACTTGTTCTTTGAGAAAGATAGGTTTGTTCCCATATCTAGACCCTGGGATTGTAGCAATGATTATATGGCTTGGTTAATTTCCAAGTCCCATCCTAGAGTTCGAAACCCCAAGTTTCGCAGCGTGAAATAACATCAAATGTCGTTGGTATGTTTTTTGTCTAAATTTCCTCCCGTTTTTTGTCTGATCTAATCCCATGGTGTTATTAACTATTCCATAGGTGGACAAGGTACGCAAGGCTATGGACTTAATTAAGAACAATGTTGATGATGGAATTGCTACTGATCCGACCAAATTAGTAGCACGTGATGTGCAAGCTTATGAGATCCTAGTTGCGGTCGTCGGGGTTGGCAGGTCGGTTGTCATTGAGGAACGGGTAAAAGAAAGAAATATGTCAGATGTCTTTGGATTTTTGTATTAAAGTGCAATATATATTTTATGAACGATTGGTTTAATGATAATATTTATTGATGAATGTGTAATTAATTTGTTGGTTGTTGCTTATTTTGTATAAACATCCCTAATTGTTGGTTGTGTATTATTTTGAAACTTGCATCCTTAATTGTGGGTTGTGTATTATTTTGAAACTTGCATTCTTGTTAGGGACTAAGATCCATTTTCCATCATTATAGCGAAATAAGCATCATAATTCGATATGTATATAGCGAACCAGTTATGGTTAAACTTGGTTCAGTATATTCAACCCTATTAGAATCCTATATGTATTGGATCATGAGGTACATTCGACATCATTATAGCGAAACAAGCATCACATTTTGGGAACTATATAGCGAACTAGTTATGGTTAAACTTTGTTCGATATATACATTAATACCAGAATCCTATATGTAATGGATTATGAGGTTCATTCGGCATCATTATAGTGAAAAAATCATCATAATTGGGCATGTATATAGCGAACCAGTTATGGTTAAACTTGGTTCGGTATATACATCCCTAACAGAATCCTACATGTAATGGATAATGAGGTCCATTCGGCATCATTATAGCAAAAAGATCATCATAATTCGGCATGTATATAGTGAACCAGTTATGGTTAAATTTGGTTTGGTATATACATCCCACACATAATAAAAAAATACAAATTTATTAATTAATCTAAACAAATAAAAAAATACAACTTCATTAATTAATCTCCAAAAATCATACAACTTCATTTGAATATCAAAAAATACAATTCATTTATTAGTTCCAACAGATCAAAAAATACAACTTCACTAATTAATATAAAAAACCATACAACTTCATTTGAATATCATATCATACAACTTCATTAATTAGTCTCCACACGACGTTATTCCAACCATCTCGAAGAAACGCATCTTGTATCGATGGATCTTGTATGTGAAGTCAACAATGACAACGAACGAAAATCACTTGGCTAGTTGGATTGAGTTTGGATGCGCCCAAAAAATATCTTCCACCTCTATGGTAGAGTCATTCGTTCTATACCAATACACGTAATGTTTATCCCCAAGTAACTTCATTAACTGTTGCATCGCCATTCTACCCTCTCGTTTGAGATCCACAAGTTCCCCTTGGCATTGTAAATTATTTTCATGGTCGAAACATTACTAACATTACGACTTTTAATCATCGTTAGGATGGAGGTCGACTTTACACCGCTCAAGGACATCTCTTCAATAATTTTTTCCCACCGAAGTAAGACGACCCTTATATGCATGTCCAACCAACGTTTTCGACAATGGGTGATTGGTAACGTCACTAATGACAGAAAACATCCACTGTCCATTGTCAATCGGAATGCCCTTCAACAAAAATGAACAGTTGCACTTCCGAGTGGATGAGTCCTTCTTCCTACCATTTTCCTCTTCGCCACTACCATCATTCCCAACATTCTTCGTGTGATGATCAACTTACTCACCTCCCCTATCACAACCAATGTGTAGACGTCCCATACGCATTGCATGATATGCATTGGACTTCGTGATGGCTATCACTATTTTAACCGACCGGGCTTGATCTTGAGCCCAATCAACTAACTCTTGTTGTCTGGGAAATACCTTATCCGTAAAAAAAGTCATACTAACATCAACTCCTAAAGAAGCATCATCCCGTTGGGTATCTCCATATTTACAAATTAATCATCAAATAATACGGAGTTCAAATCCAAGAAGGGATACTGCATAAGTAAAAATATTATGAGCTTATTTTTGTATGTGCAGATCAATATAAGTGTTGAATTACATGAATGTTTGGGACTAAATGACTTCACTATATTCAAATTCCATTTGGAATGAATATGCCGGAATTATTTATTTTTTAGGGCTAACTATCCAGTGTCATTATAGATTTATTCGGGATAAATATCGCGAAGTAAGCTCAATAATTCAACATATATATGCCGAATAATATAAGGAGAACCGGGATGCTTATACCAAATTGACGTACTTCAAAAAAATAATATAAGTTTGGTTCGGGATGGTTATCCCGAATTTGGAACTTCATTTTGGGGCCCTGATCCCGAATAACTGAATAGTGGATGTACGATTTTTGAATTTTTTTTCAATCCCTTAGAATATACACACACACACACACACACACACACACACACACACACACACACACACATATATATATATATATATATATATATATATATATATATATATATATATATATATATAGTAGGGTATACCCGTGCCTGAAGGCACGCTGATAATTTTTAAAAGCATAAAGTCGTGATGTGGTGCGATGGCAAGTTCCCTCGCCAAAGCTACAGTTGGTCTGGGGTAACGGGAACAACCTATTTATATACGGGGATAAGAAAGCCGACATCCTTCGTCTCAAGATCCCACAGTTAAGCGTATTGCCCTTTGACTGAAGGTACGATTGAAATTTTTAAAAATATACGTCGTTAATAGGACCATACGTCATATTTAGTTCGTAAAATATAAATAATTTTTTAAATGACCTATGGTACGAACTTATTAATTTAAAAAAAATGGCCAAAATTTCCTTCGTTTATGAGACAATCCATCATGTCTAAAAATAAAAATAGCAACTTTATTATTATTAATGCTAAATCTAATAATTTATAATTGTGTTCGATGAGTAAGGTGGTGTATAATGACAAATACATATTTGAATTCCAAATCGGTAACCCATGAAAACGCACCCACAAATGAGTGTTGATTTTGTATAATGGTGAACAACATAGCAAAGATTGAAAGTATCTTTGATTCTAAAATGATTTATATTAAGTATAATACAAAGAAATCTCAATCAATCAGAAGATGAAACTCTAGGACGTACATAATTTTTAATAGACTAAAGGGAGAAATTCAAAACCAAACCCATGTTGATTTCAGACCATTTCCTACCCACGATGGTGACTTTTTAAATCTGACTCAAAACCAACCACAATGTTGCCTATGAACATGGAAAATTTGACTGGAACACAATAAAGATGATAATTAAACAAACAAAAAAAAATCTCGTAGAAACATCTTGTCAATGGAGACGACTCATCCTCTTGGTGGTGCATCGCGACAAATAGTACTGGCATGATAATTATATTGGTGGTGTAAAAATACCCTGAACCTTAGGCCAACATTTACGCTTCACACTATACGTGTGATATGCATAGTAGGCCTTCAACATAGGCTTCTCTGTTCTCCCTCGTCCAATAACCTGCCCAATATTATAAGGTTAAACACTGTTTATATAATTGTATTTGTAGGATTTCTTATGTATTCCAACAACCCCATACAACCCTCCAAAGAAGTGCTCTGATATTATAATCAAAGGCATTGTCAACAAAATCATGTACCTCGCCTTCAAGTTGATCAATTATTTGAATAACTCTCTGATGGTAGCCACGTTCTGATTCAACCTTTAGTAGTGAAGAAAAAAGACAAAATTTCAATTATTAATGCTTATGTATGTGTAAAAGTGAATTTGATTATAAGTGGGCATATTTTACCATTGTAATAAGTCATTGGAGTGTCAACCTCTGTTGTTGATCTTCAATAGCAGACATTGATGCTGCAACTTCCTTCCCCAATATTGCCACGTTTGATTTCAGGTCTTATAGCTTTGCTTCTGCTGCTTTAAATTTCAGAACAACGTTAGAATTGCCTGTTCCTTCCCTCATTTTGTTAGCATTTGGAAACTTCAATAGACTATCTAGGTCCAAGAGAGTTAGGGAAGTAATAGGCTGTGGGGACTTGTCATAAAAATGTGAGGAAATCATACATAACTAAAATTTAAGAAAATCAAACGCATCAAGTATCAACGTAAGCCCAAATATCGACCACAGAGTTTTGATCATCATGTGCAAACGTACTCGATCACCAAACACGTAATGTAAATGAAATTAAAACTAATCTGCAATATTAAGACCAAAAAAAATTAGATGATGAGACTCATATGTGAGAAAAAAGATTTTATATGAAAGATTCGGTTCGACAGTCATAATATGAGGGATTGCAGAAAAGTTGATCAAATTGAGTACAATAAATAAAAGGGAAGATCTAAACATGTAGGTGATTAATTCAATAAGAAAATGAAGTAGTTTTAGAAATTAAAATGTTTAAATAATATCAAAGTTGAATAAGAACAATACACAATACACTTAAAGAAGATCTGTACATGAATTGGCACAGTGAATTTTTGTTTCACATTACTTTATGTGAATCGAAAACTAAGAAGTTTATCCACCAACCTGGCAAGGGAGGATTTACCTCCATCTAAAGCATGTAATGTAATGCAAGAAACCAAATAGGAAACACAAGCTAAAATTATCTACAGGAACCTGTCAAAAATAATAATATTCAAATTAGTATTTATTGTCTTACACCAAATAGAAAACACAAACTAATTAATCTACTTGAAAAAGACCGACACAAAACATTGTGAATGAGTAATACCTCAAGCCGTACCACAAATTTATAATAACGAAACTCATAATCAGGAACCTTGAAGTCATCTCCTGGTTTTGAACTGCTCACTCACTCTCCTAGACATCTCTTAGATCGATGTCCAGTTACCCACGAACGTAGACACCATCTTCCGATGAGTCGATGGGAAATCACACACACTAGACTTAACATTGTTTGGGATATCACACACGCTATATACCAACTAAATTAATCTACCAGGTACATACTAAATTAATCTGACACTTTGATCGAGGAACTTCAAATTTAATCATAAAATGCATCATCAATAGAGCTTTGAGAAGTAAACCTTCAAGAATTGCAGTGCAGCATAAGAATGATGTAGTAGCTCAGAATCTGATCCAATAGATGTTTCAATTGTTCTTCTTAACTTCACTCTTCTGTACGTACAAAAATTTAAGGCCTTAATCATTTACAGAACAATCCTAAAGCATATATATTAAGGATGAGCAACATAGTTCCACTTCTTGACATCCTAATTCATCATCCCAGTACACTCTGTAGAACCACAGTACTAGCAGTTCTTTATTCTGATATTCCCATTAGAATCACAAACCTGATCCATTGCATAATTGTAATGATTTGTCAGCTCCGGTAAGGGGGGATATTCTCTGCAGCAAAAAACATTATGGGGTGTATTCTCTTATCCTCATTATCGTAAAGAACATTTAGATAAGCCCATATTCATGTGAAAAACACGAAATGAATCTTCAAATACAAAATCATGATAAGATAGTTATCTGTAGGTGCACTGAGTTCTCTCATATAAACTTTTAGTTGGAGATTTGCATTATCCAAACTGTAATTCTGCATTGGTTCAATATACCATATGGAATCCTGAAAGGAAAAAAAATATATGCTATGACAACCTTTCTTTTTAGTTGCATTATCGAGTTAAATAACAAATTTATGAATCCAAGTCTATATTCCTAATTTGAGGTATTGTATAATATCTAGACTATTACAAAATTCTAACTAACTTTTTTCGATAAAATAGTTTGATGGTAAAAACATGAACAAACTTCTGAATCATATCAACTAAACACGACATAATACATTTAGTGAGAAAAAATAGGCAAATACGTCACATCACATGGGTGAGAGATACATGAGACTGGGAAAATCCATAGTCAGATTTAAAAAGTCATAAATAAAATCAGGGAACTGAATTTCTAAACTCAGGGAACTATAGGATGTTGTCATGTCCTTGATACACTTTGATATTCCAATTGAGTACATTTGGGAATTTCTTTAAACATAATGGATGCATATTCCCATTGAGTACATTTGGGCATTTTATATTATTATATGCAAATTTACGACATGGAGATGGATTAAAATATGAGAGTACTAAGTTGCAAGAACCTCCAGCCCAACAAATTCAACAACCAAAGTTACAAAATTCATTCGGACATTTTTCCAAACATATACCATGCAAAATTATTTGCAAAAAGAACAAACATCATATAAATGAAAAAATTCAGAGGGGGAAAGAGGACAGTGACATATGAAGAAATAATAACATAAGACTTAAATGACATGTAAGGGTTTTAACATAAAATTCAAAACCCATCATTCTTGAATCGCAAAATCTACCCACCACTCAAACTGCAAAGTTCCAACGCATATATGTATTTAGAACATACATACCTAATATGTATGAATAAAAACAAAGTTAAAGGTAAATAATTTATCACTTTATTCTTTAAAAAATGCTAGCTTACAAATCGTAAGCGAAATAATTTCCAATCAACTGTCGGTTAGCTCGATTGGGGCACTTTTGTTAATAAAAATAGTTCGAGGGATTTCTTGTAAACATTCAATGTAATCGTGGTGTATCAAAATCAAAATAAAACTAACATTGTAAATCAAAATCAAACTAACCATGTAAATCAAAATAATTTTTTCGCATCATGTGGTCTCAAATGATCAAATAAAATACAATGTATTACTAGATGTATAGATATCAATGTAATCATGGTGTATTCCCAATATTGATTTCATCAACCAACATTACAGATCCTGAATAATGAAATAATTAAACAAAAAGGCAGCAACCCGGATTGAGCGTAATTGAAATACATAAAAAAATATAATTCAAGTACTCTGATTACCTCACACCCGATGACTAGGTATGCACAATAAAAACAATATTGGGAACCTAAAGATGACCAACAAAGACAATAAAAACATTAATTCAAGTACTTTTCATCTACAACAATCAAAACACACTTACATAGATAAATTAGAACCTAAAGATGATCAAAAGTCAATCCTCAGAACAAAAAAAAAAGGTTGTCGATCCTACTTAATTAAAATTTATGAAGTGTGGAGGTATCCATTCTGCATAAGATAAAATGAAAATGAATCATATGTCAAATTCCCATCTTTGTAGTCCTGTTTGCATATTAATTTCAAAACCACACATATATACACAGAAAAGAACGAAGAAACCAAAATCGGGAAAATGCCCTAATTTTGAAACACATATATAGCATGCCTCTGACATCACTCGTGTCTTTATATGCTTTCTTACACACAAAAAAAGCGAGAATTATTATTTTCATTCAAAACGAAAAACTTGAATATAAATCTAGAAGCAAAGAGGGTGTATACATGATCTAAGTACCGCATATACGAAGTACCAATAAGAGAAACCCGTTATTGTATTCAGATCTACAAAGAAAGAACATGTTAGATCGTAAAATAAAAAAAAATCATAAAATATGAAACTAAAAATAAAAAAACCCAAATTATAAGTCAAAATCTGAAAGCCCTAGCTGTGGAACTTGAGATTGGAGAACCTGAGCGTGGAACCGAAGTCGGTAGTGGGGAAAATAGAGAAGGGCGGCGACATGGAGAAGTGAGAAGGTAGGGTTTTCTTTAGGTTGCTAATTAGAGAACGGGAGAGAAGTATAAAAAGAGAGAAATGTTATCTTTGTAAGAGAAATGAGGAAGGGTCTGAACGGGAGACAAGTAGAGAATGAAGTGGTTATGACCAAAGTACCCCCAATTTTGAATTAAAGTGTAAATTTGGTATGTAAAAAAAGAGGGGGAAATCAAAGAATTGAGGGAAAAATAGGAAGTGCAGGAATAACTCATATAGATGACATCATGAGCCGAACTTGTGACATATATCATGAGCCGAATTTGTAGAGTTTTCATTTGCTTTGAATGTCTTGTCATTGTCTTTGGTTGGATAATCCATTTGTATTTGTGTATTTACCAATAAAACCCTCGCTTAATAATGTAGTTGAAAATGGTTGGTGTATTGGGGGACAAGAAATTTAATAAGTTTGGAGGGACCAATGGAAGAAAACTTTAATAATGTTGAAGATTGTTGGTAGAAGGACGGTTGGATTAATGGACACAAAGTTGTCTTCAGTTTTGGTGAACAAGATAAAAGGTAGGGCTTGGAGTATAGTGGGTAGAGAGAGATAATGTGTAGGGTTTTGTGTTGAAATAATTGTGGAAAAAATAAATATATAATTTGGCGGCCCTTAGCAAAAAGACATATTTTTTTCCTTTGGTATTTTGTAGCAATAATTGTGGTGCCCTTAGAAACTTCCATACCAAATTAGGGAACCTATAGAATACATTGTAGCTTCCACACGAGGTCAGTCATTTTTGCTTTCATATCTACATGAGAAGAAAAAATATTATTATTTGAGTAAATGGCCCCACAGCTACACATATGTACATAAATATGCATCCAAAAGATAAAAACCAAAACATTTAGAAAAAGAGTATGCAATAAATATAAGAGAAATTATCAGATGATGTTTTTTAAATATAGTAGACAATGAATGCATGAAAACCAAAATCAATCAAATAAATTGAAAATAAATAAATAAATACTTTAAATAATAGTCAAATCAAACTAATTGATTTATTAATTTTTCTTGGACACTGTACTTCTCTCTTTACCCCATTACATTTCATAGAATAATTAACATGAGATAGAATATCAATATTAGTTTTCCCTCATAGATCAACAACCAATGTAATTAATTAAATTTGTTACATACCTTAATCATGTTCTAGTAAAGGCCACAAAAGCATATCATAATCGAATGTCACTTTTAATCATTAGCATGAACCAAATTTTCCCAATAATCCATAAGTAGCATCTCTACAAACTCTTAATCATTAAAAAACACAATGTTTTTCTAGTTAATGAACAAAAACAAATAAAAGATTTACCATATTTGATAATAATATCTTTATTAAAATAAACTAAATGTCCATTAAAAACTAGATTGAAAACATAAATTAAATTTCTTCTAATTGTAGGCACATATAAGCAATCCTCTAAAGTTATCCTTTTGTCTCCACCAAAATCTAAAACTATACATCCTATTTCTAATATTAATGCCTTATTGTTGCCACTCATTGAACATAGACATTTCCCCTACACTGAACTTCCTGGTTACCTGGAAACCCTATGGTGGGTATTAAAATCTTTTGAAATATTAGACCCAATAGTAGCTCCCCACATGATCTTAGAGAGGTTGGTGGGGAGATATGTTACGGTGGAAGACAAAGACATAAAGTGGTTCGATCCTAAGTTGAGGATCCTGCATCCAATGTGAAATGTGTTTCTCTATACATTATATTATAAATGTGAATTTAACAATATGGGCCCTCTTATGCTTTGGCAAAGGTGTTCACGGCTATCTGCGGTCTTTGTCACTCATCAAAGGGCCATGATGGAGAAACTTATTGACTTATCTAGGGATTCCTTATAATAGCATAGGACTTAATAGATAATACAATGTGTCAAAGTTTGTATGTAATCAAAACCCTTCGGTATACTTATCTAACAACATGTTAACCAAAGAATCAATTCTCAAAGTGGTTTTAAATTTCAATGATCACTTGTATAATTTTTTTAAGATTCTCGTAACCGTTCAGAAGTCCATATATAAGGATTCTCTTAGAGAGAGAGAACAGTTGGAATGAAACACCATGCATGGGCTTGACTTGGGTTCTGATGGATTTAGTAACTTTGGTTGAATGTTCGTGAAAGGTTTGTAGATGACTTAGTGTAGTCTTTGTCCATAACCCCTTGGTCTATCTAGTCACACAAATGATCACGGAATTTCCTTAAAGAAAAAGAGGATTGACGATATGAGGTGTGTGAATATATCAGAGTTGATGTAATACCCTATAATTTTAATGACTTTTAATATGTGTTATATTTTAAATTAATGGATTAATTGGATTGTATTATAAATTAATTCATTGGGTTTAAATCTGAATTTTTTTGGATACTAAAATGGATGTGATGTTACTGATATTACTGCGAGTTATTAATTCAGTAATTTGAATTTTTAGTCGGGACGCGGTATGGGACGTGTCGGGATAAATTTGTTAGATTAAATAGGAAACTTATTTTTACATCAACCTTATAGTCATTTCGAGTGCGTCGTTCCATCCGAAAGGGTAGAAATAGTTAGAAAAGTCTGTTTGGATGTTGGTTTTGGGTCTCGGGTCATTTGGAAATGAAAAGACACCCAAAAAGGGCATTATGGTCATTTTTATAGGGGGTGAATAGTGATTTTGGATTTTAGTCTTATTATAAATATTTGGAGATTATTTGTACGTAGGTTCATTTCCTCTTCTACACAAAATTGAGAGGTCACCTTTTGAGAGAGAGTGAAAGGGTGCTTGGGAGAAGAGAAGATTGCTTGGAAAGGAGGAGAAACTCTTGGGCAAACCAAGGAGGACTAACCACCTTCTACCACCAGTACCACCACCATAAAGTCTCCGGAGATAAGGAAGATAGTCCTACGTAATCTTCACCAAAGGTTCAGACCTTCATTACCAAGGCAAGTGAATATGTTGTTGTATTTGGAGGTTTATAATATACATGCTAGATAGAGTTTGGATTGAGGATTTGAAATGAGGATTAAATGAAATAACATCATTTTTGTATAAAAGACATAACCCACGAAATTGGCTTTAAATGTTAGGGATATTCAGAGTTTACATGTTTTTATGGAAAATAGAAAATGATCAAATTTCTAGGAATAAAGGGATTGAATCTAAACCAATTGATGATTTTTAGGTTGTTTGACTGTTAGTAGTTGATCATATACCTTGTTATATCATTCTAGATGAATTAAAGGAAGTTTGGGATTGATTTAAATAAGTTTTGATGATTTTAATGTCTCAAACCCGTAGGAACAAAATGCAGATTCTGGGCTGTGAACTGGTTGATCGATCGATCGATCTAAGAATGTCGATCGATCCAAGAATGTCGAGCGATCGACCAGAAATAGATGATCGATCGACTACCACTGGAAACTGGAATATTTCCTTTTATTGTTCGATTAAATCCCATATTGATAGAAATCGTCATTGATGATTCTTTGAGTATGATGGAACTTAGGAAATAACATTAGGTTATACTTGAGGCTCAAGAAAGGTATTTTTTAATGGGATTTAATTGGGAAACGTTTATGGGGGAAATGAATTATATAAAATTATGTCCGAAATAAGCTTTTGATAAATTTTGGGAAAATAAACAAATTATAGAATACCTGGGTCAAGCCTGGAAAATTATAGATAATTGAAGATAAAAGGAAATGTGAGAGATATCTTCATTATTAGGCTGGATAAATTCGATTGGAATAGTTTTGAAAGAAAGACTTGGGTTAATGTGGGAAACTTATATTAAAGTGAGATGTTTATTTTGTGAGTGCCAACTACATAATATTTATATGAGGTTAAGTACGAGTGTATTCATAAATACAACGGGTACGTGGGGATAGGATACATTCCTAGTATTATATAAGTAGATGTTAATGCCTATTTGCATGATTGATAATTTATGTGTAAAATCATACTCGTGCTACTTGCTATCACAGAGGTTTCTGCGCCGGAACAATCTTATCTCGATTGGACCTTTATGGGGGATATTGACTCGTACCCTAGAACATAGGATTCCTTGGTACAGGTTATCTGTATGATAGTCAGACGGTCCTAAGAGACGTGAGGGTATGTGTTGACTTCTTAGTGACTTGGAACAATGCTTCGCCTCCATTTGTATGTGTTTTGTATTAATACAGTTCGAGAGTGATTCTGAACTAGTATTTTCCTTAGTACGAGTAATACGGGGACTTGATAGCAGAGTATGCCAGCACTATAGATTGTATGTGAGGTGCCGATTACTTTATATATATTGTAGATATGATTTATATATATACCTATAACTGTAATTCTTCTACTGTATGCGTATGTAGATAAATATTTATTAATGGTTCCTAATCATAGTAAGTTCTTGGAATTTCATAGCATTATTGAGTTATGCATATTGACTTATATTATTAATAAGAGGTTGCCTCAATTAAATAATAGACACACGGTCTCGAAAATCAGAATGGATGAGAGGAGAATTGGGTTATAATTCATGAGCCATTTTAGACGTACGTCATGTGTGCACTATAGATGAGAGGTGAGAATCTCAAGAGAGATTCCGTTAATATTACATGAATATTATAAGTGATAAATATTGAAATATTTCACTTGCTATTTTCAAAACTATTTTCACATCGGCCTCTGACCTATTTCCTTGCATATTATCTTTTCTATTGTACCTTCTATATCAGGTGTCCAGCAGCAGGGATGCCAACCTAGAGGATTATGACGAGCTATGGAGTATTGCTTAAACGCCTATCTTCATTGGATTCACATTATGTAGTGATATTTTATTTAGGGCATGTCGCCGAGAGGAATTCAATTATCTCCTTTGTATTTGAGTCAAGATATTCTTGTATTCGTGTCGTTTTAATAAATTTATTATTGTTGGGTACTGTATTGAGAAATTATTTGGGAATGTTTATTCCAATTGCATTTAAATACCTTTGAGTATTCTGTTCAGTTAATATTGTGGTAGAATAAAATGTGTAGTGCTATTCGTAAACTAAAAATGAATTTTCTTGAATTAAAATTTGGAAAGTTTTAACACTAGCTTAATTGAGTATTGGGTGATTTGTAATGTTTTCGACAGTTATGCTAAGAATGAGCCAACTGTATATTGTGTTTTAATTTTGCATGGGACTGGCCACCCGGTATTTAATTAGGCGGGGTGTTACAGGTGGTATCAGAGCATCATGTTCTAGTGTCCTTTAGGGTCTGTACGACTTACTATGTTTTCAGCTTAGCGTTCTTTGATGTAGAGCCCTATGAGTAAGATTATTTCTTTTCTAGTTACGCTTACAATCTTCAGCTTTTCTGTTATACCAAATACTGATATTATACTCTCATTTCATATGCCTCCTCGACGTGCACCTCACTCTGGGTACAATGACTACGGCCGAAGTTGCTGCAATTATCGCTCAGGCAGTTAATGCAGCTCTAGCTGCTGTTTAGCAGGCTCCAACAAAGGCACCAGTTGTGCGACCCGCACAAGGGTAAGTGTTTCCTACTGCATGGGAACGAGTGAGGGATGCCTTTAAGAAGGCACACCCACTTGAGTTTCAGGGAGGATCAGATGTCGTGATTGCTAGCCAGTGGAAGAGAGATATCCAAATGCACTTGAGAATGCTCGAATGTGCTAAGGTTCAACGTCAAATACTAGCCACATTCAAGATAGTAGGGGAAACTTTGCAGTGGTGGGAGGCTTCGACCACTATTGAGGAGAGAGACACAGTGACTATCCAATACTTTTGGATACGATTTGATCGAAAGTACTTTCCTTCCGCCATCTAGATAGAGATGAGGTGGAAATTTCTCAATTTGAAACAGGGAGAGAAAACAGTGGCAGAATACGAGGAAGAATTTATGCGACTAACTAATTTGGTACCAATAGAGGTACCCCCTGAGGAGGGGAGAATTCAAATGTTCACTGATGGGTTGAACTATAAGATTCGCCAGCATTTACAGGGAAATCTTTCACTATGAACTTATTAAGATGTCCTAAATACTGCAATGCTTCACTTCCAGGATAACCTTTTAGATGCTCAGGGTGTCAAGCGAGGGTTTGGGTCAAGCCTATAAGGCAAGACTAATGGGGGCAGTTTTAGTGGGACTCAGCCAGGACAGAGTCATCAGCGTCAGGGTGATTAGGGTTCCCTGACAGGGGATTTTGCTAAGCATTTACGATCTGGAAATTCTCGATTTGAGTATAGAGGTAATGGGCAAGGACAGCAGGGCCATCAGGGCCAGATGAAGTCTCATCAGGTTCAAGGGAAAGGAGGTAATGGCCAGTAGGGTCGGGGTCAACTGGGACAAAATGGTGGAAAGTTTGCTAGAAAATGTTTCGTGTGTGGTAAGTATGGCCATAAACAACAAGACTATCCTGATAAAGACAAACTCCCTCAGTAACAAAATGCTCGATAGGAGCCACAGATACCATTGTTTCCACCAGCTGCTCTTCCAGCTCCAGCTCAGGTTGTTACATTACGTCCCATTCCAGCAGCTCCCATGCAACAGGGTCAGTATTGGCGTGTATATATCATCCATCAGACAACAATTGAACACCCACCACCAGCGAATGAGGGTATGTTTTCTATCTAAGGAGTTATGATGCGCATATTGATTTTTTTTGTAGCAATTAATATAGTACGGGCAAAAGGGTTACTAAACTTAGCATATAGCACTGTTATTAACGTAGACTCGCCGAGGGGTTGTGGGACACCTATATTGTTGCATGTCATCATGTGGGTCTAATTTTTTTCACGGAATTACTTACTTTAGGCATGTACGAACATGATGTGACTATCGGTATGGATTGACTTGTGGTATATGAGAGTGTATGGACTACTTTAGCCAGCATCTTGTCTTTAACAAGAGAGTAGATGAGTAGACTTTTATTTGAAATCGATAAAACCGTAGATAGGTTGTATACTATTGACTAAGGACCTAAGGAGTTTTGATGACTGACAAGTTTAGGTAGTAGTGTATCGAAGGGGTTCCTTGTTTGGATTTCGCTTGCAAGACACCCCACGCATGAAACTAACAAACGTTGGGAGTCGAATTAAGTTAGGTCTTTAGGATATGGTTTTATAACCTTTGCAGTAAATTAGAGTATTATGCGAGTAACCATATCCATTTTATAATGGAAGTTTGTTAGGAGGATGGAATAGGGAAGATTGGGTAAAGTTTAAACTCGATTCAGTTGAAACTATATGGTGAGGCTTGGTGTATAACATCAATAAGTATTTTCGATAATGTACTGTATGGGCGATACGACATGGATTACTTGCGATGTGAGATTTATACTCAGAGTTGACCATACTAGTATGATTTATCTTTTCGAATTTCGGGACGAAATTCTGTTATAAGGGGGGGAGTATGTAATACCCCGTAATTTGAATGACTTTTAATATGTGTTATATTTTAAATTAATGGATTAATTGGATTGTATTATAAATTAATTCATTGGGTTTAAATCTGAATTTTTTTGGATATTAAAACGGAGGTGATGTTATTGATATTGCTGCGAGTTATTAATTCAGTAATTTGAATTTTTAGTCGGGACGCAATATGGGACGTGTCGGGACAAATTTGTTAGATTAAATAGGAAACTTATTTTTACATCAACCTTATAGTCATTTCGAGATCGTCATTGCATCCGGAAGGGTATAAATAGTCAGACAAGTCTATTAGGATATTGGTTTTGGGTCTCGGGTCATTTGGAAATGAAAAGACACCCGAAAAGGGCATTATGGTCAATTTTACAGGGAGGTGAATAGTGATTTTGGATTTTTGTCTTATTATAAATATATGAAAATTAGTTGCACGCAGGTTCATTTTCTCTTCTACACAAAATTGAGAGGTCACCTTTTGAGAGAGAGTGAAAGGGTGCTTGGGAGAAGAGAAGATTGCTTGGAAAGGAGGAGAAGCTATTGGGCAAACCTACCACCAGCACCACCACCGAAAAGTCACCGGAGATAAGGAAGATAGTCCTACGTAATCTTCACTAAAGGTTCAGACCTTCATTACCAAGGCCAGTGAATATGTACTTCTATTTAGAGGTTTAGAATATACATGCTAGATACATTTTGGATTGAGGATTTGAAATGAGGATTTAATTAAATAACATACTTTTTTCATAAAAGACATAACCCATGAAATTGGCTTAAAATGATAGGGATATTCAGAGTTTACATGTTTTTATGGAAAATAAAAAACTAAGATATTTTTGGGATTAAAGGGATTGAATCTAAACCAATTGATGTTTTTGAGGTTGTTTGATTGTTAGTAGTTGGTCATATACCTTGTTATAGCATTCTAGATAAATTAAAGGAAGTTTGGGATTGATTTAAATGAGTTTTGATGATTTTAAAGTCTCAAACCCGTAGGAACACAATGCATATTTTGGGCTGTGAACTGGTTAATGGATCGATCGATCCAAGAATGTCGATCGATCGATTGATCGATCGGTCGATCGACCAGAAAAAGGCGATCGATTGACTACCACTGGAAACAGAAATATTTCCTTTTATTGTTTAATTAAATACCATATCTATTGAAATCTTTATTGATGATTATTTGAGTATGATGGAACTTAGGAAATAACATTAGGTTATACTTGAGACTCAAGAAATGTATTTTTGAATGGGATTTAATTGGGAAAAGTTTATGGGGGAAATGAATTATATAAAATTATGTCCAAAATAAGCTTCTGATAAATTTTGGGAAAATAACCAAATTATAGAATACTTAGGCCAAGGCTGGAAAATTATAGATAATTGAAGATAAAATGAAATGTGAGAGATATCTTCATTATTAGGTTAGATAAATTCGGTTGGAATAGTTTTGAAAGAAAGACTTGGGTTAATGTCGAAAACTTATATTAAAGTGAGATGTTTATTTTGTGAGTCCCAACTACATAATATTTATATGAGTTTAAGTACAAGTTTATTGATAAATACAACGGGTACGCGGGAATAGGATACATTCCTAGTATTATAAAAGTAGATGTTAATGCCTATTTGTATGATATATAATTTATGTGTAAAATCATACCCCCGCTACTTGCTATCATGGAGGTTTCCGTGTCGGAACAGTCTTATCTCGATTGGACCTTTATGGGGGATATTGACTCGTACCCTAAAACATAGGATTCCTTGGTATAGGCTATCTCTATGATAGTCAGATGGTCCTAAGAGACGTGAGGGTATGTGCTGACCTCTCAGTGACTTGGAACTATGCTCCGCCTCCATTTGTATGTGTTTTGTATTAATACAGTTCGAGAGTGATTCCGAACTAGTATTTCCCTTAGTACGAGTAATACGGGGACTTGATACCAGAGTATGCCAGCACCATAGATTGTATGAGAGGTGCCGATTAGTATATATATACTGTAGATGTTATTTATATATATACCTATACCTGAAATTCTTCTACTATACGCTTAAGTAGATAAATATTGATTAATGGTTTCTAATCATAGTAAGTGCTTCGAATTTCATTGCATTATTGAGTTATGCATATTGACTTATATTATTAAGAAGAGGTTACCTTAATTAAATAATAGTCATACAGTCTCGCGAATTAGAATGGATCAGAGGAGAATTGGGTTAGAATTCACGAGCCATTTTAGAGGTACGTTATGTGTGCATTATATATGAGAGGTGAGAATCTCAAGAGAGAGTAAGATAATCTAACATGAATATTATAAGTGATAAATATTACAATATTTCACTTGCTGTTTTCAAAACTATTATCACATCGACCTCTGACCCATTTCCTTGCATATTCTCTTTTCTATCGTACCTTCTATATCAGGTGTCCATCAGCAGGGATGCCAACCTTAGAGGATTATGACGAGCTATGGAGCTATGGAGTATTTCTTAGATTCCTATATTCATTTGATTCACATTATGTTGTGATCTTTTATTTAGGGCATGTCGCCCAGAGGAATTAAATCATCTCATTTCTATCTGAGTTAAGATATTCTAGTATTCGTGTCATTTTAATACATTTATTATTGTTGGGTACTGTATTGAGAAATTATTTGGGAATGTTTATTCCAATTGCATTTAAATCCTTTTTAGTATTCCGTTCAATTATTATTGTGGTAGAATAAAATGTGAAGTGTTATTCGTAAACTAAAAATGAATTTTGTTGAATTAAAAATTGGAAAGTTTTAACACCAGCTTAATTGGGTATTCGGTGATTTGTAAATATTTTCGATAGTGATGCTAAGAATGAGCCAACTGTATATTCTATTTTAATTTGGTATGGGACTGGCCACCCGGTATTTAATTAGGCAGGGTGTTACAGTTGACACTCTATTTTGTTCGAGATGGGTAAAAGATGTATCTAGATTTGATTAGACGACATAAAATACTACTAGTGCGTGAGAAACAGAACATGATGTGGGATCAAAGACTATGTTACCAAATTCAAAGATGATTGGATCATATTCTACTTTTTCGATCTCTTATAGGGAAGTAAAATATTCCCCTTCTCCTAAAGTGTATGAACACGTGTATAATGTGCAAAATGTGTCGTGTATACAAAGTGTACAAAGTGAAATTATGCATGAAAGTGCAAGTGTGTGTGTGTGTGGGTGTGGGTGAAGGAAAATCATTATATCCACATCATATAAAGGATGTGAAAGACTCATTCTAAGGAGATAAGATAACTAAGAAGTGTGTGGATATAACTAAAATCTAAGCAATGTCCCTAATCCATATTATCACTATGTAAGAGAGAACATATATAATACCGGACTGATAAGGGTGAGAAAATGAACTACATTGATCAAATATGCTACGGATATAAATGAAGTGCTAATATATGGACATGAATAATAATGAGATAAATAAAGAACTCGAATTCCAAAATGATTGTGGGACACCTAAATAGATAAAAATGGCATCAAAGTCCATATAGTTCGCATTTAAACTAAGGATAGGGTCTAACCCGTAATCCAAAATTCAATTTTCTCCTTTAATTTTTCTAAAAGTGTGGGGGGTTTAGTGAAAGTGCAAGAAATAAATGAGAAAACTTTAATTTGGGAATTATGGCGTACAACCCATTTTTTTAGTTTTTGGGTTTATGGGAATAAACATGAAGATGTATATATAATAAAATGGTGGTATTGGTGTGAAGTTGAATAAAAACAAACTAAGTATATTCTAAGAATAGTAAAGTATGCTAAATAAAATTATGAGTATAAGTGAAATGGAAAGATGTTTAGACCTTCAAGATTTTTGAGTTATGTTTCTTGCAACTTTTGTGGTCTAGTTTTAGAGTGTAGGTGGTTTGGTGAATTGGTAGATTAAGGTGAGGTAAGGGTGACTTAAGGGAATGTGCAGAGATTGTGGTGAAAATGATATGTCTTGTATTTGATTAAGGTTACCTAATTAAAATTGAGGTTGAGGTCCCTCTCTTCAGAGGTTAAGGTTTCCTTAAATAGAGAAACCCTAATTGAACAAAAAGACAAGGATATCCTCAAGGAAACTCCAGTTGGCATACCCCCTACCCTATCTTTTAGTAGGGTGCCAATATTTTCTTGCCAAGGAAGCCTCCATCTACCAGTAGGAAGGTGAGGTGCTTTTTTTTATTAGCATGCTTAAATTATTTTTTTGTCTAATAAATGTGATTCTTGAATCCATTTCGCACATAGTCGAGACCGTTGTAAAGAGTATTCATATATTTGTGGACTTTAACGTTTGACATTTTACCAATGTCAAACGTGGCTAGGATGGTGTGCAATTATCCTCCAATTAGGGGTTAAAGGAGAGACGGGGTACAAGACTTGCAGAGACTTTGTTTGGATCCTAAGAGAGTGTAGGGGTGTTAAAATAAGGTTTCTAAAAAGACCCATGATCAAAGGATAAACGAAAGGCCATCAAAATATAAGAAACCCATTGAATGTTGTGAGTATTTAGTCCCGACATGTCAAAACTATGGTGCAGATTATCAGTTATGGATTTGTATAAAGACCATAGTGAGTTGTAGTCGTGCTAAGGTCAGAGGCCTAATTCTATGGACCTATTTATTGTGTGAGAGAGTTGTATATAAAGAATATGATGAATAAATCCTGATTCCGAGGGATGGAGCATGTTTCTAGGGTCTTGGAAGGTGTAGGAGGAAATGAAACATGATTTTAAAGGCTTAAAATTTATATTTCCTTATTCTAAGGTATGAAAAATGTGTTGAGGGGTTTGATGCCTTATTTTTATGGCCATGATAAATTCTGAGGACCTAAGGGATTTGTGCAACTAATATGGGGACTGCGACATAATTTTGAAGTCCAAGATGAATTACGAGGACCTTAAGGATGTATGCAACCCATACAGGGATCATGGCCTAATTCTTAGGGCGTAGGTTTGATTATGAGGAAATAATGGATGTGTGAAATCAATATAGGGATTGTGGCAAAATTTTGAGGTCCTAAAGAGATGCGTGGGACCAACATGGGGATCCAAGTTTAATTCTAATGTGTTAATCAATTTTGAGGACTTGAAAGTGTGTATGGTTACAATATGGGGATCATGATCAAATTTTGAGGGCTTAGGTCTAATTTCGAGGATCTAAAGAGTCGTGTGTGACCAATACATGGATCGAAATCTAATTCAGAGGATGTAGGTATAAATCTTGTCATATGATCTTAAGTCTTTGACCATTGTAGTCTAATAGTATCCCTACTGGACTATCTTTTGGGCAAGAATAGGGCCATTCATGTGGGGTTCGCACTAGTCATCGTTGATTTTCTCTGGGATTTATTCAGTTTCATTCTCATCTATGCATTGTAAATAAGATCCATAAAAGTTTCTATAGAATAGAGTTCGGTCACAAATGGTGTATTGGGTTATAAATTTTTGTAGGTTCATATGATTTCATAAGGAAAACTTTACAGTTGAGGCAATTTATACGTATATCGGCTTAATTCCGTTTGGACAAAACTAATTGAGTCATAGGTTAGGACTTGAGTTGTTTATATTTCAAGCCTATGACGTGTGATTGAAGATCATAGCGACCAAGTTAATCTTTCAACATCATCATTTTGTGTTCCATGGAATGTTTATTCTTCAAAGTCCATGGATCTCCAAATTATGAATGTGAATTATATTTTATCCTCGAATATTGAATTTGGTGTTTTTTCAATATGTTTGAGGCCATTTTTTCGTGAAAAATATTTTGAAATGAAATTATTTTTTTGTTTGTTATTCAATTCGTCGTTTGTTGTCATGAATTTCGTTTGAATAATTGAATAAAATCCATTCAAATGACCATTTAATGAACCTCAAACGAAAATTGTCATTTTAATAGGAAAATATCATTCGTATCTCATCTGAAGTTTGTTGAAAAGATATTTGTTATTTCATTTGAATGACATTATTTTTGGTTGCACGAGACTAGTAAGTTCGTTCGAACAACTGAATGTTTTTCGTTAGAACGAGTTGCCTCAATTTTTATGGTGCCTCAAAATTTGTATTTTCTATAAATACGATTGTTGGAAACTTTTTTTAAGAATAGGTGTTTGCAAAATTATTTTCCAAGAACATACTTTTTTTCCCACCAAACCCTTGTTTCAACCAGGAGTATTTGAGACCCACGTTTCAATGAAATATATATTTTTTAAGATCATTTATTTGCCACCAAAGCTTATTCATTATACGTCTTGTTGAGTATTTTTTACATATAGTGGACTTCGCGGGTTTGGAAATTTAAAGCAATGGCCCCGTGTTTGATCCGTTGAGAGTTATTTAAACCACGATCAGTTGATACCGAGGCATGTGAGGATCACACGTTGTTGCAGTGCAGAGGTGGACACTTACGTGTCACTTTTAAGAATATAAAAGGAACGAAGACGAATTAAGGCATGAAGGAGTCGATTCAATTTTGTAAGCCATCTGTCGTCCTTGTGTATTTCTTTGTTCATTGTTAATTTGAATGGATGGATCATCTAAGATTTTTCACATTCTGGGTTTTTCTTGTACATCGGTGTGTTGTGGTTTGTTAATTTTTTGTTACTCTTGTTATACTAAACTAAATGCATGTTTTAGGGTAGGATAAAATTTGGTAAATAGTTCACACAACAATCCATTTAATTGGTGCAAGTTTAATTATGTAATTAATTAGTATAAATAATTTTGGAAAATAAAAAAAATGATTATGTCTTTGACTATCCGTATAAACCCTATTGCACTTTCAGGTCTTTTTATTAACCCTGAGGGTGTCGATTGTGTTTGAAGAGCCACCAAATATCATAATACCACAGCCTAAACTTGTATAAATCTTCTTCGATAGAACGTTCAATGTAATAATAGTTAATTTCCTTAGACTACTTCTGAACATGTAAGGGGAAATTGCTATTCTCTAAGGTATATCATTCATAGTGACCAATGTCACCAAATTTGTTAAGTGAGAGAAGTAATCGAAGGTAACGTCTTTAAATTATGAAGAAAGCTCTTCCAGTTGAGAATCAAAGGGTAAGAATTTCTCATCTTTGACTTTCCATTTCTAGAGAAATTATACTAGGATAAGGTTTGAATCTCTATAAACATCAAGGTATTAGATTCCCTTCTTGAGAGAAATCTTGAGGCATTCTAACATTGTCAACTCGTATAGGTGGATGATAAAGAAACCTTCGCTGAGTTCTTTTATTGACTTTCTGACATTTTAAACTCATATTTTAACATGGAAGAGATAATACTAGACTCCAAGGTTGTGAAGAAAATCTTATGGTCCTTACCTGAAAGATTTAATTCCAAAATCACAATTTTGAATTCCGTGGCAACTTTAAACCTACAAGCTAGATAAATGTCCTTCCCAAAAGGCAAAGAAAGATAAGGGTAATGCTTTGAAAGACGAAAGGGAGGAAACACAAATTTTTTAGGATGAATTTGACATCGATTTTGATGATACAGCTATGTGTGCTATATAAAGTTTAAAACATTTCTCAAGTTTGACAAACTAAACTCAAAAGTTGATGGAAAAAAATTGTAATAAGAACAAGTTTAACAAGGCTGTAAAATTATATAAGAATTATAATGATTATTTTTAAAGAGATGAATCAGGTGGATGCTTTAGGTGTGAGGATTATATCCATATGGCAGTTGAGTGTCCTATTGAGCAAAGGATGGAAGGCAAGAATTTAAATGCATATAATGCTAAGTTTAGTGATAATGAATAGAAAAAGGAACATGATTTGCCCGTTGATCATAATTACACTAGTCATGTGAGCCTAAATGAAAATTCTTTCGATGAAGAATGATGATTATGAGGATAAGTCGTGTGATTGCCAAGCGAGTAGTGATGAAGAAGATGAAGAACAAGGGGATGCGAGCGAACTTATGGTTCCTTTTTTTATTTGTACACTGAGTCATTGAATTTGGAAAAGTCCAACTTTAATTTATAAGTGAAGTTGTGTAACACCCCGTCCGCCCGGGGAGAGTGAACGGAGCACCACTATCGATAAAATAAATCAATTCCACAAATAACAAGGTATAGAGCATCTAAATCCAACAACAACAATAGAGGAAACCACTAGTCTCAAATCTCTTCAAATAAAATACAACCAATATTCTCTTGAAATAAATACAACATCTAACTCAAAATAAATCTCCAATGCTCTATACGTCAAAATAAATACGAGTCTTCCCAAAACAATCCTCGCTAAAATCAATCTCCATAGCACCCCAAAATCCGCGCTAACCTACCACTAAAAGAAAATATGGGGAAGTACACAATATGACAAGAAAGATACTCAACAAATATATGTTAGCGATGAATAAAATGTAACAACACGAGTACGGATATTCAAATCAAAATGAAAATCTCAAAGAATTTATCAATATAATTTCTCAACAACACTTTAACCGGGTCACCAGGCCTCACCACATCCGTATATGCTTTATCAAGCCATAGCCCGAGAAACAGGAATTTTGGCGGGTGCCCAACATTCGTGCCATATTAAAATCTCATGACAATGTGCTCATCAACAATATAATGATACCACATGAATCAAAATAATTTCAACAATTATTTTCCAGATTTCAATGAATTTATCAATTCAAATATGAGTTCAATTAACAAGAATTCAAAGAGAATGACACTCGCGAGATTTAAGGAGCATATTGTGTAAAACCTCATACCTCAAACCATAATGAGAAACCAATGATCACATCCTCAAGATCAACACAAAATATCTATAAAAGCTCCTCCAAGAACCTCCAACAAAATAGCTCCAAGAACACCTCTAATCTAAGGTTGGAACTCACAAATCTCAAGGGCCAAAGTATAATTAAAAAGAAGTGGAATATAAAATATATTTGCTGCCAAAATTTGTGCCAAAAGTATGTTAAAAGGCTTGCCCACGACTTCCTTTTATAATGCAAAGAAATGAAGATTTGAAATCCAAAAGACTCCTTATAATAAGGCAAAGAAATGAAGAGTTGGAATCGAAAACAACTCTTGAAAATTACTTAATGTTCGCCGACTTAGAATTCCAAGAGTTTAAAACATTTAAAAATTATTTCAAAATCCGTTATAACTCCGTGTTCGAAACCGTTTGAAATTCTCGCCTTTAAAAATAATAACCAACATATTTGAGTAATAAAAGTAATTTTATCAAAAACTATATTTTCCTCCATTTTCCAAAAATTAATTAAAATAGCCCAAAAATTACGCGGGTTGTTACACTTCCCCACTAACAATGGAATTTCGCCCTCGAAATTCGCCGAATGCCTAACTCTCAAAATCAGGCAAATAATCTCCAAAAATAAATCACGTCTCCCAAAAATAAATTCCTCACCTCTAATCTAGATGCCTAACACGAAACGATCATCTAAAATAATCTATCTCCAAAAATATGCGCCACAAAAATGCAACAGACCCAAAACCCAAGACCCGAGGGTTATCGTATACCTAAGCTCTGATACTTTTTGTAACACCCCGTCTGCCTGGGGAGAGAGAACGGAGAGCGACTATCAATAAAATAAATTAATTCCACAAATAACAAGGTATAGAGCATCTAAATCCAACAAAAACAATAGAGGAAACCACTAGTCTCAAATCTCTTCAAATAAAATACAACCAAAATTCTCTTGAAATAAATATAACATCTAACTCGAAATAAATCTCCAATGCTCTATACATCAAAATAAATACAAGTCTTCCCAAAACAATCCTCGCTAAAATCAATCTCCATAGGGCCCCAAAATCCGCGCTAACCTGCAACTAAAAGAAAATATGGGGAAGTACACAATACGATAAGAAAGATGCTCAACAAATATATGTTAGCGATGAATAAAACGTAACAACACGAGTACTAATATTCAAATCAAAATGCAAATATCAAAGCATTTATCAATATAATTTCTCAACAACACTTTAACCGGGTCACCAGGCCTCACCACATCCGTATATGCTTTATCAAGGCATAGCCCGAGAAACAGGAATTTTGGCGGGTGCCCAACATCCGTGCCATATTAAAATCTCATGACAATGTGCTCATCAACAATATAATGATAGAACATGAATCAAAATAATTTCAACAATTATTTTCCAGATTTCAATGAATTTATCAATTCAAATATGAGTTCAATTAACAAGAATTCAAAGAGAATGACACTCGCGAGATTTAAGGAGCATATTGTGTAAAACCCCATACCTCAAACCATAATGAGAAACCAATGATCACATCCTCAAGATCAACATAATAGATCTACAAAATCTCCTCCAAGAAAATCCAACAAAATAGCCCCAAGAACACCTCTAATCTAAGGTTGTAACTCACAAATCTCAAGGGCCAAAGTATAATTAAAAAGAAGAGGAATATAAAATATATTTGCTGCCAAAATTTGTGCCAAAAGTATGTTAAAAGTTTTGCCCACGACTTCCTTTTATAATGCAAAGAAATGAAGAGTTGGAATCCAAAAGACTCCTTAAAATAAGGCAAAGAAATGAAGAGTTGGAAGCCAAAACAACTCTTGAAAATTACTTAATGTTTGCCGACTTAGAATTCCAAGAGTTAAAAACATTTAAAAATTATTTCAAAATCCGTTTTAACTCAGTTTTCGAAACCGTTTGAAATTCTCGCATTTAAAAATAATAACCAACATATTTGAGCATTAAAAATAATTTTATCAAAAACTTTATTTTCCTTCATTTTCCAAAAATTAATTAAAATAGCCCAAAAATTATGCGGGTTATTACAAGTTGAAGGAATGTGTCATATGTAATGTTGATTCAAAATTGATTGATTATTTGAGGGCATGTGAGAAGACGCTTAGGGATAAGCTCATAATTATTAAGGGAGAGAGATATAACCTTCATGTATTGATGGAGAATTTGAAAAAAGAGTCCGTAAGGTTTAATCAGTCTCTTTTTTTCTTGTGTCTAGGATTTAGGATTAAGAAGGAAAATTGGTACACTTGATTTGTGTCAAATTTGATTTAAAATCTAAGTTGCAGAAGTAAGATAATATTTTAGGCACCATCCAAATAAAAAAAATTGACAATTTTGGAATTATCTTCTATGATTCAATTACTTCAGCTACTGAAGCCTAGGCTAACATGTTGAGAGGGTAAACCAGTACTAGGGAGGTTAGAAAAGGTCATCCCAAGAGTAACAATCCTCGTGTCTAGACTTGCACACATTGGAGTACGATAGTTAACCTTAGGCATTTCTCTTACAGTCTTTGAAAATGTCCTAGGAAGACTAAGACTAGAGTCACCAAGGTTATAAAATTCCTATATGGTCATGTTACACCGATGTGAGTTTGGAAATATGATTTAGAGGACCTAAATTTTAGGCTTGTTGATTCTCCCATGTTTGCAAATGATTCTTCTCATGCTAAATGTAATAATTTATTATGGTTACATGCTTTAATAAATTATCTTCTGTACTGTATGATATATTTTATTTCTAGTTGTATCATGTTTATATCTTTTGTAATTTGATTTTTCTTTTATTGGATCTTATTGAGAAAAATACAAAAATAATCCTGTTGTCATTTGTGTTGAATTTGAAATTGGTGTCATTTTTTTAAATATGTTTAAAAATGCAAAACTATTTTTATTTCCTTGTGTATTTTGATGTTACACATTTTATGTTGGATATCAGTGTGTTTGAATCCCATTTGTTCATGTTTCCATGTTGCTGCGACATATTATTATAATCTAGAATGCTTAGGATTGTCCTTAATCATGCTTAAATGGAGTTGTTCGACTTTGATTCTTTTAATGGATTCACTTTCCAAATCCATTCACACACACTTTGCACGAGATATTTTGGATTTTAACTACATATGTTTCATGAGAGAAGTGAGATGTTCTCCTATCAATCTTGCTATATACATACATATTTGATGATGGAGGATTTTCTCATCTAAGAACCATTGTTCGTGTTTCTGTTTTAGATTGAAAAATATGAGTCAGTAATGGAAAAGGGCTATGAAGGTAGTAAATATCCTTTCCATAAAAGGCCACCATTCGTAAGAGCCTAAAAGAAAATAGAGGAAAAAGAACAGAAAAATTTCCATACACAAGTTTTTGCATTGATTCTTCAAAAATTGATATATTCATGAGAATGAGAGAAAAAATTATATTCGTTTATTTTTTAGCGTATTAAAGTTGAAGATCAATGGGTTTGAACAATGATTCCTAGTTATGCTAAATTGTTTGATGCCATTGATTCAAGAATCATCAAAACTTCTAGGCTAGTGTGCATTATGTATGTTTTTCCTTTATGATTTATTTTTTGTCACTTGAATCTAAACTGAAGTTTGATAAGTTAATGCGATCAAATAGAACTCCTTTGACTTATTTTCGGTTATTGGGTCATATTTCTTTTGTTTCCAATTCACTCCCCTTCACTCCATACCACATATTTTTAATCATATTGATGACATGCGAGTGTGGAAAGATTATGTATTTTGTGGTTTTTTTTACCTATATCTATTTATATGCACCATTGGTATATGTGCACATATATATATATATATATATATATATGGTATGTTTGTTTTTGAGTCTTTACAATGTCATTTAATTTAAGTTTTCCACATAATTCATATTCTATTAGAATTGGCATGTTTTATGATGATATTGGTATCTTTTGTTTCTTGTTTACAATTGTATCTTATGCTTCAATCTTTACATGAAAATTAATATCATATGTTCCATTATATGGTATATTTTTGCATGTTGTTGAGTTTGTTTATCATTGCATTTCACTCCACATCACTCTCTGATATAAATGTTTTTCTTTTGTGTTAACATGTGTTACATTTATGGGGATAAGTTTATTATTTAGTTTACCTTAATACTTTTCTATTCCTGAACAAAAAAGGGGAGAAATGGTATCTAAGTCTTTAGCTCAAGGGGATAATGTCTTACCTTAAGGGGATACATCTTACCATAGGTGGAGATTTCTATACAAAGGGTAGGGGTTTTCCATATACATATTTATATTTGCTATGTATTCTCTTTTCATTTGAAATATGTGTTTATGTTTGCTGGTTTGCAACGATGCTGAAAATTCTCAGAAGAGAAAAGCTACTCAAATTTATGCCTGCCCAGTGTTTGTACCTTTTCCCTTTGGGTTGGGATTGAGGCTTTCAAAGTGATTCACTGCCCATAGGATTATGATTTTGTGTTTTTTCATGGAATAGCCAAAGGGGAGATTTGTATGGACAGATTATGATTTGGATTAATCTTGTTTGGACAAAACCATTGACTCGTAGATTAGGACTTGAGTTATTTAACCTTTAAGTCTATGATGCGTGATTGAAGACTATGGCCGCAAAGTTAAAGTATTTACATCATTTTGTCTTGCTTCGTGCCACATATAGCTTTCAAAATCCATGGATCTCCAAAGGTACGCATGCGTATTACTTTTATTTTTGGATATTTAATAGGGTGCTTGTTTTAAAATGTTTGAGGCAATTTTTTTTGTAAAAAGGGATTTTAAAATGATAATATTTTTTTGTTTTTAATGTCCTTCGAAAGAGGTCATTAAGTTCGTATGAACGACTTACTAAGAGTTGATCAAATGACCATATAACGAAGTTCGAAAGAAATTTCACTATCTAACAAGAAAATATCATTCAAAGTCAGTTCAAACAACATCAATTATTTCGTTCAAATGAGATTCTTTTTGTTCGGACAAGACTAATAAGTTAATTTGAACCACCATATATTTTCCTTCTGAACGACTTGCCTTATTTTTTGTGTCGCCTCAAAACTCATGTTTTCTATCAATTAGGGTGCTGGAAACTTATTTTAAGAAGAGGTCTTAGATACAATGTTTTCCTACAAAATATCTTTTGCCTTTAAACCCTAGCTTCACCCAAGAGTTTTTGAGATTCAAGTTCCAATCCCATATGTTACTCTGAGATCTGTTATTTGGCATAAGAAATTATTTACTCTACATCTTATTAAGTATTGTTTACATACCATGGTCTCTAAGTGTGCATGGACTTCGTGTTCGATCCGTTGATGATTTACTAAGCCAGTATTGGTAGATAACGAGGTGTTCGAGGATCACACAGTGTGGCAGTGCATAGGCTGACACCTACGTGTCACTTTGAAAATGTGAAAGAAATGAAGATGGATCAAGACTTAAAGGAATCGATTCGATTTTGTAAGTCATATATCATCCTTGTGTCATTCTTTGATCATTGTGAATTTGAGTGAATGGGTCATCTGAGATTTTTCTCATTATGGGTTTTCCTCATACATTGGCATGTTATAGTTTGTTGATTTATTTAACTCTTCTTTAGTCACTTAGATACATATTTTAGGGCAAGATAAAATTTGGTAAACCATATTTCACTTTTAGATGTTTTTTTATCACCCTCTAAAATATTTACAGTGTTTAATGAGGAACTATATATCGTAATACCAAAGTCCAACCTTATCAAAATCTTCTTCGATGGAATTTTCAATGTGACAGTAACGAATTTCCCTAGACTACTTCTAAATATGCAAGGGGGGAATTATTATTCTTTGGGATATATCGTTTATAGTGGTTAGGGTCACAATTCATCAACATAGTTGTTACTTAAGTAGGATAAGAATTTAAAGATCACATTTTATATTATGAAGAAAGAACTTCAAGATAAGAATGGAATGGTAAGAGTTTCCTGTCCTTAAATTTGTTTTTTTGGAGGAATCATCTTACTGTGTGCATTGAATCTCTATAAACATTAAGGTATTGAATTCCCTTCTCGAGAGAAATTTTGAGGCATTCAATGCATGCCTCGTATATGATATCATATTTTTAGTGCATGAGAAGTCTATACTCATGGCGATGGGAGTATACGAGTCATCAACTGTTATCATAAGTATCCAAGTGCACTATCCTTTTTTTGCGTCCTTATGAAAGAACATCTTCCACTGGGATTCCATATGGTTATGGTCGAGAATATATTGGTCTGAGAGTTTAGAGACCCGGACATCAGCTTCCTCCATGGGGTGATCTGCTAAGTAATCATAAATGGACCTCCCTGTAATGGCCTTTTGCATAATGTAAGTAATGTTTAACTCATCTATTAACCCAAACCATTGGGCTATGTGGCTTGAGAAAGAAGTTTTCTCAAGTAAATTACTTCATGAGATCTATCTGGGACACTAAATTTATAGGATACGAAAGAATGTGGTGTTGGAGTTTCTGGGTGACCCACATCAGTTGTTTTGCCACTTCATCTTTCACTTGAAGGGACCATTCTAGTCGTAGCCTCCTTGGCATTAAATTGATAGCTTGCATTTAGGGTATGTGGGGATCTCTAGTTTCATAATTTCTCAATTGATGTCGAGCATATCATTATACGAACATGCAAAGAAGTCTATGAGATCCTTTAAAATCATTTCCAATTATGATTTATCTTGGATGTTGATGGTTGATCCTATCATAATCGCACATGGATTGATATTAGAACCAAGATTATTGACAATAGTTTCCTTATCATTGGTTTGAATTAGGGTATGTTGTTCTATTTTTTCTTTATTGATATGAGTTAAGAATTATTCATTTAGTTTGTCATCTTCATCAATTTTTTGATTAACCGAACAAATTCAATTAATATAAGGCAGAGCAAGATACTCAAAACCTTCATTTACTTCATTAATATGATTTTTAGGAATTACAACATTGAGGAACTCCTCAAAGGAGCCCTTATTTACATCGACATCATAACGAATAGAAATAGGTTCAGTCTCTAGGTCATAGATTATAGTGTTCTTTATTTGAGTGTTCGAACTCTTAGAGATGCTCCACCAATTGAGTATATATTATTATAAGGTAGATCTTTATGGAAGGGTAAAAAATTCATATTTGGCACGAAGCATGCAAATGTCCATTCCCTATTCAGTGAGCCCAAAATATTCATCACGGTCAGTACTTTGAGTGATGTCGCTATCAGATGAGCTTGAATCATATGACTTAATGGCCAGAGTCTTTACCTCTTGCTTGGATCCTTAGGTCCAGGTGATCTTTATAATACCCCGTAATTTTAAATAATTTTAAATGCAATTAATTGGGTGTAATTAGGATTAATTATTAGATAAAATTTAAATTAATCCTGATATAAATTTTATTCACGAATAAAGTATTATTTGAATAATGTGAATGTTACTTAGTTAATTAAAACTAATATATGATTATGACTTTACTTATGATTATAAATTAAAATAATTGTCAAAAGAGATGAATACGTCAATTTTGGGACGCGCATATGAGTCGTGTCGGGATTAGAAGTAAAATATTTATATGACATCCAAATGGTCATTTTGAGTATGCCAAAGTGTCCGGAAGGATTTTTATAGTCGAAAAAATCTAGTTCGGTAATTGTTTTGGGTCTCGGGACACTTTGGACTTGAATAGACACCCCGAAGAGGTATTTTTGTCATTTTATATGAAAGGTGAACAGTACCCACGAAAATATAATGATTATTTATAAGTCTAAGGTCTTTAGGATGAATCTTTAATCCACCAAAAATATTAGAGTAAGAGACTTTGAGGAGAGTAAGACTTTCTCTGGAAAGAGAAGAGACACCTATAGAAAACCAAAGGACAAGGCTATCCACCATAACAAACACTGCCGAAATTCGGATGGAAAATAAGACAACCACAAAAACAATCGCCATCAAAGGTTTAGGCTTACATATTAGAGGCAAGTGGATTAATCTTTACAATTATAGCATGTATTATGTTCATATTAGGATAGTTGTAGAATCCTGCATTTTTAGATGATTTAGGGATAAAATTATGGTGTATATAATCAATCCTTTGGAATAAGAAATATGTGGAATTAATCAGGGATGGTCATATAGTAATAACCTAAGAAATAGGAATCATGTGATGAAGATAATCTGGATTTATTAGTTTGTTTTGGGATGGATATGATAACATTTTAGTTTTCTGGAAATGTTGGGAATTGATATTTTAATCCAATAATCTTGAGGATTTAAGATTGTCTTATTAATGAAAATCATTTATATATGTTTCCATAACATGTAAAAACAATTATAAGAAGTTTGGGATTTTAAAACATATGATTTGAGGATTAAAAATAACTAAAACCATAGGCTGGTTATGCAGAATCACCCATACCTGATGGATCGATCGATCGACTCAACAATGTCGATCGATTGACCGGATCGATTAATCGACCCTTCCCTTCGATCGATCGACCCCTCAGGGAATTTGAGAAATTATTTTGTTGTAAGGTTTTATGAAATGTTGTCTTATATAATTCTTTTGTGATGATTAATTTGATATTTTCGGACTCAAGAGAGATCAGCGGGGTGATAGGTAGAACCCAAAAAAATATTAATTTGAGGGATAAAGGAATAGGAATAACGTGTTAAAATGGAACTAATGAGTATCGAAGAATAAGTCCAAATTGAAATAATTAAATTTTCAGATTGTGATGATATGGACTAGTAGGGTGAAGACTTGTACCTACTGAAACATTAAGAGGAACTATTAATAATTTTTTAGTGTGAATAAAGTCTCATAATAAAAGTAATGTCATAATTTAGAGATACGTAGGATATTTGAGATATAAATATACTACATGAGAGAAATTTTATGGGTTGGGTGTATACCCTAGTAATATACATATAGTGGGGTAAATGACTATATTATATTTTGATTATGTGTATAATATACCTATGTTGCCTGACATCACGGTAGAGGTGTCACATTGTGCACAATCTTATCTCCATTAGACCCATTTTTTTTGGGGGGGGGGGATTTAGATTCGTACATTGAGCATAGGAACTTGGTACGTTCTATCGTGATAAATGATAGTTTCGACGGTTGAATGGGAGAGTTGGTATGTGCGTAACCCATTTAACTAGGGAATATGCTCCCCTCCAATATTTGTATTATGTTATTTATGAATCGGGAGAGTCATCGAACCAATTGTATGTTATGCAGTGATTGATGCGTTAGGACATGATAGAAGAGTATGCATGCACCCCAGCTGTGTCTGATAACTGCCGTATATATATATATATATATATATATATATATATATATATATATATATACACACACACTATGATGTGATCTACTGTTTGAATTAGTAGATAAAAAGGAATATTAAAATATAAATTAGATTAAGTAAGCGAATTTAATTTCAAATGTCTAGTTCAACATGGAGCGAAATGAATATATCTATTTGAATGAAATATGGCGAGGGAAGTACGGGAAAAGAACAAGAGATAGGGTAACTATTCATGAACTTTAATTAGGAAGTTAATAAGGTATGTTCGGCTCGCACACTAGATGATAGGTGAGATTCTCAAGTGAGAAACGAAAAATAACTAAAAGGAATATAATATCAGCTTAATTTGTAAATATTAAGCACTTGGTATTTTAAAACATTTTACACTAGGGCTCTAACCCATTTACTTGTTATTTCCTTCTCTACTATATCTATATTACCAGGTGCCTAGCATCAGGGACGCCCGACTTAGAGAATGGATATTTGAGATGTTCTAGAGATGCAGCTTTGGATTGACGTACTCAGTCCATTGATTCCTATAATCTTAGTTCTTGGTTCTTTTAGGGCATGTTGCCCAAGATTCTGTTATCCTATTTCAGTTATGAGTATTGTATTGGTTTGATATTACTTTGTATTATTTTTTATTGCGTGGTGATATTATATTAAACTAGAACGTTTATTTCAATCAGTTTATATTCGTGATTTTGATTTTTATTCGGTGATGGTGTGGTATTTGATTATTGTATTATGTTGAAATAAAATAAATAAAAATGATTATTTTTCGACAGTGATGCTAAGAATGAACCAACTAGATATTCTGATTTAATTTAATAAAGGATTGATCGGCTGATATTTAATTAGGCGGGGTGTTAGAGGTGGTATTAGAGCATCAGGTTCTAGTGTCCTTTGGATCTTTACGACTTATTATGCTTTCTTCTTAGCGTCCTTTGATATAGAGCCCTATCATTAGGATTGTTGTATTCATATCTGGGCATTTATAACTTCATCTATTCTAGTGACAATTGAAATAATAATAAATATCTCTGCCTTATTTCAGATGCCTCCTCGACATGCACGACGAGCCTCAAGAGTGGTACAACCAGCCCCACATCTCGCTCCAGCCCAGGGTACTATGAATGTAGCATAAGTTACTGCTATTGTTCCTCAGGCCATTAATACTGCCTTAGCGGTAGTCTAACAAGCACCACCACCTGCATAACTAGTGCCACCAGTACTTGTACCATCTTTTCCCATTTCGTGGGAGCATGTTATGGATGCCTTCCAAAAGGCTTATCCACCAGAATTCAAAGGGGGTTTTGATGTTATGATTGCTAGCTAATGGTAGAAGGATATCAAGAGGCACCTGCATATGTTCGAATGCACTAAGGTTCAGAAGAAGCTTTTAGCAACATTCAAGATGGTTGGACAAGCTCTTCAGAGGTGGGAGTCCATTACTATAGCTGAGTAGAGGGATATGATGAAAATTCATGATTTCTGGGTGCGAATTGATCACAAATACGTTCCTTCTACTGTTTTGACCGAGATGAGGAGGAAACTTGTAGATCTCACCCAGGGGTAAAAATCCGTTGCAGAATATGAGGAGGAATTTACTATGTTGACAAATTTGGTACCATCTGGGGTACCTACTGAAGAGAAGAAGATCCAAATGTTCAGAGACGTCCTTACATGGAGGATCCTCCAGTATTTATTGGGCAATATTTCTCTATAGACATATACCGATGTGTTGAATGCGACTTTACCTCATTCCCAGGACCACCGTCTTCATAAGGGGAGTAAGCGAGAGACGGAGTAAACTTGGCAAGGCTGAACTAGGGGAAACAATGGAAGTGGATCATCTTCAGTCCAAGGGAAATAGAAGCAGACAGATCATAACTCACAGTAGGGGGATTATGATAAATGACTCAGATTTAGAAGTTTTTATTTTGAACAGGGTGGTAATAGGCAGGGCCATTAAGGGCAGCTAGGCCACCAGGGCCAATAGTATTCTCACCAGGGACAATATGGCCAAGGTGGAGGTGGAAATGGTCAGTAAGGCCGAGGTCAACAAGGTCGTAATGGGGGATGATTTTTAGGTATATGTTTCACTTGTGGCAAGATGGGTCAGTAGAGTCAGGATTGTCTGAATAAGGGCAAGGTACCCCAGCAGCAGGGTGTGTATTAGGAGCTGAAGAGGCCTATGTTTCCACCTTCCCTTCCAGAACTGACATAGGTACCAGCCTTACATGCGCCCGCCACCCCACTACAACAGGGGCAGTTGCAACATGGTCATGTGTAAAATGTCCAACAGGCAGTAGTTTAGTAGCCACCGCCTGCCATTGAGGGTATGTTCTCTAGTTATGGGGCTATGGGACGTATTTTGTTTGATACTGGGGCTTCACATTTTTTCATAGCCACTAGAATTTCACAGGCCACAGGATTGTTAGACACAACCAATAGTATCATTACTTAAGTAGACTCACCGATGGGTAGTGGGTCGCCTATTTTCTTTATATGCCAGGGTGTAAGCATAAAAATTGGGAGTATATTATTACCAGTTGATATGCTTATTTTAGACATGTCCACTTATGATGCTATCATTGGAATGGATTGGCTGGTTGCTTATAGAGACATGATTGACTGCTTTGGTAGGAGTATTATATTTTCTATCCCAGGACATGAGATGTTTGTAGTTGTGATGCCTCGCCCCGAAGGAGGATCATCCACACATTTGTATTACATAGAGGAGGAGACCTCTACAGGAGTTGTAATTTCTCTTGATTTGATTCCAGTCATTAGGGATTTCGTAGATGTGTTTCAAGACATACCAGGGTTACTATCGCAACGAGAAATTGAGTTTGAAATTGACCTAACACCGGGAACTCGATCGATAGTCGGTGCCCCTTACTATATGGCTCCAGCAAAGATGATGAAGTTGAGTGATCTAATTGAGCAGCTGTTGGGATAGGGTTTCATCCATTAGAGTACCTAACCTTGGGGTGACCTAGTCCTGTTTATGAAGAAGAAGGATGGATCTCTACGTTTGTATGTTGATTATTCAGAATAAGTATCCATTACCCATTATCGATGACTTGCTTGATCTGCTGACGGAAGCTTCATACTTCTCAAAGATAAACTGAAGGTGTGGATATCACCAGTTGTGGATCAGGGAACAGGATGTGTTGAAGACTGCTTTTCTGATGCAATATGGATCTTACGAATTCTGAGTCATGCCATTTGGATTGACTAATGCACCAGATGTATTTATGGACTTGGTGAATAGGGTATTCAAAGAGTTCCTAGACCAGTTTGTCATTATTTTTATGGATGATATCGTAGTTTACTCTTGTATGAAGGAAGAGCATGCCGATCACTTGCAAAGTTCCTGCAAACACTAGGGAGCATCAATTGCATGCCAAGTTTGAGAAGTGTGGATTTTATCTTCGGGAGGTGCAGTTTCTGGGCCATATAGTGTTAAAAAGGGGTATTTCCATGGATCCTATCAAGGTCTCAGTGGTGAGGGAGTGGGGATAACCCACAACATCAACTAAAGTTTGCAGTTTATTTGGACTAGCTAGTTACTACAGACGGCTCATTAGGGGTTTTTCAAAGATTGCGGGTTCGATGACCAACCTCACTAGTAAGGGGGTACCATTTGTTTGGGATGATGCGTGTCAGTAGACTTTTGATGAATGGAAGGATAAGTTAACCTCAGCACCCGTACTAGCACTTCCCAGGCTAGGAGTGGAGTACCTAATATACACTGACGCATCATTACAGGGAGTTGGTGGGGTATTATAGTAAGAAGAGTAGGCTATAGCATATGCCTCTAGGAAGTTTAAGCCTCATGAGAGGAAATATCCTACCCATAACTTGGAACTTGTGGTTGTCGTTTTTACCCTACGAATACGGAGACATTGTTTATTGGGGGAGAAATTTCAGTTATTCATGAATTATAAGTCATTGTAGTATTTGTTCACTTAGAGAGAGCAGAATATGTGACTGCGCAAGTAGCTTGAATTCATAAAGGGATATGAGTTTGAGTTACATTATCACCTAGGGAAGGCTGGCGTGGTAGCTGACGCACTGAGTCACAGGCCTGAGGGTGAACTAGCTGCAGTATCGAAGGCTAAATGGAAGGAGTTGGGCCATCAGGATGCCATTTCTTGATCATTTGTGTCAGTTATGACCGTTTCGCCTCAGATTGCGATGAGGGTAGTTAGGCTCAGGCTACGGATTCATTCTGTCAGGAAAAGATTCGAAAACTTTTGGCTAAAAGAGCACAGTCTTACTTAATGTGTTTTGTGGGAGGTTTACGCTCTAACGGTAGACTGATTGTCTCGAAGGGGGATGAATTACAGCACATCGTAATGTCAGAGTCATACAAATCCTGATTTATGGTACATTCTGATGGGGATAAGATGTACCAAGATATGCCGCGACAGTATTGGTGGAGTGGTTTGAAGACAGATTGCCAAGTTCATCTCTAAATATTCTACCTGTCAATTAGTTAAGGTGGATCACCAGAAGCTAGCTAGGTTGCTTCAGCAGCTAGAGATTCATTTGTGGAAATGGGATAGAATTTCCATTGATTTATCATAGGGTTACCTACTACTCAGAGGGGTCACGGTTCTATCTGGGTGTAAGATTTTTATCTCCAAATTTTGGGAGAGTTTTCATGAGGCCATGGGTACCGAGTTTCGCTTAAGTATGTCTTATCACCCGCATATGGATGGGAAGACCGAGCGTACTAACCATATGTTAGAGGATATGTTACGCATATGTATTCTGGATTTTGGAGGGAGTTGGGAATAGTACCTTCCTCTAGTGGAATTCGCGTATAATAATTCTTATCATTTCCCTATTGGTATGGACCCATTTGAAGCGTTATATGGTAGACCTTGGCATTCTCTTTCGTATTTTTTAGAAGTGGGGGACGACAAATTACTTGGACTGGTAGTGATACATGACACGTCTGCTAGGATAGAGATGATCAGGAGCCGTATTCGGGTAGCCCAGGATAGATAGAAAAGTTATGCCAATACCAATAGGTCCTTCAGGGAGTTTAATGTGGGGGACCAAGTATTATTACGTGTATCTCCGATAAAGGGCATCATGAGACTTGGGAAGAAAGGGAAATTGGCTCCAAGATACGTAGGACTATTTCCTATTATTAAGAGGGTTGGACCTATAGCGTACCGACTTGAGATGCTAGAGCACTTGCATAGGATACATGATGTATTCCATATTTCATCCCTGAGGAGGTATCTCCGAGATGAGTTGGATCATACTCATATTGCAATGGACAAAGTGGATTTGCAGTCAGATAGTTCTTACGAGCAGTGACCAATGGTAATTTTAGACCGTAGAGAGAAACGTTTGAGATCTAAAGTAGTTCCACTTGTGCGTGTTCCGTTTGCACACTATAATATGGAGGAGTATACTTGGGAGTGCGAGGATGATATGAACGAAAAATATTTGGGATCGCGAGAATGTCGATCGATCGACTGGATCGACCGATCGACCCCTCCTGGAATTTGAGTAATTATTTTATTATAAGATTTGATGAAATGTTGTCTTGTATAATTCCTTTATGATGATTAATTGGATATTTTGGTTGTCAAGAGAAGTCAATAGGGTGATAGGTAGAACCCAGAAAAAAATTAATTTATGGGATAAAGGAATGGGCGTAATGGGTTAAAATCGAACTAGTTAGTACCGAAGAATAAACCCAAACTGAAATAATTAAATTTGTAGATTGTGATGATATGGACCCGTTGGGTCAAGACTTGTACCTACTGAAATATTAAGAGAAATCATTAATATCTTTTGAGTTTGGAAATAGGCTCATAATAAAAGTAAAGACATAATCTAGTGATACGTAGGATATTGTAGATATAAATATACTACACGAGAGAAAAGTTATGGGTTCTGTGTATACACTATTAATATACATATAGTGGGGCAAATGGATATATTATATTTTGATTCCATGTATAACATACCTACGATGCTTGCTATCACGTGGAGGTTTCGCATTATGCACAATGTTAACTCGATTGGACCCATTTTGGGGGGATTTGATTCGTACACTGAGCATAGGAACTTGGTACATTCTATCTTGATAAATTACAGTTTGGACGTTTGAATGGGAGCGTAGATATGCGTGTGACCCATTTAACTAGGGAATATGCTCACCTCCAATATTTGTGTTATGTGATTTATGTTTTTGGAGATTGGTCGAACCAATTGTCTTTTATGCAATGATTGATGCGTTAGGGCATGATAGTAGAGTATTCGTTGTGTCTGATAAGTGCTGTATTAGTATATAAATATCACTATTCTAAAAAACATGCCTAGGCTCTGCCTAGGATTAAGTCTTGAGATAAATGCCCCGCCTTTTGTTTTTCACGCTTTATTCTTGCCAAAACCCTTAAGGCGCACTTTTTTTGAAAAACAACAATGCTTTAGAGAAACAATATCACCTTTTAAAGAATTTTTTTTACTAACAGGACCATTATCTCATTCGAAATAATCAAATAGTATTTTAATTTTCAGATATTCACAAATATTTTTATGATATGTACAATTTTAGTATTTCAATAGCCTTTTAATGGTTAAAAAATATTATAATATATTAAGAAGGACTAAACGCCTTTTTACGCATAAGGCTTGCCTAGACTTCTAAGTCTTAAGGCTTGCCCTCCATGCCTCGATCACGCCCCGCGATTTTTAGAACCTTCATATATATATATATATATACTATGATGTGATATACTGTGAGAATTAGTAGATTAAAAGGAATATTAATATATAAATTAGATTAAGTAAGCGAATACTTAATTTTAAATGTCTAGTTCCTCATGGATATAAACGAATATATCTATTTAAATGAAATATGGTGAGGTAAATACGAGAAAAGAAGAAGAGATATGGTAATTATTCTGAACCTTAATTAGGAAGTTAGCAAGGTACGTTAGGCGTGCACACTAGATGAGAGGTGAGATTATCAAGTGAGAACCGAAAAAAACCTAAAAGGAATATAATACCGGCTTAATTTGTAAATATTAAGCACTATCTATTTTAAAACAATTTACAATCGGGCTCTGACCCGTTCACTTTATGTTTCCTTCTCTACTATATCTATATTACCAGGTTCCCAGCATTAGGGATGCTCGGATTAGAGGATGGACATTTGACATTTTTTGGAGATGCAACTTTGGATTAGACGTACTCAGTCCATTAATTCCTATATTCTTAGTTCTTGGTTCTTTTAGGAAATGTTGCCCAAGATTATGTTATCCTATTTCAGATCTGAGTATTCTATTGGTTTTATAATAATACGCTTTGTATTATTTTTGATAGCGTGGTGATATTATATTAAACTAAAACGTTTAATTCAGTAAGTTTATTTTCATGATTTTAATTCAGTGATGGTGTGGTATTTGATTCTTGTATTGTGTTGAAATAAAGTAAATAAAAATGAAAGGTTTTGACACTTAGCTTAATTAACTACTAGGCGAGTTAATAAAATAAAATATTTTTCGACAATGCTGCTAATACTGAACCAACTGGATATTCTGATTTAATTTAATAAAGGACTTATCACCTGTTAATTAATTAGGCGGGGTGTTACAATCTAATCTTTAAAGAATATTTCAAAACTCGACTTCATTTCATTTTTACCCACGTCATACTATGGTTTTTTTTTTTTTTTTTTTTTAGAAGAGGAAATTATCCCCCTGAGATTTTATTAAAGAAAGCAAGAAGCGAAGAGATTACATGAAGAGCTGATGACTTTATAGAAACAGTCACCTTTACAACATCATAGAAAAGACTAATTGACTCTAAAATTGGGAAAACCCCAAGCATCCATGTTTATGAGTCCTTTCAAATCTTTTGGAAAGACATCTAGAGAACTTGATTCAGTATATCTTTGAGAAGACCAGCCATAAGAAGCAAGCAAATCAGCACATTTGTTTCCCTCCCTCAGAATATGACAAAACTGCACATTATGCTCTTGAATCTTGTTTTTGATCTTTGCAATGAATGGCATTAGACTCCACGGGCATTTTATTTGATCATTCAACACTTGGATAACAATAAGAGAATCTGATTCTATAATTATGCCCTCATTCAAAATAGACTCACACATTTCCATACCTCGAAGAATCGATAGGGCTTCTGCAATAATATTAGTACCATTCCCAAAACTCGATGAAAAAGCTTTTATGAACTTTCCTGCAGCATTTCTAAGAACTCCTCCTCCTCCCATAGGACCTGGATTTCCTTTACAGCATCCATCTACATTTAGCTTGAACATATTTCCCTTTGGAGGCCTCCATTGAACCAGTCTTATTGAATGTCTCTGCTGCTTTTGATGCATTCTTGAGGGATGATTCTGAAAAATATCCACTCCTGTGTATAAAGTTATAAGAGAATGTATCTCTTTTATGGCTCTGGAAGGTTGCATTCTCACATCTTCAAATCTCCATTTGTTTCTAGCTTTCCATATACCCCAGTTTATGAAGGCAAGAATGACTTTGCGGATTTTATCGGAATGAGACATAGAATCTGAAGACCACCATGAAATCAATCTACCTCTGATTGTGGAATTAGTGTTATGAACCCCACAAAGATTGTTAAAATGATTCCACACATCTTTGGAAAAATCACTGGTACCAAATAAATGGTCTGCAGATTCTATTTGAGGATTAGAACAACAGCCACATTTTGAGGGGCCTCGAATACCAATTCTCTTTATAGCCTCATCTACAGGAAGGCTATCTTTGAGGAGTCTTAAATTAAAGAAAGAAATTTTTATAGGAATCATCTTATTCCATATAAAAACATTTGTCCAAGTTGAACAATGGTGCTGTCTTATAACATTCCATGCAGAATTTAGAGTAAATATCCCATCACTGTTGGGCATCCATATTAATTTATCTAAGTATTTTCTTCCCATAACGTCTACTGTGGAACACTTAGATGCAAAATTATGAGGCAGCAGCTGGCTAATCTTATTGGAGTCCCAATCTCCTGTGCTCTGAAGTAAGTCTGTGATTTTAAGATTCTTGGGAATGTCAGATGTATCAAAACTGCTTTCTCCTGACCAATTATCCCATTTCACATTGATTTCCCCTTTACCTATGATCCATTTGCTGTTGTTTTCTGTCACATCTATGGCTAAAACCATTCTTTTCCATACATGAGATCCTCTAGATGCCTTCACCTCCATAGGGTGCTGAATTCTGCAGTATTTATTCTTCATAAACTGAGACCATAAAGACTTTTGGTTTCTGAAGTTCCACCAGAGTTTTATGCTGAATGCTTCCACTATCTCTTTCAAATCTTTGAAATCTAGGCCACCCTCCTTTACTGGTCTGCATAACTCCTGCCACGCTATCCAATGATGTTTTGTTGTACCTTCTGAAACTCCCCAAAGGAAATTTGCCATGATCTTCTCTATAACTGATAGAACTTTCTTTGGAGGTTGCATCGCAGCTAGGGTGTAAATGGGAATCGATTGAAGCACATGCTTTATTAAGATGATCTTACCACCCATTGAGAGAAAATTAGATTTCCAACCTTCAAGTTTACCTCTAACTTTACTTATCAGATTCTCGAAGAGGGAACATCTCATTCTCCCATTATATATAGGGCACCCCAAATACACCATAGGAAGCTTCTTAACTGGCATTTGCATAATCCTGGAGACTTTCATAATCTTGGCATGATCCATCTTCTTAGAGCAGAATAAAGAACTCTTAGACTTGTTCACTTCTTGGCCTGAGCTTGTTTCATATCTGTCTATCACTGATCTGATTCGTTTTATGGCTTTGGTACTCCCAGATGAGAAAATAATTAAGTCATCTGCATAAGCTAGGTGAGACACAAGAGGGCAGCTGATAGGAGTTTTAAACTTGATTATGGAAGTTGATTGGAAAACTTTATCAAGGTTTCTGCTCAAAACTTCAGCACATATTAAAAATAAGGCTGGTGAGAGGGGATCTCCTTGCCTCAAGCCTTTGAAAGATTGGAAAAATCCACAAGTAACCCCATTTATCATCACTGAGAAGAAGTTCTTTGAAATAAGCCTCCAAATTAAGTCTATGCATTCCTCATTAAAACCAAATTTCCTCAATACTTTCATAAAAAATAACCAGGAAACTTTGTCATATGCTTTATGCATATCAATTTTGATAGCTACATTACTCCCTTCATTCTTAGAGTTTATCATTGAGAACATCTCTTGGGCTAAGAGAATGTTATCAACAATGCCTCTCTCTTTGACAAAACCACTTTGGTTAGGAGAAATAATTTTTGGGAGAATTAAAGATATTCTTGAAGCTATGATTTTTGAGAGAATTTTATTAAAGAAAGTGCATAGACTTATTGGCCTATATTCTGCAAAATTTTGAGGATTCTCTTTTTTTGGAATTAGAATAATAAGAGTTGAAGTAAAAAACTTAGGTATCTCCATACCATTGAAAAATCCTTCCACTGCTTTACACACATCCATACCAATAATATCCCAGGCTGCAGTGAAGAAACTGCCAGTGAAACCATCCATTCCAGGAGCACTGTCACCACTAAGATCCCATACAGCATTTTTGATCTCTTCTGCATTAGGCATAGCTGTCATATGAAGATTATCTTCTTCTTGGATCAGGTCAGGAATGGCAGCCATGAATTCTTCATCCTCAGGTCTGATATAATCTCTGCCAATCAGGTTTCTGTAAAAATTGACAGCTTCCTCTTTGATGAGATTTTGATCTTCCAGCCAAACCCCATCATCATTTTTAATCTTGTGAATGTAGCTCTTGTGCCTCCTAGCTTGAACAGACTTGTGAAAGAATTTTGAGTTAATATCCCCTTCTTTAGCCCATTTGCGATTTGCCTTTTTTCTCCAAAATTCTTCTTCCAACTTCAAATGATAAGCTAACTTGGCTGCACTTCTGTTCATCTCCTCTCTATTAACATCTGATGGATCATTTTCAAACTGGATTTCACTTCTAAGAGATTCATCTTCAGCCTTGATGGTGTTTTGAAACAAATTTCCATATTTATCCTTGTTCCAGTTATAGAGCACTGTTTTGAGATTCTTGAGGTTGGATACCAAGCTATACATCGGGTTACCTCCTTCAAAGTACTTCCAATTGGCTTGAATGACTGCTTTAAATGAAAGGTGAAAAGACCAAAAATTTTGAAAGACAAATCTAGTTGGATGTTGGTCACAACTATTAGAAAGAGTAAGCAATAATGGAGAGTGATCAGAAGCTACTTTACTCAGGTGTTCAACCACCACTTTTGTAAATAAATTCTTGCAATTCAGGTTCATCAACATTTTATCTATTCTCTCCCATATTGAAACACTAGACTTTCTTTTATTCCACCAAGTATATCTTGAGCACAAAAACCCCAAGTCTAGAAGGCCATTATTCTCCATACATTGATTAAACTCTTCAGCAGCATTGAAATCATAAGGTAACCCTCCTACCTTATCCAACGAGGCAGCTACTGTATTGAAATCTCCTCCTACAAACCAAGGTTCCACAGTATAGATCGATTTTAAGTAACTCCATAAATCAATTCTTTCTCTTCTAGTACATTTAGCATACACTAAAGAAACTTGAATTACTGAAGGTAATACAGGATGAACAATCTTTAAAGTCAGGCACTGAGGGATTTGAGAGACAATAGTAGCAGAGATGTCAAGAGAGAAAAAACACCAGATGGTATTAACTTCATTCGCAATAGCATTTTGAAAACCAAATTTGATTCGAAATTCCTCAAGTCTTCCAGCATCCACTTTAGGCTCTAAGCAAACTATCATGGCAAGATTGTGAATTTTAATAAACTTTTTAATTCTTCTACCTGCTCCTTTTTTCCCAATTCCCCTCACATTCCAAATCATCAGCTTTATCATTTAAAAAAGGGTTTTGATTGATTCTTAGTTGAAGACCTTAACAGCTTAGTCTCTGTAATCACTGTGTTATTAGGCTTGAAGTTCTTCTTCTTCTTTGTAGACACTTGGGTCCATCCATCTTGATCTCTGCTAGGTTGATTCCCCTCATCAGTGGGGATTTTCCTTGGAGATAGATTCAAGTGTTCAATTACTTCATCATCTTTCAGAGCATCTCCTGTGCCTTCCTCTATATTGCAAGCTGTTCCTTTATTGACTGTTGCCACTTCTTCTGTAACCAAACTAGTGTTATCTTGATCAGATGGATTTACTAATGCTTCCTCACTTGTTTTACATTCATGTTGAACTGGAACAATTTGGCCTTCTTCTATTTCTTCAACATCTTGATTTTGCTGCTCTTCTTCGATTTCCTTTTCAAAAGTCTTCTTCACCCATTCTTTTGTAGACCCTTTTGAAGGATCTTTAGTGATAATACCCTTATCTCCTTCTTTGATCCGAATAATTTCTTGTCTTCCTGTATTTCTGGCTTCTTCTTGATTTTTCTTTAGCAGGCACTTGACACTTTCATGACCTTTCTTGTAACATTGATTGCAAAAGAGGGGAATATCTTCATATGTACAATTTTGCCAGAATCCTTTGCCGTCAGTCCCATAACCTATCCAAACTCTATGACTTAGAGATTTGGTGAGGTCAATTTCAATACATACCCTTGCCAAACTAGGTCTGGTTAATGCTGCAGTTGGACTATCAAGTTTTAAAGGATTGCCAAATGCACTTGCTATCGAAAAAATGCTAGATTTGTTGTACAGGTGAATAGGAAGAAGTGGAAGAGTGATCCAAACCGGAGTAATTGAGGATTCCTTCTTTGGATGGAAATCGAAGGTCCACTTGAAAACTCGCATGGGATATCTTTGGATGAACCAAGATTCTCGCAACCAAAGCCTGAGAAAGTCTTCTTCATGATAGCATCGAATAAGAATATGTTTGGCATAAATAACTCCTATATTGTAGGCTGCTTTGAGTCCCATTGAAGCAAATACTTTTCTGATGTTATCAATCGTTGGCCGTCCATGAGAAAACTTGCCTATAAGAGTGTATTTGAAAGGCTCTGACAGCTTTGTGACATCTTCCATAGAAAAGAAAATAGCTGGCTCTCCTCTATAAGAATCTATCTCCTTCAGTTGTATCCTTGAATCAGACTCAACCTTTCCAACAATCTCAGCAAAAGACTTGTTCACGTTTTTCTCCTTTTCTATGGATCCATGACGATTAGGGTTTGACGTTCTAGCCTCCAAGATGGAGGCTGCATGGGTGGCCATGCACTAGGGTTTGGAAAACGCCAAAGAGAGAGAGATTCATACTATGGTTCAGGAAAGCCATAGTAGTGGAAATATTTCCCCATTTGGATGAAATGATCGTTTAGAGAGTCTTAGAAAATGACTTAATTTCTTTTCAGTACCCTCTTTCATTACGGATAATGAAGGGAGATAATCTCTTCAAGGGATGGTTAATACTGTAGGATATATAACAGATAAGCTATTTTAACGACAATTGGCTAGAGTATCCTATGTTGTCTATGGTTGAGCACTATTGTGGGCACAAAGCATATATTCTTGAGAATTTGGATTATAGTCACATTTTTATATGATTTGGGTCCAAGGATCACACTTTCTTTTAAATTATTTTTATCTGGAAGAGGTAGTGGATCAACCTTGAAGCCAAGTGAAATATGTCATTAGTGCTATGATGAATTTAAAGATCAGTTTGTTGGTCCTAATACCATTCAAATTTTCTCCAATCCTAGTAATATTGATGACTTGATTATCTAAAAAGATCTTCAGTTTCTTATGGAGAAAATAAGAAACCCATATGATACCGTGGAGCCATGAGCAACTGAGGACCAGATTGAAACATGCTCAAATGTCGATCAGTAAGAATTAAATTATATGAAAAAATTAGACCAGTCCTGAGTGTTCTCCAATGACCAGATAGTAGTTTAGGTATAGTGACTTACATGGCATTTTTAGGTCATAGTTGATTCCATATGGGCCAAAAAAGGCAGAATAGAGTAGTGGGGTCTATTAATTGGGTCTTGGGGCATTTTTAGACCAAGCCAGCACCACGTAAGGTCATTTGGGAGTTTAAGGTTGGGAAAAATACGAAATTTTAAGTGTTATATCAAAAAATTTGGAATAAAGGGTAGGGTTACAACACTTAGGAGATAAGGGAATCCATAGGAGAGAAAGAAGAGAGGATCCTTAGGTCATTCTACACCATTTTCCACCACCAACGTTGTCGAGATCAAGATTGGAGTAAGGGAAGAACAACTACATCACCTACTAATGAAAATCAAACCTACAAACATAAGGCAAGTGTTTATCTTGCAATCTTTTGAGCATGTTATAACATCCATGAGAGTGTACGGTTGAAATTACAAGAAAAAATGACATCTTAAAATTATATGTAGAATTAATTAATGTTTTGGGGTAGAAATCATGTTAAATATATTCTCTATATGATTCTGGTATGAAATGTGAGATTACATGATTATAAAATCCAAAGAAATTTGGAAATCTTGATGGATATACATGCGGAATATAAAAAATTAGGGTTTTATGAATTCAGGAGTTTAAATTTGTCTATGGCTAGATTGTTAAAATTTTATGTTAAACTTATGATAAATTTTTTCCATATACACAAGTTTGATTATTGGTTACTTTATATGGGAGTTTGGGAAGGTTTCATTCATGTTTAATGGTATAAACTTGGAAGAAATGCGTTTTCAGATAATGTTGTCAAAGCTGGTATCAATCGATCGACCCATGAATGTTGATTGATTGATGGATGGATGGATAGATCGATCAAATTTATGTATCAATTGACTGCTACTAAAATATGAAAGTTAGTTTATATATGAGGTTTTGTATACTATTAATTACGAGGAACTTTGGTGATGGGTTATTAATGATATGAGGACTTAGATAATATCAGTACACCTATAATTAAAGCTTGGGCTTCGTCCTAACGAGTGTAATAGGAGACCAGGTCCTAAGGGATTAAACTACTATGTTACCTATCCATAATTTATGCACCGGGTTACGAGAAGCATAAATGGTTACCCAATATTGATACCACTCGGTTAGTCATGTTTTAACTGCTGAAATTAGAGATTACTAAGATCCTTCGGGTACTGAGTGATATATAGAAAATAGAAAAAGAACAATAAGTATGAATCGGTAGTACTTTAGGTATTCAAGAGATATATACTCCATACTTGATATATTTATGGGTTGTGTGTATACCTATACTAGATATGTTTATAGTTTGTGTGTATGCGTTTTATGTGCATTCTTATGTGTGTGGGCATACCTATGCTTCCGACTATCACAGAAGGTTCCGCATAGTGGGCAATACCAACTTGGCAAAGCCATTAAGGTCTGGATGTGTGGCCCAAAGCGTAGGACTTAGGGGGGAGCACTATTTCTGTTTAAGATAGTGTATACCGGTCATTTGGGTGTGTTAGGTATGAGCGTAGCCCAAAGGCTTAGGACTATGTTCGCCTGCAATATGTTTTTTTTTTTAATATATGGTTCGAGGCGCCATGTTGAACTTATAGTTCTCGATTTGGTATGAGAGGTACATGGACTTAATATCATAGAATTCATGCATCACGATGGTCATTTGGGGGATGTTGTTGTTATATATATAATAGTGTGATATTATACATGTCTGAATATTCTGCTTTTGTGTGATAATACAAAAAATATATATTTTATATCTAAAAGTAACTCAAGTAAGAGAAACTTAATTAACAGTTCACTGATAATGTTCGGTTAATATTAATTATTTGTTTTATGTTAGCGTGTCGTATGGTCATTCTGGGTGAGATAAACTTGTTGTGGTTAGTTAGATACTTGTGTCTAGTTAGGTTGGGTAGTATAACTAGATGGGTAAAAAAGGAGACATTAGGTGTGGACTACAGTTGAGAGGTGAGGAACTAATTTGGGTATCTAATAACAACTTTTAACTTCAATTTAAAAACTTGTTAAAAGTATTTAAAAGGTTTTGGGCTCTGACCCATATCAAATCCATTTTTTTGAAAACTTTTAGGTGACCATCCACAGGGACGCCAAACTTGAGGATTCTTTCTAGGGATGCATAGCTGCAGTGCTTGTGGAGCCATGAAGGACTTGAGTAGAGGCTTTTGTTATTTCATTCATATATTAAGATTTATGGTTACTTATTTCAGTTGGTCATGTTGCATGTTCAGTTTATACAATTATTCATATTTATTTATCAGACTCTATATTTAGACTCATTTTCATTTTAGTTAAACTTATGTTTGGGATGTTGGTTTTGGAGGAGATAGTTTATTTGACATTTATTATGCGATGTTTAAGACTTCCATTATTGTGTGGGTGGTTTATATTATTTTATTTCTGCATGTTGTTATATGTTAACGGAAGATAAAATTTGGGACCGCCTTAATTTAACATAAGCGGTTAGTAATTTAAAAAAAAAATCGACAGTGATGCTAAGAATGAACCAAATGACATTCTTGTCTATTTTGGTAAAGGACTGAACACCTAGGATTAAAATATGTAGAGTGTCACTAGTGGTATTATATCATGAAGTTCTAGAGTCCATAGGTTTCGTGCGACTTACAACGATTTCAGTGTAGCGTCCTTTAATGTAGAGCCCTATTATTAGGACTATTGGATTCACTTTTACGTATTTTATATTTCATTCTTCTGCTATTATTTTTGTATTGACTATGAAATCATATAATTCAATTTGATTTTAGATGCCACCCAATATAGGATGATCGACTACGGTAATGGCGATAGACGATGAGGGGAAGGCTCAGTAAGAGCCACATCCACAACCACTGAAAGGGACAATGATCACTGCAGAGGTGGCTGCTATTATGGCATAGGCAGTTAATACTATTATGACTATCATGGCACTTCATTTTCTTCATGCCCAGCCACAGCAACCAGTGGCAGTGGTGGTCCAAGCTCATTTGGGGTCGTCTGATTGGCAGAGAGTGAAGGAGGCATTCCGAAAGGGACACCCACTAGAGTTTGAGGGTAGTTCCGATGTGATCCTTTCTTGTCAGTGGAAGAAATACATTCAGTGCCACTTTCATATGGTTGAGTGTAGCGATGTTCAAAAGCATATGTTATCCACATTTCAGCTTATGGGAGAATCTTTGCAATGGTAGGAGTTTATTACCACTTCTGGTGAGAGAGATATTATGCATATTACTGATTTCTGGGTGCAGATTAACTCTAAGTACTTCACATCGACTGTTGAGATGAAAATTCGAAAGTATTTTAATGAGGTGGTTTAGGGTGACCGTTCTTTAAAAGAGTATGCAGAGGAATTCACTTGTCTGGCTAATTTTATGCAATACGAGGTGAACAGTGAGGATAGGAAAATGTTGAAGTTCATGGATGGACTCGACTAGAGGATTACGCAACATTTGATTACAAAACTAGCAATAAATACTTATACTTAGGTCATTAATGCAACACTTTTTCATTGTTAGGACCATCGCTTACATCTAAAGGGGAGAAAGAGAGGGGGTGAGACAATTAAGTCAGGCAAGGCAGGACGAAGCGATGGTAGTGGGGAACCACAGTAGCAAATGGGTAGTAACCAAAGGAAGGATTTCAAATAGGTGGAATTCGGATAAGAGATTCAAATCAGTAGTGTACCGACTCAAGGGTAGTGGATTTAGGAAGGGCCAACAGGGTCCTCAGCAGTGGCATCATGTTTCTCAAGGTGGAGGGCATTAGGGCTAGAGGAAGGGAGACTTTTTGGGTGGTTTTTTTACTTGTGGATAGACGGGTCATAATAAGATAGACTCCCCACTAGGGGGTAGAGTACCACAATAGGATAAAACACCACATAAGGGTTCCCAGTAGGGATAAAAGGTGCATTCACCCCCTGTAGCACTAGCCCCACCACAACAAGAGAAGTTATAATATGGACGTGTCTATACTGTTCGAGATGCAGTCATAGCACTGAAACAGCAGGCGCCACAAGAAGGAAAGGGTACGTATCCTATTCGTGGGATTTTGGTTAGGATTTTGTTTTATATAGGGGCATCACACTCATTTATAGTTACAAATTTGCATGCGTCGCCGATCTATTAGAGATAGCCGACGGTCTCCTTATGTGTGTAGTCACCTTTGGGAAGTGGGTCGATTACACGCTCGGTCCATAGGGGTGTCGATATTGACGTTGGGATACTAGTTTAGCCCCGGACCTTCTAGTTTTATATATATAGGTTTATGATGTCGTCTTTAGCGTGGACATATTAGTGGGTTATAGAGATATGGTGGAATCCTTCAGAAGGACAATTGTGTTTTCTATTATGGGACCGGAGACCTCATAGGAGGTGGTTGTCTCCTTGGATTCAATTCCAATGGTCAGCTAGTTTGAGGATGTGTTCCAAGAGATACTCGGGTTACCACTCAGTCGAGAGATTGATCACATCATTGAATTAGTGCCGTGTATGAGGATAATTGCTCGAGAACCTTATCGCATGGCTCTTTTCAAGATGGGGAGTTAAAGGAGTAGATTCAACAACTTGTAGGGTAAGGTTTCATTCGATGGAGTACATCACCATGGGGTGCAACTATGATGTTTATTAAGAACAATGATGGGTTGCTTCGCATGTGCATTGACTTAGGGGAGCTGAATAAGGTCACGATTTAGATTAACTATCCATTGCGTCGAATAGATGACTTGTTTGAACAACTGAGAGGAGAAACATAATTCTCCAAGATATATATAAGATCATGATATAAACAGTTTTTTTAGGGAGGAGGACGTTACTAAGACTGCTTTCCCGACATGGTATGGATCGTAGAAGTTTAGGGTGATGCAGTTTGGGCTAACCAATGCACCAATAGTGTTCATGGATCTTACAAAGTGTGTTTTCAGAGAGTTCCTTGACCATTTTGATATCATACTCATAGACGATATTCTATTTTACTCTCGTTCCATGGATAAGAACCTAGATCATCTACGTATGTTTCTGCAAATGTTATGAGACCATCAGTTGTATTCCAAATTTGAGAAGTGTGGATTTTGTCTACGACACCAAAAAATTTTGGGCCACATAATGTTCGAAAGGGGCATTGTTGTTGATCTAAGTAAGGTAGTGGTGTGGGAGTGGGGCTATCCCACGACACGAAATGAGGTTCGTAATTTCTTCAGGTTAGCTTGATACTTTCATCCTTTCATTAAGTATTTCTCAAAGATTACGTTTCCATTAATGAACCTGACTTGCAAGGGGGTGTGGTTTATTTGGGATGAACACTGTCAGTTAGCTTTCGATGAGATAAAGGACAAAATGAATCCATCACCCATACTCTCATTACCTAAGGTAAGAGTAGAGTACTGTGTTTATACAAATGCGTCTTTATAAGGACTTTGGGGTGTACAACAGTAGGAGGAGTGCACTATACTTTATGCATCTCTCAAACCTAAGCCCAACGAGAAGAATTACCCCATACATGGCGTTGAGTTAGCAGTGGCTGTGTTTTCCTTGAGGATTTGGAGAAATTACATTCAAGGGGGCAGTTCACTTATTCACGGACTATTAATCCCTTTAGTATTTGTTCACACAAAAGGATCTGAATATCAGATAAAGGAGATGGTTAGAGTTTGTGAAGTATTACCAGTTTGATATTCAGTATCATCATGGTAACGCGAATATGGTGGCAGATGCATTGAGCTGGTGGCCTACAAGCGAGGTAGTAGAGGTTTGGAACGCGAAGTGGATGGAGCTTTGACATGATCATGAAATCACATGATATTTTACATCCATTTTTGCTATTACTCTAGAGATTATTACACGAGTAATGACCACATAGGTTGGGAATAAGTTTTTCCAGGATAGAGTACGTTAGTTACTAGCAGAGGAGGTGGAGGCCTAATCGATTAGTTCTGAGGGAGGCTTACGCTTCAATAGGGGACTTATTACTCTAGAGGATGAGTATTTGAGACATGTAATGATGACAAAGTCTTATGGGTCTAGGTTTGCGGTACATCCCGATAGGGAAAAGATATAACAGAATATACATAAGCAGTAATTATGGTAAGGGATGAAACAATACATAACGAAGCTTATCTCGAAGTGTGCTACCTTTCATCTAGTGAAGGTAGATCACTTGAGACCGATAGGGATGTTCAAGCCATTACATGTCTCACTGTGGAAGTGGGAGAGTATCTCTATGGATTTCATTACCTAGTTATCGACATCGTAGGGAGGCCCCGACTCCATATGGGTGATAGTGGACCGTTTAACTAAGGTGGCCCATTTTTTATCGATGCGCACAGATTTTGAGACAAGGCATTATGCATAGTTGTTTATTTCAATGATATGGAGGCTTTGCAGGGTTTTGATTAACATCGTGTCAGATCGGCACAAGATTTTTGTGTCCTACTTCTGGCAGAGTTTTTAGGAAGCTATGTGCACATATTTGAATTTCAGTACTACGTACCACCCACAAATGGATGGGCATATGGATCGAGTTAATTAAATGTTAGAGAATATGTTGAGGATATGTCAACTCGACTTAGGGGGAGGATGGGAGCAGTACCCTCCATTGGTGGATCTTGCTTATAATAACTCCAACTCGTTTACCATTGGCATGACACCATTTTAGGCACTATTTGGACGACCTTTTCATTCGTTCGCTTGCTATTTAGAGGTAGAGGACAACAATTTGTTAATGCCAGAGATGATTTGGGATATGACTTAAAAGATTGAGTTCATTCTGGGGCAGAAGAGTTATGCTAATACATATAGGAAACACGTAGAGTTGGAGATTGGTGATTGGGTTTTGGTATGGGTTTCTCCTATTAAAGGAGTCACAAGGTTCGAAAATAAATGGAACTTAGCACCAAGGTATGGTGTTCCTTTCTCAATTATAGAGAGGATGGGACCAGTTGCATATAGGCTGGGCTAACGAGAGAACTTAGAGAGAATTCATGACGTGTTCCACATGTCATTGCTTGAGAGGTTCTACAAGATTGAGAGGGAGTATTGGAAAGTTCCATTAAAGGAAATAGACTTACAAATAGAAATCTCCTATGAGGTGAGACCAGTTTCTATACTTGAACGTGGTGAGCATAAGTTGGGACCTAACATGGTACCCTGGTTCAAGTTTAGTAGGGGACCCATAATGTAGCTGAGTCGACATGAGAGTGGGTGGATGATATGCGCGAGCAGTATCCAGAGATATTCACCAAATGTATGTCCAAATTTTAAGGACTAAATTCCCCTTGTAAGGGGTAAGTATGTAAAACACATCGTATTTCAGAGCATTTATAATTTAATTAATTAGGATATTTTTAAATTACACTTATGTAGCAATTTAATCAAAATAAAATATCACGTGTTTATTAAATATTGATTGGGGGGGATTGTGATTAATTAATGGGATAAATTCACTAAGTGTATAGTAAATAACATGTGATAATTATTATACATCGTAGCGAGTAATATCGATATGACTATGTTAAATCTCAATTGGGAGTTGTGTGCATGCTATGTTAAGGTTGATATAGGAAATTTATGTATAGTGACTCTAATGGAGATTTCAAGTTCATGGTTGATTCCGAATGGGCCAAAATAGGTGGAATAGAGTACCCAGGTGTATTAATTAGGTCCTAGGTCATTTCTAGACAAACCCAACACCACGTAAGGGCATTTTGGTCATTTTAGGAATTTAGGGTTGGGAAAACTCCGAAATTTTAAGTGTTATATCAGACTCTTTGGGATAGAGGCAAGGGCTAAAACACCTGGGACAGAAGTGAGGCCATAGCAGAGAAATAAAAGAGGATCCGTAGGTCATTTTACACATTTTGCCACCCCCGACGTTGCCGGAATCAAGATCGGAGCAAGAGAAGAATGACTCCATCACCTAGTAATGAAAATCAGACGTACAAACATTAGGAAAATTTTATCTTGCAATATTTTGAGAATGATATAACACCCATGATAGTGTTGGGTTAAAATTGCATGAAATAATGATATCTTGGAATTATATGTTAATCAATTCATGTTTTGGGGTAGAAATCATGTTAGATATAATTCCTGTATGATTCTGTTATCAAATCAGAGATTACAAAATGAAAAACTCCAAACAAATATGGAAATATTAATGAACATACATGGGGAGCATAAAAAACTAGGGTTTTGTAATTTACGGAGATTAAATGAGTTTATGGCTAGATTGTTAAAGATTTGATGTTAAATTTACGTTAAATTTGTCCATATACACACATATTTAGTTAAAATAAACTCCAGAGACCTTATATATATATATATATATATATATAGATTAAATTCCATTTTAGAAAAAGGCAAAGTAAAACACAATTTTCCACAAAAAATGTGATATAGGGTAGTCTCTGAAAAAAATCTATGTTGTGCTAAAATGGGGTTCTTAATTAAATTAATTATCCTCTCATAAAATTATACTTCAAATGATAGAGACATGAAAAATCATGAAGATATTAAATTATATATCTAAAATGTAAGTTAAGTACCTTTCCAACATGGCCAAGATTTCTTCCTTGAGTCCTTTTTGGTCAATAACTCCATGAAAAAGATTCCAATCACAACTATGTTGTGTTTAGAGAAGAAGTGTAAATACACAAAAATTTCTCCTTCATGTCTGACAAATTTTGGGGCGTACCTAGTATACCTCATGGTTTAGTTCGAATGAAAAAGTCCCTCATTTGAACAAGAAAACCACCATCCATTTTCTCTGCAGTAGCACTAACATTCTTCATTCATGTCTGATAAATTCTGGGGGGTACCTAGTAATCGCCACGGTGTAGTTCGAATAAGAAAGTCCTTCATTCAAAGAACAAAACATGATCCATTTTCTCAACAATAGCTTGTTCTCCAATGTAGAGCATCCACCAAAAGCAGAAAAGATCCATAATCAATGACAAAACTATTACACCCCCTCATATACGCCTCTAAATACATGGATTAAAGTAATAATTAAAATAACCTTATTTTTACAAGTTAATCGAATCTATAAAAAATAACTACTGAAAAACCACCATATAATCCATTCACATAAAACAACACTTACTTCACCATGATGGAGTGAGTAATAAAAACCTACAAAATCATGTTAGTGCAAAAGATATACATACACCCATAGATATCCTAGCATGCAAACCTAGGGTTTCAATGGTCGAGAACATGGACCTGTTAAAAACATGATCGATCTACGTCCCGAGCTTGGATAAAAACTATTGGTGATTGATTTTCTAAAAATACTTTTCTTGACCAAAAACTTCTATTGATCATTCAATAAAAAATAAAAAGGAAAATATATCTAGGGTTTAGATCACCATATCTTTCTAGATCTTGTAGGTGATCCGATATGGGGGGTTAATATTTTAAAAAGATGTAGAGATCGCTGAGATCTTTTAGGTTATGATCTTACATAGTAATAGCAGTGCATGGCCATCACTTAAGGTTGGTTACTTAAATCTCTTTGTAATGCTCTTATATTTCTTCTCTCCTTTTATCTAATTATCTAACTCCTGATTTCCTTACCTTGGCTCTTCTCTCTCTCTCTCTATCTATATATCTATCTATCTATATATATATATATATATATATATATATATATATATATATATATACCCTCTCTCTACATCTATCTATGTGTGGGCGATTACAATAAGTGGTTCCGATTTCCTCAAAAAGTTAGAAAACACATCTTATTATTTATATATACTTATCATCATAAAATACCTCGCGTACAACACTTTTCCCTAAAAGGCGGTTCTTGTTCAAATAAGGGAGGCCCTTATTCCAACGAGAGTTCTTCTCGAAGGGACATCGTGAGAATAATGATATCTAGTGATAGTTTTACTTTGAATGTAATTCCCATGTACGAGATAGTTCTAAACAAGAGAAACCCTACGCCAATGTTAAAATTACTTTGAGTAAAAACGGTTAGAGTAATGATAGACTTAAATCAATACTTCTTTAACAAGGAATATATTGGGGAACCAATATAATATAATTAAATTGGACTCCCAACAGAATTATAAAATCCCAAATTATAACCCCGTAATTTATTTCCTTTGTATTTAGTTGCAACTAATTCAACATAATAATTACAAGTTTAAATTGCTATCCAATTTAATTATCTCAAAATTTCTTGAATAACGAGTCCTTCTAGTCAAAGTTTTGTAGTGCATAAATCAATCCCCTGCGTAAAGCATACATTCTCCACTTGATGAAATTCAGTTTTCCACTAATCGATTTTTACCAACATCTGTTTTATTCCTTGATCATGAACATAAATTATTTTGTACTCTACTGGTATATAAAACAATCAACTGATCAGGTTTAGTGGTAGCGTAAAAACTTATAAGTTTATCAATGGGGCATCACAATCTAGGATATCTGGCAAGCCCCAATTCCTCCAGGTTGTAATCTCAAACACGTCCACACAATGATTTCCTAACTTTTAGAGATTTTGACCCAATTATTTTAATCTCATCCATAAAAAAATAAATCAATAATTGTGAGTACAATCCAATACACATAATCCTTGGGATTGAGAATTTATGAACTATTTACAAACATTGCTAGTTTGTTAAAGTCTAATGTAGTCAACACCTATACTTGAATCTCACATATGATAATGTTCCATAAATTCTTGATATACTAGCATTATTAGACAGGTTTTTGAAAAATCAGACAGAATCTCGTAGTCAATATAAATTACAAAGATCATACTCGCTACTTCATCAATAGAATGTTAACACCATATCTAGGTTTTAAACCTTTCACTTGAACTGGAACAGTAATTTTTATAATTTATAATTAGGATTCACCAAATTCATAAGAATTCCTAATAAGTTCAACTAACTAACATTACTACAATATGTTTCAAACAAATATAAAGCATTTTTAGAAACATAATTCTCATTTGAAAATTGTAATACCCCGTATTTTTATGGCTTCTATGGCTTTGAAAATTTGTGGATTTATTAAATTTAAATTGAGATATTAATTTAATATTAATCCGGAAATTTATTTTTATATTTACTAACGTGATGTGAGTTAGTAATTATGGGAAACTTGTTGAATATTACTAATGAGCAAAGTAATATATAATATTGGTTCTATTAAATGTCACGAGTGAATAAAATGAAAATTTTGAAAATTTAAGTCGGGATGCGCCCGTGTCGTGTCGGGACTAAATGTTGATTAATAAAAGTGAAGAAATTATAAATCACATGTATGGTCATTTCGAGTGAGCCAAAGTGTCCGGAAGGGTCGAGATAGTCAAAATAATGTACCCGGGGGTTTAGTTTGGGTCTCGGGGCATTTTTAGGCCTAATTAACACCCCGAGAAGGCGTTTTGGACATTTTACATTTTTGGGCCTAAAAACCCACGAAAATTTTAAGGTTATATCAGATTCTTAGGGTTTTCTTCTAGGGTTAACACAACCAAAAACAAGAGACGTCCATTGGAGAAGGAAAGAGAGAGCTTGCCAAAGAGTTCTAGGCCAAAAACTCCTCTGTTTGCACCGCCGTCGCCGCCAAGTGCTAGATCACGCCACAAGGATCACAACCACACTGATTTCAGCCACAAATCAGAAACAAAAATTCCCAGGAAAGTATTTATCTTTCTTAATTTAGTTAATGCTTCATTCATATTAGTTTAGGGATGACTAGGATGAGTTTGTATGGAAGAAAACCCAAGTTGGAGGTTAGAAATCGCATGTTGTAGAGATATAAACACAAATCTGGAAATCCCTTTCACATGTAGAGGTTGAACCACTAATTTATATTGTTTTAGAAGTATAAATTCTGGAAAAAGAATAAGAAGAACTAAGTTAAAGAAATTTCTAGGGTTCATGAGAATTATATAGATTTTGGCCCTTTTAACCCATGATTCTTGATGAAAACTCGCATGCCTTACGTAGAATATTGCTCATTTGGGTTTATAATGTTTGTGGTATAAATTTCTGGGAGTTTGGGAGTTAAAAATTTGGAGTTGGATGATTTTGGATGATATATCCCGTAACTGGTATTCTGCATATTTCACCATACCTGTTTGATCGATCGATTGAGCCAAGAGCATCAATGGATCGGCGGTTCGATCGATCGACCCCTTCTGGGAAAAAAAAGATTTTCCTTGGGTTGACTTAATCTGATTAAATGCGTAATAAATCTTGATTAATTTTATTAGGACATAACGAAAGATAAAAAGGATGAGTAGGGTCAAGGTAACCCCGTTAAGTGGAACTTTAATGAAATGGGACAAACGAAGGGTAAACGAGGAAATATTCATACCTAAGAAATCTAACGTGCGTAGACTTAAAAATCAAAATGTCTAGGAGTTGGATTAGAAGGTGAGTGAGGGCTTACTGAAATTGTACTTAGGTAAAGGAAATACTTCGAGAGATGAGAAGTGAGTTGGAATAAATTGAATCTCGAAAATAAAATGAATAAGAGACAAACCGTTATACGTGATGACTAAATAATGAGTAATACGGACAAATACCATAATTATGGGTCGTGAGAATGTACCTAGATTTGATATGGTAATAGTAGTATATTTATATGAATGTCTGTATGCATATAATATATACGTGTGAAAATCATGCCCACGCTACTTGCTATCCCCGAGGTTACCGCGCTAGGACAGTCTTATCTCGATGGGACCTTTATGGGGGATATTGACTCATACCCTAGAAGATAGGAATCCTTTGGTACAGGATATCGGATCGATATTCAGACGGTGCTAAAAGACGTGAGGGCATGTGATGACCTCTTAGAGACTTGGAACTATGCTTCGCCTCAATACTGTTTGTGTTTTGTGTCAATACAGTTCGAGAGTGATTTCAAACTTGTATTTACCTTAGTACGAGTGATACGGGGACTGGATAGTAGAGTATGCCCGCACCATAATTATTATGTGGGGTGGTGTTAGAATATATATATTATATGAGTATTTAATATATATATATATATAAATCTGGAATTTGGGAATTACCTACTATTTCTATGGTAAGTAAGAATTGAATAATTATTTCGATTTGGGAATAAGTGTTTGAAAAGTATAATATGTTACTGAGAAACTTTATTAGCAAATAAGGTTTAATTGAGAATTTGGTTGTTAAATGAAATTAACCTCTTAAATAATTGAATTTGTCAGTTTAAATCTTACGAGAAACCTAAGATAAGATGAGTTAAACCATTGGGAAGGTTAGTGCGATAGGTGTGCACATTAGAAGAGAGGTGAGAATTTCTCAAGGGAATTCCGCACTAATATGTTGTTGCATTAGCCAGTAAACATTTTAAATACTTGCTAAACTAATTTTAAACTGTTTTTACAATCGGGCTCTGACCCATTTCCATTTTCTTTTCTCTCTTGTATATATGTATATATTATAGGTGCCCAGCCATAGGGGCGTCTTGCTTAGGATTCTTTGGACGGAACATGTTGTAGCTTTTGTGGGAGTTGCAGGCCATTTCTTAGACGACTTCATTGATGACTCCACTTCTAGTTCAGTTTTATCTAGTGGGGCATGTGTCGCCCTTTTCCATTATTTAGTTAGTTTTGTCAGAGATTGTAATTCTTTTACTTTCAGTATCTTTATTTCAGGATTTATTACTATCAGGATGTTTTCCTTTAGTGTTTTAAAGTTGGGATTTGTTATTGATGGTTAAACTCTTGAATGTTCATTTTTATTCTTATACTTAATGCGTGACTCTTAAAGTGTTAATGGTTAAAGGTTTTATAATTGGATTTAATAAAATGGAAATAAGGTTTTAAATGGTTTTGACACTTATCTTAATTAATCAGGGTGTTTAAATTTGAAAATTTTCATTTACGACAGTGATGCTAAGAATGAACCAACTGTTCACCTTGATTTTAATTTAATAAAGGAGTGATCGCCCGGTATTTAATTAGGCGGGGTGTCACAGGTGGTATCAGAGCATCAGGTTCTAGTGTCCTTTAGGATATATGCGGCTTATTATCCTTTCAGCGCTGCTTTATTTGATATAGAGCCGTATGTTTAGGATTGTCGATTTCTTTGATGAGATTTCGTTCTCGTGCTATAACGTATATACATTAGTGAATTCTAATTTTGTTCGCATGTGTGCGTTTGCCAAGCGATGACGGATGTCAGAAGAGGACCATTAAGTGGACATCAAGAGGCAGAGCTCAGTTGAGGTTGTAAAATATATTCGAGGATGATAACCATAGTCAAGGTCACCTCCATTATGGCACGAGAAGCCAAGACTAGAAAGCTGACTAAGGCGCAACCATCATTTCCAAATGCTGCTATAGTCGAATAAGATGCGAGAGTAAACCCACCCAACGTGTTACAAAACTTGTAGAGAACTGTTAGTGGGAATTCTGGAACCGCGGGAATTGTGTGTGTATACCAAAGTAGGTAAAGTATCCAAAGGTTTAGATATAGGACGGAGTGTGGCTAAGTGAAAGTGAAAATTTAGAGAAAATTTTCTTGGCTGTCGGAACGAAATTATAATGATGGGAGTCAACCACCAATTTTAGATGTGGAATGCTATGTCTATAGGAGAACCTTAGGTACAGTGTTGACCGTATGTTCCTTCATTAGAGGTTCAGGATTAGAAGTGAACGTTGTCCTGAACTCATCAGAGGAGGACGTGATAGAGGTCCAATTGTGAATATAAATCTTAACCGTTATCGAATTTTGTATCGGAAGATGTAGATACAAGTGGAGGAAACGACTCCAAGTGGGAGATCGACTCTTAATAATAGTTGATAACACTCAAAGAGGAAATTCTGATGGACGGCCGATTTAGAGGTTGACATTGTCATATTTTGTCAATAAAGATGATAATGCTCCATTGTGTGGGAAGCTAAAAGAATCGAAGAATTTAGTCGAGAATAAGACTGAATACAACGGTGGTGGTGTAGCACCACAAAGGGGTGTGGATACACATTATAGGACCCATTTAAATGATTCGGATAGCTAAATTCCTACCAAGCGATGGTAGATTTAGTAATGACTAGTGTAGTCAGTAACATGTTCTTTGGGGCCCATAAGGCTAATGGAATAACGGGGGTAGCCAACAGGAATCGGGTCTGCTAAAGTCCGAGAGAAGGACATTCCAAACATGGTTATTAGGATAGGTGATAAGTGGATTATGTGTTAAGGTATTTTGTGGGGAGTGAAATCACACACGATAATATTTTCCGAAGTGAGTAAAGGGACAAGAATACGGTGCCTAGTAAAAGACAACAATTAAAGTAGTTTTGTTTTGGTTTGGGCAGACGTGTTACATTTGGAGACCATTTGTGCAGTCAAGATAATTGGCAAGGTGGAAGAATAAGTTGTATCCTCAGAGGATAAGGCATGTTTATATGACACGAGCGAGTCACTATATTTTGTTGATTACTTGATTAGCATGTGAGACGAGTTTAATGCGTATAATTATAAACGTTATTATTATGTGAATATTTTTACCTAGTGTAGTAGGATTTTTCTTTAGTACTATCCGCGGAGGATAAATGAGTATATTAACAGTGTTATGTACTTTACTGAGGTTACTCGTTGTAGTAATGCGATATGCGAGTATGATATTATCTTTGTTACAACGTTATAGAAATGGTTAGTACGATAGTGGGCAGTTATTGCAAGGCCATTGGAGTGGTTGCCTTAGTGCAACATATTTTTTTTGTTCTGGCGAGGCTTCACCTGCAAGAAGGTCGGACTCGCACTTATATTATCTATCTTAGAGACTTCGAAGGGGATAGTGGTTTCGAGATATTCGATACCAATGTAGGTATGGACCTTGTCATTATGATTCAATATGTATCGGGTTTACAGTTGAGCGAAAAGATTTAACTCAGTATTATGTTTAGCACTTAGGACTTGGTGATAGGAAGAGTGCATTGTTATATCTATCCTCTAGAGATGTGAGAGTTAGGAGTTATACCCCTATTATTAGGGAAAGGGATTTCGAGAATTCCTATTGTATGTATTCGAGGTATATGGAATGCAATTACCACCAACCAATACTGAACGATAGTGCAATTGGTTCAATGTTCTTTGATAAGTGTAATTACGGGAGGAAATGTAACTTTTCTGTCAAGAGATGGAATAAAGGGGTACATGTTATGCACGGATGACCTAATGGATTTGGATAACCGACAATGCTAGGTAGTGGTGTATCAAGGGGGTTCCTTGTTTGGATTTCTCTTTGCAAGACATCCCACTCATGAAACTTAGCGTAAGGTTGGAATTAGGGAGATGTTTGGTCATTAGTCTGTGAGTTCGGTACCTCGGTCTTACTAGGGGTAGGTAATTATATCTATAAGTTAGAAGCTGAATCATGATTTAAGGACAGTGGAGCCGATTATGTGGTAAGAAAGCATTAACAGTTATGCCCACGAGTTGAGGGGTGGAACGATGATACGGAGGATTTAAAAATTTTGATTTCTAGTGTGATTGAGAGTACCCAAGTGTTGTAACTGCGTTCGGAACACAAGGTAAATAAAGAGTTAGGATGATTTTTAGCATGGATTATTTGGAAAGAATTTTTATTATACAAAAGAGATGACTTTTATGTATTTCGATGAATAAAGCGTTTGGTTGTTGTACCTATTTGGGAAAATTGTTGTACTTATCTGAAGAAGTTTGAGATTTGTTGTTCCACTTTTGTTGTCATGGAATTTGAATGCCCTATTCCTTATATTTTGTTGGATTTAGTTAGTTCTACAGATGAGTAGCGCGCCGTTCGCTCTCCCAAGTTGGTCGGGGTGTTACAAAACATGGGCATCTTGGTTAGCTGATGTTTAAATAGTTCGAGTTGAAGGGACGTGGTAATAGACGTGTGAAATATATGTTTATGGGACTAGCATAACGAAGTGGAAGTGATAGAGTGGATTAAACGTCACATGAGGGGCGATAATCCATACATAAGTGTGCAATTAGAATAACACACCCTGATTTGATTGGAAGGTTGTGGGAAGCCACTTACGAAGGGGTATTCCTTGAATAGAGTAAAATTTAATTATTATGAAGAACACTCAGAGCGGAGTTGTTATTAGTCAAGTGTGAGAGTGAGTTGCGCATAAAAAGAGTGATGATGTTAGTATGGAATAAAAGATCCAGAAGTGCGCATCGTGGAGAAAAGAGCACGGGTCGAAACTTTCGGCATGCACCAAGGAAGGAAGGGGAGTATTACGTGTCACTTAATGTGAGACATTTCAAGGAAAATTCGTTGGTTAGCGGGACGTAGTGTGTAGTTTCTACAAGCACCACCCATAGGTAGGGTTCGGTTTTAATAGGAGAATCAACTAGAGAATTTTGTGTTTATCGACAATTCCTGTAATTGGAAGAGGTCGGTAAAGTCGGTAAAGTCTTTGGATGGGTTACCATACTCAAAACAAGATCAACGGTTCATCCGAACATGTGAATTAAGTCGTCCAAGAAGGAAGTGATTGATATTCCTTTGGGGTGGTTTACAATATTAACTAGTGTGCCCCAGACATCCTTTGAAAGGAAGGATCGTGCCAGTACATGGTCCGGCACAGTATTAATTTTTGAATAGGGATGAGATTTGTGAATCCTACATTTGATATGGGATTTCAGGAACCAGCGGAGATAAGGTTTCATTTCAAGTAGGAAGTATCACCCATAGTCGAGGACCAGGCGCCCGGTGATTAATGATTAGTGGGGCCGCGCGAAGGCAAATTTTGGAATCTTGGTGATCATTTCATTCCCACAACGGATATAACTGGCACGTGAAGTATAGTATGGTAGAGTTACGTGGAAGCACTTGTACCTATTTTTCATGAACGAGACGCTTATTGAAGTTTTGGTGTGGAAAAACCTTAACTATTTTCCCTCTGCGTATGTTTAGAGGTGAGCAGATATTCAGAATTTTGGATCGATCGAGTATAATCCGATGACTCTGGTGGACTTCCAAGATTGTTTTAGGCGAAAAAGAGTGGTCAGATGTTCATATGGTTTCACCCAGAACGAGAGTTTTGTGTTTAGATAAATCCGAGAAGTTGCCATGTGGTAAGGTGCGGCCTCCCAATGACATTAAAATAATGGGAATTAATAGTGTACATGCGTTTCTTATGCGAATGTTGTCAGATAGGAGCACAATGTGAAGTATCTTTAATGAAGAGTGTTAAACTAGCTTGCTGTAAGGCGGGGGCTATAGTGATTGAGCGCCTTACTATGTGGATAGGTAGCGTACTGTTAAGGTATCCAAAATGTCTTTTACCAGGTAGGCCTTATTTTCCGAAATTCAGGACGAATTTCCGTTATTAGAAGGGAAGTATGTAATACCCCGTATTTTTGTGGCTTTTAAAATTTTGGGATTTATTAAATTTAAATTGAGATATTAATTTAATATTAATCCTGAAATTTATTTTTATATTTACTAACGTGATGTGAATTAGTAATTATGGGAAACTTATTGAATATTACTAATGAGCAAAGTAATATATAATATTGGTTCTATTAAATGTCACGAGTGAATAAAATGACATTTTTGGAAATTTAAGTCGCGACGCGCCTGTGTCGTCTCGGGACTAAATGTTGATTAATAAAAGTGAATAAATTATAAATCATCCGTATGGTCATTTAGTGTGCGCTAAAGTGTCTGTAAGGGTTGAGATAGTCAAAATAATGTACCCGGGGGTTTAGTTTGGGTCTCGGGGCATTTTTAGGCCTAATTAACACCCCGGGAGGGCAATTTGGACATTTTACATTTTTGGGCCTGAAAACCCACGAAAATTTTAAGGTTATATTAGATTCTTAGGGTAGTTTTCTAGGGTTAACAAAACCAAAAACAAGAGACGGCCATTGGAGAAGGAAAAAGAGAGCTTGCCAAAGAGTTCTAGGCCAAAAACTCCTCCGTTTGCACCGTCGTCACCGCCAAACGTTAGATCGCGCCACAAGGATCACAACCACACTGATTTCATCCACAAATCAGAAACAAAAATTCCCAGGAAAGTATTTATCTTGCTTAGTTTAGTTAATTCTGCATTCATATTAGTTTAGGGTTGACTAGGATGAGTTTGTATGGAAGAAAACCCATGTTGGAGGTTAGAAATCACATGTTGTAGAGTTATAAACACAAATCTGGAAATCCCTTTCACATATAGAGGTTGAACCACGAATTTATATTGGTTTAGAAGTACAAATTTGGGAAAAAGAATAAGAAGAACTAAGTTAAAGAAATTTCTAGGGTTCATGAGAATATATAGATTTTGGCCCTTTTAACCCATGATTCTTGATGAAAACTCGCATGCCTTACGTAGAATATTGCTCATTTGGGTTTATAATGTTTGTGGTATAAATTTCTGGGAGTTTGGGAGTTAAAAATTTGGAGTTGGATGATTTTCGATGATAGATCCCGTAACTGGTATTCTGCAGATTTCGCCATACCTGTTTGATCGATCGATCGATCGCTTTTTATCGATCGATCGACCCCTTCTGGGAAAAACAAGATTTTCCTTGGGTTGACTTAATCCGATTAAATGCGTAATAAATCTTTATTAATGTTATTAGGACATAAGGAAACATAAAAAGTACCAGTAGGGTTAAGGTAACCCCGTTAAGTGGAACTTTAATGAAATGGCACAAACGAAGGGTAAACGGAGAAATATTCATACCTAAGAAATATAACGTGCGTAGACTTAAAAATTGAAATGTCTAGGAGTTGGATTATAAGGTGAGTGAGGGCTTAATGAAATTTTGCTTAGGTAAAGGAAATACTTCGAGAGATGAGAAATGAGTTGGAATAAATTAAATCTCAAAAATAAAATGAATAAGAGACAAATCGTTATACGTGATGACTAAATAACGAGTAATAAGGATAAATACCATAATTATGGGTCATGAGAATGTACCTAAATTTGATATGGTAATAGTAGTACTTTTATATGACTGTGTTTATGCATATACTATATACGTGTGAAAATCATGCCCGCGCTACTTGCTATTGCTGAGGTTACCGCGCTGGGACAGTCTTATCTAGATCGGACCTTTATAGGGGATATTGACTCGTACCCTAGAAGATAGAAATCCTTTGGTAGAGGTTATCGGATCGATAGTCAGACGGTCCTAAGAGACATGAGGGCATGTGATGACCTCTTAGATACTTGGAACTATGATTCGCCTTAATATTGTTTGTGTTTTGTGTCAATACAATTCAAGAGTGATTCCGAACTTGTCTTTCCCTTAGTACAAGTGATACGGGGACTGGATAGCAGAGTATGCCCGCACCATAATTATTATGTGGGGTGCTGTTAGAATATATATATTATATGAGTATTTAATATATATATTTAAATATGGAATTTGGGAATTACCTGCTGTGTCTATGGTAAGTAAGCATTGAATATTATTTCAATTTGGGAATAAGTGTTTGAAAAGTATAATATGTTACTGAGAAACTTTATTAGCAAATAAGGTTTAATTGAGAACTTTGTTGTTAAATGAAATTAACCTCTTAAAGAATTGAATTTGTCAGTTTAAATCTTACGAGCAACCTAAGATAAGATGAGTTAAACCGTTGGGAAGGTTAGTGCGATAGGTGTGCACATTAGAAGAGAGGTGAGAATTTCTCAAGGGAGTGCCGCACTAATATGATGTTGCTTTAGCCAGTAAATATTTTAAATACTTGCTAAACTAATTTTACACTGTTTTTACAATCGGGCTCTGACCCATTTCCATTTTCTTTTCTCTCTTGTATATATGTATATATCATAGGTGCCCAGCCACAGGGGCGTCTTGCTTCGGATTCTTTGGACGGAACGTGCTGTAGATTTTGTGGGAGTTTTAGGCCATTACTTAGATGACTTCATTGCTGACTCCACTTCCAGTTCAGTTTTATCCAGTGGGGCATGTGTCGCCCTTTTCCATTATTTAGTTGGTTTTGTCAGAGATTGTAATTTTTTTACTTTCGGTATCTTTATTTCGGGATTTATTGTTGTCAGGATATTTTTCTTTAGTGTTTTAAAGTTGGGATTTGTTATTGATGGTTAAACTCTTGAATGTTCATTTTTATTCTTATACTTATTGTGTAACTCTTAAAATGTTAATGGTTAAAGGTTTTATAATTGGATTTAATAAAATGGAAATAAGGTTTTAAATGGTTTTGACACTTAGCTTAATTAATCAGGGTGTTTAAATTTGAAAATTTTCATTTACGACAGTGATGCTAAGAATGAACCCATTGTTCATCTTGATTTTAATTTAATAAAGGAGTGATCGCCCGGTATTTAATTTGGCGGGGTGTCACAAAGATGAACCTTAAACAACTTTGTTAATAAATAAACATCATACATGGTTTTAAGAATGAAATACCAACATCTTAAACCCCTTCCCTAGACCCATCTATCTGGGTACTTAAGGTGGGGTTGGGACAATTAGGGTTGACGAGATTTTGGTCCTACTACATGTGGACCTAGACTATACTCGGTAGACAAGACTAATAATGAAATTGGCTTCTAAATGAAAATATGACAAACCCTTATTACTTTTGAGAATACATTTTCTTTCCCACTTAATTATAATATTTCACTAAAAAATTGTAACTTCACTCCAACTTACTTATCTCAAAATTAGTCGAATAATTAGGTGTTATTTGTATAGTTAAATGGTGCATAAGTGATTTCAATCATAAATCATACAACACCTTCTTAGTGATAATTAATTTGATGCTAAGATATTTTTGTCGGCATCATATTTTTCCTTAACTTCAAACCTAACTTATTTTTATAATGTAGTGGACTATAAAATAATCAACTTATGAGGTTTACATGTAAAATCAATGCGTATAAATTTATAAAGGGGGTATCACATTTTAGGATATCTCCCACAAGAAAATTCCTCCAAAATAAGATCTCATGGATGTCCACACAATGATTGCCAAACGTGTGGATATTTAGACCCAATAAATTTGATCACAGCCATAACAATGAAAGAAATAATTGTGTGTACATTCTAATCCTCAAGATTAAGAATCTATGTACCTTTTTTCAAACGTTGTGAGATTGTAAAAGTATAATCTAGTCAACACTATTGGGGAAAACAACTTAGGATTAACATTTAAAATGCGGAAAAATTTAGGGTTAAAGAATACAATACCATAACGAATCATGTTATGATTCATATGAGGAGATAAAGGTTGAAGATGCTGAAATCTTTGATGCCCTCTAAGATCTTAAAAAAATGCAAGAATGAACCGAACATCTTGATTCTTCTAGCGTATGATAAACCCAAAGTATTCCTTGTGTATGGACATTATTGGAGATGACACTAGGGTGAAGTATGAGTGAACTGACATTCTTTCCCGTCACCCGTTCGAAAAAATGTGAATATTATTTGTCCTCTCTCTCTCTCTAACACTCCTGTAACATCCCATATTTTTATGCTATATTAATTTGGGGATTTATTAAATTTAATGTGAATTAATTATTTAATATAAATCCGGAAATTAATTATGTTATAATTACTAACGTGACAAGAGTTAGTAATTATGGGAAATTTGTTAAATATTACTAATGAGCAAAGTAATATATAATATTGGTTATATTAAATGTCACGAGTGAATAAAATGACAATTTTGGAAATTAGGGTCGGGACGCGCCCGTGTCGCGTCGGGACTAAATATTGATGAATAAAAGTGAATATATTATAAGTCGCTCGTATGGTAGTTTTGAGTGCGCCAAAGTGTCCGTAAGGGTCGAGATAGTCAGAAAAATGTACCTGGGGGTTTAATTTGGGTCTTGGGGCGTTTTTAGGCTTAATTAGTACCCCAGGAGGGCATTTTGGACATTTTACATTTTTGGGTAATTAAAACCACGAAAATTCAAGGGATATATCATATGTCTAAGGTTGTCTTCTAGGGTTAAAACAACCAAAGACAAAAGACGACCATAGGAGAGGGAAGGTGAGGCTTTTCCAAGAAATTCAAAGCCAACGATTTACCCAGTTGCACCACGACCACCACCAACGCGTAGATCGTGCGACGGGGAACGCAACCACACCAAATTCGTCATCAAACCACAACATCGAAAATCCCAAGAAAGTGTTTATCTTGCTTGTTTTCATTAATGCATCACTCATGTTAGTCTAGGGATGATTAGGATGAGTTTTTTGGAAGAAAACCCAAATTTGAGATAGGAAATCGCATGTAGAAATGACTTGTATGTTAATCTGGAAACCCCTTAACATGTAGAGGATTAAACCACGAATTTTTGATGTTTTAGAAGAAGAAAATTATGGAAAAATACTGATTATAACCATGTTAAAGAGAATTCTAGGGTTCTTGATATTTACATGAATTTTGGCCTGTTAATCCATGATTATTAATGGAAATTTGCATTGTTTATGTAAAAGGTGTATGGAATGGATTTATACTATTAGTAGTACAAATTTCTGGACGATTGGGAATGAAAAGTTTGGATTTGGATGGAGTTATGTGAGAAAACCCGTAACTGGTAACTGCAGAATTCGCCATACCTGCTTGATCGATCGATCGAGCCAGGAGCTTCAATCGATCGAAGGTTCGATCGATCGAGCCCCAGACCTCGATCGATCGAACCCTCCTGGAAGATTCATAATTTCCTTTTTAAATTACTTCAATTCAATTTAATGAGAAATAATTCTTGGGCACCCTTATTAAAATGTTTTGGGAGATAAAGAACACCAGTAGGATATATAAATAATTATGGGATTTTTAATGTAAGACGAGAGTTGTATTTTTGGGATACTTACATATAAGGGACGAGGAAATTGTGTATTAAAGGGAGGGATGCGTAAGATAGTTACGTTGGAATGTAAATGAATACCTACTAAATTTATCCACTTGAGAGGATAGAGTCCATGATTATTACCTAATGAGTTGGAAGAATCCCTCGAATTAAAGTTAGAAACGAACCGTTATACGCGATAACTAATAATGGAAAAATCCAAATAAATGTTGCGATTATGGGTTATGAGATGAACCTATATTAATATGATAAAAGTAGTATATTTATATGACGGTGTGCATGCATATATTATATACATGTGAAAATCATGCCCGCACTACTTGCTATCCCCGAGGTTACCGCGCTGAGAAAGTCTTATCTCGAATGGACCTTCATGGGGGATATTGACTCGTACCCTAGAAGATTGGAATCCTAGGTACGGTCTATCGGATCGATAGTCGGACGGTCCTAAGAGACGTGAGGGTATGTACTGACCTCTTGGACTTGGAAACTATGCTTCTCCTCAATATTGTTATGTATGTGCGAATATAGTTCGAGAGTGATTCCGAACTTGTATTTCCCTTAGTACGAGAGATACGGGGATTGGATAGCAGATTATGCACGCACCATAATTTTTATGTGGGGTGCTGTTAGAATATATATATTATACGAGTATTTAATATATATATGAAATTCTGATATTTGAGAAACTGCCTACTGTGTTATGGTAAGTAAGACATGTGTAATGACTCAAATAGGAAATACTTGTTTTGGAAAAGTATAATAGAACACTGGGAAACTTTATTAGTAAATAAGGTTTAAATGAGAACTTTGTGATCAAATGAAATTATTTTCTTAAACAGTTATATTCTTCGGTTTTGAATCTTACGAGTAACCTAAGATAAGTTAATCCATTGGTGAGGTTAGTGCGATAGGTGTGCACATTAGAAAATAGGTGAGAAATTCTAAAGAGTAACCTAATATGTTGTTGCATTGGCCTATAAACATTTTAAATACTTGCTAAACAAATTTTAAATCATCTACACTATCGGGCTCTGACCCGTTTCTATTTTTCTCTCTCTCTTGTATATATATGTATATATTACAGGTGCCCAGCCAGAGGGGCGTCTTGCATAGGATCCTTTGGAAGGAACGTGCTACAACTTAGGTGGGAGTTAAAGGCCTCTTGCTTAGACGACTTCATTTATTTTAATCCACTCCTAGCACATTCATTTAGTGGGGCATGTGTCGCCCTTTCCATTATTCAGTTGTTTATTTGGACATTATGATTCAGATATTTCTAGTATTGTCACTTTGGGATTTATTAGTGTCTGTATGTTTTACTTTAAGTTTTAATGTTGGGATTTAGTTGTTGAATGTTTCAATTATTTGGATTATATGTTTTAGGATTATTGTGGTGTGATTCTTTAAATATTGAATTGTTGTAAATAATTGAATCTTTATTTTCAAAATAAAATTTGGAAAGTAATGTTTAAAAATGGTTTTGACATTTAGCTTAATTAATTAGGGTGTTTAAATTGGAATAGTTATTTTTACGACAGTGATGCTAAGAATGAACCAACTGTTCACCTTGATTTTAATTTAATAAAGGAGTGATCGCCCGATATTTAATTAGGCTGGGTGTCACAACTCCATAATGGATCCTTAACCTAAAACCCTGGTTTACACCCATATACATAGGTATGGGCTATCGGCTTTAATCAACCTGGGCTCTAAAAGAGGTTCGGACCTATTACTCAGACAATGGACTATGTTAGGGACTACAGACAAATAACTAAATTAGCTTCCAAATAAATACTAAAAAATCCTAACTACAATTACCATAATGATTTCCTTTTTTATTTGATATCGATTAAGTCCACTAAATAATCATGATCGCTCTCCATTTTAATTACCTCAAAATTATCGAAATAAATTGGTCTTATTTGCAATGTATATTATTATACATAATATGATTCCCCATGTTATACATCATATAACCGCTTAGTCAAATCAATTTACTATTAGTGCATTTTAACCAACATCTAATCAATTTCCTGATTATTAGACTTAAATTATTTTCTACCACACCATGATTATAAGATAATCCACCGGTCATGTTTATGTTTGTGGAAACAAAATATATAAGTCTATCAACGGGGTATCATAATCTACGGTATCCCCTAGATGTGGATTCCTCTTAACTATGATCTCCAACCTCTTCACACAATTGTAACCCAATATGCGAAGTTCATTTTATCCAATATAAAATCAAATTGCACCCATAGCAATCACAGTGTCATTTGTGCAAGAATTAAAATCCTCATAAATATTGGGATTAAAAACCTACGCACCCTTTGCAGATTGTGTGAGATTTCCTAAGTCTAATCAAGACATTCCTTACACTAAAATCTCATAGGTTATCTAGTTCAATAAATTACTAGGATCTACCGAATATAACCCTCTGTCAAAGATAAAAAAAAAGTGACACGTGTACCTTCTTCATAATTAATGACCCCATTATGATAAGGTAGTGTATTATTGATATCATGTTTTATTTCAACATGTACGGTTGGTCTAGAAACACTGGTAGTAAGATGTTCCATTTTATCTTTCAAATCCTACTTAAACTTGGTCTCATTGTTAATTACACAATCCTCTTTCAAGACTTAGGCATTGATGTAATCAATGACCCACTTGTGTTTATGAATATGATATAAACCACCTTAATAACCTTTGGGACAGCCAACGAAGATACCTACCTCTATCTTTAATTTTATCTTCCGTATCTCCTTCTATAGCACGAGTGTCGATCACCCCAGATCGAACATGCCCTAGAATGAGGTTGGACCCAATCCAATGTCCAAAAGGATTTCAAGAGATCAATTAATAATAAACTAATTTATAATGTATATGAGTGTCTCTTAATGACCAAGTCCAATGTTTAGTAGGAGTTAAAGATATCGATTAAGAAGAAACTAAAATATAACGTATATATCCTGTGTCTTAATGAAAAATAACACCAAGAATGTTGAAGTCCTGAATAACTAACCATTGACACTATCTAACCTAAAAATCGTAATTCCTCCCTTTACTATACACCATTTTAAAGTATAATACCATGTGTACACCACTGGGATAAAATCTCACAACTCTGGTAAATGATCAATTACCCCAAGAGGTAAACACAACTACAACTAGATCATTGAACTTGGATTAGTTTACATTACACATGATGCATTTTGTCCTTTCACACATCGAACTGATCAAAGGTTTCAGACTTATGGTGTACAAGGTAAACACATCCATACCTTCAAGGGATCATCAATGAAAATAATGAAGCACTTAAATCTACCTCTTAATCAGATTGTCATCAAACCACACTAATTGAAGTGAACCATTTCCAACACATCTCCAGCTCTCTAGATTTGGTCCAAAAAGGCTCCTTGGAATTTTACCCTCTAAACATGATTTAAGACTAAAAATACCACTATTTCCAATGAGCTCAATTGTCCACTTAAACCAGTCCCCTATCAAAATAACCTAAGCATAAATGTCATCTTTTCTTATGTTATACAGACAGTTCAAGAACCTTATGTCCAACATAATGAATAACCAATGACTTTTGGCCCCACTCTTAATGACAATGACTCTGATGGGGAGGATACCAAAACTTGTGTCTATATATATACCATCGGTTCATTTATCGAAATTTATATATTGAAATAAGCCCACTCGTGTAAAACTTCCTCAATGGGAGGTCAAAACTCACACACATTCAATTTCAACAAACTATCACTTATGATTTTTAAAATTTTCATGATATCACAATAAAAACCATCTGATGGGAGGCCAGATCAAGGTGATACGCGGAATTTAATGTATTATAATTTTATAATACGAATGGAGACAATGGTGTTCATGTTGAAACCACTCAACCACTTTGTATTTTAAAGCTTGAGGGTTTTAAAAAACTATTCATTGAATTCTAAAAGTACAAATATAAATCCATGGTAATTTTCAATTTACATGTACACATTAAATCACCTGATCTCATTATTTTAATTTTTCAAAAATAAAACCCTTATTAAATTAAAATAAAACACGCTGATCAAATTTTAATTTATACCTTAAATTTAATTCCCGATTCAATTCAATGTAGAAAAGAATAAATGAAAACATATTTTCCCAAGAAAAATATTGATCTAAAAAAAATTCAAAATTTAATCCACAATGTATATAAAACAAATATTCCTACTTAATCCAATTAAGATTCCTAGTTATGCAACATAATAATAAAGAAACATACATGACAATAATTTAAAAAGTGTACACAAATATATAAGGACAAAACTATCCCTTTCAATCATGGCCTAAACTTTTTCTTGAAATGTAACTCTTCAAATCTAAGAGAACTTGTTCTATAAGACTTCTCCTTAACTTAGATTCGAACTTGAAGTAGACACCAATTCAACAAGATTTCTTGAAGTTATTTCCCTCTAAAAACTAATCCAACCTCTTCGGGAAGGGAGACGAGGAAGAACCACAATGAGAAGCTAACAAAAAACACCAAAAAGCCAAGGCAACAAATTTACCTTCTCTCGATTGGATTGATCAGAGCACAATTCCAATCGTTCCAAATTTTCGGATCGATGTGGTTATACTTTGAAATTGATCAAAAGACTTGTGTTGTGACAACTTCATTTTCTTATCGACTTTATCATACAAAACGACCGTACTTTTTACAAATCCTTACGGAACTCCATGAAACTTTACCCAACACTCAAACACATGTAAATATTTGATTTGATTAGTAAAGAAATATTACATACACACACAATCACCTCCAAATACATTGATAATGAGATATTTATGAAAAATAAATTATTATGACATTATCAGATCTAAGAGTGAAAAATAGCTACAGATAAACCACCATAGGATCCAATCACACACAATAAAACATATGTCACCATGATGGCAATAATATGAACATAGAATCTTCGCAAAACGATTTTATTATGATACTATACACATGATTGTATAATCATCCCACATTGCAAAACTAGGGTATTATGGTGGAAAAGATGGATCTTTCAAGAAGATGATTATCCTAAATGGAGGAAAGCAAGTGGGGTGTTATGTGATAAGAGGATAAATAATAGATTAAAAGGAAAATCTTATTGAACGATTATTTGGCCAAATACCCTTTATAGAGAAGAGATTTGGGCTTTAAAGTGAAAACAAGAGAAAAATATCCATTTTATTGTGATAAGGATGCTCCGATGGATGATGGGAATTACTAAAAAGTACAAAAGTAGAAACCAACGTGTAAGAGATAAGTTAGGAGTAGATCCTGTTAGTGTAAAATTAAGAGAAAGTATACTTAGATGGTACTGACATGTGTTGCGTAGACCATTAGATGAACCTATAATAAGAGGAAGACTACTAGAAATATAAGGTAAAAGACACAAGGGTCGTCCTAAGGTATCTTAGGAAGAAAATATTAGGAGAGGTCTTAAAGATTTGCAATTTGAATGATAATATTGCTTAAAATAGATTACAATGTAAAAGGAGAATCCATGTGGTCAACGCCATGTGATGGGATTAGGGAAACGATGATGATGATGATGATGATGATGATGATGATGAGAGATCTGATACTAGTTATTGGGAAAAACAACGCGGGGTTGACATTTAAAAATCCAAAAAAAAAACATTTTGAAAGATATTTGATTAATCATTCATTAAAACTAAAAACATGAATCGGGTTTAAAGATTAAACCTAGGGTTAAAATATATAATGCCATAGTGAATCATGTTATTATTCTTATGAGGAGAAAAAGGTTGAAGGTGATGAAATCCTCATTGCCCTCCAAGGTCTCTAAAAACATTACAACAATACTTTGAACATCATGAATCTTGTACCACGTGATCCACGATAAGTAAGCCTTGGGTGTGGACACTCTAGGAGATGACATCATGGTGAAAAATGAGAAAATTGACCTTCTCTCCCCTCCAACCTTCACAAAAATATGAATAGTGTTTTTCATCTCCCTCTTTAACCCTCGATATTGGATCCTTATCCAAAAACCCTAAGATTAAACCCACATATATAGGTTTGTGTATGAGCTTTAGTCAAACTGGGATTCTAAAGAGTTTCGTTCTTACTACTTAGGCAATGGACTAGGCTAGAGACCCAAGACAAATAATTTAATTAACTTCCAATTAAAAACTCAGAAATCCTAATTATATTTACTTCAATTATATGCTTTCTTAATTTAATCGCTATTAATTCTACAAAATAATCACAATTGCAGTCTAATTTTATTTTATTCAACTTATCAAAATATAGAGTTCATATTTTCAAAGTGGATTATGTTACAGAATATGATTCTCCACTTTAAGTGTTTGATACCCGCTTGAACAAATGAATTTAATGTTAAACTATTTGGACCAGAATCTAATCAATTCCTTGATTCTCAAACTTAGCTTATTTTTTTACTCAACTAGGATTATAAAATAATATATTGTCCATATTTTACTTAGTCAAAATAAAATATATGCGTATATCATGGGGGTATCACAGTCCATGATATCCCCTAGATGCGAATTCCTATGAATTATGATTTCAAACCTACTCACACAATTGTCACCTAATATGTGGATTTCATTTGACCCGATAAAAAATCAGATCGCATTCATAGAAATCAAAGTGATATTTTTGAATGAATTCCAAGCCTCGTAATTATCAAAATTAAGAACCTATGTACCATTTTCAAATGGTCTGATATTAATTGAGTCAAATCAAGAGAACCGTTAGACCTAAATTTTAGAAGTGTCCATTTTTAATGCATTCTTGGGATGTACAACTCACGATCCTTTATCAAACTCTCAAACTATCAAATAGGTTCCCATATTTTGAGATAACCTACTGGTATTACCTTCCGATCGTTCCAATTAGATGTCAACTCCCTAACTAGGTTGTGAAGATTTTAATAGTTCTAGAAATTGAATTCCAACCTCCTTATGATATACCCGAAGCCAATTCACCAAAATTCCAACTATGCACTATTAATCGACATGTCTATAATATATTTAAACACGATATACGGCATTCTCATAATCATGATTCTTATTTATAAATGAACTGACATGCCTTTACTATAAAGTAAACTCTATACACGGTCTTAAGAATAAAACTCCAACAGGAATCTAGACTTGAAAATTACCTTTATGGTGTTCAATACATTCTTGATGTACTCGTACAATTATCTTTGAGGTATTAGACAAGTTCCCAAACAATCAGGTAGTTTCTCATAGTCTGGATCATACTCGCGGCTCTATCGATAGGATGTCAACTTACTATTTATGTTATGGATTGTTTAATTAAACAAGAACGAAATTTTGATATTTTATGATCTAGAAGATCCTAACTAACTAGAATTCCTACTATGTTAAATTGTCTAACGTTATAAATATTATATTCTAAAGAAAATATAAGGCTTTCTTGGAAACATGATTTTCATTTCCAATTGCATCTGAACCATCTTTATTAATTGTTTTAAAAATAAAAAACCCAAGAATCTAGAACATAGTCTCAATCTCGTGTTCATTCGCATCTAACCCACATTCCATGTACATTACTACCAAAACCCTTACCTGGTAAAATCTTTGTAACATTATCCACTATATTCTCCTGAGATCCAATCCTGGTCAGGATGACGTCACCTCTATGCATGCTCTCTCATATCAAATGATAATTTATCTCAAGGTGATTAGACCTCTTATGACTCATTGGCTCTTTCAAGTTCACAATTTCTCTGCTATTGTCACACTAAAGCATAACAACTGACTACACTAAATGTAGAACACAAAACAATTAGGAAGTTCCAGAGTCAAATAGCCACCTTAGTTACCTCTGAAGTGAAAACATATTTGGATTCCATGGTAAAATTAATAATACAATATTGCTTAATACTCATCCAACTTATGGATCCACGTTTTAGGGTAAACACATATCCCAATATCTATGTCCTAGATTCCTTATCTGATTGAATGTCTGAGTTCACATACCCTTAAGGTACATAATTGTCTACTAAGTGTAACAACCCATATCTTTAAAGAATTAAAAATGAATTAATTTGGTTAAAAATTTAAATTACACATGTGATGTAATTTATGGCAATTCAGTTACGATGGGTTGATTAAATTATTAATCAGAGAGAAATGATTATTGTTTATTGAATAAAATTACTAAGTGAATAGCAATTATATAATTAATGTCACAACGAGTGCTAGTGACGTGACATTATGATATCTCAACCTAACGTCGTGAGCGTAGTATTAAAGGTAGAGATACAAAGTAAATTATGAGTAACTAGTAGACCCGGGTGTGTAGTATCAATATCTGGAAACTTTTAGACATAATTAACAACCCCAAAGGGAATTTTCATAATTTTATAACTTAGGGTTAAGGAAATTTCAGGATTTTGAGTATTATATATAGTTGTGTTGATGTGAGGCTAGGTTAAAGAGATTAGAAAACAAGCGGAGGCCAGTAGAGAGGGGAGGAAAAGTTTTCTTAGAGATCAAGTAAGGGTTTTGGAGAATTTAATATCATTTCTGCATCACAACCACTATTGGAGGAAGCATTAAAAGTGCAGCTCCATCAAAGATGATCAAATCAGATCATTCCAATATAAGGCAAGTATTTACCTTTCAAATTTTATTAGTTATCAAACCCATGTAGAATAGGAATTTTGTATTAAGAACAATTGATGTTACACTTATAATTTGATGAGTACAATTATAATTGGAAATAGCATTTGATGTATAATAAATCCATTACATGGAGAAATAAAAATCAAGAATTTTGGGAGTTGAATTTTGGATTAAAATCTAGGTTTTTGGTGAATTTATATGAAGAACACAAAACTATAGGATTTATGATTATGGGGTGTTAAATCTGACTATATGATGAAATTGTATTGAATTTATTCATGTTTGACGCTAGAAATCATCCTCATATATATCTTTGATGTTTAGTTATGTTAATTCAGAAATTGGGATGTTTGTATGGAAGTTAAAGGAGTTGGATAGTGTAGAAATTCGTAACAACTATAAAAAAGAAGAAGACCCCTGCAACATTTCGAGTCGATTCAGCCATACTAGACAAATTGATTTGTCCACTGGGCAAATCAATTTGGTTTATCCAGAATTGAATTTTTTTCCTTTTAAACCTAGAAATTGTGGATAATTCATGAGAAAACCTTTTAGACATTTTTAACTTATGGATAAAAATGTAAAAATGTTGAAAGACATATAGTAGGGATTAGGTTTATATAAATTGAGACGAGTTAAGAATTGGGATAAATGACATGATTCCTAAAATTGATAAAGGAAGGAAATTCAAGATGGATTACAAAGAGACGAGTGAAGTTATGTGCGTGACTAGTATGATACGACGGAAAAAGTAAGGAGTTGGGAATGGGTAATTTGGAATAGAGTCAGATATACTCGAAATTATACAAATTAGTAGTTTAATTGGAGTTTATGGAATGTCGAATATACAAGTGATATATACTACGTACGAGTTAGTGAAATGGGATTATGTGTACACTTACTGAGTAAAATATATAAATAGGTTTGGTGAATACCTATAAATATAATTTGATTATTTGTGTTAACATTCCTACGCTGCCTCCTATCAGGAGGTTTAAGCGCAGAGGGCAATCCAAACTTGACGATTCCAGTGAGGTCTGGATTAGTACCCCAGAACATGGAACTTAGGGAGACCCACTATATGTCGTGTATTATTAGGATTGACTGGTCGTTTGGGTACGTTAGGTATATGCGTATCCCAAAGGTTCCAAATCATGTTCGCCTCCACTATTATGTTGGTTTATTTTTGGTTCTAGGAGATATACCGACTGAATAGTACTTATTTGAGTACGATAGGTATATATTCATGATAGGTGAGTACGCCAACATCACAAGGGGCCATTTCGTGGATGTTATATTTATGTATATATTATATGTGTGATGAAAATATACTAGTGCAATATATATAGTTATGTGAAAGAGTAGAATTGATAGATGATGAATATCTAAAAAGGAAATGAAGTTGTGAAACTTAAATAATTGACTAAATAATAAAACGGGTATAAATCATTTATTATTGAGACCATAATACCGGGATATAAGTGAGAGTTGGACTATGAAGAGTAGTCATATACGTTATCTAGTTGGGCATGGATGCTAGTTAGGTAAAATACGTTACGGATGAACATTAGTTAATAGGTGAGGATCTCAAGTGAGTGTACATGGATATTACATGTGTAATAAATAACAGATTTTTATTTTTATTTAAATATTTTTAACAAATTTTACTTGGGCTCTGACCCGTGTCAAAAATATTTTCAATACCTTTTACGTGTCTAGCCACAAGGACTCCAAGCTTAGACATACTATTCAGAGATGCGTAGCTGTAGCAATATGGAGGCATGAAGGAGATTTTCTTTACATGCTTTATCTCTTTCATTCTAGATAGGATGTTCCTTAGCAGTTCAGTTAGGCTTGTTGGCTTCAGACTATTTATTTTATTTAGTTATGCATCAGACTGTATTTTGTTTTAGTTTTACTAATTATGATTGTATTGTATACTTAGAGCACCGATGATTTATTCGGACTCCTTTATTTTATATATATGTCGTGTGATGATTCAAACTATATTTACGTGTGAATGGTTTAGTTCATTCACTTCCACATGTGTTCATGATAAAAGATAAAATTTGACACCATCTTAATTAGTAATTAAAAAGTTTTTCAACAGTGATTCTAAGAATGAGACCATTAATGATTCCTATTTTATTTAATAATGGACTAATCACTCGGGATTATAATAGGGAGGGTGTCTCAGATGGTATCAGAGCATCATGTTCTAGTGTCCTTTGGATCTGTATGGCTTCCTACAGTTTCAGTGTAATGTTATTTGACTTATAGCCCTATTATTACGAGTGTTGCATTCATGATTATGCATTTAAGATTTGTTCTTCATCTTCTTCTTCTTTTATAATTTTATCTATTGAGAACTTATACACTTTGAATCAATTTTTAGATTCCAACTATAAGACAAGGAGCAGCGGGAGCAGCATCTCAATATGACGTGGAGCATGCTCAACCAGAGGCACGGGCATCACAACCACCATCATCATAGGGGATAGTGACAACAACTGAGGTGGTGGCAATAGTGTCACAGACAGTGAATGCAGTTGTGAGTTCCATGGATCAGCATTTTCCTGAGGTCCAGTAGCACTAGCACTAGGGGTTCAGGCACACCTGGGATAAAAAGAGTGGGAGAGGGTGAGGCTGGCTTTCTAGAAGGGTCATCCACATGAATTTAAGGGGAGTTATGATGTGATTATGGCATGTTAGTGGAAGATAGATATTCAGTGCCACTTGTGTCTAGTTGACTGAAGTGAAGTGAAAAAGAAGATGCATACTACTCTCAGGTTGGTTGGTGTGACATTATAGTGGTGGGAGACCACCGTTTCATAGAGGGATACTATAACTGTTGTTGATTTCTTAGTCCGGTTTGATCGAAAATACTTCCCTCTAGATATAGAGATTGAGATGGGGAAGAAGTTAGTGAGGTGACTTAGGGTGATCGTTTTGTGGCCGAATATGAGGAGGAGTTCACTTGTTTAGCTAATTTAATAGCATATGAAGTGAACAATAAAGAAAGGAAGAAGGAATGGTTCATGGATGATTTGGATTGGAGGATCCGCTAGCTCTTGATTTGTAATGCAAAGTTGGTGACCTATACACATGTCGTAAATATGGCCTTGTTCTATTGTTAGGACCATCTCTTACATGTGAAGGGAAGCAAGAGAGGAGTTGATCCAAGCCAGCAGAAAAAGACAGGAAGGGAAGTGCTAGTGAAGCACCACAACAACATCAGTTAGGAAGACATGGGAATGATTTTCCATAGGGGGATCAGGCCAATAGTTTCATACCTGGGCGCTATCGACCCGAGTGTGGTTACAAGCAGCACCATTAGGGTCCTCAGCATTAGAAGGATCCTCAAGGTCGTCAGGACCAAGGGAATAATGGGGGATGTCAATAGGGTTGGGGCCAGTACGGTTAGTTCCGTTAGGTAAATTAGGGATAGTGTAAGAGAGAGTTTCTATGCTAGTGCTTTATTTATGAACAGACGAGCCACAAGAGGAATGATTTCCCACTACTGGGTGCCCTATTGGAGTAGTAGGAAGAGATCCCAACTGCGGCGCTAGCCCCACCTGTACCTCTATAACAGAGTATCTTCAGTATGGGCATGTCTATAACTTCTGAGATGATACCATTCAACAGGGCCCATAAGCACTACTAGCAGTAGCGGGTACATTTACTATACATGGTCATGCAGGTAGTGTTTTATTTGATACTGGGTCATCACACTCGTTTATAGCGACTGGATTTTCACGAGTTGCTGGCCTATTGAAGATAGTTGGTAGTTTCCTTATATGTGTGGAGTCATCGATGGATAGTGGGTCGTTTATACATTCAATTTGTAGATGTGTGGATACCAAGGTGGGTAGATTATGTTTAGATTTTGATCTTATTTTATTATATATGAAGGGGTATGATGTTATCCTAGGGATGGATTGGTTAGAAGATTAGCAAGAGATGGTAGATTCTTATGGAAGGACTATTGTATTTTCTATAGCAGGACATGAGATGTTCTTAGTGGCGATGTCTCTTCATGAGGGAGGGTCGATCACTCATCTATATTACATTGAGGAGGAGACCTCACATGAGGTGGTAGCTTCATTATACTTGATTCAAATTATGATGGAATTCAAGGATGCCTTCCAAGATATACTCAAATTTCTGCCTAGCTAAGATATTGATTTTGTTATTGATCTAGCACTGGGTACGAGACCTATATCTCGAGCGCCCTAGCACATGTCTTCATCTGAGATGCATGAGTTGAGAGAATAGATTCAGTAGCTCTTGGGATAAGGTTTTATTCGACAGAGTACTTCACCGTGGGGTGCACCAGTGTTGTTTGCCAAGAAGAAGGTTACGTCACTTCAATTGTGTAATGACTATAGAGAGTTGAATAAGGTCACGATTCAAAATAAATATCCACTTCCTCATATTGATGATCTATTTGACCAGCCCAAGGGAGTAGCTTAATTTTCAAAGATTGATTTGATGTTCAATTATCATTAGATATGCATTGGGGAGGAGTAAATTCCTAAGATCGCTTTTCGGACACGATAAGTGTCCTATGAGTTTAGGGTGATTCCATTAGAACTCACCAATGCGCCAACAATTTTTATGGATCTGATGAACTGGGGTTTCTGAGAGTTCCTTAACAAGTTTGAGACTGTGTTTATTGATGATATTCTGGTTTACTCTTGTTCAAAAGTTGATCATGCAGACAACTTATGGAAGTTTTTACAAGCACTTAGAGAGAACCAATTGTATGCAATGTTTGTAAATGTGAGTTCTAGCTCTTAGAGGTATAGTTTCTAGGCCACATAGTCTCTGAAAATGGTATAGCTATAGATCTGAGTAAGATATTAGCGGTGAGGGAGTGGGGACACCCCACGACACCGATCGAGGTTCACAGCTTTTGGGGGTTAACAGGATATTACCAGAGGTTCGTTAAGGGTTTCTCGAAGATTGCGGGTCCATTAACAAACTTGACTCATAAATAGGTGTCATTTATTTGGGATGAAAATTATCAAATAGCTTTTGATGAGATAAAGGAAAAATTAACCTTAGTACTCGTACTTGCATTGCCTTAGAGGGAGTAGCATATTGTGTCTACACTGATGCATCCTTGCAGGGACATGGGGGTGTATTGCAGTAGGATGAGAGGGATATAGTATATGCAATATGGGAACTTAATCCCCATGAAAACAATTACCCCATTCATAATTTGGAGTTAGTCACAGTTGTATTTGCCTTACGGATCTGGCGGCACTATTTGTTGGGCGAATAGTTTACTTTATTTAGGGACTATAAATCAGTTCACTATCTATTCAAGCATAAGGATTTGAAAATGAGGCATAGGAGGTGGTTAGAGTTTGCGAAGTATTACCAGTTTGACATTTAGTATTATCCTGGGAAGTCTAACGTGGTGCCTAACACATTAAGCCAAAGACCAATAGGCAAGCTAGCAACGATTTGGAAAGCGAAGGGGAGAGAGATTCGACACGATGATGAGATTACTATGGCTTATATGTCCGTGTTAGATATCACACCTCAGATTGTGATGAGTGTAGTAAAATCATAAACATGGTATCAATATTGATAGGATCGGGTTTGATAGTTACTAGCTAATGGTAGAGAGGGATACTCGATCGGTTCAAAGACTGGCGTATATTTTAATGGCAGACTCGTGGTTCTAGAGGATGATCATTTGAAACATACAATGATGTCAAAGGCTCATAGGTACCGATTTATAGTACATCTCGGTGGGGATAAGATGTACCTAGACATGTGCAGACAATATTTGTGGTCAAGGATGAAATAGGACATAATAGAGTTTGTCTCGAAGTGTACTACCTGCCAGCTAGTGAAGGTATACCACCAGAGACCGACAGGGATGTTATATCCATTAGTGATTCCCATGTGGAAATGGGAGAGTATCTCCATGCATTTTATCACTAGGTTACTGTTATCATAGTGAGGTCACGATTATATATGGATGATAGTGGATCGATTGACCAAGGTAGATCACTTTTTTTCAGTTCTTACTGATTTTGAGACAAAGCAGTATGAACAGTTTTTTATCCTTCAGATAGTACGAATAAATGGGGTCCCTCTTAATATTATGTCCGACCAAGATAAGATCTTTGTATCCCATTTTTGGAAAAGTTTTCAGGAGGCAATGGGGACAGATTTATGATTGAGTACAGCGTATCACCCACGGACAAATGGGAAGACTGTGTGGGTTAATCAGATGATTGAGGATATTCTACGAATGTGTATACTCAATTTCTGTGGTGAATGGGAGTAATATCTTTCTTTGGTGGAGTATATATATAATCACTCCCACATATTTACTATCGACATGGCACCCTTCGAGCCATTGTACGGTCGTCCTTGTCATTCACCTACTTATTGGTTAGAGGTAGGGGACAATAAATTATTGGGTGAAAAGATGATTCAGGATACTACTTCCAGGATTGAGCTAATTCGAGGGCACATCCGGATAGCTCAAGTTAGGTAGAAGAGTTACGCAGATGCAGACATGAGACATATTGAGCATGAGGTTGGCGACCACGTATTCGTGTGAGTTTATCCTATAAAAGGAGTGATGAGATTTTCCAAGAAAGGAAAATTTTCAGCGAGAAATGTGTGACCATTTATTATCATTGAGAGGGTGGGACCAATGGATTATAGATTGGGATTACTAGGGCATCTTCAGCGAATTCATGATTTTTTCACGTGTCATCGCTGAAGAAATACCGATAGAGTGAGAGAAATGTTTTCCATGTTCCACTAGAGGAGATCGACTTGCAGCCCAACATCCCATATGAGGAGAGACCAGTGGAGATACATGATCGTAGTGAGCGTAAACTGCAATCAAAGGTGGTACCATTTGTTAGAGTTCAGTGGAGGGACCATAATGTATATGAGTCGACTTGGGAGAGGGAGGATGACATGCGTGAGAAGTATCCATAGTTATTTCTCGCAAGTATGTTCGAAATTTGAGAACAAAATTTCCTTGAAAGGAAGGAAGTATGTAACAACCCATATTTTTAAAGAATTAAAAATTAATTAATTTGGCTAAAAATTTAACTTACACGTGTGACGTAATTTAGTGGAAACAAAAGTAAGGTGGGTTGATTAAATTATTAATCGGAGAGAAATCATTAATGTTTATTGAATAAAATTACTAAGTGAATAGTAATTATATAATTGATGTCACAATGACTGCTAGTGATGTGACAGTATGATATATCCAAGATAGAGACATATCTGGAAATTATATTAGGTATCATGCCCATGTGTAATAGAAACTCATATATATCATTGATGTTTAGTTATGTTAATTTATAATTTGGCATGTTAGTAGGAAAGTTTGAGGAGTTGGATAGTGTAGAATTTCATAACAACTATAAAAAGAAGAAGACAACTACTACATTTCGAAGGCCACTAGGCGAATCAATTCAGCTACTGGGCGAATCGATTCGATTTTCCCATAATTGAATTTTTTTCCTTTTATACCCAAAAATTGGGGATAATTCCTGAGAAAACTTTTGGGACATTTTTAACTTATGGATAGAAACGTAAAAATGTCAGAAGACCTATATTCATGATTAGGTTTATAAAAATTTAGACGAGTTATGAATTGGGATAATGATAACATTTCCAAAATTTATAAAGGAAAGAAATTCGAGAAGGATCACGAAGAGATAAGTGAACTTATGTGTATGACTAGTATGATACGACGAGAATAAGTGAGGAGTTAAAAATGCGTAATTAGGCATATTAGAGTGAGTGATACCCGAAATTATACCAATTAGTAGTTTAATTGGAGTTTATGGTACGTTGAATATATGAGTGATATATACTAAGTACGAGTTGATGAAATTGGGTTGTGTGTACACTAACCGAGTTAAATATATAAATAGGTTGTGTAAATACCTATAAATATGATTTGATTATGTGTGCGAACATACCTCAGCTGCCAATTATCAGGAAGAATTTGCGCATAGGGCGGTCTCACCTTGACAATTCCAGTGAGGCCTAGATTAGTTCCCCACAACATGGAACATAGGACTTTCCACTATATGTCGTGTATTAATAGTATTGGCAAGTCGTTTGTGTATGTACGTTTACCAAAGGCTTAGAAAAATCTTTGCCTCCACTGTTATTTTTATTTATTTTGGGTTCGAGGAGGCATACAAAACCAACAGTCTTTATTTGAGTACGATAGGTACATGGAAATGATATCACAGTATGTCAGCATTGCGAAGGGACATTTCGGTGATGCAATATTTTTGTATATATTATATGATTGATGAAAATACATCAGTTTACTATATCCAATTATGTGAAAGATTATAAATAATATATGATGAATATCCAAAAAAGAAATTAAGTGGTGAAACTTAAATGATTGACTCAATAATAAAACAAGAATAAATAATTTATTATTGAGACCATAGTACCGGGATATATGTGAGAGTTAGACTATCGAGTGTAGTTATATACCTTATCTAGTTGGGTATGGGATGCTAGTTAGGTAGAATACGTTAGGAGTGCACACTATTTAAGATGTGAGGATCTCAAGTGAGTGTACGTGGATACTACATGTGTAACAAATAAATAATTTTAATTGTAAATTTAAATACTTGTTAAATATTTTCAAAATGTTTTACTTGGACTCTGACCCATGTCGAAAATAGTTTCAAAACCTTTTAGGTGTCCAGCTACAGGGACACCAAGCTTAGACATCCTATCCAGAGATGCGTAGCTACGGCAGTGTGAAGGCTTGCATGAGATTTTCTTTAGACGCTTCACCTCTTTCATTCTAGAGATTAGGTTCCTTAGCAGTTTGGTTGGGCATCTTTCCTTAAGACTATTTCATTTTTTTAGTTATGCATCAGACTGCATTTCATTTCAGTTTTACTTATTACGGTTGAATTGTGTATTTAGAGCATTGATGGCTTATTCGATCTCCTTTATTTTATACATATGTCGTGTGATGATTCAGACTATATTTATGTGTGAATGGTTTTATTCATTTAATTTTTCATGTGTTCATGATAAAAGATAAAATTTGACACCAACTTAATTTAATATAAGTGATTAGTAATTAAAACTTTTTCAACAGTTCTGCTAAGAATAATACCATTAATGATTCCTATTTTATTTAATAATGGCATAATCGCACATGATTAGAATTTGTGGGTTGACACCCTAAGTAATTCAACACATAATTTGTATTCCTTTTCCTTTACTTGTGAATATGATTTACTACAGTCTACTGCACCTCGTATGGGTTAGAGTGGATTACATTGACCTTACGTATAGCAAAGGAAATATCCGATCTTTTATACATCATAACATACATAAGGTTGTTCACCACCAAAGCATAAGGTGTATTCTTCATCCTTTCATTCTGATCAAATTTCTTTGGACAATTATCCTTAGATAAAGTGATATGATGCATGAAGTAAGAAACTATTTATTGGAATCTTTCACGTTAAATTTTGTAAGCACGTCATCGATATAAATGGCTTGGGATAAGAACAACTTACTATTTTTTCATCACATAAAAGCTTGATCCCAAGGATGTAATTAGCCTTTTCTAAGTCCTTCATATGGAACTGACTAGATTATCGCACTCTTATGTTGATTAACACATATACATCATTCATTATTAGAATAAAATCATCCAAATAATGTTCCAGAAATACCACCACATTTTCGTCATGCTTCATATACACACAAGTCTCATTCGGCCATTGATTAAAACCAAAAACTTTCATTGAGTAATAAAATTAGTGATTATGTAATGGATGTTTTAATAACTGATCTTATAGTTTTGTCGAATACTTCCCATAAAAATATTGAGTCTTGCTCAAATCGATCCAAAAAGCATAATAAGATAGAGATATAATATATATATATATAGTTTTTTTCATTAGAATATATGGACATTTAAACTATAGATCATTTTTAACGTCACTACATCAAAGATTCCATGTGGTGTTCTGAAGATTAAAGAGCATATCCTTTTTTTGGTTATTTTTCTCAATCACCTCAACGCATAAACACAAGTACACATATTCATTTTACCTTGAAAAATCATTTTTTTCTTATTGGTTAAACTGAGATTTTCAAAAATGAAATTCCTTGTATTCATATGTGTGTATTTGATAAATTACCTATATGCATACGTAGGACTAGTTGGACTCATGTGCACGACATCATTGTTTAGTCTAGGAATTGTTTTTTCTTTAAATGGGTGCGCAAAACTTCAAAACTTCACCGTCTGGATGGATTCAAAAGTTCATAGTGCACAAGTAGTACAGGTTTTTTGGCTTCAATTATTTTTTCCTAAAATGGTGCGCACAATTCTAAATTTTCCCCATACGCATGGTTGTCACACATTTTACATGTCTTTGTCCTATTCCCAAAATCATGCACACATAGCTCTTTTTTGTCATGTTCACGACATTGCCATAATTGAATTTTGTTTTTCCTATAAATTGGTGTAGAGACCTCAATTTTAGTAAGGGTGTGGGACCATTTTATCCCATATTTTAATGTACCTTAAAACAAAAAGGTACTGAAAAATCCAGGGCACAAAACATTAGGGACAAAATACAAATTAGTGAAAAAATAAAAAAAAAAGACAAAAAAAAATTATAAAGGTCCTTTCACCAAATGACTAAAGGCCCCAAGAGGGATTTGGTTAGTCATTCATTCCCCTTATATTTGTGGCAACCCGCAATTCGAAATAGGGGGTGGCCAGCCCAATACCTCAACCTAACGGAATCATGGACGGAAATCATTCTCAGCATCATAACAGTACAAAAAGTATAGGGGAAAACCACTCAATAAATCAGAGAACGGGTTGCCAAATTTTGATTTAAATACAAGTTAAAGAAAAGTAAATTAAATAGCCCAAATCTGATAAGAAAGTGGAGTTCCAAAAGAACTTATATTAATACAGAAATAACATACCATAAACGGACCGAATAATGTGTCGGTCAAAAGTTACATCCAAGGTACAACAACAGTTCAATAAGTTACATAATACATCCATTAAGCAATTACAAAAATTGGGGCTACTCGCCCGAATAAAAGACCCAAGCATATCTAGAATTCAAAAATGAATGCGTCTAACGAAATATCCCATGATAATCAACAAAATCCCATAGCTCCTCGAAGTTAATGGAATAGGAATGTCACAACGAGCGCCCTTGCCGAGGCGCACTTGAGCGGATACAATAACATGAATAACATGAAAAATATTCGGGTCAGGGCCCGATTTATATATGATTACCAGAAGAACAAGAAGCATGATAGATTTGGTCAGTTAATCATGAATAATGTAGATGAAGATGTAACAAGCTAATTTCAAAGCATGATAAGACAATTTAAGTGATTTTAACATTTATTCAATTATGCATGAGAGTAAAATTAAACATCATTATTCCATCACATCTTTCCATTTTTCATTCCTTAGTAGGAATATAATTACTGAGAACGTGTGTGCTCGCGTTCAAATGATCAAATTATATTTTAAACACCTTTTAATCCAAACAAACCCTAAACATGCAACTAGGTGTGATTGAAACAATATGAAATCATGCAAGAGTTATTCAAACACACATAATTGGGGAAAAATCCCCCACAGGGGCAAAACCATTTATTTTCACTATAATTTGTAAGAAAACGGCTTACAATCGGATTACAATGAAAATACAAGTGACTAAGAATTACCCTCAGGTATCGGATTCTGTAGTCGGTGGCTGGAACTATCCCTGTCCAGTAGGGCTACAATGGAGAAGAAGAACGGTCTCCTCCACAAAGGGTTGAACAGCAAAAGTGCGTTCCTGGGTTGCAAAGTGATTCACAAAGGTATGGAATTTGCGTGAATCAAAAACCTAGAGTATTGGAACTCAATAGGTGAAGACTTAGGTCTTTCTTTACTCTGGAAATCGTGTAAATAAGTCTTAGAAAACCACTTCCCGTAGTGGGATTAAATAAGAAGGCTCGGGACATAAATTTCGGAACACGATCTGAACACGATCTGATTGAAGTTATCCTCGGCGAACCGGTCCGGGTCTGAGGCGGATCGGTCCGATTGACATCGGATCGGTTCTTTTATTGAAGGCGGATTGGTCCGGTTGACATCGGATCGGTTCGGTTATCAGCTTCATCGGTTTGCCATCGATCCGGGGTATACTGGCCTTCGGCATAACGGATCGGTCCGTTTGTGACCGGATCGGTCCGGTTGACCGGATCGGTTCTTTTATTCAGGCGGACCGGTCCGGTTGTCAGCTTTTGTTTCTTCTTCTGCTTTTGATATTCGGATCCGTTGATGAGTGTATGATCTTGATTTTCTTCAACGGTGTAACGGCGTACGACATATAAATTGCTCATGGACAAAAATGTCCTTACAAATACCATCATATCTTTTCGTTTTCCATTCCTTAGCAGGAATATAATTACCACCATATCTTTTCGTGTGGCAATTTACATATATCAAGTCCCACTTGATTTTAGAAAGGTTATATTCTTATACATATAACGATTCTAAGACCGCCCCTCCGAGTTTCCCCACTGGGCGGGCCCCTAATTGACTATCATCTTCCAGGGCCTATCTATACAAGGCAACCTGGGCACCTAACGCGCGTCGAGAAGTGGCCATATACCTGCGAGTGAGTTATAACCACACCCGGAATTACCTCACTAGCGCAGAAAAACATATATAAATCCTGCATATGGCCGAGGACTGTAGACTCCCTGCATTCACTAGTCAGGGGACATCACCTCATGCGCGAGCTTCCCTTATGATAGCATTTAGAGAGATGTGTTTAAGTAAATTAACATTTACCGATTTCATCTCATTATCATTTTCATTTATCACATGTATGTTTCATTTTATTTGAAACCACATTCCTTGAATATTCTCATTAATATTCATCATATTTTAGATCCCGAATTATTCTCCAAATGATCACCAACATCACACAAGTCCCCAAGGTGTTATATGCCTCAATAGGGCTTCTAAAATCTCCAAATATGGGCTTAGAACTCTTAATTCCCAATATTATGCAAAAAGTAAAGTAATGCCTAAACATCACTTTTTGTATCCCCGGGATGAACCCCAAGTGAACCAATTCAACTCTAGGGTAGCGACCAAACTCAACTAAAACTCTAGGACCCTATGTTTACTTCTTACAAGAAGGTTCCTAGGTCATAATCCTAAAGAAAGGGGATTAAAATTTGAGAAGAAAAAAAAAAAGGAAAATACAGGATTTCCGAATCGATTCGGACTAGCCGAATCGATCTGGGTTCAAAAAAGAGAATCGATTCGGACTAGCCGAATCGATTCGAAGAGGGGAACTGACTTTCTGCATAATAGCCAAAATCGATTCGGACGACCCAGGCTTGGAAACTGTCTCTCAGCGAATCGATTCGGCCAAGCCGAATCGATTCGGTTCTGCAGATTTGCCAAGTTTTGGCTAAGGAGTCTTGGACTCCAAATCTCTCACAACTTCAACAAACTAAAACCCTCATCATTCAATTCCCACCAACTGATATAAATGTGTCCAATAACCATAATTTACCTCAAAATCATATCAATTCAACTTCCAAAGATCTAAAGCCCATAAATCAATTAAAAACCCTAACTTTCTTAAACCATACATACCCACAACTATCAATGTTAATTAATCCACTTAAATGATATAATAGCAAGTAGAAAACTTGCCTCAAACTTGTAAATTCAGAAATTGATGAAGTTGTATGCAAGAATAATCACCCAAGCTTCAATCTCTCTTTTCTCCACAAGTTCTCTTCCTCTCTATATTCTCTTTAGGCTTAGGAACACAATTACGAAAATAGTGACTTAATCAAGACATAAATCGTGCCTTTGTATAGAAGTAACAACTTAAGTGATCAATACCGCGATAAAATAATATGCAACTACACAATTATGCCACAACCAGTCAAAAGTGCCCAAAACCTCAAAATACAGTATGGCACACAATTTGACTATCTCACACCTTTCGGAACTAACTACTCCCTCCAAATTATCATTTGGAAAGTTTATAACTCATTTGAGTTTCAGTTTCTTTATTAATCCAAATGTCATTTTAATTCATATGACATTATAAAACACAACATGGCAATATTTACCTATACTTACGGTAAATATGCAACATCATAGTAAATATTAACTTTTCTTTATTAAATTAATACTTACTCCACATCCCAACATTTTATATCTAATTACCGTACCTAGTAAATAAATATAAAATAGGTTCTCAAAAGTGAGGGTTGTTACAATATTGTAATCATTACCAAAACTCAAAAGATATTTTCTAAGCCCTACATATGTCACAACCCATCCATCCACCCACACGTGTCACTATGTTTGAATAATCGATCAAAGCCCAACGATGATCGATCGATTAAACATACAAAATCAAATCCCACAAATAAAGGTCCCTAACAAACTTTCAAATCAACAAGATGCCTAACATTGATTATATTTCCAACTTTATTTAATACCAAGCGCTCGAGATACTTGAGATCATTCCGAAGAGTCTGTAAGAAGTTCTTACATCAAAAAAGGATCCTTCTCCTGAAGAAAGTTTGTCCTTTTAAAAAGTTGCTTTTGTCTAATGAAGGTCATACTTCAGAAAAACCGCTTCCTCTAAGAGACAAAGGAAAACCTCTCATATATTCACGAAAATTTGGAACTTTGAAATGATGTTTTTCTCGAATAAATGGAGCTCTGCCCAGCTCAGAACCTCGATTGGGCAGACTCCGTTGGGAAATTTTTTATTCACGCTACAACGCTAAATAAAATTCACACGAATATCAAGGAAATACCCCATATATATTGTTATAAATTTTCCATATTTGTTTATCTCATTTATCCCGATCCCAGTTTAGGAGACTAGGTATGCATTTTAAAGTGTTTATATTTGATGCCTAGTTTCTAACCTTGAACCTCTACTTGTTGACTTGACATGCCCATATGATAAATAAATGTTAATTAAATGCCACAACGACTAAATACAAACATGAAAACATACTTTTCAAAATAATTCTCATGAAAGTGCCAGTGAGCTGAGTCAACCCAAAACATTGCAAAGATGAAGTATAAAATTTGGGTTCTCTCACTGCTTCTCAAAGCGAAAAAAACATGTTGCTATGACAACACTCCCGGATATGTGTTTTCATATTAGCAGTTGTTGAGCCTTGATCTTTAATAAAAATATTTTTAACATATAAATATATCAATCCAATAAAACAAAATCATATATTAGGGACTAGGCTACACAAACACCAGGATGTTGTATATTGTATAACCAATATCCCACCACCTACACACATAAAAATGTCCCGTTCGTTGGATCTACATGGCTTTGAGCCCAAGTCCTCTTGGGTACTTAGGAATTATACTGAACTAAACTCATGAAGCCCATGCATTGTCTTACATCTCTTAGAGTATTGTCCATTAGAGAGGCATATGTCTCCAATCAAAATAATGGAGTAACTATCCAGAGGACTACGATAACTCCATTATTTTATCCATGTCAATGAGGGATAATTAGATCTTTGTCGATTTCTTCTGGTGCACTTTAATACTAAATACATTATCACCTACATCTATGGAGAAGGATGTTTAAAACAAGACATCCTTAGCACTACATCTTCTAACAAGTTTGAAGGAAAATACCTTCCAGCTAATGATCATCCGATGATCATAATATAATATGCCTCTACCGGTGATATTTTGGCCCACTACGATTCTATCTCTCCACCAAAGCTTCCCTATAGCCCACATATATCTTCTCCCCCTCTTAAGGCAAGTCTCACACATGAACACACCTCATATGGGAACACATGAATAGCTAATCTACATAGGATTGGATCTCGTGGATACACGAGTAGAATATCGCAATAATGAGTCCTTCTCGTAATCACAAGCCTCGAAAAAATACCTCATGGTATATTTTCTACCCCGAGATGCATCCATCTGTAGCATCACATCAATTATCCCTTACTAATTCGAACAAGATTGCAAACAATATCAAATCTAAGACCTCTTGTGCACATCCTTTCAAATGCTCAAAGTCATGTATACTATACATAACCAAACTACAAAGGCTTTGATGTCATGGCTACATAAGTACGTAGGAACAATATCGAGTCCTTCTCGTGATCTTGAGACTCGATGAAATATTTCTCATTGTTTTGTCACAACAGAGATGCACCCATATCCCATCTCCCATATTACCTTTCTATCTCTCCTCCAACCTCGAATGTTGTACCAAACTATCTCAAATGGTACACACTGACACACATAACGTTAAAAGCCACCCGTTACCCAATTCGATCTTTCTCGCATCCCTACACACCTAAGCCGAACTTTCTCACACATTTTCATACATATTAATGGTCATTTGTTAACCCAAACATAGAGTCATGCACAAACACCCTTTTATACCAACGACGGTTTAAGGGACATTTAAACACCTCTCACTTACATTATTTTAATACCAGGGAACTTATCTACGTTTGAGGAATTCTCACATCAAGGTCTTTGGACATGTTCTAAAATGAAGTAAAAAGTAATAAATTGATGTAAATATTGATAATAAGCATATAACTAAGGAACCATAAAGAAGAAGTGTGGTGCCTCACACCTTCCCCACTCGTAACACGATTAACAAACCCTGAAACAAGAATCCATTGACCAATCCCAGACACAAACCTGACTTAGGATTCACATGGAAGGTCTTACCAATGCCTTTTTTATTTTCATATAAAACAAACGGGCGACTTTGAACATCCTATAAACCCCTTTATTTCACAAAGACTGAACTTAGGCCCTAAGCCTTAAAATCGAGGGGTGTGCACCCAAAGCTAGATGTAGTGTCAAACTGCTTCCAGGGGAAATCATCGATCCCGTCGAACTGGTAACCCGACCTTGGGGGGAAGGCACCCCACTGTTAACACTCACAAAATATCCCCCCACTTGGGGCCCACAACGCCACGGTGGATACTTCATTGGGGCTAATTTTTCCACTATTGAATATAAAAAAAAATGATATGTAGTAGCTGGATTTCCAAACTATATCAATGTGGCGACTCCGTTGGGGAAAATAATTTCCACCATCAAAATTCAACATTGTATGTTGTAGCTGGATTTCCTAAATACTTCCCAGTGGCGAATCCACTGGGGGAAAATCAAGAGAACTGAACTATCCTTATGCTTCTTCCCTATTATGTTTAATATCTCTCCCCACATGACTACTTTATGGAAGGTTTTAGAATTACTTAGCGGCCTTAGTTTTAGGGACCCTCAAAACGTAGATATATGCTTAGGTTCCCATGTACAACGTTGTACATGTTTCCAAATGTACATATACGTGTGATGGACCTCACGATAAAACAAAAATCAAAGCATGTCAAAATAAAGATGACATGTTTTCATCACGCACTGCATCATCTGGATTTTCATGTTGTTTAAAGCCACTACAAAAAAAAAATTATGAGATGGTGCTCCAGTCGTGTTAAAAGGTACTCAAGCCATATCAAAATCCTTTGGGACGCCATTTGGGATAAGAAATGGGGGGTCTATTAGACCCTTGATTTAAAATATTTTTGAGACGGCAATAGTCGCCTTAATAGGGTTTTTTGAGACGAAAAATAATCCATATCAAAGATCACCATTTATACGACCCTTTTGAGACAACAAAATAGACATCTTTTGAACATTTTTTTTAAGATAGCAACAAAACTCCCCAAAGGGTTTTAAGAGACGATAACTTAGCCTTCTCAAAAGGTCCTAGTTTATGTGATTCTTTCAAGACCACAAAGAAGGAGTCTTTAATAATTTTGGCACCAAAATTAGAATTTCATCCATTCCATAATATATTTTATATAATTAGAAACAAAATTTCTTATAAACAATATATGACATATTTGGCATCCCATTTCAACAAAAAGGAAATACAATTTTATATTCAAATATAATTAGGGTTCATATAAGTAAAATCTATCTACACAATCCATAATTCTAACATCGTGTCCACCAACTGAAATCTCTCTTAACAATTTCACTCGTCTCATTGGAAAAATACATAAAAACCTGTCTACTCCTAACAGAAAATAATGTAAGCAAAGTCAACCCGCAATCTTGAAGCATATGACCTCCAACAAAATGACTTCAGTGACTTGCCTTGTCCATAAATGATTTCCACCTGCAATAAGATTTATTTAGTGTGAACTACCTTAAATAAAGAAGATTTTTTTAATAGTTACTATAAATGACAGTCTTTTAAAAATTATCAAATATTTATATCATCGTATTGATTACTTTTAAAAACACTTACTATTTTTTTTTTAAATTCGATATAGTCTTCTTTGTTTATTGATGAAAACAATTATGTTTCAACATAAAAATTAACTCAAAAACAACTACAACAATTGCCACAACACTGTAAAAATTAACATGAAATGGGAGAATTTTCCTATCGAAAAAAATTAAAATATATACAATATTTCCTAAGGCAAGATAATCTCGATACATGTCTCCTACCTAACACTCCCTCACATACAGATATAGTAGCAAAATAAATATGTTTTAACGTAAAATGCACGTGTAATTAGTAAAATATCTCTCTTTATACATAATAAGTAGTGATTTCGATATCATAATGATAAAGATGTGTTATTACCCAGTCAGTATGGATCGTTGAGTTTTTGGCCTAATAACCACTCCTTTTATAGTCGTGCCCTTCCTTATCTTACCACATCCCTAAAAATCAATTCTTCCCTTCGAGGTCATTTTTCTTCTCTTCTTGTAGCTCATTCTGTCGTCTTTCAGACATTGCCTACTAAGAAAATATATAACATAAATTAATGAACGTAATTTAAATCTGCAAGAACATCAATTTTTTTAACACAAAACATCATTTAAATAACTTTAAATGAATTGTGGTTCAGTTAGTATATATACATTTAAGTAAATTTAACCAATTTTAAGAACGAGACAATAATGTATTTCAACTACTCAAAACAAAGTTTTAGAATTGAAAACTACTTAAAATCAAATTGTGCCATGAATGATTTCAAAATGTTAAATTTCAGCACTCAAATCTACTAACAGCATGATCATTTTTTGTCACAATGTTCCCTATCACTTGATTCATAGTATATTTTTTTTTCCAAAAACTCCATTTCTTGTTGAATGAACGCTTGATAATGAATGAAATTCAAATAAAACCACTTAAAATGAAATACTCAAAGAGAGAGAAACTCATCTAACCTAAACTACAGAGACGACTCACCTTCCTCTTTCTCTAATGCCGTCAAAACCGTTGGATCACACACACGCACACATTATATTTTAAATATGCTAAACAATTGATACAAATTATCGAGGGAATTTTAGTAACTAAGTAAAAAAATGAACTATCAAAATTGCATCAACTGATATAATATTATTTTGATACTTAATATCTATTTACATTCCGGCACGGTCTAGCAACAAAATTACAAGAGTATTATCTTACAAAATAATATAGTTTTCACTAAAACGACAGTTTCACAACACAATAGCAAGTGTATTAACTTAAAACATACCACACGAGAAATGTATTTTATATTTCAAAAAACAAATGTAAATTCATATCAATCTTAACAAAGATAAGTTGTATAGAATTTCGCTGAACATAACATAGGTACGGAGACAAAAAATTTATTTTCATCTTCCGCGACAACTATTAAACAAATTCATCACCTCCACAAATTCTTCATAATGAAAACTAATAAAGAAATAACAATCGAAATCCATCACAAATTTCCCATGATAATGGGAAAAATCACACAATACTTGAATTAAATAAGGAAACAACAAATACTCGTTTAATTCAATCACTCCAATTGGAGAACCAAAATTTCCTCTTTAGCGAAATCCAATGTGAAGTAAAAAAATTCAACAAATAACCTACATAATAAAATCTAAGAAACCAAATATTTAGGTTACTCTTAATTGCCAATGGCATTAAAAAGAATCAAGCTACACCCAAAACTATATGCTAACAAATTCATAGTTAAGTTAAAAAACTAGTTCTAATAGGTTCTAGTTTCACTCTGCGTTACCAAACTTGTCTCTTCTAATAACTAGATAAGATCAATATATATTCATAAATAAAGTTTTTTTATATAAAAATAGTGTTTATGTTGTTCATATAACAACCAAAAAGATTAGTTAATCAGTAGCGCTCCTCTAATTTGAGCTTCAGTTATTTTTCAGAATTATAAATTATAATTTCATAGACTTCAAATTAGTTTCAAGAGCTAATTTGCAATTCTTCGGATGTATGTACCTCTATTCGGGCCACACGATCGTTGTTTTGAGTTTTCCCCATCTAAGTTTCATTTTTAACCCCAAAATAAATATCTAGTAGTTAATTTCAAAAAATATGGAGTCCGATGAGGACATACACACTTCCTAGAAGTTACGTTTGAACCACATTGGGAGTTTTTACCTCTCTCTAGAAAAATTCATTCCTATTTCAGATTTTACCCCTTAAATAATATTTTTAACACCTAAACAAGCTTAAACTAATCAATTTCGAAAACCAAGTTCGATGAGAACATAGTGACATCTCTTAGGTTACCTTGGTACCTTTGGGGTATATATGTTGTATTTCCACTACTTGATTCTTGTTTTCAATTTAACCCCTAAAAGCCCAGTTTAAACCCTAAAATGAATGTTTAGGAGACAATTTCATAAAGTGGGAGTTAGACGAGGATACAAATAATTCCTACAATTTATTTTTTTCACCTTTGTGGATGTTCGTTCCTTTATTTGGGCCACTTATTTGCTATTTTGAGTTTTCACCCCTAAATTCCAATTTTAAGCCCAAAATGATAGTAGACTAACGAATTTTTAAATTCAGAACTTTGATTTGGACATGATCACTTCCCTTAAACTACTTTTGTATCGAATAATAAAGTCACACAAATAAGTGTAGACAATCAATAATTCTAACTTCAATGGGGTGAACTACTTGCGAAGGACATGAATTAATTAGCACAAACAAACCTATAATTGATTATAACTAATGTTCACACAGATAACTATACAAACATTTTCACTAATTAATCTTAAAACTACACTACAAAAACAAATTGCCAAACCAGGTTTTTAATTGTATCACCATCAACTTCCTATCACCGCTACAAATCAATTGAGTAAAAAAGCTAATCATATTAACGAATAACCAAGAATTAAAATTACCTTTTATCATTATCATTTTGCTAATACTAGAACCTGAATGTCTGAGAGAAAATCAAATATTTAAAGGCCAATGAACCATGTCAGATACCCATCAATGAAAAACATATCATTTCCATTGAAGTAACAAAATTGTGATATTTATATTTAACATCTAACTCGATATATATGTAATTTTCCATAATGTTAAGAAATAAGAGTGAAAATTTATGACTGCCAGATACTCAAGTCAGACTAGCCAATGACAAGGTAACATACCAATTAGAAACACCAGTGCCACTTTTTTCACATATTGAAATCATTTAAAGCACAATCAAGAAAAATGTACCGACAAAATTTGTTTAGGGATTGTGTCACAAAAGTGCACAAAAATTTTATAATGACTTTACATTAGATCAGTCAATCATATAATTTACTTTGTCATCCTGCATTATCAAAAAATCATATTATAAATTTTAAGGTCAACCATCTATCATTGATTGCAGCAATTGAAAAACAAATAGAACAAATGAAATCCCAACTATTAAACACAAATCTGAAATAAAATTGCTGAAACCAATGGTATATCCACTAATTCAAAATATCTTATAAATTAGTAATTGAGTCAGTATTTGAATTTAATAAGGATTACCAAAATCATTATGGCATTACTTGACTAGATTCTGTAAAGGAACTACGTTGGTCTTCATTCTATAGGGCATAAATCGTAATTATATTATTGTAGGATCCCACCCCCTCCAATACAATCTTTCAACCAATTCCATTAAGAACATAAACCCTTTGGTGTGCAACAATGGCATAAAATATCATAAAAATAGTCAACAAAAAAGAAATAATATGACTTACCCGATCTCGTCAAATTAACTAGGGATGAAGTGAGGGCTAGGATGGCAAGGTCTAGGTCTAAAGTGGCTGGGGATAGGGCTGCGAGGGTGTGCAGATGAGGGCATTTTTTAGGTGAAGAGGAAGAAGAAAGGCTGGGGTGAGGGTTTTGCTTTTGCTTTCTTATCCTTGTTCGTTATTTTCTTAGGCTAATGAAATAAGCGGGAGTGAAAATTGGTAAAGGGGGTGAACCCAATTTGGTTTTAATCATCTCATAAGGTATACTTTTTAAGATGGCTAAAAGCTTCATTTATTGCTCTGAGACGATCAATAAAGCTAAATCAAAGAAACTCTCTGAAATTATGAATATCGCCATTAAAAAATTACCTTTTGTGTACATGGGATGTCCAATATATGCTGGAAGGTTGATGTGCTCTCTTTTTGAAATTTTAATTTCTAAAATCAGGGGCAAACTAGTTGGTTGGAAGGCTAAGATGCTATCCATGAGGCGAAAATGACTCTTATCAAGAACGTTCTTTAATCGATTCCTCTCTATACACTAGCTGCAATGAAACCACCAAAGAAAGTTATTGCCGTCATTGAACAAATTATGGAAAACTTCTTATGGGGATCAAATGAGGATAGGAACAAACACCACTGGATTGCTTGGAAGGACCGATGTAGGCCAATTGTGGAGGGGGCTGTAGGGTTCAAAGACTTAAAGGATATAGCTGAATCTTTTAGTCTTAAACTTTGGTAGAAGTTCAGGATGCAAGAATCTTTTTGGGGCCGTTTTCTGTTTCAAAAATACTGCAGGATTAATCATCCTATGGCTGTAAAGGCTAGAGGATATCACATTTGGAGACGAATAGTTTTGAATAGAGAGATGGAAGATAACAATAGCTTATGGATTATCGAGAAAGGAAATTTATATGCCAAATGGGACAACTGGACAGGTAATGCCTCTTTCGACCTTACAGATATAGCAAAAAACATTGAAATTTCTTATTTGCTGGACAATACAGGAGAATATGATCATTATAAAGTTAATAGAGTATTGCCTATCAATTCTTTATTTATTTTCTCTAAAGTGGAAGTCATGGGAAACAATCATAGTGATAAATTGGTTTGGATGCCTTCATACGATGGTTCATTTACGCTTTCTTCAGCATCGAATATAGTAAGGAAGTCCAAATGTTAGTCCTGGACTAACACTTTCATTTGGAATAAATTGATTCCCTCAATAATTTATTTCTTCCTTCTAAGGCTGCTGCGCGACTGCTTACTGGTGGATACAACTATTATGAGAATTGGTATAATATGTCCTTCAAAATGTGGTTGTTTCCTAAGCCCAAACGTTGAATCTACTGAGCATTTGTTTAGTCAAAGTGATTTTTCAATTTCTATATGGAAGCATTTTGAGGACCGGTGTGGTATCAAGATCTTAAATGTCTCTATCAGAGGTAGATTAATCGCTTGGTGGACTAGTTTGAACAAATCTAAGTGGGGCAACCTACTCTCAGTTATTCCAGCCTTTATTTATTGGGGGTTGTGGAAAGCGAGGAACAAATGGAAGTTTGAAAACTACAGAATGGTGGCAGATAGAACCATTATGGATATTCATTCTCTTATTCATGTCCAGCTAAATATAAACCTTTTCTCGTCTCAAATATATAGGCCCAATCAGCAAAAGCCTATTAAAAGTGTTCAGTGGAGACCTCCTGAAGACAAATGGGTCAAAATAAATGTAGATGGAAGTTGTAAAGGTAATCCAAGGCTTATGGGAGGAGGAGGTATTTTAAGAAATTCTAAAGGGAAATTTATCACTGCCTTTGCCCTTAGGTTTGGTTTTGGAACTAATTTGATGGCAGAACCCTTGTCAATCCTCAATGCCATGGAAATATGTGAATCTAAAGTAAAGGAAGGTCTAATTGTTGAATCTGATTCCTTATCTATTATTAAAGTGCTAAATGTTCAGATGTCGAGCCCTTGGAGTATTATGCCTATTATTGCTAAAATTCAAAACAAGTCTCAGAATTTATAGGTACATTACTACCATATTCTCAGAGAATGAAATACATGTGCTGATTTCCTGGCTAATCATGGAGTTTCTTCCCAAATAAATCTAACCTCTAATTCTTTAGATGATTTCCCTAAAGAATTAAAAGGTTTGATTAATCTAGATGCTTGGGGTTTCCCAAATTTTAGATCCTAATTAGTTTTATTATCATTGTAAAGGTGGCTATTTATAAAGTCATCCTTCATTCTTGTAAGATCTTTTGATCATTTACCTATTTATTAATAAATCAGTGGGGAATTGTCACTATTTTTGAGAAAAAAAAATGGCTACTAATATGAGGTTTCATTAATATTACTTTTCAGGACGGGTAACAAAGGGTGTTCTAAGAACTAGTAATTTTTAAGATCGCTAATTTTACCCATCTCAAAAGGTGGGTTCTATGGGCTCCAATTTTAGTCATCTCAAATGGTACAATCTCAAAAAGCACTTTTTTAGTGACATTATACACTCGAGGCCCAAATAAGTTAGTTGAAAGGTTAGTCCCCGAAAAATATTCTCATTCTTTTCATCCAGCCATGTGGTATATTGGGAAACTTCTCTCTCGATAACAATGTATTGCTGACAAGGAACATTTGAAGTTTATTATATACTGGAGTATATCGTATAGGATTTCACAAGTATTTAGTATGGTAAAGTGGTTTCACACATACCTTAACCTTTGTTCAGTCTAAGCAGTTCGAAATATCACGATCCATGGTAATGAAAAGTGATCGATCGATCACCGAGTCGTGTCGACTTTTTCATATTAAAAAATATTGAGGTACGTTTCCTAGTGCACAAAAAGAAAATATATTTATAGGCAATTCTCTTTAACGAAATTGTTTCAAAACTTTTTATACGGGTGAAGACTGGTCCAAAACCCGTTAGATTCCAGGCTGAATGTCTTCCCCATTTACATTGAAGATAAAACTATATTAATCTGCAAATTATCCCCAAAACCAAATTCCCTTACATTGGTTTCTCCCACACACATTTTATTTTGAAAGGAATAAGAGATCATAGTTTATCATTTCCTCATTCCTCACATGACAAACAAGGATTCACCTCTGCTTACACGAATCCAAGAGGAATCTATTAACTTCTTATATTTTAAAGTTACAAAAAAAAATACCATCCACATACCATGAAACATAAAAAAAAATTCCATCGGGGAAAAACATACATAAGTGCTTCCTTCTCGCCCTATGTATTGTCCTTCTATTTATAAAAACTAAATGAAAGTTCCCCAACTTTTTGTATAGTTAGCCTTATTTGCAAAAAATATTTCACTAAGTTCTTACCCTAGAAACCCAAGTTTATAACCTATGAGGCCGATTAGTTTTCATCCGTGATCTCCCCACCCAAGTTTGCTGACAAGTACGTTTTATGTCTATCAAAAAAGACTAGGTTCCATTCATAATGGATCAGATCTCGGGATAGCTTTAAAACATCACCGCCTAACAAAATACCACACAGTCAGAAATAAGGGCACTCAATCGAGAACAAGTCTGCCAACAAAAGGACACTACTACGATCAAAACATGAGATAATGTAATGCCTCCTCCTGTCCCCAACGATGGTACACTGTGCAGTAGAAAATAATCCTCTAGATCCACCTACACCAATCGCAGAACTGGATCCCCATGTTAATGTCGGTTCCCCTCACTTCCACGTACTCTTTGCCCCATATGGATACTTGGAACCCTACCATCAGTCCTCGAAGTACCCCATCAATTCTTTCCAAGGCCCTAGTAAGTGAAATTATTTGTTCCTCCACTAGCCAACGAGGTTGTTCCCCCATCCCCGAATTAGGAGATAACGTTGGTCTAATATCGATTGCATCTCCTTTAAGAATCTTTTAGTAATATGCAAACCATATATAAGCTTACCAACATCAAGAATGTGAATCATTATCCGAAAGTCTGATTTCCGGATAAAACCTATAACGCACTGGACTCCCCATTCGCCCATTGATCCAATTACCTCGTTCAAATGAATGTATGGGACATAGGCATAGGATTTCTAGAGAGGATGTTCTCCTCCATTCAATTCGGAGGAAGCCTTCCCTGGTATATGAGTAAAAAATGAGAGCATACCACTAAAAAATGGGAAAATGTATGTCGTTCTTTCATAAAATAATACGAATACATATTTGGCCTCATAGGTAAAGATATTGAAATATTGAAGAAGGAAGAGATAGAAGAAGTTGGCACTTTCGTCACTCTCTGGAGAAAGAAAGTTTGGTCAGATGTGAAATCTCCCCTTAGATTTCTATCAAATACAGATCATGATCAAAAACCTCTGGAGGGAGGTACAAAATGAACTCATTCTCATTAGGATTCCAGATTTCAAAACCCTCAACCACTTAGGGTGTAAAATTGAGAAAAGTTTGGCTCCAAAATCCTCCACATCTACTGAGGAACCTTGATGATTTTCAAATAAATTTTCCGCCCATAAAAATTATCAATATATTCCACATATCATATCACTAATCTTGTGGTTAGTACACAAACAAAACCTCACCTAGTTACCAACATTTATCAAGCAATGGTATCCACTACTATGACCTCCTAACAAGGGTCCCTCTAAAAAAGTATCAAGTTGTGACTTCTCCTAAAGAGTTTTATGCTCGGCTAAGATACTTTACAAATATCTAAGACACCCTTAGTCGTGTCTTTGCCACATTGAAGTTGGATGGTCTCTTCACACCTCTCAACCCCATCATACCCCCTCCATCATGTATGAGAATTGGGAAGATACCTCATATTAAAAATTCAATTAAGGGCCCGATCACATTACGGATAACTATTAGGATTTAAGACATCGATGTCAGATGTCTTATCCCCGTAAATCCCAATGTCACTAAAAATCCTCTACCATATCATCCCAATCCCCTCACAAATACCCTAAAAAGATGTCCCACCCTAAACACCGACCCCTGCACCTTAATAGTTCCCATTCATCATAAATCGAGGATGAGGGCACACTCTCAATTACAAATAGCCAGTCCTCTGGGCATTCCATCACTTACCTTAAAAATCATTACATATATCAAACCCACCACGGACCATATGACATTCTTCATTATATCCATACACTTCCTATAGACTAACCACAGTAGCCTAGACTTGTTCCTAGTCACATAATTCATGATCTCTAAAAATCCATGCCTCCTTACTACTTCCTTGTAAGAAACATATCACTCGATGGTATGGGAGGATATGCACAACAAATACATCTAAGAAACCAATCACATCAGCTTTGAAGTACAATCTAGTCCTCTAGATAAAGAGGGTGAACTTTGAGGCACACATTATGGATTCAGGAACTAATAGTCTGACCCACTCACTCATCAAATCAAATAAAATTTCAATTAATTCCACAATCCTAACGTCTACTATGTACATCAGTCAGAGTAAGGAAATACAGACTACGTTAACCATCTATTTATAACTGAGGGGAAAATATAACCGAGGCCCAAAGAAGAACTTTCCATCAATCCTAAGGTCTGGGAAATTATACCATAATGGGACTATTACCCAGCTAAAGGTGGACTCCACGTATATATAAGCGCATCCTTCAAATCTCCCAGTGTCCGTGATTACAAGTTTAGGATTTGATACCGAGATACCGCCGAAGATCTTGACCAAATTTAAAAGAATGAACATCGAACCTTTCTTATGAAAAAGTGAGGCTAAACTGCAAAAAAATTAACATCCAAGTCTCCTAGACCTAGGACCGCCTTTCTAAATCTTGAATAGCAGTGGTCACCTCACGCATCTTGACATATACATATTCTAATGTATCCGATCCACTATACGGGATAATTTACCACTGGGAACAAAAGATGTCATTTATATTACTATGGAGTTTCACCCTAATCCTTGAGAAGTCATCATAGAGATGATCATGTTGATCATTCAAATGAGCTCGAACTTCTCTTTTTACTGCTAGAATTTGACCTGTTCATACTAGGGGTATCATCATGAACTTATAACTACATCGATGTAAGGCATATCTACTATAATGCCTACGAGCATGTTTCCCACATAGTCAGTATAATTTAACTTCAGGACAAGATGACCTGATAAGGATGCTCTTCGCCAGAAGATCCCCCCTCCCGAAAGGACTCATATATTATAGAGGTCAAACTGGCCAACCTTTCTCCCTATGATGACGCACGTAAGAAATTCAACAACATGCAACATGTAGAGTTCGCATTGACCCATGCCAGATTTATCCATGATATCTTGCCTTGGGGGAATATATATGCTGAATATCAATACTATTATGGGGACATATTTTGTAAGGTCTCCAACAGCATGAGAAAAATGAACACGTGAGAAGACAAAACCTTTTCCAATATCAAAGAGATTAGGAAATTGACACTAACAATGAAATATGTCTAGGATCATCCATTTCCATGGAATCATCTCCTCACCAGTCGGACGAGATGATTGGACATCTCCTAGCCATGATTGTAAAAATCCACACCCCGCCCTAAAATTTAACATGGTGATATGGTGGATAAATTACTCCATGTCTTTCATAAAAGGTTCTTCAGAGGGAAACTTAGCCCCTATCATTAATAGGATCAAGGTGATAGCCCTAAATCTAACACCATCAACCGCTCGCTCCACATCCAAATAGGACCTTCTAATTCGTTTAGAGAAAGTTGAATGACACTTCTATGTATATTTCATACTCTATTAAGAAATATAGGTCGACTTCCTCACTAGGTCTGGCCGACATTGCACACCTTTGAACCCACCTAGTAATGAGAAAGTTCATTCTGAGGGAATTATCATTCCTTTTCCTTGTGAAAATAATCAAATCCTAGAATAAATCCACCAAACATCAGCTAATATCCCCCGTTAGGAGTTGCTATCTACATCATAAAATCACTAATAGACCTTTCTACATCTGCTGTCTCAAGATTATGTCCCTACATAACTGACCTCGGATGAGGTGTCAATGGTAAATACGTCCATAAATATACAATAATAAATTAGTTTCTTATATGAGGACCTCCTAATGCAAGGCTGCAACAACCGAGTCTCTGTGTACATCACCCCTGAAGCCTATGAATAAATTGTTCCCCTTGTGTTGATAGAAAATGGATCCACCATCAATGTATTCCCCCTTTGCAAGTCCACTGGTCTAGGATATACCACCTTAGGGTTTACACCATCTTCGATGGACATTAGGTCCTATAGCTATCATCTTGACTCTCATGTTGAGACCAATCAAATGTTATGTCGAGTATCAGGTACTTAACATGCCAACCAATTTTAACCTCTTTCTCAAAAGCACTTGGATACACACTATGGAGGCATTACCCTCATTGCTTCACATAAAAGTCAGGTTCTCATTCGATACGGAGATAATCATAATCCAAGGGGATAACGAATGAGCCACAGTTTCCAGCACTAGTACCATCCCTCCTTTGGATACCCACCACGATAGTAGAAACATTTTCCCCTTTGCATTTTGAGTCATTCCATTTTCTCATATGATAGAGGACGAGTTGGTAATTCATGGTATAGGCAGATGAATGATTCAGAAGATGGGATACATGTTAGGGTTTGAACTTTTAAAGAATCGATAAGAAACCATTGAAGCGATCACATCCACTGATATCAAGGGTAATACAAGTTTCAATTGTAACCCAATGAAAGAACCCCATCCTGAAGTCCCAAAGACCCCCATTGAGGGTAGAATGACCACATCCATCTCTAAGTAAAAGTCTTCCCCATCACGTACTTCCTGAAACCTTAGGGGACGAATAAAAAAGGTCAGTACAATTCGGACAGGAAATCTTCTTTGAGGAAGTACAATATATGAACTATGGGAAAATCTAACAAGGTCAGTCAGATCGAACTGAACCCATCATGGTTCATAGAGGAAGAGAGAAATAATTTTGAGCCTAAACCGAAGTATGGATTAACCACAATTTTTGTTGATGAACCTGCCATAGTTGATATATTAAGTTCCTCAGATTTAACCCTAACATAACACTTCCTAGACTGGTACGCTGCCTCAACCACCTGAAGTATTATTATTAAAAAAGGATAGTCAGTCAGCATCCCTGAACTCAACCTCTACCTCCGTGTACCAAACTAGGCATCCCCACCCCCTAAAACACTGACTTTCGTCTAGCCTCATGATGCATCATACCAACCCCCATGGAATATAGGTGGAAGGAAAAAACCCACCAACACTTTCGTCAAGCCCTCTCTAAGGCACTCCCCTATAACGACCCCATAGTCAGCCCAACGGAAGGTCCTGCTATAGACTCTAAGGGTGATGAGCAGTCTAAAAGTCCCCTGGTAGAATACAACCTACCTCATCACTAACATCATAGGAGTTGTAGTGATTAATAATTGGACTTTTGTTAAATGAGCCATAATGCCCGTCATTCGAATGCCCTTAGAGTATGTCATGTTAGCAAAAGAGTTCGCCATTGTCCCCTCTTCTAGTGTATCCCTTTATAAAGAAGACTTATTTTGTTATTATTAATGCCTCCCTTCCTCCCTTAGATTACATAATAAATAGTGGCTTCCAGTATTTTTCTTTGTCTATTGCATATGATGATTATGAATCTAGTGATGGATTAGAACTTGCACCTAATAATGATAAGCCTAGGGATCTAAAAAACTTCAAACACTTACAAAAGTTGACAATCATAAAAATGGATGCATGTCTTTAGATGATGATGACACAATAATAATAAACTTATTCATTCACCAAAACCCTAAAAAATTACTAATAAGGTCATACCAAAACAAGAATGAATAAAAGGATATCAAAAGTCTCCTCGCTATCATCGAAGACAATGTATCTTGTTCTTATGACAACATGCCTATCATTGACCTGACAATCATAAGGTATGAGATACCAACTATCCATACCTACAATTAGAGACTCCCTGAACTGATACTCGAATGGTCCTTGTAAGTAAAACAGAAAGTAAAGGAATAACTTAGTGTTGGTTTCATTCGAGTAATCGAATACCCCGCTTGGTTAGCTGACATCGTAATAGTACCTAAGACCAATGACAAATTTTGAATGTGTAGGCTAATGGGATCTCAATTGATCCTTCCCTACGGATGATTCCCTCGACTCCACATTGACTTATTGGTAGATATTACTTCTATCAATGCGCCCAAGTCCTTCGCAGATGGATTCATGGGCTACAATAGGAGAAATATAAACCCTAGTCACTAAGGGAAAATCGTATTCATTACCCCTAGGTGATGTACTATTATATAGTTATGCCCTTAAATCTGAAAGAACATTGGTGACACTTACCGAAGAGAAGCCATAACAATCCTATACGACCTCATACATAGGGAAGTGGAAGTATACGTGTATAACATGATCATAAAATCTAAGCACCGTGAATGACACATTATGTACGTCTAAAAATTCTTCCAAACATTATGCGTCTTAATAATGAGACTAAATCCTCATAAAGTTGTCTTGAAGGTAACTAATGAGAATCTATTATGATTCATTGTTAGAAAATATGGAATGAAAGTAGACCTGTTAAGGTAAAAGACATATGGGAAATGCCACCATAAAAAATAGAGAAGGAGGTCAAAGGATTATTGGGCGAGATACACTTCACAAGTCTAGTCATCCACCATATCAAAACTATTATTGAACCCATCTTCCTCATACTCAAGAAAGACTCTCCCAAGGAGTGGAATTCTCAATGCCATGAGGAATTAGATAAAATACATGAGTACCTCACTCACCTATCGATATTAGTACCTCCTAAATAAGAATAACCCCTTCTATTATACATGACCATAACCGACACAACCTTTGGGACCATGTTAGCCCAATACGTAGAGAGTTCTTAGAAAGAATGCTCCATATACTATGTCAAAAAGATGCTAGTATCATATCATCTCAAATAGACAGCCTTAGCGAAGGCTCGTGAATCTCTCATACGGAACACTCGTAAACTAAGCCATTAGATGATGTCTTTCAGTATAGAGATCCCCTGAAATAAATGTGTGAGAAACTCTCTCTTTTTAGCCGAATGGCCAAGTGGATATTGATCGTTTCTTAGTTTGAAATCTTACACATTACACAAAAATCCATTAACGGATGGATCTCATTTCACCCTCTCGTAGGGAAACCTCTATCAGATAAAGAATAACAAATTGAGGAAGAATTCCCTAACGATGATCTCTTCACCTCAAATGATAGAGAAAATTCGGAACATAAAATCAACAAGCCTTCAAATGAAAGGGGATTTGACATCAAAGTTCTCCTTATATTCCTGACTCATAGTGATTTGCCATAGCCATCACATTCACCTACGAGTGCAATGGTAACATGGTAGAGTATGAGGCATGCATCAGGGCTCTAAAAATTGTATTGGAAATAGGAATCACTGAATTACAAGCCTTTGGATATTTAAGCGTTGTCATGAGATAAATATTGGGTAAACGGAAAATCCAGGACGACGAACTATAATCGTATTATGGCTACTTAGAAGAGGTAGACTCGCGAGTCGAGCATCTCGAAATGGACTTTTTCTCAATGGATAAAATCAACTTTGAAGATGAACTTGACACCCTGGCCTCCATAAAAAACATGTGGGGTGGAACAACAGAAAACATGTTTGTTATGACAAGAAAAGAACCCCTTCTTACTACTTTATGATCGATAACATCAAAAAAATGACAATAGGATCGAAAATATGGTACTACGGCATAACAAAGACCACTAACCACATGATGCTTTCCAAAATGAACAATTTACCCAGAGACATTTTGTATCCCAGTTCATCATCTGCGGGGTCAAATACATAAAAGTGGGTTTGATGGAATGCCTTTCCTATGCATCACAGAAGGAAAAACCCTCAAAATCATAGGCAAATCCATAGTGGAAAATATGTCCTTCAGATGGGTGGTCACACACTCTCCAAGAAAATCCCCACACAATCGTACTATGAGACCACCATGAAAAGGATTGACGAATTATGTCAAAAGGTAACTCAACTGTCAATTCCACCACCTGAAAACACTTACCTCCTCGAGAGATATACTACATGACATCACATTGACCTTTCTTCACCTAGGGGATAGACATCATAGGAAAAGTAACCCCTAAGGCCTTCATAAGGAATGAATTCATCCTAGTCTCAATTAACTATTTCACCATATCGGTCGAGGATGAATATTTTACCATTTGATTGCCAAGAAGGTGGCCAAATTCATACGTCATCACAACATTTGTTGTTTTGTCATACCCCATGAGTTAATGTAAAATAACTAATCTCACTTTGACATAGTTGTCTCAAACCTAATACACAAGTACGAGATCAGCCAACATAAGTCATCCCCTTACATACTTCAAACTAATGAGGTAGTAAAAATCGCTAAATGAGTAAGATTACTGAGACTTAGAGTGACTTGTATAATAAAATCCCCTACACCTTCTAGGGATACCATACAATAGAGATAAATTCATTGGTTCATGGCATGGAGGCAGTCCTACCTATAAAACTTCAAATTTTATCCTTTTAGGTCATTCTTGAAAGACAAGTGGATGAAACTGATTTAGTTCTCACGATCTTATTGAATTTTCTTTTAGATCAACGTTGAATCGCCCGAGAATTCAATAAGACTCTGAAAAATAAAAACATACAAGAGGGTGATTTAGTCCTAAAAGAAAATCTTAATCTTTATCGAACTCTCGGATGTAAATTTACACCAAACTGGGGGAACCCTACCTACTCAGCAAAATAAACATCAGTGGACTGGCCACCTTAGCCAATCTCGATGGAGTCACATTTTTGAACCATTCATTATGAATCAATTGAAGAAATTCTTTCCTTGAACCAGCCTGTGGTGAAAAGGAAAAAAAGACTTAACACGTGACAAATCGATCATAACTGGAAAGAAAGACTATGCAAGCCCATACACATTCCTAGCCGAACTTCAAAAAGCCCACTTGAGCCACCAACTCTTCACTTGAAGTCAGACAAAAAAAAATTATCTCATAAATTTTTCATTAAAGAGGACTATGTTTCCCTGATTCTTCGCTATATTTTTACCACTGACATTCAAATACTAACACCCAGTTATCTTTATATCGGAGATACATAGTCAACACGATATCCTATCGGGATTGGTCTAAACAATTATAAAAAAAACTCAATTTTATGGGAAACCCTAATTTACTCTCCTTGTTCCCTACCTCTAAAATATTTGGCACCTTCTAAGTAAACCAAAAGTTCAGGAATAAAAGACTACTCTAAGGTATTTTGAGACTCCACGGGGCCATCCTTATTTAAATAAATATCACACAAGGACTAACAATATGAGAAGAAAAGAATACAAAAATTTAAATACACTTCCCCGGTATATTCCTTCTAGAGAATTAAAAACCCAAACAATATCTGCTTAAATCACCCTGCATCCCGGATGAAAATCGTGAATAGACCAACTTACAAAAGGTTCCCTATAGAAATGACACCTTATTTGGGGAAAAGGAGGACACTTTGATTTATAAGGTAAATCGAAGGACTTTTTTCAACTCACAAGCAAAAAAAGAAAATTATTTCCCTCACATTTCAACATTAATACATTCAAATGGTTCTCCGACGAGCTGATGAAAGTTGTCCCTCTCCATAAGAAAACTATCAAAAAGACGAGACACTTTTTTTCTCCATGCATATATATATATATATATATATGTATGTATATATCCTTATTTGGCAGCTTTATTTTACTATTAAAAGAAAATTAGTATATGGGTGGCACCCCATTTTAATAATAAAAAAAAAGCTTAGGCTAATTTTGTCTATATTCACAGTGTTCACTATCATTATGCCAAAATACTAAAAATTCAAGAAAAGAAAAATACAACAAAAAAGTACAAACCATTATGTTATTTATCAACATGATGCATAACGAGAATCACTATACATGATAATAAATGTATTGAGGATTCGTCTTGTTCCTCCTAAAGGAACAAACTACAAAATTACATTGGATTTTACCTACACAGCCCATAGAAAAACATAGAAAAGGCTTTTTGGGAGTTTGCATCAAATCGCATCCAAAAGGCCAACTAAAACTATTTTTCCACCAGTCCTTCAAACACGCGGTCTCTTCCCCAAAACACCACCTACATAACTCTTGTTTAAGACACCTGGAAGCTGTATCCTGGACTGTACACCTGATGTGGACACACTTACAAGATACACAGGAGCACGGGATAAGACACATCGATTGCATTAGGTAATCAGTTGCAGTATTCGTTAAAAATTTAGCAATCAATTGGCGTATGGCCAAATGTGTTAATGACTAATGTGTTGATCTCTCATTTAACTGGGAAGGAATGATCAATACCTTTTAAAAATGTAAAACAAAAAATTCAGTGAAGTTTAAAAATAAAAAAATACCAAGATGTACAAAATAGGAATTATTAAACTCACGTCATATGCAAAACAGGTAGGACCTAGAGATGGCTCGAGCATACCAAATGCTAAATTGCATTGGCAAATGTGAAAAACTTTGTCTTCACCATGAACGACGATAGTAAATGCCATCGGTGATTTCAGAGATCACAATCAATAACCTAGGTCGTTGGCAAATATGGAGCAATAAAATCCAAGGTAAGTGAGATAACATCCTTCGTAATCATCACTAAAAATGTCATGAAGGATTAACCATTTATTCCCACAAGCAGGTTGTCTGATAGCGACAATATAAATCGGATGTTAGTCATCCTAAAAATTAAACCACTCCCCCTATCCATAAAGATGTGATGAAACAAAGGTCATAGGAATGACAAATGTGATATAAATTAATGAAATAAACAACGTCCGTCGAAGGAGAAATGCCTCTAAAAGAGGATGGTTATGGTTTCAAAAACTAGAAACAACACACTACATTAAATAGCCTTCGGCCTTCTTAAAATGAATGACTGATCAGTCAAAAATCCATACTTGGATAATTAATCTGCCAAATGCATTTTTTTATCGACCTGTTAACCCCTCCTAAAATTATAAAAATATCCCCATTTACCCTAACCCTTTTTCTTATTTCCCTAGAACTCCACGATTCCCAAAGAAAATATACAAAACCATTTTGAAACCTTCTAATTTCAACAAAGAGTGTCCACACGTGCTCACTCCTAGTCAACTGCCTTTGTGGACATCTTGATTTGAAATCATGGTGTGGTTCATTTTTATCCCTTCCATGAAAGTACCCTTATAACCAAAACCCAGTGGAAAAAATCCCAAAGAAAAAAAAATCCATGGACTAAAATACAAATTACAGAAAAATAAAAAAGGATCCGAAAAACACTCTGAAGATCCTTTAGTCGATTGGCTAAATGTTTTCAGAGGGCTTTGACCTATCGAACATTCCCCTTATATTGCAATCATTACTAAATTTTTAAAGATCTTTTCCTTCCCCTGCACGTGTCACACCCTCTCCATTGACCCTACACATGCCATTATTTTTGACCGATTAATTAAATACATAGGATTAACAATCGATAAAACATCTAGAATATGACCCTATTAGTTAAGTCCCCACTAAACTTTCAAAGAACCCTAAATCCCAACATTGATTCATTTTTCTAATTTTCTTCAATCCTGAGCAACCGAGATGGTACATACTTCAGAAGAGTCACTTTACATCAAGAAGAGTTTGAACTAACAAAAAGTCGCTTCCCCTGAATGAAGTTCATACTTGATAAAATTCTATTTCTATAAACAACAAAGGCAAACCTCTGTGCGTATTCCGTGAAAGTCAGCGCTTCTAACCAAAGTTATGCCTGACTAAATGGATATCCTCCAAGATAGGCATCTCAAGTAGGGATACTCCCCTAGTAAAAATTTAGTTCACACTACAAAGATAAAGAATCTCTGCACGAATCTCGGGGAACTACCCTATATTTATATTGTGACAAAATATGCTTATTAGTTTATCTCATTTATCCCCGCCCCTGTTTAGGGGATCGGTAATGCAATTTACAATGTTTATATTTCCAAGCATGGTTTCTGATCTAGCACCCTTCGTTACTGAATTGAGATTCTCATACGTTCAATAAATGATAATCACACGCCATAACGGCTAAATAAAAACATAAAAAATGTGCCTTTCACAACTATTCTCATTAAAGTGTTAGTGAGCCTAGTCAACTCTCAACTTTGTGAATCCAAAGTCTAAAATTAGGCTCCTCTCATCGCTTCCCTGAGCGAATAAAGAACATTACTATGACGACACCCCCGAATATGTGTTTCCATATCAATATTTGTCAAGCATCAACTTTTAATTAACGTATTTTAAACTTATACATATATCAATCCAATAAAATAGAAATACTATATTAAGGACAAGGCTACACAAATACCATAATTGTGTATATTGTATACCTCGTATCCTATCCCCTATACCAATAAGTATGTCTAATTCATTAGAACTCTATAATATTTGATCCCAAGTACCCTTGGGTACGTAGGAGATATATTGAACTAAACTCGTGAAGTGCAAGCCTTATAATCCATCTTTTGACAGATTATCTATTAGGGATGCATCCATCCCCCGTCAAAATAATAGAGTAACCAACCCGATGACTATGACACCTTTAGGACTTTATCCACGTGGATGAGTAATACTTATATATCTATAGGTGACTTATTATCCACTCCAATACTATATCCACTTTTCCTTTCCTCTACTGTAAATGATGTTTAAAATATGACATCCTTCGCACTACACCTGCAGGCTAGCCTAAAGGAAAATAACTTTTCGAAAGTGATGACCCAATGATCATAATATAATATGCCCTTACTAGAGATTTTTGGGTTCGCTCCTATTTTTCCCTCCACCAATGCTACCATCTGGGCCACCAATAGATTCTCCCCTTTAAGAAAAATCTTACACTTGCATACACCTCACATTGGAACACGTTAATAACTGAACTATGTAGGCTTTTATCTAATGTCTATATGAGTATGTGTGGATAATACCGAGTCTTTCTCTTGAGAATAAGACTCAGCAATATGTCTCATTATATATTGTCTCCTTTGAGATGCTTCCATCTCCCACCTCACATCCATTATCCATTCCTAATTCAAACGAGATAGGAAACCATATCAATGTCACAAACTATTGCACACATCCATTCAAATTCTCAAACATAAACATACTATACATATTTGAACTACATTGGCTTTGATCTCATGGCTACATGAGTACAGAGGAACAATATTAGGTCCTTCTCATAAGCTCGAGTCTCAAATATATATCTCTCGATATGTTGTCACAACAGAGATGAAATAATCTCTCATCGGTTATACTACCATTCTATCCCTTTTTAAAGCATGAACGAGATACTTACACATATAATATTAACATCCACCTATTACCCAAGTCGAGCACCCTCACATCCCAACAAGCATGGATCGCCACCCATCACCTAAGCCGATATTTCTTTCACATTTTCATATATATTAACGACCATCCATTAACCCAAAAATTGAGTCATGCACACGAACGTTTACGTACCCACACCAGTTTAAGTGGCGTTTATACACTTCACACTTATAATGTTTTCCTACCTAAGCACCTATCTACCTTTAAGACATTCTCAAACTATGGTCTCCAAGCATATTCTATCATAAACTAAAAATTACTCATTTAATGCAAAGAACAATAATAATCATATAATCAAGGAAGCATAAATAACTAGTGGGTTTCCTAACACCATCCCTATTCATAACCTAGTTCCTTAACCGTGTAACAAGAATTTTTGAAACAATCTCATACCTAAACTAGCCTTAGGGTTAGACCGAAAGATCTAACCCGAACCTTTGGGTTATTTTTAAATAAAATAAACTCGTGAATCTGAAAAACCTACAAACACCTTTATTACATGAAAACGACACTTAGGGCGGAAGCCTAAAAACCTAGGGGCGTGCACCAAAAACTGGATATGTTGTCAAACAGCTTCCAAGCACAAATCATCAAGACCGTAAAATCAGTACCCTTCTTCAGGGGGAGAGAACGGATTTATTGACAATCATCCCCATGCCCAATGTTAGCATTCACACAAGAGTTTCACCCCCATCCCCCGTTCAGGGCTCACCACACCGCAACATGACTTTTTTATTCCCATTTTGAGAGATAATTTTCCTATGTACTTCCCACACTTGTTAAGGTATTTTTGAGGCAAGTGATTATAGAATTAATTTTTAAACATCAATTTTACTTTTCTTCATAACATTGAGAGAAAACCTTGAATCAACACTTGAGTCATTGATTATGAGATTTTATTGTGTTTTGAGTTTAAAAGCCACAAAGCCTAGACTCATTATAACAACTTTAATCTAAATTTGAAAATTTTCACTCGAGATCTATAAGGATTTGAATTCTCTGCTGGTGAGTTTATTCACGGTGAGATCAAATGGTGAAGAATGGGACTTCTATATTCCTTTTATGGAGTTTTAAGTGGATCCCTCATTCAAATGGGGAAGGGTTTCAACTTCCATTAGTAATTTCTTATTAGGATAATAAGAGAGGGGTTCCTTCTTGCATTTTTATAAAATTTATTTTCATATTAATTGAGAGACTAGGATGCACCCAGAATTTTTCACACCTCAATAGGGTTTTCCTCAAAGATCTTGTCTTGTTACTATTGTGTGATATATTATTGATTATACACACAATTTTTATTACACATGCATCTAGATATATGAATGATCCAACATGATCACTTGCTAAATAGAACTTAGACCTTCTGTCTAGTTAATCCACCTAATTGACTTGGATTTTATCCTAATTAGTTAATTGACGAATTAAAGTTGAAATTAACTTTGTTTTGTGAATTTTTTAATTGGATCATTTTTTTAATTGTGTAAACCTAATGGATCTCTCATGTAGATAAATTTTAGCTATGATAAATCTAAAAATGGCCAAGGAATTTTTGAATTTGATAACTTCTCATCAAAACCTATCCATCCCCACTTTAGTTTTAGTAGAGGTGAACACTTACACTGAAACACCCCCCCCCCCAAAAAAAAAAAAAATTGTCAGCAAAGAAGTTTATCTTTTAAGTAGTTACGTGTTAAAGTAGATATTGCTTCTTTTTCATGCCTTTTATGTTCTTTTCTCCTCGATCTTGTGGTCGTGATTAGATCTTGTTGGTAGATGGATCAATATCGTGATGGTGGTTGTGCAAGTTATTCTCTTTACATTGATGATGCTAACTATTGCCATTAGAAAGTTAAAGTGCATGCACATTTTAAGTTAAAGGATGAGAATTTATGGTTGAGTGTAGAATATGGGTGGAGTAGTTCAATGATATGATGGAAAATGTGTTACAATAAAGAAACCAAGAATGAGTTGGTGGGATGCTTAGTTTGTTTCTTGGAGTTATATCTAATTGATTTAATCGTTATTTTTCATCGGTTATCCCATAAGAGTATAACCCGATACTCAATTTTGAGAAGGCTAAAGAAGCATGGGATATTTTAATAATTAAGTATGAGCGAACTTTGACTATCCTTGAAATCATGGGAACGAATGAAGATGATAGTTTTAATGAGTGTAATACTAGATTAATAAAGGTTTGTCATGCCTCCTCTAACCAAGGAGATAAGATCCCCAATAAATGAGTGGTGAAGAAGATATTAAGAGATTTAGATACTTAATTCAAAACCAAGGTTACTATCCTTAATGAAATCAAATTTTCCAATGAATGATTGAGATGAATATAGTATAGGTATGAGAATACACAATAAAACATAACAAATAAAAAGAGAAAGAACATCAACCCATTTATTTAAAATTGTTCAACCATTTGGCATACATCAACTATTAGTAAACTCATTCTTCACTATTGATGGAGTGTTATGCAAGTTACGTGTTAATATTTTCTCTCTATATAATGTATTTGAGCGTAATTTTAACAAGCTTATACAATATGAGGTAACTTAGAGTACAAGTTTCATAGAAAAGGGTTTATATAGAGGGATTGGGGTTTAATGTTCACTCTGAGTCATATGGTGCATGATAAATGATGTGACCCTCTAAGATGTTGTTACATGTCCTTCTAGAACATTTGAAGAATGCATGATTATTAATTCACGTGCAATGATGGAATGTGCACATTCCTGTGTAGGTTGGAAATGCTTTCAATGTCCTTTCTGGGGAATTATGTGCTTTTTTCACTTTCTTATTTGTAATTTGGCCTACCCTATTTAGGTTGACTCTAAGAGGTTGAATGTACGAGGCCAATGGTATGAGGTCGAATGTAGGAGGCCTAAGGTCATAAATGCTTTAATTATATATTAGACTACTTTTAGGATCATCAATTACCCCTTAGATTTAATCATTTCAGATATTTCATCATTTTTATGAGAAATTAAAGGATATGAAACAAACCATAAAGGAGGAGAGAAGCTAACGATCAATAAAATTTAGGAGTGAAGGGTCGTTAGGCCAAATATTGAGAGGGAACTCCACCTGATAGACTAAAGGATTTGAGGGACCCCAAAATATAGGAATTGAGGATCCTAAGGACAAAGACTTAGAGGGACCTCCAAATATTTGAGCTAAAAGATCCCTAAATATAAGAGTTGAGGGTTCTAAGGATGAATATTGAGTAGTACATGCAATTATTGGTGCAGAAGGAGTTAAGGTATCCAAAAATCTAAGAGTCATGGGTCTTAATTCCAAAGCTTGAGAGGGAAATCAAAATGTTGGATCCAAAGGATCTGAGGGACCCTATAATAGTGGAGACGACGATCTTAAGGACCAATCTTTAGAGGGACATCCAATATTGGAGCCTAAAGAGGTGAGGGTCCCTAAAATATAATATCTAATGGTTTTAAAGCCAAATATTCAGAGAGATCTCCAAATGTTGCAGCCGAAGGAGATAAGTGACCCCAAAATGTAGGAGTAGAGAGTCATTAGGTGAAGCTCTTTAGGCTTACAGAACTGGTGTGTATGTCCTTTAATATTGGGGCGAGGATATAGGGAATTTTTTTTTTTAATAGCAACTACTTCTTTGAATTGAAGTATCCTACATTGTTTTCCCTTACCAATGATTTGGCTTGGCATGTGATCCCACCACATTGCCCCTATATATAAGACTTTGGCCCTAATTTGTATCATCAAAAAATCCCTAATGAAAATTTTTATATCTCAAAGATGTTTTAAGAGCCTTATATTATTATTTATGTTCTTTAATTCCTCTACCACTTCTGGTAACATTTATCTCCTTTTGATATTTTTCAATAGTGTTTTCCTCTAATAATAGTTTTTATTTCACCATTGAAATGATACATTATTAGTAGGAAATAATTTTCCTTTAATATTCCTTAAACTCGTCAACTTTTCTTTTGTTATATCCATAATATTGTTGTGTATTACCTATTTTTGTGTTTGTCTAATTCTTAATTTTTTTTAGGAGATTTTTTAAGGATTTTAGTTAATATTGTGTTTTGGAAAACCTTTATAAAGAACATAGTTCTAACAATTACTTCAATTTGACTCCTTTGTCTATTATTTACCCCCTCCCCAAAAAAAATCGCGTTGAGGGGTCTTCTTATCCTCATAGCCTCGAGGTGTCAGAGCACTTCTTTAGATTTTGGACAATCGTACCTCATTCTCTTATTGGCGTTTCTATCGGCAACAATACTATGATTTGACACAAGGATTCCATTTATGTTTAAATAGACAAAATACCCTTCAATGTTCATATTAATGGGTTATAAATGACCATTACCATGGCTTCCTCTTATAAGACTATCGCCATATTTGACACTTCATCTTCATCCTCTTATTCACCCTCGTCCTCTGTCACCTCGACTTTATTTGGATCATGACTTCTTATAGATGTTTATATTGTTAGTAATACTATGAGTTCCTATAAAGATTCCTTTGATGTTTAAATGGAAAACATATCCTTTAATGTACCAATTCGTGGATCATAAATGATTGTTACCATGACTTCCTCTTATAAGACTATCACCAAATTTAACACTTCATCTTCATCCTCTTACTTAGCCTCGTCCTCTACGTCCTCAACTTTATCTAGATCATCCTCTCATGCTGACAAAAAGTATACTTCATCAGAAAGATAATTCACTAACCATGGGGTAGTTAAACTTTTCTAGAGAGCGAATATGATAGTGAGTTAGAGCAATCTCCTTTTATTGAGTTAACCACCAGATTTTAACCTTTGAATTATAAGGTTGGTGAGACATTTATTGATCATAGTGGGGAGGCTTATGAGTTGGATCTTTCTAAAGCCACTATTTATAAGACTACCATCAATAAAATCAAAACCAGCGTGATTAGACATCTTTATAGGATAAATACGCCATAACGATATGATCCTCTTTGAATGAAGATAGAGATATAATGTAAATAATGCCCGAGAGATTTTCTTGTATGATGTTATATTACTCTTAGGGTTCGGACTCCCCTTCTATGGATGCATTCGGGATATAATTTAAAAATTAGGCATTTACCACTCCCTATTAGCTCCTAATTCTTGAAGGATCATGGTCGACTATATTTTGAGCCGGAGGTCCATCCATTCTGAGAACATCATGAAAGATACCTTTCATAGTGTCTATATGGTAGATTCAATTTTAAAAAAATGTTCTATTACTATTTAATCCCAAAAACTCCAGGTGTAAACTTTTGAGTGTATTCTAGACTTCTAACCATTACTCAAAAATTAGTTATTTCTTTGTTACTGGACATTGGGAATTTTTAAAAGATACAGGAGCAAGAAGGATCCGTTAGAATCCCTCGTGATCGGGGGACAACTCTGTTATACCCCGTAATTTTTAAGAATTTTAAAACAAGGGAACAAGGGATTACATAAATTTTAAATATGGGAAATTTGAGTGATAATTAATTCGGAATAAAATAAATATTAACTAGTGAGATAAGGGTTAGTATTTATTGATAAGAATAATATTAAATATTATTGAGCGAATAGAGTAATATATGAGGGTAAATTTATGAAAATTGTCACGAGTGAGAAATACGATAATTATAGTAATTAAGTCGGGACACGCATGTTAGTCTTGTCAGGACTAAATTAATGGAATAAAAAGTAAATTATATATAAGTCACCCAAATGGTCATTTCGAGTGGGACAATGTGTCCGTAAGGGTCAAGATAGTCAGAAAAGTTTATCCAAGGGTTTAGTTTGGGTTCGGGACAATTTTAGGCCAAGCTGACATCCCGGGAGGGCATTTTGATAATTTCTATTTTTGGAGTGTCATTAATGACGAAAATTAGAGGGTTAAACTAGCTTATACGTGGGAGTAAATATGGTTATCAGATATTATACATAGAGAGGCCAAAGGAGGAAGGAGACATAGAGGTTTCAAGGGATAAAACCTTTATTGCTATAGATTTTACAAAACAAGCACCACCATTGTGTAGATCGGAGAGAGGGGATTACATTTATACCATCTTCTTCAAAGGATCAGACCTTCAGTCTAGAGGCAAGTGTTTAAATTTGTATATTTTTAGCGATAATTATGTTCATGTTAGAGTACGTGAAAAAAATACACACGAATTGCATAAGAATTGGGTGAAATTAGATGATTTGATTCATAAATTAGGTCTGAATTGAAATACTTTCTTGTATGTAGATTAGAACGCATGAAATTTGGATTTATAGTGATGAACGAATCTAGGTTACTTATGTTCTTGGATTGAAAGTTGTAAACTAGGGTTCTTATGATAAAATTTGTGGATTTTGGAGTTAATTAATGTTTATAGATAATTTAATGATTCTAGAGTATTAGAAATCATCCTTATATGTTAGAATAAGGATTGAAATTAATTGTTGGGAGTCTGGGAATGATTTGTAGAGGTTTCAGGATCATAAATGGTGGGAAAATGCAAGTTCTTGAGGTTAGAGACGAAACAGTCCAGGTCGCGTGAAGACGTCATTCAAATGAGATGGAATCTCACACGAAGCTGACGTTTGAACGACATGTCCTCTAGTTCAAATGAGATGTAGTCTCGTTCGAATGACGTGTCGGGATTTTTGGAAATTTCTTTCTATTCCAATTTGTGGGACAATAGTTAATTTGAGTGAGATTAAATAATGTAGAATAAATTTCAGTCTAGTGCATAATTATTGGAGTTTATTGGGCTATAATATTTTAAGGTATTTGGAGCGATGAGTTATACTTCAAAATTACGAGAGAGGGGGAGAAAGAGAGAATATTCGTAATTTAATAAGTGTATTGTAAGTAATAATGAGAGTAATACTAAATATGAACTATAATAATTGGGTGGTGTGTATATCTAATGATCTTGATGGGTTATGGGAATGAATATAGTAATATTTATTATGTGTATGACATACCTACCATACTTTCTATCACGGGAGGTCTTAAAGAGAGGACAGTCTTATCTTGATGAGCCTTCGGGGGGATTTTAGATTGGTACCTTAGAACATGGAACCTAGGTACGAGCTATTTGTGATAATGATAGTGTTGACGATCATATGGGTGCGTAGGTATTTGCGTAGCCCATAGGTTTGGAACTATGTTCGCCCCCAATATGTGTGACATGTATTTATATGGTTCAAGAGTAATTCTGAACACATTGTCCTTATTCAGTAGGAGATGTACCGAGACATTATTGCAGAGTATGCCCGCACCACATCTTAGTCTAGGGATGTCGTATTAGTATTTATTTTTAATAGTCTGATAAAAAATAAATACTTGCGATTAAATCTACCATGTGAATATGTATATGAGTATTTTAATGGAATTGAATCAATTATGTGAATACTTAACCTTGTTGTGAAATTCTTACTTGGGACAGTGAATGAAGAAACATTTAATTATATAGTATGTGGAGAATAAGGGATATTACTTTGGGCGAGGGTTTATAAGGTTTCTGACTACGACCTAGTTTGGTGTGATAAAAATAATTAGAACAGTTTAGAGGTACGTTAGGCGTGCACAATAGTCGAGAGGTGAGAATCTCAAGTGAGTGATCGAAAAGCTAACATGCATATAATATTTGCTTTACTGCAAATTTTAAATACTTTACACTCGGGCTCTGACCCATCTCTTACAAATCTACGTTCTCTTTTACAACTATTTTAGGTGTCCAGCAACAGGGGGCGCTAGGCTTAGACCGTTGGACTAACTGACGTGTTGCGACTAGTGTGGGAGTTGCAGGTCCTCATATTTGGATGCCTCCATCCTTATCATCTGAGTTTCGTGCTTAAAATTTTATTTAGGGCATGTTTCGTCCATTTCCATTTTCTATTTATATTAGAGAGATTTTGTACTCACTTTATTTCAGTACTCGGTTTTTAAGTTTGATTGATATTATTATATTTTTTTGGTTTTGAGATATTTTCTAGAATAATCGAGTTTCATTTGAGTCAATTAAATGGTTTATTATTCATTATTATTTGTATTCGCAGAAATGGTGAATGTGTTATCAATATATATTGTTTAATTTTAATTAATGGATTAATTATTTTTTAGACTAGCATAATTAATTATTAGGTTATTAATAAAATAAATGTTTTCGATAGTGATGCTGCGAATGAACGAACTGGATACTTTGATTTAATTTAATAAAGGACTGATCACCCGGTATTTAATTAGGCAAGGTGTCACAAGTGGTATCAGAGCATGAGGTTCTTGATTCTTTTAGGATTTGTACGGCCTACTATGCTTCCAACTTAGCGTTCTTTGATATAGAGCCCTATTATTAGGATTGTTGCATTCCAATTTTGTATTTACGTCTTTAGCTATTTTATGAACTATGAAACTGTGGACTTATAAATTCTTTATCATTTCAAATGCCTCCTAGACGAGCACCGCCGGCAATAAATGCCCAGCTCGAGCCGCAACTACCTCCGACCCATGGTACGATGAATACTGCTGAACTAGCCCCTATAGTTTCATAGGCAATTAATGCATCACTAACGGTAGTTCAACAGACCTTAACTCAGGTGAAGGCAGTGGAACCTACCCGGAACATTTGTTCCCTTCTACTTGGGAGTGATTCGGGGATGCCTTTTAGAAGGCACATCCTTCGGAGTTCCAGGGGAGTTAGGATGTGGTAAATGTGATCCAATCAAAGAAGTATATCCAGAGGCACCTGAGGATGTATGAGCGCATGGAGGTGTAGAAGAAAATACTAACTACTTTTAAGCTAGTTGGGGCAACATTACAATGGAGGGAGTCCTCTACTAATTTAGAGGAGCGTCATGTTATGATGATTCAGGAGTTCTAGGTACGAATTGATCGTAAATATTTCCCTTCACCATTCAGAGTGAGATGAGGAAAAAATTAATAGACCTCACCCAAGAGGGGAAGACCGTAGCTGAATATGATGCAGAATTTATAAGATTGACTAATTTGGTGCTAAATGAGCTACCTACTGAAGTGAATAGGATTCGAATGTGTATGGATGACTTGACTTGGAGTATTCGTCATCACCTTCAGGGTAATATTTTCTAACAGTCCTATGCAGAAGTACTCAATGCTTCTTTACTACACTGTCATGATCATCGCTTCCATGTTAAGGGGATCAAGCGAGTTGGAGAGTCTAGCAAGTGACCGGGGGAGGTAGTGCCAGTGGGGCACCAGTAGATCAGAGTCAGTAGAAATATGGGGAGCAAGGTTCCCAGCAGGGGGACTTTTCTAAGAGATTCTGATCTGGGAATTTCTTTCACAGACAGGGAGGTTTCAGGCATGGCCACCAGGATCAGCGTGGCAAGCAGGTCTAGTAGGGACACCTGAGCTAACAGCAGTTACAGTAGGGCCATCAGGGCTAGGGGATGTAATTGACCGCAGGGCTGAGGACAGGAGGGTCAACGGGGAGGAATTTTTTGTGGTAGGCATTTAGTTTGTGACAATACTAGACACAAACGTTAGGATTATCTACAAAAGGATAGCGTCCTGCAATAGCCGCAGGACGCTCGTCAGGAGCCCCAAAGATCTATACATTCTCGCCACCCTCCCAGCACCAACCCTAGTCCCATCTTTGCCTTTCATTCCAGTAGTTCTAGTTCAATAAGGGCAACTATTGTACGACGTGTTTACAACGTCTACCAGGTTGTAGTTCGAAAGGTTCCACCTGCAGTTGAGGGTATGTTTTCTATCGAGAGGACTACATTTTAATTAGCACCAAAACTTCACATTCATTTATTGCCACTATATTTGCGCAAGTTATGAGGTTATTAGATACAACAAATAGTACTGTTATATGTGTAGAATCACCATTAGGTAATGGGATATTGATTTTCTTTATATGTCAGGGTGTGGGCATAAAGATTGAGAGTCTTATTTTGCCTATCGACATGCTTGTCTTGGATTTGTCTGAGTATAACACCATTATTGGCATGGATTGGCAAGTCACATATAGGGTCGTGATTGATCGCTTTTCTAGGAGAATTATTTTAACTATCCCTGGTTAGGAGATGCTTATAGTGGTGATGCCTGACCCCGAGGGAATATCATCCCCTCATTTATTTTATATCGGGGAGGATACCTCTATGGGAGTTATGATTCCCCTTGATTCGATTTCGATTGATAAGGAGTTCTCCAACGTGTTTGGGGGCATACCGTGGCTACCATCGAGAAAAGAGATAGAGTTCATGATTGATATAGCATCGGACACTCGATCGATATCCCGTGAACCATACCGTATGGCTCCTACGAAGATGAGGGAGCTGAGGGATCAGATTGAGCAGTTATTGGGACAAGGTTTCATCTATAGGAGTACCTCACCTTGGGGTGCCCCAGTTATATTTTTGAAGAAGAAGGATAGATATTTACGACTATGTGTGGATTATCAGGAGTTGAATAAAGTCACGATATAAAATAAATATTTATTGCCTCGCATCAATGAATTATTCTCCCAACTAAGATGAGCAGCCTACTTCCTGAAGATAGACTTAAGATTCGGTCATCATCAGTTATGGATTAGGGAGAAGGATGCGTCTAACACTGCTTTTCTGATGAGGTTTGGGTCCTACAAGTTTAGGGTTATGCCATTTGGGCAGAACAATGCGTCAGCTATATTTATGGACTTGACGAATAGTGTTTAGAGAGTTCCTAGATCAGTTTTTCATTGTCTTCATAGATCACATCCACGTTTATTCTTGTACTAAGGAGGAGACTGCCGAGAATTTATGTTAGGTTCTACAGACACTACATGAGCGTCACTTGCATGCTAAGTATGAGAAATGTGGATTCTGGCTATGAGAGGTTCAGTTTTGGGGGCATGTCATTACTGAGTTAGGGATATCAGTGAACCCGATTAAAGTGTTAGTGGTGAGGGAGTGGGGATAACCCACGACACCGACAGTGGTGCGTAGCTTCTTGGGGTTAGCCGGGTATTACAGACGGTTCATACGGATATTTTTGAAGCTAGTAGGCCCATTAAGTTTTTCCCTTTCATTTGACAACCCGAAAAACCTCAATTGGCCCAAAATTGTGAAAAGTAAAAATTCCGAAATAAAGTCCGAAAAGTGCATAAAAAGGGGCAGGAAAAGAAAATTGAAAAATTGTCAAAAAAAATAGCAGAAAAAAATATAGAAAAAGAACAGAAAATGAGCAATAGCCCAAAAAAAGCACAAATGGACATCATTAATGAATTCTCCAATTTCGAAGTCCCCGCCTTCCATTTTACCCAGTGCACCTTAAATACTCGAAAAGTCCTAACCGACTCCAATTTTAAATTTTCTTACCTCGTGGAGAGCTAAGCCATGAAAGATAATAAAAGAGATTACATGGCGTGCAAAAGAGATGATGTTTCCCATTTCCCAAAGACCGTAATCCGATGATGAGATCTTTTCACCTCAAAAATATTTTTGTCTTTCAATTTTGTGTGCATGACTTCATGTTGCAATACATTTACTCTTATAAATCACGCATACTAAGAGAATAAGCCACATTTTCGAGTGATTTATTTGTGATAGCATCCCATGAGAAATTGAATCAATGTGAATTTTCAAAAAGTAACGGAATGAACAATCGGTGGAAATATACAGTTAACGTTTGGTTTCGCACACACGCACGAGAAATTGAGACTTACAAATACAAATATAGGGTGATTATTTTTTGGGAAATTTAGATAGAATAATTTTTAAGTATAATGAATTTGTTTGAGTCTAGGGAAATGAATTTTGTGGGTATATTCACTGCAAACCCTCACGAGACACCACTCGTCCTACTTGGGTAACCTAGGGGTTTAAAGGCTTATTGCATACGCTAAATGCAATCGCTTGCCTGAGAAAGTGGTATTCTATACGAATAAAATGAATCTTGAGAGTTGAGCTATAGTTGGATTCTTTTACATTTCTCTGGATGCACAAAAGTTAAGAGGTTTGATTAGGTGTAAATTCTTCTAAATTTAACCCCTTAATTTAGGGATTTTTATCGCCTTGGATAATGTCATTCATCTGGATTTATCTCTTTTATATTCTACTAAACTTTTTACGTAGTATCTCGAGTTTTGTGCATTTTTCAAGATATTTACAAGTATTTATTGATAAGTGAAGAAAGACAAAAAGAAAAAGCAAAAGAATGAATCAAGGGAGAAAAGTCAAAAGGGCAAAATCATAATTTCCATCTGGAATCTGGATAAGAATAAAAAATGAGTTCAAGAACTCGAGTCAGGAAGCGCGTAGGAAGAAATGGCGTCCAAATTCGAGTTCCGGAGTAGAAGTTACGAAGTTCTAAAGATGAGAGATAAGGAAGAGAAAATCAGGAGAAATTGAAGAGAAATTGATTTTAAAAATCAAACCGATCCTATTTAGAACAAAAAGGGACCGATCCGAACCCTTGAAACTCACTGGCCAAAATCACATAGCGGACCGATCCTATTTCTAGGAAAAAAGGACCGATTCGTATTTCTATCACTTACTAGAAAAATTTGCAAAGCGAACGGATCCTATTTCCAGAAAAAAAGGGGTTGGTCTGGATTTGGACTTGGACCGATCCGCTCCTGGACGCACGGACTGGTCTGGATTTGGACCTAGCCCGATCCACTCCTGGACACACGGATCGGTTCGCCGAAGATAAATCTTGATTTTCAGTTTCGATTTTAAAGTTTGATTCAGCTACAACTCCAGAATTTTCGTCATGTATTTAACCTCTAGTTATTGTTGGACGAGGGAGGTCAATTTTTAGTTCTCTAGGTTGGAGTATAGGGTTTTTGTAGGAAAAACCCTAGTTGTTAAATAAGAAGTTCGGCTGTAAGGATTGCAATTAATTGTGGTCAATATAAGTAATGTTTTTCCTTTAAATTTGCAATAGTTAATTACTTTAATTATTTGTTTGATTCTGCACTTCTTTTTTCATCTAGTTTTTGTTATGACGTTTTCTTTTTCTCAATGCATGTTTTCTTTTCATTTAATCATGTATACTTAATTTTCTAAGGGTTGGGGTGCATGAACCCCACTCGATGTAATGCATCAACACGGGAAATATAATTTTGAATTAAAATCTTAGATGAATCATGTTGCCTAACTATTGCAATCGTCATAGGACTTTTTATCCCGTTTTCCCTAGGTAACTGGGATGCTTAAGAGTGAGACGCGCGTACTAGTTAATGCGACATCGCTTTACTCATCCTTTGATTACATACTGCGTGGACTACGATCCCTCATATGTGTAATGCTTGGGGGTACTAAAGACTGGGTTCATTTAAGATTTTAATTCATTATTTTTTTCTACAATATTTTCTACAATATATCAATTTAATTTGATTCAATTAAATGATTTATTATTCATTATTATTTTTATTCATGGAATTGGTTAATGTGTTATCGGTGTATATTATTGAATTTTAATTAATGGATTAATTATTTTTTACACTAGCTTAATTAATTATTACTTGATTAATAAAATAAATGTTTTCAACAGTGACGCTAATAATGAACCCGCTGGATACTTTGATTTAATTTAATAAAGAACTGATCACCCAGTATTTAATTAAGCGTGATGTCACAACCTCCTCCCACCAGTATATTTATTTCTTACTTTCCTTTAGGTAGAATGATTTATCTTATGTCCTTTCAAATATAATTTTGTGTTTGTTTTACGTTTTTGTAACTCGTGCTTCTGATCTCTTATTGCTCATCATTGGCTACATGTAAAAAACTTCATTAACTTCGGTATTATGACCTATGAGGAGCTATCTTCACTGTCAATACTTGTGGATCTTGGGATTAATTTTCACTCTTAACCTCTCAAAGAACCTCATAAGTTAGTGTCTCACATTTCTTTTATTCCTTTAAACTCATATGTCACATGTCTGAACAGGATGTGTTTTTTTGCAGATGGTCAAATAGGTCTCTAGGAATGGGATATATTAATCCCAAATTTTGTGCATGAATTTTTGGCTGAAATAGGAGGTTAATTCGTTGATCCAATGGAGAAGGAAAAAGGAAGGTGAAATAAAATGTTGGTATTAATCCTTCTAAGAACCATCAGAAGTAAATTGGTTCTTCTAAACAGGTCGATATTACCCTGAGCCCCATAAGGCAATAATGCAACTAAACATTCCATCAGAAAGGTATTAGGCACTATAGGTCAATCTGAAGACCCTTTTATTTTAATTATGTTATATCCAAAGACTTCCTCATCAGTGCTATTCCTAACTATGATTAGGGATATTTTGTCAACATGTAGAGGGGTGAGGAAGTGAGACTTTACATTAAGTAAGTTATCTAAGTTTATATCTTGTAATGTCTTTACTCTTTCTCTTTTCAATTTTCTTCAAGTTTCACTCGACCTTTATTTGTCTCGTACCATTTTTTGGTGTAAGGATTGATGTTGATTGTTTATATGCAACAATGAACCCATTGAAACAATGATGCTCTTATGAATGTTGTTAGCAATATGAGGGCCTTGGATATTGTGAGGGATAAGTACGATGATCCAAAGGGGGTAGACTAATCGTGAGTTGTAGCTGTGATGAAAGAAAAGGCCACAGAGATTATCTCAAAGAAAAAAAGGGACAACAATGCATTTTCTTTTGCTTTAAAATCTGATGAGTTCGCTCACAAAAGGCAATTGAGGACGAAGTTGCAGTCGCAGTGTAATAGGAAAGTCAAAAGATTGTGTTCGAATATCATTATTTTAATGCATTTTAAGATCTCATTTTATACTACCTATGTAGTGGTTAGGATGAGATAAAGGTGAGGGTCACTCGAATTTTTCTTAACATTGTCAAGGAGATTGGTATCTGGTGAATTGATAATGATGATGATGAAGGGAAGGACATTTCTCTATAATTTGATGCTCAAGACGATGGTCATGCCACAACCAATGACAAGGTGAAAGTTGTGTTCAAGAGTCCCTAGGTTATTGAGGTCCATCCCGATGATGACGATAACATTCTTCAAGCTTATAGTGAAAAATAAGAAATTTTATGATCTTTCATAGGCCATGCATCACCTTTTCTTATCATTGGAACATTATAATGGTTTGCAATTGAATATTAACTCTACTAAGGGTTATTACGTTAAACTGATTTTGAAGGTTTTTAATGCTATGATTTTAGCTCTTTCATATTCACTGTTTTGATGTATTATAGCCCAGCACATTTTCTGGTAGGTTTCCTTACTAAAAAATTCCTTTATGCTTGACTTTATTACTTAAGTTTTAATGCCTTTGGTCTATCCTTATTAGGAGGAAGGTGACATTTTTTTATGCTCTAGTCAATTTGTCCTTGGACTATTTCTTCTCAGACTAGAGGAATGAATTACTTGCTAGTGAAAGTATTTTTCTATGTAAACTTTGGTATCATACTTTTTTAAGTTTATCCGTATGTGTATCACCTTTTTATTGATTTATGACTTTTACGAGTGGAACTTGCGCAAATCATTTTCATACAAGTTTTTTTTACCATTAAACTAATTGGCGAGGACCCATCCAGTCATTTACAGTCTGTAGGGCTTCGAAATTACCTTTATAGATAAGTCTTAGTACCCTCAACGTGACTTATTAGGATGATTCAAATTTTCATATGCCTTTCTTGGTTTGAGAACGTAACCACCATCTCTTTGTCATATTTTGGGAAATTCCTATGAGTTCAAATCCATGGGAATTTTTATTTCTACGCTAAAGATAAGGTTAATACATCAAGAAATAAATTAAAAAATAAGAATAAGATGAGAACAAAATAGATAATTTGGTAAATTTTCATTTATTTTATTTACTTTTTGGAACATTTACATAGTTTTAGAGATCTTATTTATTTCAAATCCCCCTTTTCTTTTCCAATGACAGTATTTGTTAAAAAAATTAGCACTCCACGGATTCTTGAAGGGTTCTCCTTCCATGTTCTTGGGTATGAACATTCTGGGAACCATTACGTCTATAATTTTTTAGAGGTCATTCGAGTTAGGGTGGAGTTTGTTTTTCTTTTCAATAACCTGTTTCAGGTGGGAGTCTTCAACCTTTAATTATGGACCCTTGCCTATTTTGTATAGTACAGAGTGACCCCATTCTTATAAGTAATTTTCCACACCCGAGCATCCTCTCTTATCACCTCTAATAGATATAAATCCATTCTTCTATCCTTATCATTGCTCTACCCATTTAAATGTTGCACCATGTGGAATGGGAGTGAAGTTTTTTTCATTATGATACCTTGAGCCCAAATGCAAACATAAATGGAATTTCCCCCGTGGGGTCCTGAAAGTTATTTTATATGCCCATAGGACATTGTATATCTCTTCCATTCACTTACCCTAATCCACTTATATCATGGCCTTAATTCTTAAGAGAAGAGTTATCTTTGTCACATGTATTTTGCCATTGATGTGTGGGCGAGATGGAGACGAGTAGAAATGTTTAATTTCTTATTTTTCACTATAAGCTTGAAGTGACACATTATCAAATTGAGATTTTTGATGTGTGATGAAGGTTAAGGTACTCATAACCTACAAATAACATTCCTCTACATGAATTTTAAACACTTCCTATTTGTAATTGCAATCAGAGGTTCAGCCTGAACTTATTTTGTGAAATACTCTACCGTGACTCTGAGTTATCAAAATTTCCCTGATACAGGGGGAAGATGGATGATATTGTCGTTACACTATTCGGAAAAAAATTATAATAAGGTCATGTAGTGAAGATATGATAATGCAAGAGGCTAATATTTAAGTTCTTATGGAAAGAGTCACACTTTTTCACATAAGCAAGAATACCATTATAAAGAGTGAGCCAGTAATATCCTTAAACAACAATTTTCTTAGCCACCGATCATCTTGCTATATGGATCACAGGATCCTTAATTTACTTCCTTCAAAATGTATTAAACCTCCAAGAGATGAATGTGTTGTCAAGACAACCCTAGGGTGTGTGGAATATGCATATAAATCGAAAAGCAAAAAAACTACACAGATGTGAAACCTTAAAAGGAGGAATTAGGGTTCAATTTTCAGATCTCTGTAGTGTGTTCTCATCTCAGCATGAATAGTATGTTACGATGGTCGTTCCATAATGCAAGCTCGATGCACCTCGTGATCTTCTATCGTATTCCAAATTTGAGCAATCACGAGCAAAGTTTGGACTCTTATTTTTTGACCACTTTCTCATCTCTCTTTTCTCTATATTGTCTATTTTTCTCATAAATATGAATTAGGGTTTTTTAGTCTCAAGAGTGATGGATTTCATGAGTAAAAATGAGACCTAGGTGCATATATATAGGTTGTGGTTGGGACCCTAAGGAGAGATAATGATGTGCTCCAAAATGAGTCTGACAAAACCAACTCAAATTCGGATTCTAATCATAGTCCATTAATTATAACTAGTATCACTACACAATTATACTTGTAACTTTACTCCTTAACTTGAAATTATATTCCGAGATCCGTGTTATTAATTACTTAATTCTCACCACGTGAAGGTTATAGATACCTGCTAAAAAATAAATTACTGATAACTTATTTGATTTACTTCTTCAATTCCTTATGTGGTCTACCTTAACTTATTTGTAGTGACAGATTGACATAATCTACCTGGAGGGTTTGATAAATGCAAAACATAACAGCATCTCAAGGGGGGGTATCACAAGTCTCTTTATCAAGACGTTAGTTCCATCCGCAAAACACTTTCACCATACATTACTCACCATTACCAAATGTATCAATATTATTGATTCAATAATGGATCCTACTTGATACGTTAAAATAATAAAAAACTAGTTCATGTGACCATCAATCATCATGAGGTGTATATTGTCTTATAAAATCAGTATAAAGACAATTACCTCAAAGTGGTCCATTCAATACACACAAAGTGTACAAGCACATTACGTTGGAACTATACTTCTTCCCATAATCAAGATAAACCAACTAAAATATTGTGTTATATACCTATTGATGGTATGTCTAGTTCCATCTAAGTCTTTGAACGCTAAAACTTATATTCTATAAGAATATATTATATGATCCTCTGTGTGTAAGTCGTACTCTACACACAAGAACACCTACTAAGAAGAATAAAAGACCACCGAAAAATATAAAATAATGCAAACATTATGTCCATACATACTTCTCATGAAAATATAAAAAATTATGTTATTTTAATAATAAATCCATAAGTAACACTATTACATAATGCATGGTTTATTCTACTTCTCTAATAATCTCCCACTTTGACTCAATGCTATGATACAATCCATATTAGTCCCATCCTCCCTACGTGACTATCAAAAGTCTTGGCTGGTAAGATCTTCTTGCAAGGATCTTCAAAGTTTTTCTCTAACATAATCTTGATAACTGGGACATGACCCCGTTGCACAAATTCTTAAATGAGATTCTACTTAGACTCGATGTGCTTACCTCCCTTATGGATCTTGGGTTCCTTTTAGTTAGCAACTGTATGACTGTTGTTATAATAAAGTGTATTAATCGACTAAACTAAAGGTACCACTCCTATACACATTAGGAAGTTTCTAAGCCGTAATGCTTTCTTGGATGCCTCAAAGGTTGCCACATATTCAGCTTCCATGGTGTAATCAGCAATGCATGATTGCTTAATACTCCTCCAACTAATGTCTCTACCTCCTAGGGTAAACACATATTTGAGGTAGACTTTCTGGAATCTCTATCAGACTGAAAATCCGAGTCGGTGTAATATAATCTTATGTCATGTTCAAGTACTTGAGTATATGCTTTATCGCAATCCAGTGTTCTTGCCTAGGTTTAGACTGAAATCAACTAACCATGCCAATGGCAAAGAAAATATCGGGTCTAGTGCAAAGCATAGCATACATAAGGCTCTTAACTTCCGAAGCATAAGGGATGCCTTTCATCTTCTCTATCTCATCAGGTGTCTTAGGACACTGATTCTTAGATGTGACAACACGCTTATTTTAATATCAGGTGGACAATCCTCTACTAAAATGAAATAGGAATCCACAATGAATTCATTCTCACCATCAATGTCTTAACAACCAATATAAATATAAACTAATAAAAAAGTATACAACAGAGGCAGTCATAAACATTTTGATGTACGATGAAATAAGATCATATCTACATAGGAAGGGTTGAGGTGGAAAATTCAACCATGTAGCATCCACATCTACTGCAAAGATAAGAAATACCTATCCCTGTTATTCATGCTGCTGCTGTACACCTAGTTTTTTTTAAACTTAAAATAAGGAAACAAATTTTCCCGCGGGTGAAAGCCCGAAAAGTTTGAAAATAGCTTGCAAGCAATTAAATGTTTTAAATTTATAAAACCTGTCGTGCATTACTTGCATAATTCATTAACGGATCAAACTCACATGAGATAAAAACTATAGTGGAACCTAATGCATTCATTTTATTATGGTAATTAGACTACCCAATCTAATTAGGATGAAAATTGATATCTAAGCATAATCCCACTAATAGTCATCATTAGCTAAGTATATAATACCCTCACTGGCTATATGTTAATCAATAATATCATAGAGATACGCGTGATATAATTAAGTGTTCACATAATATAATATCATAGATACACTTATTCAATAAATAGATATACACTTTATATCATATAAGCATACATATATATCACTCACTATATACATATAACAGTATCCCCAGAGCATGGACTTTGTGGATACATCACCCATATGCTATCACGCTTCAGGTATCACACATCACACTCAGCCAATACGACATAATCTGACCACTAAACCTAATGGTAAACACATACAACAGAGGTGGTCATAAACATAAGTTTAGGGTTATGACCATACCACACCGCACCCGAACTATTTCCAAACCAACACTTATCCTCACACATGGATCGTGATCATGCAATAGTATTATGACCTGGGGAATCAATCCAACACCTATTGGTTAACGTCGGGGTTAATTCCCTACTAAGTGCAACCTCCTAATGATAGCACTACCGAGTAACTATGTTCAGTAAAACACATAGAAATCACACACACACACACATATATATATATATATACATATTAGTTCCCCAATACGTATATATATAATAATGACCACATAAGAAATCACACAACGTACTAGTCTCCCAAATCTTGATGTCCAAACCGACTTCTTGGTGGTACATCTAAGTGTTTGTACACTTGAATTATGGATTCTCCACACCCAAACCCATATATCTATTGGCCTATCATACATACCAAACCATAGGAAGCATTGCACAGTAGTACCACTATACCTTGGAGGCTCCTACAATCATTCTCCAAGCCCTAACCGGTTAAAACAATGCACTAACAAAATATGGGTAGGACAACGAATCGAACTGGTTTTCTTGGAAGAATGAACCGGCTCATGAAAGTGAACCAATTCGCTCGCCCAACTAACTAATTCGGTTTGATGGGTTGTCAATCGTCGTATTCCTCGGGATTTCTCCTCCAAAACCCTCTAATGGAGGTCCCAAGCCTCCCTAAACATGAAATTAACATCCTACGGCAATATAGATTCCCTTAAGGCCGAATTCAAAGTCTCTACTAGTGGAATGAATTGAATTCAAAGATGGATTCTTCTATTCTCTTCTTCAAACTTTTCACTCCCTTTTCATCCTCTTTCTCTTCTCTTAATCTCTCTCTAACTCATAATTAGGCAGATATTGAAAAGTGGGACTATCATCCACCCGTCTAAACCTTTTATACCTCCTGATTACAACCTAATCCCATTTTTCTATTAAACCCTAAGTGTAAAAAGATCAATGTAACATTACACGGGTCCTTCAATGTCTAAAAAGCCCCTAAAACCGAATAATAACTTATGGGTACCTATTCAGGACTATTTCGACCCATTCCAGGTCACCAAAGTACTCAAAAATCTCATCCGAGTCACGCAACTATAAATTCACCCATATCTCATTAATTGGGCCCGACGCGTAGGTAAAATATATGTCACCTAATAAATATATGAATCCACTTATGTAACTCTCTATCGACATAATATAGTAAACGTTTTCTTTTTAATCATACGCGACATATAATAAATCATATATCTATTTACTTTTCACATGCATGTAAATAATAATAATAATAATAATAATAATAATAATAATAATAATAATAATAATAATCATAATAATAATCATAATAATAATAATAATTATTATTATTATTATTATTATAAATATTAATTATTATCTCGCTGATTAATATTTATCTAAACCCGATTTAATTTCCCCCAATTAAATTAATAATTATAAACACACAAAAACTAAATAAGAATAAAACTATGGAAAATAAATAATCGTAAAAATATGGGGTATTACGTTGGATAGAGATATTCAATGTTTGAAAGGGAGGATCCCTTTCTTGGAATCTTTCATGCTAAACCTGGCAAAAAAGGAATCGATATAAGTAACTTGTGGTAAGCGCAACATCATATTATTATGATATGTCATAAGCTTAATCCCAAGGATGCGACTAGCTTCTCACGAGTTCTTCATTGAATTGGCTAGACAACGACACTATAACCAAAGACAACACTCCAACATCATTTCCAATGAGAAGAATGCCATCAACATATAGAACCAAAAACAACACTACATTTATGTTGAAATTATTGTATACACAAGACTCGTCTGGACATTTTTCAAAACCCAAATATTTGATTGCTTAATCAATATGAATGTTACAAGTTATAGACGGTTACTTAAGTACATAAATGGACTTGTTAAGCTTACACACTTTATGCTCGTGGACTTGAGCTATAAAACCGTTTGGATGCACTATATATAAACACTCGTCAAGATTACTATTAAGAAATGAAGTCTTAACATCCATTTGCCAAATTTCAAAATCGAATCGAGGCTCTATGCATAAAATAATCCGAGTGGACTTCAGTATAGCTTTTGATGAAAAGGTTTCCTCATAATCGATGCCCACTTTCGAGTAAATCCTTTTGCAACAAGTCATGACTTGAAGGTCTCAATCTTCTCATCCACCCCTTTCCTCCTCTTATGGACCCACTTGCATCCATAGGTGTTATCCCTTCACGTGGGTGTACAAGATTACAAACCTGATTGGAATACATAGATTCCATGTTAGAATTCATAGATATAAGAAAAAGTTTTGCATCTTTATCTTGGATAGCGTTGTTATAGTTAGATGAATCGTCTTTGAGTTCATCAGAGACCTTACCATAAGACTCTCTAAAGAAAATAAACAGCTTAGGTTAACGTATAACATCCCACTACAATGAGGTAGTCTATGTCCTGGTTCTCTAGTGTCAAAATGTTGTGTTGTTTCCTCCTGAACTAGTGATGTTGAATAATCTTGGTAGTTCCTTTATAACTCTTTAAGAACAACATAACTTCTAGTTTAATGATCCATCATACAATCCCCTTACAATAATTGGACATTGTTGTGAACAATGACCTTCTGGTCCTTAAGATCACAGAATAAGTAGCCCTCAATTTCCTTAGGACATCTTATAGAGAAACACACTTATCATCTTGATTATAACTTATCAAGATCTCTCTTAAGTACTTGTGCTGGACTACCTGAGATTTGAAAATGTTTTATAATGCACTTGGTCAAAATATGCAATTCTATGGGTGTAGTAGACAGTGTCTTTGAAGGTAACAAGTTCATTAAATAAGTGTTCATTTCTAAATCATATCCCCAAAAGGAATCTGGGATATCTGTATAACTCATTATGGACCTAATCATATCCAAAAGATTTTTATCCCACCTTTTCACTACAATGTTTTACTGAGGCATACCAGGTGCAGATAATTGGGATGTGATCCCTTGATCATTTAGGTACTGCCTAAAATCCCCTAAGAGATACTCGCCACCATGATCATATTGTAGTGTCTTGACACTCTTACCTTGATGCTTCTCCACTTGTGCCTTATAAACTTTGTATTTCTCAAAAGCTTCGGCCTTATGGTGCATTAGTTAAAAGCACCTAAACCTTGAGTAGTCATATATGAAAATATTAAAATACTTTAATCCCCCTCTTTTTCGAGTTTTCATCGACCCACATAGATCATAATGAACAAATTCTAATGGTTCTTTGTCTCTATAGCCCTTGTCCAAGAAAGTCATCCTTGTCATTTACTTTCTAAACGGGATTCAAATACTAGATGTGGCTCAACTTCCATTGGGATCAATTATCCACTTGCTACTAGTCTACAAATGCTTTTTAGATTAATATAACCTGAGTTTAAGAGCCAAAGATACATTTGGTTCACTAAAGAGAGTTCCTTTCTCTTTAAATTTGGTCCAATTTAATTATGCAAAAATATTAATTTGTTGCGTGGGGGAGATAGGATTTGTAATATAAAGATTATCAACCAACATACAATAACAAATAAAAAAAATATTTTTCTTAATAACCAAGAGTTAATTTAAAGAATCAGGATATCCAAAAAAGCCTAAGTAAGAAACATAAATCAAATTCTCTATAATGGAAGGAACATAAAGACAATCTTTTAAAAGTAAACTCCTGTCACTACTAAAGCTTAAATGAACGTCTCCCACAGTAACTACCGCTACTCACGTACCATCACCCATAGTGAGATAAATATCTCCATCACTAAGTGGACTAGTTTATTGGAATTCTTGTAAATAATTGTATACATGATTAGTGGATCCTGTATCTACAGACCAGGTTTTGGTAGTATGAACCACAAAACATGATTTAATGTGAAGTGATGTAATTTACCAATGTTGTTTTATTTTTTTGCAAAAAATCGAACAATTTTTATTCTAGTGTCCAGACTGCTTACAGTGAAAACACATCCCTTGGGCTTTTTCACTTAACCCTTAGGCACATGTGCTGCCTTGAGAATGTATGTGCTTGTGTTCAAACGATAAAATTATATATTACACACTTTTTAACTCAAACAAACCCTAAACATGCAACAATATGTGATTGAATAAGATAATGAACTAAGCAAGACATTCAAACACATGCTTGTGTGTAAAAATCCCCCAAAGGGGCAAAACCATTTATTTTCATTATAATATTGTAACTGTACAATTTTGGATTACAATGAAAATACAAGTGACTAAGAATTACCCTCAGGTGTCGGATTCTGTAGTCGACGGCTGGAAATGTCCCTTTCCAGGAGGGATGCAATGAAGAAGAAGAACGGTCTTCTCCACAAGGGTATGAACAGCAAAAATGCGTTCCTGGGTTGTAAAGTGATTCACATGTGTTTGGAAATTTGTGTGAATCAAAAACCTGGAGTCTTGGTTCTCAATAGGTGAAGACTTAGAGTTTTTTTGCTCTGAAAATCGTGTATGTAAGTCTTGGAAAACTACTTCCCGTAGTGGGTTTATAAAGGAATAACATGGCCTAAAAAATCTCTGCACGATTTGTTTGAGATTATCCCAGGCGGACTGGTCCGGGTCTGAGGCGGATCGGTCCGAGTAGGCGGATTGGTTCGTTTTATTTTAGGCTTCTTCGGTTCGCTTGCGGTCCGGGGTGTACTGGCTTTCAGCAGGCGGACCGGTCCGGGTATGAGGCGGACCGGTCCGCAGGCGGATCGGTTCTTTTATTCTTGGCGGACCGGTCCGGCCTGTCAAACTTTGATTCCTCTTCTTCTTTTGATATTCGGATCCGTTGATGACTGTATGAATCTTGAATTTCTTCAACGGTGTAGCGGCGTGCGACATAACAAATTGATAATGGACAAAAATGTCCTTACAAATCTCCCCCTATGTCTATGCTGGTACATACATAAAAATAAACATCTGAATTATCAAACAAATAAAAATGCTTATACAAATCTAACCTTCCATGAACCCAAAACTGGAAAGATACAATTGAATAAGACTTCAACGTTTGCTCTTCAACTCTTCAGGAATCTCAACACTTTTCTCATCAGGGTGTGCAATCCAATGATACTCCATGTATTACCTACACACATGAGAAAAGAAAAAATACCAAGTGACGTATCGAGTTTGAAATGAGATATCAAATGAAGAAAGCATGTTGTATCAAATCTCAAAAACAGAACTTTTTATGATGTCCCCAAATAGACAAAAGAGAGAAAAAAAGCAAAATAAGCAAGTGAGGGGTGTCACTAGGATAAAATCACACCATGAATAAACACAAAAACAACCAAGTCGATGATAGCGTAAATGAAGTGGTGTGATCAAATTCGATAGGAAAATCAATGCATACAAACATGACATATGTGCACGATGAATATTGGATACTCCTAGCGAATGAACTCAAATGCGTCCTTTGGTGGAAAAAAATGACAATATAAGATATTGACTCAACAAATCAAAGCTCAAAGTGATTTTCACACCAATAACATCCAAAATGATTTATGCTTTTTCAAGACTTTCAAGGAAGTGCAAACCCATTTAAAGATTCTCCAACCAAATGTAATACCCCATACTTTTAATGATATTTATTTATGGGATTAATTAAATTAAATGTGAATTAGTTGATAATTAATCCGGATAAAATACTAATGAGATGTGAGTTGGTATTTGATTATAATGTGTATATATGTAGTATATGAATATTAAAAATATTAAAATTCTCGCGAGACTGAAATACGGCAATTTGGTAAATTTTGTTGGGATGCGCATGACAGTCGCGTCAGGAATGTAATTATTTAAATTAAAAAGTGAATTTTATTTTTATCAACTGTATGGTCATTTTGAGTGCACCAACGTGTCCGGAAGGGTCGATATAGTCAGAAAACACTAGCCGGAAGTTTAGTTTGGGTCCCGGGGCATTATTAGGCCAAACCAGCAACCCGGAAGGGTATTTTGGTAATTTTAAAAATTAAGGAATTTAGACCCACGATTTTTAGTGTTAATTTATTTATTTTTGGTTAGGCCATTAGGGCCATGATCAGCCAAAAACATAGAGGGGAGTTACATGAGTTAGAGGAGAGGTTACAAAGAGTCCCCAAACCAAAACCACCACCCACCACCACCAATTTGGACGGAATTATGACCGGAATGGAAGGAGGACCAGCCCTTAAACAACAACAACGGATCAGAACATCAAATTTATAGGCAAGTGGTTTATCTTGCAAAGATTCAAAGCATATATTTTACATGTTTCTATAGAATTGGAGATTTCTCATAAATAATGAAGATTAAATGGATTTGAATGGTTTAAATCATAATTTGGGTAGGACTTTCATGTAGGTTTATATTTGAGATGATAACAACTACGAATTTATGATTAACGAGTAAAGAATTTCGAAATTTGAAGGAATTATGGGATGTTCTTGAAGAAATAGGAAAAACTAGGTTTTATATGATTTTTGGGTAATTTGATCCATGAAAGTGATGTTATATGTTGATTTGATGAATCTAAAACGCGGGGAAAGAAGTAAACATGTTAGTAGGATGATTAGTGTATCCATTTGAGAGTTTTGGACGTTAGAATGATGATTAAGAAGAGTAAAAAGTTGCAATTCCATAACTGCTAAGGATTTCTGGGCTGATGCTTGCTTGATCGATCGATCGACTCAAGAATGTCAATCGATCGAAGGTTCGATCGATCGACCCCTTTTTATCGATCGATCGACCCCTGCTGTAATTTGGAAATTATTTCTGTTTATGGTTTAATGATTATTCCAAAGCCGATGTTGGTTATTAGGAAGATTAATATGATAGTGTGGGACTTAATTAAAGTCAGTAGGGCCTTAGTGTGAGAGTCAGAGTTAAGTGTAACATTGAAGAGAACCAGCAGTAGCAATACTCGAAAGGCGAAGACGACATGTGCTAGCCAAACGAACGCAATGTATCCAAAGACTTGCACATATGTCGGACTATGGCCAATCGAGAGTGAAAATTGAGGAGAAATTTTTCCTTGACTCATAAGAGCGGATATTCAATGGTGAGAAACAAGCAACCCACTTAAAAGTGGAATGTAATGTCGAGAGGGTGTACACGTATGGTTTGACCATAAGTTCCTTCATCAGATATTCAGGTTGAAAGGAGAATGTTATTCTGAACTCACATAAGAGGGCCAAACAGTGGTCAACTTGTGAGGAGAAATTTAATGTTGTAGCGAACCTTACACCGGGTGGAGAAGGTGGTATGGAGAAGAGGATGTTAAAGGGAGAATCTACATACAAGAAAAATTGTTAGCTCCTATGGGGAATTCTGCTTGGATGAAAAATACAGATAGTAATTATATCGCGTGGTGTAAATTTGGAGATAAATGTTCCCTTGGGTAGGGAGATACCAAAATTGAAGATTTTTTATAGAATTAGACTGGGAAAATGGTGTTGGAGAAACATCACAAGGAGGAAGATCCAATGGAGAAACCGTTAAAATAATTCGATAGCGGAATTACTACCGAGCGATGGTAATTTCAGTAAGAGAGGTGGAAAACTAGTAGTGTATTCCTTAGGTACATCAAGCTAAGGGAACAATGGAGATAGTCTTCAGAGTCAAGACTACCAACGTCCAAGAGATGGACCACCTCAACATGATTTGTGAGACAAAAGATAAGTGGAGTATGTGTAGAGGTATCTCTGTGGGGAGTGAAACCCGTGCGTTATAAACATTTTCCCGATACAAGAGTAGGGATCACGGTATTGTTCCTGGCAAGGGCAACAGTTATTGAAATATCTGGTTTGGGACAGACATGTGTGGTAAGTCCAGTAACCATTTGAGCAGCCGGGACGATTATTAGGATAGAAGTATGAGTTATATCCACAGATAAGGATGCATGTTATTTGTAGCATGAATGAGTTACTACATTTGTTACAATTGTATTTTCACTTGAGAGTCGAAGTTTAGTGAGTATATCAGTAAGTTTATTATATACAAGAACATTTTCTCTGATAGTGTGGGAGGTTACTTTTATTGTCATCCACGGAGGATGAATGGGTATATTAATAGCGGTTTATGGTTTATCGAAATTACTCGTTTTAGTGCTATGTTATACGAGTATGATATGATCTTAATTATTATTTTATATATATGATTATACCGATAGTGTGCTGGTATTACAAGTTTATCGAAGTTACTACCTTGGGGTAGCAGGTTTTATTCTGGCGAAGCCCCATCTGTGAGAGAGCCGGGCTCGCAATTGTACTTTCGTGCGTATATATATAAATATATATATAGGTTATGAATTCAAATGGGTATAAAGGTCTCGGATATTTAATCCCAGTATGCGTAGGGATTTCATTGTTATGAGTTGTATGTAATTGATTTACTAGTCAACAAAGAGTTAGTTGGTTCTTATAATTAACGATAGAGAGGTCGTAACAAAAAGAGTGCATTGTTTTATCACCCGTTAGAGATTTGGAAGTTTATACTCATAGTTGTGTGTCTGGGGACGGGAATTTGGGGGTCCCAAATATCTCGCATGTTGTATATGAAATGTGATTTCCATCACTGTAAAGAGAAAAGTGTCTTTCAGAAGGAGTTCTTTGTTTATGTATAATTATGAACTGAGATGAAACTTTGTTGTTAAAAGAAGAGAGCGTAGGGGTACATATTATGGACAGGGCTTAACGGATTCTGATGATCGACAATGTTAGGTAGTAGTGTATCGGGGGGTTCCTTGTTTGGATTTCGCTTTGCGAGACACCCCACGCATGAAACTTAGCGTAAGGTTGGTAGTAAGGAGATGTGTAACCCTTTGTTCATGATTTGGATACCTCTATCGTTATGGGAGTACGTAATTATCACGGGAAGTTACAAGGAGTAAATTATGATGTAAGGCCATTAGAGCCAGTTGTTAGTAAATTACGATATAAGTACTAATAATGTTGGTTTTGTCACAACACGTTGAAGGACGCATTGAGAATAAGGAGGATTTAGGATTTCTAATTCAGAAGCGATTGAGAACGCCCAAGTGGTATAGCTCCGTTGTATTTACAGTGACAATAAAGCGTTTGGGATTTGTATGGAGCGTATATAATGTTTAAAAACAGTATGGTTGGGTTATAAGGGGCGTAGACATCTTGATTTACTAAAGTATAAATCAAAGGAAGAGGAAAATAGACGGGTGAGATTATTACTTATGAGATTAAACGTCATAAGAAAAGGTGTAAGTGAATATCATGTGTAGTAAGTGTAGCCCGTTCAAACTTAGGCCGTAGAAAACCATTTAATAAAGGGATATCTCTTGAGAAGGCGAATAAATTATTATGAGAAATTGTTATATACTTGGGGTGATTTACACTATTAGATAGTGAACCTAACGGTAAGTGGTTCGACGTAGTATTATTTAGAACTGGGATGAAATCCCTGAAATCCACATTCAGGTGGGGTGACAATAAGTAGTGGGATATAACGATTCAAACTGAGGGTTGTATCACCTATAACCCGAGGTGCAGGCGAAAAGTGACTAACGACTGATGGATTGTATGAAAGAAATTTTGGATTCATTGCGATATTTTCAATTCCAATTCGGGTATAACTAGTGAGGTATATTGTAGTCATGAGGAGGAGATATTACCTAATGGTAGAGTTGGGGGAAAAGCACCCGTATCTATTTATGGTGGACAAGGTGCTTACAAAGGTTTGTGTGACACCAACAGGCTGAAGTGGTTTTCCCTAGTGTAAAAATCACAACGTCGTGATACTTCAAGGAATGGACGAGCGTAGTCAGATGTGTTATTGATTGATCCCAGGATGGGAGTTTGGAGTTTTGATAAACGCGGGAGTTTGTAGTGAGGTGCGGACTCACAATACTAATAAAAATAGTGCGGCTAATGATGTATGTGCTATTTTTATTCGAAGGTTGTTTAATAAGATCACAACATAATGTGCATTTATCGAAGATTATTCTTATAAGGTATCAAGTATGTTAAACAAGCTTATTGTGAAGCGAGAATTTTAGTGATTTGGGCTTTTCTTAATAATTGTTTTGAATACTGGAGGATACCTAATTTTTTCCAGGTGTGCCTTACTTTTCCGAATTTCGGGACGAAATTCTGTTATTAGGGGGGAAGTATGTAATACCCCGTACTTTTATTGATATTTATTTATTGGATTAATTAAATTAAATGTGAATTAATTGATAATTAATTCGGATAAATACTAACGAGATGTGAGTTGGTATTTGATTATAATTCGTATATATGGTAGTATATGAATATTAAAAATATTAAAATTATCGCGAGACAGAAATACGGCAATTTGGGAAATTTTGTTGGGACGCGCGTGACAGTCTTGTCAGGAATGTAATTATTTAAATTAAAAAGTGAATTTTATTTTTATCAACTGTATGGTCATTTTGAGTGCGCCAACGTGTCCGGAAGGGTCGAGATAGTCAGAAAACACTAGCCGAAAGTTTAGTTTGGGTCCCGGGGCATTATTAGGCCAAACCAGCAACCCGGAAGGGTATTTTGGTAATTTTAAAAATTAAGGAATTTAGACCCACGATTTTTAGTGTTAATTTATTTATTTTTGGTTAGGACATTAGGGCCATGATCAGCCAAAAACATAGAGGGGAGTTACATGAGTTAGAGGAGAGGTTACAAAGAGTCCCCAAACCAAAACCACCACCCACCACCACCAATTTGGACGGAATTGTGACCGGAATGGAAGGAGGACCATCCCTTAAACAACAATAACGGATCAGAACATCAAATTTATAGGCAAGTGGTTTATCTTGCAAAGATTCAAAGCATATATTTTACATGTTTCTATAGAATTGGAGATTTCTCATAAATAATGAAGATTAAATGGATTTGAATGGTTTAAATCATAATTTGGGTAGGACTTTCATGTAGGTTTATATTTGAGATGATAACAACTACGAATTTATGATTAACGAGTAGAGAATTTCGAAATTTGAAGGAATTATGGGATGTTCTTGAAGAAATAGGAAAAACTAGGTTTTATATGATTTTTGGGTAATTTGATCCATGAAAGTGATGTTATATGTTGATTTGATGAATCTAAAATGCGGGGAAAGAAGTAAACATGTTATTAGGATGATTAGTGTATCCATTTGAGAGTTTTGGACGTTAGAATGATGATTAAGAAGAGTAAAAAGATGCAAACCCGTAACTGCTAAGGATTTCTGGGCTGATGCCTGCTTGATCGATCGATCGACTCAAGAATGTCGATCGATCGAAGGTTCGATCGATCGACCCCCTTTTATCGATCGATCGACCCTTGTTGTATTTTGGAAATTGTTTCTCTTTAAGGTTTAATGATTATTCCAAAGCCGATGTTGGTTATTAGGAAGATTAATATGATAGTGTGGGACTTAATTAAAGTCAGTAGGGCCTTAGTTGTTATCGGAGAACGCTATAACTTATGGGATTGATCGGTATTACGTGCGAGGGTCTACCGAGGGAGGTACGGTTAGAAATCGATCGAATTGGAACTACATTGAGAATTGAGGATGATGTAAGATAAGGGCAGTAACGGAGGGACTTTAAGTACTGAGATAACATTTAAAATTAATAAGAAATCTAGTAACCTTTTGAGTTAGGTTTAAGTACCCAAATTTATAGGACGAGAGAGTTATCCAATGGAATATATAAGATATGTAATCCTCGGAGTAAATTTGACACGTACGAGATTAACTAGATGAAATGTGCGAACATCTATATTGATATATGATTACTTAGGTTGTGTGAATGCCTAGTGTATGGATTTCTTATCTGTATAACATACCTACCATACTTGCTATCACGGGAGGTTTACGTTCGCTTAGGGCCATCTAATCCTTGTGTGCTCGGATTTAGATTGGTACCTTGAGGACATTGTTCAATAGAATGACTTATTTGTGACTTAATATGTCAACTGACTATGCAGCGTAGGTATGTACGTGACCCATGGATATGTTGAATTATGTTCGCCTCCATTTTTGTGTGTTGTGCTTATTCTAACAATTCCTTAGAGATTCGGAATTTGTAATCCTTATGTACGTGATGTACCGGGATGGATAGCAGAGTATGTGTGCACCGCAACTTAGCCTCGGGGTGCTTGTATTATTTATTTATGATGTGAATGATATACGGTTAAATTAACAGACTTGTCATGTTTAATTATGAGAATAATTTATAGTAACTCCTTGAGAAGATAAATAAGGGGATAGACTCCAGTAGATGATAATGCTAATAATTGAGAATATGAGTTTAAGTAAAGCTATCTTTTCAAGTGATAACATTGGGAATTCCTATTGTGAATATTTGTGATGGGTTCATTGTTGCTTAGTAGATGTGATTGACTAAGATATGCGAATGGGTTAAAAATGAGAATTTAACTAACACTTGAGATAAGTAAATTAACGAATGTGAACATGGGTTATAAATATGGCTTAATTGGGGGTCATGTGTAGATACTCTATGTTTGAATGCGAAGGCAGGAGTGGTATAAACTAGTTAGATAGTGGCATAACTAGGATGGGTTAAAGGCATACGTTAGACGTGCACAGTAGTGGAGAGGTAAGGAGATCATGTGACTGTACGCAATTAACGTGTTGATAATATGTGATGTTCAATTGTAATTTAAATCACTTGCTGCTTTTAAAATACTCTCCACTTTCGGGCTCCGACCCGTTTGCTTTCAAATCTATTTTTTTGTAAAAACCTTTTAGGTGCCCAGCCACAAGGACACCATGCATTGGAATTCTATTCAGGTGATGAGCTGTAGCTGTTGTGGAAGTTACAGGGCCTTAACAGTAGACGCCTCCTTTTCTAGTCTTGACTCCATATATTCAGTTTCATGATTTGTAGGGCATGTCGCCCATTTCTCTTAGAGATATTTTATATTCAGTTATTCAGGTCATGGATTGTAATTAATTCAGGATTCAGACTTATTTTATTATTTCAGTTGTGGGATTGTTGTGAGGAGTATTTCCTCCAGACTCTTTATTTCTTGTTGATTACACTATTGGGACTTTATTGTGTATGGTGATGTTATTCTTTTACATTTCATTTATCGCATGTTAATCAGAAATAATTTAAAATTTGACATCTTATTTTTAAATACTAGGTGGTTAGTAATCATTAAATATTTCCGACAGTGATGCTATTAACTGAACCAACTTGACATTTTGAATTAATCTAATAAAGGAGTAGCTACCCGGTATTTAATTAGTCGGGGTGTCACACCAAACTCCCTCAGATATATATTTTTAATAGAGGTATTCTAAATTCTCAAACTTTGGAGAATTGATGGTGAAGCCTAAGTGGCCCCTATTTGGCATGATGTGATTGTTATTGCCTTTAAAAAAAAATTTGGGCTCTTTTAACCTCTTTGGACCTCGGATATTAAAATTCCACCATTTTTAGGTCCTTTTTAACGGTGGCTTTTGCGCAAAGGATAGATGATTACCTTTCGCAGCCCCTCCCCGTTATACAAAAACACACAGTCTCACCAAAATGGTTTTTGCATGCATTCCAATCTTGTCAAGTTTTATCGCATATTGTAAGTTGTATAGACAGAATTGAGATGGAAATACTCAAGCCAATATGACATAGACAAGTGCAATAATGAAATATGGTCGTGCATGTGTGCAATAAAGGATATAGGAGTCGAACATGTAGGAAGATATCACTAATTACATCTCAAAGACTCCAAACAATGTAAAGCACATGGATGAAATGATGTAGCCTCTCAAATCTCTATCAAACAGTCACATGGATATATGGAATGAAGTTGTGACTTGGCTATCTTAAATGCTCATCCATAAAAGGAGCAAAAACAGAAATCTTTTTGGATTTTTTTTTAAAAAAATTTTAGAAAAATAAAATCTTTTTGTGCTTTTCTTAAAAATTTTCTTAAAGGAAAATCTTTTTGTATTTTTCAAAAGAAATATAAATAGCAAAAAGAATAAATAAATAGCTGTACAACTAAGCAATGGTACATATAAAACAGACTAGCAATAGGAAGCATATGATATGAACATGAAGAAACATCCTATTCTGGACATAGACCAACCCCTCAGTCAACTGTGAAAATCCCCAAAGACTTCCTAAGAGTCTCAAATCTAAGGGCATCTAAAGGTTTCGTGAAACCGTCGGCTAACTGACGGTCGGTGGGAACAAAACTTAGGGATACAGTGTTCTCCTCAACTAACTGACGAATAAAGTGCTCACGTATCCTGATGTGCTTGGTGCACGAATGCTGAACTGGATTGCGGGATATGTGTATCGCGCTCGTGTTGTCATAGGAAATGATCATGGTGTCCTGTGAAATCTCATAATCCTCCAGCATTTTCTTCATCCACAAGAGTTGTGTGCAACAACTCCCGGCGGCTATGTACTCAGCCTCCGCAGTGGACAAGGAGATAGAATTTTGCTTCTTGCTCAGCCAGGAGACAAGAGCAGAACCAAAATAGAAACACCCACCAGAAGTGCTCCTACGACCATCTACATCCCCGGCCCAATCGGCATACGAATAGGTGGACAAACGATCATCGGTATCAAAGGAATACCAAATACCTTATGAGAGAGTCCCACTCACGTATTTAATAATACGTTTTAGAGCAAGTAAATGTGACTCTTTTGGGGATGCCTGATATCGTGCACAGACTCCAACACTAAAGGCTATATCGGGATGACTGGAAATCAAGTAGAGAAGACTAACTATCATACTCCGATACAAGGTTTGCTCTACATCCTTGCCTGAAGTGTCCTTACTAAGCTTGGTAGTGGTACTCATAGGTGTACGTGCATGCTTAGCGGAGTCTAAACCAAATTTCTTCACTAGGTTTCTAGCATACTTGGATTGGGATATGAACATCCCATGCTCTAGCTGACGAACCTGAAGACCAAGAAAGAAAGTAAGCTCACCAACCATGCTCATCTCAAACTCATTTTTCATCTCCTCCTCAAAGTGGTGAGCATGCTGGGAGCATGTGGATCCAAAGACTATGTCGTCCACATAGACCTGGGCAACCAAAATAGCACTGTCATCTCTCCTGACGAACAACGTCATATCTACTCCCCCTCTCTTGAAGCCACGAGCTAAGAGATAGGAAGTAAGCCTCACGTACCAAGCACGGGGTGCTTGCTTCAAACCATACAAGGCTTTCCTCAGATAGTAGACGTGCTCCGGGTGTTGTGGGTCTTCAAACCCTTTTGGTTGTTCCACGTAACCCTCCTAATGTAGAATGCCATTCAGAAAGGCACTCTTGACATCCATTTGATATAACTTGAAGCGCAGATGACATGCGATGGTGAGCAGAAGACGGACGGACTCAAGCCTCGCAATAGGAGCAAGTGTCTCCCCAAAGTCTACACCCTCTATCTGTGTGTAGCCTTGAGCGACCAACCTAGCCTTATTTCTGATTATGGTACCATTTTCATCCATTTTATTCTTAAAAATCCTCCGGGTACCTATCACATTAGTCTCACTAGGTCGGGGGACTAGTTCCCAGACATTGTTCTTTTTAAACTGAAGCAACTCATCCTACGTAGCAGATATCCAGTGTTCATCCTTGAGTGCTTCTTTATGGTTCTTAGGCTCGACTTTGGACGTGTAGTAAAGATGGCTAACAACATTTTCTAGTTGAGCACGAGTCTTGACCCCAAGAGTGGGATCTCTAACAATGGCAAACGGGTCATGACTCTTACGAACCCAAGGGGGTGTGTCCCCTAGCACAAGAGTAGGGTCCACATAGTGTGAGAGAGGAACAGGTAAATCACTATCAGAATAATCCCCATCCTCACACTGAACGTTAGGATCAATAATCGTCAGAGGTTCGTCATCTTGCACGGTGACGTTTATTGATTCCATAACCTTAGAGCTCTTCAGGTTAAAAACCCGGTACGCTCTGCTATTTGATGAATATCCTAGAAATATTCCCTCATCGCTCCGGGAGTCAAACTTTCCTAATTGCTCTCTATCCCGTAGGATGTAGCATTTACTCCCCAAAACACGGAAATATGCCAGGTTGGGCTTCTTGCCAGTCCACAACTCATAAGGAGTCTGAAGTGTGTGTGGACGCAAATAAACCCTATTCACCGTGTGGCATCCAGTAGACACTGCCTCTGCCCAAAATCTCTTAGAAACTTTACGACCTAAAAGCATAGATCTAGCCATTTCTTGGATCGTTCTATTCTTTCTCTCAACAATCCCATTTTGCTGAGGAGTTCTCACAGCATAAAACTCATGTTTGATCCCGAGGCTATCACAGTAAAGATCTACCTTTGCTTCTGTGAATTCAGTGCCATTGTCACTACGCATCCTATTAATAGTGACACAGTGTTGATTTTGCAAGACACGGCACTTGTTCGTTAAAAATTCTACAGCATCGGATTTCTCTCTCAGAAAACCTACAATGGAGTACCTGGAGAAATCATCTACCATCACGAGGATGTACCTCTTACCGCCTAGACTCTTAGTACGAGTGGGACCCATAAAATTCATGTGAATCAACTCAAGAACACGAGAGTTGGTAATGGAATGCAACTTCTTATGGGGACTACGAATTTGTTTTCCCATCTGACAGGGTCCACAAACGATCAAAGTTGACTTTCCAAGAGATGGTAAGCCACGTACTAGGTCCTTTTTAGCTAAGCGGTTGAGATCTCTAACGTTCACGTGACCTTGACGTTGGTGCCATAGATCCATAGGAGTGATCGTGGCGCTGTTGCAGACAAGTGAGGACGTGGTCTCAGTCCCATAGAAATTATCCTCGGTCCTCACCCCTTGCATCAAAAGTTTACCGGCTTGATTGTAGACTTTACATGCGTCCCGGTCAAACTTTACTACAAAGTCAGTGTCGCACAGGTGGCTAATGCTGACAAGGTTTGCTTTCAAACCTTTGACATACAAATTTTTTTCTAGCTTAGGGAATCCAGGTAACTCAACAATACCACGTCCTATAATGATAGACTTGCTCCCATCTCTAAAGGTTACTCTGCCATCTTGATAATCTTCAAGAGTCGTAAAAAATGAGGCATCACCTATCATATGTCTGGAGCACCCACTATCAAAATACCACTGTGAGGTATTAGTTGCTTTGAGAGTAACATGAACAACAAAAGCCTTTTTATCTTTCTTAGGTACCCAAGAGGTGGTGACCTTTTATTTGCCTTTGTTATTGTCGGTTTTAGCTGGAATGTGAGAAGTATTCAATAACGGCAAAGACATCCGTCGAAATTCTTCCATCAAACTCTGAGATGTGGCAGCTAAGAACTCAACTCGCTCTCTCAAACAAGAAAACTCATCAGTATGACGTGGTGGTGCAGTAGTACGTCGTGTCCGACCCATGCTATAGAAAAACTCCCTGAGGTGGCCTTTTCTTTTGCAATAAGTACAAAAGATCATAGTCAAAGGCGGACCTTGGTTTGCTTTTCTTGGTCGAACTCTCCTTAGAGGTTTTTGACGATGACCATAAGGAGTAGTAGTAAACTCAGGAACTGGACCAGGTGCAATTTGAGAGGTGGAGCCACCATCATACCCAATTCCCTGCCGATCACTAAAACCTAAAGCGGGGCCGAGGAGCATCTTTCCCATCTTCCCAGATTTGTCCTCGATTTGTACCTTGACTTCCCGTGCTTTCTCAATATCATGAGACAGCTGGGCAACAAGGGCTTCAAGTTTCTTCCGAGTCTCCACGGAGGAATGGAGCTGACTCGTAAGACTAGCCACTTGTTTAGTCAAGTCCCCTCTCTCTTTATCAAAAACACACTCTCTCTCTCTAAAGAAACTCTCTTTCTCGACACAGACAGATTCTCTCTCTCTCAGGACGGTGAAGGTGTAAGACTCTCTCTCTCTTGCTCTTCTTAATTCTTCCTGTAAGTCGGTGATCTTAAGGACTAACGCTTTGTTTCGCTTTTTAGTTTTAAATGACTCAGAATATAACTCAGCGTAGGCGCGTTGAATATCACTCTCGCTCTCACTTGAGTCATCCTCCCCCTCACTCACATCGATCTCACTATCGAGGTGTCCCTGTGAAGCATCATCATCATCGTCGTGAAGAGAAGTAGGAGTGCTCACTTGACTGGCCATGAATGCGGTGAAGTTACACTCATGCGGTGACTCATCTCCTTAATCCACCGTCTCGACCTCACTGTCGTCGCTAAGAGTAGCATTAAGGAAAACTTTTCCTTTCTCTCTATTCAGACGAGTGGCACACTCAAAGGCTCTATGACCCCTACCATCGCACTCAAAGCATCTCTCACTTTCTTTCTTTGGAGGATTTTTGGAATCTTTTTCATTTTTCTTTTCAAACTTATTTTTCTCAAACATCTTTTTATCTTTAAAATTGCCATTTTTCTTAAATTTGAGAATCCTCTTGAATTCTTTTTCAAAAAGAGCCAAATCATATAAGTCAAAATCACACTCAGAATTTGACATGTCAGTCTCTCTCTTTCTAGATGACTCTGCCCTCTTTCTAGCCGACCCCTCACTCTTTCTCTCTTGGGCATTAAGTGCAATTCCCTTATCTTTAGATTTAGCAGTTTTAGGGAACATATCAATTTTATATGTTTGCAAATCTCCTACAAGTTCTTCCAATTTTAGCGTATTTAAATTACCCATAGAATTCAGCACAGTGACTTTAGGGATAAAACGCTTAGGCAAAGAACGCAGAATCTTTTTAACAACTCTAGCATTAGGATATGTTCACCAAGATTAAAGCTAGTATTCACAATGTCATAAAGTCTAGCATAAAATTCATCAAATCATTCAGATTCATGCATGGTGATGGTTTCAAATTGAGTTGTCAAATTTTGCAACTTAGACTCCTTCACAGCAGTAGTTCCTTCATGGGTGAGTTGTAAAACATCACATGCCTCTTTTGACGTGGTGCATGTCATTATGCGTTTGAACTCATCAGGTGTAACGGACCCAGAAATAGCACTTAGACCCTTAGAATTAAAAGATGACCATTTAAATTCTTCTTCAGTCTAAGAAGTGACAGGTTTTAAGTTGATCACATTATCAACAGTCACGGAGGGAGGTGTCCACCCTCTTTCAACCAAAATCCAGACACGTTCATCAATGGCTTTTAATGTAGATATCATACGGGCTTTCCAATAGGCATAGTTTTTCCCGTCAAAAACTGGCATTTTATTATATAACTTATCCATTTGAACTCGCACTTTTTCAAAAATCATTTTTTTCAGAAAATTGATATCTTAGAAGAATTTTGCGACAAATAGGAATACGCGATAGATTAGCGTAACCTGCTCTGATACCAATTTGAGAACGTATGTGCTTGCGTTCAAATGATAAAATTATATATTACACACTTTTTAACTCAAACAAACCCTAAACATGCAACAATATGTGATTGAATAAGATAATGAACTAAGCAAGACATTCAAACACATGCTTGTGTGGAAAAATCCCCCAAAGGGGCAAAACCATTTATTTTCATTATAATATTGTAACTGTACAATTTCGAATTACAATGAAAATACAAGTGACTAAGAATTACCCTCAGGTGTCGGATTCTGTAGCCGGCGGCTGGAAATGTCCCTTTCCAGGAGGGCTGCAATGAAGAAGAAGAACGGTCTTCTCCACAAGGGTATGAACAACAAAAATGAGTTCCTGGGTTGTAAAGTGATTCACAAGTGCTTGGAAATTTTTGTGAATCAAAAACCTGGAGTCCTGGTTCTCAATAGGTGAAGACTTAGAGTTTTTGTGCTCTGAAAATCGTGTATGTAAGTCTTGGAAAACCACTTCCCGTAGTGGGTTTATAAAGGAATAACATGGCCTAAAAAATCTCTGCACGATTTATTTGAGATTATCCCAGGCGGACCGGTTCGGGTCTGAGGCGGATCGGTCCGGGTAGGCGGATGGGTTCTTTTTATTTTAGGCGTCTTCGGTTCGCTTGCGGTCCGGGGTGTACTGGCTTTCAGCAGGCGGACCGGTCCGGGTATGAAGCAGACCAGTCCGTAGACGGATTGGTTCTTTTATTCTGGGCGGACTGGTTCGGCCTGTCAGACTTTGATTCCTCTTCTTCTTTTGATATTCGGATCCGTTGATGACTGTATGAATCTTGAATTTCTTCATTGGTGTAGCAGCGTGGTACATAACAAATTGACAATCGACAAAAATGTCCTTACATGCCTGACGGGCCATAACCTATTTCTAAGCATTCTTCTGCTTCTTCTTGCCCATAAGCTTAGAAGTAAAGCCTTTATTGGTAATAAAAGAACTTTCCTGACTTCTTGATGAGACCCCTAATTGCCTGTAGTTATTTAAGTAGTTCTACCAAAGAGTAAGAAAATTTGTTCATGTTGTAATTAAGGCAAAAGTGTTTAAATCAATCAGAGATCTGCTGGAGAACAATATGAACTAGCATTGCCCCATCAATTTATGGTCTAAGGATTGCTAGCTCATTGATAAGAGACATCATACTTAAATCATGTTCCCTTATTGGGGTCCATTCATCCATGTTTGTGTTCATGAGTTCTTTCATGGCCACATGCGTTACAGCATGATTCTGATCCCCAAACATATCTTTGAGGTTCAGCATCATGTCATAGGAATGGGTCATCGAATCATGTTGGCGTTGTAGAAATTTTGAAATAGATACCAAATTATAACACCACGTTATCTCATTATCCTTGATCCAATTTTGGTAATCATGGGTTTCTTTTTCAGTCGCCTCCTCATCAAGAAGCTTATGACAGATCTCATAGAAAATAAACTTATAATATTCAGCAGTCGACATTATATCCAAATTCTTTTTCCAGTCAATGTAATTGGGTTCAATTAATTATTTTTCCTTGAGAATGATAGGAAATGGATTGAAAGAGCTTCCCATCTTAACACCGAGAATTAAATAATAAAATGAATTTATTGTAGGGCATAAAACTTTTATAATTTTAAATTAAAATTGATGTCCCTTTACTAATTTAAAAGAATTAGTCGATATCCCAATTACCATCGAAATAGTATTCCTCTTTAGAGAACCTACTTTCCAAAACAAATTAGGCAGGCTAATTCATTGAAATTTTATTATCAAGACAAAAACTATATCAAATAAAATTAAGTAGCATACACTTTGGTCCTATAAAATAATAACATTCCTCTTTGGAACCCTACCATTATTTTACATATTAGTGTATACTACCAACTAATTTTAGATTATCACATGTCACATATATTCCTCCTTTTGGGTCTGCGTATATGAATAATGAACCAAAAATTACCTTTAAGGAAACTTGTACCTACCATCACAATAATTAGTATTCTGTTTTGGAGGACCTACTTATTATTGAAAGTTTATAAATCCTTGATTTAGACCATAGGATTTTCTCTTGGAAAATCCCCTCTCCCACTTAGTAGTTTAAAAAACTTTGTGAGGGTTATTAAAAAAATTTTTGTCTAATTGTTAATTAATTTGAAAAGTCTAAGACATTTGATATGTTTCCAAAAATATTGGTATAACAATATTTTAATATATCAAGCAAATGCGTGATAAAATCATAATTTTAGAAAAAGGGATACTCAATTTTTTTATTTTCTAACTACACATATTAATGTTCATAATTTAAAATAAGTATAAATTATTCACACTAGTATCTACATGATCTAAGTTGGATCAATTTTCCATATTGTTCATAATTCTAAGGGAACCTTTAACACATACAAACAACCCAACAATTAAAATGTGAATAATAAAGACATAAATAAAAAAATCAAGATAAATAAGGATTCCCAACTATTGTGGTCAAGATGCAACACCGTTGTAGGTAGGAGTCCTCAACATTCCTCCTTGAACCCAAACACTTCATGTTCCCCCATGTACTATTTTACACTATTGAAACGGATTTCTATGCCAAAAATATCCTCCGACCATCGATCTTGTTTCGTAATCCTCCATTGAAAATAATAATCAAAACAGTAGCAATTTACACATGTGTTATGCCTGCATGAAGGATTTCACATTCCACATCAATATTACATTCATCCATCTCAATAAAAAAATTAACCACCAATTAACCATTGTGGGATCCAGTGACAAAAAACATAAACATTAATACATAACCATAATAACGGGATTAGATCGTTGCGAAATAGAAGGTAGCAGAAATCTATATTCTACCCAACATCCATGCACACATGCAATTGTTTTAATTGGATAACATGGTTGAGTTCAACCTATGCAGTATGAACAAGTCTCCACGACCAATTATTAAAGCGGTAGCCTCAGGATCTCTTGAATATGCATAAAAATCAAACTACCAAAAAACTACACATATGTGAAACCCAACAAGGAGGAATAAGGGTTTACCTTCAAGATCTCTTCGGTTTGATCTCATCTTAACTTGAACATTATGTGATGAAGGTTGATCTAGAATTCATCCTAATATGAACAATCATGAGTGGTGTGTGGTCTCCTCCTTCGTGGACACCATCTCTTCTCTCCTTCTCTCTCTTCTGCCTCTCTTTCTCACATATTCGAATTACGATTTTGGGAGTTGAAGAATAATGGCTTTCTTGAAAAAAAGGAGCCTTGTGTGTATATGTAGGCTAGAGTAGGGACCCTAAGAAGAGACAAGGATGTGGCACCAAATGGTCCTGAGAAAACCTAATACAACCTGGATTCTAATCCTTGTGCATTAACTATAACTAATACCACTACATAATTTTAATTGCAACTCTACTCCTTAACTGAAAATTATATTTCGACCTTTATGTTATTAATTACTTAATTCTCACCACATCAAGGTTACATATACCTTATAATAAAACAAATTGCTGATAATTTATTTAATTAACTTATGTAATTCCATGAGCGATCCATCTTAACTTATTTGTAGGGGCGAATTGACATAATCCAGCTGCATATTTTTCTATATAGAAAACTTATATGCATGTCAAGGGGGTAACACACGTGTCTATACAGATACATGGATTCAATCCATAAAAGTCTTTCACCATACATTAATCACTATTATCCAATCTATTAAGATTATTGATGAAATAATGAATCTCACTCGATAGGTCAAAACAATAAATAGATAGTTCAATTGTCCTTCAATCATATTTGAATTAATATCCTTCATAAAAACTAATAATTATGAGGTGTGTATTATCTTATAAAATCAGTATAAAGACGATGAGCTCAAAGTTGTCTCGTTCAATGCACACAAAGTTTACTAGCACAGTAATTTAAAACTCAATTGGTTGCCATAGTCAAGATAGACCTTCTAAAATATTATGCTACATCCCTATTGATGGTGTGTCAAGTTCCATATCAGACTGTGAACGATAAAACTTATATTCCATAAGAACTGTTAATATGATCCTCTGTGTTTAAGTCATTCTTGACACACTAGAACAACTACTAAGAAGAACAAAAGACACCATCAACATATAAAATAATTCAAACATTATGTCCATACATAATTCTCCTTAAAATAGAAAAAAATTATTTCATTTTAATCATAAATACGTAGCTCAAATTATTACATATATCATGATTTTAGTTTATTTCTGTAATAGGACATGACTCAAGAGTGGTAAAAGAAAACCTTTTTTATGCGACATATCTCCTAAAATGGGGAATTTAGTTTCTTTGAACCTGATCTTTCTTGCTTCGTTTTTTACTTCTGGGGGTTTCCCATCAAGTAAACAACTGATATTTAGATTGATGTTTTTTTATCTCCAGGGCCTTCTCTTTCAATCCTGAATTTGGATAAAATATTTATTGGCACAACACTTTTGAGCTTAGTTCTAGTGGAGGAGGTCAATATGTCTAAGGCAACTGATGTGTTGTTTTCTATTCTTAGGACACTTTGCATATTTATTTTCATTAAGAAGGATATATGAGTTTTCACCTTTGCCAAATATTTATCCATTTACTCATCTTTGACCTCACACTTCCCTAACACTTACGTCATGACTAATTGTGATTCAGTATGATCCTGGATCTACGTCATTCCAATCGACAGTTAATATTGAATCATTTTATCAAATCTTCATAATATGCCTCCTTGTTTGAAGCTTAAGAAGTTAAACTAAAGATCATAATCAATGTCTGTTTCTTTAGGAGCTGAGAGGATGACACCTGCAGCACTTCTTGCTACAGAAGAGTAGACATAAACATATAACATCCAAATTGGAAAATTTAAGAAAATCGTTCACGGTCTCCTTTGGTAGGTAATATAGTGCCATTTCAATGTGTCCATCTCAAATTTTAACAACTACTTTCCATTTTTCCATGTTTGAGTTTGTTAAAACCGAGGGTTGTGGGTTTAACCTCTGTGTTAGTATTGGGGTTGAGGAATCAGAAGGAGTCTCCTATGTGTTCGCTAAAGCTTAATAGTGGGACCCTAACAATGGAGTCAAGTCTGCAACCGATTATCGAGATTCCAAAGATTAACCTTTATTTAGTTCACCTATCTTCCTAAGTGAATTCTTAAACAAAATCTGACAATGTTTGGCCATTGATTATGCCATCAGGTTGATATTCTATGTCGTAGTTTCCCAGTTCAACACATCATGCCATATGCCAATAAGACATTTTTTGTTCACGCTTGATTTTCATATGAGGCTGATTTGTTAACACTATGATTGAATAGTCCCAAAATTATGGTTGCATCTTCCTTGTTATGTAAAAAAAGGTGAAAATTTTAATTTCGCCATCTTAGGTTAACAAGTCTATGCCCCCTGAAAATCTTTGTTTGTCTATTAAACTAATTTCTGAATCCCTTGATCTAGCTAAATTATTTTTTTTCTACATGTCAACTCAGAGACTGTTAGAGACAACTACATATTTTAATTGTATTAAGGTTTTTTCAATAAAGGAACATAACCCAAGTATAATTTCAATTATTGAAATGAATTATCTCACTCTTTATCATATTCGAGGTTTTTTCTTCATAATTTGAATAGGGGTAATCATTTGTAAATGGCTCTATAGACAAATATGTTAAACGCTGCCACACATCCTCTAAGCATTTGGACTTCTTTTTAGCTTCTTGGTACTTTATTTATATTAAGTCCTTGATTTTATCTAGGTTAGATTCAATTCTTCTTTGTTTGACTATTAATAATTGGAATGTACTAGAGTCGACCATAAAAGCACAATTGAATGGTTGACTTTCATATTATACTTTTCTATGGTATTGAATGTTTTGGTAAAATCCACCACGTGATCTTCAACTCCCTCACTTTTTTTAACATATCATCCACGTATATCGCCATTATTTGAATAATTTACTCTTCAAAAAAATTATTCTCCAGCCTTCCATGGGTAGTTCTGCCTTTTTTCAAACCCAATGGCATAACCTTGTATCATTACATGTCATTATTAGTGATGAATGATATTTTCTCTACAACATCTTCTTTTATTGAAATTTCATTATACTCATTATATACATTCATGAACTCACCAATTTTTGATTTTCCATCACATCCACCATCTAATTAATCATCGATGAGGGAAAATAATCCTTTAGGCATGCCTTGTTCAAGTTGGTTAAGTCTACACACATTTTTTCTTTACCATTATTTTTTTGTATGACCACCAAATTTGACAGCTTAGAAGGCTAATTAAATTATTCTATGAATCATGCAGCCAATACTTTCCCCACTCCTTGGTTAGATGAGGGACGCGCCCTTTGATATGGAGGGTTAGATGGTCACCCTTTTAGGTTCAATCAATAGTAGGCAATTCATGTAAATAATCTTTCTGCGGCTTCTTGGTCTCTTCCAAACCATACTGGCTGCGGCGCCTAACTGCGGACTCTGCTTTTCAGGTATTGCAGCAGCCATATGAACTTTGACCCAGACGAGTTTTTGAGAGGCTTTTGGGCGAAGCATTTTGGGGCCTCTCCTCCTGAAATTTCTTCCGTGCATCCTCTACGGTCAATAGGCCCTTGCAAATTAAAATATTGCCCAAACTGCATCAAACTCCGCGGACTCTTCATCTGGGAAGGCCTTCCAATCTCCGCTGATGGAAGAGGAAGCCAACTCAAGTACCCATCCCATGGGTGAAGGAGATATTGTCGCGGCTGCTAGAAATAAGCCTGGAGGTACATTAGGGAGGGTTGGGAGACCCTTGGCCGCGCTTGGTATCCGCAGCTTAATGACCCAAAATTGGTTTGAGCAGGTGGCTGAGGCCTTCGAATTTCCAGAAAATTTGATGTGTTCATCCCCTGCCGCGAACCAAAGACCGTGCACAGTTTTACTTGATGACGAAATTCTCTTCCCCCTGCACGCTTTCATTTACGGGCTGCGGCTACCTGTCCCAGTTCCTATCCGTCGTCTTTTCCAGACAATGAAACTGGCCCCAGCCCAGTTAGATCCCAATGGTTGGAGAGATGTTCTTACCGCAGTCGTGCTTTGGGAGAACATATTCAAAAAGGACATTACTCCCGCAGAGTTCTTTCATTTTTACCGCCCAAAAGAGAACTCCGTAAAGTTCGCAGGATACTACTACTTTTCACTCCGCGACAGGAATGAAACCCTTTAAACTGGGAGGCCGACCAGTGTAAAAAATTGGAAAGGAAAGTACTTCTACATTTCTGGAGAAGGGTGGGAGTTCCACCCTGAAGAGAATGAGAGGGAAAGGTCATTTCAAATACCACGTCAATGGGGAACTCCCTCCAAACTAGTTAATTTTAAAATGTCCGCGTCCCTTCCGCATATTTTGTTAAATATATGCTAACCTTTGGATTTATTTTTCTTTAGTCCTTGATTACTTGACTTTAAACAAAAGGCAAGAAAAGAGGGTTGCTGAGGCATCGGCGGTACCTGCTGAACACAAGAAGTTCTGCGCAGTAGTTACATCAGCGAGCATATTCGAAGCAGGTTTCTTCCCCAATAAGTCAATTCCCCAGCAAATGGCCCCGGAAGGTAACACTAATATTCCGCAGAGTATATAATGTTTCTGTAATTTTTTGTTCAAATACTTGTGTTTACAGTTGCTTCTCTTCTTTAGGTGAGGAAGCTGATAGGGAGCTGCTGGCTGCCCAACTGGCAGAAATGGACGAGGACGCGGTGGTTCTCAACAATACCGCGCGAAGCAGGAAGAGGAAGAGGTCCAAGGCCAAGGGATCTGCCGCGGCCCCTCTGGAGACAAGGCCACTGATCCTGCCACGGATCAGGTGGTTAATGATGAAAACCCTGCGCATCATGAACACTTTGATGACGACATAGGGGAAAATTTGGCCGCGGCTGGCCTGATGTCAGCTGAAGTCCCCCTCCAATCGTCCTCTCCTCCACCGCCAACTGTAGTGGCGGTTAACGCGAACTTACTACCTCCCCAATTCCGCGGAGAGTCCGGGCCATACGGTAGACTAAGGCCTCAATTAAGGCAGCCTGAACCAAATTCTTCCTGGGACACTACCGCAAAGGCTGCGGACCTCGACAGGCTGGTTGGAGAAGATCACGAAGATTTGGAGGACTGTGGCCTCCACAGCCTTCTGAGGGTACGTACTAGTCATTTAACTTCGCATCTCATATTTTTCTGTACTTTTGCTAACGTCTTTTATTTCATACAGGCCGCTGATGTGATTGTGGTCCAGAAGAGGAAGTATGAGGCTTTGTACAGGCTGAAAGAGGCCGAGAAGAGTGCTCATGCCGCAGACTTGCAGTCTGCACGGACCTCTTCTTTTAAGGCGGGTAAAGAGTCCGCTGCCGCGGCCCTCCAGGCAGCCCATATGGACTTGGAGAAGGCCAACAAGGCCAGAGAGGAAGCGGAGGAGAATTTTAATCAAGCCCGGAATCTCTGAAATCCTCACAGGCCCAGACAGCCGAAGCCGCCCATGTTGCAGAGATTACAAATGCCAAGCTCGCCCTCCTCCAGCAGAAATATCAAGAGTTAGAAGATAAGTCTGCTGACGCCCTCCAGCTAGCCACAGATCATGCCGTGGAGTCATTCAAAGGCTCCAAGGATTTCTTCCTCATCAATAACAGGGCATACCTCCGTGGCTACCAGGAGTTGTGGTATAGAATTATTAAGAACTTCCCTAATGCCAAGGATATGGTCCTCGCTTGGAAATTAAGTGATGCAGAACATCCAGAGTGCATTATTGAGATGAAGGCCGCGGCTGAAGAGAGAGAGAGGCTTAGGGCAGAGGCAGCGGCTGAGGACGGAGAGACAGAGACTGCCGCGGGCGGAGAAGAGGTTGATGATGATGATGACGCAGCCTCTTAAATTCTTAATTTTTGTTGCATCATCAACTTTTTGTAATCTTAAATTTCTGTTGTGGCTGCGCCCTCCATTCTGTAATCTATGGCTATTAATACAAAGGCTGCGACCATATTTTTATCACTGATTGACTACTTAATATTCCTTGCTTTTCAATATTGCATGTTTTACATTGCCTGCTATAATGAATGGTTGCACGTTACTGCCTCATATTTGCAACTTGCTTTCTATATTGAATGAACTTGTAGGATTTGTAGCTAGGTCCGCGGCAGCATAGTATAATTCGATGCAATCTTGCTCTTATTAATCATCCGTGGTGTCCTTGTCACTTCATGGCCCTTTTTTGTTTTGCCCTTGAACCTTTCACTGTAGGGTTGTGATACCCCAAGACGCGGTGCTAATGAGGTATGGTTTTGGGGCTGCGACTTAATTTCTTCAATTTTTCGTAGAAGCCGCGCCTGCCTTTTGTTATCTACTCATTTTCCATGTAGAAATAATGAATAGATTGATGCCGCGGTAATTTGAACGAGGGAAAATATTCTGAATTCAAGTCCACCTCAGCGACTCTCAATCGCTTTTTCGTTCAGCTGTGGCAGGTTGCCATCCAGCGTTAGGGAAGCGGTGGATTAGGATGCTGCGGCATCTACTTGACTGCTGACAAGATAATGAGGCTATAGAACCTTGCCCTTGGGAAATCGAGGCCATCCTTCTGTAGGTTTGACATGCTTCATGATCATAGTAACAGAGCCTCCTATAGCCGCTTCGATTGTCTTTCATGGTTTTCCTTTAGTCGATCTTGGGACACTATGAAGCCTCCCCTGGCTGGGTTACGTTATTAAGCCACCCACAGCTAATATGCGAGACACTATAAAGCCTTTCCAGGCTGGGTTATGTTATTAATCCACCCACAACTAATATGCGAGACACTATCAAGCCTCTCCAGGCTGGGTTATGTTATTAAGCCACCCACAGCTAATATGCGAGACACTATCAAGCCTCTCCAGGCTGGGTTATGTTATTAAGCCACCAACAGCTAATATGCGAGACACTATCAGGCCTCTCCAGGCTGGGTTATGTTATTAAGCCACCCACAGCTAATATGCGAGACACTATCAAGCCTCTCCGGGTTGGGTTATGTTATTAAACCACCCACAGCTAATATGCGAGACACTATCAAGCCTCTCCAGGCTGGGTTATGTTATTATTCCACCCACAGCTAATGATATATATAAAGCCATCCTTGGCTAGATATTGTAAGCCTCCCGGCTCGATGACGTGTCCCAAAAGCTAAGAACGGGCATTATAAGCCCCTGTGGCTAATGTCGCACTCCGAGAGCAAAAAAATTGGCATTGTAAGCCCTTGTGGTTAATAAGAGCTCCTTGAATCCTTAAATGTTTTTGCGGATATGGTCATCATATGATAAGATGTAGTTGCACATTGCGAGGGGAACTTCTGGGTTGATGAAGGTCGTAACCCATCCATAAGTGCATCCCGAAGTAGAATAATCCTTCGAGATAATTTTGTTATATTTCTTCTTGAATCTGTTTAAGACAAAAAGTCTTTTTGTGAGATAACAGGTTATGAAACCAAGAGAAATATCAGATATACCTAAACTTTCTAGTTCATATATTTATATATGTATGCTGCAGCTAATGACTTTGTTAACAAAGCATAAAGTCTTGAGTATTAAGGCTACAATGAGCTTCATAAAACATAAACATAAATAGTTGAAATTAGAAAGACTAAGGATGAGAAGCGGCATGCAGCCTCTGCCAGGTCTGGTTGAATCCCTTATGCATTCTTCAGGAATCGCTGCAGCATCCCTTGCCCAATTAGCCTTTCAACTTCATCCTTCAGGGCATAGCATTGCTCTGTGTCATGGCAATGGTCCTGATGGAATTTTCACTAGGTAGCTTTGTTCCTCTTGTGGGGTGGAGCTCTCAATTTTTCAGGCCACCTCAAAACCTTGTCCCCTTTGATGAATTCCAAGATCTCTTCAATCGGGAGGCTTAACTAAGTATAGACACCCAACTTTTTCTGCCTTTTTTGACCTCTGACGGTTGATTTCGTGGTTTCATTTACTGCCACGGCAGGCATGGATGGCTTTGCTATTTCCTCCCCTTCCGCGCCTATGTTTTTAGATGTCACGGCCTCCAGCATTAGCACCCTCCACTGCCGCGGCCTCATATGATACACCATGGCAGAGATAGAGCCCAACTGATTACGCTCCTCAACGTTTGAAGCTTATGTAACAGCTAACCTAGTGGAGGCAACGGCCATAAGACATATTTACTGTCTGGCCGCATCCCCTCCTAGGCAGCAAGGAGCAATCCCAAACCTGAAGCTCGGGAACTGAGTTTCTCTCCCGAAACTTATGGAGAGCCCACCTACTAGGGTTTGTCCATGAGTAAATAACCTCTCGGTGCACAACACGGCACAGTTTCGGTGATAAACCCTAGATCATAGGCCAAGAACAGCAAAAAAGGAGTAGATACAATCCCCCCTAATCATTCATCTTTTTTAGGCAAAAGCCCCTCATGCTTTTAAATACTAGCTAGATAGAATGATATCACAGGGGTATGCAAAATAGATCTAAAGCCATAAGATGAAGTATATCTCGATATAAGAAATACCCACTTAAGGGTGTGAATATGATGCGGAGTCCAATAACTAGTAACCGACCCGTGAGGAGATGATCCAAAGGACCCCCAGGGATCGAATAAGGTGTTTGAAGAACTCATATATGTAGAGAAATAAGGTTGAAATATCTCGTTCCCACAGACGGTGCCAAACTGATGATACAGGAAATCGACAATAGGGCATTCTCATATCAACATATCAAAAGCTATATGTGTGTGTTAAGCAAGTAAAGTAAGTAAATAGAGAGAAGAAAAGATATAGAGTGGTTCAACCCCTAAAATGGGCCTACGTCCACTGTGTTGCTCTGTTCTCATTATGTGCGTTGCATTGTACAATATAATCGTGCCAATAGAGGCGTACAAATATGAGAATAAAGGAGAGTACATGACAGTATTGGAGATTCTGGTGTGCCCGTGAGGTGGCTGTGATGCAGATTTTAGACCTCCAAAGCTTATGTTGGGTTGGTGTAGAGAGAATCTGTGTTGTGGTGCCTCCGGTGCGTGTGTCAAAAGGAACCCCACCTTCGAGGTGTGAACCTTAATTTATAGGAGGTATGTCGAGTCACGTGCTCTAATCACATGGCGTATACCAAGTCTACATTAGATGTGGATGAGGGCGTGCGGCCCACAGAGTAGCAGTGCTGAGCTGTTGGAGGGGGACCGCGGACCCTAAGCTGGGGTGCCGCGGCCTCTGATGGAGAAGGTTGCACCCTATAGGAGTTCTGACCACGCCCTATAGGTGTTCAGGCCACACCTTGAGTGTGGTAACGGCCGCGGCCTATATGGCCTGAATGCGATTGTAGAAGTACTGCTACGGCAGGGCGCTATACTTGTACTATCAATCTAGTACAAACTTTTACCTATTTTTCTTGACTTCCTTGGCCGATGGATCAACCTTAAGGTATGTCCTTGTGTGATCATGTGAATATTTTCCTCTACTCTTTTAATAGATTGACCAATAAATTCATGACACGAGGCTTGGAGGACAAGTCGATCTACAGATTGTTTTTCTCTTATCTTCATTATGAACCACCAATTTTAATTTCTCGGCTACCTCATCCTTTCTGACTTTATCCTTGTATTTGTGTTTGAGAGTGTCAATGTTCTAATAAGTAAAATTTCTTTTGTTAGTGTCCTTTTGTTCAGTAGACTTGAAGAAGGATTTTCATTCTTCGACTTGATCCTCTGAGACCTCTCTTATGCTAAAAAGGGTAGGGAATCACATCATTTGCTGAAAAGAAAAAGGAACACCATCAAATTATTTTAAGGAGACCTGTCCAAAAATAATTTTGAATTTTGAGATTACATAGTGATCCATGCTGAAGAAGATTACTTTCTTTATCCAAAAAAGTTGTCCACTTACCAATAAAACATCTAAGTGGGAGAACTTTCTCCCCACTAAAGTCAATGAGGGGTTGGTGATTGGGCTTACATTTTTTTAGCATTTATCTTAATCCCTTTAATGAAATATGAAAATATTACATCAGGTGAGGCTCCCCTATCAAAAAGTATCCGAGAGACATTGTATTAACGAACCATGAGGTTTACAGCCAATGGGTCATCCTGCGAGTAAAGGATGTTTTTAAAATCCAGTATATAAAATCAAATTATCAGATTATCCATGTTCACCTTTGTAAGGCGAGTTTCATCTTCCTTATCCTTAGCATGATTTATATCCATTCATCGAGAGTTTAATCAAGCCTCTCCTGCATATGCTTTGTTGTCATCTAACTCTACTCCTCAGTCAGTGACTCCTCTTGAAATCATGTGCATGCTGAAAGAGATTAAGTGTATGTCTGCCTGGCATCCTTATGTTTTTAAGGAAATTCTAGGTCTTCATTATAGTCATTCTCTAAATCTACATGCTTTGGCTTTTTCCCTTCCCATTTTTTCTTCTTGGCTCACGTTGAGAACCGATGACTCTTCTTATTCTCTTGGGTCATCCATTTTGATCCACGAATATTTTTAGCCGAACCTTCTTGATTATTTTTTCAATCTCAACACTAAGAGCACAACAATCATCAGTATCATATACATGGTCTATTTTTCTTATTGGAGGGGAATTTAATTTAGCTGGCCACTTGATCTCCTCTTCGTTATTGAATTTTGAAATCTCCTTAGATTGTTAAGGTAGGTGTGACACCCCACTTATTAAAATAACGGGTGCCCATCCCTTTATTAAAATTAAATAGAAATCTCAGTTGGCTCATTCTTAGCATCAATGTCAAAAACCAATTTATTTACTAACCACATATTATTAGATTACACCGTGTATGTATCAATTTTAATCTTTATTGACGTGACATAACAAAAATATACTCAAACCACAATTTATTTAAACAAATAAGTAAAATCTACAATCACATCATAAGTCTGAAATAGAAATTCATTACATGAAAAACTTAACCGAATAAAACATCGGTATAGCATCCATATAATAAATCCCAATATAAAATAAAATAAATCCTCAGACATAGGCAACATGCCTGAATATTAAAAGAATCATATCTAGAGTATGATAATATAAGTAATTACACTAAATCTTGCAACATCCCACATCTGTCGCAGCTCTAATACCTGGAAGAATAATCACGCTTGGTGTGCCTATGAGTAGAGACCTAAAAGGTTTTGAAAATGAATTTCATACAAGTCCGATTCGAAATCCTTTCAAAAATATTTTACAAGTAATGAAAATTCATAATTAATTATGTGTCCATTCTTCCATATTTAAATTTGTACAAGACTCTCATAAGACACTACTCACCTCTCATCTAAAGTTCACACCTGACGTATGTATTTTAATTGCCTAGTCATGCTACTCGCCTAACTAGTCCCAAAATATCCCTAATTATATACACTATCTCATTCCTGCGTATTTTATAGTATTACTTTTTACTTACAATTAATAATTTAATCCTTAATTACAATCTATTAATTCATAACCAATAACTTTCACCAGTTATTTAAATATTAAATACACTTAATGTCTTAAAGTCGTATATAATTCCTTCACATTTATATACAAAATTTCCACATCATAATATATGTATATATATATATACATATATATATATATATATATATATATAACGTATAACCTTCATCCCTCTAAGCTAGGAATCTTTTAATATGGTTCTGTAGTGTGCTATGCTTCGGGGCACCATTTCCTCATCTTGAGCTATAAGGATGATATCTCTCCAATTAACACCAAATCATAATGTATTGGAGGCAGTCATAGTCCTGAGACAGTGAGCATAACCATACCAAAAATTATCTCACTTGACTCCAAGCTCATAAGGGCATGCATGGTTCTATGACTTGGGATCTATACTTAACCTACTATTTTTTGCAAGGGAAGACCATCCACATCACGCAACCTCCTCTAATTGCACCCGTAGAATGGTATGTTCAATTAATTATACCACTGGCATATATGTAAAAATGCATATATACTGTCTCTATACCCGTATATAATTCTAATTAATCATGCCTATCACTCATGGCATTATCACATAATATTCCGAATATCATTTATATTCTCAATTAACTAATTAATTAATTGATTCCTAAAAACATAAAATTTCTACAACGACCATTAACCCGTATCCCTTTTTTACAAATTTTCATCACAAATTCAATTATTCATTTTCAAGTAAAATTCTTCCTAATTACTCTATTTTGAATCATAGAAAAATCGTAATTAATTTAACCCACTATCTCAATTACTATAATTTTTCCAAAAGTCCTAAATTGTCCCTGGACATTTTTAATTAAATCCCTAATTAAAATTATAATATTTTTCAACAAACAAACCCAACTCACAGTAGCTGGGGGACCAAATCGGTTCGGCTATGAGGCAAACCGATATGCCCCTACTCATTGCCCTGATTTTTCCTAAAATTGATTTTCAACAATATCACCTAGTTTCAATTCATCCCAATACATGTTTTTTTTATAATAATGAATCAATTTTCAACAATCCCAATACCCATAGAAGGATAACTAAATCAAAATTTCCTCACCAACTAATGACCTTAATGAGTTTTAACATGAATTGGATTTTTCATTTCACATCGTCATCATCTCCATACGTAAATCTCTTGGGAATTCAAATTTACCTCTACATTCCATATTCACAAATTCCTAGATAATTCAATCATCAATTTTCTCTAAATTAATCCAACCACGTATGAATTCAAAATATCACAATTTCAATTTAAAATTTCACCATTAATTTTCATTAATTATGTGTCAAAACCCATTTTTTTAAAATCCCATCCCGAAATTATTCCAATTGCAAATTTATCAACTATAATATGAATTGAAAATTACACACAAATAATATTAGTAAGATAATTACTTGCCTCTAGTTTCATAGTGTTTGAATTTTGTTGTAGAAGATGAATCACATTCCCGAGTTCCTCTACAAATCTTCCCACTTGAATTGTTCTTGAATTCCTTTAGCCTTTATTAACACTCTTTAGAATTCCTTTATCTTTTCTTAACTTTTCTCTTCACTTTCCCTCACACCCTTTGGTTTTAATCAAAGGACCCTTTGTATTTTGTGAAATGATAATTGGTTCTCTTAGCCTCTTCATTTTATAACCTCAATATCTTTTTAACTCTTCACCGCCCATTAAAAAGACCCAATAACCCATATACTAGTCCCGACAAGTCTAAAAAGCCACTAAGACCAAAACACTACCCTTGGGTAATTAATTCTTACTAAATTGACCAATTCCGGATCAATCGTTCACTCGAAATCATCATCCGAGTCACTTATTAGTATTTGCCATCTCAACCTCATATAATGTGCCCCGATTAAGATATTAGTAAGTCTTGTCGTGTTTAATCACTTATGACCTAATATTATTTGGCATTCATCACACTAGTAAATATAGTATCACATAAATATTAATTCATTTCACTTCAAATTAATATTTATTTTCACGTAATTTTCTTGATTTAATTCAATTATGTGTCACCTTCATAAAACTTTGGATATGAATGGTACTAAAAACTTTGGATCCATGCCCACATGGCATCCTAATGTAGCCGTAGACACCCCATTCTATTACCCCCTAACTCTCCTTAGGTCCCTAGTACCTCCCTTCAGCGCTTCAAACCTAGGTCATGTCCCGAGTACTGACCGAAGAGCCATCGAGCACTCCCTGGCTCAGTTTGACCAAAAAGTCAAACTCTTTGCGTCGATCTATACTGAATGGACTTTCAAAGGTCTCTGAATTACCTTTCCAATGGTATGCCTCATTCGTGATTCTGACCAACGTTTTTCCCTCGGGAGCTGATTTTTTGAAAAATCCTGAAGCGCACTGCCAAATGGAAGGTTCCAGATCCTTCCTATCGGCACCTGCCGATAGGCAGTGGCATGCCAATGCCGATCGACAGTTACCTGGGCCTATAAAAGGAGGCCTTCACCTCATTTGCACGGATAGCCCAGATCTGATCAAAATCGCTCTCAGCGAATCTTAAAAGTCTATCTCGAAGGCAGCGCGATTTCAACATCCAAATCCCTTTTTTACTTTCCCTTTTCATCATCCTTTTCATCAAACTTGGTGAATTAACAACTCTCCATCATCATCCAAGTGCAAGGTCTTCTCTCTAACATTCAAGATCAAGCTCAAGGTCTCCAAGAAGGTCCATCTTTCTTACTTTTCTCTTCAAATTCTCTTAAATTCTCAATAACTTGTTTTCTCACTTAGAAGTTTTATTACCTCACCTTACACATCCTAATATACTTTTTATTTAGTATTACTTCACATCTCTTATTTTCATAAAACCCAAAAATAAGAAAAAGAGGGTTTGCTCATAAATTTCAAATAGGGATTCTCACACTTTTTCCACACTTTTCTCACAACTAAAATACTTTTTCTACACACATGCACACTCACAAATAAGAGATTCCCCATTTGGATTTATGGGATAAACCCCAAACCTTATTTTGTATGTGAACTACATGGACTTTAATGCCTGTATAGGCTACGTAAGCGTCTTGGGGTAAAACTCGAGACTCGAGTCCTTTTTCTCACTTTTTCTCTCATTTTCTATCTTCTCTAAATTCATTTTTCTTATACTCTATATACTTGTTCTTAGTGACGTATTACTCCATCTGCGTTCTCGTTCCATTATAACGATCAACGTAGGGGTAATCACGTAAATCTTATTTTTGTAATATTATTCTTATACCTTCCTACGGATGACTCGCTTTATCTTTTCCATGATATAAGTCGAGGATTCCTACCTCCATTCTATATATACACATGCACACATATCAGGGGGAAATATAAAAGAAAATAGAAAATATTCATGAGAGACTAAAAGGGCAGAATGGGTCCCTAACACCTTTCCATTTCGTAACTAAGCCACCAAACCCTTCTCGAATCATCTTGGTTTCGCATGCACTAGTATGTCTTTGGATGCCATCCTTCGGAGTGGCTTCCCCTTTTTCTTTTGTCTGTTTTAAGTAAAATAGACTTGCGACTCTGAATCTCTCTACATTCTTACACCACATCTCAAACGATGCTGGTCGAAGTGCTCCCGAGAGGGACGCGCGGGACCCAAATGATCCTTTCCTGCACGCACCCGCACGCGCGGCGAGGATCAGGGATGGCCACAGTCGTGACTCCGCTGGGGATTTCTTTTATTTGTTTGTGGGCTTGACTCTATTTGCATGGATTCTATATTTGTTTATGTTTCCCCCTATATCTGCATGTTCCCCTTTCTCATGTGTACCCCATGCTTATGCTTATGTTCACACACTCGTAATAAATTCTCCATGTACAACTCACACCACGTGCACCTAGGGTCACATATATCCCCATGTTGCACGCATCACCCATCCATACTTGGTGTACCTTGGGTACTTGTACTTTGCTCCCTTTTTGGCATAATCAAGAAAGGCATTCTCATCATAAGATACTAATAAGAGAATCATGCATGATTCACACGACATCACCAAAGAGCGTTGCTATTGACCAAATTTTACCCAGTAACTAGAGGGTCACTTCATGATGGGCGCTGGTCCGGAAGGTCGTAGTTAGCCTAAGCGATATGAGTCTCACCTTCCATTGGCCAAGTACATTTGACGTATATCGAACGGTTCCCCCGCATCGTACCGCTTGACCAAAGTCATGACGGGAGGTATCTCGCAGGGAATTCGTTCACGTATGTCAAGTATATCGAATTCTCTCTCACACGTACCGTCCCCACGAGGTATATAGTGGGGCAATTCATGTACACTCAGGTATATCAAATGGCTTGTCCACATGTACCAATTGTCCGTAAGAGCAAGACGTATATCATGGAAGTCACGATAAAGGGGGGAACCCATGCCTATTCACCCAACCAACTGCATGCCCGCATATAGGGGTCAAACCTAGGACACACACTTTAGATTGCCGATTTCATCCCGAAACTCTGTCGAAATTTCGGGTCGATCTTCCGCCCAATTTTCGCGCATTTTTAAAACGAGACCCTGTCCGCGAGCCTGGTTACAAGTCCATCCATAGCTTTTCATATATTAAAAACCTCTCTTTTCCCGGCTCGGGTCCCGTCCGGCATTGCATTTAGGAGAATTAAATATAAGTGAGAACGTAATAAACATAATAATAATGATGTTGAGTTCCGTCTACAAAAACATTTCTCCATTCTTTATCAAAAATAAAAATAAAAACATTTCTCCCTTCTTTATCAAAAATCCAAAAATGGTTCTCCCTTTTTCTCAAAAATAAATATCATCCTACGCCTTCTCAAGTCGATCACAAGCCCTTGGCTTGGCTCCCTATTGGCTTCGATCTTCAGTTAAATCACCTCGGAGTTTTATTCGTTCCTCTACTACCTCTTCTGAGTCCGGGATCCATCCACTTGCCATGGAGAATACAGATCAAGTATCAGTCATTCAGTTGGATCTGACAACAGTCCTAGCTCAGCTCGTGTCCAAGATTGACAAACTTCCAAACCGAGGTCCAAGAAATGCAAAGAAACCCGGTTCCAATTCCTCAAGAGCCCGAGGTCCTATTCCCTTATGCTATCGGTCCACCTGAGCCTATCTGGGTTCCCAAAGAATATCATCACGCTCCACGTGCCCCTCATATTAATGGGTCGCCGCCTGCCCAGCTCCTAATGCCCAACATTGCCCCACCTATGGCTAACTTGCCTATGGTCACTGATCTAAAGGAGGAGGAGTTAAATAAAGTCAAAGAGGATCTCAAGATGCTCACCAAGAAGTTCGACCAAGTCAGGATATCTGGGAATTACATGGACTACACCCACATGTATCCTTATCCTAAAGCGAGGTTACCCGAGAAGTTCAAGATGACAAATATCGAGAAGTTCAGAGGGAGTGGACGCCTAATTGTTCATCTTCGTAGTTATCATCATTCCATGACTCTACTTGGGGCTTATAAGGAGGTGATGGACCAATTATTCCAGCAAACTTTGAAGGATAGTGCCCTTCGATGGTTTTTATCTCTTGATGAATCCAGAATCCGTAGTTGGGAGGATGTAGCCCGAGAATTCACATCGCAGTATAAATACAATGAAGAGCTTGAGGTCACCCGTCGTGATTTAGAACTGATCAAACAAAATCCTGGAGAATCAGTCAGTAATTTCATAACCCGGTGGAAGGAGCAAGAAACTACCATGACCAATCGACCATCCGAAGAAGAACATGTCAACATAGTGAAAAAGAACTTCTTGCCCCATGTTCGAGTGACGATGGGAGGACAATACTATCCCCACTTCCGAGCTCTCAGAGAGGCTGGAGTGTAAATTGAGGAAAGCCTTGTTAAAACATAGGTTGAACCGAAGAAGGTGTTCGGACAGTTCACCCTCGAAAAGTATGACAAGCCTGCCAGTGCTGCAGTCTCAACCATCAATAACATCTCTCAACCATCCACCTCATGGGCACCAGAAAGCTTCCCTGCCCCCATCCGAAGGGAATACACTGATCTCCATGCTCCCCTCTCCAAAGATTAGTAAAACCTGTTGTAGAAGGGTGTCTACCTATAAAAAAAAGTAGATAAAATAAAAAATACTTTTTTAATAATGACATTCGAGAGGTGCCCCGTAAGGGCCACCGCAGAAATCCAAGATTGAGAAGTGCCACTGCAAGGGTCACGGCAGCAATGACATCAGAGAGGTGACCCGGAAAGGGCCACCACAAAAGTCCAAGATTAAGGAGTGCCACTGCACGGGTCGCTGCCACTGCAAGGGTCATTGCAGCACTGACATTTGAGAGGTGCCCCGTAAGGGCCATCGCAGAAGTCCAAGATTGAGAAGTGTCACTACAAGGGTCACTGCCACTGCCAGGGTCACCACAGCAATGACATTCGAGAGGTTCCCCACAAGGGTCTCTGCAGAAGTTCAAGATTGAGAAGTGCCACCGCAAGGGTCACTGCCGCTGCGAAGGTCACTGCAGCAATGACATTCGAGAGGTGCCCCGCAAGGCCCACCGCAGAAGTCCAAGATTGAGAATTACCACTGCAAGGGTTACCGCCACTGCAAGGGTCACTACAGGAATGACATTCGAGAGGCGCCTCGCAAGGGCCACCGCATAAGTCCAAGATTGATAAGTGCCACTGCAAGGGTCAGTGCAGCAATGACATTCGAGAGATGCCCCCAAGGGCCCTTGCAGAAGTTCAAGATTGAGAAGTGCCATCGCAAGGGTCGCTGACGCTACCAAGGTCACTGCAGCAATGACATTCGAGAGGTTCCCCGCAAGGTCCTCCGCAGAAGTAAGATTGAGAAATGCCACTGCGAGGGTCACTGCCGCTGCGAGGGTCACTGCCACTGCGAAGGTCACTGCAGCAATGACATTCGAGAGGTGCCCCGTAAGGGCCTCCGCAGAAGTTCAAGATTGAGAAGTGCCACCGCAAGGGTTCCGGTAGAAACTCATATTGAGAATGAACCACGAGTAACTCCTCATCATGAAATGTCATTCATTAAAAGAACAACAGTATTAACACTTTTCTTTCTTGTACAGGTTAACACTTTGCTCAACCTAGTTGATCAAGCAGGGATCAAGCAGGCTAGTTGGAACCTCTTGGGAATCTTGGCTTGGCGGCTGAGGGACAAGGTATGTTGAGCAAGCTCAACCACTTAGCACTATAGGATTGAGAGAATACTAGTAGGAAGACCCAGAAGTCACTTAAAGACTACACACACTTCACAATTGGTCACAAGTGAAGTGATCACCCAAAGAGCTGGTTACTCACAAGAAATAAACTCTTTATAAGAAAATGACCTATCCAGAAGAAGGGGTCTTCAAGGTTCCTCTCAAGAAAAACAACAATTTTAGAGGAGAGGGGTCCTTAAGTCCTCCACTCTCAAGATTTGCAAAATCGCACCACAAGTTACCGTTTCAAATGATAATTACCAAATCTGATATTTTGTCTTCATTAGGGGACATATGTGCTTTTTGACTTTGGTCGGCGCCAGGTGGCGCCTGCAGGAGGGGACAGGAAGAGCAGCCTGTAGGTAGGGACAAATGGTACACTTCAGACATTGTTCCCCATAAATCCTCTCAATTTTGGCGCCCAAAAATGCCAACTCATCCCAATGCCCTAGTATAAATAGACCTCGGGACAAGGTGAATAGAGAGAGAGAATTGAAATTGCACTGTTACTCTGCTAAAATATCACCAGACCTACCTAGTATTCTCTGCCTGCTTATTCTCTTAGTGTTGAGTGCCTTGTTTCTTCACTCCCCACTGACAGCCATCATTCTCAGGTGCTTCCCTTGAGAAAGTTACCCTTTTTGCTGTGAAAGTTCATCTTCTTGCAGGGAGTGAGTTGAAGCTTGAGTTCCATTGTTACCAGAAGGAGAAAGTTTCTTGAGAAGTTGCACCAGGATACCTTGAAGACCTTGTAGGCAGTGGTCATTGGAGTGGGTCACGCCTCACCCTTTCTAGTTATTCATAGACCCCAGTCTCACTACCCTCCTACATTTGGCGACTCTAATGGGGAGGTATTCTTGCTTTAATGGACAAAGAAGGTTTCAATGTCTCTAAGGAGTTGGTTTTTGAGGACATTCCGTCTGGTAACGGAGCTCACAGTGACCAGACTACTCAGGAAGAAGTGGTGGTGATCGGAGCCAAGCCGCCTGCGCCTCAGGGAGGGCAAACCAGTTCTCTGGCGGTAGCTCCAATGGCAGGTATGAATCTTATGGAAATGTTTTTTGACTTTTTAAAGGAAAATAACATGGACCTATCAAGCTTGGGTCAAGGTTGTGTGACACCTACTCCTGCCCCTTGTGGAGGGGTAGCCACCCCTACTACGATTCTGGCGGAGACGATTCCATCCCGGAAGGCGGCGTTGGAGCAGGTTCTGGCGCCCACAGGCTCGCCAGCTGCTAAAAGCCTATGTTTGGAGGAGTCACCCTCTAAGGCTGTTACTATGGACGAAGTGAGGAAGCTCCTCTCCTCCTCTTAAAGAGAGGGTTCCCACCTATACGAGGAATTACAAGACCCCTATCCGCAAGAAGTAAGTGAGAATCCATACCCTGAGGGGTATATTCCACCAAAATTTATCAAGTTCGGTGGTAGGGGAGAGAATCATAGAGAACACGTGAAGAGGTTTGTCGAGTACCTGGGAATACATGCTGGCGACAAGAACCTGAGGTTGATGGAGTTCTCTAAGACCCTCATCGGAAAGGCTTATACATGGTATTCCACTTGGCACTTAACATCTCCCCTACTTCGGAGAATATGCACAGGAAGTTCCTCCGGAAGTTCTTTGTAGCGGAGGACGAATTTACATTGAGGCACCTAGCACAAGAGGTCCAGAAGCCAGGAGAAGAGTTGATGCACTACATCAAGAGATTTCGTGAGAGGGCCTTAGATGTCCATGAGGATGTGGCGGAGGCCAGGTTACTGCATATATGTGTGGAAGGAATCTTAGAAGAGTACAAGTTGCACTTGATCAACGAAACTAGAGATGGAACTTTTAGAGAATTCACCAGGGCTGCTAGAAACATAGCTATGATAATCAAACCAAGAGCCCCGAGCTGGAGGACGCAAGTCCCACTGACTTCTGGGAGGTTTCAAGTTTCAAGGAGGCAAGAAGATAACTATGTGGACAGGAGTCCCAAAGGGAAAAAGGGAGGCTCTGGGGTCAAGACTGACAATCCCGGCAACAAGAGAAATTTTGGGGAAGATGCCCCACCGCCACTACTATGCAGTGTAGCTAAGGATATGGATTGTTACAGCACCTTAGTACGAGAAGGTGTAGCAGGACCTCCTCACCTAAAAGGAGAAAGCCCCACTGCAACTAACAAGGCCAATCAAAAATACTGCGAGTTGCACCAACGAGTGCAGCACTCTACCAAAGATTGTTACTACTTGTGAAGGATCATTGGCGAGAAGATGGCCAGCGGTACCTTGCAGATACCCCATGTGGATGTTAACGAGAACCCACTTCATGTGCATCACTTTATCACCTCCAACATGGTAGTTGCCTATGATGAAGAAGCTATAAAAAGTTTGACGAAGTGGGAGAGCGGCGAGCAGTTATACGAGGAGTTAGAAAATCTATCACTAAGCACACTTGATCTAGAAAGAAAGCAAGAGGAGTGGTTCTTCACTTCAAAACAAGAAAATGGAAATGGGAAAATCAAAGAAGCGCCCCTCTCGGAAGGTGAGGTAGATGTCATTCTCGCCCTAGATGAGGGAGGGACCTCCGAGGCGAAATATGTTTGTAGTTCCTAGACGTATGAGGTGGACCTAGATTTCGAATGCGAGGCCATCGCAAGGAGCCCGAAGTTCAAGTGGTTTTTTTACCAGATAGGGGTAAAGTACGATACAAGGGTGTCCATCACGAGGAAAGTCTTAGAGGCAGTACAGCAGCATGAAGATCCTTCGCTAAATTGGCAGGGACCAATCGGAAGGATGATTAAGAAGTATACATCTGAAGTGGTGTTTTGAGAAGCAGATAGATTGGTGCCTTACTTCCACAACCCCCCGTTGTACGTTACAGCCACGGTTAATGGAGTCTTATTTCCCAGGGCGTTAATGTATGGGGGAGAGAATCTATTAACATCATTCCCATCAGTACATTATATGAAACATGAATTGACTAGGGGAAGGTGGTTCCGGTACCACTAGTAATTTATTGATTTGACAACGCCGGAATGCAGTCTATTGGATACGTGAATGTGGGAATCAAGTTGGGAAATTTCACCTCCCACATCAAATTTCATTTTATTAATGCTAACACTAGCTACCAATTACTCATTGGAAGGTTATGGATGCACACTCCTGGAATAGTGCCTTCCACCTACCATCAATGTGCAAAGGCAAACATTAGAGGCACATAGATAGTGATCAAGGTCACGCAGAGACCCTTCGTCGTTGAGGAGGCCCACCTAGTAGATGTTGCCTTCTACACCGAGTTAGATGAGGAAAGAAAGGTCTCTGTAAGAAAACTAGAAGGGATCAAGGTAGCTGAGGGAAGGGTCCCGCAGAAGAAGTTCGTTCATGACCGTCTAGGGGGGAGGATAATCACCCACATGGCGAAAGGCAAGAGGAAAGTAGAGGAGGCTGCTAGACCCCCTCGAACTTGTAAGAAGATGTTCTTGCCTGATGGAAAGATCATCTACCATTTATAACGATCTGCGCGGGCGGTGTTCTGGGATGAGAGCATCGACCCGACGCCCGAGTGTTTTATCGTTGATGAATCCCATGTTGTGGAGCATGTTGAGGAATCAGAAGAAGCTCCAGAATGGATGCAAGACGGACTTAGAGAGCATCTGCAAGAATTAGAGGATATTAAGTTGGGTCTAGAAGAGGGCGAGAGTAGACCCATTCAAATCTCCAAGTGCCAAGAATCGAGGCAGAAGAAAGAGCTCATCGGGCTACTTAAGGAGTTCACTGATTTATTTTCCTGGAAGTACACGAAGATGCCAGGAATAGATGCATAAGTGAGCTCTCATAGATTGAACATCCTTCCCAATGGCCTTTCGGTAAGGCAAGCCACACGCACATACAAAGCAGACCTTGATTTGAAGATAAAAGCTGAGGTGGAGAAGTTGTTAGCGGCAGGGTTCATCAAGCCTATTCAGCACCCCATATGGCTTTCCAGCATAGTGTCAGTGGAGAAGAAAGACAAGAGCCAAATCAGAATCTATGTAGATTTTTGTGACTTGAACAGGGCATGTCCTAAGGATGAATTCCCACTACGAAGTATAGACAGTTTAGTGGATGCCACCGCGGGACATGAGATGTATAGCTTTATGGACGGGTATGTTGGCTATAACCAGACTAAAATGGATCCTGCCGACGTGAAGAATACTTCCTTCCGCACACCATTAGGTAACTTTCACTGTACAGTCAGGCCCTTCGGATTGAAAAACGCCGAGGCCACATACCAGCGGACTATGATGGCAATTTTTCACGACCTATTTCATGATATACTAGAATACTATGTGGATGATCTGGTGGTGAAGTCTAAGAAAGAAACCAAGCATATTCAGGATCTCAGGAGAGTATTCGAAAGGTGTCGTCAGTATAAGATGATAGTGAACCCCTCAAAGTGTGCCTTTGGGGTTACTGCAGGGAAATTTTTAGGCTTTGTGGTGAATAGACAAGGGGTGCAAGTGGATGTAGAGAAGATGAAAGCTATTGTGATGATGCCACCGCCCAAGAGTCAGAGGCAACTTAAGTGATTCTCGGGAAAGGTATCCTACCTACGGAGGTTTATACCAGCGCTGGAAGAAGTAACTCATTCGTTCGCGCCTCTACTGAAAGACAAAGCCAAGTGGGTTTGGGGAGAGAGTCAGGAGAAAGCGTTCGAGAAGATTAAGGAAATCCTAGCCTCTCCTTCCACGATGATCCCCCCAAAGTCGGAGCGCCGCTGCTGCTCTACCTTACTTCTATAGAGAGATCGATAGGGGCCCTCTTGGCGCAGAAGAAAGAAGGAGTGGAAAAGATGATCTACTACCTGTCAAGAGTAATCTCTGGAACAAAATCGAGATACACCAGCGTTGAGAGACACTGTCTGGCGTTGGTATTTATGGCCCAGAAGTTGAGACACTATCTTCTAGCCTTCAGAGTTCACATATGAAGCACCTTATACCTTTGACTTGCTTAAGTCTACATTATATAAGTGCTAAACTAATTTGGAAATATTGACAAAATTGGTAGTCCATCCTAGAAACCAAAAAGCCTCAGAACTTATCTCTCTAAACCTCTCCAATGATCCATGATGGTATAAAATGAAACACACTACACACAATTAGAAGTGCATACATGTGTTCATTTTTCTTAAAATTGAGTGTGTGTTTAATTCCCCTTGAATTGGAGCTTTAATATTTTTTTGGGAATTTTTAAATATTTCTTTTAACCTTTTAAACATTTTTTAAACATTTTATAAATAAATGTTTTTATTAATAAAAGGGATTATAAAGTTTGTGGGGTTAATATACTATTTTAGAAACTTCATTTTTCACTGAAATGTTTGGTTGGGTACGATCTCAAAGCGCTAGAGACTTCAGGGTGATGTTTTGTAATTATTTTGACGCGCGTGTGAGAGCCACTAACCTGCCAACACTTGTCATCCTCCGGGTGAATGTATTTGTGTTTGTTATGTCAGAGGATTAAATGGATGTTTGATGAACGTTGGATCATTCCTTATCAAGGGTCTGCATGTGTTCTTGGTTAATCCCGATGATATCCATTTGAACCAATCAGAATTGTTTTAATCCACTGCTGTTTTATAACCTTTGGATCAAGTCAAACCTTGCAAGACTTGATCTCAACCCTTGATTTGCATCGATCATCCAGAACCTTCCCCAGGCACTATATATACCCTCCACTTCTCAGCCTTAGAGAACTTTTGGGCATTCGTCTTTGTGAGAGAAAAAAAATAAGAGAGAAGTGAGAGAGAAGAGAGAAAAGAGAAGAGAGAAGAGAGAGAAAGAGAAACCTGTTAGCCAAACCCTAACCCTAACCCTAAACAGTTCACCTTCTCAGAAACAAACCTTCGTATTTTCATATCCAAACACAACCTTGAGTGTTTGTGAAAGAGAGTGGTTTGTTCTTGTGTTGCTGTAACCTCATTATCTCTGATCTTGTAAGATCTAGTGTCTCTTTCATAGAAACGTTAGATCTTCATACTATATGTTATATTTTCACTAGATCAATATTTTTTATACTTGATTTAAGAAAATCTTACTGATTTGATTTTTAAAATGTTTTCTGGTTTCTTTTCTTACGAAACTTAATCCTGACCTAGTTGGATTCTCACTTGGAGGGTTTTCAATCTCATAAATGTTTTCAAAAGAGATTGATTAAGGTCATGACCGATTTCTGAAGCAAGATCTCCGTGGAATCTGGGTTATCTTTAAAGGTCAAAAGGATTTGAGTTCTGTGAGAAAGAACTAAATAAAAATCACTGCATATAGACTTTATATGTAATTTACTAGGACTGTTTGTAAATATAAGTGTGTGTGAGTTCATGCATGTGAATAGGAATCACTACACTAACACTTAACACACTACTACACTGGAAGTGTTGTGTTTAAGATCTGAGATCATTGAGTCGACGTAAAGAAGCTAAAGCAAAGGAAGTTAGCAAACTGGAGAAACATCATCAACAAATCAGATCTATCAGAAGTTAGAAGGACACCAAGGGGGTATATTCCTAAACATAGAATAGGTTGATTTGTGTGCTTGCATGTTGTATAGTTTGTAACTAATTTCTGTTGTTAGTGGATTTTTGCTTTTGTGACTTAGAAGTCACCGTGGATGTTTCCTCTGTTGGGAGAGGTTTTACCACGTTAAAATCATTGTGTTGATTATCTTCATCTACTCATCTCATTCTATAAGTGTGCTGAATTTTTGAAACTGCCTTAGTTTTAAAAACTGATTACACAATCTTAATTACTCTCGTACATAAGTTTTTTTTTGTAAACACAACTTGTTTATAATTTTTATTTTCAAAAGAAAAGGGTTTCTCCAACAAACATTCAGAGTTGCTTATACAGTTTAACCTTGTGTTAAACGGCATTAGCGACGTTTTTCAATTGGTATCAGAGCCCTATTAACTTTTTATTTCAAAAGATCTTGTGTTTCTGAAATCGTTTTCTGAAAAACCTAACTATGGACGAGAAGAATGAAAGGTTTGGTAATCTGTCCAGACCTCCTCTCTTTGATGGAAACAACTTTGCTTACTGGAAAGTAAGAATGGTTGCCTTCATCCAAGGGACATTAGGAGATGATGTCTGAGACATTATTGAAAACGGATACACTTATCCTACTAAACCAGCCACTGAAGGAAGTGATGAGAGGGTAAAGAAAATCTTAAATGAATTTACCCAAGAAGAGAAAACCATTTCTCGAAATAACAATAAAGGCAAGAATGCCATTTTTATGTCCATTAATGAATATGAATTCAAGAGAATCTCTTCCTGTGCCACTTCTAAGGAAGCTTGGGACACATTAATCACTGCCCATGAAGGAGACTCAAGAGTTAAAGCTGCTAAAACTCAAATGCTTATCCAGCAGTACAACTCTTTGATCATGTCTGATTCTGAGTCTTTTGATGATTTTTACATGAACTTAATTGATATAGTTACTAAGTTGCATGCTAATGGTATAACTTATGATAGGAATGAAATTGTCTCTAAAATTCTAAGGTCATTACCACAAAAGTTTGACAGTAAGAGGTATGCTATTGAGGAAATGAATGATCAACACCTTACCCCTGAGTTACTCAGTAGCAAACTTAGGACTGTGGAAATGGAATTAGACTTTAAGAAACAATTAAATCATTCTCAAAGAAAACAGCCTAACTCTAACTTGAGTTTTGCATCTAAGATACCCAAGTTTGAGTCTAATTTGACTAACTCTGACTCTGATGAGGAGTGTGATATAGACAAACTAGATAATCAGGTTGCCTTAATGTCTAAACAATTTAAGAAAACTGTCAAATTTCGAAACAAACAGGCATCTAAACAAGGCAAGCCTAATTATCGTACTCTGTCTAATTCCAAACCTCATGAGAGAGGACTTGACAAACATCCTAAGGATAACAATTCCAGACCCTCTAGAGACCTTAAAAAGATTGAATGTTTTAGATGTGGGAAACTAGGTCACATTGCTCACGATTGCAGAGTTAATCTGAATAAAGCCAACACACACAATAGAGCCAATGTATGTAAAACTTGGAATGATTCAAGTGACTCTGATGAAGAGGAACTTGAGTTATCTAATGTACTTGACCCTTGCATGTCCTTTTATGCTAAGATCATTTACAATGATGATATGCCTGTGTGTGATAATGATGCTCCTACTCATGCTTGTGTGAATACTCCTTTGATTGGTCTAGAGGCTTTATTGTCTGAAAATGTTCCTAGTTCTAGTTTCGTGTGTGTGAGTCAAAGTGATCTCGATAATGATGATGCAAATGGGTGCGTGAGTACTAAAACTGAATCGTTAGGGGTCACTACACACACTTCACTTAGCGACTCAGACACAGATGACCTCCCGGATATCCATACTTTCTATGCTAAAACCCTTAAAAAAGGCACTAGACTGGAGAAGATTATTAGAGACTTGACTAAGAAATTAGATGATCTAAGTCTTATTGTGAAGTTGAATGCTGAAGAGTACACTAACTAGTGTCTGACTCATCAATCTGAAATTGAAACTTTTGATCAAAAATTAAAAGAGTTGACTAAAACTAATGAAACTCTGGAAATGAAATATAAGGGAACATTATTAGAATTGGAGGAAGAAAAAACAAAGACAGCTACTGTTTTAAAAAAAAATTCTAAGTTTGAAAACAATTCAAATTGCTTTACTGACTTTGTTGTTGACTCCAAAACCAATTCTGATGATAGAACCGGTATTGGATTTTGCCCTAAGAACAAACCACAAACTACTAAAATTGAACCTATTAAGTTTGTGTCTGGGGGCAAAAGACCAATTGAAACATGTCCAGACTTTCATTTGATTAAAAATGAATTTGATCAGAAGCAACAAGAGAAAGACATTGGAGAGTCTAGTAACTCTAAGGCTGACACTACAGTTAAGACTAAATACATCTGTCCTTCAATCAGAAAGGCTGATCCTACCTATAAGACCATACCTCCTAGGAATAACACTTCTGAAGAGAATGCTGTCAAACCTATCTTTAGAAGTTTTCCTAAGGAAATTCATCCCTCGAGCAATCAATATTGCTCCTACTGTGACATTTATGGTCATTCATTCGAAGGTTGTTATGCTAGGCGTCTAAATACCCCTGTTTACAACACTTCTGTCTATAAGAACTTTAACTATTCTAGGCAAAGTCGTAACAATTATGTCCTTCCAAGACAACCTGATAAGAACTCTAACTACAGAAATAGAAGGACCAAAACTAAGAGTTCATTTAAGAGAAAGGCTCCCAGAAACTTTCCTAAACCAAAAGCTCAACTATTTCACAACAATCAGTTTGCTGCTCCAAATGCTTTTCGACAAAAAACTGTGTCTAGAAAATTTTATCAAATGAGGGCAAACTTGCGCAAAATTAAAACTAGAGCTATTTGGGTTAGAAAAGAGGATCTTTTACCCCAAATGAAGTGTAACATTGTCATTGCTGCTTTAAAAGCTGAACACACTTCATCTGGTTGGTATTTAGATTCAGGATGTTCCAAACATATGACAGGAGATGAAACCAAACTTTTAAACAAAACCAGATTTGCTGGTGGAAAAGTAGTTTTTGGTGATGGTGTTGCGTCTCAAATCATAGGTAAAGGAACCCTAAAAGAAGAAGGAATACCTGTTCTCGAAAATGTTCTATTAGTGAAAGGCCTTAAAGCCAACCTCCTAAGTATATCACAATTTTGTGACTCTGACCATACAGTCACCTTTTCAAAGAACAATTGTAAAATTTTAAATGATAAAGGTGAATGCATTATTACAGGATTTAGAACACCTGACAATTGTTATACTGTCAAGACTAGTTCTGAAACCTGTAACATTGTCAGAATGGATGACAATGAAATCTGGCATAATCGTATGGGTCACTTAAGTTATGATATCCTTGGTAGATTGTCTAGTCAAGAGATAGTTAGAGGTATTCCTAAAATTAAACCTATTTCTAGTGTTGTCTGTGGTCATTGCCAGGAAGGAAAAATAGTTTAGACTTCGCATAAAAAGGTTAAAGACATTCTCACCTCTAGACCCTTAGATCTCATCCATATGGACCTTATTGGTCCCTCTAGAACTGTTAGTCTATGTGGACACAGTTATATCCTTGTCATGGTTGATGATTTCACACGATTTACTTGGGTTGCCTTCTTAAAACATAAATCTGACATGTTTCAGAATTTTTTGAAAATTCTTCTAAGAATTGAAAATGAGAAGGACACACAAGTCAATCGCATTCGTAGTGATAGAGGGGGAGAGTTCATAGACACAGGAATAGTTGAATACTGTGACTATAACGGCTACAAACATGAATTCAGTGCCCCTAAGACTCCTCAGCAAAACGGTATTGTCAAAAGGAAAAACCGAACTCTTCAAGAGATGGCACGTGTCATGTTGCATGCCAAATCTCTACCTAAATACTTTTGGGTATAATCCATTAGAACTGCCTGTCACATCACTAATAGGGTCTATCTTAGGAAAAACACTAAACAAACCCCTTATGAGTTGTGGTACGGTAAGAAGCCTAATCTGAAATACCTAAGAACCTTTGGAAGTCAGTGTTATGTCTGTAAAGATAGAGAACATCTGTCTAAATTCGAAACTCGTGGTGATAAAGCCATCTTCTTAGGATACTCCCCAAACAGTCGTGCTTATCGTACATACAATTTGCGTACTAAGGCCCTTATGGAATCGATAAATGTAATTGTATGTGACACTATTGTCGAAAATAAGATATCTGAATCACCTATTGTGGTTGAATCTGAAAATGATTTCAAAACTGATTCACCAGAAATAGATGAGTCATTACCTATTGAGAGTCCTGAAGTACCTGGCTGGGTCTCTAAAGACCATCCCATTAACAACGTGGTCGGTAATCCTAATGATCCAGTTCGTACTAGATCCCAGTTAAGAAATTACGCTAATTATGCATGTTTCGTCTCCCTTGTGGAACCGAAAAATGTTAATGAAGCATTGAATGACACACACTGGATTTCTGCTATGCAGGAAGAACTTTTACAATTTGTCATTCACGATGTCCGGTATCTTGTACCTCGGCCTCAAAACAAAAATGTTATTGGAACACGTTGGATCTTTAAGAACAAATCTGATGAAAATGGGGTGATTCTTAGAAACAAAGCTAGACTTGTTGCTCAAGGCTACTCTCAAATATAAGGGATAGATTTCAGCGAGACATTTGCTCCTGTCACTCGTCTTGAATCTGTTCGACTTCTTTTCGCCATAGCTTGTTACTTAAAATTTACACTTTATCAAATGGATGTCAAATTTGCCTTCCTAAATGGAATTCTGTCTGACGAAACATATGTAGAACAACCCAAAGGGTTCATTGACCCTAAAAACCCTAACCATGTCTTTCGTCTGAAAAAGGCTTTGTATGTCTTAAAACAAGCTACTAGAGCTTGGTATGAACGCCTTTCCAACTTTTTGTTGGATAAGGGTTTTAAGAGAGGAGGAAATGACTAGACTCTCTTTGTCAAACATTTTGACAAAAACATTATTATAGCCCAAGTCTATGTAGACGACATCATTTTTGGGTCAACTTCAAACTCTGAATTTAAATCCTTTTCTGCTATTATGCACAAGGAGTTTCATATGTCCCTTATGGGGGAGCTACAACTTTTCTTAGGATTTCAAGTGAAACAGAATTCTGATGGTCTTTTTGTTTCTCAAACCAAGTATGCCTTAGACCTTGTTAAGAAATTTGGCTTAGAGAATGCTAAAGTTGCCAAAACACCTATGAGTACTACTGTTAAATTATGTAAAGATGAACATGGAAAGTCAGTTGATTCCACACTTTATCGTAGTATGATTGGTAGCCTACTCTATCTAACTGCCTCACGACCAGACATAATGTATGTTGTAAGTCTGTGTGCTCGTTACCAGAATAACCCTAAAGAGAGCCATTTACTGTGTGTAAAACGTATAATAAAGTACATAAACGACACTCTTAATCTTGGACTTAGGTACACTAATGATACCTGTAGCACCATCATAGGGTATACTGATGCTGATTGGGCCGGTTGTACTGATGATAGTTAAAGTACATCAGGTGCCTGTTATTATGTCGGCAATAATTTAGTTGGTTGGAGTAGCAAAAAACAAAATTTCACATCTTTATCTACGGCTGAGTCAGAATATATAGCAGCTGGAAGTTGTTGTGCCCAATTATTATGGATAACACAAATGTTGAGCGATTATGGAATTAAAGAAGATCAATTACAATTGTATTGTGACAATCAAAGCGCCATTAACATATCTAAAAACCCGGTTCAACACTCGCGAACTAAGCACATTAAAATTAGACATCATTTCATTCGCGAACTTATTGAGACTAAGGAATTAGAAATTCATTACCTGCCCACTGATCTGCAACTTGCATACATGTTCACTAAACCTTTGGACTATAATAGATTTCTATATTTGTGTAATTCTATAGGCATGGTATGCGCTGATTAAACTCTCGAAACTTTAAGTTTTACCCTTTGTCCATTTGAGACAAAATGGGGGAAAAATTTGAGTTTTATGAGTTCAATTTTTTGTTCAAATTTCATCTAAACAGCTTGATCTTAGTGTGCATATTTGCAGGAATCTCTTCTACTGATTGTCTACCGTTTCTAGTGTAAAAATTTGTAAATAGTTGAGTTATGTAATTTTTGACTTTCTAGGAATTGGGTAGATAGTATCTTTTGTATAGGACTAGGTTTTATTTTTTTGGTTCCCTACGAGTTTTAAGCTAACTCAAAGGAGATTTTGTCTCATATTTCCAAAGGGGGAGATTGAAGAACCTTATACCTTTGACTTGCTTAAGTCTACATTGTATAAGTGCTCAACTAATTTGGAAATATTGACAAAATTGGTAGTCCATCCTAGAAACCAAAAAGCCTCAGAACTTATCTCTCTAAACCTCTTCAATGATCCATGATGGTATAAAATGAAACACACTACACACAATTAGAAGTGCATACATGTGTTCATTTTGCTTAAAATTGAGTGTGTGTTTAATTCCCCTTGAAATTGAGCTTTAATATTTTTTTGGGAATTTTTAAATATTTTTTTTAAACCTTTTAAACATTTTTTAAACATTTTATAAATAAATGTTCTTATTAATAAAAGGGATTATAAAGTTTGTGGGGTTAATATACTATTTTAGAAACTTTATTTTTCACTGAAATGTTTGGTTGGGTACGATCTCAAAGCGCTAGAGACTTCAGGGTGATGTTTTGTAATTATTTTGACGCGCGTGTGAGAGCCACTAACCTGCCAACACTTGTCATCCTCCGGGTGAATGTATTTGTGTTTGTTATGTGAGAGGATTGGATGGATGTTTGATGAACGTTGGCTCATTCCTTATCAAGGGTCTGCATGTGTTCTTGGTTAATCCCGGTGATATCCATTTGAACCAATCAGAATTGTTTTAATCCACCGCTGTTTTATAACCTTTGGATCAAGTCAAACCTTGCAAGACTTGATCTCAGACCTTGATTTGCATCGATCATCCAGAACCTTCCCTAGGCACTATATATACCCTCCACTTCTCAGCCTTAGAGAACTTTTGGGCATTCGTCTTTCTGAGAGAAAAAAATAAGAGAGAAGTGAGAGAGAAGAGAGAAAAGAGAAGAGAGAAGAGAGAGAAAGGGAAACCTGTTAGCCAAACCCTAACCCTAACCCTAAACAGTTCACCTTCTCAGAAACAAACCTTCGTATTTCCATATCCAAACACAACCTTGAGTGTTTGTGAAAGAGAGTGGTTTGTTCTTGTGTTGCTGTAACCTCATTATCTCTGATCTTGTACGCAACTTAAACATTTATGTGAAGATCTAGTTTCTCTTTCATAGAAACGTTACATCTACAAACTATATGTTATATTTTCACTAGATCTGTATTTTTTATACTTGATTTAAGAAAATCTTACTGATTTGATTTTTAAAATGTTTTCTGGTTTCTTTTCTTACGAAACTTAATCCTGACCTAGTTGGATTCGCACTTGGAGGGTTTTCAATCTCATAAATGTTTTCAAAAGAGATTGATTAAGGTCTTGACCGATTGCTAAAGAAAGATCTCCGTGGAATCTGGGTTATCTTTAAAGGTCAAAAGGATTTGAGTTCTGTGAGAAAGAACTAAATAAAAATCACTGCATATAGACTTTATATGTAATTTACTAGGACTGTTTGTAAATATAAGTGTGTGTGAGTTCATGCATGTGAATAGGAATCACTACACTAACACTTAACACACTACTACACTGGAAGTGTTGTGTTTAAGATCTGAGATCATTGAGTTGACGTAAAGAAGCTAAAGCAAAGGAAGTTAGCAAACTAGAGAAACATCATCAACAAATCAGATCTATCAGAAGTTAGAAGGACACCAAGGGGGTATATTCCTAAACTTAGAATAGGTTGATTTGTGTGCTTGCATGTTGTATAGTTTGTAACTAATTTTTGTTATTAGTGGATTTTTGCTTTTGTGACTTAGAAGTCACCGTGGATGTTTCCTCTGTTGGGAGAGGTTTTACCACGTTAAAATCATTGTGTTGATTATCTTCATCTACTCATCTCATTCTATAAGTGTGCTGAATTTTTGAAACTGCCTTAGTTTTAAAAACTGATTACACAATCTTAATTACTCTCGTACATAAGTTTTTTTTTGTAAACACATCTTGTTTATAATTTTTATTTTCAAAAGAAAAGGGTTTCTCCAACAAACATTCGGAGTTGCTTATACAGTTTAACCTTGTGTTAAACGGCATTAGCGACGTTTTTCAACATAATCACCAAGTGTGATCCCATCAAGTACCTCCTCGCATGGAATATACTCGTGGGATGAGTAGCCAGGTGGTTTTTAATCCTGTCAGAATACGATCTAAAATGTGTAATGCCTAAAGCCATTAAAAACCAAGAAGTAGCAGATCTGCTTTCCTGCTTCCCAAGTGGAGTTTTTGAACCACCTAGTGAAGTGCTACCCTGAGAAATCTTTCAAGCATGCATGGAGGAGGAGGTGAAGAAGTGGTTTATGGAGTTTGATGGTTCCAGTGCTCAAGGAACAGGTGGAGCCGGCATCATACTGTCAGACGGGAAGGAGAAGATCACCCTCTCCTTTAAGATAGATTTCAAATGCTCAAATAATGAAGCTGAGTACGAAGCCCTCATTCTAGTGATATTAGAAGTACTCAGAAGAGGGGTCAGGGTATTGTGTATACGAGGGGACTCCAATCTGGTAGTGAGGCAGGTCAATGGAGAGTTTTCTCTTAAACATGCCAACTTAGCGCCGTACAGACACATCATCCAAAGGCTGCTGGGACAGTTCTTGGAGGTAACTGTGGAGAGGCAGGCGCGAATGATGAAAAGGCATCCTGATGCGCTCGCCACTATAGCACAGAAGATGGACATGGAGGAGTCAGAAGCAACCATCACGGTGAGCTGGAGAACGGTACCCACCACTGTAAAATCCTTGTTCCCAAGTAACGAGCCAGAAGATTGGAGGCGTCTGGTGGAGAAGCAACTTGAAACCAGAGAAGGGACACTGAAAATATTAGAGTTATCCAACTATCATGTCCTGCAAGGAATTATCTACTTTAAGATTCCTGAAGGGTTCCTGGCAAGGTGCGTAAGGGAGCAAGAAGCCAAGGAGAGGTTAATAGAGATGCATCAGAAGCACTGCGGAGATACGGATATCCCCCTTTATAGACGACTCCAGCAAAGCGGGTATTATTGGCCTTCCATGAGCATAAAAGTGGCCCGCTTGCAACAATGTTGTTTAAAGTGCCAAGCTATTTTTGACCAGCCTAAGGAGGCTAACTTTGTGGAAGCCTTCGAAGATTGGAGACAGTCGTACCTAGCATATCTAAGAAACGAGGAGTTGCCCGCCGAGAGAGCGGATGAAATTTACCTTAGAAAAAGGATAACCCATTTCTAGTTGGTCGAGGGGGAGTTATATAGGAAGGGGTACAATGAGAAGGCGCTAAGGTGCATAGCCAAAAAGGAGGCGGAAAGGGTGCTGAAAGAAGCTCATGAGCCCTCCCACACGGGAGGCGCCAAACTTTATAATCAACTGATGATGTTGGGATACTACTGGCTGGCCATGGAGGCTGACTCCATTGGGTATGTGAAGAAGTGTAGAGCATGTCAAGTGCATGGAAACATGGTGCATGCTCCCTCCGTCAGTTTGCAAAGCTTGGCAGCTCCTTATCCCTTCCACACATGGGCGTTTGACCTGGTGGGAAAGATTGCCCCAGCATCTCACGGCAAAGCTTTTATCATTGTGGTTACAGAATTGTACACCAAATGGGCATAAGCCATTCCTTTAAGGAGAGTCACCGCCTAAGTGGTAACCCAGTTTATAAAGGAGTATATCATATGGAGGTTTGGTATACCCGAGGTGATCTTAACAGATAATGGGAAGCAATTCATATGCAATGAGATGGCCCTCCTCACAGACAGGTATAAAATTGTGCATAATAGCTCAACAATATCCTACCCCAAAGGCAATGGCCATGAAGAGGCTACCAATAAAACCCTGATAAACATTTTAAAGAAAATGCTAGAGATGAAAAGTTGCCTATGGTGTTATGGGCTTATCGCACTTCGAAAAGAAAGCCAATAGGGTTCACTCCTTTCTCCCTAGTATACGGGACCGAAGACGTCCTACCATTAGAACTAGCGATACCTTCAGCCATGATGTCTCTCAGCAATGGGCTCATCCCTGATCCAAGGCACGTACAGCTGGAGGCACTAGACGAGCATCTGTCCAGGGCCTACAAGAATTTGGTCAAGCCTAGATAGTTCCAGTTGGGAGATTTAGTCCCGCGAGCATCAACTCACCATCTCTGTAGCATGTCGGCATCAAAATTCAAACCTAATTGGGAAGGCCCTTTGTTGTCAGAGGAGTCGGAAAGTCAGGCTACTGCCAAATATCAGAACAAGAGAGTGATTGCCTCCAGTCCATCAAATGCAAGTGGTTGAAGAGGTATTATTCTTAGTAACACCTATTAAATTCTTTGTGTTTGTCATGTCTGTAATGGATTTTGAGGATTGCTCCTATACCAGAAAAGTTTTTTTTTTTTTTGGAAAAATTCTTTTAGGGAAATACTACATTTTAAACAGCACACAAAAGTAAAGAAATGAAATAGAAACACTTTTGATCATTGTTGATGTTTGCTTTGTTTACTCATCTATATATATATATAAATAAATATATATACACTCCCTACTAAGTTAGAAGAGAGTACAGAAAAATTAGGAACTTTGCTCATTACACACGGGAGGTAAGTCCATTATAAGAGAAAGTATACTGAGCAAAGTCCCCCAGACATAAATTAATAGAGAATATAGAGGGGAGATTAAATTCCTCCTCTTTAATATTACAAAGAACAGTGAAACTCTTAAAGAGAATATAGAGCAAGGACCCCAAAGACTAGGGGCTAGCTAATGTAATCAATTTTTTTCAATAAAATCAGGCTTTCGGGAAGGGGACAGGGTCACCCCCCCTCTCCAACATAGCCTTTTTTACTATAAGTAGTAGTGCACAGGAGTACCCCAGAGACAGGAGGGGCAATCCTAGATAGTAACATGCAAATACCTCACAGCTACAAGAGGCGCATTTTTGAAAAAAAAATAATATATATATATATATATATATATATATATATATATATATATATATATATATATATATATATATATATACGTAACTTCTCATGATTAATGCAAGTACCCCGCAGTATATGGGGCAACCATCATCAGTAGGGTAAATGCTCAGAGAAATTAGAGCAAGTCATATAAAACAAACACCCACAATTTAAGCGGAGAACAAGGGAAATGAAGAGTGCAGAAGAAACAAAGTATCTCTTTCAGGAATGATAAGTGATGTACACATAGAATTCTGAGCACTACAAAGCAAGAAATCTCCAATCTGCTAGAAACCACAAAAAATAATTCATCACGAACGATGGCACCAGCATACGACGGACCAGCCTCCCGCAGAAACTCTTCCTCTAACCTGATGAATTTACCCTCGTCTTCCTCATCGCCAGACTCGAGTCTGGCAAGATTCACCTGCAGTAACGCGATCTGATTCCGAATTCTCGTAGCCTCAGCCAGCCGTTGCTCAACTCTGGACTGTCAGGAAGTGTGAAGTCTCACTATCTTACAGAAAGGAACACTCATAAAGGGACGAACCCCCGCCTCAAGCCAATCCAAATGAAAATGATAGAACTGTTGCAAGTCGCGAAGAGCATCCAAGAACGGCAAAATGGAAGAGCTAGTCAGCTTAGCAGGGGAGGTAGCCAAGAACTCAGGAACATGGCTGGCAAGAGCCCTTAGGTTGAAGGTCGTAAGACTGTCAATCTGAAGTATACTCTGAGAAGTGAATGTCTCGGGATGATGCTCTAAGATGAGATCCAAGAGCTGACGCTCTTGTGCCTTGAATCGTCATGGTAACTCCTCACGCCATAGTCTACCCACAATAGTCGCAGCATCCTCTACTTCATCATCGCCGTCGGAGTGGCGAGACCCCGCCTCAGAAGGGTGGAAAGAATACTCCCCACCAGAATCAACGTCACCAACCAAAGGAGTGACCTCAGAACTATGATCTCTCTCCACATACATCCCACTGCCAGACTCGAAAGTCATCGGGGTACTCTCATGCACCTGGAAATAATGAGACAAGGGTGAAATGGGAACGGTTGCACAGTGTATGCAAGAAGAAAAAAGGAGAATAGTAAAAAAAGGGGTATGCTAGTTTAATACCTCTCTCGCAGTTGCCCCACTGCCAGACTCAACAGTCATCGGAGTACTCTCATGCACCTGGAAATAATGAGACAAGGGTGAAATGGGAACGCTTGCACAGCATGCGCAAGAAGAAAAAAGGGGAATAGTAAAAAGATGGGGTATGCTAGTTTAATACCTCTCTCGCAGTTTCCCCACTGCCAGACTCCACAGTCATCGGAGTACTCTCATGCACCTGGAAATAATGAGACAAGGGTGAAATGGGAACGCTTGCACAGCATACGTAAGAAGAAAAGAGGCGAATAGTAAGAAAGAGGGGTATGCTAGCTTAATACCTCTCCCGCAGTGGCCCCACTGCCAGTCTCCATAGTCATCGTAGTACTCTCAGGCACCTGGAAACAATGAGACAAAGGTGAAATGAGAACGCTTGCACAGTATACGCAAGAAGAAAAGAAGGGAAATAGTAAAAAGAGGGAGTATCCTAGTTTAATACCTCTCTCGCAGCCATCCCACTCTCAGACTCCATAAATATCGGAGCAACTTCATTAGGTTCCATTGTCATCGGAGCGACCTCGCTCACCTAGAGACAATGAAACAAAGGTGAAGATAGGAATGGTTGTACAATTTAAACAAAATAATAAAGACATAAGAATGACATGAGGGAAGTAGATACCCTTATACATTGTACCTGAATAACGCTCTCCATAATAGTCAAAAGAGGAGGGGCAGGGACTCCCATAGGGGTCGCCGCACTAGTCGATGCTCCAAAAGGGGCTATCTCAGTGAACAGTGCTTCTGAAGAGATGGCCTTAATCTCAGGTGCTCCTAAAAGAGATACCTCAAAGACGGTAGTTACAGGGGGTGCTCCTAAAGGGTCTACCTCAGTAACAAGTGCTCCTAAAGAGGCTACCTCAACCTCATGCGCTTCCGGAAGAACAACCTCAGCGACGGCATCCACAATGGGTAGGCGAGGCTTCGAATGACAAGAAGGGGCAAGAGGTAATAAATCACCTACCTCATGAATGACAGATACCTCAATTAAAAAGAGGGAGCGGGAAATTCCTGAAAGTCACAACAGAGATAGCTACCTGAAGGGGCGTGATAACAGGGCAAGCTGACCCATACATAGGGGGCTACTAAAGAGATAATAGAAGGAGACACACTCGAAATAGCACCAAAAGATAACTGCAACAAAGTGAAAGAGGGCTACGATAAGTATAGGCTGGATAGAAAAGAAATATATAACTAAGAAAATAGGAAAGTACCTGAGCCCCATCCAGAGGGGAAGAACGAAAAAGGACGGTCGGCGCAGTAAAGGCTGTGTTGATAGCCTGCGAAGAATGAAAATATGTTATTCATCACATGTTCAAGGAAAAAGAGATTCCATTCTCTAATGGAAAGGCCCGACCTGAAGTGTGGGCTCACTAGTTGAAGCCACAGTAAATATTGGGCCACGAGAAATTGACTGAACCAAGGGTCTATCGTCCAATGATATGCGGACCCGAGGGATAAAAATCCTCCCCGAAGAGAATAAACCCGGGATAATAGCGTCAGGAAAGGGAAGAGTCCCTCCCTAAGAAGAAAATCCCAAAGCCATTAGGACTCGCTACTGAAAGGAACCAAATATTCAAAAGTAAAAGTACATACCTCGGATGAAGAGGTGCCCAGGGTCTTAGCTGTAGAAGTGCCCACCGCCGAAATAAGAGAAGATGAGCTGATAACGTCGAAAGACACATCCCTCTACACATTGTAAATGGGTAAATAAAAGGAATAAGTAAAGAGGAAAATGGCACAATGAAAGTTTTGAGAATAGTGAGGCATACCTGAGGAGAAGGAGAAGTCACAAAAAGGGTCCTGGTGCTGGTAAGGTGCACAGATGAAACCTGCAGGGAAATGACAGAGTACACAACCAAGATGTAATTGGAAGACTAACAAATTACATCAGATGGTAAAAGAATTAAGGAGGTACAAAACCTCTCTAAAAAGGCCTCGGGAGGAAATGAGCATGGAGTTTCTCTCTCGCTGAAAGGGCGTCAATCGTAGTGGGGGGAGAGGAGAACAACTTGCCTCCATGGAAATGACCTAGGAAATATGATAGAATACTTTCATTAACAAATAAAAAAATAATGAGGGGGAAGAAAGAAAATCATATGCAAAAAAAAATTTCCAATAAGGGGGAACACTTACAGCAGCAGGGCGCGTGGTCTGGCCATAAGGGAGATGGGTGGGGCTAACTCCCCCAGGAGAATGGGATGCCTCATCATCACTAGAAGACTCTCGAGACTGATAACAAAGCATAAGTGTCAGTAGTGCTTTCGCTATGGAAACCCAGGCTGCCCATATCACCCGAAGAGGAACTATGGTCGTCATAGGAAAGGGTGCTTCCATAATCAACTAGTTCCTCTTCCAATGAAGGGGAGTGAGATCCAGGGGTTGAAACTCCGAGAGAACTAGTTCCACTAAGTAAAGAATGTCGTGATATAGTACCTTCTGCAATGGGAATAGACGCGACCCGCGCCTCCTAGGAAGCAAGGCTCGGTGAGGAGTAACCTCTCTATTTCACTGCTTGAGAGGGCTCCTCCACCCCAAGATTGCCAGTGTCGGACTCTTGATCCACCGTAGAGGAAGCAACCATGCTAGCACCATTTCCTTTCTTCTTCTTTGCAGCCTGGGTCCTCACAGGAGAAGGGGGAGGAGAAACGGTAGTAGCGGGAGCAAAATTAGATACATCTGTGTCAGAGTGTTTCCTTTTGCTCGTAGTAGAGGTGCTCGCTTTCCCTCTTCTTTTTGATTGGATTCTAGACTTCACAGGGGGAAGCTCAGTCAGTGGAGGCTGAAGTGACTCATCAAAGAGAGGCTTCACTAAAACGGGAATGGCCTGCTCCAAGGGTGGTGTGGGGGTAGTGCTGAGAAACCAAGGATCTTTCTGCGTTCGCTTGACCAAAAAGTGGGCTTTGATATATTTTACTGGGTTGGTCTCATGAGGGGGACCAACTATACATTTTTGGATAAGACGGACCTGCCGCTGCCAAAGAAGGAACCAAGATGAAGTAAACAAAGGATGATAGTTGCAAGGAGGCACGTAGAGACCCCTTAGACTGCTGACTCAATGAAACAATCCCCGGAGAGTGAAGTTAGTGCATGCCTCTGAAAATCCCTCTGAAGGATCGTTGTAGGAAGGCAGAGGAGGGATGTGATCGCCCTGATCATAGCTAAACTGTCGTCTTGCCCGCTCGGAATGATAGAACTCAGCACGCGGACCTAACTCGATCCAAGAAGGGAGGTGGCATGGTAATAACATCGTCACCACGTTAATATGAGGACAGGTAGGAACAGACCCCACTATTGAAGGGAAATAGAAAGTCCCGCCATTGCCAGGGAAAAAAAGCCAGCTGGAAGTGCCCCCAGGGCGCTTGGGATAAGGTCGAAACTCAAACTCCTCAATATCATCAATCAATATTCCCAACAATTTTTTGGAATGTTCTTGTGCCAACGGAGAAGTCTCGCCGCATCGCTATGACAAGCATGCGGCCCTGAAGTAAAGTGGGGCTCAAATAAAAAGGCCATTAAGAGGGTGGAATTTGCATAATTAGCAACATCATACCGACTGTAAGACCTCTCTACATTAATGTGTGCACGGTACATCAAGGAGTAAATAGAACCCAAAGTCAAGGTGGCCATAGGTATTGACCTGCCGTGGGACAACCGTACAGCTAATCTAAAAAGAAGTTCACGAGGACAATCTTCAGGCTTACCTGGAAAATGGAACCGATCCAGAAATGTAACCAAGAAGGCAGCTAAATGTGCAGGAGAGTAGAGCTTAGGACCATCCTGGGTTCTGGGTGTTGCGCCTGAAGTCTCCCCCTTCTGCAACAGCTCAAAATCTCTTAACTAGTATCTTTGCCATTTCGCAAAGGAATGCTTGGAATGACCAGTTATATTTATAGCCCCATACTTCGAGCACTCTTCGAGAGCTGATTGTAGCTCTCCCACTATATCCTGCTCTAAAAAGTCCTCGCAGTCATCAGAAAAGACATGTCGCCCAAAGAAAGGAAGAGCGTACAATTCACATACATCCTCTAGGGTGATGGTAAATTCTCCCCAGCCTCTGACAAATGTGTGAGACTCCATACACCATCGAGACAGTAAAAGATTGAGTGAAGAAATATGTTTAGATACTGTGTAGGACTTTAGACTACTAACGGCGGTAAAAAGACCCACTTCCCTAAGAATAGCCACATAATCAGGAATGCTAAGAACATAGTCAACCCAACTAGCCCACTCCTCCGTGGGACCCCCCGTAGCTTTAGCTTCGACATTGGAATAAGGAAAGTCACCGCGGTCGACACGGACTCAGCGAATGGAGTCTGGAGAAATAGTAGGGAAATCAGCAGACTCACTTAACCCCACATGACAACGCTCGAGAGCAGTGTCATAAAATTTTTCCCCAAATTCGAAAAGTGAAACCATGAAGTTGTCAGCAGGACCAAAAAAAGGAGCACGATGATAAATACCAAAATCCCGCCCTTGACGAATGCGCATATAGTCCTTCCATGCCTGGGAGGAAAATGACATGGCTGATGAACTACCAAGAGTCATGGGCCCAAGAAAAGAGCTCAACTTGGTAGAGACTCCAAGTGAGGGATCCTGGTTGTTCCCCATCGCAAAATAAGAAGGGGAAGTGGCAACCCCCGTAAAAACATCAAAATGCGACGACCCCCTGGTTAGCGGTATACTTCCCATAATGCCAATAATTGGCGAGACACCCTGGGTCGTGGAACCCTCGATGCAACGAAAGGGCGAGACCCCCTCACCTGAAAAAAAATTTAAAACTGTGCATTTCCCCAAAGACAACATGACCAACCGAGGAACTGTCAACAACACATGGGGTCGAGACACCCCCAGCCGCCGCTAGTTGATTTGGAGAGGAACCCTTGGATGTGTAACACAAGGGACCCCCCATGTTTAGCGCAACGTGCGAGAGACCAGTATTAATAGAAGTGGATGTCGAGACACCCTTAGAGTTGGTGTTGGCAGGCGAAGAACCATCCTTATCACCACTGGCACTAAGCCCCCCAGTGATAAGTGTCGAGACACCCAAAGCAGAAAAACCAAGTGGCGAGAAACCCCTTGTAATACTCCCAAATGTCGAGACACCCCCAACCATTAACTGTTGACTCGGCGAGGAACCCCCCATATCTGGGGCAACGCACGAGGAGCCACTGCCAGCGCTAGCACACGTCGAGATACCCTGACCCAAACCAAACTGTAAATCCTCAGAACACAAGGTCAAGATACCCCCACCCAAAACAATTTGGGTGTTTGTAGAATCCAAGGTAATCGGCAAGGAACCCTCAGATGTGGGGTCCACTCGCAGTGAACCCTTAGGTGCAGCCATGATAAACAAGATACCCCTCCCTTCAAAAAAACACCCAGTTGTCGAGAACCCCCTCCCTTCAACACGGGTTCTGACAGACGAGGAGCTCACAACAGAATCTAGGGTGAGACTATCTCCCTAAAAAAAATCCCAACTATCGAGCACCCCCTCCCTCCAACACAAGTTCTGACAGACAAGGAACCCATAACAGAATCAAGGGTCGAGACCCCCTCCTTCAAAAAAATCCCAACTGTCGAGAACCCCCTCCTTCCAACACGGGTTCTGACATACGAGGCACCCTCTGTGTCTATAGAAAAACACGAGGAACCCCTTTCCACAAACAAAGTCAGATGAGACCCCTCTATCTATCTCCAACCGACGAGACCCCTCTGTCGCTTACTCAAATTTTAGGCCGACGAGATCCTCATTCCCCAAAACTCGTTCCGACGGCCGCTCACGAGAGCGACAATGAGAATGGGGCCAAAAAATATTAACGGGGAGCTCCCAAAGAAACCCAATAGGAAAAAAAATCTTCAGCGGTCAAAACCGCGAGTTGAGAAACTCCAAACGAGGAACCCTCAAGAGGATAGGGACCATCGGCGACAGTAGCCACAGACGAGACAAGAAGAAACCTAGCCGGATTTGAAATGTTCAAACCGACATTTCTTTTGTTTTCCTTTTTTTTTCAATGGAAATAATGGTTGGGAAGCATATAAAACATGAGGACTATGAGGGGTTCACATTTGAAGAGGTATTGGATGGATTAGAAGCCATTTATGGGGTGTTTGAAAAAGCTAGAGCAAAAAAAATATTGGAGGCTATGGTGTTTTAAAATCCTTCTCTCTCACTTTCTCTCACTACAAATCCAAAGACCCTATGAGATTTTTGAAGAAGATGAAAGAGCTAAAAAAAGGGTCTTATGTTTTTACATCAGAGTGGGAAAACGTGCAGGCAGGCAAAAAAGGTTATGACCTTTTTTCCTAAAGATGGGATGACAGCTCCCACACTGACGCGTGGATTCTCAAGAATTAAAAACCTCGGATAAAGGGACAACGCACTTAATGATCTTAGGGTTCCTCAAAAAATATATATATATATATATATATAATCGTTGAAATATAATTTATGGCGTACAAAGCTTTTTTAGTCTACCCAACAAAAAAAAAAACTTTGCACGAGGGGACTAATGTAGAAGGGTGTCTAGCTATAAAAAAAAGTAAATAAAATAAAAAATGATTTTTTTTATTAATGACATTCGAGAGGTCCCCCACAAGGGCCACCGCAGAAATCCAAGATTGAGAAGTTCCACTGCAAGGGTCACTACAACAATGAAATTCGAGAGGTGCCCCGCAAGGCCCACGGCAGAAGACCAAGATTGAGGAGTGCCACTGCAAGGGTGGCTTCCACTACAAGGGTCACTGCAGTAATGACATTTGAGAGGTGCCCCACAAGGGCCACCATAGAAGTACAAGATTGAGAAATGTCACTGCAAGGGTCACTTCCACTGCCAGGGTCACCACAGAAATGACATTCGAGAGGTGCCCCGCAAGGGTCTCCGCAGAAGTTCAAGATTGAGAAGTGCCACCGCAAGGGTCACTGCCGCTGCGAAGGTCACTGCACCAATGACATTCGAGAGGTGCCCCGCAAGGCCCACCACAGAAGTCCAAGATTGAGAAGTGTCACTGCAAGGGTCACTGCCACTGTAAGGGTCACTGCAGCAATGACATTCGAGAGGTGCCCCGAAAGGGGCACCGCAGAAGTCCAAGATTAAGAAGTGCCACTGCAAGGGTCACTGGAGCAATGACATTCGAGAGGTGCCTGTGACACCCCGACTAATTAAATACCGGGTAGCTACTCCTTTATTAAATTAATTCAAAATGCCAAGTTGGTCCAGCTTATAGCATCACTGTCGAAAACATTTTTAGATTACTAACCACCTAGTATTTAAAAAGTAAGTGCCAAATTTTAATTTAAGTCTGATTAACATGCAACAAGTGTAATAAAGAATAATAACACCATTCACCATAAAGAAGTAAATAGAATAACCATCACATAACGTAAATAAAGTCTGGAGGAAAACTCCTCACTACAATCCCACAACTGAAATAAGTAAAACGAATACTAAAACATTACAATGCCAAAGTCTGAAAACTGTAATGGAAATGTAACTCTAATAGAAGTGGGCAACATGCCCTACAACTGATAGATAATGAATCTGGAATCCAAGTGATAGAAGCGTCTACAAGCAAATCCATGTAGCTTCCACAAACAGCTACAGCTCGTCACCTGAATGAGTATCCTATGCTTGGTGTCCTTGTGGCTGGGCACCTAAAATGGTTTTACAGAGAAAATAGATTTGAAAAGCAAACGGGTCAGAGCCCGAATGTGGAGTTATATTTTAAAAACCTGCAAGTGCTTTAAAAACATTTAAAACAATTAATGCAAAGTACATGTTAGGACGTGCACTCACATGATATTCTCACCTCTCGTCTAACTGTGCACTCCTAACGTAAGTACCCATCTACAACGACACAAACCACTAGCTAAGTGACAACATATCAAGCTAGACTGTCATAGGTCCTACCCTTATTACTCGGTTCTATTAACATTATAACGCTCGTAATTAAGTAGGGGTCTAACGTAAACTCAGATGCTCAATATGCAATATATATCACTATCAGTTAACTCGTTATGTTTCTCGAAACAATACCGTAATTATATTCACAGCCATAACATGAAGGTTCCCATTAATTAAGTGTATATTAATCACATCATAATTATACTATACAAGCACCCCGAGAACTAAGCTGTGGTGCACACATACTCTGCTATCCATCCCGGTACATCACGTACATAAGGATTACATATTCCGAATCTCTCAGGAATAGTTCACAGATAACAACATCACAAACAATGGAGGCGAACACACTCACATCACATAGGTCACGCACATACCTACGCTCCTACGATCAGCGGACTTATTAATATCCCAATAAGTCTTTCTATGACCTATGTTCATCAAGGTAACCAGTCTAAATCCAGGCAACACAAGGATTAGAGGGCCCTAAGCGAACGCAAAGCTCCCGTGATAGCAAGTATGGTAGGTATGTCATACACACAATTTATATACCAATACTAAGTACACACACGTCTTAGTAATCCCGTAGTTTAATCGTAGTACATATCGCATTCTCGTACCAATTTATAATTATCACAATTTATACTATTCTAGTTTATAATCATACGCGCCATAATTTACTCACGTTGTAGTGGACACTCACGTCTCAACCCAAACCGTCCATTTAATATAACTCTCGTATATAATTTCCCTTTCATAAATACCCAAAAGTCCCAATTCTATCATTACATCATGATCGGAATGTTATCTATATCCTCGAACAAGTTTACGGGACTCCAAAATTCAAAACAGTCCAAAAAGGCTGAAACTGTCAACTCGTTAGAAGTCTCGTTCAAACGAGACTGTTCGAACGAGATTCCTCTGTCAACTCGTTAGAAGTCTCGTTCGAACGAGGCTGTTCGAACGAGATTCCAGTTCGTTCGAACGAACTGTACCTTCTAACGAGATCTCGTTCAAACGAAGTTATCGAACGAGGCTCCCTTTCGTTAGAACAACTGGTCAATTCGTTAGAAGCTCGTTCGAACGACCTAGGTAGGGGCTTCTAACGACCTACCAGATTCATCCCAGATTTTCCTAAAACTCGTTTTTCACCATTTTTACTCCTCAAATCTCCTCTAAAATTCGTTCCAACAATGTATTAAGTTCTCTAATCATCCTTAAACATGCTAAGGTCATATACTAACATCTTTTAAGGGTTTAATACATCCTAAACATCATTAAATCACAAGTTTCTACATTTTTTTCCCAATTTCTTCAAGAACATAAACCCTAGATTTTTCTCATCATAATTTCCCAGATTTTAATCCGTTTTTACATCACATAAATATGAAATCTCTGAATTCAATCTTCAAACAATGTTTCTACATGCAAACCTATCCCAAAATTAAATAATAACTTCCAATTTCATGGGTTTTCTTTTAACTCTTATGTAAGATTGATTATCAAGGTTTCTATCATGGAAGAAGCATTCATTGCATAAGGAATGTAATTTAAATCACTTGCCTTGATTTGATTTCTGATTTTGATGTTGGTTTGGTGAAGATTTCTGCAGAATTTCTTCTCTCCAAGCTTCTTCTCCAATGGTGGCTTAAGGTGGCTAGGGTTTTCTTTGGGAGAGTTGGAAACCTAAATGATAACCTCCGTAGTTTAAAGGGTTAATATGGGTTGGTTAGTGGGCTTAGTGGGTTAAATCCACATCAGATTAAAACTCCCAATTTTCGTCACTTTTAATTCCTCAAAATGTAAAAATTACCAAAATACCCTTTATGATGTCGGTATGGCCTAAAAATACCCCGGAATCCAAACTACACCCCCGGCTAGTGTTTTCTGACTATCTCGACCCTTCCGGACGCATTGGCGCACTCAAAACGACCATACGGATAATAGAAATAAAAATCACTTTTATAATTAAAATAATATACCATGACGCGGCGGTCACACGCGTCTCAACAAAATTTCTAAAATGCCGTATATAAATCTCACGACAAATTTCATAATTCCAAATTCATATAAAACATTTATGCACATAATCAAATACCAACTCGCATCTCGTTAGTATTTTTAACCCGGATTAATTTCCAATTAATACGCATTTAATTAATTAATCCCAAAAATAAATATAGCCAAAAGTACGGGGTATTACATACTTCCCCCTTAATAACTGAATTTCGTCCCGAAATTCGAAACTAGAAAGTACCTGCTAAAAATAACTCTGGATAACGTTCGCGCATCTCATCCTCGCGCTCCCATGTGGATTCCTCGACATTGTGATGTCGCCACTGAACACGTACTAACGGAACTATCTTTGACCGCAGTTTCCTCTCGCTTCGGTCCAAAATAGCAATCGTCCCCTCCTCGTAGGAGCTATCCGGCTGGAGATCGATGTCCTCCACAGCAATGTGAGAATGAGCCAAATTATCTCTAAGGTATTTCCTCAGCGAGGAAATATCGAACACATCGTGAATCCGATGCAAATGCTCCGGTAACCCAAGTCTATACGCAACCGGTCCGATTCGTTCAATAATGGGAAACGGCCCCACATACCTCGGTGCCAACTTCCCCTTCTTCCCGAAACGCATAATCCCCTTCATAGGAGACACTCTGAGCAAAACCTGGTCCCCCACTTGGAACTCTCTGAAAAACCTCTTCGCATCAGCATAACTCTTCTGCCTGTCTTGAGCTACCCGAATGCGACTCCGAATCAACTCAATCCTTGCCGAAGTATCCTGAATCACTTCCGGCCCAAGTAGTTTGTTGTCCCCCACCTCTAACCAACATGCTGGGGAACGAAAAGGCCTATCGTACAATGCCTCAAACGGAGCCATGCCAATAGTGAAGTGATAGGAGTTGTTGTAAGCAAACTCCACCAGTGGAAGATACTGCTCCCATGCACCCCCGAAGTCAATAATGTACATGCATAGCATGTTTTCCAACATCTGATTTGTGCGCTCAGTCTTCCCATCAGTCTGCGGATGATAAGCCGTACTCAACCGTAATTTCGTGCCCATGGCCTCCTGGAAACTCTCCCAAAACCTCGAAACAAATATCTTGTCTCTGTCAGACACGATATTTAGGGGCACACCGTGAAGTCTCACAATCTCTGAAATGAAGAGCTGGGCATACTGTCCCGTAGTGTAATCAGTTCTTACGGGTAAAAAGTGAGCGACCTTGGACAACCTGTCCACAATTACCCAAACGGAGTCGTGACCCCTCTGCGACGTAGGCAACCCCGTGATAAAGTCCATGGATATGCTCTCCCACATCCACACCGGGACCTCCAACGGCTATAGCAATCCTGCTGGTCTCTGATGATCCACTTTGACAAGCTGACAAGTGGCGCATTTTGAAACAAACTCAGCGATATCTCTCTTCATACCGCTCCACCAATACTGGCGTCTCATGTCTTGGTACATTTTGTCCCCTCCGGGATGTACCGCGAACCGTGAGCCGTGCGACTCTGCCATCACATCGTGTCGTAATTCCTCCCCTTCCGGAACTACCAATCTCACATTGAAGCGTAATCCCCCGTCTGAGCTAACGGTATAGGGCCTCTGCAGAAGTTCAAGATTGAGAAGTACCACCGCAAGGGTCGCTAACACTACCACGGTCACTGCAGCAATGACATTCGAGAGGTGCCCCGCAAGGGCCTCCGCAGAAGTTTAAGATTGAGAAGTGCCACCGCAAGAGTTCCGGCAGAAACTCATATTGAGAAGGAACCACGAGTAACTCCTCATCATGAAACGTCATTCTTTAAAAGAACAAGAGTATTAACACTTTGCTTTCTTGTACAGGTTGCCTACTTGAGCAAGCAGGGATCAAGCAGGCTAGTTGGAACCTGTTGGAAGTCTTGGCTTGGCGACCGAGGGACAAGGTATGTTGAGCAAGATCAACCACTTAGCACTATAGGATTGAGAGAATACTAGTAGGAAGACCCAGAAGTCACTTAAAGACTACACACACTTCACAATAGGTCACAAGTGAAGTGAGTAGCCAAAGAGCTGGTTACTCACAAGAAATAAAATCTTTATAAGAAAATGACCTTTCCAGAAGAAGGGGTCCTCAAGGTCCCTCTCAAGAAAAACAAAAATTTTAGAGGAGAGGGGTCCTTAAGGCCTCCACTCTCAAAATTTGCAAAATTGAACCACAAGTTACCGTTTTAAAAGATAATTACCAAATCTGATATTTTATCTTCATTAGGGGACATATGTGCTTTTTGACTTTGGTCGGCGCCAGGTGGCGCCTACAGGAGGGGACATATAGGAAAACGTGCAGGTAGGGACAAACGGTACACTTCAGACATTGTTTCCCACCAACCCTCTCAGTTTTGGCGCCCAAAAATGCCAACTCATCCCTAATGCCCTAGTATAAATAGACCTCGGGGCAAGGTCAATAGAGAGAGAGAATTGAAATTTCACTGTTACTCTGCTAAAATATCACCAGACCTACCTAGTATTCTCTCCCTGCTCATTCTCTTAGTGTTGAGTGCCTTGTTCCTTCACTCCCCACTGACAGCCATCATTCTCAGGTGTATCCCTTGAGAAAGTTACCCTTTTTGCTATGAAAGTTCATCTTCTTGTAGGGAGTGAGTTGAAGCTTGAGTTCCATTATTATCAGAAGGAGAAAGTTTCTTGAGAAGTTGCACTAGGAGACCTTGAAGACCTTGTAGGCAGTGTTCATTGGAGTGGGTCACGCCTCACCCTTTCTAGTTATTCATAGACCCCAGTCTCACTACCCTCCTACACCTGTTAAGCCGAAACCTCATCAAACCTTTGGATCCCCATCCATTGCCAAATCCACTCCCAATAAACTTCAAGACTGATGCTTATTGCACCTTTCACCAAACTGCTGGCCATACCACCGACCAATGCTTTCACCTTCAAAATATAATCCAAGATCTCATTGACTAGGGTACCATCTCCCCACCAGCCAATCCTAAGCCAAACAATACTCATAATCCACTTCCTAATCACACCAACGCCATCTTCTTGGAAGAAAACTCGGATTTCGATCCCTCAACTCAAATCACACCCATAGACTCTCCTAAACCTCTTCAAATTTACCCATATTTCCTCCTACACCCTACTAGCCTCGCTGACCAGGCACTGTCACTCCTTACCAGAGCATGCATCGTTGTTCGTACCCGTTCTGAAAGTTGAAGTATGGAATTGTCAGAGGTGTTAAACCAACTCCTAGAGTTCGGGCTGAAATTGCCCTCACAGATGGTCATCGATTGCCAAAGATTCACTATACTGTTCTTAAAATCACGGAAATGGGACCGAGATTCAGAAAAGTGGGTGGTACTGACCGACGAATTCAGCCTAGATGATGTTGTCCAGACTATAGCAGGATTATTCGGGCAAACTAATAGCAATTGTAGTTTCACAGGGTTACGCGATACTTTGAAGCTGCAAGGGCGCTTGGTCCCTTAAATCACACATATCCCCACATAATGGGAGGACTTGTATGAAGAAGATGTTGAAGTTGTGGAATTCATCGACTTTACAGGGAAAGACATAATTGTTGCAATCGAATGGGGGGAGAATTAGAAGATTCGAGTGAAGAACAAGCTTCAGGAGGAACTGGCCCAGTAGCCGATTTATGTGGGATGATATTATTTGAATAACTCCTTGGAGATATAAATAGGGTGGCACAACAACCTGAAATTGACAAGGAAACGGGATTTATGTTCTTTCCTTCTTCGATAAATCACATGACCATATCAGGGAGACATTACCAGGATCCAAGTTCACTGCCAGCAAATGACAAGGGGAAGAGCGTTGAAAACCTTCCTATGCGGAAATGACCATTGAGGAGAGCAAGATCCTCGATCAACTGAAGAAAACTCAAGCTAACATCACTATATGGGGACTTTTCATGTCTTCCTAGATGCACAAAAATGCTTTAATCAAGAAGCTTACTGGACATATAGTTCCTCCCTCTACCACACCAGAAGAAGCGGTAAATCTGGTCGGATCCTTGACCTCTACCCGAATGCTATCATTTTCTGAAGAAGAAATCCCCAAAATTGGGCAAAATCACAATCATGCACTTAACATCTCCATCGAAGTCATGGGGAAGGCCGTGCCATTCTCTCTTGTCGATAACGGATCCTCCTTGAATGTTTTCCCATTGAGAACCTTCAAGTGTTTAGGCCTGAAAGAAACTGACCTCGCTCCAACCTCCATCGGTGTGCGTGCCTACGCTAATACCCGTCGTGAGGTGATGGGGTCCGTAAAACTTGCAATAGGGGTTGGCCCTATAAACCCTGTCCTCGAGTTCCAAGTCATAGACATCCCAGCTTGTTTCAACCTGTTGCTCGGACGCCCATGGCTCCACAATATCAAGGGTGTGTCTTCCTCACTCCATCAGAAATTGAAATTCTTCACCGACGGGCGAGTCATCACCATTTTGGGTGACAACAAAAATGCCAACGGTGGAAACACCAGCAGTTCAATCCTTGGGATACAGCACGGGTCAAATGATATGCTCCTATCAGGATTCCAAGTTGAGCCACTCCTACTCCCAGTAGGGGACGATTTCAAAGAAAGGGTTTGTCCAGAATATGACCCTCATGGAAATGTCAATGTGATACAGATGTTCAGAAATATGCACTTCATGCCCGGACTGGGGCTAGGGCAAAGGCAATAAGGGATACTTGAGCCCATCGAACTGAAGAAAGATTTGCCTCTTTGGGACTTGGGGTATCAGCCATCAGAACAGGAGCTCATAATGATCCACCAGTCTTGACTAAAGAGAAGATTAGACTGCACCCGAACTATCTCAGGAGACTCCTTAAATGGACGATTCATCAAAGAAGGAGAAGACTTCCCCTTTTGCGGTTTTCCATAACTATGGTATGACCACACAGACAAGAAGATGAGGCCGGGAATGGAGATATTTTTTCAAGATAAAGTTCCCCACCCCGCGTACAATCACTCATCAAAGATATCGAAGAGACTGAAGAAAGTGATTCTGAAGATTCCTTCAACTTACAGATATTGGGACTGGCACTCTGCATGGTTCATTCAGGCACTGCATCAATGGATCCATCCCATCTGATTAAAGTTGTTGATACACCTCTCCTCAACTGGCATGCTACGCCAGTTCTACCTCTTGAAATCTCCCCTAACCCCAATGTTTACTCTATTTCTTCTTCTGTTGTCTATCCTTGTTCAAATGTAATCGAGACCTATTTTGATGAGGTTCTTAATGATGTTTTTCCTATCAATGAAATAAATGAAGAATTTGAGTATCTTGCTATGCCTTTCATTAACTTCTTGAATTCTAATCAAACTTTTGATGATGATGATTTTGCAACAATTCTTAACTGGTCTAAATAAGGTTAATAATAAAACAACATAACCGCGTTCAAGTTAATGAAGAAAAGAGTGTTGTTATTAATCTTGGTTCTAGTAGTCAACTACGCGAGATTAGGATGGAGGCCACCCTTGACGAGCATGAGCGCGCAAAACTCGAAGAATTTCTAAGAGAGTTCGTGGATGTCTTCGCATGGTCCTATGATGATATGCCCGACATTGATCCTGAAATAGCTCATCACGAGATCCCCACTCTCTCAGATTACAGGACGGTTAAACAAAAATTGAGAAAGCTTCGCACCGAATGGTCGCTCAAGGTCAAGGAAGAGGTGGTCAAACAGTTGAACGTGGGTTTCATTCGTGTGTCGAATATCCCACATAGCTAGGCAACATAGTACCTGTGCCGAAATCAGGAGGGAAGGTTCAAATGTGTGTAGATTACTGAGATTTAAACAAATCTTCTCCAAACGATGATTATCCGCTACCCAATATCGACATGATCATGGGTAACACAGCCAGTCATGCTCTCAAGTCATTCGTCGACGGGTTTACCGGATACAACCAAATCAAGATGCACCCAGACCACCAAGAAAAAACCGCATTCATTACCCCATGGGGAACCTTTTGCTACACCGTTATGACATTCGGTCTCAAAAATGCTAGGGCTACCTACCAAAGGGCTGCTACAACCATCTTGCACGATTTGATTCATAAAGAGGTCGAGGTTTATGTAGATGATATGATTATCAAGTCCAAAACTAAAGAAGGTTATGTTCCCACTCTCTGGAAGTTCATCGAACGACTGTGACGGTATCAGATGCGACTTAATCCACAGAAGTGTGTCTTTGGCGTTACAAAGGGAAAACTCTTGGGATTTATGGTCAGTAAGAAGGGGATAGAAGCAGATACTGCGAAGCTGAAGGCCATACTTGAGATGCCACCACCCCGAACAGAGAAAGAAGTACGGGGTTTTCTTGGGAAATTGCAATATATCAGTCGGTTCATCAGCCAGTTAACCTCCATCTATGAACTAATCTTTAAGATCCTTCGAAAAGATTCAACCAAGGTTTGGAATGAGGCCTACTAAGAAGCTTTTGACCGAATCAAACAATACCTAACCCAACCTCCTGTTCTCATGCCACCACTGCCTAGTCTCCCTTTACTCCTATACCTAACCATAACTGACACTGCGGCTGGGGATTTGCTAGACCAATACCTTAAGGACTCGATCAGAGAAAGATCCATCTACTATGCCAATTATAAATTAGCCGAGTAGGAGGTCAACTACACTACTTTAGAAAAGGCGTGTGTCGCACTTGTTTGGGTCACCCAAAAGTTGCAACACTACATGCTCTCCTTCCCCATCAAACTTGTATCCCGAATGGATCCCATCAAATACCTGCTTGAGAAACCCGCCTTATCCAGTCGAATGCCAAGATGGTTGATGCTCCTAATCGAGTTCGATATTCTGTATGTCACACAGAAAGTCGTTCAAGGAAGAGCCATCTCTGACTACCTCGCTGATTACCCTATAGATGAAGCAGATGTCCGGATCTTCGAATTCCCAGATGAAGATATCCTCTGCACCACTCAAGATCTCCTTCGATGGAAAATATTCTTTGATGGCACTGCCAATAAAAAGGGATATGGCATTGGGATACTCCAGATCGCCCCAGATGACTCCCACACTCCCATCGCCATTAAATTTGATTTACCATGCACCAATAACATGACGGAATACGAGGCATGTACAGTGGGACTCAAGGTCTCTCTCAAGAAAGGTATTTAGTACCTTGATGTCTACGGGGATTCTTCCCTCATCATCGATCAAGTGCTCAGAAAGTGGAAAGTCCAGGAAGAAAAGCTCCAACCCTTCCATGCCCGCTTAGAAGAGATAGCCTCCCAATTCCGAGATATCTCCTTCTATTACCTGCCTCGAGTAAATAATAACCTAGCTGATGCTCTCGCTGCCTTGGTCTCCATGGTCAACATGCCCGAAGGAATGACAATGACCCCCTTCCTAGTTCAAAAGCAAGACAAACCGACCCATTGCTACCATATTGAGCTTGTCTTCATCGAAGATCCCGAACTAGCCGATTGCTGGTACTATGATATATGGTACCTCCTCAAACATGGTAGGTATCCTGAGGGTTCCAACAAGAAAGATCGAACAAACCTCCGAAGACTGGCCGCCCAATACATCATCTGTCACAACACTCTAATTAAGAAGAACATCGATTGAACTCATCTACACTGTATCACAGGGGCCGAAATTGAGAAGATAATGCAAAATATCCACAGCGGGGAATGCGGATCCCACATGAATGGTCACATGCTTGCCAAAAAGATCATTCGACAGGGTTACGACTGGACCACCATGATCCAGGATTGCACCGCCTATATCCATAGGTGCCTCAAATGCCAATAATTCTCCAATCTTCAACACTTGCCTCCTCGAGAATTATACAACATGACCTCTCCCTGGTCATTCTCCACCTGGGGTATCGACGTCATAGGGAAGGTTACACCAAATGCATCAAACGGACATGAGTTCATCCTGGTTGCCATCGATTACTTCACCAAATGGATCGAGGCTGAGTCATACGCAGTATTGAATGCCCAGAAAGTGGCCAAATTCTTCAAGAAAAATATCATCTGCTAATATGGGGTCCCGTACGAGCTAGTATCAGCTAACGGGATGCATTTCAAAGTTGAAGTCACATAAGTAGTCAACGAGTACGGGATTCAAAGACACAAATCTTCTCCCTACCGACCTCAGACCAATGGTGCAGTTGAAGCTGCCAACAAAAACCTCAAAGCCATTATCATCAAGATGACCGAAAGTTGTAGGGATTGGGCCAACCGGATCCTATACGCCCTCTGGGGCTATCGAACTTCAATCCGAACCTCTACTGGGGCTACCCCTTACTCCCTGGTCTACGGCATGGAGGCATTCGTACCTTTGGAGTTGTAAATACCCTCGCTACGTGTTATGCTCGAAAGAAAAGTAAGTGAAGAAGACTGGTGCCAAAGTCGTCTTGATGAGCTAGCCCTCCTAGATGAAAGAAGATTGAAAGCTCTTTACTACATACAAGGGTACCATCACCGAATAACGTGTTCATTCAACAGGAGAGTCAAGGACCGAGGTGTTCGAGAGGGAGACTTAGCCCTCAAGGGGATAATAGAACCCATCTGGGACCCCAGAGGGAAATTCAAGCCCAATTGGAGCGGCCCCTATATTGTGAAGATAATCTTATCTGGCGGTGCTGCCATGCTCACTAACCTAGATGGGGAAGAGATGGCTCGTCCAGTCAACCTGGATCATCTCAAGAAATTCTACCCCTAGTCCAAAATCTCGATGCGCTATGGCTCTTCTCATCCCCCTTCTATTCTAAAAAAAAATTCTCCATTTCCCTCTACCCCGAACTACGTGGACCTGATCCTCTACAAAAAAACTATTTTCAAACAGATAAAACAACTTTTTAAAAACCCCAGAGGTACGTAGGGAGCTCATGCACCGCATATGAGTGCGGCCCTTTCTTTTTCACAAAATACTATTCTTTTCTTACCTCCGAGAACGGCGGTTCATTATAAAAAGTACTTGAACAAAAGGATTATGTATCCCTTAGCGATCGATATAGATAATTCAAAATACAAAACTCATCGAAAGGCACAACTGGATGATCAGAAACTTGTTTATTTCACTAATAAGAAATTACAGTACGGATTACATGATAAAAAGGAACGGATAACTCCCTTCCCCTACTACCATAAAAAGCGAAATAAAATACCCACATCTGTTACACGAATAAACTCTCCAAGAGTCCTGCCCACATCTACTAGAGGCATCTGCACCCTCGTCATCTACATCCTGGGGTCCCTAAGTTTCCCCTGCCTGAATAGAGTGTCATAAACATTCCATGGATCGATGAGTCTTAACCATCTTCAAAAAGACCACAACACCACCTTCCATGGTGTTAGATAAAACAAACCATCTTTGTCCAGTCTCCACTGCCAACATCTTCCCGACTACTTTCCTCCACAACCACTTCATATAATCTTTGGGGATATGCCAAACCTTCCCGACAGACATAGAGGGAAGGGTTTACGGACGTTGATTTTCCCGCAGAGACCCAAGCAACAGACGCAGGCGCTCAGTCAAATCTTCCACCGGAAAGAAATTTGAGGTTCGAGGGGGCACGACCTGCACCCAGCCAAATTGGCGCAAAAGCCACCAAGGGAAATAAAAAGTGGTATGTCTGAGACCAATCAACCGTACATATGAATAATCTCCTAGCTCTAGGACAAGCTCCAACTGTCCCCACCAAGGCACTGACCAATACAGCTCACGAGCCCCGTGCTCTACAAGCCAATTCTCCCAGTTCTCAATGTAAAGGCCAACGCTGATGAAGTAGCGTGAAAAGAAGTTGGGTACGGCCGATAAGGGATACTCTGTAGGACTTGCCAAGCGGAATCTTTAAGACAACCACATGAACAGCATCACAAGGCTACCCCTCAAAAATTCATAAAGGCCTTCTTTCTAGGCATCCAGGCCATTCAGCGTCTCCGCTAGTACCATAACCGCAGGATTGCGATGGTATGACATCCATGAGGTAATGGTTGTAAGTTGCGGGTCCACTTGCACCTCCCCGATCACCAACAAAAATTTGAAAACCAGACCCAGAACAACGGCTCCATCATAACTAGCATCACCTACTTCCCACAAATGCACGGACTGCAGCACCGCTGGGAGGGAGATCATTACTCCAACAACCAATGATCTAGCCGTCGACGACGAAATACAAAGAAGCACGGTCAACAAATCCCTAGGAGAATGGGAAAATTCGGGCAAAGCCGTAGTAACACTAGGATTTACACCTAGCATGGCAGAAAATTCCTCGTAGGTAGGACAAACTTCTTCCAACGTAAAGTGGAATACATGGTCTTCGGGGTACCAGAATTGTACCGCCGCCATCAGCACGTTCCACTCAATAGGCCGATTACGCCACAAGGAGACTCGACGCATGTTAAAATCCTCGTAATCGACATTATAAGAGCACATAACTTCCAAGGCTTCGAGGTAGTTGGCAAACTCGGTGCTACTAGGGAGAGCCATCTTGCAAGGCTAAGAGATAGTGGGAAAGTAGGTAAGAATGCAAAGGTGTGATGAAAATACTCCACCCTTACCCCTTTTTATACTTGAAAACCCTCACAAGGGACATAATCCCTGCAGAAATCGGAGGGAATCCTACCCCACAAGGTACCAAAGGCTGAAGAGGTACCATTTAAAGCTTTCAATTTATGGGAGTGGATTGAACTACCGATAGACAAGCCAGGGTGCTTATTGATCGGCAACCCCCCACTTTTAGAAATTTCACTCTTTTCCTCTTTTGTCAAATCAGAAAACTCAATAAAAATAAATTGATATTCTCAACAAAATTTCAAAATCCCTTTTCTCCTTATATAATTTCCCCCTTTAATTAAAAACTTTCCTTCAAAAATTCCAAAAATATTCCCTTTTATGGTCTTTGCAACAAAGTAAAAAGTGCATGTGCATTGCATTCATCATTAATAAGAGATAATAAAAAACTCCATTGCATTGCATATATCTGTTCTCTGTGTTACATCATTTTGCAGGAAATAAAAAGAAAAATGCATAAACAACGGGACTCAGTCAGAACCCAAATTCTCTCTCTCTCTCTCTCTCTCAAGAGCTTCCACCCCTGCGACATGCTCTCTTCCCCCTACGGCGAGATGACACACCACCGCTACCAGAGCTAGAGTCCTCTCCAGATGAACCAGACGGCACCATGCAAGAAGGAACTAGAACTGCATCCCGAATATGGGCAGTCGCCGAAGATATACAGTCTCTAATGTCCTTGAGCCAAGTGGTCGACACCTGGACTTGCTGCAAGGAAAGGCAAAAATCAGTATCAAAACAGAGATGACCAAAATAGAAAAGAAGGAAAGAGAGGAATAGAAAGATATACCGCAGGTCGAAGGACCTCCTCTGTCAAACCCAACTCCTCCAGATCCATCACATGAGGACGGTGCAACATGGGCACCATCCCTCCATCAGCTTGCCGGATTTTGTAAGAAGGGGTATGCAACAGCACAAAAGGGACCTCTGAGGTAGCCATCGCCGCAGATGCCGACGGACCACCGCCGCTGTGAGAAGATCCCACCGCATGACTCGAACCCGTAGGAAGGAAAGGCAATGCATCGTATACACTAGGCGCCATCAACCATCTCGTCACAAAATCCATATAGTCGTACGGTGCAGTCGTATAAGTGTATAACTCACCAATCATCACCGCGATACTCTCATCCTCCAACAGATGACACTCCCGCCTCATAAACGTAGGAGGCTGCGCGGGTGGCACCACCACCTCCTCCTTAGAAATCTAGTGAACCACCCTCTCCCCGAGATACCAAGAATGGCCGAACTCATGCGCCAGCAAACACCTCATCCGCACATTCACCCGGTCTCCCCCACATCCTGAATGGTTGTCCCCCACGGATAAAAGGTCACCTGAAAATCTCCAAGCGAGCATAAATCAATACAAGATCATAAGGTGAAAAAACCAAGACTGAAATGGAAAGAGTCTTACCCTACCACTAGTCAGGTCATTCAAGACCTGACTCACCGCCTCCAGGGAGAGAGATCCCTTCGACTTCCGGTTGGCCTTACGCCATCGATAAAACGGCAGAAGTTCCCAACGGTGTCGTCCTTTAAAGAAATCAATGGGGTATTTCACCCAATCACCTCATATAACCACATCTGAATTCACAAACAAAAAGAGACGCATAAGGAAAATGTGAATGCATGAAAGGAAAATGCGAATGCATGAAAAAGAATTGCGCAAAACGGAAGATTACCTCAAGAAGGTACGTAGCTCCAGTGAAAGTCTGCCGGCAGCACCGGCTGAATGCATCCAAAGAAGACTAAAGGGTCGCCAAAGTAAGACTCCCCCAATCATAAAAAGGGATGTTCGAAAACATCCTCAAGTACGGCAGGAACCACAAAAGGATGACGTCGTCGTTCGACACCACCATGAAACCACCCAATACCAGCAAAATAAATAACCGGGCCATCTACCTCACTTGCATCCCGTCCTCCCCATCAATCTCTCTACCCAACAGAACGTCCTTCAGCAGGGATAGCCGGATAGAATCCCCAGAAATAATCCTCTTCACATCACCAAATACCGCATGCATCGCCTCCGGTCTCACCCGTAAAAAGCGATCCATCTCTATCTGCTCTCCATCACAATCCAGCCCCAGTAGCTACTGCATGTCTGCGGGAGTCACAGTCATCTCCCCGAATACGAAATGAAAGGTGTGGATAGTATCCCACCACCTCTCTCCCAAAGCGCACAAGACCGTTGTCGAACGAGGCATCTCATCCAGCGCAGATGCCAGCCGCCCAAAAGCCGCTGATGATACCATCCAACGCACCACATGGGGGAGATGCTCCCAGACATGCTTGAGCCCCATCGTCCCACGGGCACGCATGTTCTTCAAAGAAATATCAGACTGGAAAAAAGAAAGGTCTCATCAAAAGTCAAGAAAGAAAGAAAAATCACCAAAAAAGAGAAGAATGCCAAAGGTCGGGTTACTTACGTAACCACCGGGAACCACTCTAGAAGAGCGATAACGCGATGGCTCCCTCAGCAAAGTCCTTTCATCTGCAACAGGCTCAAATGCATCAAAGGAGTTCTCACTCCCCAAAGCAAGGGGCACCCTGTCCCTCCAATCGACATTCGCCCAGTCATAAACGGTCAACCACTCCCGATGGACTGCAGTGCTCACAAAGGCGGCCATTTCTTGAAGATCAAAACTCTAAAATGATTTGCAGAAGAATCGCAGAGAGAGAGAAAGAAAAAGAATCTATGAAAAAATGAGGGGATTCGCCCCCTTTTTACCGGATGCCAAGCGCCATGCCGATCGGCACCTCCCCCTACCATACCGATCGGAACTGACCCCTTGCCTTCCCGAGGTAGCCCAAAAGTTTGTGCCACTGCCAAATGGCACCTCTCACACCATGTCGACCGCCACCCCACCTCAAATTGCGTACACAAACTCCTAAAAAATACCAGAAACCCTAAAAAATCCTCAGAAAATTCCAAAAAATCCCAGGATGGATTTTGAACATTTTCACCAAGAAAATTTCACATTCCCTCAAGCGAAACCCATCTTTCCCCAACGGAATCCTCAAAAACCAAGTGAAACTCCTCCCGGCAAAACTCCATAGGATCTATAAGGATCACCTGATCAGTTCCCCAGCTGAATTCTCCTATAGCACCCAAATTAGGTTGTTCCCCCTGCGAGGTCTCCTAAAACCTTCCCCAGCTATCAGCTCCCCATCTCAGATCAAAATCACAAAGCACTTTAGCCAGCAGAATCAAAATCCAATCTTTATCCACTCTTTGGGTTATAATTAGCCTCGATCTTGGATCGTCACCTGAGTTAGGTCAGAATTGAACTCGGTCCCCGGTCGTCACCACTCTTGGGTTAGAATTGACCCTGGTCTTGGATCGTCACCTGAATTAGGTCAGAATTGCCCTCGGTCCTTGGTCGTCACCACTCTTGGGTCAGAATTGGCCCCGGCTTTGGATCGTCACCTGAGTTACGTTAGAATTAAACTCATTCCTCGGTTGTCACCACTATTGGGTCAGAATTGACCCCGGTCTTGGATCATCACCTGATTTAGGTCATAATTGACCTCAGTCCTCGGTCGTCACCCCTCTTGGGTCAGAATTGACCCCGGTCTTAGATCATCACCTAAGTTAGGTCAGAATTGACCTCGGTCGTCACCACTCTTGGGTAAGAATTGGCCTCGATCTTGGATCGTCACCTGGGTTAGGTCAGAATTGACCTCAGCCCTCGGTCGTCACCACTCTTTGGGTCAAAATTGACCTGGTCTTGGATTGTCACCTGAGTTAGGTCAGAATTGACCTCGGTCCTCGGTCGTCACCAATCTTGTGTTAAAATTGACCCCGGTTTTGGATCGTCACCTGAGTTAGGTCATAATTGACCTCAGTCCTCGGTTGTCACCACTCTTGGGTCAGAATTAACCCCGGTCTTGGATCGTCATCTGAGTTAGGTTAGAATTGACCTCGGTCCTCAGTCGTCACCACTCTTTGGGTCAAAATTGGCCCCGGTCTTGGATCGTCACCTGAGTTAGGTTAGAATTGACATCGTTCCACGGTCGTCACCACTCTTAGGTCAGAATTGACCTCGGTTATTATATCTTCACCCTAAGCTCGCAGAATTGGCTTTGACCCATAGAATCGGTCGCTCCCTTCACCCTAAGCCCGCAGATTTTTCTTTGACCCTCAAAATCGGTCATCCCCCAGCAACACTTCAGGTCTTCATCCCATCCCCAACACACTCCTTGAGTCCTCAGAATCGGTCTTGACCCTCTGAATCAGTCATACTCCCTCAAAAGCATCACGTGGTGTCTAATCAACGGTCATCATTTATACCAAACTCACCCATCAAGGGGATCTATATACACCCCATTCTATTACCCCCTAACTCTCCTTAGGTCCCTAGTACCTCCCTTCAGCGCTACAAACCTAGATCATGTCCCGAGTACGGACCTAAGGGCCATCGGGCACTCCCCGGCTCAATTTGACCAAAAAGTCAAACTCTTCATCTCGACTGAGACTGAATGGACTTTTAAGGTTCTTTAAATTACCTTTCCAACGGTATGCCCCATGCGCGATTCCGACTAACGATTTTCCCTCGGCGGCCAATTTTTCGAAAAACCCTGAAGCGCACTGCCAAATGGCAGGTTCCAGATCCTGCCTATCGGCACTTGCCGATAGGCAGTGGCATGCCAATGCCGATCGATAGTAACCTGGGCCTATAAAAGGGGGCCTTCACCTCATTTTCAAAGAGAGCCCATATCTGATCAAAATCGCTCTCAGTAAATCCCAAAAATCTCTCTCGAAGGCAGCGCGATTTCAACATGCAAATCCCTTTTTTACTTCCACTTTTCATCATACTTTTCATCAAACTTGGTGAATTAACCACTCTCCATCATCTTCCAAGTGCAAGGGCTTCTCTCCAACATTCAAGATCAAGCTCAAGGTCTCCAAGAAGGTCCATCTTTCTCACTTTTCTCTTCAAATTCTCTTAAATTCTCAATAACTTGTTTTCTCACTTAGCACTTTTATTACCTCACCTCACACATCCTAATATACTTTTTATTTAGTATTATTTCACATCTCTTATTTTCATAAAACCCAAAAACAAGAAAAATAGGGTTTGCACATAAATTCCAAATAGGGATTCTCACACTTTTTCCACACTTTTCTCACAACTAAAATACTTTTTCTACACACACACTCACTCACAAATAAGAGATTCCCCATTTGTATTTATGGGATAAACCCCACACCTGATTTTGTATGCGAACTAAGTGGACTTTGATGCCTTTATAGGCTACGCAGGCGTCTCGGGGTAAAACGTGAGACTCGAGTCCTTTTTCTCACTTTTTCTCTCATTTTCTATCTTCTCTAAATTCATTTTTCTTATACTCTATATACTTATTCTTAGTGACGTATTACTCCATAAGCGTTATCGTTCCATTATAACTATCAACGTAGGGGTAACCACATAAATCTTATTTTTCTAATGTTGTTCTTATACCTTCCTACGGATAACTCGCTTTATCTTTTCCATGATATAAGTCGAGGATTCCTACCTCCATTCCATATATACACATGCACACATGTCACGGGGGGAAATATAAAAGAAAATAGCAAATATTCATGAGAGACCGAAAGGACGGAATGGGTTCCTAACACCTTCCTATTTCGTAACTAAGCCTCCGAACCCTTCTCGAATCATCTTGGTTTCGCGTGCACCAGTATGTCTTTGGATTCCATCGTTCGGAGTGGCTTCCCCTTTTTCTTTTGTCTATTTTGAGTAAAATAGACTGGCGAATCTGAATCTCTCTACATTCTTACACCACATGTTAAACGACGCCGACCGAAGCGCTCTCGAGAGGGATGCGCGGGACCCAAAGGATCCTTTATTGCACGCGCCCGCCCACGCGGTGAGGATCAGGGATGGCCACAGTAGCCATAATCAACTCATGGTAATATTTTTGGTATACTCTCGCTTGTGATAACATCATTACGAAAGGTCTACTCGCTACGACCCAAGATCATTGACAAGTATATTCAAATCATTTCACATTGTTATATTCCATCGTTCTTAAGCTTACAGCTATACTAAGATATGCAAAACTTCCATGAATCCTCTAATGATTCTCCAATATAACAAGCCTATACCCCACCGGCTCAATAACCTCCATCTTAGGAAAGTCATCACCTTCCTAGGTGTCAACTTCTCCTTTTCCCCAAGTCACATAACTCCTTAGATGGGAGACTCCCGCAACAACTCCAGACCACACACGTCATTCTTTAACTCATCAGTTCATGACGATGTAACTCTTACGACATTAATGAACTATAATAAAATAACTTTAGTTAATTCAATCCCTTTTGTCTGACTCTAACTCATGTCCGAGTGGAGAAAGTTATTATTTCCCCACCCTTAACCAACCACGGGGTGGATGACAAGGCCTCCTGCCTCAAGTCTTAATCGGTGCCTCATGAATAATATCTTGATATGAGTTATTATATGCAAATCTACAAGTATTAATTTCTCATTCCCCTTATATTAAAATTGGAAATACACATCTCTCACATGCATCCACATTTTAGTCATCCCTCTCATTTATTACACGTTCTACTTGTAATATGTCTTTCTCGACACTCAATTATGTCCCAATCTTCTTTTGACATTTACCATCAGAGGTAAGACTTCAGTATCTCATCCTTCTTATAATAATGTTGGGTGGCACCTTATGCCAATCCTTTACCCCTCTATAATGAATTGTTGGACACACTTACCATTACTATAACTCACAGAAATTATCATTAAATGTTCCATCTCGGTGGACTAATTCCCCAAACCCAAAGAAAATTTTGACTGTCTCACGTTGTTGGTAACCCAAAAATGAACTGTATCAGTCTGCCTATCTAGTCCGTCAACCTTCTCCGATCCATAAGTGGTGCACTTAGAGACAACTTCACTATGTCTTCCTCCTAACCGCTTCGTAAGGTTAATATCCCTCGTCACGTGGTACATCTTGGTCTCTTTCATGAGGCACTTCAAAAATCGTGACCCATGTGTTTGCTCCAAACTGCATATTTTTTTGGTCCTCCTCCCCTTGTAAAACCAATATCTACTATATGTCATACACCCTCATCATTCCATTGAATATGACTTTGTTTGACTCTTCGAAATTTTTGGATATTACCTTCGCTACAAAAATCCCTCACTTGTATCCCCGGCCTTTCAATCCATCTCGAGTGGGATAATTTTCCTTATTGTACATATATATCCGGACTATCACCAAAGTTCAGTCCATATTACTTTTTCTAATTCCGTTTCAAATGCCCGATAGGCATATGGTTCGACATTATTTATTACCATGTACCCCTAAATCTGGACTATTCAAAAAATTGAACTAGCCATGGCACCCGTACATCCTGTATCTCGTGCATATCTACACAAACATCACAGATGTAACATTTTTATTTCGATCTTGGCTCTGCATGCTCATCGTGTCTATGAAGTAAGGGTGTTCTTGATCACCACACTAATAATGACTTGTATATCCTTCAATTTTCCCACCTATCCACTAGTGGTGTCAATATTCGTAGTGCATTCTTAATAGTACCACCGGGTTCCACTATCCTTATATCATATAATAGCTTTCATCTCAAAATGTTTTCCCCACATGTATGATGATCATCATTGAAAACTGATTCTCTAGCATCCGACAACGTCTCGCAAATTTTAACGTTTATAAAGGTTCATGCACTGAACGTCTCGCAAATTCTACTAAAGGACAACTGCGGTGAGAATGGCTCTCTAGCCATTAAGGTCCAAATGTGTTAGGGCCAGGTTCATTGCCTGAAAAAGACAGAGGATAAGAACCGGAACAGGCAGCCACAACCCGTAAATGAAGGCGTGCAGAGGGAAGCAAATTCCATCATCGGATAGAACTGTGCACGGTCTTTGGTTTGCGTTTGGTTTGCGGTAGGGGCTGAGCGCGTCAAATTTTTTGAAAATTCAAAGGCCTCAGCCACTTGCTCAACCCAATCTTGGGTCATCGAGCCGCGGATATCGAGTGTGGCCAAAGGTCTCTTAGTCCTCCCAGATATACCTCCTGGGTTATTTCTAACAGCCGCGGCACTGTCTCCTACACCCATTGGATGAGTACTTGAGTTGGCTTCCTCTTCCATCGGCGAAGATTGGAAATCCTTACCAGATGCAGAGTCCGTGGAGTCTGAGTCGATTATCACGTAGTTTGGGCAATCTTTTAGTTTGCAAGGACCTATTGATCTTAGAGGGGGTAAGGAAGTAAGCTCGGGGGGAGAGGTCCCAAAATGCTTTGCCCAAAAGCCTCTCAGGGACTCGTCTGGGTCAAAGCTCATATGGCTGCAGCAGTTGCTGAAAAGCAGAGTTCGCAGCTAGGCGCTGCAGCCAATATGGTTTGGAAAAGACTTCAAAAAGCCGCAGAAGGGTATTTTTAAGTATTAAAAATGTCTTTTGAATTATTTCCCTAACAGTTATTAATGGGCAAACTCTATTACTTATGGGATCGTACTGTCCCAACTAGCCACGGCCACCTCCATATCAGCAGAGGAACATAGGTTGTCGCGGTAATAAGATAGAATTGCTTTAAGGCATTCCTGGCCACGGCCATTCCTAAATTTTCAGAGTCAATTCGATGTTCTCTAGTAGTAATTATAGTTATTTAACATGGATGTGTCTTGGGTTCATGGAAGTCTGAAGGATGTTCGGGACTACAAGGGTGGTGATTTGATGTCGTGGATGATAATTTCAGGCACGGTATAACACAGAAGGACCGTACCAGTTCATGGGAATGGATATTGAAATCCTATCATGCCGCGGAATCTATCCTAAATAGTTGATTATCTAAATTCTAATCATTTTTAGGATCAAACTCACAGAATACGAAGAGTTCGATTATGAACACCAAGAACAGTTGTATGTATTTCATATGTAGCATATGTGAGAAAGGGCAAAACGTACAAACAAAACCCTAGATTTCTAGCAAATGGACCAGAAAAAGAGAAATCATATCAAAAGGGAAGAAAATTGTAAATTTCAAAGGCTTTTACGAAAGTATGGTGGTTGAAAAATCACCTGGAAATGGAGAAACTTGTAATGATCAGCTTCAGACTGCCTTGAACCGTCGCACACCACCTCGGAAGGTTGTCGGAATATGCAAGAAAGAAAGTGTAGAGTTTCGCTCTCGATGTGCTCTCAAAAGTTGTGGAAACGTAATGAAGTCCACGGTCAGAAACAATTTATATAAGGGAGCGCGAAAGATGAATCGTCAATTTGGAAGCACCGCAGTACCTAGGCTACTAAGCCGCAGTCCCAATTGATCTCCCTTGTCACTACGGCTTGGGGGCTTATTGATAGTACATATATAGTACCCTGTCGCGGTATGTATTCTTCTCCAATTCGAAGGCATCATAGGTCATACAAGTCGCGGACAAACCTCACTCAGAGCGCGGCCAGAATGAACTTGGTGCAACATCCCTTCAAGACCAGATGGCACAGGGTGCATCCGTGTCAATTATAGGCCTCGGACACTCCACCGTATTGTGCGCGATACCCCTCCATCAGCTTACAACACTGCTTGATTTGAAGGCCGTACCCCCTCATCCACAGCTGCTGCAGACTTGGTATACGCCACGTGCTCAGGGCATGTGACTCAACACATTTCCTCATAAATAGAGGACCACACCTAGAAGGAAGGGGGATCGATTCCATACCCGTCCGGGGTATGCTCTACAATACAGATTCTCTCTACACAACCTCAACATACCTCTTGGAGACACAAATATACATCACGGCCACCTCCCGGGCTCACCGAAATCTCTAATACTGCCATGTATTCACCCTTATTCTCATACTTGTATGCCTCTTTATGCATGATTATATTGTACAATGCAACGCATATAATGAGAATGGAGCAACACAGTGGACGTAGGCCCATTTTGGGGGCTGAACTACTCTATATCTTGTCTTCTCTATATTTATTTTCTTTACTTGTTTATTACACACTTTACTCTTGACTTGATGGTATGAGAACGCCTTATGGCCGATTTCTCGTATCATCAGTGTTGTCAAGTCGGTGGTTCAGGTGGTAGCTGCGATTTAAATTTTTAGTGGAGATGAATCCATTTGTATGACAGAGAAATAAGTGTGGTGCAGTAGATAAGAAATGAGTTTGCATAGAACATGGATAGAGGTTTGAGTCCAAGCATGACAAAGAGTTAGAGTAAGAGCACATGGCTCGAGGTCTGAGAGTATGACTCAAGTTTCAAACAATTCTTAGTTGTTTGATTCAAAACTCCCTATAATAAATATCAACCATGAGTTTATATAAATACAAATGTAAAACCTATTTATATAGGTTTTGTATCCAAAGTTATATGATGTGGCAAAAAAACCCTCCTCCTTTATTATATATATATATATATATATACACTAGCGGAATGCCCGTTTCTGAAGGCACGGCCAAATTTTTCCAAAGATCAAAATATGTAAACAATTAAAGTCGATTTTTATTACAACACAAATGTGAAAACGGTTTATAAATTTGAACAAATTTTCCTTTGTTTATATCATTATCCACCCTATTAAGAAATTATAAAAATCAACAACACTAATAATCCATCTTGGACCTCGGATAAACATCAAAACGATCACAATTATACCATTATGAAATGTCACAGCAATACAAAAATTTTGGATACAACACAAAAGTGTAAATGTCAGGTTTACTGATATTACATTTGAATAAATTGAAATGTTTAATTGGCTTGAAACTTATATAATATCACTGATATTATATGTTATCAGTACACCGAAATTTTCAACCAATGAATTGAAATAATGTATAGAATTGAAACTTAAATAATATCAGTACCGATATTACATTTAACATCAGTACAGGTGTACTGATATATAGAATTGAAATGTACTGATAATTCAGGTGTACTGATATTACATTTGAATGAATTGAAATGTACCACTTCACATGTAATACCATGTACTCAAAGAGCCTAATTGAAAACCAACACAACATAACAATTGTAAAGCATATCCAAACGTTTCACCAATACCATAGCATAAACCATAGATATCCAAATGTTTCACCAATACCAATATAATAGCATAAACCATAGCTAAGAGAATCAAAAAGCATATTAAGAAACATATCCAAACTTTTCACCATTACTATAGCAAAAACCACAAATATCTATCAAATGTTTCATTTGTAAAGGAAATGAAGAGAAGTTGTTTTATAGGGAGCCAACTAATGAGGTTTTACTGATATTGGATCTTCAAAGGAATCCTGAATAGCATGATATGTGGCTCTCGTCGATGGGCATAGTGAACCCATCCTCTCCTATGCTGAACCCCAAAAGCTCTCCATTCATTTTCACTCAGAAGGCAGTTCTTAGGGAGAAATTTGGTCTAAAACAGTTACATGAGATCGTACACAGGTTAAAAACTAACATCTACATAGGAAAAGTTAAAATAACTGATATATACATTGTGTATATCACCGAGCTTCATATGTTCAGTTGAAACCTCCAGCAACGAAAGGGCGCGTGAAAAAGATGCTAAGGTTGCATTTGGGAGCAGAACATGAAGTGGCGCATGAAAGAGATGCTATGGTTGCGTTTAGGAGAAGAACTTAAAGGGCTATCATCTATTATTCTGCTCCTCTTCTTGTTCAGTGAACCTTCATTAAGCGAACCCCCCATGGCAGCCATTAATTGGGCCCTCTTTGACCCAGGCATTATTTTCAATATCCTGCAAGCCTCCTTTATCTTTGGATTTCAAGATCCTTGCATAAACTATTGGGTGTATATGCTCTTCAACAAATAGATAAACAAATAGCGAAGCCATAAGATAAAAGCACTGTTCTAAAAAACCCGCCTAGGCTCCGCCTAGGCACGCCTAGGCTTAAGGCTTGGGAGAAACGCCTCGCCTTACGCTTTTCACGCCTTATTCTTGGTAAAGCCCTTAAGGCGCACTTTTTTCTAAAAACAACAATAATTTAGTGAAACGATGTCGCCTTTTAAAAAATTTGTTTACAAACCGAACCATTATCTCATCCAAAATAATCAAATAGTATTTTAATTTGCATATATTCAGACATATTTTTATGATCTGTGCAATTTTTGTATTTTAATAGCCTTGTTATGGTTAAAAAATATTAAAATATATTAAAAAGCCTAAACGCCTTTTCACGCCTTTTTACGCCTAGGCCCGCCTAGGCTTCTAAGGCTTAAGGCTTGGCCTCCACGCCTCAATCACGCCCCGCGTTTTTTAGAACCTTGGATAAAAGAGAAAATGATTTCGAACACTGCATACTAACCGTCAGTTTTTTTTAAGTTTCAAAAGAATATTGTGTGGATACATATATAATCGGAAGAGACCTATGTAACAGAAATTGAATTACTATAGCCGTTACACCATTCCAGTGTTAAGAAAAAAACATGTCAGATAGGTATTATCTCAAACATGACAGACCACACACCAAAAAAATCAAATCAAAGAACTACTAAAATGCATAAATTTCAAGAAATATTTTACGAATTAAAAAGAAATATTTTAAACCAACAAACACCCAAGAAATGGGGAGAGGGAGATAACCATAAAATTACTTGCTAAGATATTCAACGTCTTCAACATATATTTCAATGATGACTAGAATAACATCTATTACTATTGACATCCACAAAAGGAGTGATTCAAGGTGTGATTCAAGTGATCATAATAGATCACATGTCATTGATTCTAGTGCATCGGTGTCATCAATTGATGCAGACTCCCGTGGCGAGTGTCGTGGCAATGGCACGCTGTGAACCAGCATTACTTGCAGCTTTCGAACAAAATTTAATGTAAACATTATTCAAACAGTTATTCAAAGGCATTCGAACAGAATATGCATAACACGATTCAAACAGTGAGTTAATTACAGAATTCGATAGTTTCAGCCCAACAAATGTTTTGAATCTAAGTGATAAAATCAAAATAGTTATGAAACTTACCTGATGTAGGCGATCATAAATTGAGGCTGTCTTAAAACCAAAAGGTAAGTAATACCTATATAATCTACCTATTTATATAGGAGAACGACCTACCACTAAGGGCTCCAAATGATCCAACGGCTTCAGAAGAAAATCCATGAAAACATAACAGTTGAATAGTCCTACAACTGGCATTTAAATAACATTTTAGGTCTTGTCAGCATATCTACTCAGCTGCATTATCAACCACTAAGAGGAGAGGGATTGGCAGAAAAAAATCATGAAAATTATTTAAAAAAATTAGCTAACCACTATGAAATAACAATTCCTCTCAACAGCTAAACAGCAAGGTTGAAGAAGGTCTAAACAAATTAATATTTTATTATTCGTGACACAGTTAATTCCAAATTGCACAATATCGTCATGATACTCTATTATGCTTGAAAATTTAATAGTACTACTCAACTGCTAATATACGGATTAGGCAAAAGCTTCCCAGTTTTAGCATTTCGGCGTAACTAATGCAATTGAAGTTCACGTCAATATCTTAAGTTGAAAGAACTACAAAATAATAAATAGAGCCAATAAAAGACGGGGGATGACTCTGATTAAACAATTGATTTAACTCCAATGCTACTGATATCCCCAAGTTGTAAACTTGTAGTTTTTTTTCCAAATTTATTAACCAATCTGTGATAATAAAAAGGAACTAAGATTTACCATTCTCCAAAAGAAGGTGCATGTTTGGGTTACTCATCAGGAGAGATCTCTACAAATGTCCTTTACTTGATTTTCCAGTAGTTTGTTGGTAATGGATTCAGTGCAAAACGTATTTTGGAGATGCACAAAATAGAGTGCAAGTCAATGCATGAGATGAAATTTGGTGAAGGAAAATATCCATAGATAATAAGTGCGGGAAAAGTCTATTGCAGACTCTTTTATTGTCCCAATGCCCCACCCATCCACAATACAAACTGATACCACCAACAACTATTTTACTAACTAAAGGATTCTCAAGATCAATTTCGACATAAAGTGGGGTGACTTATGCTGATCCTCACTCTGATGCTCCAATGCCAACAACTCAGGTTCATCAGGTTTGGTAGGACGATAGTGTAATTTCATACTTTCTGGATTCTTCTCTACTGACTCGTTATGTTCAGAACGTTCTTCCAGTGATTCTACTTATGGAATCCTCTTTGGAAATGAAAGATCTTGTCTCTATTTCAGCTCCACCTATTATGATGTGTTTTGCTTTTGAAAACTACAAACTCCCATTTTAAAGCTCGCACATAGATAATGAAAAGAGCACAAAACTGGAAAAGGTACATATAACAATAAAGAAACAATTGTTACTTTTAACACACCAATATCTTAAATACATCAAAAATAACATTCAATTATACTGGCCCAAAATATTTTTTCCCCTTTAATCAAATGAAGAGAAACTCCATTTAATGAATGATGTAGGCCTCAAACCAACTTCTAAACACCCTGATTACAGAGTTGATGTAGGCCTCCACCACTACATCTATCAAATATCTGTTTTCGTTGTCTTACCATGTGCTTTAATCTGAGACAGATGATATAACTTGCAAATAACCTAAAAAACTAAAACTTAAATTTAGGCATTAAGTATTCCAAACATACAACTGAAACTTAAGTTTCTTAAATTCACAAAGAAAACAATTGTATTTGTGAAGGATTCCATTTGCTCTTATCCATAAGCTGGATGGACCTCCTAGCCTCGAATTAATGAATGAATCAACACAGCCAAACTTTCAGAAAATGCTTTCAATGTCATCTAAGAAGTCCAAATCATTTTATTTAGAAACAATTTAAACTATAAATTAAACTTACGTGATCAACAGGTCTAGAATGCGCATAATGTGCAGCTCAATGGGTAAGGCCCTCGAAAACGTCCATAAATCTCTCAATTTCAGAAATTTATTTTGATAAAGGTGCATCAACAATAAAAATAGCATAAAAGTTTCACCCTTGTCTCATCCCTCCGAACTCCACTACTGCTAAAACTAAAAACTACAACAAAAGTGATATTCTTTAGATACCATCTAACAAAAATGTATTACTAAGCATTGTAATAATATATAATGGATAAACAGAGGTAAAGAAGTATTAGACGTATCTTACACTACATGAATATGAATGTGGTCGTCTAAAAATATTGTTATAAAAACTGTTTAAAAAAGCATTAGACATCTCTAATTCACTACCTCCACAAAAGCCAAAGGGGCTATATAAAGTGTTATCCTAAATTACCAAATGAAATACAGAGACAAAAAACTTTAATTCAGCACCACAACAAACTCCTTAGATCTTAATGCATATATCTTGAATAACCAAATGAAATATAGGATAACTAACATAGTATTACAAACACAAAATTCTGACTCCAAAAAATCCCCCTCCCAACAGTAATAAATATGTTATATAATAAGATTCACTAAATGCAAATAACAACATAAAGATTATGTTTCCAAATGATATACAATGTCCATCCAATCCTATGAATAAAATGAAATTAAGCTCATAAAAGTAAGCTTCAGTTCGAAAATAGAAAAAAAGTAAAATTACCTAGTGACTTCACCTTTGACGTCTTCGAGTAGAAATACCAGTCAATATTAAATTTTTCTATAAAGAAAAGAAAAAAGTAAAAACACGAACAAAACTCAACAAAGAAGCCCATATTTCAAAAGTCCAATAATTTAACTTTGATTGTATGACAACAACTTTAGCATTGCTGCTATGCTCGTCTTAAAAAATAAACAAAATTTAATTTTCACTGCAGCATGCTCGCCTAAAAAAAATTAGAAGGCTTAAGGTCGATGAGTTGGAAAAATAGTTCCAAGTAAAATAAATTCAAGGTTTAAAACTGAGATCGTATTAGAAAGGGTACAGTAACGCGGAAACAACCGCCCAATTGGTTTAAAACTGGAATGCAATTTTTCTTGGTCCTACCAAATACAAAATGAAAACATATATCAAATGAAAGGAAAAATAGGAAACATATATATATTTGAAGTAGATATTTGGTACTGAAAACTGAATGTTTGTGCTCCTTAAATACCATGAATTCACATCCAAAAATAAATGGAAGGATCAACGATATCGAAACCTGACCAACACCTCACAATCAATGCAACTATGATATAGAAATGTTCATGTCAAGCAATCACAAAAAACATATAAATCACAAAGTAAACAAAATAAAACATGGACTCTGATTCAGGTTTGCCATAAACCGAAAATAGAATTATGGTAATACAGAAGGTAAAAACACATGCACAATTATAGAAGAGATAAGAGAATAGATTGAATAAATAATTTGGTACGCAAATTAAAAGATATGACCAACCTCACCTCCCTATGATACACTGCCCTGGATGCACACATTACATGATAATAAGTGGAACACTTGCAACGCTCTATGCAGGAACCATGAATTTGCTTACAGACTACACATATCTGAAATGATAAAAACTGATTAACACTTTGATCCCAAAAATATAAATCATGTATATAAAGGACAGTAATCATAATTTATAAAGGTATTTAGTAATGATAATTTGAACATGGGAACTTTAAATCTTTGCAAGTTAAAAACTTATTCTACCTTTACTTAAGATGCTGATGGAATTCTCAAGATTCCGGCAACAAACTCCATTTTCACATCATCTACGATGTAAACTTTAGTCTGAAACCGCCCATAGTGGCTCAACATCAGTAGGCTTCAGAGCACATTCTATTGAAAATTTTCTAACCAATATAAGTTCAAATAATATAGATCATGGAGGAAAATTAAAAATATTTGTTGTAAAAAATTCTTTTACCAATCTTGATAGTTCATTGAATTTACATATAACTATCATTAATTATGGTTATAGTATTAGTATGGGACACGCTTTTTGGTGTGCTATTCACTTCTCTATTTATATTATATCCACGCCAATGTTTTTAAGCGGGGTTGAGCAAGGTGTTTGCGTTTAAGTGGCATAGTCTCATCATATAATTGTACGTTGCACAAGAAAATCGTGCATTTGATTGTTATAATAATAAATATGTGTTAAAATGTAATAGTGAAATGGAATGCCAAACAAACTTGGTAAATGTTATATTTATAGAAAAACTAAAATAAATTAATAGAGCTGTCATTACTTCTACATTAAACTAAAATATTACAATACTAGCCTCTTCAAATATGTTGCGATCCCATTAATACATCTATGTTTTAGCCTCCCATAGATGATAGTTTCCAAAACTTACTACATGCATAGAAATAAGAGTCATAAGCCAATTTAGTATTGGAATCTCAAGAGTGTTATAAGAATACTTTCAAGGTAAATAGAAGCTAAGATACAAAACTTTGTTATGGAAACGTATTTACCTTACCAGTGGATGCTCCATATCTTTAATATCATAGTTGCAATATGGAATCGGGTATCATGTAAATCAGTTAAAAAAATATGGCCATTTGTTTTCTATATTAAGAACCACATATGTGCAATTGAATCTGAGAAAAAATGAAAGAGCATGAACAACAAAAAAATATAAGTATAAAATAGATTCAAAAGCCCTGAATCCAATTAAGTAACAACAATACATTAAGTATAAAATATCACCATTATACACTGATGCACACATTATTTTTTCTTGAAATCCAACACCCCCATTTTGAAAACAAAAATTTCTTATTTTAAAATTTAACACCTCGATTTTGAAAACCCAAAAGCCCCATTTTAAAATTTAACCACCCTATTTTGAAAACCCAATATTTCAGTTTTGAAAATCCAAAGTTAAAACAGAAAACCCTGTTTTCATACAAAAAAAAAAAAGAATGCCCTAATATTGAACAAAATTCAACAATAAAGCGAGATTATACCATGGTGGTATATAAAAAAACCGTTTGAATCAAAAAATTAAAGTAAAATAGTTCTTTAGAGAGAGATATGAGATACCCTATTAAACCGTAAGCCATGGAGAAACCTAGAAAAGAAAAATAAAATTAAGGAGTAACATATCTATATCTAAACAATAAGTACATTGATGTTTATAGATCTAATCTGATAATTCTAATCGAAAATAAAGAAAAGAAAATATTTATCTCAAACCCAAATCATAAAGCTGAAAAGTATCATCGGGACACACAAATTCAAAACCCCAATTTCGTTCTCAAACCAAAATCGTAAAAACATGTGTTTGAAACCTAACGAAGAAGTGGAAAATAAAAGCAGGGGAGAAATTACATGTTAGATGCAGGTGGTCAATGAGGGCAGTAGCGTGGCAATTCTAGAGCTTTAGTGGATGAGTGAGGGTTTGGGGTTTCACGGTTGTTTTCATTGCTCTCAGATTTGGGTTTGCTCAAGATGTGGGTTTGGTAGGTATGGTAAGAAAGTTTGCATCGGTAAAAGGTAACTTGTGTACTTTCTAGCTATGAAAACGAAATTACTTATTTAACCCTGCTTTTGAATTAAAATAAGAGTGAGTGGGGTGGAAAAAGAGGGGGAAACTAAAAAAAGGGTTAAAAGTGTAAAATGAAACAAAACAATCTCAACCCTCCATTTTTAGCTTTGGGCGCACAATCCCCACCCCTAATTGTCTTGTAATCTTATGGAATAGTAAAAAACTTTTACTCCTTATTATATATATATATATATATATCCGTGTGTATGATATTTATTTTACACTTACCCATCCTAATAATAATGCTATCATGGAGGTTGCGCGCCATGGGAGGTCACTCTGCCAATTCACAGCAGAGGTAGTACCATTCTCTAGGGTCATAGGTATTGTGAATTCCCATGTAATGTAGGTTTGGAGTACAATGCAATAATTTGGTGTGGTTATAACCACGGACTCAAGTCCATGACACCCTCCAATTTTCGTTCGTTATTTTTGAGTCTGGTGGTGAGATTCATGGCCATATTTCCATGATGTTGTTAACAAACCTGGAGCACGATAGCATGGTAGTGCGCTCACTTTCAAAACATGGAGGACATAAAAAAAGAAAGTTTCATATGTTACGAGTGGTATATATGTATATAGTGTCTTGGTGTGACATGTCTTATAAACATATATAATGGTGTAGTAAATTATATACATGCTTAACACGTTTAGGATGAACATGGTTAAATAACTGGAGTACAGTTAAAAATTGATTAATAATTTGATAAGCTAATGAGATGCATAGAAAATTAATAAATAAAAGTTAGACCATACTTGAGTCAGGGTAGTGTGCTAGTAAGATTTTTAATAAGACTAGTTAGATCGAGTAATGTAACTAGGTGGGGTAAGATGTAGGCGCTAGATGTGCACAGTAGTTAAGAGGTGAGAGGTAATCATATGAGGTACGACACCAGTTTAAATACGGTAAGTTTAACTTCATATTTATTTACTGCATCTTAATTACTTTCTAAATGTTTTTTAAAGGATTTGGGATCTAACCCATTTTAAATTTATTTCCAAAACTTTCAGGCGTCCATCTAGAGTGATGCCATGGAGAATTGTTCTTTCCAGTTACATGTAGTTGTAGCTCATGTGGAAGATCGCGGGATTGCTGAGTAGTCGCTTATATTCTTCATATTCTAGATTTAGTTCTCTATCCTAGTATTGTTGGGCATGTTGCCCCTTTTATCCAAACTTGTAATTTGGACTTTCTTGGTTAGTTGGATTTGATCTCTTGGATTTTGACCCGATGTTTTATTCGACAACATTATTTCTTTATTTAGTGTTTCATTTATATTGGTTATTGTGTATGGAATCATGGTCGTTGGTTAATCTTGGTGTGCATTAATGGAAGATAATATTTGACACTGGTTTTTAAAATAATTAGGTGGTAAATCATCAATCAAGATTTGACAGTGATGCTAAGAATGGGCCATATGAGACCAATGTTTTATTTTGGTAGAGGGCTTGACTCCTATTATTTTAATAGGTGGGGTGTCACATATGGTATAAGAGCATCAGGTTCTTGTGACCTTAGGATCTGTGCATCTTTTTACAATTCCAACGTACCGTTCCTGGATATAAAGCATTATTAGGACTATAGCATTTATGTTTACGTATTTGAGATTACATTCTTAAGATATTATGATTGTATTGACTGTGAACTCATACAATTCGATTTGGTTTCAGATGCCAGCCAAGAGAGGATGATTGACTAGGGTGGCACTGATAGACAATGAGAGGGATGATCATTAGGAACCACATGAACCACATCCATAGCCACCACAGGGGATGGGGACGGTCGTCGAGGTTGCCACTATTTTGGCACGGGAAATCAATGCGGTGATGTCCATAATGGCACAATATTTTTTGTAGGTTCAGCCACAACCACTAGTGGAACTATTCATTCAGTCCCACCCAGGGACATCCGATTGGCAGAGCGTGAGGGAGGCATTACAAAAGGAACACCCACCGGAGTTTTGAGGTATCTCAGATGTAGGGGTGCCTAATTAGTGGAAAAAATACACGCAGCGTGATCTTCTCTTGGTTGAGTACAGTGACGCTCAGATGCAGTTCTTGGCTATATTTTAGCAAGTGGGAGAGGCTTTGCAGTGGTGGGAGTCAGTCACCACTGCATGAGAGAGGGATACTATCACTATTCATGAGTTATGGGAGTGATTTGATCGCAAGTATTTTTTGTTTGCTATTCAAAGAAAGATACGATGAAAGTTTCTTGATGTCTCTCAAGGAGATCAGACCATAGCGTAATATGAGTAGGATTTCACCTATTTAGCTAATTTTTTGAAGGACGAGGTGAACACTGAAGAGAAAAAGTTGTGAAAGTTCATAGATGGAGTGACCTGGAGGATCTAGCAACACTTATTGGGTAATTCGGCCTTGAATCCCTATTCTAAAGTCGTCAATGTCATTCTAATTCATTATCAAGATTAGTGCTTCCATGTGAAGGTGAGACAAAAAAATAAGACTAGTCAGATCGGGAAGGCCGGTGGAAATAGTGTCGGTGGGGCACACTAGTAGCAGGATTGGGATTCTTGACAGGGGATCCGACTAAGAAACATTGATCAAGAGGTTTCAGAGCCGAGGGTGATGGGTGGATATAGGTGCATCAGGGTCGTCATTCATAGTATCAGTAGCAGTAGCCCATTACTTCATGCTAAGGGAATAGCGTGGGAGGCCAACAGGGCTAGGTTCAGAGGCAGGAGGTTTTTTCTAGTAATTTTTTCAGTTATAGAAAGACAGGACACAGGAAGAGGCTTTTCCCAAAGAGAGGCAGGGGAAACTACAGGATGGTATCCTAAAGGTACAACCATTATAGTAAATCGTGGGTCAATTTTGACGTGAGGATCGCGTTCAAGAACCAGATGGCTAAGTAACACAGTTAGCAAATGGAGTTAAAAAAATATATATCCTTATGACTATGGGGAATGATTTGGTTGACATGGGTTCATCATAATATATGGTTATTAACACTAAAATTCGCATGTGAGTTGGGTTTAGTGGGTGCGTTAACGGTATCGTCCTTATTATGAATGTTGATGTAAAAAACTAGATCGCTCTAATTTTTCAATCACAGATAAATAAATAAATAAGACAAAGATTTTTAAAGTGGTTCGGCTAGGAATAAAGCCTACGTCCACTGTTATGTTATTGCTGAGTGTTTGTGGAATTCTTGATTACAAGTTCTCTCAAGAAATTCCGGTCCCCTTGAATGAGGATGATACAAGGTATTTATAGCCCTTAGGCTGTACATGAAAGGTCCAATACATTAAATGATATACATATGAAAGGGTAATACATTTAATGCAGCGTGTGCGTCAAGAATATAATGAATAGTTGAACAGTTATCCGTCTGGTAATTAATGATACGGCCGAGATGCAGCTCGGACCGCCTTAGTTGCTCGTTGATCAAGAGTTCCTCGGAGTGCTTGGAGTATCTCGGGATGATAGAGTTCCTCGGGGTGTCCTCCTCGTTGCTCCGAGAGGACATGACTTGGTCGGGGGAAATAAACTTCCTCGTTGTTATTGTGCCATGTAGATTGACACGTGTCTTCTTATTATTGGTCCACATCAGCAGATTAAATTTGGTATCAACAGAAGCCCCCAATGCTTCATGCTTGATGGGTTACTTGAAAGGATGGAGTATTTATTCTGCAATGTTGCTCGGTGCTCGTGAAATTCTTGATCTACCTTCTTGATTTGTTCAACATAAAGTGCATTATCTGCCGCTTGTAGCTTGTCATAATCTTCAAGTATGTTGATTGGTTTTCCAGCCGACCTACTGCCTCCTATGAGCTAGTGGTGGACTTCGAAACATTTTCATATAACTTCTTCTTCAATATTGGTTGGGATAGTAGTAGCAAAGATCTCAATACTTTTGATGTTGACTTTGATTTCTACCTCTGCTCGGGGACGAGCAGGAGTTTCTCGGGACGAACAAGTGATTCTCAGGGACGAGCAAGTGCTTCTCGGGAATGAGCTAATGCTTCTCGGATAGATCATCTGTGATGAATATCAGAATGTTGAAAGATCTTAACTTCATAAACTCCCCTTATATTTTAGATGATCCTCCTGCTGGCGAGGAACCTGTTTCAAAAGTAGAAGGAAAAGAAACCAATAGAATAGGAATCTCAATGTAATAGTTAGTATTTAACCTGTAACATATTTTGAATGAAAGACTTTCATTTTTATTCGCAATCTTAATTGCTATTGTGTTGTAAAATACTTTACATCTGTGCATATGTATAAGTTAAAAAGATAGCAAAATTGTGTTGTTCATCGACCAACTTAGTAATAAAAAGTTACAAGTATTGGTAACTTTGCTCGATCACTTAATAATAAAGGAATGAGTATAAAAATGTTAAAATTTTTCCAACCAACCAAGGTTGTTAAATTATGCTTGTCGACCAACTACAGTTGATGGGTTTTTATCCCCGAACAGCCATACTTGGTTCAATTTCAAATATTTTCATAAAAAGTGTCTGACCAACTAAGGTCAATAATTTATCCTCGTCGACCAACTACAGTTAGTGGGTTTTTATCCCCGACCAACTATACTTGGTGTATTTTGGAATATTTTGTTCTTCAAAGAACTTTTTGTAATAATCTTGCCTCCCGACCAACATAAGTTGTAATATGAGAGTATATTTTTATCTTACCAACCGTAATTGATCATGCTGGTGTACACCTCTTAACCAAAGGAATATTTTTGGCTCCTTAGAGCTTTTGGCTCCTTAGAGCTGTCCTCCTAACCAAAGGAGGTTGGCTCCTTAGAGCACTTTTGGCTACTTATAGCACTTTTTGGCTCCTTAGAGCACTTTTGGCTACTTATAGCACTTTTTGGCTCCTTAGAGTACTTTTTGGCTACTTATAGCACTTTTTGGCTCCTTAGAGCACTTTTGGCTACTTATAGCACTTTTTGGCTCCTTAGAGCACTTTTTGGCTACTTATAGCACTTTTGGCTCCTTAGAGTACTTTTGGCTACTTATAGCACTTTTTGGCTCCTTAGAGCACTTTTTGGCTCCTTAGAGCTTTTGGTCCATTAGCTCTGAGGATATCCTGGCGCTGAATGAACCTTCAAAATGTTTGACTGATGATAATAGGCAGCAAACTCCTCGTTTTTAAATTGTGTTCCATGGTCTGTGATGAAGGCATGAGGGAGACCATATCGACAGATGATGTTCTTCTAAACAAATTGGTACACCTTCCTTCTCGTATGTCATGTCAATAAGTGGCTCAGCTTCTATCCACTAAGTAAAATAATCTACTGCGATGACTAGGTATTTGAATCTTCCTCGAGTCGTCGGAAATGGTCCAACCAAATCAATCCCCACATGGAAAATGGCCAAGGATAAATGATGGGTGTCAACAATGTTTGTGAAGTTATTCGGATGGAGGAAAAGCGTTGGTATTTGTCACATTTCTTGGCATAAGCTATACAATCAGGTCTCATCGTCGGTCAGTAGTATCCCTGCGTCATCACCTTTTGCAAAAGTGTTCGACCTGCTACATGTGCTCCACAGGACCCTTCATGGATCTCTTTAATCAATTCACCTCGGAGGGATGTACACATCTTTGCAAACCTGCCATAATTCCTCGTCGAGCAGCTTTAAACTTCCATTTCTTGGCAGCGAGCTTATCCTCCGGTAATTGTTCCTCCTTAATATATGCTCCGATGGGATCCATCCAAGATGGTCCTAAATCAAGGGTAATAATATTCATCGTCAGGTCTTCATCTATGCTCCGACTTTCTAATACTTCAATTGGTATCATTTTTCGTAGCTCGATACGAGTAGCTGATGCTAATCGGGCCAAGGCGTATGCTTTCACATTCTCCATTCTTGATATTCTTACCAGTTTGAACAGCAACAAACTCTGATACCAACTCCATCACCTTTGCTTGATACTTGATCATCAATTCTCCTTCGGCTCATTATTTTCCCAACATTTGGTTTTCGATCAATTGAGAATCACTGAAGACAATAACCTGCTGTGCCTCCTTAGTATTTGACAAATTAAGACCTGCAATCATGGCCTCATACTCAACCACATTATTAGAAGATTTGAATTAGAAACGTAGGGCGTATTTCATGTCGACCTCGTCCAGGCTGTTCAAAACGATCCCTGCCCCACAACCTGTAGTGCAAGATGAGCCATCTACATAGAGCCTCCATATAGGCACCTTGTCTTCTAATTTCTGGTCTGACAGAGTTCCTCGGTGGAATACTTGTCGCTTTCTTTCATCATGTCCTGACACTTCTGAATACACCTCTTGAATTTCGATATACCTCCTGAACTTCAATATTCCTCCTGAACTTCAATATACCTCCTGAACTTCAATATACCTCCTGAACTTCAATATTCCTCCTGAACTTCAATATACCTCCTGAACTTCAATATTCCTCCTGAGAAAGTGATTAGTCGGGGTTGAATTTGATGCTCGACTGCATGATGATATAAGAATGTGCCACCAAATGAACAAATATATCTGTAATAGAAGCCCCCAACTGTGGAAAGTGAACTTTGAATGAGATTTATCGACCAATACCAACCGGAGTTGGATTTTATCTACCAACCGGAGTTGGATTTTGTCTACCAACCGGAGTTGGATTTTATCTACCAATCTGAGTTGGTGGTAATTGATAATAAATGATGAAGACTTCCTCGGAGCTGACCAACATATTATAAATGCTGGAGACCTCCTCGGCGCTGACCAACAGATTTGTTGGGAATAAGATAATATAAATGCAGGATACCTCCTCGGCGATGACCAACAGATTGTTGGGAATAAGATAATATAAATAGAGGATACCTCCTCGGCGATGACCAACATATTGTTGGGAATAAGATAATATAAATGCAGGATACCTCCTCGGCGATGACCAACAGATTGCTGGGAATAAGATATAATAAATTCAGGATACCTCCTCGGCGATGACCAACAGATTGTTGGGAATAAGATAATATAAATGCTAGAGACATCCTTGGATCTGAATAAGATATAATAAATGCTGGAGACATCCTTGGATCTGAATAAGATATAATAAATGCTAGAGACATCCATGGATCTGAATAAGATATAATAAATGCTGGAGACATCCTTGGATCTTAATAAGATATAATAAATTCTGGAGACATCCTTGGATCTGAATAAGATATAATAAATGCTGGAGACATCCTTGCTGAAATGAGAATAGAATATGCATCCAAATAGATATAAAGAATAATTAAAAATAATAAATTGCCTCGCCGATCCGTCGAGGTAGAATCATATAATGCCGAACCAGAATAAGATCTTTCAGAACATAAGAATATGGCCGAGAACGTTGTCAGGCCTGAATATAAATAAGAATTATCCGAACGAATGTTGTAATTCTCCTTAAAGCTGAATAAGTATCTTGTCGAGGCATAATTGCAGAATGCCGAATAAGAATAATATTTTCCAGAACATAAGAATATGGCCGAGAACTTTGCTGGGCCTGCATATACATAAGAATTACTCCGACCAACTATCCGTTGGGGGTGAAATATAATAAATGTTATAGTTCTTCCTCGGAGCCGAATATTTATAGAGAGAAGAAATTTTTCGAGCTCCATGTTGAGATAAATATAAAATATGAATCCGAACGGATAATTTCAGCATTCGTCGGCATTGAATCTTGTGCCTGTAAAAATTAATAATTTGCTATACCATATGTGTAGGCTGAATTGATTAGTCATGAGAATAATTTACTCATCCAATCAATATATGATATGTATCAGCATAAAAATTTCAAAATATGAAATAATATGTTTTATGCCAAATGTGTGTGAGATGGACAAATTATTATCAAATATGCATCATAAATAAGACGTAAAGTTTTTTATGACCATAATATCTCGAATCTTGAGATCAAAAAATAACATTCAATGTAAAATTTAAGCCTTAAGAATGTTAATTAAATGAATAAATATATAACCCACTAGATCGTGTGATTTCATCAAAGAAACCTTGTGATGTGATGAACGAGGGACCAACATATCAAATTTGTGCCCAGAGTCTTGATATGGTCATGATTATTTTACTGATCCTCTTTTACAAGAGGTGGGTAATGATTTTTCAGGTGAGAGAAAATTATTTTTTATATTGATCCCTTCCTATTCCCAATTTGGAGAGATAAAAATATGGTGAATGATCGAAATTATTACCAAATTTATATCAAAAATCAATCAATTTGATTTTATTGACATAGATGGAAAATGAACCAAATTAAGTATATAGTTCATAAAAGTGAATGCAAAGAGACTCAAACTTGAAGAGATAGAGAATATATATGGGTCATGATTTCCATGAGAAGACTTTTCATTGTCTTTAACCTTTTCCCATTCTTTTATTAAAAATATGACGGGAATTTGAATAGACATCAAATATCTTACAAAATTAATTTCAAAATCAACAATGAAAATGATCAAATCTTATCATCGTCGTATATATTGGCATATGTAATCATTTAAAATATTTATTCCATGATATAAAATTAAAACTTGAGAATCAAGCAAAGAATTTATGATTTATGAAATCCATTATTTTTCAGATTTCTAAATAAGAATGAATCTAACAGTTATGATTTAAAAATCATGATATGCAACATTTTGCAGATAAAAATTGGACAATTAATTTATGTATATAAACATAAAAATCACGATTCAATCAAAAGATGTATGTATAATTGATTATACGTAGAGAAAATAAAAACTTAGCTTTTGGTGGAGAACAACGCTTGTAACATGTTCCCACAGACGGCGCCAATCTGTTGATGTAAAAAACTAGATCGCTCTAATTTTTCAATCACAGATAAATAAATAAGACAAAGATTTTTAAAGTGGTTCGGCTAGGAATAAAGCCTACGTCCACTGTTATGTTATTGCTGAGTGTTTGTGGAATTCTTGATTACAAGTTCTCTCAAGAAATTCCGGTCCCCTTGAATGAGGATGATACAAGGTATTTATAGCCCTTAGGTTGTACATGAAAGGTCCAATACATTAAATGATATACATACGAAAGGGTAATACATTTAATGCAGCGTGTGTGTCAAGAATATAATGAATAGTTGAACAGTTGTCCGTCTGGTAATTAATGATACGACCGAGATGCAGTTCGGACCGCCTTAGTTGCTCGTTGATCAAGAGTTCCTCGGAGTACTTGGAGTATCTCGGGATGATAGAGTTCCTCGGGGTGTCCTCCTCGTTGCTCGGAGAGGACATGACTTGGTCGGGGGAAATAAACTTCCTCGTTGTTATTGTGCCATGTAGATTGACACGTGTCTTCTTATTATTGGTCCACATCAGTAGATTAAATTTGGTATCAACAATGAATATATTTACCATTAGGTAGTGGGTCTCTTTAGTGCCGCTTGCATGGGAGTGGGTCTGGACAATAATAGGATGTTTATATTGTGTGTTAGCTATGCTCCTTTCAAGATTTATGAGAGTATATCATATTATTTTTTTATAAGGTATCACCTAAAAGAGGGTCGATCCTTCATATATATTATGTAGGAGGCTTCAGAGAGTATAGTTTGTCTCATTACATTCGATCCCAGTGTGTAGGGGCTTATACTCATGTAGTTCAGGGTATATTGGGTTTAATGTCTAGAAGAGAGATTTATCTCGTAATTCAATTAGCATTGAGGACTTAATGATAGTGAGAGCCCACTAGCGTATGACCCTTTTAGTGATATGGGAGTGGACAATTAGACTTATACATTTGGGTACAGGATTTTAGGTACCTCTATTATGTGCTTTGGGCCTACAGATCTTGATGACAAATAATGCTAGGTAGTTGTGTATTGGGGTGGGGGATCTTTATTTGGATTTCACTTGGAAGACGTCCCACGCATGAACCATAATGAGCATCGAGAGTTGAGATTTGTGTGGACATTAGGTCATGGAGTTAGTAATTTAGTTTTTGCCCATGTATGTGGATAAAACTTTGAGTTGATAGTTATTTGATGATTTAAGTCCAGTGGAGTCGGGTGGTAATTGTGCAGATATGCATGGGAGATAGGGTGTATGGGTGCCCTAATTAGTTTGATTTTCCCAGTATCGTTCCCGAAGATAAGTCATGGTAATATATGGATTAAACGTATGCATATGGGTAAGTTAAAAGCAAGATTAGAAAATTGGGTGATGGAGATGAAATGGTAAGTAAAATAGTGGGTATTTCGGTGTAAGGTGAATGGATTGGACTAGTCACTAGCTTGAATGGTAGTGTACAGACCTTCGGGTTGAAGAGTATTGTTAGTTGAGGTATAGCGGCAAGAGCATAATGGTTTTGACTTTGGGAAGATATGGATGTTGTGTGAGGAAGTATCCGAAACTAGTAGTACCCGATTATTCGAATTTTGAGGACAAAATTCCCTTTCAAGGTGAAAGTATGTAACACATCGTAATTTTGAGTAATTTATAATTTATTTTGGGGGTTACATGTTATGTGTGACGTAATTTAATTTAAATATGAAATAATGTGAAATTAGTATATGTTGAATTGTGAGAACAAGATTTATACTTATCTGTAAATTTACTATCATAATTTAAGTAAATTTATTTAAGTCAATTGTATTACGTCGTGTGTGAGTAGAAACAACGAGAACTGACGGTATCTAAATCGGGGCACTAGTGCCTGTTTTTTTGGATTGAGATAGGATATTTGTGTTTAGTGACTCAGGTGGTGATTTTGAGTGCACAGTTGATCCGAAATAGGTGGGGATAGTTAGAATTGAGTACCCGGGGTAGTAATTGGGTTTCGAGTTTTTTTAGACTAACTCGAGCTCATGTAGGGGTATTTGCGTCATTTTAACTTAAGGAATTAACCTAATTTTGTGATTTAAGGGTTAAACTATAAGACTTAGAGACGTTAGGTGGCCATAACATTTATTCGAAACCCAAAGAGAGTATGAAGAGAGGAAAAAACAAGGAGAAATCTAAAAGAGGCTAATTTTGGAGGAGATTCAAGAATTTCTAGCATCAAATTATCACACAAGATAGAGAAATGAAACCCTATGTACATTCTAAGGCAAGTAGTTAACTTGATTTAAATAAAGTATAAAGTTCATATCACGGTAGGTGTAGAACAAATAAATTTTTCGGAAGGGTTCTTATATGTAAATGGGAAATTTTGATGAAATTGATATCATGCATAGTTTAAATAATTAATTGATGGTATAAAAATAATTGATTTTTTTGGAAATAGATTTATGTTCGAGATTTAGAAGATGAACATGATTAATTTGGGATTGTTAAATCAAATCTATGAAGATGTTGTAATGTTCTTGTTATGAAGCCAATTAATGAATGCAATTGATGACACTGGATAATCGTTAACAACTAGATGAGATTTAATTTCAGAATATGTCTAGAAAGTTTTATATCTGTGTTTTTAAGTTACTTAAGAGTTGGATAACATTTATGGAGGTGTAATGGGTTACTCTTGGAGGAACATGAAATTGGGTAAGAATTTTGGGCATGTGTCGATCGATCAAACGATCATTCATATCAATCGATCATTCAAAGATAGAATCAGGGAATGTTTTGTGGTGTTTGTTTAGGACTTCGATATCAATAGCAGATCAAAGGTTGTTTGTTTTAGGGTGATTTAGAATAATTTTATTACCTAGGGATGCATGGGTAATTAAAGTTGAATTAAAAACTGTGAGAGATAATTAACGAGAAAGTCTAAATATCAAATTGATGAGTTAAATTCGAGAATAATTGCACGACCTAGTTGGGTTAAGTTTGGGTGTTTTATTGAAGTGATTTTACTTGATAAACTTGAATTATTATACGACATATATGTTCGGGAATCTTAAAATAGTGACACTATTGTAGTTAATTATAGGATGAGAATTTATTTAATTAAGAGTTGTGAGATAGACTCAGTATTTGTAGGGTAGCGCTTTGAGTGATAGGCACGGGTTAACACCGAAGTTTGAGTTTTAATTTATACATATGGGTATGGAGACAGTAACACGAATATGAATAATATCTTTGTGTGTGATATTTGTACGAAACTTACCTACCATGGAGGTCGGGCGTCGTGGGAGGTTACTCTGTCGAATCCCTGCATAGGTACTGCCATTCCCCAGGGTCATAAGTGTTGTGAATGACCGTTAGGTGTAGGGTTGGAGTACCATGGAATAATGTGGTGTGCTTATGACCATGGACTTAAGCCCCCGGTGTTGAGATTTTGATCCATTTTTCCAGAATGTGGTGGACATTCTTTGAGCATGAAAACATGCCAATGAGTTCACTTTCAGAATGTGGAGGACATTTGAAAATGCCGTTGAATATATTACAATACATATATATATATATATCCATATAATAAGATAGCATGGTTTTTGAATTTTCTAAGCACAATAACGGCCTAGATCTTGCCACATTTCCCACTAGAAATGAAGGGCTTAGATTTAGTCTTCAACTTTAATTCAAAATTTGAAAATTATAATTTCCCCCCACATCTCATTTTCCCCCTTCTCATTCTAAACACCACTTAATTTCCCTACCGACCCCACCCAACTCTCTCTCTCTTCAGATTTCTCACGCCATCTCACTTCTCACTCTCTCGATCTCTGTCCCTCATCTTCATTGTCCAACCAGGTGAGTACCCCCCCTCTCTGCCATGGACTTGGTTTTTTTCTTTATGAGTTTTCAGATTGTATTGTTGTTTTGAGGGGAGGGGGGTCATGAGATTTTTGGGTTTAGGGAATATGACTTGGGTTGTCCAAACCATAAACCTCAAGAAATGTTATATTGTTTATCAGTTATCCATTTTTTTCAATTCAAACAATTAGCAACTGTATGTTGGTTTTCCATATCTGATCTCAAAGCCTTAATTTTTCCATATATGACCACACCACCGTAATTTCCTATCTCATAAATTCACGACCATTTTTTTAAATCATGTTTGTTTGCAGGTCAAATCGAGATTTTAGTTTTTGTGCCTCCAAAACATATTTTTTTTATTGTGAGTTTGGGTTTACAGGTACTTTCTTCATCTCTCTCTAATTTTCTTTAATGTTTTTGCTTTGTTGTGCAGATTAAAGTTAAACCCTAATCATGTATTTTCTTTAATGTATTAGTTTTTGGGTTTTTTTGAAATTTAGGGCTCTTCCTGATATGAGATCTAAGTTTTTGGCTTTTGCTTTTTTGCGGTTTCTTGAGATGGTAAGAAAAAAAATGCCATCTATTTTCTTCTCTTGACTCACCCCATAACATCACTAAATCACCCATGTATGTATTCTTTCTCTCATAATGTTTTTTAAGATTTAGAGGATTTCAGAGGTTGGAACACTTTTGACTATACAGATGCAAGGGTAGCTATTGGAAACACTACAGAAAAAAATAAGGCAGATTAGTGTTTAAATTAGTTTTTATTTTGCAGGGGTTTGGTATGTACATTCTTTTGGTTTGAATTTTTTTTCTTTTTTTTCAGGGTTTGAAATTTGTTTGCACGTTAATTCTGAGCTGGATTTTTAATTGGGGGTTTGTTTTTTGTGTTTGGTTTCAATTTGTTTTAGGGTTGGTGTTGGGTTTTGTTTTTTTGTTTTATGTCAATTTTAGTAAATGCATATATTAATTTTTAGTTTTATATTTTCCAGGGTTGGTGTTGGGTTTTGTATTTTTGTTTTATTTCCATTTTAGTAAATGCATATATTAATTTTTAGTTTTATATTTTCTAGATCTAACACGTTTTTTTTTTCTCTTATTTTATGGGTTTTTTTCAAGGTTAGAAGTAGGGTTTTGTGATCTGTAAATCTAAATAGGTTTTAATTGTACCAATTTGTCTCTTTTTTTAGCTTTGATGTATAATCTGTATCTTAATTTTTTGCATTTCTTTTCGTTTTGCAGGTATAGCCCCCATTATCTCTTGAACGTTTCTCTCACTACCGACCACTCCACTGTAATTATATGGTTTATTATATTTGTTATCTATTATTAGTTTTGTTGGGTATGTAGATTTTAGGATATTTTTTTGATTGAAACAATATGTTGTTTGATTTAAATTGAAGTTCAGTTTTCTTGCTTTTTTTATTGATATTTTGGTTGGAAAACAGGGCTTAGAACCCATTAGGTCTTTAGGCATAGTTTTACTTAAATTAGTAATTGATTGTTGATTTTTTTATTATTATAACTCTATGTTGGACTTTTATTACCTATTAACTCTTTTATTATTATAACTCTATGAATTAATCAATGCATACCGTAAAGAATATGAATGTTTGGTGCATATTGTAATTCATGCTTGGTGCATACTGTAATTCAGGATATATATAATTCATGTTTGGTGTATACTATAAAGAATAGTTTGATATGGCTTGGGCTTAATTGGAATGTCATTTAGTTAACTGCGGTTTTATTATTCTCAGGTTTATTGGGTGTGAGACCATAAGAACTCATGTTTGAGAATGTATAGGTTACTATATGGTGAGTTTCATTTTCTATCTCATATCTCCCCACTGCTATATGCTACTACTTGGTTAAAATGAATGTTATATAAATATTTATCTATGGAGTTAACATGGCCTTTTCGGTTTACAGTTTAAACACTGGCATTTTTAGTTCATTTTCCTCTCTCGAGTGACTTTGCGCATTAATCTTACTTCTCTTTCCATCCCTCAGTATATATGTTTTTTAATTTATATTAAATGCCAACTTTTTGTAGGATGGGTACATCTTGCTTCGCATATATATGCTCAGGATGATATGTTTTTTTCTTCATTTCATAAATTTATAGCCATATGGTCATCGTAGTTGTAATAAATCCATATAATAAGATAGGATGGTTTTTGAATCCAGAAAATTGTAAAATTAAGGGCTACGATCTCATCACAAATTTTGATGTCCCGCCCAAACGTTTTTTGACATGCCGCCTAAAACACACACTCTTTTAAACAATCAGTACACGTTTTCCAAGGTAACCATTCCACTTTCCATTCTACAAATAAAGAAACAGAATGTGAACAATTTCTCTCTTTCGTTGTGAACCCCGACCAATTCTCTCAACTCCATCTTCACCAAACCTGATTTCAATCACCGATCATGACTTGAGGGGTTTAAATGAGTTTTTGGGACCAAACTTTATTTTGAACTTTTTAGAGTTTACTTGACTTTCTTGCATTTACATGCCTTGCTGTTTTGTTTCAATATATATGATAAGTGATAATTGATGTCATAATTTGCATCTAATATTAAATTTAAAGTTATTTCCATAATCATTTTGGGACAATTTTGGGTTTAACGTAGAGTTGGGTTTGGGTTACCTGCTGGGCGGGGTTGGGGTGTTGGGGCAGCAACTAGTAGCAGGTGGGAGCTTATACTGCTTCCAATAACATAGGGTTGAATTAATGCCAACTTTTTCAATCAGTTTGTGCTGTCATGTTTGATTATGCCAACTTTTTTATGTCCATATATATGCATTACTGATTTATGTAGCATATTCAATTTGTACTATCATGTTGAATTGTCTGCTATCACAAAGTAATGCAATTCTTATAGGTTCACAAAGTAGGCTTGCTTTCACAAATAAGAACCTTTAAAAAGTATTGTATTTACAAGTCATGCTTTAAAAAATAAGAACCTATATATGAATTAGTTTAAATTTACTATTTACTAATTCTTAACATGATTATGCAGCAGCAAACATCATCTTTTGTGCAGCTCGGGAAGAACAAAGTTGTAAATACCATTGTCTTGCAACCTTCGTTCTATTATTCCATAATGTATCTCTTGAGCCCGTGACTCTTTTCGTCATTTTTTATAGTGATTATGCAACATATTTGTCTCCCAATCACTCAGCTTGACTGGGATCCACATTTGCAAGAACATGCATTTCTCAAATCTCATGGTACTTTATCTCCCTCTCCCTCTCTCTCTCTCACTCTCACTATGATCCTCAGATTAATTTTCATTTCTTGAAAAAGGAAGAACATAATACACATGTTCAAATGCTAACCATGGCTCTATTATATACATGTAAACAGGCGATCTGATAGTGTTAAGACCAGATACTTGGACTCCAGCTCCCAACCTAACTTCAAGCGAGGCAACTGAGCTTTAAGAATTGAACTGCTGCAAAAGTGGGTTATGTTGCTGTGTAGAGAACTGTTTATGAGTTGCTCCAATTCGTGTTCGGCGTCAAGAGGTAAGGATTTTAGTTTAGGAACACAAGATTCAATCTTATTTCTTTAAATCCGTTGATATGTTACTATATTCATTCGGGTTTGACTCTTGAAGTATAAGAATGAACATATAACATCATAAAATTATTCAAATATTTCACAATCCCTAAATCTAGAGTTGATATGAGTGTTTCTTACTTTACTTGACTTGACTTGACTTGACTATGTAATCTTAACATGGAATTGTTTGTGGTTACTCTTTACATGCTATAGGTGAGTGAATCATATTTCTGGTACCATTGGATGTAACACAGTATTGGTGTTCATGTTTTCAGTGAGGGAAGGAGGAGGAACCATGGGTGTCAGGGGACTAACTTTATACAAAAAGGTAGTAAGAACCTTTTATTTTATGTTTAATTGTTGCCAAATTTTCCTACAATTGGTGATTAACTATAAGTCTAAAACTAATGGGTGATTTAAAAGGCCTAACAGGGCTATGCGTGATATTTCCAACATTTTGAGTTTATTATGTGCTTATGGATTCTATATACTTTTACCCGTTTAGCATTATCTGAGTGCAGTCTTCTATTCTAAATTAGAAGATACTATAAACTAATCATTCGATAAATTAATAGAATTTATTTTCTCGAGATCAGGGATACAATTGTGGTTCTGTTTTAACTTCTTAAGGACCTCTATTTTTGAATTTTTTTATTAAGTTTAGTGTAAATTATAGATTGATTTTATAACAAACCCTTGTTTTTTAGTCGTCAAAGTTGTAAGTGGAAAATAAAGGAAAATGCAATAGAAGATACTATAAACTAATCATTCGATAAATTAATAGAATTTATTTGCTCGATATCAGGGATACAATTGTGGTTCTGTTTTAACTTCTTAAGGACCTCTTCCAAAGTGAGTATTTTCTCACTTTTCACCAATATCCATTTTTTTAGAAACAATACTATTACATTTATGAGATTATCACACCTTTTGTTTTTGATTAACTGACTTTCTATTAATATTTTCATCAAGTATGTCTACTGAAATGTGTTCTTTTCACCAGTTCTGAAAACATCTCACTTGGAAGGCATTAGGTGGATTTACAGGTATGTATTTGCTACAAATTTGAGTATGTATTTGCTACAGAATGACTCGCTACTTGGGGTTTCAAGATGTTCGAGTCGGTCATAAAGAAGAGTCCCAGCTCCTGTATTAGTGTCGGTGTTGAGTTCCATTGGTTGACCCTATGAATGAAATCCTACCTTTTTTATGGATAATACTTTATGGTGAGGATAGCTCCACTGAGTATCAATTTATCACTCCTCGATCTGTCACTGTTGTCAGGTGAAAGACCGATAATTTGTGACTTCTCGCTGATTTTGATATTTTGTTTTTGTTTTCCCCTTGATTAAATGACACCCCCACCCCCCCCACCCCCCCACCCCCTAAACATAAGAACTGCATATATATGCATACATATATATGCAATTTGCATATATATGCAGCTTCATATATATGCATATCTGCAGTTGCATATATATGCAAGTTCATATATATGCATATCTGCGTATATATGCATATCTTCATATATATGCAGCTGTATATATATGCCAATTGCATATATATGCAGATTGCATATATATGCACTGCACGCCCATATCAGGAGTTATACATTATAAAGCCAAATCGACTTAAAGTTGTACTTTTCATTCATCCAGGAATAGTTCAAAAGTAATTTTCTTTTGATGAAAACAAAATTATGCATACGCACACGCGCCCCCTCCCCCGTCCCCTACCCCTTCCCCACTCACGCACACGCGCGCACACGCACACACATGCCCCCTGCCCCGCCCCCTCCCCCTCCCCCACTCACATGTGCACATAAACACACACACACAAACAAACGCATGCACACACTGAAATATGCAATTTATGCACTGCATATATGAAAATTGTATATATGCATTGCATACACGCAGACGCACACACACGCGTCCCCTGCCCGCCCCCTCCCCCTTTTCCCACTCACACACGAGCACACGCACACGCGCCCCCTGCCCACCCCCTCCCCCCTTTCCCACTCACACACGCGCACACACGCACACACGAGGCAGTATGCATGTATGCACTGCATATATTCACACACGCACCCCCTTCCCCGTCCCCTCCCCCGCTTCCCCACTCACACACGTCTCCTCCCCCTTCTCCATGTGAGGATGAGATTTATAGACTCCATGCCACATATGATCATTGTGTACCAGCTATGGTAGTTAGGTTAACGTACAATGTTTTTGGGGACAAACTAATTTTTTTCTTTTCGTTTCAGATTTTAATTCAAGACCAATCAAACATGGACTTAATCTTCCATCGTCGTTGTAGCTCGCTGCCTAAATCTGCCTCAAATTCCGCCGATCTAGCTCGCTGACTAAATCTGTCGAATATGGGATTTTTTTTTAATTTGTTGGATTTGTTGTTGCCCCTTAAAATGGGTGGATAGTCCAATAAACAAAGGAAGCTATGCCCAATTTTTTTAAAAATTGTCACTTTGTTTCTTTGAGACACAATGTGAATTTTATGGATGAATATTGCATATGCATATATATGCAACTGCATATATATGCATATGCAATCTGCTGCATACATATGCAGATTGCATATATATGCAATCTACTATAATCCTATGGTTTTAATGTTTTTAGGGGTGGGTGTGGGAGTTTAATATCCAACACAATTTTTCTAAATCTAACGTGTTTTAATTTTTCGTTTTTGTTTTTCAGATCTAACACATTTTTTTTCTTATGGGTTTTTGCCAGATTTTCAAATTTCATGCTTTGAATCACCATCGTTGTGGAAGATCTCCATGACTTAACCACCTCGGAACCTCGGACAACCCCCACCACACGGTATACATCTTTTCCCTTTCGTTTTAATACTCTGTTTATTTATGATTTTTTAATGTGTTCGAAGTTATACATTATAAAGCCAAATCGACTTAAAGTCATACTTTTCATTCATCCAGGAATAGTTCAAAAGTAATTTTCTTTTGATGAAAATAAAATTATGTGAAGTAATTCACACGTCCCCACTCACACGCCCACACGCACACACACGCACGCACACACGCTGCTATATGCATATGCATATATGCATATTGCTTATATGCATACATGCACATGAACACACACACGCGCCCCCTACCCCGTCCCCTCCCCTTTCCCCACTCATACACACGCGCACACACACGCACACTGCCCCACCCGCTCCCCCTCCACACTTCCCCACTCACACGCACACATGCGCACATAAACACACACACAAACACACGCACGCACACACGCTGCAATATGCAATATATGCACTGCATATATGCAAATTTCATACATGCAGACGCACACACGCGCCCCCTGCCCGCCCCCTCCCCCCTTTCCCACTCATGCGCACACACGTACACACACACACACACGCCCCCTGCCTGCCCCTTCCCCCCTTTCCCACTCACACACGCACACACGAGGAAGTATGTATGTAGGCACTGCATATATGCACACACGCACCCCCTTCCCCGCCCCCTCCCCCTTCCCCACTCACACACGTCTCCTCCCCATTCCCCATGGGAGGATGAGATTTATAGACTCCATGCCATATATGATCGTTGTGTACCAGCTATGGTAGTTAGGTTAACGTACAATGCTTTTGGCAACAAACTATTTTTTTTCTTTTCGTTTCAGGTTTTAGTTCAAGACCAATCAAACATGGACTTAATCTTCGATCGTCGCTGTAGCCCGCTCCCTAAATCTGCCTCAAACTTCCGCCGATGTAGCCCGCTGCCTAAATCTGTCGAATTTGGGATTTTTTTTTAATTTGTTGGATTTGTTGTTACCCCTTGAATAGGGTGGATAGTCCAATAAACAAAGGAGGCTATGCCCAATTTTTTTAAAAAAATTGACACTTTGTTTTTTTGAGACACGATGTGAATTTTATGGATGAATATTGTATATTTTGTATTATATGTGAATTTATTTGATGAATCTACACTATTTGAATGTTATTGGACTATTTGACATTGTTTTAAAATTACACTTCAAATTTTTTGCGTTTCGCTATTATATACTGTGAAAAATTGTTGCTTTTTCATGTTTTGCAAATTTAAATTTTGAACACAATTTAAATCTTGAACACGATATGATGCAATACCCAAAAAAGCGATGCCATATATAGATGTTTTGTTGGGGAACAATATTTTTATCGTATTGCGATTTTGTACTTATGAAATTTTTGTCGTATTGTGATTACGTACTTGGGAAATTTTTGTTGTTTTGCGATTACGTACTTGGAAAATTTTCGCCATGCCTTCAGGCACGGGCATATACTAGTATATATATATAGTGTATTTGTATATCATGTCTTATAAACGTATATAATGGTCGAGTAAATTATATATAGGCTCAATACGTTAATGATGAATGTCGTTAAATAAGTGGAGTGAAGTTATAAACTGATTAATGATTTGATACGCTAATAAGATACATAGCTAATTAAGAAATTAAAGTTAGACAATACTTGAGTGAGGGTAGTGTGCTAGTGAGATTTGCAATAAGACTAGTTAGACATGGTAATGTAACTAGGTGGGTTAAGATGTAAGCACTAGGTGTACACAATAGTTAAGAGGTAAGGGTTAATCTTATAAGAGTGCGATACTAGCTTAAATATGGAAAGTTTACTTGCATATTTATCTAATGCATCTTAATGACGTGCTAAATGTTTTTAAAAGGATTTGGGCCCTCACCTCTTTTAAATCAATTTTCAAAACTATTAAGTGAAGCCCTTATACGTTTGACTCATTTGAGTCTAGACTGTATAAGAGCTCATCTAGTTTGGAAATTGTGACAAAATAGTGTCTATCCTAGAAACCAAAGAGCTTCAGAGATTGGGTTGCTTCTTCTTCTATCCATCTTGTGATGATCCTGAGACTATAGCCATCACTCACACACTTAGAATTTCATTCTTGCATTTCATATTGCACCACTATGAGTATTAATGTTGTGAGTGTGTTTAAATCCCTCAATTTGATTTTTAATAATTTTTTGGGAATTTAAAACATATTTTAAACAAGGTTTTATTTAATTAAAACTTGATTTAAAAGGTCTTGGGGTTAATGTATAAATATGGATTGTTGTGTTTATTGGCCTAAAGTTACTCTGGGTAGAAATCGAAAGCCCTAGAGACTCTAGGGTTGGCTTTGTAATTATTTTGGGACGCGCGTTTACATTCATCCTCAGGCCTACACCTGGTGTCCTCTGATAGGCCTGAACTGTGTTTCTTTACTGAGACAAACTATCGCGTGCTTTCAGCCCTTAGATCAACCCTTATCAATGGCCTGCATGTCTTTTGAGTGAATCCCAGTGTAAACCCTTAAGCCAATCACAGCCCGTTTAATCCACCGCCTGCTGTGAACCCTTAGATTGTAGTCAAAGGAGCTTGACTCAATCACAGCCCTTGATTTTGAACGAATCTCTGGAATCTTCTTCTCTTCCTATTTAAAGGCCTCTCATCTCAGCCTTCGAAAGCTTTTGCCATTTTGAAAAGTCTCAGAGAATAGAGAGAGGAGAGAGAAGAGAGAAGAGAGAAGTTAGAGAGAGAAATCAAACCCTAGTTAGAAACCCTAACTTCGTCCAAATACCTCTAAACCTAAACCACTTACCTCTCCATAAACACCATAACCAGATAAACACCATCCTTAGTGTTTCTTGAGTTATGAGAGTTCGAGTTGAGTGATTTCTGGGTTGCTGAAATCCTTGTGTTCATAAATCTTATTTCCAACTTAGACATAGACTCAGATCTTGTTTCTCTTTCAATAGAAATCATAGATCTGAAGTTTTTCATGTCACAGCACACTTAGTTGCATTTATTTCTCATCTTGAGAATTTCGTTGTTGATTGTTTTCTGATAAAACATTTTCTTACTTCAGAATCAACAATAGATGTTTTTCTATTTCTGTTTTTACAAAACATAACCTGACCTAGTGGGATTCGCACTTGGAGGGTTCTCGATCCACATAATATTTTCAAAAGTGATTGAGAAAGGTCTTGACCGATTTCTTAAGCAAGATCTCCGTGGAATCTGGGTTATTCTGAAAGGTCAAAAAGGTTCTTGGTTTTGTAAGAAAGAAAAATAACAAATACACTGCATATAGACTTTATATGTGATTTGTTAGGATCGTCTGTATCTAATAAGTGTGTGTGTGTGTGTGCATGCATGTGTTTTAGAACACCATTCACAAACATCTTCACACTACAAACACTCAAAGTGTTGGCTATAAGATTTGGTGAAAAATAAGTCGACGTAAAGTGCTGAAACAAAGAAGAGTTGACAAACTGAGACAACTACATCAACAAACAAGATCTGCAGAAAAGTTAAGGACGCCAGAGGGTACAATCCTGAACTTATATAGATTTGTTTTTGTGTGCATGTTAGTTAAATAGGTTGTAACTCATATATTTGTTTTAGTGATTGTTTTTGTTTTACTCCGTAGAGGGAGTCGTGGATGTTTCCTCAAGGTTGAGGTTTTACCACGTTAAAAATCCTGAGTATCAATATTTCTACATCTTCTCATCTCTTTCTAATAGTGTGTTGAGTTTAAAACATTTTAAATTGTTTACTAAAACTTGTTATCAAATCTTGTCCTAATCTCGTACATACTTTTGTTAACACATCTTGTGTTCAAAATCGTTTTGATTTAAGTAAAGAGTTTCTTCAACAAACTTTCGGAGTTGCTTAAATAGTTTATTTTCATAAACGGCTTTGGCAACGCTATTTCAATTGGTATCAGAGCATTTTGGGGAACTTTTTTCAAAAAGATCCTGAGTTTCTGAAACTGTTTTCTCAAAATCAATTATGGACGAGAAAAACGAAAGATATGGTAACTTGACCAGACCTCCAGTCTTTGATGGAACCAATTTTTCTTACTGGAAAGTAAGAATGATTGCTTTCATTCAAGGCACTCTGGGAGATGATGTCTGGGATATTATTGAAAATGGATACTCTTATCCAACTAAACCAGCCACTGATGGAAGCAATGAAAGGATTAAGAAAATATTGAGTGAGTTTACTCAAGAAGAGAAACAGGTTTCTCGAAATAATAACAAAGGCAAGAACGCTATATTTATGTCTATTAACGAACATGAGTTCAAGAGAATCTCATCCTGTACCACTTCCAAGGAAGCATGGGATACCTTGATTACTGCCCACGAAGGAGACTCTAGGGTAAAAGCTGCTAAGACTCAGATGTTAATCCAACAGTATAATACCTTAATCATGTCTGAATCTGAGTCTTTTGATGATTTTTATATGAACCTTACTGATATTGTCACTAAACTTCATGCCAATGGTATAACTTATGATAGACAAGAAATTGTGTCTAAAATTCTGAGATCATTACCACGGAAATTTGACAATAAAAGATATGCTATTGAGGAGATGTGTGATATTAATCTCACTCCTGAATTACTCAGTAGAAAATTAAGAACTGTGGAAATGGAATTAGAGTTTAAGAAACAATTGACCCACACTAATAGGAAACATACCAATTCCAATCTTAGCTTTACCTCTAAGATGATTAAGCCTGAGTTAAACACCCCTAGTAATGATTCTGATGAGGACTGTGACTTAGAAAGTCTAGATAATCAGTTTGCCCTAATGACAAAACAATTTAAGAAAATTGTTAAATTTAGAAACAGTGTTGCAAATAGACAGGGCAAGTCTAATTATTCTACTCCTTCAAATCACAAACCCCATGAGAAACCTCATGACAAACAGAACAAGGACAACACAGGACCTCACAGAGACCTCAAGAAGACTGAATGCTATAGATGTGGTAAACTAGGACACATTGTTCAAGACTGTAGAGTTAATTTAAATTCCCAAAACAAACACTCTAGAGCCAATATCTGCAAAACCTGGGATGACTCAAGTGATTCTGAAAATGAGGAACCTGAGACATCTGATGGTTTTGATCCTTGTTTAGCCTTCTTTGCCAAAATCATATACAATGATGATATGCCTATGCTTGATAGGGAGGATGAGTTTAGTAATTCTAGTTCTGTTGCTTTGAATCATACTTTAATTGGTTTAGATGCTTTACTTACTGAGAACATTAATACCTCTTCCTCGGGGTGTGTGAGTCAAAGGGAAATCGATACTGCTGATGTCAATGGGTGCGTGAGTTTAAGAAATGAAACCTTAGGGGTCACTTCACACACTTCACTTAGTGACTCTGACAATGATGATCTCCCAGACATTCACACTCTATATACTAAAACTCTTAAGAAAAGTACTAGACTAGAAAAGATTGTGAAAGATCTTACCAAAAAACTAGAGGATTTAAGCCTAATGGTAAAACTGAATGCTGAAGAGTATACTACTCAATGCATGTCTCATGAAAGTGAAGTTAAAGTGTTTGATGAAAAACTGAAAACTTTAACTGAAGCTAATGAAATTCTGGAGAAAAAATACAAAGGGACATTATTAGAATTGGAACAAACAAAAGAAAAGACAGCAACTGTTTTCAAAAAATTTACCAAATTTGAAAACAATTCTAAATGTTTTGAGGAATTCGTTGCTAAATCTAAAACCAATTCTGATGATAGAACTGGAATAGGGTTTTGCCCCAATTTGAAGACACAAACTAAACATGTTGAACCTATCAAGTTTGTGTCAGGAGGCAAAAGACCTATTGAAACATGTCCAGACTTTCATTCTCTAAAAACTAAGTTTGACCATCAAAACACTAACACTGGAGATGCAAGTTGCTCTAAGCATGAAAGTTTACCAAAAGGAAAATATGTCTGCCCCCCTATTAGGAAAAGTGAACCTGCTTTCAAATCTGTGCTACCTAGGAATAAAATTCAGCCTCAAAATTTCTCAAAACCTTTGTTTAGAGACTTTCCTAAGGAAAACCCTATTCTGAGCAATCTTTATTGCTCCTATTGTGATATATATGGTCACTCTTTCGATAATTGCTATGCTAGGAGACTGATTAAGCCTATCTACAACACTCCTATGTATCATAACTTTAACTATTCTAGGAGGAGTCGTAACAATTATGTTCTTCCCAGGCCACCAGACAAAAACTCTAACTATAGGAATAGAAAGACTAAACCTAAAAGGACATTTACTAGAAGGATTCCCAGAAACTTTTCTAAATCAAATGCTCAGGTATTTAATTTTACACAAAATCATGCGCAAAATGTTTTTCAACAAAAATCTACTGCTCGCAAATTTTATCAAATAAGAGCAAATCAGCGCAAACAGAAAACCAGAGCAATTTGGGTTAGAAAAGATGATCTAGTACCCCAGATGAAGTGTAATATTGTTATTTCTGCCTTAAAAGTTGAACTTACATCTTCTGGTTGGTACTTGGATTCTGGATGTTCCAAGCATATGACAGGTGATGATACAAAACTTTTAAATAAAACCCATTTTGATGGTGGAAAAGTTGTTTTTGGTGATGGTATATCATCCCAGATCATAGGCAAAGGAACCCTTAAAGAAAAAGGACTTCCTCTTCTTGAAAATGTTCTCTTAGTTAAAGGTCTTAAGGCTAATTTACTTAGCATTTCGCAATTCTGTGACTCAAACTACACTGTTACCTTTTCAAAGAACAATTGCAAGATTTTAAATGAAAAGGGAGAATGCTTAATTACAGGATTCAGGACCCCTGACAATTGTTATACTGTCATGTCTAGTTCTGAAATCTGTAATGTTGCCAGAATGGATGACAACGAGATATGGCATAACAGAATGGGTCACATTAATTACGAAAATTTGAGTAAATTGTCTTCTCAACAGATAGTTAGAGGAATACCAAAAATTAAACCTATTCATAACATTGTCTGTGGTCCCTGTCAAGAAAGAAAAATTGTTAAAGCACCTCATAAAAGGGTTAAAGATATCCTTACATCTAATCCCTTAGAACTCATCCATATGGACCTAATGGGTCCTTCTCAAACTGTTAGTCTTTGTGGACACAGTTATATTCTAGTTATGGTTGATGACTTCACCAGATTCACTTGGGTAGCTTTCTTAAAACAAAAATTCGATACTTTTCAAACTTTTTTAAAGATTCTCTTACGGATTGAGAATGAAAAAGACACTCAAGTGAATAGAATCAGAAGTGATAGAGGTGGTGAATTCAAAGACACTGGTATTGTAGAATATTGTGACTATAATGGTTACAAACATGAGTTCAGTGCTCCTAAGACCCCTCAACAAAATGGAATAGCTGAGAGAAAGAATCGAACTCTTCAAGAGATGGCACATGTCATGCTCCATGCTAAGAACTTACCTAAGTATTTTTGGGTAGAATCTATTCGTACAGCTTGCCATCTTATTAATAGGGTCTATCTTAGAAAGAATTCGAAACAAACCTCTTATGAACTTTGGTACAATAAAAAGCCTAATCTTAAGTACCTTAGAACCTTTGGTAGTACCTGCTATGTTTGCAAAGATAGGGAACACTTATCTAAATTTGAGAGTAGAGGAGATAAATCCATATTCTTAGGTTATTCACCTAACAGTAGAGCTTATCGAGTGTATAATCTTCGCACTAAGACCTTAATGGAATCCATAAATGTAATTGTTAGTGACACTACTGTAGAAAGAAAGACTAGTGAATTAACTATAGAAGAAGAATCGTCAAATATTTTAGAAAATGACTCTTCTGAAATAGATAATTCATTACCTATTGAGTCACCTGAAGTACCTAACTGGGTTTCTAAAGATCATCCCATAAACAACATAGTTGGTAACCCTGGTGAACCAGTACGTACAAGATCCCAACTTAGAAATTATGCTCTCTATGCTTGCTTTGTTTCTCTTTTGGAACCAAAGAATGTAAATGAGGCATTGAATGACTCTCACTGGATTTCTGCTATGCAGGATGAACTTTTACAATTTGTCATTCATGATGTTTGGTTTCTTGTTCCACGTCCTGATCACAAAAAGGTTATTGGTACTCGTTGGATTTTCAAAAATAAAACTGATGAAAATGGGATGATAATTAGAAATAAAGCTAGACTAGTTGCTCAAGGTTACTCCCAAATAGAAGGACTTGATTTTAATGAGACGTTTGCTCCTGTTACTCGTTTAGAATCAGTTCGTCTGCTTCTTGCTATAGCTTGTCACATGCATTTTACATTATATCAAATGGATGTTAAATCTACGTTCCTTAATGGAATACTTATCGAGGAAACCTATGTAGAACAACCTAAAGGGTTCATTGACCCTAATTATCCTAATCATGTATTTCGGTTGAAAAAGGCTTTATATGGTCTTAAGCAAGCTCCTAGAGCTTGGTATGAGCGGCTGTCCAGTTTTCTGCTGGACAAAGGTTTCAAAAGAGGTGGAAATGACCAAACCTTATTTGTCAAACATTTTGGCAAACACATTACTATCGCTCAAGTCTATGTAGACGATATCATATTTGGATCCACTTCTACCTCAGAAGTAAAATCTTTTGCTGAAATTATGAGTAAGGAATTTCAGATGTCCCTTATGGGGGAGTTACAGTTCTTCCTAGGTCTCCAAGTCAAACAACAACCAGATGGCTTGTTTCTTTCGCAGACTAAGTACGCATTAGAGATAGTTAAAAAATTTGGCCTCGAGAGTGCTAAAAGTGTTAAAACGCCTATGAGTACTACAGAGAAATTATCTAAAGATGAAAATGGAAAATCTGTAGACTCTACCTTATATCGTAGTATGATTGGCACATTACTCTATCTGACTGCCTCGCGTCCTGATATCATGTATGCTGTTTGTGTTTGTGCGCGTTATCAAAACAACCCCAAGGAGAGCCATTTAAACGCTGTTAAACGCATAATTAAATATGTTAAAGGCACTCTAAATTTAGGAATTTGGTACACGAATGACACACCTAGCACTATTATTGGGTACACTGATGCTGATTGGGCTGGGTGTACTGATGATAGTAAAAGCACTTCAGGCGCATGTTGTTATATTGGTAATAACTTGGTAGGATGGAGTAGTAAAAAACAGAACTGCACATCTCTCTCGACTGCTGAATCTGAATACATAGCCGCCGGTAGCTGTTGTGCCCAATTGTTATGGCTTAAACAAATGCTAAGTGATTATGGTATTCTAGAACCCACACTTCATCTCTATTGTGATAATCAAAGTGCGATTAACATTTCTAAGAACCCAGTTCAACACTCGCGAACTAAGCACATTAAAATAAGACATCATTTTATTCGTGAATTAGTTGAAACCAAGGAATTAGAAATCAATTATCTTTCTACTGATCTACAACTTGCAGATTTATTTACCAAACCTCTTGATTATAATAGATTCATTTCTTTACGTAAATCTATTGGTATGATTTGTGTTGAGTAAATACCTTTCATATTTGCCAAGTTCTTTCCCTTTGTCCATTTGAGACAAAATGGGGGAGAAATTTGAGTCTACTGCATATACTAAAAAGCTTGATCTTAGTAATTTTTTGCAGGTATTCTTCTTGTACAGCCATTCTTCATTGTAATAATAGGATGTTAAACTGTATATTGTTGAGTTATGTAATTTTTGCTTTCTAGGATTTGGGTAGATAGAACCTTTATTGGAATAAGTTTTTCTTATTTGTTGTCGCCCTACGAGTTGAGATGACTCAAAGGAGATTTTGTCTCATATTTCCAAAGGGGGAGATTGAAGCCCTTATACTTTTGACTCATTTGAGTCTAGACTGTATAAGAGCTCATCTAGTTTGGAAATTGTGACAAAATAGTGTCTATCCTAGAAACCAAAGAGCTTCAGAGATTGGGTTGCTTCTTCTTCTATCCATCTTGTGATGATCTTGAGACCATAGCCATCACTCACACACTTAGAATTTCATTCTTTCATTTCATATTGCACCACTATGAGTATTAATGTTGTGAGTGTGTTTAAATCCCTCAATTTGATTTTTAATAATTTTTTGGGAATTTAAAACATATTTTAAACAAGGTTTTATTTAATTAAAACTTGATTTAAAAGGTCTTGGGGTTAATGTATAAATATGGATTGTTGTGTTTATTGGCCTAAAGTTACTCTGGGTAGAAACCGAAAGCGCTAAAGACTCTAGGGTTGGCTTTGTAATTATTTTGGGACGCGCGTTTACATTCATCCTCAGGCCTACACCTGGTGTCCTCTGATTGGCCTGAACTGTGTTTCTTTACTGAGACAAACTATCGCGTGCTTTCAGCCCTTAGATCAACCCTTATCGATGGCCTGCATGTCTTTTGAGTGAATCCCAGTGTAAACCCTTAAGCCAATCACAGCCTGTTTAATCCATCGCCTGCTGTGAACCCTTAGATTGTAGTCAAAGGAGCTTGACTCAATCACAACCCTTGATTTTGAACGAAGCTCTGGAATCTTCTTCTCTTCCTATTTAAAGGCCTCTCATCTCAGCCTTCGAAAGCTTTTGCCATTTTGAAAAGTCTCAGAGAATAGAGAGAGGAGAGAGAAGAGAGAAGAGAGAAGAGAGAAGTTAGAGAGAGAAATCAAACCCTAGTTAGAAACCCTAACTTCGTCCAAATACCTCTCAACCTAAACCACTTACCTCTCCATAAACACCATAACCATATAAACACCATCCTTAGTGTTTCTTGAGTTATGAGAGTTCGAGTTGAGTGATTTCTGGGTTGCTGAAATCCTTGTGTTCATAAATCTTATTTCCAACTTAGACATAGACTCAGATCTTGTTTCTCTTTCAATAGAAATCATAGATCTGAAGTTTTTCATGTCACAGCACACTTAGTTGCATTTATTTCTCATCTTGAGAATTTCGTTGTTGATTGTTTTCTGATAAAACATTTTCTTACTTCAGAATCAACAATAGATGTTTTTCTATTTCTGTTTTTACAAAACATAACCTGACCTAGTGGGATTCGCACTTGGAGGGTTCTCAATCCACATAATATTTTCAAAAGTGATTGAGAAAGGTCTTGACCGATTTCTTAAGCAAGATCTCCGTGGAATCTGGGTTATTCTGAAAGGTCAAAAAGGTTCTTGGTTTTGTAAGAAAGAAAAATAACAAATACACTGCATATAGACTTTATATGTGATTTGTTAGGATCGTCTGTATCTAATAAGTGTGTGTGTGTGTGTGCATGCATGTGTTTTAGAACACCATTCACAAACATCTTCACACTACAAACACTCAAAGTGTTGGCTATAAGATTTGGTGAAAAATAAGTCGACGTAAAGTGCTGAAACAAAGAAGAGTTGACAAACTGAGACAACTACATCAACAAACAAGATCTGCAGAAAAGTTAAGGACGCCAGAGGGTACAATCCTGAACTTATATAGATTTGTTTTTGTGTGCATGTTAGTTAAATAGGTTGTAACTCATATATTTGTTTTAGTGATTGTTTTTGTTTTACTCCGTAGAGGGAGTCGTGGATGTTTCCTCAAGGTTGAGGTTTTACCACGTTAAAAATCCTGAGTATCAATATTTCTACATCTTCTCATCTCTTTCTAATAGTGTGTTGAGTTTAAAACAATTTAAACTGTTTACTAAAACTTGTTATCAAATCTTGTCTTAATCTCGTACATACTTTTGTTAACACATCTTGTGTTCAAAATCGTTTTGATTTAAGTAAAGAGTTTCTTCAACAAACTTTCGGAGTTGCTTAAATAGTTTATTTTCATAAACGGCTTTGGCAACGCTATTTCATTAAGTGCCCATCCATAGGGATGCCAAGGATAATTGTTCTTTTCAGGTACACGTAGCTACAACTGATGTGGAAGCTTGCAGGATTCCTAAGTAGTTTCTTCAACTCTTGATTTTACAAATTTTGTTCTCTATCGTAGTATTATTGGGCATGTTTCCCCTTTAATTTAGACTTGTATTTTGGATTTTCTTCGTTAGTTGGATTCAATGTATTGGATTTTAACCCACTAATTTATTTGGGAACTTGATATCTTTATTTGGGTTTAGACATTATTTAGGGTTTCATTTACATTGGTTACTATGTGTGGAATTATGGTTGTTGGTTAATCTTGGTGTACGTTGATATGGTGAAAATCGGGCGTCTATGTATATACACAAATACTTATTATCGGCTTTCAAACATAATACAAAAGACCTAAACTCTTACTACACTCAACAAACGGAGTATAGCGGCCAGTCCGGGTATCAAAAATACATAGGTAATGTTTGATAGACTTTAATCAATTTATTACTTATCAAATAAAAGTGTAAAAGGATATGATGGTTTAAAAGGGAGAAAGGGGAAAAGATATCATTACTCTAAGTAAACTAAACAAGATTAATAAAACGAGAGTCAGGATCACATCCCTGCCATGGGCTAAACAACACGTAGTGAGAATTTTTGTTTAGAAACATTTAACCGATCACAATCAATAAGTTATAAACAGCACACATGAAGGAATTTAATCCAAAACTACAAGATTAAAGATTTAACCGAAAATGGTCACACGTGGATTAAATTCGGAATATTTCTTCAAAGACTAACGTTGCGTGATAAACAATCTTAAATGCATAATATTCCAACTTTAGTACACAAGATTTCAATTAAATTCAATTTTACATAAAACCTAACTTTTGGAGCTCGACTCCCAACAATGGCGGAGAAATAACCCCAACCCTTAAACTAACATCTAAATAGGATTAAATAACTAAATAAGATTAATTAACGAATGAAAATAATAAATAAACAACCAACAACTAATTACAATGAATGGAAATAAGCTACAAAGTAAGCACAAAATGAAGTAAAGCATGTATATAAGGAAGATGACAATGAATAGTAAAATATACTTACATAAATCGGTATAAACCCGAAGAGATGAGGAAAGGGAAGCTCCTAAAACAAACCAAAAATTTTTGATCTAAAATGAATTATATCTCCAAAATAAAAGCCCCCAACTTTCTATGTACACCCTAAAACAAACTACCAAAAAAGTTAAGAAAAATCACCCAAAATAAATCAAATTTCATCAATATCTGGTAGGACCAATTGACCTCTAAAATGGACCGGTCCACCTTCCCTTGAAAATTTTCCTTGGGTTGTTGGTAGCCCCCTTTTTCACTTCAATCCAATTTTGGCACATCGCATGGAAACGGCTATAACTCCCTCATACAGAATTAAAATGATGCATGGTCAGAACCCACGCAATGCTAATACAATTACATACATGATTGTATTTTGAAACCCTCCAAATTATGCAGTATGGAATTACAAAAATTCCCTTAAAGAATAAGAAAAGGCTGAAACATTGTGATAATTATCATAACTTACTCATTAGGGGTCAGAATGATGCACAGTTAGTGGCCACGAAAAGATAATTTGATTATATACATGTTGGTAACTTCAATTAATAAAAAATAATGAGTTAAAAAATACCAAATTTCCCTTGAAGTTTCCTTTTAGGACCAAACTTTCTCGAAACACGTCTAGCTTCACGCTATGCATCCATAATACCTATAAAAACCGAAATATACTTCATGAAACATATAAACATATAAAACAAAGGTTATACAATAAATGAGCTTAAATATATCAATTAATAGACATGAGAATGCTATAATGTTGAAGAATAAAAGGGACTAAATGCAATACGCACGACTAATCACACCGCCTAAGTTACACATTGCTAGTCCCTAGCAATAAAGATGAATGTAAATGAGAAAATGAGCTAGACCAACCAATATATATCTATACACACACACAAATCATGGAAAGCCACTTTCGTAGGGAACATGATCGCATTTAACATATGCAATAAGCCTTTAAACTCCTAGGTCAGCCCAGTGGACGAGTGTTGTTTCCTGAGGGCTTTCAAGGAAGAAGCCCACAAACATCATAGTTACCTTAAAAATGTACGCGCAACCACATACGAACAACCCAACATAATTGAAAAATATTTCAAACGCATTATTATCAGAGTGAATGAATTCACACGAAAGACGCTATTATTAACATTATAGAATGAAATTCATAGAATTGAAGCCTTAAAAGTGGGAGGAAAAGCGAGCACATGCAAGGTATGATTTTGCAAAACTTGGACAAACCAGATAAGCATTAAAGCGTGCATATATGTCAATCCTCATTGATGTGACAAATGAAATCACAATGAATGGGAGGTAGTACATGGGATATGCGGGCATAAAGAGTAAATTTATTGGAAAAAAGGTCGCGCACATGTCACTAATGAAGAACACTCTATATATAAAATGAAAAACATGTAATCGCAATGAAAGATACCGTCATTAAAGGATCCGAAAGTGTTTTTCATAGATTATCATGATTATTTAAACATTTGAATTGAATTCACCCTAGCATCACATAGGACTTTATAGGGTTGTAATGTATGTTTGGTGTTAGGGTTATGAAAGGAAGGAATATGTTGGGATTCAAAGGTGTTCGGGGATTAAAACTCAGGATAATGGAAATTTTGCGAGCAAATTTAAAATTTCAAAATGATTTCCATACCAAGAATTAGACATGAAATTGGAGAGCGATAAGGATTACTGAACACGATATACATTGATTTAAAAAGAAAAATTTCTTCTAATGTAGATTTTGTCGTTGTTGCAACTTCTTCTTATCAAAAATTCCCTTGAACCTACAAAATTATAACAAAACTAGTGTAGAGGGTAAGTAAGGGTATCAATCCACATCTAAGGGTGAAACACAAAATTGGAGAGGGCGTATATAGATTCATTTGCATTTTATTATTATTATTTATTTTTGCTTTTTATATTTTTTTTATGGATTTTTCAAGGGATTTTTTAACTAACTAACTATACTAATTTTTATAACTACTAATTAAGATGCAAAAGCTAATTTAAGAAAGGTGAGATAAACAAAATTGTCCTAATAAGTAAACTAACAAAATTGGACTCATGAGGGCTTCAAAATTTCATCCCATAAATGGGAGATTAGCCCTCAATAATCATCATCCAAAAATATAAGCTAAACAATTGAAAGCATGAGATGATTAAACTAAAAGTAAAAGAGAGGAATAGATCAAACCAATTTAAGCCTTGAATTGACATGAAATCTTCAATTACATCATCAATCTCTCAATTACAATTCTTCACTCATGTATTTATTGAAGCTAAACTAAAAATTACAAACTAAAAATTAAAAGGATAGTGGATGAATTCATAATGGACAATTAAATAATAAAAGAGATTTGCTAAAAATGCAAATCCTAAAATTATAAAATTGTACATTAGAATTCACCCAAAGAAATAAATTATAGATCATTAATTTATATTGAGATAATTGCTAAAAATGCAAAATCTCAACATAAATGAATGGGTTAGAATTTATCTCCCATAAGGGATAAATTTCACTACATCAATCTATAATAAATTAATTGCTAAAAATGCCAAAATCCATAATAGATGGGTGGGGTGAAATTCATCCAAGAGATAATTTTGAACACACACCTTTATATTGAGGTATTTGCTAAAAATGCAAATACTCAACATAGAGGGGTGGGGAGAATTTTATCGCACCAAGCTTAAAACTAATTTGAGATCCTCTATCAAATGGGTCTTCTTCTTCATTTTATATGCAATGGAGCAAAGGGGCATATGTGGGAATTGGTTTGGCTTGGTTTTGGGATTTGGGAAATGGCAGGTGGCAACAAATCATGGGTGGCTTTTGGCAAGAGGGAAATGGGTTGTGGGTATGGACAAGGGTAGGAGCTGGAATCGGGTTGAGAAAGGAGGGAGAGAGATGTCGCGGGTTTGGTACGAAGCAGAGGTGGCCGGCGGTGACAGGGGGTTCAGGCTTGAGGTGGGTTTTTTCTGTTTTGGAGAGAGGAGAGAGAAGGTGAGAGGTTGAAGAAGGAGAGAGGGGGGTTAGAGTGTGGTGAGGGTGTAGGAAGTAGGGGTGAGGGTGAGGGTAGTTTAATGGGTATTAGGATAAGTGTGTGATAATGGTGATGTGTGTGTTTAATTTGGACCTTAAAATAACACTAACTAAAATAAAAAAATAAACTAGAAACCTAAAAATAAAATTATATTCTAAAAATAAAATAAAGAATCAAAATAAAAATAAAACAAAAATCCTAAAATATATAATCTAATAAACTAAACTAAACTCCTAAAATTAATCCTAATAAAATAGAATAAAATAAAACTAAAAATCAATAAAAATCAAAATAAAATAAAACTAATCCTAATAAGATAAAATAAAACTAAAAATAATCAAAATCAAAATAAAATAAAATTATATTAATAAAAATAAAATAGAAAAATAGAAAATAAAATCTAAAAATTCTAAAATAAATCCTAAAAATAGAAAAGACTCAAACTAAAAATCTAAAAAATAATAAAATGACACAAATAAAACACACACGGGTTTAGGGTAAGCTTGGCTAGGTTTAGGCTAGGTTAGGGTCAGGGAATTTGGTATTTAGCTCCGTAAAATGCACAATTGCCTTGAAATACGCATTTGAACACCGCAACGTACATTAAACCTGCATATTAAACATTTAAGCGCATAAGACCCATATTGTCGAGAATTAGCAACTAAAATACATTTATTTGGGGCATAAATTGTACAGTTTTGGGTGCTTATCACACCACCCCCAAACAGAGCGTTGCTAGTCCTCGAGCAATAAGATAGAGAGAAAGAGAAAGATAAGAAACCAAAAGTGTACCACTTTCGCGGGCACTTGCGATTGCACTTAGCATGTGCAACAAGCCTTTAAACCTATAGGTTACCCTACAGGACGAGTTGTGTCTCGTGAGGGTTTGCAGGGAATATACCCACAAAATTCTTATTTGCAAAAATTTATTGAAGGGCAGTCAATCTCTTATTAGACATAGAATAATCGCACAATCCATCACAAGATAAATGATTTCAGAAATACAAGCTAGAATGTGCATAAAAATTTAGTTAAGTAAATACTCAAGGCACATCCTTCCTAGAACTCAACGTGTGTAGTGTGAATCAGTCAAAACGGGTCGAGTATCATAAAAGTAATTCCTAGATTGCCTTGTCGGAATCAACGCTTCAACTTCAAATCTCATGGATATATCTCTCTCAAATGAACTCTCGAGATTTGGGTAAGTGTATCGCTCTTGTGTGTGAGGAGGTGAGTAAATGTAAGCAAGTTCAAACGTCTCACACACGTATAAGAAAGAACGAACAATTTGAAAGAAAAGTGATCTCAGGAAAGAATGCTAATCACTATAGTGAGAAAGTCGAGTTATTCACCACGTTGACTTTCATTTGCCCGAACACCTAGGGGAATATATGGATGATTGGGTGAGGGGAAATGAAATGAAATAGGAAGGATATGATGATGTGGGTTGTTTGGGATGAGGTAGGTAGGATAGGATGGGATGATGATATGATGGATGGATGGTGGATATTTGAGAAGAGTGTATCACTCATAGACGAACAAATGCCTTTATTTCTTGACTGCAACTTTCTCTTTTTCTTCTTTTCCAAATACACATCAATGTATGAGATAAATCTGCTAAAAATACAAATAACCCCAACATAGATTTGTATTTAATTTTTCTCTATCTGAATCGTCTTTGGGAGAGATATCCGCTAAAAATGCAAACACTCTCTATGATAGATCATCTCCTTTTTTTTTTACTTACTTTTTTTTTTCTTTTTTTCTTATATATATATTTTTTCTTTTCCAAATACGCATCAATGTATGAGATAAATCTGCTAAAAATACAAATAACCCCAACATAGATTTGTATCAAATTTTTCTCCATCTGAATCGACTTTGGGAGAGATATTCGCTAAAAATACAAACACTCTCTATGACGGATCTTCTCCTTTTACTTTCAACACTATTCTCTGTGGATATGGAAATGGGCGGTATGGTATATGGTGATGATATGGAAAATGGAAGGTGTATGAATGTATGATAAATGAAATTTGGTTGGTGTATGAGTGAAGGTGTGGTGAAAATCTAGTGATCGGGACAAATTTTAAGACACGCGTTTCTTACAACTCGAAAGTGAGGTCGTTCTCGGTGATCAAGCCAAAATTTTATGAAAGATAATGAGATCATACGACAATTAAAGTGCGGACCCAAAAGAAGTTGAATCAACTTGTGACTCGGAGATTGCGTAAAACTCTCAAAAAGGTGAAAGGCACGAATCTCACGGGCTAAAGTCTCTACTAGTGATCCTTAAGGTTCTCTTTAGAATTGTAGTACTCCTCAACTCTAAACGTAATGACGTGATAAGTGCGCAAATTTTGTTGAGTCTAGAAATTCATGGTGCAAAATGCCTTGTTACGTATTACATAAGCTATTTATAAAAGATATTCTCTAGCTTGATTCCTAGACTTTTGAAAGATGGATGATTGAAAATTCGCATCAATGATTGAGATGAAAGAAACTGCACGAAAATTTAAAAAATCATGTTTAAAAATCAAAATTTTCAAAAGAGGTACGATTTTGATAAAATTCCCCACCCCCAAACAAAAAGGAACACCGTCCTCGATGTTTAAGTAAAATGATTTTTAAAATTGAGAGCATAAGGTAGGAAAGAGATTACCAGAATGAACCGCTAATGAAGTGGACATGTGAATCCAAGAATAAACCTGAATAAATGATAAGAAAAAAAAATGGTGTACAAGTCTATAATAGGGAAAGCATAGGGTGATGTGAAACACCACCCCCAAACAGGATGAGACTAGTACAAGAAACGCGGGCTGTCTCCCGGTAGCGCTAAGTTTAATGTCTTCAGCCAGACCGAACCATTCTCACCCTAAAGATAGGATCTATGAAAGCGCAGGGCGGCAGAAGAATCGGGTGATGAAAATCACCCCCAAACAAGACTGAAGCGTCAGTCTTGCTGGATAGAGGCTAAAATGGTCAATGCACCTGTATGGCAAAGTGCATCACACGATGCAAAGCATCGGTGGACCATGGGCGGTGGGAAAAAGGGTAAAGGTGAAGAGGCATCGGTCTCGAGCCTTGTTGAGCGTAAAGGTGAGGGCAACAAGGGCCCTATAAGCATGATGCTCAAGTTGTATGGGAAGGCAAAAGGGTTTGGTAAGTGGAATGGGGTGGGCCTCGTAAAAATCACACGACCGTTCTATGAATGGGCGATGATAATGGTCGCTCCGTGACACACCAGGGAGCTGTTGAGAAAAATCAACACCACAAGAGAGTGGCGGGCATGGAGGAACAAGCTCGGTGTCACGGGAGTGGAGAGTATCACCATAACTCTCGTGGGAGGTGGATGGTTTTAGGTGAGGATCTAAAAATGTAGATGGAAATATTAAATGTGTAAAATCAAGATCCAAACCAGGTGGTGGGGTGGAAGGAACAATGGGTGGGTCGGTGGGATAAATGGTGTATCGGGTGGGATAAATGGTGGAGGAAGATGATCCAACTCAAGCGTGGGAGACACACACTCATTGGGAGGAGTAAAGGAATACTCACAAGGGAGTGTGGTTTCTAAAGATGGAGTTGTCAACTTCTCCACAAGACTAGCATTGGTAAATGGGGTGGGTGGGTAAGACGAGGCACCAAGATCGGAGATAGAGGAATCACGAGAAATATCAGGCTCAACGGGAGCCATGCATGGTGGGATATCATCCATATCCGGATAGTTAGGAACTATCACAGATTCGATCCCGGGAAAATGGTGAGCACTCGTAACCGGAGCTAACCTAGGATGAAGTGGTTCCTCGGGAACATAAGGATGAAGCTCAATAGGTGTAGACTCGGGCATATTTTCGGATTCTACGAGAGTGGGAACCGTAATGATGGGTTCATATGGATATGATGGGAATGAATCAGGCTCACTAATGAAAGGTATGTCAACACAATTGTCGACTTGGGACCCGGACCATGGAATGGTCTCAACTTCAAGATTCTCGGGGTGGTAGGGTTGGTCACACTCAAATTCTGTGTCACAAGGGGACACATCATCGTCACACTCGGTGGCAACGATGGGTGGTGTTATGGGAATATCCGACTCTCGCGCACACACCAATTCATTTAACCATTGTTCAAGCCTTTGGAGAGCCTGAATTTGAATTGCTTGCTCTTGCTCAAGTATAAACTTTTGCACGAGGGTTTCGAGACTGGATGTGGATGAAGGTGTTGATGGAAAGATGGGTGGTGGTGGTGGGTGAGGTGGACAAAACGCGCTATAATCAGGACTATACGGAGAATACTCATATGAAGTGTGTGGGGTGGGGCCAAGTGCATCATACACGAAAGGATTGCTCTCGTGATGGACATATGGTTGATACGCATGGGGTGCGTAGTGAGGAAACTGATCGTGACAGGGTGCACAAGTTTGCCATGACGACTGTTGGAACGTGTGAGGATCCACAACATCGGGTTGGGATACGTATTGCATGGAAGGGTGATCAGGCCTCCACGAATAGCTCGAGGACTCACACAACTCGGGATTGGTTATATAGGGAGAATAGGCCGAGGTGGGTTCCGGGACAGTGTCATATGGATACACATGTTCCATGGTGGGTGCGTAGGGATATGAAGAGTATGGGTACTCATGGGACATGTGATCGGCATAAGAACTGTGGGTGCACAACAAGGGAGGAGGCGCGGTGACACTTGACACCGGGGGTGATGGAATAGGTGGTGCATGTATGGATGGGTCCAGAGTACCAACGGTACTCGTGAGAGAGGTGAAATCGTGAAGAATATCATAAAGAGATTGCTCGGGACCACTCTCACACGTGTCACGTGTCAATGGAAAATGACCAAAGTAGTCCCTTAAAGGACGTTCTTCGGCCATGAGGAGGAAAATATTTTTTTTTTGATTTTTTTTTTTTCTAAAAAGGAAAGAAATAAAATATTTTTGGATTTTTTCTAAAAAGGAAAGAAAGAAAATATTTTTGAATTTTTCTAAAATGAAAGAAAGAAAATATTTTTGGATGTTTTTGTGAAAAATAAAGGAAGGAAAATATTTTTGGATTTTTTTTTTTTTTTTTTTTTTGAAAGAAAAGGTGGGGAAAAAAATATGGACTCTTTGAATTGGACGGACTAACTAAAACCGACTACCGAAAAATGGAATTGGACACACACACAAGTCAAGAAAAATTCCTAACTAGCACATAGCCAATTTTTATCTTTGAATTTAGTGAGAGGGTAGTCAAATTTTAATTAAGTCCATGAGCGATACAAATCACGGAAATATTTTAGTGATCGCCTTTGCAAAATGTTCTCCTAGTGGGCTACCTAGTTGATTGATTTTAAATTTAGTGATGGCTAGGGTAGCACACAATGGTAAGCGAGTGAGTCGGGTGATGAAATCCCTTCTCGTGAGTGACCGGGTGTAGGTCTTAGTCAATTAATTCATCACACCATTCGAAAATAAATGCGAGAATAAAATCACATAAGAGCACACAAGAGCACACAAAATAATTGACTCGCTAACAGGAGAGGCGCGAGGGTTTAAAAAATATACCTCCCACGGTTTTTAGGCCGTGGGGTGCCGAAAAATTTGAGTCGACCGGGGGGAGATCACGCCTATCTCAGTCGTCCCCGGGAGTCCTACCGACCCAAGGTAGAGAGGCTTCTTTTCCTCGTCGTTGGACGCCCTCTCTCTACCTTGTCTGGTTTCCCTATCACGCTTGGCTTCAATTATTACAATTTAAAATGAAAAATAAATGGTGTCTCTAAGCACCGCAATACAAGCCAAATAATAAAGTCCTAATACAATCCTTCTAAAATAAAAAAAATGGTACTAAAAAAAAAAGTGCAATACAAATGAATCACAAATAGGTAATCCTCGCAAGTGCTTCAAGCTCCAAAGATCGGCAACGGCGCCATTTGATAAAAAGAAAAATTTCTTCTAATGTAGATTTTGTCGTTGTTGCAACTTCTTCTTATCAAAAATTCCCTTGAACCTACAAAATTATAACAAAACTAGTGTAGAGGGTAAGTAAGGGTATCAATCCACATCTAAGGGTGAAACACAAAATTGGAGAGGGCATATATAGATTCATTTGCATTTTATTATTATTATTTATTTTTGCTTTTTATATTTTTTTTATGGATTTTTCAAGGGATTTTTTAACTAACTAACTATACTAATTTTTATAACTACTAATTAAGATGCAAAAGCTAATTTAAGAAAGGTGAGATAAACAAAATTGTCCTAATAAGTAAACTAACAAAATTGGTCTCATGAGGGCTTCAAAATTTCATCCCATAAATGGGAGATTAGCCCTCAATAATCATCATCCAAAAATATAAGCTAAACAATTGAAAGCATAAGATGATTAAACTAAAAGTAAAAGAGAGGAATAGATCAAACCAATTTAAGCCTTGAATTGACATGAAATCTTCAATTACATCATCAATCTCTCAATTACAATTATTCACTCATGTATTTATTGAAGCTAAACAAAAAATTACAAACTAAAAATTAAAAGGATAGTGGATGAATTCATAATGGACAATTAAATAATAAAAGAGATTTGCTAAAAATGCAAATCCTAAAATTATAAAATTGTACATTAGAATTCACCCAAAGAAATAAATTCTAGATCATTAATTTATATTGAGATAATTGCTAACAATGCAAAATCTCAACATAAATGAATGGGTTAGAATTTATCTCCCATAAGGGATAAATTTCACTACATCAATCTATAATGAATTAATGGCTAAAAATGCCAAAATCCATAATAGATGGGTGGGGTGAAATTCATCCAAGAGATAATTTTCAACACACACCTCTATATTGAGGTATTTGCTAAAAATGCAAATACTCAACATAGAGGGGTGGGGAGAATTTTATCGCACCAAGCTTAAAACTAATTTGAGATCCTCTATCAAATGGGTCTTCTTCTTCATTTTATATGCAATGGAGCAAAGGGGAATATGTGGGAATTGGTTTGGCTTGGTTTTGGGATTTGGGAAATGGCAGGTGGCAACAAATCGTGGGTGGCTTTTGGCAAGAGGGAAATGGGTTGTGGGTATGGACAAGGGTAGGAGCTGGAATCGGGTTGAGAAAGGAGGGAGAGAGATGTCGCGGGTTTGGTACGAAGCAGAGGGGGCCGGCGGTGACAGGGGGTTCAGGCTTGAGGTGGGTTTTTTCTGTTTTGGAGAGAGGAGAGAGAAGGTGAGAGGTTGAAGAAGGAGAGAGGGGGGTTAGAGTGTGGTGAGGGTGTAGGAAGTAGGGGTGAGGGTGAGGGTAGTTTAATGGGTATTAGGATAAGTGTGTGATAATGGTGATGTGTGTGTTTAATTTGGACCTTAAAATAACACTAACTAAAATAAAAAAATAAACTAGAAACCTAAAAATAAAATTATGTTCTAAAAATAAAATAAAGAATCAAAATAAAAATAAAACAAAAATCCTAAAATATAAAATCTAATAAACTAAACTAAACTCCTAAAATTAATCCTAATAAAATAGAATAAAATAAAACTAAAAATCAATAAAAATCAAAATAAAATAAAACTAATCCTAATAAGATAAAATAAAACTAAAAATAATCAAAATCAAAATAAAATAAAATTATATTAATAAAAATAAAATAGAAAAATAGAAAATAAAATCTAAAAATTCTAAAATAAATCCTAAAAATAGAAAAGACTCAAACTAAAAATCTAAAAAATAATAAAATGACACAAATAAAACACACACGGGTTTAGGGTAAGTTTGGCTAGGTTTAGGCTAGGTTAGGGTCAGGGAATTTGGTATTTAGCTCCGTAAAATGCAAAATGGCCTTGAAATACGCATTTGAACACCGCAACGTACATTAAACCTGCATATTAAACATTTAAGCGCGTAAGACCCATATTGTCGAGAATTAGCAACTAAAATACATCTATTTGGGGCATAAATTGTACAGTTTTGGGTGCTTATCATACATCATATACAAACTTTATCTGTCTTTTCTTCTTTTTCTCATATTTTCCTTTTTTTATTGCTTTTTCTCTTTTTCTTTTCTTTTTCACCTCTTTCTTTTCTTTACTTTTCTCACTCTCACGAGCTTAATATTAACCCCATTACAATAACATCATTCAATCCCAAGTATCATCCCAAACAAAGGTATTGAATGGTAATATGTGTGGTTTATAACTCCAATATGGAGTTGGTTATGGGATTTTGAGTCTTGAAGCGAAGGGCTATATTAAGGCCCATAGGGGTTGAGTAGAGAATTAGGTAAGGCAAGGTCAAAGTCAATATGGGTGATATAACAAAGATGGCTTGTGACCATTTTTTAAAATTTAGATAATTCTCTACTCAAAACAACTTTGAAAATATGCTCAAGTAACACATTTCATAAGCGAACTCAATTAATGAATGATTAATGAAAGAATAGAGGGATTACCGACAACTTTAACATTTTCAAGGAGGAAAGAGTAGTGTATAAACACTCACAAATTACAAAAATCACAAAGATCACTCGATGTATATATATGCGATGCAACAAAGATAACCGAGTTATAAATTCCTTAAACCAAATCATTAGAAGAAGAAAAGTGCATGTGCTCATTGGATTAAAGTTTACCTCGTGAAGTTATTCATCATATCAATGATATGAGGACTAATGCCTAATAGATTCTAAAATCGAGAGCATGCATTAGTGAGTTGTGTATTGGATCAGGCATTTATTGAAATTTCTCATCGAAAACAAGGGCAAAAAGCCCAACAAAGGAGAAAAAAGAAAGAAAATATTTTTGAAATTTTTTAATTTTTTACTACAAAGCATACTTAGTGAATGACATGTGATCAAATCAATGAAACTATCAAAGAATGGATAGAATTTCCCACACCCCTTAACTTAAATGTTGCATTGTCCTCAATGCAAATGATGAAAACACCATAAAGAGAGGAAACAAAAGATATTACCCAAAGTGGAGAGATCCCAGATTAGTATGAGTCCATCGAATCTACAAAACATGTTGGAACCAAGAAAAACAAAAATAATAACAAAAAATTTAAGTAATTACACTAGAGTAAAATTAAAAAGAGAGAGAAAAAATAACTCTTTACAACTAACAATTTTTAATTCTAACAAACTATACACTAAAAGTTGAAATTTTTTAGGGTCCACCTAAAACACAATTTGACTTTGAGGGATAATTGGTGTCCCACACTAAAATGCATGCCTCTCGAAAATAAGAATTTTGTTTGAACAACGTAATGCATGTGCAAGGTGTAAGAAATGAACCATCACCAATTAAAAATTTTAGGCGAGTGATGGGGGATTTGAATACTAATGGTGACAAGACCAAATTAATCTTGGGAAAATTAAAATCACATCCCAACGGTTTTTTTAATGGAAAAGGAGGTGGGTCAAGTCCAAATTAATAACCCAAGTGATGAAGCATCTCAAAATAACATTCCTTTTCAATAATAAGTCCTCAATACTTTCAACCGATTCTTGTGATAAATTTAATCATGCGATAATAGTGGGGAACCAAGGAAACGAAGGACCTTCGTCCTTGATAGAATTGGATATATTAATAAGAGGTTGAAATTCAAATCTTTCGGATTACTCTCAATTATTTCTTCCTAAAAAAGGGGTGGGGGTGAAATGCAAGTTTCAACCTCAACTGGGCTTTGTGAAGAATAAATAATCTCATCGAGTTGGCCATTTATTTCTAAGTAAGAAGCATTAATACTCTCGGAGTGGTCATTCAATTAGTTGAAAGCTAACTGATGATCAAACCAACAAGAAGACATAACATCTTCTTTGGAGGTTTGCTCATAGCTATATAATTCCCCGCTTCCCAAAGTTTCTTCCTAAGGAGATGAATGATTACTTATAAATTCTTGAATTTCACGCTCAAGACATTCATTTTCAAGAATTTGTAGGCATTCTCAGAGAGTCTTGGGAGTGTAACTTGGAAAATTATTCTCATAACAATTAAGGTTATCGAAAGAGTTGTAGCGTGACATTTCAAATTAGGCAATTCAACAAACGCGGCGAGCACCAAAATTTCAAGGTTCTAGAATAATTTAGCATAAATCAAAAAGAAAGGAAAGACAAAGAATACAAATACAAAAAAAAGAACACTACAAAATTATAAACTAATTACAATTTGCAACAAACACTCCCCGATAATGGCACCATTTTGATGTGATGAAAACTATACGTCCGTGTAGATATGTAAATCATTGTTATCGACTTTCGACAACAATACAAAAAAACCTAAACTATGATAACAATCAACAAATGGAGTATAGAGACCAGTCCGGGTTTGAAAAATCCATAGGGAATGTTTGACCGACTTTATTCAATTTATTACTTCTCAAATAAAAGTGAAAAGGGTGAAGATGGTTTAAAAGGGGGAAATGGGAAAAAAATAGATAATTAAGCTAATTAAAACTAAACAATATAATAAAACGACAATCAAGATCACATCTCCACCATGGGATAAACATTGCGTAGTAAGAATTTCAGTTCGAAACATATAACTGAGAACAATGACTTAATTATAAACATCACACGTGAAGGAATGTAATCCGAAAATGTGATATTAAATGTTTAACCGAAAGTGGTCACACATGGATTAAATTTGGCCTATCGCTTTAAACACTAACATTGCGAGACAAAGAAATTTATACGCACAATATTCCAACTTGAGTACACAATGTTTAAATTAATCTCGATTCTACACAATTTTTGTGCGTTTAAGGGTTAGGGTCATTTCTTTCCCATTTACTTGTGCGTTTAAACTTGTGCGTAGATAGAAATGACCCTAACCCTTAAAAATATCGGCCAAGAAATGAGACCGATCGGCCAAAACCTAAAAATCTGATCCAAAATGAATGAAATGTCATAATTAAAAGCCCCTAACTTTCTATTTATACCCCAAAACAATCTACACACAAAGCCAAGAAAAATCACCAAAAATAAGTCAATTTTGTCAATATCTGATGGGACCGATCGGCCTCTAAAATGGACTAGTCGACCTATCCCTATAAATTTCCCTTGGGTTGTCGGCAACCCTATTTTTCATTTTGATCCAATTTTGACATGTCGAATGAAAATGGATATAACTCTTCATACGGAATCGAAATGATGCATGGTAGGGCCCACGCAAAGATAATTAAATTTTCTACACGATTCTCATTTGAAAACCTACAAATTATGTTGTATGAAATTGACAAAATTCCCTTAAAGTAGAAGAAAATGATTAATCTTTCCATAAATGATCATAACCTCCACATTCGAGGTCAGAATGACACACGGTAATTGGCCATGTAAAGATATATTGATGACACAAAATTGTGAGTTTGAAAAGAACAATTTGACCTTGAAGTTTTCTTTTAGACAAAGCTATCTTGAAATGCATCCAGCTTCACACTATGCATCCATACTACCTATAAAAGATCATATATACCTCAAAAAATATCTAAACACATAGAGCAAAGGTTATCCAATATATTAGCTTAGATATAGGAATTAATCGACACAAGAATGCTTGAATGTGCAAGAATAAAGGGTATTAAATGCAATATTCATGACTAATCATAAATTGATGAAAGCTAATATTTGACACTGCATGTTAAATTAATTAGGTGGTTAATAATTAATCAAGTTTCTACAGTGATGATAAGAATGAAACATATGAGACCAATGTTTTATTTTAGTAGAGGGCTGGCCACCCATTATTTTAATCATCATGGTGTCACAATCCTTTTCCCCATAACACATTAACGGAACACCCAAAATTCAATCCCGGGAGTATAAGTCTAACTTTTACCTCCAAGATCTCTAAAGGAGTCATACAACACTCCGCTTGCACTATCACTAAGTCTCCAACACTAAATCAATAGCGAGTTAAATATCTCCACTCAGTGGTGAACCCAATATATCCTAAATCGTGTCATTAAAGTCCCTACACACCCGGAACGAATATAACGAAACAACTACATTCTCCAAAGTCTCTATTTCAACATACATGTGAAATATCATGAAAATAGTACATCATTCCCTAGAATAACGAACATGATAGCCTTACAATAAAAATCCACTATCACTCACCATCGCTAACTAGTCCATGCCTCGATAGCATCATACTTGCATAACATTTCTCTAAAACAAGAAAATCTATAAAAACATATCATCTCAGTGTCCACACCCACTTCTCCGTCGATGGAACCAAAGAGAGTCCCGCTACCCAATAGTAAATATATACACTCAAAAGTGATACAAACAACAATTCCACTAAACTCGTCTCATGCACGAATGAAGTTCTAGCCAAAATACTGTGACGCTCTAATGTCACATAAAACTTACCCTATTTACCAATGGATAAAAGATCATACCTTCCATTACCAATGGCACTAGATGTTCAAATGGTTCCTTGACATAGTACACACGTATAAACTAAACCAAAATTACCCTAATAGTTTCCCATGCTAGGAACCCTGATCATGTGCCTAATATCTTTTTGGACAAAATCGATACATTTGGTCCTCCTTTCCACCAATAAATCAGCCCTATGGGTAATCATCCTATCTCTGGCCCCATCAGTCATGTTGCGGTTGCCCTGGTTACAAGCTGTAGTGGCCTTGGCCATGCTAGCCATATCCATTATTCCCTTGGGTTTTCTCTCCCTATGAAACACATTGATGTTCTTAAGCCTATCAGAATCCACCATCACTCTTTTAACATTCGCTTAATTTAAATATTTTAAATGGGTATCCCTAATGGGTAATTCTCTAGTGGTGCCTCATAACACCGATACACCCAGTCTTACTCTGCTGAATAGACTTTCCAATTATCTTGGCTCCCTTCATATAGAAACGTTGATATTGACATTTTAAAAATACGACATTGATGACATCATCATAAGTCCTCTAAATTGGATTCCCAATAAGTATTGCTTAATTCTACTCGTGAGTCTATCCTCAAACATAAGTGCCATTTTTCTCCTCTGTATACACCTCTTTGGGTACAAAGCTTGCCAAAAAAATAAATTCGTCCTCATGCTTGACCATTGCTTGGCCCTCCAATAGTAACTATAGAAATTTCCTTTACATCTCTATTTGAACTTCATATGAAATCATTTGAGGTCAAACCGTGGCCCAAATTCCTCGATGGTCATAGTATCTCTCCTCCAATGTGGTGTCGTACTCCCATCCCTACAACGCTGCTCCTACAAGCTTAAAATCACCTGAAATTCAATCTTGAATGTAACTGGACTACGTCTTACAGAAATGCATTTAGATGTTATCCTTCGATTGGCTAGTTAATAAACGCTCGTGCTTTCCCCAAACTCTTGCAAATAGCCCTTCTGAAAATCCCTTTTAATTATCGCTCACACCGACTACACTAGGTGAGTCTGAATTGTCTCCACCAGCTACTATAACGGTACTTGGGGAAACTGTTGCGCTCTAGAGGTTATCATAACATTAAATGCCTAACAATTAAATACTGATGACTTCTACTAGGGCCACCACTTCCAAAATAGTCTGTGACTCGGGTTGAGCATCTCCTCAAGGAGTCCTTCTAACACACCTCGTTGGTCATCCTCTATTGTTTGGTATATGAAGCCCAATTAAACACAAAGGTGATTCACTTTAATTATACACTATAGTAGTAGAACGTAAATCGTTATAGGAATCGACAATCCTAAGCATAGGGATCTACATGAAATAGAAAGCAATGTTGAAAATGTAGTAAGTATGCGTAGATCCCAAGGAGACTAGAACATAATGATCTAATACTATGGTCATCCCAATGTATCATCTATTCTATCTCCTCTCCACCTAAGGGGCGTGGGGGGGGGGGGGGGGAGGGGGAATAAAGGTCTCACACCCTTTCTAATGCAGGAATGCTTCGGTCATCGTTGGTGTGGGGTTAATGTAAATAGATGGTGTCGTCTGAATATTTTGTAGAAAACAGGCAAAAGAATCTGTCGTCTACTCAAGAGAGCGGCATCAAGGACAAACTGATGCTTACAAAACTAATTTTTCAAATGTCTGGGGCTAAGTTACGAATTAGAAATTTGTTAGGAACCATCCCGCCATTTCAGTCTCTCATGAGCTCGTGTTATTATTTGCTTTTATTTATTCGTGAAGTGTATGTGCATGTATATATGTAAACGGAGATCGGAATCACTCAACTCATACCATGGAAGAGTTAGAGTGAGGTCTTCTAAAGGAATGTTCCCAAAATTATATTAAAGGTATGGTTTATGAGTTTATATTGATATTGATCGTTATAATGAAACGATAATATATGTTGGATGAAATGGTAATAAGAATCATAAACATAATATGTATTATATTAATGTTAAAATATGACAAATGCGAAAATGGGGAATTTAGGAAAACTGGAAGTTTGGAAAATTAAAAATTTTGAAAATTGGACTCGATTCTAACGTTTTAACTCGAAATGACTACGTAGCCTATAAAGGCATCAAATACCACATAGTTCACATGAGATATAAGGGTGGGGTTTATCCCATAGATTCGAACGGAATTTTATTATATGTGTGTGTATAACATGTGTTTTAGTTTTGGGAAATAATGATGGATAATCCTGTCGGAATTCATAGGTGTAACCCTCTTTTTGATTAGTTTGACATTTTCTTCGAAAATATAGTATGTTCAATATAACTCATAAAAAGGTGAGATTTTAATGTGTATGAACTAAAGTAAAAACCAGAATATGAAGTTATGTAATTAATACGAAACAAGAAATTTAAAGAGAGGGGGAGGGATTTAGATCTTTTTTTAAGAATTGAAGCTTGATCTTGATCTTGGATGAACTCCCTTGAATTTTGAGATGAATGTTGGTTGAGAGAGAATGAGATTTTTCCAAATTGGGTATGAAAAGGATGGGAATGTAATATGGAAAAGAATTTCACACATGGAAACTTCAATCATTACAAGAAATATTGTTGAGATCCTTAATGCTAATGGATCTGAGGTGTGCTTTAGGAGTGAGGTCATTACATCTATTTATAGGGTAAGGGGGTGTCGATCAACAAGTAATCCTAGGTAAACTTTCAATAAGCAGGGAAATGGACATGCCAATAAGTAGTCTCGTGCAGATTTTTTTTAAAAAACTATCATAAAACGTAATCCATTTATCTAAATCGTGCATGGGGTATATCGTTAGAGAGGTAATTTAGAGACATTCAAGACTCCTTTGTAACTCTCTCAAGTGTGGGAGTTAACTTTGGGTCAAACGTGACTCGAAAGCGCTCGTCGGTCCTTTGGATGAAGATCCTCAAATTGAAATAGATCGTTTGTGTAAATGGTGAGTCAAAGTCGTGCACAAGGACAAACCGTTGGAAAGATTATTCAAGGTGATTTGACATTTTAAAGGGCTTCAATCGGTTCAAAAACTTAACTTTGTTTAATCGGGGCTTGAAATCTCCTGGTGACCTTTCGGAGTAAAATGGGTCATTCGTTCATACCGCAAGGTTGATCCACGCACAGGGTGGACCATTTGAAAAGGTATTCAGTTCCTTTCAAATATTCATTCAGTATAGTTTGAGCTGAAGAGTTAACCTGGTCAAGCGGATCCCGGGAGCACCTGGTGGCATCTGAATCAATTTTTTTTTGGGGGGGGGGGGGGATGAATCGATTATGCATTTTCATGCACGAGCAGACTGTTGAAAAGGGGTTTATATTCCCCTTGGAGATTCAAAGAGCTTTATCTCTGATGATGAAGTTCATTGGGGTCAAATTGGGGGCTACGAGCACTTGGTGGCCTCCAGATCAATTTTAAGAAGTGAAATAGTTCGTTCGTCCAAATCGTTAGGCCGATTCATACACAGGGTGAATCGTTGGAAAGTGTATTTAGATCCCTTCAAAGATTCCAAGATCTTTCGCTCTATCGATGAAGTTTCTCAGAGTTAAATGGGGACTAGGAGATCCTGATGGCCTCTTGATCGGTACTCGAAGTATGACATAGGGTTTGTAGTGAAATGGTGGAGTTATAGGTACCTAAGGAGAGAATTAGGGGGTCCTATAATGTGGTGTCTATGGATCCCCTCGACGGGTGAGCTTGGGACAAGTGAAAGATGTCTAATAGATAAGAAGTCAATTCTACTAACCTAATGGATGAGGATGAGGTTGATTATTAGGACCTACGAAAATGCTGGGGATGGGGAATTCTATGGGTTGAGGGTCATTATGAAGACCTAAGGTAGGAGCAACCAATTCTGTGGTCGAGGTCAATTCTGAGGACCCAAGGTAAGGATTGATTGATTGTACAGGTCGAGGTCAATTATTAGGACCTAAGTGAGGGAGCGACCGATTCTGCAGTCCGAGGTCAATTCTGTTGCCCTTAAGTTGAGGTGAGTTATTTTGAGAGTCAAAGTTAGTTTTGAGGGCTTAAGTGGAACTGACCAATTCTAAGGGTCGAAGAAAATTCTAAGGGCTTAAGTAGAGGTGACCAACTTTGCAGGTCGAGGTCAATTTTGAGGACCATAAGTAGAAGTGACCAATTTTGAGGTTCGAAGAAAATTTTGAGGGCATAAGCAGGGGTGAGCAATTCTGAGGGTCGAATCTAATTGTGAGGGCTTAAGTAGATGTGACCAATTCTACGGGTCAAAGATAATTTAGAGGGCTTAAGTAGAGATGGCCAATTTTGTGGTTTGAAGCCAATTCTAAGGGTTTAAGTAGATATGACCAATTATGTGGCTCAAATCTAATTCTCGGGGATTAAGTTGGGAGTGGCCAACTCTACGGGTCGAGGTCACTTCAGAGGACCTCAAGTGGGAGTGACCAATTGTGAGGGTCAAAGACAATATCAGAGGGTTTAATTATAGGTAACCAAATATGAGGATAGAAGCCAATTTTGAGGTCTTAAATGAAAGTGACCAATTTTACAGGTTCAGATCAATTCCGAGGACATTAACTAGTAGTGAGCAATTCTACGAGTCGAAGCCAGTTTCGAGGGCTTAAGTAGAGATGGACAATTTTGCAGGTCGAAGATAGTTCAAAGGACTTAAGTAGAGGTAACCAATTCTATGGGTCGAAGCCAATTCTGAGGGCTGAAGAGGAAGTGACCAATTCTGCAGGTCAAAGCCAATTTTTAGTACTTAAGTTTTAGTTTTCTTGGATAGATTTGGAGACTCCACTAGGGAAATTGTCTTGTGTTTCCACTGGGGATTTTGGGCAGTTATTTGATTTTGAGTTTTTGGTTCTGTTGTGGAAGATAAATTAATTTAAAGATTGGATGTTTCCTTGTGGGGGAATTTTTTAATTTTTGTGGTGCCCTTTGAAGACGTTGTTGGGAAGATATCCAATTGATTTTGGGAATTCCACTTGGGAAGTAAGTGTTCCATTGGGGAACTAAATGTGGTATTAAATGTTTTCTTGGTGAAAAAGGCTCTAAAATTCATTTGGCAATTTTAGGAATTTTCTAGGGATTTTTCGGCATTTTTTAGCGATTTTTGTACAAACTTTCAGGGATGGTGATGATCGACATGGTATGAGAGGTGCAAAAAGTTAGTGGCATGGTGTTTTGGGGTACCTAGAGCAGGTAAAGGGATAGTGTCGATCAATATATTTTTAGGAGATATCGATCGGCATGCCCCTTAGCCTCCTATAAAAAGTGGCGATATTTCCTCATTTTTCACAGCTTCCAGACTTTTTATCTTCTTCTCTTTCTTCTCCAAACTATTTTAGTGTTTTAAAACCAAGAAATGGCCGATTTCTTAAGAAGTGAGGTCCACGTGGCATAGCTAAATGTTAACGATTGGGTGAACTTGGAGTGGTAGGTCAGGGTGCCCCTAGCACTAACTAGTGAGAATGCTATTGAATCATTCGAGCCAGTTGCGGATGAGAGAAATCTTTTACATGAGCCAGTGCGCCATCGATATTTTAGGGTGGTAAACCCAGTGGTTATGAAAGTGTTAATGACCTTTAGTATTCTTTTCTTTCTTGGTGATATCTCCTTATTTCTGGAATTTTGACAAGGGCTTTTCTTTTTGGCTTTGACAGAAAAATATCTATGTGTTGAATCTGTGTTCTCGATGGATGACGGGGTTCAAAGATATCTAGGAGCACCTTCCACCGGTGGTACATTGGGTGGTGTCATCATCTGATTTTAGTAAATTGGTGTTTGCACTGGAGGAGATGCCTATTTCGATGGCAGTTCCTTATAGTTTAGGGGAGAGGTAATGGGACACTACCCACACCAGGACTTTTGTCTTTAGGAAGATGATGGTAACTCCCATCAATGTGCGATAGCTACTGGGGTTTGATTTCGAGGGGGTCTAAATAGAGGTGGACGAAACTTTACGCGGGATGTTGGCGTGAGTGGAGGTGGCATTAGGTGATGTGGATAGGATAGTCTCTGGGGACTCCATCTGTCTCTCTCTTTTGAGGAAGGTGTTATTTGATCGACGGATCGACGAGACTGATGGGATGTACCTGCATCAGATGGATTGTTTCTTTACTCTACTTTTTTTGGGAGGTTTTTAGTGGACACAAATGGCGACGTCGTTCACTTGTGGTTTTTTCCATTTTTGAGGGTATTTTTTTAATATCCTTATTTTTTACTGCGGGAGCTTGACTTTGGTAACCTTTGTTTTTCTTTGGACGCATACAACAAGTGCTACCGACAGACCTTTATTGGCACGACATATCTTTTGGAGTTATTCTTTATTTTGGGTTTTTTCCTTTATACAATTGCATTTTCCTTTATGCATTTTATTATTGATTTCTTTATTATTGACCCTTTGTCCTTTGTAGAGGTGGTTTAATGAGGTGACTGGGCTTAACGCCCAACTGATAGATTTAAAGGACGAGTTTGTTGGGGATTTTTATTGGATGTACTGGCGCCAAAAGTTCAACTAATAGTAAAAAAAGCCTCTCTCTTTAGGGGCGGTGCATCAGGTCTTGAACGGTCTGACAAGTGATCAGGTAAATATTTTTTCTTTCCTTGATGATCTTTCAGATACTGATTTTCCTACTGGAAATTTTGCAAGTGACCTTTTATCCCTGGGGGTAGACATCCAGTATATATGACGTTATGCCTTTCCCTCCTGCGGGCTCTGGTAGGGGTATGAGTTGGCCAGTGGGGTTTTACCACAGTGCAGGTGGTACGTAAACATCGGCAGCGGTGATGATCTCAATAGTTCCCTTTATGAGGTTAGATTCTCCTTCCTATAAGATTCGATGGTCTGACGGAGGGTCGTGCATATGTTACACCACCCCAATGCGATGGACCAGGAGGAGCTGGAGCTAACAGACGACATCCATCAGTCGACGGTATACCTGGGGCTGAAAGAGGACACCCCATTGCGATGGACCTGAAGGTCCTAGGGCTGACGAAGTGTAGGGGTTCGGGTAGAGTCCCGTTGTATTTTTATTTTTTCGTTTCCTGCAAGGAAAATACAATAAAGGAATATCTATTGAATGAAATGTGATTATGTTAATTTTTTTTCTTTAGTGACTTAATGCATATGCTCTTTTTCCTTTGGTGTTGAGACCGTAAAAAGAATTTGAAATGATTTGAGAGAAAATAGGATAAGTAAAAATACAGGGAAAAGGAAATTCTAAATTCTTTAGAATAAAAATTATTTGTATTGATTGTTTTGATTTTGATAAAGAAAAAAGGAAAAATGGAATTTTCCAAAAATTTGGGTTTGTTAATCGGCATACCCCTTGTCCAGCCTATCGACATTTCAATCCAGTATAAATAACCCAAGGATTTTATTCCATTTTTTTCAATTGCTTGTAACTTGTTGGGGCATGTTTTCCTTTGGGATTTGCAGCATTTATGTTTTTTGTTAAGGTTTTTCAAGTATAAATAAGGGGTAAGGGTGCAGTATTTTCTTCCCCCTTCCTCATTTCTTGTCTTTTGCATTCTTCTTACTTCTTGTCTTGTCATTTTGCAATATGGCTCTCCCCTAAAGTGTTGAATTTTCCTTTTACCTTGAAAACTTAGAGGCTATGTGCTCATACAATGTAGACTATAATGATTTCAATATGCATCGGGTTTCATTATGGCGTAAGTGGCCTATTGAATGGAACATGCTAATGGCGGCGGTGGAATTCTAGTACCCTGAAGACCATGTGTTTCACTTTGTCTTGGGCAAAGTCTTTTCGACTTATAAAGAGTTCTCGGATATGTTGGGGATAAATCCCAGTGTTGTGGAAGCTATACTTGAATTCTCTCAATCTCCTCGGGGGCTGTTAGTGGGACTTCTCCATATCTCGCCCTCAGAGGCTTGGTGACTAGTTATGGGACGAATGATCTCTCTCCCTGTTGTGAAGCATTTTGTGCATTTTTAGGATGTCGTTGATGCAAGTTATGATGGAGCGATTTACTTGGCTTGATTTCAAATTTACTACTTGTGACTGGGGAACTGTTGGTGGACCCGTAACTCATAGCGCATGCTTCATGGATGTCGTACTGTCGCAATCCTGTGGCGGTGATATTGGTGAAAACTCCGAACAATATGGATGCCTGGAGGAAAGTTCGTTCTAACTTCCTGAGTGGCAGGCCTATTAGAGCTATCGCAGAGATTTCATATGGAGGTCCCTCTTGAATATCCCTTGGAAGTTATGACTAACTTCTTTACTCTTTACTTTCGACGTGGGCCTGGATATCGTGAGCGGGGAGAACTGGTTTATGGAGCACGAGGCTCAAGGTTGGCATTGGACAGTATCTTGGTGGTTAGAATTTCTACTCGTTCTAGAACTGCGGGAATACTAGTATGTTGGGTTGGTTGGCCTCCAGCAGACCACTTTCTACTTTCCCTAGCGAGTTTTGCATCAATTTGGTTAGGAGCAGATTGTTCCACCTCGGGAACTAGACTTTTTACCGGTGGAGGATTTGACAGAGCGCATGTGCACACAACTGGTCTATCTGTGGGAGAATGGTCGACCGTCGACCCGTCCTTCCCATTCTTTTAATATATCCTGGAACATTTTCAGGGACTATGTGAAGTGGTTGTGGATGAGGGTAGTTGCCAAGATGCGGGCTATGGAGATCGGGCAAAGGTGGTTCGCCAAATCTAACACCTTGGGGGGGGGGGGGTAATTCCCCATAGCTGGGGGCTTACCATTCCATGGAGAGCCTATGTAATTCTATTCAAGTAGGGGAGGTTTGGAGACCCTAGAATGTGGATAATGATGGGGCCAATTCCGCTGGCAACTACGGGTAGAATCGCTGGTGAATTTCTTTATGAAGCTTCTGGTATGGTGTATCCATTTGTTTTTAGGTTGAGTGGGAATAATTTGGGAAGTTTATTTTCGGAGTAGTTGGTTTCTTTTTTTTTTGGTTTAGTTTTAGGAAAGTAGGGTCAAGTTAGCAAGGGATGTTGTTTAACTCCCTATGCTGATGTAATTGTAACAACATTAATGACCATAAAGAAAATTTTAATTATATTGTTGTACCTCTATGATGAGTTGTTGCATTTGAAATATCTATACCAATTACTAAGGCATACATAATCCTTTTGTTCATGTAAATGATAAAAATGAATCATTACTCTCGGGGACAAGTAAGGAATAGCATTTCATGAAAAAGAAGGGGGTCGTGCTCATGTAAAGCATGTGATCTACTTATATACCTTTGGGGTGTTGAAAATTTTCTGAGTTTAAATTTTGAAAGAAAAAATATTTTTAGAGGATCAGGCCCTATGTAGTTCTGAGTATAGGGGAATGAAGAATTTTTTTTTATGAATAAAAGGGAGATGAGAAGTGTCATAGCGCACTGAGATTAAAGGTAGAATTTCTTAAACCGGTCTAGGTTGACTAGACGGGTTGTCTCTTTCCCATCGAGGTGGATAAGCATAGTGGCACCGCGGGATATATTTTTTTACAATGTTGGGGCCACTCTAATTGGGCTTGAATTTCCCTCTAGGGTCCTAGATGGGCTCTATAATTTTTTAACGGCTAAATTTCCTTCTCGGACACCATGGTCCTTTACTCTCTTGTTGAACGATCGCACTATCCGATGATGGTATCCTCATATGTGATACAGAGCCTTTAGTCTCCTTTCATCCAAGAGTGACAACTTGTCAAGATGACTTTGATTCTAGTATTCCTCATTGACTTTGATTTCAAGCATGACGCGTAGTGAAGGAATTTCTAGATCTATGGGTAGGACTTCTTCTATGTCGTATACTATAGATTAAGAGGTCCATTCGACCCCATTTTGATAGCTTTCAGGCATGTTGCTGATGATCGCTTTGAGTTTTTTATTAGTGACTTCGACTATTCTGTTGGTTTGAGGTCGGTTGGGAGAATATTTGCGCCTCTGAATCTCGTACTCATCGACTACTTCTATGGATTTTCCTTCGAAATGTAACCCGTTGTTTGACACTAGCTTTTGCAGGACCCAATATCAATAGATTATATTTTTCTAGATGAACTTCACCATTTTTGGCATTTAGAATTGTGTATGACTTGGCTTTGACCCATTTGGTGAAGTAATCAATGGTAGCCAAGATGAATTCATTCTCGTTTGAGGCCTTGGGTGTGACTTTCCCTGCGATATCGATGCCCCATGTGGGGAATGCCCAGGGAGTAGTCCAGTTGTACAATGGCCGACCAACGTAGGGAATGCAATTGTCATGACTTTTACCTCCTTAAAGAGACCATGTGAGAGAATAACTGATAATATTAGGGGAAGACAAATTCATTTTCTAACCATTTCACATACACCCTCTTCTACTCCACTTCACAACAAGGATCCCTTACTTCCTAACCAAGACCTAGTGTTAAAAATGCATACACGGTCATTCCCTCATTCCTTATTAACTTATTAAAAAAATTATGAACCTATGGATACCAAACATCAAGTTACAAAATTAGGGGAGTCGAATATTCAATCAAATAATAAAAGTGGTCACATGGAATTTTAGCGGTGCTAGGTATGGGATTTTCATTACCGAAGCCATACAACATATTACAAAACAAAAGCCATTTATTTTGTTTATAATAATTACACACCCCAATTCTTGATCACCATTACTTATCATTAATAACATACCTTTTGATGGTCACTTCAGTGTGCCATCTTCTCGAATTTTAATGGAGTTATGGATATTGTGGAACAGGCATGAGAAGATGGTCTTAGTCGCTAAGTATGAAGAATGTTTGATTCACTTACTGAAAAGGCATGTGTAATGCCAATCAATTTAATTCGTAATTTTTCAATGAAAACCAAACTCACTTATTTAATTAGATGTCTTACTTGGAACAAACCAAAATAAAATTTAGTTCATCCCCTAAACATGCATCTAAGTAATATACATCATCCAAACCATGCATGAAAATAAAGAATACCGATATAGGGAAAAAAAACATTTGGGTATAAACCTTTTATAACACTTTGAAGAAATCAAAATACCCTTGAGTTTCATACAACCCGATAATCGCCCACAAGTGTGTAATGCACGATGCCTTTAGCAAATCTTCAAAGATACGAGAGACAGCGAAATACCCTCCAGATGTCGATTCGTCATCTTCGGCTCGTCCACACATAGAATGACTATGCTCGGTATCCACCGATTAGTAATGGATATTCCTTCTCCACATAGGATGAATCACAGTAAAATTCCCACCAAAACTTATGCTTTAGGTTCCACAAACAACTCACACAAAAAGCACTGGAAAGTGTGAATTGTAAAAACTACTTTTTGAACCCTCAAAAATGATGGAGAATAAACCAAAAAACACTAAAAACGTATTCGGATTGAAACAGTGTTTTCTCCACACGAAAAGGAGTAGCCTAACCCCCTTTAAATAGTTAAATTCAAGGCGGTGACGTGTTAGGGAAAAATTATTCTCGTTCGAATGACATACGATGTCATTTAAATGATATGCTATCTCGTTCGAACAAGATACAATGTCGTTCGAACGACATCATACTCGTTTCCCAAAATCCTTCAGTCTTTTATAAAACTTGGAAACCTCAATTGTTAAGACTGTTTACGAGAGCAGCAAAGTTTATCCAAAACTATTTAAGATTAAAAATCATTTAAAACATTTCAAAATTATTTTTCATTTCATAAAAATATCCCAACACTTTTTATGAGAAATGTAAATGGAACAAAAATAGATTTTACCAAATTCATCCTTGTTGGTCATGATTTTTGAAGTCATCTTGAAATTTGGATCGTCGATTATAGATGTAAGCTTCCCAAATCCTCTACAAACTTGTAGCGGTATACGACATACTAAATTATGTCAGATAATGTCCTTACAAATCTCCCCGTATGTCTATGCCAGTACCAAATAAGAACATCGTAATTATCAAATCAAAATGCCTATACAAATCTAATACCCTCCCATGAACCCAAAACTGAAAAGGTACTAAAATTCAAGTCTTTCCATTTTTCTTCAAAAGTCATCAACTTCAAATCTTCAAACCTTTAAGCTTTTATCATGAGGGTCTGCAACATAATAATCATCAATCTTCATACCTAGACAAATGAGATAAAGTAAAAACAATCGTGACGCATCGATTTTGAAATGATATAAGAATAAATCAATCAATATGATGAAATCACCCCTTTAGTGAAAACTCCTCCATAAAATCATAATTCGTTCTACCCATTTTTATTTGTCCGAAATAGATAAGGAAAAGAATAAACATGGAATGTCACGATACACAGCATAAATATGGATCAAACTACGCGCATGTAGAGAATATACTCAAAGGATCCACAAACTATTTTTCATTTTTTAAAATTTTTCATACAAAAATACAAAAATGATGTTACAAAAATCACACACCATGAATTTGTACTAAGATAACCAAATCGGAGATATGGAAGGAATGTGTGTGAACAAATTCAATAGGTAATAAAACTCAATCAAGCATATGTGCACGATGCATACGTGTACTCCTATCGAATGAACATCAAAATCATCCTTAGATGTCAAGTTGTTGAATTTAGATGATATCAACTAAATCAAATCAACAAATCAAAGCCTAAGTGATTTTCTCACCAATAACGTCCAAAACTAATTAGTGTATTTTCGAGAACTCTTCAAACGATGTGCAAACCCATTGATTACTTTCCAACCAAACTCCCTCGTATAAAAAAATGCATTTTTAATAGCTAATGAAGTACTAAATTCTCAACTTAGAGAAAATCTATGGGCCCAAAAATGCCTTAGTTTTTGTGCAGACTCTTTTCAAACGATGGCTTTCACGACATGATAGTTATTCACTCGCGGACCTTTCCCGTGTCACTCATCATTTTTTCAAATTTAAATAAATTCCTCATGGGCAATGGTTTTTACATGTATTACTTTTATTACTCTCGTATTATTGCACTTGGTTTCGTTTTAAGGACGTGATTGAGATGAAAACACTCGACCAACATGTGATAAGACAAGTAGAATAATCAAACAAATCCATGCGACTGTGCAGTAAATTACATAATGAGTCAAACGTATAGGAAGTAACAACTGATTACATCTCAATGACTCCAAACATAGTAAAGCACATGGATGGCATGATATATTGTCTCAAAACACTATCAAATTGTCACATGGATAAATGGAATGAAATTGTGACTCAGTCATCCTAAGTATCCATTAATATATGGTGTAAAACAAAATAAAAAACTCTTTCTAAATTTTTAAAATTTTTCCAAAAAAGTAAAAATCTTTTTGTATTTTTCCAAAAATTTTAAAACAAAAAAAAAACATAAATACAAAATGGTACACACTAGCAATAGGCATAATATCGGCATGAACAACCACCTATGCTAGAAAACCTCAATCATACAAATGAATCAATAATCTAAGCAGGTGTGATTAAAATGAGCAATGTAGTATTAATAATTTAAGCATAAATATCTTAAATAACTGCATATAAACAGTCAGAAGCAACCTAGCAATACCAAATAATATAACCAAGGAACACAGGTTAGTATAAACAAAATGGTCAAAGTCAACCTAGTTGCTCAAACAAGATTTCCCATCGTTCAAACGATGTGGCATCTCGTGAGAAGTCTTCGCGCGAGATCGAGTTTTGCTCGAACGAGAAAAACCGAAATTCCAAACAGTGTAACCCAGAGAAAAACTTCCATAAAAAAAGTACCTGGAAGGTGATGACAGATCCCAAAATAAAAGCATACATAGTAAATCAATGTCAAAGATAACAAAGTGAGTCATAACATTAGTAAGCGTATATCAAGATGCACAACTAGTGTATGAAAAATATCAGCACAATCAACCAAAAGATCTCACATGGGGCGAATCGCGTGCAAGATGATGAGAGTCGTGACAATTAGACTATAAGCCTCTAAATCCGATTTCCTAACCCAAATTGATGTGTAACGATGTGTCGGGGTTTTAGGAATCGGTGTAACTCTCTCTTTAAACTTCCTAGGTCAATTCAAAAGTTTGTAACATAAATGCCTAAGATGACCTTGCTTATCGCTATGTGTGCAAGGGTAAACCGAACGGTTAATATTACCTAAAGGTGGTCATTTCCTTAAATTCCTAGGTGTCTCTCTCCTTAAATTCCTAGGTTCCTCTCGCACGATGTTCCCAGGTGGCTCTCGCTTGAAAACCCTTGGTGTCTCTCTCTTAACAACTATAGGTGCCTCTCTCCTAACAACCCTAGGAGGCTCTCTCACACGTGCATGGTTGGCTTTGGGAATAGGTGAGACACTCTCACCAAAACCTATACCACCCCTATCTTCCTTAATTTGGATAGTCCCTAAAATTTTATATAACGTTTCGGACCGAGACTCCAAATCGAATTTCACTTTTCTTGATTCTTTCAAACTCTTCTCAATCTCACCTATCCTTGACTCGAGTAAGCGTCTTGAATACTCAAACTCTAAAAGTTCCCTCTTCATATCCTCCATCACCCCTCGAAGACTATCTCTCTCTCCCTATACATATCCTAACTTCTTTTTCAAAATTTTCTCTCGTGACCTAAGTTCTTCAACTAAAACATCATTATCATTTTTTAAGTCACACCCTTAAAATTGAGCTTTCAATTTCAAATTTTCTTTCTTTATTTTCAAAGCTTCAGCATCAAGTTCACTGAAAGCCATTTTTAAGTCACGCTCATCCTCACTCTCACCACTCACACTATCATCACTAATCACACGAATGGGAAGCTCTCGCCTAGAAGCTTAAAAAACTTCTTCTTTCGAATCACTCTCACTAAGGGTAGAAACATGAGATGTCAATTTTTTCAATTGCTTCCTTAAATTTGTGGGACACTCATCTATTGTGTGACTGATTCCCTCACAACCTGAATATCACTCAGAATCGTTTTCAACTAAAGATATAAAACAGGAGTTCATGTGAATTTTCCAATTAGACTTATCAAAAAGTTGACATCGAAAATCATCAAAACCTCCAAAATCCATTTTTAAGAAGAAAAAAAGGATCAAACACAATAACTTAGTGCAATAGGATCTGATACCAATTTGAAAATACTTGTGTGATACCAATCAATTTAATTCTTAATTTTTCAATAAAAACCAAACTCACTAATTTAATTAGATGTCTTACTTTTAACAAACCAAAATCAAATTTAGTTCAGCCCATAAACATGCATCTAAGTAATATACATCTAAGTAATAACTTATTGGGGATGATTGTTGAAGTTGTCTAGAAATTCGGATCATTGATTGTAGATGTAAGCTTCCCAATTCTTCGACAAACTTGTAGCGGTATACAGCATACTAAATTGTGTCAGACAATGCCCCTACACCTACTACTAAATATGACTCGACCAACACCACCGGTCTGGGTCATTCAGGTCTACAACTATGCTTAACCACAATTGGTTACTTCTTGGTGATTTTAATTCAATCTTATATTCACATAAAAAAAAATATAAGGTATTCCTTTTAGTGTTTGCAAAACTAGTGAGTTTTGTAATGTTATTTGTGCGTACTAACCTGTTGATTTTGGGTTTTCTAGGCTAATTGATAATTGGAGTAATAATGAAAAGTTTTCGACTCATATTAGGTATGAATTATACCTTTTTGTAATAATATTTGGTTAGGTACTTTTGCTCAAACCACTATTAGACATTTGGTGAATTCTTCTTCTGATAAATGTCTAGTTCTTTTGGATACTAATGCAACTTTTGTGCCTTCAACTCAAGATTTTATGTATGATCATGTTTGGAATAAATAGGAATCATAAAAAATGATTGTTCACTACAAGAAAAACACCTTTTTATGATGCTCTAAAAATTAATTTATATACATTTAATACAAAAATCTCATTTAAAGATTAATACTATTATTAATGTGACATCTTTAATATAAAATGTCATTTTATATATATTAGTATTATTTTTCATGACACTTTAAATATAAAAATCATATTTGGTCATAGATATTATGACCCTTTTTTATAATTTTTATACTAAATGTATATATTATGACTTTTTTACACAAAATTTTTCCACCCGCGCGCGCTAATAAGGAAAAAAATGTGAAAAAGTCTCCCCGTCGAAATTTCCCCTCAACATCGGCCCTAGACAAATTAGGTATTCTTTTCTCTCTCTCTCTCTCTCTCTCTTAGTTAACCTATGTTATTCTTAGTGACATTCACATCTCGGTAATTATCAATTTATTCCATTTTTTTCTCTTTTGAATCATATGTAGCGTTTTATGAACATCATATACATCGTGTAAACCAGAATACGAGATCATTCATAAAGACAACCCTAACTTCGATTTGCCTATGATTTTCTTCTGTTAATTTTCACTACGACTAGGACTTCATGTATAGGTATCGTATAACTGGTAAAACATTTACATGGTTTGGACTTTTGCTATATGTCTGGTAAAACATTTATCAGACTTAATTGTTGCATAATTAAAAGCGTATTTTTTTTCTCTTCTTTTTCCACATCGGTAATTGATTATATTGTTTTCAATGGTTATTTTCCCTACTATGGATGAATTTTGATGTGCTGGATAAAAGTTGGGATAATAAATTTATTCATCCCTTGGTGGGTAAATAGGTTCACTCCCCGTGCAAGCATTAATGTCGATCGTCTGAACCTTGTAACTCGTGCTTTACGTAGAGGAAACTAAAGTTTGTTTTGAAATGATTTGTTTTGTGTTACCCAAATATGTATGAGGTTGGACACCTCATAGTTTGTTTCCATGTAAAAAAGAATTCGATCTCTAAATTGGAGAATGGGGAACGTTTGTTTGATTGGTGATATGAAATAGGGTTCTAAGATTGTATACTCGATAATGTCGCCTTGGACATTGGTCAAATTAGAAAAAGGACACATTTATTCTTGTAATAAGTAATTGGTGTTTGGAAAAATGATAAACTCTCTCCTTTATCAGTTACTCGTAAATGTTAAATTCCCTTTAACAAAGGGATGGTGAAGAAAAAGTAAAGGACATGCCAACGGCATTGCCAGGATGCCTAATTTCAGAGCTCGCCGGCCTTCAATGAAACTCTCTTTGCCTAATAAGTTAGACATGGGTGATGGCGATGCCACAGTAGAGTGTTCAACCACGAATGGTGTTAGGAAAAAAAAGAGGGTAAAGGATGGAAATGTGGTAGTTTTGGGGATAAAAAGGTTAAATAAATGCAGCCTGGTGAATCCCCTTATGTTATGGAGTTAGAAGACAAAGGCATTGTACCAAAACCTTCTTCTTCTTCATTTCCCAGGTTTAGGGAGTCTGATTGGAATGACAACATTGGTTATTTCACTAACAAGGTACATATCCTGCTTCAATATCAAGTGTTCCTCCTATTACTTTTTTGACTCGGTCGTTATCTCTTCAATTATATATTTGGAATAAGTGTTTTTGTTTAAGATTGATTCATTTAGTCCACAAACTATATTTTAAAAACATAGAGTTTGGTGTCAGCTCCAAAACGGGTAATGGGAATCAGGACATATACAATCAAGTTCAAGAGAAAAAGCATTTGTTTTGCTTTTAGACGGGAGTGTGAGTTTATCAATTATGTCCATCATCTTCTTAAAGCTTGTAAATAATATGGAGCACTAATAATGTGATGTCAAAATAGGTTGTGACATTGTCAACTAGAGAGCTATTACCTATTAATCCGGATATCCTTGAGGGCGTGAATGATCTTTTACAACTTAGTTATTTGAATGAGCCTTTAGTTCTTCATAACCTCCATTATAGATATTCCTATGATATAATTTATGTATGTACAATTTCAATAGCTTATTTGCAAAAAGAAATGTCTTTCTATTTCTACTCCTTCAACTTATGCTTATGTTTGCTTCCTTCAGAGTAAGTCGGGACTTGTTTTAATAGCAATCAATCCCTTCAAAGATGTCCAACTTTATGGAAATGATTTTGTCATAGCCTAAAAGCAGAAGCTTTGTGATAGCCCTTGTGTTTATGACATAGCTAACACTGCATATAATGAGATGATGAGAAGTGAGGTAAATATTCAAAGAATTTGGAAACCGATTGCTTTTTTAGTTTTAGGTACTTCGTTACTAAAGTATCCATTATTATTATTTTTATTGTGATGATGGATCTTATCCATCATTATAAGGTTAGTGATCGTGGGACAAAATTAGCGCGTGTAAAACGCTTATCGTTGTTTTCAATTCACCTCCTCAATACAAAAACCTAAATTACGACTACACTTGTGGGCAAGTCTAGCGGTAAGTCGGGTATTAAAAATACACAGGGACAAGATGCTAGAATTTAATTGACTTAATACTTCCAGATAAAAGTGTAAAAAGGTGATTACAAACTAAAAAGGAAAATATGCATAAAAGGGAAATGTTTAATCTAGGCAAGTGTATTGAAACTAGACTAACAAAGCGAGTAAAACTATAGGTTGCATCGAATATCCCTCAACCGAGTTAATTTGTATAAAATGGATACATGGGTCGATGAGTTAGTACGAATGCATCTCGTTTTGACAGTTAATTGAATCAAGGGTTGTCACGCCCCTAAATCCGTATAAAAGCCTAATAAGATTTTGGCGTCAACAAATACCCCAAAAAGTGCGCATGAAAGGTCGTAAGCACGGGACATGCATGATATGCCCCGTCAAATCTCCTAGGCATAATAACTAAGACAATACACCCAAAATATACCCATAAACACCATCACCAAAGCCAAGCAACGTGTCAACTCGAGTGAGTTCCATTCAAACACAACCTAATTTAAATTAGCTAGAACGCGTGATAAAAATACGATAAATGAAAGCGGTAAATAAACGCGGTAAATATACACTACAAAGAAAGTAAATCAAAGCATGTAAACTAGTTAACAAAGAAAGTAAATCTAATTATCAACGCAAGAAATAAAGAAATACACACTATATTAATGGAGAGGATGATGAATAGTGAAACATTCAACCCAAATGGGGTGTCAAATCAAGAACAATTGAAGAAGAACTAACCAAAATCCTCAAACACTAACCTGCGCTAGGCTAAAATCTATCCTAAACTAGAATATCTGATTATTACAACAAAATTGGTATTTATAGTAAGTTGGAATAAGTAAAGAAAAGAAAAGGAAAAAGAAAACATAAGGCAAAATATTAGCTGGAAACAGGGGATCGATGGATCGATCGATCCCCTATGATCGATCGATCGATGTCCAAAATATCATCCCACTGTCTCCCCATTATTTAAGAAATGTGAAAGATCGATCGATCGATCCTTTTAATCGATCGATCGATCAAGCAGGGGTAAGCCAAGTTGCATGCTGTTTTGGTGTGTTTTCATTTCTCGTCCGCTGAAATCCTCGTAACTTCTTCGTTCTGAATCAAAATCATGCACCGTTCACATCCATGTGAAGCTTGTGAGGAGGGCTACAATTTCATGTAGATGTTGGGCCATGTGCCCAAGCTCTGAAATTACTAAATTTCCCTTGAACGTGCGATCGTGTATGGAAATCGATCGAAATGCGTCCGAACTTCACACTTAGCATCCAAATACCTATAAAGGCTCAATTAACCCCTGCAAAACATGTTAACATAGAAATCTGAGATCATTTGGTTAACGAGCATAAGTATAGGGAATAAGATACCTGAGGGGGCTAAAATGCGTAGGTTCGAAGGATAAAATATGCAATATTTGCGTATTATCAGTTAGTTGTTGTGTCTCTATTTTATTATATGACGAGGAAGCTCCTGTATTGATACCGTAGACTGTGTTCCTTTAGTGCTGACCTCCAACATTGGTTCTATAGATTTACTTTTCAATTATAACATGATTAAGTTCTTAACTCTCCAAAATCTTATAAACTATACACACATTCACCCTTAGATTTTTTCTTTTGTCAGGAAAATCAAAAAACTATTTAATGCATTTTATTTTCGCCTATCATTAAATATTTTTCTGAAAAAAGGTGAGGCCACCAGGTCCAAAATCAGAGGGCAAGAAGCTGGCAAAGAGAAACCAGTGAAGTTCAGCTCAAGCTCTCAATGGTCATTCCTCTTCACCCACCACCAAACAAACAGTGATATAAAATGAAAACCATCTAGTAAACGATAGTTCGTAAGGGTTTGAAGGCGCATGTATTTTGTTTGGCCCTAAGGAACATGGAACAGGTAATACATGGGCTCCTTCAATATGTTGAATTATAAATAATTAATCTATAATAGTTGAAGTGTCTGATTTTTCCCCTTTTTGTAAATAATATGGCCCATGACTGATATGAGTTGCGTAGGGGAAATAATTGGATGGATTATAAAGAAACTCTTTTTTTCCCTCAATAAGGGAACCTTTCCCCTTATGGATTTATAAGAAGTTATCTAAGGTTATATTTCAGAGTGTTTTCCCCTGCTCCGGCTACGCAGCTGTTGTCGACCATCATGGAGTGGTCCAGCTTTAGATAACTTGTTGTTGGTTATTCTTTGATTTCGTTTCTCCATCTTTTTAATTTGATAGGAAATAGAATTTAATTCAACAGGGTCGTTTCTCCATCCAGTCTCAGGTAACAGCGTGCATCTTTGTAGGGCAGGGCATTTTTTGGATTCACATGTTGTGTACGACCTTTTTTTTTATTCTCATCCTATTTCCTTGAATTAATAAGGATGAGTAGTACCAAAACCATGGTCGATGGCCTAAGTCATTTTATTTCTCTATTACAGGGGACAAAAGAAGATGCATACTTCTCATTCCTTACTTTAGCCCATATATTTGATCAAATAATGGAAACATATTTCATCTATAGGGGTTCATCAGTAGGATTTTGTCAACGTATAAGATTAAAATTCATTACCCAATAGGGCTTCTTTCTATATAAGGGCCCAATCAATTTCTTTAGGAAACAATCTAGAAATTTTTTCAACTATTTTCTTTCTTCTAACTTACAAGATGTCAGATATTTGATTGACGACCTTCTGGTGTTGAAGCCAACTATATTTTTTGGAGTTCCTAGACTTTTTGACCGCATATACATGGGTAGATAAAAATATTGAAATACAAAATAAAAGTTCCTAGATCATTCAAATATTTATTAAGGTGTTTAAACTCGGTTAGTATTATACCTCTTAACTCGGTTAATATTAAACACTCATCATCCTAAATAACTAGTTTTGTAAAAAAAAATTTCTCCAAGTCAGAGCATAGAAGCCCCAACCTATCTGTCGATGACGAAGTCATTTGGGATCTGCGACTGTGAACACATGAGACAATACAAAGAGTAATCACAAACTAGAAAGATGGATATAATTTGGGTGAACATGTGGACGAATTTGAGAAGGTAATATATGCTTCTACATCAACACCATTTCTATTTCAATATCGACATAATTATATATTGATATACACGTATACATATATACAGGTTGACCTTGTTTATTTCAAGAAGGTATGCAAATTCCAAAATGACCATCAACTGAATTATAATATTTTCTCGTCAAATGATATATGTTGGTTCTATTGCACCATCTCTCCCCCTTTAGAAAACATTCTTTGATCTTATAGTTCTTGAGCAACACTCTTTCAAAATGATTATCTAATTAAAGAAGATAGAGTTAATTTTCAGTTGGATACTGCACTAGGGAATACCTTTTCCCATCACAACAAAATGATTAAGGACTCTCATACAGTCATGGATGTGGATTTTATAGAATTTGACGACATCTTCAAGTTGGGAGATTCCAACGAAATAAAGTAAGCATACTGAGCGAGGCCCTTTCAGAATTTTCAATACAGCCAACTTCTATTTCACTTGATACCATTAGAAGCTACATTGCATACTTTTCTTTGAATCGAAGGTCTCATTTAAAATTTTAGTGGCTCTAGTGTTGCGTATCCAAAGTAGCTGTGTCGTTCGGTAATAACATATTTCTTAAGGAATAATTTTTTTAAAATTGTATGTTATGGAACCATATTTAGTGTGTCTGTGTTACCATGAAACCAAAGCAATCACTCTTATGTTTTTTGACATTAGGAAGAGGTGTCCATTATACCTCCCCAAAAGGAAAAAGGTGTCCATGTTTCTTTAAAAATTTAGATAACTATGAATTGGTTTGTCCTTCGCTCTGGATCCTATTAAATCTAAATCTTATGTCCATGTGAATTTTAGTTTACAATAAGAGTTGAGGATTCTCACACTTATATATATGTATACATATTATTATTCTTGAGACCTAGTGAAAAGTAATTTTCGTAAATGTGGAATTATGATGTGTCATTGGTTTTATTCCATAAAGATCTCTTCGAAAAGCTTATGTTGTTGTAGTAAGTTCAATGCTATGGTCATTCTTGTTTGATAGGTAGATATGCACAGCCTTCCTTTATGTACACAATGTTTTTTTTTAAATAGATATGGTCAACTTGTAGTTCTTAGTTTGTTAACTTCAAATTCTCAGATGGACCATTTTTTCATATATAACTGAAGTCAGCAGTAGACTTACTTATTTAATTTTCGTTTGCTGTGCATTCTTTTGAATTTTTGGAAATCAATGTCTTTCAACTAGAATCCTCTATGATAGAAAGCCGTTTTAGATTATTTGTATTTTTTTACCTTTGTGTCATACGTAAGAATTTTTAGAGCTCAAATTAGGTGTATATAGATCACATGTAGCTTATAAGTTTGTTTCTTTGTCTCCATTGCAAATTGTAAAGGGTGCGGTGCAAGGACAAGTGAGATGCATAATTAAACAAATGGTCAGTACAATGTAAGTGTGATTATGTCTTTATGGTTGTGATATTTCCACGCACTTGCGAAAGTATATCATCAAAAAGGGCATAAACTTAATCTCGTAAGGCATAATCTTAAGCAAATAGGGTCTATTGTTCAAAAAGTAGTCTTATGTATGTCTTCGTCCTTCATTCCGACCTGGTGATAGAAAGACCTAAGGTCCAGTTTAGATAATACTTTAGCCCAATGCAATTCACCCTGTAGTCAGATATCAAGGAGCTAAAAATTCACCTTAGGGAGCTACGTCTTCACCTAATTTTTCCATGATTAAGTAATGGTTTCTCAAACAGTTTTTGATCAACTGACCTTCCATAAAATTTACGCTGAAGTCATTGTTTTCCTCTTCTTTTATTTCTTTTGTTTTTTACTTTGGATGGTGAAAAGTGGTTCTCCCATTGACACGACTAGTATTCTAGTTTTACATAACACGTCTGCTCTCACCGATGTCATTAGATATAAACATATCATTGGAACCCTCCAATATCTTAATGTCATCGGGCCAGATATTTCTTTTGTTGTTAGAAAAATCTCTCATTTTATGCATCACTCTATGGAGCTTCATTGGGATGCCATCAAATATTTGCTTCATCGTCTCAAAGTCACCATCTTCCATGATATTTTTTGTGTTGTCAATCATTATCATCCTTACATGATTTCTCTGATGCCTATTGGGTTGGAAATCATGATGACCAAACCTCAACTACTACATATGTAGTATTTTTTGGAAGCTTTCTTAGAGGCAACCTGATTCCAGCCTCTAACCTGAGGAATCAAAGAAATAAGCGAACGAGAACTCAAATGGATTAGCCAACTTCCACTGCAGGATTTCCATTTGAAAATGTTTCTTTGAGAAAATATGGTCGCCAAAACTCTAGTTCCATGTAAATAGAATCCATTCGGGAGCAAGGAAATTGCTGATATTGAAGAGACAGACCATTGTGGCATAACAAACTATCATGAATATTTTAGTACCAGTGGAACACATCAAAATGAAATTTTAGAAGTTATGAAAAAAATAAAAGTCATGGAATTGTGGGGAGGAACAAACACAAGAGATGGAGGGGAGAGATGAGAAGCTAGATTTCATACCTCAAGTTCGTTAGTGGGGTAAAAAAAAGAACTGTTCACAGAAGTGGCTTAGAATCTTAGAAAAAAATCAACACCCATATTAGAAAATTGAAAAAGATTCATCAAAAGTCAATGGGAGTAGTAGTAGCGGGATGAGGAGATGAAAATGCCAATACACTTATGTTGCACAACTCAACCATCTCTTCGTCTACTATTCAACCTACCTCAAAATGCATTGGGAACTCATGGACCACTGTGGTGCATATAGTAACGTCGGTGACAGGGTCAGGGGTGCTGTCGCTGGCATGGAATGTGAACATCATGGGTGGATTGCAGGTCCGTTGTGCAAGGAAACAAATTTTGTAAAAATATGTTTGTGTAGTATACTATTTACATTTTTTATTCAAAGAATACAATTGTAGCGTACATTTTAGTTTCGAACTAGATTTATACAGTTTTAGTAATTGATTTTGAAATATTTCTAGGGATATTAGGGCTTGAACCTGAACAAACTCCTCCTAAAATTTTACCAGATCTTGAGATGAATATATGTTTTTTAATGTAATTCATAGTTATGTTTCAGTTTGTCAAAGTTTTTTTTGTGCTGATACCTGAGCAAATTCCTTTCTAATATTGTCATCTATAGATTACCTTAATTCAATTGTTCATAGTTGAGTTTTGGGTTAATTTGAGAAATGTATTATGATATTAAAAGTTAAATTAATCTTTGATCCTCCGAAGCTGGTCACCCATAATTTACTTCAATTTTCAGATATGTATTAGTAGATTTATTTTTTTATTTTTAATTTTAATCATCTGTCTTTTGTTTTCTATATTCTTTCCTCTGATTGGAATCTACTATTTCCACAAGATTAAAATTAATAGATTAGATCAAAAATACTTTATAATATAAAAAGGACTTTGAAATTTAATCTCTAATTCATAATTATCCAAACAGACCCGTAACCTTTTACCCTGAATACATTAACCTCTTTAAAAGGCAGAAGTTCTCAATGCATAATTATTGTTTCTTAAAGTTGTATGTATTTAATAAAGTCACATACGCATTTGCGTGGTGACGACTCACACGATATAAAATTTCAATGTTCTGCATTGCTTATTTTCTCTTTCTTTAATTTCAGCCTTATGTTAGAAAGAGGCACAATGCAGGCTATAAACATAAGGTATTGTCCACCATTTTCTTGAAGTATAATGCACCAATTAGAGATTTCTTATATGCTTACTCAGTGCAGGAAAATGCGCTATGGTCAGACCAACTTAATAGTGTATATTGGAGTATGTTCCATAAATGGATCTTTAACGGTTATGAGCATTAAAGCAATAGGTATTGTGGGTACCCGAAATTTATTTCCATGGGCCCGGACGAGTAGCCCAGTCTTGGCAGCCCAAAGTTCGGACCCCTCATCTCTTATATTGATCCGGTCTCCCCCACGTTTCCACAAATTGGAAGTTATACGGGCGATGGAAAACGTGGAGAAACCCATCACCTCCACTTACCTACATGTACATATATATATTAAACCCTAGGTCCGGGGCAAAAGGACAAGTTGTATTCTCTGTAATTACTCTCCGGAGTGTATAGAAATAATATCGACTGCACCACCATGGACGTAGGCACTTCCTTGCTGAACCACGTACATCCTTTGTTGTGTGATTGGCATCTTATATTTCGTATTCTTTTCTTGATAATTGCTTCTCTCGTATTCATTTGTGTTGCATAATAATTGCATCCACAATTGGTGTCGTCTATGGGAAACGTTCATCTTTCCCTGAGAAGAGCCCACGTCAAGAAAGGAGTTTAAGATGTCTGGCCACAGTAGCAATGCTCCCCAAGCAGGAAATATTCAAGAGCAACCTGGTCCTCGCAGGATTAGGTCTGAAATCCGACGTTCAGATCAGAGAGCCCGCCTGGAAACACCAGCCTCAGAAGAAAGTCCAGGACCAGCGAGGTCCACACAGATATCTACGTTGATTGATGCGTACGAGGTAAGGCTCCACGAGCAGAGGGAGTCTTCTCGCAGATACGAGGCTGAGAATGCTCGCTTGAAAAGAAGACTGGAAAGACTGGAGAGGGAGCTTCGTCCTGATAATAGGAGACGCCCATATCGCACTCCTAGCCCTCAGGCGAGCAAATCTCGCAGCCGAGGAAGGAGCCCTAGGCGAGAATCTCAAAGGGACGAAGGAGGCGAGTCAGACGATGACCTCCGTGAACTGATGCAAAGAGCTCGTCGCTACCAGAGCCCTGCTCGCAGCGACGAGAACCTACAAAACATGGTCCGCAGGGAGATGGACCAGCATCCTGCTCACCACGAAATAAGATCAACCAGAGAACTTGTGAGGCGAGATCTCAAAACCCAGATGAACTCACCTTTCATAAGAGAAATCGAAGAGGAGGAAGATCCCAAGAAATTTGCCATTCCAAGGTTCAAGATTTACGACGGAAAAACTGATCCCATTAATCACGTCAGGCAATATCGACAGGACATGACCCTCTGGAATCATCGAGATGCCCTGATGTGTCGCATTTTTCCCTCGAGCCTTCATGATGTTGCAAAAAAGTGGTTCGAAAGGCTCCCCCACTGGTCGATCAAGAATTTCAAATCCCTAGCCGAAATTTTTACGGCCCGATTCATTACCAGTAGCTCCCATCCCAAAAGGATGGATGCTCTACTAACAATGAAGAAAATGCCTTAAGAGACCCTCCGAGAATACGCGAAGAGGTACTGGGAGTTATTCAATGAGATCGAGGACTGCGCGGAGGAAGTGGCAGTGGCCTCCTTCAAAATTGGGCTCCCTAGTTCTTCCCTCCTCTACCAGTCCCTGACGAAGAAGGAAGCTATGACTATTGACGACCTAATGGCCCGAATCGAGAAATACGCAAAGGTGGAAGATGTCACCCGCCCTAATATAGGAGAAAACGATCGAGCTAAGCTCACTACCAAGGTAAGTGAGAAAACTGAGAACCAGAGGAAAGGAGGAAAGAACGGAGGCAAAAATGGATCCAAGAACAAAGGGAACCATGACGCGTCGAAAGTATTCCAGGTGGTCAACACCGTCTTCAAAGAACCAATTTACAAGATTCTCGCGAAGATCAAGGATGAGCCATTCATCGAGTGGCCCAGGAAAATGGGAGGAGATCCCTCGAAGAGGAACAATGCGTTGAGATACGCTTTTCACAAAGAGGGAGGACACAAGATCGAGCACTGCAAAAGCTCTTAAGTCTCACCTTGAAGAGTTGGCCCAGTCTGGGAATTTAAATGACTTTGTGGAATAAAGGGCAGAGAAAGTGACTGCCAACAGAGAGGTGAGACCCGACAACGTGATGGAGGATGATGCTGGATACGAGTTCGCAGTAATCCACGGAGTATCTGACGTTAAGTAGATACAAGGGAACTCAGCTCGAATGGAAATGAAAAAACTTACAGCGGTAATGCAGGCTTTTCAAATTGATCCAGCAAAGTCAGAGTCAGGGAAGCGTCGATGAGCAGAGGACGTCAACTATAACAAGCGTATTGTTTTCACGGATGAAGATTTGATGGGAGTAAGGACCCCACATCATGATGCCCTGGTCATTACACTCAGGATAGCCAACTTTGACATGAACAAGATGCTCGTCGATCAAGGAAGTTCATCCGAAGTAATGTACCTCGACCTATTCAGGAAATTGAAGTTGAGCGCCGTCGACCTAAAGGAAGTTACTATTCCTTTGGTCGGCTTCGCTGGAAAAATGACCATGCCCCTAGGCAAGATAGTGCTACCAATTTGTGCTGTGAACGTCTCCAAGATGATTGAGTTTTTGGTAGTTGACATTGAATCACCGTACCGGGCCATCCTCGACAGAGGATGGCTTCATGCAATGAAGGCGGTCTCCTCGACCTACCATCAGAAGCTCAATTATGTAACCGAGTGAGGAGTAATGGAGATCCACGGTGACCAAGCGATGGCGAGGAAGTGCTTCATAGAAGCCTTCCGACCAAAGCCAGAAAAGAAGGTCGGTCAACCTAACGAGAAAGTTGAAGAGGGTGTGATACCTTCTAAATAGAAATTAAAGTATGGAAGACTTGGGGTAGAGGAGACCGGGCTCCTCCCCTCCGAGCGTGTCATCAAGGACCTGGTAGAAGTTATAGCCGAAGTTGGTGACAATAGAAGAGTCTTCTTGATTGGAGCATCTCTCACCGACCAAGAATAGAAGGAGTTGACGACCTTGCGGAGACACAATGTAGATGTTTTCGCATGGGAACCATACGAGCTGCCTGGCATTGATCCTGATATGGTCTGTCATCAACTGTACGTCGACCCCACATTCAAGCCAGTCATGCAGAAGGCACGAAGAACTGCAGCCGAGAAGGCTAAAGCGATCGAAAAGGAAGTCGAAAAACTACAGGATGCAGGATCCATACGGGAAGTGCAATTCCCTAAGTGGTTGTCCAACCCAGTAGTAGTTCCAAAGTATAATGGGAAGTGGAGAGTTTGCATCGACTTCACTGATCTCAACAAAGCATGCCCTAAGGATAGTTTCCCCCTCCCAAAGAAAGAGCCACTGCAGCTCACGAACGAATGAGTTTCCTGGACGCATACTCAGGATATCACCAGATCCCCTTATATGCCCCAGACCAGGACAAAATGGCGTTCATCACGACAGTGGGGTTATATTGCTACAAGGTCATGCCATTTGGGCTCAAGAATGCGGGGGCAAACTATCAGCGGCTGGTCACAAAAATGTTCAAGGATCAAATGGGAGACACAATGGAGGTCTACATCGATGATATGCTCGTTAAGAGCAAGAAGAAGGAAAATCACCTTTTAGACATGTTAAAAACCTTCAAAATCCTCAGGAAGTATCGAATGAAGCTTAATGCGAGCAAGTGTTCCTTCAGTGTCCAGCCAGGAAAATTTTTGGGATACTTGGTCATTAAGAGAGGCATAGAAGCTAATCCAGACCAGATCGATGCAATCAATAGGGTACAACCCCCTCAACCAATCCGGGACGTGCAGAAGCTCACTGGAATGCTCGCCGCCTTAAATCGATTCATATCCAAATCCTCCGAGAAATGCAAACCTTTTTTCCAGCTTTTAAGGGGGAGTAAAATGATAGAATGGAGCCCAGACTTCTCGCGAGATTTGGACGATCTCAAGGCCTACTTAAGCTCCCCACCGCTGCTTGTCATACCATAGCAAATGGATTCTTTGTACCTGTACCTCTCGGTATCCAATCACACAGTCAGCTCTGCATTAATATGCGAGGTTGCAGGAATCCAACACCCCGTTTACTACGCGAGCAAGACCTTATTAGAAGCCGAGAAAAGTTACCTGCCATTGGAGAAGCTCACCTTTGCACTGGTAATATCCTACAGAAAAGTGAAGCATTATTTCGAAGCCCATACTGTCATCGTCCTTACATCCCATCCCCTTAAGGCTGTCCTAAGGAAAGTAGACTTATCGGGCAGACTGTCTAAGTGGTCAATCGAGCTCGGTCGGTTTGACATCCAATTTCAACCAAGGACAGCTATCAAGGGTCAGATCCTTGCTGATTTCATAGCCGAATTCACGGGCGAGGAACTCTCCGACCAACCTCAACCGACAAAGCAAAAGAAGAACCAAGCAACAGAAAGAACCTGGAAACTTTTTGTTGATTGAGCCTCCAACTCAAAGGGGACAGGGGTAGGCATTGTCCTCATCACTCCAGAAAACTCAATCCTCAAATAAGGAATCAGGCTTGGATTTCCAGCCTCCAACAACGAAGCAGAATATGAAGCCCTAATAGCTGGTCTCCAAAAGGCACAAACTCTAGGAGCAAAACGTTTACAAGTGTTCGGCGACTCTCAGTTACTCTCCAATCAGATAAGTGGAGATTACAATGCAAAGGATGAAAGAATGGTATCCTAAGTAAGAGAATTAATGTCAAGCTTTGAAGAGATCAACATCCAGCAGTTTCCCAGGGGGCAAAACAGTCACGCTGATGCCTTATCAGCCTTGAGTTTGGCAGTTGACTCTGGCCTTAAGAGGGTCATCCCCATCGATTTCCTCATTTGTTCGAGCATTAACCGCAACAGCAAGTTACCAAACGCGGAACAAGTACTCCAGGTGGGATCAACCCCCAGCTGGATGGACCCCTTAAGGGACTATTTAAAGGATGGCACGCTCCCAGATGACAAGAAAACTGCCTCCAGATAAGAGTCAAAGCTGCTCGCTTTCATTTATCCACAGGAGGTGACTTGTATAAGAAACCCTTCTCCAATACGTACCTTAGATGCGTCCACCCAAGTGATGTCGAGCAAGTGATACACGAGCTTCACGAAGGAATCAGTTGAAGTCATATCGGAGGAAGGTCTCTAGCCTTTCCAGCAATGAAGGAAGGCTATTGGTGGTCATACATACAAAAGGACTCTGCAGTATATGTTCGCAAATGCCTGAGATGCCAATTCCATGGTCCTATGGTCCAACAACCCGCCAGTAATCTGAAGTCACTGTCCAGCCCATGGCCCTTCGCCCAATGAGGAATGGACATCGTGGGACCACTGCCTACCGCTGTCGACAATCGCAAATACCTGTTGGTTGCGACTGACTACTTCACCAAATGGATCGAGGCTGAATCCCTGAAGAACATCCGAGATGCTGATATGATAAGGTTCATATGGAGAAATATAATCACTCGGTTTGGAATCCCCAGAATCATCATCACCGATAATGGAACGCAGTTCGAAAGTGGCCCCTTTCGGAACTTCTGTAACGAACATGGGATCAGACACCACTTCAACTCTGTAGCCTACGCTCAGAGCAATGGCCAAGACGAAGCTTCCAACAAAACTTTGATCGATGAATTAAAGAAGCGATTAGAGCAACCCAAGGGCACATGGGTAACAGAGCTACCCCATGTTCTATGGTCATACCGAACCACTCCTCGGCGAGCAACAGGAGAAACCCCATTTTCGCTGACATATGGCATGGAAGCCGTTATCCCATTAGAAGAAGGTTTGCCAACAATGTTATCCAACCTTGTCGACCAAGGCCTGAATGAAGAAGCAATTCTCATTGAACTGGACCTAGTCAACGAGCGTAGAGAACTGGCCCTGGTGAAGCTTGCGAGCTACAGCAACAGCTCGCAAAGCACTACCACAAAAGGGTTAACCCGAGAAGATTACAAGTTGGGGACTATGATCTAAGAAAAGTCTTGGGCAACACGGTGAAGTCATCAGATGGCAAGCTAGGCCGAAACTGGGAAGGACCCTTTAAAATAACTAAAGACGACCTGCAAGGTGCCTATTATTTGGAAACGATGGAGGGCAGAGAGATACCACGAGCATGGAATGCAGCTAATCTCAAGAAATTCTATTTTTAGATTCTCAAGGAATTCTATTGTTGAATATTTTTCTTGGATTTGTTATGTGAAAGGACAGTTCATTTCCCTTATTACTAATGAAATCAGTAACAGTTGTATTTCATCACACATCTTTTCCAAATCACAGGCACGATGGTCGATATAGCAGGGGAATACCCCTCCTCAGGTCATCGTCATGAAACACGAGAGACCTCTTAGTATTGCCCCTGACAATATATAAAGCCCTACAGAGGATTCTTAGGTAATGCAACCAGATTTTATACTAGCCATCAAACCTACTTTGGTTGAGCAAAATCCTGATCGGATGAAGACATCCAATACCAGGTGTGTCCTCGCCAATTGCCCTACTTAGGACTAAGGGAGTGTGACGACACAACCTAAAAGGTAAAATGGGGCAAAATGGTATTTTGGTATTATACTGGACTGGGGGGACACTTGCATGACAAAATAAAAATGATTATGAAGCAGCAAGAATATAAAAAGATTGGATGAACACGTTTAGTCGGCAAAATTGCCCAAAACACGAACTTTTCATTAATCCCTTATATTTACAACAATGATAATACATGTTTAGTCGGCGAAGCTCTCCCAAAGCATATACATTATCAAAGGTACAAAAGAATAACAACTTGCAAAAACTCATGGGGGTGGAAGCCTCTGAGCGACATAATCAGCCACTCTAGCTCTCCGTCCGTCATCTGGAGCAGGGGCTAGCTCTTCCACAACCTCATTTGCGTCCAACTCCAATAATTACCGAGGAATAGCATCGATAGGGATCCATCGATCGTCTCTCTTGAATGGGTTGGGCATGAGAGTGGAGGAAGACATCTCGTGACGATACCATAACACCGAGTTCCTCGGGACCTGCATCTCTTTCAAGGCACTTAACCACCCTTTGATGAAAGAAAGTTCCTCGAACTCAGATAGTCTTGTTGGAGCATCTAGCCAGCCTTAATCATAACCATCATCCCACGCTTGTCGAGGACCTTTCTTGAATAAGTGCCGTAATCAAGTGACGTCCCTTTGAAGCCCAGCAGCAATTACATATGCTGGTCGGACATCATCACAGAGCTCTTCCATCTTCTTATCACACTATTCTTCTACTTCCCTTCTCCTGCCCCTGTTGCTCCTACCAGCTCGCGGGAGGGGAGGACGAGTGGAACCTCGCGGCATAGGAGGAGTATATCCAGCTCGCGACAACGAGGAGCCTTGCAGAACTGCTGAAATAGTTCTCGGCGCATTCTCCTTAAGTTGTAAGACTTCCCTCCTCAGGTCTTCATTCTCCTGCTGCAGGAACTCCCCAACTTGGTTGATCTCGGTGGCCTCAAGTAACTTAGATCTTAGTACATTGACTTCCTCTAGCACTGAGGCACCAATTCCTTCCATTTCCTGGAGCCTGTCATTCAGCTTAGCCACTAGCTCGGACTGCTCCTTATATTTCTGATTTCTTGACCTAAGAGACTTACAAAATTTTACAAAGGCCTGGCGAACTTCAGGGCTCGCATTGGGACCGAGTGTCCTACCCAATTGGGAAGTAGCAGGAATGTAATCATCCATGTCGACTAACTACAAATAAAAGAAATATATAGGAGAGAAAGAGATAAGCACAAGCAAAAATGAAGCCTTTTCATTAATAAGGGTTGAGGTTACATCAGATTGAAGAAAAAAATTTACAGACTAGAAAAAGAAAAAATACAAGAATAGTCCTAAAAGTAGACTAACTAGCAACCTCAGGCTGCCCATAGGTGGTTGGCTGCTTCCCCTTGTCAGCAGCAGCGGAGGCATCCCCCTCTGCAGGGATGCCCTCAGTCGCCTGGGCAGGACAAACACCGGTAGGAATTATCTGAGAGGCAAGATCAACACCCTCGATGGCTGGGGCAGGGGCTTCTTCATCCACAGTTAGCTTCGGACCCGGGTCATGCTCGTCAAATAGAGGAGACTCAGCATCAACACCAGCAGCTAAAAGGGCTTTGTTCTAGACCTTCTTGAAGTTCAAACGGCTGATGTAGCCTATCTGAACCTCGGCATCTTCGTAAGCAGCAGTCCACCCAGATTTATATGAATCCTCCTTGATGGTGGCTACCTGGGACTCTTTATCCTTTAACTGCTCGGTCAAAACCTTATGCTCCTCCACGACATCCAGCTTGCTTGAGCAGACTAGGTCATAGGCCTCCCTCAGCTCGTTCAACTCCTTAATCGCCGCATCCCGTTCTCGATTAGAATTGATGAGGGCCAGATCAGAAGAAGCTCGGGCGGCGTCAGCAGTCTTTAAATCAGCCTCCAGATGAGAACCCTTGACTTCTAGAGCGGACTTTTGCTGCTCCAGCTCACCATTCCTTCTCACCATCTCGTTGAGAAAGTGATAGAGCACGACGAAGTTAGTCACAAACTGCCAGAAATAAAGAAAAGATCAAGAAGGAGAAACAACTAAAACTTGTTAAAGAATTGAAAAATGGATAGGATCTTACCAAGGCTAGCCTTTGTCTAGCTTGTAGGGCCAATTAATCAGACCCCAGCTCCCTCTGGCGATCTGCAGGGAGAACTTCTCTCTCGAGCAGCGCAGGAGCCAACTGAGGAGAAATGGCAACTAAGGCCCCCTCGGGAAAAGCAGACACCGGGACTAAGGCTTGCCCAGTCTTCATCCTTGACTCCATCTTTCTCCTCTCTTCCTCTTTCTCCTTCTCCATTATCTTCCTCTCCTCCATCCTCCTCTTTTCCTCCACCTTCTTTCTTTCCTCCTCCTTTTTTATCTCCCTCCCTCTCACCTGCTCTTCCTCTCTCCTCTTCCTCTCTTGCTCCTGAGTAGAAGACCGAAAACCAGTAGCCACGGCCCCCGAAGTAGATTTTGTTTCTTTGACCTTTATACAAGAAGCACGTGTTCCTCATCATCATTATCTTTAATCAAGTTCTTCCTTGGAGGCATCTCTTCACCTGAACTGCTGGAAGTGATCGACGATTCTCGAGCTTCAGAATCCTCCTCACAGTCAGAGGAACTACTACGGTCAAATCTCCTTTCACCCAAATTACTCGCAGCTCCTACAGGCTAACTTTTAGAGTTGCTCTCCTCTTTGTCTAACTGGATAGGCTCAGCAGTAGTCTCTTCGAAGGAATCGAACGCTGGTACACTATCCACAGGCCGTGCTATGAAGCTGGAACCAACGTTCTTATACTCAAGCAAAAAGGTAGCAGACCTGGGATGCTCGCCGTCACCCAGAGGTTCCCCAACATTCCAAGCTTTTACCAACTCCGAGATACGAACCTCGCTGAGAGCAGGCTCCAAATTATTTGACCTCGCTGTGGAAGAAAAAGCAAAGAGGTGTTAGAAAAGTCACAAATCAGCAAAAGTTGAAACAACAGTACAATGTCTACATATATATTCCTCCCCGTAAAAAGGAATAGAGAACCTCTCAGACCTCGACCCTTCAAACTGGGGAGGGAACTGCCAATTCCTAACGAGGAAACCCTCTTGCCAGTAGTCCTTATGGGAATCAGGTAGGTTTACTACCAATACCCTATCAGGGCTCCTAGCTTTGAGGTATAAGACACCTGAACTAGTTCGAGAAAAGGAAAAACTGAAACAGATCTCGGCAAGTCCTAACTTAGTACCATACAACTGATTTATTCTATTGATGCCATTTACTATTTTCCACACATTGGGCGAGCATTGTGCAGGAACAATATTAAAATAGCCAAAGAAATGTAGAAACAAATCATTGGGAGGGAAAGTGAGTCCCCCTGGGAAAGTAACAAAACATGGATCCAGTGGGCATCCTCTATATCCCTAACATTCCTAGGAGGGGAGGCACAACACTCAATATCTACCCACTCAGGGATGTTGTAGAACTTCCTAAATTCAGAGATTGACCTATTTCCAATCTTAGCCATTGAAAAACTCAAGAAAAGCTACAAACCAAAGAGAAAGTGCAAAGAAAGGGCACGAGAAACTTACAAAACAGAAGATCGATTCAAGTGATGAAGAAGCATGAGCTCAAGACGACTAAGAAGCAATGGGAATGGGGATTGAGAGAAGAAGGTAAGAGGCGCTAGAGTTCTCTGAAGAAAGAAGAATACTGGAAGGGCTGAAGCGATGGAAGAAAAAGTGGCTATCCCAACAAGCCTTCAATTCTAATCATAGCGCACAATAAGCGAAGCGGGTGTCACCAAATCAACTTCACAGTTTTCGAAGAATCGCAAATCAGCCATAATGGTTGATCATTTAAATCCATTGAACCCATAAACATGGCCCAACAAATTTAGGGGAAATTATGGGTACCCAAAATTTAGAACCATGGGCCCGAATGAGTAGCCCAGTCCTGGCAGCCCAAAGTCCGGACCCCTCATCTCTTATATTGATCCGGTCTCCCCCACGTTTCCACAAATTGGAAGTTATACAGGAGATGGAAAATGTGTAGAAACCCATCACCTCCACTTACCTACATGTACATGTATATATTAAACCCTAGGTCCGGAGCAAAAGGACAAGTTGTATTCTCTGTAATTACTCTCTAGAGTGTATAGAAATAATATCGACTGCACCACCGTGGACGTAGGCACTTCCTTGCTGAACCACGTACATCCTTTGTTGTGTGATTGGCATCTTATATTCCTTATTCTTTTCTTAATAATTGCTTCTCTCGTATTTATTTTTGTTGCATAATAATTGCATCCACAAGTATATCCATAAAACTTAAACTGGAGGGTTCAATCCAAGTAGCAATATGGTTCGAGGTACCTTGGCTCCTATAAATATATCTTTTTAGTCTTTATTTATCACATTACCTAATGAATATGAATTGAGATGGTGTTTTGGTTGTCTGTGTGTATTGTCCAAGAAGTTCACTGTGTATACATCATGATCATTCTTCAATAATTTCTCTTTCTTTTAAGTCAGATGTATTCTGGCATTCGGGCCCCACATTTTTAATGTTGATCTCTCAGTTAGGATTAATCTTACATTTGGCAGGAATGTACTTGTTTTTGCATTAATCTACTTGATACACTTTTGTCTTGTGTTGCATGCATATGATATCTTCATGTTCTTTTCTTTATGGATTACATCATTGGAAAGAGCGGGCGATTCTTTTACTATGACTGATTACTTACCACATTTGTACCATTGAAGACATTCTTTCACACCTTACCTCTTTCTATGACATATGTGCTTTACATAGTACGTGTTCACTATCTAATGTAAAACTTGTTTTTAGCTTAAATTATTAGAAGTGTACATGTTACTATAATAATCCCTTAAATGATGTTATTTGAGAAGTTATGACTGACCTTATTTACCTTGAAATTAATAAAAACAGTATTACGTAACTTTATAGGATTCACATAATGCTCTACATGCCTAACATCTGAGTAAACTGATACTTGAGTGAAAAAGCGATGTTTTGTTAGGACACTTGGAAAGCATACATTCTCGTGAATTATTTGCTCGAATTGTAATTACTAAAGCTCATTGCGCAAGACAATTGGGACATGATTATAGACTAGATTATCAGGTCGTAGCTTTAGAAATCTTTAAACTATATGTGTTGATTTATACTCTGTCCGAATCGTTATAATTTGATTGCCCTTAGATGCCACATTCTGTCATACTATAATTGTTGTTATAATTTTATCAATATTCATATATGACCATGAAGCTCATAGTTATATTTTAGGTCTCATGTTGCATCATTAAGGTCATTAGTTGTTCATGCCCTTTCTAATATAGGAAGCACTGACACTTTTCTAGTCTATGTACACTAAACTAATAATACTATTAATTTTTATTTTAATGATTTATGTTGGTATTTGGGCAGAGCTCCCCGAGAATTCGAAGTGCCTTATGGACAGTGAAGGGCTTGGTTGGTGGTATGACTTCACTAAAGAAGAAAAAAAAGCATGAGTGAAGGATAAGAAGATAATTCAGGTTTGTTTCACTATAGTAAATTCCAAAATATTTGATGAAAGATTGTGAGACTGATTACATTTTGTTTAATTGGTGGTAAAGACAAGCACGAGCGTAAGGATGGAAACGGGGTGAGTTTGGAGCGAGTTTTTAAAAACTCTAACCCGCCATGTTTGAAAAATTCTTAGCCCACCCCGCCCAGCGTGACAGGTTTACTTCAAGGACACCCGAATCCATTTAAGCCTATATTACATGAAAAGTACCCTCCCCACCCCATTTAAACCTCGCAGGTCATAATATGGTCCACCCCATTTAAACCTAAAGTGACTCTCCATGAACTTCAACATCATCCACGTATCATCAACTCGTGAAAACCTGAAAAAGTAAAAAAAATTGAAATATGTTTGTTAAAGGGTACTTTAGATAAGATGGAGGCGTAACCCCTTTGAAGTACAGTAATGATAAGTTAATCAGCCAAAACCTTGGATTAGTGATAGAACATGAAAACACAAACTTAATAAAGATAAGACAGTTTAAACTCACAAATCTCTTGTATATAACTCAGAAAATAGTAATGAACTTAGAAGTAACTTATCTAGAGGGAGAGAGAAGTAAGCACCCTAGGTACACCTTGTTAGGCAGGCAAACAAACTAAACACTCTCAATAATCTCTTTCAATTATTAAAAGCTTTGTAATAAATAATAATGGTGAGTGAGACAACTCTATGGTTTTCAATAACTCTCCCAAATGTATCTCCTCTCTAGAAATAACTTCTGAGCTTTGAAAAGGGATCGTCCTCTCCTCAGGGGTGGTTGGGGTCCTTAAATAGCCGCCCACACCATCCCCTAGGCAACTCGGACATTAAAGACTATAAAAGACATCCCTCATACTTTATGCCACAACATTAAATGACTGATGCACTAGTTATCTCCACTTCATAAACATTAAATGCCAAGACATGCCTTTTGCCTAACCACTATGTGTCAGGGGGGTTGTTGTCACAGAGGTGGCTCACCAACTGCCTCACAGCCCCAAATACCATGGTGGTTTACTCAAGTGCATGTCTGACATTGTTTATCTGGCTAATGACATTACCTACAGTAGATGTGACATTAAGTAGAGGGTTGTTTAGTTCATAAGTTTAGTTCATAACTCAACGACCGATGGAACTCCAAGCTGCTCCGCCCGAGATTCCATGGTCAGGGTTCTTCGGTGTTTTATCAAGTGTATCTAAGATGGTCAGGACAAGCCTCAATGGTTCCTCACTTCTCGATCCTCCAAACCAAGTCCCTCTAAAGTTTCCACGGTGATGTCATTCGATAGAGCATGAAAGCTCTCCCAAGCCCTGCCAGGCTTGATCTCTCACGAGTACCGTTTGACCTCATAGAAACTCATTATTATTCTCGTTACATCATTACAATAGTTATAGCTTACAGTCAATATGAAAAAAAATACAATATGAATAATACAATAAGCTAAAATACAAGTTTCCACGTTGATCTGCCTCACTTGAACTGCCACGTTTAGCTGCTATGCTAAGCTGCCACGGTACCTTAATCCCCAAAACACTTGCTAATTAGGGATTTAACCCTAATCTCCGGATTACCTTAAAGACCTCGTACATTTTCCTCTTCGTGGAGAGATTTGTTATTGGAACAATAAATGTCTACATGAAAACTTCTCAATCCGATGAACCTTCTCTGTGTGTAAAAATTCTTGCCTCCTTTTCTTCGTTAGAACCACGGCATTATAATCTTCAGGAAAAAGTAAAATTCTCCCCGATGTACCTATGCTGAAGCGCCAAGACTTATTGGTTCCTGGGCGAGGGGACATTGTCATTTTTTCCTCATGTTAAGCCTCAATCGTTCTAGCTTTACTATTTGAAATTGTTCTGAAAGGCCTACCACCCTTCTCAAATACTCAGTTTAATTCTTGGTAAGTGAAATTCTCTCCTCCAATGCTTCTCTATGTTCAAAAAAGCAGAAATTATCCCCGATGTAGCTGAGTCACCATTTAAACATCGTTTGGATGTGTGGCAAGGGGATATCGTAGCCTTTTTGAACCATTGGGGCACTGGCTTCGTTAGGGGTCATTGGATATGTCTGACGGAAATTCTGGCACCAAAACTCAAACTTCCTGAGGGAGGCAACTCTTTCTATTCCCCATGTTTCACTTCATAAATGACGTAGCATTGTCTTTTGAGCTGTCAGAGCACTTTTCGAAGTGCCACATGTTCATTTGAAATGATTATAGGCGACCCTTGCACGTGCGATGGTGGGAAACTCAAAAGTCAGGATTAAAACCCCTCAAACGTTTCTTTTATTTCAAAACCCTTCTCTTTCCTTCATTTTCTTTAAGCCCCCGCATTTCCTTAGAATGAGAAACTATGTGCAAACTTTGTGCGACCTCCATTGTTGCCCCCATTCTTTACTCAGTCTCCTCTTTATCTCGTCTTTTGCGCTATTATCTGCGATCGTGCTCTTCCCTCCTTATTCTTAGCCCTTCTTACCGAGCTATATCACTCATCTCCACCCTATTATGTCTTCTGCAAGCACTTCTAAGGTTGTCACCACCACTCAGCCAGGCTCCCCCTTCGCCATTTCTGATGCTGCTGTCGCCTCTAGCTCCGTTGCCCTGAATGCTGCTCGTCAAGAGAAACTATGCTTCTATCGCCAGGCACCCATCTTTGACGAAGATGATAAATTTTTTTAGGCATGAAAGACTTGCCATTTCTCATCCAAGTTTGACCCCTTACTGTTGGGTGATGAGGAAATGGATTCATCAAAGTGGGTCTATCTTCCACCAGAGGGAACTCTGCATTTTTTACCGTGGTGACTTTCCCTATTCCCAGATTGACTTCGAAGCACCTGGGGGGGTCACCAGCCCATTTCACTGCCTGTCATACACACATATAGAGCTCCCACGCTGCTGCCCTTGCTAAGGTTAGGATTCATCGCGTATACTGTTTTGGGGAGTTCACTCTCTCGAAGCATAATGTGGTGTTACAAGTGTTAGTTTCCCGATGGAACATCACGAATCACACCTTCTTTATTGCGTGGGGGGAGTCTACCGTTACACTGGAGGACGTTTATGAACTCCTTAAGTTTGAGACCATGGGTGAGTTTACCTACCACGATGAGCCTCTGGATGCCGAAGAGGCTAATGATCGAGTTGAGCTAGATCGGATCTGCCGCAGTTGCATCGATTCCTCAAATAAAGCCATGTTCACCCCCCTTATCAACTATTTTTTAAAGCTCCGACGCCGAAGGATATCAGTTATGTAACGGTTCGAGGTAGAGATACATATCTAGAACTACCAGCCTACATACTTGTATTGCTTTCACGCTTCTTCCTTATTGGGAAACCTAACTATTAGCCCAGGAGGGACCTAACAAATATTTCCATTCGTTTGGCCAGAGGGTTCAACCTTCCTATGGACGCCATCGCCTTAGGGTCCATCTACACCTGGTTGGATCGAACCCACATCGACATGGAACGATCATTGGGCCGTTATAACTTGGCCAACTTTTCCAACACCATTATTCTGACTGGTTTTCTCTACACCCGCTTTCCTGCCATTGTCGCCAAGTCAATTTCTCTACCCGTGAGCTAAGGTATCAAGCCCCCACTCCTCCTGTGTTTCCATAAGAAGCAAAGTCGAAAGGAGATAATGGAATTTTTTTATCTTCTAGACTCCTTTGTGATGAGGCCATACACTGAGTCTACCTTTACCCATAGTTGGGTATTGTTTCCTTCCACAGCTACAACGGTCAAGTTCATCCCAGTTGTGGAAGATCCCTTGCAAGCCGTGGTGCTTCTATTTACCCCCGGATTTCTTCCTTCTTATACTGAATGGGGATACACCTCAGAACCCTACAACCCTGACAGATGCAATAGACAGTTCAGGTTCAATAAGGGGGCACCTCGACCTGTGTTTCAACACAACCATCTGAGGGACACTTTTTCTGAAGCCTACACTCTCTATACTGCAGCAGCGGTGCTTGGTATGACATCCATAATCGATGACCGTTTCACCCTTCTTAGTGCCACTAGGAAGCCAGATGTATCCACCTCCTTTGCCACTAAATTCCATTTAGGTCAGTTGGAACAGATCTCTGAGTACATCCATTCCCCCCTCAATATCCTCTAGTCCATTCTTTTTCTTCTTCTGAGCTAGGTCTTAAGGGGAACTCCGTGCTTAGGGTTGAGTTTCCTTTGAGTACAATAATTAAAGAGTCTCCTATAGAGATACCCCCTCATTATCCAATGATTCCCACTGCCACTCCGAAGTCCAAGGCCGTTGTAGCCCCTAAGCAAGCTTCCCCCTCAACCAAAGCTGGAATGGGCGAAGGACCTTCTCAGTCACTTGCTAAGAAAGCTAAGAAGTCTAAGTCCTCAAATTCTAAGTCTCGGGATCAAACACAAACTCCTTTGGATGCATTTCCTATTGCCTCCATTCCCCCTCCTATGTCTCCACAACTATCTGAAGAGTAGAAGAGGCAGGTTGAAGCTTAAGTCACAAGAATAAATGTGGAGTTTCAGTGGCGCTCTCGCCGTTCCTCCTCGGGGTGTGTTTCCCACGATCATTATTGATCCCACGGAGCCAATGACAAAAAGGAGAAGAGGGATAAGGACACCTGAAACTGGTGGTGCAATGAGCTCCAGGAAGAAAATGTTGGGTACCAAGCCCAAGAAGAAATAAACCATTGAGAAATCTTCGTCACCAGTTCCTTCTGTTGTTGCCTCCTCGCCGCCTTCACCAGTAATTATACCCTCTCGTTCTCCCTCTGGATGTGAGGTATGTGTGCATTATTTATTTTATTTTATTACCCTTCTACTAAGGTGTGTTTCATCTACTCATTTCTTAATAAGAAAATATTTTGGTGCAGGGAGTTGAAGAAGAAAGGCCCTATCCCCCTAGTGCATCTGTAAGCCGCTTCGTGGGGGGCATTGCGGTGTTTCTCCAGTAGACACTACTCTTCCCCATTCCCCCTTGATAAGTCTGACTTACTCTCACCGTTCAACCTCGCAATGGGCAAAAGAAGTTGCGACAGAGTCTTCCACCATTGAGTCTGCTAAAGTGCCTGGGCAACAAGAGAGAACTACTGCTGCCTCCTTTCAGTTGCCATTAGAGTTAGAGGTGTCTCTGCCCCTTGTTGCGGTTGAAGAGAGTGCCCCACATGTAAATTTGTTGCCTAGTCTTACCTCTTTTATTTATTTCCTTATTATGTTTATAATCTCTAACATATTGGGTCGTTTTAGGTGGAAGTGGCATCACTGATAGCTAATATTCTCCTTCCTCCTGCATTGTCAAGACCCCTTACTTCAGTTCCACTTTTCAGTGCCATAATAGGGGTAAGTTAGGTGCATTTCTTTTTCGTATTCTTTTGTGTTTGCACCTTGTGTCTAACCCTTGATTTATATTTGCATCTTTCTCCAAGTCTCTCTCCACCCTTTGCTTTGAGCGGCCTTATTCCTTCCCAGGCCCAGGTTGGTGCTGCTGCTTCCATTGGGGCATCTCTTGAGGGTTCAGCGTCTCCCTCCAATGATTTTCCCGTGCCAGATTTAGTACCTTATGTTGGCGACGAAAGTTTTCTTACCACTAGAGCTTCTTCAGCCGAGGGCCCCGCTGGAGCTGCTGAGACATGGAGCCCGCCTCCAACAGTTTCTACCATCATGGTCCCCGTGGTGGCTCCCGTTCTAGCTCCTACTGCTGCTGAGGTACTTTGCTAGTTTCTCTGTGTTTCTCTATTTCTCTTAATTCACCTATGTCGGTGACTTAACAACGAAAACACTTGTTAAGATTTTTTTCAAAAACTCCACCTGTATTGGTGACTTAACAACGAGAACACTTGTTAAGGTTTTTCTATAAACTCCACCTATATCCGTGACTTAACAACGAAACTATTTGTTAAGATTTTTCCAGAAACTCCACCTATATCGATGACTTAACAACAAAAACATTTGTTAAGATTTTTTCAGAAACTCCACCTATATCGGTGACTTAACGACAAAAACACTTGTTAGGTTTTTTTTTCCTATAAACTCAACCTATATCGGTGACTTAACAACGAAAATGCTTGTTAAGATTTTTTCTATAAACTCCAATGCTTGTTAAGATTTTTCCTATAAACTCCACCTATATCGGTGACTTAACATTGGAAACACTTGTTAAGATTTTTTTCGTAAACTCCTTGTTTCCTCTAACTATTTTCAGGTCGCTCGGGAGGACTCTCCACTAGTTCCTTCGCCTATTGCCTCGCCCCATTGTGAACCTGTTGCCTCCGAAGAATCTAGCTATAATGATCAAGGTTCCACAACAGGTGTTTCTACCGAGAGCGAATCCGGATGCGAGCTTCCTCTACCTGACTTGGCTCCTCACGCCTTCTATCTGATGGTACTCCAACGTTCTCCCCAAATGTCTACCAACCACCGTTTGGCAATTGAGAAACTTGTGAGCTATCATCCTGAAACCTTTACGGTCGACTACCTACATTCAAACATCTTAGTTATGAGCTAAAAGCTTCAAGGCATGTCCACCGTCGTTACTGAAATCGCTAATACTCCAACTGCAAATGTTACTATACCTTTTCTCAACCAATTCTTGGGTTTTCTGAGGGAGTTGGGTCATGATTGGTTTCATTTTAACTGGCTCATCTCTCATTTGAAGACTTTGAAGAGCCAGCGGTTGGACAGCCAGAGGGAGCTCTTGTGAAAACATCAGGAGGATCAGCGAGCCGAGGAAGCTAGGTTGTACAAGCTAGCACCTCTTCTCGAAACCATTGACAAAGAGGTGGGGGACCTCGAGGAAGTCTATGTGCGACGAAGTCAAAATGAGAGAAACTCCTGATTGATCACACACAGGCGCAAACAAGGTTAAAGGTCTCTATAAATGCTCAACGGTCTTGCCAAGCAGCTTCTTCGAGCCTCTTTGGAGATTTTTTCTCTTCTCTGGATCTATGTTTCCTTCTTGGCGAATGAACTTCTATATATATTTTTCTTTTCTTCTTTTCTTCTCATGTAATTTTGTGGCAATATCTCCCAATTGTGTAACGTCCCAAAGTTTATGAATGCAAAAAGATACTTATTTTCTTAAGCCATCTCTTTGTGTTACAACTGTTTGTGTAGATTATGAAGTGTGAATTTCTGTAATTCTTTCATCTATACTTGATCTATAATAAAAAAGAACTTGGTTAACTCATTATAATAAAAGCAAAGAACTTGTGTTTTCATAACATCCAACTACATCAATGGACAAACATAACGGTCTATATATGATATGATAGACTTTAAATCATTTATTGTTAATCTTAAATGCCCTATCTTCCTTAATCTTAGAGATTAGGCAATAACCCGAGTCATGGTCTTCCTTCACAATGAAAGGTCCTTCCCAATTTGCTGCGAACTGGGGTAGAGGAAGCCCCCTGATATGTTTCACTGCTGCTTTCAGCATGAGGTCCCTCTCCACGAACTTCCTTGGTCTCACTAAGTTATCATACGCCCTAGAGAGTTGCTTCGTATACATTTGAAAATGTTGCATCGCATTATCCATGTGTTCGTCCAATGCTTCCAACTGCACATGTCTACTCTGAGGAAGCATGTTGCTTCGCAGAGCATATCGAGCAGAGGGGACTGCTAACTCCACTGGGAGAATTGCCTGGGCCCCATAGACAAGAGAGAATGATGTATACCCTGTGGGCTTCATCTTAGTTGTTCGATAGGTCCACAATACAGCTAGTATCTTGTCATCCCATGATCCTGGGAAATCCTCCATTGTTTTAGCCAAGATGTTGGCCAAAGTTTTTTAGTCTCTTCGGCTTGACTGTTTCCCTTTGGATATGCCACCGTCGAGGTATGATGGACAATGGAGTATTTATCTGTGAGCATCGTTACTTCTGAATTGACGAAAGGGGTTCCATTGTCCAAAAGGATAACCTTTGGGATCTTGAAATGACAAATGATGTATTCTCTGATGAAGTTGCTCACCACCCCTACTGTTTCCCCTTTTCAGTGGTATCGCCTCAGCCCACTTTGTGAAGCACTCTGTTGCTACTAGTATCCATATCTTCCACCTTGAGGAAGGGTGTATTGCCCTTACCAGGTCGAACGCTCAGGTGTGAAAAGGATAATCATTTCCAGGGAGTGTAAGTCCACTGACAAGGCATGGATCATATTTCCATGAAGTTGGCAAGCCTTACACTTTCGAATGAACTCAGCAGAATCTTTCTCCATCGTTGGCCAATAATGTCCCAAAGTCATCAACTGGTCATATAACTTGGCCCCTCTAATGTGAGCTGAATCATGTTCTATTTGAGGACCTCAGTTGCCTCTTCCTTCGTGATGCAATGCAGTGGCCTATTGAAATATCCCTTTCGATAAAGCTGCCCCTCTTAAACGTATAATCTCGGGGCTCTTCGCCAGAGTCCCATCGCATCAATTTTCTTCGTTGGGATGACTCCCTCCTTAATGAAGTCAATATAGTGTTGTCTTTAGTCAGGTTGGGCCTCCAGGAAGTGAAATTCATCTGCTTCGAAGAATAATTGGCATTTGTCGCACTTTCGTTGTAGCTCTGTCGCATCTTATTTCATTTTAGGCCAAAAATACCCTTATCTTTGCATTCTTCGATCGAGGGGTATCTCAGTTGTTTCGCAGTGCACTTCATGTGCTTTCTTTAATCTTTGCTCTACCTCTTCTGGACCGATGCATCTCGACAACCATCATCCTGTATTTCTAAAGTAAAGGTTTCCTAGTTCGTGAAGTATTGGGCTAATTCTCTAAGCCTCATCGTTCCTTCACTAGCCTCTAGTTGCCACTTAATCTCTCCCCTTCACTCCCTATCCTCTTCCATATATAGAATTGACTGTACCATTGAAGGAGTTGTTCTTTATTGGATCACGACGGTAGTTGTATCACTCCGTATTAACATTTTCTTGGCAATGGTGGCATAGGCATTTGGATGACGATTCATCATTCTGGGTTATCTCTTTATCTTGGTCCGATGGAACTAGAAGAGGAGCCTCTGAATGATTGTTCTGTATGGTGCCAGGTTCATATGTTTCGATGCATACTCTCCATTTACTTGCTGAACCATCAAGTTTGAATCCCCCTTAATGCAAAGTAAATGGATCCCCCTTCGAAGAGCCTCTAGTAATCCCAACACTAATGCTTCATATTCTGCCTCGTTATTAGAACAAGGGAAATCCAACTTGTAGGAAAGGCAAATCTCATCCATTCCTTTCAAAAGAATAATCCATCAAACTGCATTATCCATTCCTCGTCCATTGCGTCTAGGTGGTTGGCCTGCAAATCATCTCCTAGAAAATTTTCTTTGGGTGGCTCAAACGTCCCTGAGGGTAAAATATCCAACAAATCAGCATATGCCTGGCTTTTGATTGCGCGAGGAACCACGTACTTCAAGTCATATTCAGATAGGATGAGGAACCACCTAGCTGCCCTGCCAATCAAAATCGTTCTTGCTAGAAAATACTTAATAGGATCACATCTAGTTATAATATGAATTTTAAAAGACAACATATAATGCCTAAGTTTTTGCTCTACAAAGACTAAGGCTAAACAGTGCCTTTGTAAGCTACTATATCTGACTTCTGGCCCATGGATGATCCTGATGAGGTAGTAAACTGGCCGTTCTTACCCCTCAATCTCTTGTGCCATCAAAGCTCCCACAGACCTCGTGGTGGATGTGAGGTACATCTACAACGGTATTCCTGCCTTTGGGGGAAGCATAGTCTGTGGCAAAACGAGTAGTTTCTTCAGCCCGTCGAGAGACTCCTAGTGAACCTCCTCACACCTGAACTTCGTGTTCTTTCGCAATAGCTACACAATGGATGCATTATTTTGGCTAATCCATGCATAAGTCTCCTAAGGTAGCAGACTTTACCGAGGAAACTCTTCAGCTCCTTTCCTTCGTTAGAACCGCGGCATTATAATCTTCAGGAAAAAGTAAAATTCTCCCTGATGTACCTATGCCGAAGCGCCAAGACTTATTGGTGCCTGGGCAAGGGGACATTGTCATTTTTTCCTCATGTTAAGCCTTAATCGTTCTAGCTTTACTATTTGAAATTGTTCCGAAAGGCCTACCACCCTTCTCAAATACTCAGTTTAATTCTTGGTAAGTGAAATTCTCTCCTCCAATGCTTCTCTATGTTCGAAAAAGAAGAAATTATCCCCGATGTAGCTGAGTCACCATTTAAACATCGTTTGGATGTGTGGCAAGGGGATATCGTAGCCTTTTTGAACCATTGGGGCACTGGCTTCGTTAGGGGTCATTGGATATGTCTGACGGAAATTCTGGCGCCAAAACTAAAACTTGCTGAGGAAGGCAACTCTTTCTATTCCCCATGTTTCATTTCATAAATGACGTAGCATTGTCTTTTGAGCTGTCAGAGCACTTCTCGAAGTGCCACATGTTCATTTGAAATGATTATAGGCGACCCTTGCACGTGCGATGGTGGGAAACTCAAAAGTCAGGTTTAAAACCCCTCAAACGTTTCTTTTATTTCAAAACCCTTCTCTTTCCTTCATCTTCTTTAAGCCGCCGCATTTCCTTATAATGAGAAACTATGTGAAAACTTTGTGCGACCTCCATTGTTGCCCCCATTCTTTACTCAGTCTCCCCTTTATCTCATCTTTTGCGCTATCATCTGCGATCGTGCTCTTCCCTCCTTATTCTTAGCCCTTCTTACCGAGCTATATCACTCATCTCCACCCTATTATGGCTTCTGCAAGCACTTTTAAGGTTGTCACCACCACTCAGCTAGGCTCCCCCTTCGCCATTTCTGATGCTGCTGTCGCCTCTAGCTCCGTTGCCCTGAATGCTACTCGTCAAGAGAAACTATGCTTCTATCGCCAGGCACCCATCTTTGAAGAAGATGATAAAAAATTTTAGGCATGAAAGACTTGCCATTTCTCATCCAAGTTCGACCCCTTACTGTTGGGTGATGAAGATGGGCCTTGGATCTCCCCTTTCTTTGGCCAGATTCAACTATTCTAGTTCTTGTGCTTGCGATTTTGGTCAATCCGTCATGTACTCTGGTTCTTCAGCGACTTCCTCCACCAATTCCTGTATACTTGAGTTGTCTATCACTATGAATTGTCCACGTTGGTCCACCAGAAAGCGTTCATATATTGGGTCAACCTTATCATTAGTTTCCTCAGTCGTCCGCTCACACCATTACAATCGATACACCACCTTTCCTTCCTCGGTAACGAACTTCTTGCATTCTTTGTTGGTAGTGGTAAATTCCTTCCTCTTCTTCTCTCTGGAAGCCTCGACCACACTTTCTCCTGAGAACTGGCTCAGGACGCTTTTCTATTGGATCTCATGCTCCACCGGGTCCACTCTAGGCCTCATTACGTCTTTGAGCTACCTCGAGATGCCTTCGGGTCGAGGGACCAGCTGGTGAGCTTCTTCGGCCATTTCCCTTGTGCTGCTTGCAACCTCCTTCTACTCGTATAAGGGCCCCATCCTTTCTCTGGTCGAGGGAACCCACTCCCCCTCCATCCTTCTCGGTAGGACCCAAACATCTTCCTCTAACTCTGTGTAAAATGTTGCATCCACCAAGTGAGCCTCCTCCACATTGAAGGGCCTCTTTGGAGCCCTAATGGTCACCTCTGTTACCTTGACATTCGATTTGTCACATTGATGGTACGTAGAAGGGACTAACCCTTGGTTGTGCATACATACCCTTCCTATTAGCAGATAATAGGAAGTTGCACTCTCTATTATGTGGAACTTGATATGGGAACTCAGATTTCCCATTACAATCCCAATATTAACGTACCCAATTGACTTAGAAGATTTATTATCACACCCCAAAATTACCAAAGGAATGGGGACCAACCTTTCTTCTGGAATATTGGCTATGTGGAAAGAATTGATTGGCATGATATTGATGGAAGCTCCCCCATCCATAAGACTCCTCACGAAGCTAACCCTATTGACACTGGCAGTCACATACAATGGCCTGTTGTGAGGGAACCTTAGAGCCCTATCTTCATCGCTGAAGGTTACCTTTGACAGAAACTTTCTCACCAACCTGGCCATGGGTCCCTTCTATGTCAACGAAGGGAATGCATTCTTCCTCATAATATCGAGTAGTGCATGGGTCATCTCCAACCTACTCTCCTTTGATACCCCTACCTGGTCGAAGAACCAGGTGAACTTTGAGGATTTCAAAACTTCACGGTATTCTAAAACTTGGTCTACTTCCTCACCTTTAATTCCTTATACCTCCTCCACATCCTTGGCACTTTCTTCGTCTTAAGACAACACTACATTAGCCATTACCCTCATACAATCTTTCAGGGCCTCTTCGTATTCTTCTGTCTTCATCGTTGACTCTCTTTCTCCCCTCTTCGCCTCTTCATCATAGACCACCACGAGATTGGCCCCATGTGCAGGCATTGGGTTATTGTTAACATTTTGTGGAGGGATTTACAATGTCCCGGCCTTCACGTACTTGTCGATGATTTTTCTCAGTGTGAAACAACTCTCGATTGGATGTTGGATCCTTCAATGAACTTGACAGTACTTTGGATCCACCTTATTGCCGCATCGAGTTCCCCACCGGGAATGTCCTTTGGCTCATAGACAGTTCCCCCTTGGACCATCGCATTATAGCAGCTGACAGCTTCTTCCACTGTATAAGGCAATGGTGTTAGGTCCTCCCTATCTCTTCCGAACTTCCTCTATTGTCCTTCTTTGGTTCCTTGCCCCTATCTCCCCCCTCGGTGTACCCTACCCGTGAGGGCTGAGATCTCCCCCCCGTGGGTTGCATCAGTTTCCTAAACATCATAGGCCCCTCTACCGGATTAGGCCGTACCACCAAAGAGATATTTCTCACCGCTTTTAAGAATGCTATAAAAGTCCCCTCATGTGTCTCATTGATAATATGGCAGATGTACTCAGAGAGCAACTCCTCAGTGAAGATCTGCACTAGCTTGGATTCCTTGGCCTCCTCCCTCACGTCGAGGGATATTTCCCTGAACCTTCACACATAGTCCACCACTTCTTCCCTAGTTGTTTGCTTATCCCTACCCAGTTAGGTCAAAGTAAACTCATCTTCTGCCATAAAGAACATATGGATAAACAATACATGCATCTCCTCCCATGTAGAAACGCTGTTTGGAGCCAAATGAGAATACCTGGTATATGCCTTATCGGTTAAGGATTTGGAAAACTCCCTCAACCTAAGAGTCTTATTATTGCAATTCACTCCCAAGTGTTCGACAAAGCACTTAATATGCTCCTTTGGGTTCCCACGTATCCCTGTGTATTTTTTAAAAATAGGAGGAATATAGTCCTTTGGATAGGGCTCATCATTGTATTCCTGAGGATAAGGTGTTCGAAAGTCATCATAAACCGAAGCTACCTCGCCCTCAGATTGCGAGGAGCCTTACATGAACTTCAACATCTCTTTTTGTATCTCCTTTCTCATTTCCTCCATGGGTGATTCTATTAGGGCAACAACCAACGGGACCATGGGTTGAGTTCCCGTTGTATCTGGATCAGTCATCATAGTTGGGGCCGTTGAAACCCCAGAGGTTCCCACAGTAGGATTCACAACAGAGGGTATACTTGCTGGGACCGTTCCTGGTGGGGCCATTCGAGCTATCCCTGGTGTTACGAAAGCATTGGCCTCCAATCCTTCCAGCATCATTGAAGCTGCCGGAGTTTACAAAAACTCATAAAACTTACTCGTGAGGAGCGCCACCTGAGTGGGTCCCAACCCCGCGCTCGTGGAATCTTGTGCCACCCTTTGAATGCCTGTTGCTGTCTGAACCGGAGGTACCTCTATTCGAGAAGCCCCGTCCCTTAGAGCCTCCAGCTCTCTCGCATCTATCTCTTCATTGTGCTGGATATCATCAAAGTTGAGCCTTCGATTAGCATTATGTTTCTCCATACTCCTTACTCACAAGAATGCCTGCCCAATAGAGTCGTCAAATGTAAGAGGGTACTTTAGATAAGACAGAGGCATAACCCCTTTGAAGTATAGTAATGATAAGTTAATCAGCCAAAACCTTGGATTGGTGATTGAACATGCAAACACAAACTTAATAAAGATAAGACAGTTTAAACTCACAAATCTCTCATGTATAATTCAGAAAATAGTAATGAACTTAGAAGTAACTTACCTAGAGAGAGAGAAAACTAATAACCCTAGGTACACCTTGGTAGGAAGGCAAACACACTAAACACTCTCAAGAATCTCTTTCAATTATTAAAAGCTTCGTAATAAATAATAATGGTGAGTGAGCCAACTCTATGATTTTCAATAACTCTCCCAAATGTATCTCCTCTCTAGAAATAACTTCTGAGCTCTGAAAAGGGATCGTCCTCTCCTCAGGGGTGGTTGGGGTCCTTAAATAGCCCCACACACCAACCCCGAGGCAACTCAGTCATTAAAGATGATGAAAGACATCCGTGATACTTTATTTCACAACATTAAATGCCTGATGCACTAGTTATCTCCACGTCATAAACATTAAATTCCAAGACATGCCTTTTGCCTAACCATTGTGTGTCAGGGGGGTTGTTGTCGTAAAGGTGGCTCACCAACTGCCTGACAGCCCCAAATACCATGGTAGTTTACTTAAGTGCATGTCTGAAATTGTTTAGTTGGCTAGTGACAACACCTACAGTAGATGTGACATTAAGTAGAGTGTTGTTTGGTTCACAACTCAATGCCCGATGGAACTCTAAGTTGCTCTGCCCAAGATCCCACGGTCAGGGTTCTTCGGTGTTTTACCAGGTGTATCTAAGATGCTCAGGACAAGTCCTAACGGTGCCTCACTTCTCAATCCTCCAAACCAAGTCCCTCTGAAGTTCCCAAGGTGAGGTCGTTCGATAGAGCATGAAAGCTTTCCCAGGCCCTGCCAGGCCTGATCTCTCGCGAGTGTCGTTTGACCTCATATAAACTCATTATTATTATCGTTACATCATTACAATCGTTATAGCTTACAGTAAATATGAACAAAGATACAATATGATTAATAGAATAAGATAAAATACAAGTTGCCACGTTGAGCTGCCTCGCTTGAGCTGCCACGTTTAGCTGCCACGTTGAGCTGCCATGGTGCCTTAATCCCTAAAACACTTGTTAATTAAGGATTTATCCCTAATCTCTGGATTACCTTCAAGCCCTCTCTACAATGTTAAAATAATAATATCAATAAATTATCAATACAATATCAATATTTACAACATTTTAACTATTAAAAAGTTACCTTAAGCCTCCATTGGCTCGAACTCTTCATCACAAATCATAGGCCTCTAGTCGGCGGTGGAATCATCATCTACAAAAATACAATACAAATATAAACAAAGAAGTAACTTATTAATAAAAAAGAAATAAAGATAAACAACATGTATCAACATTATTATTAAAAAAATAGGTACCTTGAGTATTATTCCACAACCAATCTTGGCTACACATTTAAGTCTTTAAAGCACAACCTTGAATCAATGACAAACAAATCAAAAACTAAACTGACGAAAAAAAGTTCAAACCTCTATCGCTAGTTTATATCATATGATTCAATAAACAACGTAAATATGATCGCTTATTCCAACATGAAGTAGTATATAGATAAAATAATCTATAAAATGAAGTGAACAAATTTGTGGGTTAAACCTTTTCGGAATTTGATGGAGGCAGGGCCACTAATTTTTGTGCCTTGGGTTTTGAGAAGTATCAATCAATACCCAATAAGCAACCCGCCAAGTGCATTAGTAGTCATCTATGCATCTTACAGTGTGGTAATCACAATCCATGCTCGTGGTTAAAGTAAAAACAATAGTGGAGCATGAAAACGTAAGATAAGAGCAAAACGATATGAAACGAGGCATAAATACCTCACACGGGATGAAAAAAAGTCGTGGAAACAGCCTGAGTAGCCATGTGACTCACGGGTTTGAGATTTGATCAAAATTTAGAATTTTTTAGTGTTAAAACTTGAAAATTGAACTTTGTGGATGAAAATGGAAAACAACAATCAAACATTACGGAAAGAGGCAAACACACCTCATACACGATTAAAGTAACTTGTACAAACAACCCGTTTAGTTACGAGGTATAAAACTTTAGAGTTGGGGTTGGAGGGTGGAAACGTAAGATACGAACATAACGATCTGAAAAGAGGGATGCACACCTCTCAAGGGACTAATGTAAAGATTATTTTCAGGCCGTTGAACCTTTATGTTGATGGACGTAATTTTTTTATCTTATATATGTTGAATCAGTGGAAGGTATTTATTGGTGGTTTATTATTTGTGGCTTTTGTTGTTGAGTTTATTTTAATGTTAAAGAAGGTTGAATTTCACAAATAACCAAGGAAAACTCTGCTAAAATTTTCTGAAATCAATAAGTGTTCTAAATTGATTAAGTTGAATAGAGATGCATTCGAAAATTCGGTATCGGTGGACGAAAAAGTAAAACAACTAATAAACATGCCAGAAAGCGAATAGACACGCATTTTCTGCCCATTTTTTAAAAATTTGTTTATGATTGTTTGTGTTATATAAAAACTCTTTTCGACTTAAATTATACACAACTTTATACTTCGAAAAAATTGGAATTCATATGTTGTGTTTTACATTGAACTGGAAATTTATGTATGATGTTTTGAACTTATGCAAGAGCATCTACTTAGAGGCATGTGAAAGGTGTATTGCTGCCAGACAACATGACAATGAACGCAAGCGGGAAAAGGACTTCGACGCATTGTTGCTTAAAATTATGATGCGATTAGTACTACGGATGAACACTTAATTTTTATAGATAAATTTAATTTGTTTTGTGTTAGCTCAATTTGATGTGAGACAAAAAAAATATGTTGGTGGGAGTGTTAGCTGTATTTCTTGGCTAAATGATATAATTTATAATGTATCAATTGTAACATTGAATGTGGAATAAATGATTCTACGAATTTTGGTGTGTTGTTTAGATTTATTTGTCAACTATGACATTAAAATTATTTTTTTTATTATATGTTTAATTTATGATCGTTCATATTAAACCCTCATGTGATGAATTTTTTTATATGACCTTTTTAAAATTTTGAAAACTGTTTATCATGACGCTTTTTAAATCAAATATGACATCTTATAGAGTATATTATGACCTTTTTTGTAGCAGATATGACACTTTTGAAAAAAAAAGTCATATATAATTGTTACCTAATATGACACTTTTTATGAGTATTAATTATGACACCCAAACTTATGACGCTTTTTATTAAAAAATAAAGCATCATAAAATGGGTTTTATGACACTTAAAAATGTCATAAAAAGGCTTTTTTCTTGTAGTGGTTAAAAATAATGTCTTTCTAATATAAAGGGTTCGCACGCTTTTCAATTTTTTAAAAATCTATGCAGCTAAGGATGAGATCAAAAATTTTGAAGAAAAATATTTTTGGCAATGCAAAAAATATAGTTTCCCAAACTCAAAATTTATCATCACCAGTTAAGGAAAAGATTATTTAATAATATAAATGATCATAATTTAGCTTCTGAGAAACAACTTTAACATAAATTGCAAAACATATATTACATGGAGGAAATGTTTTGGAAACAACAAAATGGATAAATTGGGTTAATAATACTAATTGTAGAACTAAATATTTCCACGCTATTGTAAACCAACGCTGGAAAAAGAAATTGTATATTGTCCATTAATTACGCTATTAAATATTTGATTTCAAATCATAAATCAATGAGAATTCCTTTAAGCAATATTATATCATTCCTTACAAGAGTACTAATCCTCCTTATAATTTTAAGGATTTTGACAATAGTAGTCTTATTACTAACTTAACTGATTATTGAATAAGAAATCACTAAACAAGAAACTTTGGATATTATTTGGGGTATGCATTAAAATAAATCCCACGTCCTGATAGTCTTAATATTGATTTACTATTGGACATAATGTGATTAATTTCGTACTTTCTTTTTTCCAATCTAATCTAATTTACGTGACCTAAACAAAACTTATTTAATTTTTATACCTAAAATAGAAATCCTACTAGAATCCAACATTATAGACCTATAAGCCTTTGTAATGTAATTTGCAAAATAATATCATCTATTATGGTTAGTAGGTTAGGTCTTATTATTTCAAAAGTAATCACCCTTTTACCAAATACTTTTATTAAAGCTTGCCATAGAGAAGATAATATTTTAATCACTTATGAGATGTTGCATACAGTGAGGTAATCAAATATATTATAAGAGGTCTACCTATTAAAATTATATTTCTAAGTCTTATGATCTATTAGAAATGGAATTTTATTAGAAATATTTGGATTAAACATGGGTTCCTTACTTTAATTATTTATGGCCATATGTAATTTGTCATTATAACAATTTTTAAATTTTGATTTAATGGAAACACATTTGACTATTTGTTTCCTTCAAAGGGGATATGTCGAGGAGATCCGCTTACTCTTTATTTATTTATTTTATCTCATAACACTTTTCTTAGGTCTTTTGTTGATGCCACAAATTGTAAAAAAAATATGTCATTTACATGCTTCAAAATTTGGTTTCTAGATACTGGTTTTAGCTTTTGCAGTTGACTACATGTTATTTTTACGTGCCACAGATAAAAATATTATTAATTCAAAAAATAAATTGATCGCTTTTGTGATATTTCTATGTAAAGTATTAATAAAGAAAAATATCCTTGCTTTTTTGTAGTAAAATACCTCGATGGAGGAAAAAAAATTCTACATAATTTATTCGGTATGCCTTGTTATAAGGGATATGGTAAATATCATGATGGTGTACCTATTATTACATGGTGTGTAACTAAATATCCTTTTCCATATGTCATGATTAAGCTTGGTCATAAGTTAGATGATTGGTATGTAAGTTTTTATCTTAAATAGGTCGAACAACTCCCTTATCAAATCGGTTATTACATCACTTCTTGTTTAAAATTTCCTCTCACATGACGTCAAGAGTATAATAACAAAATAAGATCATTTTTTTAAAACATTCTAATGATTCTTAGAAAAAATTAATTCTTTCTTTGGAAAAGGTGTCAGAACCTAAGGATTTGGGAGGTCTAGACTTTGAAATTTTGGTTATTTTAAATGAATGTTATATGCATAAATTAACTTGGAATCTTCTTAATAATAAGAATGATCTTTGTACACATGTGTTAAACATAAATATTTTCCTACAACTAACAGCCTTGACTCAAAATTAATAATTGTTACTGTTGGGCTTGCAGAGGTATGCATAATCAAATTTTAAATTTCAAAAGTGGCATTCATTGGTTGATAGGAAATGGAAATGTAGATTTTTAGAATGATTAATGGGTTGTAAATTACACTTTAGCTAATATAGTTGGCCCCTACTAATATTTTAGATCCTAAGGTAAGAGGTTTCCAATTAGAGGGAACACATAAAATATATTATTGAAAAATTTGCTAATTGTTTTACCAAATGACATTATCAAACCCACTAAGTGTATTAACTGGCCTATTGGAGAATAATGACATTCTGATATGGAGCCCTAATACTAAGGAAACATCTCTCTAAAATCAACTTACTTATGGTTGTATAATAAAATAATTTATACCTAATCTCCCACAAATTCTTTTGAATAGAATATGGGATATTTCTCTTTATGATAAGGTTAAATCCATTATTTCGTTTTTATATCATAATTGTCTTACTTATAGCTAATATTCTATTCAAATGTCAGATTTTGAACACTGATCAATGCATGTTATGTGGCCAAATAGATTCTAATATTCATAATTTTATTAAATGTAATGTTTTCTTTAATATTATTCCCGACATGATTTGTATTCCAAATGAAGAGCATGCTTTTATAATAAAAACAAATTAAGCGGATAATGACAATAAAGTTTCTAAACACATTTATATTATGTGGAGACTATGTTTTTACATTAAGCACTAATGTTTTTATATTTAGAAGTGAATGTATTCAACTTTCAATTGTAAAACATAATGTTATCAATGATTTAAAATATTAAACCAAAAATTCTAACTAATAATAGTTTCAGGAAACATATTTTTCGCTTTTAATGGAAACATTCAAATTTTTATTATGGGTTTGATAAGGAAGGGTTGACTTATGGGGATTCTACCTCTTCATGTATTAGTGGTGTCATAAGAAACTCAATGGTCCAATTTATGTGGAGTTTTGCCAAAAATATAGGGAATGCTACAAATGAAATTGATGAATTATGTGTGATAGGAGAATGGTTAATCTTAGGAAAAATTAAAGGGATAAAAATTATTCATATTGGAATATGCTCTATCTATATGTTTCATATGGTTTGGAGGTTTCAATCTTCTAACATAATGCGTCTACAACTACTTAAGGATTTCCGTAGTTTGGTTAGTCATGTCACTCATATTTGGATATTCTTTTCCAATCGGAAGGCCAATGGTGTTGCTGATATTCTGTCCAAATTAGCTTCATACAATTTTGATATGAATTTTGTTTTTAATACAAAACCTTTTATTATACATCATTTTATTTTTTTGGATATAACAACCCGTGTTTATTCCCATTTAGTAGTTTTTAATGACTCATATACTAAAATTTTGTGTTAGTTTAATATAATCCTTCATTTTGCCACAAAAAATAGGGAGGATGAGGGAAATAATGAGTCCAATGAAATAAAACTTACTAAATTTTGTGACATGCTTGAGTTAAATAAAGAATGTATGTATATTTTATGAATAATTTATGTCATTACAAAATTTTTTGTTATTTAGAAAGGAAAAAAGGATTTTTGTGTTGTAAAATAAAAGGGACACAGAGAGAATTTAGATAGAGTGAGTCTTACATTTTATTGATATATCAATACTTCAGATCGCTTAATAGTTGTGAAATACTAGTGGACTAGAATACAAGTATATATCCAGTCCATACACATTTTATGAAACTCCCCCTTGGACGAAGGCCAATATATATTCGTGGCAGCTCACAAATATTAGCGTGAGTGGAAAAAAAGGATTGCCTATATCCTCGAAATCCCCTCACACACAGTGAGAGAGATTTCTCCAATTTTTCTCCTATTAAATTTCGGGGTCGGCCAATTCCGGAGGAATTTGACCCGGATGTCCACAGTGGAGACTCTGTTGTGGAACTATTTTTACAACACTAGACTCTATTTCACATAGGTTTTGCTTCCTTTGTTCCTCTCTCTCTATTTTTCTACATGTGTATATATGCCTCCACTCATATGCTTTTCTAACCTTCATACTTACATGTCTTATATATGCCTTGTTAAGATCATATTTCTTTCCCTCTACCATGATCTTTTCTTATCACATTTATAAATCCTTTTCTTATCACATGTTTCACTCTTTACTCACTTTTATATATTCATCATGCTTCACTCCACACACTCCCATTTGCACATGATTCGCCCCACTTGTAGACATCCATGTTTAGTGTCACTAGGACACACTCTCACATTCTTCTCCTTCGCATATTGTTTCATGCTCACTCACATGTTTCACACACCACTTGTAGCTATCCGTGATTAGTCACACTAGAACAAACTTCCACATTTCTCCAACTTGTATATATCCACATACACTCTTACTTTACATATTTTTCGCATGTCACTCTCTCACTGGGCACATGTTTCCCACTCACTTGTATATTCACATGCCTCACACTTTGTATCTATCATCATGCCTTGTATAGTCTCCATGATCCATGTACATATTTGTTAGTTTTACTCAATATATTTATCAGCCTTATCCCATGTTACTTGTTTATTTTATTCTTTCCCTCATAGTGGTAGTATTTTTCTTGCTTACCATACCTAAACTACTCCATAAAATACTAAATAATACTCATGAATTCTTGCACACTACATCACTTGAACATTGTAATATTCACCAAAATTTTATCTTCTACTGGGGGTCATTACATGATAAGTGCCGGTCCAGCAGGGCTTAGTTAACCTAAGTGATATGATTCTGATCTTTCACTGTCCTACTACCTTCGAAATATATCAACACCCCCCCACCCCCCCCCCCCCACACACACACATAATACCACTTGACCAAACTCACAATAGGAGGTATATAGTAAGGAACTTGTTCACTTACATCGAGTATATTTAATTTTCTCGCACACGTACTATGTCATGAGGAAATTCTCGTACACTCGGGTATATCAAATGCCTTGTCCACTCGTACTGATGAAGGATTTTCCTTATAGGTAAGAGGTATATCGTGGAAGTCATTCCAAAGGGGGAAACCGATCCACTAACCCACCGATTGCATCAACCTTATTTAGGTGTCTTCCCTAGGACACTCATACCTAGTTTTCCAGTTATAATATGAAATTGTATCGAACTTCTAGGTTTCCTTATCACTCGAATGTTTGCACTATTTCACCCATTTTTAAAATAGGACCTTGTCTATGAGTTTGGAAACTAGTCAAAATGTGTCTTGCATCATGTACCCTATCTTTTCCTCGAGACTCGGGTCATGTCTAGCATTTAACTTACACCCTAAGTGGAACATAATACAAATGGAACATAATAACAAGAACCACGCTGAGGATTTTCCTTCTTCCCATTTTTCAAAAATACCAAAAATATTTTCCCCCTTTTCAGAAAGAAAAAAACATATACCTAAAATATTCCTTTTCCGTTCAAAGTAACCCAAAAATCATTTTCATCTCATGTGTGATCACATACCTTGATTTTTTGCCTGCGTCCTTATTGTCTCCGGTCTTCCGTCAAACCACCCACAAGATCCATTTCTTCCTCTTCTGCCTATACAGAGTTTGAGTTATCCCTCTTAAGGATAATCATAAAAAATATTCACCAGGCTATGAACACCCCCCATATTTGATGACCATCCTTGCTCAGCTAAGCATTAATATTGACAACCTACAAGCGAAAGTCTAGGAAATATAACGACACCGAGTTTAAACTCCCAAGGCTCTCGAGATCAAAATACTTTTCCCCATGTCATGGGCCCAAGTCATCCTGAACCAGTATGGGTTTTAGAAAAGTATCAGCATGCCCATCGTGCCCCACTAGCCAATCGGTCTACGCCATCTTAGTTACCAATATCAAATCTTCCCCAGCCATGGGTTAATCTACCGATGCCAGTTCATCCCATGTAGGAAGAACTGAATAAGTTCAAATAAGACCTTAGATTAGTACCTAAAATGCTTAATAAGGTCAAGATGTCACGGAACTACATGAACTACACTCACATGCCCATGGGTTTTAGAAAAGTATCAGCATGCCCATCGTGCCCCACTAGCCAATCGGTTTATGCCATCTTAGTTACCAATATCGAATCTTCCCCAGCTATGGGTTAATCTACCGATGCCAGTTGATCCCATGTAGGAAGAACTGAATAAGTTCAAAGAAGACCTTAGATTAGTACCTAAAATGTTTAATCAGGTCAAGATGTCACGGAACTACATGAACTACACTCACATGTATCCCTATCCCAAGGTCTGCTTATCGAAAAACATTGAAAACACTAGAAATTAAGAAGTTTAGAGGCAGTTGAACTTCAATTATGTACCTACACAATTATCATAGATCCATAACTCTTCTTGTGGAGTTAGAGGAGATCATGGCCCAAATGTTCTAGTATACCCTCAAAGAAGGTACCCTCGGGTGGTTTATGTCCCTTAAAGGGTCCAGAATCCGTAGTTAGGAAGATGTATCCAGGAGTTTCATATCATAGTATAAGTATAATGAAGAGTTAAAAGTACCCATTGGGACATATAACTAATCAAACAGAATCTAAGGGAATCAGTCAGTAGCTTCATCAAAAGGTGGAGAGATAAAGCAGCTACCATGACAAATCGACTGTTAGAAGAAGAACTGGTAGGGATAGTGAAGAAGAACTTCTCGCCCTATATTTGAGATTTAATGGGAGTCCAGTAATACCCTCAATTTAGAACCATTCGAGAGTCTGGGGTAGAAATTAAAGAAGGTATCATAAGGCATAAAACAGAATTCGAACTGAAAAGGCTGATTGGGTAATTTACGCCACAAAAGTATGACAAATCGACCAACACCTGCCATCATTAACATATCCTAACCTGCCACTTCTTAGACACCTGAAATTCATCCTAATATTGCCAAAAAGGAGTATTCTAAATTTCATGCTCCTATTTTACGAGTGAATTAAGCCCTTCTTGACCAAAACCTCATTAAACCATTAAGACCCGACCATTGCCAGATACTCTTCCTATAAACTTCAAACGTGATGCCCATTGCGAATTCCACCAAATCATTTGGCATGCTACTAATTAATGTTCCATCTCAAGAATGTTATCAAGAGTGTCATAGACGGGGGTATCATTGCCTCACTAGTCAATCATAAGCCTAATATCACTTATAATCCTCTCCCAGTAAATAGAATTGTGGTGAATGCCATACTTTTAGAAGAATATCTAGAATTTAACCCCTCAACCAGAATTAACCCATTGAAATACCTAATCTACCTACAATCTCATCTAAACCCTTCAAAATGTGTCCTTCCTTTCTCTTACATCCTAGAAACCCTACCGATTAACCTTTATCACTCCTTACCCTAGCTTGTATTATTGTTAATACCCATTAAAAAGGGGGAGGTATGGAACTGCCTATGGTTTTAGATCAACTTCAGAAGTTGGGGATGAAATTTCCTTCAGAGTTAATCATCGATTGCAAAAAGATCAACGATTTATTTATGGAAGCCTGAAAGTGGGCTCTATAATCTGATGAAAGGGTTTTACCCACGAAAGAGTTCATCTTAAATGACATTAAGTGGTAATATCATATATATTCCTCCAAAAGCAAGAGATATGCATTGTCTTCGAGTTGCTTATGATTTTGAAACTCTAAGGGAGCCTTGTCCATTCATTCCACTACTTTCCCACTGAATGGGAAGATCTACATGATGAAGCCACATAAGTTGTTGAGTGTATTGATTTTTCATGGAAATATAATATTATTGCCATCGAATGGGGGATGATTTTAATATTTCAGATAATGAATCAAATCTTATGAAATCCACGTTTATCGCTTCTTTTTATGGGATGATATCCTTCGAAGAATTTCTAGGGGTCAATAAGGTATCCATATCACCCGAAGTAGATAAAGATACAGGGTTCTTGTTCTTCCCTGCCTCCGTTAACCACATGACCTGATTCGAATGACATTATAAAGATCCAATTCCTCTGTAAACCAAAACAAATAAGGGAAAAGGAGTCACTGAGAAGCTCCCGATGCTAGAGATGAAAATTGAAATAAGAGAGGTCCTTGACCATCCTAAAAAGACCCAAGCCAACATCATCCTCTGAAAGCTCTTCATGTCATCCCACTTACATAGAAATTCCCTGATAAAGCTCTTCAAGGGACCCAAGCTTCCTCCCACTACTCCTCCTAAAAAAGCAATGCATATGGTCAGATCATTGACTGCTACAAAACTCCTCCCCTTCTCAAAAGAGAAAATTCCAAAGATTGGTAATGATCATAGAAATGCACTCAATATCTCCATTGAAGTCGTGGGGAAGATGGTTCCATTGGTATTTGTAGATAACGGGTCCACCCTCAATGTCTGCCCACCCAGAATCCTTAATTAACCGGATAAAAGTCAGGGATGTCACTCCAACATCCGTTATTATGAGTGCTTATGAAAATACATATCGAGAAGTTATGGTTTCTATAAAGCTTTAACTGGGGGATAACCCTATCTCCCTCAGACAAAATTTCAAGTCACTGACATACCTTCCTACTTCAACTTGATCCTTGGCCACCCTTGGCTCCACAGTATACTGGGGTATCTTATTCTCTCCACTAAAAATTAAAGTTTTTTGCCAATGGTTAAGTCACCACAGTTATTGGAGATTATGACAACCCAAATGGTACTAGAACCAGCAATCCAATACGGGTGTGTTCTAGGAACAAATGCATGTATGAGAGAGTACCACTAAAGGAGTCTTCTATACTTAGTCTAATTTATGGGGAGATTAATCTTGTTATTCGTATTTTTCCTTTTAAGGGAACCCAAAACTAGATATCATATTGATATTTTAAAGGTTTTTTCTAACATAGGAGCTCATATTTCCCATCATTTATGTAAGCCACCAAAGGGGGGCGATTATCCACTTTTGATTCGTAATAAATTTATGCAAACAAAGGTTACTATTAAAAAATTGGGCAAATGACATGTTTCTCTTCAGTTTTATGATTGACCCATTTCATGTCCCGTCTAGGGATAATTTTAAAGATCGAGTGAGTCTAGAGCACAACCCTTATAGGAATGTTAATATAATTTAATTTTTCAAAAATATGCACTTCATGCCTGGAAATGGCGATGGGTTGACGCCAACAAGGAATTATCGAGCCAATAGTCCTGAAGGACGAATTTTCCTCATGTAGCCTAGGCTACTAACCATCATCGATTGAACTCAAGGAACTCCGCTGGTCATATCAGAAAAGAACATTAGAAAGAAAGAAGATAACCTCAAGAGAGTCCCTAAGATAGAGGTTTGTTAAATAAGGTGAGGATTTACCCTTTTACAGATTCCTCGAACCGTGGTATGATAATGTCGATAAAAAGATGAAATCGAGGTTAGAGATCTTATTAAGAGATGAAGAAGCTTGGGATGAAGGGCAAAAACATGAGGTAGAGCCTCGAATAACCAAAGCCATGGAAAGTACTGAACATTATGGGGGCAGTGACATTGATGATCCATTCGACCTAAACACACTAAGGCTGGATCTTGGAATGGTCCACCTGAAAGTCGAACTGTCCGACTCATCCAAAAAGATCACCACTACTGATGTACCTCTTATCAATTGGCATGCCATTCCTATCCAACCCTCTCAAGTCAACCCAAACCCTATTGTTCATCATCTCCAAGAAATACCTGAGCCTATTATTTTTTCTCTTATTTATGAATTAATTGTGACGGGGACTCCTTTGATGAGGTCCTCACAACTACATTACTTTGAGACATTTTCAATAAAATAAATGATGATTTCGAGTATCTTGTTGTGCTTTTCCTTAATTATCTTGATTTTAATAAAACTATTAATGAAGATGATTTAATAAATGAATAATTCTTAACCGATTTCAATTAGGAAAAAAATTAAATAGCATAATCGTGTTTGAACTAATGATGACAAAACTATCATTATTAATCTTGGTTCTAGAAGCCATTCGCACGAGATTAAGATAGGGTCCACCCTCAAAGAGCATGAGCGGTCATAGTTTGAAGAGTTTTTAAAAGAGTTTGTGGACATCTTTGCATGGTCCTATGACGACATGCCTGGCATTAACCCAAAAATAGCACAACATTAGATCCCTGCCTTTTCAAAAAGCAAACCTATCAAGAAAAAAACTGATAAAACTCCGAATTAAGTGGTCTTTAAAAGTCAAAAACTAAGTAGTGAAATAGTTACACGTAAGCTTCCTTCACGTGGTCAAATATCCTACATGTGTTGCAAATATCATCCTTGTCTTGAAATTGAGAGGAAATGTCTTCATGTGCGTCGACTATCGAGATTTGAACAAGGCCTATGATTATCCTCTTCCTAACATCGACATAATCATAAACAACACTGCCAATCATTCCCTCAAGTCATTTTTCAATGATTTTTCAGCGTATAACGATATTAATATGCATCTAGACCATCAGGAAAAGGTCAACTTCATCACTCCATGGGGAACCTTTTGCTATACAGTCATGTCATTCAGTCTCAAGAAGGTCAGGGCTACCTACCAAACGATTTCTACAACCATCCTGCACGATCTTATCCAAAACGAAGTCAAAGTTTATGATGATGACATGATCATCAAATCCAAGACTCACAAAGGTCATATTCCTGCCATGAGGAAATTCTTCGAGTGGCTACGATAGTACCAGATGCAACTCAACTTGCAAAAATGCATCTTCGATGTAACCTATAATATCTGTGCCCTCAATTTTATCTCTTTACTTGAAAATTTTTAATTATGTAGAAACCTTAGGGTTGAATCATATTTATATATGGAGGGTTGGTTATTGTAAATTCTTGTGTCCCTTGTGGAATTTCTTGGAAATTAATTCGAAGAATTTGGAATTTTGGAGAAATTGTGAGGTTTAAACGAGAATGAAAGTCATTCAAACGAGATCCTAATATTGATCTAACGAAGACCCTTTTAGTTTCAATAAGAAGTCAATCTCATTTAAAATATGTTTTTAGTGAAGATCGAACGAACCTCCGTTGCCTTAGGTTGTTAACCTCGTTGGTATGTCGTTCGAACGTCATTCAAACTAGATTCAAATCTCGTTTAAATAAGATGAAATTTCGTTCGAAGGATCTTATCAGATATTATTTATTTTGAGTTGCCCTTGATTTGATGACATGTAGACTTCTGGTGAACCCAGGTTATCAAAAATGTGTTTGGGGTGGTGGGCTTAAGTTGTTAAAAGGTTTTGTGGGTTATTCGGGGTTATAAGAAGAAAGAGTGAGGGTGGTTCTTCCCCCGTCATTTTTCTTCACCATATTTCCTTTCTCTCTATAAGTTTCAAGAGTCCATCTTCTTCCCTAGCCATTTTCCTCCATAGTTCCACATTACCACCATATTGATACACCATTATACACTATTTCTAAGCTTTTTCTATCATCTTCAGGCACTATTAAGGAAGAAAGTGGGTATAACCAAGCTTGTAGGAATAACTTTAGAGCATTTTGGAGAGCTTTTTGAAGTTCGGGACTTCTATATTCGTTTTCATAGTTGGCTCCTCTTCAAACTTTGAGGTAGGGTTTTCCTCTTCCTATTACTCAAGGTTCTAGTTATTAAAGAAATGTGTAGGATGCATGCTAGAGATGATATAATGTCAACAATATTGATATTTTCAAAAATATTCAAATCATGCAAAAATGGGGTTTTAAATAAGACAAACCCTAATTGCGTTAGGAATAAAATGGCATTTATGATTATAATCTTCTTTAAGTGGATTTCAAGGGATTTTTAGGATTGAAATCCTCTTTAACATGTGTACTAACATGCAGTAAGATAGAAACTGACATTTTAGACTTGATAAATTATGATGAAATGGTTTTTAAAAAGAAATGATTTAATGTAGAAGAAAAATCCCTAAATATGTTTTATAAATATTGTTATAATGAAGAAAATGATATTTGAAGTCACATGTGATAATAGGGCAAGTTATGGACATTGGGTTAAAAATGGTCTTGAATGGCAAAATATATGTTATGTGGTAAATAATAAAATGATAAACATGATTTTTGACATAAAATCATAAAAGTGATGTTTGGAAAGGAAAACATTAGTTTTTAGTTCATACTGAATTAAATGTGTTTTTCACAAAGTTACGATTAAAGAAAGTGTAAAATGGCAATTTTGATAAAATTGAGGGTACAAGTGGTTGGATTTCCTTGTTAGGCCTCTTATCGATCAGTTTTTAGTGGAAAACAAATAAAGTGGATAAATAGCATGCTGATAAGTTGAGATGATGAAATAAACCATTGAAATTATGATAAGGTTAAAATGTTGGAATAAAGTGGACATTACAAAAAATGTTAAAACACGTTAGTGAAGACTCGGATGACACCGGGATAATTAAGGAGCACCAGGATACCGAGGTGAAAGACCCAAGATCACTAACTAGAGCACATGGTATCATAGATGGCAGTGTGGAGCCCGTTCAAGTATGTTGTTATTGGAAGACTCTGAGAAAAGATAATGTGAAATGAAAAAAATAATGGTTATGCTCGAAAATGCATAAGTAAGTGAACCAAATGAAATGTAATAAATGGAGACTATTGAATAAAATATGGTTCATAGTCTCTAGACCTGATAAAGGGTTGTATGAAAGGGTTAAGTGTGAGTATGAACTCGTCGCTTAAGTGCATTGCATAGTAGTTGCATTAATACTAGAAAAATGGTTGACATGTCGGGGGATAATAATGCCCTCCTTTCTAATCTAGAAATAGGTTGCACCCACTCACTGCTACCATATTGAGCTCATTACCGAAGAATATATGAACATGGAAGGATTGTTGTATTATGACATTTGGTGCCTACTCAAACATAGTAGGTATCCCTGGGACTCTAAAAAGAAAGACCATACGACCCATCACAAGTTGGGTTCTTAGTACACCATCTACAACAAGGCCCTCTTTAAAAGGAATTTTGATGGAATCCACTTATATTGCATTGCAAGGGCTAGGATCGAAGACATGATCCAGAAAATCCACAGTAGGGAATGTGGGCCCCACATAAACGGTCATATGTTTGACCAGAAGATCATCGTCAAGGATATTACAAGACCAACATTATTCAAGACTGTATTGCTTACGTTCGAAGATGCCTCAAATTCCAGTAGTTTTCCAGCCTTCAGTACTTACTTCCTAGGGAGATATACAACATGACTTCTCCCCAACCCATCTCTTCATGGGCATAAACATTAAAGGGAAGGTCACTCCTAAAGCTTCAAACAAGTATGAATTCATCTTGGTCCCCACTGAATACTTTATAAAATGGGTCAAAATTGAGTCATACACGGTACTGAATGAGAAGAAAGTAGACAAATTCATAACAAAGAACATCATTTTCCTCTATGGAGTCCCCCAAGAGTTGGTGTCACATAACGGACTCCATTTTGAGGATGAAGTCACAGAATTAGTTGATGAGTATGGAATCCAAAGGCACAAGTCCTCTTCTTAGTTCCTACAAACCAATTGCTTTATCAAAGCCACCAACAAAAGTATCAAGGCCATTATTAGCAAGATGAGAGAAAGCTTCAGAGATTGTGCAGACCAAATATCATATGCCCTTTAGGGATATCACAACTCCACTAAAAACCCACTAGAGATACTCCCTATTCTTCGGTATACGATATAGAGGTTGTCCTCCTCGCCAAACTTGAAATACCTTATCTACGAATTACACTCGAAAGTGAATTTAATGAAGAGGATTAGCATAAAAACTTTTATGACGAACTTTTTGTCTTAAACGAAAGGAGTCTAAAAGCCCTATATTATATATAAGGTTATTATCACCTTATTGCGTGAGCATTCAACAAATAGGTAGAGGAATGTGGTGTCCAAGAAGGAGATCTTACCCTCAAGGAAATCGTAGAACCTGTCTGGGATCAGAGAGGAAAGTTCAAGCCCAATAAGATTGGTCCCTATATCGTAAAAAAAATTATGTTTGCTGACGACGCTAAGCTTGCAGACAACGATGGAAAAGAAATGGCATGTCTAGTTAACTTGGGCCTTCTTAATAAATTTGACCCCAAATCCGAACTCTCGTTGCGCTGCGACTCTTCTTACCCCTTTATATTATAAATAAATAAATAAATATATATATATATATATATATATATATATATATATATATATATAAATAAATATATATATATATATATATTCCACTGTGTCTTACTAGAACTACGTAGGACATGATCCTCTCAGACATCATCCCTTTTCAGAAAAGAGAAGCTCTTAATTTTTAAACGCCACAAGGGTACGTAGGCAGTCCATAAGACGTACATGGGCGCAATCCTTTCTCTCTCACAAAATACTGTGCTTTCTCCCTCCGAGAATGGTGGTATCTCTCATCATTTCAAGGAACAGAAGGATTATGTACACCTTAATAGCCGGTATAGATAGTTCAAGCAAAATAATTCATCAAAGACACAATGAAAAATGTTGAATCATTATCATTTTAATTAAAAATAAGGGGTACAACTATCACATGAGATACCAGTAACGGGGATGAAAATTAACCAGTCTCTTACAGGCCTCAGAAAAATCAAAAATCAAACAAACCACACCTTTACATGCTTCACAAGAACCAAAACACCTCCAAACCTAAACAACCTTCTCATAAGCTTGACATTATAACACCACCTCCTCTCATACCAATGAATTTCCTTTAGCTGCTTGATGGACCCGTTTCATCATCATTGTTTGTCCCCTAAGGACCCCAAGAATTACACACCTGGTTGTGACTTTGAATTTTCTTCGTGTGACGATAAGCCTTAAGTGGATTGGATAAGACCACGACACCTTCGTCTAAAGCATTGAACCTCACAAGACATCTCTGACCAATCTCTTCAATAAGAATCTTCGTAAACACTCGCTTCCACTACCACTTCAAATAATTCCTGAATATCAATCCAACCTCCCCAATAGACTGAGACAGATGGGTAGATGGTCAACATTGCTTCCACAAAGGCCCCAATATCATTCTCAACAAATCTATTAGGTCCTCCATGGGAAAGAAATTGGTTATACGGAGAGAAACAATTTATTCCTATCCCACTTGGCCCAGAAGCCACTATCAAAAATAGAAGGAGGTATGATGAAGGCCCACCAACCGCACATATCGATAATCCCCTAACTAAAAGATAGGCTGCAAATTACACCACCATAGTACGGACTAGTGAAGACTCCTGGCCCCATGCTCTACGAGGCAATTCACCCAGTTCTTCATCATCAGGCCAAAGCTAAAGAAAGATCGAGAGAAGAAATTGGGAATACTCGACAAAGGGTACTCACGAGGATTCATCGGGCACAGTCTCTCAGACAACCACATGAACAGCATAATGGGTCTCCCCCGTATGAAATTGTGATAACCGCATAATTAATTACCGGGTGGCCAGTCATTTATCCAATTAATTCGAATTATTCAGTTGGCTCATTCCTAGCATCAGTGTCGGAAAATAATTTTTTTCTTTCATTATTAACCACCTAGTAATCAATTAAGCTAGTGTTAAAACTTTTAAGTTTAAATAAAATTTCTTTAAGAAATGGAAACCATTTAACATATAACCCAATCCACAACAATGAATAATAAATAATAACGATCACAACTTATTTAATATAACTGGAATATACTTCTGAGTTTAAAACATCTCAATACAATAAACCAAGTCAAACTAAATATATCCAAAACCAGCGTAAGTAAAATTAATAACTTAGATAGAATTAAAATGTCAAGGATCCATTGGCAACATGCCATGGAAGAAAATGACTACAGAGTACAGGAATCAATAAAATGATGCATCTAATGCAAGGTCCACCCTCCAAAGCATACATAGCGAATAAATATAAGATCCTCTAACATGGGCATCCCTATGGATGGACACATGATACAGAATATATAGGAGGGAAGAGAATATGCAAGAGAAAATGGGTCATATCCTGATTGTAAAAGATTTTAAAAATAACAAGTGAATAAATGCGATAATTAGCAATTACTATATACAGGTGAGATCATCGGACTCTCACTTGAGTTTCTCACCTCTCAACTAATGTGTATGCCTAACGTATTCTCAATTTATTCTTGTTGCTATTTCCAATTTCACTAGATTATCTTATTGTATCAACTAACCATAGCCCTTATCTTTCCCCACGTATTTCCTTCACAATACATATAATAAATAAATATATTAATTCATATATCAATATAATTAAGTGTTCTCATACTTAATTAATTTTTAGATTTCTTTATTTTTCACATCTACATAAATCACACAGTAGATAATATATATATATATATATATACTCACTCTATTATATATTTACAATACTGCACCCCGACACACAACTGCGGTGCACGCACTACTCTACTATCTAGTCTCAGTACATCTCTCCACTTTATAAAGGACTGTTGGTTCAGTATCTCACTCTAACCATCATCACAAATCACACATATTGTAGGCGAATATAGTTCTAAGACTATGGCATACGCACATACCTACGCATCCATATGATCCTCATCACTATAATTATCACTGATAGCCCGTACCTAGGCTTTATATTCTGAGGCACAAGTCAAAAATCCCCCCAAAGGCTCATCAGGATATGACTGTCCTCAACGCACAAACCTCCCGTCGATAGCAAGTAGGCTAGGTATGTCATACACACAAATCATCATATAGGTATATACTGTATATATATATATATATATATATATATATATATATATATATATATATATCAATTATAGGACATAAGCAAATCCCATATCACAAGTCTAATACGTAGTATACTTATATCTCAAATATCCAACGTATCATGGCATTTTCAACCTCAACTATATTATAGGTATTCTCTCCACCTATGTGTGTGTGTATATATATATATATATATATATATATATATATATATATATATATATATATATATATATCAACAAATGGGTATACTCTCATCCCATATATAAATCCCACATGTAGTATATTTCAAGTTTATCCCATAACTAATAATTCACATTTCCCATTACTCCTAACATCTCTTATTAACCGAAAGGATTTATTCGATAAAGTTACAATCTGCCCAAAAATAAAAATTACATTTTTGAGGCTTTGCTTCTCTGATTTAAAAAAAATCAAACTACAAAGTTGTGCAAAACGTGATTTTACACAAAAACACGCAAGCACACTACCAAATTCCTCTTAAAACAGTCTTAACATTATCATATGATGTTCATCCTTTTTCTACATATTTCTACCTATGGGTTGTAACATAATTTATCCTCAAAACCTCCACCAAATGACATAAACTCCTTATAATTCATCTCAAATGATATACCCAAGTATGTACAAGATTTATAACATCAAATCATCATGGAATTTCATTGAATCATACTAATATTATTTTAAATTGAAGAAAATCTACATGATATAATTCTTTCTCAAGAACACATATAAACCCTAAATTCCCTCATCAGTTTAACCCAAAATTGGATGTTGTTATTTCTCTTTTCATCAAAAGAATAATCCTAAATAATTTCCATTTTAAGAATTACATCAAAATCATTAAATTTTCATCTTTGATTTATAGTTTTCATGGATTTTTATCCCTTCTAATTTAACATGGATATTATACTCACTAATTGGAACAATAATTAAACTTGCATTAAGGTGTAGGTTTGATCCTTTGGTGAAGGTGTATGTAGGATGCTTCCTCCTCCTTTCCAATCACTTTTTCGATGGTGGTGCAAGGTGGTGTAACCCTTGGTTTGCTCTCGAAACCTCTCCTCTTCCTAGAGTTCTCTCTCTTCCTCTCCTTAGTCGTTTGGTAAATAATCTATTGGTTTAACACACTCTAATCTTAAATAATAAAACTCCAATCCCACAGGTATTATTCACCTCCCCCAGAAAATGATCAAAATACCCCTCGGGTTGTCCTTTTGGTTCCCAATTGACCCTAGACCGAAATTAAACCCCCAGGTAGACTTTTCTGCCCATTTTGACCCTTCCGAACTAATTGGCGCAGTCGAAATGACCATATGGATGAATAAAAAATAATTTTCCTTTTCACGACTCACACACCCGTCCCGACTTAATTTCAATAATTCGCCTATTATTCACTCGCGACCATATAATCAGATACTATTTTTAATCACTAAGTAATATTCAACATCAATCACATATTACTTTATTCTCTTGAAATATTCAATCATAATTAATTCCAATTATTATTCATAATTAATTTTAATTAATCCCCGTTTTACTTTTAATTAATCTTATTTTAAAAGTCATTAAAATTATGGGGTATTATAGAAATTAGCGCGATAATCCTTCCAGGCATCTAGTCCTTTAAGTGTTTTTGCTAGTACTACAGCAGCTAGACCACAATGGTAAGACATCCAAAATACTATCATGGCTACTTGAGGGCCAACCGGTATGTCCCTTGTCACCAAAAGCAGTCTAGCAGTCAATCCTAGGGCTACATCACTAGTAAATCCATTATCGGTGATATATCTCCCACACATGGAATTCAATACCATCGGGAGGATGATACTTCCTTCATGCACCAACGGTAAGGCAGTTGAAGGAGAGACCTGGGGTAACTCGTCTAACGATACTTGAGGAAAATAAGATAAATCCATCATGGCCACCCCAACACTTGGGTTGACACCTAACAAAGCTAAAAATCTTCATAAGTGGGGCACACTTCATCGAGGACGAATAAAAATACATGCTCTTCATAATACCATAATTACACTGCTGCTTCCAGAAGATTCCAATCTATAGGGATGCTACTCTACAAGAAGATATAGCGCAAGCTAAAATCTTCGTAATTAATTTTGTAGAGGCACATGGGCTCTAAGCCTTCAAGATAAACTGAGAAAGTTTCCGACATCGAAAGTGCCATTCTAGAAGAAGAAAGATTGCAAAAGAAAGAAGTTTGAATCATTATGAAGAAAACCCTCATTAAAGTCTCGTTTTATACCCACAAGCACTTATAAAAGACAAGTAACCCAAGCTGCTGCCAGGACCACTGGTCCTAAGTACTCATAAGTACAAAGGAAGTGAAATCAAAACTAAGGAAGTGATTTTAACTCGACCTTTATGCTGATCAACAGGCCAAAGGGTATGCCGATCGACACCCCTTACTTTTTGAAACTCTCTACTGTCATCTTTTGTATATATCATTTCCAAAATAAAGACTTTTATTTGTGAAAAAATCATATTGATAATAACTCCTCTTCGAATCCCTTTTTTAATTATTTTATTTTATCATATCTTATCTTTGCGATAAATGAACCCTCAACCAAAAAAATTAAAGTGCATCTAGAGTAAGCCATTAAATCAAGATAACCAAGCCAAAATATGCATTTTATATATACTTGTACATGGTTTATTCAAGTATAGAAAAGAAAAAAAGAAAAAGAAAAAATAAATCAGGATGCAGCTCGAACCCTCCAAAACTAAATAAAACCACCATGTCAAGCACACCGGTGAACATGCTTCCCCCGATAACGTGAGGTACACCTTACTCTAAGAAATGGAGATTTCCTTAAATGTAGTTGGTCGCACCATGCATGAACAGGCCGAATTCCTCACATAGTTAGACACTGATGCTATCCAGTTCCGGATGTCCCGTAGACAGGTCGTCGATACGCGAACAGTCTACAAAAGAACCAAACCACCCAAAGAAATTGAACCGACAATGATAAGGAGAAAATCAAAAAGCATAAATATGAAAAGAAGAAGATAAGTCATAAATCTCTCTGGATAGCCTCCTCGGGAAGACTCGTGATGTCGTATATCTTCGCATGAGGGCGATGAGGCACCGATACCACCTCCCCATTATGCACCCGAATATGATAAGTAGGGGTGTAAATGTGGTGGAAAGGAACCACCTCCGTTGCCGACACCACTGGTAGGTTGGTACCCCTCACAGATCGCACTATAAGTGGATACATATTATCTATGCCATATATACACGATGACATCAACCAGCAGGTTGTGAAATCCAGGTAGTAATTTTTTGTCGTCATGTCAGTGTAGTGCATGTAAGGATTACCCTCCATTATCTCCACCCTCACGTCATCAAACATATCATTCACCATCCTCATATACTCCGAAGGCACTGATGGTGGGACCTTCACATCACCCTCTATAACCTACCTCATAACCCTTTCTCCCAAGTACTAGATATGTCGAAACTCAAGCGCCATCGGCCTCCACATCTGGGCATACATCCCCATAATCCGCATGACCCACGAAGATAAATTCTAGGCGTAGAAGGTAACCTATTTTCCCACTAAGAGTCGATAAGATACCAAGGGTAAAACAAAGTATTGAAACCATATAAAGGGAAAAGGAAGAAACCTAACCTAATTTCCCATCAGGGAGTTCAACACCGCCCCCATATCCTTCAAAGACAGGAATTATTTTTATCGCCTATTTGACTTCAGTCGCCTGTACATATTTGAAAAGTTCCCCTCATCGCTCCCCTTCGGCGATATCAACCCAATGTTATGGTTAATCACTTCATAAAACAAAGTATGCCTAAGTCAATACAAATGTCAAAAAGAATGAAAATGAAAGGCGATAATAAAATACGAGTAAATTGAATATAAAATTACCTCCAAAAAATACGTGGGCCCCGTAAAATAATTTTGGCAACACCGACTAAAAGAATTCAAAGAAGCATAGAGGGACGCCTCCGTAAAGCTCCCCTAGTCATACAGGTGGATCTCTGAGATGATCTTCAGAATCAGAAGAAATCAGAAGCGGAATATATCACCACTCGTCCCCACCACAAACCTTCCCAATAGAAGAAAAATAAATAAGCAAGATGCCTTCCTCACCAACCTCGCATTGATCTCATCAATCCACCTAAAAATCAAGGTCGTCTCAGCACCAATAAGCGGATAAAGTTCCTCGACATAATCCACCCTATATCACCGAAAGCAGCCAGCACTGCCACTTTATAAATGTGTAGAGTACTATCCACCACTATTTGCTGGCCCTCCCAATCTAGCTCCGTCAACTGATGCACATCCAAAGGAGTGACCATTATCTCACCACTACCCAAAAGGAATGAGTGGGTCATATCCCACCATCTCTTTCCCAATGCACACAGTACCACTGTAAAACGTGGTGTCTCATTTAAAGCCCCCGCCAAAGGTCCAAATTCGACAACATTTACCATTAACCTAACACATGAAGGAAGGTGTTCCCATGCTTCCTTCATCTTAGTTGATACATAAGACCGAATGTTCGACAAGGCTATGTCATCCTACACAAAAACTAAGAAAACTCTTCAGTATCCCAAGGATAAGAAGAAAGAGAAAAGGAAAAAATAAAATAAAGAGTGAGAACTTATATAGACAATATGGTTCTTCACCCTCCCGGAGAGATGATGCACTGACTCCCGCAGAAGAACCATCCCATCAATAATGGGCTTGAAGTTTTTGTAAACATTCTCATTTACTAAAATCATCATCGTAATAGCACGCCATTCCAAACCTTCTTAGTTGTCAGTTTCCATCCAATTGTTCTTTGAGGTGCCCTCTATGATTTCTTTTAATATAATAGACTTGAAAATGATTTCTAGGGAGAGAGAAAGTAAGAGATTCACTCGAATGATGATTTGAAAAAATGAGGACGGTTGCCCTTTTTATAAGAGACTAAGAGGTATACTGATCGGTAGTCCCCTGGACTTGCCTGCTGGCAGTGACATTTCGTCTCGCCAAAAAAGTATAGGAGTGCATGATATATGTCGATAGTCACCCTTTGGCTATGCCTATCGATAGTACCCTCAAAATTTCATCCCAAAAATTTAAGAAAATTTCAATAACTGCCCTAAAAATTTATAAAAATTCCTAGAAAGTTACCACTAGGTCTAACACATTACAGTACTGAGACCAAAAAAACTTAAAGAATGTGTATCACCAGTTCAATCTCCTATAGAAGAAAAAGCAGAGTGGATTAGAAGTTACAAAATCCTACTCCCCGGTGAAAATAAAAATCCTAGTGCGAATGCACTCGCAATACTAACACCCTCCCTTGGAGAGTCAAAATTGAAGAACACTCCCCATTAGCAACTTTTTAGGTCCACTGAATTGACCTCGACACTGTGATTCGGTCGTCTTAACTTTTTAGTTCGCTGAATCAACCTTGACCCTCTAGATTGGTCATTTCAACTCTTCATTTCTACAGAATCGACCTTGACCCTCTGAATCAATCATTTTCATTCTTTAGGTCCATATGACTGACTCCGACCCTATGAATCGATCATATTAACTTTTTAGTCCTCAAAACAACCTTAACCCTCTAAATCTGTCATTTCAACTCCTTAGGTCCACAGAATCGATCATTTTTAACTCTTTAGGTCTATAGAATAGACCTAGGTCTGCAGAATCAACCTCGGACCTCTTAATCGGTCATCTTAACTCTTTAGGTCCATAAAGTCGAACTCGACCCTCTGAATTGGTTGCCTTAACTTTTTAGGTCTGTAGAACCGACCTCGATCCTTTAGTCAACCACTTTCAAATCCCCCAGTACAACCCTTAAACATCAATGTGGTGTCTATCTTTTGATGACCTTTGCTTTTTCCAAGCTCGATCATCGAGGGTATCTATAGATGCCCCATCCTGGTACCCCTTAAATACATCATTAGGTACCTAACACTCCTCCTCTCATCATAAGACCCGAGGTCCTAATCAAACCTTAGTTCAGAGGCCAGCGAGCACTTTCGATACCCGTTTACCTCGATCATCCCTCCATTTGAGAAAAGCTCAATGGACTCTCATAGGTCATTGAATCCTCTTTCTAACGGCCCATACCTTTTCTGAATTGTCTTCACGATTTGCATGTACTCACCTTTATACTCTGAACCCTAATCTAGAGGCGATCGGGTGCTCTCGAGCCCCGTTTGACCTCAATAAACCCTCCAAACTGAGTAAAGATTATTAAAACCTCATAGGAATCTGAATACCCTTTCCAATTGTCCGTATCGTATGAGAATTAACCTCACGGTTCACGCATACTTATATTTTTACTTCGAGAACCTCCCATCTAGAGGCCATCGGGTCCTTTCCAGCCCCATTTGACATCGATCAACTATCTAACTTAAGAGTGTTTCAATGGATTATTATAGGGCTCTAAATATTCCTTCCAATAGTCTCATTCATGCTCAATTTGAACTAGCAATTTGCATTAATGCCCAATTTTTCCAAAAAAAAACTATTTCGATCAGCCTATAGGCACCCCAGATCCCCTACCTATCAACAGGGTGTACTTTTCTTTGCCAACAAAGTTAGGTGTATGCTGATAGGCAGGCCAGGGTCCATATTGATGCAAAAAACTAGACTAATCCTAATTAGTTCATCACAAATAAATTAAGTAAACAAACAAGACATAATAAAACTTTTTAAAGTGGTTCGTCTCAATGGAACAGCCTACGTCCACTGTTATGTATTGAGTGCCTTGAGTTGTTTTTCGATCCCTTGCAATGAGGGTGATACAATGTATTTATAACCCGTGGGGGTATTAATCATTGTTATGAGAAAGGATGGAATGCCTTTATTTGTTAGGCATGAACATTAATACATAATGAGAATTAATTATATGAACATTGTCGTTTCACAGGTGATACAGGCTATAAGACTGCTGGCGCTTGGTTGGCTATACAGAATTACTTTTCGGCTATTGGTCGGGCTTCCCTATTGGTCGGGCGACTATGTTAGTCGGGCTTCCTTATTGGTCGAGCTTCCTTGTTGGTCGAGATTTTCTAGCAGGCTGACTTAGACTTATGCCATGTAGGAGGACACATGTTGGCTTGTAATTGGTCCACGTAGGATGGTAAATTTTTGAATCAATAGAAGCCCCCAATGTTTCATACTTGAAGTTTGTGCGAAAGTGTGGAATAATGTGCTTTAGCAGTAGCTCGGGCTGTTTGGTTGGCTGCAGAGCTTCTTGACTTGTGAAATTTATTCATTTAACAGTTTGTGAGTGAAAATCGCAATTTCATAAATATTTTAAGTTTTAGCGATTACTTTTTGGGTATCTTTGTCTTTTCATCTTTTTTGTTGTCGTAAATCCAATCGTCATTTTCTTTCATCATTACTTGGCCCAGTTTTCGATGCGTCTTATAAAAAGGGCGGTAAAAATGTCGATCAATGTTTACTTCTTACTTCTGGTTTTGCTGCTGTGTTATTTGATTTCGTGCGATCGTTTTCTTTTCTATCTTCAGTTTTTGCTGAATCCTTAAATCTTTATAAGAATCTTTCTTCTCTTTTTCTCTGTTTTCTTCATCATGGTTTACTCTATCGAGTCACTTAATAAGTTTAGAGCTGATTTTAACATTCCATCATGGGTGGTTTTAGAACATCCCACTTTTTCTTATGATTTTTTCTCTCTTATTGAAGGTCATTGGTTCCCTTCTATCTTTGTTGCTGAATGTGGCTTCTAATCTCTTATGTTTGTAGTTTCGTGAATATTTTGACATTTTACCTGCAAGAGTATCTCCTACCATATGGAGAGTTGTTAATGGAGTTTATAAGTTAAATCAAACTTATGGAACCCATATAGGGATTTCAGAAATTACGCTTTGGTATAAGTGGGTAACTAGTGATACCACTTTTTATTTGAAAATTAGGGTTGTTAGTAAAGATTTGGTAGTTAATCTCCCTGATTCTAATAGGGATTATTTTGAGTCGTTTTAAAAAATTAGCAACATGCTCCTTTAGTTAGAAGTGATAAATACCAAGGACCTATATGTCCACTCTTTGGCAATGGAATAGGTCGCTTTATGTTTTAATAAATTTGCCCTGTTTATATTTAATAAAATGGCACGCTGACCGTTATTTTATAAATTGTTTTGTAGCTAAACCAAAAAGAAAGTTTCCCAAAGAGAGAGAAGTAAATTTTAAGGAGTTGAAGTTTATATTAAATAAAATGTCACGCTGACCGTTATTTTATAAATTGTTTTGTAGCTAAACCAAAAAGAAAGTTTCCCAAAGAGAGAGAAGTAAATTTTAAGGAGTTGAAGTTTATCTGGGGACTTCACAAAGTAGTTGCTGAGGATCACGTGAGGTTTGCCTCTTATCTTCTCCAGTACAATGACACTATTTCTTCTTTTATTGCTAGACATGTTACCTCTCATGCTCTAGTAATCGATCTTGACCAAGAGGTTGCTATTGATTCTGACACTCCTTTGTCTGAAGTTATGAAGAAGAGGAAGTTTCCTAATCTCTGCAGTCGTGTTACTTCTAGCTCCCAATCATCTGTTAAAGGAGATAAGAATAAAACAGGCGATGTTATAAAGCCCCCAGCCCTCAAAATCTAGTACTCAAAGATCCAACCCCTAAAGATATAGCCCCCAAGGACCTGTCTCCTAAGGGTGTAGCTCCCAAAGAGGTTGAAGTTCCTCTGAAGAGACTTAGGAGAGGGCTTGCAGAGAAGCAAGTCGATCAATTGACTGAACAACTTCCCTTGGTTAATTTTCCCTCATCTGGTGTTGCTTCTCCAATAGCCCTTACTTTTGGTTTATCTAAGAGACTGATCAAGTTTGGTACTCTTCCAGACCACAAGGGGATGGATGCCAAGCTCCCCAGGACAAAGGTTTCTGAATTGGCTACTTTGAACCTTGCATCAGTAAGCAATTTCCCTTTTTCCTAGTTTTGTTATCTTTTAGATTTCTTGTATATTAATTTTTTATTTTCATCTTTTGCAGTTCTTGGTACAATACAATAATATAATAGAGAATGATGATGTGATCAATGCTTCTTCTTCTTCAAATGAGGTTGAGGAATCTTTATTTGGTTTGAAGAAGTCTTTAGTTGAACGTCAGTAGGCCTTGGACACTAAGAGGAGCACTTGGGCGGAGAAATTGAAGGCAACTAAAATAGATTGTCAAACTTCTTATACAAATGCCCTTGAAGCTGAGCGCGGGGCTAAGGAGGCTAGGATCCAGAAGGATAAAGTTGTGCATAAGAAAGAGGAAACTAAGAACCACCAAAAAGAGGAAGCTGAGCGCAGGGCAGGGCAAATGAAGTTGAGAGCAGCGCTAAGGCTACTGAAGAGCTTGTGTCCTCTGTCAAAGATAAGAGAAGGATTGCTGTGAAGACCTCCTTTAGTGCTGATTGGGACAAGGGTTGGAATAAAGCCATCTTTGTTGCTTCTGCTCAGATTGAGTATATGAAGAAAAAATGTTTCAGAGATGGTTGGGTTGCTTCCCTTCAAGAGTTGAACACAAACAAAGACTCTAAAAAATTTTAGAGGTATATTAATGGGCCTCCTCTAGTCATTAAGGAAAAGGTTAAAAATGAAGTTGCTTCTGATGAGTCTTCAGTTGTGGTTGAATATGCTTCCAAATAGCCTAAAGTTAATGAGTCTTCTATTCCTATAGCTGAGCAAACCAAGCAATTGTAGCCTATATCCCCTTCTTCTGAGCAGAGCAAGAAGGTTGAGAGTGATAGGGATAAGGTGTAATGTTATTTGCCATTTTTCTCTTTTACTTTTGTTGTTTCTTTTTTCTTTGTTTTGATTATACTTGAACTCTCTATTATCAATAAACGAATTTTTTGTTGTTCCTTTCTATCTTCTATTGATTATACCTGTTCTTTATTCTTGTTGTTAATTGGCAAATATTTTTTCTTGCTAGTTTATTACAAAGATGGAACAACTGTCTTCCCATGATACCCAACTACTGAGGAAATGCAATGCATTTTTCAAAGATGGTAATATGGATCTGTTCGATGAAGAAATTACCCAGTTGCTCGGTGATGATGCTACAGAGCAAGTTAGGGAATCCTACAAATATTTGAATTACTTACTCGATCGAACGATATCAAATAATGTTGCCTATTATGAAATGATAGAAGAACTTCAAGAATAGTATAAGGAATCCATTGCACTGCTGCATCAGAGTTATGAGCATAAGTATCAAAGTTTGAGTAAAGGTCTAGCTTTGATAAGTTTGTCTCCGTTTATAATAAGAAGGAAGCTTTACTTAAGCTCGAAATTGAAGAAACTAGGACCATTGCCAACCTAATGGAAGAGGATAATAATAATTTGAGGAATGAGTTGAATCTTCTGAGGTCTTCCTCTGGAACTATTGCTGCTACTACCGATGAAGGTTATGCCTTTTTAGAAGTTGAGAACGCTACATTGAGTGATGAATTGGAGGCATTGAAGAACATTAAGTCTGCTTCTTCTTCTCGAGCTAGAAATAGGGTTGGTCGAGGAACTACAGAGGAACTTAGGACCCAATATGACCTTACCAACCAGGCTGCACAGTTAAAAGAAAAGGATCGAGCTATTGCTCAGATCTCTCAAAAGGTGTAAACTTTATCTAAGAAACTATCTACTCAATCTTCTCAATTGAAAGCTAAGGATTGGGTACTGAAGAAGCTGTAATTGCAAGTTGATAAATTAACTTTCCAATTCCATAAGAAACTCAAAGAATTTTAGATGGGTGGGTATAATGAAGCTTTGGGACATTATGATGATAGACTCCAACAGGCCCAAAATGGGTCCTACAAATGGGGTTGGATTAACGCTTTAACTGTACTGAAGGTGGATGGGAATAATTCTTTGTGGGATTGATATGATCCACAATTTCTACAGCTTGACAATCTTCCATTTAAGATGTATGTTAATTGGGTACCTGTTCATCGTATTCCTCATTGTTTGATTTCCAAGTACTTGGGGGAGTACGAACTGCATGAAGAGCTTGAGATCATTCGTCCTCCTTATTTTCTTAACCTGCCTAGTACTAGCAACACCAGGATGCTTCGGGACCTTAACTTCATCAACTCTTATTTTACTCTAGATGATCCTCCAGCTGGCCTGGATCCTATCTCTAAAGCTGAAGAAAAACATCCTGTAGAATAAATTTTTGTATTTTGTTTCTCCATATTTGAGCAACAATATATAATCATTTAAATTTACTGAAAAGCTTATTTTATGAATGGATTAACTTTTAGTTAATCTTTGAATGTCTGTGAATGTTTTTCTAGTCTTTAACTATGAATGGATGTTTTTCTAGTCTTTGACTATGAATGGATCAACTGTTTTAGTTAATCTCTATTTTTTCACCAGTTCTAATTATATTCCTAGGATCATCCTAAGTTTTATACCAATTCATAATGCTTCACGACGGTTATACTAATGTACCTGAATTTTATGGTAATTTCACTAGTTACCTTGGTTCCCAGGCATAAGTGGAACATGCGTCCATCTTTTAGCCCAGTTTAGATGAACATTTGTCATCCGTGTCTTCATTAATCAAGCATTTAGGACTTGCGGTTTTGCCTTGTATGATTTTATAAATTTGATACCAACCAACTTTATTGGTGATTTTATTGATGCCGATCAACTTTGTTGGTGGCCTTGTTGATACATACCAACATTTTTGGCGGCCTTGACTGATGTCGACCAATTTTTTTGGTGGTTTTATTAACGCAGACCAACTTTATTGGTAACATTAGTAGATACCGACCAAATTTGTTGGTGGTTTTTGTTGATGCATACCAACTTTGTTGGTGTCTTCATAATTAGAACTCCTATCATGGTGCTACAAGTGCATAGCACTACTACTCTGAAAAATAAAGCAATGACAATTTCCCATAAGTCATGTTCTCTTTAATATTGAAATGAATTGAGTACAACATAGCTACACTTACTGATAGTAATTCTTCAAGTGCTCAGCATTCCATTGGTTCTTGAATTCTTCCCCTTCCAAAGTCTCAATCATATATGTGCCTAGTCGAATAACTGGAGTAACACGATAAGGCCCATGCCAATTGGCTTCCAGCTTATTACTCTTATGTATAACCTTCTTCAAGATGTAATATCATTTCTTTAAGTTTCTCGGCATAACCCTCTTGTTGTATAAATGTGCAGTCCATTATTGATCGGTTGCATCTTCACGAACTTCTTCTAGCATGTCTAGATCCAACCTTCTCATCGAATCTCTAACTCGGGTATTGAAGCTAAGAATCTATGCGTAGGTAAACCTAGCTCAACAGGTATTACCGCTTCAATACTAAATTCCAATAGATAGGGAGTTTATCCAGTGGCTATTCTGGAAGTAGTTCGATAAGCCGATCGGACCGATTGCATTTCATTATTCAAATTTCCTTTAGCATCTTCCAACCTTTTCTTTAACCCGTTCAACAAAGTTCTATTAGTTACCTCTGTTTGGCCATTGCTTTGAGGATGGCTAGGAGTAGAGTTGATTTTTTGGACATTGGATTGGGCGTAATAAGTCGCAAATTCTTCATTGTCAAACTGTGTACCATGATCAGTTATAAAGGCATAAGGTAAACCATACCTGCATATAATATTTTTCGAGATGACCTGGTAAACCTTTTCATAAGACATGTCAATCAATGGTTTAGCTTCCACCCATTTTGTAAAATAATCAGCAGCTACAACTAGGTACTCTAACCTTGGCAAGGGCCCGACCAACTCAATTCCCCATATGGAAAAAGGTCAGGGGGAAGTGAATGGTGTTTAAAGGGCTTATGGAGCCTTCTGTATACTGGAAAACCTCTAACACTTGTCACATTTCTAAGCAAAATCTTCACAATCTACTCGCATGGTTATCCAATAGTACCATTGCGTATGTATTATTTGTAGCAACATTCTTCCTGCTATGTGGATCCCAAAGGATCCTTCATGGACTTCTTCAATTAGACCATTTACTTCAGTTGGATGCACGCACCATTATAGACCAACAGTTAATCCACTTCTGTATAACACACCACCATCTAACACGTAACTTGCATCTTTATACTTCTGTCTCTTAGCTTTGAGTAGATCAACTGGAAGAATCATGTCTTCAACATATGCTCTTATGGGGTCCATACAAGATGGCCCCATATCAATTGCAATAAAGTTAACCATCATATCTTCATCAATGCTCCTATTCACAAGTAGCTCAATAGGAATAGTCCTGCGTATTTATGTTCTGGTTACTGAAGCCAACCAAGCAAGTGCATCTACTCGAGAATTCTCCAATCTCGGAATCCTGACCATCTGAACTGCTAGCAAGGTGGAAATTACTTCCAAAGTTTTAGCTAAATATCTAGTCATCAGTTCTCATTTCACAGCATATAAACTCAACAATTGACTTAAAACTAACTATGAATCACTGTACACCACAACTTGCTCGATGTTCAATGATTTAGCTAGATTTAGACCAACAATCACAGCTTCATACTCTGCTTCATTATTGGAGGCTTGGAATTAGTAAGGTAGAGCGTATTCTATGTCTAGCTTGTCCAGAGTGTTGAGAATGATTCCAACTCCACATCCGATTACACAAGATGATCCATTAACATACCGACTCTATAGAGGGATATTATTGTCAAACGCTTGGTTTGTCAGAGTCCCTTGATGGAAAATTTTATCCTTCGCCTCCTCATATTTATTCTTCACCGCCTACACTCCACTAAGTGGTTCTAGTTAGTTTTTTTCTAAAATTTCCCTCGCTTGGAGTTGGTCGGGGGTATCTCCAGTTGGTCTATTGATTCCTGTATGTTCTCGATTTGAGACCCTTACTTCTCGGGACCTCTGAATAAGTGAATTCTGCAATAAAATTATCCACAGCTTGGCCTTTTAAAGAAGTTATTGGTTCGTACACAAGGCCATACTCCCCCAACTCCACAGCCCAATACATCAGTCTACCAGATTTCTCTGACTTATGCAAATCCTGCCTTAATGGCATATCAGTGTAGATCACTATAGTGTGGGCTTGAAAGTATGCCTTCATTTGTCTACTAGCTTCAATTAAAGCCAATGTCAATTTCTCCCGCCTAGGATATCTTACGTATGCTCTTCGAAAAGATTTGCTAGTGTAATTAACTAGATTTTGGACTCCATTCTCCTCACTGATCAAAGTGGAGCTAACTGTCAATTCAGATACTGTCAGATATAGATACAACTTTTCTCCCAACATTGGTCGAGAAAGTAGTGGTGGTGCTCTAAAGTACTTCTTCAACTCCACGAATGCCTTTTCACATTCATCGTTCTATTCAAAGGTTTTTATAAGTACCTTGAAGAATGGTAAGCATTTGTCTATTGCTCTTGACACAAACCTGTTGAGTGCTGCTACGCGCCCAGTTAGCCTTTGAACATCTTCTTTGTAAGTTGGGTACTTCATTTCGATCAGAGCATTAATCTTATCTAGAATGTCTTCTATTCCCCTTTGATTCACTATATATACAAGGAACATTCCCTCTTGCACTCCGAAGACGCATTTGGTGGGGTTTAACTTCATTTGGTGCTTTTCCAGTTGATCAAACGTCTGACTGAGGTCGACAATATGATCAACATTTTTTTTTGTTTTTAGTGAGCATATCATCAATATACACCTGTATATTTTTGCCTATTTTCTCCTCAAATACTTAGTTCACCAGTCTCTGATAAGTAGCACCTGCATTTTTCAGACCAAACGGCATAACATTATAGCAATAAGTTCCTCGGGGAGTGATAAAGGAAGTACTTTCTTTATCTTCTGGATTCATTTTAATCTGGTTATAACCAAAATATGCATCCATGAAACTCAGTAATTCATGACCTGAAGTAGCATCTACCCTTTGATCAATTTGTAGCAAAGGAAAGTGATCCTTCGGGCACGCTTTGTTCAAGTCATTAAAATCCACACACATCCTCCATTTGTTGTTGTTCTTTTTAACCATAACTACATTGTCCAACCAATCAGGGTATTTCACATCTTCAATAAAGGAAGCTTTTTAAAGCTTCTCCACTTCTTCCTGTATAGCCTGGTTCTTCTCCGGGCTGAAAACTCTTATTCGCTGCTTCACAGGTTTGACATTCCTATTGACATTAAGTTCATGAAACAAAAAGTTTGGATATATGCCTGGCATATCTTCATGACTCCAAGCGAACACTTGTTTTCTTTGCCTCAAGAAAGCTGTTAACTCCTTCTTAAGAACTAGTTCCAATTATGCTCCTATTTGAGTTGTTCGTTCTGGTTTATGGTCATCCAGACAATACTTTCTGTTACCTCCATCACTTTACCTTTTATAAGCTTAGATTCATCTCTTGGATCTAAGGTTTCAACCTCGGACTCACTATTCGGCTCAGATGTATCCACTTGATAATTAGTTGTTTTTAGTTTGGCTTTCAGCATATCTTCTTTCGCGGTAGAAGAATAATAGCACTCCCGAGATACTTTCTGGTCTCCTTTCACTACTCCTACTCTAAAGTTGGTCGGGAATTTCAAGCATTGATGAACAGTTGAGGGTACAACTTTGAACTTTTTCAGACCAACCCTCCTCATGATCATATTATAAACAGGATGAACATTTTTATCCATTACAAAGAATATCACCTTCTCTGTCCTGCTCACTGGACAAGTCTTGATCATCACATCTAGCTTAATAGTTCCCAGTGGAAACACCTTTTTCACATGAGAATCCAATGAGTGGCCTGTGATATGGCTCCAGTTGACTAACTTTTAAACCCAAACTATCAAAACAGGGATAGAACATTATGTCTGCCGAACTACCATTGTCTTCCAATGTTCTTACTACCAATACTTCTTTTATCCTGACTTTAATCACTAAAGGATCATCATGAGGATACAAAACTCTTGATAAATCATTTTTAGAAAAGCCAATTACGAGCTTATCCTTGTTAACTTTTCTTAGTTTGTCCTCCTCGGCGAGGTTGATACACTAGATATAGGAATAAGCTTGAGCCTCATTAAGGTAAGCTTTCCTTTTAGCTGTGTGATCTTCTCATTTGGAATCTCCACCTATAATCACGTGACAATCAAAAGATCCAAAACTGAGTGTGAATACCTCATGCTCTGGTTGTCTAGATTTCTTAAGAAGATCGGGATCATCTTCTAGATCATCATCGTGGTTCCTCTTCTTGTCTTCCCTGGGATTGAGTGGTGATTTAGATCTTTCTCGACCTCTTCCTCAATTTCTTCCACCATTCTCTCAATCAACAAATTTATCCAACTTTCCTCTTCGGATGAGTGCCTCTATCTCATTCTAGAGGGTAATGCATCGGTTAGTGTTATGACCATGATCTTTGTGAAATTCACAATACTTTGACTTATCCCTCTTATCAGCCCGTGACCTTAACTTTTCAGGCCAACTCAAATCATTGGTGTTCTTGATTTCATCCAATACATGATGTATATCCACCATCAAAGGGGTGTAATTAGTGAATTTCCTGAGTCTATCTTGGCCTTCATTTCCCTTCGAACTCCTGCGCTCATTATGATTCTTGTTCTCCTTCTTATCTAACTTCCCTTCTACTTTTGGTTCTAATTTTTCATCTGAATTCTTTTTAGCAGCCATAGCTTCCTCGGCATTCATAATCTTCGCTACCTTGGCCATCAATTATTTCATCATCTTTGGTGGATCTTTTGCTAGAGTATAATATAATTTATTAGGGAGAAAACCACTCATGAGAGCAGTGATTGATGTCTTCTCTTCATAATCAATCACTTCCAGTTTCTCATTATTGAAATGAGTGATGTAATCCCTGGTACTTTCTCCTTCCTTCTATCTCACATTGAGTAAATGAGCTACTTGCTTCACTGGTTTTGCTCCAAAGCAAAATTTTCCAATGAATAGCTCGGCTAGTTATTGAAAGAAAGAAATTTTCCCCCGAGGAAGGCTGTTGTACCAAATCTGAGCCATTCCAGTGATTGTTACTGAGAATGTCCTACATCTCATCTCATCAGGAATAATATAGATATCAATAGCTGCTTGGTACTGCTCTATATGGAGAACTGGATCAGTTTCCCATCATATTTGGGAGTGACTACTAGAGCTTTAAACATGGTCGGCGTAGGGAAATTCACGATGGTTTGCACAAAGGGGGACCCCTTAATATAACTTCTTTGAAGAGGATTACTGGCTTTGGACATTTCACCTAATATGTCTTCCCAATGTTGAATGGAACCAGTGCCATGGATGGAAGCTCTTTTATGTCGATCTCCAGATCTTGTTGAACTTTCTTCCTGTGAATCTTCTCTCTAACTAGACCTTTCAGTTCATCTAGTATTTAATCTAGACTGGGCTAAACCTTCCCTTAGATCACTTGGTCATCGAGTATTTCTCGACGTAACCCGCGGGGCATTTCCTTGGGGTCCCAAATAATCGAAAGGAGAGGCCCTACTTAGAATTTCTAAGGCATTCAGTCTTTCTAGGATGAGATATTATCCATCAGTGGAGTTACTAACCCTAATAGAAGAGGTTGCTCTAGGTAAATATGAAGGGTCCTTTTAAGTTCTGGAATGGATATGCCCAATACTCCTGGTTGGTGGTGGTGGCATATTCATGTGATTAGATTGTGTCTGCACTCCAGCTTGTAGAGCTTCGACCAATTGTCGTATAGTATCCTGCCTGGCCTCTTAACCTTTGGCCAATTTAGCCAAAATTCTTGTCAAATCATTATTGTTAAGAGGGGCGGGGGATTAGGTGGGATTCCCTCATTTCTAGTGCTTGATTATGGAATTTTAGCCATGGGTGATAAATGATGAATGAGTGAAAATGTTTAGCAATACGTTCCCATAGACGACGCCAATCCATTAATGCAAAAAACTAGACTAAGCCTAATTAGTTGATCACAGATAAATTAAGTAAACAAATAAGACACAAGCAAACTTTTTAAGTGGTTCGGCTCAATGGAACAGCCTACGTCCACTGTTATATATTGACTGCCTTGAGTTGTTTTTCGATCCCTTGCAATGAGGGTGATACGATGTATTTATAGACCATGGGGGGTCTTAATCGTTGTCATGAGAAAGTATGGAATGCCTCTATTTGTTAGGCATTCACATCAATACATAATGAGAATTAATTATATGAACATTGTTGCTTCATATGTGATACAAGTTGTAAGACTGTTGGAGCTTGGTTGGCTGTACAGAATGACTTTACAACTATTGGTCGGGCTTCCCAATTGGTCGGGTGACTATGTTGGTCGGGCTTCCTTATTGGTCATGCTTTTCTATCAGGCTGACTTGGACTTGTTCCATATAGGATGACACATGCTGTCTTGTAATTATTCCACGTAGGATGGTAACTTTTGATATCAACAGTCCATGATGATGAGAACCCCCTGAAACCTTAATGTTTAACTAATTAACGCGTCCATGACCTCATTCTTAAGGGTCCCTTTCATAAGTCAGAACATTCTCCTCAAAATTAGTGCACCAAAATTTAATTTTTCCAAACATTCTCACCCTTTTCTTACATCTTTCTCATCCATCTTTCATCACACTTTTTACTCTTACTGCACCATCATCCAACCACCTAAAACTCATCCTCCACTACTAAAAAAATAAGAATTAATGTTCTATAGAAGGTCTACACTTTACAACTCATTTATTTTGTACTGGTTATTTACTTTTCATTCCACTTTTGATATATCTTTTATATCATTTCTTCACTTAAAAAATAATCTCACTTTTTATTATCTAGTAAACCAAATTTATCCTTAGAACATATAAAAAAAAATCCAAAAATAGTGTTTTCTTACAAACCATAAACTAGAATTTTCTCATTTTCCACACTCCCTACACTTGTGCACATTTTCTAAAAAAAAAACTAAAGGAAGTTCTAATATAGGGTTTATGGGTTAAATTCCACACTTGTGAACTTTTGAGCTATGTGGACTTTGATGCCTTTTGGTCTACATAGGCATCTTGAGCCAATCTTTGGATTCAAATCCTGTTTTCTCATTTAGTCACTTTAGGTTTTCTTGCGTTCAGTAGTATTGTGAATACGAGTACTCCTACATGTTTTTGTTCCCACTCGATATACACATTCACTTATTCATAGTGATTTATGATTTGACGGACGCTCGTATTATATTTTTATGTTATTCTTTTGTACACTCCTTAGAATGATTCCGCTATGCCTTTCCCATAACACGAATCGAATGATTTATTTATTTTATTATTCACACTGCACACATCTACACACGTATCACATTCTGGAGAAAATGAGAACATTATCTTATACCATGAGAGACCGAAAGGGCGAAATAGGTTCCTAACACTTTCCCATTTTGCAACTTAGTCCCCTGACCCTTGACTTATTTGGTTTCATACGCATCCGTATGTCTTGTGATGATTTTCTCTTGTGACTCATTTGGTTTCATGATAATGAGAACATTCTTTTGCTTATTTTGAGCAAAACGGGATGGCGAATCCATTTATACATTTTCCCCATTTTGACAGCAGACGATTTATATCCATGGCAACCCGCAAAGATCTACGTAAATGGAAGAAGAATTATTCCCTTTAATCTTGAACCCCTGTATATGCAAAGAGAGAGATTTCTCTAGTTTCTCTCCCCTCCAATTTCGAGGCCACCTTGGGCTGAAGGAATTCGACTTGAATGGCCACAATTATAATATCTAAAGATCAAACATCATTGGTAGACTAAAATGGTGTGCTTAAAATATTTTAAATCATTATAGGATGTTTCAATCCATTTAACTACTGGACAAGTATTTACCCAAATTTATTCTCTATCTGTCGGTGGAGACAATAACTTAATACCCCAAGGTCATTCATTTTTAATTCCTTATAATTGGGCATTTTACATTTTAATCGATCTCTTTAGGAGAATATCCATTTAAGGATATTTGTATAATGTTACTGTTGATGTAAAAAATTAGATTACTCTAATTATTCAATCACAGATAAATAAATGAGAAAAAAGATTTTAAAGTGGTTCAGCCTTGTATGAATGGCCTACGTCCACTGTTATGTTGTTGCTGAGTGTTTGGGAATTCTCGATTACAAGTGCTATCAAGAAATTCCGGTCCCTTTGAATAAGGGTGATACAAGATATTTATAGCCCTTAGGCTTTACATGAAAGGGTGATACATTAAATGATATACATATGAAAGGGTAACTCATTTAATGCTCTTCAAGCGTGTGCGTCAAGATGATAAGCATTCAATGAATAATTGAACTGTTAATTATCTGGCAATTAATGTTGTGGTCGAGATGCAGCTCGAACCGCCTTAGATGCTCGTCGTTCAAGAGTTCCTCGGAGAGCTGGAGTTCCTCGGAGGACTGGAGTTCCTCGGAGGGCTGGTGTTCCTCGGAAGACTGGGGTTCCTCGGGGTACACCTGTTGCTCGGAGTGAGTATGTTGGTCGGGGGAATGATCTTCCTCGTTGCTATTGTGTCACATAGATTGACACGTGTCTTCTTATTATTCGTCCACATCAGCATGCTAATTTTGGTATCAACAGAAGCCCCCAATGTTTCATATTTCGAACTTTGAGGAGTATGGAACATTCTTTCTCGGTATATGGCAATATTAAATGACCTTCCTGGGTTTTAGGTGCCTTTTCTTCGTATTTGAATTTCCTTCCAAATTCGCAGAATCCGCCTTTTTGCATTTTTATAAGCGCTTCGATCTTCGTGCCCTTTTTGTCTTTTTAGCCGCCGGTAGCGTAATAGTTTCCTTTTTGTAATCATTTCTTTCGTCGTTTCCCAAGGCAAAGTATTTAAGCTTCAAAGGCAATCCCATCATCTTCTACCTTTTCAATTTCTGCTTTTGAGTTTTCTATAGCTTTTCTCTCTCCTGTGCATTCATCCCTTTCTTCGTTTGTTTGTCAACAGATCTCCTTTTTCCTGTAAGATTTTCTTCCTTCCTCTTCATTTCTTTTTATTCACCATGGTTTATATTATCGCATCTCTTGAGAAATTCCGTTCTGAATTTTCTATTTCTTCTTGAGTAACTTTGGAGAGTCTTTCTGAGCTTTCAAGTTATTTTGATTTGGCTGAGGGACATTGGTTCCCTAGCCTCTTTATTGCTGAATGTGGATTTTTTTTTCCACCAAACCCTTTGTGTTTAGAGTTCTGTCAGTATTTCGATGTTGTCCCTGCAAAAATAGCCCCCAACACATGGAGAATAGTTAATGGGGTGTATAGGTTAAATCAAACTCATGGAACTCGTATAGGAATTCCTGAGATTATATACTGTTATAGATGGGCCGTTTTAGACAATGTTTTGTATTTAAAAACTAGGTTTTTGAATAGGGCCTTAGTAGTCAACCTCCCTGATGCAAACAGGGATTATTTTGAACATGGGGTAGTTATAAAAAATTGGCAACATGCCCCTTTGGTTGGAGATGCAGTATATGAGGGTCCCAAATGCCCTCCATATGGCAATGGGATAGGTTATTTTCATTTTATTTCATTTCTGAATTTATGATTTCATTGTGTTTGACAAAATGTATGATTGATATTTCACTATGTATTTGTTTGCAGTTGGCAGTAAGAGAAAAACTCCAAAAGAATCAGAAGTTAATATAAATCATTTGAAACATATCGGGAATTTTCATCGAAGAGTTGCAGACGAGCACATCAGGTCTGCTTTATATTTGCTGCAGTACAGGAGCTACACATCATCCTTTACTGCTCGTCCTGTGGTCAGCATTAGTGACCCATTGCCAGCTTCTGAGGAATCTTCACCAGAATCTCACATTCCTTTAAGTCAGAAGATGGGCAAGAGAAGAGTTCCTGCTATCTTCGAGGAGACTTCCTCTGCCGGGGATGGAAAAAGAAACAAGGCTAAAGTCCCAAAGGGGAAAAAGAAAGTAGATGGTGCCCCTTCTGTTGCTCCTCAGAAGGCTGCCGAGAAGCCCCCAGTGGCTCCGAGCAAGAAGAATGCACCTGTGGAAGTGGTCCCAACCAAAAGTTCTTTGGTTGAAACTGCTGAAGTTCCACTGAGTAGATTGAAGAAATCCTCCTCGGTCACTTTGACTGAGACCATTCCCCAGCTCCATGCTAGTGGAGCTGGTGTTCCAACCATTATTCCCCCGAGTTCTGCGATGATCTCGGTAAAGACTTGGACTATTCCTGAAGTCCAAGGGATAGAAGAAAACATGTCTAGGGATATGCTGACATCCCTACTACTCGTCACATTGCTTCAGTAAGTTTCTCTTATCCTGAATTTTTCTTTCTTTCAGTCAATATATGTATCTCGGCACTGACTTATCATTATTTTCTTTTTTAGTTGGTGAGTTGCTTTAACACCATAGTGAAGAAAGATGAAGCAATCAAGGCTTCCAGCTCCTCGTCTGGAGTATAGGATGCTTTCCAGGGCTTGGCCCATTCTCTGAAGGAATCCCGTCAAAAATACGACGAGGATAAGGGTGAATGGGAGAAGAAGTTGACTGCGTCTGAGGCAGAAAAAGTGCAGTTGGGAAAGAAGGTGAAGGACTTGGAGATAGAGAATAAAAAATACGCCGAGAAGCTCACAAGTTTTGGGGAGCTTGAGAATAAGTTGAAATCGGCCGAGGAAGAGCTGTCCCTTCTACGAGAAGTAAATCGCCAGAAAGAGGAGGTGGAGGCCAAATTGAAAGCCACCGAGGATCTTCTATCCGAGAAGCTCTCCTCGAAGAAAATGAAGAGAAAAGTGGCTGTTAAAAAATCCTTTCGAACCGGTTGGGACAAAGGATGGGATAGGGGGTAGCTGCAATGATGGCTCAGGTGCAGTATGGGAGTTTGAAATACTTCCGAGATGGTTGGGTTGTTGCCCTACAGGAACTGAAGGTGAGGGAGGACTCAGAACTATTTCAACAACATCTCCCTGGTCCTCCTCCAGCTATTGAAGATGAAGAAGAGGATGAAGCTTCATCCGAGGAGTCTTCAGTGATAGTGGGTGATCAAGTCCTTGCTCCACAACTTAATCAGACAGCCACCAAGGAGATTTCTTCCTTGCCTGCTCCTCCTGAACAAGTCCCAGCTTCTGCCAATCAAATCATTGTTCCCACCGAGCAACCAAGCTCCTCGTCCCAGCCTCCCGAGAAAGTCTTGGGAGACAAGGAAAAGGTTTGAAGTTGTTCGGTATTCTCTTTCTGTTTTTCTTTTACTTGTACTTTGTATTCTGAATGATGTACTCTTTTTGATGATGTAATAAAATCACCTCTTTTTGTTCCTCTACATTGTTGATGCTCTGTCTGCTTTTTATTAACTCTTGCCTTCTCTTCTTTACTAGTTTGTGGCTAGAATGGAATTATTATCTGCCAATGATACAAAGTTGATGCAGCAATGCCATGAATATTATAAGGCTGGTCACACAGAATTGAGTATATCAGAAGTTGTTGACATCCTCGGCCATGATGCTTCAGAGCAGGCAGTAGAAGCTTATCAATACCTGAAGGGCTTACTTGATCGAGCTGTGGCCAATAACGTGGCTTACTATGACATGATCGAGGAGCTTCAATATACTCTAGAAGATCTTCAGACTCAGTACAAAGATTCAACTGCCCTTCTGCACGAGGGGTATGAAAAGAGGTATCAACAGCTTTCTGCCGAGAAGGGCTACGACAAACTCCTTATTGGGTATGATGTCGGGGAGAGGACCCTAAAGGGAGAAGTTGAAGCTTGTAGACAAATTGCTGAGCTGCTGGAGCAAGAAAAATAATAATTTGCAGAAAGAGCTAGCACAATATAAGTCTGCAGCCTCTTCTTCAACAGCGGTAATCCCAGTGACTGATGAGGGATTTTCCTTCTTAGAGGTTGAGAATGCCAAATTAAGGCAAGAGTTGGATATCCTGAGAAGGTCTGGTACTTCTACTTCTACTCGGGGTCGAGGAAGAGGTTTTCGTGGGCGAGGAAGAGTTGCCCAGGATGTTGTCGAGGAACGAAGTACTCCACTTGCTCGGGGTCGATCAAGAACTCCTCGTCATAGTATTGAAGAAGCTCGTACTCTGTCAATATTGGAAACTCAAGCGTACCAATTGAATGCAAAAGATCGGGCTTTGTCTGAATTGTCCAAGAAAGTTAGAGACCTGGAACTAGAAATCTCTACAAAAGAATCTGAGTTGGAGACTAATAAACTTTTCATCCAGAATCTTCATGAGAAACTTGAGAGGTTAACATTCCAATTCCATAAACAGCCCAGGGAGTTTTGGATGGCTGGATATAACGAGGAGCTATTCCATTTAGATGCTCGTATCCAGAATGCCAATAATGAGGGCTACAAACAAGGCTAGCTGAATGCCTTATGTGTGTTGAAACTCGAGCAGGGACACTATTTATGGGACTAATATGATCCTGGATTTCTTGATTTGCCTGTACCACCGTTTAATTTGGAAATGGAATGGATCCCAGCTCGTGCCATTCCTCGGAGCTTACTTGCTAAATACCTTGGTGACTATAGTTTGCATTCTCAGTTGGAAGTATCTCGTCCTGAGCGTCTCCTAGATCGACCTTCTGTGATGAACGTCAGGATGCTGAAGGACTTGAACTTCATTAATTCTCCTCAGACTTTAAATGATCCGCCTGCTGGCGAGGAACCTGTATCGAAGACTGAGGGGAAAAAACCAATAGAATAGGAATTTTTGATATAACAGTTAGTACACATATGTAACTTGTAATTTATTTTGAGTTTTAATGAAAGACTTTCATTTTCTATTTTGCAAATCGGTATTGCTATTGTCTTGTGCTTGTCAACACGTTATATTTATGCCTATGTATCTGTTAAAAAGATAACAATATTGTGCTGTTCATCGACCAACTTAGTAATAAAAAGTTATCAGTAATGTTGCTCGATCACTTAATAAAGTAATGAGTATAAAAAATGTTTAAAATTCTTCCAACCAACCAAGGTTGTTAATTTGTGCTCATCGACCAATTATAGTTAGCGAGAGTTTTTATCCCCGACCAGCTATACTTGGTAAATTTTTGCCTTTTTTATAAAATGTGCCCGACCAACCAAGGTCGATGATTTTTCCTTGTCGACCAACTATAGTTAGTGGGTTTTTATCCCCAACCAACTATACTTGGTTCAGTTTGGAATATCTGTTCTTCGAGGAACTTTTATGTAATAAACTTACTTCCCGACCAACATAAGTTGACATTTGAGAGCATATCTTGTTTCCTAACCAACCGAGATTGGCCTTTCGTCGATCGTCTTTTGTTCTCTCCCTTTTACCAACCGGAGTTGGTCATGGGTCTGAACTATCATGTCCACTAACTCTTATACCAACCTGAGTTGGTCACACTAGTGTACGCCTCCTAACCAAAGGAGTATAGTTTGTTCTCGCCCTTTTACCAATCGAAGTTGGTCGTGGGTTTGAACTATCATGTCCACTAGCTCTTTTACCAACCTGAGTTGGTCACACTAGTGTACGCCTCCTAACCAAAGGAGTATAGTTTGTTCTCGCCCTTTTACCAACTAAATCTGTTGATGTAAAAAATTAGATTACTCTAATTATTCAATCACAGATAAATAAATGAGACAAAAGATTTTAAAGTGGTTCAGCCTTGTATGAATGGCCTACGTCCACTGTTATGTTATTGCTGAGTGTTTGGGAATTCTCGATTACAAGTGCTATCAAGAAATTTTGGTCCCTTTAAATGAGGGTGATACAAGATATTTATAGCCCTTAGGCTGTACATGAAAGGGTGATACATTAAATGATATACATATGAAAGGGTAACTCATTTAATGCTCTTCAAGCGTGTGCGTCAAGATGATAAGCATTCAATGAATAATTGAACTGTTGATTATCTGGCAATTAATGATGTGGTTGAGATGCATCTCGAACCGCCTTAGATGCTCGTCGTTCAAGAGTTCCTCGGAGCGCTGGAGTTCCTCGGAGGACTGGAGTTCCTCGGAGGGCTGGTGTTCCTCGGAAGACTGGGGTTCCTCGGGGTACACCTGTTGCTCGGAGTGAGTATATTGGTCGGGGGAATGATCTTCCTCGTTGCTATTGTGCCACGTAGATTGACACGTGTCTTCTTATTATTCGTCCACATCATCATGCTAATTTTGGTAACCCCAGTCTTCCGAGGAACACCAGCCCTCTGAGGAACTCCAGTCCTCCGAGGAACTCCAGCGCTCCGAGGAACTCTTGAACGACGAGCATCTAAGGCAGTTCGAGCTGCATCTCGACCACAGCATTAATCGCCAGATAATCAATAGTTCAATTATTCATTGAATGCTTATCATCTTGACGCACACGCTTGAAGAGCATTAAATGAGTTACCCTTTCATATGTATATCATTTAATGTATCACCCTTTCATGTACAGTCTAAGGGCTATAAATATCTTGTATCACCCTCATTCAAAGGGACCGAAATTTCTTGATAGCACTTGTAATCGAGAATTCCCAAACACTCAGCAATAACATAACAGTGGACGTAGGCCATTCATACAAGGCTGAACCACTTTAAAATCTTTTGTCTCATTTATTTATCTGTGATTGATAGCACTTGTATCTTTGATTGAATAGTTAGTGGGTTTTTATCCCCGACCAACTATACTTGGTTCAGTTTGGAATATCTGTTCTTCGAGGAACTTTTATGTAATAAACTTACTTCCCGACCAACATAAGTTGACATTTGAGAGCATATCTTGTTTCCTAACCAACCGAGATTGTCCTTTCGTCGATCATCTTTTGTTCTCTCCCTTTTACCAACCGGAGTTGGTCGTGGGTCTGAACTATCATGTCCACTAGCTCTTTTACCAACCTGAGTTGGTCACATTAGTGTACGCCTCCTAACCAAAGGAGTATAGTTTGTTCTCGCCCTTTTACCAACCGGAGTTGGTCGTGGGTTTGAACTATCATGCCCACTAGCTCTTTTACCAACCTGAGTTGGTCACACTAGTGTACACCTCCTAACCAAAGGAGTATAGTTTGTTCTCGCCCTTTTACCAACCTTAGTTGGTCGTGGGTTTGAACTATCATGTCCACTAGTTCTTTTACCAACCTTAGCTGGTCACACTAGTGTACGCCTCCTAACTAAAGGAGTGTAGTTTGTTCTCGCCCTTTTACCAACCGGAGTTGGTCGTGGGTTTGAACTATCGTCTTCTTTTTACTGCCGAGCAGCGTTGCGTACCGAGCAGTGTAGTGTTAAACACACTAGTATTCCCCGAAAAACTTTCAATAAAAGGAGAGAAGATTGTGAAATATCATCGTTTTATTCATATTGATGGAACTGCTTTACATTTTACATCACTAATAATACTTGCGTAGGTGTTCAGCATTCCATGCATTCTTAAATTCTTCTCCTTCTAGAGTTGCTATTCGGTAAGTTCCTGGTCGGACAACTGCAGTAACTCGGTAAGGTCCATGCCAATTTGCTTCCAACTTATTGTGCTTCTGAATTACCTTCTTTAGCACATAATCTCCTTCTTTTAAGTCGCATTTTTTCACCCTCTTGTTATAGAACAGGGTTGTTCGCTGTTGTTAAGCAGCATTCCTAATGGCTGCCTCTTCTCTAACTTCCTCGAGCATGTCCAAATCTAATCTCCTCATTAAGTCGCTAACTGGGGAATTGAAATTCAGCACTCTGTGTGTTGGAAGACCCAACTCGGCAGGTATTACAACCTCACTTCCAAATGCCAGCATATATGGTGATTCTCCAGTTGCTGCTCGGGGAGTTGTTCGGTAAGCCCACAATACTGACTGTAGCTCAATAATCCAATTAGCTTTAGCCTCACTTAGCCTCTTCTTCAAACCATTTAGTATTGTTCTGTTCGTCACTTCAGTCTGCCCATTGCTTTGAGGATGTCCTGGTGCTGAATGAACCTTCAAAATGTTTGACTGATGACAATAGGCGGCAAACTCCTCGTTATTGAATTGTGTTCCATGGTCTGTGATGAAGGCATGAGGGAGACCATATCGACAGATGATGTTCTTCCAAACGAATTGGTACACCTTCTCGTATGTCATATCAATCAGAGGCTCAGCTTCTACCCACTTAGTAAAATAATCCACTACGACGACGAGGTACTTGAATCTTCCTCGGGTCATTGGCAATGGTCCAACCAAATCCATTCCCCACATGGCAAAAGGCCAAGGAGAAGTTATGGGTGTCAACAATGCTTGTGGAGTTCGTTGGATAGAGGAAAAACATTGGCATTTATCATATCTCTTAGCATAGGCTATACAATCAGCCCTCATCGTTGGCCAGTAGTATCCTTGTGTCATCACTCTTTGCAAAAAGTGTCCGACCTGCTACATGGGCGCCACAGGACCCTTCATGGATCTCTTCAATCAATTCCTTCACCTCGGAGGGATGCACACATCTTTGTAAACCTGCCATGATTCCTCGTCTATACAAAACACCATTAGTAGTACATACCGAGCAGCTTTAAACTTCAATTTCTTTGCTGAGAGCTTATCCTCCGACAATTCTCCCTCCTCGATATATACCCTGATGGGATCCATCCAAGATGGTCCTAAATCAATAGTAATAATATTCATCGTCAGGTCTTCATCCATGCTTCGACTTTCTAACACCTCAATTGGTATCGTTCTTCGCAACTCGGTACGAGTAGCTGATGCTAGTCGGGCCAGTGCGTCTGCTTGTGCATTCTCCATTCTTGGTATTCTGATCAACTGAATGGCATCAAATTCTGCCAACAACTCCATCGCCTTTGCATGATACTTGACCATTAATTCTCCTTTAACTGCATACGTTCCCATCATCTGATTCACAATTAATTGAGAATCACTGAATACCATCACTTCTTGCGCTTCCATAATCTTTGCTAAATTAAGACCTGCTATCAAGGCTTCATACTCAGCCTCATTATTGGAAGCATTGAATTGGAATCGTAAGGCATATTCCATGTCAATCTCGTCTGGGGTGTTCAAAACAATCCCTGCCCCATAACCTGTTGTGCAAGATGACCCATCTACATATAATCTCCATGTAGGTAACTTGTCTTCAAATTTCTTATCTGACAGAGTTCCTCGGTGAAATATTTGTTGTTTCCTTTCATCCTCCCCTGGTATTTTTCGTTCTTCGTCGACCATCTCTTCTCGCCCTTTTACCAACCGGGGTTGGTCTGGGTTTGAATTTGATGATCTTTCTACATCCACAAGCCCTTTTACTAATCGGAGTTGATCTGGACTTATGTCTGTTGATCCTGTAACATCCACAGGTTGGTCAGCGAGTAACTTTTGCTCCTCGGGGGTATCAGGATATATAAATTCTGCTATAAAGTCTGCTATAGCCTGCCCTTTTAATGATGATCTGGGTTCATACACAATATCATATTCACCGAGCTCTATTGCCCAATACATTAATTTCCCTGATTTTTCTATCTTGTGAAGGGATTGTCTCAATGGCATGTCGATATACACGACGATGGTATGGGCCTGGAAATAAGGCCTCATTCTTCTACTTGCTTCAATTAATGCCAATGCCAATTTTTCCAGCTTTGGGTACCTGATCTCTGCACCTCGGAAAGCCTTACTTGTGTAATAAATTGGCTTCTGGACTCCATTCTCCAATCTGATCAATGCCGAGCTGACTGCATTCTCTGATACTGCCAGGTACAAGTACAATTTCTCACCCATTACTGGCCTGGATAACAATGGAGGTGCTCCCAAATATTTCTTCAAGTCTTGAAAGGCTTTCTCACATTCATCATTCCACTCGAAAGTTTTTCGAAGTGTTGTGAAGAATGGAAGGCACCTGTCAGTTGCTCGAGATACAAATCTGTTGAGCGCTGCAACTTGTCCTGTAAGACTCTGCACCTCTTTCTTCGTCGTTGGAGATCGCAACCCTAAAAGAGCTTTTATCTTTGCTGGATTTGCCTCAATGCCTCGCTAGTTGATGATGTACCCGAGGAACATTCCTTCTCGTACTCTAAAGGTGCACTTCGTCGGGTTGAGCTTCATCTGGTATTTATCCAGTTGATCAAAGGTCTGACCTAAGTCAATTAGATGATCCGCAGCTTTCTTGCTCTTTGTCAGCATATCGTCGATATAGACTTCCATATTGCAACTGATTTGTTCGGCAAAAACCTTGTTCATCAGCCGTTGGTATGTCGCTCCTGCATTTTTCAAACCAAAAGGCATAACATTATAACAATAAGTTCCCCTAGGGGTAATAAAAGAAGTGCTTTCCCTGTCTTCAGGTTTCATTTTGATCTGGTTGTAACCAGAGTAAGCATCCATGAAGCTGAGTAGCTCGTGTCCCGAGGTAGCATCCACTAGTTGATCAATTCTGGGCAATGGAAAATGATCCTTTGGGCATGCCTTATTGAGATCAGTGAAATCAACACACATTCTCCATTTATTGTTTTTCTTCTTCACCATCACCACATTTGCCAACCAGTCTGGATACTTCACATCTTCAATGAATTGGGCTTTCTGGAGCTTCTCGACCTCCTCTTGTATAGCTTGATTCTTCTCGGGACTAAATACTCTTCTTCTTTGCTTTACAGGCTTGATCTCCTTATTCACATTGAGCTCGTGACATAAGAAGTTTGGATCTATCCCTGGCATGTCTTCATGACTCCACGCAAAAGTTTTCTTCCTGTTTCTCAAAAAAGTTATCAACTCCTGCTTTATTGAAGCATCTAACGATGAACCTATCTGGGTTACTCGTTCAGGATGCTCGTCGTCCAGAATAACATTTTCTGTAGATTCCACCACCTGTCCTTTTACGAGTTGGGATTCATCTCTGGGATCAAGTGTTTCAATTTTTGTACCTTCCTCCACCTGGTAGGTAGTAGTCTTTTTCCTTGACTCTTCAAGCTCCTCTTGCTCGGCAGATGAATAATAGCATTCCCGAGCTACTTTCTGATCACCTTTCACAACTCCCACTCCGAAATTTGTGGGGAATTTTAAGCACTGATGTACTGTAGATGGAACTGCTTCGAACTTCTTCAAACCGACTCGTCCCATGATGATGTTGTAAGCTGATTGCACATTCTTATCCATCACAAAGAAGCGTATTCTTTCTGTTGGACAAGCAGGCCAAGTTCCAATGAATATATCCAACTTGATCATCCCAAGTGGAAAAACTTTTTCGCCAGCAAAACCCAATAGAGGTCTGTGATAAGGTTCTAATTGAGATAATTTCAAATTTAAACTGTCAAAGCATGAATAGTACATGATGTCGGCCGAACTACCATTATCTACCAGCACCCTTGAAATCACTACTTCTTTCATCCTCATTTTGATCACCAAAGGGTCATCGTGAGGGTAAAGAACACCTGCCAGGTCATTTTTTGAAAAGCCAATGACCAGCTTCTCTTTATTTACCTTCCTCGGGCGATCCTCCTTAGCCAAATTTATTCGCTGAATGTACGAGCAAGCTTGAGCCTCTCCGAGGTAAGCCTTTCTTTCTGCAGTAAGGTCTACTCCTCCTGCATCTCCTCCTGTAATAACATTACAATCAAATGATCCAAAACGTATGGAAAATACCTCTCGTTCTGGCTGCCTTGGCTTCTTGGGAAGATCGGGGTCATCATCTGGATCATCTTCATGGTCTCTCTTCTTTTTCTCCTCTGCTCGACGAGGAGATCTAGACCTCTCCCTAGTTCGGTCATTATTCCTTTTTTCACCTCCCCGATCAACATACTTTGCTAGCTTTCCTCTTCGGATGAGTGTCTCAATCTCGTTCTGAAGAGTTATACAATTTTTGGTCATATGACCATGATCTTTATGGAACTCGCAATATTTCTCCCTGTTCCTCGAGTCAGTGTCTGACCTCAGTTTCTTTGGCCACTTTACTTCCTCGTTATTCTTGATTTCTTCCAAGACATGATTAATACCCATTTTCAAAGGAGTATGATTATCGAATTTTTTCAGAACTTCCCATGACGACCTATTATTCTTGGAATGCTTGTCACCACCATTGCCCTTATGCTCTTTCTTCTTAGATTTTTCATCTTCCACCTTGGTTTCTTTATCCATATTCTTCTTCGCATCCATAGCCTCCTCGGCATTCATAATTTTGGACGCTTTCGCCATCAATTCTGACATAGTTGTAGGTGGATCTTTGGCCAAAGTGTAATACAACTTGTTAGGCAATAACCCACTCATCAAGGCGGTGATTGCTGTCTTTTCTTCATAATCTATAACTTCTAGTTTCTCGTTATTGAAACGAGTTATCTAATCTCTAGTACTCTTACCAGATTTTTGTCTAACACTTAACAAGTGTGCTACTCTTTTTACTGGCTTTGCCCCAAAACAGAAATTGTCGATGAACAACTCGGCCAATTGAAAGAAAGTTGAAATCTTACCCCGAGGAAGATTGTTGTACCATATCTGGGCAGATCCAGTAAGAGTTCCCGAGAATGCTCTGCATCTCATCTCGTCGGGGACAGCATAGATGTCGGCAGCAGCTTGATATTGCTCTATGTGTAGAACATGATCTATCTTTCCATCATATTTGGGGGTCACCACCGGTGATTTAAACTATGACGGGGTAGGAAAACCCACAATGGCCTGGACAAAAGGTGTCCCTTGAACAAAAGTTCGTTGTAAGGGATTCTTCGCCTTAGCCATTTCTCCCAATCTATCCTCCAAGCGCTGAATGGCACCCTTCCACGCATCGTTTCCCTCCTCGGGCCTATTAGTTCGAGCAATTGATTGTTCTGAAGTAGCCTCCTGAGATCTATCTTGACGAGCAACTGGTCGTGATTGTGCTGATCCTTCTCTTAGATCTGATGGTCGTCGAAAACTCCTCGACATGGTCTTAGGTGGACTCCTATTCCTCCTAGGGCCTAATCGACTGAAAGGAGACACCCTACTCAGTCTTTCCAAGGCACTGGGTCTTTCTGGAGAGAGAGTGATACGTTGATCAGTATCTGTAGCCCTTATTGACGAAGTTCGCCCAGGTTGATAAGAGAAATCATCAGATTCCTCATTACGATATGATTCAGTACGCCTGGATCGTGAAGAATGTAAGTAGGTTTGCCTCTGACCACTTCGTTGTCCTGAACGCGCAGGTGCACCGCCATGAAGGGTCTGTATGAGTTGTCGCATTGTTTCCTGCATGGCGGTTTGTCCTTGAGCCAGATTTGTCATAATCCCAGCCAGATCTGGAGGTGCAGAGGGATTTGGAGGATTTCCAGCATTTCTAGCGTTTCGATTGCTGGAGTCCGGATTATCTGCCATTGATGATGAATGATTTTTGGTAAAAAACGATAATAACAATCGTTCCCACAGACGGCGCCAATCTGTTGATGTAAAAAATTATATTACTCTAATTATTCAATCACAGATAAATAAATGAGACAAAAGATTTTAAAGTGGTTCAACCTTGTATGAATGGCCTACGTCCACTGTTATGTTATTACTGAGTGTTTGGGAATTCTCGATTACAAGTGCTATCAAGAAATTCCGGTCCCTTTGAATGAGGGTGATACAAGATATTTATAGCCCTTAGGTTGTACAAGAAAGGGTGATACATTAAATGATATACATATGAAAGGGTAAATCATTTAATGCTCTTCAAGCATGTGCATCAAGATGATAAGCATTCAATGAATAATTGAACTGTTGATTATCTGGCAATTAATGCTGTGGTCGAGATGCAGCTCGAACCGCCTTAGATGCTCGTCGTTCAAGAGTTCCTCGGAGCGCTGGAGTTCCTCGGAGGACTGGAGTTCCTCGGAGGGCTGGTGTTCCTCGGAAGACTGGGGTTCCTCGGGGTACACCTGTTGCTCGGAGTGAGTATGTTGGTCGGGGGAATGATCTTCCTCGTTGCTATTGTGCCACGTAGATTGACACGTGTCTTCTTATTATTCGTCCACATCAGCATGCTAATTTTGGTATCAACAGTCACATTTACACATATGATTGTTTTCATACCTTTCCTTAAATAAGTATTTTCTAATAGGGTTGTACATATCCATTTGGATTGTCTGTTGTACAATGAATGTCTTAGTGTGTTTGAGTATGTACTCCTTATCTTTGCTTCAGGCATAGAAATTCTACTAGGATTTTTATATGTATTCTTTGTCTAAGTCCTGTAGATATAAGCTAAGGGTGAAAATTTTAGAAACGACATGAAAACACGGAACAGAGTGACACAAAATTGACCCAAAATTAACACGTTATGTCATGTTTGTGTCGTGTTCATGTTGGGTTTTTTCACAACAAGTCATGTCGTGTCATGTTCGTGTCAAAATTATGAGTCGTGTTATCGTGTCTCATCATGTGAATCATGTTCTTTTTCGGGTTATTATGTCTATTTATGTTTAATCTAGTGTCAAATTTAAGAAATCGTACTATTCGTGTCGTGTCGTGTTGTGTCATTTTTATTTGGATCGTGTTCATGTCAACTAAAAAAAAACACGAATTCGTGTCGTGTTGTGTTCGTGTCCACAAAACCCTTTTCGTATTGGACCAAACACACATCCTAAAAGCACGAATTTCCAACACTAATATAAGAAGTATAATATTAATGAGTCTCATATAATATATTTTTAAAAAAACTGCTAAGCTAGTTAGATGTCTAAAAAGTATTTACGGGCATAACAGGATGGTATAATCGTCTATAATCAATCTTCAATTTCTTCATAAAAACCTTATTCCATTGGTTATGCACTTTTTTAGCTAGTTTATCACTTTACTTTCTTACTAACACCCATACATAACCTTTAGGGTTAACATCTTATGGGGTTTTTACTATAGGTCAAAATACACCACGTATATTATAAGACTCGGATTATGTCATCTTGGCATTTTCTCATTTTGGCCAATATATTCTTTGTCGACATTCATTTATAATACGTTTACTTGTATCATCATTGTCCTTTTATTTGTGTTGTTATGGCATATATAATTATATCATTGATAATCTTCTTTAGCGATCCCATTTTTCTCTTATATGTTTATAAAATATAAAGATCTCATTCAATATTAGGTATCTTACTACAGGGGCTTTATAATCACTTCAGGGACTTGTGTCTTTTTATAACCTCTTCTTGGATTTGAGATAAAGTGGTCCTTTTGTTTATAACTTCTTCTTAAGCGTTATGTATAACCTCTTATGGAACGTTATTTGACTTAACCTCCACTTATGGGGAGTTAAGCAGTTGGAACCTATTGGTTTTCATGCTTTTAGCATACAATAAATTTATTTGCAACCGAATTTATTCCATCCTAATAGGAAAATGATTTTGGCAATCACATTTGCATCTAGTCCATGTGATTATATCTCATTTGATGTTGCAATATCATTATTCACTTCATTTTCACATTAAACGATATGGGAGATTAGATGAGATAAAGTGAAAGTAATCTACGATAATTCTTGTCATTCTTCTGGAACAGACCGTTCTTAATGAGTAATTTATACTTTAGGTACGTTCTATCCATCCCTTAACGGTGGGAAGATTGCCTCATAGATAATAAAATTCTATAAAATATATAATAAACACTACATTTTTCAATGGTTCAATAACTATGGAGCTCCAGGCTCATGAAAAAGTGCATTATATAATATATAGTCGTGAATAATGAAATGAGGGTTTTTCTAGCATAAGCTTATGGATTTCAACACTAAAAGTAATGTAAAATTATTTTTCTTTATTTATTAATATGGTACCCATGCATTCTGATGCCCATAAAATAAATAAACTTTCTTCAGGAATCACTTTCATATAAATCATCATATAGGATCTTTTGGAGCATTAGGTTCAACAATGGCTGAACTCTTTACTATATTACATACCAATTCTGAAAAACTTCCAATTTTCAAAATAAGGTGAGTTATTCATTATTTGCTAGACAAATGTCATTATAAAATGAAAGTTCAAAATTTTTAATTACAATATTCAATATAAATTCTGTATCAATCCAAATATATATATGAATAATAATAGTTTATGTTTCGGTCAAGATTCTGGTCACCAAACTTAAACAAATGGAAGTATTTAAAAAAACGTATCAAATAATTATCAGATGTCAAAGAATGGGATGGATAAAAAAAACTTTGCCAATTAAAGTTTAGAACTATGGGTTGATAACCGACGAATCAAAATTTTATAATCTTATGATATGTTATAGTCTTCGGGCTAAAAAATAAGAAACATTAGGTTTCTAATATACAACTAGAGCCACTAAAATAATTATGACAAATGTTTCGTTTGAAAAGTAATTAGAATGTCAGGTTCCCTATTTAATTTCATATGTATATGAATCTCCTGGTTCATATGAATTATAAAATTAAAACATAGGACTTCAGGTCCTACATTAAAATAACTCACACCGTATCTGGTGCGAATTATGTATAAAACTTCAAGTTTTTACCATTTCCACATGAGAATTTTTGATTCTACACAAATACTTGAACTTCAAGTTTAATATTACTAATGTCAAAGGACATTAATTCTCTACCATTCTGTATCAAAACTTCAGGTTTGATTAAACGGTAAAAATATTAGAGAATATTTCAAATAATTATTGAGTATTTTTATTAACTCTGAGCATCTTCCTTATAAAAAAATGAGGGGCTTAAATTTTCACATTCTTTACACATTTTGAAGGCTCCAATGTATATTAAATAATTAGAATGTGAAAAGGAGTTAAAATTAAATACACTTAAAAGTAATTTAATACTCAGATGAAACGAAACACTAAGGGACAGGGGTTTAATGGTAAAACCATAGTTAAAGGGACACATAACCATTAATAAAGTATTTAAAAGGATATTTCATTTAATAAGAAAAACGAAAATCCAAAAAGTTGAAAAGATATGTCTAAATATTCAATTTATTTTTAAACGAATCCTAACAAAAATGATATATTTGGAGCTTCAGGGCCAAATTATAAATAATTATTGTGGGACTTTTAATTATCTTGTCCTATTACAGAAATAATCAAAACTTCAGGTTTGATTTTAGGGCATATTTCATTGTCATGTCCAAACATTTGAACAATAATTTAAAACTTTTAGTCCCGCTATAAAATGATTTCTGAACTTTGGGCCCTAAATAAAAAAAAACAATACATGAGATCTTCTGGTCCTAAATGAATAAATGTACATGGGAACTTCACTTTCCAAATTAAACTAACTATTTGGGAACTTCATGTACCAAAATATAAATAGTCATTGGAAACTTCAAGTCCCTAAAAATATCAATTGGAAGTTTGAGACCCAAAATTTCAAATAATATTGGGAACTTCACATCCCGAATTTGAATGATAATTAGGAACTTCGGATCCTAAAAAACAATAGGAAATTTTTGGTTCTTAACTGTAATTTTATTGTAACTGGTAAATAAACATATTAGTTATAAAGGAATTCTAAAAAATTTATCATCCAAACTATAAACAAATATATATATATATATATATATATATATATATATATGAAAAGTTTTGGGATTAAAATAAAGCTAAAAGGCCAATATAAAAATGATTTAATGTGTAGGAGATGAACTATTTTATATTTAGGCTTTAGAATTTGACAAAACCACTATATTCATTTTTGTAAATACACTCACAATAACTCACTAATGATAATGGTACCTTAACAACTATTTTTTTAAGCATTCCTACATAAAGTTGCAAAAAAAAAAGTTGTTAGGAGTCTGTAACAGATGGTATTTTTTAGTATCTTAAATTACACAAGTGCACGTAATTTAAGTAAATGAGAAATAATGAAAAAAATAAATAAATATTAATTAGCGATAAAAGAATTAATATTTAAGTGAAAATATATGTACTAGTGTGATAAGTAAATAAAATATGTCAAATGCTATTACGTCGTGTATGAGTAAAAATCAACTGGTTTTGATGGTATTTCATTCGGGATGCATGTGTGGGATCGTATTGGGGATGAGATGGGAAAATTATGTCAGGTGACTCGGATGATGATTTCAAGTGCACCAATGATCCTAAATGGGTTGGGAGAGCCAAAATTAGGTACCCGGGGTGGTAATCAGGTTTCGAGGACTTTTTTGACTAAACGAGACCCGTATAGAGGCGTCCGTGCCATTTTACATAACTGGGGTGTTAAAATCTAAGCGTTAGGTGTGCACTATAAGTGAAAAGGTGAGGATTTTATCATGTGAGTGCGACACCAGTTTAAATATGAATGATTATAGTGCATTTGCATCCTTGCATTTTAAATACTTGCAAAATATTTTCAAATTGTTTTGGGCTCTTACCCATATGAAAAATCTTTCAGAAAACATTTAGGTTCCCATCCACAAGGATGCCAGGCGTGATTATCTTTCCGGTCAGACGATTCTGCAGGAATTGTGGATGACTGCAGCCCTCAACTAGACGTGTCTCTCCTTACTATCTAGATAGGAGTTCATTCAGCTTCTATTCAGGGCATGCCACCCATTCTTAGAAAGTCTTTACCTTATGCAGACTTTATCTAATTTTAGTTCTGTTGGATTATTGTATTCAATTTTTATTCAGAGTTTTCGATTAATTTAATCATTTCATCTATTCTTCATTCAGTTTATTATTGCAGTGAATGTATATTTATATATGGGAATGTTTTTTTGTATGAATGGAAGTTTATATAAGGAATTTAATAAGTTTTTAAACTTTGACATCGGTTTTAATAGGTTGTTAGTAATTAATTTGGTTTTGAACAATGATACTAAGAATGAGCCAACTGGAGATTTCTATTTTATTTTAGTAGATGGTTGGCCATCCGTTATTTAAATAGGTGGGGTGTCACATATGGTATCAAAACATTAGGTTCTAGTGTCTTTAGCATCTATGAGACTTACTACGTTTTCAGCGTAGCGTTCTTTGATATAGAGCCAAATTATTAGGACTGTTGCATTCATAATTATGCATTTACACTCTTCTGTTGTCATGATGTATATTACTTGTGATCTCATACGAATTCGGCATGATTTCTGATGCCATCCAAGAGAGTAAGATCAGTTAGGGCCGCCAGGAGGGCCAATAGCGGAGGGGCTCAGTAGGTGCCAAAGTGGGCAGTGATGGCTAACGAGGTGGACACTAAAGTTGCTCGAGCGATTAATGCTACCCTGATTTTCATGTCACAGAAGTTCCTATAGACCCATCTGCAGCAGCCGGTGGCATCGGTTGTCCAAGCCCACCCAAGATCATCAGTGTGGGAGAGAGTTAGGGAGGCCTTTTAGAAAAGGCATCCACCAAAGTTCCAAGACAGTACAAATATGGTTACTTCCATTCTATGGAAGAAAGATATATATCATCATCTTTGCATGCTTGAGTGTAGTGACACACATAATCATATCTTGGTTACTGTCAAGTTAGTAGGAGTCACCACATCTGAGGAGAGGGACATAATGATGATATTAGAGTTATGAGTGCGATTTGATAGCAAGTTCTTCCCATACTCGATTAAAACTGAGATGTGAAGGAGGTTTATTGATGTAGCACAAGAGGTGTATTTGAGTACGAGGAGGATTTTAGCTGTCTGGAAAACTTTATGCCTAACGAGGTGAACACTGAACATAAAAATATGTTGAAGTTTATGGATGGAATCAATTGGAGGATCCAGAAATATTATTTTGGTAATCCGAGATTGAAGACTTACACTGAGGTTGTCAATGTCGCACTTCTTCACTGTCGGGATCATCGCTTCCATAAGAAGGGATATAAGAAAGTTGGAGTGTCTAGACAGCAAGGAAAGATGAGAGGTAAAGGTGATAGTGGGGAACCGCAACAACAATCAGGTAGACAACATGAGTGGGTTCGGCTAAGAGGTTTCGGTCAGGGGGATTCAGACCGGACGATAATGGGTTTAGACAGGGCCAACAAGGCTAGCAGCAGCATGCTCCTTAGGGCAAATGGAACAACAGGGGTGGCCATTAGGCTCAAGATCATCATGGCCAGATACATCAAGGCAGCCCCGACAAGTTCAACAGGGCCATCGGCAGAGGATTTCACGGGCTAATGCTTTATTTATTGGGAGCGAGACCATATACGCAGAGCTTGCCTGCAGCGAGCCAGGGTGCAGCAGGAGCCACAGGTGCAGTCACCACCTGTAGCACCACCAACTCCGGTAGTCCCACCTTTGCAGGGATAGTTACAGTATGGGCGAGTATACAACGTCCAGAATGCGATGATTCCACATGCGCCGCAAGTGCCACCAGCTGTTGAAGGTATGTTTCCTATCTATGTGCATATGGGTCAGGTGTTTTTTATACCCAAGCATCATATTCTTTTATTGCTACTAATTTTGCACAAGTGACCAATTTATTAGAGAGAGTCGATAGTATTATTATGTGTGTCGATTTAACGGTGGGTGGTGGGGACCTTACCCACTCCAGTTGAAGAGGATTGGGGATAGATGTCGAGAGGTTATGCTTAGCTGCTGACTTACTAATGATAGATAGGATGGGATATGATGTCATTCTCGGCATGGATTGGTTGGTTGGGTATCGGGAAATAGTGGACTATTTTAATAGGACCGTCATGTTTGCCATTCCAAGGTAGGAGATATTTTTGGTGGCGATGGCTCTTCCCGAGGGGAGGGTCGAGCATGCACCTTTAATCTATCGAGGAGGAGACATCACAAGAGGTGGTTATCTCATTGGACTTGATCCCAGTGGTTAGGGAGTTTGTAGTTGTCTTTCAGGAAATACCGGGTCTGCCGCCAAGTAGAGAAATTGAGTTTCTCATTGATTTAGCACTAGAGACTAGGCAGATAACACAACCGTTGTATCGCATGTCTTTCTTGGAGATACGGGAGTTGAGAAACCAGATTCAACAGCTCTTGGGGTTGGGCCCGCCAGAGAACATCGTCGTGGGGTGCTTCGGTGTTGTTTGTGAAGAAATGGGATGGATCACTGAGATTATGTGTTGACTATAGAGAGTTAACAATGTCACGATCCGGAATAAATACCTATTACTTCAGATCGATGACCTGTTCAAGCAATTGAGTAGAGCAGCCCAATTCTCAAAGATTGACTTGATGTTGGGTTATCATCAGTTACGTATTAAGGAGAAGGATGTCCCTAAGACTGTAATCCTGATGAGGTATGGGTCATATGTGTTTGGGGTTATGCCATTAGGGCTAACTAACGCACGTGTTATATTCATGGATCCATGAACAGGGTGTTCAGAGACTTCGTAGATTAGTTAGTGATTGATTTCATAGACCACATTTTGGTATATTCTCGAATTGAGGGTGAACACACAGAGCATTTTTCGTATGGTTTTGCAAACATTACGGGACCACTAGTTGTATGCGATGTTTGAGGAGTGTGGGTTTTGGTTGCGAGAGGTGCAATTCCTGGGCCATATTGTCTTTCATATAGGCATTTCAGTAGATTCTCTAAGGTTGCAGTGGTGAGGGAATGGGGTAAGCCCACGACACCTACAGAGATTCGTAGCTTCTTGGGATTTAACGAGTACTATCGCCATTTTACTAAGTGGTTTTCGATGATTACGGGTCCGTTGATTAATTTGACTCACAAGGGGGTGTCGTTTGTGTGGGATGATTACTATCGATTAGCTATCGATGAGATAAAGGAATAATTGGCTTTAGCACTAGTTCTCGCACTGCCTAGGGGAGGAGTGGAGTACTTTGTATTTACAGATGCGTCCTTACCGGGACTTGGGTGTGTCTTTCAGCAAGAGGACCAGGTTATTGCTTATGTTTCACACAAGCTTAGTACCCACGAGAAGAATTACCCCCCACACGATCTAGAGAAATCTGCGGTAGTGTTTGTCATGAGGATTGGGAGGCACTCTATCCTAGGGGAGAAGTTAATCGTGTTCACGGATCATAAGTTGCTACAATATCTATTCACACTGAAGGATCTCAACATGCAATAGCATAAATAGCTAGTGCTCATGAAAGACTATTAGTTTGTCATCCAGTACCACTCGGGGAAGGCTAATGTGGTACCATGCGCATTGAGATGATAACTTATGGGGGAGTTAGCAACGATCAAGAAAGTCAAGTGGAGTGAGCTTCAGTAGGATAGCTCAGTTGTCAGGGCTTATATGGTAGTGTTAACCATCACACTCGAGATCATTATAACGGTTGTGAAGGCATAGGCAGGGGATCAGTTCTGTCAGGACGAGGTGAATTAGTTATTGGCAGAAGGGGTAGAGTCTTAGTCGATCAGTTCAGAGGGAGGATTATATCATGTGAGTGCGACACCAGTTTAAATATGAATGATTATACTGCATTTGCGTCCTTACATTTTAAATACTTGCAAAATATTATTAAATGATTTCGGGCTTTGACCCATATCAAAAATCTTTCCAAAAAATTTTTAGGTACCCAGCCACAAGGACGCCAAGCGTGATTATCTTTCTGTTCAGACGATGCAACAATAACTGAGGATGACTGTAGGCCTTGACTAGATGCATCTCTCCTTATTATCTAGATAGGAGTTTATTCAGTAATTTATTCAAGTCATGTAACCCATTATTAGACAGCATTTACCTTGTACAAACTTTATCTTATTCCAATTCTATTAGATTATTGTATTGGGATTTTTATCGAGAATTTTGAGTTAATTTGATTAATTCATTTGTTCCGCATTCAGTTCATTATCGTGGTGAATGTGTATTTATATTATTGGAATGGTTTGTTATATGAATGGATATTTTCATAAGTATGTTAATAAGTTTTTAAAATTTGACACCGGGCTTAAGATGTTATTTGTAATAAATTTTATTTTCGACAGTGATGCTAAGAATGAGCCAGTCTCGAATTTTTATTTTGTTTTAGTGGATGGCTGATCACCCGTTATTTAAATAGGCGGGGTGTCACAGAGTCTCTTTCTTGTCATTTCCTTATTTGAGGTTTTGTTAAGACCTATTGTGTTTGTTGTGTGAGGGCATATTGTATTATAATGATGACTAATGAGACAGATAGCGTTGAAAAATCGATGGTTTCCAGACCTACATGATAGCAATCGAACTTGATGTTAATCATCATCTTATTGACAATTATTGGGGAAGGTGAGAGGTTTACAAATGTCAGAACTATAGAAAAATTGACGTGGTAGAATTAGTAACTAATCTCCGTCATTATCTCACCAAATTCAATCATAGTAAATTCACCTAGATTCCCCTTCTATGAGTCGAATGACACCGTCAATAATTGTGCTAGCGACTGAGGTGAGGGAAGCTTAATCTTCACAACATTAAAAGTATGAAAGAATTAGTGCTCATAAAGTGTTGTAAAACAAAGGGGACATAAAGATAATTCAAAATGAGTAGGTCTTTCATTCCATTGATATATTAATACTCAAGAAAATGACTCATATTTATAGTATAAGATAAAATAATCTGATAAACCCCTTAGGGCCCGTTTGGTTGCGTAAATTATTTAATTTTATAAATTGATCAATTTGAAATGAATAGATTGTCGATGTATTAATTTTAAATGGGTTTAAATCTAATTTGTGGTGTGTTTGAAAAAGAAAAATGAAGTTATTTACTTTTGATGTGTGTGTGTATGTGTAGAGAGAGAGTAATATGGTGAGAGGTACTCTATGGGAGTTGTGCATTTAAGATTCATGTTGTAATTATAAATTATGCAATTTCAAACTTTTGGTGAAATGAACTAATTTAAGTTTTTGTGAATCAACATGAATTGGTTCATTTTTGAATTTGTTCATTCTTGTAACCAAACACTAATAATAAGACAAATTATGAATGAGTTAATTTTAAATGGACTAATTTACAATTTTAAAGACAGCCAAACAGGCCCTTAATATATTAAATACCAGTGATCCGAAATATAAATGGACATCCAACTATTATACATTTTATAATTGTTTGCATTAACAAATGGACTAATTATGCTTCCCTCCATCTTTCAAAAAGCAGATCCAAAACATGAATCATGTTTACTCGAGGTCATTAAAGTAATTGGGCTAATTGGTTGATCAAAACTCATTTTTAACCGCTTAACTTTTACTTTACAGATACAAAGAGGAAAAGGGTATGGAAAGGTCACGTGAGGAGAGGGAAGGTCACGTGTACTCAGGGTGCCTTTGCATTAATTCATGCAAATTTCATTGCTATGAATAATGACTGTTTGTTTTCTTATGGGAGGGATGTTTTTTTGTTTTTCTGCCCGAATGCTGCGTGGGCTCAAGTTTCAAGCAATGATATTGGGTCACCTCAGTCTAGTCTAGACCCCCCTTCTCTCTCTTGCTCTCTCAACACTGTTGCAAACTTTATATAGAAGACTCGCTTCAACCTTACCTGCTCAAGGTGGGGGGTCAATGAAAGAAAGTTCATAGAAAAAGCTAAAAGCTTAAAGCTCAAAAGAAAGCTGATTGCACAAAGCAACTTCCTTTTCCTCTCTCTTTCTCTCTCTACCCATATTGGCTTTCCCTGGATAAAGCTGAAAGAAAACTCCCACTCCACCAGTTAAAGATTTGGTTTTGCTTCATCCATACAATATATTCGACAACCACCATTAGAATTCACCAATGTTAGACACCACCACCTCAATTGGGCCATCTTCTTCTTCTGACGCCTTCACTTCCTCAGAAAATGGGGCTGCCAACAAAAGGAAAAGAAGACCAGCTGGTACTCCAGGTACATATACACATACATAGACATAATATGAATATGGTATTTAACTAGACAGTCTAATTTTATTTTTGTTAAAAATTTTGTCATGTTACAGATCCAGACGCTGAGGTGGTTTCTCTCTCACCAAAGACTTTATTAGAATCGGACAGATATGTGTGTGAGATCTGCAACCAAGGGTTTCAGAGAGACCAGAACCTACAGATGCATAGGCGGCGGCACAAGGTACCGTGGAAGTTACTTAAGAGGGAGTCGCCGGAGGTGAGAAAGAGGGTCTTTGTTTGCCCGGAACCCACCTGCCTGCACCATGACCCTTGCCACGCCCTCGGGGATCTTGTGGGTATAAAAAAGCATTTTAGGAGAAAACACAGCAATAACAAGCAGTGGGTGTGTGACAAGTGCTCAAAGGGTTATGCTGTTCAGTCTGATTACAAAGCCCATCTCAAGACTTGCGGTACCAGAGGCCATTCTTGTGACTGTGGTCGTGTTTTTTCCAGGTCGGTCTAGCTTTGTATTACTTCTTCTCTTCCATGGTTTTCCTTTGTCATATTCATATCTCAAATATTTTTTCTTTATATATATTCTTGTGCTAAACATCCATTCACTCAAGCCCAAAATTTCCCAAATTATATGGAACAAAAAACGTGAACTAACTATTGAGTATTCGTCTTTTAATTTCATTGTATTTTTCCTCGGGTTTTTCATGATCTTTTTATACACAAGTACCAACTATTCATAGTGATTTTCGTAACCTATATCTATATCTGTTATGTTATAAGGCCAAGAACAGATTCCAATAGTACATGATCTCAGATTAAGTATTGTTATGTGACTTTAAACAGCCAATGAATGTGTGTGGCAGTGATTTCCCATTTCCCATAACAGCTTCCGTAGAGGGTAGACATACCCTATTACGCACTACAAACCTCAGTTCATTTCTTTATTTAACCAAATAAAGAAATCATTTCTTTATTTCTTTCCCTTTTCCGACATATTTAATATAAAAGTGTTTAACTAAGTCCAAGTCAAATTCCATTCGCGGCCTCTTGATCTATTTATGGTTAATTTATGAGTTAGTAGCCCTACGTGAACCAGCTTTGATGGCCTCCATCTTTATCATCATTAAAGACATGAAGGTCAATTTAGCTTTAAGCTTTGAATCATTCAATTTCGCACTTATGTCCTTTCAGGGTAGAAAGCTTCATTGAACACCAAGATGCTTGCACTGTCCGTCATATCCGCCCGGAGTTTCATCAATTACAAGCGGCTTGCTCATCTCGCACCGCGTCGAGCACCAGCCCTTCAAGCGACACAAATTTTAACAATATTTCTCTGTCGCAAAGAATAGCAGCCCCAACTGCCGCCATAGATGATGGGCAACATAATTTAGAGCTTCAGTTACTACCATCATCCAACGCCTACCCGACAAGAAATCGGGATGATAATCATTCAACCCATTTGAACCTCTCTATTGGGTCGTGCAACAAAGAATTAGGTAATAATATAGTTGGAGAAGCTAGTTTAGAAGCAATGAGGGAAGGGGCAAGTGAGCACCTAAAGTTGGCCATGTCCGAAAAGGCGTTTGCGGAAGAGGCTAGACAACAAGCAAAGAGGCAGATTGAATTGGCGGAGTTGGAGTTTGCAAATGCAAAGAGGATTAGACAACAAGCACGGGCGGAGCTTGAGAGGGCTCATATTCTAAAAGAGCAAGCTACAAAAAAGGTCAGCTCTACCATTTTGGAGATCACTTGTCATGCTTGCAAGCAACAGTTTCAGACTTCAACAGCAAATGTAAATGCTGATGAAGCCTCCTTTGCCATGAGTTATATGTCCTCAGCCATAACTGAGGGCGATGGCGAGTAGATAGTAGTATTTTTATAACTCTCTCTTTATAGGTGTGTGTGTTTGTGTTTGTATGTGATCCCTTTTATTTTCTCAAGCATGTTGATGTGTACTGGCATTCTAGTTTGCAAATGTTGATCCGATGGGTATTGTAATCTCTCTCTCTCTCTCTCTCGGTTTGTGTAGATTTTCTTTTTTCATTTCTTTTAATTTAAATGTAGCCATTAAGGCTTAGTTTTAGTGTCATCGATGAGTAAGATTCTGAGCAGTGCAATTGCATCATCAGAATTTATTCTTTTCCCTTTTGCCAAACAAAACAAATCAAGAATGCATATGATATCATACGCAATCTCTGATTTCTGTTTTCAGTTACAGCGTTTGTTTTTACTTTATGTTTGTCTTATTAAGGGTAAGGCCTTATTGATCCGCAAATTATAGTAGTTGATTATTTTTGTTAGGTTTTAAGTCGCTTCAACAGAAAAGAAGTGCATTTTAAAAAGGTCGGTCTTAACGGTACTCTAATTATGTGATGGATTACTATGTTGGAAAGGACAAGTCACACCATGCAGTGTTAGAATGAATTGGAGTGAGGCGCTCATGGAAAAGAGTGCAATTTTATCAGACCAACTGAACTGATAAATGGTATACTAGGATGAGTCTTTCACTAATTCTTCTTTATATTTTTCTCCCCTTTTCCTCTTTCCTCTTACTTTATATTTTCATTAGTACTATCAACATCTCTTATGTTGTTACTCGATGTGTACTGTTGACATAGTCCTTTCTTACTAATAAATTCTTCTCATTTGTGTGTCTTTTTGGCGTTTTTTTTTTAATTTGGACAATAATTTTTTTAGGATATTTTGGAAAGAAAAATGGTAGTTAAAGTCTAATTAGATAACTGTTTGGTGATTAGAATGAAAATATTCCAACTTTTTTTCCAAGTTTGGATATGAGCTGATCTTGCCTATTTTGAGAGAAATACTAATATGCATGGAGGTTAGTACGTGTTCGTATTCAACATAAATAATGACACGACACATATGCATATTGAAATTTCTTGCTTGGATAGTGAAAATTATGCATGACACGTATCGCGTAAGCATTGTGTCCTTATTTATATTTAGTACGAACATGTAGCGCCATCCACACATGTTACTATTTCTCATATTTTTACGATTGATTTATACCAACTAACTGATTACTTGTTTTTCGATTGAAATTACAAATATGCATTAAATAGGAAAAAAATTGAAAACCCTACCCAGACGTCCTCTCTATCTGATGCTCTCTCTCTCTCTCTTGCTCTCTCTCGCTCTGCTAATATTCTGGCTAAATTCTTACATTTTCTAAGAATATTCATGATTATTCTTGAAAAGTTCATGCATGTTTGAGAAAATTCAAGAATTTTCACAGACAAGAATATTCAGTTTATAGAGTTGGAATTTTGGTCCATGTTCTATGAAACAATTCTTTTGGAATAATTTAGAGGATGTTTTTTTGGAATTTAGTTTTGAACTTGTAAGGACAAATTTTCAATTGAGTCAATTTGTTAGTGTTGTCTTAATTCCGGACAACACTCTTCGATTCATAGGAAGTTATTTGTGACCATTCAAGCCGATTACATTATTGTTGAAGATGTAGCGGCCAAGTGCAAGAAGATTGCATATATGTCGTGTTTTGTGCCCTATTTTCATCATCAACATTCCAAGGATCTCGTAGGTATGAATGCTTATATTAATATTAAGCCTTGGATATATTTATTAGGTGTCATATTTTGTAAACATATTTTAAAATAAGTTTATATTTCCTGTAAAGTCCTTTGAACGACCTCGTTCGAACGAGTTTATTAGGTCGTTCGAACAAGGTATCTAATAAGGCTTCCTTTTGTGTTAACATAAATGTTTTGATTTGTTGTTAAACGAGCCTTCATTTTTGAAGCTACTGTCTTCTCATTCGATTTGTCGTTCACATGACTCTGGTATGTCGTTTGAAAGACCGCATCAGTTTTTGTAAAAATGGGCAGTTTTCAACATTTTCTTCTAGTAACTCCCCACTACATTTTCCTAACTTTTATGTAGTACGGGATTACAGATTTGAAAGGGACTTTTACCATCCTTTGAGAGCAAACACACCATTCCAAAAAAAATCCTTTAGTTTTTTGTTGATCCTTAATGAATTAATTTCCAAAATAAAAACATGTTTACACAAAGTTGTTTGTATGATCCAAGTTTCAACATAACATTTATTTCAGATTATTATTTTAGCACCGAGTCTTATTCTCTACCCCGTAGAGATTGTTTCTTGCGGAGGATTCTGTGCTCGTGGATTTTCATACGGAGGACTCTGTGTGCGTGACGGTAGCATTGCCCCAGCGGTGGACTCCTACGTTGTCACTAGGCAGAGATGGAAGGAACGAATATCTTTAAGGCTTACGAGGGAGTCGAGTCGTTGTATAAGTATTCTGTTGTGTCCTTTGTAATTCCATACTTAGTCGACTTGTGGTTGGGCCATCCGAGATATTCTTCGTTGTTGATTTTCCTTGTACATCACGGCATTACGGTTATGTTTATTTTATCTTGCAAATTCATTTAGATGCATGCTTAGGTTTAACAAGGTAAAATTTGGATTAACCAAAAAAATGGTGTAATTAGTGTTTAACTAAATTGAGTAATTTTAATTTAATTTAATTCAAGTCAGAATTAATTATTTGGCAGAAGTCATGTTTGCATAATTTTGAACTTGAATTGAAGTGTTGTTTTAAGAAGTGTAATTTAATTTTGAAAGAATTTATAAAAATCGAAATATTCGGTGAACCGTCCCTTTAGAGAACTTAAAATTGGTATTTTCTGGAACCTACGTTCTAAGAAGTGGTATTAGAGAGGAAACACTAATTTACCATGTTAGATCCTTTGGGTTTGAATGTGGAAAATTTGTCATTTTTGAGATTTCCTTCTTTTTCTGGTTCTAACTATGCATATTGAAAAATGCGTATGAGGTCGACACTTAAATCATTAGATGGGTGGATTTGACAATCGGTTGTTAGAGGATGGTCCCCACCAACGTGTCTAGTAGGAGAAGTTCGTATTCCTGAACCCGTAGAAAGATGGAGCGAGGATGAGCTTAAGTTAACTAACTTTAATTTTCGAGGATAATGCTCTTTTTAGTGCGGTCACGTCGGAGGAGTTCCGCTAAATTATGACATATAAAATATCTAAGGAGGCATGGGACATACTTCAACTCACCCACGAAGGTACAAGTGTTGTTAAGGATTCTAAACTCCAAAACCACACCACTCAATTTGAAACCATTAAAATGTTAGAAAGTGAGACTTTTGAATGCGTTTTATGCTTGATTGTTCGATATTATGAATTCATCTTTTGATTTGGGAGAGAAGATAACCAATAATTGCGTGATAAAGAAAATTTTGAGGTCATTACCCGATAGATTTAATCCTAAAGTGATTGTTCTAAATTTTTTAGGCACTTTAAACTCTACAAAACATGAAGAGCTTGTAGCTAACTTACAAACCTATGAACATGACATGTTTACCTCCAAGCATGTGAAAAAGAAAGATAAGGTCATATCTTTGAAATTCCGGAAGGACGAAATTGATTTCGAATGATGAGTTTGACATCGACCCGGATGATATGGGTTTGTTTACTAAAAAGTTAGAAAATTTCTTATGTTTAATAAAGCGAAACTTAAAATGATTATAAGAAGTTTGAGAGGTCTAAGTATAATAAAGCCGCCCCCCCCCCTCCCCCCCCCCCCCCCCCCCCCAAAAAAAAAAAAAAAAAATATCGTAATGATGATGTTAAGAGGGACGAGTCAAATAGATGTTTTGGTTGTGAGAATTATGGCCAAATGGCAGCCAAGTGTTCCACTAAACTAAGGAAGGAGGGCAACAAACTAATTTCATACAATGCCACCCTTAGTGCTAGTGAATCAAAAAAGAGACCCAAATCCCCCCATTGAGTGCAACTTCACCGCGTTCGTGGCTAGTTGTGTGAGCACTGATAATGAATCTTTCCATGAAGATATTTATTTTCATGACACTTTCGAGGCCATTATTTGTGAATTCCATGTGTTTGAAGGTGGAGAAAGTGGAGAAGAGAGTGAGAGTGAAGAGGAGGAAGAGGAGTGTGAACTCTAAGTTGCCTTCCGTGAGCTGTGTGCGGAATTCTTGAAATTAAAAAAGGCAAACTTAAAGTTGGAAGCTAGAATGAGACAACGTGCGATAGGTAATGATGAAAGTGTTTTAATTGAAATCTTAGGACACTTGAGAGAACTCTTCGACAGAATCTAGATTATGTTGAAGGTTACAAATATAGTCTTTGTGGTTTAATTGAGGCTATGAAGAAAGAGCTACTTAAGTTTGAAGAGACGAGGAGTTTACTTGAGTCTAAAATAGTGGAACTTGAAGAGATATTAAGAGACTCGAGTCATGTGAAGTTAGATTTGGAGGCTAGGTACAAAAATTGGATAAAATGTTAGGCACCATCCAAATAAAAAATAATAAATGTGGTATTGGTTTCGACACTCAAAATGCTTTTGCAATTAATGTCAAAATCATGATTTTGAGAGAATCAACTAGGAAAGCTAGAAAAGATCAACCCTTAGGTAATACTTCTCATCACACTTTCACTTGTACTCATTGTGGTAGGAAAGGTCACCTTAGGAAGTTTTGTTTCGATCTTAGAAACGGTCCTAGGAAGTCCAATAATAGAGTCACCAAGGTCACTAAAATCCGAGAGCATCATTTTACACTTATGGGGGTTAGGAGATCTGATTTAAAGACTTTGCTTGATAGGCTTGATAGGCTTAATAGGCTTTATGATTTTCATTTTCTTGTACATGATACTTCCCATGCCAAATTTAAAGGTTGATTTTGTTACTTCATGATACATTCTTGCTAGTTGTATGTTTGTTAGTCATATTCTAATATATGCTTCATCATATATGTTTTACTAGAATTTGGATAAGCGTATCTTTGTATTTTGTGTTTGCATTTTTTAGTCATATTGAAAAATACAAAAAGATCTTGTTTTCCTTTGAGTTGTTTGTGTTTAAGATTTGTTTGAAAAAATTGAAAACTTAAAGATTCTTTTGTGTATTTTAGTTTCACACATTTCTTGCAGCATATCCTTGTGTTTGAATCTTATATCACTTTTTCTTCCATGTGACTAGAACTTTTGGTTATCCTATATCACTTTTCGCTTCCATGTGGCTAGAACTTTTGGTTCTGAATTTCAATTCTTAAATGGTTATTTGTCATGATTCCATTGAGTTGTTTGAATTTGATTTTCTTGATGGATTCTCTTTGTATATGCCTCCTCACACGCTTGCACAAGCTCTTTTGGAACTTTAACTTAAGATGTATATTTAAGATAAGTGAGATGATCTCCCATAAGTTTTATCATCTACATATTTGTGACTATGGGGGGTTTGTGCATGTAAGAACCGTTGCCCATAAGATTTATATAAATTATTTAGAAAATATATGAGGGTGCACGGAAAGGGGCTACGAAAGGATCAAATCTCCTTTGCATGAAAGCCACCATTGGCAAGAGGTTAAAAATGCGTGGCATTATAAAAAGTAGCTAAGGCCAACATTCTTTAATTTGATATGATCATTTAAAAGAAAAGAAAAGAATTAGTATTTATGAGTGAGTCTGGATGCAAATATCAATGGGTTTGAACAATGGCAATAAATACTAGTTATGCTTATTTTGTTATGATGCCATTGATTTGTAAAATCTTCAAAATTCTAGGATTGTGTAAATTGTGTTTGTTTATTTTTTGAGCTTACTTTATCTTATCAAATGGGGCTAAATCTTAGTTGAGAAATACTTGCAAAAAATACAAATCCTTGAACATATTTAAGTGATGGGGTCATAATTCTTTTGTCTCTAGTTCACACCCATTCATTTCGTTTATCTCGTGTTCATTTAGAGACATTTCTGTCATATGAGTGTGGAAAGCTTATTATGTTTAGTGTATTGTGTGGAATATATATATATATATATATATATATATATATATATATATATATATATATATATATATATATATATATATATATATATATATATATATAATGTAATACCCCGTAATTCTGCTTAATTAGGAAAATACGTTTTATTTAAATTAAGTGAGTAGAGTAATTTAATGTGATTAAATATGTTTTATTTAAATTACGTGAGTAGAGTAATTTAATGTGAGTTTTATTTAAATTACGTGAGTAGAGTAATTTAATATGATTAAATACGTTTTATTTAAATTACGCGAGTAGAGTAATTTAATGTGAGTTTTATTTAAATTACGTGAGTAGAGTAATTTAATGTGATTAAATATGTTTTATTTAAATTACGTGAGTAGAGTAATTTAATGTTATTAAATACGTTTTATTTAAATTACGTGAGAAGAGTAATTTAATGAGATAAAATGTTAATAAAGATGAATACCGGAGATATCTCAACCGAGTGTCGCGCGTAGGACAAAAATTAAGGATGAGAGTAGAAAAATATTTAAGAGACTCAAACGATAATTTAGAGTCCACAGTTGATTCCAAAAGGGTCGAATTAGTCAAAATAGTGTACCCGGGGGTACTAGTTGAGTGCCGGGTCATTTTCGGGCTAAACCGGGACCATTCGGGGGCATTTTGGTCTCTTTACAATTATGGGTAAGTAGACCTACGAATTTTGAAACCCTAGATCAGATTATAAGAGTTGAGGCTAGGGTTAGAAAGAAAGAAAATACACCTTAGCCATTAGAGAAGAAAGATAGACAATTTTCCTAAGGCAAAAGAAGGAAGGAAGGGACTTTCTAAGGAGATTTCACCATAAAGTTGTTGGGAAGGAGGATTGAAGGATCAAAATCATCAACCATCATCAACAACCACGAAATCAGACCCTATAAATCATAAGGCAAGTGGTTATTTGCAAAATAAATTGAGTTATAATACCCATATTTAAGCTTTATGAAGAACATAGTTTTTATGATATTTTTGGGAGAAAAACAATTGATTATGATCCATGATTGGTAGGGATTGTATGTAGGACGTTTTTGGATTTCCAAATATTCTGATATCATAGAAAACTAGATGATTAAATCGAACTAAAAATCTGGAATTATGATGAAAGATGTAAAGAATGTATTTTTAGGGTTGTTGAACAATAGAAAGATTTTTAGTAAATTTGGCCAAGATTTATAATGATTTTGTTGTTTTAAATTGTTAGTAATCATCCCAGAACATGTAGGAATGATTAGAAATTGTTGGTTGCAAATATGATGAACTATTATGAGAGATAGATAGATAGATAAAAATGGTGAAACCCGCATGAAGAAGACGAACTGGGTCTGTCACTGCTTGATCGATCGATCGACCCTTGAATGTCGATCGATCGAGCAGTCGATCGATCGACCATATCCCCTCGATCGATCGACCCTGGCTGGACTTAAGAGAATTTTGTGAATAAATTTCTTTTAATTACCGTCGCTTAATGGGAACCTTGGTAATGATATTTGACCTATGAGGAGACCTTATAATCACCAGTAGGTGTACCATTAGATTTCTTCATAAACGATTGAGTGGGAATTTTGGAGAAACGAACGAACGGGAGAACGATCAATTGAGCTGTATGATGAGATGGTGAGAATTTAATTACGAAAAGAGTGAGGTTTAATTCCGGAAAAATACCAGTAGGTTAAAGTTAACTTAACTACTGAATTAAGAGAGGGGTAACTAGGGCCCTTAGAGTTGCGTGAATACTCGAATAAATACAATAGTGAAATAAATTGTAAATTAATGAGTACTGTGAATATAAATAAAATATATTACGTACGGACATGATTTGATAGGTTGAGTGTACACCTACTAAATCATATAAAGTTTGGGTTAATAGAATTTTACCTAAATTAATTATGTTAGGGTCGATGTGACATTCCCAACTAACATAAAGTTATTATATGTTTGGGGTCGATGAAAAATGCCGAACCAAACTTTAAACTGGTGTCACGATGAAAGAGTCCCGAACCAGAATATGTGTATATATTTAGATTTTTAAATAGTTGGGGACGATGGATTATTCCGAACCAACTTTTACTTGGGGTCGATGAATCATTCCGAACCAAGAGTCCTTTATGTGTAATAAAAGGATATGTTAGTGATAACTGATATTAAATACATTATTGTGTGATAAAATTTATTCTATATGTATAATCTACTGATGTAGAATAGTAGACAATGAAATGAATTGTAAATGTCTTAGTAATAATTTATAGCGTGATGTAATTATTACAAGAATAAGAACAACGAACAGTAAATAAGTTACCTACGGTTATGGGTAGTATAACTAGGTAGACTAAGTATCCTCAATAGTTATGTACTATAAAAGAGAGGTGAGGAAGAACAAGGGAGTTCTGTGAAACTTTAAAAGGTGTAATCAATAACTCAATTGTGATAACTGCTTGCAAAATATTTTCAAATGTTTTGAGTACTAACTCTTGCTATGTAAAAATTTTAAAAACCTTTTAGGTGCCCAGCCACAGGGACACCCCGCATGATTCCATTCCAGAGATTTGGGAGCTGCAGCACGTGTGGATGTTGTAGGGATTATTTAGACGCTTCCTCTTTTTCAGTTCTAGTGTAGGATCTCAGTTTCAGTATTCTTAGTTGGGACTTGTCGTCCTATATTTACTTTTACAGTTTATTCTAGTTATGGATTTTTAGTTGTCTTTTATTGGCCGTGGTTTTCGGCAAGACTTTACCTGCATTCAGTTATTTATGCAAATTGTTTTAGTATTACTAGAATTGTAATGTGTTGGTATGGATTATTTATTCTTCTTAAGAAAGATAAAATTTGGCACTCGTTTAATTTCACTTAGGTGGTTAGTAAATTAAGATGCTTTCGACAGTGATGCTAAGAATGAACCATTTAAGAAACCTGTTTAAATTGAATTAAGGCTTGATCACCCAAGGTTTAATTAGGAGGGGTGTCACAGATGGTATCAGAGCATCAGGTTCTAGTGTCCATAGGATCTGTATGGCTTACTACGATTCAGCGTAACGTTTGATTGTATTAGAGCCCTACTATTAGGATTGTTGATTTAAAATTTCCACTGTTGCGTTATCGTACTTCTGCTCTTAAATTTCGTATAAACTGTGTACTTATACAATTTAACTCTTATTTCAGATGCCACCAAGGAGACAGAGAGCAGAGAGAGAGGAGGTGAGGGAGGCTCATCAGGAGCCACAGGTACCGATACCCCCACCCCCACCAGAGTTAATCTCCACTACTCAGGTTGCAGTGATAGTGGCTCAGGCAGTCGAGACAGCTATGAGGGCCATGGCAGCCCACTTTCCTCAGCCCCAAGTACCTCCCCATGTGGCACCGGTAGTGCAAGTTCCAGCAGGACCATCTACTGGGCAGCAAGTCAGGGAGACATTTCAGAAAGGACACCCACCCGAGTTTCAGGGCAGTACCGATGTAGTGGAAGCGTGCAATTGGAAGAAAAATATCTAGCGCCACTTGCGCATACTAGAGTGCACCGAGGTACAGGAACAGATGCTAGCCACTTTCCGTCTGTCAGGAGCGGCCCTACAGTGGTAGGAGTCAGTTACCACCACCGAGGAAAGGGATACTTTGATTATTTCTGAGTTTTGGGTGTGGTTTGAACGCAAGTATTTCCCTCCAGCAGTGGAGTCAGAGATGAGGAAGAAATTCAGAGAAGTGGTTCAGGGTGATCGCTCAGTTGCTGACTACGAGGAGGAGTTTACTTGCTTGGCCAATTTTGTGCCAAACGAGGTGAGCAATGAGGAGAGGAAGAAGTCCAAATTTATGGAGGGCCTAACCTGGAGAATCAGACAACATTTGATTGGTAATCCGGCATTGGTAACCTACACAGATGTCGTCAATGCCACTCTACTACACTGTCAGGATCACCGTTTTCATACGAAGGGAAATAAGAGGGGTGAGCCTAGCCAACCGGGCAAGGTGGATGGAGGTAGTGGCAGCAGCGCATCACAGTAGCAAACAGCGGGCCAGATAGGGCAGGATTCCCGACAAGGGAACGCTACCATGAAGTTTAAGCATGGGAGGCATCGCTTTGACCGGCAGGGCCAGCAGGGTCCCCAGCAACCAGTCCCTCAGGGCCGACAGGGCCAAGGTAATCAAAATGGGGGACAACAAGGCCAATGTAGACAGGGCCAACGTCAGGGCCAAGGGCAGAGACAGTTCCTGGGCCAGTATTTCACTTGTGGCCAACAGGGTCACAAGAGCAGAAATTGTCCACAACCAGACAGGGCACAACAACAGGGTACCCAACAGGGACAACAGGCTCCATTAGCCCCAGCAGCAGTACAAGCCCCACAGCTAGGGTAAATGCAGTACGGACGTGTGTTCAACATCCGTGATATTCCATTTCAGCCGGCACCTCCAGCACCGCCGGCAGTTGCGGGTATGTTTCCTATTCATGGGCTTGAGGGGAATATTTTGTTTGACACGGGGGTGACACATTCGTTTATTTCCACTAGATTTGCACGGGCAGCCGACCTATTAGCGGCAGCAGACACGCATCTTATGTGTGTGGAGTCACCGATGGGTAGTGGGTCCCTTATACACTCGATTTGTAAGGGTGTGGACATTATGGTCGGGAGATTGAGTTTAGCGGCGGACCTCCTAGTGCTGGATATGGGGGGATATGACATCATCCTAGGCATGGATTGGTTGGCACATAATAGGGCAATGGTAGATTGTTATGAGAGGACCATCGTGTTCACCATCCCGGGGCAAGAGATGTTCCTTGTGGCAATGCCACTTCTCGGGGGAGGGTCGCGAACTCATTTATATTATATTGAGGTGGAGACCTCACATGGGGTTGTCGTTTCTCTGGACTCAATCCCAGTTGTGAGGGATTTTGAGGATGTCTTTCAGGAGATACCAGGGTTACCACCTAGCAGAGAGATAGAGTTCGTTATTGACCTAGCACCGGGGACGAGACCGATTGCCAGAGAACCGTATCGCATGGCTCCTTCGGAGATGCGGGAACTGAGAGAACAGATTCAGCAACTATTAGGACAGGGTTTCATTCGACGGAGTACATCGCCATGGGGTGCTCCGGTGTTGTTTGTAAAGAAAAGGGATGGTTCACTTCGTCTGTGTGTAGATTACTAAGGGCTGAACAAAGTGACGATACGTAATAAGTATCCATTGCCGAGGATTGATGACTTGTTTGATCAATTGAGAGGGGCTGCATACTTCTCAAAGATCGATTTGAGGTCGAACTACCACCAATTGCGCGTTCGTGAAGAGGATGTACCTAAGACCGTTTTCCTGTCGCGGTACGGGTCATACGAGTTCAGAGTGATGCCTTTTGGGCTAACTAATGCGCCGACAGTATTCATGGATCTCATGAACAGGTTATTCAGGGAGTTTTTGGATCAGTTTGTGATTGTATTCATAGACGACATTCTAATTTACTCTCGTACGGAGGAGGAACACGCTGAACACTTACGATTGGTTTTACAGACATTGCGAAACCATCAGTTGTACGCCAAATTTGAGAAGTGTGGATTTTGGCTTCGAGAGGTTCATTTCCTAGGCCACGTCGTATCTAGCAGAGGCATTGTTGTTGACCCGAGTAAGGTATCGGCGGTAAGGGAGTGGGAACAACCCACGACACCGACCAAAATTCGCAGTTTCTTGGGATTGGCCGGTTATTATCGTCGCTTCATCAAGGGATTCTCAAAAATTAATTTGACTTGGAAGGGAGTTCCCTTCGTATGGAGTGACAGTTGTCAGTTAGCATTTGATGAATTAAAGGACAAGTTGACATCAGCCCCCGTTCTTGCCTTGCCTAGAAGCGGAGTGGAATACCGAGTCTATACTGATGCGTCCTTACAAGGACTTGGGGGTGTGTTACAGTAGGAGGAGAAGTCCATAGCTTATGCATCCCGAAAGCTTAAGCCACATGAGAAGAATTACCCCACCCATGACCTCGAGTTGGCAGCGGTTGTTTTTTGCATTGAGAATATGGAGGCACTATCTTCTGGGCGAGCAGTTCACTCTATTCACGGATCATAATTCATTGCAGTATCTATTCACTCAGAAGGACCTGAATATGAGACAAAGAAGGTGGCTTGAATTCGTGAAAGACTAATAATTTGATATACAGTATCATCCTGGTAAGGCTAACGTGGTGGCAGATGCGTTAAGCAGAAGACCTACCGGGGAGTTGGCAGAAATTTGGAAGGCGAAGTGGAGTGAACTTCGACACGAGGATGAAATGGTGAGAGCATGCATGGAAGTTCTAGCTATCACTCCCGAGAGTGTTATGCGGGTAGTGAGGGCACAGGCAGAAGACCCATTTTGTCAGGACAAGGTACGACAGTTACTGGCCAAGGGGGCAGAGTCCTACTCCATCAGTTCAGAGGGTGGATTACGGTTCAATGGTAGGCTAATAGTACCCGAAGATAATGATTTGAGGCATGCCGTTATGACATAGTCACACAGGTCAAAATTCTGGGTACATCCAGGTGGGGACAAAATGTACCAGGATATGCGATGAGTAAATTGGTGGTCAGGTATGAAACGAGATATTGCAGAATTTGTCTCAAGGTGTGTTATATGCCAGCTCATAAAAGTTGACCATCAGAGACCTTCAGGGATGCTACAGCCACTAGAGATTCCCGTGTGGAAGTGGGAGAGTATCTCAATGGATTTTATTACTGGGTTACCAACCTCACAGAAGGGTCACGATTCCATATGGGTGATAGTGGATCGTTTGACTAAGGTAGCCCATTTCTTACCGGTTCGTACGGATTATGATACTATGCGGTACGCGCAGCTATTCATTTCAGAGATTGTTAAGTTGCACGGAGTTCCTATTAATATTGTGTCGGACCGAGATAAGATATTTGTGTCGCATTTCTGGCAGAGCTTTCAGGAGGCCATGGGCACCGACTTACGATTGAGTACGGCGTATCACCCACAGACGGACGGTCAGACGGAGAGAGTAAACCAGATGTTAGAAGACATGATAAGGATGTGTATTATAGATTTTGGGGGAGGTTGGGAGCCATACCTTCCTTTAGTACAGTTTGCATATAATAACTCTTACCAATTCACTATTGGCATGGCTCCATTCGAGGAGCTTTACGGGAGGCCTTGTCGTTCACCTGCCTGTTGGTTAGAGGTGGGGGATAACAAACTATTGGGGCCAGAGATGATACAGGAGACTTCCTCCAAAATAGAGTTGATTCGAGGACGCATTCGAATAGCCCAGGATATGCAGAAGAGTTATGCTGACGCCGGTAGGAGACACGTGGAACTAGATGTGGGCGACCAGGTGTTAATTCGGGTATCTCCTATGAAAGGGATTACGAGGTTCGGCAAAAAGGGAAAATTAGCACCGAGATATGTGGGACCGTTTCCTATCATTGAGAGGGTGGGACCGGTAGCTTACAGATTGGGACTCCCTGAGCATCTTCAGCGAATACACGATGTGTTCCATGTGGCATCGCTGAAGAAATACAAGAGGAGCGAGAGAGCCTTCTGGAACATTCCACTGGAGGAGATCAACTTGCAGCCAGATGTCTCGTATGAAGAAAGACTCGTGGCTATTCTGGATTATAGTGAGCGCAAATTACAATCCAAGGTGGTACCTTTAGTGCGAGTATAGTGGGGACATCACAATATAGATGAGTCCACTTGGGAACGGGAGGAGGATATGCGAGAGCAATATCCAGAATTATTAACAACAGGTATTTTCTAATTTCGAGGACGAAATTCCTTTTGTAAGAGGGGAAGTATGTAATACCCCGTAATTCTGCTTAATTAGGAAAATACGTTTTATTTAAATTACGTGAGTAGAGTAATTTAATGTGGTTAAATACGTTTTATTTAAATTATGTGAGTAGAGTAATTTAATGTGATTAAATACGTTTTATTTAAATTACGTGAGTAGAGTAATTTAATGTGAGTTTTATTTAAATTACGTGAGTAGAGTAATTTAATGTGATTAAATACGTTTTATTTAAATTACGTGAGTAGAGTAATTTAATGTGAGTTTAATTTAAATTACGTGAGTAGAGTAATTTAATGTGATTAAATACGTTTAATTTAAATTACGTGAGTAGAGTAATTTAATGTGATAAAATACATTTTATTTAAATTACGTGAGAAGAGTAATTTAATGAGATAAAATGTTAATAAAGATGAATACCGGAGTTATCTCAACCGAGTGTCGCACGTAGGACAAAAATTAAGGATGACAGTAGAAAAATATTTAAGAGACTCAAATGATAATTTAGAGTCCACAGTTGATTCCGAAAGGGTCGAATTAGTCAAAATAGTGTACCCGGGGGTACTAGTTGAGTGCTGGGTCATTTTCGGGCTAAACCGGGACCATTCGGAGAAATTTTGGTCTCTTTACAATTATGGGTAAGTAGACCTACGAATTTTGGAACCCTAGATCAGATTATAAGAGTTGAGGCTAGGGTTAGAAAGAAAGAAAATACACCTTAGCCATTAGAGAAGAAAGAGAGACAATTTTCCTAAGGAAAAAGAAGGAAGGAAGGGACTTTCTAAGGAGATTTCACCATAAAGTTGTTGGGAAGGAGGATTGAAGGATCAAAATCATCAACCATCATCAACAACCACGAAATCAGACCCTACAAATCATAAGGCAAGTGGTTATTTGCAAAATAAATTGAGTTATAATACCCATATTTAAGCTTTATGAAGAACATAGTTTTTATGATATTTTTGGGAGAAAAACAATTGATTATGATCCATGATTGGTAGGGATTGTATGTAGGACGTTTTTGGATTTCCAAATATTCTGATATCATAGAAAACTAGATGATTAAATAGAACTAAAAATCTGGAATTATGATGAAAGGTGTAAAGAATGTATTTTTAGGGTTGTTGAACAATAGAAAGATTTTTAGTAAATTTGGCCAAGATTTATAATGATTTTATTGTTTTAAATCGTTAGTAATCATCCCAGAACATGTAGGAATGATTAGAAATTGTTGGTTGCAAATATGATGAACTATCATGAGAGATAGATAGATAAAAATGGTGAAACCCGCATGAAGAAGATGAACTGGGTCTGTCACTGCTTGATCGATCGATCGACCCTTGAATGTCGATCGATCGAGCAGTCGATCGATCGACCATATCCCCTCGATCGATCGACCCTGGCTGGACTTAAGAGAATTTTGTGAATAAATTTCTTTTAATTACCGTCGCTTAATGGGAACCTTGGTAATGATATTTGACCTATGAGGAGACCTTATAATCACCAGTAGGTGTACCATTAGATTTCTTCATAAACGATTGAGTGGGAATTTTGGAGAAACGAAACAACGGGAGAACGATCAATTGAGCTATATGATGAGATGGTGAGAATTTAATTACGGAAAGAGTGAGGTTTAATTCCGGAAAAATACCAGTAGGTTAAATTTAACTTAACTACTGAATTAAGAGAGGGGTAACTGTAACACCCCGCTTAAAATAATAACGGGTGGCCATCCCTATACTACATTAAATCAGGAGTTTCAGATGGTCCAGTCTCAACACCAACAGTCGGTACTACATAATATAGGACTAACTACCCGATATCATATAAGCGAGATGTTAGAATAAATATAAAACATGCAACAATTAACAAACCAACACCATAAAACTACTAATAAATAAGAGTGTAAGGACATAAATTTCCAATTGAGTCCATATATAGTTTTGGCTCAATTCCGGACAAAAATATTTATTCATAGGAAAGTATTTAATTGTAATATTCTCAAGCCTATGAAGTGTTTGTTGAAGACATAGCGGCAAAGAGTATAAAGCTTCATCAAATATGTCGGTTTGTGTGCCTCGTTTCTACGTCATCAACCATAGTTACATGCTCCCAATTTATGAATCCAATATTATATATATAGGAGCTTGGAACAAACTTTATTGGGTGTTAGGTTTTGTAAAAACTGTGTTTTAATTTTCACAAAGAATTAAATAAAACTTTAAAATAAGTTTATAAAGTTTTCTAGGCTAAAATCGAATTTTCCAAACTTTCTGGTTTTTCGTTCGATAGAGTCGTTCGAACGAGATTTTCGTTCGAACGAAAATGTCGTTCGATTGAACCTGCCAACGAGTTCCCACCAAAGTATACTGGTCCGTCGTTCGAAATGTCCTTCGAACGAGATATCCAACGAGATTGTAACGAGTTCAATCTGGAACGTCGTTAGAATTCTCGTTCGAACGAAATGTCGTTCGAACGAGATGCCAGGCGAGAACAGTTTTTGGCAGTTTTTTGGCAGTTTTGCACCCACTTCCCCACTTGGTTTTTAACCAACTTTTTCAGACTTTATTATGTGCGGGAAGAATATTTTCCAATCTAACTTTTCCACCCTAGTTTATCTCTTAGAGAGAGTTTGAGAGAAAAAATTGTTTAGGAAAATGTTCATGTTTTGAGTGAGATTTTTAGAGAAAAATTTTCATCACTCTAGTGTTTACACCCAAATGAGTTTATTCCAAGTTCTTATATACTTATCAATTGCTTGGAGTTTGGCACCGGTTTTCTCTACACCGAATTGAAGAGAAGTTTTGGGTTTTGCTTCCACCACCCACAAAGAAAGAACAAGTGTTTCTATGTTAATTTACCCACACGGAGAAAGGCTCCATGCTCGGGTGACGGTGACCATATAAAGTCCTATCGGTGGATTCCGAGACCGCGGTGGTATTCCAAGGTTATTCGCTAGGAAGAGGTTTCTACAAGAAGAAGCGTCGAGGCTTGAGAGGGATCGAGTCGTGCGTTGTAAGTCTATCTGTCTTGTAATTGTAATTCCGTATCTATTGGATTTGTGGCTAGGGCCGTCCGAGGTTGTTTCCCGTCTTGGGTTTTTTCTTCGTACATCGTGGCGTAGTGTGATTGGTTTATTTTATCTTGCAAAATAACGTAGAACGCATGCTTAGAATAATTCAAGATACACTTTAATTGGGACAAAATTAAATATTGGGTAAAGCTTATTTAATTCAAGTCATTTGCTAAAAATTGGTTTCGCCTAAATTGCTAATATTGATAAATATGACTTAGGCAAATTCTAGGACTTGGATTAATTAATTGGTTTAAGTAAATATATTAATTGATTAATTTTACTTCACTTGGTTTAATTTTAATTTGTTTAAGGAATTAAAATTTGTTGTTGTTGTGTTAAAGTTGAACCATCACGTTTTACACTTTCGCATCTAATCTTGAATTTATATAAAAGGAAATTATAACTTTGATTCTAATTGAGAAAATCAGAATCCGGGGTTCCTGTTTTTTCAAAGAGAAAGATGCAAGAAGAACTATAAGAAATGAAATGCTAGATTAAAATTAAATGAATAACTACTACTGAAAATACTACAAAGAAGTAAACCCGAATAAGCTGTCGGGTCACAGCCAATACAATGACTGAAATGGAATAAATATAAACATGTATATAAATATCCCTTGGGTACAAACCCGATATACAGCAATGAATCCTACCTAGAATTTTAAAAGGAGGAAGCGACTACCAGATACATCCCGCAACAGTCCGCACCTGTCACGACTCCCTAGACTCTGGATAGAAGGTCATCCGGTATCCATGCGGTAGGACACTCGGTAGTAATATATATATATATACAAGCAGGAGTGAAAAGTAAACGGGTCAGAGCCCGAGTTGTGAAAAATATTTAGCAAGTGCGTTAACCGTGCATAATAAATATCGGTGCACTATTTCATAATTAAAAATGGAATCGCACTCTCGTGGAATCCCAACTCACCTCTCATCTAAAGGCGCGCACCTATTCGCGTCCTCAAGTTTATCAGTTAAATTACCCCAATTTATTAGGACAACCTAACTTATCATAGGTCTAGCCTATACCCACGAGATCTACCATCCTATCATAACCCAAGAATCCACCCCCTCTTTAACCACAGATAAGTATTTATTTTCAATCATATGTGCCTTATTAGGCTTAGTGGATTCCGGTTTATACTTTAACCATTTTAATTTAATAAGCTACCCAATATGCATTTGGGTAGAACATATGATTTAAATCTCTAATTAATAAGCATGCAAAATTATTATCGACACAACTTCCTTCCAATTTCAACGTTGCACTGCGTTTCGTGAGTGGGGTGTCTCGTAAATATCGACAGAACTTCTCTCTACTCTCAACAATGTACTACATTTCGTGCGTGGGGTGTCTCATAAAACGAAATCCAAACAAGGAACCACCCCGTTACACTACTCTTTGACAATGTCGATCATAGAGGTCCATAATGCCGTACATACCGTATAATGCTACTATTACTACTACTAATACTATTACTACTACTACTAAATTTTAGACTACAAAATGAAAACATTTACAATATCCAATAATATACTTTGGATGATGTAACCGAAATGTTCCTTAACTGCGATACATCAATCCCCCAATCATCTAGTACATGATAATCATCCAAGATGTACCCCATAAAAGTCCATATCCTTTCATCTATAGGATATATATATATAAATATATATATAGGTATTCATTTCTAACCATATATATATATATATATATATATATATATATATATACCATCATCCAATCCCATGACCATGTATACATACCATATATGATGTACAAAGGCCATGCACAAATAAATACCCGGCTATATATAGCGCCTATAAACTGCATCAATTCTATCATCTTCCCAGTGCCCGGCTCACGTAGTATTACTGGGGCCACTATGGTGGGACTAAACGACACCCATCTCGTGGCAAACACACGCACACGACGTCCCGGGAAGCGGTCATAGCTCCAAACCGGCAATGAGACGAAACATACCCACCACGTCTCATCCTAAAATATAAAAATATAAATCACATAATAACACACGGGACGACTATGACCTGGGGAATATCCACACCCTTCTTTTCTAGCCAGGATGCTCACCCTCTACGCACGAAACTTCCCAATGATAGCATGAGCGGGGTATACTTAACCAAATAAGTATATATATCATTCACATGCATAATATATATACATCCATATGATCCAATCATATGACCAAATAGTAAACCATCATATACGGTTTAAGTATCCATACCATATATGTCCACAACATAAATATATCCATATATTTATATTCATACATATATATATACACCTACACCTATTCACATATCCATATATCTATATATATAAACTAGTTCTCATTCATATGTATAAGATATACAAACCCGGTTATAAGTATACATAAATCCTCAATATACAAGCCGTCACCACAAACTCATATCATTTACCTTGATATGTGAATATAATCCCTCACTTGAAACATATTCAATCATTTTTCCTATGATGAATAGTCTCCCAAAATCATATGTATTTATATATACATATATATTCAACCTTAGGGTTATCACCCAAAAATTTGTGTAGGAAACCATCACTACACATACCATCCATACCCGAGAGTAAATTAAAGAATCTAGCAATCATTTTGACTATCGGTATACACAGGAATAATAGTCTATAAGCCTCAAGCTCAATCTTACCTTCATAAAAATCCCATTTCTCTCGATTTCGACTATGGTTCATTCACTTTTGTGAATCCCCTAGTCTAAGACCTATCGGATTTATTTCTTAAAGTTTTATCATTTCTAAGGGTATGCAACTAAACTCTTCCATTTGGCCCCAAATCGTATCTTAATAATATCCTATCCTTATGAGGATTCGACATAAAGGTTGGCCTGGAATTTCACAACATACCCTCGTAACTCTCTCTAAGAGTTCTAATCCTCACATCGCATCTATACTTACTTTCGGTCTATAGGTAGGATTCTCAATCCCAAATGAGGTTTCCCCAAAATGTCTATACATAACTCCAAACACATACATGGACATATTCTTCTCCAAAAATTTCGAGAAGTCCCCACTATCATACTAGGTGAGAGACCCCCTATAAGTCTCCAAAATATAACTATTACTTCATAAGATAAAGCCCCAAATTAATAAACCCAACCAACAAGGGCTAAAAGTCCTCCTAGATAAACCCCATAAAACAACCCTCAAGGAAGCCCCTAATAATAAACTCCAAAAGAAAAAAGGATAAAAGAACTCCAAACTTTGGGCTAAAAACAGGGGACCGGTCGACCGGTCCCAAACCCCCGGTCGACCGTGGGTCCAAATTTTGCCTACGAAGAAATGCGGTAGGCTTTTCCCTTAAGGCGCGGTCGACCAGTCCCCAGACCGCGGTCGACCGGCCATACCAGTTGCCTTGGCCGATTTCCATTTTTTAACCAAAACCCTAAATCCTCAAACACCCAAATATCATCACCAAATCCCCAAATCTTTAACCCAATAATATTCTTAGTATGTAAACTCATCCTACCTTTCATCCCAACAATTTATTTGTCATCAAACCCATGTATACACATTGATTTCAAGATTTAAACCCAAAATTATAGGTTTTGACATTAATACCCCAAAAATCCATTTCTTTAACCCACAAATTATGAAATGAAATACACAAATATCTATTTAGCAAGATTAAACACTTGCCTCAGATTTGTAGAGGTTGGATCGTCCTCGATGTCGCGTTTGGGCTGGAAATCCCAAGCTTTTCTTCCTCTCACTCTTCTTTTCTTCTTCTTTCTCTTCTTCTTTCTCCCTCTAGGGCTTTCTCTCTCTTTCTCTCAAATGAGAAATGGCTTCATCCGTAAGCCACTAAATCCTTTAAAACATAAACCCAATTTTAAATGTTAATGCACAATTTAAATGACTCGTTTACTCCAATTCGAGCCAAACATACTTAAAAATATTTCGGAGCCGAAATAAAACCCAATGATAGTCATTTTGACTATCTCGACCCTTCCGGGATCAATGGTACCCTCAAAATCATCATCCAGAATACTTCAAAATGCCCTCTATTTTTGGGCCTCAATTCCCAAATTTAAAATTCTCCGGTTTAAATTAAATTTTATTTTCCCAAAAATTTAATTTCTCAGTCTCCAAAATCGTGGGGTGTTACAGTAACTAGGGCCCTTAGAGTTGCGTGAATACTCGAATAAATACAATAGTGAAATAAATTGTAAATTAATGAGTACTGTGAATATAAATAAAATATATTACGTACGAGCATGATTTGATAGGTTGAGTGTGTACCTACTAAATCATATAAAGTTTGGGTTAATAGAATTTTACCTAAATTAATTATGTTAGGGTCGATGTGACATTCCGAACTAACATAAAGTTATTATATGTTTGGGGTCGATGAAAAATGCCGAACCAAACTTTAAACTGGTGTCGCGATGAAAGAGTCCCGAACCAGAATATGTGTATATATTTATATTTTTAAATAGTTGGGGTCGATGGATTATTCCGAACCAACTTTTACTTAGGGTCGATGAATCATTCCGAACCAAGAGTCCTATATGTGTAATAAAAGGATATGTTAGTGATAACTGATATTAAATACATTATTCTGTGATAAAATGTATTCTATGTGTATAATCTACTGATGTAGAATAGTAGACAATGAAATGAATTGTAAATGTCTTAGTAATAATTTATAGCGTGATGTAATTATTACAAGAATAAGAGCAACGAACAGTAAATAAGTTACCTACGGTTATGGGTAGTATAACTAGGTAGACTAAGTATCCTCAATAGTTATGTACTATAAAAGAGAGTTGAGGAAGTCCAACGAAGTTCTGTGAAACTTTAAAAGGTGTAATCAATAACTCAATTGTGATAACTGCTTGCAAAATATTTTCAAATGTTTTGAGTACTAACTCTTGCTATGTAAATATTTGAAAAACCTTTTAGGTGCCCAGCCACAGGGACACCCGGCATGATTCCATTCCAGAGATTTGGGAGCTGCAGCACGTGTGCATGTTGCAGGGATTGTTTAGATGCTTCCTCTTTTTCAGCTCTAGTGCAGGATCTGAGTTTCAGTATTCTTAGTTGGGACTTGTCGTCCAATATTTACTTTTACAGTTTATTCTAGTTATGGATTTTTAGTTGTCTTTTATTGGCCATGGTTTTCGACAAGACTTTAACTGCATTCAGTTATTTATGCAAACTGTTTTAGTATTACTAGAATTGTAATGTGTTGGTATGGATTATTTATTCTTCTTAAGAAAGATAAAATTTGGCACTCGTTTAATTTCACTTAGGTGGTTAGTAAATTAAGAAGCTTTCGACCGTGATGCTAAGAATGGACCATTTAAGAAACCTGTTTAAATTGAATTAAGGCTTGATCACCCAAGGTTTAATTAGGCGGGGTGTCACAGATGGTATCAGAGCATCAAGTTCTAGTGTCCATAGGATCTGTACGGCTTACTACGATTTAGCGTAACGTTTGGTTGTATTGGTGCCCTACTATTAGGATTGTTGATTCAAAATTTCCACTATTGCATTATCGTACTTCTGCTCTTAAATTTCGTATAAACTGTGTACTTATACAATTTAACTCTTATTTCAGATGCCACCAAGGAGACAGAGAGCAGAGAGGGCTAAAGCCAGAGAGGAGGTGAGGGAGGCTCATCAGGAGCCACAGGTACCGATACCACCACCCCCACCAGAGTTAATCTCCACTACTCAGGTTGCAGTGATAGTGGCTCAGGCAGTTGAGACAGCTATGAGGGCCATGGCAGCCCACTTTCCTCAGCCCAAGTACCTCCCCCTGTGGCACCGGTATTGCAAGTTCCAGCAGGACCATCTACTTGGCAGCGAGTCAGGGAGACATTTCAGAAAAGACACCCACCCGAGTTTCAGGGCAGTACCGATGTAGTGGAAGCGAGCAATTGGAAGAAAAATATCCAGCACCACTTGCGCATGCTAGAGTGCATCGAGGTACAGGAACAGATGCTAGCCACTTTCCGTGTGTCAGGAGCGGCCCTACAGTGGTGGGAGTCAGTTACCACCACCGAGGAAAGGGATACTTTGACTATTTCTGAGTTTTGGGTGCGGTTTGACCGCAAGTATTTCCCTCCAGCAGTGGAGTCATAGATGAGGAAGAAATTCAGCGAAGTTGTTCAGGGTGATCGGTCAGTTGCTGACTACGAGGAGGAGTTTACTCGCTTGGGCAATTTTGTGCCAAACAAGGTGAGCAATGAGGAGAGGAAGAAGTCCAAATTTATGGAGGGCCTAACCTGGAGAATCAGACAGCATTTGATTGGTAATTCGGCGTTGGTAACCTACACAGATGTCGTCAATGCCGCTCTACTACACTGTCAGGATCACCATTTTCATACGAAGGGAAATAAAGGGGTGAGCCTAGCCAACCAGGAAAGGTGGATGGAGGTAGTGGCAGCAGCGCATCACAGTAGCAAACAACGGGCCAGATAGGGCAGGATTCCCGACAAGGGAACGCTACCAAGAAGTTTAAGCATGGGAGGCATTGCTTTGACCGGCAGGGCTAGCAGGGTCCCCAGCAACCAGTCCCTCAGGGCCGACAGGTCCAAGGTAATCAAAATGGGGGACAACAAGGCCAAGGTCGACAGGGCCAACGTCAGGGCCAACAGGGCCAAGGGCAGAGATAGTTCCTGGGCCAGTGTTTCACTTGTGGCCAGCAGGGTCATAAGAGCAGAAATTATCCACAGCCAGACAGGGCACAACAACAGGGTACCCAACAGGGGCAGTAGGCTCCATTAGCCCCAGCAGCATTACAGGCCCCATAGCCAGGGCAGATGCAGTACGTACATGTGTTCAACATCCGTGATATTCCATTTCAGCCGGCACCTCCAGCACCGCCGGCAGTTGCGAGTATGTTTCCTATTCATGGGCTTGAGGGGAATATTTTGTCCATTGAGCTAGAAGACTCTTTGTACTGCTGCTGAAGTTCCTCAATTGTTCCTTGGAGATCTTCAATCATCTCATAGTAAGCCACATTATTGGCGACAACACGATCGAGCAGGCATTTCAGGTATTGGTAAGCTTCGATTGCTCGTTCAGAAGTATCTGGACCAAGGATATCAATGATTTGAGCCTCATTAAGATCTGCATGACCAGCTTTAAAATAGTCATTGCATTTTCTCCTCAATTTCGTGTCTTGAGCTGATAAGAGCTCCATCCTTCTATAAACTAGCAAAGAGAAGATATAAAAAGAATTAATAATGACACAGACAGAGCAAGTAAAAGAGAAATTCAAGGTGAATAACCAAAGTTCAAATTTTATTTCATCATAAGGGAAAGTACAAAGTCTGAGGTTACATTCAAGAGAATAAGAAAATAGAAGACCAAATAATTTTACACCTTCTCCTTGTTTCCTACGACTTACTCATAAGGATTGGAGGAAGTGACTGGTTACTTCGAGGATAAGGGTGTTTGCTCGGCAGAAGTGCTGGTGGGTTGGAGTTGTTTGGAGCAAGCTTGAACAATTGGGACAGAAGGGGCCTGATCTCCAATCATCATCGAAGATTCATCTGAGGCAGCTTCGTCCTCTTCTTCTTCCCCAGGAGAGGGAGGAGGGACATGAGTGTGCTGCTGGAATAATTCAGAATTCTCAGCAACTTTCTGCTCCTGCAAAGCTGCGACCCATCCATCCCTAAAATATTTGAGGTTGGCATACTCCATTTGAGAAAATATGGCAGCCAGGACCTTGTTCCATCCTTTATGCCAACCAGAACTAAATGATTTTTTAACTGCCTTCTTACTTTTTGCCTTCTCCGAGGAGGTCCTTTCCCTAAGGAGCTCCTCGGCAACCTTTAACTTCTCCTCCACCTCCATTTTTTGACGACCAACATCTTGAAGTTTAACAACTTCCTCTTTAGCAGACTTGAGCTTAACTTCCATCTCCTTGTTTCTTTGTTCAAAGACTTTGTTGCTCTGCTCACACTCCGTCAATTTCTTCTCCAAATCCATGGGGGCACTCACAGCTTGATTTTTTTCTAGCTCAATGGACTTGAACTGCTTCTCCCAAGAAACATTACCTTCCTCATATTTTTGATGAGAATCTTTCAGAGATTGGGTCAGCCCAACAAAAGCTTCCTATACTCCTCCTGAGGAGCTTGAAGCCTTGATAGCTTCATCCTTCTTCAGAATGCTGTTAAAACACGTCACCAGTTGGAAAAATAAATAGTTGTGGGTCCATATATGAACATAATATTAGAAAGTGAAAGACTCAAGCTAACAAAACTTACTGAGGCAATGTGTTGAGCATCAAGGATAGTAATTCTCTAACGCGAAAGGGAGTCCTCAATACCTTGGACTTCTGGTACAGTCTAGGATCTCACCAAACTCACAGTGGAGCTCAGAGCAACAAAAGATGGAATAACACCTTCAACAGTTGAAGGTTGAGAGACCGGTTCAGCAGTCTCTCAGAAGAATTTTTTTTTAACCTCCTCAGAGGAGTAGGAACATTTCCAACTAAAGACTTTGTCTTTGTTGGTGAAATAACAATAACCTTACTTGGAGGAGAAACATCAACACTCTTACTCGGGGCCATTGGGGGCTTTTCAATAACTTTCTTGGCAGCAGCAGGAGGAAGTGCATCAGTGAATTTCGTCCCTTCTTCTGGGACATCTTTTTTTATTTTCTTTGCCTCCACATTAGTAGAGGCAAATTTATCAAAGAAGGCAGGAGCACTTCTTCTCTTCATTAAGTTACTGATGGGAACACTTGACTCAGAGGAAGAACCTTCCACACTAGTCTCAGAAGCTGGTAATTGGTCAAGATTAACTACCATTAGATGTGGACGAGTAGTGAAAGACGAAGTATAGATCTTGTACTGCAATAAATAAGAGGCAGATCTAATATGTTCATCGGTAACAGATTGGTGAAAATCCCAGATAAGTTTCAAATGCTTTAAATTAACGTCAGCTTCTTTTGGAGGTTTTCTTTTACTGTCAACTATAACAAACAAAAACAAATGTCAGTGATAAGGGGGACATCTGGGACCTTGATATACGTCATCTCCATTTAATGGAGCATGTTGCCAATTTTTCATAACAACACCATGCTCAAAATAATCCCTATTGGCGTCTGGAAGATTGACAACTAAAGCCCTATTCAAAAACCTAGTTTTTAAATAGAATATGGAATCACTGACAACCCATCTAGAGCAGTACATGATCTCTGGAATCCCTAAATGGGTCCCATAGAGTTGATTCAATCTATGCACACCATTAACTATCCTCCAGGTATTTTGAGCAATTTTTGCAGGTACAACGTCAAAATATTGACAGAACTCCAAACATAGTGGATTTAGAGGAAAAGAAAAGCCACATTCATCCACAAAGAGACTTGGTAACCAATGTCCCTCAGCTAAAGAAAAATAATCAGAAGGTTCATAAAGTTTTTCCAAAATAACCCATGAAGGGATTGAAAATTCAGACCGAAATTTGTCAAGCGATTCAACAAGGTAAACCAAAATGAACAAAGTAAATAAAAGAGAGGGAAGAAAATCTTACAGAAAAAGAGAGATCAGTTGACAACGGACAATGGAAAGAACGAAGGCATAAGATAGAGAGGAAATGAAGAGTTCAAATATACAGATTTGAAAAGTAAAAGACGACAGGATTTCTCCCATGCTTAAATACTTTACCTCGGGAATAGAAAAAAGCAATGATTACAAGGGAGGATGTTTGCATATCCGATGGCTAAGAAAAGAGAAGGAGCACAAATATCGAAGCGGTCATGGAAATTCAAAATATTTATGAGTCCTGATACTGTGCACCCCAGAAGGAATTATATACAACGAATGTTTTCTTAAAAACCATACAAACCAATAATCTATGCAATTTTCAAGCAGAATGTTCATACTTTTCTTCAACATCAAACTATGAAACATTGGGGGCTTTTGTTGATACCAAGTTTAATCTCCTGATGTGGACCCATCATTTGAAGACACGTGTTAACCAATGTGGCAGTTACAAATACTTGTACCGATCAACTCATTGCCACCAAGCTATTCAAGCACTACGAGCAATTCATACATTCCGAACAGCTCAAGTGTACCGATCAACTTAGGCTCCTCGAGCAACTCATGGGCCCCGAGCTACTTAGCGGTCCGAGAAACTCATGGGCCTCGAGCTACTTAGGTGGTCCGAGCAGCTTAAGCGGTCCGAGCTACTTAGCGTACAGAGCATCCAAATCAAGAGAATCAAAGAGACGACTGGGCATTAAATGCTCATTATTATCGTACAGATGTATATGCCTACTAGATAACAGCGCATTGTCCTTTCACACGTACAACCTCAAGGCTATAAATACATTGTAACCTCCTCATTAGAAGGGGACTCTGGATTTCTAGATAAACAACATATCGAGAATTCCAGACAAACAGCCAACAATACAACAACAGTGGATGTAGGCCATACTTATAAGGCTGAACCACTTTAAAAATCTTTTGTCTTACTTATTTTATCTGTGATTGATAAATTAGAGATAATATAATTCTTTACATCAACATTCATGTTCACGAACCCGTAGAAAGATGGAATGAGGATGAGCTTAAGTTAGCTAACTTTAATTTTCGAGGATAATGCTCTTTTTAGTGCAGTCACACAGAAGGAGTTCCGTCGAATTATGACGTGCAAAACGTTTAAGGAGGCATGGGACATACTTAAACTCACCCACGAAGGTGCAAGTGTTGTTAAGGATTCTAAACTCCAAAAACTCACCACTCAATTTGAAACCATTAAGATGCTAGAAAGTGAGACTTTTGAATGCATTTCATACTAGATTATTCGATATTATGCATTCATCTTTTAATTTGGGAGAGAAGATACTCAATAATGGTGTCATAAATAAAACTTTGAGGTCATTACCCAATAGGTTTAATCTTATAGTGATTGTTTAAATTCTTTAGTCACCTTAAACTCTATAAAACATAAGGAGCTTGTAGGTGACTTACAAACCTACGAATTTGACATGTTTACCTCCAAGGATGTGAAGAAGAAATATTAGAGCATAGATTTGAAAGTTCGAGAGGATGAAACATCAGTTTCAGATGATGAGTTTGACATCGACCCGGATGATATGGCTTTGTTTGCTAAAAAAGTTTAGAAAATTTATTATGTTTCATAAAGAGAAACTTAAAAATTATTATAAGAAGTTGGAGATGTGAGAGTATAACAAAGCCGAAAACCCCCCCAAAATCGTAATGATGATCTTAAAATGGACGAGTTAAATAGATGTTTTGGTATGAGGGTTATATCCATAGGGCAGTCGAGTGTTCCACTAAACTAAGGAAGGATGGCAAGAAACCAATTTCATACAATGCCACCCTTACTGATAGGGAACCGAAAGAGGGACCAATTCCCCCCATTGAGTGCAACTTCATGCGCTTATGGATAGTCATGTAAGCATTGATAATGATTCTTCCCATGATGATATATCTTCTCATGAAACTTCAGAGGTCATTTTTTGTGAATCCCATGTGTTTGATGGTAGAGAGTGGATAAGAGTGTGAGAATGAAGAGGAGGAAGAGGAGTGTGAACTCCAAGTTGCCTTCCATTAGTTATGTGCGGAATCCTTGAAATTGAAAAAGGTAAACTTGAAGTTGGAAGATAGAATGAGATAACGTGACATAGGTAATAATGAAAGTGTTTTAATTGAAATCTTAGGACACGTGAGATAACTCTTCGAGAGAAGATAAAGTATGTTGAAGGTGAGAGCGATAGTCTTCGTGGTTTAATGGAGGCTATGAATAAAGAACTTCTTAAATTTGAAGAAACTAGGATTTTGCTTGAGTCTAGAATAGTAGAACTTGAAGAGAGATTAAGATACCCGAGTCCCGTGAAGTTTGATTTGGAGGCGAGGTCCGAAAAATTGTATAAAATGTTAGGCATTATGCAAATAAAAAATAATAAGGGTGGTATTGGTTTCAAGACTCAAAATGCTTCTGCAATTAATGTCAAAACCATGGTTTTAAGATAATCAACTAGAAAGGATCAGCCCTTAGGTAATACTACTCACCTCACTTTCACTTCTACTAATTGTGTTAGGAACGATCACCTTAGGTGGTTTTGTTTCGATATTAGAAATGGTCCTAGGAAGTTCATTAGTAGAGTCAACAAGGTCACTAAAACTCGAGAGCGTCATTTTACACCTATGGGGGTTAGGAGATCCGATTTGAAGGCTTTACATAATAGGCTTTATGACTCTCATTTGCTTGTACATGATACTTCCCATGCCAAATCTAAAGGTTGATTGTGTTAGCCTTGTTTACTTACACTAGATCTGCTTCATGATACATTCTTGATAGTTGTATATTTGTTAGTCATATTCTAGTGTATGCTTTATCATATATGTTTTTCTAGAATTACGACAAGTGTATCTTTGTATTTTGTGTTTGCATTTTTTTAGTCATATTGAAAATTATAAAAAGATCTTAATTTCCTTTGAGTTGTCTGTGTTTATGATTTTTTTGAAAAAATTGAAAACTTGAAATTTTTTTTTGTGTATTTTAGTTTTACACAAGTTATGTGGCTCATCCTTGTGTTTGAATCCTATATCACTTTTATCTTCCATGTTGCTAAAACTTCTTGCTATCCTATATCACTTTTCGCTTCCATGTGGCTAGAACTGTTGGTTATGAATTTCAATTCTTATATTGTCCTGTATCTTGCTTGTGTTGAGTAGTTTGACTTTGATTTGGTTAATAGATTCTATTTTAATATGCCTCCTCACACACATGCATGAGCTCTTTTGGAACTTCAACTTCACATGTATTTTTAAGCTAAGTTAGATGTTCTCACATTAATTTTGTCATCTACATGTTTGTAACTATAGGGGATTTGTGCATGTAAGAACCGTTGCCCATGAGATTTATTTGAATTGTGTAGAAAATTGATGAGGGTGCACGAAAAGGGACTACGAAAAGAGAAAATCTCCTTTGCGTGAAGTCCACAATTGGCAAAAAGGTAAAAAGGTATGGCATTGTAAAAAGTAGCCAAGGCCAACATAGTTATGTTTGATATGTTTATTCAAAAGAAAATAAACTAATTATTATTTATGAGGGAGTCTGGATGGAAATATCAATGGGTTTGCACAATGACAATAAATCCTAGTTATGCTTATTTTGTTATGATGCCATTTATTTGTAGAATCGTCAAAATTCTAGGCTTGTCTGAATTGTGCTTGTTTGCTCTTTCCGCTCACTTTATCTTGTCACATGAGGCTAAATCTTAGTTGATAAATGTCTGCAAAAATTAAAACTCCTTGAACATATTTAAGTGATTGGGTCATAATTGTTTTGTCTTTAGTTCACACCCATTAATTCCGTTTATCACATGTTCATTTAGAGACATTTATGCTATATGAGTGTGGAAAGCTTATTATGTTTAGTGTCCTTATGGTCTTTATATATATATATATATATATATATATATATATATATATATGTGTGTGTGTGTGTGTGTGTGTGTGTGTGTTTATGTGTTTATGTGCTTCATTGATATCTTTGTGTATATTTACATATATGGTATCGTTTGTTTTAAGTGTTTTGCTTTGTCATGTAGTTCTTATATGCTATTGGTTCAAATAGGTATCTATCTTGCTGCAACTTTTCATTGATATCCCGTACTTATCCTATTATATTTTAGTTGGTATCATTTTTCTATTGCATCTTAGTTGCTATTTATTGCTCTCTGTGTGGATTAGTTGTTGTTTTATTGTCTCTTGTATCACTATACACCATTGCATGATATACTTGTTTTTCGATTTTGCTTATCCCTTGTTCCATTTGGGGGACAATTATATTCATCGGGGAGAAATGGGTTATTTTATCCATCTTAATCTTTGTCTATTCCTAAACAAAAAGGGGAAGAAATTTTATCTGACTCTTTTAATTTAGGGAGATATATATTAGGTGGAGACGTCTTTCTTATGTAGATATTGTTACACAAATGTAGAGGATTTAATTATGTTATATTCCCTATGCATTTGATGGTGCGTTTTAGTGTGCAGGTTTTCGGTCATGCGATAAAGTTCTTCAAGAAAGTAAAGCTACTCAATATATTTATCGGTCAAGCATTTGTATTTTTTAATTTGGTTAGGGTTATGTCTTTTAGTTGAGCTTGACGGCCTATAGGGTTTTTATTTTGATTTTGTCCCAAAATATCCAAAGTTGAAGATTTCTAAGGACGAATTTCCAATTTAGTCAATTTGTTACTATTGGCTTAATTCCGGACAAAACTCTTAGAGTCATAGGATAAAATTTATTTGTGATCTTTCAATCCTATGACATTATTGTTGAAGACGTAGTTGATAAGTCCAAGAAGATCGTATCTATGTCGTGTTTCGTGCCCTGTTTTCATCATCAACATTCCAAGGATATCGTGGGTATGAATGCTTATAATATTGTTGAGCTTTGGATATATTTATTAGGTGTCATATTTTGTAAACATATTTTAAAAAGGGTTTTTATTTCCTGTAAAGGCATTTGAACGACCTCGTTCGAACGAGGTATCTAGAGAGGCTTCCTTTTCTATTCAATGAAAACTTTTTTAATTTGTCATGTGAATGAGTCTTCGTTTTTGAAGTTGTCGTCTTCTCGTTCGATTTGCCATTCGATCGACCCTGGTATGTCATTCGAGCGATCGTGTTAGGTTTTGCGAAAATGGGCAGTTTTTAGCAGATTCTTCTAGTAAATACTCACTACTTTTTCCTACCTTTTATGTAGTACGGGATTACAGATTTAAAATGGACTTTTACAATCCTTTGAAAGCAAACACACCTTTCCAAAAAGAGTCCTTTATTTTTTGTTGATCCTTAATGAATTAATTTCCAAAATAAAAACATGTTTACACCCAATTTTTTGTATGATCCAAGTTTCATCATGATATTTGTTTGAGATCATTATTTTTCCACCAGGTTTTATTATCTACACCATAGAGATTGTTTCTTACAAAGGATTCTGTGTACACCATAAAGATTGTTTCTTACATAGGATCCTGTGCTCGTGGATTTTCATACGGTGGACTCTATGTGCATGATGGTAGCATTGCCCCTGTAATAACCCTCACTTATGAGAACATATTTTATATTTATTTACTAGGTACGGTAATTAGATGTGAAATGTTAGAATATGGGGTAAGTATTATTCTAATGAAGAAAAGTTAATATTTACCAACTTGTTGTATATTTACTGTATGTTAATGTAAATATCTTCATGTGGAGTTTTATAGTGTCATGAGATATAAATGGCATTGATGGTTTGATATGGAATCGGAACTTAAAATGAATTATAAATTGTCCAAATGATAATTTGTAGACCGTAGTTGATTCCGTAACGTGCGAGATAGTCAAATTATGTGCCATATTGTATTTTGAGGTTTTTGGCACTTTTGACTGATTATACCTTAAATATGTAGTTGCGTGTTATTTTATCGCAATATTGATCAATTAAGTTGGGATTTTGACTAATGGCACGACTTAGTCTTACTAAGTCTTCTATTTCCCTAATTTCATTTCCTATACCTAGAGAGAGCTTGAGAGAGGAAGAGAAAGTGTAGAGAAAGTAGAAGAGATTGAAGATTTAGGAGAGATTCTTGCTTCTACACAAGGAAAATCTGCATTTGCTGGATTGAGGCAAGTTTTCTACTTGCTATATGTGGTTTAAGATAAATGATTTGTTATGATAATGATGTATTGATCATGGTTTAGCTATTTTAGGGTTTTCTTTGTATATTTGTGGGTTTTGATCCATTCAAGAATGATTTGGATGTTTGATGAGGTTTATGGTAGTTGTTAGTAGTATTTATGATATGTTGTTGGCAATAAATGAGTTTGGATTGGATAGATTTGAGTTGGGGATGTATTTGGAGTCCAAGACTCCATAGGCAAAACTAGGCATTTATGCAGAACCGAATCGATTCGGCCTGGCCGAATCGATTCGCTACTAGACAGTTTCCAGGCTTAGGTGAACTGAATCGATTCGGCCTAAATCGAATAGATTCGGCCTAAATCGAATCGATTCGACAATTATGCAGAAACCCAATCTTCCTGACCGAATCGATTCGGATGGTCCGAATCGATTTGGCAATTATGCAGAATCCCATATTTTCTGGCCGAATCGATTCGGAAATCCTGCAATTTTTTTTTAATTTTTTTTTTCAATTTTAACCCTTTTCTTTAGGATTAGTACTTATGGACCTTCTTGAATGAAGTAAATATAGGATCCTAGAGTATTAGTTGAGTTTGGTCGATGCCCTAGACTAGAGTGGGTTCATCTAGGGTTCAGTCCAGGGGTGTTCAAAGTAATGTTCAGGCATTACTTCCCTCGCATAGATTATTGAAATCTAGGAGAGTTCTAAGTCATGTTTGGAGACTTTAGAAATTGATTTGAGGTATGATGGTTTATATGAAATCCCAAAAAGGAGACTTTGCGAAAATAACTTGGGAGTTTAAATGTTCTTCTAGGTTATTATAATGATGTTAAGCACGTATAGTTTCGGATAGCCATAACGAATTTGGTAAAATGTAAAATGGACAAGTAAATGATAATTTAATAAATCACGAAATGGAAATTAATGAAATGGTTAAACACACAACTCTAAATACCATCTTAAGGGAAGTTCGTACGTGAGGTGAAGCCCCCTGGCTAATGAATGCAAGGTGGATATAGTCATAGGCCATATGAGCGCTGTTTATATATTTTTCTGCGATGGGTAGGAGATTCCGGGTGTGGTCTTGACTATTCCGCAGGCATATGGATGTTCCTGACGTTTCGATAGGATCCCTGGTTGTCTTATGATGGGCTATGGAAGATGATGGTTATTTAGGGGCGCACACAGTGGGGAAACTCGGAAGGGCGATCTTAGAATCGTTATATTTATATACTTATAACTATTCTAATTATCGAGTTGGACTCGATGGAACATTAATTACACAAAGAGCAAAGTATATGCCACAAATAGCATACAATTGAAATTAGTGCCATAAAGAGCACATGATAATAATTGTATTCCTAATAAGGAATAGAAAGATAAGATGAAATGGTGAAAGATTAAAAAGGTTGATGATTATTCTTATTCTTTTACATAATTGAATTTCACTTTAAAATCATTGAACTCTATTAGTTCGTTATAAGTTGTTATTATGTAAAATGTCATCTTTATCATCCATGCTTATTCATTCATTATTGTCATACTTGTCATTTATCTGGTAATCGCATAAAACCGGGCCCTACCCGGTTCTTCTTTCTTGTGGTGTATATATATATATATATATATTATATCCGCTCAGGTGTTCCACCGCAAGGTCGCCCGTAATGAACTTCCTATTCTAGTGGTTTGAGGAGCCGTGACATTTTGCGGGTATCATGGGACATTTTTTTGTTGACGCCTTCCTTATTGTTTTCTAGTTATGATCGGTCCCTACTCGGGCGTGTGGCCAAACTGTTGTAATTGTATAATGGGTGTGTTATGTACCACATGAAACCTATTGTATATTTTATGTATTTCATTGATCGACGTTTTATTCGGTCCTTTCCTTTTTATCGTTGGTTTATATATATATATTCTTGTGGAAGTTTCCACCCTCTTTTCCATTATGGGTTGTTGAAAATGCTTTCTTTAAATTACAAAACTAAAATTTTTGATAACCCGTTTTCTGTAATGTTGTGTGGTTATTCCGTATACTCTTTGTGTTGTTACGATGCTGAGAATGATTTCCATCCATGACTCCTTTGTTATTGGAGTATCGGGCTGGCCACCCCTTATTTCGGATACCGGGTTATCACAGATCTTATCAGAGCATCAGGTTCTAGAGTCTTTAGGATCAATGCGGATTTGTCACGTTCTACCGTAGCGTTCTTTGAAATAGAGCTTAATGTTAGGACTGTTTTGTTGCATTTGGTTGCGATCTTCTGCTAGATAGATTATTTTATATTATATTCTAACTCTATCGCTTCTCTATCTCAGATGCCGCCTAAGAGAGGACGTCCCGCTCGACGTAATAGAGCTGTAGAGGATGAGGTTGGTCCTCCACCGCCACCACCGGGGAGTATCAGTACCGCAGATGTGGCAAACATAGTGGCCCAAGATGTTAATGCAGCGATGACTACAGTGGTACAAAAAATGACACAAGCTCAACCACGGGGGCAAGAGGCACAAGTTCCTACGGGACCTTCTCCGTGGGAAAGAGTTAGAGAGTCTTTCCTAAAAGGCCATCCCCTGAAATTTGATGGAGGTTCGGATGTGATAAGGGAAAATCAGTGGAAGAAATACATGCAACGCCATCTTAGAATGGTAGAATGTAGTGAGGAGAAAAAGTAAATCCTTGTTACTTTCAAGCTTGTCGGATCATCTTTACATTGGTGGGAGTCAATGACTACACCCAAGCAAAGGGATACGATGTCGATCACTGATTTTTGGGCCTTGTTTGATGGAAAGTATTTATCTCCTTCAGTTTAAAGGGAGATGCAAAGGAAGCTTCAAGATGTAGTTCAGGGGGAGAGATCCGTGGCAGAGTATGAAGAGGAGTTCACCGAGCTGGCAAGTTTTGTGTCGGATGAAGTAACTCCAGAAGCGAAGAGAATCTCCAAATTTGTGGGATATTTACATTGGCGAATAAAACAACATTTGTTGGGAAATCTGACTTTATTAACCTTTGGGGATGTGATGGATGCTGCTCTACTTCATTGTCAAGAGCATAGATTATTTGTGCAAAATAATAAGAAGGCTGCAGCGATGGGGCAAGTGGGAAAACCTGGAGGTAATGGGATTGGAGGGGGGACATCTTCTTCGTCTCAATCTTTAGGGAGTAAGCAGAGAGAAAGGGACCCCCAGCAAGGGGATTTGTCTAAACCCCAACGCTTTGGTGGGTCTAATGCGAGTGGCAATAACAACAAACCGGGTCAAGGCGGACCGCCACAACAACAGGGAGGCAGAGGCCAGCAGGGCCGAGGTTCGGGGCAGTTCCGAAACAATCAAGGGCGGAACCAGGAGAACGCGGCGAACAAATGTTTTTAGTGCGGGGAGTTGGGCCATTATAAGAGATCGTGTCCTCAGTTGGTTGGAGGGCATCTTCCTAGGGCTCCACAACATCCGTATGTACAGTTTCTGCCCCGGGCGCCTAATTCGATTGCTCCTCCTCAGCAGGGAAAATTGTAGTATGAACGGGTCTACCATATTCTGGAGGCTATGCTTCCTCCAGCCCCTCCAGCACCGCCGACGATTGAGGGTAAGTTTCTCATCCAAGGGCATATGGGCTGGGTACTATTTGATACGGGTGCGGCACACTCTTTTATTTCTAGGAGTTTTGCTCAGACTACAGATTTGATAAAATCTACTGAGAGTACTTTTACTAGTGTTGAGTTTTCTATGGGTGATGGTTCGCTCATTTTACTTGTGGTAAACTTATAGGAATTACTCTTGGTAATTTGTGCTTTGAGGCCGATTTACTCGTCCTTAACATGGTCGAGTATGATGTGATACTGGGTATGAATTATTTAGTTAAGTATCATATTATTATTAATTGATATGGTAATGGTATAGTGTTTACCGCTTCAGGTCAAGGGATGTTGCTACTGGTTATGCCTCGCTTAAAAAGGGGGTACTAATCCATACTTATATTGTATTGCAGAGGAGTTTTCTCGGGATGTACTTTTTCCCTTGGATTTCATTTCGGATGTTAGAGAATTTTATGATGTATTCCGGGAAACACCGTGTTATGCCTTGATAAGAAGGCTATTTAAAAAGATGTAAATATACTGTGGGGTAAATAATTGTAAGTTATAGAAGTGGAATCTTATTTGTAGGGTTAAGAGTTAGAATCTTTTCGGTCCCGAACATGTGTCTCAGACCTTTATATCTTAATGACCGATAACGTGAGGTAGTAGTGTAATGGGAGGGTTCCTTGTTTGGATTTCACTGCGGTGAGACGTCCCACGCATGAAATCGAGCAAATGTCGGAAGTTGAGAAAGGTCTTAGGCACTAGGGATATACTTAGTATTAGGTGTACACGACTTAGATAGGATATAAGTAGGTAGACTATAGGATTGTTTGGACATAGAATCTTTAGGGCATGTGACGTTAGTTTAGGAGGGTTGTCGGGAGTTGACCACGAATAGGTTGTGTGTTAACTCTAAGAGGGATTGGTTCCCTAGTAACGAGAAGTGGGGGATTTCCAAAGGTTTGGTAGATAAAGCTGAAGGAGATGAGGCCTCTGGTAGTAGAGTTTTACATGGGTAACTTAACTTTCAGGAAGAAAAAGGTGAATTGATTCGCACTCCTGAGCCCATGTTGTTAAGATCAAGGGTGGATTCAATTGACAAGCCTCTGCCAGGATTGGAATATCTGGTCTTCACCGACGCATCTTCTCAAGGGTTAGGAGGTGTGCTTCAACAAGAGAGGCGGATTATCGCTTATGCTTCTCGCAAGCTAAATCCTCATGAAATAAACTATTCGGTGCATGAATTAGAGCTTACCGCGGTTGTCTTTGCCTTGAAGATATGGAGGCACTATCTCTTGGGGGAGAAGTTTAGTCTTTTCACGAACCATAAATCGCTGCAATATTTATTTTCACAGAAAGATTTGAATATGCGTTAGCGTCGTTGGTTGGAGTTCGTGAAAGATTATCAATTTGATATCCATTATCATCAGGGAAAGGCGAACGTAGTAGAGGATGACTTGAGTAGGAAGCCCGAGGGAGACTTAGCTGTGGAATGGAAAGCTAAGTGAAAAGAGCTCAGTCAGGAGGATGCGGTGGTGAGAGCATTCATGTCAGTAATGACCGTTACTCCTACCATTGTGGAAAGGGTGGTAGAAGCCCAAGGAAGGGATAAGGTCTGTCAGGACCATATACACCGATTATTGTTCGAGGGAGCGGAGTTGTACTCGATTGGTTCTGAGGGTGGGCTACGCTTCCATGGAAGACTTATTGTTCCTAAAGAGGGGGATTTGAGACGAGCGGTGATGGCGGAATCTAACGGGTCGAAGTTTATGGTACATCCTGGTGGGGACAAGATGTATCAAGACACGCACCATCAGTATTGGTGGTCCGGCATGAAGAGGGATATCTAGGAGTTCGTATCCCAATGCACTACTTGTCAGTTGGTTAAGATCAACCATCAGCGACCGACAGGTTTGTTGCAACCGTTGGAGATTCTAGTGTGGAAATGGGAAAGCATTTTGATGGACTTTATTACGGGCTTACCTAGATCATAAAGGGGTCATGATTCAATTTTGATGATTATCGATCGCTTGACTAAGTCGGCACACTTCTTGCCTGTGCGTACGGATTTTAATGCCACTCGCTATGCCCAATTGTTCATCGAGGAGATCGTTAGACTTCAGGGGGTACCTTTAAACATTATTTTCGACCGAGATAAAATATTTGTGTCCCACTTTTGGCAAAATTTCCAAGAGGCAATGGGGACCGAATTGAAGTCAACCTCTTCCTATCATCCTCAAACAGATGGCCAAACTGAAAGGGTAAACCAGATGTTGGAGGATATGCTCCGTATGTGCATGCTTGATTTCAAGGGAAGTTGGGAACAATACCTCCCATTGGTTGAGTTTGCTTATAACAACTCATACCAATTCACTATCGGAATTGCGCCCTATGAAGCCCTTTATGGTTGGCCCTGTAGGTCCCCCGCGTGTTTGTTGGAAGTGGGTGATAACAATTTTCTTGGACCTGAAATGATCCAAGACACTTATTCAAAGATTGAACTCATTCAAAATCGCATTCGGATAGCCCAAGACCGTCAAAAAAGCTATGCCGATGCAGGTAGAAGACACATAGAGTTGGAGATCGGAGACCAATTCTTGGTGCGAGTATCACCAATGAAGGGCATTAGGCATTTTGGGAAGAAAGGGAAGCTGGCGCCGCATTTTGTTGGACCTTTCCCAGTTATTGTGAAAGTCGGTCCCATGGCGTACCAACTTGCCTTGCCGGAGCCTTTACAAAAAATTCACTATTTATTCCATGTCTCCTCTTTGAAGAAGTATAGAAGATGCGAACGTGCCCCTTGGCACATTCCTTTCGAGGATATTGACTTGCAACCCGACATTTCATATGAAGAGCAACCGGTTGCTATTATTGAGTATGGGGAGCGTAAGTTGAGGTCTCAGGTGGTGCCCTTGGTGAGATTCTAATGGAGTCATCACAATGCAAAAGAATCAACGTGGGAATGTGAGGACGACATGCGGGAGAGGTATCCACATCTCTTCCTATAAGGTACGTTTGAATTTTGGGGACAAAGTTCTCTCATAAGGGAGGGAGTATGTAATAACCCTCGCTTATGAGAAAATATTTTGTATTTATTTACTAGGTACGGTAATTAGATGTGAAATGTTAGAATATGGGGTAAGTATTAATCTAATGAAGAAAAGTTAATATTTACCAACTTGTTGTATATTTACTGTATGTTAATGTAAATATCTTCATGTGGAATTTTATAGTGTCATGAGATATAAATGGCATTGATGGTTTGATATGGAACCGGAACTTAAAATGAATTATAAATTGTCCAAATGATAATTTGGAGACCGCAGTTGATTCCGGAACGTGCGAGATAGTCAAATTGTGTGCTATATTGTATTTTGAGGTTTTTGGCACTTTTGACTGATTATACCTTAAATATGTAGTTGCGTGTTATTTTATCGCAATATTGATCAATTAAGCTGGGATTTTGACTAATGGCACGACTTAGTCTTACTAAGTCTTCTATTTCCCTAATTTCATTTCCTATACCTAGAGAGAGCTTGAGAGAGGAAGAGAAAGTAGAAGAGATTGAAGATTTAGGAGAGATTCTTGCTTCTACACAAGGAAAATCTGCATTTGCTGGATTGAGGAAAGTTTTCTACTTGCTATATGTGGTTTAAGATAAATGATTTGTTATGATAATGATGTATTGATCATGTTTTAGCTATTTTATGGTTTTCTTTGTATATTTGTGGGTTTTGATCCATTCAAGAATGATTTGGATGTTTGGTGAGGTTTATGGTAGTTGTTAGTAGTATTTATGATGTGTTGTTGGTAATAAATGAGTTTGGATTGGAGAGATTTGAGTTGGGGATGTATTTGGAGTCCAAGACTCCATAGGTAAAACTAGGAATTTATGCAGAACCGAATCGATTCGCCCTGGCCGAATCGATTCGCTGCTAGACAGTTTCCAGGCTTAGGTGAACCGAATCGATTTGGCCTAAACCGAATCGATTCGGATGGTCCGAATCGATTCGTAAATTATGCAGAATCCCATATTTTCTGGCCGAATCGATTCGGAAACCCTGCAATTTTTTTTAATTTTTTTTTCTTTTTCAATTTTAACCCTTTTCTTTAGGATTAGTACTTAGGGACCTTCTTGAATGAAGTAAATATAGGATCCTAGAGTATTAGTTGAGTTTGTTCGATGCCCTAGACTAGAGTGGGTTCATCTAGGGTTCAGTCCAGGGGTGTTCAAAGTAATGTTCAGGCATTACTTCCCTCGCATAGATTATAGAAATCTAGGAGAGTTCTAAGTCATATTTGGAGACTTTATAAATTGATTTGAGGTGTGATGGTTTATATGAAATCCAAAAAAGGAGACTTTGGGAAAATAACTTGGGAGTCTAAATGTTCTTATAGGTTATTATAATGATGTTAAGCACGTATAGTTCCGGATAGCCATAACGCATTTGATAAAATGTAAAATGGACAAGTAAATGATAATTTACTAAATCACGAAATGGAAATTAATGAAATGGTTAAACACACCTCTCTAAATACCATCTTAAGGGAAGTTCGTGCGTGAGGTGAAGCCCCCTAGATAATGAATGCAGTGTGGATATAGTCCTAGGCCATATGAGCGCTGCTTATATATTTTTCTGCGATGGATAGGAGATTCCGGGTGTGGTCTTGACTATCCCGCAGGCATATGGCCGCTTCCCGACGCTTCGATAGGATCCCCGGTTGTCTTATGATAGGCCCTGGAAGATGATGGTTATTTAGGGGTGCGCACAGCGCGGAAATCCGAAAGGGCGGTCTTAGAATCGTTATATTTATATACTTATAACTATTCTAATTATCGAGTTGGACTCGATGGAACATTACTTCCAAAAAGAGCATACAGTTGAGATTGGTGCCATAAAGAGCACATGATAATAATTGTATTCGTAATAAGGAATAGAAAGATAAGATGAAATGGTGAAAGATTAAAAAGGTTGATGATTATTCTTATTCTTTTACATAATTGAATTTCACTTTAAAATCATTCAACTGTATTAGTTCATTATAAGTTGTTATTATGTAGAATGTCATCTTTATCATCCATGCTTATTCATTCATTATTGTCATACTTGTCATTTATCTTGTAATCGCATAAAACCGGGCCCTGACCGGTTCTTCTTTCTTGTGGTGTATATATATATATATATATATATATATATATATATATATATATATATATATATATTATATCCGCTCAGGTGTTCCACCGCAAGGTCGCCCGTAATGAACTTCCTATTCCAGTGGTTTGAGGAGCCGTGATATTTTGCGGGTATCACGGGACATTTTGTGTAGACGCCTTCCTTATTGTTTTCTAGTTATGATCGGTCCCTACTCGGGCGTGTGGCCCAAACTGCTGTAATTGTATAATGGGTGTATTATGTAACACATGAAACCTATTGTATATTGTATGTATTTCATTAACCGACGTTTTATTCGGTCCTTTCCTTTTTATCGTTGGTTTATATATATATATGCTTGTGGGAGTTTCCACCCTCTTTTCCATTATGGGTTGTTGCAAATGGTTTCTTTAAATTACAAAACTAAAATTTTTGATAACCCGTTTTCTGGAATATTGTGTGGTTATTCCGTATACTCTTTGTGTTGTTACGATGCTGAGAATGATTTCCATCCATGACTCCTTTGTTATTGGAGTATCGGGCTGACCACCCCTTATTTCGGATACCGGGTTGTCACAGCCCCATCAGTGGACTCCGATACGTAGGTGGACTCCTACGTTATCACTAGGCGGAGGTGGAAGGAATGAAGAGCATCAAGGTTTGCGAGGGCGTCGAGGCATTGTGTAAGCATTCTGTCATGTCCTTTGTAATTGCATACTTAATGGACTTGTGACTGGGTCGTCCGGGGTCTTTCCCGTTGTGGGTTTTCATCATACATCGCGGCGTTGTTATTCGGTTTATTTTAGCTTTCAAATCCATTTTTATGCATGCTTCGGTTTAACAAGATAAAATTTGGATTAACTAATAAATGGTGTAATTTGTGTTTAACTAAATTGAGTAATTTTAGTTTAATTTAGTTCAAGTTGGTATTAATTATTTGGCAAAAGTCATGTTTGCATAATTTTGAACTTGAATTGAAGTGTTGTTTGAAGAAGTATAATTTAGTTTTGAAAAAACTTATAAAAATCTAACTATTCGGTGAACCATCCCTTTAGAGAACTTAAAAATTGGTATTTTTCGATATCCTACATTCCAACAAAATTCTTGTTGAAAATTTAAATTAGGACTTTTAATGCATACGTAGAAAAAATGATGGAATTTTTGTTATATTACTCATTTTGTGCAACTTTCATGGGGACCTTGTGTCATGACATATCCATGAGAGGGGGGGCGGAACTTTTGTAGGCTAATCTCCAAAAATCCTGTTTGCTAAAATAATAGTCTAGTTTATCATACTTATGAGTGGACAACTTTTGAAATGAGATAATAAAAATCTTATCGCTTTGGAGTTTATTTTTATTTGGTAACACTATTAATGAGTAAAGACTCTAAAATTGACCTAACCCTGAAAAAACATAACTTGTGTGTGTTATACATCACTCGTTAGCCATCACTAGACACACAAACTAATAGGACATAACATATTGTCAGCTTGTATAGATCCTTTAACATTGGCTATAAGAGTATCTAAATGTCTTTTACGCATTATGTGGACTACTTTTAATTGACGTCTAATATTTGGTGTTAAATGAATAAAATACATTTCTTAATGCAAAATAGTGCAATGAGGATAATTCATAAGCATCATTATGAAATAAAATTTCATAACCAAATAAGACACTTATGTTAGTTGAGCTCATAATACATCTCTTTAGTATATTCAAAATCTAAGACAGTATAATTTATACATACATTATTTAAAAGAAACCCATACTAGTTCAATAATGAGACTTTATGCATCAGACATGGGATTATCGTAGGCATGATAAGTTAATATGAGATGGGATTCCATAAATGGTGCACACTTTGAATAGTTAAGTATTTTTAATCAGGATAACGTATTTGAAAATATTAAGGGAAAAAGATCATGCCAGATATTTTGCTCATACCAGCAATCATTTCCTTACTACGAAAATAACTTGCATAACCCGTAGGTCTCAATATGCACCGATATTGATTGTTGCATAATCATCCCACACATAACCACATTTTATCTACCCACATGATTTCTCGTGCTTAAATATATATGTGGAAGATTGTATGGGATTTGTAAAACAAATATCTATTTTGAGTTTAGGATCGACAAGATCTTCCACTCAAAAAAATATCTTTGAAAACCAATCTACGATTTTCTAAATCTGGCTGCATCACTTGGGAATCATGTTTATGAAATTATTTACACTTTACATCATAATGGATACCTTAAAAATATTTACAAAAACTAATTATTTGTTTGAACTAGGGAGGTTCTCATCCAAACAAGAGCCTCGTACGAGGAGTTGTCATGTGAAGTCTGATATTGTGCTAGGTGTTCTGGAATCTAAATAAGGTCCTTATACTAAAATTATTTTGTACAAGAGACTCTAACGCGAAATTAGTTTTATTACAATGGATTCTATTTCCAAAAGATTTTTTTGTACTAAAAAAGTTTCGAACAAGGTCACAATTCTAGAAATCCTTATATAGTTTTAGAAAAAGAAATATAAAACCTTTTCCAAAAATAGAGCCTTGACCTTTTAATTCATACCTATGAAGTGGAGTTACAAAAATTACAAATTCCAAAATATTTTCAAACCTCTATTTGAAATGAAATCAACTTGTCTAAAATGCAATGTCTTTGTGGTTTGTTTATGTCTTCAAATCTTCAATTTTTAACCTCAAAGACTCCAAAATACACCTAGGCATATATTTATTTATGTTTTAGAATAAATCTAAAAATAAAATGTGAGGAGTGTAAAATCAGTCCTTATAAGGGTACTTCGATAAAGAACCATTGGCACGACAACTCACTTCATGTTTTTTAGAATAAAGAAAGCTTGTGTCCAATGCAACTTGCAAACCACCCAATATTTGACATGTACCTGAGTATCCTATTCAACGGACTAGAATATGTCACTCGTGTGTTTATAAGGTCATTTCCCTTAGAGTTAAGAGATGTTATTTAGTGGGTGGAACACAATGACGTGACTTGTGAATGAGGTATTATTAAATGTAAAAAATATAGGTGGCCATTTCAAGTTGAGGTTAATACCTCTAAATAACACATGATGCCTCGATCTGGCCGATGTGTATAGGGTAATTCTACACGTTATTTATCATGAGGACTTAATGTTACCCTTTAATGCCCCATATGTTCTATCTCTAGTTTGAAT